>FR989881.1:5000000-10000000 GCA_905404145.2 Biston betularia
TTCTCATTGGGTATCACATAGAACCTTTTAATAGAATCCTTGATGCCGGGCTCCACGACCGACAGCAGCCGCGCTTGCAGCGGCGCGGGTTTCAATATCCTTTTATCTTCTACCCTCGTCTCGGTCAACTCGGGCGGTCGGTCCATGACGCTTCTTAGCATATTATTCTGAAGCAATTCCTCATCATCATATTCCGACCGTCTAACAAAATTTTCCACGTGATTGTTCAAAGGCGGCGACATTTCCCGATGCGACATCTCACGATACTCGTGTATACCGTTCCTGAGGTGTAAGGCTGGGCGGTATATTTCGTCGATTCCATTGCTTACGGGAATGTTACGTACCATCAAGTTGTGAGCGAATTCGCTAGTGCTTCGTATGTTGTTAGAAATACTTGTCTGGATGTTTTGCGAGTTTATGTTGTTCAGGTTCAGAGATATGGAAGGGAGTGTGAGGCTAGAAATGGCCGTTGTCGGGGCGTTTATGCTTGTTTGAATGTTGTTCTGAAGGGAAAGCCCTGGAGATTGAATGTTGATTATATTGGATTGTGGGACGTTGGTTTGTAGTATCGTAGGCCCGTTGCGATTATCCACCTGTGTGGAAAAGTAAACTTTGTCTTAAAAAAAATAAAAAAATATCGTAGGACATTACACAAAGCGCCATCTGACCCCAAACTAAGCAAAGCTTGTACTATGGAAGACAGATAACTGATAGAATACAGACAGCACAAATTCCAAAATAAAACATTAACTCTACTACAAGCTTATTACACAAACATTGTAAAAGCGAAAGTTTGTGAGTGTGTTTGTATGTTTGTCTTCACGTAAAAACGGCTGGACCAATTTTGATGAAATTTGGTATTTAGAAACAATTCTATAAGCTACCTATTAAAAGTAAAAAAATTAAACGAACTTTAGCAAAATGAATCCTCGTAACAAATTCACATTTCCATTCGATTTATTTTTACCTAATGTCTCTTTGTTAATGCTAATAAATGCCAAACCTGGTAATGGTAGTTGTTGGGTGAAACTCGAATGACACTGGTGGCGACACTGTTTACCGGTGACGTCACTCTACTAGGTCGCACTAACTCGGGTCTGTAAAGAATTTTTTACAATGGTAAACATATTTTAAACTCGTTTGCATAAACAATTTCCACAAATTAGATCAATTTGAAATTACTTTTTAGTGTAGATACATGAATATTATGTGGTTAACTAATAGATTTTTCTAATTGGATTGTAACTTGACTATAAACCACAGCAAGGCGACAGGGCTGGTTAGTTGCCATCCTCAAGTTAAAAGATCCAATTCCATTGTTTAAGTGTTTACCATCTTCGACCACACTGTCACTTTTTATTTATTCAAAAACCTATTTTTGCGTTTTAGCACACGCCGCCTGATGTCGAGCAGTAATGCGGTCTAAAACTGTCACCAGCAAAAAAGGAAAGTTTTTTTTTTTGTTGAATTAAAATTAGAGATGTGATATTGTTTGTAGCAAGGGATTTTTTTTTTCTTGTGCGCTATTTAGTGTAGGTATGTACCGTATGAGATGGTGGTGGTGGGGCGGCGCTGAGTGTGGAGGCTGCGGGGACGAGATGGGCACGAACACGTTGCTACGCAGCCCCGACTGCGGCGAGGCACCGCCCACCGGCGACGCGCCCGGACTGCCCGACCGCGAGCTGCCCAGCGACACTGTAACATACCACTATGTTGTTATGTCTCATTTAAGGTTATTAGACCTCTCAGACATCGTCATGTGTCAGTAAATGTTATTAGTTTTTCAGATCACTGAATTATAATTAGTTATTATTGCTTAGTGGTAGATTTCCTTAGTAGGTCGTCTAGGTAGGTGCCACTGCAGTACCAGGTATTCAGCCGCCAAGCAGTAGTGTGTTAACATTACTGTGTTCCGGTTTGAAGGGTACTTACTGCAGGTAGCGAAATTACTGGGCTGTTGAGACTAACCATCGAAAGTCTGAAAGTAATGAACGCCAAAGCAGCGATGACCTGAACTAGTTTTGCTACTCAATATCTGTGTATCACTGCAATGGTCATGGCATTCTCTTACCATCAGGAGAGCGTCTGGCTCGTATCATTACTTTTCCATTTAAAAAAAGTTGAGACCAGCATTTGAAGCCATCGGCAATGCGCTCATAACTCAGGAAAGACATGAATTTCAATACAGGAAAGATAGAGGTGTCTGTCGTTTGATTCGAATCCAGAACCTCCAGATCGGAAGCCAGGTATGCAAACTAGGCTGTCGAAACGTCCAATCTCACAATACTCCTATGGGTGCAACTGTTAACCCGTATAACAATGTCAGCTGTTTCATAAAAAAAGTTTGATGCCCCTTGAATTTTTCATGATTTCAGACTTGTGATCATGACAAAAGTTCTTCAATCCGTTTCACTTGCAACGGTCTTTAGCAAGTGAGCAATTGACAAATATAAAGGGCCATACTTTACATTCACACATAACACACACACCAACACACATGGCTAAAAGTTAGTAAGTGCTAAAAATGCTGTCAAAATTACGTGACATGGTATTTTAAGCATATATTATTGTAATCAACGTAACTTTTTAAAGTAAGTCCCAAACTGGACGTACCCAACATGTTGGCGGCTTCGGTTTCGTCAGGGTCGAATCGGCCAGTGACGCGGTAGTGCGGGGGCGTAGTGTCAGACTCCCGCGAAGTCTCATCGCCTTCCACGCCCGTGCCGCTTGAAGATAAGGATTTACTGCTACTTCTGTAACAATTGAAGGTTTCCAAATTTAACTAAATGGTCTGTACATTTTTTTTACATTGACAGCAAAGATAACAAATCGTTCTTCTTTTATTGCACACTATTATTTTAAACATATCAGACTCGAGCCTCGTAGTTTGTTCCTTCTAGATAGTAGAGGTTAATGAACCGGATTCGCGTGTTTACCTCTAGCGATAACTATAGGCATAAGCATATTGAAAATTAAAAAAAAATATGTTAATTCTCAAAACTCGTTTAATCCAAACACTGGCATTTCCCAAAACATTTGTCCTATTAAATATACAATACATTAAATGCAAAAAATATTTTTGACGCCCTTCTTTTAATTGTATTAATAAGTATCTAATAGCACTGCAACCTGTATTTATAGTTGGGAACGTTTCCCTTACACACAGCATGTTGGAATGAAACCAAATTCGTTTGGGTTGGGACGACAACACAGTAATATCGAAATAAGTTTTAAGTACCTACCATAATTATTAGAATCTTTCCTCAATATAAAGCGTTTTTAAAAGGATTCGTTATCAAAACACTGAGAACAAACCTCTGTTGCGGAGTATGCCCAGATCCTTGAGCCAGGGGCGTATTCGAAGACCTTGTGACACCGCGCAGAGAGAGATGCCTAGAGCAGTACCCCCGCCGCTGGCTCTCCTTAGTACATCCCTCTTTAGAACAAAGCCGCCGCCATTGTTTTCCGTTGAACTTCTTCCGGATGCCCGTTGGAGTTGAGACAACGTCACCTTTTTTATATTTATGCGGAGTTGCCGCTTGAGATCTGGAAAGACGGTTTTGTGTGTAGGTTTCAGAATAGGTAGTAATTATTTTGACATCTTTTAACTTGCTCCCATATTGGGAAGTAATTCAGAAAACTATTGTTAAAAGTAGAAGTTACCTAGGAGTAGGGGGTTGAGATCTGGGAGTGAGAGAGCGCTCGAGCAAGCTTGACGTGCTGCCGCGACTCTGCAAACTGCTACGCTTGCTGTTGCTGCAATCTGGAATAACGTAATTGGTCCGTTAAAGAAATATTTTACTCTAGGCTAGGTATTCCAAAGACTCAAACACTTTTTTTTATTGTAGTACTGCAGTCACTCGTCAGTCCAATTGTAATCTCTAATTGTAAAAGTCTATGTACCTCAGGGTCTCATTTAATAGAGAAAAAACATAACGGTACAAATTCGTATCAAACTTCGTTTTTTTTAATAATAAAAAATGACACATACATAATATATGTACCTATTACTATATGGCATTAGCACACTTTTACAATGGAATCTCTTAGCAGGTCTAAATAACCTTTGGTCGGATGACACATTGAATTGTCGATTCTGGTTTTTGTGTAACAGCAATAGCCATGACAGAGCTCGTCTGGCGGCCTATTACCTCTGACTAGGGTTGGCCACTTAGCCGACTGAATCACGAAATATATATGCCTGTTACTTTTTCAAAGATGGCTAAGTGTTTGATCAGAACATACCCAACATGGAATGGGGATTGGCTTTACTTACCAACGTGGGAGACGTCATTAGGGAACATGATATCTTCCCTCCGTAGATCGTCGTCGCTTTCGCCGTAATCGTCGAAAGCTCTCTTGCGAAGATCGTCCATGGACGTATTGGATAGCGCGCCTACTGTCACCACGCTGGCGCCCAATCCAGGGTTAGGAGACGACGTGTAGAAGTTATCGCCGCCCATCTGCGATTAGATAGTCGTTTAAATTTGCGATTGTTGGTATTCGTGATTTACGTCATTGGTGACGTAGATTATTGGAATATTGTACACATTATCTGTTATTTTGAGCCGGACATTCAATGCATGTCGAAACGTGCTCGTGAAGTCTTAACTAATGCGAGGGTACGCAAATGGACACACGCGAATGCAATTGCATATATTGGACATGGCAGAGCGCCGGCTAACATCAACCAAAATATTATAGCTCACCGATTAGGTACATGCGAGCTCCTTTGATTTATGCAGAAACCAACATACATCCAAAGTAAACTATAACTAGCGACGAGTAGTTACGACTAGCGACAGCAAGCACTAGTCTAGGCGAATTGGGTCTAGATCAAAATAACTAATAAGAGGAAAGATTAAAAGAGCATAAATTTTTATCATGGCTTGAGTGTTAGGCAAGCTGGGGTTAGTAAAATTGTATAGAAATCAGGTGCCAGGCAATCTCTTTAACTCTAATGCCACCTCCTAGTATTGTCCCGTCTCACCTGTGTGGGCATGTGCGGGATGCGCATCTGATGCGCATGCAGCGCGGCTGCGGCGTGTGAGTCGGCGTCTTCGAGCTCATCCGCCCACGGCGGCTGCAGGAGACGGATGTCTGATCGTCGCACTTCTAACGTATCCTTACCGGAGCAAAGCTCGCCATCCACTACCTAAAGAATAAAATAACAATTCATTGTGTGCTCATTATCAAACGAAGTGTCTGAAGGCGCGAATGAATCGGTTACTTATATTGGGTGCTCGCTGATTGCATTTAACATAAATGTAAGATGGATATTTGTGCAGACTGACAAATCGATTCATTCAGAACAAGAATCTGTTATTTGTATTTTCTTACCCTGACTCGTATCCTGATAGGCGAGTTGAGCACTTGCAAAACAAAAGCTTTGACGAAAACATTCTGCACATTCTCCCTGCTTGAGTCCGTTGTGCGAACCACACACGCAGATCCTATTGGCAGATGGCTCATTTGAGGGCTTGCGTCACTAATGACGTCAAACTTATGGACCCCGAACACGTCACAATACTCTATGGGTTCGTTCTCATACCCGTCTAGTTCGACGATCACCTTGCAACCTTCCGCCTGACGTATCACTCCTGGAACGTAGTAACCGCGCTGCTTTGCCAGCACTCTATGGTCCCGCCATTCTGACAGATCTATGTTCGGGTAAATGGAGAAAGGTTGCCGGTCTGTGGGTGGAGATGGATGCTGCGCTATGATTGGCGAAGGTTGTAGCACAGTGCGTTGGTAGTTTTGGCTCTGAGGTTGGTAATCGACAACTTGCGGAGCGGGGACTGTGTTGTTGTTGGAGCAGTTTTGCTCTTCGTGCGATGTGGGGTCGTACTTCCGTTTTTTAGGCAGATTACGAACGGGGGCTTGAGTAGGGGTCTGCTGAGAACTTGGTTGCGGGGCATTGCCGCTGCTTGCGTTTCCAGGATTGGTCGGGTTAGCCATAGTTATATTCGAACTGGGGTTCGAAGAAGACTGTGACAAGCTAACAGTGCCGACACTGCTAATCACCGATGCGGGGATCTGAAAGAGAATAGTATGATGTAAGCAACATTTTCGATCCTTCTATTGTTTTCCTACACGTATTCCCACTTCATTGAGGAAAATATTATAGGACATACCGGATTTGCGTACATATTCAGTTATTAATTTATTTATTGACAGATGTGGGTATGAGGTTCATTTTAATTTTAGATCGAAAATCTGGCAAGTGCGAATCGGATTGGGCCAAATAATGTGTTTTATTTGGTTCAGCTCTGAGTACTTAGGAGTTATTGCGTATCTTAATTGGGCAATTTTTATAATTTATTGTTACAGTATATTTAAGTAATTATTTGCACTATTATCAAATTTAACATGATAGCTTTCATGTAAGATAATATGGACAATGGACATATACAGAAATGTGATGCTCTGACACCCTTCGGGAAACCGTAATAACACTGAGGGAGTAGTGTGGTGTGGTTTTTAAAATTTTTCACTATTTCAATTAATTTTCAATAAATCAAATTACAAAGTGGTTTATTAATTAGTTACTACCTAGTATGTCACTAAGCGGAAAGACGGTCGAGGAAGGAAGTCACAATAATGAACTCCACATTCATTTATCTTTAGAGATAACTGCACTTAGTCGGTTGCAAGTTGCAAGGTTCATGGGCACGGTTTAATGAATTAAATAGTCCAGTAAATCATGACCGTGTAACTGTGTGAATGATTCCATTACTTGGAAACTTCTTATTGTAATATGATATTTCAATTATAACATTTTTATTCAAAAATACAATACACTATACGTTACCGGTACTATACTTGGTGGTAGATCTCCTTAGCAGGAGGTTATCTAGGTAGGTACCATCGCAGTACCAGATATTTTGACGCCAAGCAGTAATGTTTAAACATTACTGTGTTCCAGTTGGAAGGGTACTGCAACTAGCGAAATTACTGGGCTATTGAGACTAACCATCAAATGTCTCAAAGTAATGAGTTCCAAAGCAGAGATGAACTGGACTTTGTTTTCTTTGACTTTGACTACTCAAAGTTTTGTGTATCGCTGCAATGGTAAAAAAACCAGCCAAGTGCGAGTCGGACTCACGCACAAAGGGTTCTGTACCATTATCTATAAAAACGGCAAAAATACCCCGTTTGTGGCATGGGAGCTCCCTTAAATATTTATTTTATTCTTGTTTTTAGTATTTGTTATTATAGCAGCAACAGAAATACATCGTCTGTGAAAATTTTAACTGTCTATCTATCACAGTTCATGAGATACAGCCTGGTGACAGACGGACGGACAGCGGAGTCTTAGTAATAGGGTCCCGTTTTACTCTTTGGGTTCGGAACCCTAAAAACGTATATAGTGTACCTGATCGTCAATGTCAGGGTAGAGCGAGTGCGCGCGGTAGAGGGGCGCTCGGGTGGCGGCGGCCTGCGGCTGCTGTGCGCCGCCTGCGTGCGCTCGCTGCATCACCGCCCCTCACCGGGTCTCACTCATTGCGACTGCACATACTCTGAAATACAGCAAATAAACACAAATAAACACGGTTATAAGTTACTAAAAACGCTATAGTTAGTCAAAATTGTTACGCAAAACATATTTCAACCAAAATAAGTGTACATTTCAAAGCAGGTAATAAAATACGTACACGTATCCTTGATGATGTTTTTGAAGGGACAGCTGTGTTTAAAACACAATTACGATATTTTTTTTAATCATCATCTTAACTATAGAAAATATCTAAAATAATATTAAAGCAAGTTTTCTGTGTTAATTTAATGATAAGACATTTTAAATTGGTAATAGTTAAGAACAACATTTTATTCAATTGTACTATGGTCTTCTTTTTTCCATTAGGTACAATGTTAAAATGCAATTAATTATTTTCTTATACATGAATCGTGCTAATCATAACATTGACGCGTAACTGCCATATTTATGCTTAGCTAAATGCGACACAGTGCGCCGCCATTTAAGATTAGAAATCCACTGATGCACCAAAACACGTAAGCAATAGCTACATGGAGAACCTCAAGGAGTGATTTACGCGGAAAAACCGCGTCATTGCATTGTTTTATTTTCCAAAAGACTTAGTGTTTACGCTTATAAATAGTGGTGTTTTAATTATAAAGTACCGAGATATATGCACAAGCATGGACAAGTAATATTATGTGGAAAAATATGTACTTTGGTATTGATTCTAAAATTCCGTGAAGATTGCAACTAACTTTGTGTGACGTTAAATGTAACAAAAACTTATTTACCTTGAGACACTTGAAAATATAAAGTACTTGACACTGGAAAAACACACAAAGCAATAAAAGTGTCTTAATACATGCGAGAATAAAAATCATACATAAAATCCAAGTCATACTCTTAATTAGTCTTTTCCATACATGTATCTTATTTATATAAAAAAATGTTGTTTTATAGCACAGTAGGAATCATTTGAATCATAATATCTATATTAAAAAATAAAAAAGTTTTTAATATACAATTATACATACATACTTTACTTATCAATGGTAGGAATAGGAGAATTTGTAGAAAGGGTCGTAATCCATTCACACTAATAAGAATACTAATACGACGTTGAATATTTTTGATTGAATACGAATATTAGAAAAAATATAGGTAGGTACATAAAAATTGGCTCTCGTATATATACCAATATTCACAAACGTAATTTACTGATTGTAAAGCAGATTTCAAGGCAAAATAATGACAATCCTTTTCAGCATTGGTATTTTATTAACTGCCTCTCTTTTTCTACTGCAGCTAGGTATGTAATGTCGATCTCGATATAGCAAAAAAAATCAAACAAGATTAGAATAGGAATGCTGTAGCCTGCGGGAGGCCCCTGACTTGAATTTATGCTATTATGGTAAGCAATGGTCATTAGTATTTAACATACGAATTACGATTTGAGACTTGTGTGCTTATTATGAATTGTTTTTTAGAAGTCAAGTTTTTTCTGGTTTCTAGGAACTAAGCATTACATTAGATATACAACATACGATACTTCTTGACCATTATCTATTCGATCGACGTCAATTACCTAACACGGATGTTGTCGGCCAAAAATCAGTAACAATAGAGCTGCTGTATTAGAAACATGCGCGACGGTGGTAAGCAGCCTGGCGGTCCTATGCCCAATGCCCATCTTCCAAAGAATGAGTATGTTTCCTGGAAAGATGGGACTGCCCTAGGTATGGGACGCTACATGTGTTGATACACTGGCGCCGTCTCATCTTCCAGAAAATAAACTGCTAACATCTTAATAGCTATTGCAGCAGAATCCCTCATACGGCGCAGGATAGCCTCGTAAAGGTCATTTCAATATTTTCAAAAATATGTCGGGATGACTTTATAAACTACAAGCAGCTCGCTCCGGCTTCGCACGGGAAAACAGAACTCAATTAACAATATAAATTTATCGATCCAGTAGTTTCGGGGTCTATTCAATACAAACAAAGAAAAAAATAAATCTTTCCTCTTTATAAATAATTAGTGTGATGACAACTGTAATAGTTAGACATATGATATTGCGGACTTATTTGTAGCTGTCAATTTTCTCTATAAAACGTCACTTTATTCTATTGTCGTTAGTTTTCGCTGCGCATGCTAAGTACGGATTTTTTCAAATTTTTCACAGCTTGGGTTACATTATTGAATTTTCCATACGGATCCCTAATTGTTTTTTAAATAAAATATAGCCTATGTCCGTCACTGATAATGTGGCATTCTAATAATGAAAGAATTATTAAGATCGGTCCAGTAGTTTCGAAGCCTATTCAATACAAACAAACAATCAAATCTTTCCTCTTTATAATAGTATAGATAGATAAATGACCAAAATGTTTCTTTTATTTCGCGCAGAATGCAAGCCAATACCGCGAGGCAACGCGGCCAACATTTTGAGCACTTTGCCTGAAATTAAAGACCGCTTGAACTATACGCCTTTTTTACCCGACTACGACAAAGCCGGTTACGATTTTAACAGTATATGTAGAATGTATGTATGTTTATATTCACGTGTGTCGAAACAACTTATTCAATTTGGTGGATGAGTCAATCAATTTGTTATTATCCGGGTGACATAAGCTATATTTTTTCCTTAAATTTTGGCTAATTTTTCCCCAGTCGGGTTACCATGTAGCGATGATAGCTCAGTGGTTAGCGTGGTCGGTTCGCATGCCGTAGGGCATGGGTTTAACCCCCAACAATGAGCTTGAGCTGCTGGTTAAGGAAAACATTGTGAGGAAACCACAGCATAGTGGTAGGGTGCTTTGTAGTACTCGGCTGGCTAGCTACCTCAAGTTGAAAATTTGTCACTAAGCATCTTACGATGTGTTCCGGCAGCCTCATTTGAGAGCGAATTCCATTGCAGGCTAGGTGTGCTTTACCATCTTTGACTACACCTTCACTTAACATCAGGCGAGCTGTGGTCAAACACCTAGCCTGTCAACCATAAAAAAAGATGTTTAAACTTTTTAGCTCGTGTATTCTCAAAGCAATTTCATTTCATTTCATTCTAAGTTAATTTAGTATAATTATTATTCAGGTTATTTTTAAGAATATGTATTATGTATTCACTTATGTAGTGTAATTACAAAACTAAGTTTTATTCTGCTGTTGCAAAATAAATACAGTATAGTAGTGAGAAGTATCATATGAATCATTTTAAAATCAATGACGATAGTATAACTATAGAAGACAACAAATCAGAATGTAAAATAAGTACGCACTTCCCTTTGTGGAAGAACAATCATTGGCGGCACTTTAGATCTTGTAAATTCTTTGCCCGCCTCGCCACGCGAGCCTTGACAAAGTCTTTTCACTCGCGAAAACGAGAATTAAGTATCCATATTCTAACTTTGTCGCGTTTCCGCACGGTAAAAGATAATTCCGTCCCCGGCGTATGCTAAGGTAGCTGGTCAAGAGCATCAATTATTTATATATAACAGGCTAACTAATTATATACAAAAAGACAAGTCGAATCTGTGAATGCAACAAATTAATAAATGAAGTTTGAAATTTAATCAAACATATTTAAACCTATTTTAAATTGATTTTCATTACTAAATTTGTAAAGTATTTTATACAATTTAATTCATAAATGCAAGTAACTAACCTACCAGCGATTTTTCCCGATCACGTGTTCCTTTCAATTAAAAATGAAACGTGTGCTCGAGCTGATAACACAAAAGGTAGTAAAATAGACGAAACTAACGATATTCATCAAGTTGGCGCTAATTGTGGTAAGCCTCTGAATCCTCATAATGACTCTGATCTGGGACAGAAGACTGGCACTATATTTTTTTATAGGAACACCCACTCGGGCAGCAAATTCCAATGTCTAGTCTAGCCATTCGTACGAAGGTGAAATTAAACCGCTTATATTAGTTAAGAGTTTTTGGAATAGCAACAATGAAGCGGTCGCTTTATAAGTTCCTGGCTGTACGATAGTAGAATGGGTTAAGGTGGAATTAGGCTTACTTTTACGCAAACGCAATTATTCTGAAAACCACTTGGGTAAACTGTTGCTACTATACATGGTTATAAGCTTGGGATGTTTTACGCCGAAAGGGGGTCTTTGTATGTCTTATGAAGTAGGTATATTTATGAACGACAGCGGATTTTTATTTTTTCGTGATTTCAGAGTTTTGCCCTTAACGAAAGTTGTTCATAACGGTGAGTACAATGACCTCCTTTCAGTCTATAACATTTCAGCTTATAACTTATTTACGACCTTTTTTGTAGGTACGCAGATTTTGCAATAAAAATATTCTATAACCAGTCGCTTTCATTAAAAATGTGCAGTCTTCCAAAGTGTCGTTGCTTTCGTAAAGCGCGTGTTTCTTTTTATTTTTGTATCCGCCGTCATCTCTACATTCACTCCCTTATATCCATTATCCTCTTTTATATTCCATCTTTTTTGCAATCCAACTTTCTTTGTCCTATTCATGACGTTATAAAAGGTTTCTTTTTGTTGTATGACGCCACTTTTCCGAAGTAGAAAATTAGCTACTTTTAAACAAAGAGAACTCAATACCACTTAACATGTAAATATGTAGTAAGAAATGTAATCAAAGGAAATAAACACAAAAAAAAAATCAAATGCATGAAGGTGACATAAAAAGTTATAGGAGTTTTACTAAAGTACAAAAAATGACAGCAACGCAAAGAGTAATGGGTCGGTTTATTTGTTTTCTTTTGTACTTTGACATTTTTAGTTATTCACTAAGAGACAGGTCATTAACCTCCGAAACCCGAGAAAACTAGTTTTTGTTACAGAGCTGAGTGTAAACATTTATAACTAAACATTAGAGAAAACATTTTTTTTTTTATGGTTGACAGGCTTGTTGTTTGACCACAGCTCACCTGATGTTAAGTGAAGGTGTGGTCGAAGATGGTAAAGCACACCTAGCCTGGAATGGAACTGGCTCTCAAGTGAGGCTGCCGGAACACACTGTTAGATGCTTGGCGACAGATTTTCAACTTGAGGGTGGTAGCTAGCCAGCCGAGTACTAGAAAGTACCCTACCACCATGATATGGTTTCCTCACGATGTTTTCCTTCACCGGCAGCTCAAGCTCATTGTTGGGGTTTGAACCCACGCCCTTCGGCATGCGAACCTACCGCGCTAACCACTGAGCTATCATCGCTACAAATTATTATTAGCCGTCGCGGGTCGCCTAGCAGATGTGAAACATCGATACTATTTTGTATAGGGGGGATTGCCTACGAGCGCGTGGCGCATCGCCACTCCAACAGCCGGTCGGACTCGCCGCATAGATGTTTCGCATCAGAAAATTCAAATCAAAACTTGTATTCGTATTTGTGGTTACAAATTACACTGTCCAAGGCACAATGTAGTTAATTAATTCAAAGTGAAAAGCCAGCAGTCCGAAACGGTCAGGTGGAATGATCGCAGTGATAGCACTATAGCCTACGAATGATAGAATAGCAATTGATAACACCATTGACTTGTATATATTCATTGTAGGGATAGGGAAAACGAAAAGGTTTTATACCATTGGTAAGATAAAGAGTATCCATGTGGTACTCCAGATTTTTTTTTTTTTTTTTAATGGTTGACAGGCTAGTTGTTTGACCACAGCTCACCTGATGTTAAGTGAAGGTGTGGTCGAAGATGGTAAAGCACACCTAGCCTGGAATGGAACTGGCTCTCAAGTGAGGCTGCCGGAACACACCGTTAGATGCTTGGCGGCAGATTTTTTACTTGAGGGTGGTAGCTAGCCAGCCGAGTACTAGAAAGTACCTACCCTACCACCATGCTATGGTTTCCTCACGATGTTTTCCTTCACCGGCAGCTCAAGCTCATTGTTGGGGTTTGAACCCACGCCCTTCGGCATGCGAACCTACCGCACTAACCACTGAGCTATCATCGCTACAAAGTGGCATCTGCGTTCCTAATGTCATTATAAAGCTGTTAAACCTTGTTAAACCGGTACAGCGCGAAAAAGTAACATACAAATAGACAAACTTTCGCATTTATAAAACTAGTGACAACAAAGTAGCACGCGGTGCTAATTTTTAAAATATTAAAAACGCAAATGTTTATTTCAAGAAAGATGTTTTTATGTTACACGAGAACTTTTTATCAAGCTGCTAGTGCGCTATCTCTCTGAGGGACAGCATAACCAAAAAAACAGGCTAAGCTCGTCTTTTATTTATATGTCAACTTACAAAGTAGAACACACAGATAAATCCTCGAAGGCAGAATTAATCGAGATTACTTACCTACAACCTATATCTAAAACGAACTGTCGAACTCTTACATTTTGACTCTACTCCTTTCAACAGCAAAAAATGTCTAATAACATATTCTGAGCGCGTATTCAATCATAGATTGTAAATCAGTAACAAGACACGATAGCACTTTTAATATTGAGATCATGTTTGTTAGGCGATAAATGATTCGGGGAAAATCCTTGAGCAAACCAATGATATGAGATCCATAGCAACCAAAATTCAATAAGAAACGAAGTTATGATTCAAGTTTCAAATGTTCTACAAGCTTCACAAAAAAAGTGCGAAAGATAGATAGCAAAAAATTCTGACGCAGGTCGTTGTATAATGAAGATTCCAAACCTAACCACCACAGGACCGTCATAGTCACAAACTATTGTCCGTTCACTATCTGGCAAATCGCATATCGAAACCTGAATTAAAACATTTTTAGCCAACTTTAAAAAAGAGGAAGGTTCGCCAGCCAAACCATATTTGGTATCTACTCGTACGTCGATTACTCCGATATTTATGAACCGATTTACATGTTTATTCTTTTTTTAAGTAGTTTTTCTACCAATTCCAATAGTATGAATGATTATGTTTGGGCGCCTCTGATTTAAAGTCGGATTTTAATAAAACACCTTAGAAAAATTAACAAAAAAACACCTATGTAACAGCTGTAAATGTGAATGCATTACCCAATAGCGAATCACATCACACTAATAAATAATACATTAAATATGAAAGATTATATGTGTGCTTATACATGTACGAACTAGCTTTGCCCCACGATTCCAACCGGGAACTCGACAGTGTTTTACGGCATAAAAGTAACCTATGTGTTAATCCAGGATCTATATTATATTTATATACATTCCTATTTTAATCCAAATTCTTCCAGCCGTTTCAGCGAGACCGCGTGGAAGGTCTCCTATGCGATGGACCGACCAAATAAAATCTGCGGTAGTTGGTCCCGTGCATGAGTGCGCCCGTATGACCTCTAACCGTCAAAAATAGCGAGACATTATGAGGCGCATTATATCTGCTAATACCGGTTAAACTACTAACTACCACATGACGACCACGACCGCTCTGTCAAGAGCGTACCGACCAAAAAGATAATAGGAGAGTGCGTGAAATCGGAAGGCGCTACTAATGTAGACTATAGAGATAAGCGTCCGATACAACAAAGATAACTAAATAGGGTTATGTCAATGCAATCGGGTGCGCACCAGGAGGGATGCCATGCCATACAATCCTTTACTTCATAACCTCCTAAACTTTTGATAACTTTGGGTGTTATGTCAACTTCTCGCTGCGATTCCGAAATTGACACAAATGAAAACTAGATTATAGCACATTTTACCAAAACAACGTCATAAGCTAAAACCTTTGACAAAGACTGGTGGCCAATGGTTCAAGAACGACAATTTGTTTTCAGGCGCGTTTATAATTTTTTTAGTGCAATAAAGTAGTACATATACAACAGTACATGTATTGGAAGAAGCCAAGGAGATACCTTGTAACTCTAAAGGATAGTACCAGTATAACAAGAATTTTATCCACTCTAGAAGCTGGGACAGACGTTCTTGCTAAGCTTAGATAATAATATGTTTACGCGTGAGAGAAAAACAATTTAATATTTTTTTTAATCAAATTACCTAGGTTTTTATTGCAGAAAACGTAGCCCAAAAGTTACTTAGGTCAGACCATATTATACTTACCTAATCAATAGTTAAAATAAGATTTTCAATACAATAATTATGTTTATAGCAGATTTATAGAATTATAGCAAAAAATTAAATGTCAATGGATTATCTATTTGAATATCATTAAAAGATTTAAAATTCTGAAACACGGCAACATGTCGAGAACATTTTTCGTCTAGCGTGGTCAGTGACACCTTGTACATACATATAATATACTTGTAATATAAGTTTCGGCATTTTCGACTTGAGCCTTAGCGTTTACATCAATGTATTCACCCAGTTTTGTATAATCATATGCGACAGTAGTTCTCAAACGTGATGCGAGAACTGGCATGCGATTTAAAAGATCTCGACTCTTGCTATTCTGGAGTCGTGTAATAATCATTAAGAAACTTGTTATCAATACATATTATAATTACTAGAATCAGACCAAATAGGTATACCATATTACTAGTTTATTTTATGATGGGTAGCAAATTAGCAGAGCAAACTTGTTTCAGAAAATAAGTGCAAATTTATATAACACTTTGGGTGTTTACCAGTAGCTAGGCGCTAGGCAAACGGACCGTGTGAAATAGATAAATATGAGATAGAAATGTTAAAAAATTCGATGATACTAGATGTCATGTCAAAAACCGTTTTTTTCAGAAAGAAGTTTGGATTAAATATAAAAATTAGCACAAGAGCATGTCAGTTTTTATAACGGAAATTGGGAGTAGTGTATACAAGACTTCTTCCACAGCCAATGTAGGACCAGGTGTATGTTTAAAGGACCCCCTTTCCATACGCATCAAAGCTCACTTTCATTGCTCGTGTTCCCCCATCCATGCCTGCCGTGTTAGCTCACTCAGAAGCTCACTAAGGCACGGGTTCGATTCCCACCTAGAATAAGCATTTATGTGACAAACTTATTAGTATGTAGATGTTTGTTATGTGCTTCAGGCTCTTAAAGTGGGCACTATGAAGACCGCGGTCTACAACCGTGTAGGTACTTGCTTCTTTCCGGAATGCACCTGCCACCGCGTGCTTTAGAACCAAGCTAAGTTATTGGCTGGTTGAGACCTTGTTATACGACTATTCAATTACTAGTAAGCAATTATATTTTGTGTTACATTTTATTACATTGAAATATTTTATATTTACATTAATTTTAATGATATATTTGAAATCGTATGAATAAAATATTTGCATTAGTGTCTTCTATATGAATTTACAAAAAATGTATATATGAATATTATATCAGATTTAACAAGTATATATTTTTTTTTTTTTTTTTTTTAATGTAAAAGTAATGAGACGATCGAGGCGCTCCCCTGATGTTAAGAGATAACGCCTATCCATGACCATTGCAGCGATACACAGAACTTTGAGTAATAAAACAACGTCCAGGGCATCGCTGCTTTGGCACTCACTACTTTGAGACTAGATGGTTAGTCTCTGGCCCAGTTATTTCGCTAGCTGCAGTATCCTTCAAACCGGAACACAGTAATGTTTACACACTACTGCTTGGCGGCAGAATATCTGGTACTGCGGTGGTACCTACCTAGACGACCTCCTGCTAAGGAAATCTACCACCAAGTAAAATAATACAGCTTAAAGTTCCTAAACAAGCTAATTTTCAGTAGGTCTATCTAAATTTTACGAACAATATTGGTATAGATATTTTATTGCGGACTAAAGTATTAAAAAAGTTAGTACAATACTAATGTAGTTTGCAATAAAGTTTTTAGGCCCGCCAGTCTTTAACAAAACCTACGGTAGTTTACAGCAGATGAAATACGTATAATTTATATATATAGAACACGATACTCGATAGCAACTGGTGTAGCTTTCACTTATAAAAACACACGCGGTCACCCATCCGAAAAACTGACCTTAATCATTACCTGATTTCGAGCGCCATGAACACTTCAGAAAATCACAAGTTTAGATTTTCAGATAACATTCTAAATAGACGCCCGATTCAGTTATCCTTTCTGAATTATCGTTTTATGACAAAAAAAACACTTCTTTTTCGTATTAATGCATTCACATTCGCAGCTCATCTATTTCAAGTTAATCTAAAATAGATTCAGCTCGGATCAATAACCTGGGGCAAAGAGGTCTTTTATCTTTTGTTTCACTTTTTTTGCGGTGCCTGGATAAAAAATATAGAACTGAAACGATTTTACTAGGAATTTTCGTGACCTACCTATTCAGGCTCTAACTTTAGGTTTGCAGTAGAGTTATGCATGACTTAGCACATCTGCCATCTATTTGCCACTTTGAAATCGTGGGTGGTGGGCATGGGCGTCGGCAGCAGGGTGCAAGAGGGTACACTTGCACACCGTCGTCGGGAAACAAAATGAATGAATAAGTTTTTTTTGTTTTATTCCACCTTCACCTTTTTACTACCCGACGGCCAAAACTCATCCGTACATAATTATGGATATTCCTTACCTAGTATGTAACAAAGTGTTTTAATTCCACATTTTTCTTGCACACAGCGAGGTTGTGGAACACTCTGCCGAAGTCTATATTCCTTGTAAGGTACAATATCGGTATCTTTAAATCTAAAATAAACAGGATTTTTCTAGGTAAGGTAAGTGTGCTCCATCTTAGACCGCACTACTGCTTAACAGCAGGTCAGGTGTGGTCCAATAAACCTATCTAGAATTAATTTACTGTTTAAATAAAAACCAAATACCAGCACGATTTGAATTTGACATTTACTTGATTGAGATAACACACATGTTATGTACATGTATCTATAAATAATATTTAGTAGGTATAGTGTAATACACCGCCATGGAAATTATCTTGGCGGTACCCATTGTGGGGCTCGAGTCATCTGTTCACAAAAATATCCATTTTAAGTACAAAAAAGCTATTTTAGCCTGGGATCGTATTGTGAGGCTGCGCTGTAGCTGCAGCTAGAGAAATTACAGGAATTTTGAGACTAACCATATAGGATCAGGAGAGCCTAGAATGTCTTTTATAATAAAAAAACCATTATTGTACATTACAGATTTTGATAAACTTACAAAAGGCAATATTTTATAATCGTTTGTATGGTTTTCCCATATACCTAACTCCAGCCAACTTTGGAACCACATTCTACTTATGACAGTTGGGCATAGAGCCCCAGCAAAGAATTCTACAACCTTGTCTATGTAGCAGAGGCTAAATATAAGTTCCATTCCAGGCTAGGTGTGCTTTACCATCTTCGACTACACCTTCACTTAACATCAGGTGAGCTGTGGTCAAACAACTAGCCTGTCAACCATAAAAAAAAAAAAAAAAAAAAAAAAAAAATAGCACTGTGTGAAATATTCTATGATATTGATTTAATAAATAGACTCTTGGTACTGCATACCCAGTGCAGTAGAGTTCAGCCTTCTCTAATCATCTAAATCAGTTCAGCCATTCTCAAGTTATGAACCAATTTACCAATAAACATCATTTGATTTAGTTTTATTTATAGATTTTTCCATTCACACACAGTTTTATCTAGCCCAAATATTATAATAAAAGGTACTCAGATAGATAATAAAGTTAACCACTGACTGACTAATCTCAACAAGGACCTACTACAATAATACACAAGTAACAAGTTCAAACATGTTCAGTAGCCTTTGTTCAATGGATCCTCAATCTCACTTGGTCATTTTGTGTTTTATGTAGACTGAGAGAGAGATAAGAGATATATACCTAGCTTAGATTTATATAGGCTGTTTCTTTTCTGGTTAGGGCTGCCAAACAATCATTGTTTAAACCAATATATTTTTTTTTTTTGACAGACAGTAATAACAAGGCAGATAATGTACAACAGCCACTGAATTGTATGTAGTATATAATATATGTATGTACATATAGTATGTATATCAATGTGTGCAATTTTTTTTTTTAATTTCTATGATTTTGTATATTAGCTAAACTAACAGATAAATTTAGTACTTGCGGTATTATTGGGTAACATTGGGTTTTTAAATTCTACTGTATGTAGATATATTGAGGTATATTAAGAGGGGTGTTATAAATGTAATGTGCACATTAGAGTGCCTGTTTGCAGCATTGTAGCTCCGAGCTGATTTTGAATAAATTTTGTATTATCCAATGCAAAAAGAGGTGTGTTATAAGTGGGTATCTAAGTATCTGTTAGTAGCATTGTAGGTCCCAAATAGCCGAGCTGATTTTGGTTCAGTTATGTTTTTGTTTGTTTGAAAGGTAACTTAACCGAGTGTTTTAGACATGGTTCAAGAAAATCGGCTCTTTTCAAGTTAATAAATTAATGTGTCTTTCACGGATGTGATAGAGTTGAAATTTGGTATTCTGTTAATGGTTTTTGCGTATAATTTTTAATCTGTATTTGTCCATATCACAGACCAACAAATACAAGTTAAACAGATAAAAAGTTATTCTAACTAAAAAATAAAGCTACTTATCAATCAGTATGTAAATGTATAGAATAATTCACTATTATTGTCTGTTCATAATGGTAATCCTACAATATTGGAATCAATATTTTTGTTTGGCAGTTTGTGACACCCTTTGTTTACCTATACACAATCTGTGACTCATAACATGTTCAGTTAGTGTGAAACGAAGTCTGTGCTGTGGAACAGGTTTCGTTTCCTTTGGGGACCCACTTACAAGCTGTTACAGCAACACAAGTTTTAGTAATTGATTTATAATTTACATAAAATTGTCTATTGAAGTAAATTACTAAAAAATTTCACAACAGTTCTCTATCATTCTAAAAAGAGAGAAGAACACAGTCACATGTTCACGCGTGATATGTCTTCAAGAAGTAGTCAGAGCATTTTAACCATTAGTTAAACAATGCTTATAAGACACATAACTCAAAATGATTTATAAATAAGCAGTCTTACCCTGGCATCATGTAGATATTTAAACTTATCGAAAAAAAATCTCTAAATCATAGTAAAAACTATTAAAAAAAATAATTAAGTATTACACATTAATTGCTTGTTTTAAATTTAAACATTACCTGGCACATAAATTAACTTGTTTTTAAAAAACTTATTTTAACACAAAATTCATGTTTGACAACCATCTCAGCAATAGGTATTGTACATTTTATAATGTTAGCATATCCGGATTGCACTTTTTACAATCATCAGGCAATTTAAGAAAATGCAACAACCTAGAAATACATTTTTATAAAGTTGTGAGTGGCCACAGAATCAAAATCTCTTATTGAATTAAAATTATCACTCAGAACCCTCACCTTCATTCATAAATAAAATAAAATAAATACTTCAAAAGTTTAACTTTAAGAACTCATACTGTTAAGTATCACATAAAATCCAGTTGAGTCATTTGAAATGAAATACATATAATAATGCTTTACAATTTAAATTAAAATCAGAGAACAAATAATAGTACAAGTAACAAATAAATATTACTACTAATACTAAGTGTTAATCCCTAAGAACTTAACAAGAAGCAATTCCATTAATTCATAATTAGTTACACATCTGACAGTTGTTTAGACACTAATCACACACTTGTCATAATAGTTAGACCATCAAAGATTATATAATTTGTTAACAGATTTTTATTGGTAATACAAACTAATTAGTATTAAATAGCAATCAGTATTTTTAATGTAAAAAGTAAGGAAACATACAAAATGCTCTCCTGGTAGTAAGAAATATGTCCACAGACCTGCGGTGATACACAGAACTTTGTGTAGAAAAACAAAGTGGCACAGCCGCTTTGAAGCTTATTAGCTTTGAGACTATTGATGGTAATTTTATAATAGTTATCAATCTTTTCACTTGAATTTTATTCAATTGGAGAGAATGAAGAAAAAGTAAATAAATAAATAAATAATATACCCTAGACTACTTTTTGATACTGTTTAGAATTCCATTGCAATGTTATAGCCCAACAATATATTTTAACATCCATCTCATATTTTTCTCAATCAGATTTTATTACTTGTTAAGACAATGTAAATATAGCAGTAAAGCGATTTTTAACTATGTAATGACAGCATGACTGTTTGTTTGGTTGGTTCTCACAATAAATAGATGCATATTATGGTTTGTATTATAAGAAATAAAACAGAACTATAATATCGCACGCATAATCAAATACTGGCTTAACTCAATAAAGTCTGTTTTTGGGAAATCACGAAAAACCTCCGTGCAATCACGACCTCGTCAGCTTTTTTTTAAATAGAATAAAAATTAATTAGGTAAATAAATATGTTAATTTTTTTTTCATGTAGTCTATAAACTTATCAATAGTTATGTGTCATTTACTTTGTTCAAATTAAATAATAATAAATATTTTTTTATGTTTTAAAATTAACTTCTTAAGTTAAGCCTGTCTACTTTTAAAATTAAAGCAAATAAACTTTATCATATTATGTTAAAGTTCCGTTCATTTTCACATGTAACCTTTCTCAATTGTCTTAAAGACAAGCAATTTTAGGAACAGTACTTAACTTAACAGACAACAATTTTAGCAATAAGAAAATAAAAATATACTGCAATGCGAGCTGTAATGTCAGTGTTGATACACCTGCCTATATTTGACTTAATCCTTCACATTAAGCATAAATAATACTTTACACTAAATACACCTAGAAATAGCAAAACAGCTAGTGCAGGTGATTGCTATAACAGGTGTGGTAAACAGGTATTCTTACAGATATAGTACTAGACGCTTAGGTCCAATGTTGGTATTACAACTTGAATGATCTCATTAATAACATGTCTGTCTACCTAAGACCTACTCACAAAGCAGCAATGAGTAGATAAGTGTTAAAAATAACAAAAAAGGTTTTAATTCAATCATTTCAATAGACATAATATAGAGTGAAGTAAAAGGGGGAACATATTGCTTTATAGAATGAATGCAATTAATGTTCATCAATCACCTATGAAGTATTTGTAAAGTGAACTATGTGCAACACAATCATGCACATAATGATTACAAACACTGATAAAAATTATCAGCATACTAAAATTACCACATAGTTAGGTACTTTTATCATAGATTTATTTTTAGCATGATGAGCTAGTCACAAAAACATCTCTATTTACCTACAAGATAAAAGTACCAATATGTAGGCTTGACATGTATTGTTTCAACCTCACCTGATGTTGATTTGGAATATAAACCATCTTGATTTATTAACAAGGGAAAAGTAGTAACTATGCAGCTGGGTACTTATAGCCTTATAGAGGTAGTATTTTTACTATTCAATCGGCAAGTGGTAGTGCAGCAGTGGCTTGTATGTAATCAGCTGATAAGAGGAACGTAAACGCGACTATGGACGTACGCACTTTCCCGATAGCCACACCAAATACAGCGGCGCATGCTTACAAACCGAACTGAAATCAATTACCCGTCGAGTGTGTAACTACGCTCATCGTAGTCACCAGAACGGCTGCGCGCGATGCACAAGATCGAATACCATTACTTATTCACTGTTGCATGTTTATTGTCATGTGCGGTGCGGCCTACATGCGCAGATTGCACATTGTACATCTACCAATACACGAGCCGTGAGCTCGGGTGGTACTCACCGTGGCTTTCCATTGTCCCGAACTTGACGCACTGTGTAAACAACCAAACCACATAATAAAACAAAATGGAAGTCTGCCTCGCCCGCGCGAGATGAGAAATTTTTATGACCGAACGCTTCGAGTTGTAAAACGTCGTTGTTACACTATCGTAGTATTTTAGCAGCCCCCCTCCAATTTGTTAACACCGTCACCAGATTAGATGCCACACGATCACAAAATTACAATGATGAATGTTCACCACACGGAAATATCACAATTTAAGTTAAATAAATGACAATCGACACAGAAATTAATGTTCACTTGAAAATAATAATCATTGAAGCGTTTGACGTTCCGACACAACACCCACATCAAAAAATTCTACATAGAGACTGGGCAGGCTAGCTTTCAACAATTTCCACTCGAACATATTCTTGTTTCACTCGTTCACCATTCATTTAATTATTTCTCAATACGTGTGAGTGAGACGGCACTATATAAATATTTCCTATGTATGAATAGAATCTGAGTTGTGAAGTACCTATCCCTCCCTGACGATGATCGTGCCCGAGTTGAATGGACCCGAGAAGCGCTCAACCATTGGATCGATGCAGGTCACGTGACACAAATATGTAACATTCAGATGGCGCGCCAATATTTAAATCCAGGCTAAATACTGCAAACAAAGGTGAAATACATTGATTTGCGAGAATTATTTACGATACACAAATGTTGGAAAAAAGCGATTTCCATCTACTTTCGTAAGGGATTCCCAGTTTCATACATTATTCTATTGTGTACGTACTACGTAGGTACATACCTAAATCTTGCAAATTGATAATATACTAAGCCTTAGCTTATAACGTCCTACTGCTATCCTATATAATCTCAAATCGCCGTCACAATCACGTGCGACCGTAAAATGTAGTCAATCCTCTAAATATTCAAGCTGGTTTAATATCTTTAGGCAATATGTTTGTATGTATACACCTGTATAATGATCTGTTAAAATGGAACGAAAAAAATTCAACCGTCTTTTGTTTGAAAATGTTCAAAAGAAAATCCTTAGGCATTCTATTGATTCTATGGCAGCCCGTACACGTAGCGCGCGATCCGCGATCCGCGATCCGCGATCAATGATCGCGATCCAGACTGATCGTGTACGAAGCGGATTGACGGACTGATGCTCCGGATCGCATAATATCTAGAAATTTTGAAATCATGATCGCGGATCGCGGATCGCGGATCGTGATCATGATTGAACGTGTACGGGCTGCCTATAAGAAAAAGGTACCTAAACAATAGCGGCATTAACGGGGGCCAGCTCACAGCAAACCCAAGATCGCGTCTTTTCGTTTCTGCCGGGCATTTATGATTTTATAAAGTACCCGTAATATTATTCCTCTTTAATTACAGAAACCAAACCAAATACTGGGAGTAATAAATTACATTCATGAAATTCTGTATCTACACCTGGGTTTTCTATAAGAAAAATGTTCGAAGTGAGCCAACAGACTTATTAAATTAAATTGGATTTTACCATTTAAAAATTTTATTTTTTACCTTTGTCCATTTTTTTACATACATGTTACTTTCTCATAAATTTGTATAGCAGATAAGGGCCGCCATAGCGAGGGCGTTATCAAAGATAAAACCGGCACAGTATTGTAAATTTAATTTTCGCTTCATTATAATTAGCCTATCATAGTCCACTGCTGAACATAGGACTCCTCTAAGCCATTCGGCCCAATTTTTGAGTTTTTCGTTATCCAGTTTTCCTATGTATATCAGCATTCTACTTATTCATGGTCCACGCTAGAACATGTCTAATCCAATGGTTATTAAATCTGCACAGATAATAGTTTAAGAACATCTCACTGCAACTTCAGCTTATCCATGTGCTGTTGGTGACCAATAAAGTCTTTCTACGTCCTTAGAGAAATGCCGAGATTAGTAGAAGGAACTCCATTCTCTTTCATCATTGATGTAATCAATACTAGCCCCTTTCCATTACCTTTAGTGCCAGTGAAATAAAAAACCCCACAAAGTTTTTTTAATACATTTTATTGTGTATGAAAATATATCCTACTTACTTAAATTAGGTAATGACTATTAAACAAGTCTGTCACTACAGAAATATAAGATGCTACATATACATTATTTATGTGTTTTACTATATTACGTGTCAGTAAAAATGCCAAAATATAAGTAGGTAGTTATGAACATTGAAATAAATCCAGAATTTCTCTCTAAAATAACTTAAAATAAGTGAGTTAGAAGTCTTACAAAATTCATAATACTAAAATTAAGTTCGGAATAAAATTATAACTATTATTATAGTGTGATTAGTTTTAATATGCAGTACAAGCTTCTCTTCTAAGCTTAAATAACATTGGAAAGTGATTAATATTAGATGCCGAGGCCGAAGACGGAGACAATACAGTACATGGTTTTGTTCTCCCAGCGGACTGTGCAAGATCCATCAGTATTATTGTCCCAGAAGCAAGAGGATGCTGTATGCAGCCCTGCTCCATTTTTTTGCATTATGGTGCAAGTAACTGTAACCAAAAATTTTATGTATATTATTTTTCACAAACAACAGCCAACAAAAACAAATGTTGCTAAGCAAAGAAATATCTTTAGTATACAGAATTTGCCCTAGTTATAGGCTGGTAAAGATGGGCATGCTATGAATACATGCCTATATATTTGTAGGGTTTTTGTAACTTGGTCAACTGGCCCAAACAAGATTCCACGACAGCTGACGTCCATTGATTTACTTTGTTGTGTTGATAGGCAGTACCACCGATCGAATTCTCTATTGCTTCTTTAATAATTTTGCTCACATCGTCCACAATGAATTGATTCTGAAACACGTCATGGTCCCATTAATGTTAATCAATAACCATCTTTTTTAAGAATGCTGAAGCCCTGCTAAACTTACTTCTTCGGCCAAATCGCTGCACTCTTTCACCTCCATAATTTATTTCCAAATCTTTCCAGATCAGGCCGAATTTCGTGAATATTTGAGCAAAAAAACAACAATTTTTAACGCTATGTAGTTTGACATTACATTTTTTTCTGTGTGTAATTCTATTATTGTCTATGGTAACAACCAAGCAATCACTAGTGACGTTCAACGTTGGACACAAACAAAAATCGACTAAACTATGAAAATCCACCACAAGAATCCTTACCGGAAGTAGTTTCCGTTATGCTTTATTACACTGGCAACTATTGCAATAAATGTCAATCTGTCGTTTCTCAATTGTCAAAATCAGATCATTTTTATTGTCTTTTTGCAAGATGAATATGGGTTTAGGAATTCCCGTGATATATTACTGAACTATGGCTTCATCAGTGCAAAATAGTAGGGTGTCATCGCCTGGATATTGTGCCCCCTGTCGTACGTGCAATATGTGGTGTTGGCGAGCGTTCAAGTGGTTACCAGTGCTATTGATAGTGTCTATCATTACATGGAGCTATTTCGCATACGTGATTCAGTTGTGCATTTGTTAGTATCTTATGAATAACAACATAGTATTGTAGGAGTGAAAACAATACTTAACTTTAATACAAACATTGCTTTACAGTTACCATCCAGAATACAGTACAACAATGTGTGTATCTGGTAGCGTACCATATTCTACTCATCATGTTTGCTTGGTCGTATTGGCGAACCATTTTTGCAAACATCGAACCTATACCAGACAAGGTAAGAACTTAGATGTCAAAACTCGTCCATATCGATATTATAAGTTTACTTGGTTAAGCTAAATGACAATGCGTTTTCCAAGAAGAATATTTCCTGATTTTTGCTTTCTATAACAACTTGTAAGTGCGTCATTAAGCTTAATCTAAATAACACGAAACTAAAAAGAATTAACTAGCAATATGCCTTTGTTTTTGCCTTATTCATAAAAATGTAAGGACCCATAGACTAGCTATCTATGGAGGTATGGAGAGAAAGTAGGTCACAGTGAAGACTGAACATCAATATCTACAGTGGGGGTCAGCTTATTATTAATAGAAACATAAAGGATGCAAATTGTGTACATTTGGAAAGTGAGTTTGAATATAAATTAGGTAGGTAATACAATATCTCATTAAAGACAAGACAAAAAGGACAATGCAAATAGTTTTTAATATGTACCTATAGGTAATAAATTAATCTATCTTTATCTATCATACTAATATTTTAATGACTTTTCTTTATTGAAATTAACTAGTATGAAAAAAAAATGTATATTCTAACTAAAGTGGATGAACACTGCAATTCTCCGTTGATGGTTTTAAAATGATAAAGTTTTAGGTGTCTTTTATTAGGCATACATAATGGATGAAAGAACTTTAACAATTTAATTTAAACACATTGGCTTTTCTTGCCACTAGTTACAATCTTTGTTAAATAAAGTTGCATCAGGGTAAAGAAGTAAATTTAACTGAGAATATAGAAATTAAACAATGCAGCAAAGCATAAATAAACAGCTCAAGATTCTACTAAGAAAAAGCGTAGGTATTTAGAATAGAGCCAAAGTAACCAGAACATTATCCATAAATTTCAATTTATCACACTTTGGTATCTAAGTGTGCCAAAGTTGATGAGTTAGATGAGGTTATCAGACTCATAGGCCATAGTTATTTGTGGACGAGGTGGATAAGGTTCATACATCATTTAGGATGCATGGACCTTATTTTGGAGAATACGAAATGTTCAAGACAGTTTAAATATTCTCTAATAAATAATGTTTAAATGGAGAAGTACTGAATTATGCCTCTGATTAAAATTATAAGATAGAAATATAAATTATTTGCTAAAAAGACGAAAGCTGTAATCAATAGTCCACTTAAATGCAACAAATAATAATAAATTTAACATAAATTAATGAATTTATTTTTAATGCTTGGAGGATAAAATTAAATAATGAATCAACATGTTTACTCATTAAAATTATTAATCATCAGATTAAAATGAGACTTCAAAAAATGTTGTAAAATATTATTACTTTTTGCTTTGCAGTGGCCTATTGATACAACTGTGATTTCTGTGGTTTTTTTTATCTGTCTGTTAGTATAGGTAATATTTTAGGTCTTTGTGGCATTTATGTAGCTAATGAAACATCCAAGATATTCAAGTTTTGTATGAGTGACCATGAGTTGTAAACTTCCTCATGATTGAAATTGTTTACATAATTAGGTGTAGATTTGTGACTGGATGATGCACTTTGAAATACATTATTTGTATGAAACATGGGGTAGGAAACATTTAAACTATAATTTTATACATATTTTAAATAAATATTGGCAGACTTATCATGAATAAAAAGGCATGATTTCCTTAAAATAACGAGGATAGCAGATAATTGAATTTCATTTCAATTAGACCTTTGGAAAATGCTCACAACCATTCACCATCTACAAAAGAGCTGGTAAACTTCAACTGAATTTTCTTGAATCATAGCATAGACAGATACATAAACTATTAAACACATCTTAAGCATATAACACCTGTCTCAGAAGGTAAAAATATACAGTACAGTTAAAATTGTCATTAGAATTTGCCGATCACTGGTTTAATGAACGTAACCTACTTTATTATTAACACTCATTTAGCACTAATTTACAATAAACTAGTGTACTATTAACACAATTAGTAATTCAATGAAGTGGTAAAGTGTTACATGACTCATGATAACTTAAGAATTGTGCTGTAATCACAAAAGCATTTTCCTCTATTCTCTACTGTGATTATGCGTATGTTATATATTATGCGTTTGGGTGTCGATTTGGGGATAGGTTTTTTGTCCATACCTCGGAGCAGTACCTTTTAGAATCAAAGGTATTCTATTTTCTTTTCTGTGTGCCTGACAACGTGTACTCCAAATTCATTTATGTGGACGTTAAAGTGTAACAAACGAAAGTCACATTCGAATTTATAGCGATGATGATAGCTCGGTGGTTAGCGCGGTCGATCCGCGCCCCAAAAGGCGTGGGTTTAAACCTCGATAAGGAGCTTGTGCTGTAGGTGAAGGAAAACATCGTGAGGAAACCACAGCATGGTTGTAGGGTGCTTTATAGACGAAGCTGGCTAGCTACCATCCTCAAGTTGAAAATCAGCCGCGAAGCGAAGGGTGTGTTCCGGCAGCCTCGCTTGAGAGCCGGTTCCATTCCAAGCTTGGTGTGTTTTCTATCTTCGACCACACCGTCACTTAACATTAGGTGAGCTATGGTTAAACACCTAGCCTGACCATTACCATTAAAAAAAATAATTAAGATTAGTAGCATCCTACGGTTTTTGCCTGCTGTATCATACAGGAACAGGTTAGTTAAGGGTATTAGGTATCTTAAGTGATAATTTTAGTCAATTACATTGAGCCATTATAGCATATAGTAGTAACATTTACTTTTTAATATACTATATGTATTTTTTCTATTTTCAGTACAAATTACCCCAGGCTGAGTTAGAAAAGTTATTGAGTGCTGAGACAGAAGATGGTCAAAGATCGATTTTGGAGAATTTTGCCAAAGACCTGCCTATAGTCACTAGGTATGTAAACGAGTAAATTTTTACAATAAAAAAACTTCTGTAATTTCATGACTATTTTTAATAGATGACTTTGAGGATGCCCTATTTTTTGTCCCCCTATTTTAATAATGAATATTATCTCAATTCTAGACTCCGAATTATAATAAGACGGTTCAGCGCACGATTTTTCTCAATGGCAACCAAAAATGAAATATTAGAAGGTTTTGCTGATACCGTACCTGTGTTGACGAGGTTCGATTATATTTGTGTATCTAGAATTGAGACAATATTATCATTATACAATTGGTATTTTGAGTATAAACTAGTATGTAGCCTACAATTTTGAATAATTGCATTGATGTCTATAAAGCTTGTAATTTTTTTTATTTAGTAACTACTAGTATACTGTAGATATTATTTTATCGTTGTATCGAGACAAACGAAAATGGTTTTTCGGTATCATACAATTAAATACTTTAAAAAAAAACACTTATTGGTATAAAATAAGTCTCATTTAGCGTACATCTATTTGGTTGCTTAGTTCTTCCAAATTTCGCAACTAATTCTGACTAACCTTCATTATTTGTTATTTACCAGCGACCCGCCCCGGCTTCGCGCGAGTGCAATATACCTACCTACCTAGATACCTACTAATGTGGTGCATATGATTATAAAGACACGCCTGGAATGGGTATTTGTACATGTACTCTACAAATAATGTACAGAGTAGTGGCGGCCTTAGGGGGTGGGGTCAGCAGGGCAATCGCCCGGGGCCGCGCTCTTGCAGGGGCCTCGCGTCCTCGTAGAAAAAAGTCTTTACCATAAAGTTATGTCTGTGTATCTCGCGCCTCGCACTTAACAAAACCCCCCCTGAACGCACGGTTTCATTATTAATTCCAACCGCTTTAATAACAAAACACTTTTTTAGTAAAACGAACTCAAAGAAAAAGGGCCTCACAATGGTCTGTCCCCCCGGGCCTCGCAACTGTTAAGACCGCCGCTGGTACAGAGATATTGTGATACTCAGGTTTATTTATTCAAGTCTGGTGATTGCACTTCTTTGCACATACGCTTAAGTAGTTATTACATTTAAAATATGTGACATTTACAGGACAATGTCAGGGTCCGTCCGTTATTGCAACCGGTGTGTATTAGTGAAGCCAGACCGCGCTCACCACTGTTCAATTTGCGCCCGCTGCGTTATGAAGATGGACCACCACTGCCCGTGGGTTAACAACTGTGTCTGCTACCATAACTACAAGTTCTTTATGCTCTTCCTTGGATACGCGCTGGTGTATTGTCTTTTTATTATGGGCACCACACTCCCTTTCTTCATTCGGTTTTGGAAGGTAAGCTGTTGATTTTTTTTTTAATATTGCATGCGTTTGGCTACTTGTTTCCTTGTTAAACGACTTGTTGTGAAAGCTGAAACCCCTACAGACCTCTAACGTCTAATCGAAATACATTTTTAATTTTTTCTTGTCTATGGTCAGTAGATAAATAATCGACAACGTAGATCCTTCCAAAAGAATTAAACATGGCTCACAATTTTTGTTGTATCATTACTCGTATGTGTGAGCGGTATAACACGATACTAATAACTTATTATATTTAATCACTATTGGTTAGATTAAGTTAACGCAGAATCCTTAAGCAAGCAGATCTAGAAAACAAGCGACATTCTTTCATAAATACAATGAATAGTACAGCTGACCTTGAAAATACCTTCTTAGTTGTAGATAGGTTGGTAGATTTCCTTAGCAGGAGACTTAGAGTCTTAGACACTAGATATTATGCCGCCAAGCAGTAGTGTGTAAACAATACTGTGTTCCGGTTTGAAGGGTATTGCAGCCAACGATATTACAGAGCTATCGAAACTAACTATCAAATGTTTCAAAGTTAGCTACTTAAAGTTATGTGTATCGCTGAGTTCATTGGGTCATGAACATGTGTTATCTCTTGCCATCAGGAGAGCGTCTCGTTCGTCTTCGTTACTTTACATTAAAAAAAACAAACACGAGTTGTTTGTTTATATTAAAGAAAAACAGAAACTTATTGTTTGGCTGTACTTACGAATTAATAATGAATGTAATGAATTAAGTAGTGTTCTGTTATTGTTCAGTTGTTATTCCTATTTTGCTGCCCTCGTAATTCCGCAAATGCTTTTGCTACAGATAAATCTTTAGGTATAAAGTAAATTAAAGTTATTTACATTACTGTTCTGTGATGCAAAGGGCCGTTCAAAAATTACGTAAGCACTTGGGGTCTGCTTTACATATTTTGATGACATTGCGGGAAGGGAATTTCTAGATACGTTTTTAATACGTTAGCAACATTTAGTTTCTTGTTTTTGTACTGACACTTACGTAAGCATACGAAAGGGGTTTGACGTTTGTACTTTGAGGGGGGTTGAAAAGTAATGAAATTCTACTTAGTAATACTTGAACGATATATTTATCATTGTAGCAGATGGACTTTACATGAATCACATATCAGCTAATAATTATGATTTTTCATTTCGTTTTGTAACCAAGCATGCAGCTGACACTAGGTTATAAAAAAATTAAATGTTACATCCATTTCCGACATTTTGTTTACCTACTAAAGAATAATAAACAAAGGTTGAACCTACCAAGCCGAATGGAAATATATCTCGTGCTCATAATAATTATGAGCATAATTATTATGAACAATATGTAATTATATATATTGCTTACCTACAGATCAATTTATAATTATATTACAATTTTTTACAAATTAAGCTACTATGCCACTAGTAGTTACCATAAAATAAGCATCAAATTATTATTTGTTTATTATTGTGTTATTGTTCATAATTACTTATTATGAACAAACTTTATTTAAATAATGTTGGTTTAACTCTGAAATCGTAAATATATTATCAGGTGCTTCATTCATACATTTGTTCAAGGGTCAGTTAACATCTTCCATAAATTAAAAGGTTTTTAATATGACAAGTGTACTCCCAGTACACCCTGACATTATATGCCTATGGTGTTATTCGATTGAGATGATGTTTTTTTTTTGCCATATAAAAATCTAACCATAGAGTCAATTAACAAAGACCAAATTAACTTTAAACAAATTTATAAGTGTTTTTATTTAATGCGGTGCTGAGAGCGTAGTATACCTATAGATACGACATGACATTTTTTTATAAAAATCTCATACTTACAATAGCTATGCGGGAAAGAGATGGAGCTCCACAACTCAATCATGGCCTAAACCTTGAAACCCATCTCAAAACTTTGCTAGCATATTTTAATTATTTCTTCAGAAACAGTTATTACGTGTTTAATTATTTTATTGACTACGATATGTTATTATTCGAATTGACTAATCGTAGTCATACTTTATTTATGTGCCCGTGGCCAACTCTAGTACCTGCTTTCTTAGTCCGCGTGTATCTTAGTGTGTGTTGTCAATCTAAAGTATCAAAACGCTTATTTGCAGTGTCTATACTGCATGTTTACTACAGTGATAAAAGAAGGACACGCTCGATTTGTCTGTGTTTTTCACGCTAATATCCTTTGAAATTTGCAAGCCTTCAGATTTCGTAGAATTTAGATACTTCTTGTGTATTATGTTACTGTATTACAGATGTATCAGGAATACAAACATGCCAACTGCGATCACCTATTACGAAATGGCACGTTCTCTCAAGTGTGCTTGGACATGCTCAGTGTAAATTTCTTTCCTTTTTTCGCATTAGCACAATAGTATGGACACTGAATGAATAAGCGTTAGATAGACACGCACACTAGCGTACGCGTTAAAGCGACATTTTAGATGCCCACTTCAAAAAAATTGCCTTAAATATCTTATGGATATAAATGTGGAAATCAGTGTCCATACTTTCATTTCTACCAATGTGTAAATAAGTATTTAGATTAAAAAATGTAGGGTCAATAATTTGATAGCTTTTGATTAGTTTATTTCATCAGAGTTCATGTTATTTACTTGACAGTTTTTTTTTAATGTGAAATGTAGCTTATTTATCATAGCGCATCTTGTGTAAAATGTGTTGTTTCCTTTACATTTTTTCTAGTTTGCTTTAGTCATCCAGTATTATCATAACGACCAGACGAAACTTCTTAGCAGGGAAGGCATGACTTGTACAGTATCTGGGACTTGCGATTTAGGTGTAGTCTGTATCTTAAGAGTCTCTTTTTTTTTCACCAACACCCATCTTCAATGTTAATGTTTCCTGCCTAACAAAATTTGATATAACCCTTAAAAATTCACTTCTGTTGTTCTCGGTAGGCCTATATTTATGTTGATATACCTATCGCTCTTTTTTATACAGCACATAAATTTATGACAAAACAATGTGTGGTCAAGTCATTACCTTTTATTGTCAGAGCAATTTTATATTAATAGTAATAATACGCAATTTTTTTGTAATCTGATATCATTAATTAAACCTTTGTAACCGGTCTGACCTTCAGAGATAAATAATATGCACTTTCACGATACATCTGCAAAAAAAGAATTACAAGTATGAGCTTCGCTTATGCTTCTTTGTTTATGGCACACACTTTGTGACGTCAAATTCACAAAAAGAATGTAAGGGCCATGTCCGGTAATGATCTAGAAAGTAGTGGCAACTTTATTAGAAGCTCTGACGAAGTTTTGGAAACAAGGAAAAACATCTTTCACCACATTATATCTCTTTCATACACACCTGCATGTAATTTGGCACTTTATGAAACCTGCTGTAATTTTCCTAAACAACTAGAAAAGATTTCGCCTACCATTTAAATAAAATTAGATTGTTCGCCAGTTCGGATATCATTATTGGCTTTAATAAACTACAAGTATTGCCAAACGATAACGACTAAAAAAATCATGATAAACATTGCTAAGTTTATTAAACTTTGAACTCGATGTTGCAATATTGTTTATTTATCAATATACGATGGGAATGTCTTAATTTTTTATATATCTCGTGATAACAGCATACGGCGCGTTATCGCGAGAATTGTTATCTGTATGTTTTCATAATACTTACCCGGAAGTACAGTGCAAACTTATTTATAGACTCGAGTGGTGGAGCCACTTACATTTTCTCTGAATTAAAGAGCAAAATGTCTTTAAAACTTTAGTTCCTTAATTTGCTCACATCTACATTTATAAATGTGTAGACTTTTTAGATTGCAAGGTGAGAGATGAGTGTACACGGATGTTTCAGGAATGCTTGCATGGAGATTTGATGATACCGCTTTCTTTAAACCGGAACAAGGAATTGTCTTTTGATAAATTTTCGTGTATTTGTATTTTGTGGCATGTTATCCCTCGGCAGTCCTTCCGCGAAGCTATAAATTGAGTCGTTTCAAGAAAAACGTTTACATAACAAATTTGCAGAATATCATTTATTTCATGAAGACAGCTTAACATTTATTTGGTGGTAGATTTCCTTAGGAGGATACCGTCTAGGTGGATACCATCGTAGTACCAGATATTCTGTCGCCAAGCAGTAGGGTAAAAACATTACTGTGTTTCGATTTGAAGGGTACTTGTAGCTAGCGAAATTACAGGGCTGTTGGGACTAACCATCGAATGTCCCAGTAATGAGCACTAAAACAGTCGTGCCCTGAACTTAGTTTTGTTAAGTACCCAAAGTTCAGTGTACCTTTAATGGTCATGGACATGCGTTATCTCTTACCATCATAAGAGCGTCTCGTTTACGTAAAATAAATAAACAATATTTTCATACAGGTAGAATCGGGTAGATATTAAAATACGAGCACGAGAGCACGTGTTAAACGCAAGCTTGATTTTTTTTAAATAGATAAATGGAACTCTTTATTGTGTATACCAGAAATTAATAAGAAAACAAAAAAAATACAACAAAACCTTAAAAGCTAGCCACAAAGTGGTCTTATCGACAAAAGCTATTTCTTTCAGACAACACAACAAAATAGGCGACGGAAGATTCCATAAACACTTTTCATATTATCATCAGTGAAAAAAACACTAAAGTAGGTACCTACTTATTCAAAAATGTAAAAAGTAACGCATAATTATTCTTACAATATTTTCATATTTACATGATAAAGTATGCAAAATTAACCAATACAATTTATTAATAAGAATCATTAATGGGATTATAAGTAACTAGCTGTACCCCGCGGTATTACCCGCTATGTTTTCGGGATAAAAAGTAGCCTATGTAATAATGCAGGGTGTCAGCTACCTCCAATCTCCATACCAAATTTCATCCAAATCTGTTCAGTAGTTATTGCGTGAAAGAGTAACAAACATGAATCCATACTCTACCACTTTCGCATTTATAATATTAGTAGGATATATACAAATATTATGTATGAGAATTTACTCCATTGCAAGATAAGAAATGTGCAATATGACAAAACCAAAATGGCTAAAAAATAATCATACTTTCAGGGCGATTTCGGCACAGCGGCGTCGGCTGGGCGATACCACATTGTGTTTGCGTTTTTCGTGTCGCTGATGTTTGCGATATCGCTCGGTTCGCTGTTCGGATACCACTGCTATCTAGTTATTCATAACAGAACCACCTTGGGTAAGTGACTGTATTCGTAAACATGACTTATAGTATGACTGGATAGAGGCTGACGTGATTTTGACATATGTTTATTTATACGTGTTTTTTTTTGTATAAGTTAGACGAAAACATGTTTGAAGGTCTTGGTAACCAAGTTAAGAGATGACGCCCTCCTCGTTATTGAGGCTGTGACACATCTCGACTATGGATACATCTGTCTCACTTTCCTGAATGAAATGGCTTATCACAGATCATTATTGGCTGGCTGGAGAAATCTGCATATGATATCCTGCAAATGGGAATCCGTACAAGATCCAATGGTGACCCAACTCACAACCACTCTTCAATGGTAGTCCTTAATCTCAGCAAATGCCAAAAATGGATAATGCAATGAAACACTAACAATAATCGTGAGGAAACCTTAGCAAGGTGGTAGGATACTTTCTAGTACTCGGCTGGCTAGCTACTACCAATGTGATTAATAAGATGAAATTAGGTACTTTAACATTATGGCTAGACGGTTTTTTTCGGTTGTATTTCTTTAACAAACAATAGAAGTCAATACTGTTTGGTCGCGCCTCAAGATCGTCCATTTATTTATTAGTCTAGTACAAAAGCATTATTTTGTGACTGCAATCCACTGACCCGTGTGTTCAGTATAAGCCAGCAACTTATTTGTGTTGCCAGCTACTAAAAATACAGTTTGTTTTCAGATTTCCTCGTTAGATACCAGCGTCTGGGCGGTCCCACCAGTCAAATAATTAGCCATATGCTTAAATCACTGGTCAATGGTAATTGCAGTCACATACTGTTTAGGTAGTTAGTGTATTGATTGATCAGATAGCTATGCCCTTTGTGGATTATATTGGTAGTTATTTAAACACTTGAAATGTGTTTGTAATCGATTGAAAGTAGTAACAATTTCATGTTGTACTTAGTGTAAAAATTGTAGGTATTTATTAAAATTGGTCTAGTGTTCTTGTCCATATGATTCATCAGTATTAGCAATTCAGTTCAGGATTAGATATGAAACCATTTATGAATTGAAATTTAGTAATTTGTGATTTTGATTTCGGGTTTAGGTAACTAAAATACCTTTCATTATTCATTGATTGTCGAAAAACTTATAACATAACACGAATTACATTTTTTTTACTGTAGACAGGCTAGGTATTTGACCACATCTGATGTTAAGTAAAGGTGTGGTCGAAGATAGTAATGCATATTTAGCCTGGAATGAAACTGGCTCTCAAGTGAGACTGCCGGAACACACTGTAAGATTATCAACTTGAGGGTGGTAGCTAGCCAGCCGTGTACTAGAAAGTACCCTAACACCATGCTATGGTTTCCTCGCGATGTTTTCCTTCACCGGCAGCTCAAGTTAATTGTTAGGGTTTGAATCCACGCCCTTCGGAATGGGAACCGACCGCGCTAAGAGTGGCATAAGTTTGCATCGCGCCACATTCGGCGGATAACTCGCGGCGATGGTGTACACACAAGACCTTTGTTTGGAGTCGGCAGTCGACTGGTAATCTGCTATCGGCAATGTTTAATAACGGATTTATCACAGCGAAAATTCGTCAATGGCATTTCCGTCAAGTGTGGTGTTGCCATTACACTACGCAGTACGCTTACCTACACGTGGTATTCACTGTAGAATAGAATTCGTCCACCGATTATCAGGTTTTCCAGAAATGTAACCGGTAACCGACCCACTTTAACTTAATACTTATTTAAGCTAAGCCGGTGACTTTAGTTCTATGACGGATGACTTAGAACTAAAGTCACCATTTCGAATTTCGAACAAAACCGTTATAGATGGTCTGTCGTTACACTCGTCAACTTTTTAACTTGCAGAAGCGTTCCGCGCGCCGATGTTCCGTGGCGGAGCAGACAAGAACGGCTTCTCGCTCGGTTGCTTCAACAATTTCAAGGAAGTGTTTGGCATCAGCCCCAATCTCTGGTTGGTGCCAGTGTTCACCAGGTAAGGTCTCACTGTACTGGGGTTTTATGTTTGACGACGGACATATTCTAAGATATCATTGTACTAAGTAAGTGAATTGGGTACGTTTTTATTAAAAAATGTTTATTAATTACTCGCCAGTCAGGGTTGACCTGAATTTTCTTAGAGAAAGAATAAACCTAAGTGTTCTACTTATTTTTATTCGAAGTGTGGCGATAAGTTATGTACTGATAACCGAACTGTCTTGTACTAAAGCCAACCCAAACGAGGAACGACGCTCTGTGTGGCTGGTATAGTCCGCTAAAGAATGGAATTTGCTGCCCGAGTGGGTGTTCCATTATAGATACAATCAGGGTGCCTTCAAGTCGTGAGTGAATCGGTTTCTTCTAGGCGAGTGTGCTCCGCCGTAGACCGCATCTTCGCTTAACATCAGGCGAGTTGGCGGTCAAACGCAAAACTATATGTAATTATTAAAAAAAGTTTAAAAATACTAAATGATGAAAAGTAGTCAAGTATGACAATACGGGTCATAATTTTCTTTATGCTATCACAACGTTAAAAAAACACCTACACACGCAAACTTTCACATTTGTAATGTCATTGACATGAGATATACTGAGATTCTGTCAGATACCTGTTTTGTAATATGGCGCTGTGTGAAATAAATAAATAAATATCGTAGGACATTACACACAGCGCCATCTGACCCCAAACTAAGCAGAGCTTGTGCTATGGAAGACAGATAACTGATAGAATACATAAATACACTATACAATAAATAAATAATCCACTATATTTATAACTCTGAACCGATAAAGACTTATCAGATGTTTTATTATAAATTCCATACCTAGGAAAGAACTTTAACACATTCAGTGCCACCGACACGCCTATCGTGTCCTCACGAATTCCTATCGCGATGCCGCGAGCACGCCAGGTAAGCTCTCGATTTTTCATTAATTTGAGCATATTTTTTATCTGAAGCCGAAATACGGCTTTTTTTTTAAGTAAAAAGTAATGAGACTAACGAGACGCTCTCCTGATGGTAAGAGATAACGCCTGTCCATGATCATCGCAGCGATACACAGAACTTTAAGTAACAAAACGAAGTCCAGGGAATCACTACTTTGGCGCTCATTACTTTGGACTTTTGGTAGAGTTAATCTCAACAGCCCAGTAATTTCGCTAGCTGCAGTACCCTTCAAACCGGAACACAGTAATGCTTACACACTACTGCTTAGCGGCAGAATAACTGGTACAGCGGTGGTACTTACCTAGACGACCTCCTGCTAAGGGGATCTACCACCATATAATAAGACTTATTATCTTTATACAGTGCCAGTGAACACGCCTAGAGTGCCCATGTAATTTCATCTTGCAGTGCCAAGAGCACGCCTGGCGTGCTCGCGTTTGATATAGGGGGGCATCGCTGGGAACTACTCGAAAATAGTGGTGACAATTAAAGTGTTAAAACAAGACATGTGTGCAAAATACAAATAACTAATCTACGACTGTTTCTTCCGCGCACCTGTCTTATGTGGAATGGCTTACCACCTTCGGTTTTTCCGCCGCGTTTTAATCTACCTAGCTTCAAACGAAGGGTGAATAGGGTGAGGTACAAAAAAAAGTAAATAAGTTATTCTATCAGTTTATCTTAAATCAGCTTACAAGCAAGTTTGGGGCTAGATGGCGCTGTGTCAAATGTCGTAGGATATTTATTTATTCACGAAATAAATTAATGTTATTCGGTAGAACGAGTTTCGCTCTGAAGTTGTGCTGAACGAAATCAGTGTTCGGACATATCGTCTAGTACATAATACATTTATGTCACAGTGTTTTGTGCATTACATAATTATGTTAAGGTTGAATGACATTTCCTACGTAACAACTGACATTTATTTAGCTGTTGCATGTTTCGTTAAACCATTCTTTTGTAATCGATAGTAAAAGTTATTCAACTACAAGTATAAAGATATCTTAGAATATGATCACCGTCTATTCAAACTCAGTATATATATATATACGACTATACGTATATATATAATTATATAACCTTATCCCCTAAATGTAAGTCTTGGTTACCTTACAATTCTTATTTCCAACTTTAGGGTTAATTTATTTTATATGAAACATGTAAAATGTTTCGAAATTGTTGGATAGCATGATTTTGTGTATAAACACAAGCACGTATACGTATAGGACTGTAACTGTGTGTGTATTGCTAAAGATGTGTGACGTGTGCATGTCATGTAAAGTGTGAAAAAAAAGAAGTGAATGACAATTAACAAACATTTAAAGTTTTTGTGTGGGTAGTTTAGATACAAGATCTACAGCCTGTTCATATGCAAGCTATATTGCATCTTATGTTACTAATATTAAGGTTTAATACATATATGTATGTATGTATACTAAATACGAATGTGAGTTTTAATGATTCGTAATGACTTGGGGCTTGAATATACTTACCGGTTCTAATTTAAAGCATCATATAAATACATTTTAATGAAAACAAACTAATATATTAACATTATTTTTTTCAACCATTAATATTTTGCTTTTCACCTTGTACAAAATTCATGTCACAGTAAAGCGTGAGCTAATCGCGTATATATTAATTTTATGTATTTTGTATTCTTTCCACAACTTTTGCTAATTTTTATATTATTTATTTTTACACCCTGAACGGCGTGGACGACTCTGGTTTATTTTAAATAAATTATGACTATAACTATAACTATGACTGAATGTTGTTTGATTCGATGAGTTTTTTTTAAATATTTTTAGACCACGTTCCTTAAATCTTTTTATTCCATTATTCATGTTTTTCTTTTTTTTTTTAAAGATGTGATTTTAATTTTATTATATTGTTTATTTGTGAAAAATGAAACAGTAATCCGTAACTTTTTCTTTTTATTAGTTCTTCAAATTCAATAGATATACAAAAAAATTATTAAATTAATATTTAAAAAAAAAGTTATGCCATCAAACTCCATTAGGTGAGTTATTCATATGGAATAAATATTTAACTGCTGGTATGTTACATTCTTTGTCAAAAAAAATGCGATACATTACATTTGCAAATTCCGTAAGGCAAAAACCCACCCAATAAGCATAACAAAACGACAATGATAAATACTGTGCTCGGTGACCATTAAAACTGTGTGGTCGAAGATACATACCTAGCCTGAAATGGGACTGGCTCTCGAAACACAGTGTTAAGTGCTTTGCGGTAGATTTTCAACTTGAGGGTAGCTAGCTAACCGAGTAGTAGAAAATACCCTAGCACCATGCTATGGTTTCCTCAAGATGCTTTCCTTCACCAATAGCTTAGGTCATGCCGTTTTGGAGTTTATAGGGAACATATACACATACACACATCGATTTATAAATATATGTATATACTATATATAGAAGATAAAAATAAAGACAAAAAAATAATGGAATATTAAGGAAATGACACATTTTTATGTGACAAAAGATAGATTCGTCCGCGCTGTCGCCCCAATTAGATACAAGCTTAGGAATTTTCGAGAATTTAATAATACGTAAATGGTAGAAAAACGTATTGACTGGACTGACGTTGACTGTGACTATGATTTGTTTTACTTGATTTTATCGCAAGACACTTGTACGAATGCACGAAACGAATAGCGACCCAAAAAAAGAAGCAGTTTCTGTTTATACCCCAAGCCGTTGTCCCAGTTGTCATACATTTTTCTATCGTTTACATTCTGCGTAATTCTCGCAAATTTCTATGTTAGAACCTCAGTATCGTTTCTTAGCTTGGGCGACGGGTGCGAATTCCCCGTGAGGCGAGAACATCAGCTACAAACCTTCGCGGCTCCTCCAGACCCACATGGGTACGAGTCTATGGGCACCACGCGTTCCAGGTCAGAAAGGGACTCAGCCGACTTGAGACACATACCTTGAGGATATTGCTTTACACGACTAGTGTTTTGTTTTATAGGCGCGTTTTTTTTTAAATATCTGTCTGTGTAAAAGTTTCGGTGCACCATTTTTTTAAATTTAGAACTTTTTTGTTTTTTTTCAATTTTATTACCCAGCTAGCAGCGGTGCTGGTTGTAAAAACGTTATCTAACTTTGTCATCACTGGTAATGCTGGAAAATAAGTAGTTTCGGGAGTCGGTTTTAATATGGTTGAGTTTCAGAGACCAAGCCAAGCAAGCAGCGATCTGCTATGTTAAGTCTCTTCAGTTATTTTCTTTCTTAGTTCTTAATCAAATAAATTTTGGTAACCATTTTCAATCTTCGCCTTCTATTATCTTCAATTTATATGTTTAGACATATGTATGTATCTTCAAACTGTATATCAAGCAATCGAACGCAAACAAATATTACCACTTTTATCTGGGCTACTTACCACAGAACGTGTTCAATAGAAAATGTCAAAAAACCCTAAATATTTCAGTGGTGACAGTTTCAGTTTAGAAAATGGTGTTCCGATTTTGACGACTGACAGCTAACAGTACATACATGCTATTAATATTAATATCGGTATTTGTTTTCTTAGCTACCAGTCTTCTATCTTTTACATAGTCGGATTGATTAAAAAAAACCCGCGATAAACATATTTTTCGACATACAATTCTCTACAGTGTTCACTATTGTTTTTAGATAATATAATGCTAGTCTCTCGACGTCAATATAATTTTTGTTGCGGCCGTAGTGATGCGCTCAGTACCCGAGAAAAGCCTGTGGCGTTATAGCTTTTAGGGCTTGACTTGCTAATTCGCAATTCATCACATAAATAACACTTATTAGTAAACATCGATTAGCTTGTTTGGTATTTTTCTATCAAGTTCAACACTTCAAGATAGAACACACTAAATGCAGCAATATATTAGATATACAAGCTTATATGCGTCTTCAACGTTCGTCTGAAGCCAACCTGTCATTTTGACAGCATCGATTTGACAGTTGAAACTTGAAACCTTACACTAACCAATGGCAGAGAATCATGAAGTCTTCTCTTCGCAGATGTTGATTGGCTGGTATAAGTTTTGTCGAGTTGTATAAATGGGCCTAGGGATAATTATACAAAATAATGCAAGCTTTATGCACGCAGGTCGGGTTATTCTTGCCTATATATAATTCATACCAGTTTTTTTTAATTATTCTTGTAGGAGATTGTTTCCTATAGTTTTGTTAAAAATATTCAATAATAGTAAAATGGATATAGAACCTATTATTTTGTTAAATAATTTTGTGGTGTCGAATATGCATCCAAACTGTGGGCTTAACTAACCCACAGTGGTGTCAGATAATTATTATCAAATTAATAATTACCTAACACCGATGTAAGAGTATTGGTATGCCCCATGTTTTTCTATAAATAATTTTAGTAAGAAATTTTTGTAGTAGGCAAAACAACGAATTACTCTCTATTAACTAATTCCAAATGATTTTAGAATACTTTATTATTATTATGATTTCAGCCCATTTTGTCCCATTGTTGGGCAAAGGTCTCTCTTCCTCCCTTCCAGGCCTCTCTGTTTTGTGCTATTGAAGTCCAATCCTTAACATGAGCATCGAGCTCATCTTTCCACCGTCCTCTAGGCCGGCCTGGTGGCCGTTTAACCTCCGGTACCCAGTCGGTGGTGGTTTTCGCCCATAGCTCCGCTGGTATTCGGCAGACGTGTCCAGCCCAGTTCCACTTTAGCATGGCAGCTTTTTGAGTCACGTCAATGATCTGAGTATACTGCGCTCCAAAACTCAACAAGCTAGGAATGGAACAAGCTACCGGCTTCCTTGTTTCCTGATAGATATAATCTGGATCTTTTCAAGGTCAGAGTGAATAGGTATCTTCTAGGTCTGCGTGCTTCATCTTCGACCACATCGTCGCTTACCATCAGGCGAGTTGGTGGTCAAACGCGGACATATCCGTATTAAAAAAAAAAAAAAAAACTCAAATCATTGACGTGACTCAGAATTATATAGATTTGTTATTAAAAGTTAATAACGCTATTATACATATAGTTATATATCAAAGGATTTAAATATATGTATACACAAAATATACACATGTAGTATGTAGTTAGGTAGTAAATAAATAAATTTTATTTGTGCATGAATAAAAATGATTTTTTACGGGATGTTTATCTGCAGTATAAATATATTATTTCCATTCAAATTGAGTATTTCGAATTTTAGTTAAATACTAACAATAATATTTTTACAATATATTAGATCAAGTGTGACATATAATTCATTTATTCTTTCTTATCGAAACAAGAAAAATTGAATAGCAGTTTTATTGTCATTCAAATATTGATTTAAACTATTTTAATATATGCATTGCAAACTTTACTGATATATTTATTTTAATAAGTTCCAAAAAACCTACTTATATAAGTATTGCATATTTTTTATTGGCTACACTTATACAACATCAAATCTCATAGTCACATAGAAATATACATAAAAGTAATTTTATATAGAAATATGCTCAAGTTATGCGAAAGAGTTTTGGCTGATGTGTGTTTATAATTTTGAATTATTTTTTTTATTTATATTCCATTAATGAATTAAACGAATTGCTTTTATATGCATTTATGATTTCTGTACTATATACAACACACAAGACTGATAAACTTATAATGAATAATGTTCATATTTTGTAAGTATTTCTGTGCACAATAAAATGTTTTGTTCTTTGATTGATGATTTTTATTTCTTTTTTTATATAAAGCTACACTTTATGCTTTACAGTCACTTGGTAGGCTAAACGCTGAGCTTATAGTATGTATCGAGTAGTATTATTGATTAGCAAGCAAATGGATCCGTACATAATACATATTTCTATACGGGCTTTTACTAATTATATAGGTCTGTGTGCTGTATATTTGGAACCAAGTAATTAATTCTAAGTATAATGTTTTTCTTTCAGTCTTGCATGCTTTTTGGGTGCTTCAGAATTTATAAGTTTCCCGTTTATTATATATGGTATACTATTTATAATAATACAAATTATTTATCTTGATAAGCTTATAGAATTAAGAATTTTCACTCATAACTCATAATCCTCATATTTTTATACTTTTTTTTAGTATTATATCTGTAGCACCCAAGCTTTCATTCAATTTTACTTTTCTAAATTATTAAAATTATTGGTCAGTGAATGTAGAAATAAGTTATTTTATTACTTATTTTAGCGTGGAGATGGCGCGCGAGAGTGAGAGATGGCGACTTTGCCCCCGAAAGGGCCGGACCGTCCCCCAGATAGTATAAGGGAATAATTCCATTGACTATATTTAATTACAATTTAAAATATATTTATTCGACTATTGTAACGCTTTTCATTCATTGGCATTCACCCCGTACAGAAAACTGGTTAAAATTTTAAAGTCATTCACTTCTTTTTTTGTACTTTTTAAGATTAAGTCGGTGTCCTTTTGCATGCTAACGTTGAGTAGTAGTGCTGGTAGAAAGTAGGCTGTAGATTTTTGCGTTCACTGCTACCAAAGGCAATGTATGTAGTATAGAGTGGTGTGGAGTTTTATCGTACCTGTGATAAAATTAACCTACCTGAAAATACCGTTTTTTATAGATTAACATATACTATTTTAACCGACTTCGAGGATACAAAAGGAAAAGAAGGTTCTCAATTCTACCTGCATAATTTTTAATGTCGACCGATATAATAGGTACTATATACGCTTTAGTAACGTATCGTTATCGAACGGATAGAGTTTCGTTCGTCTGATTACATTTACAACTATGTAATCAAGTTTTTTTTGTTTTTGACATCGCACTTGTTACATTTTGCCAACGTTAAGTTATTTCGATATTTTCAAGTATTTGATGATAAATCTCATGACTCAATAATGATAAGACACTTTTCTAGAAGCAAGAGAAGCTTTGATGAAGATTTGAGAGCAACGAAAGGACATGTTTCGCCACAATTTATCACTTTTCACAGACCGAATTCAGCGCTTAATGTATAAAATATCATATTGGAATATATTTGTGTGATCCCTGATAGATACAATCTGGGTGTCTTCCAGTCGAGAGTACCTAAATTGGTATCTTCTAAGCAAGCGTGCACAATCGTAGATCTTCACTTAACATCAGGTGAGATGGCGACCAAAGGCAAGACTGATCATATAAAAAAAGCGGCTACATGGTCTTCGCCAAAACTTAATGTAATAAGTTTTGACCCCAACGCGAATAAAGTGATATAGTTGCCATTAGTAAGAAAAAGAATTTGACCGTTACGGGACGCCCGACAGATGTGAACAAACAATACGCAGTACACACAGCGAAGCAACGAAGTGTAGGTATAATTATGTATCTACTTAGTATACGCGCATGCACACATATGAGAGAAGAAAGCATCTCTCCTTTTTCCGCAACGGCATACGAGTCTGTTTTACTGACAAAACGCGCCAATAAATGTTATACAAAAATAGGACAGAAGACATAAAGCTGCATATAAATAAGTGACAAACACGCACAAATACGTCAAGGTCTTACAACACATAAGTACTTCAAAGTACTACTTTACTAGATTTAATTACGAGATTCTTGAAAATACACATACTGGCAGAATGCACAAAGTGCGATTTCAAAGATAAGAATGGCAACACTAAAAGTTGGAACTTTCGTATTTCTTGTAAAAACATCGTCTCAACACTTGAGACAAAAAAAATCGCTTATGCTTAGATACATTCGCAATAGGTAGTTCGTTTCGCAGTAGAGATAAATATTTATATTTTTAAACATTAGATTTTTTTGCATAACTACTGCCGCTTGACCACGCTTTATCACAAGTACAAACACGCAAAAAACCCCTAAATACACTATTCATTGTTTGGCAGTGGCGGATACAGAAAAAACTCAAAATATTAAAATATCAATTCAATTCAAAATAATCAAGTCACATGCAAAGTTCAAGAAAGTTTTATTTAAACTCATTATTATTTATACATATATATAACTACTCGATTACTCGACTTAGAGTCGACGGACGAAAGAAACGAACGAATAGCCCGCGAGGCACATTATGTATCCACCACTGTTGTTTGGTAGTAAAGTATCACTCCTATCGGGCGTGATTGGAAACTAAACTTAGGTAACGAAGATTTTTATTCCTGTGTATGTGCTAAGGATACCTAGATTTTTACTGATTACCTTGCTACATAGTTATACTTTACAAACTTTTAATATGTTTCATCTCACAAATAATGCTAGTTTAGACTGTAAGTAAGTACTGTTATTTTTTAGGGAAAAAATGAAAAACCTGAAAAAAGGGACAGCCAGCCTCGTTTCTCGTAGTCTCCCTTGACTCGTTCTTGCATGTTTACTCTATCTTCTTTGTATATTGTGTTCATGTAAAATTGTTACAGATTCTTTGCTTGTCCTATCTCCGAATTAGACACATTAGTTACGCCATCATTGTTGAATGGTGAAAAATGAAATAACAGATGGCTGTTATGTGTAATTAACACATTGTGTAGTTTAGTTTAGAAAAATGAAAATGCGCCTTACGAATAATCTTCAAAAATTAAAATAGATTCAACATCGATGATGTGCCAAAAATAGCAAGAAATAATACGCCAAACGTGCGCACTTAAAAATCAATCTTTTGAACCAAATAATAACAGAAAACCGAAATTATAAATCGATTTAGTTGCAAATATGTTTACTGAATCTATATTTTAAATATATTCTTGTTCTTCACTCAATTTTGTGACAAGCTAGTTGGAACGACGCGTTGCTGCCGCAAAAAAAAAATACAATTATTGTACTATGCCTGAATAGGTAATAACCTTCGCACAAGTAGTACCTAAGTTGACCAAGTTTCATCGCAATCGGATGAACGGTACGGCAGCGCATAAAATACGAACAAATAAACTTTCATTTTTATATACTAACAGATAAATAGAGTAATTGAAATCAATACACAAATTTATACTTAGAAACAAAACACGATCAAATGCAATTCAAGAACACTTTCTTGAAACTTTCTTACTGGAATGCTCTTTTAACCCAAACTTGTAGCTTCGGCGACGGCATGGAATTTCCTGTACCACGGCAAGATGAAGAATCGGAGTCATTGCTGAGCTCTGAACGATGGGAGCGCTGGGGTGAACCTCGTGTAAGGCCCTTCGACGAGAGGGGAAGCTCTTCTTTTGACGAACTCTAAGGATACCACGACAACCACCGCCATCTACTAGCTAGAGTTTGTTCATATCATCTTGTCCCGCTCTCACTTCACGTATTTTACTATGACTCATAATGCAGGAGTTTGTCAGTAGATATTATGTGAGAATAGATGTTGAACAAGCTTTGCTAACTACAACGATTTGCTAATTCTCAGGATGGAAAATTCGATACCATTGTCGTACCTACCTATAAGTACCTACTTTATAGAACACTGAAAATCATCCACAAAGCGGACTCGCAATTTTTACGGATCTGGGTATCTTAAATGTGGATTATTTCTGGTGTAAATAGAGTTTCTTTCTATCTATTGTTCTTTAGTTCGTTTGCTTAGTCTTTGTATTTTTCATGATAGATATAAACGGCAAGGAGTCTAAGCTTAATTGTGTTAATACTAATTCGATTTTAAGTAGGTGTCGAATATAATTTGAATCACCAAAATATTCTTGAATCAATGCGTTCTTTCATGAAATATAAGTTTGTGTGACTTTCTAAGGATTTTAGGGGGAAATGTTTGACGTTATTTGTAATTAGCTATAATTAATTTGACTGCATTCTTATCGGATTGCTCTTGATTTTACCTGCTCATTCAGTTTAAGTGGTAAGTAACATGAATTGTCACAAAAGCATAATACGTATTAAAATAGGTAATTTTTCAAATTCATTAATTCATAATTATTCGTTCTTGACTTGAAAAGATTTACTCAAAGTCTGTGAAATTCAGAGAAAAAACGGTAAATAATCATTTAGAAAAGTAAATCGTATGAATACATCTTTGTTGGAGGCTATGTAAATACTTTTTCCCCAGAAGTTGGTTTTAAGTTTTTAGCATAATGTTAAACATGATATTTTATAGATTTATAAGTTTTCTATTCCAGTTGACCGGGAAATCCTAAGCCTTCTTTCAACTATGTTTATTTAATATCACAATACAAAGTTTGACAAATATAGTTAGGTATATTTAAGTATTTATAATACCTACTGCATAAAGAGTATAAACGCAGGACTGATTCATCGAGCCTCAAAAATTAGGCAAAATTAAATCTATGGTAAATTTTATTGGATAAAATGGTGCTGAAAGACTTATAGGTAAAGAAGGATAGGATAGAGCTGCGGAGGCAAGTTTCATATTCAAAGCGAACAAAGGCGTTAGATAATTTTACTTCCTATTTTACATGAATGCATATGCCAGCAGTAGGTAAATAGAAATTGAAAAATTAATTTTGTAAAATTCTGATTTCTTCTGCTAGTATTTTGTAATGTAAGTTGTATTATAATAAAACATACTTAGTTAACATTTAATTTTTTTTAGTATAAATGTTTTACTTCAGCACGAAAGTTTATCAGATATTGCGTTGACTATATTACAGAAAACTTTTATCAAAGTCGTATGTTATACCTTGAGTTTGTGAAATGAAGGACAAGAATGATTCACGAGGCCATATGAAAAAAGTCCTAACTCTTGTTACCGCAATAAATTCTTCGTCATTCAATAAATAAGCTTGTAAGACAAAGGTTTAGCACGAAACTTTGAATCTAGAAAAACTTTAGAAGGTAAGCATTTATTTACACTCCAAACTCAGCAGATCAATGTAGTAGCAAGAATTATTTTGAAGCATTTGGAAATTAATTGTGGAACAGTTTTTGTATGCCACCTGCCGCCTATGATTTGTCTTAATTTCATCGTCTTCTGTCTCGTATAGATTCAATTTTGTACTTACCTGTTTCTCCTATTGGTATACGAGAATCTCTACTTAGATAGGGCCGCCTTACACGTTCAATCATGATCACGATCCGCGATCCGCGATCATGATTTCAAAATTTCTAGATATTATGCGATCCGGAGCATCAGTCCGTCAATCCGCTTCGTACACGATCAGTCTGGATCGCGATCATTGATCGCGGATCGCGCGGAACGTGTACGGGCTGCCATAGAGAAAGTACCTACTTTTTTTTTAAACCTTTTAAAGTATCTGAGATTACATTTATTACATTTGTTCGTTTCTAGTGTACATTTAGCCAGAAATAACATACTTACAATCAGGTTTCGTTTTACGGGCTGTATAACATACGCTTATATTAAAAACTAATGAAATGAATTTTAATTTTTTTCTTATACACATTGAAATTTCGAAAAGTTAATTGAGTTACACTTAAATAAATAATTTAACAATTACAACAAGCTTTAGGAAGCAGCATTGTGTTTTTTTTTAATTGTTGTATTTGTCCAGTAATGTAGGGTAGGACGTAATAAGCCAACGAACCGCGCTAGGCGATCCGCAGAGCAGTTTAGTAATAACAAAATTTGCCATAAGTTTATATTTACGCAATGTAAAAATGTGCTTTTGAAAGACTGCATATGGAAATTTTGTAATAATTATTTCTACCAAAAGTCCAATAAGATTTATATAAACTGATACAGATATGTATTGAGGAAGTCTTTTTTTTAACTTTAGTCATACAAAGATAGTTAACAACAAGTGTGTCTAGTCCAACATTCGCTTCACAAGTATTCTAGGTTTACCTTTACAACTTTAGTTACATTTTAGAAATAATTACCTACCTAAGTTTTGAAAAACTATTCAAGCTGAATTTGCCTCCACTTCTTGTAATCGAAATGCAAGTTGTCTACGGTTGCGATCTGCATTCAGTTGCAGTTTTTTTATAGAAGAGTACTTATAAAAAAATTGCAGTGATTTGAAAAATTATGTGCAGTATGGCCAACCAATATGCGTGATCATTCTGTGGATGACTATGTTTTTTTAATGATCGAGAAATTATTTTAACTAAATTAATTTTGTAATTGTGACATGTTACGAAATTCCTAATATACCTACTAGCTGGCCTGCGCTCAAATTTCTCTCACGACGCTCTCCTGATGATAAGAGATAACGCCTATCCATGGCCATTGCAACGATACACTGAACTTTATGTGACAAAACAAGGTCTAAGGCATCTCTGCTTTGGCGTTCATTACTTTGAGACTTACTGTGTTACATCAAAGTAATATTCACAGCTGAAAGTCACTTTTTGGTCGAGTGTTTCAAGAAAAGTTGTCCAGCAAATAAAGTCTTCACGTATTTCGAACGAAGTCCGGGATACAGCTAGTATTCACTGAATAATGTGTATACTCTGCTCTACAGTAGAGCTAAACGAAGTGTTTGGACCGCATCTCCTAGTTACGTAGTAAATTTATATCGCTGGTTTATAAAACAGATATCTTGGTAATAATTACGGATGATTTTTTTGTTATGATTTATTTATTGCAGAATACTTCTAGATAAATATTTCTTTCAAAAGTTATTTATGTATGTAAATTTATGATTGTTGTTAACAGAAAGAATTTTAGCCTGCCTAGTCATGTTTTCTTCTAGTTAACTATTTTATGTTAGGTAACTTACTGCCTTTGTACTTATTTTCAGTGCATTTATTACACGACTGTTATGTTTTTTATAATAATTTTACATCTAACGTTTTGTTTATTTTCGTAGATATTATTTACTATATCTTGTAAATAGATTAGTTTTGTGGCTAAAATAGATTTATAATTAAATGTATGTTGTATGTAATAATAAGTTAGTCAGTCCAAATTTGTCAAAAAAATAACAAAAAATATTTTCGCAAAGACAAAATAAAGGACATAATTGTGTAATTTTAAGCACCTACATACAATTGATGTTTGAAAATAAATGGAAAGTAAAAAAGTCTTTATTATTTTCAATGCTATCTGTACTGTAAAAACATCTCATCAGGCAAATAAATTGCTCGACCGATCACTCAGTTGCATAAAAGAGCAATATTATAAAATTATACCTTTTCTGTAGACTAACATACAAAATAAAGGATTTACATAAAAACAAAAATTATAGATAATTAAAAAAATCGTTTATTCAATAAACAGGTGGGTACGCAATACGTCTTGATTAATACAGAATAACATCGGCACATCAAAATAACTCACAACTTGCAATCACTGACTTGCTCCAACAAACATTAACAATCAACCACTTGAAGCAATAAAAACATTAATATCACATTTTATTTATATAAAAAAAACAAGTACTTAGGCTAAGACAATCACATCATTGAGATGAACAGGTTATCAAGATTTGACTCGTGTAATTTGAAAGTTCAACGCTTATAACATTCTGTAGGGAGTTTTGGCGGGAACGCAAAACGGACGAACGAACGGGAGTCGTGTCACCCTGTTGTATTTTTTTCCAAAACTAAGTGTTTTGTTGAGTGTTTATGCATACAAATGTGTTGTTTTATTCATAAAGTGCCGAATGTGGTGAAACATGACTTCGTGTTTCTTCCAAAACTCCATCGAAGCTTTATAGTAAAGTCGCCACTACTTTACTAAAGCATAACTGGACTTGACTGACATGGACTGTGCTTGACCAAAACTGGACTTTGACTATAACTATAGCTTCGAGGCAACTCATTTAATTTATGAAACTTGAAAATTTAAAACTGAGTTGACACTGGCAAATGCTCAAAATGCAACGCCAAAACCAAAGAAAAAAAACGTTCAGTAAGTGACAGGTTAGACCGATTTGGTTTAAAATTCAAATCATTCGAATTTTAAATGGCCAAAGCTGCTAGCATTTCTCTTACACTAGACGCGTCTTCCATTTTCAAAAGATCTCTAAACGCGCGGACGCACGTGGCTTCTTTTTCTAAATTCTTGGATATCTGGTGCGCTCTACGAGTTATTTCCGTAGGTATACCCGCTAGGCGAGCCGCGTTGAAGCCGTAAGATTTTGGACAAGCGCCGGGTGACAGTTTGTAGAGGAAAGTGATGGTCTCTTCTGGTATATGATCCTCAGTTTCTGCTGTTGATTCATCTGTTTCTACCATACAAGCCTGAAATAGAATAAGAAGAAATAGATATTGTCATATTTAACACAGCGCTATCTAGTCTCATGTTAAGTAAATAGTCTGTAGCGATGATAGATCAGTGGTTAGTGCGGTCGCTTCGCATGCCGAAGGGCGTGGGTTCAAACCCCAACAATGAGCTTGAGTTGCCGGTGAAGGAAAACATCGTGAGGAAACCATAGCATGGTGGTAGGGTACTTTCTAGTACTCGGCTGGCTAGCTACCACCCTCAAGTTGAAAATCTGTCGCCAAGCATCTAACGGTGTGTTCCGGCAGCCTCACTTGAGAGCCAGTTCCATTCCAGGCTAGGTGTGCTTTACCATCTTCGACCACGCCGTCACTTAACATCAGGTGAGCTGTGGTCAAAACAACTAGCCTGTCAGCTATAAAAAAAAAATAAAAATTTAAAAGGTAACAAACAACATAACTGATAGAAATTACTATAAGTTAAAAATGTATCAAGTCGAAAGGGGCACGTTTACTGTGGGCATAGAAAATGTGAAAAAAAATTATCTGCACATGCATTTGATCAAAGGTCAACGCACTTATTCTATTGAACAATAAACTTTATTATCATATTTTAGGAGTTTTGGCGGGAACGCGGGAAGAGTCGTGTCGCCCCGTTGTATTTTTTTCCAAAACTTGTGTTTTGTCGAGTGTTTATGCATAAAAATGGTGGTGTTTTATTCATAAAGTGCCGAATCACAAGCGCGAATGTGTGAAAATGATATAATGTCGTGAAACATGACTTTTCGTGTTGCTTCCAAAACCCCATCGAAGCTTTATAGTAAAGTCGCCACTACTTTACTAAAGCATGACTGGATTTGACTGACATGGACTGTACTCGACCAAGACTATAACGACTATAGCTTTACCTACGAGGACACTTATTTAACTTTGAAACTTGAAAATATATAAATACTTGACACTGGCAAATGCTAAAAGGCGACGCCAAAACAAAAAAAAAATCGTATTTTAGAGTTGTGTATTCGTAACTGATGATCGTACAATGAGCCCCTTTTCAGCTTAGTACACCTTATAACATACATACATATATGTATATTTATATAATATGTAATCAGGGTTGTCCCTGTTCACAATTTGTATACACCTTAAATTATTATATATACTAACCATGTGACCCAACACGACGCCGGGATACGAGGTCAGATGTCCTACCAGCGAGTGGTAGTGCGTGGAGAATATAACGCGGCATCCGCGCGCGGCTAGTTCTACCGCCACGCCAGACGCTATCGCGGTGCCGTCGTATGTGGACGTGCCGCGACCTGAAATAACCGCACAAAATTTAAATCAACGGAGAATACTAGCCATTTCCGAGCATAAGTATTTTACACTTAGTTCTTCTAATCAACGAATTTTGATTTTATAGAACATGTGCATGAAATAATAAAATTCTTGATGGTAGAATAGGCATCAATTCATGTAGGTAGGTACCACCGCAATACCAGATACTCTGCCGCCAAGCAGTAGTGTGTAAGTATTACTGTGTCCCGGTATGAAGGGTACCTACTACAGCTAGCAAAATTACGGTTGTTCAGACTAACTATCGAATGTCTCAAAGTAATGAGCAGAAAGATTTTTGTATTTTTGTAAGAGACCAATGAGGGTGATATAATCATGTTTGACTAAACCCTCTATAAAAAATAAAGACAAAAAAAAGTAGGTAATGAGCGCCTCAAAATCAGGTGACCTGTGGTCAAACACCTAGCTTGTCAACCATAAAAAAATATACAGTCCCGGCCAAGCGCTCGAAGAGTCAACACGTTCTGTGGATGCTTCATGTAGAGGCGAAACACGTGTCAGTGGTTACTGCAGCGAAAAGAGGATATTATATGTAGGTATATCTTAAACACTCAATAAAAAATGACTAATTACCTAATTCATCAAGTAATACGAGCGAGTGAGGGCCGGCGTGGGCGACGATAGCTGCAGTCTCGTTCATCTCCACGAGGAACGTAGACTGTCCCGAGAGTATATCGTCTGACGCCCCCAGCCGAGTGAAGATACGATCCATTAAAGATAGCCTACATTGCGCCGCTGGTACGTAGCTACCCTAAAATTGTTGAACACCATTTAATAGTAAGTCTCATTAGACCTGTAATTCCGACATCTTTTGGTATTTTAATTTATTTCCAGTTGGAGGCAATACAGAAAACTGATGATAAAAAAAATAAGGGATACGGTTTATTGTTGAAGTATCATATCTATATTTTTGGGGGTCCAAGTCTGCTCGCGTCCGCAGGCTTTACTCTAAAATAACTAACCCCTGGGTAGTGCCAAAGGAGCAACTGAATTTACTGGTGGTAGGTAAAACATGGTGTCAAGCGACCTCTCGTGTTTCATCATGATGTCTGAAGACTTAAGTACATAAAATAACACAAATAAAATAAAAAGGCATCTCTGTATTCAGCCTTCACAAGGCGTGCAAAAAATAAAGAAGTTTATATATAATTAAATAAACGTCAAACTGTAATTTACAATGTCAAATGTTAGAAAAATATAAAACAGTCATAAATTATATTGTAATCCGTGTGAGACTCAGTTCTGTTCCAGGCTAGGCGTTTTCATTCTTTCTTTCTATGAAACACCAGTCAAGCATAACAAAAACACTAGATTTATGATAAAATACTTGACACTGGCTGGACATACTCGTAGTGCGATGCCAAAAACAAGAAAAACTATTATTTCTTACCAAATGTGCCAAAACAGCCAGCAAGCCGACTTGCCTCATCAGCGTGGACTTGCCACCCATGTTCGGTCCGGTTAGCAACAGCAGTGTTCCGGTGTCGCCGCCCAGTGTCGTGTCGTTCGGTATGAAATCGTTGTTCACTATGCATGGGTGGCGACCTTCGGCGATGTTTATGTATGGCTGGAAGAGAAACATTCGCTAAAACTTTTCGTTTTCTCAATGTTAAGGGTTCCATACCTCAAAAAAAAATCTTATTAAGAACAAACAATGGAACCGCTAATCAATGGAATTTGCTGCCCGAGTGGTTGTTCCCTGACAGATACAATCTGGGTGCCTTCAAGTCGCGAGCGAATCGGTTTCTTCTAGGCGAGCGTACTCCACCGTAGGCCGGCTTACATCAGGCGCATTGGCGGTCAAACGCCTGTATGTAAAAAAAAAGCAAACAAAACCAATAGGTATGGTTTTTTCTATTTACCTGCAATCATAGAATTTGACCAGAAGAAAAAGTCTTACTGCACAAGAAACGGAAAAATCTTAAAATTAATATATTTTTTAATTTAAACTGTAAAAAAAATATTTTTTACCGTTACAACTTACTAATTTTTGCCATTCTTCGATTATACTCTATTTAGCAAATTAAGTTATATTAAAATTACTTATTAGTCCCACCTAGGCTAGATTGTAAAAACAATGATGTATCTAACAACAAACAGACACATAATTAGAAAAAAAAATACCTTATTATCTCCATCAAACGCGACATTGGGCAAACAGACATCAGCACTCTGTTGTCTCGCAAACTCGGTGAAAGCTAGCAGTATGTCCAGAGTAGCCAAACACTGGACGGCCGCTTCCCACTCGTTATATTTAGATGAAAACCTCTCGAATATTCTGCGGCTAAGGTCCTTTAGCACATTCGACTTCTGCTCCTCAGCTGCTTGCATGCGGGATAGGAGGTCCTAAAAATTGTATGTTATATGTACATATTTGTAACTTTTTATGAAGATAAGACAAACTGTTTAGTCCAGAAAATGTAATAAAGACTGCTCGACAGATTTACTTTCGCATGTTTTTTTTTTTTTTTAATGGTTGACAGGCTAGGTGTTTGACCACAGCTCACCTGATGTTAAGTGAAGGTGTGGTCGAAGATGGTAAAGCACACCTAGTCTGGAATGGAACTGGCTCTCAAGTGAGGCTACCGGAACACACCGTTAGATGCTTGGCGGCAGATTTTCAACTTGAGGGTGGTAGCTAGCCAGCCGAGTACTAGAAAGTACCCTACCACCATGCTATGGTTTCCTCACGATGTTTTCCTTCGCCGGCAGCTCAAGCTCATTGTTGGGGTTTGAACCCACGCCCTTCGGCATGCGAACCGACCGCGCTAACCACTGGGCTATCATCGCTACATGTACTCGTAATATTAATGAGAAATGACATAAGTATAGATAGATTTTGTCGGGAATGCGGAAAGAGTCGTTTCGCCTCATTGTATTTTTTCCAAAACTAGTTTTATTTTGCGCATAAGCAGTAGTGTGTAAACAACACTGTGTTCCGGTTTGAAGATTATTGCAGCCAGCGAAATTACAGGGCTGTCGAGACTAACCATCGAAAGTCTCAAAGTAATGAGCGCCACAGCGGATGTCCTGGACTTTGCTTTGTTACTCAAAGTTCTGTGTATCACTGCAATGGTCATGGATAAGTGTTATCACTAACCATCAGGAGAGCATCTGGTTCGTCTCATTATTTTTACATTAAAAGAAACATTCTTAATTATTGTTTCTACTGTGTTAAATCTTACCTTAGTTTCAGCGGTAGAGAATCTCTTGTAGCCTTTCCTGGCACCTTCCAAGCTGTACTCCGGGCCGGCTTTGCCCGCGGGCCCTTGCGCGACCTCTATTTGATATCGCTTCTTATCAGTTCCTACGTAGTTACACTAAAATTAAAGGTTTTTATCAGTACCTGATTAAGGGCAAACAAATAATAACCGAATTAGCGAGTTGAAGTGGCATTGGGTAGGGCCCATAACACGCAGAACTGATGGCCGATGGGGCTGCAAAGTGTGATCACGGACAAGCAAGCGCAGCGTAGGACATCCACCCACAAGGTTTTTTCGCCTATAGATATCTGCAATACCAGGGGTACTACAAATACGTTGCCGACCTTTTAAGATTCTATTAACATGCCTTTTGAAGAACCCAATGTTGTAACTCCGCGGGAATACGGAAGAAGGTAGATCATTCCACAATTTGCAAGTGGACAAGGTGGACAGACGACCTAATAAAGACCGCAGGAACGCGTTGGATGCGAGCCGCTTCCAACCCGTCTTTATGGAAGTCAATGAGGGCGGTATATGTCTAGCAGTGGACGTCCTACGGCTGAGAAGTTGATGATGATGAAATGATAAATCTAGAAAAAATCCTATAATTCCCCATCAATAGGATTTTGAAATTCTCGCTCTCCCAAGAGCGGGAATTTTATAAAATAATGTAACTATTGTTGCTTTCACCACCCCATGCGTATCAGTGGAGACAATATGAATTCTACAAAAACAAACAAAAAATCTATTTTAGCATAACGTGATATAAAAAATCAATTGAATCGAGAACCTTCAATAAGAGAAAGAACAGAAGAGAAGATTGCTGGAAGAGATCGCTCTAAGCGATAAGGCCGCCACCAGTGGCACTAGCTCATAACATTCTTTTGTTCTCTTTTCTGTTTATGGTGTGCACAATAAAGAGTTTCTATCTATCTATCTATCTTTTTGAAGTTGATTAAAAATAGAAGTATTCTACTCATCTTTAATGGTAAAGGTGTACCATCATCATTTGTAATTAGTTTATTACACTAAAATCCTTCGTTAGTTACTTTAGCTTTAGTTAAGATACCAAATAATTTGTATTGGAGAAAATGGGAATATTTCTTTATATTTTCAAAACATTAAAATTTGAATTTAGATCAGTGGGGGACATTGGGAACATTTTTTTTCTCGCGAGATTGTTTTTTTGCTACTCACCCTGGCTTTAAAGAATTTCTCTTGTTTAGCTAAATATTCCTTGAGTTCATTTTCGATATCTTTGATAGTTTCTAAAGTATTGTCGTATTCCTGGTCCACCCCCTCACCGGGTAGTATGCGGCCTTCCTTCTCCGCCTCTTTTTGGTTGAAGGCTTCCTGAAAATTATCATTTGCATACAAATACAATAAGACAGAACTTGTTTATTGGTTTGTAAGTTCGTTTCTTTCAATGATATTATAAAGATACGCTACGTTCATACTGAGCGGCAGCGACGTTCAGATTTCGTTGGGTTGTTATTACAAATGCACTTACCTAGCTGTATAGTATTTTTTAAATAATTATAGTAATTTAAAAGAATTACTTTACCCTAGGGTTGCCAACCCTAAATTTAAAAAACTAGGTTTTGAAGTTGAAAAAAATATAATAGAGTAACAAAGTGGCGCGCGAATTATAAAATACATGACCTTATCAGAGTGCTTTACAAAACTCAGGACGCTGCTTAAAAAACAATCCAGGACATCCCAGAACACTACAAAAACTAGGATATGTCCTGGGAAAACAGGACGGTTGGCAACTCTATTTTACTCTCGATTTAAGTTTCCTCGTATGTTTTTTCTTTGGAAAATATACCCTAATTTTAATAATCTCACTAATATTATAAATGTGAATGTTTGGATGGATGGATGGATGGATGGATGGATGGATGGATGGATGGATGGATGGATGGATGGATGGATGGATGGATGGATGGATGGATGCATGGATGGATGGATGGATGGATGGATGGATGGATGGATGGATGCATGGATGGATGGATGCATGGATGGATAGATGGATGGATGGATGGATGGATGGATGGATGGATGGATGGATGGATGGATGGATGGATGGATGCATGGATGGATGAATAGATGCATGAATGGATGACGCAAAAACTAATGAACGGATTTTGATGAAATTTGGTATGGAGGTAGCTAAGACCCTGGATTAACACATAGGCTACTTTTAATCCCGAAAACATGTAGCGGGTAACACCATGGGGCGCAGCTAGTGATGTGATTAGTTTAAATTTACCTTGAAAAACTTCAGCGTATCCCTATAATCAGGATATTTCCCGTGTGGCGCGAGTTGCATCAACTTAGTTAATAGTTTAGATTCTACTCGAGAGAATTGTTCCACCAGTTTCAAAGCTGCATTGAAACCGTTCAGCACGGATATGAAATCTAGGACTTTGCGTTTGGAGTAAGTTTTCTCTTCATAGAATATGGCGCGGGCGTCTGGATGCTGTTCTGATCTTTTGAGATTGCCTAAAGCGTGTACCCTGAAAATTGGTGAGTCAATTTTTATATAAGATTAGATTTATTGTTGGCATCATAAATTATAAAATATTGATCTTCTTTTATTTATTGACTTGCTTTGGATGACTCACTATAATAACTTACGACTTATTTCACTCGATCCTACTAATATTATAAACGCGAAAAGTTGTAAGATGTATATTTGTTACACTTTCAGGCAAAAACTACTGAACGGATTTGGACGAAATTTGGTATGGAGGTAGCTGAGACCCTGGAATAGAACATAGGTCTCTTTTTATCCCGAAAACATGTAGCGGGTAACACCGCAGGGCGCAGCTAGTACTACATAAAATCCTTGAAAACATCGAAATACTTGACACTGGCAAATGTCCAAAGTGCGACGCCAAAAACAAAAAAAAAAAACATAACTTTTTTTTTTTTAAACCCTAATTATACATAGTGGCAGAGTATAATACTTACTTTGCCAATAACCTCTCCAGGTCAGGTAACGTAGTCAGAATGTTTTTAGCGTCTTGACAGAGTTCCTGATTTTCGAAAAGAGTTTTCACAGCTTCTTGCCTTTCTTTAATCACGTTCAAATTGCAACTCGGAGCACATACCCATTGGTAGAGTAATCTGTAAAGAAAATAAATACACTAACTTAGTAGGTTCTTACATTAGGTACATGGAGGTTTTAACGATATTACCTGTAACAATAAATGTAAATTGTTTTGAATAAATAAAATTATTGTAAGACGTCACTGCCGCAACACCAGAAACAATGCCATTGTGTTGTCTACTCTTAAGCAAAGTTTGTTAAAATTTCCCTGTAAGCGAGATCGCACCCTCTACCACCCCCCAGGGGGCAGTGCCCCCCATCGCCCAGCCTCGGCAATAAGGTACCACCTTGACGCTGATACCCTACCTCCCTAGAGTAAAGCAGGAAGAAAACCAAACAGAATTGACCCAAGGTACAGCTCCGTAGAAAGGCATCCCTAGATCAAATGTAATTTCTGTAATATGGCAACACAATATAGAGTGCAGAATGCTAAATTTTTATGCACCAACTATTGGCTAGCGATCCGCACCTACTTTGCATGAGTGCAGTTCATTTTAGCAAATTGATTACAAAACAAATTTATCTACTTATATAAAAGTCTAATTAGGAATACATCCTATGTAAAAATCTTCCATATTTTTAAATTAAAATTACAGTGAAAACCGTAGCCAAATCCATTGCGTGGTTCTTAGTAAGCTGATATAGAGACAAACGCGTGCAGCGACTTGATTAAATACTATTTAGAGATCATTAAAAAACCGTCAACTGTGTAGGTAATAATAACATTTGGCTCCCAAGAAAAAAAAACAGTACAAGAGACATCTTTTTTCTCTTTACCAGAGTTAGGCAACTTGTAGAAATTCGAATTGAGTTAAGATAGATAGATATGGCGGCCTTATCGCTAACAGCGATCTCTTCCAGGCAACCAAGAAAAGAAAAACACGATAGAAAACATAAGAAACAGACGGAAGATGTCACTAAGTCTAGTACTAAGATTGCAAAATATCTAGTACATATAAAGACATAGCACCTACATAATAAACATAAAATTATTTATTCATTTATATAGTTTTGAGTTCAATCTTTTTTTTTGTTTAGTAATAATATTTACCTTTTCCCAAAAGCAGTGGAACAGAAGTTCAATCTTTCATAAAGGCATCCTTCATCCTGTACAATTCTCAAATTCTTCAAAGTGATCGCATCTAAAATCATCGTACTGCCACCTTCCCATCGGTTTTCAACCTTTATCTCTTGAGATAGGGTCTTGTTTAGCACGTCAGGGGGCGCGTAATTTGTGAATTGGCTCATACCTAGTATTTGTATGTCAAGTAAGCAAGATGTGAGGTAGGCAACGCAGCCGCTTAGTGCTCGGATGGCCAGATGACAATGGGGAGCGGGGGTCAGACCTAAAGCGTCACCTGAAATCGGAATACTTATATTTAGGCTAAGTGGCCAGAATTGGAGTCAGAGTTAATATGGTCTCTTCGTGTTACTTTTCTTGACTCAACTTGACTACTTATTGGATACTCTCTCGTACTCTCGTAGAGAGAGATCTCTAAACTAAACGCGCAATAAAAACGCGATATTGTATTACTAACCAAAATAGCGTAATATCGAATTGAAACTATAAAGAATATCTCGAATCTTCAATCTTGACCGTAGGCATCTTTTTTTTTATTAAAAAACGGATAAGTCTGCATTCGACCACCAACTCACCTGGTGGTAAGCGACGATGTGGTCGAAGCTGAAGCACGCAGACTTAGTTTTAGAAATTAACTGTTCATTTCCTGAATAAAACAAAAATGAATACTTGGAAATATTAAAAATGAAACTCGTATTTGTTAACGAACCTTCATGTAAGAACGCCTTCAATCCCTCCGGCCATTCCCCGTCCGCATTCGTCTTGTAATACTTCTCGGCGAGGGTTTTGAGAGTTTTCTCCGGCGTCCACAGCGAGGCGGGCTCGCGCCTCGCGCCGTGACAGTGCGTCGCGACCAGCTTGCTAGTGCGGGTACTTGTGGTTTTACGGTCATACACTACCTGGTAAGGTGAAAAGGACAAATACAAATAATGTTTGTCTCATTTGACACCCGCCTTAAAGTTGTCCTAATCACAGAGGATATAAACAGTACGTTTTAAGAATCAACACGATTTTTTTTATTTTTTTTTTATTCTCTTTTATTTATGGGACTTTTATGGTGGCAGTCCCATCGTATTTTCTTACATGTAACAAACATAAAACACACTAAAATAAAAACAAAAAATTTCTACACATCACACAAACATATACTCACTCTCTCATACACACATTCACTCCCCCGTATACATATTAATCATAATAGGTGGGCCACTTGAGGCGACTCACACAGCTGAACAGCTCCCTGGCTGCGTCAGAACAGGGCTCGGAGAGCAGCCTGTTGAATCGACTAGCGTCTAGTCTGTTCAAATGGTCACCTCAAGCGCCCGTCTCTCCCGCTGGAGGCGGACACATTCCACCAGAAGGTGGTACACGTCCTCTTCAACTCCACATGTGTCACAATTTGGGGTCGCAGCTTTACCCATCAGGTAGGCAAATTTTTTTAAAGGTATATGAATCAACACGATCTACCTAAACGTTTTGTAATTGCTAGCCTAAGCTTATTGAAATCCATATTATGACAAAGTTAGAGATATTTATATAGAAACTCTTTAAAAATAAGTACAGAGAGTAAGGGGGTCGAGATCCGAGGTCGGGAGACTACATATTCCAGCGTATCTCTCTAGCGAACCAGCGAGGAAATGCCGCCAGTTTTATGGGTAGGTACGTTTGCAGCGGGCTCGACCAGTGGATCGAGTTATTAATTAATTAATTTGTTTTTTTTTTTTTACTTGTATTGACATAATATGTATTTTAGACAGTGTTATAAAATTAAGTGTTTTAATATTATCATGTATCATTGTAATGAACAGTTTAAATAGTACAGAGAACAAAAGAATCTTATGGGCTAGTGCCCACAAATCCACTTATCGCTAAGAGCGATCTCTTCCAGGCAATCGAGATTAGAAAACATGATACGCCAAGCAGTAGTGTAAATAAATAAATAAATAAATAAATATCACAGGACATTACACACAGCGCCATGTGACCCCAAACTAAGCAAAGCTTGTACTATGGAAGTCAGATAACTGACAGAATACTTATATACTTTTTTTTTGTCAATAAAAAAACTTGTAATACATACAGAACACAGAACAAACATTTGTTTATTCACAAAATGTTTGCCCTGAGTGGGAATCGAACCCACGCCCTACAGCTCTCAAGGCAGATATACTACCAATGAGCCAACGGGGCTGTCGGTGTAAGTAAAGTGTGTAAATAAGCAAACGACTTTTAATCAAATGAAGATGGCCAGGTCAAAAGTACCCGCAACCAATGAGCATGCAATATGTTATGTAATATGTATGACTGATATGTAAATTTGTGTCACAAAAATTAGTTTCCATAGTGAATAACTCACGAGCGCCGGTGGAAAATGCGCCAGGGTAGTGAGGAGCCTTGAAGAGTGCTTGTCGTCTGCGAACTGCCCGAGGTGGAACAGCCCTATCGACGTGTCCACGAAGCAAACGCCGTACGCGCTGCAACCGGCCATCTCCTGAAATTATTTGTCATGCGATTTGTTTTTTTTTTTTTTTTCAAAGTTGACAGGCTATGGCTACAAAGACCACAGCTTACCTGATGTCAATTGAAGGCGTGGTCGAAGATGTTAAACACACTTACCTTACCTTGAACTGAAATTAAAAGTTGCCGAGTGAGGCTGCCGAAACACACCGTTAGATGCTTGGCGGCAGATATACAACTAGAGGGTGGTAGCTAGCTAGCCAGCCAAGTACTAGAAAGTACCACAATGCTATGGTTTCCTTCATCGACAACTCAAGTTCATTATAAGCGTTTGAACCCACGCCCTTCGGCATGCGAACCGACCGCGCTAAACACTGAGCTATCATCGCAATGAAGTGTTGTTGTTGATTTAATGTGATGGGACACATATTTTCTTGCCGGAGTCTTCCTGGGTGTCTTCAAATGTAGAGTAAATAGATTTTTTCTGGGTAAGCGTGTTCCATCTTAGACCGCACTACTGCTTAACAGGCAGAGTGTGGTCAAACGCGAACCTATTGACAGCCCCGTTGGCTCATTGGTAGTATATCTGCCTTGAGGGCTGTAGGGCGTGGGTTCGATTCCCACTCAGGGCAAACATTTTGTGAATAAACATAATCATGTTTGTTCTGTGTCTGGGTGTTCTGTATGTATTATAAGTATGTATTTACAAAAAAAAAAAGTATTTGTGTATTCTATCAGTTATCTGACTTCCATCACACAAGCTCTGCTTAGTTTGGGGTCAGATAGCGCTGTGAGTATAGTCCCAAGATATTTATTTATTATGAATATAACAAAAATGAAGTAAACAATCTTTGTATGTAATGTATTGTTTTTTTTTCTTCTATGGAATGGTAAGGTACCTCTTCAGCGATGGCCAGCATATAGTTGGCGGCAGCGTCACCGGGCCCCGGGTCCTGTAGCCCGCACACCTGGGTGCCCCGAACCGTGACTTGACAGATCTCGCGACGGACCACTTTGTCCCACTTCGTCGTTTGCCCTTCTGTTGGCAAGGATATATTCTCAATGCAACTTTATCTCCACCACAGATATTAACAAACACATAAAACTAGTATAGGGCTGTGATTGATTTCAATTTTCACAAATATAAAGTCCTTATTCCTACTATGTCATTATTATTAACTAGCGGACGCCTCGCGGTTTCACCCGCGCAGTTCCCGTTCCTGTGGGAATACAGGGATAAAAAGTAGCCTATGTCACCCAGGGGTAGTGTAGCTTCCCAACGGTGAAATAATTTTTGAAATCGGTCCAGTAGTTTCGGAGCCTATTCATTACAAACAATCAAATCTTTCCTCTTTATAATAGTATAAATTACTATACAATCCTTTGTATAACAATTTTATTTTAATAATTCTTTGAAACCAATTGTTTATTTTATTTTTTATTATGATCTAAATTTTACTAAAATTATTTAATCATAATTTTTTTTTAAATATTATATCTACATATGACTTGTATTTGTTATCAAATAAAAAACTGAACTGTCTTAGTTCAGTTCAGTTCAGTTTTTTACTCAATGATGATCAAATTTTTTTACAGGTTACAGGTGTTTGACTACAACTCACCTGATGGTCGACATCATAATCATAACTAGCCTGGAATGGAAACTAGCTCTTAAATAAAGCTAAATGTTATTCCAGAATAAAAACTATCTGTATTCCAATTTTCCAAAAAGCTATTGCACCAAGTAATACAGTCGTGAGCGAGTCGGTATCTTCTAGGCACTCGTGCTCCATCTTAGACCGTCACTTAACATCAAGTGAGATGGCGGTCAAACGTGAGCCTATTTCTTATATTAAAAAAATGTAACAAACATGTATGTATGTTTGTTACTTTTTATAATACGAGTGTGTGATGTTATTCTCTACGACTACGACTCTGTTGGTGCATATGACTTACGACATGCAGACTTATGTCTCAAGCCACTTACTTTGCCTGCATCTCTCTTGCATCATATCTGGTGTTTCTGTCTGTTCCACTCTTGCTACTTTATACCCTTTGGAGACTAGAGTTGTCGCCATCCTTCCGTATGCGCTTTCAGGGAAACCAGAATGCGCGAATTCACCCTGAAAATCGATTTAATTAAGATTTTATTTACATTTTGACAACAGTTGTATAGACCTGTCATGACCTACGGTGCCGAAACGTGGACACTCACAGCGGGAATGGTCCGTAAGTTCAAGGTCAAAGTCGCGCAGCGAGCTATGGAAAGAGCTCCATGCTTGGCATTTCTCTGAGAGATCGTATCCGGAACGAAGTAATTCGCCAGAGAACTAGTCACAGACATAGCTCAGCGTGTTAGCAAGCTGAAGTGGCAATGGGCTGGACATATCTGTCGCAGAACCGATAACCCCTGGGGTAGACGTGTTCTAGAGTAGAGACCACGAATTGGCAAACGTTGCGTACGTCGCCCTGAGACTGGATGGAGTGATAATATACGTAGGACAGCTTGGCGGTGGATGGAAACGAAACGCCGAAGATCGGACTGAGTGGCGTGTCTTGGGAGAGACACAGTCAGCAGTGAACTTCGATGGGCAAATTCTAATATTTTATTGATAACGCCAATGTTACAAGTCAAATTTCGTAAAATCATTTCAAATGTGTTAAAAAGTTATAAAACACTGATTACATGTCAATGAATAAAAAGTGACATAGTTGTCTAAGTGATATAGTGGTCGAAGATGGTAAAAAACCTAGATTGGAATGAGGACTCATTGCTATGCAATGTTTTTTTTTTTTTTTTTATGTGAAAAATAATGAGACGAACGCGACGCTCTCCTGATCGTAAGAGATAACGCCTGTCCATGACCATTGCAGCGATACACAGAACTTTGAGTAACAAAACAAAGTCCAGGGCATCGCTGCTTTGGTGCTCATTACTTTGAGACTTTCGATAGTTAGTCTCAACAGCCCAGTAATTTCGCTAGCTGCAGTACCCTTCAAACCGGAACACAGCAATTTTTACACACTACTGCTTAGCGGCAGAATATCTGGTACCGCGGTGGTACCTACCTAGATGACCTCCTAAGGAGATCTACCACTAAGTCTGTCTGTCTGTGTATTTCGTTAATAGTTGCAAATGATAACACACCTTCATATAAGAGAATCCAAGTTCATTAACTCCCACAGCAGCATCCATATGATATAACTCATAGAATTTTCCAACTTTGAAGAATAAGACACAATCATAGTGTAGCGATTTCATCTCCCACCACTGGCGATGTGCCTGTAAATAAATAAGTGTAATTGAATAACATTATAAAACTCTTCTTTACCAAAGAGATAAAAATACTAAAAACAGAAAAAAATTCGTCGTATACACATTTAGAATTCTACAAGCTTTTTTTTTTTTTTTATGGTTGACAGGCTAGTTATTTGACCACAGCTCACCTGATGTTAAGTGAAGGTGTGGTCGAAGATGGTAATGCACACCTGCCTGGAATGGAACTGGCTCTCAAGTGAGGCTGCCGGAACACACCGTCACCTTCACCGGCAGCTCAAGCTCATTATGGGCAATGAGCTTGAGCTGCCGGTGAAGGAAAAACATCGTGAGGAAACCAAAGCATGGTGGTAGGGTACTTTTTAGTACTCGGCTGGCTAACTACCACCCTCAAGTTGAAAATCTGCCGCCAAGCATCTAACGGTGTGTTCCGGCAGCCTCACTTGAGAGCCAGTTCCATTCTCCAGGCAGGTGTGCATTACCATCTTCGACCACACCTTCACTTAACATCAGGTGAGCAGTTTGAACCCACGCCCTTCGGCATGCGAACCTACCGCGCTAACCACTGAGCTATTATCGCTACATCGCTACTAGCTTCGCCCCGCGGTGTTGCACGCTACATTTTTTCAGGTCAAAATTGGTCCTGCCGTTTGAGTGTGAAGAAGTAACAAACATACTCACTTGGTGGCAGATCTCCTTAGCAGGAGGTCGTCTAGGTAGGTACCACCGCAGTACCAGATATTCTGCCGCCAAGCAGTAGTGTGCAAACATTACTGTGTTCCGGTTTGAAGGGTATTGCAGCTAGCGAAATTACTGGGCTGTTGAGACTAACCATCTAGTCTCAAAGTAGTGAGTGCCAAAGCAGCGATGCCCTGGATGTTGTTCTGTTACTCAAAGTTCTGTGTATCGCTGCAATGGTCATGGACAGGCGTTATCTCTTAACATCAGGAGAGCGCCTCGACCGACTCATTACTTTTACATTAAAAAAAAAAAAAACTTACAAACTTTCGCCTTTATAATATCAGTGTGATAGTATGTTTTCCATATGAAAGTTATTACTTATGTAAATAAACATGACATTAACAACAACTATGACAACGATCTTTTCTAGGGTGTGGGTTCGATTCCCACCAAGGACAAACATTTGTGGTATAAACAGATGTTTAAAAAAAAATTGAGTTTACATTCTATTAGCTAAAAACTTACAGGAGTCTGTGCATTAAAAAAATCTGTTGGTACAAATAAAGTGGTAGGATCATAATCAGGATGGTCAGGCCGCCTTTTCATAGCATCTTTGATCTTCTCTGGCTTCAGCCAGTCAAGTTTGCAGTGGATCCAGTTGCCATCATCCGTGACTGTCGCTTTCTCCTCTGAAGGTTTTTCTTTTACTGTATGTGTGTTTCTGTAATAAAGTCTCTTTGTAAGTCAAGGAAATGGCATAAACTGTTAAGTTTAGAGAATGCAGATAAATAATATAATTTGCTTAAAACCCCCACCAGTCAGGGTGTTCACCTTAGAGAATTAAAAAATAACAATTTAATAGTTTCTTTATATGCCAAACTGGCACTCTGCCAAAGCTATCAGAACACATTAGGAGCTTGACACTAATCAGTATATTCTCAACTTAAATATAACAGCTAGCTAGCAGAGTATAAGTAAATACCCTAAATCATACTATTTTTGGAATTAAACAATGTTTATGTGAAATTCTGTCTACAGAAATCTCATTATATTTATTATACTTTAATCAAACTTACTCATTAGCAGGTTTTGCCTTGGTTTGTTTGCTGCTCTTGGGTGATTGATTTGCTTCATATTTAAAACTGTCATGCAGCTTTTTCTCAATGGACACCTTCTTTTCCAATTTTGGTTCAACCTTGTTATCTGCTAAATAACAGTTATTTAAACATAATTAGAACAAACATTTCAAATTAAATGTCCAACATAATAAAAATTACTAAATCAATTTTTAACATTTGAAAACGTGCTTTTAAGTAATTGCATTGCACTCAATATACCTTTGTTCTCAGTATCAGAATCATCAGAATCAACAGGGTTGATTCTAATTCTCTTTCGCTTCTTAGCTGGCACAATTGGAAGTTCCTCTTCGCTTTCTCTATTTTGTTTTACATCAGGTGAGACTGTAGGCTGTCTTTCTCTCTTTTTATCTATAAAAAAATTGTAGATATTAGAAAATAGTACTATTATTATTGTAGGAGTTTTGGCGGGAATACAGGAAGAGTTGTGTCGCTCCGTTGTATTTTTTTCCAAAACTAGTGTTTTGTCGAGTGTTTATGCATAAAAATGGTGGTGTTTCATTCATAAAGTGCCGAATTACAAGCGCGAGTGTGGGAAAATGATATAATGTGGTGAAACATGAGTTTTTGTGTTTCTTCCAAAACTCCATCGAAGCTTTATAGTAAAGTCGCCACTACTTTACTAAAGCATGACTGAACTTAACTGACACGAACTGGACTTGACTAAGACGACTTTGACGATAGCTATAGCAAAGATACAGCAGAAATAACACTTAAGACAAGGCAGTATGGCTTTATAGCTTTAGCCTGCCCGAAGGGGCAAATGATCAAAAAAAAAAAAAATTGTATTCTTTGAAAGGATGTAATATTAATAGAAGGAAAGATCTTCATCTTTAGTGTGTGAAATTTTACTTTTAATCAGTCGTGTATTTAATTTTACCTAATAAAAAACCTCACAACCATTGTAGAGACTAGAACTTCTACTTTCTTTGGGACAGTATACCACAGTAGTTATTGTTGTATTGTAGTAGTTTTTGGTGTATTCCTGGGCCCTGAACTTCTAACTCACTTGAGATTACTGGCCGAAACACAGATTTTTAATGCATTTTTATTAGCATTTTTAATGCTAATAAAAGACCTGACTGTGCTTTTCAATTTGTCATTGGCATTCAAAGTAAATTTAACACAAATTTCCTCTTGTTATGTAAACATGGTAGTAAATAAGGGCTCCGATGTTAAATGATGAAGTGTTTGAAGAAGGTAAACACACTATGTCTAGAATAGAACTCAGTTTTAAGTAAGGCTCCCAAAACCCACTCTTGATAATATTTTCAACTTAGGGTGGTTACTAACTAGCTGAGAAAGTACATTACCACCAAGCTAGGTTTCCTCACAATGTTTTCTTTTACTGGCAATTCATGGTACTGTTAGGATTTTAATTCACACACTTTGGCATACACTAAACAATGAGCTATCTTCACTATCAACTTTGGTAGAACAAGTCCCAGGGACCATTTGGTATTTGAAACATAATTACTCTAATAATCCGTAGATACAATTTTAGTAGTTATAATATCCTAAAATATAATGTATACTGATATATAATGCAAAATAACAGCTAGCTAACGGCAGTGTATCTATAGAGTACCTGCATACATGTTATGTTTAGCAAAAAGTTTGCTCCGAGGTCTTTACTTATCAGTCCTACAAATAGTTTAAAAAGTACTTACTCTCTACATCGTTCTTTTCTTGTCGGACATCCTGAGTATTATCATCGCCGGTCTTAGGTTTTTTGTTGACAGGAGGGGTTTTAGTAAAATAGTTGAAAAGGGTATTGGAAGGGCCTGTACTATTGCGTTTGGACATTATAAACTAAGAGAATGTAACAAATTATATTGATTGTCTTTTAAATCAATTTAATGGTTTAATTTTATTTAGCTTTTCCTCACAAAACAAGATCAAGCCGCGCTTTTAGTTAGCGCACTTTTTTGACAGTAAAATAGAGTATTGTTATTGTCAAATAAAGTCAGATGTCAAAGTCTAATCTATTTTTTTTGCGCCTGCAAGAAGAAGTTTCAGTTTGGCTGATATTATTTAAACGTTAATCTCGAATATAATTATCTGTTTTTAGATTCGTGTCGGTTTCTCCAAATCGATATTAAGCATTACAGTAACAAACTTTAACTCAAACGTCTTTCGTTTTGTTCTTCACATAGAACATAACACTTGTTTCCTCATAGGCCTTTGATTAGGTATACATATATCGACATTTTCAATATAATCTTGTATTTAGCAATATAAAGCTTCAAAATCGATCTAGAAATGTCATCTGGCTGAGGCAGATAATACAACACTTACAATAGACAGCCCGTTGGCTCATTGGTAGTATATCTGCCTTGAGAGCTGTAGGGCGTGGGTTCGATTCCCACTCAGGGCAAATATTTTGTGAATAAACAAATGTTTGTTCTGTGTGTATTATAAGTATGTATTTACAAAAAAAAGTATGTATGTATTCTATCAGTTATCCGACTTCCATCACGCAAGCTCTGCTTAGTTTGGGGCCAGATGGCGCTGTGTGTATAGTCCTACGATATTTATTTATTATTATTTATTAATAGGTAGGTACCTAAGCACTCTTCTTGAACTATGCAGTAAACGTAGCTTAACTAGTGGAATACGAGATAATGATAATATAGTTAAACCTTTATTTTTCACACTAAATATTCAAGATCAAGATTACTAATGATCAAGTTTCACAATAGGTACTTATAGTGCGTTTCACTAAAGAGTTCCCTTCGTCGTCATGTTGGCAGCCCTGTTCGTCGAAACGTCAAACAGATAGTTTCATTGTTCATTGCTCTAATTGTTTTCAAGTTTTTAATTAGTAAAAAAATTCTAAACATGCCCAAAACACTAAAAAGTGGTGAAAGACAGATGGTGTTAAAAGTCAAAAGTTTTTGTGAACGTGAAAAACGGAACAAAGCGCCAATAATCCCTTTGGAATGTGTTCGTAGCCGTGTCGCCGCCATGACAGGTTAGTAAAATAGGGATACCAGGCAGGTCAAATCACTATTCCTCGTTTTTCTTAATGTATATAATAATTATAATTTTATATAGTAACTACATAAACTTTTAGATATGTAGAAAGAATTCAAATATAAAACTAGCAATTGTACTTATTTATTTATATTGTTTTTGAATTTAAAATGTGTCTCCAACAATTGTGTTACAACATAAATAAAACAATGTGGATTTGTTATTAAGTTAATTTTAACATTTATGTTTACATTATTTTTTCAGGTATATCAGAAAAAACAGTCACACAAATTTATAAAGAAGGTGAAGCAGCTGCTAGTACTTCAACAAGAATTTCGACGCCTGGTAAGAGTCGGCCGCGCGATAAACAAATTAAGCTGGATGATTTTGAAATTTGTGCATTACGACATAAAATACATGAATTCTATGCTGTGAGAAAAGAATTACCTACGCTGACCAAATTACTGCATGAAATGCGAAATGATATCGATTTCAAGGGAAGTCGCACTACTTTATGGCGAATAATGAAGAAGATAGGATTTTATTTCCAAAAATGTAAATCAAAAAGAAAAGTTATGATGGAAAGGTACGATATTGTGGCTTGGCGTAGTCGATATTTGAAGCAGTTACGAGAAAATCGTGAAGGAGACCAGCGTCCAGTCATTTATTTAGATGAAACTTACGTTCATTCAACTTACTGTGCAGGTAAATGTTGGCAGAGTGACACAGAAGCAGGCGTTTTATCTTCGGACTCAAAAGGACCACGATGGATTATAGTCCATGCAGGGAGTAAAACCGGTTTTGTACCCAACGCTCAGCTGATTTTTAAATCACAGTCTAAATCCGGAGACTATCACGATGATATGAATCGAGAAAATTTTATGAAATGGATTCAAGAAAAGCTTTTACCGAATCTACCTCCTCAGTCGCTTGTGATTATGGATAATGCTCCCTACCATACAGTGGCACTCAACAAAGCACCAACAATGAACAGTACGAAGTCTCAGATGCAAAACTGGATTGTTAGTAAAGGTCTCGCTTATTTACCAACGATGGTAAAAGCTGAGCTTTATGAAATAATTAAAGACCATAAAGAACCGCCTGTTTACGAAGCAGACACGTTACTGGAGAAACATGGTCATAAAGTGGTAAGGCTCCCGCCTTATCACTGTGATTTAAAGCCAATTGAGCTCATATGGAGTCTTTTGAAAAGAAGAATTGCAGAAAAAAATGTTGGACAGGAAGCAAGTCAAATTGTTAAAATAACAGAAGAAGCATTTTTAAGCATATCTGCAGAAGATTGGAAAAAAGAATGTGATCATGTCAAGAATATTGAAGACAAATACTACAATGATGGAGTACGTGCAGACGCAGAAATTGACCGATTCATAATTGAAGTAGGAAACGATAGTGACGATACTTCTTCTGATGATGATACAGGTGGTAGCGACATCTCGGGTGTTGGCCCATTAGATGAACACAATTATTATAAAAAATAACCATAAACATTTGTTTTATTTTTCAACCTTGTCAATTATATCAATATAGGTAAAATACATAGTTGTATTAAAACTATAGGACTAGGGACCGCAATCTGGTCTGGTGTCATTTTCAATCCGGCTGGATTCCCGCCGATACTTCGGACCAGATGTTAAAAAATAGTATCTACGTTAGTGACATTAAAATTTCCTTAATTTCGAGTAAACATCTTTCTGAAAAAGTAGCAACACTGGTTTCGTAACTACCAACATGACGACGAAGGGAACTCTTTCGTGAAACGATCTATAGTTGTTGTTACCTCCATCGACTGTTTTACAAAGAGGTAACATAACAGACACGCATATCATTTTTTTTTTTTTTTTTTTTAATAATTTGCCCTTTCGGGCAGGCTAAAGCTATAGAGCCATACTGCCTTGTCTTAAGTGTTATTTCTGCTGTATCTTAGTTATAGTTATCGTCAAAGTCGTCTTTGTCAAGTCCAGTTCGTGTCAGTTAATTCCAGTCATGCTTTAGTAAAGTAGTGGCAACTTTACTACAAAGCTTCGATGGAGTTTTGGAAGCAACACGAAAACTCATGTTTCACCACATTATATCATTTTTCCACACTCGCGCTTGTAATTCGGCTCTTTATGAATAAAACACCACCATTTTTATGCATAAACACTCGACAAAACACTAGTTTTGGAAAAAAATACAACGGAGCGACACGACTCTTCCCGCGTTCCCGCCAAAACCTCACACGCATATCAATTTTTGCGAATTCTGTAGTAGGCAAGTGCCTACGATAGTCAAAATATGTATAAAAAAGTTTTTATTTATTCCCAGTAAAGGTGCTGTCTCACTGCATACGTGTTCCAACAGTTTACGTAGTAGGTACATTATACGTAAATCAAATCTCGCAATCTGATTATGAGAGTCTCTCTTCATGTATTCATGTAGGCTGATAAAATTGGCGAAGTATAAAATAAATAAATAATTATAAGTACAGTGGATTTCATTTATTACGACCTTGGTTGTAGCGACCATTTACCTATAGCGACGTTAAATCTAAGTCCCTTGAATTTAAAGCATACTTTAGTACAAAATTCATGTGGCTATAGCGACTTTGGATGTAACGCCGAGTTCGGGTGTAGCGACTGTTTTTGATGAATCATTTGTAACAAATTCCTAGAAATCCCATGCAGATATTGCGACCGGAGTCGGCCGCCAAAGACAAAGATTTTTTTCTTTTACAAACATTTCTTATCTTTTGTTTACATCCATTGCACACAGATGGTCAGCAAGTGTGGAGACCTTTACCTTTTGTTTATAGATATCAACTAAGTAGGTAGGGAAGCGTGTACGTTTCGGAGCTTTTATTGGTTTTTACCTTTGCCTGTAACGACTTCCGGATATAACGACGAAAATAGAGTGGTCCCTTCATTGTCGTTATACCCGATATCCACTGTATTTATTTCATACGCGATATCTGGTTGTTCCGCATCCTTCAGGTAATTTTTTTTAAAATGTAGGTACTTATTGTGATTTCTTCTGTTAATTATGTAGGATAGTTAATACTAACGTCCGCTTTGCCAAATATTAAGATCACCCAGCCGTTTGAAGTGAAAAAGAAATGATAACACGATAAAAGATAGGCAGAAAACCTAAAAAAATCACAAGACAATGCGCTGACTTTATGAACTAAAATATATTACTTTTCTCTTCGTTTCCATCACTTCCAATCTCCATAAATTATTGTAATTCTAAAATAAATACCAATAAGTAATTTGGTCATTTTAATCAACTTGAAGTTAACAAGTCGGTAAGGTTACTATAAATATCTTATCAATTATGGCAGTTAATGAAACCATTCGTTTTGAACTTATTTTTATTGTTCTCTACGAAGATTACATAGTGAGTGACTTCTTCAGACTACGCTTTATTACCAATAGCGTTTAAAGGACTGATCCACTTGGCAAAATACCACATTTCTATTGTACTAAATCAGAATGGTATTGTTGTTGTTTATTTACGATATGACTACAGGCGCCATGGTAAATTATAGATAAAAAAAAATTTGGCTTTATTTGTCAGAGAATAGCCACTTATGCAGCAAAAATATATAGCCATTTAAAACAAGACTTCGCAAATAACAAGTATGAGGACTCAGTATGCTTAAGTACAGTTTGCTAAATCACAAACTGTCATCCCCTTAAATAAGAAGCTGTGCATACATAAGACAGATTAGGTTAGAAAAAGTTGAGAAACAACAGTCATAGCAAAATGTAATAGTAAATTACCTCATTGTATTTCCGAATTAAACTATTGTAGTGTAAGCAGACACAAAACCTTTCTTATAAAGCGATGTCGAATGTACGGTTGAGCACCTACTTATAAATAAATGGACAAAGCTCTCGTGTAGTCGTGTGTCGGCTGGCTAGCTACCACCCTCAAGTTGAAAATCTGCCGCCAAGCATCTAACAGTGTGTTCCGGCAGCCTCACTTGAGAGCCAGTTCCATTCCAGGCTAGGTGTGCTTTACCATCTTCGACCACACCTTCACTTAACATCAGGTGAGCTGTGGTCAAACAACTAGCCTGTCAACCATAAAAAAAAAAAGAAAGAAAAGGAGACTGCTACCGTGCGATCAGTAAGAGAGGAAATTCATTAATTGATTTCTCTCTTGTTGGTCCGCTGTGTTCGCACGTTTGTCAATAAAGTAAACGCGATAAACCTTAGAATTGTGTATGTACGGAATCGTCGCTTCGTGTAAAGTATAAAAAGCTTCATGGCAAACACGTAAATGTGTCGAAGTCTGATGAGGCCTCATTTCTTCTGCCTGACCATTTTAGCAATGTCTTAGAATTAAAAAAAGGGGAGACAATATTTGCCTCTAAACTATCATCGTACAATAAAAATGGAATATCAATATACAATTTATTATTATGCTAGGTATACCAGTAGTACAATCATTCGTTAAATGTAGTATAAGCAGACATTACACAAAAAATACTAAAAAGAATAAATAAAATCTAATTACCTACATTAAACAAAATAATTTTCTATGGGTAAATAAATTTAATATTGTATAAAATAAATGTACAACATAACACTATACAAAATCAACATCAGACTGTTAATTAATAACATATTATTTCATTGTGACATTTAATAAATTTCATTTTCATTGTATTATATGCAACAGTTGTACAACAAGTTGTAGTTAAAATGCTAAAAATAGAAATCACCAATAAAATAGTCAACACATTTCATTTCATCTGACTCTGGATTAAATAAACCCATAACTGCCTGAACGGGGTCCATGGAACTGTATTACTAACCGAAAGGTATTTGTAAACAACTTTAAAATAAATATTTTTTATAATGTTTCTCCATCTTAAAAGTATTTTCATGGAAACATAATTAAAAAATTTGTACTGAATCAAACGTATGGAACACTTGAACATTTTCATGGTTTCAGAATCGGGTTTCCATAATAAAAGTCATATAATGATAATTAAAATAAACTCCTTTCGACTAAGTAGGTACTACAGACTACTACGTGTAAATATAAGTATAATATATAAGCTTATTTTCAGTTAATTCATATAAGTACATATACAAATGCATTTTCAAGTAATTCATACACATGCACGCACAAAATATTATAAAACAGTAGCGTATTTTTTGTGCGCGATTAGGTTATAGTGTTAAAACATAATTGTTCAAATCGCGAAGGTTTAAAAATTACACTCGGACACAACATACTTATATACAACTTCAGTCTTACATGATGATTTGCGGCTCGGGTACGGAGAGCGCTATGGATTTGTGGGGGAGCACTTGGCCTCCGTTGATGTAAAGTTCGTCCTTGACTATGACATCCTCTCCTAGTACAGTAGTGTTTTCCATGCGAACCCAGCGACCCACCACCGATCGCCAGCCCACAATGCAGCCGTCTAGCCACGCGTGCTGCCGTACTACGGCACCTCGGAGAATAGTGCTGCGCTTTATGCAAGCACCTGGAGAAAAACCGGTTTACAAAAAACATTATTTACAAGCAAAAAAATCAGGCAAAAATATATCAACAACTGGAAAAATTGCTCCTGTTACAAGGTATGGGAATGAAGGATTCAATGAATGATTAATTTTATTATCTACTAGCGGACGCCTCGCGGTTTCACCCGCGTAGTTCCCGTTCCCGTGGGAATACAGGGATAAAAAGTAGCCTATTGACAGAATTTTTGAAATCGGTCCAGTAGTTTCGGAGCCTATTCAATACAAACAAATAATCAACTCTTTCCTCTTTATAATAGTATAGGTAGTTACCTAAGATTATATACAGTAGAAAAATAAACTTAAGAGGCAAATGCATTAACTGGCGACCTTCTACCGAAAACCGAAAACCGTTCGAAAACCGTTCTTATTCAGATCAAAACTGAAAGGATTCAAGAACGAAATGGACGGTGTTAATAATGAGGAAATTTAAAGGAGCGACCTTATCGCTTAAACCGTTCTTTTTCAGATCAAAACTGAAAGGATTCAAGAACGAAATGGACGGTGTTAATAATGAGGAAATTTAAAGGAGCGACCTTATCGCTTAAACCGTTCTTTTTCAGATCAAAACTGAAAGGATTCAAGAACGAAATGGACGGTGTTAATAATGAGGATTTCCTCATTATTAAAGGAATACTTAACTGTAGGTACTATAGATAGATATACATTCCAATAATATTACAATCAAATACTTAGATTACCTAAAATACCTACAGTAAAGAGGATACACTCCTCTTTTATCGTACGAACCGATAAACAACGGAATTTGCTATCCGAGTGTTCTGTCACCGTAAGAGATAACGCCTGTTCATAATCATTGCAGTGATACATAGGACTTTGACTGACTAGAGTATCATTGCTTTGGCGCTCATTACTTTGAGACATTAGATGGTTAGTCTCAACAACCTTGTAATTTTGCTAGCTGCAGAACCATTCATACCGGAACATAGTAATGTTTACACACTACTGCTTACCGAACATGGAGCAGTACAGTCGACATTATACTGCATTGAGACCGGTTTGTGACGTAAGATAACAATGACAATAAGATATTTATTTCCTTATCCGGATAATAAAGATTTTCCGAATGTTTATGTATAGAAATGGTACTGTGAGAATTAAATACATTATATTATGTAGAAATGTATAATGTAGTAAACATGTATATATTGTTTTTAAAACTCTGTCAAAGCGTCTAGTTAAGTTGCCAATTAACTTTGACCAGACTTTACTTATTTTGTGTGACTTTGACTGTGATTGAAACTTGATCTTAAATTTTTGAAAATATCAAAGTTGGTACCTGATACTTGACAAATGCACAAAGTGTGATACCAAAAACAAAGAAAAAGAAGAACATCTGAAGTTAGATTCGCCACTTGTTCAAACTTGCCGCCTACTCTGACTTTCAAAGTACCATGTCGAGTATAGGTAATAATATATTCAAGATTAGGAATTATAGATGTACTACTTGGTACCTACTTACCGTCTTCAACAACGACGTCGGGGCCGATGGTCACGTTGGGTCCTATCCGGCATCCCTTGCCGATGATGGCCGTCGGGTCAATCAAGACATTCCCAACTACGCATGGAGCATCGTAAAGCTTGTTTGAGTTCTTCTGACGAAGGCTGTTGAGATATAGGCACATTCCTGTAATATAATAAGACATTTTGTTAGATATCATGAGCCATTTTCGCTCGAATATGCAAAAAAGGGAGAGCGATTTATATCATTATCATTTTTTAATTTTATTTCTTAATTGACTGAGTATATTTTGACAAACAAATGTGGAAATGAATGTATCGACGCGACTTAGCATATGACGTAATAATGAATCCATCATGGCGGATTTTAGAACCAATTTTTTTTTTACTGTAAAAGTAATAAGACGAACGATACGCTCCCCTGACGGTAAGAGATAACGCCTGTCCATAATTATTTATTACAGCGTTACGCAGAACTTTGAGTAGCAAAACGAAAGTCCAGGGCATCGCTGCTTTGGCGCTCATTACTTTGAGACTTTTGATGGTTAGCCTCAATAGCCCTGTAATTTCGCTAGCTGCTCTTCAAACTGGAACGCAGAAATGTTTATACACTACTGCTTGGTGGCTGATTATCTGGTACCTACCTTGACGGCCAAGGAGATTTACCACTACTGGCACCTCAAAACGACCATTATTTATTTAAAAACTCGTAGTTTCGCCGTTAAATATACATAGAGTGTGACTTTGTGTGAGCCCCACGATATTTTTCGTTTCCAAACGCATACATACTAGTAAAGCTATACCGAATTCCTAAATTAAATAACTTCAAGAACTTCAACTTCTTGTTCATATCATGAACCTGCCAGATGGTATTCGGTTAATTAAAAATGGCCCTTTACAGCAGCTAGAAAAATATGTGCATAATTATAAATAGTGCATGTATACATGATTATAAGCTTAGGGTATAAGCCGGTAGGGGCTCATTAATTTAACTCTTTTACTAAGGGCACAACTCTGAAACAGTGGAAAAAAGTCAGTTCTAGGACTCTCGTAAATACTAAGCGAACAATAAATGTTTAAAAAAAAACAATTTATGGAACACTCTAATTTATATGTATAATTTTTACAAAAGTACACATTAAAAAAAACATTTGAACGACATAGTAACCTAACAGCGCTACGGTCATCTTCCTGCTTGCATTTTTTCAGACAGCTAATGTATTTTTATTTAATACTAACAAACCCGCCCTTGCTTTGTGCAGACCTATAAATTTTCCTGAAAACAAATCTCTAAAAGATTGTAAAAGCAGTGTTTATAAAAATCCGCGACGTTGCTTAGAAGCGGAGAAACAGACAGACATGGACGACGACTTTTTTTAATAGGGGAGACCGAGGTGAGTTGTGACAGAGGAGAGTTGTGACAAAGCCGATTTTTCGGAAACTATGATCGTTAGCGAGGTTATAACAGTGCGTATTTGTTTTTTTGAGACGCGCTATTTGACGCAGTAAACGCCAGTGGTGCACGAGAAACAGTTTTGTGTGTACGACATTTCCATACAAAAAATTACAAAAAGTAAGTTTTTCCCCAAAATTTTGATTGCATAAATATCGTTACGTATTATGTTTGCATTGTTATGATATTTTTTCTCATATGCTTTTGTTTTTCAAGTTTCATAATGTAGTATTGTTTTTCTGTATTGACATCGTGTTTAGAAATTACGAATTATTATTCTGACCGGTTCACGATTTTTTGCAACAAGGTGAGTTGTGACAAGCTGTCACAACTCACCTTGTTGAAAAAAATCGTCCAGATCGTGAAATTCTGGCAAGGTTTTAACGTCTTGTGGTGTGATGATGCATGCTGAATTTCTATTTCTTTATTCCAGAATGCCAAATAAATATATAGAAAAGATTAATAGGGGGCATAGCTAGTGTCGAAACTTATGAACTGACTTTTGAAGAAGTCACGTTAAGAGGTCAAAGTATTAAAAACAATCTTCTGTACAATCTCAACTACATGTCTTTGCAAAGATATATAAAGAAGAAAAAGGCATATCAAGCTAATCTAACAGACAGAGCTCCATGGGCCGGTTATGCCACTCCGACGATTTTTACTGATGCTGCACACTTTACTTGGTGGTAGATTTCTTTAGTAGGAAGTCGTCTAGGTAGGTACCACCGCAGTACCAGATATTCTGCCGCCAAGCAGTAGTGTGTTAACATTGCTGTGTTCCGGTTTGAAGGGTACTGTAGCTAGCTAAATTACTGGGCTGTTGAGACTAAGCATCGAAAGTGTCAAAGTAATGAGCGCCAACGTAGTGAAGCTCCGCACTTTGTTTTGCTGCTCAAAGTTCTGTGTATTGCTGCAATGATCATGGACATGCGCTATCTTTTACCATAAGGAAAGCGCATCGTTCGTCTCATTACATTTACATAAAAAAAAAACATGTGCAGCATCGAATTATGGGCTGACAACAAAAGAGACAAGTAATTTGGCCAATATGTTAGCGAAAAAACATAGTAAAAAGAATCCGGCACCATGAGAAGAAACGAGAAGGCAGGAGAAATCTGGCTCAAGCTATTGATCAGATCAGATCATCGACCAAGAGATTGATTTTAATAAAATAATTCTCAAAAGATGTCATACTGTACTTTTAAGATACTGCTACTATTTATGTCGATATTACTTGTTATTTTAGTTCGTACAGATATGCCAAATGATGATTAAAGTACTTTGTTGTAAAACATATATGTAATTTATTTATCATTAATATGTTAATGGTATTATTTATTCACCAAATAGTCTAAATTCACAGACGTCACAACTCACCTTGGTAGCTGTCACAACTTACCTCGGTATGAGGAGAGTTGTGACACGAGGAGTAGTTTTTGTTTTTGAAGATTTTCTCAGAAACCTTAATACTTTTATTAATTTTGATGATTGTTTCTTAAAGAGTACAGACTGAGCTACATTAGCTTTCAAAGCTCATAGATGTAGAGTGTTTCTTGACTGAGATATGTCAGTTAATAGAAAAATTGTCACAACCCTCCTCGGTCTCCCCTACTATTTAGATACTAAAGATAATAAAACATTATCAGTTTATACAATCTAAAGATATTAGATTCAATCGTAGGTTTTTTATGACATCAGAAATATTTTAAAACGGTGTTAGCTATTTGATCAAATACAGATTTTAATCAGGTTCAATGAGATTTCAATCTTATTTTGTAGATTTCTTTAAAATATTTAGATATATAGAAAGATGTTTTGAACTAAGCAGGGACTTTGTGCTAAAACTGGCCGGGTTGTATAAGTTCGAGTATTGTGCAAGCTAAATAACCGAGCAAGACACGCGACAAGATAAGTACGACTCATTTTTCAGTACAAGAAATGTCAAAAACTGGAGTGATCATATTTAGCTGTCCTACTGAAGCGCGGATCTTTTATTATTATAAGCCAAAGCCATAGTCCACCACGCTGGTCAAATGCGGGTTGGCAGACTTGACACATTTTCGAGAACAATTTTTTTGAGACCTTTTAGTGTATTGCTTCACCGTTGGAAGTCGGCAGTAATATGCACATAAATTAGAAAAGAATGAGGTGCATGTCGTAGAAACATATCGTCGAACCCGGGATTCTTATATAGGCACTTCCAGATTAAGCTAAATGGACTACTAACTAGATTCCAGCTAAATGGACTACTAACTAGGATGCCGAAACTTTCTAAAACGCTAAAACTTTGCAGAAAGTTAATTTTACCAGTCAAGAAATCCTTTGGCTGTCCCACATCCATCCAGAACCCTTGCAGCTCCATGGCGTGAAGTTGTCCATCTTTCGCCATGAATGGAAACACTTCCTTTTCTATCGACATCGGTCTGAGCTCTATCCGGCTAAGGATCGATGGGTTTAGAATGTACATGCCTGGAAAATAATACGAAATATCTATATGAAGTAGCTTTTTCAAGAATATATCTAAATTTTTTTAATGTAAAAGTATTGAGACGTACGAGACGCTCTCCTGATGGTCAAAGATAACACCTGGACTGACGATTGCAGCGATACACAGAACTTTGAGTAGTTAAACAACTTTCGATGGTTAATCTCAACAGCCCAGTAATTTCGCTAGCTGCCTTCAAACCGGAACACAGTAATGTTTACATACTACTGCTTAATCTTTGTACTGCGGTGGTCCCTACCTAGATGACCTTCAGCTAAGGAGATCTACCAACAAATAGATATGTGAACTAGGTATGATATTTTAATCTATGTTCAAATGTGTATTGGCAATGGGCAATATCAGTCCTAGGCCCAATTATCCCAGCTTAAACAAGTAGGTTAAGTTCAAAAGACTATCTGGAGGCTTTACTTGACAGGTGTAAGCTTACTAAAATATTACATTATTTTTCATTGCACTTCATCGTTTATATACAAGGACAAAAACATTAGAAATTATAGAAAACAATGAAACTATAACATAGAAATTTGTTTGTTTTATGTCACAAATAAAGTGTTATCTATTGTCTAATTTATAATAAGTTTTGATCTGTCAACTAAAAGCCTTCAAAATTGGCCTCAGTTCTGATTAGAGCACTATTTTTCCGACTTTTAGTAAATATTATGATTATCATCATCGTAAACCAATTTCCAGCAATGTAGAGTAAAATATATCTCTTCTTCCACACCCTACTTTTTCAAGTTTTGTGCCAGTTTCCTTCTTTGTATGTAGTAGGTACCTACATAACTATTTGTAGGTAATAAGTGGCAGCCATGTTTTACACTTTGGTAGCGAAATTTTTTCGCAAATTGTCAGACCCTTTTCATGCTAAAATGAAAATTAGTGATAAGACTCATTGAGTCACAAAGTAGACGTAAACGTGTACATACAATTGTTCATAAAACTATAAACCAATATTGAGATAACTTTTTAAGTTATGACCGCCATTTACTCGGCGGTTGGGTGTATACAACGATAGAAATCGTTTCATATCCATATTTGCGTGATACATGATCGCTATCGATATGCCAAATTCATTCAGAGTAAGTCGTGCATGACAGTGAAATAATAGAATCGAACCCACGCCCACGTAGCGAGCTCCGTAGTCCGTACGATATGCCGATATACCCTTTACCGATGGAATGCTTCATCGACTGCCTTCATTATTATCGAAGGTCGTCGTTTAATGTTTTCGCCAAACCATTCCATTACAAAACGATTATTTCAGGAAACCATTTTATCTGTCCGTTGGATAGGTACATTTGTTTCGTTTTCGCGAGAGACAAAAGACTTTTATTTATTTATATTTAAATCCGTAAGTACCTTTAGTCTTATGTCCTGATATGAGAACATAAACACATCACATTAAAAGTTAAAAAAACAGTGTTGCGCTGTAAATCTATCCAGTTATATTGTGCTCAGCTATATTAATTGAAAATTGGTTTTTATTCATGGTAGAGACAAGGATGGGATACAAATACACACATGTATAGCTATGTATATGATGTACTGAGAGGTACAGGAGATACCGTCAACTAAGTCTCTTATATTTATGGGATTTAAAAGAACATCTCACATTTGGATTAATCTTTTTACCTGCATTAATCTTGTTTGATATAAATTCTTGTGGTTTTTCAACAAAGCTCTCTATTTCTCCATCTTCTTTGTAACAGACCACTCCATACTTTGATGGCTCTTCAACTTTGGTTACAACTATAGTACCTTCCTAAAAAATATTTAAGATAAAATTTAAAAGAATGTGTGACTTTTACTTTAAATAAAAAATACATATTGAGGCCATTATGTTGTGCAGAAAGTAAGAGTTACAAACTAGCAGGGCAATATAGCCAGCATTTCGGACATATTGCCCAATAAATAAAGTTACAAGGGTATTTGAACCCTCTACAGGAGTTTGCTTATCTATAGAGACTTTAAATTATTTACTCTCTGTCTCCTATAAACTACAATTTGGACGTTTTTAAGGCTAGAGCTATAAAAGAAAATAGTTTTACTCTGAAAGAGTACTGATGGTTAGCAAGATCTAACTTTGGTATTGCCACACCTCATAGTTTTGGAGTGTTGCCTGCCTTTATAGAAGCAGACATTCAGCAGCAATTAAAAAGCTTACACTTAAGGAAAAATGATTTTTCTTTACTCAATAGCAATTCCAAGGCTCAAATGAGTGTGTCACCATGTGTTATCTAGCTAGTGCCACTTATTTGAAAAAGTGGTTGCTGACTACGTACTTAAGTAAATAAATAGCCTTATTTATAATTGTGAATCATCTAGTTCTAGGCAATTGATAGTTTATCAGTTTTATTAATACACCTAAATCAAATTTTGTTTCTTAGAAATTTATATCTATGTCCCAAACTTACCACTAATTAATTGTTAATTATTTGTCTGGCCAAATTAATTAGCAACATGTTATCAGTTAATTCCATTTACTGACCAAAATTTGAGTGCCTTGTTACCAACATGATGTACAATATAGTTATTTCTTATCAGCTTCAAAGATAGTGCTTTGTTTAACATGCACTTACAGACTGTTTTATTAACCTATAAACTAAATGGATAATCATACCTTTCCATGACTTCTATGGTATTTTGCAAGCTCTTTAAATGGAAAATCACAGATGACATCTGAGTTTAATACAAAGAATGGCTCAGGGCTTGTGCTTAGTAAATCTCTGGCTAGTGCCAAAGGTCCAGCAGTGCCCAAGGGCTCTGTCTCATGTGAAAATGTCAATGATACTCCAAGCTTAGATACTTGTTCTGTCAACTCTTTTTCCATGTCTTCAGCTCTGTAAGATACAGCCAGGATCACCTACAAAAAGATGTTTTGGCTGATGAGAACCTTACAAATATATTTATGCAATATAATATTATAATGAAACCTGTTACAATCATCTTTACTATGCCATACTACCTCCTTTTTTGTAACCAAAGAATACATATAACCTGCAATACAGGTTTTCACCTAGTGCAGTGTCTACAAGCATATGCAAACCTTTTCCAGGTGTTAGAAAAATAATTCTTAGTGTTAAGGTTTTGTAATTTGACTTTTGGACAGTAAATTATTTGTATTGTCTTCAAACTTTTATAAAAAAAATAATGTATTTAACAATTTTCAATAATAGAATAATAAGTGTATATTTAATAAATTTGAAAATACTGTACAAATAACAATTTAAACTTAAATTGGACAATGTAATGTGTACATTTTTGGGTTGGTCTAAGTTCTAAATTATATCAAACAACATTGTCATATTAAAACAATATAATCTAAAAGTAATTATTTTAATGAGTTTTCTCTTAAAGTATAAATTACCTGTGTAACTCCAGCTTCAACGAGTGCCTCGATCTGATGTAAGAGGATAGGCTTGTTGGCAAACTCTACAAGAGGCTTTGGTCTGCTTAATGTTAGTGGTCTTAGACGAGTACCGTAACCACCGACCAAAATCAACGCCCTAATTTCTCCCAATTTTTTATCCGTCCCACACATTTTGGTAAATTATAATTCTATACGTTTTAATGGATTTTATATTCGAAGGGTACGGCACGTAGAGCTATTAACGCCGCGCTGTTCAGTTTTATCGTGTGGTCCTATATCTGCCGTAGTAATTAGCTTTCTACACGTGGCTTCACTTTATTGCAAGAATTTTACATGTCGATAAATGTAAGAGATTCCAATACAGAACGTTGAATTCGCGATAAAACAATGAAAAACATTAGTAAAAATAATAATAGTATGATACACGTCACAACAAACTAAAGATGACGTTGACATTGACAATAAAAATGTATTTATTTTGCCGGAAACTTAGTGAAGTCCTAAAATAATCGACTTAAATCATTGAACTTTACCATAGACACCACAAATGTTTATTGTAGCTACATGAAAGTAGTAGGCCTATACACAGAAAGTGCGACGCCAAGTCCTCCTCGAAGGAATAATAAAAAAAAAGTTGTAGACTGGCTGTTAGAGTTGGTTTCATTCTGCTTGAAGGTTGTCAGCTTGATTTTTAGGTATAAAAATTGTTGTTCATCTATATCATCTATGTCAATTGTCATGTTTATGCTGTCAGTTACGTAATGGCTGGCAGTCGAAGTTGTCAGTGTCACGAAATTATTTTTCGTCCTTACCTTTTCCAAATTGTATTCCTATAGTTATGATGGCTGTTCCAACACGGATTTTGTGTAGATTGAAAGGTAATCTTTCATACTTTTCAACATTTTACATTTCACTAAGAATTTAGACTACCATATGTTACAAGTTCAATGGTCTTTTTATGATAACCTATGATAACCTTGCAGCTTGATTTACACTTATCCCATTAAATATTTTGTAGTATTTGAAATGTAAGAGTAGTTAGTTCGTCATGATCATTTATAAAAAATATGCTTATAGTTTTATTACGTAGCGTCAATGTCGTATTCATTAAGTCTCCGTAACCGAGACCTTCATCTAAAAATATCCCTTCTATTCCTAGTTTGATAACTTTGTCATTCACTCAATTTCACTCATGTGATAGTAGCCAAATTCTAGTTTTTTTATCGATGGTCATGTATAAGTAAATTAAAACACGCCTGAGTTTGGCCACTGGATCAATAAGATGACCTTTGGTACTGTCATTCCATTAGATAGGGCAACATTCCATTGATTGATCTCATCTACATTGTTTTCAACTTTATGATAATATGTTGATATTATTATTAATAGATATTGTATAACAGATACTGTATGCACCTACATAATTATTATAATAATTGTCATTTTTAATAAATGAAAGAGAAAGACCAACTGATACTACTACATGATTTAATGCTACAGTTATACAATTCATTATCTCTAGAAAATTTATTTTATCATGTTTGTGATGTTTTTATGCTGTTGCTCAATCAATAAACATGTATGTCACAATCTATTCTTATACTTGTCTTATAATATAATAAGGGGAAAGAGTTTGTTTGAAAATGTTAATGTCTGATTTGAAAAAATCTTTTTGCATTTGAAAGCTCATTTCTGGAGAAAGGTTATATATAAGGTATAGGCTATTTAAATCATGATACAACCCTTAGAAGCCGATGGCTGGTGAAACCACTGGATTGTAGCTACATACATTCTAATGTAATGTATTATGTTAAGTACATACCATAAAACTTTTTCATTGCCGATGCATTGACATTTATTATTTTTAAAATTTTATTTCTCTAGATGGACTTAAGTTCAGCAACGTAAGGCACAACAGTGGTGGAAGTGTTCCATACCATGAGACACGAAAAAATTTAGTTCTGACAAAAGCGACGAAAGTCATCGTCCAAGGATTCACTGGCAAACAGGGTACCTTTCACAGTCAGCAAGCTTTGGACTATGGAACTAATATTGTGGGTGGAGTATCACCTAAGAAAGCTGGGACAGAGCATCTCGGCAAACCTGTGTTCAAAACTGTAAGGGAAGCTATGGAGAAGACTCAATGTCACGCCTCAGTAATCTACGTGCCTCCACCTGGAGCAGCTGCAGCTATTTTGGAAGCTATTGAGGCAGAAGTACCTCTTATTGTGTGCATCACAGAAGGAGTACCACAACATGTTAGTAATTTTAAACAAATAAATTTTTTTGCTTTATTTATTTAGGTACATGGGATTGAAACTGACATTTATACTTAAAGCCACTAGATGTGATTAAAATGTGCAAGGATATGGCTTTATTAAACATCAGTAATCCCTTATCAGGAACATTGGATTAGAATAGTATTAATTTTACAGTTTCCTTATTGTAATATATTTTTCATAAATCTATTATCATTTATAATTTCTTTGTAATTGCTCTTAATGTGGTGCCAATGAAGTGTTATTGTGTTGACATGTCAAGTATAACATGTCTGTATAGGTGTGGTTGTAATATCTTGACAATGGGATTGTGTTGACACTGTCTATAGGTAGTCCTTAGCTGAGAGTGCATGCATTATGATCTCTATTGTCATATAGCATAAAGTTTAAGGAAAGTATGTTGAGATCCATTAAATACTAACAAATTTATAAATGTATATTACAGGACATGGTTCGCGTGAAGCATGCATTGTTGCGGCAGAACAAATCACGGTTGGTAGGGCCGAACTGCCCTGGGATCATTGCTCCTGACCAGTGCAAGATTGGTATCATGCCGGCTGCGGTGCACAAGGCGGGCATGATCGGCGTTGTGTCGCGCTCCGGTACACTTACGTATGAGGCCTGCCATCAGACTAGTTTGGTTAGTAACAATATACATTTATGCCATGTTAAAATCACAATCGTCCCAACTTCACAAAAATATCGCTTTTTTATGAATAGAACGATTTTTTACACACAGGAAATAATAAAAATGAATGCATACTTTCTTTGACAGTTTATCAAATTAGCGACTAGTTCAGTAATCAGTTTTTTTATTATGGCATCTTCCATGAAATATTGAATATTTCTCTGGTTGGTCAGCGTCAATGATCAGCTATAAAGGAGGCGGCTAAATGTTTAGTCATTTTTAGTAACTTTGTTTTACAAAGTTACTAAAAATGACTAAACATTTAGTTTGATTTCTTTTAGAACTGAAACTGAATCTGAAACCTGCAATATGAGATATTATTATGCCTAGATATTATTACATGATCACTTTAACAAGAGGATAGTCATAGTACCAGATTTAACTGGATGTTAGCACTAGAAAAGATGATATCCATTACTGACGCAGATACCACTGATTACTGACAGATACTGGACAGTAGGCGCAGAATATCACACAGTACTTTAGGAGCGATTGGTTTGACTCAAACAGATATGTTGGACTGTTAGCAAAGTAACAATTGAAAATTAAAAGAACCTGTCTAGTTACACACTAAATTTTGTGACATTAATTCAATGTTACTTATGAACTTGTTATATCTTTCTTAAGTACTTATCACATGAAGTTTTATTATGATTTTTAAACACTGTATAGTTATGTTTATCTTTCTTATCTCATATTGTGAAATGGCTCTCTTGAAAACAGTTTTTTGTTGTGGAGATTCTCATATTATAAATTAAACAAGAACCAATAGATATCCAAACAATCAAGCAAAATAGTGAAATTTCTCTGATAAATAACAAAAGTCGAAAAAAGTATAAGGAGTCGTTCAAGTATTGTGTAAGCATCGAAGGGGGGTGGGGGGAACTTTGCTTTGCTTATTTTTGATGACATGGTTAATAGGGAGATCTGAATGATGATAACGTCAGCAATGTCATATATATATAATTTATATTATGCTGATTATTTATTTTCCTTGTTTTCTTATTGTTCTTGAATCTTCTCAACACTTAGGTCGCCTGGAAATAAATCGCTTTTAGCAATAAGGCCGCAAGTTAAACCAATGTTCTCGGAAGCATATGAGGGGGAGTAAGGGCAAGTTATAGGGAGTCAACTTTGCTTACTTTTGCTGACAAGGGGAGGGAGGGGTTAATAGTTATTAAAATTATTGTGCTTACGTAATACTTGAATCACCTCTAACTTGTAATAGTTACCTAATTAAAACTCTATTTTATAAAGTGGAAGTAATTTAAGAGGATATTCATTTAAATTTTCATGAGGCGTGAGAGATATATGATATAATAATGATATGCTTATTACAAAGTAAAATATTTACCTAAACATGCATAGTTATTATCAAGTAGTTACGTCATGAATTAGCAGGTTTGTCCATGCTATCAGAGACCTTGACCACAGAATAAGTAATAAGAGAGATGCCTTGGCCATGATTTTTCTATTATGTACTTAAATGTCTGACCTTGTCTGAACATCTGTTTGGCAGCTCTAATAGACATCGATAGTTTTCGTCTGATAGTGGCATAGTTTATACAATGTTATCATATTGCCACTACTATTTTCTTTCAGCCTGTAGTGTCCCACTACTGGGCAAAGGCTTCCCTTTCTCCTTCCAGACTGCCCGGTCTTCGGCTCTGAGGGTCGAGTAACTGTAGTGACGATTTAGTTCGTCAAACCACCCATCAGGGTCGACTCTGAGATGTGAACAAACAAACCTTTGCCCTGCGGTCGTTCGACATGTGACAAACATACCCCTCCCAGTCCCACTTTAGTTTCCGGCTTGGTGTATGACATCAGCGATTTTGGTTTTGGAGTGTAATCTCGTGTTATACGGTATTATACGGTCTGGTAATTTGACTTCCAAGATAGCGCTTCATCACTTGCTGGCAAACCTCGATTGCTGTATTCTGATCTTTTATCAAAGACCAAGTCTGTACACGAGGATGGGAAGAATGCATACGTCCATGGGTTTTAGGCATCTTTATCATTATCATTATATCATTATCTCACCAACACATCTCTTTTTATAACAATAAGTATGTGAGAAAAACGTGTCAACAATTAGACGTGAGCTGTAAAGACTACAGTGGAAAAAATTACAACAAAAAAATTTTTTTTTTGGTTATATTTAATATCTTAGTAAAATAAAGAATTTTATGACAAAAATATTGTGGTAAGTTGTTAAATTATTACAAGAAGTAAAATAAATTTTTAATTAAAAAAATGGCACAGCAATAATGTGCAATAGCAATTGTATTTATGTATATGCTGCCCGAGTGGGTGCTTCCTGATAGATACATGTTGTATTGGAGTGTCTTAAATAGCGAATTAATCGATTTCTCCTGGGCAAGCATGCTCCATCGTAGACCTTACCTTACCTTAACATCAGCCGAGATGAAGTTCAAACACAAGCGTATTTTATAATGAAAAAAAAAAATCAATCTCCAACATTCATTTAACATTTACAATACTCACAAACAGACGCAACAGTATAAACCAGAAAACTTGACATCTCAGCACTGAGGTTTAGATACACCATCTAGCTAACATGCATTGGGCGTGCTATGAGATCAATTTATTAACTGCCGAAAACTTTATTTTTCAGACTGGCCTTGGACAATCACTGTGCGTGGGAATCGGCGGTGACCCGTTCAACGGCACCGACTTCATCGACTGCCTCGAAGTGTTCCTCAAGGACCCCAACACTAAAGGCATTATTGTCATTGGAGAAATCGGAGGAAATGCCGAGGAGTTGGCTTCGGAATACTTGATACAACACAACACGGTCAGTGAGATTTCTTTAGTGTTCAATTTTCAACTGTTGTGCAGCTTCATCCCTCAATCCCTTCTTGCTCCCATAGCGTCCCGTGGCTTAAAGCAAGCTCATTCATTCATTAATAGAAAGTGTATATTATATTGCTCTATCCACCAATGGCAATCAAGTACCAAACATTGACCTTACGCAGGCCAATCAACGGAGTGAGCTTTTATAGTGTTTTGGCGCGTGAGTCTGGTCAAGCGACTACAGACGCCTTTTTGCCGAATACGCTTTATCACGTTATATGCTTTATAAAGTATATTTTGTTAGTTCAGTATGCGCTCGTGACACTCGTTACGTTCTTGAATCGGGCTTATCTGGCTGTTCTTAAACCGAGACGCTCCCCTGATGGTAAGAGATTACGCCTATCCATTACCATTGCAGCGATACACAGAACAAAGTAACAAAACAAAGTTTAGGGTATCGCTGCTTTGGCATTCATTACTTTGAGACTTTCGATGGTTAGTCCCAACAGCCCTGTAATTTTGATAGCTGCAGTGCCCTTCAAACCGGAACACAGTAATGTTTACACACTACTGCTTGGCGACTGAATATCTGGTACTGCGGTGGTATCTACCTAGACTATTTCCAGCTAAGGAGATCTACCACCAAGACCCAGAAAAAAAACGGAATTTAGTGGTAGATCTCCTTAACAGAAGTTCGTCTAAGTAGGTACCACCGCATTATTGAATATTCTGCCACCAAGCAATTGTGTCAACATTACTGTATCCCGGTTTGACGGGTACTGCAGCTAGCGAAATTACATTTATTTATCATTAGGTACAATTTATCTCGCTACTTAGACATTTAAAAAATGCTACGCAGGCCGTACGACTGGTTAAATATACATAAAACATCGCACGGAAATTGTAAATTTAAAAACACCTGAGTTCTTATGTTGTGTTTTTCTCCTCCCTAAGGGTTAACATACATATATGGCTGACTATAAATAGTAATCAGTAAGAATGTTTGTTTACTAGACAAATAAAATAGTTGTTTATGCAACTTGACTGCTCTGTTTGGTAATAGTTTTACTTCATTACCTGTTAGGGTGTGGGTCCAATGCCCACCCAAATATTTGATTAACTCTTTATTGCCCACATCAGATTTCATACAGAATTATAAAAAAGATATTCGCTAAAAACGATCTCTTCCAGGCAATCAATTAATGTGACGAACTTAGATGTTTGTTTTGTGTCTCGTTATACTGTATCGTAATCTAAGTATGTATTTACAAAAAAAAACAAATATTCTATCTGTTCTCATCTGGGTCCCTAGTACAAGCTTTGCTTAAGTTGTGTGAAATCTTGACTATCTCAATAAAATGCACCCTGATTACAAAGCTAAGTGGTAATAAACAATTCTCTTTACCCGTTAATAAGATTATCTATGTAAATAAAAATCACGATTCACGACGATCACGAAGCCGATTTAACTGATTCTTTTTTTACTTGACTGCTAAATTATTGTAGCACTTCGAATAAGGTTTGTATACGTATATGCAAAAACAAAGGCCAAGCGCAAACTCACCTGCACGCTTAGCCAAGTAACACTTGAATAGCGTTAACGCTAATAGAAAAGCCAAAAATGTACGGGATTGACATAAGCTGTCCACGTGACATGTCGACAGCATTTGTCAATCCCGTACATTTTGGGTTTTTCTATTAGCGTTAACGCTATTCGATTGTTACTTGGCTACGCCTGCTGGTACAGAGTAGGCACCAGGCGTTCAGCTTTTAGGGAATATAATGTACTGGTACACATACCTATACCTATATTCCTTAAATACGAGAACAAACCTGCTTAAGCTTATTAATTGTTTTTATTTGCGTTGCCAAGTTCTAATACTGCTTTTTTTTCTGTCCGTACAGAGCAAGGTAAAAAAAAGTCTCCACCTGCCGTCCGACTGAAAATGAGTTATAATTTTATTATTTGTTTTTCTTCATGTAGAATGTTAGTAATAGTTTCATGTTTAGATGCACAACTATTTCTGTCACAATCAACTTTTATTCTTATGAATGTTTTGCACATTTTATGAAGGACATACTATATTATTAGAAGGACATACTATATTGACAGCCCCGTTGGCTCATTGGTAGTATATCTGCCTTGAGAGCTGTAGGGCGTGGGTTCGATTCCCACTCAGGGCAAACATTTTGTGAATAAACAAATGTTTGTTCTGTGTCTGGGTGTTCTGTATGTATTATAAGTATGTATTTACAAAAAAAAAAGTATTTATGTATTCTATCAGTTATCTGACTTCCATCACACAAGCTCTGCTTAGTTTGGGGCCAGATGGTGCTGTGTGTATAGTCCTACGATATTTATTTATATTATTATTTTGAATTGATCTTGCTATAAGAGCATATTTAAAACTACATTTTCACTCACACAGATGTATGCATCATATAGGTATATTTACTATTTTTATTTATTTTAGTATATTTCTTAAAGAATTTTAATGATATCATATCTCGATGTTCTAATTTTCAACAACTCGCCAGCATTATTAGGTATGTAACAGATATACTATATATTTTAAACTGTGCCTTAATTATCAATCATACTGTTAGTTTGTTCTATAGATTCACAGTTCACACCATCTTATTTGAGTTATCATACCCACTAAGACATGCTTTGTTCTTGTAGATGATTTAACATTTACACTGCAAGCTATTAAGAATATGAAAGACCCTACACTTTCATTCAGCTTGTAGTGTGAATGTGCAATGCTGAAATTACCTCTCTTTTTTTTCTTTCTGCTATATGCCTATTTTAACATTATACGTATATCATGTCTATTCTTTTCACTCAAACTACAGTGTACTATATGTGGTCGAAAGCGTACGTAGTAGTACCGTCTGTCTTCTTTCAGAATTAAAGGTCCGCAGCATGTAAATAGGCATCTTGTACCGAGTATTATTAGCTATGAAACTTTCGTAGAAATTCCATACTGCATGCATGAGCTATTATTATTCATTTATGAGAGACAATATGTGCTGCTACCTATATAATTATAATAAACGAGCAACCAACATCTTCCCCAATTTCACGCATGGTTTTTACGAAAAGTTACTTTAAAAACTACAAGAAATATTTTTTTATTTTATAATAAACATTTCTATTACTCAAATGATACGATTATGTATCGGAATGTGCATTACTTAAGAAAATGCCTTAGTTATAATGTCCACGGAGAAAATTGGGGAACATATAGTATGGATGATGGTTGACACTCGCTACAGTGAGTAAATACATTATAGGTCTAACGTAAATACACTGTTTTTGAATGTTTCTTTTGTTATTTCAGGGTCAGAAGGCGAAGCCCGTGGTTTCATTCATCGCGGGGCTGACGGCGCCCCCTGGCAGGCGGATGGGTCACGCCGGCGCCATTATTTCAGGCGGAAAGGGAGGTGCTATGGACAAAATCAAAGCCCTTGAAAAAGCGAACGTAATCGTCACTCGTTCACCAGCTAAAATGGGCGTTGAACTTCACAAAGAGATGAAACGCTTAGAAATCATTTAAACTATTATACATATGGAAAATCTTTATCTATCCTGTATAGTTTATTAGTGAATATATCGCTATTATTTATTTACTATCGTTGTTTCAGTCACTTGTGCTTGTTCATGACTGGCTGGGAAGGAGAATTATAGTTTCGTTGACTGTGTAGGGTCTTTAGAATACAAACCATGTTAAGTCATCGGAATATGCCTGTTGATATTTCTATTGTAAGTATTAAGGAAAATTTACAATTCATCAATGTCTTGCACGAAATTGTTAGCTGAAAACTTGTAGAAATAAGCAACTCCTATTTATTAAGTGTTACCTAACTTAACATCCAAAAATTTCCAGTCTATCTAATAAGTTATTGGAACTTGTGAAATCGTCTTGTTACTACGCTTTATCAGAATATGGTTGGGAGAGGAGAATTATGTGAATTTGAAATACATGCGTATTATAAAGGAAACATTGTTTTTGTTGTTTATATTTTTTTTATTATGCTCATTTGTTATATAAAAGAGCACAACCTAGGTGTGCTCCTAAAATACATTATGGAGAGTTAGGAAAGATGGAGGCTTTTACTGAATAGTGAAGCATTTATGCCTCATATTCTTAAGAATCCTTTACAGGAATTAACTATGATTAACCTTAATAAACACGAAAAATATGGAATACAAGTCACTAGGAGTACATAGTCATGCACGTCCAATCATCAAATGACCTATCAAAACACTTATTAATAAGGAGGTTCTAATCTCAAAAATATATTACTGCTTTAACTGTAGTATATATCACAGTGATATGTTTAAACTACTTAAGTAAACAAAATGAAATACATCTAAGATGCCAAGTGTTATACAATACTGGCAGGTGGTTTGCCCACTGAATGCCTAGAGAATAGGCTAAAAATCTTCTAGTATTTTTTTGTATGCAGACTAGGCTAAAGATATAACTTTGGTTGTTCAATAAGATAGGATCAAAGGGCTACTTATCCTTAGAGACTGGCACCAAGCTTCCAGTTTAGCCAGTGCTTCAATCATTTGCTCTGAATAAGTAGTATCAAACTCATTCCTAGAGCAACTTATGCTTTATATATCAAAACCCTTTGCCTGTACATACAAGATCTATTTCTCCAGGTATAACAGACTCCACTCGCACACTTTCCACAGTCATACAAATTACAAAAAGAACAAGCCTTTAAAAAATTGGTGGGTAGTTTGAAAATCATCATCTTATGTCTACCATCTGTCTCTGCCACGTCCACCTCTATTGCCACCCCTCCCGCCTCTGCCACCGCGTCCCCCGCCGCCTTCTTCCCGCTCTCTCCTCAACCGCATATTATCAAACCTCTCAGCCATTTGTACCAATTCATCTGGAATGTCTTGATTCGCTTCATCCATAATTTTCATCAGATCTCTGGCATGTGCCCAGTCTTTTCTGGAGACAAAAGACAATGCTATTCCTGTTTTACCAGCACGACCAGTTCTGCCCACTCTATGGACATACTCTTCAATATGGCGAGGAAAGTCTAAGTTTACAACATGGGTCAGATCTTTTATGTCTATACCTCTTGATGCAACATCAGTTGCTATCAAGATATTTACTGTGCCATCCACCATGTCTTCTAATGCTGCTTCTCTGTCTGCCTGATCTCGATCTCCATGTAATGACTGACACCGTATTCCTTTCACTGCTAATTCAGAAGATATGTGTGAAGCAGTTGCTTTTTTGCCACAGAATATGATAACTTTATCATTAGAGTCCATGCTGTCAAGAAATTCAAACAGAGCTGCTTCTTTGTCTTCTTCTTCCACAAACTGGATCTGTTGAGTGACAGTATGAACAGCAGCAAGATCTAAAGAACCAACATTTACTTGAATTGGGTCCTTCATGTATGACTCTGCCAGTCGACGTACACCATTTGGCCAAGTAGCTGAAGTCATTACAGTTTGTCGGTCAGGCCTAACATCAAATAAGGATTTGCGAATTTGTGGTTCAAATCCCATGTCTAACATTCTATCAGCTTCATCCAGAACAATGTATGAAAAGTTGATAATGTTCAAGTGTCTAGCCATGACTAAATCATTAAGTCTTCCAGGTGTTGCAATCACTATGTCCACACCTTTGGCAACCACTTTGATCTGTTCCTTACGATCTCCTCCTCCATATAGACACACGGATTTAATGCCCCTGTATTTGTACTTAGATACTTCTTTATCTATTTGCAAGGCCAGCTCCCTTGTAGGTGCCATTATAAGCACCACAGGCCCTTCTCGCTGCTCACGAGGAATCTTTTGGCCATCAATGTGGATAAGAGCTGGCAAAAGAAAAGCTAAAGTTTTACCTGTGCCTGTTTGAGCTATACCAATCAAATCGTCTCCTCTCAATAAAATAGGCCATGCTTGACTTTGTATGGGAGAAGGAGTTTTGAAGTCTTGTTTGTAGATTTCATCCAGTATTTCTGGATAGTGTTGAAAAGCCTGCTCAAATGTTTGAACTGGGTTCGGAATAGGTCTCAAGTCAGGTTTATCTTCAAAAGTCCTCTTTACTTGAATGTCATTGTTCTCTTTACGCCAGCGAGCTACTTCTGGTGGTGTCATTTTTCCTACTTCTGGATCTTCATCATAGAAATCTTTTACAATAGGTGGTAGGGTGTCCCACCTCTCCTTTTGTTTTTGGTCATAAAATGCATTGAGTTTCTCCCAGTCCATGACTTGCACACCAAATTCATTGATTTTCATGTATTCTCCATTACCATTATTAGACTGATTGTTGGTATTAACCTCTTCTCGTGGTGGTGGCGGCTTGTCTTCAATAAGATCATCTATCAACCCTTCTACTTTAGCGATAGCATCTTGAGATCCACACAGAGTGATATCGGTAACGTTTCCATCCGAGTCGCCGATTTTAATTTTAGCATCGGTTTCAGACTCTAGCTCTCGAATCTTGGATCCACCTTTGCCAATAATTCGACCGACCATTTGTGAAGGGACATTTATAACTTTTTTGGGGCCATCTTGCCTTTGAAAATTGCGTCGGTCATTGCGGTCTCGCTGACCACCACTTCGGTAGTCGTCGCGGTTATCATTACGCCTGTAGTTATCGCGGCTGTCATTATGCCGGCAATCATCTGCGTTAGATGTTCCACGCGCTCTCCAGTTGTTGTCCCTCTCACGTCCATTATCGCGCCCTCGACCACGACCTGGAGTTGGGCGAAATACTTGGGCGTTGTAATTTAGTCTTTGTGTTTGAGGTACCCGTGGCGGTGGAGGTTCTGGATCTTCTTCCCAATCACTCATTTTTCTGATATAGCTATAAGCTTATGAATGAAAATTACAGAGAAATGCTATTGTTTCTCCTGCCTGCCGTGTGTATGCCTGCTGCCTCAGCCTGACTTTACTTTACTAACCAAAGAACAATATATACCGAGGTTTTTTTTTTTTTTCTTTGGTTTTGGCGTCGCGTTTTAGCATTTGCCAGTGTCAAGTATTGATATATTTTCAAGTTACAAAAGTTAAATAAGTGTCCTTGTAGCTAGTTATAGTCAAAGTCCAGTCTTAGTCAAGTCCAGTCCTGTGTCAGTCAAGTCCAGTCATGCTTTAGTAAAGTAGTGGCAACTTTACTATAAAGCTTCGATGGAGTTTTGGAAGCACCACGAAAAGTCATGTTTCACCACATTATATCATTTTCCCACACTCACGCATATAATTCAGCACTTTATGAATAAAACACCACCATTTTTATGCATAAACACTCGACAAAACACAAGTTTTGGAAAAAAATACAACGGAGCGACACGACTCTTCCCGCGTTCCCGCCAAAACTCTATACCGAGGTTCTTTCTTTCTTTCTTTGGTTTTGGCGTCGCGTTTTAGCATTTGCCAGTGTCAAGTAATTATATATTTTCAAGTTTCAAAAGTTAAATAAGTGCCATCGTAGCTAGTTTTAGTCAAAGTCGTCTTTGTCAAGTCCAGTTCGTGTCAGTTAATTCCAGTCATGCTTTAGTAAAGTAGTGGCAACTTTACTACAAAGCTTCGATGGAGTTTTGGAAGCAACACGAAAACTCATGTTTCACCACATTGTATCATTTTCCCACACTCGCGCTTGTAATTCGGCACTTTATGAATAAAACACCACCATTTTTATGCATAAACACTCGACAAAACACTAGTTTTGGAAAAAAATACAACGGAGCGACACGACTCTTCCCGCGTTCCCGCCAAAACTCTATACCGAGGTTACTAACTGCTCTTGTTCTTTTTAATTCTTTTATTTTGGGATTTTTGGGGACCGAAGACCGAACCGATCGAACGAAATTCTTTTTCTTCATTTTAGTTTGGCGTCGCACTTTGTGTATTTTCCAGTGTCATGTGTTTTGATATGTTCAATTATAGGTTAAATCTAGTTAAATTACATAGTTAAAATAAAGTCACACAAAGTAAGTCATGGTGCCTAGTATATAGCTAAGCCTGGTCATGCCTTGGTAAAATAGTGGCGGCTTTTTTAATACTACTACTTCGATGACAAGCAGGGTTGGATTCGGGTACGTTGAAAAATATAGTACAAGACCATCAAAATAGTAGTACGCCGATAGTACACTTTCTTTTTAATTTTACATTGATTTAAAAAAAAACTATTAATCAATAAAATAGATAGTTAGAATCAACATGTTTATACAAAATTTACTCCTGTTCTAAATAATGTACGTTCTTGACTATTATTTTCTTCAGCCTTAGCATGTAATCATAAAAACACCTCTTCTAAACTGCGAGTATACGAAAGAATAAAATCGGTACAGTTGCCACTTGCTGCATTTTTTTTTTTCTTAGATTTTGGCGTCGCACCCCAAGCATTTGCCAGTTACAATTTTAAGTTTCATAATTTAAATACACAAAATGCGAAACCAAAATCAAAAAAGATGAAGAAGAAGCACCTATTGTTTTTTTTTTTTCTTTGGTTTTGGCGTCGCGTTTTAGCATTTGCCAGTGTCAAGTAATTATATATTTTCAAGTTTCAAAAGTTTAATAAGTGCCATCGTAGCTAGTTTTAGTCAAAGTCGTCTTTGTCAAGTCCAGTTCGTGTCAGTTAATTCCAGTCATGCTTTAGTAAAGTAGTGGCAACTTTACTACAAAGCTTCGATGGAGTTTTGGAAGCAACACGAAAACTCATGTTTCACCACATTATATCATTTTCCCACACTCGCGCTTGTAATTCGGCACTTTATGAATAAAACACCACCATTTTTATGCATAAACACTCGACAAAACACTAGTTTTGGAAAAAAATACAACGGAGCAACACGACTCTTCCCGCGTTCCCGCCAAAACTCCTATTGTTTGTCAAACAATACTCAATGATTTTTTTTACAGATAGTTTGGCTATAAACGGGTGTCATATTTACCTATTTTGGTATTTTCTAAGTGAAGTAACGAAATTGTAGTATTTTTCCGTACTATCCTTAGGTATGGAAATTATCTAGTACGGAGCATGAAATAGTAGTACAAATACTATTATTATAGTACGAAATCCAACGCTGAATTGACAAGCTTCGATGGAGTAACGGAAGCAACACGAAAAGTCATGTTTTACAAAATTATATTGCTTTTCTTACATTCCCATGAGAGATTCGGTACTTTATGAATAAAATACTTGTCTAAATTTTTACATACACATGCGAAAAAACAAGAAATTTAGGAAATATTACAGTAAAACACCTTGATTTTGCTGCATTTCCGCATTCCATTTATTCATAATTATTCCTTTTTTTGATAATTATTGACGTCACAACTTGTGTATTTACTGGTGTCAAGTATTAAGATATTTTTACGGATATCATGAAAAATCGAGTTTACAAAGTGAATATGAACAAATAAAATATAACGAACGTTCGTTATATTCAATAAGGGTACTATTTACAACGAACGTAATGATATTATGCTCAGATTAAAAACTACGAGATATGACATTTGGGTTTGTTGCGGATTTTTCGGGGTGATATGGAATAAAGTTTGGGGAAAAATCCATACCATTATCTGGCAGCACTGTTCATAGGATTCTAGCAGTGCTGCCATGTGCACCATAACTACGGTAAATGCACCGTAATCAGCACTTATTTACCACCCACCGTTAAAGCATGACAACCGTGACAAAATCTATCGTACGAAGTACGAATATTTGTTGGAAAAACCTTAATAGAAAGTCACCACCGAACTTTTTACAACAAACGAATGTTTGTTTATTTGAAAATTACATTCCTATGCTTTAAAACCATATTCCGATAGAATTAAAAATTATCATTATCTTGGCAGCATCGTTACATTGCTGCATTTTTTTATCCATGGCCAATAATTAAAAAATAACTACTGTTTTTCGGCTGAAGGACTAATATCCATGGCCAAGATAAATAAAAAAAGCAGCCTTTATTTCTGAAAAGTAAAACTAGAGTTTTGGTGGGAACGCGGTAAGAGTCGTGTCGCTCTGTTGTATTTTTTTCCAAAACTAGTGTTTTGTCGAGTGTTTATGCATAAAATGGTGGTGTTTTATTCTTATAGTGCTGAATTACAAGCGTGAGTGTGGGAAAATGATATAATATGGTGAAACATGACTTTTCGTGTTGCTTCCATAACTCCATCGAAGCTTTATAGTAAAGTCGCCACTACTTTACTAAAGCATGATTGGGCTTAACTGACACGGGCTGGACTTGACTAAAACTGGACTTTGACTATAACTAGCTACGAGGATACTTATTTAACTTTTGAAACTTGAAAATATATAAATACTTGACACTGGCAAATGCTAAAATGCGACGCCAAAACCAAAGAAAAAAAAGAAGTAAAACTAACAACTTTAAGCCTGATGATAAAATGCCGCAAAGGCAGCCCGTACACGTAGCGCGCGATCCGCGATCCGCGATCAATGATCGCGATCCAGACTGATCGTGTACGAAGCGGATTGATGGACTGATGCTCCGGATCGCATAATATCTAGAAATTTTGAAATCATGATCGCGGATCGCGGATCGCGGATCGTGATCATGATTGAACGTGTAAGGCGGCCCAGACTAAATCAGAACATTTACAAAAATGAGGTATCAGATTCAGACTAATTTTTATTAGAGTATCTAAAATATTTTGAATTATAATAATGTACTATTGTGGTACTATCGTAGTTTTTCTAATAAACAGTGGTAAAACGAAAATCTTACCGCAGAATTCGTAAAATTAGTACACCGTATTTTTCTTAATGACTGAATTTCTTTGAATATACCGTTATTTTCTAATAGAATCACCGTCGTCCTGATTCTTGACATGGTAACTGGTAACACTGGATCCAAGTATATTTATTTATTTATAGTCTGTGGGGTATCGCGGCTACGAGTGGACGCGTCCTTTGCTCGTTTCTTGTTACTTACCGTCGAAATAAATAAAATTCAAGCAGTTAAAACTTCATAACTAACAAAAATTACCGAAATTATATCTAGCTTATAGATATTCAGTGGAATAGAAGTTACAGTTGGGCATTACAGCACTTATGCATTATACAAGATGCTTGTAAATGTTTCAACCTGAACCAAAATTTAAACACCCGACAAATAAAAAAATTGGCAAAATGAGTAATTGGGCCAGGAGAATGCATCGGCGAGCAGCTACATTGAGTAATGTGGTCACGTCTTGTGGGCATCCCAATTCCTTGCCTTACCCTAGGCGGCTGGAAAAAGTCAAGTTCGGTGTCCTATTGCACGAAGTATGTAAAGCCGACATACCGGGGCCTTTGCTTGTTAGTATCTTGGTAACAATCTTGTGTCTACTGATCTCGATTCTTGAATACAATTTTCCATTACCGTTGTAAATTGCGCATAGATAGCGCTTTCAAATTTAAAGTTTCGTGTTATAGAAATGTTGTGGTGGTTGCCAGGTTTTGATTTTGAAGCTGAACAAGGAAGCACCGCTTCGTCGCGATGTTTTTCGTGCACCTGGACATCAGGGTGCTATGAAAAAGCTAATTCACTTCCTGCAAACTGGGCGACTGGTCAATGTGGACAACTATTCTGTGTATACTATTGCAAGTGTGCTGAAGAAGTTTCTCAGGTACTTATTTTATAGGTTGATAAATAGAATGATAATCTTTTAGTTCTAAAGAAATTTGTTGCTCAGTTTCATGAATATGCAGCATTTACTTAGTGCTTACAAATTTTTGTTCTTATTTACTTTGGTGTACATATTATCTTGACAGGGGGTAAAACATGTTGATATACCTTGTATGCCTAGTTCCTAGTACCTGTGAATTTTAAAAATAACTTGAGATACACTGACATAATATAAAGACAATAAGAAAAGTGTTATTTGACACTTCCTCAATTATGTACAAGTTCAATTTAAATGACTACCAGTTCCAAGGTAGTTTGTAATATTTGTAACAAATGAAAAAAAATAATTAAAGAATATTCTTACTAATAAGCACTGTAATGCTCTACCTACAGTTCTGTTGCATAGCATTGTTTTATAATCCATCCAATAAATAATAAATATCCCTTCACAGGTAGTTTAGAATAAAATTAAATGATAGTGTAACATAATATTGAGCAGCAAGGCATCATTTTAACAGATCAATTTGTGGTTTGCTTTAATCTTTTAATTATTATATTTATTCTCAGTTTGTAACTTTTATTTAAGACAGTTTATTTTTTTAATGGCAATACAACATACTATCACTTAAAATTGAGAGTTTTGGCGGGAACGCGGGAAGAGTCGTGTCGCTCCGTTGTATTTTTTCCAAAACTAGTGTTTTGTCGAGTGTTTATGCATAAAAATGGTGGTGTTTTATTCATAAAGAGCCGATTTACAAGCGCGAGTGTGGGAAAATGATATAATGTGGTGAAACATGAGTTTTCGTGTTGCTTCCAAAACTCCATCGAAGCTTTATAGTAAAGTCGCCACTACTTTACTAAAGCATGACTGAACTTAACTGACACGAACTGGACTTGACAAAGACGACTTTGACGATAGCTATAGCTAAGATACAGCAGAAATAACACTTAAGACAAGACTCCGGCTGAAGGAATTGTGTAACATCCATGGCCAGAATAAATTATTAAAAAAAAAAAAAAAACACTTAAAATTAGGTGAACTTTGGGCAAACACTGTGACCGTAATTTTTTTTATTTAATCAAGATATTGACAATTAATAGGCAATGTTTTAGCCTAAATGTATTATTTAAATGTTAATTTGTCAATCAAAAAATTACAGAAGTTTGTGAGTAAACTCACAGGCCTTTAAAAACTTTTGGTTGTATGTATATAATGACACTTTGTATGAAACTACTATTAGTTTATTAATTTGTTTTAGGAAAATACCAGGGGGTGTATTTGGGCGAGATGGTGAAATGCATTTATTTGCTGTGGTGGAACTGCCAGAAGAACAGCAAGTGGATGAAATACGGAGGTATATAGTTTTGTACCTACTTTACCTTCCTTCACTGTCATAACTTATAACTGTGGGTAGTGTAGATAATGAGTGCAGTGTTTTGTAGCGATGATAGCTCAGTGGTTAGCGCGGTCGGTTCGCATGCCGAAGGGCGTGGGTTCAAACCCCAACAATGAGCTTGAGCTGCCGGTGAAGGAAAACATCGTGAGGAAACCATAGCATGGTGGTAGGGTACTTTCTAGTACTCGGCTGGCTAGCTACCACCCTCAAGTTGAAAATCTGCCGCCAAGCATCTAACGGTGTGTTCCGGCAGCCTCACTTGAGAGCCAGTTCCATTCCAGGCTAGGTGTGCTTTACCATCATCGACCACACCGTCACTTAACATCAGGTGAGCTGTGGTCAAACACCTAGCCCATCAGCTATATAAAAAAAAAAGTGTTATAATGGCTATATATACATGGTATCCCGACTCTGGTTCAGGGCAGCCATGGGCCCTTGCTACTTTTATTAATACATACACACATTACATTCTTTCATTTGATTTGTAGCTCACATTTGATTCACTTTTGATATTAATTAACACTTCCCTTGAAAGGAACAAGCATTCAAACAAACGAGACAGCCTGTAGATTTATGTAATAGAATTAAATTATAGTTGAATCACTTTCTGATTTGGCCATTCAGCTAGTCAATACAATTTTTGATTCATAATTGCATTATAATAATAAATAATTGTTGTAACAGGCGAACTCGAAAAGTTGGTATATAAAACTTTAAAGTAATTAGGAATTCTGTACCCTAGACTATCATTCAATTGTTTTATTTTATGCGCGCAAATAGGTAGTCGGCTTCATAGATTATTCGGCATACATTAATTTACATGCATTTGCATTATCTTCCTATAATGGCACGGAAGCGCGCAGTTTTCTAAATAAGTCTTAAAGCGAAAAAATGTTTAGAACTACGCAAGGCATAGCCATTGATATTGTTCTACCATGCTTTCATTTACGTGAAAGCCTATAAAAGAGAGGTATATATAGATTCATTGACTGTATAATATAAACTATATGTGTGCCAAATTTTATCCAAATCCGTTCAGCCGTTTTTGCGTGATTGAGTAACAAACATACAAATTTTCACATTTATAGTACTAGTTGGATAGGATTGTGAGAATGGCACATCGTCAAGAATAGTAACTTAAATATGAGGCCAGGTAATGTTAATTTTGTTGTATCGTAATTGTAGCGATGATAGCTCAGTGTTTAGCGCGGTCAGTTGACACGCCAAAGGTCGCGGGTTCAAACCCCAACAATGAACTTGAGCTGCCGGTGACGGAAATCATAGCATGGTGGTTATGCTATTTTGCTTACAGGTTCCTTCTAGGTAAGCGTGTTCCATCTTAGACCGCATCGTTGCTTCACATCAGGCAGGATGAGGTCAAGCGCGAACCTATTCAATATAAAAAATAAAAAAAAGATTTCCTATGTTAGTAGATACGTTACGATCTAGAACTCTGCTGGCTAGCTACCACTATCAATTTGAAAATCTGTCTATATCTACGTATATTGTGTCCAACTAACGACCTTAAAGACATTCTTTATATGATTGTGAAAACCGTATGAACATCGGTTTCGTAGTTTCAATTCATTCATTTATTGCGTATATGGGTACAATAGATATTAAAAAAAGATAATGAGCGCCATATTCTGCCTTGCGGCATGCAAAATTTAAAATTAAACATTACAAAAAAAAAAATATATAATAATACCTACAGTCAGTGATTAGTCAAATCAAAAGCAAAAATAAAATAAAACAAAAATGTCAATGATAAAATGTCAAGAAATACAATACAATTAAATTCAATTCAATTTTGTCCGAGCATAAAAAAATAAAAAGTTTAGATGAATAATATGAACAAAAGAAACACAACATGCTACTTGATTTTAGACTATTTAGTGCTAGTAATTTTACAGAAAAGGCGTAAATCTTCAAATATTACTTTTCCTAAAGTTATTTACCTTTTCAAGTGACAGGACAGTGTCTGAAACAGGCAATCTATCTATACTATTATAAAGAGGAAAGATTTGATTGTATGTTTGTTTGTATTGAATAGGCTCTGAAACTACTGGCCCAATTTCAAAAATACTTCCACCGTTGGGAAGCTACACTATCCCCGGGTGACATAGGCTACTTTTTATTTCTGTATTCCCGCTGGAACGGGAACTACGCGGGTGAATCCGCGAGGCGTCCGCTAGTAACTAATAAAAGAAATGAAGCTGACAGGCTAATACGAAAACAAGTGCCACGCCAGCCTTGCTCACCCTAACTGCCGCACCCTGTAAAAGTATAAGGGTTTAAGTTGTTTACGACAAAAGTACATTAGGTGCCATGAGCAATGCGGACAGTACCTACCTTATCTGCTTTTGAGAATGCAGCCTTGTCAGGCCTTGGAAGGGTCGTCGATTGTCTGGTTTGACACTGGTCTGGTCTGGTTTGAATTAATCGGCGCCCATATGGTTTAATATATTTTTTCTTGTTAATATGTGAACTTTCTTACCTCTTGACAAATACATAGTTAGTAAGTGGTAGATTTCCTTACCGGGGGCCATTATCTAGGTATTCGTCTACCATTGCAGTATTAGAAATTCTAATGCCAAGGTTATTGTAGCTAGCGAAGTTTCAGGGTTGTTGAGACTCTTTTACTCAAACATTTTGCGTTATTCTTTATATTTTACCATCAGGTAGCGAGGAAACCATAGTATAGGAATAGGATGATAGGAAAGAGTAACTTTTAGATTTGAATACGATCTAATTCACCGGGTCTTCATCGCGCAACAAAATAATGTTGATTAGTTTTATATTTATCGCGACATTTTAGCCATGTTACAATAACTTGTCACGGTTCAAGTCAAAAATCTGTTGCCAAGCACCTAAAACTGTTCCGGTAGCCCCATTTCCATTCAGTCTCAGTGTGTTTATTTTGTAATTTTCTACGCCGCCGTCTACATCAGACGGGTATCATAAAAATGAGGAAGATCGTGTACACTCGTTCTCAACTTGAATGTTCCATGTTTCTTTTTTCATACAATTATTCCACAGCCGAATAATTATAAATCATCTATCTATACTGTTGTATATCATATGATTCATATTAGACAACAAGCTTAATAACTTAAATATAAATAAAAGCGTAATAAATTAAACTATATACCCAAATCTGTTTAGGCAACTCACATAAATACATAAATACATGGATCTTGAAAACATTACACTCTTTTTTTTGGGCAGTTGTATAAGAAGCTACTTTTGAGACCGTCCTTTCCAACCTTTAGGCAAAAAATCCTCCTAGTAAATTAATTTCAATAACCATCAACTTGAACGGTAACACAAAATATCACATTGGCATTGTCATTGTTCGCGCATTTGGCTTTCACAATACCACAGTATTATGGGCATGTAAGGGAACAATGGTTGTTTATAGATACGGCCGGAATTCTGATGTGGGAAATTGATGCGCTGGCGCATGGTAACGGTGAAATACGTAACACAAATTATAGGCCCTCAAAAAGATATCTCGCAGCTCTTTGTCATTGTTTCGACAGTTTTTTGAAGGCCAACCTGTTGGTAATACCTTTTGAACCGTAACTGATCCACGTCTGGCCTTTACCTTAGTAATTGTATGCTATAGAGTTGAGCAGCTCGCGAAGTAATTTCATGCTCATGATTCTGAGTTACCGGACTCATCTTTCGTGAATAAATCTTTTGTTAAATGAAATAGAAGTTTATCACTGGTTACTGGTTTCTATTAACTTTTTTATTTCAATTCTAAAGATTCGGGCTTAGTTTGCAGATCATTTCGTAAAAGCTGTAGTTATAGTGCATAACATCTTGTTATAAGATAAATCAAGGGAGCATAGTATAGCTCATCTAAAGATTGACTTGAAAAAGGGGAAAACGCATCCGTTTCTGTGTATAAATTTACGTACGAAGATTACTTCATTATTCTGTGAATTGATGAACGCCCTTTTTTATTTCCTGAAGGTTACTTCTTAAAACTGTATTACTTAAAACAGCAGTTTTCTAACAAGCTTCTTATAGTTAATACTGCTTCAAAAATATACTTTTTACGTATGTAAATATTAGTAGTTATTTTTGGTTAAATAGATTAATATTATTGATGTTCTTTAACATAATAAAAACAGTCGCATGTAACGAGTACAATACGAGTAACAAAGGTCGTATTGTCGTTACGCAGTAAGTTGGCGTAATTTTCGAATCTGACTGATACAATATGATACCTAGCCACCGCATTGTACAATAGGGCATCGTGTCACAGAACAAATAATAGTTAAAACATAGTCATGTCATGCTGGCCGCGTTAGCAATGCCCGCTGGAGCGTGACAACGGCACGCCGCCCATGCGATCTGTCACTCATTCATACCAGTTATTTGTATTGGAAGACAAAAAGCTTGACAAATTGAGGATTAAGATATCGCTTTGAGAGACAGTGTCAGGGATACTCACTCTTCATTTAGTGAAATGACGTACATTACCATATTGTAAACTTGATCACATGATTTCGCAAGTTAAAAATTTAGATGCCATATGCAACTGATATTCAATTATACGATGAAATAAATGACGGCAATAGCTGTGTAATTTAGCTAGCTACATCATGTTTCACACTGAAACACAGTAAATACTGTTAGGCACAATATCTGATTATGTTCTTGTACATAGGTGCCTATCCGAGCTCTTGCAATGAGACCCTACCGCCTTGTAGTTCACCGTAACTCTCATTGAACCGTCCAGTATCGCAACACGTACCGGCTACCACAGTTTATAGACATCTGCGTCACATACACAAGTCCTGCGTAATTTTACATGCAGGTGTAACTGTTACCATGCTAGGTCGTCGACCTCTGCTCATTATGTTAATTTTCCTGTTCAAATTAGGTCGCTTTGATAAAATTTACATTGCTGTAAAGCCTGTACCTATTTGTTGATTATATTTGTTTGTTTAGATAGAAATTTAATATTTTAGCTTGTTCTTACACGCATCAATTACGGTCTTTCTTTATGGCTATTTTGACTAATTGACGAATGTCTTTTAAAGTTCTTCGTAATTCAAAAACAAATAACAATCGTGCGCCTACACAATGATTTATGCGCGGTGCTTACCAATTCGGTTCAGTACGAAACTTAGTTCGAGAATTGGATTGGCACATGGCCGACTTTTATTATTTGATCGCATAAGGAATTTGTTAGGATCACATAATGTAAAGCTACGTTTAAATACCTACTTTATTTGTAAATTTTTACGTATAGTTTTATACAACTTCGATTGATGCTTTCATATTGAAACTTTCCAGCGTTGAAACGTTCCAACAAACATGTTTCAGAATCCTTACTTTCTCCATCACGTAAAGTTATTTCCCAGCGAATCCGGTGCTCTATGAGTGCTCTACATTTTGCGCTATTAGTACGTTATTTATTGCTAACCGTAAATCATGCAGTTCCTACCGTATTGAATTACAAAAAGACACGTTCCAGGAACATTGCACTATAAAATGTTATGTGTAATGCAAATATTTTTGGAAGCCACAAACGACGATATCAAGGTAAAGTGGCGCGACGAAGTATCATGAACCACATAAAAATGGTGATAAGAGCCAATGCGAACACGTTTCTACCTTGCCTGATCAATAGACTTCTATCAACATATTTATATATATATACATTGTACAATGGACATTTAGTACCTATTCATCAAAGTTATACTTACACTGTTTTACATTGAAGCAGAATATATAGAAATATAGCGGTTGAGCTAGGTCACGCGTTGGCTTTTGCGATTTTAAAGGTATTTAGAAAACAAATAAATAGTGTAAAAAAAATGAGGTACTGATATTTGGGTTAGATATGATTTTTTCAAAAACTTTCTTATTCAAAATGTTAATTCATATGTGATTTTATCAGTAATATTTATTGGCCATAAATAACTTATAATGTTACATGTCACTTGTTACGAAATAAATTAAGGTAAATAGATAATTAAATAACAACACTAAACATAATTCTATATACAATTATTAAGTGCATATTCCGTTTATGTTGTACGAAAATGAGAACTTGATTGACTTTATATTTTCATGTTTTCATTGTTTTTCATTTCATATGACGAAACGTACTTTTCTTAGTAGGAAATAAGAAAAAAACTAAACTACCTACCACTTCTAGGTATGTTATCTTTTCACCATACTATGCTCCGGTTTGTATGGTACTGCAGCTAGCGAAATTACAGGGCTATTGAGACTAACCATCAAATGTCTCAAAGTAATGAGCGGCGATGACCTGGATTTTGTTTCTCAAAGTTCTGGGTGCCGCTGAAATGGTCATGGGCAGGCGTTATTTCTTACCATCAGGAGGGCGTTTCGATCGTCTCATTACTTTTACATTTAAAAAACCATCATACCATCCGACATTCGAAAATTCTAGGATGTGGAAAACAGCTCGTATAGCCAGATACAAATAGTTCACAGATACATGTACAGATGTTTATAATATCTTTGTCCTCAGATTACTGTTGTCGCTCCCTGTCTGCACTCAAAGACTGCTGGTTCTTTTGTTTGGCACTTTTCGGGTCATGGCGTCTAACGCTGAAAAAGCAGGTATTATTATATTTTAGTATTTAATAACATCAGGAACGACGAACTCTTACTTCCTCGCTCTTACTCATGCAGCTCTCGTCTTCTGTCCTTTTCACACTGTCTTTTCACTTTTACTCGCAGATTAAAAATAGGTTGTCGTGGCTAACTGCGCTCCGCGGTGTTACCCGCTACATGTTTTCGGGATAAAAGTGGCCCATGTTCTAATCCAGGGTCTCAGCTGCCTCCATACCAAATTTCATTCAAACCCGTTCAGTAGTTTTTGCGTGAAAGAGTAACAAAAATCCACCCATTTATCCAAATTTTCACATTTATAATATTATCTAGTGGGATTAAAGCATTCTCTTTATGTTATCTGATGGCAAGATAATCGCAACCAAAGCGCTATAAAGCGAAGTAAAAGTAATGAGCGCCGGAGCAGATATGTGCCCTGGACTTTATTTTGTTACTCTAGTTCTGGGTATCGTTGCATGGTACCGCCTACTGGCGCATAATGTACCTTTATGTCGATGTCACCTATATTTCCTTTGTACTCCACGAAACGTGTAGAGTGACAGATTCCTTTGAAGTCGGCGTAGCATCGTTAGCATCCCAGATCGCATATTTATCTTTTTCTTTACTTTTGGCATCGCACTGCATTCTACTAGTATCAAAGTAACAATCGAGTAAAATAAGTCTTCGTCCCATAAAATAAATCACAGTCAAATCTATTTCATGCCCTAATAAAGTATTACATGGTGATATAACTAAAAGCGTCTAATGAGTTTTAGAAAAACATGTTTATTTTTAGCATTATATCACTTTCGCACTTAATTTGAAATTTCATAAGCAAAACACTACCATTTTTAAACACCATAGCTTAGTGGTTATCACACATCGAAGGGCGGGGGTTCAAATCCTGACAATGAGCTTGATCTGCCGGTGAAGGTAACCATCGTAAGAAAATCATAACATAAGTGTACTTTCTAGTACTCGGCTGGCTAGTTCAAAATCTGCCGCCAAGCACTACACTACAATCAACAACAACTCTACTCTACAATCTTCGACCACATCGTCACTTGAAATAAGCGGTGAGCTGCCGTCAAACACTTATAAATATAAAAATCTAAAACCAAACATGATTTTCTAATCTATCCGCAAAAACTCTTGCATTGTTGTTTTACATCTGGCAGGGTGAGACTTTGCCTAATCTGAAGAAAAACATATTATTCATATAAAATTTAGTTCAAGGACGGCTTCTCATTTTATTGTTTAAAAAGCTTTGGAGTAAGATGCTTGCCAACATTTAATCATTTGACATTGGCAGCATATTTACATGCGCCTAACATCAAGGAAATGAGATACTTCCGTTCTCAACCCTAATTACTCGTAAAACAAATAATGAGTAATTGCATACAGAAAATTATCTCAAACCTGCTAACTCTTCCTCTATCTCGAGTGCAAAATATTTGTACATCCAATAGCACAGATTATCTTACAAATATTATAGTAATGACTAATTTTCAACAGCGAAACATTTTGAACTGAACTTAAAGAATGACGTCATTTAATTTCCCACATTTCTATAAAGAGTTTAGTTTCATATATCTTTGAACATGTGCTACAAGTTACCGTATCTGATGGTATTCGTAATCGTAGGGTTGGCGATTTGATATGTTATGGGAACTCCTCTAGATCCGACTTCATACAAAAAACACTTAAATAAAGCAATTAACCCTTTAATCCAGACGAGTTTCATTTATAATAATAATATAATGTTAAAATACTACTTTTGCTTTCATTTGATCTCTGCATTCGATTTTATGTCTGATATGCCAGTATCGTAGACAGCGTCAAGGATTTAAGCGTTTTAGTGTTTTGTAGCCATTCTTTTCGGAACTATGTTATTGGTCCAAGATTGTATCTCATTCCTTCCATTATATTTGTTACCTTCTATATGATTGCCTTCTATAGCTAAAAATGACTTTCAATACCATATAAATGAAAACCTTTTGCAACAATCATTAAAGAAAATGAAAAAGGTGACGTGGCAAACATCTGAACATCACCTCGGTGCCAAGTCTTAATGTTTGTAAAACGTAGCAACCCTACACATATGGACACGTTTGTAAAGAAACGCCCGTCTAATGACATTAACGATCGCAATGCAGTTTACAACCCGAGCGCTGATGAAGAAAACAGGGTATCGCCTATTGAGTAAAGGACTGCGGTAGTTAGTCTTAAGGAGGAGATTAACCCTGAATGCGACGAACCTGTCTGGAATCAGTTTGATGTTTAAGACTTGGTATGTTATTTAACATTTTAGATATTTTAACAACGAAAACTACAAACGATCGATAACGACTATCATCGAGTCATATTGCATTTAAATTGTGCATTGTCTAAATGTATTAATGTAATTGAACGGCTTAAGGGAATGTAAAAAAAGTTTTGGGTAAATCCAATAATCCCCAGTGGAAACTATTGAGTATTGATTGACATGAAGTGTAATGAGGAAGCGGCTCAACCACTCGAGCGCATCGTGAATCTCAAAATTGTGCAAGAAAAACTTCATGAAGACGCTTCAAAGATTAAATAATCACAATTAATGCGAAGCGCTTGCATCATGCCGCCTCCCACGCGATATAGCGTGCAATTGCCGTAATTAGTGGTTTTTTTTTATTTTCGGTCTGTTAGTGCCAGCGGCGCGCGACGATGTTTGCTTTTGTTTAGTCTTTATTGGGTGAATAGGGGTTCGGTTGTGGTTTTAATGGATTTAGAGAGGTGTGTTTGAGTTTGATGTCAGGGCCTCAGTCTGTTGTGGTCGTGATTAATAGTCAAGAAGGCGATGTTTGTTTTGTTTACATCAATTAGTTCTAGGACTCTGTGACTACTAAAGTTTATCACCTTTGTTCGGGCATAGTTACAAACATTTTGATTAAGTTGCTTAAGTTCAAGCTTTGTAATTTATAAATCAAATACAATAGTAGTGTCATGTGATGTATGTTTCTCACCCACGTTCAAAGCAAGTTAATTGGTGAACATCAAAAATACGAACGAAACGTTACGAAAGGATGTCTAAATAGTACAGTAGATATGCAGCAATTTAAGCAAGTTACTATACAGCGACGTGCTGGACATTTTGTTACTCGAAAGTTTTGGGTACCGTTGCAACAAGCACTCATTTACCATCAGAATAAGAGCGTTGTACGTCTCATTACTTTTACATTAAAAAGATATTTAAATAACACGTTTACTGGTGCAATTCTTAGTTGGTAATTTTAAGTAAAAAAAAAAAAAAAATTATAAGAACATATATTAATAAAGTTACTAGTACAATATCAATTTACGATTATTAAAACTTATTTGTCGCCGAATTTGTAGTAGCAGAGTAGAAGCTCTGTTCCTCACACTATCTACCTGTGTTCTAAGGTCATAGTCGATATACAAAACACAACATGCAATTCTTTATTCAACTGTTTATACCTACCTGTCTTTAAAAAAAATAAACCTGGAAACGTTGTCATAGATTACGGACATTGATATTTTTACCATTTAAAAACAAATATATGTAACTAGTAATTTATTTGTATTTACCAGATATACCTATTTGTAATTATGATACCTCAGTGGTTAGAGTTGTCGGGACACACGCCGAAGGGCGTGGGTTCAAACTCCAACAATGAGCTTGTGTTGCCGGTGAAGGAAACCATGATGGTATGGTATTTTCTAGTACTCGGCTGGCTAACTACCGCCCTCAAGTTAAAAATATGCCGCCATGCACTTAACGGTGTGTTCTGGCAACCACACTTGAGAACCAGTTCCATTCCAGGCTAGGTGTGCTTTATCACCTTCGACCACACCATCGCTTAACATCAGGTGAGCAGTGGTCATACACATAGAATGTCATTAATAATATAATATCATTCGAATAATAATTATTGTCCGTTAACTATTAAAGTAACCACGCCCTTCCCTTGGGATATTAACTATAGCTATATGCTTTGATGTAAGCATTGACAAAATGAAATAAGTGGCATGCCATTGTCAGGCCTTTATTGGTCCTTGAGCGCCATATTTGTCGTTACATCTGCAGCTAACACATGCGTCCTGCGTCAATCATCGGCATATAACAGAACAGACAAGAATGCAGTGCCATAACTTGACTAGGTTCTTTGCATACTGAATCATGTCACTGCTAAGTGGAGGGCATCTTATTAGTAGGTAATAAGGATCATATTTGAAGAACAAAATAAATAAATTTAAGTGATTACTACGTTTGCAAGTTGGATGTCTGACGTAGGCGATGACGATGGACTGATAACATTTTTTAAATGAGTAACTACTAGCCATAAAAAGATAGAAGTTGTGTGTCATAAGCCTCGATGAAATGGTTTACCTATGTAAATTGGTACATTATAAGATAATAGTTAGGAGGAAGTTAAAAATATACCAGTGTTTTATTTTTTTTCCTTGCTCTTTTTGAAGTATAAATTCAAAATAAATTTACTTTTAGTTTCTACCCAATTGTTACAAAACAATGTAGATAATGGAATTACCTTTTTCTATGTGCCAATGCTGTTGGTTAGATCACATTAATGGATTGCTAATGGAATTCTGCGATCACGTTTATCAAGAGTCGTCGCAACCGCCTTAACTTTGTTGTGACTTACGCCATTTTTCCACAAATATAGAATGTAAACAATAGTTCATTAGCCATGCCTTGCGTGAACCGCAAATGGACATATCGTTTTTTTTTATACAAACTCGCTTTCAATTTCAACTAATTCACTGCTTCTAATTGTAATTGTAATTGTCGCCTGCAATTAGTTTTTTAGGACATAAAAATTAGTTACGCTAGTATGGTTTTATTACTTTGATATACGGTATGTATTATAGAGCAACATTCTCTCGTTGAAATTGGTCGAAGTATAAAGCGGGACAGTTCCAACACCGTTCTGAAGATGATTGCCGCCAGACTAGACTGCTCTTTGCATGCCTGTGATAGGCATTTACCGGTGCCGGTGCTACGGTACTACGATATTTATTTATTAAATTCTACCATTATTATTATTTTATTATCTATGTATATGTTTAAATGTTTTATTTGACTTGTAACTTGTGTAATCAATTATTTGTTTAGTTTTTGTGTTACGTTAATATTTTAGTCAATTTAATTGTATTTGTATTTTTATATGGGCCTTGTTGCCTGAAATACATTTATTTTATTTTATTTATGCACAAAAAGAAGTGGCAGCACAAATCTGTCCCAAAAGTGGCAAACGCTGGAGTAGATATGTTCTAGAGTAGCGACCGCGAATCGGCAAACGTGTAAGCCTACTTGAGATGGAGTAACGATGTAGTACCTACATAGTACCTATAGCTGACGGTGGCTCGAAGAGAAAATCGGAAGATCGCTCTTAGTGGCCTGTCTTATGTGAGGCTTATATATATGTAGTAGTGAACTACGGTATATGATGAAAGTGGTGTAGATGAAAAACAGTTGAATATACATGGAAAAAATAAGAATCGGCAATAGATTGGACGAGACAGTACCATCTTCAACTATGCTATCGCAATAGTTTGATGGCTTCTTGTTATTGCGGTGTTGCCAGCGGGAAATTTATATTACACCTCAAGTCAGTATTAAAACTTTTCTACGTATCAATTGCATAATCACAATTATAGCCCTCGGATTTTTTTAAGACCCGCCACGGCCCTGATCCTCAGCTGACTTGGTGGAGTGACGACGTTCGTAACACACTTGACAATTACCTACGAAGCCAAATACGTAGGTACTACACATATTATCACTTACGAAGATTTCTTGCTTCGTAATTAGTTTATCCGATTGCGAAATCTAGTGCTGCGGCCGTATGCGCTTGGGAGAATAGTCTTTCAAACCAGGTCATCCGAATCAGTGATTTCAATCGCAGCTACGTGAGGTATAGAGCTGTACTGCGTAATACTGGGCATTGGCTGGTTCTAAGATAAAGGTCAAGTTTTGGTGTCAGGTATTATATTAGGCTAAACTTCTCTATTCATCGTTGCAACACATAATTTTAAAAACTTTTTGACTCGTGAAACTACAAATCAATCACTCCAAACTTTATATAGAGCATCGATTTACATTTCTACATGGTAAAGTATGAAATTTGGTAAAAAGCACTACCAACTTTCTTGATGAGACACGACTACAGATTAGAAAAAAAAACAAATATTTGTAATCTACACTAATATTATAAAGAGGAAAGATTTGTATTTTTGTACGTTTGTAACGACGCTCACAAATACTACAGAATCGATTTCAAAAATACTTTCACCGTTGGGAAGTTACACAGTCCCCAGATGACATAGGCTACTTTTTATCCCTGTATTCCCACGGAAACGGGAACTACGCGGGTGAAACCGCGATGCGTCTGCTAGTGTTGTATAAAAAAATGAGAAGACTCCTTCGCCCTACAAATACAAACTACACACAGATATAACATACGGCACACAAAGTATTTGTATGTGTTTAAGGCAAAGGCGCCTTTACTTATTTTCTACGCAACGTTCCTTATTTTTTCTTTTTAACTGTCCAATCCAAACTGAAAGATCTTCAGCGTCTACTGTAACTATTAATTTATCACACAAATATGTACTAACTTTCTCTAACAGCATGAAATGACTATTTATCATAATGACTATGACTCGGTATTGTTTATTTCACAATACTACACTAGAGGTGATTCGGTTATGATAACATCAATTTCCTGCGAAAACACTACATAATTAATTTAGAAGCTGCAACTTAGCAATATTTTTAAATATTCCAGGGACAGGTATGACATCGGAAGCCCTGGGCGTGTCGGTAGCTCCATCCTTCTTCCACTCTTGTGTATCCGACGGCAAAACTGCCACAATGGAGGACGTACAAAGATTCAAGGTCAGTTGCTACATGTGTCATACGATTAGGCATACTTATAATAGGGCTGCCCGAAGAGATTTACATGTTTAATTTTAACAAAAGAAATTATTTTTAATTATTTCATGAAACTAACAGCCTGTAATTCAGTATATAACAAGCAAGCACACTAATGATAGACACCAGTAAAGTGGCGGTGCGAGGTCAAAAACAGAAACGAATGATCGAGACAAAATGTCTATACCTTGTAGATATCTTTCTACTTAGTTTGTCCAGGGCTGTTGCGTCTCCGGTCTCTCTCTTCTGTGTCTGTCCGACGCGAACCGTCAACTTTAGGATACGGAAACTTAAGTATTAAAATTATTAGTAATATAACTAACCTAACCTAAAAGATCGCTAAGTATGTACTGAATATCTGAAATCTTAAAATATTAATAAATGTATGCGTTCCAGATAACCGAAAGAATACTTATATACTTTTTTCTATTTTTTTTACCTTACACACATTTAGTACATCCAAACAAACCAGACATCAATGTTCATTAAACACATGTTTGTTCTGGGTGGGAATCTAAGCTACGTTGCTCTGGAGGCAGAGTTGTATTACCGACTGAGCTAAAATACATTGAAAGGGACGGTTTATTTTAAATAATTAATTCTTATTGTATGAACATCAACATGTTGTGCATACATCGTAGCATCGCTACGGAGCCGTTAACCAAATAAATAAAAGAGAAACAAACGTTACCACAATTATAGGTTTTTTTATGTAAAAGTATAGAGACGAACAAGACGCTCTCCTGATGCTAAGAGATAACCCATGACCATAACAGCGATACACAGAACTTTAAGTAGCAAAACAAAGTCCATGTCATCGTTACTTTGGCGTTCATTACTTTCGATGTTTAGCCTCAAAAGCCTTGTAATTTCGCTAGCTGCAGTATCCTTGAAACCGGAACACAGTAATGTTTACACATTTTGGCGGCAGAATGTCTGGGTACTGCGTATCTACCTAAACGACCTCCTGCTAAGAAGATCTACTACCAAGTAAATCAGAAAGGTGCAGACTGCATGAATTTACAAAATAAGTCCATTAACAATAGGGTTAAAAATTAAAATTAAATACAATTTACGTTTTTAATGTATGTAAATACGGTTTAAAACTGCATAGTTTCAACCCTAGTGCAGTTATGCCATGCACGGTGTAATGAGCCATGTTTAGGGTCACGTGAAGCCACGTCGCGTTTCCACTTTGATTTCATGCACTGAATGCTGCATAATCTCTCCTTGTAACAACTGTTAGAGCAACTACAGTAGTCTTGGTTAACGTTCTGTGGTTTCCACACACAGTCTCACTTTTTATTTTATTTATCTTGCAAAAGATCTCATGCGAGAATTAATAACTACGATTAAATAATCATCATTTCAAGCGGCTCTTTAGATATTTCAATAATACGTCGCCATTAAGATTGCATTGATATCTAACACCTATACTTTTATCGTACAATACAAGTCAATAAACAGCTTTTTTATCAGCTTATTGTAAGTATGATTTCTAATAGCGTTGCTTATCTGATAATGACTTGAATTTATATCGTCTTGCGTGTACGCTTTTTTAATATCAGAAACCTTTACATTGTACTTAATGTTGTTGGTGTATGATGACACTTAAATAGGTAAAGTATTATTTGATATTTTTTTGTCACACCTTCTAGTTACATGACAATTTTACATTTGCGTGTGCGATTTCAAGTCCATTAAGTTTTTGTTTATATGATAATCATATTGTGACGCTCATCATTTAGTTTGTAAATAGCTTTGAAATACAATGTTCATTGAAATTGTCTATAACATGCGGCAAAAGGCTGAAGTTAGTGTGAGTATAAATGATTACAAAAAGTTAAATCCTGTAATTGTAGCTGTTTTTAACTATCCGGCTTTTACTCGACGCATTCACTAGCCATACTATATTAATCAAATGCGAATCTATGTTAAACTGTGGGATCGGTACTTTGTCCCAACAAAGTATGGTTAATGCATCGATCAAAGAAACAAATCGCGCCATACACGCAAAGCACAAATTAATATATTTATATAAAAATTGAGTTGTTGAGTTTAAAAATGGAAAGTGTGTTCTTCACGACTAGAACTTGACCGACAACAGCAAACTGCTGCACCGAAGCCTGCTTTGGCGGAGGCTGGGGGACAAGGTGGGGCGGATGGTCCGAATACGTTTGTTTCTTTGATCAAATGGTTTATGTTTAAAGTAATGTATTAAACTTCGTCCTAAAAAATTTTTGGGACGAAGTATATGCCAAATTCTGTTTTTTATAGTGAGCCATACGTATTGCTTTCTTTCGCTTCTAAATCATGCTACACCTAAAAGTTTTTAAAGCTTCTAAATCATGCTAGAAATTAAAAAAAAAAATTAGTGTTTTTAGTAAGTATCTATGTATTATCAGTATGGGAATTGTTCACTTTATTTAGTTATCAATTTCATTTCTGAGTATTAAAATTTTAAGTTCTTTTTGTCACGTAATTTCTAATTAGTAGTTGCAACTTAACTTTTCTCAGAATAGTTGATAGTGTTCTTTATTATTAGTAGATATAAACCACATTGTCTTTGATAAGTCTAATTAGTTAGAATTAGCCCATCTATTGCAGAATTTTTTCACGTGTTAACTTTTCATCCATACAGTAAATAGTATAGGGAATACAGTTGGTTTGAACATTGCATTCAATAGTGTAAGACAATTCCAAAAAATGTTAATGTTCATAATACGATGATCTAATGCTAATTTTAAACTTACAACGTTGAGCTATATTGAAATTGTGTTAGTCAAACAATCTGTTATTCAGTACTAACCTTCCTTACTGTGTTTACTGTAGTAACATAAAGTCCTGATAAGAACTTGATTCAAGAATTCGGTTACAGTTAGTCATATTCTGCTTAGAACTGAATCATCTAAATTTAATTCAATTAACTAATTCATAGGCTGACATCACATTCCTTGAGAGCGCAGTCATACTGTCTTTTTAAGTAACAGTTATGATGCAATAAGGGTAAGGGTCTTGACAGCTCTATGACAAGCATACTAGTTCAGAGAGATGTTAATCTTCAAAAGCTGTTAAACAGCAGGTACATCTGTTTCAGTTGGTGCATAGAGTGACAGAGATTTTAGTACATAATCAATCCGTATCGGTTATGTTCTTCGTTGCTTTAGTCTACCATCACAAGACATGTCAATAGGTCATATGTCGTACATTTTATTCCTCTACGAGTTAATACCGTTCACTTTACTGAATAATTTGTATTATTTCACCAAAACCAAAAAATGCGCCAGGCTTCTGCAAAATCAAATCTTCCACATAATTCTATCAACGCAAATTTTGAACGTGATAAAGTTATCATGGTATGCTTATGCCGTGTCAGTTTCTTGCTATATCGACCAGCTTCTAAGCTTGTATGTACTATTATTGGGGTAACATTTTCTGTCTCATTCAAAACTCTGCGAATTCTTCAGATCATGCCATGATTCGCCGGAAATTACTCATTTTCACGTTTATCATATTATTTTTACAAATATGACCTAAAATAGTATTTATTATTCTGATTATATTACCAGGTGGCTACTCGAATAATGCGCCAGCTGATAGAGCAGTTCAGCGCAGGCGATCTGTTCGGGCGTGACAATTATGAATATTACGCGCGTGTCACGGGTCGTATACTGCGCGTGAAGGACGAGTGGATATGTTCGTTTAGAGACCCGCCACCGCCGCGCCACCATCGCGACCAAGAAGCTTACGCTAGTAAGTATTGAATGCGACAATTTTTTTTTTCTTATTTTTTTGCATCGCACTTTGTGAATTGGCCAGTATTTCATATTTCATTTCATGATAAAATAAGTTGACAGTTAAAAGTTTCCTTAAAATAGACTTTAACATTTATGTAAAGTATGTCACGGCCATATCACATAAAATACATAAAAATGAAATAATGTAACCACATGATTTTTAATACGCGGGCGTATTAAAAATCATATGTTCAACTACAATTCAACTACATATTATGATTTGATTCACTGAACGCTCACGTGCGGTACCTATTTTATTCGACTGTTATAATATAATAGGCTTGATATTATAATATTTGTGAAGCGTGATATTAAATAATAGGATTAGTATGATATATCCGTTATTTCTACCGTGTAGGTACTGCGCGGACACATGATGTGTGGTTGTGTATTTTTTTCGAAATCACTTAAATGGAATGCCAATAAGGGTTCACGGTAAAGTATATCCCACTAATATTATAAACGTGAAAGTTTGGATGGATGGATGGATGTTTGTTACTCTATCACGCAAAAACTACTGAACGGATTTGGATGAAATTTGGTGTGGAGGTAGCTGAGCCCCTGGATTAGAACAAAGGCTACTATTTATCCCGAAAACATGTAGCAGGTAAGTAAATAAGTCCGAATAAATCAGTCGTACGTACCTAATACATTTATTTGAGTATATTAAAATTACATGTAAAGTATTGTAGTAAGTATTATATATTTTATGTAATTGGCCTTGTGCAGTGTAACGAACTGATTCAAAACTCAACCGCAAATTATCTTAATTGAAGTTGAAATCCCATGTGAAAATTGCTAATGTTTTGTCATGTTTTTACAAACACGGAATTCGAGTACCTTTTGTTATGAGGAATGGAATCACAAGCGTGCATTGTTTCGAATCATGTTGCCGTTCTTGTAAAAACGTCAGTGATGAAACACGAGATACCACTTAATTCGGAGTAATCTGCAGACGTTATCTTACTTATTGCTGTAATTGAAGTGGATTAATTAGGTTTGAAATTGTCTTGCATGACAATATTTCTACCCGGTAAGGATACTTGTGGTTAATTAGTTATCACACTGAAGCTATCTGATCCATTTTGGTATGTATCAAGGTTCCTTATCAACAATGATCTAAACTTAGACCCTCTATCGAATGTGCAGTCTTACAAAATCATTGAAGTTATATTAATTTTGTAGCAAAACCGTAGCGTGATGGCAGGGTATTTTCTAGTACTCTGGCTGGCTAGCTATTATCCTCAAGTTAAAAATTTGCCGCCAAGCACCTAACGGTGTATTCCAGCAGCTTCACTGGAGAGCCAATTCCATGGTAATGTGTAATGAGCTGTGGTAAAACACCTAGCTTATCAAACAAAAAAAAACAGAAATAAAATATTTAGCTATGTTGTCAAAACGGTCAAATTTATGATTTTTTTTGCATTGTTTATTATTTATTGGTATTCTGAAGTTATGTTTCTAGTGTATTTCCTTTTGTAAGTCTTTTTGTTTTATAAAAATTTAATGAAACCTGAAACAATATGTAAATATTGTATTCCCACACTAATTAATTTTAATCACAATTGTTAAGATTACTTTTCAAAATACATTTTTAAAGCATATACCAAAGTTAAATTTGATAAAACCAAGACTTTGTTAGCAAAAAAATGTAAAATAAGTAAACATTAAACTTGTATGAAGCTTTATTTTGTTATCTAATGGCTATACTTTTTTGTTTTGCAATCAAATATAGCGTTTAATCTGGGTGCCTTGAAGTAGCGAGTGAATCGGTTTCTACTAGGCAAGCGTGCTCCATCGTAGTTCGTATAATCAAGCTAATATAGCACTACAGAGTGCTCGAGAAGAAAAAACTAGGCATATAATATTGACAGCAGTTTTATATGCTTAGTTTTTTCTTTTGCGATCTTTTGAAGCTTACTATTATTTAGATTTCAGTAAGGTAAAGGTTTCGTGTATTTTGTTCCAGGGCAATTATCATTGGAAGCTGAAAAGACTTGGCTACAATGCGAGTGTGATCGTTGGGGCAATAAATTCAATTTGGAAGGTAATTATTATCAAGTCCATTACGTCATATTGTAAGTTTCAGTGAAATGTTGCCATATTTTTGACAATGATTACCTTATAAGATTTGTGTAAATTATTTCACAATTTTTTGGGTGATTTTGCTATTAATGCAGTCATATAACGTATATTTCTTTATAACAAATTAAGGGTGTTTTCACAGGTCCCCCAAAAGAACGTTTAAGTTGTTAATAATGAAGTTAAAATTATAATCAAAATTTTGTGTGCTAATATAGGTAAGTCTTAAGATTAGAGTACCTACCTACCGTATATTACTGAGTACTTACATGTTATGAATTGGTGAAAGGTAGCACATGTTCGTAGCCTAATAAATTGAAAGTAAGGGAAATAATAAAAGTATGGATTGAAATTTTATTAAAACATCATTAATTTGCATCATTGTACACTATAACTTTTATGCACTTGTAGTTAAAATACTAATGATCAACTTTTCAAGTTTTTGGTAACATCAATTCAAATGACTTAGTCATAGGCATAGGTTATCTTAAGTAAATCACAATCAAGTCCAAGTCATGCCATTAGTTAAATAGTGTATTAGAAACTTTAAAGATTTGAAAATAACACGTTAAGACTTGTTTCATCACTTATTTACTTATTAAAACGGGATTACGCGGAATGGTAGTTCTAAGCTGAAAATATACCGCCAAGTATCTAACGCTGCATTTCGGCGGCCTCGCTGGAGAGCCAGTTCTATTCCAGGCCAGATGTGTTAATTATCTTCGGCCTCATCAGATGAGCTGTGGTCAAACACGTAGTATGTTATTCTTTAGCTACCTATATTCATTATTGTGACCAATTCTTGATATGGGATCGCTTTTAGCGATAAGGCCGCCAATTGTTACATTAGTATTAAGTCTTTATTTTTATATTTTTTTGTAATTTGGTGTATACAATAAAGAGTTATATTATTATTATTATTATATGGGATCAACACTGTCTTTTAAATTTCGTGATTTCAGTGTCTGTACAGTAGTAAAAGTGGTTCACAATTATGAGTAGGTACAATGAAGTCCATTGTCATCATCGTTATAAACAGCCGTCATAGAAGGAGGGACACAGTCCTCTCCCGAAACACGGCACTAAGCCTATATACGGTTTTTAGCTTCAAATCACTGCGTAAATCATAATTCCTTCGAAGCGTTCTACGTTACATTTGTCGATTCGTGCTTCCAGTTTTAGAACACCTTTTGGCTTAGTAAATCGTATCGTAACTTATATTACCTTTTTCAATATGTTTCTAGACTAGCCACGATTACTGTGGCGAGTACAGACCACAAATTGCACAACGTAGTTTAGAACGCTCTGAGACTCGATGGAGTGACGATATACGTAGGTCAGCCAGCGCTGACTGGCAGCGAAAAGCCGAAGATCGGGCTGAGTGATTGCATCTTGGGAGAGTCGTATGTCTAGCAGGGATAGGCTGATTATGATGATAATGTATTGTTGGAGAGACTCAAAATGAGGAAATATATACCTAAAAGAGAAAATAGAGAGAGGCTCTAAAATAGAGTTAATAATAGTAATTCTGGTTTGAGGTTTCAAATTTCCCTTTGTTACTAATTTATATGCAATAAAAACCATTTGTATTTGTGTAATGTGTTGTATTTTGTTAGGGTTGTCAAAGTCGGAGGAGTGCCAGTCGATGCCGGCGCTGATGGGTGCCGCGGGGGGCGCGGGGGCGGGAGGGGTACTCGGCCTCGGCATCATCCCTGAGCACAGCCTGCTAGATTCGTGTACGAGACTCTCCATATCGCTCGAGGAAAGCGTCTTCAAAGTAAGACTTTTTTTCTTAATTTTTGGCATCGCACTTTACTCATCCTGCCAGTGTCAAGCGTTGTTGTAAATCTACAATGTTCATGGGCAGTTCACTCACCATATATAGCATTCCCGTAAACTATCTCCGAAATGCACATTTAAAGTATTGAGGACTAAAATTAAGATTTTTTTTATGTTTTCTTCTGTAGATTTGTTCGACAAAGAAATAATTCATTATAAAAAAATACCTTCTTTCCCGAATTTCAGGTATCCGTTAGTTCGTCGTCACAGTCGTCTAGAAGCAACTCAAGTCCCCACATGACCCTGGAAGAGTTACGAGCCATCAACAAATACGCGGAAAGCACCAAAAGTCTGTCCTACCTCCCCCAGGTAAGAACCGAACTGCCTCTCTTGCGATCCGATCCTCTCGTTTAAAGCGTTCAACTGTCCTTTGTTCTGAGAACTTTTCTAAACGTCTAAGCTATTTTAAATCGTTTAAAACCAAAATGCCCTCGAGGCTTTTATTCTGTGCGACAGTAACGTTCACTGTAACAGACTTCTTAGAAGAGCGGGTAACGCAACGGCTATGATTCTATATTACAGTCGGCGGGTACGCCTTAGCATCAGCAGGCCAGTCTACCGGTATCCTAAAAATAAAGTGACGTATAAGCGTTGCTTAAAGTTAAACAATGTTTAAATTGCCATGTCATGGGATTTACAGCGTGAAAACGAACAATTAGTTAAAAAGAAGCACAATCTATTGATTTGATACTGCACTAACACGTAGTCTATACTATAATACCGCACCTTCACTTAACATCAGGTGAGCTGTGGTCAAAACACCTAGCCTGCCAACCAAAAAAAAAAAAATAATAAAGGGGAAATATTTGATTGTTTGTTTGTTTGTATTGAATAGGCTCCGAAACTACTGGACCGATTTCAAAAATTCTTTCACCGTTGGGAAGCTACACTATACCCGGGTGTCATAGGCATACTTTTTATCCCTGTATTCCCACGGGAACGGGAAAACCGCGAGGCGTACGCTAGAGTTGAATATAAAGCATACTAAGTCCGAGACATGCACAGAAAGTGCTATCTAGATTCGTCGTATGACACTGGAAAATAGCCCGTTTTACTGCAGTACCGTTTTTACCGTATGGGATGAAGTGTATGTACCTACTATTTTATTATATTCCGAATGTGCCGTTTTTACAAACTGAACAACAGCTGGAAACGGGCCTCTTATTGTGAGAGTTGTAAGGTTATATAATCCACCACACTGTCTTGGTGCGGGTTGGCAGATTTCTCACAAATTCGAGAACTTTCTTTTTTATCAACTCTTGGACATGTAGGTTTCCGCACGTTGTATTCCTTCACAGTTTGAAGTTAGCGGCAATACGCACATAACTTAGAAAAGATAGAGGTGCGTGCCGTGGGATTCAAACCCAGGGCCTCCACATTGGAAGCCAGGCGGTCTCGAAACTAGGCTGCCGAACTTATTATATAAGGTATCTGACTGTCAAGTTTTTGCTGACGCGAAGTTTTATGTTTGAAAACGACACAGGTTATTCTAAATATTTTAAGCATAGAATAAATTAATCAACTTTTATAATTAATGGTTTATAACGCATAAGAGCGAGACGTATTCAGTGACGTGTATTTTACGAAGAAATTGTCGTAGAGGTTGGCATTAGCTGAAAGGGTATGTAAGTCTTCATTAAGTTGATGATTCGGTTTAAAATAGCTTTTGACGATAGTAAAATTGTTGGTTAGTTGAGTAGTTTAAATTCTTACTTTTTTTTGTTAATTATCTTACTCTTGGCTTTTGATAAGATTTAACTGCAACAATACCTGACATGCAACTAAAATTTATGCTATCTCGTAAATATTAAAATTTATCATGCAACAATAAGCCCTATACAACGGGAATACTGTTGATTTTTTTTATGGAAACTGTGTATAAATACCGATTATTATCTTTGAATTCTAGCGCTCACTGAAGGACGTATTTTTTAAGTGATGGTGATAAGAGTTTACTTTAAACCCTCATGTAGAGTCCAACGACTGTCTCCCCTTGTTCTGTATGAAATACGAACCATTGGCAAGTCCAAAAGCGTGCGAGCGTTTTTTAAGCTATTGCATAGCTTCTGTCGCGGGCCTTGAGCGTGGAGACCGAATTCAGAAATTCCGTAACGAAAATAACCTAACACCCCCCACTCCCACCGGCACAGCGGTGATACTTTTTAGTTTTGCCATCTATCGATGAAAAGCAGAACTTTTAATGCAATAGCTTTACCGCGGCAGTCCCCGAGTGCCACACGTCTTTTTTTTTTTAAATGTACTACATTACAACGGCGCACAAGTTAAATTACTCTTTCAGTACATCTGGCATGAAAATTTGTGAAAAGGAAGCTTTTTACGATAGCAAAATGGATCAACGATATCGGGCGCAAATAAAAAAAATATAATTTATATTCATGTTATACCTTACGTTCTATGTCATTCTTGCTAATTTCTGTGCTACAGAGATTATAGCTTTATAATTTGCGAAAAATCTTTCGTCAAGCTTTCGTTGCAGTTTCTAATCACTAGTGTGGTACTGGGGTTATGGTGTGGTAATTGCCAACGGTCCGTAATTCAGTGAAATATGCATGACGATCGTCTGTTTCCCTTCAAAACATGTAGGTCAATTTCTGGCTGCTCTGTTAGCGTAGATATACCTTCTCACTTACTGATTTTCCATGTCTTGTCCAAGGGTCCCTCACTAGGACACCACGAGACTTGAATCACGAGTAAGCAAACGACACGAGATGTGCTTGGTTTAGATAGTGTGTCGGTCACAAGCTGTTTGAATACACTGATGCTTTTAGCCGCACAATACGGGTGCAATGTTAGTCAATAAGTACGTTTACATTTATTTACTGTGTACGGAGTTAGGTAATTCGATGTCTGTATATCTCAAGTTCAAAGTTGTGTTGTGTATTAAATAGGGATACATTTTTGAATATTTATGGTATTGGTATTGTGGTGACCCCGTTTGTGAACTATGTATAACTATGCTGTAGGCAAACATCCCCCCCATGTGTCTAGTAACTAACATTATATAAAGTAGTCACTAATGTATTAATGATAAACTAAATAAACTAACATTCTCGTTTCATGTTAACTGATTAACTTGTAACAATATAGAGTGGGTGTACCTTGTTTAACAATTCATCAGCATTCATCTCTGAAACGAATCGTAATTGATTTTTAAAAATGATAGATTATGTTTATGAATGTACGAAGTGCTACGGAATAGTTAAGCATTTCGGGAGGAACGAAATCTTCGTTTCATATACTTTTTTGTTTGACTTTACTTAATTGGAAACATACGCCTTGTAAGGAATTGAGATTCTGAAGTACCTACTTAAAACTATCGGGGTTAAGTGTGAAATGTAGCATTCAGTCAGTAGACTAGAATAAAATCCGAAAAGCAATTACACGGTATGTTTAACTACTTAAATTCTGCGCCTGTAGTTTTGTTCGGTTAAGCTCCTGCCAAGATATTATCAACTTGAGGGTACTTTTTTAGTAAAAACATGGTTGCGTTTGGATTCAGTTTACCTTAGAAGAAACCGATTCATTCGCAATTCGAAGAGTGTCTCGGGTACACTCGGGCAGTGAATTTGATAAGAAAAGTGAATCGAAAATGGTAGAGCGTTAGTAAACGAAGGTTTCGTCGACTCCCGAGAGGCGAATGGATAATCTGGACATAATTTTTTTTCATGCCATTTCCAAAACTCCGTAGAAGCTTCAAGTCACCACTTCAATAGGGCATGGACTTGGCTGTTGACCAAGACTTATTTTACATGATTTTATCCTGAGATAATGAACTATTTGACACTGGCAGAAGGCACAAAGTGCGATCCCAAAAAAAGGAAGGAATGGATATCGTATCGAGTGTGTATACCGTGTTTGCGGTCGGCCGCGGCGCGGAGTGGAATGACGTGGTGGGTGGTGCGTAGGTGCACGAGCGGCAGCGCGCGCGCATGCGCACGCGGTCGGAGTGGTTCCTGCAACCAGCGGCGTCCCTGGAGGCGGGGCGGCCGCGCGCCGGTACGCCCCCCGCCCCGTGCCCGGCGCCTCCCCCGGCCCGCCCCTCGTGCTCGGCAGAGGCGCGCCAGGAGAGCAAGGCGCTCTACGTGCTTGTCGCCTGCCTAGAATTTTTGTTTTGAAACTCGCGCACCGGTACTGTGTCTGTGTTCGTTCGCTTCGGTGCGGAGGACTAACCGACGCCGGTCGGAGGCTTCGATTTCGCGCTTTCTCAGCTCTGTAATAACTTCACTTGAAAACCAGTTCCCAACCCATTGCAAGTGTGCTCATCATCTTTGACCACGCCGTTACTTAAGATCAGGAGCTGTCGTCAAAAATATAGACTGTCACCATGAAAAAATTTACAAATATGTAAATGAGTGAACATCTCTCATAATTGAAAATTTATTTTATAAGTAGATTTTCTATCGTTTACGTGCTATACTATGTTTCCCTCTGTGCTAGAATCGGAAACGAGCACTGCTTGAGAATCAACACGACCGAATCTCTATACCCATAATTTACAGAGGCAGTGTTCTGTCATACGCGAGTTAAGATGTTCACATTTTTTTCCCTAAAAGTCGTTCAAACATAATTTTTCATTGTTTTTCATTTTTCATGGTCAGCGGCGTAAGAGATCGAAGCCTTCGAAGCTTGTACTCACAACACGGTATTTAGTTAAGGGGGCTCGCTTCACGCTCGCTTGGTGACGTGGCATGACGATATTGTCCTTAGATACATCACTGCACTTCCGTGTGTTTGTGGCATGTTTTCTTAACACTCGTACCTATCGCTCTATATATATTGTACTTATATTGTAGATATTATATTACGTACACAACATTTTTTTGACTCTTTTACTTGACTCATATATAACACGAAAATAATTTTCCGATTTCAAACTAGAGAAATGTTAGAAGCCTTAATATGAAACATTGCCTAAAGTTGATCTATCCTTAAAGGAGCCTGTCGCATTCCCACGCGTCACTTTTCACGTCGGCGAGATATTGATAATTTTAAGCATTGATATAACTTTAAGCAACGGTTATAAAAGGTCCTAGAGGTTTAAAATTATTTTTATTACCGTAGAGGTGGTATTTAGGTTTTTTTGAAGCTTGTTATATAATGTGTAGTTACGATTCCAGCTTTTAAACGGTTATATATATATTTTGTTTTTATTGCGAAATTTGTAGCAAATGAGTTATGGGATTCAAGAAAAATTAAACAAGTTCGGGCAGAAGAAAATGTTTATTGTAGCATGTGATGCGTCGTATAATATACACAACTTTTTTAAGCATGTTCGATGTCGTACTATGTTATGCACATCAAAAAATAATCAAGCGATGTTTTACCAGTCGCATCATTACGGGAATCATTCACATCGACATAATGTAACGCTCTGCTAGCTTTATGACAATACTTTTATTTGTGCAAATATAATCATAAACAATCACCCTGTTGGTTGTATGTTTTTGTTTCTACAAAGTTGGTGTATCATGGCAGGCCAATTGAAATTTTATGAGTGAAATGTTCAAGTGAGTAATATGATGCTTGAAGGGTTTTATAAAAATATTCAACATTATAAAAATATTCAACATACTTTCTTTCCGTGTGTAGAAAAATAGGGTTCCTTTCAGTTATCATGTTAAGAGTATAAGTTTTACTTATTGTAAGATAAACAGCACTTTTTGTCTTTTGGATTTCACCACGTTTCAATTTCAAATTATTTTATTGGTTTGTCAGGTACAATGCTATGGTATTGCGATCGTTGTATAGATCAATCATTATGAAACATCATTTTTAATGTAACCATATCACTGTGTGGTACCATCCAACAGTACATAATCCGATTGTCTTCAAGCATGACTGAAATAATTATGGCGATGCATACACACACGGTGGGAAAACATTTACATCTCCTAATAAGGTTTAATTCCATTCCTGTCTCCATTTCTAATCCAGTTTCGGAATATAAGAAACTGAAAAATTAACTTACATTTACCATCTTCGACCACACCGTCACTTAACATCAGGTGAGCTGTAGTCAAACACCTAGCCTGTCCACCATAAAAACAAACTACACGCACATAAATTTCTTTCTGTATTTGTGTGCGTATAGTTAGCGTTAGCGTTTAACAAGCGACAATTGTAGGACCAAATATCTGTATTACTTTTTTCTAATCTGTGTTATTAGGATGTTAAATGTGTATTCGTGTGTGTATGCATCCGCCCCCCCAGTGCGAGTGGCCCCTAACCCGTCCCCCGCGCAGGTGGCGAGCGTCGCAGCTCGCGGCGTCGGTCCCGGCGCGCGCGCGTGTGCGGCGGCGGCGCCGCGTGCCGTGCGCTCACGCACTCCGACACTGAAATCCCGCTCGCTCTCCAGCCTCGTAAAGTGACCGCCTGACCGACGCCTGCCGCTCGTTTCGACTGCGCCCTCTGTCAGTCCGCTTCCAGGTAAACACGCCAACTCATCCTGCAATCCTTGCTCTCTGTTGTTTTGTCTAACCATAGACATGACATACTACAGAGGGGCAGAACCGAGCGCTTGGATCAACTGTATGCAGTTGGTTTGTCCTCGTGAATCGCTGCATAAATATTGTCATAACCCCACTGAAGTATATAATCTCTGTGGATCTAATTGTAATACGAAAATGTGTCGATATCACTTCAGTTTCCTTAGTTTAATTGTTTATTTATATTTGTAGTTTTTTTTTGTGTTTCGCCTCGTTCTGAATCCGATACGAAATGTATCTTTATGATTATGTAGAATCATATCATTAACAAATTTGACATTTATTTTGATGAAGTTCAAATTACTCACTTAGTTCAAGAAGTTTACTTAGTAGGTATAGAAAAAAGTGTCCTTGCAACACAGTTTTTAGTACTTTTATATTCATCGACAAACATCTAGGGCTAGATGCCAACACCTCATAAATATTTAATATGTAAAAAAATTAAACATGACAATATTATTTTTTATAAAAAATAATATTGTCAAATCTTTATCGTACCTACTTTTATACTAAATAATAAAAGAGTTAACTATTTATCTCCTTTTACATTTTGAAGCTATAGTTTATCATTCAGATATTAAAGTCAGAAAAAGATACCTACGCAACAGCACATAAGTAGGTAGGTACTTTATACTATATACATAATTATAAAAAAAAAAAAACTTAATTATTTACTACAATATTTTCTTTCTGGCTTCTTGTTGTCCAGTGAAAATAGAATATTTTATTCAATTCTTTTGTTATATTTCCAAGAATGCTTAGTATGCATGAATCCTTCAAGAGTGGATCCATTCATAACGTTTAAGTTGTGATTTTTAAGCGATATTCTTTTTACATTGGTGTTTGCTGGTCCATGCGTCCATTTTCTCACGCATGTGTCAAAATTCGAAATCCTATTTATATTGTCGAAATATATTAACAATAACATACAGTTAAATATTTACTAAATTAAATGTTAATTAATTTTTTTCTCTAATAGGTCAGCATCGCTGGGCACCTGCTTTTCGGTCGATTTCTGAGAGAGGCCCATGAGACAATTTTGGCACTTTTTGGAAACTCACCAAATGTCAGCCAACTATCTACTTACTTTCAAAAATATATGTGTACACGTATATTTATGTTGCGTTCAGGGACGAGATAATCGCAGTGAATTCGTAAAAATCTATCGTGCTAGATTACTGAGATTTAAAAAAAAATCTATTTAACCAAGAGTCAATAGACCTTACTTAAAACACATCTCTAAGTGATGGTACAGTTCTTATTTTGTTGCACTGAAATGTACAGGTTTTTATAAAAAGTAAATGTCGTTTGCTAGGAATTCATGTGATGGCTATAGCACAACCCGACTGTATGGATCTTTCCGTTTCGTTAAGTATCGTCACCATAGTAGATTTAGTTAGTAAACTCAAATTGATTTATTGGAACTAATTACAATGTAACAACAAACAATAGAACGACTCTACTCACAAAGGTTAAAAACTGCGTCGCGGACGATAACGCCCACGTACGAGTATAATATGTAACTTTCAGAAATGATAGAACAAATTTTCTTAAAACGAATATATTTGATTTCTTTGTGTAAGTATAAGTTTTATACGAAGAGTTGATGCAATATAATAACAATGTTCTTCAATGTAAAAAATATTCTGAAGCTGTTTAAATTAATACTTATTTACGATTCTATTACTGACTCTTGGATGCTAACTTTAAAAATAGACTTAAACCAAGAGAAATTGAATAAACAAAACGAAATGCCAAAAAATGGGGCTCTCTACATAGGTAATTGTACTATGATAAAGTAGATTTTTTTTTTATTTTTGTAAAGGAACGGGCTGATTACTTTTCCATAAGTCGAGCTTTTTTGATTCTCAGAAAACAAACATATTATATAGTAATTCTATCGAGTCCAGCTATATACGTTTTGTATTAGCCGTATACAGCAAAGGTCTTACGCTAGATTTGATTTATAAGGCGGGCTATGTGTCAAGGTAATATCCAAACGTTAATATTAATCAAAGTCGAACACAAGCTAGCGTTGAAGAAAATTAAAAATACACGTGAACTTGGCAAAATTATATTAGATACATCTCGTTTTCAAGGAACAAAATGTGTAGACAAAATCTTATCACGGCTCGCGTGCTAATTTTATTAGATGTGTATTATGATAAAAATCAAACTGTCCAAATTTAACCGTTAGTAGATGCAATACAACTGAGTTTATATATCAACGATTTTCAAAACAAAGCTTTATTCGACTTTTGATTCATATTGTAGTTAGTTTCCGATGTTTTATATTTGTACTAAATACATTCCTGTAAATAAATTGACTAGATAGTTAATTACTAATTATAGCATATTATACATTCGTAACTTCGGATTTATACATATTATAGATTTACAAACAGTTTAAGTTAGATGTAAAGAATGACATGATAGTAGATGTAATGACGTCGATTTTGTTACACTAATCTGACAGGAATAATATTAACTGTAATTTGTTTTCGTTTTAATGTGTGAAAACGAGATAGCTAAAATTAGAACTGTCAGATTTAGTTTCCAATTTAGACAATGACAATAGAGTCGACATCAGCATATATTTTATCGAATGTCTAATATTTTATGTTTTTTTTTTCTACCTCATCAAACTTATGATGTTTATCACATTATTACGTTTTCATTAATTTCGTGTACTGGCCCAGTAAAAATATTAATTTCTAAATTGTGAAGCCAAACTTTACAGTTGAATTTTGGCTCTTTAAATGAAAAGCTGTGCGAAAATGCGCGCGCGCATCTTACGGCCGGCACATATGCGTGCGCTCATTATCTGAGCCAAATGTAAAAGACTGAAAATAAATATTATTATCTTTTTGATTCCTACATGACATTTATTAAATGTATAATAATGCACGTCTGTTTCTCAGGTATTATGAAAATGTTGTCTATTAATAAATAGTACAAATGATTCGCAATATACCAGTCAAATTTTGGAGTAATTTATATATTATACTTAAATAAATATTGGTGTATATTCGAAATTTAATGTATAATTATATAGGTGCTAGTTATTAACTATAATATTTACATAGTTTTAATTTTTTGTTTCGACGTTGACATTCTTTTTTGTTTATAATTTAGAAATTTTCATGATTACGTTCTTCCATTTGCTCTAATTGACTCGTTGAGTTTTGTTAGTTTTCATATTTGTTGTACATAAATTAGTTACAAGTCGTATAACAAGTATCATTATTATTTTATAACATTTATATGCACAGCATTTCGCACATTTAACTATAAAAAATTGTTGTAAGTATATATTAAGACTGTTTTAGGTTAATTTAATTTCAATGCAAGTTTGTGAACAAAATAACGCGTCAAATTAAATAGTTCAATTTCAATTAAGCATCCGACGTAATGCGTTGCTGTGTATGACGACAGCTTAAAATATCAAGGGTGTAATAGTCGTGCCACAGGCGTCTTGGTATAATAATATAGTATTTAATGAAGCAAAAATACAGAAATAGGTAGTTGTCAAAACGGATAGAACGTACATCACCTACGGAGTTTTGGCGGGAACGCGGGAAGAGTCGTGTCGCTCCGTTGTATTTTTTTCCAAAACTCGTTTTTTGTCGAGTGTTTATGCATAAAAATGGTGGTGTTTTATTCATAAAGTACCGAATTACAAGCGCGAGTGTGGGAAAATGATATAATATGGTGAAACATGAGTTTTCGTGTTGCTTCCAAAACTCCATCGAAGCTTTGTAGTAAAGTTGCCACTACTTTACTAAAGCATGACTGGAATTAACTGACACGAACTGGACTTGACTAAGACGACTTTGACGATAACTATAGCTAAGATACAGCAGAAATAACACTTAAGACAAGGCAGTATGGCTCTATAGCTCTATATCTATAGCTTTAGCCTGCCTGAAAGGGCAAATTATTAAAAAAAAAAAACATCACCTACTCATTTATAGAAAAGTGAAAATGTGACAGCTGAGTCACAACTGTGGTGCCCTATATTTGTAAAATATTTAACAGTTGATCAAAGAGCTGTATAAAATAGAACAGCTCAGGTTTGTCTTTGTCTGTTCCGTAGCCATATGGAAAGTACCTATTGATTATAATTTAATAATCATCAGAAAAGTGTCTTGTTTGTTATGTCCAAAGTTTTAGTACATACCTACCGTATGATTGTTCTAGTAAGTTTCACGGTGCTGTTTTGGACAACAATTCGTATAGAAATATTTCCTAAATTAGAAGGTACCTATTTAGTTAGTCGTTTCAATTGCAAAGTGTGTTCAATTAGTTATATTTTAATACATGATATGAAATCTTATTGAATAATTATATCTCAGATAGATTTGTTTTTGTATTGATAGCGTGATACATATGACGGCAGCTGTGTGAAAAAAAAATTGGCTTGCAATTTTTGAATTTGCTCGTCCAAGTTCCTGTGTTCATGATTAGCGTTACGGATTAAACGAATATAGCATAACACTTATTATATTACGTATTGATAACGGAGATGAATATTTCATTTAGAATTATTATTGTATGTTGTTTTATCCTCATCACAATTGTATTAAAATCGCTAGCTTTCATCCGTCTTATGATCTGGACGATTTGTGATAGCATCACTAATTTAAAAAAAATAATTATTTAGTTTAATTTTGTCATAGTTCGCGTCCTATTTTAACATTTTTAAGAAATGTTCAGTACCTACGATCTAACATTTTTGTACAATAATTTGTTCTGAGGTCTGGGTACAATATTTTTAATTTTATAAGACTGTTCATTGTAATATTGTGTTATTATTTTATGGTTATGTTGTTACTAACACTGGAATACATTGTCTTACTTATCATTCCACCGATTTAAGTATTGAAGAAAACCAGTTGCGTTTGAGTATTATTTTCAGTCTGTATGAAAATATAGGTATATATGTAAGTAGTTTGCGTTTCAATAAAAATTGAAAAATAAATAATGTTGGGGTAAGAAATTCGAGCCATATGTTATGTGCTGGTTTTGTACTGTATGAGATAATATCTGGAAAAATAATATCTAGAATCTGCCTTAGTACTTTCTTTAAATTTTTGAATGAATTAGATTTCTAAAAGCCACTTGATACATAATTATTTAGTGATTTCTTTTTGTTAATAAACTATACTGCTTTGAACGTTCATTCGTGGGGAATTAAATAAGCAGTAAATAAGTTTTCTTATGTGTATCGTAGGTACTCGATACAAAAAGTCAAATAAAAAGCTCTTAACATATGGTGCGTTGTAAAAGGCCGTGGCAGATATAATTATATTAAGAACATCGGAATTTGACTATTAGAAAAATATTAAAATGTGTGTCAGACAAAAAAAACAATATTGATAAGTGTTCTTAACTTGTGTGCCACGTTCTTGGACATCGCGTTTGTTACAATTGTATTTTTGCAGTGTTTGGATTCAGTTGTATTATATTGGAATTTAAGATTCCTACAGTATTATATACTAAGTACTTTATTCTCTTGTGTATGGTAAATTCAGTTTGTATTATGTCACATTACTATTGCACATTTTGTACACAAACTATAAAAGGTTACACGAAATAAAAGTTTAACAAATTCTCGTAGATTTATTTTCATTTGAAACTAGCGGACGCATCGCTGTTTCACCCGTGTAGTTTCCGTTCCCGTGGGAATATAGGGATAGAAAGTAGCTTATGTCACCCGGGGATAGTGTAGCTTCTCAACGGTGAATTTTTGAAATAGGTCCAGTAGTTTCAGAGCCTATTCAATACAAACAAACAAATCTTTTCTCTTTATAATAGTATAGATAGGATAGTCCTAGTGTATTATTTTTTTCTTTGTGGGTAGTTAATAAAACAAAGTTTAATTTTGTTCTGGAATGTAATAAAAATAAAATGTACAAAAGTACCTATATTACAAAAATGTATATGGCAAGATATATTCAATTATTCAAACGTTCATTATAATTACTGGTATGCCTATCTTGTTAAGTCCACTTGCTTAGCAAGATTGATTGTCTTACTTACTAGAATTTAAACACAATTTAGACTTTTCTCTAAGACTGATCTCTTTCGATTTTTTTGCTGGGCTGAATTCTATCACTATTTCATGATATCTTTCACCTTTTTTCCTTTAACATACACCTGTACTATATTCCTATCGTCCCCTCCATAAAAGAATCTTTGTAAGAGATTGACCACATAGTCTTTGCAGCCTGGTTTTACTTCGGGGAATTCAGGAAAATGTGTGATTGGTCCATCCGTCGAGTAAACGTCTATTAGGAGAGCGTCGAACTCTTTCCCTACTTCCAAGGAACCGATTTTATCGTCTAAATTCAGTGCTGTGGAAAAAATAATTTTATTAGTACCTACTAAAGCAGGTCAAAAAAGATTTCTAGAATAAACCATTTTATTGTTATACACCTTTAGACATTCCCCTGCGAATTTAATCGGATTTTTGAACAATAATCGTTGATAGAACAGTTACCAATTACAGCTTAATCTATCTTAAGCTGAAATAACAAAAACTAAATCGTATGTGATCGTAAATGCAGTATAACAAAGCGTGATTGCGATTATTTAGATCAGAAAATAGAATCCGTACCACGAAATTTTATGAAAACGTTGAAACAGAGAAGTTTCGCTGTCTAAATGCGCTAAAACATTGGAAAAAATAGAAATGAGATCTAGTTCTATTCCAGGGCTAGGTGTGTTTACCATCTTCGAACACACCGTCACAACACCAGGTGAGCAGTGACCAAACACCTAACCAATTAAAACTTCCCTGCTTTCCCCATTGTAGACAAATATGCTACATGAAGCAAGTTTTTTTGTCAAACATAATTATCACGATTGAAATTTCACACAAGTAACATGTTAGAAAAGAAGATAAGTTTTGTACCTTTAGCTCCTCCTAAAGTTGCCATATAAAATGCATTATCGCTCGTTAACTTGGTATCGCAGTCAACAAGGGTGGCAACGTCGAGTGCCCGTCGCATCGCGTCCAGTATCGAAGCATTGTCACCGCCGGAGACATCTTAAACGGAATACAATTCTTGAAAACAAAACAGAACAAAAAGGTAAGGATGTTTTATCTTTAGAAACACAGGGTCGACAGTTTAAGCTCGTATTGGCTTGGCCAACCCTTGTGTAGCAGTTAATATGCCGCCCGAAATACCTTTGACATGGTTTGATAAATGATTTGTTTATTATAAATGGGTATAGAAAAAACCCTAGCAAGTTGAAAAAATATAGTTTTTTTTTACCCGACTGCGAATAAATACGATACGAACTTTTTAAACATATTCATTATTCCTAAATAAGTTTAAACGTACAATTTCAATATATTTTCGTAATCCCTTTTTAATTTCCTTTATTTAGATACCCTACTTGATAGGTTTGGTTAATTTTTTTATTAACATATTACTAGATACTATTTTATTTATAACTATTTCGCGCCAAAAAACCACCAGTTTTTTCCAAACAAATTGACGATACCTTAATTGTCGTAATCCATTCGGGCATTTGGAAGAAACGAGGTAAGAAAGAAATTTACATACATGTACATAGAAAATACGCGCAAAAAAACAAAACCCTTGGCAGTCGGGTAAAACAACTTTAACTTATAAAAAACAACTTTGTAGCGATGATAGCTCAGTGGTTAGCGCGGTAGGTTTGCATGCCGAAGGGCGTGGGTTCAAACCCCAACAATGAGCTTGAGCTGCCGGTGAAGGAAAACATCGTTCGGAAACCATAGCATGGTGGTAGGGTACTTTAGTACTCGGCTGGCTAGCTACCACCCTCAAGTTGAAAATCTGCCGCCAAGCATCTAACAGTGTGTTCCGGCAGCCTCACTTGAGAGCCAGTTCCATTCCAGGCTAGGTGTGCTTTACCATCTTCGACCACACCTTCACTTAACATCAGGTGAGCTGTAGTCAAACAACTAGCCTGTCAACCATAAAAAAAAAAACAAAAAAAAAATTCGACCCACGGTTGTTTCATACATTTATTTGCGTGTATTCAGTCTGTTATTTAGGTTGACATCAAGCCTTACCAGTCCCCAAGCCCACACTAATCCCATAGTGGAGTAGTTTACTGACAGGGCACGCGCCAGAGATAAGGCGGGTGTTCGAGGCGGGACAGTGCGCCACCGAAACACCTTTCAACGCAAGCAGCTTCATTTCCTCCTCGCTTAGGTGGACAGCATGAGCCATAATGCACTGGAAATAAAGACCTTATAACAATCTTTTTCAACATACAACTTGGTGGTAGATTTCCTAACAAGCAGGAGGTCGTCTAGGTAGGTACCACCGCAGTACCAGATATTCTGCCGCCAAGCAGTAGTGTGTAAACATTACTGTGTTCCGGTGTGAAGGGTATTGCAGCTAGCGAAATTACTAGGCTGTTGAGACTAACCATCGAAAGTCTCAATGTAATGAGCGCCAAAGCAGTGATGCCCTGGACTTTGTTTTATTACTCAATGTTCTGTGTATCGCTGCAATGGTTATGGACAGGCGTCATCTCTTACCATCAGGAGAGTCTCGTCGGTCTCATTATTTTTCACATTAAAAAAAATAAATTAACATAAAGTTATCTGTAGTACCCATAAGCTTTGTTCAATTAGCAATTAGCTAGTTGTACTCACGACAAAATTTTGCATATACCTAATTACTCTTATTGTTATGATGGAGTATGTATAATGGGAGATTAAACTAAATTATGGTATTAAAGGTTTTAAAAAAAACTAGTTTCGCACCATGAGGGCCTCAGAATTTTCCATTCTTAAGTCTAGATTTGGTTGTATGAATTTTGCACAATTTGAATCATACATTACCTTGTCAGTTAAAATGTTACAATTGTCATAGACATTGGAGTAGCTATTACAACCAGGGTTCTTTTCCAGTACATAGTCAATTTCTTTCAGATTTTCTGAGAGGTGGCTCTGCAAACAAAAAGTATTAGCTTTGTAATTTATACACATCTGGCCATTTTAATAATGCAGTGCACTCCCCTTAAAATAGATACCATACATACATTGCAATCACCATTTCTAGAAGGTGATTGAAATGGTCCAATTTATTGTTGTAGGGTAAAATCTACCATCTCAGTATGGTTAACTATGAAACAGTTATTAGAACAGTAACTTCTTTATAGCCAGTTCCCATCCCAGGCTAGATGTTTAACCAAATAAATATGTTCATAGTATTTATTTGTGTGAGATTTATTTTGTTGGATGTTGTACAAAGTTATATCGTCAACTTTGTATGAGCTGTCAAAAATCGGTTAACATTATGGACAATGTACTTCCATAGTACAAGCTTTGCTTAGTTTGGGGTCAGATGGCGCGATGTCAACACTTAAAACACACACACTAAAAACTGACCTGTATCCTGCAGTTATATTTTTTGGCTAGTTCTGCTAAACTAGTCATTAGTTTTTGATCACAACTGACTGCAAATCTCGGCGTCACAACAGGTTGCACTAAGTCATTCTGAAAAAAGATTTACATTATAATTATTCTTTAGTTTGGAAGCATTCACATTTCTTTGCCCTAACCACTACCAGTGGCGCCACTAGTAGTTTAGTGGGAATCGATGGAAATAAACCTTTTTGCATGTGCACCTTTTCTGGGTGTACTGTATGTATTATAAGTATGCATTTACAAAAAAAAGTATCTAAGTATGCTGTCAGCTGTCTGGTTCCCATAGTACAAGCTTTGCTTAGTTTGGGGCTAGATGGCGCTGTGTTAAAATGTGTCTCCAATATTTATTTATTTATGTATAGGGTATAATGCAACACTAGGTTACTCACGCTCTTATAAGTTCGGATGGCTAGTGTGGAGGTAGGGAAATGGGATATAATTTTCATCAAATTTGGTAATAGGTATAATGTGCTTCAAATATGTATTATTTCGTCCTAGGTTGGTAATTAGCACTGATAGATGCAAGGATGGTAAAATGCTTACAAATAAATTACATGTTACTTTCATATGTGCCTGATATATCAGCTACAGTAATGTGTTAAAAAATTCTTTATTGAATGCATTTTACAAACCTGAAACTCTAAAACTCCCTTAACAAACTGCTCAGTTTCTGCCATTTCTGTTTCAGTAGTGTTGTAGTAATCATGATTGTTTTTCTCATTCATACTGACTTTGCCCACTAGAGCCCTCTGGTGGTGTTTGATGGCACTTTTGACTAGTTCTAGAGTTCCCTCAACATGTATTGAGCCAAAGTAACAGGCAGTTGTAGTTCCATTGTTTATTAACTTTTTCTGAAATATTAAGCATATATATCTAAACCGATTTTAATTTGTATTGTTATTCATAATGATGTGAAACATACAGAACTGACGAATTTATAGCATCATCACTAAATATTAAAAAAAAACTATTATTGTTTTAGTTGTATTTTGCATTCTTATTATTATTCCAAGTGGGGGTGATAAGTCCTACACTGACATCCCACTTAGGGTGTTTTGTGCATTTCCCCCTATCAGCGTCTACCCAACTCCTTGAGAAATATCGGAGTGAGGCCCTGAGCCGCTGGCATAGTAGCTCCAGTGAGTTGTATTTCGCATGCATTAGTTTGTTGTACTTACAATACATAATTCTAGGACATGTTAAATTTACTTGACCATGAGTATGTTTAAAAATTCTTATCTTTATTATGACTTATTATTGAGAATTATTATTACCACCCAAGATGAGAAATAATTGTTACTATGTCTTTAATAGATAAGAAAAACATACCACAACTTTATCATACACTCGTGATGCAAAGTTTACATCACTATATCTCTTTTCAAGTGGGAATGTGTAAGAATCCAGCCATTCCAGCAATGGTTTATCCAAGCCCAGACCGAGGTTAGGGAATTGTGGGGCATGTGTATGACAATCAATAAACCCAGGCATTAGAAATTGGTTTTCATTCATTTGTATCAACTCATTGTTGGTAAGCATGTTACTTTTCTTGAGATCCTCAAATGTTTTCTTGTCATGAATGTGAGAAATCTGAAAATTTAAATGAAAGTATTTACTCTTATATTTACCTACTTAGTAAGTATTTAACTAGTGTGTAGCATTATGAAATAGAGTTTGAAAAGCTAGGTACTAATTTTATTATGCAGAAAAGCGATTTCTTATGACAAATAAATTAATGCAACTTGTGAAGAAATGTATGGCCATTTAAAAATGTATACCACTAGTTACATAGATACTTACTATCCCATTTTCCACTGCTATATACGCGTTAATAAGGACACCGGAATTAGGATTTACAATGTTACCCGCAATTGTAAAACTTTTAGCTGTCATTTTTAAAGTTTTTAACAAAACTTTATGTAAATTTCGGCGGCTGAATCCCAATTATTACGTTGGAACTAACACAGTGAAACAATTACCTTTAGGTTTTATTTATCATTAATAGATAGGAACAATTAGATATTTCCGTAAAGGTTTTATATTTACATATTTTATAACACGGCCGTACCGGAAGTCTAATCCCCGGATAGTGGGAAATTGGAAATGGAAAAGTGGGAGGGAGAGAACAAATGTCATTTTTCTTCTTTGTTCTTGGCATCGTACTTTGTGTATTTGTCAGTGTGAAATATTTTATGAAAAATCAAGTTCATTATGCTAAAGTGAGTGCTAAAGTCATTATGTCACACAGTGTCTTGGTCAAGTCCGGTCATGCCCTATTATAGAAGTTGTGACTTTACAATAAGCTTCGATAGAGTTTTTTGGAGGAACGTGCAAAAGCATGTTTTATCACATATCTTACGTTCCCACATTCCCCCACGTACTTCACTTTGAATAAGTTTTAGAAAATAATTTAGAGCACTTTTTGGTTCCCACTTTTTTTTTCGTTAATTTGCCCTTTCGGGCAGGCTAAAGCTATAAAACCATACTGCCTCGTCTTCAGTGTTATTTCTGCTGTATCTTAACTATGGTTATCGTCAAAGTCGTCTTAGTCAAGTCCAGTTCGTGTCAGTTCGTGCCAGTCATGCTTTAGTAAAGTAGTGGCAACTTTACTATAAAGCTTCGATGGAGTTTTGGAAGCAACACGAAAACTCATGTTTCACCACATTATATCATTTTCCCACACTCGCGCTTGTAATTCGGCACTTTATGAATAAAACACTACCATATTTATGCATAAACACTCGACAAAACACTAGTTTTGGAAAAAAATACAACGGAGCGACACGACTCTTCCCGCGTTCCCGCCACAACTCCTTTTGGTTCCCATTAAAACAACACTACAGTGTCATTATCAATTTTGACTTGCAACAAATGTCATTGTCCGCTTGTGTTTTTTCTTTTGTTTTTACCATTAGCCTTTGTACATTCTGCCAATGTCACGAATTTAAAATAGTCTTTGGACAATACAATACACCAAAAGTTTATTCATATCCGCGTTGTGGAGATATTGCTACAAGTTCCTAATTCCTAGTTATAGCGTTATAGTAGTTATAGCGGATTACTAGGTTTGAGTACGGAATCAGAGTTAAAATTGTGTTATAATTTTTATTGCAAATATTATCCCCTCTTTGGTAAAAACCTCTAATTAAATTTGCTTTCAATCCGGAGTTTTGGCGGGAATGCGGGAAGAGTCGTGTCGCCCCGTTGTATTTTTTTCCAAAACTAGTGTTTTGTCGAGTGTTTATGCATAAAAATGGTGGCGTTTTATTCATAAAGTGCCGAATTACAAGCGTGAGTGTGGGAAAATGATATAATGTGGTGAAACATGACTTTTCGTGTTGCTTCCAAAACTCCATCGAAGCTTTATAGTAAAGTCGCCACTACTTTACTAAAGCATGACTGAACTTAACTGACACGAACTGGACTTGACTAAGACGACTTTGACGATAGCTATAGCTAAGATACAGCAGAAATAACACTTAAGACAAGGCAGTATGGCTTTATAGCTTTAGCCTGCCCAAAGGGGCAAATTATTAAAAAAAAAAAAAAAAAATTGCTTTCAATCCTTATAATATATTTATTATTTACTGTAGGTGCTTCTATATTTACAGTAGGTCTTTGGTGTGTACAGTAAAAAGTTTATTTATCTATCCAACATTGTAAAAGTAGTAGGTTAGTAGTAGGTATACGAGCATGTACTATGTACGTTTACCCACTCATACTCCAAACATTGAATGGCCGTTTATACTGTGAGATCCCATGACATAGTAAACAAAATACAAACACGTCGTTAACGTTATATTAAAAATGAACTTTTCCCCTTTGCGCCCTTCTACACAATAGAAATAAATAACTTTAAGCTTCAAGTAATAAAAAAACTTGCGCACATTTTATTATAATTATTGGGTAGGTGCAACAGCGACTTAAGGACAATTTTCTACAAAGACTGATAGGTATCTACATTCTTTATTCTTTTCACACTACGATTTACACAGTGATCATTTATTACTCATAAACGGCAGTTTATGCAAAAAGATTTACAGTTCTGATATTATTATGTAGTTATGATTAAACTTGCATGTAGGTCTAGGTATGATAAAAATTGAGACCCGGCTCCAAGTAAATGAATACGTAAACTTTTTCGCAGTAGCAAAACACTAAAATACATCTTGCTAACGATGACACATATGTTTTATTCTGTCTTTATATCTTTTCTAAGATCGAAATATCTTCAAAATCCACGACCTAGTAGATATATATATGCATGTACATACGTGTATGTAGGTAACTTAAGATCTAGCAAAGCCTCGTCGTATTGATCCTATACATGAGCTGGTACCAAGTGGCTTGGGTGTGCTCCGCGCCTGATTGCCAAGGCATGAAATAGCCGGCGCGAGCACTTTGCACCCAAAACACAGAGTTGGAGATGGCAGCTCGTGCTAGTGCTTCTTCTAGTCGATTGTTCATACGACGCGCTTCTTCCATCGCCTGTGACAAAGCAACATAAGGAGTAAAGCCAGTTTTTTGAGATCACCCAGCTCAAAAAATTATCGATAAAGTATGCGTAACCAAGTAGTAAAAATGTTTGAAAAAAGTAGTTAACTGACAAAAGCGCGGTCGTAGTTTTCATAAATGTTTAATTTTTATCGATCATCAACTTGATTTTATATCCAGAAGATTTTGTGCTAGGCACTAAAATATCGAAAGCTCTTTCGCTCATTTTATACTAGTCGTAGTACCGATGGAACCATACATCAGAATAAACATTTTCTGATCCAGCAAACTGGACTATTTACAGGAGAGTAGGCTAACGAAACTTTTTACGCGAGTAGGTAAATTTTAATTTTATCAGGCGCTATCTTATATTTGTATACCTACTGAATTTTAAATAGGTACTTAATAAAAAAAAAAAATTATTTATTTGGAATAGTTTACAACGTAACAATATATCTCGGTTGTAACAATAGATATCGGATGCTGTATCACGACTCGTAGCCACAACACCTAGAGTTTACTTTAAATAACAAGGTATAATAATAACACATACATACATAATTATCATAATAATTATACTTGAACTAAAAATATTAAACGCCTGCAATAATTAAGCTGAGGATTGAGCAAGACAATTTAGGCAAAAAACTCAAGTTCAAAATAATTGAAGTTTTCGATACTAAAATGTATGAAAAATTTCAGTACTTCACTTGATGTTACTTTCAGTTTCCGTTTAAGCCCGCCAGAGGCGCTGACCTATTTTGTTTACCCATTTTAGTGACGAATACTTGAAAAAAGTTTTATCGCAAAATGCTATGCTGTATCTATTACACACATTATTGGCAAATAATTCAAAGTCAGCGTAAATTACATACAAGTACCTATGCTGGTAAATAGGAACTAACTTGATTTAATAAGTTTATAGAGGGCTGTATCCGTCCTGAGAGTTTCAAAGAGTTCGCTTTCAACAGCATCCAACGCGGGAATATAGTACGCGTCACACGAGCATCTCTCTCCAATCTGGTGAGCTCCCGGTCGGCAATGGAGCGCAGTTCCATCAAATCTACCACCTAAAACATGCGAAGGAAATGATTAGACAGATAAATAAACTCTTTATTCTTCACATCAGACTAATTTGACTATGTAAGTCTGTATTAAAAAAAAACCTATCTAGCACAATGGTAAGCTGTGGTCAAACACCTAGCCAGTTAATCATAAAAAAACATGTGAAAATAAATATTATAAGTACCTTTCTGAGATCGTCGACTTTCCTAGCTAAGCTTTCCAACATTCCATCAGCTAACCTCATCGCGCTTAACAGGTTAGTAAATGTGCCATCATTATCATCACTGGATGCCCAACTCAGGGCCTCAGTTTCGAAACGTTTTGCTTTCTTTTCTGAATCGGCTCTGAGCCAATACGTCCATAGATTAACAATCAAGCGCCGCCGGCCGGGACCAGCCGATTTTCCTTTACTCAACGCACACTCGGCGTACATGCTAATATCATGAGGGTTTTCTAACTGGAAGCCGGCGTCCAGTATCATGTCCATGCAAAGTGCATAATACCACGTTTCACAATTATATGACACTCGAGTTTGGCTCAGACGCATTGACAGGAGCAACACGTCTATAGACTCTTCTATACGTCGTCGGGCAAGCAAAACGTAAAACAGGTCAGGAATTATGTCTAAAGCTACACTGTCAGCTTGGAGAAATCGGCTCACAGTAAGTGCTCGGAAGCCAGAATGTATGGTGGCTACGAGCTGACCTCTAGCTAAGCGCGCTCTGAAAGTTCCCATAAAAAGTTTTCCAACAGCGTATAATTCATCCGCGTTAATAGGGCGACCTAATCTTTGTAACGAGGTGGAAATCATTTTTTCAATATCAGCTGTTACGTCAGGCGCTCCTCGGTCAAGTTCCACTTGAATGGCGTTGCTGTATGCATCACACATGTCAACTAAATTACAATCTACTTCTTGTACAATTTCCAAAGCTTTGTATGATGTTAATTTTGACAGTCTTTCCTCGCCCATCGAGGAGAACAGCAGCGTCGCGACATTAAGACAATACACGGAATCTGATACAATCATCAGAGTGTTCGTACGATATTTCTGTCTTTTCATTTTAAAATACTTGATAAAAGTTTTTAACGGTAGCAGGCCCGAAACTTTGTCTAGATTTATTCGGTAAATTTTTAATGCATGATCTAGTTGCATTTTGGCTCCAGCAATTCTACCGCTAGAAAGACAGGCAGCAGCTCGCAGTGAGTAAATTTTACCCAAATATCTTCGCATATCGAAATTGCTTAATGTCATCTTGTGTTCTGTACACATATTTTCTGCATCTTCAAGTTTAGGAAATACAGTATCTACATTGTCGCCTAATAAATTTAAGTAACAAAATGTAATCATAAATTCTATTGCTTTGTTTTTAAGTTCAGCTTGTACAGCATGATGTATTAGTTGTCCGTAAATTGCAACATGTAAATCAGCACAGGTGCATTTGCTAAAATTAATTTCTGATATTCCGCACTCAACTTTAATATTTAAAGATCTTCTAAATCTATCTCTTTGCATTCGATCATCATCGATTTTGTCGAGGCTGTCAACAATTCCTAATACATGCCAGTCATGAATGAATTCGGCTTCTGTCACTTCACGGAGCATATCAAAAATTTTGTTTGGTTCTTTAGCTTCTACTCCAGATTTCACTAGACTGTAATTTGTCATTGTAACTCTTTTAGAAGGTTTAGAGTTTGTAACGTCTTGACTTAATTTACTTTTCAATATTGGAGTATATTGCATTTTAATTTTATTAGAAGACTTTTCAGGGTCCTGAATCACCGCATCACTGACAGGTTTCGTGACGTCAGCTTCTTTTTTGTTTGCATGTAATGTTTCTGACTGACTCCTAACTAAGTTTTTACTTTCCCCAGAGTCTTCTTTATATCTTAAATCAGGATGTGGTTCCATTTCATTTAATTCTTGTGATTCATTTGAAGAGCTTTGTTCGTTAGGTAACTCATCACTATGGTAGCTGATAGATGAGTCGCTTAGTTGAAGACTCGTTATAGATTGTACTATCATGATTGCACCTCCACACGTAGGACATTTTTGCCTATTATTTTCCAAGTAATTGACGATTCGTGAGTGAAATTCTTTTTTCTGATTTAATGGTAGTAATTCGTAGCAAGTTTTCCTAGAACTTTTGTTCTTAAATCTCATTACTTTACAAAATGCATACTTTGGAAGGTTTTCTGGACTGTTTTCAGGATCGTAATCAAAAGAACAGCTGCATGCTAAATTTGAATCGGCATGTGAACGTGTAATAGTTGTACTTGAAGAACTCTGACTACTGTATCTTTGGCCAGTTAAAGTTGCACATGTCAAAATTCTCATGGCAAATAACCTTTTAATAGCTTTTGCTGTAGTTAACCAGTTGTTTTCATACATAATACTTTCTAAAAGAGTTCTTGAGAGTACGTTGCCAATCACTGACGCAATTTTCAGCAATAGCTGTTGGTATGGTGTTAAAGAATCTATTTGTATCATAATGAGTGCGTCAAGATTTTGCACGTTTATATTTGTATTTAGTTCATTTTTATCAGTAACAATGCAGATAGTTATCTCATCAGTTGAATTTTGCTGTATTAGTTCATCTAATGTTTGTTGATCTCTTGCGTCAAGGGCTTGTGGATATAGTACAGTGTCATTCGGAAATATCAGATCTTCGTATTCAAAATTGTATTTTTCTTCTTTTTGTATTTTCTTTAATTCAAGAGCACCATTTGAAAATAAATGAGTTATGAAAGTTTCCACTACTCCCGGTAATCCATTGCATTTTGATATCAAAGCGTCGCAGAGATTTTTTGGGACGGCAGTGACGTCAAGAAGTTGGCAGGCTAATGCCGGTATCCACGATGACCCTAGCGCGCCCAATACTATTTTTCGTACACTATCGTTAATGAAAGCACTATAGAGCCAATTGTTTACCGAATTATATTTACCTCTAGTTACGGTCATGACAAAAAATATTTTCATTGAGCAAAACATAAGTGAAATGAATTCCCACGATGATGAATCCATATTTTGTAAATCGTCTAAAAATATAACGTGAATATCTTGAACTGCACCTATTAGTTTTGAGAACACAACTTTTCCCTTTTCTTTTCGTTTCCTTTCATCTTGCATGTACATACCTTCATGATATGCAAAACGTACTTTGATAATATTATTTAAATAGCATAAATCTTCACTGTAAACTTGTAACAGTTGAACGACTTTTTCTTCTTTGATAAAACCTGTTATAGGTTCCTTGAGACCTAATATACGATTGACGATTTGACTTAACGCCAAGTACGAGGTAGCGGAATGAATTGATGATAAACAAATGTAACAAACCCGGAAACCTCTATTCCTCGCATGCCTCGCCATCCATTCGAGCAATCTACTCTTTCCTATACGTGGTTCACCAACCAAAAGTAAGGCATCAAAGTCTCTGTATACTGTTGAGTGGCTATCATCCAACCAGGTTTGGAAATATTCCATTTCGTCGGATCGATCAAGAAGCGGTTGCGTCATGGGTATATCATATAATTCTTTAACTCTCATTTCTTCAGTGTACTCGTAGATTTTTCCAACATTACCAATTCCTTTAAGTTCTGTTTCTGGTTGGAGAGTAAAACCATTTGCAGACATTTTACTTTTTACGTAAGTAGTCTCATCACACGTGACCCTATTTCGAAATTTACACATAAGTCTTGCAGCTTTGTTGACAATAGCCCCGATGACCGTAAATTCTCTTCTTAGAGGGTGACCTACGACACCACAGTAGACCTGCCCCGTTGTCACACCGATAGAAACGTCTTGAACACCATCTAGAGCCGACAATGATCTCCTGATATTATATCCACATTTTAATGCTGCTTGAGCTTCAGATTCATGTTTAAAACCTCGTAATCCAAATACTACCAGAATCATGATGTCTTTGTCGAAAAGAATTATTTTGTTCACACAACCCATAGACTTGTACACTATTTCACATGTTATCTGATAAGCATTGTTTACGATTGTAACTAATTGTGGAAATGGGCATTCCCTTGGTTTCAGTGTTAGAAATAATATTGAAACTAATCTCATTTCTGTTAAATATTCTAGTGGTTGATGAGCATCGATTTGTGTAAGTACAGGTCTTATCATGAATTTTCGGATTTCAGAGCCGATATTTTTTTCTTCGGCTTGCAAGATTGTTTTGCGAAGTTCGAGAGCATCATTTTTCTTTAGCACATCTACAGCGTTTAAATTGTTAGGAGAATCCCATAGACTATCGGGAAGGTTTTCAAGAGCACTAAAAGGTCTCTTCATTTGTTTGGTCATACTTGAAAAGCCAAGAAATGGTTTGGTTACGTCTTTTTCATGTGGATCGTAAAGGATAGATTTAACAGTTACGTGGCCGTCACTATGCACTACATGATCATAATTTCTAGAATAACAGTGAGCCCAAGCATTTGGAGTCAATTTCACCTCTCCAGAAGAACAAAGACTTTCCGCTAGTTTTGCTTCGAGGACAGGCAATCCAATCATGACATAGTTCATATCGATACCAGTGCCAATCGGTGCAAATATAAGATTGCCTGCTGAAATTGCCAATTTAACTCTTAGGCTGACTTTAACATCTGTCTCGTAAGAAGAATACGAGTGTTGTATGATTAAAGCACATGCTATAGCAGTGTGGATAGTATGGCTTAAAAAAGTTCGTTTGTCTGTTTTCCAAAGCGCCAAGAAAGCGTCACCGGCAAATTTTAAGATATCCCCTCCGTGGCTGTAGATCAGCTCTACTAGTGAACCGATGTAAGTGTTTAGTGTCATTGTGAGACGGTACGTTCCGCCTTTGCCGAAATTGTTGTATCGTTCTGATAGGGCTGTAAATCCTGAGACATCTGCCATGAGGAGGACGCCTACAAAGCGTTTTGGATCAAGTTCGTCAAACCTGAAACAGAGTTCTTTTAAATTTTTTTTTACAAAAATGTCACCTTAGTTCCTGTGGCATATTAATCTCATGAGATATATACAGAATGACAATACAGATATTATTTTTTATGGCGTACTCGTTAAAGATTATAAACATTTGTTTATTCACAAAATGTTTGCCCTGAGTAGGAATCGAATAAATAAATTATTAGAGTAAAAGTACTTTTTAAAACTTTTGAAAAATAAAGAAAAATCTATGAAAACAGCCCCGTTTGACAGCCCCGTTGGCTCATTGGTAGTGTATCTGCCTTGAGAGCTGTAGGGTGTGGGTTCGATTCCTACTCAGGGCAAACATTTTGTGAATAAACAAATGTTTGTTGTGTGTCTGGGTGTTCTGTATGTATTATAAGTATGTATTTACAAAAAAAAAGTATTTAATTATTCTATGAGTTATCTGTCTCCCATAGTACAAGCTTTGCTAAGTTTGGGGTCAGATGGCACTGTGTGTAATGTCCTACGATATATATTTATTTAAAAAAAATGTTTTTTTCAATTCGTGCGTCAATTGTAGAAGTAATAGTTACTGTTCTGGGTCCTAAATCAAATTTATAGTCTAGCGATTGTTCATTTTTACTGACAACCACGTATCGTAAAATAAAATTACTTGTTCATGAGCAGTATCTCGTCAGGCAACAGAGTAGCTAGTATAACAGTCTGTTTTCTGGTGAGATGGACCTCCACGTCCTGATCAGCTTTGTCAGTTGATGAGCTTCTCCTGTTGAAGAACTCTTGAACCCAGTCTTTAATTTCGTTGTATTTTGGTTCATCGTCACCTGAGTCCTCTTCAAAAAGCTCATGACCTATTGTGTTATAAACAAAGTAATATGTATGACAGAGCTATAAACTAGCCAATGGGTCTAAAGTACTTTTTCTAAATTTAAGAATCAAGTCCTTGGTCTCGTCCTCCCCTAACAACTCTTCACGGCAATGGAAACAAAAAAGTACTCATATTTATGGTACCAAATTAAGCGACAGAATAGTTGAGGAGGGTCCAAAACTCGATTAGATTTGTGTCTAAGCTTAACGCAAATTTTTTAGCAGTTGTGAATTTCATGGCAGGTGCTTAATTTTGTGTTTAAAATATGAGTGGATAATATGGTTTTTGTACCTTTACTAGATATCCTTTTTGCGTAAGTTCTCCATTTCTCGGAGTTGGACATTACATTCATAGATGTTCTTCGGGATCTAGTGCGAGATTTTCTGAAGTTCATGTTGAAAGAGTGTTTGTAACTAAAATTTGGAAAACATGGTATGATTGCCGTTCTCACTTATCCTTAGCCCTAACATAAAAAATCTCGCAGGTCACGCTTTTTGATTGCTTGTTGCAAATTTTTATTCATGATACAGATTCGCAAATTGGCTTAAATGTATTTATACTAAACTGCAGTTATTACAAGTTTACCTCTCCATATGTCTAAGTTTAATTTGACAGTGATTAGGTATCTCTTCGGTGATTTTGACTTCAATGTGACATTAACTTACATAAGGTTTTAAGTTTACTAGATCTTTTTATCTTATTCTGTACATAAAATTAATGAGACGAACGAAGGTTCTATTGGTGGCCTATCCCTGACTATTCCAGCAGGGGCCAGAACTTTAAGCAACATAACAAAGTCCAGGGCATTGATGCTCTGGCGCTCATTACTTTGAAACATTCAATAGTTAGGCTTAGTAGTCCTGCAATTTCGCTAGATGCAGTACCGTTTAAACCGGAGCACAATAACATTTACACACTACTGCTTGGCGACAGAATATTTGATGCTGCGGTAGTACCTACCTACCCAAACGTCCTGATATGGAGTTCTAACGCCTAGTATTTATGAGATATTCTTATAAGTCCGCGAATTCCTAAAAGAGTAGATTAGAAGTGGTAGAAGGGTACAAAGTTCTTCAACCATCTCACAAAGACCTGGAACAAATATTCCTAACGTACAACATTATTATCTAATTAGGAATATTTTACGACATTCCCACTATATTTTATCTCTTGTTCATTGTTTATCACCATTTGCCCTATCAACAACAATTACTCATTAGCTAGTGGTTCTATTGTCTGAATTGATTTACGATTTGTATTGCTGTGTTCTATCAGTGAAAAGTATTGAGCAAATTAGACACCATTATCGCTTGCCTCGGCGTAGAAACTGAAAATGGATGCAGAAATGTTTAAAGATGTGACTGTATCCATTTCAGCGGCCGGCGACATCGACTTTTAATCTTTTCCCTAAGTATTTAGGACTTAACAATGTTGGAGTTGCCAGCATCGAGACAAATCCCAAGTATGTAGGGCTTAACGATGCTGGAGTTGCAAAAGAAAAGAATTATTATAGGTCATAATTCAGCCGACCAAAGAAATATTAATAGATATCCAACTTAGCTAGAACACGGCAGTCTTGAAATTGGAGATACCATAGCAATTAAAAGCAGAACTGTTTTAATTGCTAATACCAAATATCTTGAAAGGTTGAAGTATTATTGTATTGGTTGTGGTCATTATGCAAGAATATTTAATGGGGGCTGTGCTTGCCGTACCGAGTTCTGGAATCGTTTCAGTCGAATTCAAAGTTTTTGACAGCTTGTTAATTTCTTTTTCACTAGAGCTATTTGCTTGTTTTGTCACTTTGCCATTGAATACAGCCAGTGGAAAATTGTCTTTCTTAGATTTAACAAACAATACCGATAGTCAAAAACAAATGCAAAAAAACCCCCCAAAAAAAAAACTTTACCTACCTACGTGTAATAAACATGGATAGTGTAAACAAAAACGTGTCTCTACAATACAAACAAAATCTCTCTCTCTCGAATTGTTACAGTCATTTCAAGTTCCACTGCCAACAGTCTATGACAGACCATTATCGTGCTAAGTCGTGTATGGTGGAAGGTGCAATGGAGTTAAACGGACATTCCTTTCTGGACAAAGTGCTGGAGATTGTAAAAGATGAAAGAGAGGAAGGAGTTCCGCTGATACATTTCAGACATCCTAAAGAATTGGAGGTAACTGTCTAGTTAATATTTATTGTCTGTAAAAATAAGGGTAGGTACTAACGTCTTCGTCGTTAACGGAATCTTTAATCATAAGCTTTTAATTTTGAAAACATTTTTCACAGTTGTATTAGTAAAGTTTAAACGGAATTTGATTTAGTTATAAGTATGTATTTACCTAGATGTATACAAATACATATTAAAATATTATCCGTGACCACTGCAGTTAAACACATTATTGCTTTACCTAATAAAATGTACCTAGATACGCGTTAGATTATGTGAGATTTGAAAATGTATTTTGTAATAATAGCTAAACCAATCGCTAAACGATCGACACACAAGAGTTTTTATTAAATGTAATATGTACTTGTACTATGGGAGCCAGATAGCCGATATACTTGTACAGTTTTTTTTTGAAAATACATAATTACAATATATACAGAACACACATCTATGATAGTGACACAAATGTTACTCCTGAGTGGGAATCGAACCCACGCCTTTCAACTCTCGAAGCAATATCTAATATTACCAAAGAAACTAACAGTTAATTTTGGCGGAAACGTTTAAAAAATAATGCTACGTTATATATCTACACTTGTGTTTTTTTTTATGTTTAAAAAAGTGGCATTTTATTCGTTAAGTGTTGATTAAGTGCATATCTTTTAGTGTTGTTCACAAAACTCCGCCAAAGCTTTTTGTAAAGTAGCCGCTACTTTACCAAGCCATTACCGGATTTGACCTAGATAAAATTTTTGTTGCCTTGACTGTTTTATCTTGATTTTCAATAATATACCTACTTTAAAATATTAAAATACTTGACAAAATGTAAAAACTTGACACTAGACAAAAACGGTAAAATATTTAAAGTGCAAGTCAGACTCGGCCACCGAGGGTTCCGTACAAACGATGATGAATAACTCTATTTTTTGTGATTAAATTAAAAATGTTCAGATTTTGAATGATTTCCTTTATGTGTACTAATAAGCCAATGCTTTTTGCCAAATTTTGTAGTTCTAGATCAACGGGAAGTACCTTATAGTCTTTGATTTCCATGTGAGTGTCGAAATATGCAGTTTTTTCCGACATAAACGGCTGTAACTGTTTTTACGACAACTGAGAAGTTTAATTTATTCACAGCGGGAAGGGACTACAGATCTGCGTATATGGTATTAATTTCAATTCGATTCCCTCCATGTGTGTTTGAAATACATGGTCTTGACAGATGGACAGACGCACAGACGGACAACAAAGTGACCCTACAAGGGTTCCGTTTTTTTCCTTTTGAGGTACGGAACCCTAAAAATGAAAAGAACGATAGACGCGGATTTTCAGCTCTAGCTGAAGCGAAAATACATCGAGCCCTATATGTCTTTTAAATGATGTTTGCATTACATGGAACGCGTTAATTAATGTAACCTCGAGCCCAATTAGAAGCCCTATTTTTTAATCATGTACTAGGTAATGAATACATTACCTTCTGCACAATTGAATAAGTAGAGTAAATCAGCTCTCCAGAATTTTCTTGTAACTTGTTGAAACGAGCACGTCAATCTGTTAAGGTAAGTATTATATTTGCTTAATGCTTTATGAAAAAAAGTAAAAAGTAAAACGAACATTCAAAATTAAATGTGTTTACAAAACTCCATGTGTATGCTGTTGACCGTTGAGAAGTTCCCTTGCCTGAGCTTGCGAGATTTCACTTAAGCAAATTAACATGACAAACTTTGCAAATTAAATAAAAGCTTGTAATAATATTAAAAAATAGCTCATCTCTCAATTACATTAACATGTCTAAGATAATTATGCTATCTAAAATGGCATATCGCCAAAATCCCACTAATATTATAAATGTGAAAGTTTGGATGGATGGATGGATGGATGGATGTTTGTTACTCTTTCACGCAAAAACCACAGAACAGATTTGGATGAAATTTAGTATGAAGGTAGCTGAAACCCTGAATTAACACATAAGCTTCTTTTTATCCCGAAAACATGTAGCGGGTAACAACGCGGCTAATTATAAATAAACTTTACTTCATTATAGTAATCAGCCTGTTATAATTATGATGAATATAAAATTAAAGTGATGCCACTCTAGCATATGCGATGGACAAAATTTCTTAATGTGGAAACATGACAAAGGATATAGTTAACATTTCGTTTTCGCAAGTAGATAAAGTTTTGTCACGGCTCGCGCACTAGGCTGTATGGGTCTGGATTAGGCCTCTCCTAAGGCACGCTATTCTCTTCTTTTTCGCTTCCAGTTACTCCAAGAACTATATCACTCAATTGATCTCACAGCAAAAATATATGAATAATCTTTCCTTAGGTCGGAATAAGATTTGATTGCTCATTGTCTGAGCGTCAATGAGTGGACGATAGCTGATAACCACAACCTAATCAGCGACGCCGTCTCCGTAACCTCGGGTAATGACATGATATCACATCTGTTATAGGTTATATATACACCTATAGTACGATAGTTTATTGCATTGTTATTTTATATTATTATGCAGCAATTACTGTAATGTTTTGTAAACACTAAATTATTGTTTCCGGATGGCAATAGTATCGAACGAGTAGGTAGTAGGTACCTACTAGTTGCAATGCGTTCTCATAGTAAAGGAGAACGTTGACAAAAATAATAAAATTATCCATGTTGCTATGATCTCCATTAGTACCGATATCGATATGACCGGATCATATCTACTTTAAAAAGCAAGTTATTTATTTAATCATAATATATCTAAAAAATACACTCGAAACTTTGAAACTTGTTGAAACTTTGGGTCCGTGAGGGCCGGCCGCTCTCGAACTGTATCGGGACCTGGCCAAACGTCTAGAGGAGGCTTCAGGTGACCAGAATGCTGGTATCTACTTTGGTCAAAAACTAAGCATTGCCATCCAGCGTGGCAATGTTGCCAGCATTCTGGCCACATATCCCTCCTCTGACGGTTTTTTAGACTAAGTTTTTTGTATACGTTTTGTAAATAGGTAGTATAATAAAAACAAGTTAAGTTTTGTGTTTGTCATTTCGACTAGCACGTTACACTGTTCCACATAATACGACGCATCACTTTCTTCACGTCACGTCAACTAAAAAATCGTAACTACCTAGTATTGCTAACGATTTTACTGACATATATGTACATAGGTATATATCTAACAAAGTAGATAAGGATGTGTATTCCACATTCATCCTAACTAATATTATAAAAGCGAAAGTACACAGTTACTTTCACTTTTATAACAGGTATCATTCTGCTTGCTTATTAGCTTTTCACGGCTTAACACCTAAATAGATCTCAATGAAAGTTCAAAAGTGTCTCGAGGAAGGACTAAGGCTATTTTTTTCTTTTTAAATAGAGATGTTTATGTAAACTTTGATAAGAAATTTGGTGAATCATTTTGGAAATGCGCGCCGGTTATTGTAAGCGACGGACGAATGCAGATTTTGTGCTTCTCATTGCTTATTCTGTGATAACGTGCTGTTTTCGACCCGACTTGGATCGTGGGCAGAAACACTCACTAGGAGCATAAATTTATAAAATTAACATGATGATATAACATTATTTGAGAAAGGCAATGAGAGTATCTACATATCTTAGCTGAACTCTATTAGTTAAATGCATCTCTTTTTGTCGTGTTTAAACTTTCGGTCTAAGGTCACACAAAACTATGGAAGGTTTATAGGTAATAGATAAAAAATAATAGACAAGAACTAGATATAGAATAGGAATCCTTCCGTATGTGTCACGCGAAAATAGAGGTAAAAGTATTTATTGTAATTTATGTTCTTTCCCAGAGAATTTTAGAAATTGATCTGGACGTATCGCAAGGAGTTGGCGACAGTGAGCTGGAGAGGTGCGTGCGGCATGTGCTGCAGTACAGCGTCAAGACAAATCAAGCAACCTTCAGGAACCAGCTGTACGGAGGAACCGATCCTTATGGCCTGGCGGGAGCTTGGATCGCAGAAGCGTTTAATACTAGCCAGTAAGAACATTTTACTTCATAAATATTTTACAGTTCTTAATTATTTATACTTTTAACACATTCATTGCCACCACTATTTTCGCGTAGTTCCCAGCGATGCCGCCAAAAAAACATATTATAAAACGCGAGCACGCCAGGCGTGCTCTCGGCACTGCAAGATGGACTTACATGGGCGCGCTAGGCGTCTTCACCGGCATTGTATAAAGGTGAAATCATAAAAATCCATATTTCGGCTTCAGATAGAAAATGATGTCCAAATTCATGAAAAATCGAAAGCACGCCTGGCGTGCTCGCGGCATCGCGATAGGAATTCGTGTGCACACAATAGGCGTGTCGGTGGCACTGAATGTGTTAATCTCAATCACGAATATTTAGACAAAAACTTTATAAGCTTTTCATTTTTCATTTATCACTATTACGTATTGAACGACAAAAGCTTCTTAGTATCACCGTGCTGGATCCCAGGTTCTTTTTTTTTCATAATAGATATGCTTGTGTTTGACCGCCATCTCACCTGATGTTAAGTGATGATGCGGTCTAAGATAAGAGCACGCTTGTCTAGAAGATATCGATTTACACTCGCGATTCTCGTTGTAGATACGGGAACACATACGAGTATGTACAGTGCCTTGACATGCGACCCAGGGTATATTAACGAGAATAATAATAATTATTTACGTATCTGTAACTATTACGTGTATTGATATATATAATATAGGTATAGTATAGAAGAGCGGAATCTTCTGACGTAGGTGTTTTTAATACTTACTCGTACTAGAAGGTCTTAACCTACATAGTATGTTTTATTTTTATTTATTTTTCTTATTAGTGTTACAGCATCTCCCGTCTGTTTCTTATGTCATCTATCGTGTTTTTCTATTTTTGGTTGCCTGGAAGAGATCGCTCTTAGCGATAAGGCCGCCACTTGTGGCACTAGTTCATAAGGTTCTTTTGTTCTCTGACTTTTTTCTGCTTATGATGTGCACAATAAAGAGTTCTATCTATCTATCTTATGATGCGTAATCTTCGTTATAAAAATATTTTATTAATTAATGGTTGACAGGCCACAACTCACCTTACGTTAAGTGACGTAGTGGTCAAAGATGGTAACACCATAGGTTACCACCTGGAATAGAATAAATAAAAAGTATTTTCGTTTTTCATTTTCTTAATCTGCATCACTCTGTCATGCTATTTTTTACTTAACTGCATCTGCAAATACCTACTTGTACTAATCCTGCAACGATGGTTGAAACAAGAAGTAGTTACTCTCCTGATGTTTGTCAGCTATGCAGTTTTGATGAGTTACATATGTGTTTCATACTTGTTAGCAATGAAATATTTGACATAGAAAATGGAAACGTACGAGCACTAAAAGAGAGTTGACATTAAAGACCCTCCGATATTTGTGCTATTCTCGCCTAACGGGTAACCACTTTGCCTTTTCAGGTATACATATGAAGTAGCCCCAGTATTCACTCTCATAGAGCTTAAAGTACTGAAACATGTCTTGAATATATTCGGGATTCCTGGTGGAGATGGTATATTCAGCCCTGGTGGAAGCATATCAATGCTTTATGGACTAGTCGCGGCAAGGTACAAGAGATTTCCGCAGGTTAAGACTAAAGGGATGAAGAATCTGCCAGATCTCGTGGTCTTCACATCTGCAGACGTGAGTAAAAAGCACAAATTCTAATTATAAGTCGAGCTAAATCAAATTGTGATAACGTGTCATTTCGCTTGCGCTTTACGTACCTATTGCATTATGCGTGAAAGTAAGATGGCATGTTTTCAGTAACACAACGAAATACGCGCAAATACTTTCTTTGATTGACAATATTTTCAATGACTTACATTTTTCAATTCAACTGACGCCACCAAGAAAGTTCTTAAAATAATAGACTTAAATATCTAGTAAACTATTAATCAAAAATTTCAGAGTCACTACTCTATTCGCAAAGCAGCCCACTGGCTTGGATTTGGTACAGACAGCATCAGATTGATAAAGACTAACGACCAAGGCAAGATGGTAACCCACGAACTGGACAAAGCCATTCAAGAAGAAAAACGTCTTGGAAGATACCCCCTAATGGTGAACGGCACCGCTGGAACTACTGTTCTGGGAGCTATCGATAATCTGGACGAAATTGCTGACGTATGTAAGAAGCATGGTGTTTTGATGTACGTTGATGTAAGTACTCAAGATTCTTAAGCCTGTTTAAGACTGGCGCGGTTTGTTGTAGGCCCGCCACCACTAACCGCGGCATTTACAGAACACTAGCTGCACCCCGCTACCTCCATACCAAATTTCATTAAAAATCAATTCAGTAGTTTTTGCGTGAAAGAGTAACAAACATCCATCCATCCATCCGTCCATACAACTTTCACGTTTATAATATTAGTGGGATTTCAGCAGTTTTAGCTGGCTTCTACCCCAGGTCACGTCTGTCTAAAGTAGACTTTATGAGGTTCAATGTGAACCATGACATCTAATAGAATTTCTGTGTGCGTGAGTGTATTTTTTTGTTACACTTCGCATAAGTACTTAAGTAATTACTCACGTTTAATTACGTCGGCTACTCAGACTATAGTTACGGCCACATCCCCACCGAATGTGACGAGAACTATCACATCTGGTGGTCTTCTTCAAGGTGTCAAAGCACAGTACAACACTCGCGCATCGTTATGCTCCGCACTACAGGTCGCCACGCAGCGGTTGGCGCAGGTGCCGGGGTGGGAGCGGGTAGAGAGCCGATATGCGCCAATGCGCTCTGAAGCCTTTGCTTATCGCAGTCCTCCTGTACGGTGCTAGGAAAATTTCAGGACACAGAGCTCAATGCAGTATCTTCAAATGTGTGACCTTATTGTGCTTATGGTGTTAGTGACAAATTACCACAGACCTTTACAAATTGGTACATGATGTTTGTAAACATGACTTTATTAACTTTGATTGCAGGCTTGCTGGGGCGGTAGTTTAATGCTGTCACACCACTTTAAATACAGATTGAAAGGAATAGAAAGGTATAACAACTTTTCTATGAAAAATATATTTGTGAATTTTTTCTATCACTGTTACTAAGTGTTCATTAATCAATCAATTACGTCATGGAAAAAAAATGTTTGGACATTTTTGACATATCACTTAATCAAATACTTCTTAAGAATGTTTCAATTCATTAATTTTATAAATAAAAAAAACAAATTAAGTTAATCCATTAAATTTTCAATTCCAGAGCAGATTTCATTTCGTGGAATCCCCACAAGATGGCTGGCGCTCCGCTACAGTGTTCTGTTTTCCTTGCTCGTGAGAGAGGCCTCTTGCACGAGGCCAACTGTGCAGCTGCCAACTACCTGTTCCAACAGGACAAGTTCTATGACGTCAGTTACGATACGGGAGACAAGAGCATTCAGTGTGGAAGAAAGGTAACATATTTGATATAGCTAGAGGAATATTAGCAAAATCCCTAAATAATCTACGACATCTATAAATTATTTGCTAAAAAGAGTACCTAAAGAAGCGTTGGTAGAGTCATGTTATAGGAAGGAATGAGAATATGGGCAATGAAGGTGAGTGCCAACACGTTTGTGAAGGGGTCCATTAAACTTACACCTAGGTTACCTGGTTACAGTCTTGTATGAGTTGTCGCCCCTACAACACGATAGACCTGGCACCCGCAAGGCGATACCATTGAATCATGAATGCCAAAAAGTTTCATCTTCGGTGCTACGTTGTTGTGTGTACTTCCCCTATTTACTTTACATGATGACAACGAACGGATTAGTTCGAGTTTTTTTACGAGTGGATAATGGAACGACGGTCCATTACTATCCACACATAATAGATAGCTAAATAAATAAACAAAACTAATTTCGTAGTATTTTATGCGCGATTAAGTCCCGGTGATAAATACAAATAATGTGTTCAAATCGCATTTAAAATTTACACTTGAGATTGATTAAGTCTTGTGTTTCAATTTTTAGATAGACGCCTTCAAGTTATGGGTGATGTGGAAAGCTAGAGGAGACTATGGTCTCGGCATGTTAACTGACCGCGTGATGGAGGTGGCAGAGTTTTGCATCGAGACGGTTGCAGCGAGGCCTGGGTTCAGGCTGGTGTCAGCCCCTATTCAGTGCCCGAACGTGTGCTTCTGGTATATACCTAACATCATGCGGGAGAAAGATGAAGACACTCATTGGTGGGACTTAATGCATAAGGTAAGCAAACGGCGGCGGCGTTCCTTGCTAGCGTGTTTTGGTACCTCAGTTTATGACAAAACTTTTTCAACGACTCGTGTTATGATTGTGTTGGTTGTTTGTTGATTTTCCTGAATAATCAATTACGAGTCGACGTTGTTATTCGATATTTGAAAAAAGAAAACAATAATAACTACTGAATAACGTATTGTATTTTTTTCTAATTCAATGAAACCCTTGATATAAATTTAACACAGAAAACGTGGTTCACTTTTATTTTAAGACTTTTCTATCCAGATAATTTATCGCAATCGGGTTTCAAAAACAACAATCCTCTCAGAAATATCATCAATATTTTTATACATTTTATAAATTATTTTTTAGCGATAGGTCAGTGGTTAGCGCGGTCGATTCGCTTGCCGAAGAGCGTGAGTTCAAACCCCAAAAATGATTTTGAACTGCCGGTGAAGGAAAAAATCGTGAGGAAACCATAGCATGGTGGTAGAGTACTTCCTAGTACTCGGCTGGCTAGCTACCACCCTCAAGTTGAAAAATCATCTCAATCATCAAAAAGCATCTAGCAATGTGTTCTGGCAGCTTCACTTGAGAGCCAGTTCCATTCCAGGTTAGGCGTGCTTTACCATCTTCGACTATACCGTCACTTAACATTAATTCCGTTCCAGATTAGGTGTGCTTTACCATCTTCGACCAAACTGTTACTTAACATCAGGTGTAGTTTAAAAAAAAGTTAAAATACTGATAGCAATTAATTAAATAAAATTAGTTGTTTATATCATAACAATTTTTTTTTAAACTTCTATCATGTAACTATTCTATTTGCAGATAACACCAAAAATCAAAGAGCTGTTGACCCTCAACTCGCAGCTGATGGTTGCCTACTCACCCTTGCGGCACCACAAGAATTTCTTCCGAATGGCGTTCACTTTCCATCCAATTATCGCTGAGAAAGAAGTGGTAGAGATGCTGCAAGCCATTGAAGACTGCGGGGAAAAGATCACGATTGATATGTTGCACTGATTCGGGCTGGCAGCTTACACATTTGAATTTTGATTTGAAACGCAATTTACATCAAACTAAAGCAATAATTTAGTTTAATTATAAGTACTGGCTTACGGCTATTAAGTGACTCTATGTTTTTTGTTTAAACTTTTTTCATATAGCTCGTATGTAAATTTGGTCCTTCTAAATAATAAATAAATATTGTAGGACTATACACACAGCGCCATCTGGCCCCAAACTAAGCAGAGCTTGTGTGATGGAAGTCAGATAACTGATAGAATACATAAATACTTTTTTGTAAATACATACATAGGTATGTATTTACAATACATACAGAACACCCAGACACAGAACAAACATTTGTTTATTCACAAAATGTTTGCCCTGAGTGGGAATCGAACCCGCGCCCTACAGCTCTCAAGGCAGAAGGCAGAAAATTATACTACCAATGAGCCAACGGGCTGTCAAATGTATTTACTTGTCCTAAAGCTTTTTAAAATCTGATGTCACGTGAATATCGTTGACCATTATGTAGATATACTGAGTGTTTAGTTATATGTTCAATTACACCAGAATATTCAGGGTTTGTATTGTGTACAGTTCAGTGTATTCATTTGTTTTCTATAAGTATATGTTTCTACCGTTTAAATTGTAGGTAAGTCTCACAAATTAACTGAATATTGGACAACAGTTTACAGAGCGCCATCTAGCCCCAAATTAAGTAAAGCTTGTACTATGGGATTTAGGAAACTGATAGAAAATATAAATACCCGCTTTATGTATTGTAAATATATGCATATTTACAATACATAAGGATCACCCAGGCACGGAACAAACATCTATGTTCGCCCCAAACTTTTTGTGTTTTGGTGGGAATCGAACCCACGCCCTGTGCTCAGGAAGCAGTGCTACTTGCAAATGAGCTAACGGGGGATTTGACAATCTTACAATCACGGCCAAAAATATTTATCCTATTTTTGTTAAATATAATATTAAGGGTTCTCATAATATTTTGTGTCGAAGAATGTATTATTTATATATTACATTCAATGTATTATTTAGTCAAATGTTATGTAAGTAATTTAAGTAAAATGAATAAAATTTGGTAATCGTTTTGCAATTTTTAATACGAAATAATTTTCAGCTAAGTTACAAGAAATAGATATTTAAAAACTTCGTGGGGGCCGTTCATTATAGGATGTGTCAATTAGAACGTCACGTTTTCGACTATCCACTGCAAGTACTTGTCCACTCGGGTGTAAATGCCTGGGTGGTTTGCTTCTCCGCATCTCACGCCCCAGGAGACCACGCCAATGGAGGCCCAGCGGCCGCTGGGCATCTGGTACATAAGAGGCCCACCGCTGTCACCCTGCGAACCACACAAATATTAGATTAGACTTATGAAGTATTTGCACTACGTATTAGATGACGTGGTCCAAAGACACTTAGTTCAGCTCAACTGCTGCAATCTTCTACAAAAAACATTATTTTATGTCATATGGTAATAATGTGACTATTTGTTAATAATTTTGTAATATCACAATACGAAATTGATTTTTAGTCAAAATGGTTATTTTTTCTATGATAACAAACGTCACGAATGACATCTGTAGAGCAATCATTTGTTCTATAATTTTCTTTTGGTATAGACCTAAATCAATCCAGAATTAAAGATTTTCGTTGTTTTTTTTTGTTGGTAATATATCTACATGCGTTTGACAACCAACATACCTTATATAAGGGAAGGTGTATCTGAAATTAGACCGTGTCGATCCGGATAGAATCAAATCATTAGCTGTCAAAATGCTTAGAATAAAGGACGTTTAGTTTGTTGTGGATATTTGTATGTTATGGATGTTGGTGTTTGCTTTGCTCATAACAATGTGTAAAGATTGTTGAAAATACATTTGCATGATATAATTACCTGACAAGTGTCTTTCTTGCCAGAATATCCGGCAGCGCAGATATTTTCATCAAAGATGGATTCCGTGAAGGATTCAACGCATTTCTGATGATCCCAGATTGGCACTGACGCTTCCATCAATATAGTGCTGTGCGGCCCTCCGTAAGATTCAGTCCCCCAACCTGAAATTTAATTATTTAGTTGCACCATATACACACTCTAATTACTCTTAGTTTTAAAAAAGGTATCATGAGTTTCTTACCGATAATAACTGCAGTATCATTGACGAGGTCCAGGCCTATAGGTGGCAGACAAATGGGCCACACATATGTATTGAAAACGACCGGCCGGTGCAATTTGAGGATAGCTATATCATTCTTATATGTGGCCAGCTCGAAATCCTTGTGCTGCCGCTTCTCAATCACTGTAAAGTCGTAGGAGCGAGACTCGTTGTCTCGCTGGAAGTCATACTCGCCCAGGCGTACCTCTAACTCATTGGCCTCCCACCTGGAGAAAGACAAAGACGAACATGAGACCTCAAAGTTCGTTCTTTTATGTAATGCTTATGAGCCCAATTTCGCTGCAATATCCTTCAGCCGCCAAACAATAGTGTGTGATTGTCATTTTTTCATTCATAAGTATTTAAAAATGTCAAAATCATAACATATGTCAATACAATGAAAATGTCAATGAAATAACTCATCGACGCCTTTCTCGGCTTTGCACATAACAGACACACTCGAAATGCGGCGTTATTTTACACTAAGTAACTATTAAGAAAATAAATGTAGCCCCAAAATAAGTAGAATTGTACCATGCAATCAGTTAACTGATAGAACAAATATATACTTTATTCGGAAACTAGCAATCCACCCCCGCTTCGAACGGGTGTGATTTTAGTGACTTGATTGTACATTGAATTTCTCTACTCGTACAAAATTTTAAGTACATATATAAATCAAGACCCACTAATAAATATCTACACAAATGATTGTGAAAACAGTTACAAAATCCGATACGTAGTTTAGAAATGAGCGGCGAAACTGACAGACGCGAGACTTCGTTTTGTTTTGTTTTATACTAATTAGAGAAGAGTCGCTTGGAGTGTAGTAAGTACTGAGCTGTAGTAAGTACTGAGTGTAGTAAGTGCTGAGCTACAAATCTGCTTCTTTACCTTCTAGTGCAGTGAGCTGCAGTGAGCACATGTCTGTCTGTAATGAGGACTCCGCCGCAGTACTGCTCGAAGCCAGTCGGAGTGACCGACGCCATCCAGGGCCACTCGCGCACGTTGGTGGGTCGGGCGCCTGTCACACGGCCATGTGGGCGCGTACTGAGACCGCAACCTGGTTGGAGATTTCAAAAGGAGGCATTTGAGTTAAGGTATATGGGGATGACCATTCGCATCCTCGAAATGAAAGTAAAAAAGCTCTTCACTAAGAGCTAAGGTATTCGATTCCCCTTTTAGATATATGGGTACGCGTTCTCACTTTAAAGAAGTATCTGGATTATGCTGGGAGGGTCAAAGGAACCACGTCCAAATCTTCTCTACTTTATATAAAAAACGAGTGCAGTGTTTTCAACGTTCATGTACCTATGTATGTGAGTTTATTTTTTTTCTCCATAGTTTTTAATGCCTAAACATATTTGAATGTATGGGTTATCGTTAGAATCCTGAGTGACTCCCGACCATGAATTTTGATTATTTTTTTTTTAATTTTCCTAATTATATTTGTTTCCGTGCTAAAAGAGGACAAATCTACAAATATGTGTTTGGTCTAAAAAAACAGCAATTTCAATTTTTCTCGAAAAAACTGTCAATAACATATTTATGAGTTTCAGCCATCATTCAGTTTTGTTACATACTTAATTAAGATCAAGAGCTAGCTTATTTCAGATACCTCTGTTTTCAGCTCTCGTGATTCTCAAAATAGCTTCATTGTCCTCTTCCTTGGGAGCCGTTGCCGGCAAGTCGCCCGCCAAGCCTTCAGGGCCAAACTTGTCCTTTTCTTCCGGACAGCATGCACCAATTTGTCTATAATATAAGTAGATACAGAAAACAACACAATAAGAACAACGTATTAAAATGTTGCCATATTTGTCTAATAGATTGTTATAATAAAATAGATTGCAACAATTTTAGTTGTTTTAGATAAAAAAAGAAAAAAGATTAAACATGTACGGTTGTTAAAGATACGATTCAAAACATATAAATCTTATTTTTTTGGATTTTTGTATAAATAATTTATGTAATATCTACTACATAAATTATTACTTGAAATAAATTAGATAAATAAATTTATTAAATTATTACACACTTACTTTTCATTAATAACACACATGTAATCCATAAACTTGATGAAGTTGTTTTTAAAGTCATCTTGTAGACAGTACTTTACAGGCCTACATCGACCTTGCTCTCCGTTTGGTTGAGTACAGGGCTGGTTGCTGTTGTCCTTCTATAAAATGTTTTGAAGACTTCACAAAGTTGTTTTATTTGTACCCGTCTGACTTGAAAATCCAACTAAAAATACTATTATTCTTATCTAATCGATATATGCTGAATACAAATACAAATATGTATGTATACACATACAAATATGTACTTGTATTCAGCATATATCGATTATACTATATCTATGCGTTCTTTGTGGTCTTTTGAAATCATATAATTCAGTTTAAATTTTTGACTAATACGAATATACATTCAAACTCGTGTCTTATTTTTTTAAAACCAGTTGCAACCCCTTTAAAAAACCTAAAACAAGTTTTTTTCGAAAGAAATAAAACAATTATACCAATAATAATTTATTCACAAATAGCGTAGTAATCGGTTTTCATAAACAATTGGGTTGAATTACGAACATTCCCCCTTTTGAAGTCGGTTAATAGGCTGTTATGAGTGCTAGTCTAAGCAAGATACCTATGCGGAGCAATGTTCTTATGGCCGAGAGATTGGTTATAGATGAATGGATAGCTCGGTTAATGTTGGACCAGATTTACGCAGAATTGAAGCTGATAGTATTACAAGGCAATGGCTTATACTTACATAGTGGAACAAATAATATTGTTTATGATCAAAACAGAAACTCACCATCCTCCCTTCAAGTTCAACGAATCGTTTAACTCTGCCTCGACCTAGGTGCATTCCACCTTGCGCAATAACTTCTTGCCACGCGGGATCCCTGAGTTCAGCTGAAACAAAAAGACAAAATATAAAACCGCAGAAACGTGCTGGATGCGCGCCGCTTCAAAGCGGATTTTATGGAAGTCAATGGGGGAGGTCTATGTCCTGCAGTGTACGACCTACGGCTGAGATGATGATGATAATGAAAATATCTGGGGATGAGCCGTTTGACGGGATATGCGTTACTGAACTCCGATTTTTTTTATATTCAAAATCTTAGCATTTCTATTTAAAGTGCCAATGTCGCCAGCAATACGACTACTTTTCCCTCTAAGTTTATTGTCTTTTTTTTTCATTTTTGTTTTCCTTTTTAATTTCTGGCGAACACAATAAAGAGTCTTTATGAATGTTAGTTTTATTTCGTATTTTTTTATGTATCGGTAGTTAATCAAATTAAATTTTAAGCGTTTTGTAGTTATACATATTTTGTATCTACATAATATGTATGACGATATGACGTATATATAAGCTATAAATATATGTAAATGAACTTAGTCGTAGTACAAAAAAATTACCTACTATTTATAATAACAGAAATTTTCTACTTACATTTCCAATCATTTTCACTTGCACTGACGATTCCAATAATTAGCAAAAATATCAGGAGCATTTTTACAGCATAAAACCATAAACAGTTTTGATTCGTAAGTTTAGTTCACTGCCAGGATGCCGATGATAACTCGGCTCCTACCTACTGAATAATCCACAGGATGTCACTGGGCTGATAATATTTGCAACAAATATTTTTATATTCTACTGTCTCGTAATAGAATCGGCGTGAAAACACATAATCACTGTTTTGAAATCAGTTTCATTGATGTTATGAAGTTATCAGCTGTGTAGGTTCTTATTTGCCGCAGAAAGTAGTAGAGGAACCCGCATATTGTGTAGTTCAAGGTTCGTTGAAATTAAGAGCAATGTCGGTGGATTTATGAAAAATAAAAACCTTGATGAACTAAATTCATTATCTAGAAACACTTTGTTTGTTTAAGGTACAATTGACCTTCTCGATACGTCTGTTTGTGCAAAATTCAGTTTACTTTATTTAAGACACTTTAACATCCAATGTACTACTACTATCTATCTACTTATTGGATTTGGAACTAGTCTAATAAAAAACCAAATAAACCCGTTTTTTACAAACTGTTCTGTAATTAGTAACTGGTTGGGCCCGTCGGGCATCTTCTCATTGTAAACAGGGTAAGGTCATAAAAGGTAAAAAAACAATACCTAAATAAAATGTAAGTTGCCAAATTGTAATCGTGTGTAACTCAGATCAGAACCGGTTCAAATATTCAGATCGCGTAGGTTTGAACCGTTGAGCTGCAGCTCAACTGCAGATCAAGCAGCTCAAATCGTGGCTTGCGGCTCATCGAGTCATCGTTGTCGCGCACCCGACCGCAGCTAATCGAACTGAATTGCGAACCGAACCGAAATTGAAAAGTGAACCAAACGGAGCCGATGCGACGCGATCTGTTTTTTGAAGCAGTGTGACCTGAACAGAATGATGAACGAAACAGAATGACTTAGAAAGGGAAGGAGATCATATTTACCACGAATCTTACAATTCCCGGGATAAACAAGATAATAATTATGTTAATCCAGATAATAAACTATTTATATGCAATTTATTTTGCAAATCCTTTCATTTGTTTTAGCATGATTGATTAACAAATATCCATACATACAAACTTAGGCAATTATTAATATTAATCGGAAAACAAAAAAAAAAAAAAAAATTTAATTTCAAAATATTTTTTATCTGTAGATTTCCCGATAAATTGAGAACATTTCCAACGTTGTTGAGCTGAAACTATAAACCAACTATATGAGCTGTATATTCTAACGCTGCATAAGGTCTAGTTTACTTCGCTATTGACTAAATGACTCCCTCGTGTTAGTACGTGAACTGATCTGAAATGATCTGTTGAGCCGGTTCAAGTTTTCAGCTCAAGGGTTGAGCTGCGAGCCGCGGCGTGACTCAAGTAAATCTGTTGAGTTACCCATGGCTACCAAATTGTATATTCATATTAAATTCTTAAAAAAAAGTATAATCCGCAAATTAGGTACAACAGTAGGTAGACAAACTGACATGCATATTCGTAATAATCTAAATTTTTAAGGCTGATTTATTTAAGATTATATAAGTTTACATCTGTCAACAGGCAGTTGAGATGTAAACTTATTGAAAATTTACTATATTAATAAATTGATGTTGCTTTTCTTGTCTAATTTATTGCAATGAAAAAGACAGCAATATTTTAGAAAGTTTTGATCTGTCAAGTAGATAAAAATATCTTACTATCCCCTTAGATAACGCCTACTTAATTCAAAAACAAACCATGGACTTCATCATGCACATGCAATTGCTTTAGAAACGCCGTGCCAACAGAAATTATCTAGGAGTTATTTTGCAGAGCAGCAAACGGAGAGGAGCGGCGTGTCGGTGAACTCTTTCGATGATAAATAAACCGTTAGGGAACTATAAGGACTATAAGTTTTTGGGGATAACAGGAGAGCCATATTTTGTTATTCTTTCTGTGAGTTTTTATTGCTTTTCAAGTTAGGCGATCATGAAAAAGCATACAATACCAGCGTCATTAAATTCGCAGTGGCGTAACTTTCTCGTGGTCTCTATTTAAATAGACTTCAAGAACTCTGTACCCCGTCGGATATGGTAAGCCTAGTGATGACGGCTTGAATGAAGAGGCGCCGGAAGCTACCTATATCCTGACGAAGGAACATTACTGAAGTGTTTGTTTTTAAATCCGTGTAAATATGCTATGAATATATTCAAGATATCGCCTAAAAGGTCATTGAAGAAATGCAATAAAGGCAGCCACCATCAATTTTCACGATTGTTCCAATACCTCCCACGAAGCCTTATCTACACCATGATTGATTAGCTGCGCTTGCAAACCTAATGCAGAGAAATCAATAATCCACGCCCAAGACGTTGACACCGGTTATATTCAGGGTTATGTGGTACGGTACTAAGTTGAAAGGAGCTCATTATTGTAATAAACACATAATATTGTTGGATTATTGGTCCAGACCCTACAGTATTGTCCGGAATGATCAGTTTCACATCTCCTGCAATACCTAGTACATACTTTACATACTCGTACTTCGTTCATGGGTTCTTCCTCCCTTCTTGGGGTGAAGTCGGGAATCGGACTCGAGGCATCCCTCTTTTCCGAAGCTGGACGCTGGGGGACACTGCCCCCAGGGGTGTGTGGAGAGTGCGATTTACGACGCCCTGCTCCTAGGGCGGAACTCAGCACTCTCATAACATCGGTGGCCGTCGATTGGCTTGGTGGTTCACGTGAGGGTCTCAGTCCTCTACGCCATCTGAAGTCTCGTCTTCCTCTTCCGGGCCAGCCAGGAGGAGGTCACGAGGTACTCGTACTTTATAAGCGTTCTTCTTACCACTTACTTAAAGCTCTACTCAAAAGAACGCCTGATTATTTAGAAATTGGCTAACTGTATTAACTGTAAGATTATTGCTAGTTGTGAAATGTATTTGAGTCAACTTTGGTGTCTTTTCGAAAATAAAGCTTGCATTTCATAACTTTGCGAAGGCGTAATGAAGCTGAATACGATTTCTCATTTTGATTGATAGATACCATAAAATGTTTATCTCAAATAGACTTTATACGGCTTTGGTTTATGTGCGGTTCTACTAGAATTTGGAATGAGAATGATTAGTTGACACCAGTTCGGGCGGACCTAATTAGGGTCCGAACTTGCTTTTCAATCAAAAACTTTTATATGATATTACCTACTTACCTTTGATTGAGTTATTGTCAAACACCCGTTTAATTTATGACCTGTTATATTTTATTTTAAGATTCATAAATAGATAGGCTGAGGCTATTCCTCGTATTGGCGGCTTTGATTGGGAATTTAGCAAATTTATATGTTTAAGGAAATTTTCGTTTAGTATCAGTGATGATTATTATTTTTTTAGATCTAGGAATGGTAAGAAATTTTATTATTCGGTAATGCATTAAAAATTATTGAATGATTGATAACTCTTTATTGTACACACTAAAGTATAGAAAAACAGAAGAAATAAATTTAAATATAGTTATAACAACTGACAGACTGATCAAACATTCTTTGAAATAATATAAATTGGTGTAGGTAATTACTGGGCTGTTGAGACTAACCATCTAGTCTCAAAGTAATGAGAGCCAAAGCAGCGATGCCCTGGACGTTGTTTTGTTACTCAAAGTTCTGTGTATCGCGGCAATGGTCATGGACAGGCGTTGTCTCTTAACATCAGGAGAGCGCGTAGATCGTCTTATTACTTTTACATAAAAAAAAAGGTACCTACCTACAAAACTAGAGTGTGATTAGACACAAGATAAACAATAGATAAGCTCGTTTAGTCATAGATTGAAAGAGCAGAAAGTAATCAAGAACAAATTTTCTTTTATAACAAACATTTGTTTTGAAAATCTTTACGAATGGAGGGATCTGACGGCATTCCTCTTAACCTGTACTGGGTCGCCGGATAAATTCTATGATGTTATGGTTATTATAAGTTTGTGTAGGTATGTGGATACACATAATTATAAACAGCTTTAGCTGCAAGATCAATGTCGAGGTTGCCGAAATAATTAAAATCAACTATTCTGTTCATGTTCTAACAAATGAATGAATTTTCTTAGTGACCGATATTTTTTTCGGCGTTTTCAGGATTGGTTTTATAGTCTAATCAAACACCTGATAAATGTACCTTTTTTTTATTGTTGGCAGGCTAGGTTTTGACCACATTTCACCTGATGTTAAGTGTCGGTGTAGTCGAAGATGGTAAAGTATACCTACTCTGGAATGGAACTGGCTCTCAAGTAAGGCTGCCGGAACACACTGTTAGATGCTTGGCGACAGATTTTCAACTTGAGGGTGGTAGCTAGCCAGCCGAGTACTAGAAAGTACCTTATTACCATGCTATGGTTTGCTCACGATTTTCCTTCACCGGCAGCTCAAGCTCATTGTTGGGGTTTGAACCTACGCCCTTCGGCATGCGAACCGACCGCGCCACTGAGCTATCATTGCCTACCTATCTATATGTATTATTGCCAACGGTTTGAAGTTGATAGCACACTTCATCGAGTCGTAGGCGATCATTAGCCTACTAGCATCTTGCTAAAGTCGTCAGTAACCTCTGGTGTGGCGAAACCATAAAACCAACATTAAAAGCTAACTGTCCACTAAGTCAGCCGTCGTGTAAAGGTATAGAACTCTACTAATATTCGATACGATAACAATGTCTTCTTAACAAATCTTTATGATTCTCGATTTACTCATGTCGGTCGCGTTTCTGGCCAAGCTGTAGGTACATTCCGACGAGCAATTGTTTAGTCTGGTGTATGCAAATGCTTAAATATTTGACGCCCATAATGGATACAGTTTTAATAAATAATACATGGGCCCAGTTTCACCATTTATTTGGTCTTTATAACTGGTAGATTAGTCATAGTTGAGTTATGATAAAGGTTGTTCCGAAGAATTATCTGTCAGTCTATGTGAACAACTTTTACAATGCACAGACCCAACATTTATGAAATAAAATTAAAGTCAATGACATTTTTCTATAGAATAGCTGATTTTTTCGCGATTTTCAGGTCGGACCCGACCGTATATTGTATAATAAAAGTAATTTCCAATGATTATGTTCCATCTACTACTACACTATTAATCACACGATCTTTTTCAGGCAACCACAGGCTGAAATCGTTAAAAAAATACAATGTTAAAATTTATAAAGTAACAAAAAACAAGACAAAAAAATTAGACTGAAAGCAAAATTTAATAGATCAGGGCCCTTATTCGCTATGAGCAAATGGACACGTAACGCGTTGAAATTTGAGTTAAAATTGTGTGGAATTATCTACTCTCTATCAATATCAAATTAAAAAACGGAACAAGGTGTGTTGAACTATCAAAATTAAATTTATAAGCGTATCGGGTTCAAACGCTAGAGACGCTTGCCGAAATGTCAAAATTATAGCTACATATAATACAAGCCAGGCAATCAGGGAGACGTGAAACGATCCAATACAAAATTAAAAGTGAGTCAATTTACATGGGCATAGTCAAAGGTAGGTATAAATTATGTTGATGAAGGTACCATAATGCTTGCTTTGACCTCCATTGCAACGTGTTCAGGGCCTCTGTTACTTATGCATTCTTATGAGTTATACAATTTATCGAGCTATTAATTTATTTTTAAATATATTGTGTGTGTTTATTGAATTTGGGGTTGTCCTATACTGATAGCGTTTCTGCGTTCTAAATTCCAAAGGGACCTAATTTAGATCTTTTTAAGATCAGATAGAATATAACTCTATGACACGTACTTTATCATTGGTCATAGCAACAACCGAGACAGACTTACGAGCAGATAAAGATGCATGAAGACTTGGCCACGATAAATAATCTAAAAAAACGAAATTAAAATAAAAAAGCAAATAAAGAAAACCAATATCAAAATATAGGTATGCCACAACAAAGAAAAAAAAACATGGATTTTGATGCCAGGCGAGTAATCGAAATAATTGTCAACAAGTTTACCTTTTATTTCAATCGATGTACCTACATATTTACATAAAAATACTGATAATGTTTTTTTAATTTTTAATTTTTTTTGTAGCGATGATAGCTCAGTTGTTAGCGCGGTAGGTGCGCATGCCGCAGGGCATGGGTTCAAACCCCAACAATGAACTTGAGCTGCCGGTGAAGGAAAAATATCGTGAGGAAACCATAGCATGGTGGTAAAGTACTTTCTAGTACTCGGCTGGCTAGCTACCACCGTCGAGCTGAAAATCTGCCGCCAAGCACCTATCGGTGCGTGCCGGCAGCCTCACTTGAGAGCCAGTTCCCTTCCAGGCTAGGTGTGCTTTACCATCTTCGACCACACCTTCACTTAACATCAGCTGTGGTCAAACACCTAACCTGTCAACCACAAAAAAAAAAGGTTGAAGGTAGATAAAAAGGTACTCACAGTAATTTGGCCAAGCTAAAGCACATTTAATACGTGTATTGCGTAAATAGAAAAAAGGTACAACATACTTTCTATACGTAGTAAACATTCGTACTAAGATCTAATTGCTAATACGAGCGTGGTTCCATTCCAACCATTCACACTTTTGATTTTAGTTTGGTTTCTCACATTGCGTAGCGCGTGAGTCATGTCTATATGTATTTAATATTTAACAAGGAAGAACTTTCTAAAACCCACAATAATCTACTACAGCAAACTATCCTAGTACCCACCTAATTGTTTTGCATAATTTCCTTTGATATTTTGCAAGGCATGCCATTAGCGTGTAGTATGCTATGGACTAAAATTGAATTGAATTGCATTGCATAGCCGTTATATCACAATCATAAAATTGTTATGATAAACACCAACGTTACATGTTCAATAAGTCTCTATTATTTATTTTTTATTACGTCGATTTGCTACTAATAAGCTTTTAAGAATAATAATTGTTGTATAGGATTCAATTATGAACCTAATAATAGTTCTGTAATTTTGTTGTTACATGATACATCGCTTCGAGTTATGTAACTTTTATCATAACACAGATTAGGAAATATTAATACAGATATATTGTTTAGAAAATGAGTAAATACTATTTGATCCTACATCGCTTGTCATACGTTAAAAGTTTTTTCTCACATGTTCTTGTACGTGTACATACTTCTACCCTAACCTACCTAATTTGCTAATTGCTAGAATCTCTCTGTACATTTCAAGACATGTAGTCTGTACAACTGTATTAAAAACTGTTTGAGCTAGTGGTCTGGTAAGCACTATGCGCAGTCGATCCCACGTAATTAATTCATTAAATTGTACATCAGGCTAATGAGCTCAAAACATGAGAAAATGAGGGGAAATGTCGTCTTCAATTAGCTATGTACCTCTATACTCGTAGAAATATGTGTTACTGCAGGTTGCTAATTTCAACGCGGTCAGCCGTTGCTTCAATAGGCAAAGTCCTACTTCCATAGTTTTCAATTAAATTAATCTGACAACAAAAGTATTTATTTGCTGTAAACAAATGACTGTTCCTCTGATCTCCGTTAGACAGATTAGGTTATGTAAAAATAATGAGACGACCGAAACGAGATAACGCCTATCCGTGACCTATGCAGCGGTACTCAGGAATTTGAGTAACAAAACAAAATCCAGGGCATAGTTGTTTTAGCTTTTTTACTTTGTGTCATTTCCTAGTAAGTCTCAAAGTAGAGTGCGTCAAAACAGCGAAACAGAATCCTAGACTTTTTAGCTACTCAAAGTTCAGTGTCACACTGTAATGGTAATGGTTATTTTTTTTCTTAGCACTTTTTCGTCTCATTACTTTTCTAACCGAGGAGATTCTCAATTCGACTGCATGTTTATTTTTTGAATGTACTTATGTTACGCGATTAAACCGTCAATCATGAATTGATTTTGATGATTCTTTTTTTGCTTGGTAGATCACACTTTAGATGTGGTCCCATATAAATTTAAAAGAAGAATCAACAAAATTCAGAAAATTGTATACGTCGATGATATTTTCGTTTACTCCGAAACCTCACTGTTTCATTATGCGTTTAGTTGACCTAAGGGTCATGGAGTCGGTTTTTTTAAATTGTAAATTTATTATAACAATACACTGCATTAAAATGTAAATTCGTTGCATGCTTGAATCAGTTTTGATTATCAGTAAAACTCCTTCAAAAAGTAATTCAAGACGCTCAAGATCTGGACATTTTAATTTCAACAACATAGCAATAATTTTTATGCAAGTCCTTTGGTTCGCGATAAAATAGTAGGCGCCCTGTTTGGCGGACGCGGGCGCCTGGGGCAAGGCAAGTCTCAATAATTTACTACTTCCTTTTACTGCCCGAGCTTATAAAGAGATATCAGTGAAGCCTGTTCTAGAATTCACCTGATAAATAGAACGATGGACACTTGGCTAAAAGACATGAAAATACCATACATTACATTTACATATACCTTAAGACATGATGTCGTCCAGCATGGCAATCCTGCCAGAATTTGCGGGCTTTTAGATTAGGGTATGTATATTATATATACTCGTATTTCCATTACATGTTTTTTTTGTTTTTATCTGAGATTATTATAAGCTTTTATCTAAAAGTATAACCACTTGACCACGGGCGTAGGTACAAAATCTAAAAATATTTTTTCCATACTCTACACTGGCATTTTCTTTTTAATACCCTACATTTATTTAATTTTGAAGTGTTACGTTGACTCCTCCAACTGTTTTACAATCATTGATTACGCTTCAGGATGTTCATAATTTTGTTTGTTACACTAACATGACAGTTGTTAATGCGTTATTTGTGTTATATTCAAAGAAAAGCAACAATTCTAATTATTTTTACCAAACTGCCGTAAAAGAGGAGAATGTTTTCTACTCTCTCTTCAGCTTTGATATTAATAAAAGTATTTATAGTATTTTAATTAAGGATTACTAGATTAATAACTCTCTATATAAATGGAGATCGTTACTTAATTAAATTTGTTTAAAGTTCCTATTCAGAAATTAGTTAATCAGTCGGGTCTTAGTTTCTACTAATTTGTCCTTCAATAGACTTTTCAAAGAGGTCTGTCATGTTTATTTTGCCGTGTAGGTATATTTATAATATTTAGTTTTTAAACCCCAATGCAAACATAGTATTGTTATAAGTGAACATGTGTATTTATGTGTAGGTCTGTCTGTGCCCATTGTAGCTCCCAAACGCCAGAACTGATTTTGATTCAGTCTTTTGTTTTTGATTGGTGATTTGATCACGAGTGTCTTTGTGTGATGAGAATGATGATCGAGAGTGCTACCTATGACAAAAAAATGGTGAAACTCTTTGAAAAATATAAGTAATTTTATAGTTGATGTAATTAAAAAAGAGCTGATAATAATCTAATTATACACCTAATACTCCTTTTTGCAGGCAAAAATGGAAATTTAGTGTTCTGTTAATGATGTCGAGGGGATTTTTTATTTTTGGCTACACTGTCTATAATAATATTAATTAAATTGTTTTTGTAATTTTTTGCCATTGAATAATGTTTGGTTTTAAATGTGTGAGTTTAGACTTTGGAAGTAGTCTGATTAATGATCTATTTCTTATTCAATTTTCTTTCACAGTTGCAAGCTACCTGAGTGACATGAGCATATTGGTTTAAGATGCAGAAGAAGCAATGGTATAACGAACGTTGAACCAAAACAGAACTAATGAGTAAAGGACGAAAACGACTAAGATGTGTTAAAGTAATGGAGCGCCATAGCAGCGATGGGCTTTGTATTGTTAGTCAAGAGTCTGGATACCGCTACTAGGGTCATGGACCTTAAGTCTTATATGTATTAGGCCTTATGTCTTGCCATCAGAAGAGCGATTCGTTTGTCTCATTACTGTTACATAAAATAAGGTGATGAAAATATACTCAAACGTATATGGATAGTTTGAAAATGATTTTGAACGTCATTTGAAGAATGGACGGATGCCAATTATTGGCCGGACAGCCCCGTCACTAGTCGTTATATAGTGAAGGGAGTGCGTAGGCCGTCTTATTACATTACCACGATGGCTGCGGATAATATTGAATCGTGGTATAGTTAGAGAGCCTCATTCATCAATTGAAATGTAACGATGTAATATTGCAATACTTTGACAGTCGTCGACTACTCGGCAACTTTGTATTGTGTTTATGGGATTAACAGTGAATTTAATTAGGGTCTAAAACTAGATACGAGGCAAAACTAAACCAGATACTAAATAACTGCTACGTTTACTACTTATTATATGTACTTTAGTATATAGTAAACTAAGCAATTATTTAGTTAAAATAACCAACATAGCTCAGCGTATTAATAAGCTAAGTGGAATAGGCGTATTTTTTTTAATGTAAAAGTTATGAGAGGAACGAGCCGCTCTCCATGACAAGATATAATGGCTGTCCATGATCATTGCAGTGATACACAGAACTTTGAGTAGCAAAGCAAAGTCCAGGTCATCGCTACTTTGAAACTCATTACTGAGACTTTTGGTGGTCCATCACGACAGTCCTGTAATTTCGCTAGCTGCAGTACCCTTCAAACCGGAACAGTAATGTTTACACTCCACTGCTTGGCGGCAGAATATCTAGTACTGCGGTAGTACCTACCTGGACGATCTCCTACTAAGGAGACCTACCACCAAGTAAATATAATGTGGGCGAGATGAAAATGAAATAAATAATTAAGGTCATATTAATAAAATAAATAATAAATAAATATCATAGGACATTACACACAGTGCCATCTGACCCCAAACTAAGCAGAGCTTGTGCTATGGAAGACAGATAACTGGTAGAATACTTAAATACTTATTTTTTTGTAAATAGATACTTATAATACATACAGTACACCCAGACACAGAACAAACATCGATGTTAGTCACACAAATGTTAGTCCTGAGTGGGAATCGAACCCACGCCCTTCAGCTCTCGAAGCAGACACACTACCAATGAACCAACAGGGCTATTATAATGCCGTTTAATCCAAAATCATTCGAAGATAATATGTTTGAAATGTGATAATTTGTTTAGTTCAATATTTGCCAAAATTTTAAACTAAATCTAGAAGATGCTCACTCTGAAAAGTAACAAAAGATTACCACAAGAATAAAAAGTGTAATCAGCACAATATGATTATAATTCGTGGTGCCACATTCAGAAGCCAGAGTCTAGACGGGTTCATGGTTGATTCATGACTATATAAATTAATCACCAATCAAAGTACTGTTTACCTGTTTACTATGAGAATAATTTCAATAACGCTGCTATAAAGTTTGCGTTTGCTTGATCGCTGCACCTTGATGCCCATAATTATTGGCAAGAACGACGTTGCCACCTTGCCTATCTTATAGCAATAGGCTTTGGAAATAAATAGACATACAACCAAGTCCGTACAATAGATTATGTAAACTTTGGAGGCCTCAATACTAGGACGAAATTGTCTTCTCAAAAATTAAAAAAAAAAACTATTCTGAAATTTGAATTTAGTTTGTGCATAGTGAGACCTATTTACGTATCTATTTGGTTAATATCTGTGGTAGCTTCACTATATACGCATTTTACTTTTGAACAAATCTCATAAAGCTAACTTTTGAAAATTGTTGTTATTTTTCATTATATTCAACTTTGAAAATAAGCTATTCGTATTCTAGTCTCTTTACGTGTACACGCAGACTTAAAATGTATCAAAAACTGCACGCATTAACTCAACAAATTGGCCGACCGGTTTTTACACCATAAAAAGTTGATGGTACACTTTGGTAGCCGTGACCAACCACTGGGAAATATAGAGATAAAATATTCATCAAAGGAAACATCAATCATGTTGATCCTTATCTTAATAAGAAGCTTATTCGACTGAAATATCAAGATTATGTGAAAAACGTTTATGTTCCCGGCAAAGCCTCTTTCATTCAAATTATCCTGCATATATCTCTCTATTGATTCTTTCTGTAATCATAAAGTGATTGAATGATGATAAGATGAAAATCTGATTCCAAAGCATGCCCAAACAAATAAATGTCGTTTACAGTTTTTACTATGTTCAATCATTCGTATTGTCTAAACCTAGGTCGCACGAGATTTTATCTCTAAACTCGGTTAATAGTTATACACGCAAGACTGACCACGGTTAAATCATTGGTTCAACAAAAGCGCCTGAACTATAATTTAAAATTACAACTTCCTTGTTAGTGAGGTCTACTTCTCGAAATGGGATTTTGAACGCACATTTACAACGTAGCTCACAAAAACAGTTTGTCTTATTATTAGTCTCCTTAGCAGCTTCATAATTATTACTTATCTTCTTCTGAGTATTTTTTTCATCTCTCTCCTTTACACGATGAGTAAGCAAGATATAAAATCACTAGATAAGCAGAGAGTTTGGCTCGTTAACCCGTTCTACTTTCGCTGTTTTGACGAAAATGCAAAGCGATGTCTTGTCTTTATACGGACGCTGTAAAGCAAGGTTAAGGCCTCTGGACGAAGATCTTTGTTCTGATGGACATATACATACAACCTTGTGTCTATTAGATAAGACTCATAAAAATGTTGTTGATTAGTTTGAACTACAAGATTTTTAGTTTTTGTGCCATGATTGTTTTAAAGCCAAACAAAGACGGTACGGTCAGTGGCATCGGCAAAAACTGTGAGCAGGCTCCATTCCGGTTTCCTGCTGAGGATTTTAACTCATTGATTTCATTTAGCTGCCCGGTGTGGGACCATTAGTGAGCTGATCACGTTCCTGCAACCAAGAGGTCTGATGGCAAAAAGTTTCTAAGTGCGAACTCATGCCGACTAAAATGTCCACTTGCTTGACCATATATACTATTTTGACGGACCAAATGTTAATATGTTTTTGAATAAGTCTTACTTAACAACCACGTTATATAATAAACCAGACTTTGGATTGATAACAAAACAAATCTTTTTTGATAATAGTAGGTACATTCAAGGAATCAAAAAGGTCATTAATAAGTATTCTTTCTACCAATTACGCTTAATACATACCCAATAAATATAATTTTGAATATTTTATATACACCCATGTTTATATTTCATTTTGATCAACGTTGTAACTCGAATGAAATTTGGTAAAACGGCTGTACAGATTTGGATGAAATTTAGCACACATATAGTTTATTACCTGGATAAAAATATAGGATAATTTTTATATCAGAAAAAATGTCCTATGGGATTACAAAAAATGTTCAAGGGCACTAACACTACCCAACACCAGATGTAGTTTCACAATACACAATAGTAATGACTACTACTGTTCTACTTATGACTGGACGACATCTGGTAGTAGTGGTGACATTTTTGTTAAATTCCACGCGGACGAAGTCGCGGGTAACAGTTAGTAAAATTAAAACTTTTTATTTTGAAAAATGAGTATTTTTACAAACCCTATAGAACAATAGAAACGGAATGGTTAACACGGAGTACTTTCATATTTCTTGTAACAAATTATTGTATAATTCTTTTGATTTCAATTCCTCAGCTATCGAGAAAGAGTAATTGATTAGCCTGAGAACGCGATGGTGGCAACGCTACCTAAATACCAAAATAAATGCAACTAATCATACAGCAAAGCCAGAACTACTAAAACCTAATCTAGACTGCTTATGTGACTTATATTGTCAGTTGTTGGCTGGTGATTTATCTCACGTACGTGTCGCAGTTGCGTTCAAGTTTTGCGTCATTAGAAGCGATGCGCGATATGAATGCAATGTTGCGATCATCTCCTTAGGTTCTTCGTAACGGTATCAGCATTGTTCGTCGATGGCAGAAACGAGGCCTGCCACCAGCTGTGGGTGGAATAATAGACGTTGATGATTCTCTTAATATCGAATTACAATGACATACTATAGATAGGTAAGATTGTGCTACTAACTTGGTCTAATACAATTACCTAAGCTGATTTAGTCTTATTGAACAATGTTTTTTGTTATGAACTCGATCATTTTGGTTGATTTTAATTTAGCTGTTAAACATTTGAACATTATAGAATTTTGTTACTTACGTTATTACGCTGTTTACTACATTAAAAAAAATCATTAGAAATTTAAAATAGCGTCATCTAGCGCCAAAGTAAGCTAAGGGAACCAGAGTGCATAGTAAAAAGAACATTCGATTAGTGATAACGCTAACAGAAAAGTAAACATATACGGGATTGGTATAATTTAAGCTATCGATATTACACGTGACTGAGTGTTCAGTATGTATCATAATTTAAAAAAAAAGTATGGATCAAATGTATAAATATTCTATCAGTTTTTTGATTGTACAAGCTTTGTTTATTTTTTATTTTATTACACATTAGCTGCGTTCCGCTGTGTTACTCGCTACATGTTTTCGGAATAAAAAGTAGCCTATATCTTAATCCAGGGTCGCAGCTACCTCCATACCAAATTTCACCTAAATCCGTTCAGTAGTTTTTGCATGAAAGAGTTACAAACATCCATCCATCCATCCAAACTTTCACATTTATAATATTAGTGGGATAACACATACATACATACGTGAACCCTAAAAATTAAAGACTTCTTTTTTTTAAAAGGTAAAAGTGTCCTATGCTCTTTGTTCAGACGTCTTAAGCAATTGCCCCCTCGGCACATATTCCGTGTTCCCAATTTGATGATTGTCTTTTCATTGCCCATTTATACATATAGTACGACCAACTAAACTGTAAAGCTGGATGAGGGAGCTATAATCGTAATTTCTTAATAAAATCAATAGCATCTATACGAAAATTTTAGTTCTGTTAATTGTCACATCTACTGTTAGGTAGTTAGTGCGCAGTTATGTTTCTCAGCTCGTTCACGAAATGATTTGTAGATGTGTGAACTGTAACCACCTATATTATTTTAAATAACATCTTCCTTTCCTAACGTGGACATATAATTTGTGGTGTGGGGATAATTGCTTCTAAATTAGATAATCATAGGCTTGGTTTCCTGTGTTTTACTTCGTTATGCAACGAGCGTGGTAATTACTTATTATCATGTAACAGTAATCAGTAAAATACACCTACTATTTGTGGTTGGCTAAAATTGTGTGACTAAGATTTTAGGAAAAACTTGAGAAGACAATTAAAAGATGTAGTTTTCAGTTTTGACTGAGCATCTCCAAACAAAAATATAGGAATCTAAATAAAATAAATTTTTGAGGAATATTTTGTAAATATATTTATTTTTGACAGCCCCGTTGGCTCAATCTAATCTAATATAATCTAATAAATATCTGCCTTGAGAGCTGGAGGGCGTGGGTTCGATTCCCACTCAGGGCAAACATTTTGTGAATAAACAAATGTTTTTTCTGTGTCTGGGTGTTCTGTATGTACTATAAGTATGTATTTACAAAAAAAAAAGTATTTATGTATTCTATCAGTTATCTGACTTCCATCACACAAGCTCTGCTTAGTTTGGGGCCAGATGGCGCTGTGTGTATAGTCCTACGATATTTATTTATTTATAGTAAAGTTCTGAGTAAAATTTCTTGTCTTTGTTTTATAAAAATCAGTTCCGGTAAGATACAATTATGAAGAAAATATGTGAAAAATATTTAATTTTAAGTTATGTAACCTTAAATATTGTGGTATCCATAATGCGCAAAGCCCAGCATTCACTGATTGGGTTACTGAAGCTGCATAGTTTGTATTGTCCAACATAGGTATTTGGTTTATATTTCTTTGAATCGCAATTGAATTGCTTCGCGAACGAAGCCGTTGTCAGCTGCTAGTTAGCAAATAATAACTCACTATCACCTAGAAAGTTTTTCTTTCAATGTTGAATATTAGGCCTCCCTCCCTCATAATAAAGGTAAAGGTTTGGCTTGCTATTTCGATTTTTTTTTTTTGGTTGACAGGCTAGATGTTTGACCACAGCTCATCTGATGTTAGGTGAAGGTGTGGTCGAAGATGGTAAAGCACGCCTAGCCTGGAATGGAACTGGCTCTCAAGTGAGGCTACCGGAACACACTGTTAGATGCTTGGCGGCAGATTTTCAACTTGAGGGTGGTAGCTAGCCAGCCGAGTACTAGAAAGTACCCTACCACCATGCTATGGTTTCCTCACGATGTTTTCCTTCACCGGCAGCTCAAGCACATTGTTGGGGTTTGAACCCACGCCCTTCGGCATGCGAACCTACCGCGCTAACCACTGAGCTATCATAGCTACAAAACTGATGGTAAGATATAACTCCTGTTCATGACCATTGCAGCGACACACAGAACTTTGAGTAACAAAATCCAGAGCATCGCTGGTTTAGCGCTCATTACTCTGTGACATTCGATGGTTAGTCTCAAGAGGCCTGTAATTTCGCTAGCTGCAGTACCCTTCAAACCGGAACACAGTAATGTTTACACACTACTGCTTGGTGACAGAATATCTGGCGGTACCTAACTACACGACCTGCTGCTAACGAGATCTTCCTCCAAGTAAACTGTTGCTACAATCAGTTATATAGTAATTTTATATTTTGGTCATCCCAACGAAACGTCGCTTCTTGCTCGCATATCTGTAAATTGCAATTATATTTTAAATAATCCAATTAGCAGGTGTCTTATTCGTGGTCTAAGCGTATATCAACGTCATGCAGTTCCCGTTCGATCGGCAATTAGAGGGCTGTTTTTGCGGCTTACAGTTATGTTGTCCAGGTCGTCTTCCTTACATGGAGACCCGTCTGAGACTGGGAATGCGCCATCGACTCCGGCCAACAGCTACGCTCACTTGCGGTCACAACCCGTATTGATCCATTGATGTCCTGTGAAATACTGGTTTTGCATTTGAGCTTCTTTTTTCTTGAATGAAATGATGACAGAGACAATTAGCTTAACAAGATGTTAAGTATTGTTCTTTGAAGTGTATGAAAACATTACGATTTATCAAGATTGTACATTGTTAGTTGCGTTGAAGATTTAGTTCCGGGTACGACTAGCGGGTAAGAATGGTTTTTGCGCTCGTTTTGTAAGGTTGTATAATGTGAAATTGTTGATTTGCACCAGTAGACATGATGGTAGAGCATTGTGAAAATTTAGACATGAAAGTACTGTTTTATTGACTAGTTATTGTTACATTTGCTGTTCCGTATTAAAAATGTCGTTATTTGTCCGTCTTGAAACATAAAAGAGGTAGACATAAATTTAGTATAATTAGCACGTAGTAATACATTTTTTACTTTATACTTTTAGTTATTGTATCAAACTCGTAAACAAAGATAGAATGTAAAATTTTTTTTTTTTTTTTTTTTTTTTTTTATGGTTGACAGGCTAGTTGTTTGACCACAGCTCACCTGATGTTAAGTGAAGGTGTGGTCGAAGATGGTAAAGCACACCTAGCCTGGAATGGAACTGGCTCTCAAGTGAGGCTGCCGGAACACACTGTTAGATGCTTGGCGGCAGATTTTCAACTTGAGGGTGGTAGCTAGCCAGCCGAGTACTAGAAAGTACCCTACCACCATGCTATGGTTTCCTCACGATGTTTTCCTTCACCGGCAGCTCAAGCTCATTGTTGGGGTTTGAACCCACGCCCTTCGGCATGCGAACCTACCGCGCTAACCACTGAGCTATCATCGCTACAAAATTATATTTTTAATGTTATATTTATAATTTGTACCTAACATTTCTACATGTGTATATTTATATCAACTGTTTTTATATTGCTATACATATATTTGTGTACTATTTTAACGTTATTATGTATAGGTGCGTTATTGTAACTATCTATAATTGAAGGATTAGAATGTTGTATTTATTGGAATCTTGTTTATTTTCATCGTTACATTCCCACCACTTTTTCTACTTGTTAAGGAATACTCGCCTAAGGTTGTCTGAAAACGATTGTTTTAAGCGATAACGCCGCTAGTTGTTACATTAGTAATATTATACATACGAAAGTTTGTATATTTGTTATTATTTCACGCCAAAACGTCTGGACAAAATTAGATGAAATTTGGAATGTAGATAGCTAATATTCTGGAGTAACATACAGGTACTATTTATTCCGGGAAATGCAATTAGAATAGAAATGCGCAGCTATTTTAGTATAATAAAAAAATAGATACAATTAGTTAAATCAAAATGTCAATATAAAAACATATTTAAATGTACTAAAAAAACTAATTAAAAATACAAGAAGTCCCTACCTACAGTAAAGTTAGTACTAGTAGATACTAGTTTATGTGTATTCTGCGAGCAGACCAGCGACCCGCAAGCAGCACATGGTCACGAGTATGACGCATGTGACAGCCATCGCCCTCTTCAACCATATCCGAGGGTAGATAGCGACTAAACACACGACATCGCCGCAAGAAGGAGCCTTGCCTTGAATGGTGAGCACGAATGCTTGAGGGCACACCTATATACAATCCTTATTTCTATACGCTTATGTTTTCTTATTATTCGTCTTAGGACCTCGGTCCTCTGCTTCAGACCTCAGTCCATTGCTTCTTTAGTCTATGAAAATTGCCCGACGAGGTGACGTCATGAGACATCAATTGAAAGTCAAATTTGATTTATCTTTTTTTATTAAAATAAACCCGACGTCATAGTTTACAGAGTTTTCAACGTAAAAATATTGTACAGAAATGTACTATTTCGAAATGGTTTTGGAATCAGTAAAGTTTTTTTTTCTTTACAACCGAATTTGGTAAGAAATTCAAAATCGAATCAAAATACTGGGAGTACGTTTTCCATTTTGATCATTCGTCTTAGTTTCAACTTTCAATACGTAATGAGTGAAAGATAGGCGCATAAGGTTATTTGTTGCGCAGCGGACGCTGTGCATTAGTGGCTCCGAGAACTGTCATTACGGCACTTACGGCGACGGTACCTACGAGTAGGTGAGTTCTGTCATTCTGGGAATCAAGTTATTCCGCTTTCAATGAGATCTTTAACAGATCTGTCGACATGAAACTTTTATTTGCGGATGTAACTGCAGATATTAGGAGCAAGAATGTAAAAATCGCACAAATATTATATTTATATAAACATGTATACTTCAGTTGAGTAAGATAAACAATTAAAATTAATAATTTTATTCTTATTGTAACAATGATTGTAATAAAATTTAATAATAAAAAAAAGAAAAAAAAAAAGAGTTTTACTTTATTTTATTTGTGTGTGGTCAGGCCTAGGTTGTTGAGAGAGTTGACAAAATTAATGTACAATTTTAAGGTTTTAATTCCTACCTATTTATTGTTAAATAATTTTAGTTTATGATCGTTTTGACTAAGCTTTAACAAAACAATCATGTTCAATTGTAAAATAAAAAAAAATAATAATTCTTAAGATTTCAATATGGCGAAGAAATCAACTTATTCCAAATACATATATTTAAAGCTTACCTTTTTTGCGTACACATAGGAAACAGTCCCAGGAAGCCAACGATGTACTATACAAAATGAGGTAGGTAAAATCTCATTGCAGGAAGCAAATATAAATATAGGCAATTCATACAAAAGTAAAACGGTCATTACATATTGGCAGGCAATGCTTTATGAGCTAGATAATAATAACTGGCTAGGTAGTAATTACGATAATTTCTACCAATAAACGTATCCGGTGTATTGAATCGAACTACGCTTTAATTTGTTTACTCTTTATAAATTTTAATAACCTGTATACTTGTAGAGGTTCACATTATAACGTGTTCTAAATAAATCACAATGAAATTAAACCATATTTAATATATGTATTTATAAATAGTATGTTATTTTTGTTAAGTTATTTAAATTAGTTAAGTGTTTAATAATATTGATAGAAGTAATACCTAGGTATATGGGATAAGATGAGTTATACCTGAGTTATTAGAAGAGTTAATCTTCCATTAGTAATATGTAGCTTGGCAGGGCTGTTGGCATCGCTATTGCTGTTGAGACTAACCAGCGAAAGTCTCAAAGTAATAAGCGTCAAAGCAGCGATGCGCTGGACTTTGTTTTGCTACTCAGATCTGTATACCGCTGCAATGGTAGGTAATAGACAGACAGGTATCTTTTACCATCAGGTGAGCGTATGGTTTGTATCATCACTTTTAAATTTAACAGTAAAAAAACCAGTTACAGTAATTCCAGCTGTTGTGTTTGTAAACTGTAGGAATTATATTGTAAGTTAAAATAATGTTGACTGGACTTCATTTGCTTCGAAAACACTATATTATTATGTAAATATGTAAGAGTAGTTTAAAATGCAAAAATCGGGAGATGACGTAGTTAAATTGGGAGACAACAGTGATAATCAGTAGATCTCCCGATAATTTGGGCGTCACTTGACATATTGAAGCATTATCTTGCTAAAGAGTTATCTAGTAGAACGAAAGGTGCTAACGTTACTTGACAACGCTTACTCGCAAAACAATTTCTTTGATAAAAGTTTCGTACAAATTAAGTATGCTCCGCATCTATAGTTATTAAAAAAATAAAGTTTGGAAAGTAATGAGTCAGTGTGAGTGTACTACAGCAAATTGTCGGTTCACTTACATTTAAAGAGATCTTAATTATTTCGTTATTTATGACCGTTTAATTAAACAAAGATGTGGAGCAAATTGAGTTGCGGGCCCGGCGGCGAGCCGGTTGGTTTGCGCTTCACTTGTTGTGGCTTTATTAGGCAGTTAAAACGTGTATCACCGCAGAGATAATATATTATAGAGACACCCAAAGACTTAGCGGCGGAGTCATTTGTAAGCATATATTTATTTAATTACCAGTAAAAGTTGGCGAAAAACCAGAGATCGGACTGAGCGACGTGGCTTGAATGAGGCATATCCTCAGCCGTGGACTATGATGATGATGAAGCGTATAAATGGACAAATTTAATTGAAATTATAACTTTTTTCCGTAGCCGTATGTAAACTGTAGTGCGTAATTAAACATATTATTTTATACCTATAACAATAACTCTTCTGTACTAGTGTCAGTCACTGAACTTCTCCTAAACTACTCTATCGATTTTAATGAAATATTTTGTATGTTTTAGTGGGCTTTTGGATAGTTTAAATACACAGTTGAACTCGATAACTGGCGCTACATTAAGACAGACCAATAATAATCGTTCATGGTCCGAAATTCTTATCACTTTGAAGTGTCAGTCAACTCGCCTGATATTAAACGAAAATACGATTTAAAGTGGAGCAGGTTTACCTAGAAGAAAATGATTTCATCGTAACTTGAAGTACAACGTTAAAGTACCTAATTCATTTACAAGCTACTTATATCTCCGAGGCAGCGTCACTCAAAAATTCTAAATGATAAGGTCACCTTTTGAGCCTGTTTTGATGTCCTCATTATTTTTTATAATTTCCTTTTTCTGTGGTGTCAATAAAGAGTTATTGTACAGTGCATGCATGACACCACTAAAACTGAATCAGTCCCGAGATTACAGACATCTCTATAAAAACTTACCTCTGTGTGTTAAGCTTGGACCAAAATTTTGTGAATGTGTATAGAGAGTCACTTTACCTGCCATGTGTATAAAGTTGCGTATTCGTATGTTTTATGGGCTAAAATGAAAGTGGAATCAACTTCTTCCGTGATTAAAATGTCGCGTTTAATTAATCCACTGATTAACTTAGTGTCTATTTCAGACCAAATGTGTGTTTCTACTAGGTTACGCAAAACGGTATACGTCAAAGAAAAAAAAGCTAAAAGATTTATGCCCCAAATTGTTTACCCTAGACCCTAAAATTACGAATAAATTTGCTGTTCCTGCGTTACATTGAATATTACTAACATTTTTATAGTAGACAGGGTGTTGTTTGATCGCACGTTAATCCATAGAATTCAAAGATGTAAACACACTGAGGCTCGAAGAAGGATATTTGACGATAGATAGATACATAGATAGATAGAAACTCTTTATTGTGCACATTGGAAATAGAAAAATGTACAGAACATAAAGTAACCTTAAGCGAAAAGTTTTAGTTTTCAAAGTTAATCTTCTAACAAAAATGTATTATATTGATGTAGGTAATCAAATGATAGGTAATTGATTTTATAAAGAGCTCCTTTCGGCTTCGTATAACCATTCTTCATAACTCCGTCTGAAGTTTATATATGTAGTGTATATTTAGCAATGATAGTTTAGCAGTTAGCGGGGTCGGTTCACACGCCAAAGGACATGAGTTAATATCCCAACAAAGTAACTAAGGTAACGTAAGGTACTTTCTAGTACTCGGCTGGCTAGCTACCACCCTCGAGTTGAAAATCTGCTGCCAAACACCTAACTTTGAGTTTCAACAGCCTTACTTGAGAGCCAGTTCCATTTCAGGCTCGGTGTGTTTATTATCTTCGACCACACTGTCACTTATCATTAGGTGAGCTGTAGTCAAAACCATAAAAAAAATTCTTTGACCGTATATCAACACGTAGGAGCAAATACGTGGGTGCAGGCTTCACTCGTGGGAAAAGACAATATCATTAGAGGATACCAGAACTATAAACAAATTTACCCCAGCTCACTCTAAGCCTATTTGTTTCCGGTACTAATTTAAAGGCTGTAAACGAATCGTAAAGATTAAAAGGAAACAGAGTGCTTTCTATGTAGTCAGTAAGGCCCATGTACAAGTCCAAAAGAAACTTTGGTAACTTATAACTTATAAGTCACAATTTTTGTTGTAGATTCTTCAAATGGTTATGTTTATCACCTAACGCGCAAAATACTACAAATGAGTAAAAAAAATGTGTTCAAATATTTACATAAGATTTTCAATAAAAAAATATTACGATCATCATAGACGACGGTTTTTGGATTTATTGCATAAAAATTAAAAAATTGTTGAAATAGAAACAAGTGTATTTAGGACTCTTCTTAAACGTTCATCAGAGTTCTTAAATAAAAACCTTCATCAGAATTCTTGTTATTTCTTTATTTGAAAAAGTTGCTCCTATAAGATATGTGCTTAAAGCTCATGTGACAGGATAAAAAAATGAGCTTCAGATCATTTGGGGCAGACAGTCAGCGATCCCAATATTTTTCCACAATCGCTTTAAATTCTGAGCTTATTTTATTCAATGAAATACCCAACTCATTGATCTTTGAGGTTTATATTACTTTAATCTACACGGGCCAACTTTAAAGCCTTAAAAAACCGATACGTATTCTGAACATGCTTCCGTTAACGTTTGTACCCACTCACGGGTAGGTGTATCCGAATTTAAAATTAAGGAGCATCTAAATAATTCTGCGCGAGACTTCATTCAATAGCTTTATACGCATTTTCGATAGTACCCAAATATTATCATATTGCGCGAAGATTATTATCGTTAAGCATGTGCTGATTTTAAATGCCGTAATTATACCGTAAAGTTAAAATTAAAATGTCTGAGCACGTACTGAGAGTAGGGTTTATATTTTTAAAGTTTTTATTTTACTTAAAAGTAAGAATTAGGGCTCGTATAGGACGCATATTGACAGTTTTTTGTCATCAGGAGAGTGTTTCGTTCATCACATTACTTATACTTTAAAAAAACTGTTATTATTATAAGCATCAAGAGTGAAGACTCTACATACGTATAACAACTTCACATTTAAAACCAAATTTGGCAGCGTGGCGGGCGCCGGCGCCGCTTCTTGCATAATCTCAAGATTTATATATCGTGACAAATCTGGTTCTTTGAGAACTAGAGATTTTATATTTCACTCGTGAATTTATAATTTACACTGTTGCTTTGTGTTCTCGGAATTTTATGGCTAAAATGGTTTAACATGCTATCGTTGACCTTTATTAAAAAACTTGATTTTGCCGTCAGCTTTTGGAAAAGATGATATGGGTCTAAAATAGGATTTATATTCGTCTGAGCTTTAAAAAATATTATAAAAGTTGGGTTATTTTAAATTTCTACAAAAATGTCTTATGTATAATTGAACTTGTTAACAACATATTATCTTGGTGGTAGATTTCCTTAGCAGGAGGTCGTTTAGTTAGGTACCACCGCAGTACCAGATATTCTGCCGCCAAGGAGTAGTGTGCAAACATTACTGTGTTCAAACAGTAGTGTGCAAACAGTACTGTACAGTATTCCGGTTTGAAGGGTACTGCAGCTAGCGAAATTACTGGGCTGTTGAGACTAACCATCTAGTCTCAAAGTAATGAGTGCCAAAGCGGCGATGCCCTGGACGTTGTTTTGTTACTCAAAGTTCTGCGTATCGCTGCAATGGTCATGGACAGGCGTTATCTCTTAACTTTTACTCTTAATATTTACATACTTTCCGGTAAAACATAAATACTATTAGATAAACATTGAACATTCAAAATGAACTTCCGCAAAGTAACGCCTGAATCAATCAATTACTATTAGATATCTGAATTCGATAGTTCAGGCTTTGCTTAGTTTCGGGTCAGATGACGCTGTGTCCTACGATATTTATTTATTTATACGTTTTGAAAAACCCAAACTTATAACATAGATGTTTGTCTTGGTGGGAATTGCCTTTTCTGCACAAGAAGCACAACTCTCACCCAATGAGTTAACAAGGCAGTCATCTTCATCATTTCTTAGGTTCATCACAGCTGGATATAAAAGTAAATAATAATGGATACCATATATATACGATATACATAGATACAATACGATATATATAGATACGATTTACCTACTACAAAATTTTGTTTTGTAATCGTTCGCCAAATTCAAGTTTTATTGTAGGATATTCAAATTTTTGTGTAAATTTTGCGTAGTTTGAATGAATTATCTAAACTATTAATTTCAAACAACGGATGTCATAAAGTTTTGTTATTTAATGGTATGACACCCCCCATACGCGTTTATTAACAACACAGATTATAAAATTGTTCATAATGAGAAATACAGATTTTTTTGTTTATGGTTTATGGTTGACAGGTAGATGTTAAACCACAGCTCACCTGATGTTAAGTGAAGATGTGGTCGAAGATGGTAAGGCACACCTAGCCTGGAATGGAACTAAACATAATAAGCTCCTATCATAGTACAACCATTCTGCATAACCCCATATGCAGAATAATCCGTAACTCCGTAACTGAGTAGGTCACAGGGTGCAGTTAGTTAAACATAATAGAACCATCGCATCTTCAGGTAAGCTCATCAAATAGCTATTGAGCCCACTTTAACGTATGGTAAGATTTCCAATCATTTCAATTGGTAGCAATAAATGATTTATCACCAATAAAGATGTTCACACTCGTCATCATAACAATGCTAACGGAAAGTCAGAACACCTACGAGTCGTAAAATTTTGCCTCAGGCTTACAGAAGTAAAGTGAAACTAAATCCATCACCAGAAAACCTTGACCTTCTACAGCGGCACACGTATCTTAAAATTTTCGATTTCTCCAAGGGTCAGGCTACAATGGTGTTGTGGGGTAGAAAGCTGCAAAGTTACCATATCGAGCGAGTCGTCCCGCCAGTTCCATATTAAATATCATATTTAGTAATAATCGTTGTAGATAGGTGCACTTGGTGTTTCAATGATTGCATTGTAGCTTTCAAACACGCCCTCTAGAATGCGTTTTCATTTGAGAAATCCATCTGCTCTCTTTTCTTGATTCTTTCAAACCCATCGGCAGTTTTTGCTTGAATGTAACAAGTCCCTGAAAAAATGGTAACAAGAAATAAAACATCATTCTCCCGCCAAAAACGCAAAACCTCTTATAATGAGTTTCCTCGACATAAATTAGTACATGCGCTTTTTATTTGTATATTACGCGATGTTTTGATAAATCATTTTTGCTAGGTAGATACTTCAGAAGGGTTCCCATATACATTTTATCGAAATCGATCGAACGGTTTTTAAAAAAATCAACAAAAATCAAAAAATTGTATACATCGATGATATTTTCGTATGCTCCGACACCTTGCTGTTTCGTTGGAGCAGTGCGTTTAGTTGGCCTAAGGGTCAAGGAGTCGGTTTTTTAAAATTGTAAATTTGTAGGTATATAGTTGTTGTTTTGTATTCATAATTTACATCAAAAGGAATTAGTCACAGTTAGACAAAATAATTTACGGTCAATTCTATTACGTTTCCCTATAATAAAGTAGTGCTGGTGTTACTTGTACGTACTTACTTCACGGAGTTAAAGAAACATCACAAGAAGACATGTTTGACCAGATTATATCACATAGATTATTTTATGATTAAAACACCACTATTTTGAACCCCTACCTAAATTTCTTTCAAAATAGTATGTAGCCAGTTCGATTAATATAAACTAATTCATATGTGACTAACAGGACGATGAACTAAAAAACTAAAAACTTAAAAGATATGTCAAACGAACTTTTGTCTTCTTTAATATTGACTTCGCACTTTATTTATTATGCCAGTGCCAAATAATTCACCTATTTTTTTTATCATAAATTTTTTAATCATGTTTTCACTAACAAATAAAAAAAATAATTTCATTTAATTAAAAAAAATCATTTACAGATGATACTTATACATTTGTAATTATTACTGACTTGATACAGAAGATGTGTTTTTGATTCTTCATCAAACCAATGATAAATATTTTACAATGAATACAAAACAATCAATTTATCTGTAATCGTTATTGAATCCGTGTCAAGGCAAGTTACGTGTGGCCCCAGTCACGGCGCAGCTTCTTCAATCGTATTCTAATGTACCTATTGATAAAAATATATAATAATTATGTAAAAAATAAAATAGTATAAAAATAATATGTTACGTAAAGCCTTATTATCTTCTTATTCTATCCAACAACAAATCGATACTTCCGCATTGTTAGAAACAGAAAGTGGGTTTCAGTTATCGAATACCAATTGAGTTATTGTACAAAGAAGCGAATTTACGATTTCAAAGTCACGAATATGAAACCAGGATCCATAAACAAGCCAAACTGATCTAATTTCAAAATTATGAGGAATCGTGATTTATTTAAATCTACAAAAAATATTCATTATTATAATATTTCAATTGGTAACTATATGTTACAGTTGGTTGTACAAACAAACGGTAAGGTACAATTTCTTCAAAGTTCTGCTTAATCTGATTAAAAAATATAGTATTACGAAAGAAGGTCACATTCGAAGTTTGAAGTTGTGCAGAAAAGTTATATTGCTATAATGTATTATTTTTAAAACATGTTTTTCCAGTTAATATTTAAAATTAGTAGTGTTTTAATATTAAAGTACGAAGAAGCTTCTGATAAAGTCACCTAGAGTAAATACTGTATCTAACTATGACTCTAACTGTAATCAAAACAAATTTTATTTGATTTTATCTATTTTAAAACTATATACTTGAAGGCTAAAAAAAAGAAAAAAGTTTATCTGCGTAGAATTTGAATTTAGAAGGGATACATGTTTTTTAATTGACTATTGTACTATTGCTGTTACTGTACAGAGTAACTGAATTTTATGAAGCGCAGATTGCGTTACATTTTTTTATTGTTGCTAATCTATGTGTTTGTCCACAGCTCACCTGGTGTTAAGAGACGGTATGGTCGAAGATGATAAAACACCGAGCCTGGAATGGAACTGGCTCTCATGTGAGGCTGCCGGAACACTCCGTTAGATGCATAGTAACATATTTTCATCATGAGGATAGCTAGCCAGTCGAGGATTATAAAGTACCCTACCACCACGCTATGGTTTTCTCACGATGTTTTCCTTCAGTGGCAGCTCAAGCTCATTGATGAGGGTTGAACCCGCGCCCTTCGACGTGTATACCGCACTAACCACTGAGCTATCATCGCAAAGACCTAGAATTAAATGGCCTCAACGGCCAATCTTTGGTAGCTTGGGTACTGGCTGAGTAGGTATCAAGTACCAGTTGTTGTCCGCTTTCAATATCCTATTATGAATACCAGTTGATACCTAGGCTAGTTTTTGAGTCCGGGTCGTACCTCTTAGAAAGCGCGCTGTATGGGTGACTTTGTCAGTTATCTTTTGTCGGGGATAGTTTCACTTCGCCAGCTTGTTATTTTACTTGGTTGTCACGTGTGGAACAAATTCTTGTTTTAAAATAATAAAGGTAAATCTTGAAGATATTCATATTAGATTGACGAGTTTAACTAATACTTCAATCACCATCATCATCATCACCATCAACACCATCAGGACGTGTTATCGGCAGAGCGCAATTGTAAATTTTTTTTATGGTATTGCATGTGCACGACATATTTACTTAGTTCTTTTTTATTTTTCAAAAAAATATATGGTTGGCAAGCTAGGTGTTGACCACAGCTCACCAGATGTTAAGTGACGGTGTTGTAGAAGATGGTAAAGCACACCTAGCCTGGAATAGAACTGGCTCTCGAAAATACCCTATACCACCATGCTATGGTTTCCTCAGGATGTTTGTCTTCACCGGCAGCTCAAGCTCATTGTTGGGGTTTGAACCGACCGCGATAAGCACTGAGTTATTATCGTTTAGGAATGAGGTAATTACATACACAGGTTAATATTATACACAAATACGTTCCGCATCAGCCCTGTTTTTATTAACTGCCCCACTGCTAAGGGATTCTTATCATTGCGAGAAAAGTAAGACCATCACCCTGGCCTAGGAATCCTAGGATGATCACACATGTTTAAGACATGCAGGATTCCTCACATTTTTTTCCCAGTAAGGTAGCTATAGCTTAAACACAAACATGTATACGTACTTATTATAATATAAATAACAGGGTATGTATGTATGCTTGTAAATCCCTTGCCAGCGTCATATCTACATAATGCGGTGAGATCACTGTTTGTGTTGCATCAAGATGTTTACCGTTCCAGGGACTGATTAAAGCATGTTTGCAATAGGATGATTGTTCATCGTTCATCATCATCATCATCATTTCAGCCGTAGGTCGTCCTCTGCTGGACATAGGCCTCCCCCATTGACTTCCATAAAGACCTGTTGGAAGCGGCTCGCGTCCAGCGCGTTCATCGTTACTCCTTCAAAACAAAATTATCTTTAATTTTTGGTACAATGGATACAATTGTTTACGGCTTTTTACCATTTAGATCTGGTTAGTTTAGTTTTTTTGTTTTTGTTAAAAATTCCATTCAGGAGCCGTGCCGTGTTTTTTTTGCTGAATAATTTAAATTTCGGCATTTTTAATTTTGTCATTTTTATTATAATGTGATCTTGACTGAGGGGGTTTTAATATACAATAGTGTATATGTGAATATGGGGCACGTTACCAGAAATAAATGTTTTTTATAGATTGTCATTTAGGCGAAAAAGTTACTATAAACCATTCGATTATGCAGCTTTTTCTTGATCGCTTAACTAGAATGGATATAAAGATGTTACTGTTATGCTCCAGGATAGCAATACAGTCTGCATTCTGACAATTTTTTATACAAGGCCAAGAATAAAAAAAAATTATATTAGTAAAAAAATATATGTTTTAACTTTCAAACAATATAGCTAGGTTAAATTAATGTTAAAAAAACTGCACAAAAAACATTTAAAAGTCGAAAAAACATTGTACGCAAATTGGTAGGTACCTTAATTGTTATTTGATTTACCAAAACAGGTAAAAGTAAACCGTAAATTAAAACGAGTATACTTACATATTAATATAAGTGTTCTACCTTGAAGCTTTACCAAAATAAACTTACGCAGTTAAAGATATAAAATTGTCGAAACAACATAAATAGTAGGTTGTTAGCTTTGTGTGGTCTGTCTACCACGAAGCAGAGGCAAGCTAAACGGCTAATTGATGAAATAACATGTCACATGCCAGGTGACTTACAACCCATTACACCCTTATATTCCAACGTTTCGAGCATGTTTGTTACTGCAGTCCATCGTCAGTCTAATTTTGTGATGCTTAAAGTCTCATTTAGCTGAGCAAAAACATGACTAGTTAAATTATTATGTAGATATATAAATTAATATAGGACGATTTAAAAAATGTAAAAGTAATGAGACGATCGAGACTCTCTCCTCTCTCGAAGAGATAACGCCTGACCATGACCATTGCAGCAATTCACAGAACTTTTTGTATTAAAACAAAGTTCAGGGCATCACTGCTTTGGCGCTCATTGCTTTGAGACTTTCGATGGTTAGTCTCAACAGCCCAGTGATTTCGTTAGCTGCAGTACCCTTCGAACCGTAACACAGTATTGTTTACCTACACACTACTGCTTGGTGGCAGAATATCTAGTACTGCGTTGGTACCTACCTAGACGACCTCCTGCTAAGAAGATCTGCCACCAATCAGATTTCACACAGTGCTATCTACTATACATACCTACATAGTTCCTAACTAAGCAAAGCTTGTATTAGGTACAGGAAATAACTATAACTAATTGTATTATAAATAGATATTCATTTCTAATAAGAATAATTAATATCTAATAATAAATCTTTATTTCAGATCCAAGATCCATAGAGTTAACATACACAAACACTTACATACCTACTATTATACAGTCATAGGCACACAGACACTAAATGAAGAAGAAACATAAATAAAAACTTTTTTTTATTAGCATGTACTCAAACAAATTGTTTATTTCAGAAACTTAAGTCATCCTTTGTATAACCTTAGTTTCTCCAAACAAACATGTACGCGCAAATCAGCACATAATATTTGAAAATAATTTTGTTAACATTGCAACAGTATGGCATATCTGCCAGACGGAGGTAGGCACTTTTTATCGACGGACCACACTGACCAGCGATAAAAACTTGCACAAAAGGTGCTGTTGTGACAGAAATGGCACGCGCCACAGAATACAATGTAGTGGACAAAGTTGCGGTCGAAATGCATTGTATGGATAGCTTTGTTTGGGGATATGCTTGAATTTATCCCATCTGGAATGATCATGACTATTCACTCTGTCTTATTGTTATAAGCATAGGGAGAGGCATACACATTTGCTGAAGTTATGTTGTAATTAAATGACCGAAAAGTACATGAAAAAAAAAAACAACTGAGTTTTTGCAGAAACGCGGTAATATGATATCAGCATTATATAATTTTCCAAAATTATTATAATAATATATATATATTCAAGTTTTTGATGATAAACCAGGTGAAGCAAGTCAAGTCAAGTTTGTAGCGATGATAGCTCAGTGGTTAGCGCGGTAGGTTCGCATGCCGAAGGGCGTGGGTTCAAACCCCAACAATGAGCTTGAGCTGCCGGTGAACGAAAAACATCGTGAGGAAACCATAGCATGGTGGTAGGGTACTCTCTAGTACTCGGCTGGCTAGCTACCACCCTCAAGTTGAAAAATCTGCCGCCAAGCATCTAACGGTGTGTTCCGGCAGCCTCACTTGAGAACCAGTTCCATTCCAGGCTAGGTGTGCTTTACCATCTTCGACCACACCTTCACTTAACATCAGGTGAGCTGTGGTCAAACAACTAGCCTGTCAATCATAAAAAAAAAAAAAAAGTTCTAGTCCGGTCATGTACCTACTGATAAAATATTGTAAACTTAAAAATTTTGGACAAAGTTTACAAAAATACAAAATGTCATATTTCAATCAATTATCCTTTTCCCTTACTCATGCACGTAATCCGACACTTTAAGATTTTTTTAAATTTACTACATTAAAACACATGTATACATTGTTTGGTACGGATAAACCATTTTGGCTTGTCTCGGTACAAAATATAATATACCTAGTAAATACATGCATGAACTTACTTACTTTATAAGCAACGATTGAAAAAAACATGAAAAAACAGATTTGAGTTTTTTTGTGTGTGTGATTTTGTACCGAGACAAGCGAATAAAAACTACTTACTTACAATATTCTATATCAATATAAAATATATTAATAAATAATTAGTACTTTTATATTATTATACATAACTACTAGAAAAAGCAACAAGATTTTGAAAATAATACAGTCCGGTGATATGATTTTTCCGTGTACTCGCTAGAACTCTGATGTTATTGTAATGTACAGATGTGATAAAGAACATATGTACAGACGTACCAACAGTTAACAATAACGTTCAATGTTGTGCATAGGATCTGCCCACGCGCAGAGTGCCGTTATGATTCGATTTCGGCTGGAATTTTGTGAGAGACACTTTACGGTTAGTGTCACTTTAGATGATATTAGTTGCTGACGTGATGAAGTGATATGCAATTCATTAGGCGTTACCTTATTTACGTTCTTTAGTCTTAGCACACTCATTATTATCAAAACTCAGAAGCAGTGTTTGACCACAGCTCACCTGTCGTTAAGTGACAGTGTGGTCGAAGATGGTAAAGCACACCTAGCCTGGAATGGAACTGGCTCTTGAGTGAGGCGGCCGGAACACGCCGTTAGGTGCTTGAGTTTTCAACTTGATGGTAGCTAGCCAGCAGAGTACTAAAAAGTACCCTACCAGCATGCTATGGTTTCCTCACGAGGTTTTCCTTCACCGGCAGCTCAAGCTCATTGTTGGGGTTTGAACCCACGCCCTACGGCATGCGAAGCGACCGCACTAACCACTCGGCTATCATCGCTACAAAGGAATGAATATTATGTTTTCAATTAATTTAGTGTACATATGTGACATTTTTAGGTTTATTAATTTTACATAAGTGAGTGATCACTATAATTAAATTTAATTTGTATAAAATTCAGTGAACAGCCCTGTAGAATATATTCTGCTTCAAGAGCAGAAGGCGAGGGTTCGATTCCCACCCAGGACAAAGATTTTGTGGTATTTATAAACAAATGTTTATTCTGTGTTTGGGTATTCTGTAGGTATTTAGTACAAATGTCCTTACAAAAAAAAGTATTTAATTATTCTATCAGTTATCTGACTATCATAGCATAAGCTTTGCTTATTTTGGGGTCAGATGGCGCTGTGTGTAATGCCCTACGATATTTATTTATCTTTATTAATTAAATAAACGCTTGTATTGGATGCAAATTGAACCTACACCCTTCAGTTCATGAACCAGAGCTATAACCAAATGAGCTAACATGACAGTAGAATCGAAAGTGTTAGTTATTACGTTTGACTAAAATATACATAATTAATTTATGACAAAAAACCTATCAACAAAACATTTTTTTCTTGAGTATAATCCGGAGAGTACGTAAATTATTCAGTTAAGAACTAAACTTTGCACGTTGAAATACATAATATGTGACCATATAGATAACATAGTAATTTATTTCTATAACCTTTTAAAGGATTTTTTTCTTTGAGGAAGCTTCTTGTAAAATTATATCAGCACTACGTTTTGTGTGATTTTATGTCCAATTTATACGAACGACTTCCTTTTGCGAATTTATTACTTGTAAAATAAGATATACCTGATTAAAGTCGCATAAGGTAACATACATGATGTAATACGCTACCAAAACAAAACTAAGATGTATAAAATTTGTAAGTCGAACGCGGCGCGGGACGAATCTAAACCACGATCAAGGACAGACGGAGTGACAAAGCGTAACAAATGGGAGTCAGATTACTTCTACCTATATCTTGTATCAGAGCTCGATAGTTACCATCAACGATTCCAGAAATGTGGGACAAAAGCAAAATCTATCTCAGCAAGAATTATATTAGCGTCAGTATAACTGTTGCAGAGAAGTCTTTCCAGTCATCTATGTGTAAGTACTTAGCAGCAAGAGAAAAAAAATGACAACATTTGAAGGAGCGCAACTTTATAATAAAATACCCCCCCACACATTAAAAATGTAAACTTACATAAAACGCGTTCAAGTCTCAATTATCCCAATACATAATATCAAATCTTTCGCTTTTGAATGCGTTATGTGGGTAGGAAATAAACTTATTTGTGATCGACGAATGTTTGTAAAATTTTATAAAAGTAATCTATTGTTCTCAAATAAGTGACAATTTGTCTTATTGAGAATAAATTCTTTAAACCTAAGATTATCGGGAAAACATCGATTTCAGCTATAACATTGCCGTCTAAGTAAAATATATTCTTCTTTTGTTGTCATTTTAGTGATATTAAGAAAGAGTAAGGCTTTATAAACATTGCATTAAGTTAATCTTTACTTAATGTTGTCTGTGTCATTTTCACACCTGACATTTCACGTCCGCACTACGGTACACATAATTTTAAGCATTGGTTAATTTAAATCAATGTTTACACGAAATACATTGAGTTAAGCAATTTTCAATTTGTTTGAGGATCGATGTTTTGATCCTGTCCTACGAAAATAGAACGTATGGCATCACTAACGTTATCTGAAGATGCGGTAAGACCTTGCTCTTCCAATGTGTACTATTCGTGCGTCCGGATCCAAGATAAGAGATAACGAAGGAACCTGCTTTATCTCACCGGGTTTTACGACAAACAGTGACGTTGGCCCATGAGAAATAGGGTAGGTATGGATATAGAACACATGAACACATTTTTGGAGTATTGAGCTATGTAGTACACGTTGCCAGATACGAAACCTAAAATACTGCATTTGTTGGTAATGGACTCGTTTTGTTTTTTTTACAAACAGATTTAGTTTCGAGGTCGAGGTTAAAAAGTTTAAATAATAACAGACTCGGTAAAATAGGTAATTAAAGACGACCTCGCTTTTCATTTATGACGAATAGACAGTTAGGGTAGATTAGTGAAAGTACAGATTAATATATTATTTATATATTCGATTTTAAAATCGCACTTTGTGCATTTAGCAGAGTTCATTTGTTGATGTTTCGATATTTTCAAATATTTTATGAAAAATCAAGTTAAAACATCAAATAAATACTAGAAAAAACATAAGTTTTTGCAAAATAATATTTACAATGCGGCGACACTACATTTCGGCTTTCCAGCAAAAACTAGATGATTACTTTGATATAAGAGATTCGTGTGTCAATTTAAAAAAAAACAAACATAGAACACTGAAGATGACAACACGACAACAAATCTAATCAAACCCGTAAACCTTGATTAATACTACACACATAATTAAACTACACTTTAAATAGGCTAAAAGCTGTTAATTAAGGTGTTAATAAGTTGAGGTAAATACAATAAAACAATAATTTAAAATGAACATGTTGGAGCAATATTATCATGACCTTCGCTGCTGCGTAGTCACGAACGTAAATTGCGTTTTGTATTACTTAATTATTACTCTGTTTATTTGATATTTGTAAAGATACAAAACGCCGTCTGTCGATACTGCAATAATAACAGTTATTGATTATTGTTTACGTTAATTATATTATTGTACAATAGCGGCACTAGAAACAAAAGATTGATTTGAAAGGATCAAAGTTTATAAAATACATCTGTACGGGGTTACGCGGTACGATAGTATTAACCCTAAAGGAGGTCATTGTACTTTTTTTTTTTAATGGTTGACAGGCTAGGTGTTTGACCACAGCTCACCTGATGTCAAGTGAAGGTGTGGCCGAAGATGGTAAAGCACACCTAGCCTGGAATGCAACTGGCTCTCAAGTGAGGCTGCCGGAACACACCGTTAGATGCTTGGCGGCAGATTTTCAACTTGACTTCAACTCTTCAATATAAACAACTTTTATTATAGGACCGACCTTGATAGCGCATAAAATATCAGCTTTTCGATACAAATATGTCATCTAACTTCAACCAAATGATTTATATCTGGTTCTTTGATCGATTTTTCGCATATTGGACTATGATTAGGTCCAAGTTTCGCATAGAAATAAGTGATGTGTAGTTGGAGAGCCATTGGTAGATACGTTAAAGAATAAATTATATATCATTAAAATTGTAAGGATTCTATAGAATTTATGCGGATTCATTTCACAGAACGTAGAGATATGCACTTGCCATACAAACGTGTATCATATTTTTCTTGAAAATGAAAGTTATCTTGTTTCTTACAACCATTATGCAAATATTCAATTCAAAATTATACCGTAATATCAAATATGGTGGAGCTATGAGGCCGGGGTTACGGCATTTTACATATTTGCAAATATTTATTGCGTAGGTTATAGTGTTTTTGAATTATAAAATAAAACTCGCTTATCATTTTCGTAGGCAGATGTGATAATTGTGATAATTTATCAAAGGTCGGTTAAGCTATCTTTAGTTATAATTTGTGTTCAAAATAGGTAGACCCTAAGGTCTAAAACAATACAAACAGCTCAATATTAATATATTGCTCATTCTTTTTACAATATATAAAAATACCACTATTTCTATTCTATATACATAAAAAAACACGACTTTAAAAAAAATACATTGCATCGATATTATTTTTATCGCATATTCCCGCAAAAATATTTAGAATATATCCGTGCAGTTTTTGCAGCATTGTCAAAAAGATAATATTTTTCGTATCAAAAATTTTTTTTTTCTTTGATTTTTTTACTTTATTACCGAACATTTTTTTTTTACCAACGACAATTTTGTTTTTCTAGTTGATATAATATGAGCAATCGTAACTTTTTGTTTGTTCGATATCGATAAATGAGGTGATAAAAGACTAGTGTCAACACCAAAACGAAGCTGTTGATGTATTTATTTGTTAAGCTTTTTTCTTTAACTTTGGTTGTGTTGCTTATAGTATTATTGTTTTTTTAATGTATAATCAACCAAAAATACCCTTGGAAAATACCCCAATATACGGATGAAAACTGAAACATTGTGTTTTGAATGCTACCTCTACAATACAGGCTTTAAGTTTCAACAGCCTCGTAAAGAGCTTCCATTTTTCCTTCAGACCTTCCATCCTGGGTTCGAATCCCATGGTGCGTGCGTGCTGGCATTTCTAAGCTGCTTGCGTATTGCCGATGACTTCAAACGGTTAAAAAACATCGTGAGGAAACCTACATGTATCTTTATATTACCAACAACAGAAAAAAGTACAGGGAACAAAATATTCTTATGAGCTAGTGACACAAGTGGCGGCCTTATCGCTTAGAGCGATCTTTTCCAAGTAACCAAGAATAGAAAACCCGATACATGTTAAGAACAGACGGAAGATGTTGCAACACTAATAAGTTACAAAATAAATTTTAAAAAACGTTTATAGTAATCATGTCAAAATAATAGTAATGTATTTAAACATATAAAACCAACATCAGCAGCGACGAACATGAACATGTCTAATCCGACTAACAGCAATGTCAACTCAGCAATGTGACAAATAATGGTACTTTACTCTGTCTTTGAAAATAGATATGTTCATCTTTGTTTCTGTTTAAACAAACATTTGTGTTCCTTAAAGTAAAATGTGTTTAAATTTTCTTAGGTGCCTTTGTTGGTCTTGTTATGATTAATTCTAAAGCTAGGTAGCAGAAAGATCTAAACTTACTAATCATAGAATTCAAAATGGGCTAAACAAAACACTGTATAGTACTCATATTTATTTTTGACTTGGCTCTATCCGAATAAACGTTATTACGAGTTAAATCCTATCCAACCTTTGAATCTGATGCAGCAGTGTAGCTTATGTCAGGTTAATTGACATAATCTCTGCCCATCTCATGTGAACCCAGTGCCCCTGTTACGGTAATGAAACTCTGGCAAGTTAACCACAAACACAGTTTATGTCCCAGTATTCGGGCCCTAAGTTAACTTTAAGTATAACTTGGAAACCAAAGCTTCGAGCAGGCTCGGTCGCTGGCCGCAAGGACGTTGGTGCGCGGGCGGAGGTAGCTGTCGACGACGTCTTTGCCAATCACGGGTGAGATATCAATGTGTGAGTGGGATTTTGTGTACGTACATGATAAACTTCTTGGAGGGAACGACACCAGACCATGGTGCTGCCATTATTAAAGGTTTCCCCTTATTTTGCGGAGAATTTAGTAGGATATTATTAAATTTTTTTAGTAAAAAGAACGTTTTTCGTTACTCTTGTTTTTTAAAATATGTACTAATATAAGCTTTTAAGGGGGTTTAAAGATCGTCATCAAATTTTTAATAAGGTAAATGCCAGTTATATGATTTTTTTGTGTTGATTGTGATGATGAACATCACGATTCCACGTCAAATGCTTAATAGTCGATTGTGTCACTTCACACGGGATCAAAATAATGTATTGAGGGCGAGAGCGATTATTTGAATCCAGGGCGAAACGAACGATTTAAAGTACGTCGCTCGAGGTTAAATAATTTTGGTACCGTGTGACAAACTCTGCTTTTCATCCTCCTGTATGAGAAAATATTTTTTTTCCTGTATGAGAAAATATATTTGTTTGGTAGTAAATTGTTTATGACAGTTTTTGCGTATAAATAATTTTACACTTTCTGGTATTTCTGGTCATATTTCACTTTAACTGCTTGAACTCATTTTTTATTCAATGTTTGTAAATCAAATTAAGATTGTTTGTAATATTTTGATAAAAAGTAATTAAAAAAACAAATTAGTTTTTTTTTTGTTTTTTGTTATCGGCCAGGACTTTATCAAAACGAATTGCATTCAAACTTTTTAATCAAGTAGTGTTCTCAATTTAAAAGTTATTTCATGCCGTTATTTTAGTGTGCCCATCACGAAATCGAACAAATAGGATGAAAAATGTTTTTTATACACACTGGATCGTTATAGGTTCAATAAAATTTTGACTGTTTACATATTAGTAAAATCCGTTTTCGTTCAAGTCTTTCATACTAAGCACATTGCCGATTTTGATTATCTATGAAGATAACAATAATGATAAGATTTATTTTCAGTGTTTATCTGGCAACCGTATCTAAAGCAGAGAGTGCGTTCGTTCGCCGTAGATTGTTGTTGTACCGCTTGTCCCATTCACCCACACTGTTGCGCTGCCTCGTCTGCGAAGGTTGTGTGCGCGCGTTGTGAACTTTGTTTTTTTTCTTTCGTTCGAACACAACCACTTGCCTCCTCGCCTGCCCGTATACCTGCAAGTGTTCCTTTTATTTTGAACATTTAACTGTGAACAAATAAGTGATTGAAAAACATTGATCTATAATATTTTAGTTATCGTGTCAGTGAAATCTCTCTGAATTTAAGTCCAGATGCTACCGAGACTAGCTTCGATTAGTGTCAACAAATAAATAACATAGGTACAGTGATCAGGACAAGTTACTCGCCTTGTTAGGAACTACTGATGAATTAAACAAGGCTTTGAATTGGTAATCCTGGATCAGAATGGGCCTTGTTTATTTTTGGAACGTGAATTCTGTTGCCACTTCACCTACATAACTTTTATGGTAAGTAAAAAGTTTCGTGTTTCGTAACTTGCAATTACAACCTTTTTTGTTTCATTCGCTTCGCGCCTTTTTTTCTTTTTATTACTTTATCGCTATGTATTTTTTGCTTAGGTTGTTCTTGTTGTAGACTTTTAGTTTATTTTTAGTTAGCGATAAGTAGTGGGTAGATGGAAGATTCTTGTCTCAGAAAAGGTCACAGACATGGTCGCATAATAAACTGGGAGATTATGCTGATTACTTTATGAAATAGCTATTTTGCCTTAAGCCAAGTGCACAGTAAATGCGTTGTTAGCCCACACTATTTTATGAAATATATACACGTTAATGATTACGCCACTTGCTACATAGCAAATACAAAATATATTTTGTCTCTATTTGCATAAATAAATAACGAGGTGACAACATTAACCCAACTTTGTTTGAATGCCCTACATTTGGTATGCTTTTGTCGAAATGTATTTTTTTAATTCGAGTGTTACGTTTTATTTACTTTGAGAATAATATGGCTGTTCGGCATATTGTTTATCTGGATTGTGTCAAATAAAATTTAGTAAAAATAAAAAGGGTTCTTTGTGAAAACCAGGAGTGATAGGGTTGAACAACGCGTTGTAAACAAAGAAGTGAGAGGATGTGAGGATTTCTACAAAGGCGAATAGGGAGCCACTTGAGCTTAGTGTCAAATTGGGAGACATGGTCAATTGGTCAATGGTCATACTTGCATGTATCTGAAGTTTGATGATCTAAGTGCTTCTAACTGAACTAATGGCTTCACGCATGTATGTTACTGCAGTCGATTAATCGTCTAATGAAGTGATGGATAGGGTCTCATTTAGCAGAGCAAATATGTGGCGATTACAGAAGCTCGTGCAGGAGCTTCGTTTTTTAAAGGACTTTCTCACATGACTCTAAATGTAAAAAAAATTAGTTTGGTACAATGTAATCTCTTAGCAGGTCTAAAATAACTTATTTTATAATGCCATCTTTGATTTAAATTCCTTTCGAGACTATCAATCTAAAATTACATTTCAACTATTATTAAAGTCCTTGTACCTACTCATTTGATTAATTTTAATAAACGAGTTTTATTCAACAGTTATATTTTAATAGATAAAAGTCCAAACTAAAATTGCTCAAACTCAGAGAATGTCTTCTAATATTTTATTTCACACATAAAGGCTTTTTGTTTCTAAGATAGCTTCTTAAAGTAGACAACAAAAGCCAGAATTCTGCGCATAAAAGCCAACGTTACACAATTGGCAGCAAAAATAATTTAGCTAGGCGTCCGAATATTAAAGCGTACAGCATTCTGCCGAAATGTCGATGACTGGCAAAGGAAATTAGATACCTAGTATAAAATGATTATAGTTTTGAGTTTCATTCTACAGTTCCTTAGCGAAATATTTATCTTTTTTCACCAGTCCCAAACTAAGAAAAACTTATACCTGATAAATTATAAAATACTTTTTTGTAAATACACTAATAATACATACAGAACACATCACATAAATGTTTCTCTAACCCACGCTTTACAGCTGCTCATCAAGCAGAACGTCTAGCAAATGAACTAATAGAGCAGCCAATGAATAGTCGAGGGAGTCAGGTTGCAGTGGTTTACGTGACTGAAATTCAATCGGAAACCTCAAGAGCATCTACTAGGTACTTGAATCGACTGATTGCACTTATATTACTTACTTGGCGGTAGTACTTTGTTTTAGTTTGTAGATAGAATTTCAAAGTTAACTATCGAGAGTAATTCTATCGATAGTTTGACAACGCTATTTTCTTCTTATGCATATTATGTGTAATAATGATCGTAGCTCTTTAAAAAAATTAGGAAACAACGAATTACAGCTGTGTGCAAACCATCCTAATAATTCTAAATTCTTACCCAATATTACAAAAACGAAAGTAACTTTGGCTTTCTATCTGTTTGTAACCCTTTCACGGCTAAACGAATGGATGTTTCTTGAATATGGACATAGGTCTTACTTTTTTTCTTAAAAAAGTGCAGTATGATTATATTTAGAAAAAAGTTACTTATTTAATTGCTTAGGTACTCTGCGACAGCGAGCTGTGTTCGAGGCGCGGGATAAACCTATTTTTTTGAGAACACATAATATTATTACTATAATGTAATATAATGGGATGATTACATACAAAAAAAGTGATTTTAAGTCACAAATAAAGTATTTTCTATATTGTCTATAAACATTTAAAAAAAAAAGATAGTTTCTAACTGGTCACGAGAGCGAAGACGCGGGTAAAAGCTAGTACTACATAATATATCATAAAATATCATCACAGACACAATCGTGGAAAGTCTGGTAACCTTCAAAGAGAAGCAACATCAAACATCAATTTAGGCGGCAATAAAATGCAAATTGTGGGCAATGAGCACAATGCGTGATAGTTACAATAGTGTGGCAATGCAATTTAGGTGAGGCTATTGATGTTGTTAGTACTATACTGGTGAGAAATACCAAATAGGTTGGACATAAAGCTGTCTTGGGACGGTAGATTAACTCCTTTTTAATCTGGGAGTCTTATATTAGGGACGGAAAATAAGTAGGTAGTCGACTGACAAAAAAGAAGACAAACTACCTTTACCCGCTGCTTCACTCGTGTGGCCATTTTAATCTTATTTTTTAAATTACTTATAGGCTAATAGGCTTTTAGGCTTATAGGTTAATTAATCGTTTTTATTACTCTCGACGCAAACAGTGTTGTTATAAATTTAATGAGTACAACTTTATTTTAATTAACTTGTTTGAGAGTGTTCTTAGCTATGATTCAAGGTGGTAATCTTTCCAGCTGTTTGAAGACCAGTCATGCCTTAGTATTAGCGACTTTACTACGATCTTCAAAGGAATTTTAGAGGCAACACGAAAGTGCATGGTTCACAACATTATATCACTTTCCTACACTCGCGTTTATAAATCGGCACATTATGGAAAAAACCGGTCAACTGCAAGTTGGACTCGCGCACGTAGGGTTCCATACCAGTATCTGTAAAAACGGCATAAAAATCACGTTTGTTGTATTGTTTGTTGCCCCCTTAAATAATTATTTTATTCCGTTTTTTAGTAGGTATTTGTTGTTATAGCGGCAACAGAAATCATCTGTGAAAATTTCAACTGTACTATCACAGTTCATGAGATACAACCTAGTGACAGACGGACAGACAGACGGACAGACAGACAGACGGACGGACAGCGAAATCTTAGTAATAGGGTCCTGTTTTACCCTTTGGGTACAGAACTCTAAAAACACCGACTTTTTAAAATATATCAACACTCAAAGCAACACAAGTTTTGGAAAATAATCTGCAGACACAATGTGTTGCGACGTTATTTTAATCTTTTCCGCGTTCCCGCCAAAACTCAACATAATCTTTATGATAATAATTTGGCCAGCAATGACTCCGCTTAGCACATGTTGTACATGGCAACCTCTCATACTATAGACACAATTTTATCACAGACAGTCGTTCGTCACAGAATAACGAACAGCACGCATTCTCTGATTGATACGCCGTGATTGTTAGCAAATCACACGAATAAAGCTCTATCTATTTATCTCTAAGCATGTGAAAGTTGTGACTAACCAGCTGTAAATTCAGAAAGCTCTTGACGCACGACCGAGTTATTAGATAATTTTACTGACTCCGATTGAACAACCAGACCTTCTTCTTCCCCAGTGATGATGTAGCCGTGTTTTTGTCAAATGGACCAAAATGAATGTTTTTGATTTGTAGCGATGATAGCTCGGTGGCTAGCGCGGTCGGTTCGCATGCCGAAGGTCGTGGGTTCAAACCTCAACAATAAGCTTGAGCTTTCGGTGAAGGAAAACATCGTGAGGAAACCATATCATTATGTTAGGGTACTTTCAAGTACTTGGCTGGCTAGCTAACACCCTCAAGTTGAAAATCTGCCGCCAAGCATCTAACGGTGTGTTCTGGCAGCCTCACTTAAGAGCCAGTTCCATTCCAGGCTAGGTGTGCTTTACTATCTTCGACCATACCGTCACTTAACATCAGGTGAGCTGTGGTCAAACACCAAGCCTGTTAAACATAAAAAAAAATAGACCATCACAAGAGATATCACTCGATCGACAGCGCGAATCAAAGGTGTTTTGAAAGGTGTGGGAAGCATTTATATGTTCGTTTGACGTTAGTTTTACTCGAGGTAATACAATCTTTACCCAAAAGAGATGCTAATGGCATACTAAAATATATAAAAATAAACTAATTCCCTTACCCTGTACACTGTACCCTATATACCTATACCAGCAGGTATGCTTACATGAGTTAAAGAGCGTGGGTTTGAATTCCACCCAGGATAAACGTTAGTGTGACGAACATAACGATATATATATATTTTATTTATTTATATATATATGTTTATTCTGTGTCTGAATGTTCTAGGAGTAGGTACATGTAGTGTATGTATTTACAAAGTATACATAAAAAAAGTTTCTTTTTAATGTAAAAGTAATGAGACGAACGAGACGTTCTCCTGATATAACGTATGTTTATGACCATTGCAGCAATACTCAGAATGTTGAGTAGCAAAACAAAGTACAGGGCATCGATGCTTTGGCGCTCATTACTTTGAGTCTTTTGATGATTAGTCTCAACAGCTCTGTAATTTCGCTGGCTGCTGTACCATTCAGACCGGAACATAGTAATTTTTACACTTTACTGTTTGGCAGCAGTATATCTGGTGCCACTAGCTTATAAGATTCTCTTTTGTTCTCTGTACTTTTTTTTCTGTTTATGGTGTGCACAATAAAAAGTTTAGAAGATCTATCTACTGCGATAGTACCTGTCTTGACGATCTTCTGCTCTCTCCTAATAACTCCTAGTAAAAGTAATATATACATAAGTATTACATCAATTTTGTGATTACCAATCTTTGGTCAGTTTGGAACATGATAGCGCTGTATGAAATGTCCAACATTCACTAAATTCCCTAATGTCTAAAGGAGGTATGGTATTTTAATTTTTTTTTTGTTTTTGTAGGTTAGTTGTGTGTGTCGTTATCATATCACATGTGGCTTATGAAGGCCAGATAGTAATGAATAGGTAAAATATGCCACACAGCGTGTGACTAGAAAACCAATTGATATCATATCAATAAATTAAAAGATACAATATCATACTGATATTATAAACAAGCACCGAACGATGTGTTCCGGCAGCTGCATTTCGGTACCGGATCCATTCTGGGCTAGGTCTGTCTACCATCTTCGACCACACAGTCACTTAACATAATATGGGCTGTAGTCAACACTTAAATATTAAAAAAAACATTGCGAAAGTTTGTCTGTACATTGGTTACTTAATCACGTTGAAACCGCCAAACTGATTTAGATGTAATTTGGAATGTAGATAGCTTATAGTCTCTAGAACTAATAGCAATATATAGATAGATAGATATATATAACTCTTTACTGTGCACACAATAAACAGAAAAAAAAGTACAGAGAACAAAAGAACCTTATGAACTAGTGCCACAAGTAGCGGCCTTATCGCCTAAAAGCCATCTCTTCCGGGCAACCAAGAAAAGAAAAACACGATAGATGATAGATAGATACAGACTCTAGATTAATAAACAGTAGGTACATTAAATAAAAGGAGGTTCGAATCAAACAAATAAATAATAGTGACCATACAAGTAAAAAAAACTGTTTTAATTACTGCACAATTTTTCTCGCTCAGAATGAATAAAATGAATGTCATGGCGTATGTTCGTTTCCTGAAAAAAAAACACTGCTTACAAAATCTATAGAAATGATATTCAATAACGTGCGCTCGTGCGTAACATTTCAATACGATCGGATATAAAAAGAAAAGCAATGAAGACCAGTTCCAAGAAAAATCCAAGCACCACATTTCGAAATATTTTTCAACAGATTTCGCACTTACCAACAACTTCCCAAAAAGTAACACCGACTCAACGTTAAGGACTTGATAATTCTTGGCAGATTGTTTTTAAAGTTTAATGCAGTTATACAATCCATATATCTACACTATATCTACACTACAAAGGTAAATGACGTCATATAAAAATACATATTTCGACCTCTAGTGCGACACCCAAATTCTAGCAATAGTTTCGCGGTAAAAACCAGCTGATTTCAATAATTTCTTTGGTTCATATTTTTTTACTTTTACTAAATAGTTCACTTTAAAAAAAAAAGTGATTTTCCGTACAAAATTGTTTATTTAAATTAAAAAAAAAGTATAGCTCTATGGCTAAAACAGTACTTATGTTTTTTTTTCTTCCAATAATATTAATGATGTTTTAATTTCACGCTGTTACGAATATGAGAGTTTTGGCGGGAACGCGGGAAGAGTCGTGTCGCTCCGTTGTATTTTTTTCCAAAACTAGTGTTTTGTCGAGTGTTTATGCATAAAAATGGTGGTGTTTTATTCATAAAGTGCCGAATTACAAGCGCGAGTGTGGGGAAATGATATAATGTGGTGAAACATAAGTTTTCGTGTTGCTTCCAAAACTCCATCGAAGCTTTATAGTAAAGTTGCCACTACTTTACTAAAGCATGACTGGAATTAACTGACACGTACTGGACTTGACTAAGACGACTTTGACGATAACTATAGCTAAGATACAGCAGAAATAACACTTAAGACAAGGTAGTATGGCTTTATAGCTTTAGCCTGCCCGAAGGGGCAAATTAAAAAAAAAAAAAAAATTACGAGTATGAAGTGTCATGTGTAAAAACGATACAAGCTTTCAGAAAAAAGTGTTTGTAATTCTTGTTCTGATGCTGTGGTTGATTTTAACAGATATAATAACAATCATAATAGAAAAAAAAGGTTTGATTCCACTTTCATCATACAAACCGCTATACAGTGGAATTTGCTGCCCGAGTGGGTGTTGCCTGATAGTTACAACCTTTGTGTCGCAAGTGAATTGGTTTCTTCTAGGTAAGCGTGCTCCATCGTGGACCGCATCATCGCTTAACATCAGGACACAAACCAATTCAGTACAAAAAGCGCACCGATTGGTGAATGCCACGAACGCGTGTTGCGGAGTGGTACGGTACCTTGACCCCTCATTAGCGCCTTTACTTATCAGCAGGGCCAATGTTTATCAACAATTTAACGGCGCACTTTGCTTGAGTTTATTTTTTTTTGCGTGAGCGTTCTGTGACCTAAAAATGTAATGTAGGTTCATAAGATTAGGTAGCCATGTAGGACTGTGTAGGTGCGTGGTTCTAACCAAACTAATTGGCACACACTGATTAAAGTATGGAACGTAAATGAGTACTTTACTTTTTCATTAAATTACCTACTCATTAAAGTCGTGTTTTTGTAAATAAATTTTACAGTTGACGTCATTGTAATAAATAGGTAATGTTTAATTAGATACAGCTAATCATGTGGATACCTATTTAGCATTTATAAAATCGTTCATGTACATAACCGAAACTGAATGTAGTTTTTGTTTTTGTGCCCGTCTTGGGTCTGCACGTTGTATAAATTACCATTTTTTTGATCACTTGGACCGATTTAGACAAATTGCATTCATAAAATATTTTATTTTTCAAATAAAATAATTTACGTACAAAAAGTGTTTGAAGAACACCAAAATGTCCAAAAATTAAAGTTCGATATAAAAACTAAATCGAAAAATATTTGTGCCACAATAAACGCTTAAATATAATGTTTGGATTAATTATCTTAGTCTACTATTATTAAACGTTTCTAATCTTTTAATTAGTTAAGTAATTTATTGTAAGTCCAGTTAGTAGTATAAAACCCTTAAAAGTATAAAAGATTAAGTTCTCACTCTTATTTTATTTACAGAATCTCGTAGTTGCCATAAATTAAAACAAAATATTATTCAAAAGGCTATTGTTCTGTACAATGTGGAAGTTAAAAATAAAAGACCATAAACAGTTTACGCTCGCCATTACTTTAACGAGCGTCCTTCGAGTCCTCACGAGAGAAGCGTTTTTTTAAGTGGTCGCTGGTTCGTGACCTTAACTTTTACGCCTATTATGTTTGTTTTTTATTATTCAAGATTTTTATAAAAAATATTTCCTACTTTCAAATCCTGGAGTGTGTATGACTGTATGTGTAAAGTCGTCTTCTCAAAACTGTGTACATAGCAAAGCCAGAAGGAAGAGTTATGTTTGTAACAACCAATGTATGTTTGTATGCATGTGTGTTTACTGTAGCACCTAAACATGATGAATGAAGAATTAATTGATTTTTTGCTTCGGGTGAAATAGGCTATATTTTGTCTCTGTTCTGGTTATTTTAAAACTCTTTATCTTTACGTTAGAGGAGGCTTCAGGTGACCAAAATGCTGGCATCTACTTTGGTCAAAAGCTTAGCATTGTCATCCAGAGCATGGCAATGCTGCCAGCATTCTGGCCACATATCCCTCCTCTGGCGGACTTTTAGATTAAGTTATTTGTATAAATTTGTAAATAGTATTAATTTTTATAGTGTAAACATATGTAGTAAGTGTTAATTTAAACTCTTTATTAATTTGCTAAGTTTGTTGTTAATTTCTGGTTAAGGCTGAAAGCTTAATTGTTGCATACCGAGGTGTGGTTTATGGCGTTCTGCGTTTATTTTGTTCTATCCGCACTGCACTAATAACTCAAGGCACGGAATGTAAGTTATGAAAGTTGTGCAAAATTTATTGCAGAAGTTACTATAGACACTGATCTTGATCTTCGTACTTTATGAGTTCAACGAATGGTCTATAGTTCCTGGAAACAGTGGCCTCTTGTCTACCCCGCCACAGAATACGTAGCAGTTACTACAATACTATCGAACTCTGAGAAGTCTGAGACAGCATTGTTCTTCACATAATTTAATAACAATACATATCATTAGGATGTCAACATCGGTAGTTGATTGTCGCGGGAAAAGGGTGGTTTATTCATTCGCATAATTTAACTAGTCATAGTTATTATGCATACCTGCACAATTTGTCATGACATATTGTCATATTGGACGCACATATTTTTTTCGTAGTAATATAGTATAATTTTTATTGTTACTTGTCATACAGTTTTTAGTCAAGATTGAGTAAATGATCGCTCTGTTAACTCATTAGATTTTAGCTATGATGTAAGAGATGAGGGTCGTGGGTTCAATTACACCCTGAATAAACAATTTTTATTAGTTATAAATACGTATTTACAATCGGCTATATCGTGTCATGTGTCTATGTAGTACAAGCTAAGCAATTTGAGGCTTTATGGTGCTATGTAAAATGAAATGCCCTACAATATTTATTATTATTAATTATTTACAAGTAACATAATATTTAAAAGCAATACAAAATAAAGCTGTCTGTTATAGTGTGGCGGGTTCTTGTTTCAACCTTAAGCTGTATCTATATTAAGTAGGTATTAACTATAGTAGAAAGAATAGGGCTAGAATTATGTATTATATATTATGGTTAACGATAATGAATATAGCAGATTGTAAAGCTTTATGATTTTCAAAATTATGGCTAGTAATTTTATGTACATCAAAAACGGAATTGTAAAATGGGAACCCGGGAAAGAACCTTCGGTACACTATAATTATGTATGTACGTATAGGTAACCAGTTAGCGTAATTTTTCGTAATTTGAATTTTTTAATCTTTCCGAGAAAATAATTTAAACAAGGGACTAGAATGAATATAAATGTAGATACGTGTTCTTGAAATAAAAAGAAACGCACACTTGCAAAGCTTAAAGAACTAGTTAACTCTAGTTTTAGTGAAGGTAGAGGGAACATTTGTATATTTATGTAAGTATGTATTTCAAGTTAATTCAGTTATACGCTGGGTATAAGTTAATAATAAAGCGGCGTTTATAGCGGTCGACATGGCAATGGGCACGTAGCTCAGAGTTTGTTATCACAAATACGCTCGAGGACAAAGCCTGTAATCTAGATATTGATGATTAACTGTTATAAATGTACTTAGGCAAGTGCATCAACTATCTTTTAGTAACCTTTAGATACAAATCATATCTTTGCGAGAGAAGCTGATACCTTCCTGACAATTAGTCTTAAAACAGGGTTAGGTAAACGGGCACACATCTGAAATCATAAAAAAATCATAGACAATATTTATGAAATTTTACTTCATGATTTCAGAGTTGTGGTCATAGTATAAATTGTTCATGGTAATGAGTATAATGACCCTTTTTGGCTAAGTACATCCGAATTTTTTTTTAATGTAAAAGTTATGTGACGAACGAGACGCGTTCCTGATGGTAAGAGGTAACGTCTGCCCATGATCATTGCAGTGATACACAGAACTTTGAGCAGTAAAACAAAGTCCAGGGCATTGCTGCTCATTACCCATCACATATTATACAGTTTAGAACCCTGTGTATGTTTATAAAATAATGCTCTCGCTTGAACCTTCGACGTATTTAGAAATATAAATGTTCCGTGCATTTTTAATACGGCAATAATTTTAAAAAATTCTCGATTTATACGCTACGTTCTTTTACTTAACAAATATATAGTATGCGATGCCAAGAACGCATTTTATATTGAGTAATTTGTTTCAGATAAGCGTCTGATACCATATCAGTTGAGTTTACTACCAGTTACTATTAAGACGTACTTTACACTTGTCGTATCAATATAGGTCGATCTTGGAACCGTGCTCATAATTATCTAGAGTCAACAGATTATTTACTTTATAAGTTTTAGGTAAACAAGCTGCACCTGAGGCGATATACTTGAAAGATTGTAGGGGAAAGTTACGTAATGTAATTTTTAACTTTCGCCATTTAAACACATAGTTACTCGTATGTTTATTGCCGGGACTTCAACGCGAACAAAACTACCTCTCAGTATTTTGTGCGCGATTAAGTCACAGTAATAAACATAATTAAGTTTCATAATCACAAATTATACCTAATCATATTGAGGTATTAAGTATTATATTTTGAGCACGTTGCTGCAGTCGATCATCCCTTTAAAATTGTGGCTGATGGATTCACATTTAGCTCAGAAAAAATATGACGGTCATGTAATTTCGTGCATGTCAAACTTCAACTTTTGAGGTTTTTCTCGAATTTTCCAAATGTGTCTCACAAAACTCTAAAAAAAGAAGACTTATCTATTGCTATAGCATTCGCGTGTTTTTACAAGACATTCTCTTAGTAGGTCTGAAAAAACACATTTTTCAGTGACATATTTTATTTAAATTTTCGAGTCAAACATTCTAAATTACCGTTTCTACTTTTACAAAGTTCTCATTACTAGCTATGAATTATAAAATGTTTTTATATAATGTACTTTAGTAGGTAGTATTATGAAGCATGCATAGTTTGTCGTTCTATCTATATCTTACCTTTACTAGACCGTATCTTCTAGGTAAAACTTAATATCTACTATGTCGGATTTACTAACAAATCAGTAAATTCAAGTGTAATTAAATTTCCATACAAGAAACATGATTTGTAAATTTTGTTTTGTTTTTGATGTAAGTGGCTGCCGAGTCTCACTTGCTCGCCTTTTGTACTGTTTAGAGTATTTTGACTTTAATTAATTATCGTTTTAAAGTTTACTCTAGCAGTTCAGTAATAATCAATTAACTAGTACTATTTATGGCACCATAAAAATTACAACCGCTGGGTTTGTCTAGTTAGACTATAGAAGACTGTAAAATATAGGATGGCTAAGATAATGACGGAAGGGCAAAGCGATAGATTTATGACCGATTTGGTGTCTAAAGCTTTTCATTGTTTTTGGTATCGCATTTGCTAGTGCATTTTGACATTTTCGACCACACCGTCACTTCACCATCAGATGAGTTATGATAACCTAAAGGATAATAATTTATAAACCATAAAAACAAACAACAAGTACCTACAAGTTTGTACGGATCCCTCGGTTTACGAGCCCGATTCGCATTTGGGCGGTTTTTTTAAATATCCTACTGAACGGGTTTGGATGAAATTTGGTGTTTAGCTGGTTGAGACCCTGGATTAACGCCCTGACAAAAATTTTTCGGGACAAGAAGGGTCCGGACCCTTTTTGAAAACATGTAGCGCGTAACACCGCGGAGCGCATCCAGTATTATATATACCTACATGTAATTATTAAAGTTACTTCGCAAGGAAATCGCTGTAGGTCCTACTTGAACACGGCTACAGATCAAACTTAAATTATAACAACATTCAAACAGTCGACCTCTTTGTAGATAAAATATCGTTTATATAACTCAAACGTCCGCTCTATCTCAAGTAGGTTCAATGGCTTCGACCTAAATATCGAGAGCTCGTTAATATCACATCGAAATAGATACCTTTTTATTTGTCCGCTTCCGTATGGGCGTAGGTGTTGGACGAACCTTCGGCAAATATCTACTTGATGATTATAAAACGATAATTTTGATAAAAATGTTCTAATTTTGGTCGGTGATTTATCAGAGCTTCTGTATCTACTATCTACTGTAATATTTTATAAAGCAATTTTCCTTAAGATTGATAAGGATAAATACATCAGCGAATTACCAAATAAGTTTTTTTTTATTGCTAATGATGGTATTTGCAGTGGCAATGGCAGTGGCTCTCATGTGAGCCTGCCAGAACACACAGTTAGGTGCTTGACGGTAGATTTTCAACTTGAGGGTGGTAGCAAGCCAGCCTAGTACTAGAAAGTATATTCATATCTAAATATCTATATATAATAATAAACAATACATACAATAGAATCTAAAAGACCACTATAACTGGGAATAGTTTCCAAAATGCTGGCCCCACTGCCACGTTGTATGTCTATACAAACATAGGCCAGCGTTCGGTCACGTATGGTGTCCACTAACCAAATTTATCTTTTCCTGCATAAAAATCGTTGTAAATGACAAAATTTACAGATCAGTCATGCAATTTGGTAGGCCATTCTACACATTAATTGTCTTGAAATTCTCTTCTAGACACTTATAGGATTCGTCGACTAATTTGCGGGTCTCCTATTGGCCTATAGTTCCTGCCTGGCATTATTAAATTCAATTATCGAAATGGCTCAATTGGTTTGGTTATCTTAAAATAGGATTTAAATTTTATACTACTGGCAAATAGAAAATAAATTATATAATTTATTTTCTATTTGCCAGTAGTATAAAATTTAAATAATAAATATAAATAATTTCTGTGTAATGGCCTGTTCGTTGTAAAAAAGAGTATATTCATATGAATATACTCTTTTTTACAACATTCTAGGCATGCGTCGGCCACGATGATCTTATCTGGTATCATCATGATAGTATCATCTCATCTCTTATCATCTGGTGGAAAGTGCAGATGTGATCCAATATGGTGTATACTTGCGTAAGATGAACCTATTTACGTTTAACCTTTATATTTTATTTTCGACCTGACTGTACCTATTTATGCAAATAAAACATTTGAATTTGAATTTACGTCTTTCTAAAAAGTCCCAGGTTGTACTTGGTTGGAAAGACACAGGCAGGTAACGAGTTTCAGACATAAGAAGCTCTTACTAAGTTCTATTTTTACAGAAAAAGACTGTTTTTGTACCAAGTCTGTATACCATGATATCATTGAACAAATCTTCTATTAGTAGTTAAATAACGTCCACTTTCTCATCACGCACGAGCCCACAATCGTGATAGCTATTAGCTGCCTAATTGCCTCTTCGTTAACTATATTCATTGATTACTTCTATTACTAAACTACTAAATCAATTAGATACCAACCTCATAGATTGCACGACGTGACACCGTGAACGGTGATCTAATTTCGCCAAGTTTGGAGTCATCAGTTAATTAATGACATTTTGCAAATTGGTAAGTTGACCTGTGAAACGCAGCACTTTGCCAGATCGTCGTACTTGCTATTTGTTTGGTTGCCTGATTTGTATCATTATACTCGTACAAGGTTTAGTTTGATGTGTACTAAGCTAAGTTGTTAAGGGCACAACTACGGAATCGCTATAAAAAATAGTTGTCCCATACATTTTGTCGAAGGTGGTTAACTTTTTATGGATTAGCTGAGTTTACTTTATGGTTTCTGAGTTGTGCTCTTAGTAAAACTTGTTCAGGGTAATGAGTACATTAGTCCACTTTTAGCGCTTAGTATCCAACCTTATAATCCTGTAAACTTATACGCCGAATAACTTTTTTTGTGCCAACGTCTTATGTTATTTTAGGTTATTCGGTATGATCTTTTATTTCGTTTTATTTTTCTTCAACTTTTGTTGTAAAAGGTTAGTTCTGAAAACCACCGCTTTCTAGAAATCGACAGCATTAGCGCCGTTTTTTTGTCGCACTGGATACTGTAGTGATAGATAACTTTTTAATTTTCACATTTATCTATTAGTCTTGTTTTTTTACATAATGTTTATCCTACTTTATCGTTGTAGTGTCATGTGTAGGGAAATAAATGTTTCTTTATTTTTTATTAAAAAATATGTCTTGTTTTCTTATTCGGCACTTCAATATAAAACTAGTTGGCACTAGAATAAAATAATAACTACCACACTTTTAAAAAGCTATTGACGACAATGTTAGTTAAATTTTAATTTTAACGACAATTTTATAACGTTATGGAGGCCACATTTATGTATTGAACCGATCGAGGTAAGATTGGATTGAAAGATAATTAACTGTAGTATCGAGGATAATCGTTGGTTGTAATATTGAGCTGATCGCATTACAAGCCGGAAAAATTGTTATTCGAAATACTAATTAGCAAAAGACTCATCGAGTTTGAGTTTAAATAGCTACTTTAATTATAAAAACAACTTTTAAAAGACTTGCTCGGCAATGAGTCTTAGGTGGATCAATCATTTCTAAGCCGCTGGTCTACATATACATATGAAAACAAAAACAAATGAAGTTTACTTACACTTAACAGTAACCTTGTAACCGACTTCAAAAAAAGAGGAGGTTTTCGTTCGTCGGAACCTTTTTTTTACAATTCATAAAATTTGTAATTTAACATTTTTAATTTAAATGCATTTTCACCGATTACTCGAAGACGCCTGAACCGATTTGTTTTTTTTTTGTTTGTAAGGGTACCTATATTTCCCAGGTGGTCCCATTTTATAGATATCAGCGGTTTTTAAAAAATTAAAAAAAATATTCATCGATCATATTTTCGTTTACTCCGAAACCTCGCTATTTCATTGGAGCAGTGCGTTTAGTTGGCCTTACCCATATTATTATTTTAAAGTTTATACAAAGTGTACATACTTTCAGATTCCAATAGAAATTATACGAAACATCGGTTGAGTAGTTTGATTTTTAAATCGTAATATCTAAAACTTAGTCGTGTTCGTGTCAGTTTTTTTAAATTGTAAATAGGTATATATATACTTGTACCTATTACCTATATAATAAGTTCAAAAATAATAATAATTTCATTGTTTCGCCTGTTACCATGGCGGTTGTGTAAGAAACCCATCGGATCTCTCCCACTCAGTGTTTAGAGTGTAGGAAGATACACTTTCTTAATCACCTTGATTGGATACTTAAGTTATGATAAATGGAAGATTCTTTGTATTTACGTAAGCTTTTCTGATATTGTGCTTGTGGGCGAGAAGAAAAATTCCTTTAATGATAATAAATAAGTAAAAAATAATGAACTATTTTTCATCCATTGCTAAGTACCTACTTATGAACATTCTCTTGAAGTTTTCTCTATTTTTTTTGTTCCAAAAAGATTAACGTTTGCCCACAACATCTAAAGTTAAGAGGGAACGCTGGTAGCGTTTTTCCATACAAATGTATTCTCCTATTTTCTACCCGGATAATGCTTACGGAGCAATATTTTTTTGTCATGATATCAGGGTCCGCTAAAGCTGCGTCCCTCTTATTTCTTTTTTTCCACCAACTAATTACATAAGAAAATATTTCTTCAAAATTCATAATAAATTCCCTTTTCGTACCAACTTAATCAGGCGACTATGAAACGAGTTCGAAAGATTTTTTAATTTAAAAAATATTGAAAGGCCATAGACTTATTCTTCTTCAAAATATTTGTATTTGTGCAAAGAGTTATTGAGTGGGTTCAATTTCTAGAAGAGAAAACAAGGGAATATTAAACCTCAATTTAGTCAAAAATTCAGTAGTTATAATTGGTCTGAGCTGCTTTTGCCTCTATCGCACTCTACGGGGAAAGGACGGAGGTGAGGGGGTTTCAAGAGCAAAAAAAAGGCAGTCATAGGGACTGCCGACAGAAGCACATTAGCATGTCGATAACGTGGACACATAAGTTTAGCCCCTAATCAATCAATCAAAACAAACAAATAATCGCTCAACACGGCTAAAGAAGATTTCTCTTCAAAACTTCAAAACTACGAATGTTAAAAATAACAGTATTTATAAAAATACTAACTAATATGAGATACATGTTACATAAATAACCATACATGTGTGATCCATGTTTTATTTTTGAATAAAACATAAAGCATAAACTGGAAAGCATTGAGACTATGAAAGGAAGTCTCACATCTCGCCTGCTACATTTGCTGTTCTAGTTTTGTGCCAATCTCGTGCTCTACTTTTTCTGTTTATTACAATATTTCTATTTTTTTGTCTTCTGTCAAAGAATAGGTCACATAAGAATAGAAGAGCGCGAGGCTCAATAGTCAAAACTAAATAAACGACTTTTATTTTTTTGCTTTTACAAATTTTGAGTTCAATAAACTTTAAAAACATCCGTAGCCTATGGGGCCAATCTACAAAATAGCTACTCCGTTTCATCTAAGTACCCTTGATTTCTGCCATTACTGCGTTCATTTCTAACTGTCTGAAAACCAATTAAGCCGAATTAGAAGTAATAAAACAACATCAAGCCATCGATTTTCTAGCCAAACTGGTTGCCGCTGCGGATGTCTGGATGATATATTGATTGGTCATACTTTAAAGTTTAAACTACATCGGGGTTGCCACCTCGATACCATTGACTGGTGCTAAATGGTATCTAAATAGTGCTAAATGTTTACTAATTTTGAAAAATAATTTTAGACTCTAAAAAAAAGGGTATCCAAACGCGAATCGCGCATCATACTATAGAAGTCATCGTCGTCATCGTGGAGCTTGCGCTCAACATGGACAATATCGTCGTCGATATCATATCGTGTCATATCGTTCACTAGCTTAGCAGGGAGACCGTCTGGCTTCAATCTGGAGGTTCTGGATTCGAATCCTACGGTACGCACTTTTTTCTTTTCTATTTTATGTGCGTAATGCGTATTGCCGATAACTTCAAAAGGTGAAAGAAAATATATTTTCTTTAGGTATATTTTCATGTCTGAGAGTTCCTAAAAAAAGGTTTCGAAGATGAGTGAAGTCTGGCAACCCACACTTAGCCAGTGTGGTGGACTATGGCTTTACTCTTCTCACAATGATAAGAGACCTCCGCTCAGCAATGGGAAAGTTTATAAAAACAGGGCTGAGTAGGTAGGCACATTAAGAAACAAAACAGCGTTTTGGTACTGCCTACGTTGCGTTTTGTTTCAATATTTAGAAAGTGGCATTATCGATAATTGATTACTGCATTGGGTGCTGTTTATTACAGTGCTAAACATAAGAAAATATTGCTAGATCTAGCGCTAAAAGTGCTGAGTGTGCAACACTGAGCTACAGGTGTCTAGTGATGAATAACTGTGCTAGTTTTTAATTAAATAACTTTGTAACTGGCGTCTGTTTTATACGCTTTATCTACCTATCTATATAACCATTCTTATCCTGCTTTGCAGTTAGCGTCTCTTGTAGGTAACTATTCATTTTATAGTTTCTGCTAAGGAAAAAATACTTTAAACTATTTACAATTTAGCATGTGAACTCATATTCATCTCAATACTCGGAAAGAAAAAATAATGAATAAATAATATGTATCTCGAATCTAGTTCACTGTACGAATAATTTTAAACAACGTTTTCTATGGGATCACTCTAAAATCCATGAAAAAATACACTGTATTATATAAAGACGCAATGAACACGAAATGTACATATAGGTACATAAATGATAAGTTTTATTGCAAAAATCGTTCAAAATGGATTTTTTATGCTTATAAATTCGCATCTTATCTCAAACTTGCCTTATGGTAAGATAAGATGTAAGATGTGGTCGATGATGAAGCAGACAAACCTAACCTAACGGTCTTTTATTTTTTTTCCACCGCCGTTCCCTATGCATTCCTGTGTGCGATTTTTTTACTTGGTGGTAGATCTCCGTGGCAGCTATCACTAATTAGTTGGCCATGCAATAAAGCTAAGTCGTAACTAATGTAAAAATACTCATAAACTTCACTTATTGCAAACGTACCTTGCGTTCATACTCGACAGCTGTCAATTCACTTATTTATAAAAGCATTACAGAAACATCATTATTAATCAATCGAATAAGCATTAACAAGTTAAAAACTACTAATGTAAAGAATAAAACGGTGATTGTGTTGTCATCAGACTACTGACAACCGTTAAGTAGAATGTTAAGAGCCACGACCAGAATTAGATAGGGATTTGACAGACTGATAGACAAATGGACAGAGATTGACGGCCCGCTTGATAATGCGCTTAAAGAACAAACCAGTTCAGTAGTCAAGGGATTCGATGACTTGCTGCCTGCCCTACACTGACAGTGTTGGCGGCCGCTTCATTTAGTGCTTGTTTGAGACACGCTTTAATTTGCTGCCGCATTAGGCATCATAAGCCGCGGCCGGTAGCGGGCAAGCTTAGCCACGCTTTTATTCGGGTGCATTTTTAGCCACTACCATAGACGACACCAGTGTGAAAGTTATTTAATATTAGTGATTTGATCCATACTTGATTTAAATGAATACTTCAATAACGAGCGATTGATTGCTTACTTAGAGTTAAGGCAGTTTAAATTTATTGAGTTTTATTTTTTTTAAGTTTATTGTTATATATTTTATTAAAATACAATATTTTTTATTTTAGAAAAAAGTATAAGTTTTGGATAATAATATAATGCTGCATGGCATGATTTTTCCGCGTTCCCGCCAAAAAACAAATCTAGATCTCTTTTGTTTTTCTTTTTTTTATTAATGGCATAGTAATTAAGGCATTAATATACGAGTATGTAAACTATATATTAATATCATGGTAATGTATGGATAATGGTTTTCGTGTAACGTAAATCAATGTGAACAAAGTATACGTAGTTTATACATAGTAATCTATTACAGCTATATCTCAGTCCATTATGTCGACATAACTAGGAAGTTCGTCAGTGGCTATGCAATTAAGCAAATGGACTGTAATGGAATTCAAACAATTTAACTAAATTGTTAGAAGTTAATGAACGAAAATTGCAAACATCAGCTTGATTTTATTTCTTCTTGCATACCTAGATTGCTTAGAAATCGGTCTGAATGCACGAATACCTACACAGTTCTACCAATCAACGGATTTCACCACTTTATATAAATTATACCAGATTGCTACGTGGTAAGCTGGTTTAAAAAAATATTTTATGTGTCTGTCTGTTCGAGATTCGAACACGCCCATGTTATATATATTGTTTACTAGACAGGTACAATGTACATACCTAGCTCTGAAAGTTTTTTTTTCATATCTTCGTGCAAAAGTCGTCTTTACCCGCGACCGTGGAAAGCAAATTCGAAATTCAAACTTGACGGGGTAAGTCTATTTTGACACGTTAAGCGCTATGTGCCAATTAAAGTTGCAAGGCACTCGCGAAGTTTTAGCCAAGTTTTGGCGGGAATGCGCAAAAGTCGTGTAAAGTGATATTTTCCAAAACTTGTGTTTTCGAGTATTTATGAATAAAATAGTGGTGTTTTATTCATATTTTTTGTAGCACAAGAATTATTAGGACATAACATTTGACAGGACTTGAATTTGACTTACTTCGTGTGATTTTGGCTATGACTTGAACTTATTTCACTTGATTTATCGTAATACTTCATAATATCAAATCCTTGACACTGAAAAATGGCCAGAACAAAGTGTGATGCCAAGACAAAAATATTTTTTTTGCGCGAAAATTAAAAAAAATGACTTCCGCATCCATGCCAAACTCTACTATTCCCTTTTTAGGGGTTTAGTAAAAAGCCTTGTATTGAAAACAAGTTCAATCATTTTAGTAATTTTATCTGTTGTTAGTTCATTTCGTAATAGCTCTGCCTCATGAGTTGTAGGGCGTGGATTCGAATCGCACCCAGAACAAACATTTATGTGACAAATAGGTTGTTGTTTGTTCTGTGTCTGGGTTTTCTTTAATTATGTATGCACTATAAACGCGTATTTACAAAACAAAGGTATGTCTTAAGTTATAAGTTCTTACAGTAGGTATCCATAGTTGCTTAATTTGAGGCTAGATGGCGCTGTGTGGAATACAATATGTATCTATAATATTTAAATATTTGTTTTTTTTCAGGTACGTCACAAATGATCGTAGCAAAGATGTGGTTAGCAACGATACACAAAGTTGCCGTTATAATATTTATCAGCGCACTCAGCAAAGGAGAATTGCCGGAAGATGACTTCAGGATAATAAATAGACAAGGTAAGTTTAAATTAGCACAACACTAAAATCGTGAAATAAGTTTTTTTGGCTAATCAGCCAGTCTATAGAAAAGTGACCCTTGAGATTAAATGTATAGAGTAGTTGAAATGAGTTTTGCAATTTCAAAATTATGACTTTAAAAGTTGTTCGTAATGTAAAAAAACATTCGACTCTAAACTTATTAAACCCCTATATATACATAGGTGATAGTGACGTAGAGTACACACAGTACTAGCTTCCAGTGGTGTTCTAGTGGACAGTGTAGACTGGAAAGCAAGGTTTCATCCTCTGGAGACTTAAAAAATCATCACTTTGAATTTTTACCCGACTACGGCAAATTTATTTTAGAAAGGGTTATGTTTTTACCAGTCTATATATTTTTTCCGTTGTCGGGTTTAAAGTCTTTTAAATTATTTATCTTGTATTGTATACTAGCGACCTGCCTATTCTACTTTTGGTTTCACAAATGATACCATATTTCACAGCATCTTTTGGTTTCACAAATGATACCATATTTCACAGCATCACCCGCTGGACTAAACTAAAGATTGCCTAAATTTTTTATCAAAATCGGTCACGCTTTTTTGGAACCTATTGGGAACATAGTACACTTATCGATTTTTATAAATATTTATACCTATACATATTTTAGATTTTAAATATTTCAAACAGTCTCGTTTTCTACCTCAAACATCTATCACACATAATAAATGACTTCCTCTGCTATGAAGGTCATAACAATTTCAAAAGTTTAATTAACAGTCATAAAAGAAACAAATATTTACCGCGAAACCTCCATTTATACCACTAGTCGTGTTTGCATTACCAAAGCGATGTTTGTCCATCTCGACTTTTAATTTGTGTGCTTTATGTGTGAAAATAAAATCTATGGGGAAAATACTTATGTAATTAGTAAAGAAACTACACGCTAATGTTATAGGTGTCAACCTAAAATAATTCTTACACACTTGACTTAGCGTCCAAAAACAGCTATATGGATGACAATTCGTCGTTACTTGCAATAATTTCGGGACTTTCATTACAAAAATGTCTAAGTAGGTGCTTAAACTGCTTAGTTGGACATGAGTACATACACTTAGTTTTTTTCCTTGATGCATGTATTCAAATAAAAGCTAATCTCAGTCAAGTAACGTGATTGGAATTTACAATAGTGTTCTTTGTTATTAATGTTTTTGCTTTAAGACGCTGTAGGTAGTCAAAATGGTTTCAAAATTAAAATTTTCAGCAAAATTATTGAAGCAGAACAAAATAATTGATTTCGTTATTTTTGAGAAGAAATTTTCTATATATACTTAATACTTAAACAAAAAACGTTTAACAAAAAAATCACAAAGATGTACCCATTATCCAGGGTACTACTATATTTGTACCTTTTGAGGTCTCTGCAAATCTAGCTGCGTGCCTTAGTTTCGAGTTCTTGAAAGATGTGACGGTGCCAAAGTGATAAGTTTATATCAATACATGTTAATTAAACTATTAAAAGTAAGTTTTTAAATAACGCAATAGTTTTGATGCAATTAATTATTTTTTCATAAATTAATCGAACAAATCACGACGTTGACGCGTAACTGTCATATTTTTGTACCGCCAAACGCGACACGGCACAAAACACGCTCACATTATTTATCTACTGGGAGTGCCTTAAGTTTTAAATGCTAAGTTGTTTACTTGTCGATTTTAAACGTTTATTATACATATTGCATGAAAAGTTTAAAGTGATTTTTGAGTTTCATATTTTAGTGAGATTTATAGTTTCCTTATAGACTTTATGTGGTTTATTTAATAGACTAGCTTGAAATAGGTGTGCCGAACACCCGAAGAGGTTTTCTTGTAGCTTTATTAATTTGGGTGGAGTACTTTGACAGAGTATGCTGGTTTTAATACGCCTCCCACATAATCTCTTCTAGCAAAGGATTATGCATAAATGTAATGTAGCTGATAGCAATGATGATGGATCAGTTTTTTAATTAAGTTAGTTCCAACGATTAATCATATGTAAAGATTTTTTTATGATCAAGTAGGCTTAGAGTTAGTATAAAACACAATGATTTATTGGCCTCATAAACATATTGTTACACTGGGCAATTCGTTTACAATAATGTTCACATACAATCAATAAAAGTTAGAAAACAATTTAGAATATAAGTCATCATCAGCCTTTTGTAGTCCACTGCTGGACATAGGCATCTCCCAAGACACGCCACTCAGCCCGATCCTCGGATTTTCGCTTCCATCCACCGCCAGCTGTCCTACGTATATCGTATAATATAAGTATGTATAGTATAATGTATTTAATGGTTTTGGGCAAGGTTAATCTAGCCGGGGAGATACAGATAAGTTTTAAAGTCCTCGTGTTTTGTTTTTGTTGCGTGTTTATTGGTAACGAAAATTATTGACTTTTTTTGTAAGTGTTTAATTACTATTATCTTCTGAGTGTTTCTTATTAGTAGATTACCATATTCAAACTTACCATCGAATGTCTCAAAGTAGATAGATGTCTCTTTATTGTGTACACCATAAACAGAAAAAAGTACAGAGAACAAAATAGCTTGATAGTGTCACAAGTGGCGGCCTTATCGCTAAGAGCGATCTCCAAGCAACCAAGCATAGAAAAACACAAAGTAGTATGGGATGAAGCAGCAAAGCTTTAAATTTAGCTTTGTTAACTAAGAGTCCTGTGTACCGCTGTAATGGTGAGACAGGCCGGACAGACAGGTTTCTTACCGTCAGGAAAGTGTTTCGTTTGTCATATTACTACAACATTTAAAAATAAGCAAGATTTACCAAAAAAAGGTATTCTACATCTTGCAATTTTCCATCAATCATTTTTTTTTTTTTTTTTTTCATTTTTTTCTTTTTTGATTATGAAATAAAATAAAATAAAATATCATACAAATAATAATAAACAATGTAAATTTAGTCGAGAGCGTGTGACACACTCTCATCTTGTGAAGTATTTTGTGTTGTTTTAAAACTAACATAATATTATATCACAATCTATAAATATTTTTTATGTTCTAATTCACAAGTACCAGCTTATGATAAAGCGGGTGTTGCAGCCGCATAATTTGCCCAAGTTGGGAAATCCTTGAAAGGCGCCAGTGTCCGCCAACGACCCGCAACATTCGACAGGTTCAGGCTAATCGAATATTCAAATCCGCAGATCTGCTGGCGTCTAACACCGATATATTCGAAGATAAGGACGCTAAATCATTTTCGCAACTGCTGTTCGATGTGGCAAGGGACCAGGTGATCGTGGGCGCTAGGTAAGCACTATTTATATCTTTGGATCTTAGTTTGCATTGGCGACGAATTTGCTTTGCAATTTTAATCGATGCTTAGCTGTTACTTTCTGGTCCGTTGTATATTATAAAACTAGTCGCGCGGCGCGGGTTTGATTTGTAGAATATCTGCTTCAAGAGCTGTATGGCGTGGGTTCCATTCTCACTAGAACAAACAATTATAGGATGAAAAATGTTTGTTTTGTCTGGGTGTTCGGTACGTATTATAAGTATAATAATATATTTACAATAGAAAAAGTATATAAGTATTCTATCAGTTATCTGGCTCCTACAGTACAAGCTTTGCTTAGCATGAGGCTAGATGGTGCTGTGTGAAATGTCTTACGATATATATTTCTTGTACATTATTATAACATATTATTTGAGACAGATGGTAAATCTCAATATCCCCGTAATTTTACTAGCTGCAGTACCTTCCAAATATATTTTTTTAACGTTGACATGCTAGGTGTTTGACCACAGTTCACTTGATGTTAAGTGACAATGTGATCGAAGATGGTAAGCACATCTAGCCTGGAAAAGAATTAGCTCTTATGTGAGGTCAAACACAGTAATGTTTACACACTACTGAGATTTTAGGTAGATAAATACATAGACTCACTTATGAAACAAAATACATATAAGTGAACAATCTGAAAAGAAACGATGCCGGTGCAAATACTAATATTTAATTGGTAACTCTAAAGTTACAGGGGTTTTTTTTCCAATCATAATTATGTATTTAAAAATAACAATAAAACTGACAAAATTAATGCAATTGCAACGAAACCATCAGAAAGGTATTTCGATCATCCCATTACAACTTATCATTAAAAATTTCCTGTCAATACCGATACTATCTAAATTTACTAGAAATACATTTAATGTGAAATAAGAATATTGCTTTCTTGTACCTTACCCGAGAAACACTTGGGCAAACAAAACGTAATAGCTAGGCCAAATGTTCGTACAAGTTGGTCGTGTGTCATAATGTGGCAAACACCGTGCTTCGACTTTTTGATCTGTGCCGTTAGTTTACAATAGAGATCCAAATCCATATGTAATAAATGTAAATGGATGTGTAAATGTATATTGTCATTACGGTTTACACTAACGCGAAGTCAAGGAAAAAAAAAACTTTCGTCACATTGTACGGTTTAAAAAAAAACTGAGTTTATTATGTATGTATAAGAATAATAATTTTCTAACTTTTAGAGTATGCTGGGTTTTTTTTATGGTTGACAAACTAGATGTTTGACCACAGCTCAACTGATGCTAAGTGTAGGTGTGGTCGAAGATGGTAAAGCACACCTAGCCTAGAATATAACTGTATGTAACTGTATAATGGTAGGTAGAGCATACTTCAAAGGTGGTCCCATATAAATTTTATCGAAATCGATCTACCAGTTTTTCAAAAATCAAAAAATTGTATACATATCTACATCGATGATATTTTCGTTTACTCCGATACCTCGCTGTTTCATTGGAGCAGTGCGTTTAGTTGGCCTAGTTTTTTTTTATTGTAAATTTAGATATTATTCTTGTTTTAATTTTTCTGCCGCAATTTCTGAAGTTTAAAAGTATGTAGCATACATATTAAGTTCTACATCTGTGTAAGCATAGCTTGTCAACCATAAAACAAGCAAAAAAATCATGAATATCAATTCATATAATTGGTGGAATCATCGCGTAACATCCACACAAAAAAAAACCTGTCGAATTGAGAAACTTGAGTCGGTAAAAAATCAAGCGGCAACATCGCGACAGTAAAAAAAAAATTCAAGACTCTAAAGTACTGGCTCTAATGTAACTAATGATTGCTGACAAGTGTTGCCTATATCTGATTTACCAATTTCCTTGCGGAACCTAGCTGACCTTCAAAGTTCAGATGGCTGCCGGATTACTAGTAATTACTTTTCCCAGCAGACAGACAATCGAGTATAGTTCGATCACCATGATCGCATGAGAAAACATTAATTGTCAATCTTATTATAAGCCTGCTGAACCGAGAATCCACTAATTGAGAATACTATAAATGCAATAATCTTTTACTTGGGGGTAAATCTCCTTAGCAGAACATCATCTGGGTAGGTACCACCAAAGTACCAGATATTCTGCCGCCCGCAGCAGTAGTGTGTAATCATTGCTGTGTTCCAGTTTGATGGGTACTGCAGCTAGCGAAATAATAGAGCTGTCGAGACTTATCATCGAATGTATCAAAGTAATGAGCGCCAAAGCAGCGAATCCCTGGACTTTCTTTTGCTACTCAAGGTACCGCTGCAAAGGTCATGGACATGCGTTATCTCTTAGAATCAGGAGAGTGTCTCGTACGTCTCATTACTTTTATACAAAAAGATGCATCAGCTCGGCCATTAGTCGTCAACGAATATGTATCAGAAATTATAATCATAATCTGCCTAGTGCAATACTAGACATAAACTAGGCACACTAATACATACTAGCGAAACCTATTACATATTGATTTAAACTTCCAGTGATACTGATAACTGTTAGAAATCAACTAAATACGAATATAAAAGAGAAATCCGCTTAGAAAATTGTAATTTCATGCATTCCAACGCTATACACGGGAACCACAAATTCGCAGATAAAATACCATTAAACAGGTGGTCAGTAACTTGACAGTTTTATCTTCGTTAGTTGCATTCCGCCAACTCCTTTTTGTCGGTTCGCTCAATTTAAAAACGTCCTCTTAATTAAAACGACTGAATTACCTCACATACCGTTATGAACCTGCTTCACCGCAGTGATAACCACTATCTTATATCATAACGTGACAGCAGGTGAATGACTCAAGTTGTTGGTACAAGTTATTAGGCCACTCGTACAACACTCTTATCGGTATTAACTTGTTATTATAACACTAAAATTATGGATATTTACTTCTTGGGTAATAAATTTATGGTGCTATAAATGTGTCTGCTACTCAAGCGAGATTATGTCATGATAGGTTTTTAATTTTTACTTGTGACAGTGAGTCCATGCTGATATTTTTTAAATCGATAGAATAGAAATAGACCGCGACCCAACGGTGTCGAATGTTTTATGAAGTTATCCTCTTCATCCACGAAAAACAGTGCCTACTGTAATTTGTGTTGAGATGTGTTTTAAAATGAAGTTGAACCTCAAACGTAAAACTATGACAAAGACTTCTCATTGATCACTAGTTTTAGTACGGTATATACCTACAGACGAATAGTCGTAATTATTTCAAGTCGGTCAAATTAGTCGTAAATTTGCCGCTAAGCACCTAACCTAGTGTGTACCGGCAGCTTCACTTGAGAGCTAGTTCCATTTCAGAATGGGTGTGTTTACCATCTTTTAACATCAGACGAGCTGTGGTCAAACATTTAAAAAAAATCTCACTAGTGCACTACACTGCACTTGCTTTCCATTTTCGATACACCTAATCAATAGTAATGAAGACTCTCGGAAGTATACGCGAGTGGTCACGATTTCTGCAAGGCACGGTATTTAGATAGAAAATTGGCCAAGCCACGAGAATGCTTAACTTGTACTGGACTTGATCCAAAGAGTTGACCACCAAGGTTATCCATAGGGTTGTGCGAAAATGACACTTCAGAAACTTGTTTTTAAAGTCACTCATAAGGCTTTAATTCTAAACTTTTAAGCACGTTTCTTACTGTAGTAGATCCTAAAACCTATGTATAAATAGGGTCTAATTTTGCAGCGAAAAAATGTGGTGTTTACGCAAGTTCTTGAGTATCAACGGCGATTTTCGATGTTTTTCTTTAAAATATCGTATTACTACTATAACTGTAGCATGATTTTATAACTAAATGTCTCAGCAGGTCTTGAAAAATACATTAAAAAAAATACAAGAGAAAAAAAAGAAAACCGAGGGAAAGATTCAATTCTATCTATTTAAATGTGTCGATTTAAATTTGTAACGACTTCAATTGTGAATGAAGTTTTTTGTTTTTATGAATTTCTGGAATAATGTGATCAATTTTAAAGACAGATTTTTTAGAGGTTATGTTTTATGGAATGACATAGGCGATACGGGATACCTCATTTAGTTTGGATTACAAAATGATTTTTTTTTTTACTCTAGAGACATTTGAATTGTTTTTACGCATCGCTTGTGTTCTTAAATTAATTTCATTTTATAAATTGTACTTCGCGTATAAGTTTCAATCTTGGAAAGAGACACCAAAATCATCAACTCACTTGTGAACGGCCAACATTAAAATTCCCGTTGAAAACAACGACTTACATAATTTTTCCGAAACGTTTCGGAGATTCCATTTGAGGAGAGACCCTCAATACAATGTTATGTAAAGTAATATCCCACACGCCTTATTTAGCCTTCAATGGTCCCTTATTGAGCCTCCATTTACCTCGGGGCAAATTAATGATATTGTAATACTTTATGTATCGGACAGAACGTAAATCATTCCGATATATTATAATTTCCGGAGCGTGTCGGTTACAACTGTTGCTTTATTACTGAAGACTATTTTGCGGTAATTATAATTATTGAATTAAATATGCCGTTTATAAGTGTACCCGTTTTGAAGAATTTAACACAATGCTTGAACAATTAATTGTTTAGTTCTTCCGCGTGAGATTGTATCTTAACACGATAACAGGTTTGTGCCTACTAAGAATTAAACGTATGAATTTGAGATTCTGATAAAATTAATCATGATAAATACAATAATATTTGTAATTAACTGTAAAGATTATAATCATTTTTGGAAAAATAAATACGGCGAAATTATGCATACAAACACGCGACCGTGAACACCAGCATACATAGGAAAATTTCAACGACAGCAATGGCGTTTCGCACGGCGTGACGTAATTTAGATGCCAATTGGTTTTAATACAAAATGTGAATGAAGAACATTTTATATTTTTTGAAGTAACAAGATATTATTAACCAAATTTTCATATTAGTTCATTATCCTATCCATGTCCTGATTAGAACAGAAATGAAATAATACTGGGCAAAATAGGAATGTCCCTATAAAGTAATATTGCTGGAGATAATTGACACAATCCAATAAAAAAAAAAACAAAAACAGTAGTAAAATTATACAGACTGCAATCTGTGCCTTATCTCAATTTTATCAAAATTATGTTCGTTATGCCCAATGCCCATCTTAAGTAATGCGCTTAGCATTACCCTGAACGACGGCTAAAGTGATTTAGCCTATTGGTTCCTAAAATATTCGTGATATTATTTCGAATGAGCTTCATTATAGATACGAGGCCGAGCGCTACCACACCGGGTACAAAGTATCGAGCATTCAATTAGTTTAACATAAATGTAATGACTTTCCAAGAGGATTAATTGTAAAATAAAGCTACTAGTTTCTTGTGACAAAGTAAGTAAGTACGAAATTTGCTTAAGGTTCACCGTAGAAATAGAATAAACTGTGTAATAACCTAGAGTTCATAAACACGTCTATAAACAAGAGATGTATGACTTTTTGGTAGTTAGTTTAGTAGTATATTTATTACAGTGTCATTTATGGTCAACCAACAGCAACTTCGCAACGACTTGTAGGTTACATGTTAAGGTAACATTCGCATGTTGGCGACCGTGATAGGTGGATGTGTAAATTATATGTACAATAATAATATTTGAGATGAAATCGGGAAAGCTCTTGCTCTGGTTATACATACATGTAATTGTATTAGCACCATAATAGAACCGGCCATAATGAAGATCGCAGCAAACCGGAGGGCCAAGGCAAAGTTACATTCGATTAGTTATAACCCTAATAGAGAACTAAAAAATGTCCGAAATCGACATAAGCTGTCATTATGTCACGTGGGAAGCTTATGTCAATCCCGTACATGGACTCTTTTCGACCTAAAAGGCGTGCAGACGTACCGATCTTTTGAATTAGTAAGCTACCCTTCGCTAGGCGATAAGCGACCAGAGTCGCGAGTCGCCTGTCACCATCATCGGAATGCTACCTTTAGAACTTTCAAGTAGTTTATTTTTATAGCGCGAAAATTATAAAGTAAGTGTCAAGAAGACATGCACGACGTACCTATGTATACTGTTTATTTTAAAATTATAAATAGGCTTGTTTCAGATTTGTGTTTTCAGATGGAGATTTTGTTGTGAGTTTGAGATTTCTAAACTAATTTAAAATTAATAAGGACGTATCCACTTGAAACTTTGTATAGATGTATCTTATGAAACATTATTCCGCAATAACTTTTGTAGTAATCTTTATCCTTTATACTTATAAATCTAGGTAATTAATAAGGTAATTAAAAACTGCACTATTATTAGCCTATTTCTGTCTGATATCTATGTATAGTAGGTATCTATCAATTACCAGTATTGCATTGTAATGTGATATTTGACGCATGGGCACGACTGTTCAGATTGCATTGATTGCAAATATATAGAATTTCACTCTCGCATGCCGCGTTGGAGTTATTCGAGGACAGGTATCTATTGCGAGTATTGCAAATCACGCTCTTTTGGTATTTATCCGTTTGTATTCAAATAAGGCGCGGTCTCAGAAGGCGGCGAGACAGGGATGTCATGGTTATGGTTCTATTTAACTCAAAGCCAGCTAAATACTATTTTCAACAATTCCAAAATTTTGACGTATTTTGACAAAGGATAAGTCACTTCAAATCACACAAACATTTCTCCTCCCGAAACGAAATCACAAATCTATGTTTTGTGGAACCGACGACCGTGGAGCAGCTAATAAGATTATCAAGAGAGAGAGAAAGAGATGAAAGTTGATAGTACTGTCACTTTTTCTCTAAGTCGTTTAGCTTTTTTGTGATCATAACAAAAATCGCAAAAACAAATAGTAGCCCCATTACAGGAGCTGATTCGAGACAGTTATTTAAAAACAAACAGACAAAAAGAAATGTTAAATTACTTATTTTTCTAATAATACAGCAGCAATGTTATAAAAAGAAAACGAATTTTGGATTGTTTCATAGTCCAGTCGTATTGATTGCTATTTTGTACCTTTACAGAGATGCGCTCTACCGGCTATCGCTCCGAGACTTGCATCTTCTGGAGCGAACCGACTGGCCTGCCTCGCCTAACAAGGCCAAACTCTGCCAGGACAAAGGCCAGACGGAAGAAGACTGTCACAACTACATTAAGGTGCTCCTGTCGCATGGGCATAAGCTGTTTGCGTGTGGCACGCACGCGTTTAGCCCTGCTTGCAGCTGGAGAGAGGTTTGTTACGATCTTAACTAAACATAGCTTTATCATCATAGTAATTCCGAATCTTCGGTCGGAGATAAAATATTAAGCGCTATGTTTTATGCTTACCTTGGAACTGTTTACTTCTATGATAATTCAAAAGTACGCGATATTTCGCTCGAGCAGAATCTAGTAAGCTAATTATACAGGGTTACCTTGTAACTAAGCCAAAAGAGGGTCAAGGTGAAATCGTAAAAAAATCAAATGTTCCATAGGAAAATACAATATAGGGAAATAAATATTTCAACACATCAATAAAAAAAAAAACAAATATATATACATATGTTTTGTGTCAATTCGCTAACGCCAAATTAATTAACAATTTTTTTAAAGCACCTTTATTTGGTAGAATGCCACTGATATACTTTATTTGAGCATCTCTAGACTTTTAGACATAGCCCGTGTTTCGTGTAAGCTTAACTTATCTTACGTAATTCCCCTGTTCCAGATCGAATCACTTAATACGGTATCCGAGTACATGAGTGGTGTGGCTCACTGCCCCTACAACCCTCACTCCAACGTGACTGCAGTGATAACGGACAGTGGGGAGTACTACGTTGGAACCCCCACGGACTTCAGCAGCTCCGACTTTGCTATAGCCAGGTAAGTTCGTTTAAAGTATGTCTTAAATACCCTAAGATAGGCTACTTCTTTAGTGACTCTGCATTAGTCAAGTTATGTCAAAGGATCATTAAAATTCGTAAATTTTACTCTATTCCAATCTTCATATCATCGTAAATTTCAGTATATTGCATTCTTCACTTACTATTGTCAATTTCCTTTATTGCGTTCTACATGTACAATCGTAAATTTCACTCGAAGCCAAACGTAAAGTAGATGCTTCACGTCACCAATAAAAGTCTGTTTCTCAACATAATGTAATCAAAGTTTTGCTTTCTTCTCGCGTAATTTTTTTTGCCTTCATGATGTTTTATATTAGGAATGGAAAATTGTAGGTTGTATTATTATAAGTGTTCGTGATACCGTTTGTGTTTCTTCCGAAGTATTCCTTACCTATACAATATTTTCCTATATTACAGTATCATCTTCACCATCTCATAAATAACAATTAGCCAATCTATTTGCCATTATGAATTATGGTTACGAAATAAAGTAGAAGTTGTGAAAGGTAAACCTACAGGATGTTCTGACAGTCACTTACCTATTTGAGAGATAGGCCACATTCCAGTTTAAGTGTATTTACCACATTCTGCCGCACCATCGCCTAACATCATCAGACTCCAAGCTCATATATCAACCATATAATATTTTTATTAGCGTTACTTATAATATAATATAATATTAAATTACGTACTACTTACGTGAGATTTGGTTACCTTTTTCAAGGAATCGCGGCGCGTCAGTTCGAGACACGGGGACGCTTCGCACAGTGCAGTACGACTTGAAACTATTGAACGAACCACAGTTTGTGGGGAGCTTCGAGGATGACTACTTCGTGTATTTCGTGTACCGGGAAAACGCTGTGGAGCACATGAATTGTGGCAATGTAAGTCTTTTAATAAATCGTGATTTTGTGTCTTTTCAAATATAAAGGTAAGACGGATGATGACGACGGACTGATGGTAAGAGATAAAGCCTGTTCATGACCATTGTAGGCGTAACCAGAACGTAAAGTACCAAAACGATGTCCAGGGTATCGCTGCTTTGGCGCTCATTACTTTAAGACGTTTGGTGTTTGTTCTGAATAGCTCTGTAATTTTGCTAACTGCAGTACCCTTCAGACTGGAACCGCAAACTGCAAAATACTATTAGCTTTTGTAACACCAATGTTGTGTCTATTTCACAACACACGTGTTACATCTATAGAGAAAAGCACACACGGCCTCACAAGCACTCTCTCTCTCTCTGTAATAAAAAAAGAAAGAAAGAAAAAAATATTTTGACACACACAAGACAACAAATAAATGATAAAAAAATAATAACAAAGTGTCGCTGTAGTGTCCAGTGCGACAAAAAAGGTTAATTCTCAGCAATAGTGTTACCAATTTCTCAACAGCGGTGGTTTTAAGAACTAACCTTTTGGGAGGCACGAGACTGAATAAAATAAAATATAAATACATTTATATACATATAGTGAAGAAATTGCGTGAAAAGTATATCTATCTACGTACAATGTACATATACATAAAGAATTGTAGGTTATAATAGATCTAAAACACACACATAATCTTTAATGAAATATTGACAAATATGTTGGGCCTGCGATACAGGACCTTCTTAGTGCAGGACACAATTAATCAGTTAAACCTTTTGACTTCTAGTATGATGTCGCTCACTTGCTACTAATGCTTAAACTGGAAACATTTAATTTTGTCTTGTATTCTTTACAGATAGTATACTCCCGCATATCCCGTGTTTGCAAGAACGACTCCGGTGGACTCCGGACGATGAACGATAACTGGAGTACGTTTCTCACGGCAAGACTTACTTGCCCCGTACCAGGCGTAGTACCTTTCTTCTATGACGAGGTGCAAAGCGTCGAGTATCTGTCGCAGGAGAAGATACTTGTCGCTACTTTTACTACACCTGGGTAAGCAGAACTGATGGTTTATTATTGAGATGGTTAAATGAAATTATGTTTGTATGGTTATTGGGTACTTTTTAGTACTCGGCTGACTAGCTAACTACTCTCAAGTTGAAATTCTGCCGACAAGCCTAACGACGTATTCTGGCAGCATCACTCAATAACCAATGCCCATTCCGGGCTAAATGTCTTGTGTTTACCATCTTTAATCACTGTTACTTAACATTAGGTGAGCTGTGGTCAAACACCTAGACTGCCACCATTATATACAAGGAATAAGCTTATTTAATATAATCAATAGATTTTGGTATTGGTCTATGGTAAAATGATTTATTTTGATGAAGTTCCTGCTGTCAAAACATTAACCTAATGAACATTGCATGAACAAAGCATGAACATTGCAATGCTCAAGGAATAAGTCCCATAGTTATCTATGGTTGCCTGGGAGAGAACTAATTCATCTAAAAGAACTATAGAACTGGAGAGAAGAGGATATAAAGACTTGTGGCTACTTTAATTAGTTTTTAAGTTTGAGCTTTTAAGTTTATATAGAATTTTAGTTTAGATATTAAGTAAAGTTTCTGATAAGTGTTTTGAATTATTGTCAAGTTAGTTAAATTTAAATCATCGTCACTGTTGTAACCTGGAACACTCAAAATAAACTCCCGCAAAGTAACGAATCAAACAACTAAAGTAACAATATTGAAACTCCATGGTGGTTACCCTGAACCTCATTCCTGTCTCGTGAGGTTTGTGATACCAGACTCCTTTTCCAACAGTAACAGCATACCTGGCAGTGCAGTTTGCATCTACAACATGTCTGATATCCACGCAGCATTCGAAGGCCAGTTCAAAGTACAGGACTCACCCACCTCGACCTGGGAACCCAGAAACCCCAGTAGAGAAGCCAGGAACAGGTTCCGCTGTGGCCAGTCAGAATCCAGGTAACGCTCTAATCAATAATATAATAAATAGAAGATCAAAAATAAGTCCACTTCTTAAGATATACCAATATAATGGCACTGAAGATATCAATCTCGGAATACACGAATACAATTTGAGTTCAACAAGTAATAAACGCCGATGCCTGGATTTTTTTTGTTACCTACTTAAATTTTTTGGGTAACGTTGCTATGGGCACAATACCGTCTTTTTTGTTTTACTTAAAATGTGGTCAAATACTTCGGTGTCAAAGTGATTTATTTCTGTAAAAGGTTTACTAGGTGGTAGATCTCTTAGCGAGGTCGTCAATGTAGGTACCACAGCAGATATTTTACCGCCAAACAACAGTGCGTAAACATTACTTAGTTCTGGTCTGAAGGGTACTGCAGCTACTAAAATTATAGGACTGTTGAGACTAATTATAATATTTGAATGTGATGAGCGCCGTTGCAGCGATGCCTTGGATTGAACTTTATTTATATATAATATATACCTTTTTTTTTAAACTTTATTTTGTAGTTCAATAACTGGGTATCGCTGGAATGACCATGGACATGCGCTAAAGCGTTATCTGTTACCTTTACGAACCTTTTATTCACCTCATTACATACACGCAACAAACAAATAAAGATTAATCTTATTCTACACACTAGTTTCATTAAATGTATGTGGTCACACGACAAATATGTAAAGAATATAGAAAAAAATAAATACAATATGTTTGTATTTTTCTTCAGTTTTCAGGAACCAATAGAATACAACCGCTATCATTTTATGAACGAACCTATCAAACCTATATCAGGCGCACCCAGCTACCGTGTGACGTCAGAGCGCTTTACTCATGTCACGGTTGACGTCACAAGTGCCAAGAACATAGACAAGCAGTATGTCCTCTACGTATCGACAACTGATGGAAACGTGCTGAAGATATCTGTTCTTCCGAAGTTAGATGGAGCCTGTTTGGTAGAGAAGTGGAGGCTGTGGGATGAGAATGGTGGTTACGATGTGCTGAGCATGCGGTTTGTGAAAGAAACCGTAAGTAGTTTATTGATTTTTTTTTTAAATAATCTATTTATATGTATTTCTACTACTTTACAAATTAACTATGACAATTATTAACTGGACAAAAATACGCGCATGTAGTTTGCCTAGACACAAACTTTTGAAATGGAAGTTCACCTTTTTGTTATGGGATCATTGATATATTGCGTTTTTTAATATTTCAATGACCGGGATATAAATTTAAATAGGAATTCAGTCTTTCCATGATTTTGTCATATGGTTCCGACTAGCAAAGTGATTCCCGTCTTTCCATGGCAAGCTATTCTTGATTTTACATTTATGTAATTGCCCTAACACAAGCAATCAGTTTTTAAGTGTTAAGAGGTCTTCAGGGTTGCGACAAGAACAGAGTCCACAGACATTGTACATTATATGCTTTTTATTATTAAATATACTTTCCTGTAATGTTTTGGCTTGCACGATTGTTCCTGTAAAAAGTTTTTTGAATTTTGATCCATTAGATTAAATGTCTTTTTTTCTCTACTGCATTTAATATGACGTTGTGTTTGGCATAGATGTCAGTATACGTCGGCAGTACGGCCGGCGTGGTACGCATCGGCGCCGAGCGATGTTTCCGCTATCAGTCGCGTGCGGGATGCGTGGCCGCGGGTGACCCGCACTGTGGCTGGGACGACGCTAGGGAGATATGCACCCGTGCCAGCACTAGGTTCCGAGACCCAAACTTCGTGCAGTCTACTCATATTTGCCCTCCTCAAGACACTCCCGGTAAGAGTTACTAAACATCTATTTATACTAGATTAGGATAAACAAATATATTGACATCCCTGTTGGATCATTAGTAGCCTTAAGAGCTGTAGGTTCGATTCCCACTCAGGACAAACATTTTGTGGTATAAGCAAATGTTTGTTCTGTGTCTGGGTGTTCTGAATGTATTTACAAAAAAAACTATGTAAGTATTCTATTAGTTATCTGACTGCCATAGTACAAACTTTGCTTAGTTTGGGGTCAGATGGCGATGTGTGTGATGTCCTACGATATTTATTTATTTACACGCAACGCCATCTAGTGATAAACCATAGATGCTATAATAAAATCAAAAAGGTAAAAAAAAGTCATTTGCTGACATTATTTAACTTACTATTTCAATTTTTTTTCTAGTGGACGGAGGTTGGTCATCCTGGTCGGGATGGGAACCATGCATGCAAGACGGCACATCGCACTCGGAGTACGGAGACAAGCCAGATATGTGCATGTGCAGGAAACGAAACTGCGACAACCCTAAACCTGCTAATGGCGGACAAAGTTGCCAAGGTAAATTTATCGAGTAAAACACAGTCAGCAAGATTTAAACAAAGATAAAAGTTGAAAAAGCGATAAGGCTGCAAATTGTTGCACTTCATTCGAATCTCAAATGTTAAAATTTCTGTGTTGCAATCTTGGTGTGAACAATAAAGAGTTATCTGTATATCTATAAAAAATATGTATTCTGCAGGAATAAGCATATCAGTAGCGAACTGCACAGTCCACGGTGCCTGGTCGAGCTGGTCGGGGTGGTCGGAGTGTTCTGCCTCGTGTGGGATCGCGGTCAAGTCTCGGAGACGGAGCTGCACTTCACCTGAACCACGCTTTGGAGGCAGAGTCTGTGTGGGGCTGGACGTAGATGATGTCTACTGCGCTAATCTACCGCCTTGTCCAGGTACGTTTTATAATTTTTCATGGTTGACAAACTATGTGTTTACAACTCAGCGATGATAGAAAACACATAGTTGTTATTTCAAACTGGCTCTTCAGCGCGAATGCCATAACACAGTATAAGACTGTTCAGCTGTAATTTATCTATTTGAGTGTAATAAATAACTAACCAGCGAGTAGGTACATACTTCATAATACCTTCACGATGTTTTCCTTCACACTTCAATTTGTACCCTTCGGCGTAAGATTTTACCATTTTACAGCTTTTGACAAGCTAGGTGTAAAGAAACGATTTGGTCGATCATGATTGCGCACGCTAAGACTGTATTGGTACTAACCCTTGTTTGAAACTTCCCAATATTGATGTCACCAATCATTGTATCGATTTCTTTCGTACGATGTTTTACACTTATTCTTCTGTTATATTTATACTAAACATTAGCTTCATAACTTGAATTTAATTGCAAAGTAGAAAACATTGGCTGTTGAGTCAAGGTAAAATAGAAAAGACATCGAGACAAAGAGATTGTTGGGAGTTTTTACTGTATTTTTCCGGCAGCAAAGTTTATTTTAACATTTATTTATTTTATGTAGATCCAGCTTTAGCCCCGGTTGATGGTGGCTGGTCCGCGTGGGGTCCATGGAGCACATGCACGAGCGCGGGCGGCGCGGGTTGCGGCGCGGCGGCGGGCTGGCGGGAGCGGCGCCGTACTTGTAGCAACCCTGTGCCGGCTCACGGCGGTCTCGACTGCGAGGGATCCAAGATAGAGAAGCAAGTCTGCGACATGCGGCCCTGCGAGCTCAGGAAAGCGACGGCATGGACACCCTGGGTGCAGATACCTGGTAAGTTTTTTTGAGGCCTCAACCGCTAAATAAACAGTGCAGAAGCAAGTCTGCGATTTGCAGACCCAAGAGTTTAAAAAAGTTACAGATTTTGACGACTATTTAGAGTTTTGGTTAGGCAGGCGTTAGGATGTCCACGAATTTTTATTAGAAGTCGTAAATTTTTTTTCAGGTAACTTATCGGATGGTAGCTACACAGAGAAAAGATTCAAATTCTTGTGCAAAGCTCCGTCACCGGAACAAATAAAGGTTAGTAATCTAGTGTTTGACATTCAACAATCACCACCTTCGTCGTCTTGAGTCTGCTATCTCAAATAACTTTAAATGTGATCACTTAAATTGATTGAAGAATCTTAGACTAACTGAAGAAATATATTTGTTTATCTCGATGTTACAATAGTTGTGGTAACGAGTTGACTGGACTACGTTTAAATCGCGAAGTTTAAAAGTTATATTTGCTTTACAGCTATCCATTGCACGTGAAGAAGAACGCTTCTGCAACTCACGGGGATCTTGTAGCAATACGCCTCCTGAAGAGGAGACCGGATGGGAAGATTGGGGCCCGTGGGGAGCATGCTCCGCTGCGTGCGGTGGGGGCCAGCAGGCACGGACACGCAAGTGCCGTAGGCCTCCGTGCGCCGGAACAGCAGAAATGTTGAGAGCTTGTAACACGCATACTTGTGATGGTGAGTAAAAACTGATTGCCATTTTTTTACGAGGAAAAATTATATTTAATATTAGTGCAAGTAAAAACTCTTTTGAAATATGCCACAAAGTCAATAAAAGTTATGAAGTACATTTGTTAGGAATTATGTAAAACGTACCTACAGAATAATTATACGCTCATAATATAACAGAAATGTTACGTTTTCTCCTCAGGCGAATGGTCTTGCTGGACTGAATGGAGCGTGTGTAGCGGCAGCTGTTCGAGCAGCAATATCATCAGCTCGCCGGGACATCGGTCTCGCACGAGGAAGTGTCTCTCCCCTGAAGGTTGCACCGATGCAGCCGCCGCGCTGGAAAGACGAGCTTGCGTTACTAATTGTGCTGGTGCGTGTGTTGATGAAAGAGTGAAAAAATGAGTATTCTGCCGCCATGCAGTGTGTTTAAACATAACTGTGTTCCGGTTTGAAAGGTACTGCAGCTAGTGAAATTACAGGGCTGTTGGAACTAACCATCAATCAATGTCTCAAAGTAATGAGCGCCAAAGCAGCAATGCCCTGTACTTTGTTTTGCTATTTAAAGTTCTGTGTAGCACTGCAATGGTCATGGGCATACGTTATATCTCACCATCAGGAGATCTTATCGTTCGTCTCATATTTTTTACATAAAAAATAGTTCATAATTATTAGTACAATAATCCCCTGTGGGCTTAACACACCGCAAGCCTATAACTCTGCGTAGATGTTACCTGCTAAAATATCAGATGTTTTTTGTAACAGATTCCGAAGCAGGGTGGGGAGAGTGGGGTGAGTGGGGCGCGTGTGAGAACGGAGAACGAGTGAGACAGCGCCGCTGCGAGTCTGGCGCGTGTCTAGGGGCTCAGCTGCAGGCCGCGCGATGTCGCAACGATGACCAAGACATAGATAACGGTTGGTTCTTTTATCACTAATCACATTTGATTTTGTGTTATGATCTGAGCGTGTACACGTCTATTTGTGGAAACAATTTCATCAGTTTTCGATATCAAATGGAACAGCGACACTGGCGGATGTAAACTTTAACAGAAAGTGCTGAAACTTTTATACATTTTGGAACTTATCCAAAACTTAACGATAGTGTTTTTTGTAAGTTGACATGCTAGATTTGTGATTAAAAGGAGATAATTATACATACGTTAGTGGTATTGGTACACGGTTGTCTAATCCAAATAGCACATGAATTAGGAGGAAGAAATTTTTTTCATTATTTCATTTCCATGACGATATAAAAAAATCCTTTTCATAAATGCAAATGTATGAATGAAATATCTAGAAAATACAAAAGCGTGTACGGTTAACTGGCATCAAACAGTAGCAAACGAGTTATCGGCATTACATATTATGACGAATGTTTTTACAAGGAGAGCACTGATAATTTCTATAAGAATACTTTTTTTTTTAATTTCTATGTGCGGAGATCTTATTCTTGACTGCTATTAACTGCTGGCCCATTTAGTAGTAGCTCTGCTTCCTGAGCTGTTGGGCGTGGATTGCATTCCCACTCTGGACAAACATTTATGTGATTATTTACATGTATGTATGTATTTATTTATGTTTCAGAACTGTATGCGCTGCCTGCTTACAGTCAGAATGTGGAGATGGCGTCTTTTGTCACGATGTCAGGCCATGAGTCGCTCTCCATTGGAACTATAATTGGATGCATAGTAGGCGCTTTTGTTATGGGTGAGTAAATGCTCTGTTTTCTAGTTGCAATTACATTTGGGGATAAATGTTCTTATCCGGATCTATATGGATATCCGTGTATAGGAAAACACTTTTTTTCCTCGAACTTAGATAAGCATGGGCAAGTCGTATAATATGGTGAAACATCTTTTTCTGTTTTTCTATTAGTAAAGTCACCACTACTTTACTGGACTAGACTTAACCGTGACTTACTTTATGTGACTATGACTTAAATTATCTACTTGATATTATCCCGAGATACCTGAAAATATGAATTATTTGACACTGCGTGATTGCAAAAGTGCGATGCCAATAATAAAGAAAATAAGGTAAATAAGGCTCACATTAACAACTTAAAAAAAATTGTTTAGGCTAAGGCTTTCAATTCTTGTTGATAGGATGTCTTCTGTGCCTAGCGGTGGTAATATTCTGCCAGCGGCGCGGGAGACTGCCGTGGCACAAAACTCAGCGAGTGCCTTCGAGTCCACATTACATCACGGCTAAGCAGAACAGCTATGTCACTGTGCCGCTCAAGGAAGTGGTAAGTGTGAAGGGGTGGTGAATATTAGTACTGAACAGATTAGTGAAAGTAGATTAGAAAATGAAGGGAAGGCAAAAACGGCTTAAGGCCGCACGAGCCGGATAAAAGTATTTCTCCTGCGAGCAAACGTGACTAAATTAGGATATGAATGCGCCTGTCTCTTTTCACGAGTGGAAAGATATATTCGGCTCGCGTGCTAGAGCTTTTAGCTACCTAGCTAGCTATTTCAGCGCATAGCCCGGTATTATATGTTTGAAAAAGCACCCAATTTTTTCCAAGTATATCGCCTGCTTGCTTGAAATCAACAGGATGTGAAGGAAATACTCCCGATTATAGGGTCAATTGAAAAGTACCTACCCTACATTATAACATTCTACATTTCGGCAAAAAACTGTTTTCTCACAAAAATTTAATTTTGGATTTCCGCATCCTAAGATGAACGTTACATTGTCTTAAAAGAATTTCAGCGAAGGGTCGACGTTTACACAATGGGAAGGATTAGAAAGTCAGCTATTTCGGCTAACGGGATTATAATGAATCATGGGATTTTGTTCTCGGGCAGGGATTTCATTTGTTTTATTATGGAATATGGATAATGGAAGCACAATCTTTGTATCTGCAAAATTACGTCAATTTATATGATTAGAGGAGTTAGATAGCACTGTGTTGAATGTCGTTGCGTAGTTTACTAGAACCAAACTAACAAACATACACTCACGAAATGTACTTCATGTATTTGTTACACGATGTACACGACTGCCCAAAAAAGCAGTGTAATGTTTTCAGGGTTTATGTATATGAGTTATTCTATGTAGGTATGTGAGTTTCTTTACTCCATCTCAACTTTTAAATACCCTAACAGATTTGGATGTATCTTAACCGCGTGCGCGATTAGGAAGCTCATTATTGGGGGTTGAACCTAGCGTAGGTTCAACCCCCAATAATGAGCTTCCTTCAGCGTATGAATCAACCGCACAAATCACTGAGTTATCATCGCTACAAAATGACACGGGATTGCTACAAAATGGCCTTTACGGTTTTGTATGTCACAAGTTTGTAAAAACAATAATTTTGATATGAACTTTTCTTTTCAGCCACGCAAAGCAAAGCGCCAGCCATCGTTCAGCGGCATTGGTGGTTCAAGCGGCATCTTACTATCAAAGAGCAACAACATTTCAAACCCTAACAACCATAACAGTTCGATGGCTACTCCAAAACTATACCCTAAAGCTATCGCCAATGAGTACGATTCAGTTGGCACGCTGAGAAGACATTCTAATCAACCGAATAATAAGAGCAATATCGATGTTGAAGAGGATCGATTTTACTGAGACATGTGAATTATTCGGACAAAAATATTCGATACGGCAATAAACAATGCCATAGCAGACAAGGTTCAATACCAAATTGCCGCCTTAATTTGAAAAAAGATTATGATTTAGCCGTAATATTGATACAAATATGAAAATAAAACTTGGAGGCATTATAATCCCAAATAAATACGAGGAATTTTTTTTCATATTTAAAAAATATGGAAATCAGGAATATGAAAGCCAAGTATAGATAAAACTGTCGACCAGTTGAATTTCTTGGCGTTAAAAATGATTTATTCGAATAGAAATTTAAATGTGATTTTGAGTTGTGTGACGATTAAGTGTGACATTTTAATGTTTGTGTGCCTTGTTAAAGACTTTAAAAATATGAAGTGAATTTGTGAAATGTTGTGAAGTCTCAGTTGTATAAGTAGAAAGGATCTCTTGTATTTAATTAAAAGAATATAACAATAATTTCATAACGAAAAGGACTTTTTGAAAGGTTTCTTATGTAATGAATGACCGTTTGTTTAGTTCTTAACTAGAATGTGATCAATTTTTATGGATGTTAGTTATAATTGTTAGTATTATATTAGAAATCCCGTGCCATTTTGGTTAAAACAAGTTGTAGAATAAACAAATCTACTTTGTAAATATACTTTAAGTAAAAAACATTTTATTCTTAGAAACTAAGTTCTTATTGAATCTATGAAGAGAAATATGAAATGTGCCATGTAAATAAGTAGCTAATCAAATGTAAATAATTTAATTAGAAAATTATGAATTATATTTATACACAAATATAATTATTATACAGTACAAATGACAAGTGCCTTGATGAAATTATGTATCAATCGATTTGATAAACGGCATTTCATGTTGTTTGCCAATCGTATAATGTTTTTTACATCAATCCGACTATACAACGTTTTTCATCGTAGTGTAGCAATACAAAAGTGTTACTTACGTTTAATTAGTTCGGATATAAGAAAAACAAAGTAGTGTACGAAGCGCGCGCGTCGTAGTCTTGTGTCAGCGCCCTGCGTCCGTCGCATTGTGCTTTGACTCCTCAAAAAAGGTCACCGGATAAGACCAAAACTCTTAGTATCCGAACTAATTATACGTAAGTATGCATTACAATTTAAGTGACTTTAAACTATTTGGCTTTTAATTGTTACACATCGATTTAACACTATATGTATGTATATTATTACATGACGAGAAATATCTGTGGCGGCAGTGCATCCGCTAAGTTTGAATTTTCAAACTTGGCCGATGTACTACCTACTTAGATCGTTTAAATTTGATACAATTCAACACGATTATCATATTTTGACATCAAAAGTGTTATATGTGTGGATGACGTAGAGTGTTTTATCTGTATTTTAATATTGAATGCGTTGAAATTATTTCAACATAATATTTAACTCATGTTGAGTCGATTGTGTGTGCGCTAGGGGATATATTTTGTATTTTTATATTGATATTTTTTTTAAATTTATATTTAGGTTCGTTCACTTTGAATTTTATTTTTATTAACGTTTTAAACATTTTATCAATACATATCTACTTAAATGAATCTTATTATCTAAAGAATACGTAGCTATGACGAAACATTTTATAAATTAACGTATAAATTATTTCACGTGAATTCATTTTACATTGAGCTAAAGAAGTACCTATTAAAAAGAAAAACCTACTTAAAGAAGCGAGTGTTTTTGGTCATTGTACTAAATACCAATTATAGACAATGGCAGTTAGGCTAGCTATAAACAAGGCGTTCGGGACGTGACCTGAATACTACAACTGAAACAATAGAGAAAGGTTAAACCACACCCGGGTAGTATACTATGCTATTAACGCAGTTTTCATAAAAAATATAAATCGTTGCTTCATGGAAATGTACACAGTCATGTTTTACTTAGTGAAAGATCTCCTTATTAGGATAGATTGAATAGATAAGACAGGTCGTCTACATAAGTACCTACCATTGCATTATGATATTCTGCAAGCACAATTATTTGGTTTGAAGTACTGCAGAGCTATTGAGACAAAACAGCGGTGCCCCTTGTTTTGTAACTCATAGTCCTGGGTATCGCAGGAACGGTTTTGAAACGCTGTTATCTGTTAACATCAAGAGAGAGTTATTTTTATTATAGACGTTTTTGCACGTCACGTAGCATCGCTTTGTATTGCTATTTGTCGTACACGTAGGACAACATTGAGATTTCGCAAACAACGAATAAAAAAAAATTAAGAGAATGCCTTTTGCGATTCAGTGCGGTCTAGTCCTCTAATTGTAATGCCATTTTGTGTTTTCAGCTCAAATGAGAAAACACAATAAGTATCTACATGAATTCGAATTATCATAAACCTAAATGTTTGCTCGTAAACTTGAACATATAATTATTTTTTTTAAATATTTTTTTATTTCGCGTTCAAACTATTTCATTACGAACTACTTATTCAATGAATTCAATAAATACTCTAGTAATATTTTTTTGTAATAAATTCTAACTAAAATAGTATTAGGTCCGAAAGCAGTAAAATTAAAAAAAAACCACTCTAAAAGTTCAAGCATTTTACTCCACTTCTAACCACAAGGAACATAGGAATAACGAGAAAAGTTTCCTCATCAAGTTCGTCAGTCCCGGTCGGCATTAATGTCCTGATGTCATTTCATTATCGGAAGATTAATGACCGACCAGAGTTTACCCAGACATCGATCATACAAGACGATGGGGGGATAGATACACCGTGTTTATTCCTTCATTATTCGTTATTTAGATAATGCTGCTAAATTTTCCTTTTCCAAATAAACGAATTCTATATACCTACTTAAAACTTTACTAGGTACAAAGAATTAGGCAAATTGTCACGTTTTTTTTATGATGAAAAAAAAATCGTTAACTTCAATTTCATTCGTCGTGCTATGAAATCGCATACTACTTAACAATTTTAAAAACTTAAAAATAGCGCTGAGACACTGGTTACTTATGAATAATAGTTTTACTTAATATGTCTGGAACACGAATTTCATCCTTAATTATCTTAAAAAATCAAATACTACAAATAAAATTTAATTTGAGGCTAAGGTTGATAACGAGACATAGTTATCACGCGTGAAACTTCACGTCAAGAATTTAAATAACGTTTTAAATGACATTTGCCTAATAAATACATGAACTAGTTTTTCAGTAAACTGACCGATTTGAGTGTTTTTGTTAAATAAGACATATCACGACGTAATGCAAACACATTCTCTAATTTGTAACAGGATATCAAGTCAAACTGCCGTCTGTGGTCGTCGGTATTGTGCGTCAGAAGGTACCTCATTTAGCTTTTTATCCATTATCCAGTGTCATTAAGTATTGAAAACGCTGGCTTTGATAAAGGTCTTCTCATTGTATCATGAATTTCAGAGTATTTCTAAGAGGCTTTTCCTATTAACTCACCGATTTGATTTTTTTACATACATTTTAAGATTGCGACAATGCAATATTCTGTTTGAATGCTGAATTTTATGTTATGTTATTTATAAGATGCTGTACTTTGTTATTTTGCTAACTACTTAAAATGACAATAAAGACTGTCAGAACATTATGATGCTTGTTTTCGTTTGTCCTTTGTTTACTCTAGGTTGACTTTGCGGGATGATGTTAAGTTTAATTCTACCCATAAATAATAATTGACAATGGAATATAAAATCTCTGTCGTACTATTTAATGAGATCCAATGATATAGATAATTGTTTTACGAGCGAACGCAGTATTAATCTTAAAATCAAATAATATTAATTAAAAAAAAATAGTAATACAAATTAGTTACTTTGTATTACCATTAAAAATATCAACTGTGAGGAAACAAAAAATAGAAAATAATGCTGGTGGATGAAGATAGTAAATAAATAAATATCGCAGGACAATTCACATAGCGCCATCTATCCCCAAAATAAGCAAAGCTGTACTATGGGAACCAGATAACTTATAGAATACTTATATATATACAAACGGGACCATAAATGTTTGTTCTGGGGGGAATCATACCCACGCCCTACATTTCTTGAAGCAGACATTCTACCAATTGGGCTAACAGAACAGTCTCATTTTTATTGTTTTAAAATGCTTCGTATACGTATAATATTGCCACCATAGTAGTAATCTCTCCCAGGCACATAGGGTACTGTAGCCAGTACTAACAAACTTACAGGACTGTTGAGACTAACGATCGAATGTCTAAAAGTATGCCAGTTCCATTCCAGGCTAGGTGTGCTTTACCATCTTCGACCACACCTTCACTTAACATCAGGTGAGCTGATAACCATAAAAAAAAAGAAAAAAAAAAAAAAAAAAAAGTCATAAGCGCCAAAGAGGCAATGTCTTTGGCTTTATTTTGTAACTCTAAAGTCCTGGATACCGCTGCTGATAATACATGCGTTGTCTCTTACCATCATGGAAGCTTTTCGTTCGTCCATAAAAAAGCCTTACCTTCAGGCGAGTTGTAGTCAAACACTCTGTGAAAAGAAAATGCATTTTTAGCCAAGGACGCATATCGTATACCTTTGATTATGTAGGTAGGTACTTGTATATACATAATTAATGTCGCATAGGTACATATATCAATACGTACCAAATAATAAATTTCGTATACCACAGAAATGTATGTCACTCTATGCAGTTCGCTCATCCACTGTCCTTAAATGCAACTTTAAAAAAATAAAATTGTAAGAATCTTACTATCTATTTATTTTTCGTGTGTGTTAGTTTTCATTCGACTCAATACACGTTAAGTGGATCCTTTGTGATGAAATGGAGCCACTCTATTGGGCGCCTAGACAGACGAGCAGGCATTTAATAAACCAGCTCTCTTGACTTGCAAATGGATGTATTCGCACATGGAAGTATTCTAGTGTAATATTAATATCGTTTCTTTTCGGACGACCTTAGGGTAGATATTTCAAGGGAAAGATCAGTGGTGTAATTGCCAATCTTATGAGACAAGAGAGTTGAATTTCCGAGCCGCATAATACTTTGACATATCCATCCTAAATGTTTACTAATATTGATAACTGTGTATAGACATATAAATTTAATTTTGATACAATTTTAAATGATAGTGTCAAAATAAATCGCGTGGTTTAAAAGAAATGAGGGGAAATTCCACCCTGCCATTTTACTATCGGATAACCTCTCAGAAGCGACACCGCTTCATAGGTAGTCAATATTCCAAAAACTCGTACTAAACGTTTTGATACCTTAATTATACGAACCGCTAAACAATGAAATTTGCTGCCCGAATGAGTGGTCCCTGATACATACAATGTGGGTGCCTTCAAGTCGCGAGTGAATCGGTTTCTTCTAAGCGAGCGTGTTTCACCGTAGACCGTATCTTCGCTTAACATCAGGCGTGTTAGCGGTAAAAGTTAAGTCTACACAGTATAAAAAAATAAATAAGCATGACAAAGCAACTTTATATTTTAGTTACATTTTCCGATAAACGCTCTCATCGCTAAAGTCCTTATACATCTTAATGAATGTCTCGACACCTACTTTGTAAAATGTAATCCTTGTGATTATGGCTTATGATGTAACCTCGTACATAGCTTCGAAGTATTGGGTACTTACGTAACTACTCTTGGGAACAGTTAGCGAGATTATAATTTTGCGAAAGAAATATTGGTTTCTTGTTCTCAACTAAACTTTCAGATTTTGTTTAGGAAATTAAAGTTTATTTTCTTACCATCACGGAATCTCGGAAGAAATAAAAAATCATACAAAAAGGAGTGCCAGATTCTCGGATTCGTCAGAGCTCTATTGATTTAAAGCTTCACTGCCACGATACCACGAAATACGCACAAAGAGTGACGCCATCTGACACTAGAAAATAGCCCGAAGAATTAACAGATTTACCTTTGTAGGTACCTACTGTTTTTTAAAAGCATGATATATCTGTACTAGTCAAAGGTAATATGTGTGCCAATGTCAAGGCATCGTAGTTGGCCGTAGCATTTGATGCGAGCCTGCGGTTATCACACTTTTTTTTTTTTTTTTAATCTTTATTTTTTTTATAGCGGGTTTAGTCAAACGACTATGCCACCCTCATTGGTCTATAACAAAATTTTCTTATTTCCTACGCTTATTATAAATACTGGTGATGCGGAACAGTATTCTGGCCTCTTCCGATAAGGCATTAGCCAGCACACTGCTACACCACCCTACATCCTTCAGGTTAATATTAGTTTTTGTCAAAAAAACATATCGCTCAGCCTCGGTCCGGACACACTCCGATCATAACAATTGTACTCACGTATCAGCAAAAAGCTTGCAAAAACTTAACGAAGGCACGCTTTAGAAGTCCAAATAGTTACGTCAGAGACCACATATATTACCTTGTTAAGCTTGAAGTTTGATTCTGACCTTTTTTACAAAACGACAATTCATTTTTGAACTAAACCGGGCTTGGGCTATTGCGATAGTTGCAAGAGAGATGGGGAGACCTTTGAATACCAGTAAAACATTTTTGGATTAGATAAAACACCATTTTAAGGTACATTTCTTCTAAAATAAGCAGATAATCAAGTTTTTTAGTTCGAAAAATCGTAATAGGTGTTTCGTGTCATATAATTATATTATGGTTATGTTACTGTCATAAGTGGCAATGCACCCTTGAGAGTACAGTATGCAAATAGTAGCATTGTCTAGCCAATATGGCGACTGTGTAATAATGCCAAAGATGTTAAAAGTAAGGATATAACAATTACGTAAGAATAAATATATCGATTATAAAATCATGTTCACCCTATGTTCTAGACATTTATAAATTATTTTTTTGTGCTTTGAAAATTTAATGTCACTTAATTTATTAAATGTAACGTTATGATGTAGCTTGACTGTTTTGTAAAGATCATCGATGTTCAGCCACGGACAAATCGGTTAGTCTTTGGATAGGTAGCCGTGTGTGGTGTTTCTTTGTGAGCGCTACCGTGGGTTGGGTGATACGTTAAATTGTAGGAGGTCACGTCGCAATGTTGGAGGGCTTTGGGACTTCATTAAATTGAATATCAAACTTACTTGACTACCGGGTTAGCTAATTTGTTAATAGTTCTGCTTCGAGAGCTGATGGGTGTGGGTTCGAGTCCCACTTAGGGCTACATTTGTGTGACAAGCAACATTTGTTTTGTGTCTGGGCATTCTGTATGTATTGTAAGTATATATTTACAAAAAAAGTATTTGAATAAATATTCAAATACTAATACAAATAGCTACTCAAATGAGTAGCTATTTGTTTCCCAATGTACAAGCTTTGCTTAGTTAGGTACATTTGTTTTATTACCATTCCTCGAAATACTCTATCTATATGCCAATGAATACGACGTAGCTGTAGATTACGCTTATTACAAAACAAAACTCAGTGCAAGGTCAGTAAGTTGTTTACTTTTAAGAAACGGGACTGAAACAAATTTGTGAATTCAAGAAGTGCCACAAATGTAGAAAAAAATGTACACCCTCTTTAATACCACCTAGACTAGAATTATGACTCTAAATGTACTCATCAGACTTCTGAGTACTTACCAGGGTGGTCCCATAAGTACCCGGCCTGACCTAGAGAAAGCGGTAGTTGTTTAAAAAATATCACTTTATTAGAGAGTAGGCAATCTATAAAGCATATGTTTCAAGTTTGAAGACTCCTAGTTGTTTAGTACTTGTTTGGCAGCCATCAATAGTAAACACTTTGAGTACATTTGTGAAAATGGGGAAAATTGGTCATCGTTATGTGATACAATACTTTTATTTGAAAGACCTCGGCCCAACCAATATAAAAGTTGAACTAGATTCTACCTTGGGTGAGTCTACTCCTTCGTTCACAACAGTAAAATATTGGGTAGCAGCGTTTAAACGAGGCTGTACGAGCTGCCAAGACGACCATCGCAGTGGTCGACCAAATGAGGTGACAACTCCAGAAACGGTAAAAAAAATCCACAAAGTGATACTGGATGATCGTCGACTGAAAGTGCGGGAGCTAGCAGACAAAACAGGCATTTCAAAAAGTGCAGAACATTGTGTAATATCTGAAAATGTGCACATGAGAAAGCTGTGTGCAAAATGGGTGCCGCGTTTGCTCACACTCCAGAAAAAACAGTGTCGTGAAGATGTCTAGTTGAGTGTTTAGCGAAGTTTCAAAGCACCAAAGCTGAATTTTTGCGCCGTTTCATAGCCATGGATGAAACATGGGTCCATCACTTAACCCTCGAGACAAAAGAACATTTTGAAACAATGGACTGAGAAGGGAGAGCCGGCTCCATAAATGCGAAGGCCGTTCCATCTGCAGGCAAGGTTATGGCGTCGGTTTTTTTGGATGCGTGTGCTAATTTTTTTTTTTGACTATGTTCAAAAAGTATAATCTATCAACGGCGAGTATACTGTAATTTATTGCAACGTTTAAGCGAAGAAATCAAACAAAAAAAGGCCGCATTTAGACTTGACAGAGCACAAGAGAGTGTTGTTTCATCACAACAATTCCGTTTAATTTCCGCTAACAGATCCATTATTGCAATGGCCAAAATTTATGAATTAAAATTTTAATTGCTACCTCATGCACCCTATTCGCCGGGTTTAACCCCCTCGGATTATTTTCTGTCCCCAAACATGAAAAAATGGCTCAGTGGTCAAAGATTTTCCAATAATGAAGAAGTGATGTCGGCAGTTAATGGCTATTTTGAGGTCCAAGACAGTTCTTATTATAAAGAGGGTATCGAACTCCTTGAACATAGCAGGCAAAAGTGTATAGAGCTGAAAGAAGAATAAGTTGTAAAAAAAAAATTAAAAAAAAAAAGAAAAAAAAAGTTTTTCCTTTTTGGGTCGGGTACTTTTGGGACCACCCTCGTATGTATGAATTCTGAACAATAGAAAATTCGAGAACAACAAAATCCGAGCCTGTCTGATATAAGGCTATTACAATATTGGGTTACGTAGTAAACAAACGTCACAGTTAATGTAGATAAGTAAAAAAGAAAACAAAGATTAATTATCGTTTTCAATCTGCGAAAACAGATATGACCATATTCTAGCTTTGCCACGTACAGAAGAGAAACAACCGGTGTTTTGACAGGAACACGGAAATGTAATTGTAGGCATCTATATAAATCCAAAACAGCGTGACCAATTTTGATGAAATTTTCAGCCCAGCGTATGTACCAGGTAGCGATCGAAAACTGACATTTTTTCTGAAGTACACCCGTGCGAAGACAGAGTGGTTATTTTTTAGTTAAAAAAAAAGTTATGATATATCTCCTTTTTTAAACTTATGGTATATGTTATGGTATTTTTTATTTTGTTTAATAAATTATAACATGGTATATTGAGTGTTAACATTAAAAAATAGAGGTATTATTGTTATGACAATAAAATAAAAATGTTTCCAAAACTCAGTATTTAAAAAAAAACTATAGCAAGTTATCGTACTAGAATTAAGCAAGCGCCGAGCGCCCGGCTAGCGCTGGCTAGCTAGTGGTGACTTTACTATTATTATCTTCTAGTAAAGTCACCACTACTTTACTGAGCTATGGACTAGACTTGAACGTAACTTCCTGTGACTATGACTATGTATCACTTGATTTTATTTTTAAGTTAAAAATCTGAATCAGGTCACTTTATATGATTGACATATCCAGTGTAGAAATGTCAAAATCATTTTTTAACATTAAGATGTCTTTCGGATTTTCATATTTTAAAAACGTATCAACGTATCGAAGAATTGTTCGTTTAGCTATCGAGTAGGTATGTAGCTGCAATATCAAAATTTATCTACCAATATTGTTATGGTCAGTTTTTTAGGAATTGGACATTTAAAGACGTATTCTCGTCGAATGTGTACCTAATATATACAGAGCAGTAGTCTATCTAAGTTTCTTACACTGTGCAAGCTTTGTTTAGGTACAACAATGTTGATACACGTGCCAATATCCGCCTACGATAATGCTATCATAAGATACGTTTTAATTTCACGATGTTACACCTACGCAAATATTATGGCTGCTTTCTTGTTATAGTTGTGTGATTTTCTTAAAAGATTAATGAAAATCTGAGACGGTAAGACGATCTTGACTGTTATGATGTGAAGGAGTTCTTTTTCTTGCGTCGCAATAATATTTGGCCTTTGTCTTTTAGGAGGTTTTTTTCTCAGCCTCTACTGTCTCAGTGCCGGGCAAAGGCCACACTTTTCTCTCAGACTGTACGGTCTCCGGCATTGGTGGTCCAGTGACTGTCTAGCGAGAGGTTAATCAAGTTAATAAATCTCTGTTTTTTATCTTTTTTTTTTAGTGTAAAATGAATGAGATGAACGATACGCTCTCCGATGCTTCTTTTGTTTTGCTAGTCAAAGTTCTGTGTGTTGCTGCAATGGTCTTGGACATGCTTTATCTCATACCATCGTCGGTCTCATTCATTTCATTGCTTTTACATAATACATATATATATATTGTGCATAACCAAAAAAATCTACAATATTTATATTGGTATATTTATGCTAGTGGTTTTTATATATATTCATAGGTATAAAAGCCACTAGCTGTTGCCTATGTTATGTTGTTTTTCACACATATTTTTGTACGGTTTTTACAAGCTAAGTGTTGACCACAGCTCAACTAATGTTAAGTGACGGCGTGGTCGAAGATGGTAAAGCACACCTAGCCTGGATTAAAACTGGTTATCAAGTGAGGCTGCCAGAACACACGTTTAGGTGCTTGGCGGCAGATATCTGTAACAACAGATTATTACTAAAGTTTGCAATTTTTTTGTTTATGGAATATCTTGTGTCACTTTTAAATGAAACAGTTTACGATTAAACTCGTAACGTTTTATTGCAGCTGCAGTTTTAATTCGTATTTTTAAGACTCGAGAAGGGCTCTTACAGAGTAATAAAATTCGTATGGGATATTACCCAAGCAGACATTTTATTGCTTTTTGAGATAATTTAAAGCTAAAAGAATGATATTTCACGATGCTTTTCAAATTATGTGATAGCGCTGCGCTCAATCTTTTGACTGATTCTAGCGGAATATTACCGACTCTATCAGGCCAGTTTTGAATTGTTCGTCTATGAATTTGAAAGATAAAGTTGTAATAAAATAATACAGAATTCAATACCTACACAGAGCACAATATATCGAAACACCATCTTTGCTAAGAAATTGAAAAATAAATGAGTAGAGTCATAAAAGAAGATTATCCCGATAAGTAGGAATAGTTAGGTAGATAACATTGTAGTGCCAATAAAAATGGTCGTAAAAGTCAATTTAGCGTTCACGAGACCAGACGGCAATGGTTAAATATTCAAGTAACACTAGTTTGATGTTCATTTCAAATGTAAAAATAAAGATCGTAATTATTTTTAGCATCGTATTGCTCATAAGGTAGAACTAAGTTGTGATGTCACATGCAATTGTTAGACTAGAATAATACAGATGGGTAACTTCATTACACAATACTAGAACTATCAACTCAATACTACTTTTTCGATTACAAAAATTACTCAACGAATTAGCTCATACTGCCATTTTTGTTTCTGTTTAAAATGTATGAGGCAAAACGTAAACGATAAAAGTTTACGTTTACCATCAAAACTCATACTAAGCCTGATTCATAAATCATTTAAGTAAAATATAAATTGGAAAGTGAGTACAGAGAACAAAAAATTGCATGTTCGTAAACGTTCGTAAAATCAACAGTAACATTTTTTTTTGACATTACACAGCGCCATCTGACCCCAAACTAAGCAAAGCTTGTACTATGGAAGATAGATAACTAATAGATGAACATTGCCACTTTCCACCTCTCCTCAAGTTCCATAACATGACCATCGATGCCTTGCCAATCTATGTTAAAGTGGCGATACAAAAGTTGCTACGAAAACAACAGAACGAAAACAGACACCTACAGAAACTTTTCTCATAAACATCGGCCACGGCTGCGTGTCTGCAGATATTGAAACAGAACGACTTTTTAAAAGTCCTTTAAAAGTTTTACGTGAACAGTCCTGTGCTGAAAAAAATGTGGTTGGCAAAATTTCAAACAAAGAAACTTTTTACTATTTCATATAGAAATAAAAACTATGTTTGCAAAATTTTACAATTGCATTTGTACCGACTGTTTATCTTTCTGTAATTTTATTACATTAAAATGTATAGCTAAAAATACATAAAATAACATGAGATAATACAATAACAATTGAAATAAGCTATAAAAACAGGAGGATTGACGGTAAATGGAAGGTCTCCTGATTATTATCGATACATCTTGGGGAACTTGCCTTAAAGTTGCCCGATTTGGTTCTACCTGCATCTTTTTATTAGCAGCCGGGCAGACAGACGCCACCAAAGCGTCACCCATACAAGGCGGATAACCCCCATGTGGCCACTGTGCGCTTAGACGGTATATTTATTATTCGCACGGCGAGGATGTGGAACTCTTTGCGAGAGTCTGTGTTTCTCGAAGAGTACAACATAGGTGTATTTGTATCCAGAACAAACAGGTTCCTTCATGATAAGCGTGTTCTATCTTCACATGTGGCAGGCAGGATGGGGTCAAACGTGAACCTATTATGAACAAAAAAATGTGCCAAATGTAACAAGCATAATGTAAGTATTTAGATCAATAGAATAGAGCCGTAGCAGCCTATTGGGAAAATGCTCGTTTGGCAGTTCAGGAGAGATTCTGAGGTTGAGATTCTTTCAATTCGATAATCAAACGTCATTTCGTTACACTTGTAATATGTTGCAGTTTTTATCAGTATTAAACACTTTCCTTGGTAAGAAAAAATACAATGCAATAAGTCTAGTTTTACTTTACAATCGATACTTATGTATCCATTACCTTTAAATTGAATTTTGTACACTTACCTATAGGTATTAGGGCATTGTAACAGAAACGGGGATATAACAATTACAATAAAATTGTAGGGTGCTACCGTCTAGACGGAATGTGTAGTAATGGGACGCTGGGGTGACTTGAAATTCGGTGTTTGGAGGAACGTGGCGCTTCGTAAAGTTCAATGAAAAAGTTTTAAACGAGAATACGTTGCAACAACTATTATTTTCAGAAGTATAATGACACTTTTATACATCCCATGTTTAGCTATTTGCACTTGCTTGCTATATTTGTTAATGTCAAGTTTTGTTGAAACAAAATCTGAGGGTTACACAATGCAAACAATTCAACGAAGATATAATCTAAAAAATATCTTATATAATCTAAAAAATAATATAGATCAGCCTGTATCGCGCGTAAATACAAACAAAAACTGACGCATGTGCTGTAATTTTTTACATTTTGCTATGGAAAATTTTAAAAAGTTTTTTACATAATTGTCACCTCAAGTTGAAAAATCTGCCGCCAAGCATCTAACGGTGTGTTCCTACATGTGTTTCTACATGTCGGAAGGAATGTGCGAATTTCCAGATTGCGGATTCCAATTTGCGGAAATTTCCAGATTTGTAAAATGAGCCTTTCACTAAAAATTATTGTTCATACTAGTCACTAACGTAGATCATTATTTTGCTATATCTCGTTAGGTTTAGCCAGCGTTAGCAAAACAGCGCACAAAAATATAATTTTTATGACATCATAATTATTAGAAGTTCTCAAATTTTTCCTACTATAATATTCATGTTTTAGGTATACATAATATAATAAACCTTTCTCTTGAATCACTGTCTATTGATGAAACCCGCATTAAAATCCGTTGCGTAGTTTAAAAATATCTAAGCGTACAGACGGCGGGAAGCGTTTTTGTTTATATGTATTGTGTACAAGTGATTTGAAGTGATGTGATGCGGTAGGCGAAATAATAACATAATCGAACAGTAAGAGCGAATGGCCGCTACTCGCACCGCACTAGTAATCGTAGCTGAACACACGCACTCATAATATTGGCTCCAGACGTTGGAACTCCTCAGTCGACCTCCTCGGTCCTCGATCAACAGTATAAACACGAAATCTTGAGCACACATTTAATTTTGATTGCCCGTTTAAAATTGGGCCGTTGCCCGGCTGCGTCCAATATAAATATCGACTCGTTTTAAAAAACATTTTTGAATAATAACTCATTTTCAAGTTAACATCATAAATAATTCTTCAATTTATTTTGAAGAAAGTGGATATTCTTCGTTCGTACCTTTTAACGCTCTTAGATGATATACGAGCCAGCAAAAGTTTTCTGTAAAAGTTTAACAGCGATAGTTAGACTGCGGCCCGCATACCTAATTCTTAACTTGATAATAAGTTTTTGGAAGTTGTGGGAATTGAAATCTTAATAGTAATTTTATTGTGAAGTACTTACTGTATAATTACTGTGAACCAACTATGTCAATTGATTGTTACTGTTGAAGCATAGCATGTAGCAGTATTCGGCTATTACCACCCTCAAGTTGAAAATCTGTCGCCAAGCACCTAACGGTGTGTTTTAGCAGCCGCACTTGTGAGCCAGTTTCATTCCAAAATACCTAGTCTAACCTGGTGTTTCCTATCTTCGACCAAACCGACACTTAACATTAAGTGAATTGTGATTAAACACCTAGCCATTCAACCATAAAACACAAGTAACACTTGTAATTTTTTTGTGACGACAGATGTACAGAAGTTTCAATCACTAGCAAGTGTGTGTGAGACGTACGTGGAGCACATCACTGCCTGCGGCTCTCCGCCGCATGACACAACAAGCCTGATACATTTAACTACTGAAATAAAATGTACTAAAACATGCAATAACGCTGTAAAAATTGCGTTTTATGTATTTCCGTTATGCAGACATGCAAATGCATACAATCCGATGTCTAAATATCATCAACTTATCAACTCATCCTAACCTACCGGACTTGTCTTAATACACACCAGTTAACAGAATAATCACGTCACCAGAAAAAGGAAAGTTTTTTAAATAAATTGTTTATGAATAATAATAATGTATAATTGTAATATGTATAATTGTTTTATTGTTTTGTTGTTGTTGTGTATTGTTTGTTATTTATGACACTAAGCATGACATGACATTTATGACAGTAAAGCAGATTATAATATGAATAAATCTTGAGAAAATATATTTATCCAGTAAAAGGTTTACTACCACAGCATACGTACATTTAGGTATTGGAGTTTCCAAGTAATTTTAATGGACGAACTCGTCCCCCAAGACTTGCCACGAAATGTTGGCAAAAATAATGGTTTCTTGGAAATGATCGGAAGATCTTCAAATCTCTAAAATTTGTTCAGTTAAAACAATTTCGTGAACTAAAATTAAATTGTACAAAAAAAAATAGAGATTTTTGTGCTCATAAAAAGAATATCTACCTACGTAGAAAAGAGCAAGAATAGTAGAACTAGTAGCTTTCTAACTAATTAACAAAACTGTTTATTACCATAAGGATGAAGATTTGATCTAGCCCAATCGATTCTTCTCTCGATTGATTCTCTAAATCGATTATTAATAATAACCTACAATAAATGATTTTTTATCTGAAATTAAATTTAAAATATTAAACGGAAAAAATTCAAATATGTAAAATATCTATTTTGTTAAATAATTAAATATATATACTTTCGGCAATTCAATGTCCTTATTATTGTAATAACCGGTTGACGATGTGTTTCGACTCTACACGAAGCATCCTCAGGACATGTTGACTCTTTCAGCACTCAGTCGAGCGCTCAAGTGTATTTCATATTAATAATTATAATTTGTTACAAATCACGTATCAGGTTGAATTAAACATTTGTTCTTGTTGTAACCAAAAATACAGTTTATTCTGGCCATTTGACTAGTAATAAAATATTTCTTCTAATGATGAGTGTCCGGTTAATCTTCAGCTTATGCTATTTATATTTTCAACAACCACACCGTCACTTACCATCAGGTGAGCTGTGGTCAAACAACTAGCTCGTTAACAAAAAAAAATAAAAAATGTTTAGTCTATTTTCAATGCCTACATTTTAAAGGATACTTTTTTGGTACTGTTTAATTTTTTCTTTAAATTCCAAGCAAAATAACAAAATCCCCCAAAACATTAAATATAACTCCTAATCTCAGCAAAATAAATCATGCTGACATCAATTACAAAAGGCTTTGATAACGATTAGAATAATTAAATCTGGAGCGATGGTTCCCGACAACACGATTATTACAACCCGGGGGATATTCATTCTTAGCTAAGAGTTTATTGCGAAGTGTTTGAACGAAAAGCTTTCACTTGTATAAAGTATTACTGTAATCAATTGTGTGGCTAAACAATCTCAAGAATCTTTAATGAATTCAGTGTTCATTTGAAAAACAACTAAAATCAAAATAAACTACAAAGTTTTTAAATATCTTAGAATCCAGATAGTTGTAATTGTTGTTGTAGTGGTGTTGTTGTTGTGTTATAGTTGTTACGTGTGAATCGTTCTGTTGGCGGTGGTTGAATTAAAATGGCTGAAGAACAGGTTTTTTGTGTGTCTATCTGTATATGACCCTATTTTTATGAATAAAGGATAATTGAGTTGAATTGCACTTGTTCGAATAAGTGGCTTCATCATCATGTGACATTCGTAATTCAATTCGTATCCAATACTGGATATAGAACTTCCGAGACACGCCACCCAGCCCGGTCTACGGGGTTTCAATTCCAGCGACTGCCTACGTAAATCGTCAGTTTTTGTTTTACACACTTCAAAATCACGCCAGTTTGCATAGTGAAATAAAGACACATTGCCGATTCTCAATCTGATTGACTGTTAGTAGTAGTATGTAGCTTAGCGAAAAATGTTGTTTAAAATATTGTTCATTATTGTGCCTCAACAATTTCAAAGCGTCACAATAATTTGAAGTTTCGGGGTTACAATACAAGAACTAAAGATCTAAAGCTGCGAACTTGCAAACTTTGACCCCTAGAAACTTTACGGGCGTGCCCGCATAGTTATGGAGGTGTTATAACTTTGTACGGGGCGCTTTAGGTGTTTAGACCTACAAATAACTTGCAAATTTAAATTTTTCATCCATCAAAATTTTTTAAATTAGTAATCACAATACAAATAGACCCTTTAATTTCATCAATTTGTTGTTAGACATAAATGTTCAGGGGTCATACTGTGAACTCTTATGGCTTTTCAAATTACAAACACGAAAAAGCTACATGACCATATATCGTATGTCACTTATGTCAGCGCAAAAAGCTTCACAATCGTGTAACTTTTTTCGCCTTACTTACGTAATATGAACTCACTATTTGGACCCATGTGTCTGAACTAGTGGATAGTGGCCTAGTGGATCTAACTTCCACATTAATAACCTAGCTAGTCGGGTTCAAAAGAGTGACCTTTTTCAAAAGTACCATACGTTGCCTTTGGAGGATTAGGCATAAGTTTAAGAGGGCTTTAGAGCTTAGCCCTTTTCGGCTTAGTACATCCCACGCTTATAGCCTTATGTTAGTTGTGAACTGTGATGACGGTTTAGAAAAAGCTTGGAACTAGATAGATTCAGACATAATACATTTTAGGACTACAATAAACAGACAGTGCTAACGACAACGGCGCTATTAAGAATACGAGTGAAAATTATATTTTTACTGTTACAGTGTTACTGTGAAGATTGCTTCTCGTTGGTCTTGTTGGCATCGTGAGTGATATTAGCGTATTTATGGCCGCAATCGGCCACTATTTAGATTTAAATTTAAATGACGTCATAAAGGTTGCTAGTTCTTTTATTTTACATACCTATAAGACAAATTTAGAGTTTCTCAATGAAAAACAAAAATACATCAGCGTAAAATCAAATTACGGTAGCAATTCAGTTTTATGGGAAGTAGAAATGGTATAATGTCGATGTCTGAAGTTTGGAACAATGAAAAGGGAATAGAGAGTAGAAAATAACAAACTTTGTTGGCAGGATCATTGACCGATTAAGTGTAAATATTTGTTCTACTTTTCTATATTGAGAGCGGGTATATATTTGTACGACCTGTTTGGATCAGTAGTAGTACATTTTCTTTAGTCTCGTATTTGATTCCTAGCTTATAGCTATGCGGTTAGAGCGATGAGTTTGGTCTGTTTGCATACCATCTTTGACTACATGGTTACTTGGTGGTAGATCTCCTTACCAGAAGTTCGTCTTGGTAGGTACCACCACAGTACTAGATATTTTGCCGCCAAGCAGTAGTGTGTAAACATTACTGTGTTCCGGTTTGAAGGGTACTGTAGCTAGCAAAATTACAAGATTGTTAAAACTAACCATCGAAAGTCTCAAAGTAATGAGCGCCGAAGCGGTGATGCCTTAACATTTGTTTAGTTACTCAAAGTTCCGTCTATCGCTGCAATGGTCGTGCATGGAAATGCGTTATCTTTTACCATCAGTAGATCTCATTATATAAACAAATAAAAAAATATTACTAGATGAGCTGTGGTCAAACTCCTTGTCACCAGTAAAAATAAAAACAAAAACAATGAGTGTATTGTTTTATTTTTTTATTCGATACCCAGACGATGGCAATGTTTAGTGGTGAACGTTCTTCTTTGACAGTATTTTGTGTTATTTCTAACAATTTTTGAGTCTGCGAGACAACACAAACACACACGCATGCACGCACGCAAACATGCATGCATGCATACTCACACCTACTACACCCAAAGTTTTTACATTTATAACATTAGTGAGATAAGATTTATGTACACATTGCCTACCGCAACATAAAAAGATTAAAAAAACTTTTACCGATGACCCGAGATGTGTTTATCCTTTCCAGTGTAATCTCTGTGACGAGCAAACCGCCTTGTTTATATTTGGGCACCACAACCCTTCTCCACCTGTCATCGCGTCCTAGTCACGTGTCTCACCCACGTCCCTTTGAGTCCCATGATCCTGACAGGTGGATTAGTACATAAAACCAAAACTGTGCCATAAAGGACCGCAAACGTAAAGGAAGTGAGATTACTATGAACAGGATAAGTGTACTGTTATGACCGTCTGTATGTATACTTTTACTCAGATATTATTATAAATATTTTATTGTATTAATTACTGGAAAGAGTAGAGTCAAAAGTACCGTTGATAGGAACATATCAAATTTGGTTGGGCAGGGTTTTTTTAAATTTTGCATGTACTTAGTTTGGTAATAACTATACAAATACATGGCTATAGCTATTTGTACATATTTAGGTTTTTCGATAAATATCGTTAGTGCCTCCTTATATAATGCTTCTGTGCCCCGATAAACATTTTTTAGCAAGTATAATAGAGGTACATACAGACTGATTTCGAACTTAACTATGTTATCTAATGACAAGGAGTAATTTTTTTTGACATTCTCTGTTATGGTTTCAAATAGTTACGCCTGTGTCACAGATTTCTTGACCTTCATTTCTCACAAGAATATGGGGCATTCCTTGTTAAGCGAAGATCCGGTCACTCGCGCTTTGAAGGTCATATGTATTGAATGGAACACTGGTAGTGAACGTAGGCGTTGACATGTATGCCCCTTTTAAACTTAGACTTTCCTTGCAAATACTAGTCACTGCACGAGTTCCCAGCACCAGGTCATGTCATTAAATTCTAAGAATTAATAATGAAGCACAAGCGTTATTACATTTACACAAATACAACAACAGATGGAACTGCCGATACTTAAAGCAAAACATCGTGAGAAAACCATGAGATGGTGGTAGTGTACTTTCTAGCATTCTGCTAGTTATCTATCACGTACCACCAAGCGCATAACGGTGTCTTTCGGTAGCCTCACTTGAGTGCCAGTAAGTCCCAAAGTAATGAGCGACAAAGCAGCGATGCCCTGGACTTTGTTTTGTTACTCAAAGTGTTGTGTATCGCTGTAATGATCATGGACAGGATATTATGGTTATCTCTTACCACGACCCGTTCGTCTCATTACTATTACACAAAAAAATGCACTTACTATCTTCACTCTCACTCACACACACACTGTCATATCACACTGTCACTTGGAATCACCTGAATTGTGGTAAAATATTGTGTAGGATAATATTGATATTGTTCTATTTGGTCAATAAATGAATCGAAGTATTATTTCCGATCCGCGGTCAGGTTATTCCATCTATTTCCTTGAAAAAAATCATTGGCAGGTGGTATCGGATTCCTGACAGGTGGTTTGTTACTCCTCTCACGTATTTCCTCTATGAACACGTCACGTAATAAAATAGATTCGTTGCAGAAGAATGTACGCAATTTTGGGAGCTGGTCTCATTGTCATTAAAATAATATAGGGGTGAAAGTTTCATACTATTGCCGAAATACTAGTTAAAATTAAAAGGTAAGGGTTAAGCTTAAGTCATTTAACTGTATTAGCAATCAAATAAGTATTTACCTTATTTTAATAGATAGATCTATTCATTTCGTCACCAACTCGCCCGATGGAAAGTAAGGCAGGCCGGTGCGGCTGAGGATGGAGCACGTTTATCTAGAAGACATCAATACACTCTAGACTTAAAAACTTTCAAGTTGTAGTTTATAGGAAACAAAGATTCCGGCAATGAAATTGATAGAGTATCTTTGATTGAATTTAATCCAAGTCATAAGATATCCGCATTCCTGATATAATTTTATCAAAATCCATTCAGCTGTGCCAGCATAACGTATTAACATATGTATATACATACCTACTTACACAAAGAGAAACCTTGACATAATGTGATTTTTAAATTTTAATGTTGACCTAAAAGACTGAGCTTTTTGTCTAGCTGGGGTAAATATTTTTGTCGCACGCAAGTTCATTATCCTGGAATGTATGAGAAAACTTGTTGTTTTTATATAGCCCTGTGTAGGGATAAATAAATCAACGCAGCTCAGAAACGTCGGTTAACCTACTCCAGTCTGTTTGCATGAGTAAAGAAACATGAAAAGCAAAAATAATAACGGGTCCCGATATTTATTTTAGGTATTATTAATGCTTGTCTACTAATATTGGAGCGAAAATGATTGATTGAACGTTTTATTTTACCTACTAGCTTGTAAAATTTAAACATTGTTAGATAGATACGGACTAGTAACTGTATCTGTTTTCATTTAAAAGTATTCATATGAAACAAAAGAAATTCTCTCCTGGTGGTAAAATATGACGCCTTCTAAGATGTTTTGCGGCGGTACGCGAAACTTGGAGAAACAAAACAAAGTACAAGACCCTACCCTACTCTTCCGGATGGCCACCCCCACCACGCAAATTAGCAGATAAATATACCACTGATGTCAGAGACACGTTGGGGCATTTAAACTGTCAATATCTGAGATGCATGAGTATTTCCATGTAATTGTTTATTATTTAAAAACTGTAGACGTTTAGTATTTAGTAGGGACTAAATACTAAAAGGGGGGGAAAATTATAAATACATTTTTTTTCTTCCTACCAACTAATCTACAAAATCTAATAGGTCTCCACGACGCTCAAGTAAAGCATACCATTAAAACGAATATTTTAGAAGATGTCACACATTTAAAATTATCTGGTGTGGTTAGTGCATAAAATGAGACTGAATTTTGATTCAGTCTCATTTTATGCACTAACTGTCTCATTTTGGCAGCCTTACATCATAGATATACGACGTACAACCGGAATAGTTGCATATCTTGTACAACCGCACAAAGCCGGGGCGGGTCGTTAGTATTAGATACAAACCTTTTTGCTCCCCTTATTCGTGACCACTACCAATATTAAAAACTGATAAGAGGGCCTATACATCAGTATTTACTGCTATGGCCGCCACTAATAAGGTTCTAATGGTCCCTGAGCGACCTTGACTTACCTACCCCTCAGTATGTAATTACCACAAGGCACATAAATACCCTATACAACTAAACGTACTGTGCGTAAGTATATTGGTAAAGGAAAAGGCTGTAGATTTTATTCTAAGACGGTGCTGCGTTTGATGTTTTTTTCGTGCGAACAATGAGCTATGGAGATTGGCCAATAAGGATTGGCCGTTGATCGGACAAACTATTGATGATGTTCACTAATTATTCTTGCAAACTCTTGTTCAAACATCTCAGTATGAGATTTTCTCTCTCTATTCTTTATCATCATTGAATATCTTAAAAATGGTTGAAATATTAAAATGAAGTTTTAACACACTGGCCAGTTTGAAAAAAAAAGAAAGATTTTATAGCAAAACTTTTAACATAATAAACAAAAACATTCAAAATTTAAAACAAAGTTTCTTTTGATTGTTTAACTTTCAATTGTTTTTACATTCAGCATTGATCGCGATCGCGAGAGTTTTTGGCGAAAAACGTAACAATTAATTCTTCGAAATCACACCAAAATTCTACCTCAATAACTTTCCGAAACATGTCATGATATTTATGAAGATTTACTTTATCTCATCTGAGATTTTTATGTCCATTTGATGGGAATTTACGTGGTGTGGGGATAGCGGAAAAGTTACTCCTTTCCTCCTCTTTTCGACAAATAAAGCCATTTTTTACCTTCAATAAAGCTCAGTTAAGGGCAGAGTAGTTTTTTTGTTCGGTTATTAAGAGCCTTTTGTGAGGAATTTGGCTCTGTGCCAGCGGGACAGTAATCAGTGAAACTGCTTTCTTTACGTGAAAAGTAAGTTATGGTAACGTAAGCAGGTACTCTTATGATTATGTTGGGATACGCACGTTATGAGGACGTTGACGTAACGTACGTGTTTGCTTGTCTACACATTGTGTTTTAGCTAAATTTCAGCGTTAGAAATAGTTTTTCTTGCAAGTTTACCAGGAGAAGTAATTATGTTCATTGTTATTAGTTATAAAGACCGTGTATTCTAAATGATATATTCAGAATTTTCATATAAGAAGATGATCGCAATACGGTATGAAAATAAAAAAAAATACTTTACTGATTCCAAGACCATTTACTGTACATTCATTTTACGTTTCAAACTCTTTAAACTACAAGATGAATGGTTTATTTTAAGAAAATACATAAAATAAACTTGAGTTTCAATTGACTACTAATGACGTAACATAATAGGCTGTAGGGCTACTTAGAGTGCATAAAAAAGGAATAGCAAACCAAAACAAAACCTGTCAAGTCAACAACAGCCACAATTACCGCTTCCGTACACGTACGTCGAGTTGTTTTTCGCTTTGCTGATACAAATATCTGAATTATTTTACTTTACACATTACTCGGATTCTGATATCGCCTTAATGAGGTCATGGTATGAGATTTGTGTACTTCATGGCAATTGTCAAAGTCAACCAAATGTGTCAACATAGCTATGTGTACTTTTTGGTTTTACATGGCAAAGGCATACAAAAATTTAGCCTACTTTATGACGTTATCGCTATAAAAAGTTTGAAGACGTATTAAAAATCATTTACATAGAGAACCAAAATATTCAAATTAGTTTCATAAAATTAAGTTTATTACCAGTAGAAAATATAGAAAAAAGTATATAAAAACATGCCGATTTCAGTGACTAGAGTTACTAATATTTTAGTCACTGAATTGCGATCGTCTTACCCGCATTTTTGCGCAGCTGTGAAATTGAATCCTGCTGGTTGGTACATTTTTGAATTATTTATAAAGAACAAGTATTTTCACTTAGCCCACACTAGAGCTCGGTTAGTAGGTAGTGTTATATCTATTTACCTGGCATGTCGCAAGTACAGTGATATATACATACATATAATTATGTACTATTTCCTAGATGTCGTGATAGTACACACTACACACACATGAACACTCATTTCGTTCAGCTCAACTGCAGAGCATTAATTTATTAATGAATTTCATAGTAATTTTTTGTCCCTGTCATGATATAAAACGGCTACGGAATCAACCTTGAAACAAGTAATCCTACTAAACTTGGACAGCACGCGAGAAACAATTAAGTTTCTCGAGTTCAAAGACCGTTGGGTTGAATCAGGATGCGAAACTTATGAAAATAGATTGAACATTGTTTTTGGATGTAATAATTAATTAAGCCGGGTCCTATGGATTTAGATCCCTGACTAACTACACTTGACTAAGTTTAATGTATTATTTAAGCAAAAACTCTTGTGACAGATTTAAAACTTCACTTTACAGGAATTTGGCAGTGTTACGAAAACTATATACGGAATTACATGAAATGGAAGTAGGAAACCCGAAAAGAGTTCGTTGTACTTCTATAGCTGGTACATCTCTGTCTCGGTCTCTGTCTCTCTCTGTCTGGTCTCTCTCATCTCGGTCTATCTTACTGTCATCTCATCTCTTCTCTCGGTAATACAGTGTATCAGGCAGGGCGCACGCCGCTGACGTTGTGAGGAGAGTAAGAAGACCATGGTCAAGTACGTGTTGACAAACTTTACACATCTTTAAGAACTTTCAGATATGCAGGTTTTCTTTATGATATTTTTCTTCGACTTTTGAGTAGTGGCATGTAAAAAGACATGCGCGTAGTGAGATTTGAAATCAAGACTTCCAGATTGGAAATCAGACGGTCTCTCAACCAAGCTGCTGCAGGTCACGTACTTCTATGAAACACCTGAAGTCTTGACTTTTAGTCGATTTCAGGGCCAGTCCTATTACACAGATTTGTTGGTTTTATTGGCTTTCAAGTTGAATATCTGCCGCCAAGCACCTAACGGTGGGTTCCAGTGGCCTCACTTAGTAGCAAGTTCCAGTCCAGGCTAGGTATGCGTTACCATCTTTGACTACACCGTCACCTAACATCAGGTGAGCTGTGGTCACCACTTAGTTTATCTCTAAATAGTCATCATCACCATCACCAGCCTATCGAAGTCCACTGCTGGACATAGGCCTCTCCCAAGACACGCCACTCAGCCCGATCTTTGGCTTTTCGCTTCCATCCACCGCCAGCTGTCCTACGATCTCTAAATGGTATAAAATAAAAATTATAATCTTCGACTCTGATATATTGTACAATATTTATCACGGAAATGTTATTGACCTCTAGAATTAAATGGCGACGCTAATGTTACGGCTTACTTTCTTACACTTTTTTAGATAAAATGCTTTTTATTATTGAGATAGTCTATTATTATTCCACAAACAATTCAATTTAAAAACGCTATTACGAGTGGTAAATACAGATTAGAAAATGTGGTGGAAATACAATTCAGTACAGTAGCGTAGAAAAAAGTCATCAGAAAAACCGTAGCATAGCAGGTGGTAAGGTACTTACTTTCGATTTCCTGAGTACTAGCAGTTAAGGAAAAAATAAAATCAGGAAAAATACATAGGAACGAAGTCGTCGAGTCGAAAAATCGAAATTGTAATTTTATGTGGGAATTGCCAGTTCGTATGAATTTCAATGGATAGCCTTCGTAGCTAAACTATCGTTTGATAGCTGCGTCATTCGTAACTGTTATACAGTGCAGTAATATGAAATCTATTACATTTAAAAAAGTTTTTTCGTGTTAAATACATTTTAGGTACTACAAAGTTCACCGGGTAGTACAACAATAAAAACAGGGTAAAATAAACAAACCACTCTCTATTGTTTACGCGCCCTCTCAACGATTCCAACGTTTGAATATTCATGCATGTAAATGACGTGTGACGAGCATAAAATACTTGCTGAGGGGCTTTACGTGGAATTAGGACATTTGGGACAGAACAGTATGTGGGTTAGCGCTATTCGGCCCAAAAATAACAGGTAAGTGAGATAGCGGAAGGTTAAATGTGAATTTTTTTTGGATTTTAATTCATTATAATGTTTTTTTACTCCCAAGGAAAATCCTTTGTGGATACGATCGGCCACGAGGTGGCATGTGATTATGTGGGAGTCTCCGTTGGTATGACGACATACCCACTAAACACCTTGGGGGTGTTCTGTTTCAGCGTCTTGAACCAGAGCATGCGCAAGCGCGGGTACGCTTGGGAATTCATCGGCTACCTCGATAGCCTTAGTCATCCAGTCAACCAGACTCCATCTCGGGAAACTTTTGCTCCACCCAGCTTAACGATGATGTGTGAAAACTCGACACACATCTTTCATCCTCAGAATGTTCATCCAATGGGTGACATTACAAACATGCTTCAAATGAAAACAATTCCTAAGAAGTTATTTATTTTCTATTAGCGTGTCTCGAAAGAAAATAATATAGTATTCCAGAAATTGTGCTAAAAAATAAATAAATAAAAAATCCTTTTCCTGAAACTGGTTCATCTCAGAACTTTTTACCAAGAAAAGCATGACGTTTTAGTTCTTCTCGTAAGATAATGAACTTGAGTATGATTTTGCGCTAAGGAAAATGAAGGAAAAAATTGCTTCCTTAAACTTATTACTTTTAACATTTCATCATGAAAGACGTGTAACGAATGATTCAGTTCATCTCGGAATAAAAATAAATATATTAGAATCAGTCAATCAATTTTCTTCCTTAACCTTGCTAGTTTAAGTATATTTTACCAAGAAAGGCGTTTATCGTGGAACTTCTATTAGATAAAATTACCGAAAGCTCACGAGCGTTGCGTACACATTAGACCGAGCCCAAAGGTGCCAGGGATCCACTATTATTAATTTAGCCTACAAATAAATCATGGGACCGATGTAGCCAAGCTTCAGGCGAGAGACCCATCGATCAAGCTGAAATTCAAGCGTTCATTGTAGCCCGTAGACCCGTACACTTAGTCGCGCTCGGTCCGTAGCCAGCTACGCTCGTAGCTCCGTAGCGCCGCATCGAATATCTCACGCGATTTTTTATAAAAAGTGTTTAAAGTGAATGGTTAACGTCGCTGGACTTTGGGACTTCCTTGGTGATATCAAAGCGTAAGTTATATGTTTAACAAAATGTAAAACTGAAGATGTCAGTTTTGATGTTAGTTTTTAGTATTCGACAGTTTAAAGTTTTATTTTATGGGTTTTTGTTTGATATGTTTTACTGTAAAAGTTTAGGAATGATGTTACTTTTTTTAATTTTTGTGAAAACTATTTAGTTGCACGGTCAATGGAGAATGGTAGTTGCTATTAGTTATGGCATGTTTGTAATAATGACTGCAGCGTCACATGTTTATTTTCTTATAACATCTAAGAAACTCAATTGTGATAGATAAAAACAGTTTATTGTGCGCAGGTTTTAAATGAAAATGTAAATACTACATAAACACCTTATGTTTTCCAGTAAAAATATTTACATTACTAATACTAAAAAATACATTACTTTTTACGTAAAAGTAATGAGACGAATTCTAATTAAAAGTGATTAAAGAACGCGTGTCGATGACCATTGCAGAAGAACTCAGAAGTAACAAAACTGGGTTCAGAGCATCGTACTTTTTTGTTTCTTAAAAGAAAGGCGAATTTTGTTACTATAATATGTTCATGGGCCCTTTAAAACAAATATCTTTAGAACTTACTGTTAAGTAAGTACAATACATTCTGAACTGAATTAAAAAAATAGTTAAAATAGAGATAGCGAAAATACTACGTAAAGGGAGGACAAGTGACTTTTTATCTGCTTCAGTAAATCCTTTTTAGAATTCTCCGCACGGCGACGGTGGCGGTGCCAGCACATGTGCGATAAGACTCTGGAGGCTTCAAAAATTAGGTCAACGATCCCTCAAGGCACTTATCCTTAACGCGGTACAGATAATTACTTAGAAGCGGTTATTTTCGAACGTCGTCGTTAGCTTAATGGTAAGCGTTTAGTGTTACATTTCTGTAGAATTTTATTTTTCTCAAGTGATTCAGTGAAAACATTCGACGTTCTGTATCATGTTAGAGAAATGTATAGAAGAAAGGAGTTGATGAGTTTGTGGGTAACCTAGTTGGGAAACCATTTAGCTTTCAATCTAGAGGTCATGGGTTCGATCCCACTGTTCGCACTGTTGATTTTCTCGGTTATGTTTGTATTGTTGATGACTTCAAACGGTGAAGGAAAACATTGTGAGGAAGTCTACTTGTTCGAGAGTTCTTTAAAAAAGTTCTCGAAGAAGTGTGAAGTCAGCTAAGTCGTACTTGGTCAGAATGGTTGACTAACCTTTCTCAGAATGAGAAGAAGCTAGCGCTCAGTTGTGGAATGGTATAAAAACAGGCTTCATTCGGACTAACCATTTGATTGTAGTTTTTTATTGTAATACGTATAGTAGGATATGGGATAATTTTTAAATAAATGATAACCGCTCACAGGCTATTACATGACATCTGTATAACAACTTTTTCTACTTTTTTTTGACATCCCATTTTGGGCATTCTGTCGGTGTAAAGTATTTCATATTTTCAAGTGTCTCGTGATAAAAAACCAATAAAAGGAGTCTTATCAAATCGACTATATTGTAATTGTAGGTACTATTTAGGCAGGTTTAATTCTATGTTGTTATTCCAATTTATATTTTGACATTTGATTCAATTAAAGTATAATGTAAATAAATTAAACGTAAAAAATATTTACAAAGACAGGCAGGTATTGGTGAATAGCCAGTAATAGCCAGGTAGTGGTGAATCAAAAAACGGCCTATCAAAATTTATTTTTTGTTCTCAAAAAACGTGATTGCGCGTGTTTAATTATATCTGACTTTAGTTTCAAGTACATTTGGTAGCCTTTATCACGGATACAAGGCTAAGTACAACGCGGCCCTGTCTTCTTTCGCTTATGGTCGGACTATCCGATATAATTAAACGTGGGTAATCCCGCATCAGTATGACAAAAATAGATACAAAATTTCGTGCTTATACTGTTGATCCTTGACGATGATAAGTTCCTTCGTCAAGTCAATACTGGTCGTAGAAGCAGGTAAAGTTAACCATAAAAATGTTATGTTATCGAAACTAAACTAACTGAACTATAACGTGGTAAATTTCAACCCCGTAGGCTAAGAGGAAGTGGCTCTAACTCAGCTTGCACGACTTCACCTAAACAGACTAACAAACAGTGCAAATTGAATATAAGTTTGCTATCACTACCCAGTTTCGTCACTTCGTGATCTTGTCCGTGTTTGGTATTTTTTTTTAGATTTTGCAACTCCGTGACTTTAATTTAGAAAAGATATTCGTTCATTCATTTTGTTTACCTTATCAAGGTTTTGTTTACGCCGAATGTTTCAATATTTGTCTGCCATAAAAACGGAACATATTTATATTCATGATTGAATATTATGATCAGAATTTATGATGAGTCTAGTTGCACTCTGCGATGTTTCTTATTATCCAAAACATTATGTAAAATTAGATATCATGATAGCTATTACAACGCCTTATACCCATTAACCGGTAACTTTGAGTAAAAACTATCAAATGGGATGATGCTTCAAGAATTTTACTTAGTAGTAGATCTCCATAATAGGAGGTTGTTTATGTAGGTACCACCGCGGTTCCATATATTCTGTCGCCAAGCAGTAGTGTGTAAACATTACTGTGTTCCGGTGTGAAGAGTACTACAGCTAGCGATATTAAAAGGCTATTGAGACTTGTATTGGCCGATGGGGCTGCAAAGTTCTAGAGTGGAGACCACGGACCGGCAAGCGCAGCGTAGTACGTCCACCCACAAGGTGGACAGACGACCTAGTAAGGACCGCAGGAACGCGCTGGATGCGAGCCGCTTCCAACCGGTCTTTATGGAAGTCAATGGGGGAGGCCTATGTCCAGCAGTGGACGTCCTACGGGTGAAATGATGATGATGATGATTGAGACTTAACCATCGAATGTCTTAGAGTAAAAGCCAAAGCCGCGATAGTCACGGACATGCGTCTTATCATCAGGAGAGCGTATCGTTCGTCTCCTAACTTTCACATAAAAAACAAGTATTTCCAATATATCACAAGATGCATCGGCATTGTCATATTTTTGGTCTATCAGTATGCACACTGTCCCGAGCTTTGTGTGCTAGATAACGCTGTCCGCCTGGGATTATTCTGGGAGTATTCGATGCCATATTGTGCCGACGCGACGATGAACCACGCGCATTGCATACCTACGTGCTGTGCCGCACCGACTCGTCAAGGCAATGAAATTAGTACACGTGACTGCAACAGAGATATATATAACCGAAGTCGCAAGAAATCAGAGACTCGTATTGTTTAAAAATTATAATCCACTATAAAAAGAAAACTATGATAAAGGAGAAAAAAATGTCACACGGAACATAATAATGAATCGATTAGCATCTCACTCATCGAAATTGGATGAGTAGTTTCGGCGCTACGGTGAAACACACATATGTACCGTACATAGGTATATAGGTTAATACACAGCTAAAAACATAGTCATTCGTTTTGGTTTTACCGTAGTCAGGAAAAAATTGTATATGAAAACTAATTATAATGAGTTTTGAAACTGAAATAAATATGAGTGTCTTTATAATTTATTAGCGGCCTCGCGGTTTCAGCCGCGTAGTTCCCGTTCCCGTGGGAAAACAGGAATAAAGAGTATATGTCAGTATATGTCAGCCTATGTCACACGGGGATAGTGTAGCTTCCCAACGCTGAAAGAATTTATGAAATCGGTCCAGTAGTTTCGGAGCCTATTCAATACAAACAAACAAAAAAATCAAATCCTGCCTTTTTGTGATAGAATAGATAGACAAGGATTATGTAGCACTAACTACAATTCGTGGTTTTAAAACACAGCCTGGACTTCCATTACACATCTACCCTTAACAATGAACTTTCTCGAACACGAACTAATATTACTACTGACCGTGGAAATACTCCCAAGTTTGGAATAATGCTAGTCTCGAGTGGCGTGACAAGGAACAATAAGTAATATTCTACTCGTCAAGGTCAGTACTTCTTACAAAAATAAAGGACACGCCAATGGAATACCTAATGCTGTTATAGCTGTAATTTGTGGCTTAGGGAATTATAGGGCGGTTCTTGATTTGATTTGTTTCTTATTCAGTAGTTCGTTAAGTGTTTAATGTTTGCATCGATGTTCTTTAATTCTTATTTCTATTCTTTCTGTTCTTTTATTTTTTTTCCGCTTAAGGTAGAATAAATTTTTTTGAATGGTTTAGTGTAACTTGAAAATGTATCTTTAAACTTTTTTCAACACTTATATTCATGTAAAAATTTAGTTTAATTATATCGACATACCTAAAACAATAATCGCGATGGAATTTACTAATGTCAGTCAATTCTTTTACGCTTGTGTCTTTGACTATGGATAACTCGCGAAGTTGTCTTTATTCGGTTCTAGTTTTGTGTTTTTCCACGTGAAAACGTAATTCGATTTTTCTGACTCAGTTATTTCGCATAGAAAAACCATTCATGTTGGAATTTACCAAAATCAGCCAACCCTTTACGTTTTGAGCTTGATTGTCATGATATTGTATAATTTGAGCAGTTGTTTCAATTCGGTGTAACTTATTTCCTTTTATACGTGGAAAACGTAGCTAATTTAATGTCATTCACACACTCGTACATTATACACCATTAGAAAAGGAATTTACTAAAATCATTCAACTTTAGGTACATTTTGAGTTCAATTGTCACAACTTTAAAATACCTCAAATAGTTGTTGTAGTTCAATTCATATTTTTATTTTTTATAGAAAGAATAACGCTTTTTGTGTTCGAGTTTCAATTAAACACATTTTAATACTTAAATATGCTGCAAAAACAGTAAAGTTAAATTTATTATTGCAGCTTGCTTTTTTACTATTTTACTATCACGATTTCAAGAATAAAATATCATCTCACAATGTTGTCTTATTAAAAATTGAGTTGACGGGGTTTTTTATGGTTGACAGGCTAGGTGTTTCACCACAGCTCACTTGACGTTAATAGACAGTGTAGTCGAAGATAGTTAACACACCTAGAACTGAATGAATGAAATGGCTTTCAAGCGAGGCTGCTCGAACACATTGTTAGGTGCTTGGCGTGTTAGGTGATTACCATCTTTAACCACAACTTCACTTAAGTAAAGGTGAGCTGTGGTCAAAACCCTGCCTGTCAACTATAAAAAAATTTGACTTGGACCCACACAATCTACGGCGTGTGAACCAAGTGCGCTAGCTACTGAGCTATCATTGCTAAAGTAAAAGCTAATGGGGCCTCCACACTACTACTGAAATAATAATGCTTTGCAAGCACGGAACAGAGTTCTTTGTACCTTCATAAAAAACATAGAAAAGCAAATTACACGTAAAACTTCAAAAAAACGCCACCACCACCTTTAAAATACCTATGCCTGACTCATGATTACCTATTATGTACCTAGATAGGCACTTCCAGTACAAACGTTTTTCTTCCTCCTAATAATTAAAACTCTCGAAGACTTCAAGAAGGCTTCAAGCAATCGTCTGTCACGGACATAATGAAAACCAATTAAACCTTTGAAATGCAAAGACGAGTGGTGTCAGGAACAAATGGCTTTTTACGTAAAGTATAATTAAAGTGCCTCATTCATTTTCCGTTTGATACTTTAATCTGTTCATCATCATCATCATCCACAGCCTCCTTTATCCCACTGCTGGGTATAGGCCTCTCTCTTTGCATGCCATCTGCCTCGGTCCTGTGCCAATCTGGTCCAGGTTCGACCCGCGACGGTGACGATATCGTCGACCCATCTTGCGGCTGGACGACCGACGCTCCGCTTCCCTTGCCTAGGCCACCACTCTGTTGCAACCTTAATCTGTTACTGATGAATATTGTCGGCTTTATCAAAATATAAAAATAAATCATCATTAGCTAGGTATTTTTATTTTATTTCTTACATTATGAATAAGAGTGCTATGTTTGGCTGTTCTGTATGTATTTACAAACAAAAAGTATAATTTCTGTATTGTATTAGTTATCTAACTTCCATAGTTCAAGCTTTGCTTCGTTTGGGATCAGATTGGTATGTAATGTCCTACGATATTTGTTTATTATTTACAGTACATTAGAGTTGGAGGGCACAACCAATTTAACTTTTTTTTTTTTATAGAAACAGTGGTTTTTGACTAAAGCTTACTTGATGTTACAAAATCCCGAACAAAGCGGTCCAATACACTTTTAATTATATTTAATTTGCCACGTCGGTCGATACGTACCTATCAGTTTCATTTGTAGTATTTTTGCAGAATTTTCAGCCATATGGAAAGTATTAAGTATTTACATTTTTTTCAATTGTCGTCCAGTTAATTATTTTTTTGTTAATAAATAATTTAACATACACTATGTATTTTATTTTTGAAAGCCACGTAGATGAATCAACACCATGTAGCATTACTATAAATCTAAGTAGCTATTTATTCCGTATTGACATCTCATAGCCGATTTATATCATCTGAAACATATTGGAGGAATGTGAGTGACCCGACAGAGGTAACCAAGTCTTTGTGGGATTCTGGCATCGGGCCAACTCTTTAAGAGCAATGTCCGATCATTCATTCTAAATAGTTAGGTTTGTTCGTATTACCCAAGAAGTTTATTTATTAGTGCTAAAACGCGTATAGTAGTAATTCTATTAGGAATCCTAACTGGTCCTAACTTCCTAACTAATATTATAAAACAGATAGTAACTCTGTCCCTCTGTCTGTTTGTAGTGTTTTCACGGCTGGATGGATCATGCAATTTGATGAAGAGATACTGTGTATTGGAATGATGGACATAGGGTATTTATTTAATATTGTGTCGGATTTTTTATAAACACAATTCTAAAAATATATTTTGTGAGGTCTTGAACAATATTTAGTCTTCGTTTTATCAAAACCCTACAGTGGTTTGAAGTCGAATCCCGAAATAAAGCGACACCCACTGAGCACAAGGCTAAGTTTACACTGTATCTTCAGCTAAAGCTGTACAGTTAGTTACATACATCGTAGGTTTTTCTAATAGATTTCTTGAATCGCTAATCATCTAACTACATATTAACTTGGTGGTAGATTTCCTTAGCAGGAAGTCATCTAGGTAGGTACCACCGCAGTACCAGATATTCTGCCGCCAAGCAGTAGTGTGTAAACATTACTGTGTTCCGGTTTGAAGGGTACTGCAGCTAGCGAAATTACTGGGCTGTTAAGACTAACCGTCTAAAGTCTCAAAGTAATGAGCGCCAAAGCCGACATGCCCCGAACTTTGTTTGCTACTCAAAGTTCTGTGTATTGCTGCAATGGTCATGGACATGCGTTTTCTCTTACCATCAGGAAACCTCATCGTTTGTCTCATTACTTTTAAATAAAAATAAAAAAATTACAAAAGCGCAGCGGCGGTCAGCAGCTAGTTAAATTTATATGGGTACATCTAGCTAGTGGTACACAGATATATAAATGTCCCGAAACAAGTTCTCTGAGTGATATTGAATTCTTTGTACTTTATTTGTGCAGCAAACTTTTGCTTTTTTAGATTACAAACCCGTTTTTTAATAAAACTAATTTCAATCAGTTTTTTGTGTTTAAACTTAATTTCATATAATTTTATATCGCTTAATGGTAACATTTAAATTGAACAAATTTTTGCCTCGAGCACAATGATAACTATTTAAAACGAATCTCTATCTTTTAAATAATTAAAAAATATAAAACTTTTTCTTTGTATTCCCTTTCACATTTTATGCATTTACTATTATTTACTATTATAGTTTAAGTATTTCGATATTATCAAGTATTTCATGATTATTAATTGTGATTAATCATGTGAAACAAGTCTAAGTCACAGTCGACAAGTCATATAAAGTAAGTCCAGTTCGAATCTGGTCATCCAAGTTTATAGTAAAGTGCCGTCACGGCAATTTTTGTTAATGATAAAACAACATAAAAAAAGCACAAGTTTCGTGAAAATAAAACAATGCGTCGATATAATGTTTCCGCGCTTCTGCCAAAAAACCTTCAAAACATACGACCAAGTATTTTATAAAGGCTTTAGTTGAAAGATTTTAATTAATGATGGTGCATTTCATGAGTAAAGAAAAGGAAATTAAGGAAAAAGACAGCGATATTTTTATTAAAAATCTCGCAAAGCGTCCGAAATTGGTTTGGTGTGGTTTAATAATTACCCAAACACAGATGTTGGGGTAATTATTAAATATCGTATCGTAATTGTATTTTAAACACGCTTAAAATACAATTTATCAGCAGACAAGTAACTTAAATAACACAGAACTAAATTTTTAATGACGTCATACTGTGGAAACTGGAATTAGATTCAACGGTTTTATTGGCTAATTTAAACTCGAGCAACGTCATCTGTTCTATTATAAAGAGGAAAGATTTGATTGTTTGTGTGTTTGTATTGAATAGGCTCCGAAACTACTGGACCGATTTCAAAAACTTTTTCAGCGCTGGGAAGCTACACTATCCCCGGGTGACATAAGCTACTTTTTATCCTTGTATTCTCACGGGAACGGGAACTACGCGGGTGAAACAGTGAGGCGTCCGTTAGCCTTGTATAAAGAAAACAAAAATTATGGCGTTGCATTTTTATGGTTGTCAGCATTGTTTGACTATAGCTCACCTGTTAAGTGTCGGTGTGGTCGAAGATAGTAAACATCTAGCCTAGAATGAAATGGGCTCTCAAATGAGGCTGCCAGAACCCACCGTTAGGTGCTTGGTGGTAGATTTTAAACTAGCCAGTCGAGTACTATAAAGTACCCTACCACTTCGCTATGGTTTCGTCAAGATGTTTTCCTTTACTAGCACCTCAAGTTAGATATTGTTAATTAAGCCCAAGCCTTTCAGCGTTTGAACCAACCACGCTAACCACTGAGCTGCCATCGCTACAAAATGTTTGTCTCATTAATTTTGTTTCATGTCAGTATCTCACGGTATCGTACGATTCATTATCACCGACGCTATCTCCCATTTCTCGAAAGGTCCGTCGAAAGCGGCTCACCTTTTTGCCGTCCTTTCACACGGTCCGTTCCTTGCGGAATATCGGCCTGGAAATCCGGGCATGTGAACGTTGGAAATGTTTCTGTTTCCGTTTCCTTTTTCCTATTTCATTGGTCTGTTGATAAATCGAATTTTCGACTGGCACACACAACTGCCAGTAGATATCTGTATAATAAGAGCATACAGTATAGGAAGTATTTTTGAAATACAGGTTTTTGTTTCCCATGGGAATACACACGTTTCATTATGTAGGATACTCCGACTCAAAGAGAACAAAGTAGATTACAATGCGCGCGCGGCCTTGTCTTCTTGCTTTGCTATACTCTTTTTTAAAAATATATAAAGATTTTTTTGTTTTGTTTGTTTGTTTGCACTATGGGCCGATGCGCGCTTCGCATACGAAGTCAACGGTAGCGGGTTGAAACCCGTGCTTTCTTTTCTTTTTACCTTTCCGAATAATTAAAATGAAAATGTGACATAATCACACTAATTTCCATATTGTACAAGATGTTTTAATAAAGTGTAGCAATAGAAGAAACACCAAAAACCTGCATTATTATTACCAGTCTTTTTTGTTAGGAATATTTACCTTATAGTTGGTATATGGATAGATAGATAGAAACTCTTTATTGTGCACATCATAAACAGTCTGTACTTTACAGAGAACATAATAATCTTATGAGCTTGTGCCATAAGTGGCGGTCTTATCGCTAAAAATATTATCTATGTAAACAAAGTGCGTGACACTAGTTTGTACAGTTTGAATTTGCCGCGTAATAACTTCGAAGTACAATAATTTATCTGTGAACTTGTTGGATTCTGTATTTACCGTGCAATCAATGTGACAGACCGCTCCACAGAATCCAACAAGTTCACAGATAAATTATTATACTTCGAAGTTATTACGCGGCAAATTCAAACTGTACAAACTAGTGTCACGCACTTTGTTTACATCTATAAAAACGGCAAAAAATCACGTTTATTGTATGAGATTAACCTTAAATATTAATTTTATTGTTTTTTAGATTGTTGTTATAGCGGCAACAGAAATACATCATCTGTGAAAATTTCAATTGTCTTATCATCACGGTTCATGAGATACAGCCTGGTGACAGAAAGACAGACTGACTGCGGAGTTCCATTTTACCCTTTGGGTATGGAACCCTAAACAACACGATGGATCCAGCTCCCGCACTGTTGTACCATTGAATACTAAGAAGTTTAGTTTTGTCTGTCACCGTCCTCCGACATCCTAAAATATTGTATTGTTTCATTTGTGTTGTTTGAAGTAGGTATCTATCTCCTGTTGTTTTGAGTGTTTTACCGTGATATGTTGTGGAAATAAACCCAATTATACAGTTAATTTATATCGGGCGCGTAATGCGTAACTCGCAATACGGTACCGGATTCCGTAGAGTCGCAATAAATAACGTTATAAAGTTTATGGGCCAATTCCGTCGCCAGTCCTGTCCTAATTGATTAATATACTCGCTATTATCATACCGGTGCTGGAACCTTAAAGTATTGGGAAGTACTTGTTAAATTACATTTCAGCCGAGTGCCCTTTTAGGACCCCGAGCGCTGATGAAAATCGTAATAAAATTGAGAAATTTCAAGCACTTTTAAACTAAATTAAGTACCTACGTATTCGCAGTCTAGATATTTCAAATTGAGACTGTATCGAAGTGAAAGTTCGCTAACTTTTATTAATCCGAAAAAGCAATATAAAAACGTTTCTTAAATTAATAAACTTTACGCAATACATAATGTATCAAAATTAATTAACGTTTATAAGAAACCAACATCAATGCGATTTATTTTAAGTATGAAGTTTAAATGTGTTTAAATATTCTTTTGACAACTGTACAGTGGCTTGCGTTAGTTCTTGAAAAGATGCTAACATTTTTTACCAACTAAGTTCATCCGTAATACTTTACCATAATAAGGTAAGAAAATATTTTATCTTGTTTTTATTAACCATAGAAATTGACGTAATTTTGAGATTTTTATTTTACTTTAGACATGGACTTACTCACGTTTAATTTAAAAAAAAAAATAGACTTACGTTTGACCGCTATCTCATCTTACGTTAAGTGATGATGCGGTCTAAGACGGAGCGCACTTGCCTAGAAGATAACGATTCACTCTCCACTTGAAGAAAACATTTATTTTACATACTATGACTATAGTTTCATCTTCATCTGGTGGCCTTCTTTAAGGTGTCAAAGCAGAATAGGGACGCATAGGCAGAGATGGAGGGGAAAATCTGCCACCGACGTGGAGAACTTGTCTTAATGGAGCTCGTGAAAGTTATTTATATTGCTTACACCGTAGAGGAAGACTCCGGTGAGGAAGGCCTCAAAACTCACCGGCGCAACTTGGCACTTTACTCGCTTTTACCCTCGCGTCCGCACACCAACCGCTGCCTTCACGTGCAAAGCGCGCAGCGGCCCGTAGTGCGACGGTACTCTGCTTTGTCTCCTTGAAAAAGGCCACCGGATATCCCGTATAAGTATAACTAAAATTTATTTTTCTTCTAACTTACTTTATAAAGTCTACACGAGTCAGTTACTTACAAACCCGTGTTAATCAATGAAATAGAACTTGAAGTGATGCCTACAGTTGGCGTTAACGGCCGTAATCAGCCGTTAACTGGTGGCTTCGTGCGTCGTTAACCGCTTGTGAATGGATGGACCATCAATCTTTAACGAGTCATGTTAATATACAATTCTACCTAAATCTGTTCCGAGTTTTATGAACATTTTCATTATTTGGCAACGTAATGCCGATAATTTAGGGAGATTAAATATTTCATGACGCGATGCAATCGATATAGAACAAGTCTATGGGGAATTACGAACAGCGAGTATTGCATTTTTTTTAGATGTACCTATATACATATATTGTAGCTTGTACTATGGGAACCACTTAACTGCCAGAATGCACAATTGCACATACACTATTTTCTGTAAAAATATGCTTATATCTTATAAGGAACACCTAGACACAGTGTAAATATCTATGTTCGTCACGTAAATGTTTAACCTGGATGAAAATCGAACCCACGCTCCATAACTCGGGAAGCAGAGCTACTGCCAAATGAGCTAACAGGGCAGTCATGATGATGTATACAATGACACCCTTTCATCTTAGTACAACCGAAGCTTATAACCCTACATGGAATCGTCCATAGTAATTCACATTATTTATCTCAGTACACGTTATTAGTTTAACGGTCCACTTATCGAAATACTAAACAAAATTACGTTCTACCACCCACAACAAACTTCTCGCGCAGGTCCAACAAACTTAGTAACCACATTACCCGTTGCACTGAGCCTCACTTTAGTAACTGCAGTTAGTAAAGCTATTACTGTTTCCTAGTAGCACTTAACATTGATGCTGGCTGCAGTGTGCAGTGGCTCTGGAGTTTAACTTTTGTTGGAGTTTAAATATTGACCTTCGTTTAGTGTTCTGTTTAACTGTTCTGAGTATGTGATGTCGCGTTTCGGTTCGTATATACATATAATATATTTGGTAGAAAAAAATATCAAAATTTTGAGACGTTTGTTCACAGGTTGGCATTTACTATTGCTTTCTTTGCACGGATTGCAATCTTTTGACTGTAACATGTGGCTGGTTGAATTTCCGCTGTGATTGATAATTTTACTATGATAGGCAGTTCATTACCTAATTAAAACTACAAATAAAATAGAGGTCTCCAGCTCCACGCTATTTTTCTTTTTTTCTTAAGGCGAAATCAATCATTTTTAGCAATTTTAGTTTACGTTATGACTACCAAAATAAAGAGTTTGAATAAATCAAATTTATTAAAATTTGTCATAATATATCTAAAAACTTTGTAACCAAAAACGTAATTTTGTATTATTGAATCGCGTGCTACACTGTAACACTTTACAATACTACAGCCACGGTAAAAACTTAAATTAAATCAATGATGTACACTTCTATGAAATCCCCCCAGGATTGTATATACAATAATAATTCAAACTTATTTCTTTAATTCACTTTTCAATCAGTAGTCTGATAGCCATAAGACTAAGTCTTATAGTATAATCTATAATCTTCAAAATCGTAAAACGCATTTATCAACGAAATAAATAAAAGTCAAGATAGATTCCGACAGAGCAACGTGGCATCGTCATCTCGAGAAATGGCGGAATGCTTTCACACGGACCTGTAACTGCTTTATTTATGCCAAGCCATTTGAAGCTTTCTATGGAATTAGCTTATGGCTATAAGCTTATAGCTTTTTAGTAATTAGCAATAACCTTTTTTTGTGTGTACAATAAATAGTTAATAAATCAATCTAATTACAATAAAACCTATTTTTATGCGAACAGCAATAGATAAATTTACAGTGCTAATACTTAGAAACACTTAAAACAGCAACTTTGTGACTTATACAAACTATCTATACGTTAATAAGCTTGACAAGTTATGTACTAAGCCGAAAAGGGTGATTGTACTTATGATTATGGTTAACTTTTGAAAAATGGGCACAACTCTAAAATTAAAAAAAAATGTTATTCTACGTGTATAAATTTGGCGAAGAGTCATCGTACCTTTGCTATACAACAATTTTTACAGTTTTAGAGTTGTGCCCATAGTAAAAGTTGTTTATGATGGTGAGTAGGTACCAAGGACCCGTTTTCAGCATAGTACAACCCAAGTTTAAGCTTGTATATAGACTTGCTCCATAAATAATTAAGCGATATATGTCATGACGATATCGTCACCATCGTGGGTCAAACATGCACCAGATTATTACAGGACTAAAGCGATGGCATAACAAGAAACAGGCCTAGTTGACACCCAACAATGAAACGAAAGAACGATTATTTGTTGTATCTTACTCATAGTTAAGTGGTTGCTTGCCTGAAACTTGTTTTGAAACAGAGAAACATTAAGAGATCATTTCACCATCGATATTGTAGTGAGTGCTTTTAGAAATTGATTTTGTTATGGAATCTTCGCGAATAAGTTAGTGAACATAATTTACATTAATGATGAACTGTTTCATATTCGCTGGAAAAACTAAAAGGAACGAAACTACGTTTAATCTATCTCTTTTAAATATACAAGTGACGTATTTCGAGTACATTTTCGCTTTACGCTTTGTGACTTTATTATTACTGGCAGTTAGCAAACGACGTATGTGTAGGCTGTTAGAAAAGTTCAAGATTTTATGTCACAAGCTTCAGCCATCGATCGACTCGATCTGTTACAGTAATAATGCTGACACAATAAAGAATTTTATGGACAGTTGAACTTTGCACCTAGCTGAAAGTGGTTGTAAACCTCTACATTGTGACAGCAGTAGAATATGTCAAGTTTCATTTGTTAATGTTTTCATATTAAAGCTTACAGTTATTTTGTCTTGTCCCTTTACAGCAAAGTGAAGTTAATAGAAATTACGTTGCATCGAAGCGTCTGAATTCTATTACCAAATACTAGCTGAGCCCCGCTGTGTTGCCCGCTACATGTTTTCGGGATAAAAAGTAGCCTATGTGTTAATCCAAGGTCTCAGATACTTCCATACCAAATTTCATACAAATCCGATCAGTAGTTTTTGCGTGAATGAGTAATAAACATCCATCCTTCCATCCAAACTTTCACATTTACAATATTATTGGGATTTCATTAAAATCCATTTTTTAAAGTTACTATCTCTATTATTTTTTTACGTATTTATTTTCAGTCTTAGACAAAAAAATACATTAAATATATAGATGTAGACATAAATTAATTTATAAACTAAAAACTAGGATGCCGCTGCCAGCGGGGCAGGGCTCAGGCAGTCTGTGGTTAGGGCCTCAGAGTGAAGAACCTCCTAAAATTGTGCACCGTGACATGGATCACTGCGTTTTAGATCTGACCCTTTTCCGTCCCATCCGTCCTTTAAGATGTTGGTCGAGACTCCTCGCTATAAGGCTCATCATAGCGACTATCGGGACAATGATCGTCGAATCAACATCCGACATGGCGATTATCTCATGAGCCAAGTCAAAATACTTGCTACGCTTGTCCTTCTCGTTCTCGTCATATTATCGAGATTGTGAAGTCGAACATTAGTACATCATCAAAACTAGTATCGAACTGATTGAACATAACTTTCAACAACAGTAGCATTATTTTATTATGTTGTTACGACAATACACTTATGAAATGATTTTCAAATCTTTGTGAACCGTGAATCGGAACGAAGAAGAGTAGGTGCCTGTCACTGGGATTTCCAAGTAATTAATTTGAGTTCTTTCTCGGAATTGGGTTCGCATGAATAAAACATTCATTTTGTCGCGAAGAAAATCAGAATGTAAGGGATTCGTCTGCCTTATCATATTTTAGTTACATTCGTATGAGTAAAGTAAGATAAAGTACGTAATCTCGTTCACTATTTGCTTGTGAATATATTTTTTGTGGATTTCCAAATGATAAACAAACAGAAAAATGTTTGCCTCTTAATACGTCTTTAATATTGTTTTCATAGTAGGAGGCAATTCTGGAAACTGATTATAACATAATTGTAGGATACAGTTTGGTGTTACAGCTACATATATAGATCTATCATCTACACCCAATATGTAATTAAACCACTCGATAGCTAAAGGATCGTAAAATTTGTGACGTTAAGTGAGAAATTGAAAAATGGAAATCCGAAGGGCTTTGTAGAGTTCAAAAATTTACATGTACTTATTTATGTACACAGCCATACTGGTCTAGTCACTGAGTAGGTTTTAACTTACAAAAAGTCAAGGAGTGTTCTTATTTGGCAGAGTGTTACAATTTAATAATCCGAAGTTGCGACCTCGAGCGACCGCCGCTCGCGCCCCCATATTAGAAAAATTGTAACTAAAATCAGTTTTTCGAGAATACCATCTCTCCAGCATTATCTAGGTTGTAACAGTCATTGCAAAAATTATAGAAAAGGACTTTAAGATTTTTATGATGTTTTTTGGTTTGATCATATAAATAGTTACAGCGAAATCAAACTCTTTTTTTTAAATCACAAATATTCACAGTTCGTAAAATCTTTTTTTGAATTTTTACCGTTTTTTCTGTGTGAACTTCACACCACTATTTGGGCATGTTACAGTGAATTTGAAGACACCCTAAAATGTTTATGCCTTTGCTTTAACAAATTAATTTCATGGCATAAATAATTTCTGCGTCTCTTTCTATTTCCCTAAGTAAAAAAGAAATGGAAACTAGAAACTACTATGGCAAGAGATGGTGTAACCGAATCGATACAAAGTCATATTCAAATTCGGATACAAAACCTTTAAGTGGCGAAAAAAACGAAGTCTTTCAAACGCCTACTTCACTTCGGAATTCAATACATTTTTACAACACATCCCTGACCTTGGAAAATTGTAGGTCCCATTTTCGCCCCTGAAAAAGAAAATTGATAGACTGAATAGAGGCGTTGTATAGGACGCACCCCTATTGTTGTGCTGAACTGTTCACTGAGTTATTTCAGTAGAACGTATCCAAAGACCTGAAGGGGATTTTTTCCCCCACAATTCTGCGGCTTAATGCTGAGTTCGTTACCTCTCAGTTGTTCCTATGTCATGTGTAGAATATGTATATTTCATAATATTCATTAATAACAATTAATTAGTCAATTTGTAATATTTTTATTTAAGAGCTAAAAAGTTAGAATAGAAAAATGTCTTTTTAGAAAATAGCTACTTGATAGAATTTTTTTTTATGGTTGACAAGCTATAATACAGAAAAATATATTATACCTACATGTTTTTAAATAGCCTCTGTTATCCTAACACTAAAATAAATCACAAATATCAGGAATATAACAAATTAACAGAGTTTTAACATCAGATGTGTTGTCGGAAATCTAGTCTGTCAACATAAAACAATTTTTTTTACTCTATCTGACTAAGAGTAAAAGGTCTATTTTATGTCAATTATTATTGTAATTACCTACGCTTTGCTATTTGCCTGTGACACGTGTTTGTGATGTCGTTATTTTTTATGTCGAGCCCAATTAAAAAGTTAACGGTTAAGTACTTTTTAACAACGATAAACGAGCAGGTTCACGCAGTTAACCTACAGTTAAAATTTACGGCACTTTTCCCTTTGTTGGAATCAAAGCAGAAATTTGTCTTTAGATCGCAGGAAAGTGACAGGTGCAGACGCATTTTCAGTTGTTGCATCGCCAATATTGAACACTTTTATCTATAAGCTAGCTGTACCGGTACATGTTTTCGCGATAAAAAGCCTCTGTCTTAATCAATGGGTCTCAGCTACCTCCATACCAAATTTCATCCAAATCCATTCAGTAGTTTTTGCGTGAAAGAGTAACAAACATCTATCCATCCGCGGCATTGGTTGACCAAATTAATAAAATAAATACGGTCTTATTTGCTTTTTTATTAAAATATTACAGACCATTTTAATTTGATTCACAAAAAATTAATTTAAGATAAGTTCTACCAGTAAAGTGAAATATTAACATCAGAAAGAGTAAAATTAAATGCAGAAACTGACAAAGATTTTCTACCAAACAAATCGAGAGAAAAATATCTTTTCGCTTAGAGGGCGATGAAAAGCATAGTTTGCCACACGGTACCAAAATTATTTTAAACCTCGAGTGACGTACTTTGAATCCCTCGTTTCGCTTAGGATTCTACTCTAGAATCCTTAGCTTCGGTCTGGATTCAAACTATCGCTCTCGCCCTCAATACATTATTTTGGTCCCTTGTGCTACAATCTACTACCTTGTATAGGTACCTACTCATATCCGTTCTGTTCATGACAACATTATATTGTGTAGTCATTGTGTGTTGTGTAGTCGGCGATGTAGTGGAGGATCATGTAGAAACATGTGTTTCAATGCAAATATGATGTAGGTAAAATTAATTATGAATATAAAGTAAGGCCATTTAAACTAATATAATTAATGAACCAATTTAACGTAAATTATCTGCATTCTAACTTTTCATCCAAGTCCGTTAAGGAGGCTGTGCGATTAAATGTGATTTTGCTATAATATTGTAAGTTAACCATAATTAGGTTAGTGGTAATGATTTGTGGTTTAATTAGGTTGGTGGTTAGGTTATTTTGGTTGGTTAATAGCATATGGACGTAATAGTTCAAATATACATTATTTAGTTCAAGAATCGACGACTCTTGTATATTGTTATATTCGTTCATATTATGATAGTAGAAGCAAAGTATGTTTAACACTAAAGATGGTAATGATTCAATCAGTATACGAGCTTATCAATACCTTTATATACAAATTTTACACACATGTGATAATTATATTTATTACTACAGTCGACTCTCGTTAATTCGAAACTCGAGGGACTCTTAAAATATTACGATTTATCGAGTGTTTCAAATGTCAAATGGTTCGAATTTTTTGAGAGAAAACAAATAAAACTTCGAATTATTGAGTGTTGATCAATTATTATTTATTAACTGCTATTCTTTAACAATGACAAAAGTTTAACTTCAGCAAATTCTGCAATCTTTCTGTCTCTTTCTCTCTGCAACTTTGAATTATCAAGTGCCGCAACGCCGATGAGTTCTAATTAACGCGTCGTTTTGTTACGTAGCAATGATTTTTTCGTTTGAAATACCGAGTGCATAAAAATGTATTGATTTAGTGTGAAATATAAAGAGATTTTCTAGGGAACTCGTGATAACTTTGAATTATAGAGAGGTTCGAATTATCGCAGGTATGAATTAACGAGAGTCGACTGTATTTGCAAACTAAAACTATAATATTTTTAATAAAATATTACCAAAAACGCCATCTACATTAATATTATAAAGAGGAAAGATTTGTATTTATGGATTTTTGGTTGTAACGAATAAAGTTAAAACTGCTCAACCGATTTCAATAATTCTTTGACCATTGGGAAGCTACACTATCCCTAGGTGACATGAGCTACTTTTTATCCCTGTATTCCTACGGGAACGGGAACTACGCGGGTGAAGCCACGAGGTTTCTGCTAGTTAAAAATAAGTTTACGAGATATAACCAAGTAAATTATAAGAAGACTCAAATAAAACGAGTCGCAAAAACTTAAGAGCCGACTTTCCACCCACACTTGAGAGCCAGTTAACATTCCTGGCTAAATGTGCTTACCAGCTTTGACCACATCGTCACGTAACATCAGAGCTGTGATTTCATCTAGCCTGCTAACCATAAAAAAAAACACGTAGCATATAGAATGACTTATGACGATGATGATTTATGTATGATAATAATAATAATAATTTTTATTTGACATAAAACATAGTGTATAGATACATTAAACCATAGGCTCCCGAACTAGTCAAAGACTGTGTGTCAGGAGTATTACTAATATATCAACTGTAACATAACCATTTCTCTTATTTTTTTTAGAATATGTACAAAATGTGCTAAAGAAATACCTTTACATGTGTGATGTTGTTCGACCCTTGTTTACTTTAATAGATTTCCAACACCTTTGATTTGTATATTCCGGATGAAAGGGTATTTAATTATTCGAATTGGTCGCCCTGCGTTAATAATTCGCATAGTTCAATATCGTCCCGAGCGGAGATGAGTTTCGGAATCGAATTAGTGATTGAACTATAGCTTGGAATAATCTAGTTATTGAGCGTTTGGAGCCTCTCATCACTTTATAATGCCCGTTGACGGATAAAATTAGTTCGGTATTTTGCATGTGATTTAAAGTACGAGGTAACTGTGTTTGTGAAATTTTCGAGGAATTTCCTACCGGACTTTGTTTTTCCCGTTAAGACACAATTTAACATTAACCCGTTAAGTTACAATTCGACTATCTTCCTAATCTAGGTAAAACAAGGTGTTTAAAATAGTTGTAATGTCATCGTGAGGAAACCATAGCATGGTGGTAGGGTACTTTCTAGTACTCGGCTGGCTAGCTACCGCCCTCAAGTTGAAAATCTGCCGCCAAGCATCTAACGGTGTGTTCCGGCAGCCTCACTTGAGAGCCAGTTCCATTCCAGGCTAGGTGTGCTTTACCATCTTCGACCACGCCTTCACTTAACATCAGGTGAGCTGTGGTCAAAACACCTGGCCTGTTAAACATAAAAAAAAAAAAAAAATGTATAAAGGTAGTTATCGATAACGGCGGTAGGTCGGGTGTGTTCTTTGAACTTAAAAGTTGCAGTAGTAATTCGATTTTGATTTATGGAAAAAATACTTGTTGGCTCTTGACCAAATTTTTTGGGCAGCTTTTTTGTGTGATTTTCATAGTAAAAGTTGTTCATAATGAGGAGCACAATGATCTCTTTTCGATTTGTGTCCTTAAGCTTGAATAGGATTCATTTTTCTTTAATTATTTACAAGACCAACATCCAAAATTGGCTGTAAAACTTAAGTATGTTAACATCAAACATATCGTTCCTTGACTCTTAGTCTACGTCCTGATTGAACACGAAACGCGCTTTGTTAACGCAATATTGTGAATTTCCGTTTGTTCGGGCTTCGCCGAACAATAAAAAGATCGTGACATCTTTTATTTCTGTCGTTAAACAATTCTCCTTGTTCAGAGCACTCGCGTCTCCAGAATAAGAGATTTCATATCTTTTATCGTCAACCAGAATGGCTTTTTAAAGTACCTCTATTGTGTATGCTATTGTTATGTAAATTTAGTAGTTTAATTATTTTAAGATGGATTCTTGCCATCAAACGTGTACTTAAAATATGTGCTGTGTTAAAATGTATGTGGATATGTGTTATTCTCCTTTTTTACCTTTACCTATATTACCTACATACAACGAAATACATACAAAACTAAGTAATTTGATTAATTAACTAGCGAAATTACTGGGCTGTTGAGACTAACCATCGAAAGTCTCAAAGTAATGAGCGCCAAAGCAGTGATGCCCTGGACTTTGTTTTGCTACTCAAAGTTCTGTGTATCGCTGCAATCGTCATGAAAAGGCGTTATCTCTTATCATCAGGAGAGCGTCTCGTTCGTCTCATTACTTTTAACATGAAAAAAAAATATCTCAGGGTTTCCTAGTGTGAAGTCTAAGGTACTTACCCAACTACCTAATTGTTATATAAGTTAATGCACAATAGGGATTTAAGGTTTATATGTAATAATATTAAATAAATTATAATTTATGTAACTTTGGTGTTATTAATAATATATTTGTATTGGAACACGCTAACCCAGAAGAAACCAGTTCACTGGCGATTTGAAGACTCCCAGATTATATCTATCGGTAAACACCCACTGAGGCAGCACATAAAATAGAATGGAATAGAACTTTAATATAAGATATAAGAAACCCCATTAAATGCAAAGATAGTACATAGTGGTAGTACAACGGTGGCATTAACGTCAAAAGCAATTCACATAAAGATTGATGGAATTAGAAAATATTGCAGACGGCTTCATGCAATATGCATTTCCACTGAAGTAATAGCAACTTTAGTGTATTGACAGCGGCCAGAACATAAAAATACACACAATTTAACCAGCTTAACAATATTGAAGTTGCTTTCCTAGACATCCAATAGAGATTTTGAGAAAGCCACGAGCTGTATAGCTGATGTCTGACGCTGTAGTTGTTTATACAAGAGATAGATGACAATGCATTCAGTTAGCGGGAGAAACTAGAGCGAACCTAGGTTTGGATATCGGCTTAACTGAGAAATGGAATTTGCTCTATATAGGTAGAGTCAGTTAGAGAAAGGAAGGGAGGATAACAATGAAGTGAAATTGATTTGCGTAACCGATGATAACTACTCTCGGAATTGGTTGTTGAGTTAAGGATGGATGTACTACAAAATTCTGGATTCGGTCTGTCGAAAGTATTTGTAGCGATTGTAACTCGGTGGTTTACGCAACTTATTACAAGACGAAAGGCGTGTGTTTAAATCCTAATAATGAATTTAAGCTGCCATTGAAGCTAAACATTGGTTATGGTTTCCTTACCGTGTTTTCCTTTACCGGCAGTTCAAGTTATGTATTTGAGTGAGTGAGTGAGTTTGTTCGTCCTCCCTTATTGGAGTCAGGTCGGGAATCGGACTCGAGGCATCCCTCTTTTCCGAGGCTGGGCTCTGGGGGTCTCTGCCTCCAGGGGTGTGTGGAGAGTACGAGCTACAACGCCCTGTTCTCGGGCGGAGCTCAGTACTCTCATATGTTATGTATTTGTTGGGGTTTTAACCACGTTATTCATGTTGTGAATAGACCGTGCCAACTGTCATTTTTACTACAGTTACAAGTATTAAAATTTTCTTGCATTTTCGTTTATTTTAACCAGCATGAAAAAACATATACACAAACTTTTGTATTAATAATATTTGCAATATGAAATAAGAATAATTCATAAGTTTTTTTATTATTTACACGTATTATTTACATCATTGTACACAGAATTAAGCTATTTTTATGTATTGTTTCCAAGACCATTTTCTTTACCATGTATTTTTGTAATATCTTTGTGATGAAATTACAAAATGCACTCTTTAAACCCCAAGATTACAGTTACTGCACGCTTAAGACGTAATTAAATTCCCGCTCAGTTTCGAATTCGCAGAGAAAATGTAAGAAACTTTTCATGTAACGTTTTACCGTCACTTTGCGGGAAAGACTCCTACGTATGAACTTATCTGGCTCAACGTTTCGAACGCAAACGGAAACAGTAGATATTTTAGTTAGAACTTACCGTTTTGTGGATAAAATCTTCGGTATTATCGACCATTTGTAAGCGTGTTCATTTCTTGATATTTGATTTTAACACGTTTTACCGTTTCTTTGTAAAGCTGTTCTCTTGTGATTTTTGCCGTATCGGTCCTCACAAAAAACGACGCGACCCGATATCATATGCCCGCGCAGTATTAGATTCGCAGTCGCGTAGCTTTCTTGTGTGTGCCTAACGGGAGTCGCAATAAGAACATCAGAGGTTTGGTGTACGAGAAATTAAGAACCGGGTCTATATAAAACAAAGATTGCGGATTGCGAACAAAAACTATATGATTGACTACTAATGACCTTGAAATTATCAATTAACAATTTATAGGTATAACGATATAAATAAATAAAAAAATAAGAAAGTTGCGAGGAAACTTAGAAAATTTAAGAAAACTTAATGACCATATTTATTTTTCTAATATAGGTAACCTTAGCTCTTTTTTTTAATCTTATGGCGTTTGCCCCGGACTTTGTTTTGTTACTCAAAGTTCTGTGTATCGCTGCAATGGTCATGGACAGGCGTTATCTCTTACCATCAGGAGAGCGTCTCGTTCGTATCATTACTATTTACATTAAAAAAAAAACCATAACTGTCAGTATTTTGAATTCATTATTCATAGACAACGTCTGCCGGATCAGCTAGTTACCAATGTGTTTATCCTGTACTTAAAACATTACAAGTGGACGATTATCACAAGTCTCAATAGAAGATAATAAAACGCTCTTCTTGTCTGCTGTTCATAACCATTGCAGTGGTAGACAAAACTTTGAGTAACAAGACAAAGTCCATGACAACACTGCTTCGGCACTCGTTACTTTGAGACATTCGAATATTTGCCCTGTAATTTCGCTAGCTGCAGTACCTACTGCCTTCAAACCAAATTTATGTTTGTCTGCAAAATTATGTAGGCCTAAGCAAAGCAAAGCATAATCTGATTCACACGTTCTGCATACCAAACTCTTGTACTCAATTATCCGCAATCACGTATACGCTGTTTACGCTCTATCGGAGTTAGACAGTTGCAAGTTATTAAGCGGATCAAATGGCCAGGAATGAGGTCAAAATGTCTTTGTATCTTTGTTTCCCGAATCAACCCAGTTTTTATAAACTGTCCTACTAGGTGCTGGGCCTCACCTGCCAAGTATGGGTTGTCAGACTTTACAAATCGAAAGTTTTACTACTCTCAGACAAACAGGTTACCCAAAGATATGTGTTTTCACCGTTTGCAATAAGTGGTAATTAACAATGCGCAGAAAATTTAGAAAAATCGAGAGAGACGTAGCCAGACAGTCTCTCACTAGGCTGTCGTATTAATCTTTTTATCTTTGTTTAAATACATTATACACAGCGCCATCTGACCCCAAACTAAGCAAAGCTTACCATGGAAGCCAGATAACTAATAGAAATATTTTTGTAAATACGTACAGACACAGACACAGAGCAAATATTTGTTTATACCACAAACTCTTTGTCCTCGGTGGAAATCGAACCCACACCCTTTGGCTCTTGAAGCAAACATACTACTAATGAACCAACAGGGCTGTCATATTAGTATACTTAGACAAAATTTGTGACTTTTTTGACTATAGCTTCATCATCATTATACTGTTATCATCATTATTATGTACAGGCTATCGTAGTCCAGCAGTGGACTACGATAGCCTATAACATAGGTATACAACACTTTGCTTGCGTTTAACCTCCAAATTGCCTGATAAAATTAATCATTTATTAACACAAAAATAGTACCTACTTACTGTAATTTATTATAAAGCCTAAATAATAAGTTGACTATCGTTAGGTATTCACTTGTAGTTAATCAAAAACGATACAAATTAAAATAAAATTTGCAAGCCATAGTAAAAAAAGCAATTACTGAATCTGCAATGCATTTAAAACTTGATTAAAACCGCAATATTCTGAACGCAAATACGAGAAGCATTCAACCAAATTTTAATTTCTCTGTTTTATTTACTTAAAACGTCACTATATTCTAATATACTAAATACATTATCTTGCAATGATAGCTCAGTGGTTAGCGAGGTTGGATCGCTCGCAGGCGTGGGTTTTATATTCCAAATAAACTTGATCTTCCGGAGACGAAAAACATCATGAGGAAACCATAGCATGATGGTTCGATACTTTCTAGTACTCGTATGGCTAGCTATATCACCAAGTATCTAAAATTGTGTTCCAGTAGTCCCACTCGAGAGCCAGTTTTAATTTTAAGCTAGATGTATTTACTATCTTAACATTTAAAATCTATGCATTATGTACTTTACTAAACAAGTTCATGTAAACTGGGTTATGTATAAATGAATAATTGAATAAATGTATATATTTTTTTTATTTACCTTCAACTACACCGCTACTTAATATTAGGTAAGCTGTTGTCAAATACCTAGCCAGCAAACAAAAAAAAACATCGCATCTTGTCGTGCGTCGTAGAGATAGGTATACAGATAGAAACTTTTTATTGTGCACACCAGAAATAAAATAAAAATGTACAGAAAACAAGAGCCTGAGCTAGTACCACAAGCGGAAGCCTAATCGCTAAAAGCGATTTCTTCAAACCAGGAATGGAAAACAGATTACTGAATAAGATCGAAGAAGAGTTGTTGTAATTTAATATCTATTTTTATCGGATCTTTAATTTGTTTTCTAAATTAACATTTTCTTTAGAGGGTTGGACAGTGAACAATACAAAACATAATCCCAACTTAATAATACATGACTTGGAACAAAGCGACTGCATTCGGGGTTTCCGCAATTTTAATTAAATCTCAGACTGTACTAACACCGGGTGCGTAAAAATGCCATTCCAGTTTTAATTTAATTGAGGAGTATGACAGTGTTAATACTTTCTTTTTATGTCTTTGTCCCTGTTAAAGAGGCACGTAAATGTACGTTACGAACTTTATTTGGCATGCGTAACTTACAGGGTTATAAGATTGGGTTGTACTAAGCTGAAAGGAGGTCATTGTGTAGCAATGATAGCTCCGTGGTTAGCGCGGGCGAATCAAACGCCGAAGAACTTGAGTACAACCCCTAACAATAAGCTTGAGCTGCCGGTGAAGGAAAAACATCGCGATCAAATTATTGCATGTTGGGTGGGTATTCTCTAGTATTCGGCTGGCTTGCTACCATTCTCAAATTGAAAATCTACCGCCAAGCACCTAACGGTGTATTCCGGTAGCCTCAATTGAGAGCCGGAACCATTCCAGGCTAGATGTGCGTCTTCGACCACACCGTCACATCAGGTGAGCTGGTATCAAGTAAAAAAAAAGGTATTATTATTCTTATATTGATAATATATTTTACATTGATAGTATTTTTATATTGACATATTTTGTATTGACGTACTATTTATTACGCTACATTTATTTTGACATTTTTGTTTTTATTCTTTGACATGTTATCAGTATTCTTGACATACTTTAATTTGACTTGTAACTTTAGTGCTACCAATAAAATGTATGTGGTAACTAGATACGAGTTGTTCACGTACCTATTTGAATAGAGAAAACAAAACATGTATCAATACTATTTCCACTTCAAAAACCTATTTCAAAGCAGATTTCCAATTCTTTGTACATTTCCCTCCATTGTTGACAATTCGAACAATACATTCGGTCTATTTTCTTTGAAACACCGAGGACAGAGAAATAAATCCCGACATTTAACCGGTTTATTTGTTTGATTTTTGCTTCGAGTCTAGACGTGGGATATTAGGGTGTGATTGCAAAGGCCATGAAATTAGATTTTTTCACTTCACTAACCATGTACTGAGATTTCGCTCGCATTTTCTTGATTGATCAAAAATAAAGTATAAAATAGCTTTTTATTATTCTTTGTTTTTGCATCGTACTTTGTGCATTTGCCAGTATTGAGTATTTCGATATTTTCAAGTAGATATGTATATTTTAGTTTAATACTTTATTGCACTTATGATTAAATATTAATGTACAATAGGAGAATTTATTACTAAAAATCGAATGAAAGTTACGGTCAAGTCCGGTCATGCCACTTTATTAGAAACTTTGACGTAGTTTTAAAAGAAATATAAAAATACATGCTTTGAAATATTATATCACGTTCCCACATTCGTGCATATGATCCATCACTTTATTGTTAGGATATGATTTTCTGCGTTCACACCAAAACTACAACTGCTTTTTTATACAATTTTATATCTAAGGTATTTCTTCCAAATTTCCATGATAGAATCTCTCTGTTCTTTTTTCTCATCTGTGGCGAATGGTCTGCATTTACCGCGTAGAACGTGGACTGACTTGTAGAGTATACGATTGTTTTTGTAAGTACGTCCAGTAGAGCGATCGCACGAAGTTTCCCGTAGCTTTTCCGTAAATGGTAAAGTCGCGTCTATCTGTTTTTCTGTTTTCGTCTACTAAGCCACGCAATGGATATTGATACAGTTTTCTTGATTATTTAGAGATATGTTATTTGACATACATAATTTATGTATATATAAAAAAAAGTTTTTAAATTTATTTACAAATTTATAAAAATGTGGCTACAATGTTAGCAAGTATTATCACGCTGAATGACAATACTAAGTTTTTGATCAAAATAGTTCTGTTCAACCAGCATTCTGTTCATCTGACGTTTCCCCTAAACGTCAGCCATGCCCTTATATAGATTATGAGTGGCCGACCTCCACGAACTTAAAGTTTAAATCCCAAACGGCACAAACAATAATTACATTCTATCTAAATAACTGTGCCGTTTGAGGTTTTCGGCTTTAGATGCGTAGGCATCAGCTGAGATTTTAATGAAAGGTTCTATAAACAAACAAATTTGCTTCTTAATTTTCAACTTTTGCGGATCAATTCAATGTTTTTTGTTTTAAATTAAGTCGCCAAAATAAAGTGTCCCCGAGCGAAGCCGGAGCGGGTTGCTTCGTTTCTAATTTATATTGCCACGTCTCTTGCATAATAGAATTTAAAATCCCGCACAAAATATCTACAACGAACAATTTTTATCAAAAGAAATCTCACAAAGAAACCGAAAGAGCGACAATTGTTGCACACAAAGGGTGTAATCGAAAACTGACATTGTTTGGGTACACTTTAAAGCAGAAAACTCTTTTAACCTTTACATTGCACGCTAATATGACGATAAAAAAATTGAAGATAGAATCGATTACAGAACAAAGCTGATGTTGGCTCAGTGGCAGTTAGTTGGCGTGATAGCGCGGTCAAATCACAGAAAGAGAAGCTGGCGAAGCAGAACTCGATCGTATAATGACAGGTTACTTTATACTGAATCTGCTGCCGAGAACCTAGCGGTATGATTCGGCAGTCCCACTTTTCCATTCCAAGGTGTGCTTACCATATTCTACCACATCATCACTCAACTTGTTGGAGCGTATTAATTTTAAAGTACCCAGACGTTCCGTACGCAATTTTAAACTATTTAGCATCCCGCCTGCTTACAATAATGTATCACAAAACAACCCTCTTGCAAAGATGTGCCGCACATATGATGGTTTAAGGGATCTCAGAGACATATTCTCCTGTAACTTCTTTTCCTTTAAGCTTAGTGTCTGTAAAGCTTTCCAATAAATTTGTATTACTTATTTAAGTAGTAACACATAAGTCGGTTTATATTTACATATAAGTTGTGTATAGTTGTAATTGGGCCTTAGGCTCACTACGATATCTTAATTATATAATACATTACATATACTAAGTAGCCTAAGGTCTGTAACTGTACCTATATCAATAAAATAAAAAATAAAATAAAATAACATCAGAAGAGCTGTGATTAGCCTGTCAACAATAAAAAAAATGCTTTGTGAACTCAGATAATAATTTTATATCAACATCATTACAGAGCTTTTAAAGCTAAATAAAACTTCACAAGACACACAAATGCTTAAGACTGAAATTATTTTGACTGCTAACATTTATTTACCATCCTTAGTGAAATTGCTACTCAAACTAAATAAATACAATTTATATAGAAAGTCAGTTTATCATAATAGATTTGCAGTTAAAACAAATGAGTTTATTAGGAGACCAGAAGAATGAAATATTCGTGAAGTTACCTTTGAGGCCGGCGGTGGAACACTTCAGGCTGATATAACATAATGTTTAATCGTTACTATACGCTATCGTTTTGGGTGCTAGCTGTAAAGATAGCTTTATTTTAATTTCAGATGGAAAATAGAAACCAGTTTTTTGAAATACACATTACAAGAAAAGTTAAGTACTACCAGATCTAAAGGACAAAACAAGACAAGAGCCTAGTTCATTATAATCTTTTGCCTCAAATTTTGTAAAGCTATGTTAGTTTATTTATTTATATTGTTTTCGTTAAATTTAAAAGCATTGTTTATAACGTGTATAATGAATGTAATTTTTTTTTGAAGTCCAACCATGTTATCACATGAGTGACAGTAATGTCTTGCTGAAAATAAAGTTTCTTTAAACCTTTAAACCTAATCAATCGATGGAAATATCTAGTTCCCAAAACTAGTAGTGAAAAAATATAATACCTACAAACGAACTTCTAAAACAATATTAAGTTAAACATTAAGTAAAGGAACAACAACGCGGTCCCAAAATGTCACAAATTTAGAATTTGTGTAATCTGGATTTATTACTACGATTGCGCACTCAAGAACCTGATAAGGACACCCTGGGGGGTGATTGGGGAATCATGTCACAGTAACTTTGTCTGGGATATATTGGAAGGTATGGCTAGGACGAAATGAAGATGAGGCGAGAGGGGCGAGAATTTTATTATGTTATCGCTATACATTTCCATATAATTATGTACCTAATAATAATACGCTTATCAATGAAAAAAATACTTGTAAAGAAGGAAATAAATTATTTGCATCAATAGTTAAACAAATTTTGCACACATTTTTACCGGTCCTGCTTTAAATTTTGCACACTTTTTTGGTAAAATATCTACTTCAAGCTGTAGGACGTGGGTTCGATTCCCACCGGAACAAACATCTATGTGACGATAAAATGCTAGCTCTGTGCCTGGGTGTTCTGTAAGTATTTACAAAAAAGTATATAAGTATTATATTAGTTATCGGATTCCCATGTTACAAGCTTTGCTTAGTTTGGGGGTAGATGGCGCTGTGTGAAATGTCCTACGATATTTATTTATTTCCCGGAACATTGCAAATACTAAATAGAGTCGAAGTACTCTCTTACTACTCTGAATAGGTTAGTCGATACTATGAGATCATCTACGCATGCTACAGATACTGTATAATACAACAGCTGATTAATATATAGAGAGAAGATAATTGTAAAACTACCTACATTTTTCGTCTTTGAAATATTCAGATCACAGATTTTCAAATGTTTTAAATTGAGTGCGATGTTGTGCCATTATAACACACTTTTATTTATCTCTAATGCGGCCCTGGTTGGTATAATAAGTTTTCTTTGCCGTGATAAATTGCGCAATCAAAACCCACTTAGCGACCTTTTATTTTGTAAGTAGCAATCGCGTCAATTCTTCGCATATTTCGCATGATTAGTGATCGACTGGATATATTAATTAAGAAATTTTCGTAAAATTTCGAAACATACCTTAATTTATGATGAAAGCTTGTTTGTATGGCTTAATTTCACCATCTTGTGAGATAAATTAATTTTATTTGACGGTTTGATAACCACGAAATAAGAAAATGTACAATTCATTTGTATATTATACATAGTTGCTGAGTATTAAGTCAGTTCTTGTGTCTTGAGTCTTCAGTGTTTGGCTATAGCTCACTTGATGTTAAGTGACGGTGTGATCGAAGATGGTAAAGCACACCTGCCTGGAATGGAACTGGCTTTCAAGTAAGGCTGCCGTAACACACCGCTCTAGCGGCAGGTTTTTAATTTGAGGGTGGTAGCTAGCTTGTTACCACCCTACCACCATGATATGGTTTCCTTATAATGCCTTTCCTTTACCGGCAGCTCAAGCTCATTTTTGGGGGTTGAATCCACGCTCTTTGGCGTGTGAAAAGACCGCGTTAACCACTGAGCTATCATAGCTACTTCTTACAATTTTACAATATAAAGACAAAAAGGTTGAAAAAATGATTTTTTTTCTTAGGACAATGTCCCTGGTCCCGCCAGGAGGCACCGAGTCGCCGAGCCCGCGGCGCGCCGTCAGTCCACTGCTAGAGATGCGGCGGCCGCACTGCACGCTGGCCTGCGACTATTGCGCTGCTGTTCTTGAGGACAAGTTCAAACGTAAGTGGAGTCGACTGACAGTTAGAATTACGTTGACGTTTTTAAGGCTAGAGTGAAAAGATTTCTTTTACATCGGCGTGCTTCATCCTCGGCCACACCGTCGCTTTCTATCAGACCAAATGATCTCTGCCAGGGAACCTTTGTAAGTACTAAATAGAGTGATTTACCGCAAATAAAGACCAACATAAATACCAGCAGCTATGATTTCACTGTAAAATTATGCTCTATTTGTCCATAAATAGCAAAAAACTATTTGTATGGAAATCGAACCACCTTAAATAAGGTTAGCATTCACGTTGACATTTTAAAATGCTAGTAGTAAGTGCTAGATGGTCATGCAGGGTAGAATGATATTTTTATTTTAAAAAGCATTATTTTCTAGTCATGTTATTCAAATGACCTGTTCCATTTGAATTTCATGATCTCTCAAGCGGGGTCTTTTCACGTTACTTTATATGAATGTTTCATAGAGAACCCAAGGTGATTCATACGGATCTTGCAGTGAATCATTGAGGTACAGTATTCGAGATTTATCGATTCGAACCTGATGTGGGTCGTATCGGAATTAAATCCAAGTAAACTTTCGTTTAAGTGTTTAAGTAACATTACGTAGCGATGATAGCTGTGGCTAGCGCAATCGTTTTACCCGCCAAATGACGTGGGTTCAAACCCCCAACAATGAGCTTAAGCTGCCGGTGAAGGAAAGACATCGTGAGGAAACCATAGCATGGTGGTAGGGTATTTTATATTACTCGGCTGGCTATCTACCACCCGTCAAGTTTAAAATCTGCCGCCATGCACCTACCAAGTGTGTTCCGGCTGCCTCACTAGAAAGCCAGTTCTATTTCAGGCTAGGTGTGCTTTAACTACAGGTGTGCTAAACACTTAACATCAGGTGAGCTGTAGTCAAACACCTAGCTTGCCATAAAAAACACTAGTTTCTGTCTCAAACTCTTAATACTTTGATTACTTTAAGCTTTTATAATACAAAAGTAGCTACACAAACACTATTTTGAAATTATTTACCATAGACTGGTACGATTTATCTAACCCAGGTGCGTGGGATGGCGCCATCAATATAGGATAGTGGGAACGAAAATATTTTCTTTCCATTTTATACTATCCCGCAATTCGTAAATTTATAGAGGCAAATTTATCAAACCATATATTCCGTTCAAAATGTTTTTTCAATCGAGCTTAATAGAGTACAAAATTACAAATGATGAAGCAAATTGGCCACGTTCGCTTCGTTTACACATTTTTTATACAAACATCAAGAATGTGGAACTGTATTGCGTGCAATTTGTGTGTCTTTAAATAAATAAATATTGTAGGATATTTCACACAGTACCATCTGACCCCAAACTGAGCTTGTACTATGGAGGTCAGATTACTGACAGAATACATAAACACTTTCTTTATTGTAGATACATACTTATAATAAATATACAGAACACCCAGACGCAGAACAAACATTGTTTATGCCAATTTATGGGAATCGAACCCACGCCCTTCAGCTCTTGAAGCAGACATTCTACCAATGAACCAACAGGGCTGTTAGATTAAATCCAGAGTATATAGATTTTTTCTGACTAAGCGTGCTCCATCCTAGACCACGTCACTCCTTAATATCTACGTTTCCTGGAGCCAACCTCTTTCTACATATACACATAAACAGTCTTACGACGTACTAACATAACTTAAATAAACTTAGTATAATGCACGCAAACCTATAAAAAAAAATATATTTTTGGAGATGAAGAGAATGTTTGTGTGTTGGCAATAGGTAGCGCAGAGATGCGGAACCGAGGCACGTCCCCACTATCAGCATCTCCACGGCAGTCCTTGACTGGCGAACCGCCTTGGACGCTGCCGGATGACGACCGACCCGACTTCTCAGCACTTAAAGAAAACATACAAAAGATCAACAAGTGAGTACTGTCTTGTCTTCGAAGTGAGATACTTACCTTACAAAGCTTGTTACTTATACATTGGAAAACGTTAACCTACTTGCGGTTTCCGAGCTTGCCGGTGATCTCATAATGAAGGAAAGGAAATTCACTTAAAAAGCGCCATCTACTGAATTGATATTTCACTACTATGATATGGCTAATGTAATTAAAAAAAGACTGAAACACGCACAGAAAGTGGTGCCATCTAGATTCGCCACATTTTATATTCATTATTCATCATTATTTAAAAAAATAAAATAAAAACTATGCTGGCTGTGGGTTGGTGGATTCACTCATTTTCGGAAACATCTTTGTCTGAATCTTTACTTTTCTATTCAAATTTGCTTCGTACAAAGTAACGTACTTTCCAATTATTACATACCTGGCTTCGTTGCCGAGTGGTCTCAGTATGAATGCGAATATCTAAAATGGTAACATCATGGGTATGTTACCTGAAATTGGAGATTGCTTGAACTATAGTCTTTTTTTGCTAATTGTAAGGAAGCAAAAAAGTCACTAATCGTGAAAAAGCTCTCGCATATTGTGGACCCGTAAAAGTCTCGGACTTGCCGTTCGATTTTAGCCACTTCCTACTGACCTAGGACGCTTCGAGTCAAATGTAAATAAAGCCCTTACCGCAGTCAGGGCGTCAACGATATCGTATTGATATCGTTGACGACGATATCGATATGATATATTTAGCAAGCATCGGGCCTCAACACTTCTAGCAAATTTTCATCAGCTTCGTCAACCTATAATAATTTGCAAAAAGATAGTTTGAAAGATCTCAATTTTAGTTCAAGTTACGATGTAGGTCACAGAAAACATGACAAATCTTTATTTGTCATGTTTTCTGTCATCACTAATCTTCTGAACAGGAAACTTCACATTTTTAATCAATGTAATTTTTTATTCGATATAGCCGGGTAGTAGTAAAATAGAAAACCCGTTTAAATGGAGTGCAACTGGTTAACTGTTACTCTCTACTCTTCCCTATTTTCTTTACCTTTTGGTACCTTTATTAATTCTTTTGTTTACTCTTCAACAGGGACTGCGAAACTTCAACGCGACTCGACATGCTTCTCACTCAAGTGGAACAGTACGCGAACAATCTAGAAGCTCTGGTAGAAGAACGGACTTCTGATTACTTGGAGGAGAAGCGCAAATGTGAAGAACTACTCTACCAACTTTTACCTAAGTATGTATGCACTAGTCAGTCGCTGTAGTTAATATGAGCAACGTTGGCTAAGAGACTGACTCTGAATACGCAGTAAAAAATCAGTTCTTTTATAGCAATGCCATTCAATTTTAACAAAAGTATGGAACACAATTTCTGTCCCATTACTTTTACATAAAAAAGCTTTATTATTTTCGTAAGGAATATATTTTTCACTACCTGAATGTGCGGCACCCCATATGCATTAGCACTTTGCCTTCCACCGCGCGTCTTTATAAACCTCATTCAAAGTATCATGAACCTTTAGCGAAATAATTTCTGACGATTTCTAGTTGTACGCTTACCAACTAACATCAATTGATTTTTATTTAATTATATAGAATTTTAATGTCATTTTAAGATAGATACATTGGTTGGGTGTTTTATTTTTATTGACATTGTACGAGTTTTGACCATAGCTGACCTGATGTTAAATGACAACGTGGTCGAAGATACGGTAGAATTTCAACTTGGCGGTAGCTAGCCAGCCGTGAACTAGAAAGCAGCCTACCATGCTATCTTCTACGATGTACGGGTTTTGGATGATGTTTTCCTTTACCAGCAGCTCGAGCCTGTTATTAGGAGTTAAAACCACATCTTTCAGCGTGCGATCCAACCAAGTGTGATTACAATTCACCTAATATTACAAACACATCTCTAGGTTGGGAACTAACTCTATATTTTTTCTAGAAGAAAACAAAGTTCGAAGTTACCCTAAGTAACGCTTAGAGTTATTTGTATTTATTTTGCGCAAGCTGGGACTCATAAAATAAATTAGCCAAACCTCGTAAGGGGTTACTCAAGTTCATACTAGAATTTTATGCCTAAAACCCTAATCTTACAGAACCTTTCCTGATGAAATAGACATGTAAGGAACCAAAAAACGTCTTGTATACTGGTCTGAACCGTGAATAGGCTTGCAAAAAATGGCGGTTGACAGGCGGACAGGCCTTTACAACCCTTATTACCGGGGAGAAAATGTCGTATGGATTTATTCTGACACACAGAACCCACAAGGTTTATTTAAAAACTTTGCTAGAGTTCAAATTAAAATAGACTGCTATGAATTTCAGAAATTTAAAGCAGTCTATTTTAATTTCTGTCTACATAAAGAAAGGAATGTTTCACACGGAGATCGCAAATGATAACAATTGGAAAAATAAATACGCAAAACTGCACTATGCATTTAATAGGTGTCGTATTTGATTTTTATTAGTAAGATTACCCTAATTTCCAAGCTATAGAAAAAAAAATTAAAACTTGGGAACAGTGCTCGTAGCGGCGGTATTTGTACCGCCAATATATCTAGTTGTTTCTAAAGATATTAATATCTTAAACCTTTGTAGATCTTCTTTACATGTGACTGTCATTGAACTTTCATTACACGGTTTTTTTTTAATCTTTTATTTATTTATACAGGGTTTTAATAAAATGACACCCTTATAACAAAACAAAATATGTACAATCATTAATTAAGTTGAGCTCTTTGTTTAATAGCTGCACTATATACGTCGAACAATCTTTTAGCATCCGGAGAGTCGGGCTCGCTCAGTATACTATTACAACCACCAATTATTAAACGGCTTGACAGACTTGAATCACATTTTTAATGTATATTTGAGTATATCTGTATGATTTAGGTTCAAAATTGGACTTGCTAGGTGGTGTTGAAATCGTACACCGGGTACAAAATACCAGACATTCAGCTAGTATTGATACCTTTTTTTATGCTTGACAGACTAAATGACCACAGATCAGAAGATGGTTAACACACCTAGCCTGGAATAAAACTGCTCTCGCTAACCACTGAGCTATCATTGCTATACATCTATATTACTATAGATCTATATAATACGTAATATTATAGCGATACACTTATCTCTATACACATACATTTTATTGATCTTACCTTCTTCCTGTAAATTGCATTGGATCACGCAAGTTTGAAATAAAAAAATATGTCCCGACATCGTCTTCGTTTGAAAATCATTGCGTGATGTCTACCAAAGCGGCGCAACGCACCGCACGACGTTGAATCACAACCTTGGCTTACGACTCGTCTTCACTTGCGTCACAAAATTCTTTTTTAACTTATTGAATTGGACTTTACCCCTGCGGGCTGGTTTAGTAGCAAAGAGATGAGAGCGATATTGAAATAAAAACTACAATTACATATGTATTTATAATCCCGGATAAACAGTGGTGAGGGGAGTGCCACCGACCTTGTGTGATCCGTGGCAGCGCTCCTGTTGTGGTCACGGGGTGTTTTTCCTCCTCGGGGTTTTATATCAATCCATAGGCACAAAACTCAAAGACCCCGACGGCACTGGTCTCACACGCGGTACCGCGGCGGTCGCTCCAGAAGGATGGAGGAATAGAAAAAGGCAATGTCTGCGCTCGCGCACCTCGAGTGTCGAGGATGCACTCTCAGCTCCGGGAGACGTGCGTCGTATCCGGAAGCTTGTCTCACACTCTCGTCGCGTCGGTTTATGCACCAACACAACGAAGTCTCAATAGGCGCGTAGCAAGTCCACCAACACCAATACTCGAAAACTAATGTTTGTCTATGTGTGGTCACATGATAGTAGAAATGCATTTTACGCGCGAACTCAAATTTGTATATAGAACAAAAGGGAAATTAACCGAACTCTGGTTCGGTGTACGAACCATACCGCTCACCTTGAAAGAACATTTTCTTTCAATACTCACTCAATAATCATGAAAATGAAACTACTTAATATTATTATTACTCTAACTCTAACTCTAAATAAATGTTAGGCACTTACACAAAAAAGTACCTGACTCTCTGTACATTTACTACTCTGTGGGAAGCTTGCAAACCTTTGCGACTGCACGCTTATACAGTGTCTTGCCGGCTTGCAAGGTAACGACTCTTATTTTGTTATCAGTACCGGGATGAAGGGCGTGTACACGAGCTAACTTCCACCTCAGTGGAGGAAGGTTATCATCGCACATGACAACAATATCTCCTACTCGTACAGGTGAACCAATATCTGTGTACCATTTAGTACGTTGTTGTATCTCATGCAAATACTCGCGGCTCCATCGCTTCCAAAAATGTTGAACACATTGTTGTACCCAACGCCACCTAGGTAGCCTGTCGGGGTTCGAGTCCGTCAGAGGAATATCAGGAAGGGCCGTCAAAGGGCCACCTACTAGAAAATGGGCCGGAGTAAGGGGCAGCGGATCGGCTGCATCCGCACTCAAACTACAAAGCGGCCGCGAATTAATCACGGCTTCAATTTGACACAACAAAGTGTGCATCTCATCGTAGGTCTGCACTCGCGTACCTACGACTCGATAAAGATGTCTCTTAACTCCTTTCACCCACGTCTCATGCAAAGATCCCATGTGGGGCGACTGGGCTGGCTGGAAATGCCAAGTGATACCCTGTTGCAAAGTTTGAGAATTCAAAGCAGTTTGAACAGAATCATTTCTCAAGAACTCATATAACTCGCGTAAATAGTTGTTGCAACCAACAAAGTTCCTAGCACCGTCCGAGTACAGATCGGTAACCATGCCTCTACGGGAGGTGAATCGCCGCAAAGCCGCAAAAAAACTCTCGGTTGTACAATCGCTCACTAACTCAATATGAACACATTTCACGCTCATGTCAACAAAAATAGCCACCCACGATTTTATGACTTTTGCATTTCTCACTTTATTAGCTTGCACATAGAAGGGACCTAGGTAATCTAGGGTCGATCGCGAAAAAATGCGCTGCGGCTGGACTCGAACCGCAGGCAGCGGCGCCATAGCCGGCCGCGACGGCACCGGCCGCGCGCGAAAACAACGCACGCACAGAAACAAACGTTTCCGTATAATATCTCGACTCGATAAAATCCAATACTTACGGAGGAGTAGGTATTGAATTGTTTGAGCGCCAGCATGCAGGTGCATGACATGGGCATCGTCAATAATTAAGCTCGTTAAACTATGTTTTTTAGGTAAAATCAATTGATGTTTTGTCTCATAAGGAAGCAAAGATTTATGCAAGCGTCCCCCCACACGCAAGAACTCCGACTTATCAATGAATGGATCGAGCCGTCTCAGCTGATTGGAAGGTCGTTGATACTTTGCAATGTTTACAAACTCGTCGTGAAAAACTTGATGTTGCACTAAATATATCAATCGATTTAGGGAAAAATTATACTCGTGGACTGTTAAGTAATTTGGATGTGAAATTTTCTCTTTTTTAACTCGCGACTTTAGAATGAAGTAAAATCGAAAAATGTAAGAAGTGACTCGAACTAATTTACCTAAACTCGAGTATTTATCAATAAACTCAATCTCCTCGACCTGAGTAGCAGGTAATGACGCAATAGGTATATTACGTTTCTCTTCGCTCGTAGCGGGAATGTACTTAGATTTTGGCCAAGCAGTGGGTTCCTCGCGAAGCCACTGAGGACCGTGAAACCACATATCATTTTGCAAGAATGTGGAAGGTAATTGACCTCGGGAAGGCGCATCACTCGGATTATGAGCCGACGGAACATATCCGAAACGACAATTTGGAACTCTGGTAAGAATCTCACTTGTGCGATTGGAAACGAAAGTTTTCCACTCATAGGGCGGTGATCGGAGCCACGCAAGCACTACTGATGAGTCTGACCACGCGAATGTCTCCTCCAGGTTGACACGACCATGATAAGTGTTTTGTACTTTTTCAATAAGCTTAGATAACATCACGGCTGCCATAAGCTCGAGGCGAGGTATGGACAGGCACGGTGATATCGGCGCGACACGCGTTTTCGCCAAGATAAGAAAACTTTGCACTTGCTTAGTGACGTCATCGATATGACGTACGTACACGCACGCTGCCATGGCACGCTCGCTCGCGTCACAAAAACCATGAAGCTGGACATTACTCGATGGGAAAAATACCTGACGAGGTATTGAAACTCGGGACAAAAGAGGTAACTCTTGGACGAACGCTGACCACGCGTTTACAATGTCAATTGGAGGTCGTTCGTCCCACTGAAATCCTCGGATTCATAATAGTTGAATCAGGTGTTTTGCGAAAATTGTCACAGGTGAAATCCAACCTGCAGGATCGTAAATTTTAGCAATCTGAGATAAAATACTCCTCTTTGTGATAACATTCGAAGTGCATTTTACACTGAATGTGAAACAGTCTGACTGGGGATTCCACTGAAGCCCTAAGACTTTAGTTTGGTTGTCTCTTTCCATGGGAGCGAAGGACACGCCCTCTTGCCGCTCACCATGAATAACTGGCGCTTGAACTGCAGCTAGTAAAGCTGGCGAGTTGCTGTGCCACTTATGTAACTCAAAACCGGCTGATTTACAAATACCTATCAACTCTCTTTGCAATAAAAGCGCATTCTCCTCGTCACTCACTGTGCAACACACATCATCGACAAACATTTGGTCCAATAGAACCTTGGACGCAAGTGGAAAAGATTTCGCTTCGTCGTGGGCCAACTGCTGCATAGTTCGAAGGGCCAAATAGGGCGACGAACCGACTCCAAATGTAACCGTACACAAACGATAATCGCGAATTGGCTCGCTCGGTGAAGTACGCCACAAAATTCTCTGAAGATCACGATCGGACTCGCGAACATTAATGTTTAAATACATTTGCCTAATGTCGGCTAGCAGCGCAACACTATGCACTCGAAACTTCAGGAGAATGTCAATAATATCCTGATGAAGCTTGGGACCTGTCAAAAGGACATCATTCAAGGAAATTCCGTTAGAACTCGGACAACTCGCGTCGAACACAACACGAACACGAGTAGTCGTAGAAGACTCTTTAATCACGCAGTGGTGGGGAATGTAGTAAGTACTACCTAACGTTGGAGGCTCGGAAACCGGCTCCATGTAACTCAACTCTAAATACTCTCGCAAGCACGCATGGTACTCGGCCTTAAGACTCGGGTTCCGCTCCAAACGATGCTCAAGTTTGTGGAACCGAGCTAAAGCAATGTCACGGGACTCGCCAAGGGATGGTGCATCAGGTTTACGGGGTAAAGCTACTGAGTACCTTCCTGTAATATCACGAGACTGTGTACTCTCGAAAATAGACTCGCATAGACGTTCCTCGGGGGTAAGTACCTTCACCTCAGGTACAGACTCCAGTTCCCAGAATTTTTTCAAGTCGCTGTCATCGGAAAATGAGCTAAAACAAGCTTGAACTGGGGACGAAGTCGGAGACTCGAACGCTAGCTTACCTAACAATAAATAACCAAATACGCTATTTATCGCGATCGGCATATCAGGACCTCCTGTAATCACGTTACCTAACAACACGTGAGGTAAAATATCCGCACCTAATATCATCTCGATCGGTTGAGGTAAATAATAAGTAGGATCGGCAAGACTCAAATTTTTAATATGTTTCCAACCGGAAACAGGCAACTCAACACTCGGCATGCACGAATGTGTAAGTTTCGGCAGAATTAACGCATCAATAGGTATTGACGGTTGAGACTCATTTCTCGGCGTGATACAAAACGACACAACTCCTTTCGGACGAATGGGTGAACCATCTCCTATACCATAGATCGGCGTGTTGGAAAACCTCCGTTTAAGCCCTAATCTATTAGCGCACCCTTCCGTCAGGAACGAAACCTGTGAACCCGTATCAACCATTCCACGAACTGTCGACAATTTCTCAGTACCTACGTATACATCGACGAGTACTGTAGCAAGCAATACCGTCCGTGTCGGAACAGAACGCGCAATGGACGACGCACAATCTATTTGTGTCGCTGAACTCGACGTTACTACATTAAGTGGTAATGAAGACTCATTGCAATTCTCAGAACTCTGTATTGAAGATATCTTTTTCTCACTCGAACTCGGAAACTCGCTCTTATTTTTGAAACAAATAGAACTATGGTGGTTCTTAGAACACACCCGACATACAAACTTAGACGGACACTGTGAAACAATGTGTGATTTTCCTAAACAATTGAAACAAATATTTCTTATCTTAATAAACTCGTAACGATCGTGAGGTGACCAATTCATAAACTTTGTACATTTGGTCAATGAATGTTGACCGTCACAACAAACGCATTTGTTATCTCTATTCTCAGAACGTGAAGATCGAAACTCGTTTGAGCTCGGAATTTTATTAGTGTTCGGAGTGCTAACACTGAGCGCTCGGAAACTAGCACGTTGAGCCGACGACGGTGACGAGTTGCCCCCGCCACGCCACTGAGGAACTTTCGAACTACCTTCATTTTGACATTTTTTCTCACTTGACTCGACAATCTCGCTCGCTATTAAATCCTTTTCTAAGAAATCGACTAATGACTTTACACTCGGTATCTCGGTAGGTTTTTTCAATGTCAACTCGAAACGCTTACGAATAGATGAAGGTATTTTACGTAGTAAAATGTGCAACAACATAAAACTCCATTCATTAATGGGAAAACTCATCACTTCTAACGCTTTTATGTTCTCCTGATAAATATTTAATATGTTACGCAAACCTACGGATGGGTTTCTTTCGGAACACGACTCGATATCAAAAATGCGATCAAGATGTTTGGAAGCGATAGCTCGTTTGTTTGAATATCTCGCAATTAAAATGTCTAACGCGACGGAATAATTTGTATCCGTGATGGGTATGGATTTAATGAGATTGAATGGCTCATTTTTTAACGTAAGGAGTAAATACCTAAATTTCTCAGACTCGTTATAATTGTCATTATTGTGTACAACTGCTCGAAATAAATCGTAATAAGAAGTCCATTCGGTGGACTCGCCGGAGAATGAAGGCAACGGTAAAACAGGCAACTTATTCGTGTGACAATGACCGTGATTAGATTGCATTGAAGTATTTAAATACAATGCTTTGCTCATACGTCTCCCTTCATCGTCCCGTCTCCTCAGCTCGTCTACATGACTCTGTATAGCGTAGTAATAATCATTAAATTGATTTCGAAATTGCAATTGTACATCTCGATCAAAGGTTTGTAACTTCAACAATGACTTCTCGATTTTAGTTTGTAATTTTATGAAATTTCTATGAATTTGTTGAATATCTCTTGCTCTAATTTTAAATTGTTGTTCGTCTTTATCGTGATACTCTAAAATACGTTTGACTTCGTCAAGTATAATTTCTCGCTCGTAAATATCTTGTTCCGCCATATTGTAGGTCGAAGTTCGGCGCAATACAAAAATGGGCAAAAAACAGGATGAAAACTCAATAAAAGCTCAAAATATTGTCGGGATTTGTAAGATCGCACGACAAACTCGGAAAATATACACGATTACTCGGAAAATATGAATGATTACACGAAAACTCACGGATTATATTACTAACAGCGGTATGCATGTAATAAATTTTAAGGAAAAATAATGTGACCACAGCATAGAAAACAAAGGATCCGGCTCGAATGGATCAAAAAAATATGGTGAGGGGAGTGCCACCGACCTTGTGTGATCCGTGGCAGCGCTCCTGTTGTGGTCACGGGGTGTTTTTCCTCCTCGGGGTTTTATATCAATCCATAGGCACAAAACTCAAAGACCCCGACGGCACTGGTCTCACACGCGGTACCGCGGCGGTCGCTCCAGAAGGATGGAGGAATAGAAAAAGGCAATGTCTGCGCTCGCGCACCTCGAGTGTCGAGGATGCACTCTCAGCTCCGGGAGACGTGCGTCGTATCCGGAAGCTTGTCTCACACTCTCGTCGCGTCGGTTTATGCACCAACACAACGAAGTCTCAATAGGCGCGTAGCAAGTCCACCAACACCAATACTCGAAAACTAATGTTTGTCTATGTGTGGTCACATGATAGTAGAAATGCATTTTACGCGCGAACTCAAATTTGTATATAGAACAAAAGGGAAATTAACCGAACTCTGGTTCGGTGTACGAACCAAACAGTATCTTGTGTAATTTGTACTCGACAGTTGTCATTATTACAGCAAGCAAGGAATGAACTGTACATATATTCGGGATAAAAAGAAAAACCTATGTCAGTTTGATTTATTAATTGTATTCACTCGTGTGTATTAAATTATAAATAAAACACCACTATTTTAAGCCTTAACTCTCAAAAAATGTAGGTTTGGAAATAATACGATGTGACGACGTGATTTTTCCACGCTTCCGCCAAAACACTTGCAATACGGGTTAAATTAAATTCATAAAATCTGCCTTGTTCAGCAGGGAGAACAAAATTACAAGTGTAATTTAAAAATGGAACAAACTTTTTGCTCCGTAACGTGGCAACGAATTGAGGTACCTTTCAAATTTCAAACTGGCTTGCAAATCAAATGCTGTCATAAAGTAAACAAGAAACATATTGTTTTTATTTAATTTCGGCATCGCATTTTATGCATTATGCCAGTGTCATATATTTCGGTAGGTATTATCAAGTAAGTTCAAAGCTATGTACCAGCTCTATTGAGTCATCCGAATGATTACAATACCCATAGAATTGTCAGTGCATTGTCTCCTTTTAAAACTTTTAATCATCATCATAACCAGCCTACAGCATAGTTCTCTGCTAGACGTAAACCCAATCTAAGCCACACTGCACATCACGATTTTCAGCTTTTTGCTTCCAACTGTCTTGCTTTTATTGCAACTGTGGTGTGTGTAGTAGTGATTGTGAAATAGTCAAATGCGAGTTAAAACGAAATATTAGTAAAAAAGAGATGTAAAGATAATTGAGAGGTAAGATTAGATATAGTTAGTTAGTAAAGCCAGTAGATAAGTAAGATTCACTCTATGACTAACATAGGAAACAAGCAAACCACAAACCTGAGTACATTTCGTAATGCAAATGAAACCGGGCCAGAAGTGGTTTCCTTCCAACGTGTAGGTACGTCAAGAGCATCTAATTTCGCACTAGGACCTCGTGGTTACTGACAGTTCCGTAATATATTCTGAGGTTATGAACCGGGAACCGTTCGGGATAAGGGAAATAATTTACGTTGACATTACGAAATTATGTGATAGGATGGGTAAAAATTTAATATGGCATAAAGTCAAGGCTTCTGCGGTTGGCGTTTTAATTGTAAGGACATACATATTATGTATGAAAGTGTTGGACGTTAGGTTACCAGAGGAGCTATCCTTTTTCTACACACTTTTTTTGTTACAATTCAAATTTTTCATTTTTGTGGAAATAATCTTAGGACAGTCCAAGTCACATTCAAGTCCAGTCTTAGCGCAAAAAGTTAGCTGCAATCCAGTGGAGCAATGTAACCAGCATTTTGGGTATGTTGCCGAAAATTATTTAAAATATTGCGTTTGGGGTGAGAGGATGTTTGTTTGTGCAAATCCATGTTGCTATTTTTCTCCAATTCTACTAGTCCGATTTAGATGCAGCTTTCAGTTATGGGTTTGGGTTTGATTGGTGTATGTTCTTAGATAAGTGCGCGAAGACTGGATTTTAATGTGGACTTTTTTTACTTGGACTGTTCTAAGGCTTATTTAATTGCAGCGATTGCAGCGACAGATTGCATGTATAATTTATATAATTTCACTGTTATTTTCACAAATAAATTGAATTGATCCAATTTATCATGAACCACTAAAAATATTATATACTTGACACTTGTAGAAAGCGTTAAGTGCTATGATAATATTATATCACTTAACATCAGGTGAGATGTGGTCAAACACCTGGCCAATCAACCATTAAAAAAAATAAAAAAATATAACAAAGTCACTGTCCGCATCTGTCTGTTTATTTGGGTTCTTCTTCACTGTCATTTAGTTTTTTGTGTCAACATTTTGAGTACCTAATACACGCTGTTCTTTTTAAAACATATATAGAACAAACATGATTTGTTGTTTTTTAAATCAAATATTTGTTTCACAGATCTGTCGCCTCGCAGCTGATAATGGGTCAGCCCGTAATGGCGGAGACCTATGATCAAGTGACCATATACTTCAGTGACATCATTGGCTTCACCAAGCTCTCGGCTGAATCCACCCCTCTAGAGGTGGTCGACCTTCTCAATGACCTGTATACTTGTTTCGACTCAATACTTGAGAACTTTGATGTCTATAAGGTAAGCACACACATAAAACTATGATATGAAAAATTATCATTTATTACATATTTTGTAATAACTGTATCTAGCAATAATTATATTTTTTTAATCTAGATCATATTTATATCAAAACAAAAAAGATGTAAAATGGCCAACCAATCTGCGTGATTTTTGTGTACCTTGAGAGACCTTATTTTATGACCTTGACGAGTATTTCAAACTAAAAGATTATTAAATTATTAGTAATTTTTTTGTCGTGTCATTTTATTATATTTACAATATTTTTTGTATTGACATATTTTACATCGACAATACTTTTTTATATTAACATGTTTGTATATTAACATACCTTGTTTGACGTTTTGTTTTTTTTTATTTATTGGCATGTAATCAGTGTTTTAAAACCCATTCATCAAAATATTTTTTTTTTGCATTGCGGTGGCGATTATAACCTTTGAAGTGTATAAATATGTATTTGGGATGGAAGTACAAGATCGTACAGCTTAGTAACACATTCATCGATATTAATTCTATATTAAATAACCAGACTTGTGATCTACAAAAGCTACAAAATAAACCTACTATAGATATACCTAAGGTTTCTAGGTTTTCCAATACCCTTTTCAAAGGTCGTCGTCCATTCATTTATTATTAACGTAGGTAGGCATTATGACCTATCACAAATATCATACGGTCCCAATTTCATTAACATCCAAATTAATGATAGACACACAAGGTAAAAGGTTTTGCCACCTAATTTAATATTAGACATGTATACAAAACGTACGTGAGACTACAGATGGGTAGGCTCATAAATAATTCTTCACAGGTTTATGTAAATCAAGTCTACCCGAATATAAAAAAACTTATCCAACAACTAGGTTTAACAGATTTTAAATTATTTTGCAACATAATCCCACTCATATTATAAACTATCTGCGCCCCGCAGTGTTTACCCGCTACATGTTTTTAGGATAAAAAATAACCTATGGTTTATTCCATGGTGTCAGCTACCTCTATACCAAATTTCATCCAAATCCGTTCAGTGCTTTTTGCGTGAAAGAGTAACAAACATCCATCTAAACTTTCACAATTATAATATTAGTGAGATAGTAGTGGGATCGGATGTGAAAGTTTAGATACTTTTTTACTTCTTTTTTTCTTTTTATTGCATTCTACACACCTAGCCTGAAATGGAACTGGCTCTCAAGTGAGGTTGTCGGAAAACACTGTTAGGTACTTGATAACAGAGTGTGGTAGCCAGCCAACCCGAGTATTAGAAAGTGCTCTACCATCAAGCAATGGTTTTCTTACGATGTTTTCCTTCACCGGCAGTTCAAGCTCAATTTTAGAGTTTGAACCCACGAACTTCGGTGTATAAACCGTCCGCGCTAACCAACGAGCTATCATCGCTAAACCATGATGTACCTAAATGATAGATAGATAACTTCAACACTAAACTGTATTCTCAGATTTTGTTATCATTAGTTTTATAAATTTCCTCACTAAATCAAAAACTGTTCAGGCGTTTGGGAACTACGATATCACAGACCGAAACATACACGACTTATAACATGCCTCTGTTTGCGTCGACGATTAAAAACAGCATTGTTTCTCTAATATGAATAAAAATTGGGACAAGTTTCGCAAGTATAATTAATATTTACAAACCGCTAAAAGGAGTCATTAGCGATGGTCTGCGCTTAAATATAACTTCGAAGTTAAATTAAATTTGCCATACAATCTTGGTTTAGCGTTAGTCATAAAGGACAAACAATTTTGTTGCTGCTATCTCAGTGTTACGGTTCAAATTCATTTAAGACCGCAATTAAAATTTAATGATGTCAAATTCTATCAGTGAGTGAGCAGAAGTTTAGGGCGTTTCTTTAATCATTTCTCAACTGAACGCACATAATTTATGTATAAACGATGGCGATGTTCAAAAAAGGGTATTCAGTTACCGTGCGATATATGCCTATATGCGGCTGCCTACAGCTTCAACGTGAAAGTTTTTTTTTACTGAGACAAGACAAGTTTTTGGTGACAGTTCAGGTATTTGACTACAGCCTACTTGTTGTTTACCTGTGCGGTCTAAATATGTATATATATTTTATGTTTGGCAAGTTAGGTGATTGACTACAGCTCACCTGGTGTTAAGTGACCGTGTCGTCGAAGATGGCAAAACATACCTAGCTTGAAACTTCAACTGGCTCTCAAGTGAGTGAGTGGTGCTTGGCGGCAGAGTTTCAATTGAGGGTGGTAGGTACCTAGTCAGCCGAGTACTAGACCCTACTACCATAAAACAAAAGTTGTAACCTTACTCACGGTGTTTTGCTTCACCGGCAACTCAAGCTTATTGATGGGGTTTGAACACACGCCCTTCGGCGTGTGACCGGGTGCGCTAACCGCTGAGTTATCATCACTACTAATATATAACTAAGATTGTTAACTGTTGTTAAGATTGTTAAGATTGGTATGAGGCTGCCGGAACACATCGTAAGGTTCTTGGCGGCCCATTTTCAACTTGAGGGTAGCTAGCCAGCCGAGGACAATCGAATGCCTACTGAAATGGTTTGTGTTGTCACGATGTTTTTCTTCACCGGTAGCTTAAGCTCACTGTTGAGTTACGAACTCTCGCCCATTGGAGTGCAATCCAACTGAGCTAACAACTAAGCTAACATCGGTACAAAATCGTACGTTGCTATCCGGAACAAAACCTACAACAAATAATAAACGATATAACGAAACAACTTAATATACGATAACGTATAATACCTACACGAGTACTGAGCTCAAAATTCCTTTTTCCACTGAAAATAAATATAATTTTCATGTTTCATGAAAAAAAATCGCTTTTAATTATCACAATGTAAAAGAAAATAACACGAATAGATCCACGAAACCCTATTGTTGAGACAAAAATAACCCATTCAATTTCTTACCAAGATAATATTCAAAAGTCTTTCAAGGAATAAAAATACATGACATTTTTTCTGGCTCATAATAATTATGGAAACGAGGACTCCCTTTTGAAACTTTTTCAATTAATGCTTCAGGCTCTGAACGATCCTTTTCGGGTTTCTTATAAATGTCACGGTAGTAATTTCTTGCTTATCGACTTTTAAGTACTGTAGCCCACTTTTACTAAATACATCTTAGTGTAAACATCGGATATTTAATTTTAGTCAAACCTTTTTAAAAAAAGAGATCTGTATGATTATTTTTGTGTATGTTCAGCTCAACCGTAGAATGACTTACAACTTCTTTTTAATTGTTGACAGGCTGAGTGTTTGACCACAGCTCACCTGATGTTAAGTGATGGTTTGGTCGATTTTGGTAATCACACCTAGGCTGGAATTCTAGGCTAGGCTTTCAAGTGGGGCTGCCGAAATATAACGTTAGGTGCTTGGCAACAGACTTTCAACTCGAGGGTGGTAGTAGAGTACTAGAAAGTACCCTACCACCACACTATGGCTTATTCTATACTCTACGAAATATAAATTTAATTAGTGAACCAATTAAAAAAATCCTAAAATTTATTCAGTTAACATTATTCTTGGTTGCCTGGAAGAGATCGCTCTTAGCGATGAGGTCGCCACTTGTGGCACTAGCTCATAAGATTATTTTGTTCACTGTACTTTTTTTCTAATTTTTGTGTGCACAATAAAGAGTTTCTATTATTATTTTAATACATAAAAACGTCACAAATGATATTAACTATATCATTTGTGACGTTTTTTACGTCAGATTAAACAATCACATAGGTTGGCCATTTTACATACACTTCTGTGTTTTAAAGTTCTCTTCTAGAAACATAGAATTCGTTAGGGATGAACTGTGTTCTGCTTAAACAGGTGGAGACAATAGGTGACGCATACATGGTAGTGTCAGGGCTTCCTATGCGTAACGGGAACCGTCACGCAGTGGAGATAGCACGGATGTCACTGGCACTCCTTAACACGGTCCGTGGCAGAACAGTACCACATCGGCCCGGAGAGAGACTGCTGCTTAGGATTGGCATGCATACAGGTAAAATATTAAAACACAAGTAATATTACAGCAGAATACATTATGTACATACTAAGTTTTATTCATCAAACGAATTTATATCTTCTTTCTCGTATGAAGTGACTTGATGTTAGTGTATTGTAGTATGTAATTGTAATTTGTGTGTATTTAAATTTCATCATCATCATCGTCAGCCTATCGAAGTCCAGTGCTAGACATAGGCCTCTCCCAAGGCACGCCACTCAGCCCGATCTTCGGCTTTTCGCATCCATCCACCGCCAACTGTCCTACGTATATCGTCATTCCATCGAGTCTCTGGGCGTCCTATGTGACGATAAATGTTTGTTCTGTGTCTGGGTGTTCTGTATGTATTATAAAAAAGAGTTAAAAAAAACTATTTAAGTATTCTATCAGTTATCTAACTTTCATAGTACAAGCTTTGCTTAGTTTGGAGTCAGGTGGCGCTCTATGTCCTACGATATTTATTTATTTTGTAACCGTTCTGCGTAATCCTGTATAGGCTTCTAAAAGGCAGCCTTGCCACTTACATCGACATTTAAGTGCTTTCGGATTTAGTATCCATTATAATTATAGTCGGTTATCTAGCATGAAATTTATTATTAATTTGTCTAAAGTAATAATTAACTAATTAAGAACAAAGATCCCTAAAACTAAAATAAATAAGTAGAAATAAACCTGAAATCTGCGGTAAAACGAAAAACAAGTTGTTAGAAAACTCTGGTTTCAAATCTCGATCCAATTAAAATGAATCCTGAATAAAACATACTTTAAAAGTTGGGAAAGGGCTTTTTAAGCAACTAATTTTGCAACTCTTTCTCTCGAGGTTAATTTACTTTGATTAAGGAAACAGTAGCTCGAAAGGAAAGTAACTTTTACTCCCGGAGTTAACTTGGTTAGTACTTTCTTGAAAAAAGCTCTCTGAGCTTATTAATTGGATTTCATTCCTTTTGTAACTGGCTTTTATTGGAGGAACGGCTATCTACTTAGTGCTTTAACCATAACGTTGTTATCTAGATTTCTAGGTTCGAGGAAATTGTTAAGATAAAACTGGCTGTGATTGATGAATGTTATGGGAAACGTTGCACAATAACTGAGGTTAGGAAAGATACATAAAATTATTACAGTCAAACATTATAAAGCTGTTCTGAACAGATCAATAATGTGCGAATAATTATTTTGACGGGAACTTTTATTTCTGTAACGGATAGTACGTTACTTTTTTAAAATATATTTATTTTCTATTGCACAGTTCATAGTGATATTTTTTAATTCGAACAGAATTTTTAAGAAAAATTACAATAACAACAACTTAGCGTGATTGTGTTTTTTTATTCAATCACATAATTTTGTGGCGATGATAGCTCAGTGGTTACCGCGGTCGGTTCACACGCTGAAGAGAGTAGCGTGACCCGAACAATGAGCTTGAGCTGCCGGTGACGGAAAACATCTTGAAGAAACCATAGCATGCCAGCTGAGTACTAGAAAATACCCTACCACCAGGTAGGGTATTTTCTAGTACTCAGCTGGCTAGCTACCACCCGCAAGTTAAAAATCTGTCGCCAAAGCGCCTACCAGCGAGTTCTGACAGCCTCACTTGAGAGTCAGCTCCATTCCAGGCTATATATATTTAACGTTAGGTGAGCTGTGTTCAAACAAGTAGCCGAAAAAAATACCTACATCAGTTATGGACAATGATAGGTTAATAGTGATGATGATAATTATGATGCTTCTTTCAAACCTTGTTTGTTTTATCATATCATAGGTCCTTGCGTAGCTGGTGTGGTGGGTCTGAAGATGCCTCGGTACTGCCTGTTTGGAGATACCGTCAACACAGCTTCTAGGATGGAGTCGCACGGAGAAGCTCTGAAAATTCACGTTAGTCCAAAGACTAAAGAAGTTCTGGACATGTATGATACTTTTGAATTGGAATGTAGAGGAGAAATCACTATGAAGGTGCGTTTATTTTATAAGTTTTCTCATAAAATTTGGTTTTAAAACCCTATGGAAAATATCTTAGTAATAATAAGACGGGTATTAAATTCACATAAAACATTTTTTACAGGGAAAAGGCAAGATGACCACATATTGGTTAATAGGAGAGAAAAAGGCTCAAAATCAAGAGATTCAATCATACGACCAAACAAACCATATTCCAACTAACATCGTCAACCCGAGTATCACATTTCAAGGTCCTGACAGTCCTGCCTCACATTCTCTCACACACAGTCACAGCCCTGACCAAAATAATGAGCCTAAAGAAAAAACTACTCCGATTGAAATTCTTAACGAAAAAGATCGCATCAAACACGAAATAGCAACGTTTGTAGCTAAAGACTTAATCAATAACATCGACAACGCCGTACGAGAGTTCAGAAAATCACAAAGTGCTCATTTCAATTCAATATCAGCTAAAGAGTTTAATTCCACACCAATCAAAGAAGCTAAATCCCTCTGCAATGGTGGTGAGAAAGTATTAATAACTCCCACTTATGATAAAGAACTAGTCATCAGCAAAGGAAAAGTACGAGATGTCGTTAACAGATTCAATAGCGTTGTTGTTACTGGCGATCTGAAAAACAAAGGAAAAATTAAAGATGAAGACTGAGAAGTAATTGAAATTCTACGCCCGGTCTAACAGTAACTCGTTATAGTAATAAAAAGTACTAAGTTTTATTCAGTGTATCGTGCCAAGCACAGACCGTTTTACGCTCGAGCTAGTCATTACTGATAAGTGTTTAATGAAATCAGATTTTATGTGAACTTATGTAGTTAAAGTAGTGGGTGACCAAGTACCCTCCGAATTTTTAGATAATATTAGAGGAATTTATGATAGACGTAAATACGTTTAGATATAGAATATGTAAAATATCGCTGATGCGATCCAAAGAAAGATGTAGTGAGAATTGAATGTAATGTATTATACATTTAGACCCTGTAGTGTTTTTACCGACCTTTTATACTTCCGTATCTTTCTAAACTTATACCCTATGTGTGTAAGATTTAGCGTAGAAAATATATTAAAATATTCTATTATTGCCTAAGTAAAATTTATAATGAGCGTCAGTTCATAGTAAGCGTCAGTGACGTAGAATAATATATATATATAAAATTACGTATCTAGACGAGAGTTTTGTATTGATCTAAGAGTCGGTCTTGATTTTAATTTGCGACAAGTTAAAAGTCTTTATTTTCTAAATTAAGATATTCTATGAATACTGTGGACCTTGTTGTTACGCTTATTTCTAAAATTTTAAATAACATAGTATGTAATAAAGTTTCTCATAGATAAGGTATAATGAATGAATCTTGACAAAGTGTTGTCTTTGACTTGTCCTTTTTACTCTAATGTCATCTCCAAAGAGATAAGATAAATTAACGTTCTACTAGTTTGTTTTAGTGGATTTTATTGTGATCTCATTTATGGTTGTTATCATAGTTTATAAGCTAAGTTGTTAGCCTGTATAAGGATAAGTACCTATTTATTTTTATGATCGCTATGATACTGGTACTAAAACTATAGTTTGCTTTTTTTGAAGTAACACAATTATAGCGTTCTAATACAAAAAATCCTAATCTCACTCTGGTAAAACCAAAAATGTCTTGTGATATTGTTAACATTATTTATTGCAGTTTAAATGCATTGTTTAGTACTTTCTGCTTTGAATAGAATTTGTTGCGCATTGTTTTAATCAATTCAATAAAGATATTATTCTATTGTGTTTTTTTTTTAATTACATATTTTGCCAAACTATGAATACGTTACGCCTCTTAGTTTAATATTTCCCCACCCACTTACATCACAAGGCCAAAGTAGAAAGACAAGTGCTCGAGCAATACCAATATTTATTTGGCCGTTTGATTTATCACTCCGTCAAAATATTGGACTATGAAAAATGATACCTACTTAGAAACATCTATAAACCTAAGCGACTTATGGGAATGATAATTTTGGGCCCAAGAAAGAACCCAGCTTAAGAAACAAGAATTATTCTTATAATTTTCAAACATTATTTGCAAAAGAAAGTATTAGTAGTAGGTATTAGTTATTATTAGTATTAGTAAAGTATACCAAATATTCTGCCGCCTATTAGTAGCGTGTAAACATTACTTTGTTCTGGTTTGAAGGGTACTGCAGCTAGCAAAGTTACTGGCCTGTTGAGACTAACCATCGAAAGTCTCAAAGTAATGAGCGCTAAAGCAGCGATGCCCTATTGTTTTGTCGCTCAAAGTTCTGCGAATCGTTGCAATGGTCATGAACAGGCGCTATGTCTTACCATTAGGAAAGCGTCCCGTACATCTCATTGCTTTTACATTGAAAAAACCTTTATTTCTGGGAAAGGAGGAAAAATTCTAATGATAATAACTCTTCTTAGCTACATTAGGGTACAACCAGGTTATATCGGATTGTTTTAACCTCTTCGGATATTTACCTCGGACACGAAAGTTTTGGTACTATAATTGAATCACTACAATCCCGCTGTAGACACGTTTCGCTTAGGTGTGTCCTAAACAATGCGATAACAATTTTCCCGTCTTCAATTTCGTGATGGATTTGGGAGTGGTCTACCATTAATTTTGTATTGTTTCATTGCCAGAAATAGCCGATATAGGTAACGATTTTAGGTTACATAGGAAGTAGCGAAAAAATTAGATTTTTCTGATATATATAGCTTTTGAAACTCAAGATAAGTATGGTGGGTTATTGTATAGTAGAGCTAAATAAAAGCGCGCTATTGGAGAGGAACGTAAAGTAAGTATATTTGTGTTAAACAACTCGTACACAAAATTGGGTCAGTCCACCACATTCAATTTGCTTAGTATCTACGACTCGCCACCATCGTAGGACAATTCACATATTGACCATAGAGCACTTAAAAAAAAAGTTACTGAACGAGGCGCCCTCAGAAAATTGCCTAGCCACAAATTAAGTACCTATGTACTTTGAAGGTGATCGAGAGTATTTTTCTTAGGGAAAAATTACAATTGTTTTTAAAAGAAAATTTGCAGATCATTCCTAGTAGATAAATGGATATGAGCATCTTTAATTGGTACTCTGTTACAGAGGTCGAAGATTTAAAAAATCTTGTAATGAATTAAGTTGAAACATAAACGTTTCAACTTAATTCATCCCGAACCTGTAACTTTACATTTGAATGACAGTACAGCGAAGACGCAGACACATAGTACTAATTTATATGTGACATCCCTCTTGGCTTATTGGTATGTCTGCTTCAAGAACTGTAGAACGTGGGTTCGATTCTCACCAAACATTTTGTGGTATAAACAAATGTTTGTTTTGAGTCTGGGTGTTCTGTATTTATTATAAGTATAAACTTACACAACAGAAAAGTATTTAAGTATTCTATCAGTTATTTGACTTCCATAGTATAAGCTTTGCTTAGTTTGGGGTCAGATGGCGCTGTGTGTAATGTCCTATGATATACATAATTATGTACATAGAGTAATCAGCAGGCAGGTCAGTCCGTTGATTCTCGAGGGACGGTACTAACAAACCCATCTCAGTAATTGCCAATAATGTTCCGTCAGCGAATCCTAGACGTAAATTTAATTCACAAACATACCTATTTGTGACTATATGCGAATCAAATTATATGATTTAGTAAGGGTAAATAAAAATGAATTACATGGATAAAAAAATCTTTTATGTGAAACCACATGCCAAAGCTTTGTTACATGCACAAAATATTCAAGAAGAGGTTACGAAGCCTAGGGTATACCTACTAAGCGGAATAGGGGCTGTTGTACTCATTATTATAATTACTCTGCCCATCTTTGATTTTTGTTATTTTTTCTAATCTGCGTAGACATAGCTGGGAACTATCAAAAGTATTTAAAATTCAGATGAGCTCTGTGTTTATAAATTGCCCCACTGCTGGACTTTAGCCAAGTCCAGGTTGGCGAACTTCGCACCCCTATAACTTTTTAAGTAATCTTACACATATAGGTTTCCGCTTGATGTTTTCCTTCATTGTAGTACTTAGCGCAATACAAATACAAATCTTTTATTGATAACACCAATGTGACAAGTCAATATTGACAGAAAAAAGACCTCGTTCTATAGGTTTTGAAATCAGGACCGCCTGATTGGAAGCTGGGCTCTCTTCCTATCGGTCTTGCGAACCGCTGCCGTTAATCACGAACTGTCGTATCTCGAAAATCTTAATTACTGTCAAACATCTAAAATAAAATACTCCGAACCAAGAGAAAAGTCCAAAGATTGATTTCAAGCTTACCGAAGTAACATTACATAGTATTAATTATTATTTTTCACCGTACTTTAAGAATTTCTGATCTTCGGTAATTTTATCAGTGTTACGAAAAATTTAAAACAAGTTACTTCTAAACGTGGTCCATCCTAGATTGCATTACTGTGATATACATAACTTCTTGCAGAATGTAGTCAAACACATTCACTCATTCATTATTTAGAATAAAAATACCACAAAGCCAACAAAAATTGCAAAATTAAAAAAATACTTGTAAAAGAAACCAACAGTAGGTATTTTGGTAAACGACTTCATTTTCCCAATAATAGAAGCCAACTTTCCACGTATTTTATGAGTTCCCATTAACATAATTATGAGCAGACCTAAAATATGGCGTCGTAATAAAACATTGAAATAATTACCAGGAGGTTACGCCGCGGCTGCGGGTTGGACGAACAATCAAAGTTATTGCCTAATAATTTTTACCTTAGTGTTTATTTTGTGTGCGGTGAAAGAAATTACTCGGTAGTAGATCTCTTTACAAGGTCATCTACGTCATGATCTTATTTGATTCAAAAACCAACAAAAATATACGGTGAAAACGCTCAAGCCTGTCATGTCGTCTGAATGACGTCACGCCGTGTGAAACAGTCACATCTAAGGCAGCTCTAAGAAAGTATTAACAACAACAATGGCGTTACGCACGGCGTGACGCCATTGCGCCATTGGCGGTGTGTGGCGGGCGTGTGCCCTGTTTCGTATTTGGCAGACACGTGACTAAAATTTGTCGAATTTATTTTTCAAGAGTACCTAATTTTTATCTTTTATGATAGAAATAAATTTATTTTTGTCACTAAACAATCAACCATTTTGTCCATCAACATGAACAATTTTTGCTATGAGCCGAACTTGGATCGTGAAAAACCAATTAATTGTTAATTGAACAGCCCTAAATATCAATATACTTCTCTGAAACATCGTGTACAGTTTAATCTAGCATGTTTTATACAGTGAAAAATAGAAGAGAGATAAACAGAAGTATAGAAAAGGCTTTTAGCCCGGAATAAATTCGAACAAATGCTAGTTGTAATCGTACACCGAAAATTCATTATCGCAATACCAAATAGAATTACGGCTTAGCATGGTTCCATGTTAAAGATGATTATAGTACCTACCTATAATTTTATACAATTAATAAGAGTGGAAACTGACGTGGTTTTTACACATATTTGTTTTACTTATGCGGGATTACTCACGTTTAATTATATCGAAAACTCCGACTATAGTTTCAGCCATATTTGGCGGCCTACATCATGGAGACAAAGTAAAGAAAGACGACGCTGCGCGCGCGTTGTACTCAGCTTTGTCTCCGTAATGAAGGCCACCGGGTGTGGCCGAAACTATACTCGGCGTTTCCTATATAATTAAACGTATTCCTATATAATAATCCCGCATAAGTGAAACAAAAAATTACAAGATAATTATATGCAGTGAGATAGAGGGAACTGCGTCCTATTTTCCATATTATTACGCTACATAATTTCACTATGTAAATATTGCTTCCAGCGCCTAGTTATTTGAATAACATATACAAAGTAGGCTTGTGAGATCTAAAAGCTAGCGAAGCAGAAAACTTACTCATGTGAATATGACGTCTACTGATTTTTGTCGGGTTATACAAAATAACTCGAGTAATTTCTTTTCTTTTCTTTTTAGGGTTCCGTACAGATACGGAAGGTTGTTCAACTGTGTGTGTTTGTGTGAGTAAGTGGGATCCTTATTCACTAACTGACTTACCGAGTCTATCTCTGTCCTGTTAAGATTTATGTGACCTGCATCTTCTGAAACCTAATAGCTAGGGTAAGCTACCACCTTCAAGTTGAAAATTTGCCAAGCGGTAACGGTATGCTCCGTCATATGTGAAACATTGCTTATTTCCAGCTACGCGTGTTTAGTGTGAGTTGTGTTGTCAAAAAACCTTTTTTGACGGTGTGGTTTAAGATGGTATATGAAAATGAAACTGAATTGGAACTGGATTTCAGTCGAAGCTGCCGGAACCCACCGTTAGGTGCTCGGCGACAGATTTCCAACTTGAGGGTGTTAAGTTAGCCGACTAGAAAGTACCTTACCACCATGCAATCTACTCCAAGCTTTTTTTCGCGAAACAAAAACAATTCGTAACAAGTTGTTCACATTGATGAAAAGATTTGTCTCTTCAGTATTAATACACTTTTCTCTAACGCCCTGTAAAAAAGTAATAGAAATAATTGTATCCACAGCCTTAGCATATCTTGCTCAACAGTCACAAGTCAAGATAACTCGTTTCGCGTTAGGATTTCATTTGTCTGTCGTGGGATAAATCAGATTGGGAATCGTGATGTAGGCCGTTGATCTAACTCTTCGTAATCTGGCCAGCTTATGTTTTGTACGCCGCAATTTGTTTGGGATATCCTTTGTTTGTTTTCTTTTTGAAATAAAAGAAACTTCTTAGCACTAGCGTTCAATGGTGCGGGTGCGGGACCTCGCGTTACACGGATGGAAACATGTACAGTGCCTTGCGACCCAGGTGTTTGATGGGATTTTTTCGTAATAACACTTACCTACCTTTGCTGCCGACGTTCTCATCCCTACTTAACCAAATTTAATGTGATTCTACCAATGCTGCTTTAATATATTGTTAGGACCCATGCCGTTCTTTTTTATGGATAAGTATAACATTAACTTTAGATTGTTTATAATCGACAAATTGTAGAAATAATGAGACGTTCTTCTGATGGTATTTCTTATACGATAGCATAGATCTAGTTCAAGGCTTCGCTGCTTTGGTGTTAATTACTTTGATGATTTTTCTCAATATGGCTATCTGTTCATTCGCTGGCTACAACTTAACCGGAACACAGCAAAGATTAAGCATTACTGCTTGGCAGAATATAGCGTAGGTGTAGTGATGATAGCTCAGTTTTTAGCGCGGTCGTTTCGCACGCCAAAGGGCCTTGAGCTGCCTGTGAATGAAAACATCGTGAGGAAACAATAACATGGTGGTCGTTTTTAGTCACTTTTTAGTAGGTACGCAGCTGGCTAGTTACCATCATCAAGTTGAAAATCTGGCGCCAAGTATCTAACCATATGCTCCGGCAACCGGAACTGAAACTGGAGAGCCAGTTCCATTCCTGGCTAAGTGTGTTTACCATCTCCGTCACTTAACATCAGGTGAGCTGTGGTCCAATACATAGCTTGTTAAAGTTAAAAAAAATACTGAGGTGGTAACTACTAAGACGACCTTATTTTATATTATTGTAGGTAGTTTTAGTTACATAAAAAAACTCAATAAAACTGGATCTAAATTTAAACGCAAAAAGTTAACTTACACGCAACCCAAAGTACTTGCGACCCGTTCCATCTTATTGCTGGCCAAATGGAGAAACTAAAATTTCCTTAAGTAGGTATCTAACGTTTTTTAAAGAAACTCCGCCCGTGGCTCCTTCACTTCAGTCCACTGATAAGTTGGTTGTCTTGTAAACGGTGACCGTGTCACTGCCGTAAAAAGAAAGTCATAGCTTTGCCGTAGGTCGTAGCAATATCGTGGCTACGACTCCACGTCGTGGAGGCAATATAACGGAAGTGGCAGTTAAAAGCTGCCCGACTGCTAATAAGGATTCCTACACGCTAGTCGAGTACTCTACTGTAAAAAATAATTGCTAACTGACCTTGAACTAGGAAGGACTGGCTCCGAAAGGCCTTGGGTATGAAATTTGATTAGCAGAATAGGTCGTTTGACCTTTCCAGGACGTGAGGTGATTTATCATGCTTATTATTTCACAATTATGCGGAGATTTCTTTTTATTTGCCATGAAATCATAACCAAAATGAAATCATCATATATCTACATCCTGCTTAACATCAGGCAAGGTGTGGTCATACGCGAACATATTTAGTATAAAAAAAATGTGACTTTTTCTAAGTGTTAAGTAGTACTTTTTAACATTTTACACGACTGAACACAAAAAAGGAACGTAAAGTTTTCAGGGTAGTAGATAAGATTAAATATAATTATCTACATACGTGAAAAGTACACATACATTTTATTGTTATGGTGGAATCAATAAACTTGTGAGTTAATTAATTCCATCATAACTTTAAAATACCTGAACGGATTCGGATGTATCTCAGTGTTTAGCTTGGTTGGACCGCACGCCTAAAGGCGTGGGTTGAGATCCCAACATTGAGCTTGAGCTGCCGATGAAGGAAAACATCGTAAGGAAATCATAGTATGTAGAAAGTACCCTTAAAAGTACTTTCTTGAACTCAGCTGGCTAGCTACCACCCTCAAGTTGAAAATGTACTGCCAAGCGTCTATTCATTTCAGGCTAAGTGTATTTCCTATGTTTGACCACGCCGTCACTTAACATCAGATAAGCTTTGGACAAACACATGTGGTCAAAGATTAAAAAAAAAATCAAACAAAAAGAATTTAAAAACAAATGTTCTTCCACTGCTATTATGAATGTGATAAGGAAGTATTAGTTTCCCAAGCAGTGTATTTATAAATAAAAATCATGATACTTAAGATTTACCTCAACAATCATAAAAGATTTATCCGAGTGACACTGGCAGCAGTCGTTTTATACTTAAGCTTGTCCATTGATTCAGACAGATTTTTATTATTCAGTTGATAAAGGTATGACATTTATTGGATACAGTTTCATCTTACATCTCTGTCTCGACCTTTTTTCTACGAAGATACTATGACCAGAGAATTTTATTTTTATTTTAAGCAACGAGTTGTAGGCAACGTATCTGTGTGATTGTTTTGTACTAAAGACCTTATCATTCGTGACATTTTCTATGATCTTTTTTTTAAATTTAATGTTAATAAATAGTTTTGAGTCCTTATCAAAGTTTTTTTTTTTTTTTCCTTTACTAGACCTGCGATCAGTCGCCTAGACTATAATCAGGTGAGTTGCAAGAGGATGTTAGTTTAGAGAGGTAGAGCCATTGCTCCATCTCCCCTTAGTAAGTCAGCACATCGGCTCTCTTGAGTCTTCTCTTCTCGTCCTTATTAAATGAGCTACAAGAAATGTGTTCATTCATGTAGTCCGTAGTGAATATAATAGTTATTTTACGTCATTGATTGGCGTGGACACTTTTTTGATGTGAAATAAATTATTACTTCAAAGTCATGCGCGCTGTTACAAAGGTAATATAAATAAATATCGTAGGACACACAGCGCCATCGGAACTGAGCAAAGCTTGTACTATGGAGGTCAGATAACTGATAAAATACTTAACTACTTTTTTTTTTGTAAATAAATACATAAAATACAAACAGAACACCCAGCTACAGAACAAACATTTGTTTATACCACAAAATCTATGTGGTATAAACAAACAGACTATGTAATTAAAATTCCATTCATTTTTTATTTAGAGAGAAAGAAAGGAAAGAAAAACATTCAATAAATGAGTATATAAATTTATTAAACAAAACAAAATATCTTATACTATTTACAAATTTATACAAAAAAACTTATCTAAAAGTCCGTCAGGGGAGGGATATGTGTCCAGAATGCTGGCAGCATTGCCACGCTGGATGGCAATGCTAAGCTTTTGACCAAAGTACCAGCATTCTGGTCACCTAAAACCTCCTCTAAACGTTTGAACGTTTTTAATAAATATATCAACCATTTGATATCAACCAATCCACTGAGCTAAACCCACAATGAGACTGATCGTAAGAGTTTCCTCTCGCACGCGTTAGTACTATTACTTATTATGCGACGCAAGTGGGTTACTTGATGGCGTCACAGACGACATTTTCCCCGTGACGTCACGGGCTCACGGGTGCAATCGGGAGAGGTGAACTGACAAATCACAGGTATTGAGTGTGCTGACCCAGTTTTTTTAGGGAGACCTTTCCGTTTGTTTGGGAAAAAAGTGAATGTGGTAAAGGAATTGTACTGAAAATGGAGTATTTTTTCTGTTGTAATCTCTGTTCTTATCACTTAGTATTTTCGAGTGATTAACTCACTAATCCCACTAATATTACAAATGTGAAAGTTTGGATGGATGGATAAATGTTTGTCACTCTTTGAAGCAAAAACTACTGAACGGATTTGAATGAAATTTGGTATGGAGGTAGCTGAGACCCTGGATTAACACATAGACTATTTTTTTTATCCCAAAAACATGTAGCGAGTAACACCGCGGGGAGCAGCTAGCAGATCATATATCAGAAATTGTAACTACCTATTAAAATATTAAATTTAGGCAATTACATTTTCAGCATCATTATATACAGAATTGTGATTGATTTTGTGACTCTGTCTTGTTTTTCTCTACTTTCCATGTTACGTGTATATTAGGTGCATGTATCCGAACAGTGTCCAACGGGATGTTATTACTCTGCTTGTCATGTCTGTCTGTCCGTCTGCACGTTTGTCAATCTGTTTTATGCAAGTGAGTTGCGTTGCGCGTCAAATCTCAAACAATTACGAGTTTCAATATAAACTTCTAAATGTTATACGAAACTGGCCACGCCTAGCCTCAGGCAGCTTGAAGTCTCTTAATAATGAGATTTTTCATAACTGAAATTAAACCACGGCTTTATAACAAATTAAACAATTTAATTACCGCTTGGCGCGCGAAATACCGAAGTAAATAAAGACATCCATCTCGGTGGATTTATTCTGTCGTTTCGAAGCCTTGGGGAAACAAAAATTGGAAAAGCAGAAGGTTTACTTTTAATAAATTATATTACCTACTTACATTTACATTTTGAACATGTTTCCAAGTTTCCGAGCTAAATATCAGGTACTCATGCAACATAAAATATAAGTTTTGGCTGAAACGCGAAATAATAATTGATTTATCTTGAAATAATTACTATAGTGACACGACCCATCAGTCATTACGAAGCTTAAAAGCTAACGCAAGGCGCACACAGACATCGATTGATAATTACAATAATGGAAACTCAAATCACTCACGGGTGACCTTTCCGTGTATTCAATCATTGCTTTATTATATTTTCTAAAAGGTATGTAGAGTTTAGAGCGTTCAGGTTATAGTGATGTTTTAATCATAAAGTGACGAATAAGTAAATACATATCGTCGGATATTTCACACAACGCCACTAGAAGAATTAGATAACTGATAGAATACCTCTAATACTTTCTTGTAATACATTACCAAAAAAAAAGTTATGTAAGAAACATACCTTTGTCCTGTGTCTGTATTTATTTATTAGTAAGTATGTGTTTACAAATAAATATATAATCCTCCTATAAAAATAAAATAAAAATATTTATTGTATAAACAATTCAACTATGGTTTGGTTAGCTTAGTATATTATTTGAAATGTTGCTCGTTTTATTTAGTCTCAGTTGAAGACACAAATATGTATTTGAGTATTATAACAGTCATCTGGTTCTCATAATACAAGCTTTGCTTAGATTAAGGCTAGATGGCGTAGTGTGCAAATATCGTGTTATATTTATTTTTTAATATTTATTTTAGAAAATAGTTTCAGTTGTAATCAAGTTATTGTAGTGCTTGTTTGTTGCAATAAAATAGTAACTAACAAAATACTTAAATACTGTCCTAAAAATATACAAAAAATAGGCAGTTATGAGGACTGCCGACATAAGTAAAACTTAACTTTGAAATGAGATGAAAAAAAAAATGTTCTTATGACGGTAGCATTAGCATGTCTATGTTCTTATAAGTTGGGCCCTTACCAAGACATCGCTCGACGCCGCTAAAGAAGTTTCCAGTTCAAAAATTCGTCCTTACTGCATTCATGTTTTATTTTCTTGCCCACGGGAGGTTAGAAATCCACGAGTTTGTAATGAGAATTGTTAAGGGCCTCCAGATATTCAGCTGAGTGGATGCTTGCCGATTTTACATAGCAGAATTTTGAGGTTGACTTGTACCGGAATGGATGTCGAATACCAGTTGCGTTGAATATTATCAAGATTTTAAATTCACATAGCTACCGTTTGATTCCTTCCTTGTTTCGGTCCTGTACTCAAGTTCTCTTTCTTTTCTCACAATGTTTTAACATTGTGTTTAATAATAACAAATATTCTAGGGTATTTAATACAGCGCTATCTTGCCCTAAACTAAACAAAGCTTGTACTATGGGAACCAGATAACTGATATAATACTTAAATACTTTTTTTTTTGTAAATATTTTATTTACATACATAACACCCTTACATAGAACAAACATTAATGTACGTCACGCAAATGTTTATTTTGAGTGGGAATCGAACCCTTGAAGCAGAATACTCTTAAAGTATATCTGATACTACCAAATGAGCTAATTGGGCAGTATTTGGTTACTTTAATGTTTCCAGTAGGGGGAGGGGGAGTCAAAGCTTAGGAAGTAGAGCTACTACTATACCAGAGCTTTAGAATACTTAGAGTAAAATACTATAGATAAAGATTAGCCCTGCTTTTAACCGACTTCAAAAAAGGAGGGGGTTCTCGATTCGCCTGTTTTTTTTTGTATGTTACGCGACTATCTCTCCAATTATGAATCGATTTTGATGATTCTTTTTTCGTTTGGTAGATCATAATTCATTGGTTTCATATAATTAAAGAAATTGATCGAGCAGTTTTTAAAAAATCAACAAAAATCTAAAAACAGCATACATCGATGATATTTTCGTTTACTCCGAAACTTCGCTGTTTCATTGGAGCAGTGCGTTTAGTTGGCCTGAGGGTCATGGAGTCGGTTTTTTTAATTGTAAATTTTATGTTATCTATCTATCTATTTCTATCTATACTATTATATAGAGGAAAGGTTTGACTATTTGTTTTATATTGAATAGGCTCTAAAACTACTGAACCGATTTAAAAAATTCTTACACCGTTGGGATGCTACACTATCCCCAGGTGGCATAGTTTACTTTTTATCCCTGTATTCCCACGGGAACGGGAACTACGCGAGTGAAACCGCGAGGCGTCCGCTAGTTAGTTATATTCCACTACGAGGCGCTGGCGTCTACTCATTGTGAGAATGATAAGGCCATAGTGTCGCACACTGGCTAAGTGTGGATTGGCAGACTTCTCACATCCTCGAGAACATTAAATTATCTTAAATGTACACGATTCCATCACAAAGCTTTCCTTACCAATAGCTCCGAAAAGACAGAGATGCGTCCCATGGGTTTTGAACCCAGGACCTCTACATTCCTCTTGATTTCCCAACAGGGCTCCTGTCACTTCTCCAACAGAATATGCCAAAGAATGTTTATTGGTATTGCAGTAATGAATACTTAAAATATGGTGCAAGAAGCTTACCCATTTCGATCAAAGTGAAAGGTCAAGTCTTTTGAGTAAAATTTTCGCCGTAAGCTAGTCTCGTCAAAACATAACAAAACTGAAGGAATCCAATTTACCGAATAGCTCTCCAGAAACTCCTTGGAAGTTTATTTTTTAACAATTACGCCTTGAAATTACTTTGTTTATCCAGAGTTCTGCGTGTAAAATCTTGCTTACAGCTTCAGCCTTGGTTGCGAATCATTAGGCTGATTAGTTATTTTTATAAGCTCTATAAACCAGATAAGTGTAACGCGGTTCATGATACATTTTAAGTATTAATATGGCTCCAGTGTACAGTACAATTTCAAAAATCTTTGTTCGTATGAATATGCTTTTTTATTAGGGTTCCGTGTCCAAAGAGTAAAACGGGACCCTATCACTAAGACTCCGTTATCCGTCCGTCTGTCACCTAGCTGTATCTCATGATCCGTGATAGTTAGACAGTTACATTTACATAGACAGTTGATTTTTTTTTAAAGCTGACAGGCTAGGCTTTGACCACAGCTCACAGCTCATAATTTTCACAGATAATGTATTTCTGTTGCCGCTATAATAACAAATACTAAAAAATAGAATAAAATAAATATTTAAGGGGGCTCCCAATAAACGTGATTTTTTACCATTTTTATAGATAATGGTACGGAATCCTTCGTGCGCGAGTCCGATTCGCACTTGGCTATTTTTTTTTATTTATTTTTTTAGATAAATAAACACTTTTTTGTAAATACAAACTTATATATACATACAAAACAGAATAAACATTTATCGTCAAATGTTCGTTCTGGTGGGAATTGAACCCACACCCAACTCATGAAGCAGAAAGTTTACCAAATGATCTAACAGGGCAGTCCTTAATAATTCATTCTTGTTAGTTGTTATTTATATGTAATAACTAGCAATTTTCCAGTGCTACACAATTTACTTTGATCGTGTTATGACAACTAGAAATACTCAGAAATTATTAGCATGACATTTTCTTGGATTGCCAATTCTATTTTACGCCATTCCAATCTACATTTCAATGATAACGAGATGGAATTAGATTTGAATCGAATTAGCTACACGAATAAAATTGAGAGAAGATTAAAATTGTACAAAAAACGTAAGTATTAACATAGGATTGAATTTATATGCAGCAGAAAGAAGTATATTTTATTTTAAAATATTATAATAATAATAAGCAAATATCGTCGAACATTTACTATAACGCCATCTACCGCTAAACAAAACAAAGCTTTTACTATGGAACCAAATAACTGTTAGAATACTTATATACTTTTATAAAACTTACTTTTATAAATACGTACTCATAATACATAAAAAACACCTACACACAGAACAAACATTTATCGTCACATAAATGTTAGTCCAGGTGAGAATTGAACCATCGCCTTGCAGCTCCGGTAGCAGATAACCTACCAAATGAGCTATAAGGGTTGTCGATTATTACAGTAAAGTAAAAAACCGGCCAAGTGCGAGTAGGAATCGCGCACAAAGGGTTTCGTATATTACCTATAAAAACGGCAAAAAAAATATTGTATGGGGGCTCCCATACAATATTTTTTTTGCCGTTTTTAAAAAAAAATAATTGATTCTGTTTTGTAGTATTTGTTGTAATAGCGGCAACAGAAATACCAACATTATCTGTGAAAATGTCAACTGTCTAACTATTATGGTTCATGATATACAGCCTGATGACAGACGACCAGACAGACAGACGGACGGACAGCGGAGTCTTACTAATATGGCCCCGTTTTGACCTTTGGTACTTTGGAACCCTAAAAAAAGATATTTAATTATTTTTTATCTTAAACGTGTATTCTTTAAATGTAGGGATATGTTCTGTTTTCATTATTTAACTTGGATTTAATAGACTATTTATAACACTTTTATAAGTACCCTAGGTACTATTATACAGCCGCAATTGTAGGATAAACAATGACTCTGAAGGGAGAAACAAAGCTGTCAGTCTCAACGATATGTCCTACCTTCTCGTAACTATTGCTTCGTTCCTTACAAATGCATTTAAGTTTAAGTCCCAATATGACTTTTACTATCAACTAAGTTAAAATTAAACCGTATTACCTCGCAATAAGGAGCTACTGAATTGAATCTAAAATATGGTAATTTAAATACAACTTGACTGAAGAAGAAATAATAACTACTCAGGCCAAGTAGATAACAATCCCACTAATGTTATAAATGTTCGATGGATGGATAGATGTGTATTACTCTTTTACGCAAAAACTATTGAACGGATTTAAATGAAATTTGGTATGGAGGTAGCTGAGACCCTTTTTTTTTTTTTTTTTTTTTGTCCAGGGAAAATACTTTGTGTATACCACCGGCCCTGGGGCGGGCACGGTGGTTATGTGGGACTCTCCGTCCTAATGACGGCCTACCCACTAAAAACCCTGGAGTGTTCCACCTCGGCGCTTTGTGTCGAGGCTGCGGGCACGCTTTCGCACTCTACCGCGGCCTCGACAGCGCTTGTCCTCGCGGACCCGCCTAGGGGAGCCCAAGCTCACCCCGCAACAATGACGATGTGTCCGAACACCAGACACATCGTCATCCACCTCGGAGACCAAACCAGCAAATGGGCGTCGGACAGCCCCATGTCCGTACGCCCCTGGTCTCCATGCGACGGGTCAGATAAGTGGCCCCGCCGCCTGCCACTTTGGTTGCTGGAAATGGGGATCGCCAGACCGGCACTCTCCCCATCCCGCAACCCCCTCCCGCTCGGCTCCTCCACTGTGCCCTCTGCTTATCAGAGGGACACGTAGAGAGCCCGTCGCTAGACCACCTCCTGGGGTCGGGTCTGCTCTTCTTGCCGTCGCGACCATGCCATAGCAAGGCTTGTCGCGACCCACCTCGAGGACCGATAACAACTGGCGCCAGACGACCCCATGTCTGAACGCCAGCGGTCCTCATGCGACGGGTCAGGTGAGTGGCCCCGCCGCCTGCCACCACGGCTGCAGAGGACAGGGAGAGCAGCACAACGCAACACCGACACTCCTCTTCCCCTGCAGCCCCACCGCGTCCGCCATCAAACGGTGGCGGCCCCGTTAAGGCCGCGGAAGGTAGGGAAAGCGGCAACGATACACCGACAGTCCTCTCCCGCCGCGGCCTCCAGCCCTCAGCTGCAGTGTCTCCCATTCGACACTGCAGCCCGCCTCAGTTGCGATACCGCCCACACAGTCCGCAACCTACTTGGCCGCTTCTGCCAGGCCCGGGGGAACACCCGGAGAAGCAGCCCCACCTCGGGTTCCGCTTAGTTTCACCGTGGTCACCAGTCACGGTTACTCAGCCCCCCCGCCACGACAAGGCGGGAACCCACGGGGGGGAGGTAGCTGAGACCCTAGATTAACACTACTTTTTATCCCGAAAACATATAGCGGGTAACAACGCGGGGCGCAACTAGTTTGGAATATTTTATTTGTAGACCAGTAAGCTCCGAATAGGCTAAGGTGCCAGCCCTAACGCCACTTGAAGCCCTTTCGATTGGTATCACATATTATAATATAAAGACGACTGAAATTGACTCATGGTTGCTCTAAATTGTAATTGTTCAGCGACACACGATCATCCATAAATTGACCGGAACGTCTGTTTTTTCTGTCGTAAAAACCTATACTGAAAACAAAACGTTCATCTGATGGTAAGTGATAACGTCTCCGCAATTACAAAGTCCAGGGCGTCGTCGTATCAGCGTTACCTTGGAGACGATTTCTTTTTGATGCGATGATGATTAATCTTAATAGCTCTGTAAATTTTATAGCTTAGCTAATTTCGTCGTATATAATGCATATACGACGTATAAAGAAAATAAAGTAATATTATCTGTATGTATAATAGAATTATTATATTATTTATTTATTTACTTAAAACGCCCTAATTTTATCGAGGCGATAATGAAAATCATCCTGTATATACGTTCATTATTTTATACCTACTGCGAACATTAAACAAGAAAAAACAAAGGAAAACAATTCCGATTTATAAGACTACGAAGAAAAAATTAAATAAAAAAACCTCCTTATGTATTGTGGCACACCCACTTGGTCGCGCATTCCAGTTCCAGCCGTTTGTATAATAAAAGTAGCACAAAATCATTTCGTACAAGTTGAATTGAAGTGTTTGAGGTTTTAAGTCACAAAACTTTTTTTTGGGTTTAACTGAAATTAAATATTAATAATGAAACAGCTGGCTAGCTACCAACCTCAAGTTGAAAATTTGTCCCAAGCACCTAACGGTGTGTTACGGCAACCTCGCTTGTGAGCCAGTTCTATTCCAGGCTAGGTGTGCTTTACCATCTTCGACCACATCATTACTTAACATCAGGTGAGCACTGGTCAAAAACTTAGCCAGTCAAACATTGAAAAAAAAGAGTTAATGATGAATGAGATTACACAAATCTTAGCTTACTTAGCCTTAACATTTATTTATGTACAACACGACCAACGAAACATGTTATTTTATCATCCGTAGAACATGACATGAATTAACATAACTCAAACTTACATACCAAATAATGTTATCGTCAATCGATAACCAATGAACTTAGAATAATGTGCTGCTCACAAATAGACGGACGATCACCCTAAGCTTTTTGAAATTTAATCATCTTGTTATCATGTACTAGCGAACGCGTCGCGGTTTCACCTGCGTAGATCCCGTTGCCGTGGGAATACAGGGATAAAAAGTAGCTTTTGTCACCCGGAGATAGTGTAAAAATTTCTGAAATCGATCCAGTAGTTTCGGAGCCTATTCAATACAAACAAACAAAAAAATTAAATCTTTCCGCTTTATAATAGTATAGATATTTAGATTTAACTCCCTCAAACAACGTATGTGGTAGGGTACTTTCCAGTACTCGGCTGGCTAGTTACCACCCTCAACTTGGAAATCTGTAACCAAGCACATAACAGTGTGTTCTGACAGCATCACTTGAGAACCAGTCCAATTTCAGGCTAGATGTATTTACTTTCATTGACCACACTGTCACCTAACATAAAGTGAGTTGTGGTCAATCATCTAGCCTGTCAACCATAAAAAAGGGCCAGTCCAGCAAACATTGACAGCATTGTGTTGGGACTGCCCCGTACTCTACGCACAAGGAAGGCGCTACTCTTGCGCATAGTAGTTTTAAAGGCAGGCAAACCGCACCGCACCTCTCGGCTCTATGCCCGATGAGCATAGAGCCGAGATATTCGAGTCGAGGCTCCGGCCCCACTCATTTGACCACTTAGATCTAAGTTTCGTAAGATTGACTAAAGAAAATGATAGAAAATAGATAAAGTAATACTTGCAACTTTAAAAAAAAATGTCATGAGACGAACGAGGTGCTCTCCAGATAGTAAGAGATAACGCATGTCTATGACCATTATAGCGATACACAGAAGTTTGGCGAATAAACAAAGTTCAGGGCATCATCCTCAGGGTAATGTAGGTACATTACTTTCGATGGTTAGTCTCTACAGCCCTGTATTTTCACCAGCTGCAGTACTCTTCAAACTGAATCACAGTAATGCTTACACACTACTGAGTGGCGCCAGAATTCAATTATGTCAAAAAAGCAGCTTTCACAAATATATTTCAAAAACATCGCGTCAGGTCCAATCTACGCAAGTAAGAAATTAATTCTAAACGGACTCGAATGTCATTTAAAGTTTTTCCCATTATCAAAACATTTATCCTTCTTAAACTTTATATGGCGTCTAATAAAAGTTTGTCCAGCTGTATTTAATTTTTCTACGACATGGATGACAACGTTAAATGGAAACCAGGTGAATGCAAACTTGCTCAGCCAAATAAGAGAGGTGAACCAGGAAACCTTTTACAAGTCATGAAAATGTGATTACGGAAAAGCAGTCTTGTAAAGATATTGAGAGAAATAATTGTCGACTCTCGTATCGACTCATAAAGGATGTTGCGGAAAAAATGATAATAAGAACTGAATGGTAGGTACTGATCTACTTGTTGATGTGAGCAACTTTTACTATGATCTGACCCTAAAGTCACGAATAAACTGGTTCCATTTATTTGGACAAGGGTTAAAGAACTTTTTCTATGGAACATCTGATATTTTTTACAATTTCTGAATTGTTCCCATTGTAAAAGTTCAATATAAACGTGATAAGATGTAAGAAGTTCATAACAATGTGTACAATAACTCCTTTCGGCTCAGTATACCCTAAGCGTATAACCATATTTTTTATGGTCCAGCTTGCAGTAGTGATGATAGCTTAGTGGTTAGTGCTGTCGGTTCAGATGCCCAATTCAAAAAACAAACTTGAGCTGTCGGTAAAAGAAACCATAGCATGCTGCTACTTTCTAGTAATGGATACTGGCTGTACTGGCTTGCTACCGCACTCAAGTTGAAAATCTGTCGCAAAGCGCCTAACCCTGTTTTCCGGCAGCTTTACTTGAGAGTCAGTTCTATTCCAGGCTCTATGTTAACTATCTTCGACCATCACTTAAAATCAAGTAAGCTTTGGTAGTAAAAGTTTATTCAAAAGTTGACCAAAAACCAATATTGGTATTACTACAATTCTTCAAAACACTCTGTATAAAATACTAACATAATCACTAAGGCTTATTAATAAAGAATTTATTTATTTATTTATAATTTATAAAATACTAACATAATCACTAAGGCTTATTAATAAAGATTCTTAACAGAAGTTTTTTTAACATACAATTCACAGCACAGAAAGTTACCAAGCAATATATATAAATATAACATTAATTCCCTCTTCCTCTAGAGGCTATAATGAAAATCGTAGTTAAAAGGTTTCCGACAGTTACAGCTTTCGACCTCACGCCGACTTACTGGCGATTAAATGCTTTGCTGGCTCGCCGGGAATTGGAAATGGAAGTTTGATTTCCAACCCAATTATAGATAACTAGAGAATATTCAATTCGATCTTTAAGACGGTTTTCAAAATGATATCTCAGTATAATTTTGCCATTAAATTTTAAAGGTACTAAAATATTGTTTAATCTTGATGATACTTTGAAAAATCTGTTGTTTTCGAAACACGATTCGAATATTTCTTCTGAAAAAATCCTTAAAATATTATTTAAAAATGTGTTTTAATTACAAAGTCTTAAAAAAATTACAAGGGTAAATAGCTCTGCAAACGGCAGTACTGGAACATGACCGTTACAGCAATACCGCATGTAGCGATGATAGCTCAGTGATTACTACGGGAGATCTTAAATCTTATCTTACGCATCTTCGCTTAACATCAGGCGGGATGGCGGTCAAACGCAAGCCTATCTACTATAAAAAAAAAAAAAAGATTCACACGCTGAAGAGGATGGGTTCAACCCCCAACAATAAGCTTCAGCTACTGGTGAAGGAAAACTTCTTGAGAAAACCATAACATGGTGTTAAGGTACTTTCTAGTACTCAGCGTCACCGTCACTTAACATCAGCAGTGGTCAAACACCTAGCCTGACAACTGAAAAAGCAGTGTTTTGTGAGCGATTAAGTCCCGATGATTTATAAACATAATTATTTGCTTCGTCGTGTGTACTTTTTTTGTTACCGCATTTGATGTTTCTTATAAGTAATGCCAAATTGATTTAACAAAATGACACTGAACGTTATTATTTCGACGTTTTGTATTCCAACTGCGTTGAGGCATAAATCTGTATATTGTCAAAAGAATTCGTGACGTTGTTTATCTTTTCAGTAAGCATAAGACCAACAGAATATGCGAGGAGCCATGGAACTGTCTTTTAAGCACAAAGAAAAATAAACGGCTGGAATAACTTACGGTCTCAGGGTATTTGGCAGAAATCAAAGCAATATTTTATTTAGGAACCGACAAGACGGATCTGTCGGGTAGGTTTGTGTTTTCTAAACATAGATATTACTTTAACACATAAGTAGATATCGTGTTCTTTATCTCAACCGGAATGATACAACAATTGATCAATGATTAACGTGATCGAATTCAATCAATGTGATTTCAATTTTAATAGGTTAATCTCTTACTAGAGGTATAATTTATTAAACAAAATAAAATATCTTAAATTAATACTATACTTACAAATTTTTATAAATAACCTAATCTAAAAGTCCATCAGAGGGGTGATATGTGGCCATAATACTGGCAGCATTGCTACGCTGGATGGCAAAGCTTAACTTTTGACCAAAGTAGATACCAGCATTCTAATCACTTGAAGCCTCCTCTAAACGTTTGGCCAGGTCCCGATATAGATCGAGAGCGGCCGGCCCCCACGGACCATAAGTTTCAACCCCAAATGGTACAAACAGATACATTCTATCTAAATAACTATATTTGTGTTGTTTGAGGTTTTCGGCTTTAGATGCGGCAGCACCTAAAGTAAGTCTTACTAGATAAAAGTAAGACATCGTGAGGAATTGTTAGATATAGTAGCGTAGTGGTTGAGTACTTTTAGAACTGGACTTTCATCCTTAATTTAAGGATATGTCGCCGCGCACCTAATAGTGTGTTATGGGATTGAACTTCTAAATCAGCTTCCATTTTAAGTTAGGTGGACTTATGGTGGTAGATTTCTTTAGCAGGGAGTCATTTAGGTAGATACCACCGCAGTACCAGATGTTCTGCCGCTAAGCAGTACCTAGTGTTTATAACATTACTGTTTTGCGGTTTGAAAGATACTGCAGCTAGCAAAATTACAGGGCTGTTGAGACTAACCATCTAAAGTCTCAAAGTAATGAGCACAGTGATACCCCGAACTTTGTTCTGCAACTCAAAGTTCTGTGTATCGCTGTAATAGTCATGGACATGCGTTATCTCTTACCATCAGGAAAGCGTATCTTTCGTCTCATTACTTTTACATATAAAAAAACTGGTGAATTGTGGTCAGCGGTTTACAGTTCATCAAAAATAGATCGGTACATTTATTTAATTTAATAATAATTCTATCTATAGACTCCGATCGAATTGTGTTTGAGACCTTAAACTTGTGCCCTTTGCGCGCGACCTCTACTATCTGCGGTCGCTGGACATTTAATGGGATAGCTATCCATATCCGGACCTTTTGAGCCCTTCCCTCTTGATACATTGAGAGAGCTGAGGCGTATTACCAGGGACCTTAACATGTAATCCCATATTTTGAAGAAAGTTGGCGAAGTATGTATGTATATTGAGAGCTTTTGTATTTTTAATAGTTTTCATATGTATTCTTTTCATAATAATTTTATTTGTCGCATGTGTAGACTTATAAATAAACTTACATTTAGAATTCCTGTCCCAAAATGGTAGTGGACGAATGGCTCATTTCTACAATTTACGCTACAATTTTTTTTAAATTAAATTGTCTAAATCATTGTGTTTGTATATAATGCAATAATGTAGTGTTAAAAATTTAAATAGACGTATAGTAAAAAAAATGTTTTTTTTAAGTTAACTGGCTAGCTCACAGCTCATCTTGTACGGTTGGTCGAAGACCGTAAACACACCTAGACTGGCAAGGAACTGTCTCTCAAATGAAACTACCAAAACACACCGTTCCATACTTGGCGATAAATTTTCACTTGAAGTTGGTAACAAGCCATCCGAATATTAAAGAGCCCACCATGCTCACCCACCATGGCTCTCTCGCTGTTTCCTTTACCTCATGCTCAAGCTCATTGTTAGGGTTTAAATTTGAACCCTAGGCCTTAGCCGTGTAAAACGACCGCGATAATCACTGAGCTATCATCAAAACCACTTACTACTGTTCTAATTTTATAAAATCTTTAACAGAATCTATATTTCTACTGATATTTATATTGAAACGTTCGAAACTAAAACTGCTAAAAGTGAGACAATATCGTTTTCCAAAAAATAAAAAGTGTTTTTATTTTTTGTACTTACCTTACTTTCTCAAAAAAATATTATTAGTTTCAATAGGTAGGTGTACCTACTATATTATACGAAGGTTGGAATAAATCAGATAGTACCCTTTTATGTGCGTTGTAAATACTTCGAGCAATGTTTCAACCATCTCCGAATTTATGTGCAGTTAGAAAAGATGGCTCGCTTTTTATCGACATTGAAATCTGCTTTATTCTGGCTTTTTTATCCGCTAATAAAATTCAAGAACTTTTAACATGTATGTTATTTCCATGCACATATTTTTATGAGATTATGCCACTACTTGACAGCCCTGTTGGTTCATTGGTAGTATGTCTGCTTCATGAGCTGAAGGGCGTGGGTTCGATTTGGGTGTTCTGTATGTATCATTAGTATGTATGTACAAAAAAAAAGTATTTAGGTATTCTATCAGTTAGCCGAGTTCCATAGCTTTGCTTAGTTTGGCGTCAGATGGCGCTGTGTGTAGTGTCCTACGATATTTATTTATTACTTACCTATGTAAATGTATTATGTCCGAGAGTTAGTATGTCCCAGAATTGATATAGCAAAAAACGAAAGACCTGATAAAATCTACAAACGGCAAAACATTTTTTTTAAATCATTGCTGAGTTATGATGGGTACTTTTGCACCTGGAACAGTCATGGGCGGGTTATTTTGGTTTAATGAAAATAATAAAAAAGGCTCATTTAAAATAAAATAAAAACAATAACAAAATCAGTTCAACAATTTGGGAGCTACGATTGCACACACACGTCAAACTTACAAACACCTTTTATTTCTTTAAAAATTGTTACACCTGCAAAATAAATTATAGCAATATGATTTTAGCTGATAATGAAAATAAATACATTTTCCATCGCTAACATGAAATGATGTTATATTATTAATAGTAAATTGATGGGGCGAGTCGGCTAGCGTAATAGAATCAATATCCCGACACCGAAGGCTGGCGGAATTGCATCGTGTTGAGATCGTTAATGAATTTTACTTAATTTTAATGACTTACACAATATTACAAAACAAAAGTAAAAAAAAAGGTTGCTTTTATTATGCTTGTTGCTTTTGTTTTCACGAAAAGATTTGTTTTACAACTCGTAGATACAAATCCGTATTTGACCACCAACTCGCCTGATGGTATGATGATGTCGTCGATAATGAAACACGCAGACTCAGAAGACACATATTCAGACCGTCCTTGAATAGATCTAGACTAAATCAGGTAACAAGGGCACCGGCAGCTTGGTCCATTCTTGGTCGTACGGGTGTAAAACGTAAAGTCAAATTGTTTGATACTTAGGTATCCAAGGATATTCACGATGGTAACAGACCATCTTTCTACTTTGCCTGTAATAAAGAAAGTACAAGACCGTGCAGCGCAGTAGTACAATTTCCGAAATGATTCTTGTAGAAAATTTAAACATTAACAATGAATGAACTAATACATTAAATTAACGTTCAAGAATCGTTTCGTTTTTTCGTTTTTTTTCGTTTAGAAATTGATATATAATTTGAAAAATTCACAAAACATTGAACCAGTTTGATTAAGATTTTCTCTTTTTTCTTATCTATTGAAATCGCTTTTAAGGGCATCTCTTTTCTAGGTTCTAGAAGTACTTCGCTAACATTGACATATTCCATCGATCCTGATATCTCTTTTTCATTGTCGATAATATATCTTAGTGGAGTCGATTACCATGTTATTTACCTTAATCCCCAAAGATATTAAGTATTTTTTCTGGCGACTTGATAACAAAACATTGAATTTTTATACTTATAAAAAACTTATTAGAATCTATTTAAGTTTGAACCTTGCGGAAACAATCTAAAAAACAGCGAAAGACAACAGACGTGGATAGCGATATCAACCAAGTTATAATTTTTTTTAATGGCATGTTTTAATGTCCTTATGGACAAGACAAAAAAAAGTAAAAGAAAAAGTAATATTATTTTTATTATCTGTGTAATAATTCTTTAAAAGTTGATGTGACATTTTTAGTTATGCCAGTAATATTTTTACTTCGTCCCGTTTTGAGATCACGTAATTAATTAATACCCTCTTATTTCACATGATTGATTGCATGCTCAATATCAAAGGACAAGGATCAAAATCGCTTTAACAAACTTCACTTGTCAGCTTTTCGATGTAAAGTCAATTTAGCTTTCCTCTTTAGGGTTTCTACGTTTATAAGATTTTCTTGCCAGATTTAAATTCCCTAGGATCCCTTATAAGATAGTTGTGCCCCTCCTACGAATCGGGCGTCAGTACGTTCTGATTTTATTACATAAAATAAGGTTCTATATTGCGTGGCAATACTTGACCTACAGCCTCATCGTTTTTCGTTCTAAGAGGATCTTTTCCAATTTCTTTTTTTTACAGACTACGATTTCTAATAATTACTCTGAAAGGGAAGCTTTTTACCTTCCCTACTCAAATTGGGATTCTATAAATACCCGAAAATATCTACATTTTCATAATATTTGAGAAATTCTATAGGTAATTATTACACGTAACTTTCGCTCATTATTTCGATTTTATTCATGATTATTATGACATTATAAATATTAAATACATATTTCTGATTGTTCGCTTAGTTCTTTTAAACTACGGATTTTGTTATACACCATTTTGCATGGTGGTAGGGTACTTTCTAGTAGGTACTCGGCTGGCTAGCTACCATCCTCAAGTAGAAAATCTGCCGCCAAGCATCTAACGGTGTGTTCCGGCAGCCTCACTTGAGAGCCAGTTTCATTCCAGGCTAGGTGTGCTTTACCATCTTCGACCACACCGTCACTTAACATCAGGTGAGCTGTGGTCAAACACCTAGCCTGTCAACAATTAAAAAAAAATAAAAAAATTATAGGTATTATTATTAGTTAACAAATTTTTGGTAGTTAAATTTAGCTTTAACTATTTTTATTTTTATGGATTCACTAACTGCGCCCCGCGGTGTTGCCCGCTGTTGACACGTGAAAACTTAATTTTTTCAGGATAAAAAGTAGCCTATGTGCTAATCTAGGGTATCAGCTACCTCCATACCACTTCATCAGCTTGAAAATGTAACACATACACTGATAAACTTTCCCTTTTATATTATAGTGCGATTTCTGTTTTTGTAATATTTTTTTCACTGGATTATGTTATGTAGTGTGATAGTGTAGTGTTATGTGATAAAGCCTCATTGTGTTTGTGTGTCTATGCGCTTGTGTGGGCTTGGGCATGCTAATGTGAGCATTATTGTGAGATTCATTTCTAATCTTAAATGTACATAATAATTATATACAATTATGTAAGAAAATAATACGACATCAAACTTGCCAGGTAAGTAAATCATTCTATACGTATACCTACTCATTGTATGTATACACAAACCTAATTATTTTTTTTATAAGTCTATGTTATCTTCCTTTTTTCGGTTATTTTAATAGAAATTTTATGTTACGGTGAACGTGAACAGTTTTTAAATTCAAAATATTTGATTTACCTTTGAAAATATTTTCTTTTGATCAATTTTAATTTTATGTTTTTCTCTGGGTCCATTTTTTGAACATCAAAAGTCAATGAGAATTATTTCCGCAGTTTTGAGGTAAGATATTACGATTTTGACTTCAGAAATCCTATTGGGTGCGGGGGGAAAAAAAAGAACAGAAATCCTATTGGGTGGGTGCTCCTTATATTTAATAAATAAGTGTTCATGTATTTCGGCTTCTTGCTAAATATTTCAATTTTGGATTCTGATATGACGAAAGCATTTCTGGGACAAAAATTTTAATACAAATATCAGATTAATGTTTCTCTGTTTCTTTGTTTTGTTTCTATTGCTTTCTGTGAGATAGTGCACAGCCGTAAAGTAAATCTAACTAATCTGTCGCCAAGCACCTAACGGTGTGTTCCAGCAGATTCACTTTAGAGCCAGTTAGTTCTATTCCAAGCTAGGTGTTTACCATCTTCCGCCATGTTTTCACTTAGCATCAGGTGAGTTGTGGTCAAACACGTAGCTAGTTAGTAGCCCTAAAAAAATTAACAAGTTTTACACTATGGGAACTCTATAATTGATAAAAATGACTAGAATACAAACACATAAGAACAGTCAACTTTTCTTTCATATTATAATACCTGAATCTTAATATTCTCTTTCTGAGGCAGTCGGGCGAGAATAAGAATAAAATAAAAGGAAAGTAGTGAACTTTTAGTAGTTGAAATGGGTCATTTATCAAAAGAAAACTTTCGTCGATGACTTCTCGAAGAAACTTCGTAAATGTGGTAGTTTGAAACTAATTCTGTCACTAAGAATTTCTGTTCTTGCCACGAGAGAAAAAGAGCTCGCTGATGTTGGCCGGAACCGTATTTTTTTTTTGGTAATATTATTGTACCACAGACTCTTGGAGACCTTTCACTCTTTGATTTAGTTTTTCAAATATACATACGTTCATCATAGGTAACTGTTTAAAAAAATAATGTTTATCCTGAAAACACTGTGAACAGCTCTGAATATTTTTGTTAATATAATAAATAAATATCGTAGGATATTTATTAACAACACCGCCATTTGACTCCAAACTAAGCAAAGCTTGTACTATGAAAGTCAGATAACTGATAGAAATAAATGCTTTTTTTTTTGTAAATACATACTTATAATAAATACAGAACACCCAGACACAGAACAAACATTTGTTTATACCACAAAGTTTGTCCTGGGTGGGAATCGAACTCACGCCCTTGAAGCAGACATTCTACCAATGATCCAACAGGGCTGTCAAAATAACAATCTACCTCAGAAATCCAGCTAATGAAAATAATCTACAAGCTAACTTAAACCATACTAAACTAATAAGTATATAAGGTTCTGACTGATATAAAGAGGGGAAAAACATATCTATATACATTTTTTTTTGGAATAGGCTTTCGTTTGACCCTCATCTAACAATTATGCGAAAAATATGCGGTATTGTAATGATTATGCCGTACTGTAGCACATGATTGCATCTACTCAGTCACAGTCATAGTCAGTCATTTGTATTTTTAATTTAAATCGCATTTAAAATTCCGTAGTATTCCGTATTATTTAAATATTTTGATTAAAATTGTTGGCCATACCCTAATGGGGTCATATGTGCTAGGTACAACATTGTTAAATTTATAAGCAGAAGGAGATCATACATCTAAAAAGTATAGCCGAATATTCCGCATTTATCTCGAAGTGCAATTCGTTTGCAATTCCCTCCTAGAGAATAAATTTGCTTTGAATCTCAGGCGCTGTGGATGTACGAGTATATCGCAATAGTTCTTCGAGATAGGCTCAGCTCAAGCTGCGTAGATAATACTTGAGTGACTGAGGGAAGAAACTTGTCTGTCCATAATCTCGGCGATTATCTTAGCTTTGAGGGTTCCTACGAAAATAATAAGTTCGTCATTACAACGAGCTAAGTATAGGTATATACAGAGACTTGCGATGTTTTGACGTGATGTCTTTAAATTTTGGAAGGCAATTCAAATAACTGATGATAACTAAATCGGGGGATACAGTTTGGTATTATAGCTACATATTTTATCTATCATCTACATCCAAAAAATTAAATGCTTGTCCTGGGTGGGAATCGAACCCACGCCCTTCCGCACTTGAAAAAAGAAGAAGAAGAATATCTTGTAAGAGATATTGCTTATAAGATGTAGATATTGTTTGCGATATATTATCTAACAACGGTACATAAGATAATTACTTTGAGACATTCGATGCATAGTCTCAATAGCATTGTAATTGCAAACAAACCCAGCAATGCTTTTACTATAGAAACTGACGTAATTTTTACAATTTTGATTTACTAATGCAGGTATACTCACGTTTAAATATGTGGAATACTCAGACTATAGTTTCCGACATATCCAGTGGCTTTCTTCAAGGAGTCAAAACAGAGTACGACACGCGCGCGGCCTCGTCTTGCCAAGCTTGCTATGCGAAGCAAGAAACATGAGTAATGTCGTATAAGTAAACCAGTAATGCTTGATGGTGGAATGTCTGAAACTGTGGTGGTACCTGTCTAGCGGCTAGTAAAACGTACTTACTGATCTCTATCAACTCAAAGTACAATTACTTTACATCAAAGTTCATACAAATTCAAGTAGCCCTACGTCATGTAGAGTACTTTGTGTGTTATAAATGTTTGGTAGGAGTTGCTAAACTTCTCCGACCTCGTCAAACTTTCCTCGTTATGAGTTATTTTATCTATAACACCTGCTTACAAGTTTGTTTGTAATTACTCAGTGTTGTTTACTGGACTTTCCCACGTTGTTTATGTTAATTTCTTGTCTTTATCGCGTAAATTAATTACCTTTACGAGTACATATGATTGTGTAGATCTTAAATCTCGTTATAATTTAATTTCTTCTATAACATTTGGAAAGTGGTGAAGTTTAGTAGTAAGTTGAGAAAAAAAAAATGTAGTTTTTTTTCTTCTATTAGTTCTCATTGCTGGGTGAATGACTCCCCTATTCATATAGTGTTATGTTATTAGAGAAATTCCGCCGAATCTTTTCGTCAACCATCCCGCAAAGTCTTTAACCTTTGAAGTGCTACCTGTTTTGACCTATGATGTTGAAACGTAAACATAAGTATACCTACATGTTTCGGCACCATACAGTTTTTTTTTTAAATTTAATTTTGGCTTAGGCACCATACAGTTGGAGCGATTCACAAGTCCAAAGTCACTCAGTGAGTTATGAAAAGCTCTATGCTTTGCATTTTTCTAAGGGATCGTATCTGGAACAAAGTAATTCGCCAGAGAACCAAAATCACCGATATAGCTCAGCGTAGAGATGAAGTGGGAGTGGGTCGGTCGTATCTGAGTACATGTATAACAACACCATTTTGATCTAGTACACCCTAAGCGTACTGAATGAAATAATCTGACTATTTTAAAAGTGCATGTCGGTCTAACGCAAGCCTATTTTCAAGTAAGTAAAAAAATAACTTCACATTTCCAAGATATCTTTCCGAAAATAATGATGGCGCATTTGATGGCATTTCGCTGCCAAATACGTGCTCACAGCGCGTGAAATTGGAATCTGTTACGTCGAAACGTTAACGTGTCTTTTCAAGTTACGAGTATATGCTGTGTGGCCTCCTTTATATTTTTATGACAGGTTTCATGTCAAATTGAGTTATGTTAGCTGAATGGAAAATTACTTTTGGGAGTTTGAGGGACGAGTTGACTTGAAGCATAGGATAATTAGACAAACATCAGAACTTTTCAATTTATTCTGCTATTCGAAACCATTTTTACCCACGACGGCACGGATACGGTATATGCGTTTGGGGTGAGAGGATGTTTATTTGTGCAAATCCATGTTGCCATTTTTCTCCAAAACTACTAGTTAAGATATTTATTTGTTCAGTTAGGCTTAGCACGGTCTACGGTTTTCCTATTCAAACTGATCGATGAAACCGATTCCTCGACTAGAAGTTACCCAGATAGTATCTCGGGGAACACCCACTCGTGCGGCGAATTTCACTGCTACGCTGGATTATACCGTAATCTTATTCTCAGTTCATAAAAAATTGAAAGTCTAATTCACAATTTAAAAAAATATACAGGTTTTGATTCAATGATTTGATGTGAAACTAAGCAGCTTCCATTCATCATACGTAACAAGTATATTAGGTGGTAAAATATATTTGTGTACACATTCTATTTGCTTTTTTTCAAGCTTGTATAATCATAGTTCCAAGACTGAAAAAGCAACATCGATCATTATCGATTTGAACAGTAGTTTATTATGAAATGAGGTATTTATTCCATTCGGTAGAAGGTAGAAATAAGTTAGAAATATTGACTGAATTAAGTACTGAAATTTAAAAAAAAAAAAAGACAAGGTTAAATAAAATAGTTGGTTTTAAATATCACTAATTTAGTTAATATAACTAGAACTAATACTATTTACAATATAACAGGCAAGATATTTAAGGCGCGTCGTCTCTAACCGGCAAATACTGGTTACGTCTCCTCTGAGAGAGTCTGCGTTTGGGCTGAGGGGTCACCGATTCTTCTATCCGCGACTGCGCCGCTTCTAAATTTGCTGCGCTGACAGGAACAGGCGTGACGGAGTACCCGGCAGCCACTAAAGCAGCAAACTCTTCCGGAGTGTAAGCTTTGTTATTCTTAGGAGGCGGTAGGTTCGATCTCTGGTCGTCTAAGTTGCGACCGTGCTGTTCAATATTAATTTGATCGATATCAGCTTGATCTCTGTAATCTGGTTGAGGTTGTGGCCTTTGTTTTCTAGGTGCTGGTAAGTTTTTGCTCACATAAATAGCTGAGTGAGGAGTTTTTGAAGGTTCACTTTTCGCAGGTAACTCGTACCTGGGTCTCTGCTGCTCATTCGTTCTATATACTGGACGGAGAACGAATTGCTCACCATATAACTGCACTTGCTGTTGAGCACCGTTTTCAGCGACCGGATCATAGATTTTCACAGATCGTTGCTTCTCGAGTTCAGGGTAGCGTTTTAGGTAAGCGACAGGCCTTTCGATGCTAGACGACGGAAGACGCAGTTCCTGTCTGATAGCTTGTGGCCTCAACTGTTGTGGGACTTCTACGATTCTATACTGTTTTGGGGTAGCTTCTTGTTGTTTGTATTGAGGAGCGGCTACTCTATAGTTTTGCTGAGGTCTAAGCTGTTGAAGTTTAGGGGCCGGCACGATCTTCAAGCCTTGAGCTTCGGGGCGCTCATATGCGAACTCTGGCTGAGCATCGTCTTGTTGTGCGATTGGAACGTAGCGGAGTGCTTGAGCTAGTCGTTGTGGCTGTGGTGTGGGACGGTACTGCTGCTGCTGTGGCTGCTGTTGTTGTTGTTGTTGTTGTTGTTGTTGAACATTAGTCGTTTCGATAAGGTATTGCTGAGGCGCTTCTGTTGGTTGTTGCTGAGGGAACGACACGTGGACTTTAGAGCGGTGCTTGGAGGCTTTCTTGCTTGGCTTGGGCACATAGCGGTCGACCTGAAACGTCCAAAAAAGAAAATGGTATTACATAAAATTCAAGATTTCTAGATTTTTTTTAGTACAGAACACAAGTCATATTTCTGAACTGAGAGCATGACGATTAAGTTTATGTTTCAATGAAAAAAAATTAGGATTATTACTTGTTGATACTGTGGAGCTACACTTCGGACAGTGGTGGACTGCTGAGGCGCTGGCGAATACGCTTGAGCATGAGATTCCGGTCGTACTTGAGGCTGTCCTAGGAAAGCAAGAAGCTCCTGATCGTAGGAGTCTGCGGAACTGGCGCCAGTGTCGCTGACGGATAATGCAGCTCCAACTGATGCTTCCCCACCATTAAAATTGAAGTGAGGGCGAGTGATCACTGTATGGGATGGAGGTACCTGAAATAAAACAGCAAGATGTAAATTTTATACTTCAAATATCTACAATAGCTCTTTGCTCAGTGATTGCTGAGGTGAAGTATAAAAAGTTCTAAGGTATGTACTTTTTATGTTTCAAAAAATATCGCATGATAGACATGGAAAAAACTATAAAGGTATAATTTCTAATAAATTTCAAATGTCTTCAGTGCCGTCCATATGAATCGAGGAACAATATGGGTGGAACGATATTTCCTAGGATCCTAACTTGATCCAAGTAATTTAATTTGTGTTTGAATGTTGTAGCGCGGTTAGTTCACACGCCGAAGAGCGCGGGTTCTAATCCCAACAATGATCTTGAGCTACCGGTGTAGAAAAAATCGTGAGGAAGTCATAGCACGAAAATTTGCCGCAAGCAGCTGACGGTGTGTTCCGGTATTCTCACTTGAGAGCCAGTTCCATTCCAGGTTAGGTGTGTTTATCATCTTGCACCACACCGTCACTTATCATCATGTGAGCTGCGGACAAACACAAGTCCATGCCCAGTCAAACATAAAAAAATGTAAATTTTATTTAAAAAAATACATTGTTGGCAATGGGACGGTAATGTTGGGAGCTATTTTTATATTTTCACCTGACGCCCAGTCTGTTGCTGTGGTTCCAAATAGTAGATCTGCTGCAGATTTTGCTTGTGCTCTTGTTGCGGGTTTGAGTAGAGGTGCTGCAACAGCTGGCCACTAGGGATAGGAGCTTTTCTCTCAGGTTGGAGATCTAGAAGCTCTTGAGTATTTAGGGAAAAGACCTGACCTGGTCGGTACTCTTCGGCTGCAGACCGACTGAAATTACGAAAATGTGGGTTTAAACTAAAGTAATGTTAAAAATTCATGCAACTGTACACTTTCGCCCAGACATAATGTATTTATTAATTTTGTATATTTTAAGAAGAATTTAATAATCGCGAAAGTGAAAGTATACAATATTTCTATCGATCTCTGCATGTCTTAGATAGAGTGTATAGCAGCTTTAGAGGCTAAATATCTATGTTGTAACAGAATTTTATTACTTTTATACATTTTTAGAACTGCAAGGAATTAGCTATTTATCAGAAGTTTTAACAGAACCGTCCATTCCTGCCGGCAGGCAAGTTCAGAGTACAACGTAGATGTTTAGTTAGTATTACAATATTACACTATCTTTGAAACTAAGGTTAGGTCAAATTATAGATAATTTTGAGGTTATTGATTCCAATTATTGACCTGGGTTGTGGCTCGCCGTAGGTGAGCGCGTTAACAGGAACTGCTGTGATGGGGTATCCAGCTGCCAGTAGCGTATTGTATTCCTCAGGTGTATAATACTTGTGATTTTTTGGCGGTGGCAAAGTATGCAAGCTTTGTCTGTAATGTCCCAGCAGTCTCGCTCTTTCGAGTCTTAAGGCTTGCTCCCGTAGAGCAAGGAGTCCAGGAGGCAGTGCTCCAGGTACAGCCACATTTGGGTTGAAGATAGGCAACGATGCAGGAGGAAGCAACGGTGGTGGCGCCACAGGAGACACTGAATTGATCAATCCATGGTTCGGTAGCCCAACGCCGTAGTCAGGAATTGGCGTGACAGCAAATCCAGAGACGACCAAAGAAGTAAATTCCTCGGGAGTATACGATTTTCCGTCTTGTGGAGGAGGGAGATAAGAATTACGGCGATCTTCTAAGCTTAAACTGCGGTGTTCAACTGAAATCGGTTGACTCTGTGGCTGGTCTCCCACTACTTCAACGTTGACTAGGTTCTGGCTTTGTTGTTCAGATTTAATTTGTTCGCTTCCCGAAGCTGTGCTTGGCAGCTCTGTACTTGACACTAATTGCTCTCTCGGTGATCTTTCAACTGCAGAACTCTGATCCTCAGAAATTGGGTGAAGCAACGACGTCCGATTCCTATAGGTCAGACTGGCATTTAGATCAGTATCTTCATTTTAGTCCGAACACCGTAAAAGTCCTCATGCCACCAGAAAGTAAACCGAATTAAATATAAAAATAAAACTGAAAGTAAATTGGTTAGATATTCTTTAAAACCTTCCAAGCCCGTCTGGTAAAAGTTTAGAGCCAATTGTTTCCAGAACCTCCTTGAACAAGATTGGAGAATTGGTTAGCGATTCAGTAAGCGGCTAACGTTTTGGCTGTACGCCACATGAAGTGGCCTTTAGCCTTCAATCAAAAAATTTTTAGCAGAAGAAATTTTATAAGAAAATTGATTAAAATTTTTGCTAGAGATTAAAGAAGAAGAATTATTTTTTGTAAGAAATTTGTTAATTTCAAAAATATATTAATGTTTTGTTGGAAGATTTTGTTCCCACACGCTTATAAATAATTAGTAAGAGCACTGTTAGAACCATAACATAGAGTTAAAAGAGTTATGTTATGTTATGGATCTAACTTAAAGTTAGTAAATAAGTACCTGAGCTTATCATCATCTTGAAGTTCTTCTACAGGCGCTACTTGTTCCTGAAAAAAGAGATAGTTCAATATAACTAAGTGAAAAAATGATTACATTAACTAGCGATAGATATAGACCATAAGTCAAATATCGATTTAAAAAAAACCTTCAATCATTTAACCAGCCAATTTAAAAACAAATTAGTAATGTAATGTAAAACTTCTGAACTGAAAAAGGTAGTCAAGGTTTAATTATCAAAAAACGTGTGTAAGAATCTTAAATGGTAAGCATTGATCAAAACACAACAGACGATTAAAATTCCCATCAGACATAAAAACGACATTTCATAGTTTATCAATAGCTAAGATGACGACAACTAACATTGTTTGTTGTAAAGAAAACATTGTCATAGGTACAAGGTATGAACATCAAAGCCGAATTTTGAATTGGGTCACAATAAAGATTTGTTCAACAATCCATAATAGGGTTACTTTACCCTTGTTTTGAAACCATACATAACGTAGCTGTAAACTTACGTAGGTAGTCAACTCTTGGCGTTTACATCAAAGTACCAAAAATTAACCGGTGACATTTAGGAATTTGAATGCTACCTCATAAGCTCAAGAGCGTTATCTAAACAGGCGTTCTTCGAGAAAACCAAGATTTTCTAAAAATGCACGCGATTTTAGAGCTTTAAAATATTATTTTATTCTTGTGAAGATTTTGCCGATCAGCATAGTATTTCATTGTATACAGTCAAGTCCCTTAGTGTTATAATTTAAAGTTCCAATCTACATACAAACATTTTTGTTCTGTGTCTGGGTGACCAAAAAAAGTATTTAATTCTAATTCTATCAGTTATCTGACTTCTATAGTACAAGCTTTGCTTAGTTTTGGGTCAGATGGCGCTGTGTGTAATGTCCTACAATATTTATTTTAATAACTGTATGTTATCCATGTAAAACGTGAAACGTAAAACGTGCGTAAATAAATAAAACACATTTTGTTTAAGACCTCTCTTGAATTTTTGAAGGCAGAATGCTAGCTGTTTTTTTTCATAATAAGCAATTACGTATGTCGTATATATTACAGAAGTATGTACTGCGAAAGCCAAAGAAAATGTGGACAACGCGGTTTATCAGGCATTTTCGAAATTGGTGGTTTCATGCGTCGATGGGTTAGTTAATCGATTAGTACGGACTGGTACATATCCGGGTTAAAGAATGTAGATGATCGATTGCGTAGAGATTATAATGATACGAGTACTTACGTAGAGTATGGTAATAATCACACTAATAAATGATTAATAATTTTATAAAAGCGAAGTTTTACCACCAGATATTCTTCCGCCAAGAAATAGAGTGTAAACATTACTGTGTCCCGGTTTGAAGTGAATTGCAGTTAGCGAACTGACAAGGCTGTTATGACTAACTATCGAAAGTCTCAAAGTAATGAGCGCCAAAGCAGCGATTCTCCGGAATTTGTTTTGTAACTCAAAGTTCTGTGTATTGATGCAATGGTCAATTGGTCATGGCCTTGCATTACCTCTTACCATCAGGAGAGTGTATTGTTCGTCTCATTAATTTTATATAATAAAAAAAGTTTGTATAAATATTTGTAATTTCTTCACGTAGTCACAGTTCAACGGCTCTGAATAAAAATTTGAATGCTATTAATTTATAACCTAACTAATACAAATGCTTTTTATCCCATAAAACGTAGGTAAAACTACGAATGAAGTTACTAAATACGTAGGACACTGCAAAACGCCATCAGCCCCAAACTAAACAACGCTTTGCGAACTATATTCTGATAGAATCAAACATTGTACATACAAATTCAGAAACCCAGACACAGAAAAAACATCTATAGTCTACAAATGAATGTTTGTCCTGGTTGAAATCGAACCCATGCCCTTCAGCTCAAGAAACAGAGCTACTAAATGAACTAGCAATGCAATCGTTTCAAAAGTTTAATAACTTATTGTCATTATGTAAGTACATCAATTAACACAAAAATATCATTGCAATCAATTTAACTTCAGTATGATGACACCGTGCAATATCTATTATATTATATGCATACAAGCGACCCGCCCTGGCTTTGCACAGGTCCAATGTAGATACTAATGTGGTGCATATGCATTTATACATAATATAGACTTTCCTCTTGAATCACTCTGTCTATTGATGGAAACCGCATTAAAATCCGTTGCGTAGTTTAAAAGATCTAAGTTAGTTAAATTTAAATCCTTATTACTGTTTTTTATGTAAACGTAATTAGACGAACGAGACGCGCTCCTGATGGTAAGAGATAACGTCTGTCCATGACCATTACAGCAATACAAGAACTTTTCGTACTAAAACAAAGTCCAGGGCATCGCTGATTTGGCGTACATTACGTTGAGACCTTAGATGGGCAGTCTCAATACCCTGTAATTTCGCTAGCTGCAGTACCCTTCAAACCGGAACACAGTAATGTTTACACACTACTGATTGACGGCAGAATATCTGGTACTGCGGTGGTATTTTCCTAGACGTTCTCCTGCTTAGGAGATTTACCACCAAGTTGTAACTGAAATGACATTCTGGGGCCCGCGGTCTACAATCGCGTACCCGCTTCCATCCGGGATGCACCTTCCATCGCGTGCTTTAGAAGCAAACTAAGATCTTGGCTTCAAGAGACCTTGTTCTATGACTTTGACGATTATTTAAAACTAAGAGATTATTGAATTACTAGTAAGTAATTATAATATTTTTGTTTTTATGGACATTTAATTATATTGACATAATTTTATTGACATTTTATATGTGACATATTACTTTATTGACATTTTCATTTTCATTGTTTTGACATATGTAATGATTTTGATAATAATTTTTAAATATGAATGGAAAAATGACCTGTAACTTTGGTGTTATTAATAAATGATTTGTATTTGATTTGTATTTGACTGTTAAGCAGAAATAAACTAAATATATGTATACCTTGAACGCTCAAGATCTAAACATACAGACAGCGGCAAGCGACTTTGTTTTATACTATGTAGAGATTTAACAGTGTCTTAAATTAACTGAGTGAATGGCTTTTCATGAAATATCCAAGTCTCGCTCGTTTGCTTGTCAATACATTTATATTGGAAATATTGGAATGTAATAAAGAAGGCTTTTGCCAAAGTAGGTGAAATTCATATTGAAGAAATATCAGAAGATATTTTGAGGGTTCAATTTTAGGAGTTTGCTTAAGGAGAAGACCTGTCGAGTTTTGTAATCGAGGGCGATTTTAACGTGCGGCTAGCCCAGATTTTTGAGTAAAAAATCCATTGTTATTTAAATTAATTCGGTGGTGAGTAATAATCCTTGCATTTTTTGATTCGATCAATATATAGGCACTTTACATACACTTTATAAAGCGCAAATGAATAGTTTTGTCATCAGAAGCTTCTCCTATCATTAATCTAGTGACACAATGTTCAAGTCAGTAGCTATTAAGCGTTTCTGTCACGTAGGATCTGGACCCTATTTCATGAATTTTGACAAGTCTCCTAAATTAATTTAGGCACTTATTACTACAAAAACAGAAGGTATAAGGTATAACAAAATCCATACATATTTTAGTGCTCCTAGATATCTATAAGTGATGATGATTGTTTAGCATCAGGCACCCCTGGTTTGTCACAAATAGCATAAAAAATGTTTTACTAAAGCAAGGTTGTAAATGAAAATTATTAAGAAACGAAGCCTAAATCTGTTGTATCTAATTTTGGTTTATGTAACAGAAAATAAATTTTGGAAGCAAAACTATAAATTTAACATTTCACCTCATTGATACTACTTAATTAAAAAATGGAAAGCGTAGCGTAAGACGCCCTCAGACTCGATGGAGTGACGATATACGAAGGACAGCTGGCGGAGGAAGTGAAAAGCCGAAAATCGGGCCGAGTGGCGTGTCTTGGGAGAGGTCTATTAAAATTAAGTAACTTTCCTTCCAGGTAAGCGTGCTCTATTCTACGACATCATTTCTTACGATTAAACGGTAATTTAAAAAAAATATATATATAAAGAAGAAAAAAATTGAATATATATTTTTTTCGGTATTGAATAATATTCGGCGCTTCATGATTAAAACACTACAACTATAAACATAAACAAAAAAAAACATTTTGGAAAATCACGTCGATGTTTTCACGTTCCTGTCAAAACTTCCTGTACAAGGCTTTATTATATGACTAGTTGCGATAACATCGCAAGTACAATTGCATTTGACGTAATTGCAAAACGACAGAATTCCGAGTGGACGACATGCTATGTTGCACCTTGCAACCCATGCAACGATACCGTCATTATGTGGCCTAATGTCGTAACCACCATTAAATATGAATTAGAGAGATGGGGCAACAGACAAGCGACAAATATACTGTGGCAACTTATTAAAACGGAAAAATAAACGATATATTATTATACGCAACGCACGAAATTTCAGCAACCACAAATCATTCCTTTACATATATTTTTAGGAGCTGTTCTTTGCCATTAGCGTTATACAAATTTTTCCCTGACATTTGGAAATGTCAATTTTTGGCATAAATTCCAATTGCAGTTACCAGAATCTGTAATACTTTCAAGCAGGGGAAAACATATTGAACCGCTGGAATAAAATATTGCCTAGCGTTTATTTATAGATAATTCAATTTCCTCTTATTGGAACAGATGTTTGGAAATACGTCGTTATAGGATATAGAATAAGACGCGTGGATGCCGTTTAAAACGAATCTAGTTCATTTTTCTTCTATAGGTATGTAATCTTTGGTGTGGACAACAAACAGTTAATCGATCAATCAATCATTCTTCAAAAATTTGGAAATTTCATTTGTGGTCCTGTAATCGAAAGACGTCAATTTCTATGATGAGGTTGTCATAGTCCAGTTGGGAGAGTCCAATTCTGCGAGATTATGTATTCATTCTCGGGCTCTTTTCCAAATGCGAAATGTAGGTAGATTAAGATTACTATCCATAGCCTTTTCTGTAAAGGGAAACATCGTGAGGGAACATGATGTGTCCGAAGAAATTCAATACTGTATGTCACTGATCATCATATCATACCTACCTATTTCCACTTTTGGACATAGGTTTCTCCCAAAATACGCTATCTTCGATTCGCTTCCAACCACTACCGTTTTATAGAGTCTCAGGGCATCCTACACCAGATTTGCCGATTCGTGATTTCCACTTTTGAATACGTCTATCCAGCGATAATCGGTTCTGCGACATTTGTGACAAACTGTCACTATACCTTGCTAATACGCTATGCCGGTGACTCTGGATCTCTGGAGAATTACTTCGTTCCGGTTACCATCCCTTAGAGAAATGCTAAGCATAATTAAAGATTATATGACATAGAGTAGAATTTATCGTGTGTTTTGACAGCCTGAGCTTGTTCAAGATATTTAAAACACTTCTATATGTTTAACACTAGTTGCGTCTCACAGTTTTAATCGTGTTATCCGAGATAAGTTAGGGTATAAGCTGTCTGAATTTCATCTTTATCCGTCCAGCCGTTTCAACGTGAAGAAGTAACAAGATATGTACGTACAAAATTAGAAATTTACAATTAAAAAAATACCGATTTCATACCTTTAAGCCCAAATACGGCTTTAAAGGTATAATGGTTTAAAAATCAAACTACAGAACCGATTTCGATGAAATTTATTTTTATTATAAAAAAATTTGTAAAAAATAAAGAATTTCTCGAACCACCCACGAGTAATGCGGGGAACATACATAAAAAAAGATTCCGATGAATTGAGAACCTCCTCCTTTTTTTGAAGTCGGTTAAAAGTAGAGAAACTTCCGTATTTATGAAAATTTTGTAATTAAAAGCGACATGATGTGCTTGCCGTTTTGACTCCACCATCACTTTACATTAGGTGTGTTGTTGTCAAACACCTAGCTTGTCGTCCATAAAAATATATTTTTAAACATCTATAAGCTACAAACTAAGGAGTTTTATAAATTCCCAGTAGAAAATAATGTGGCAGAGAAATTCATTGGCTTTTCCCCTGTAAATCCGTTTCTGCGGGCAGCCACAGACCGTTAATTTGCGATCCACTGAGACTTCTAGCTATATCATTTTGTACCTTCAGTTACGTGTAAAGAAAACTCACGACAAATCCGGGTATTCAAATAAAGAAAACAAAGAAAAGTGCATTGAAACACTTACATAAACTACCCATTGTTCACAATACAATTAAGCGTTAAAAAAGCCTCATTCCGTGTCATTTGCAAATATTAACTGCATTTCAGATTGCGAGGCCATTCGAAATACAGTAATATTGAGATTAAAACTTTTTAAAATAGTATTCCAGGTACAACGTTTTGTCAATAATGTGACTCATTGGTTCTTTTATCCCGTCTATTCGACAATTATGTCCGTCATAGGCCCAGTTAGAGACACAAATATTTCAATGCTAGCTTTAACCGAACGTGAGGCAATAAGTTCGTAAAAACGTTATAGTGGAATACGAATTTTTCTCTTATTCTTATCAAAAGTCCACTTTGCTGAACCAATTTTGATATCAAAGACGAAACATTGTTCAGGATTTACAGAACGTATTAAAACCGCATGTAAATCCAAATTTTTTTTTCGAACAAACTGACACAAATTCAAATTTTCAAATTTGCGACTTATGCCTCTTATGCTTTTATATACCCAAAAATAATACCAAAATTATCTTAAAAGTAATCGTCACATTACAGTTTCAATATGTTTATACATATTTGGGTAGTTGCCTAAAATATTTATTTATGACAAGAATCGAATAAAAGTCGAATCGAAAATCGAATATAGAGAGAATAAAAAAAAGTTCCACACACCATATTATTATGCATGTAAGTATCTACGACTAATACCCAGCTTGGTTTTGTTTTACTTCGAAAACACGTCAAAGTTTGTCAGCTCTACCGCAGAAGTTGAAAACTTTACCTGAAACATTGCCATGTCTAGTCAAAGTTTCTACCTAACTGCTTGAGCAAAGGAATTTACAAGTAACTTTTATTTTATTATAATCTACCCTTATCGTAATAATGTTTTATAAATAAAATCTATTTTTTCAATGACCGCCGTCGTCGAATAGATTGTTTATTTTTTCTTCTTTGATTTTGGCGTCGCATTTTGTGCATTCGCCAATATCAAAGTATTTTATGAAAAATCACGTTGACTAAGTCTTTGTGAAAGTCACTTATAGTTGAGTATGTTCATACCCTCGTAAATAATTATGGTGACTTTCTAAGAAGATTTTTAGCGAGAGTTTTAGAAGCAATATGAAAAGTCATGTTTACCACATCACTTTTCAAATGCGGCAATTCGGCACTTTGTAAAAAAAATACCACCATTTTTGTACATAATAAACTCACTCGAAAAAGTACAAGTTTCGGAAAATAATACAATACGACGACATGACTTTTCCGCGTTCCCAACAAAACCCAAACAGGCTACATCATGTTTTTATTTTAGTAGCACATCCTTACATTGAAACTCTTAGCAAAGATTACTTGGTCAGATAGGTACCTAAGTACCTAATTATGATAATGCTGAGTATTAAGTTGCTGAATTTCGTAAGCTGTGAATGCAAAGGTCCTTTTCAATTCAAGGATAGCCACATTTACCTCTCAATGTCCTCTTGGCCGCGATGGTCAATTTATATTAAGCACTCAGAGATTGTGTCCATCTATTTTGCATTCTTTAGTAGTTTAAAGACTGTTGATTAGTTTATTTACTGGACAAATCATATGATTTATACCAAAGTATCAAAATGTATTAATCTTGTTATAAACCTTCTATTTAAATGAATAAAGGGGTGAAATCCCTGAGGTCAATGTTTAGAGTAAACCCATTATAACTATAAAACGGATCATTGAAAATTTTACAATGATATTATGTTACACTCTCCCAATTTAGCTATTATTTTCGTAATACATTATACAAATCTAGAGTGAGCATAACTGGCAGTGTCGCCTAGACTACGATCGAATTTGCGTACTAACTTAAGGTCTAGTCAGGTCGTGACGAAATCTAGGACACGGTGAAAGGGCTAGTATCTCCTATGTTTTATCATTTTACTTGCCTCAAGTTATTTTTACCAAGAGTCTTACTAACGTGTATATATTTCCATAAAACTGAGAAACTTACTAACATGGGTAACTTTTTGGGTAAAACCGAGAAGCTTGCTAACACGGGTAAATTTTTGGGTAAAACCAAGAAATTTTCAAACTCCGGTTAATTATTGGCTAAAATCGTAAAACTTACTGGCACGAGTAAATGTTTGCCCAAAATTGAGAAACTTCCTATTATATTCCTAAATCAGGTAAATTTTTGCGTAGTGGATTCCAGTGTATTTTGCAGCAAATGTTTTATTTCTATTTTCTGAGGTACATAACTACGGTAAAAGTTTTTCAATTAAGATGTAAAAGAAATAAAAAGAAAGAGGTTGAGGTTGACACCAGTAAGATTACGTCACGTGCCGACTTAAAAAAAAGGAAATTTATGTTTCATAATTTACGTTTTAAAGTAGGCCAGTACCGGAAGATGTCATGGGCTAGCAGACCGCTAGTTATATTGACGACGTTAGAAAGAACTGGGGCAGTGTGTCAACAATAAATTATACTAGCGTAGTAAGCTAATCGTAAATGGATCATAGGGAAAGAAAAATATCTGCAAACTCAATTTAATTAGATAAACAAATTTGTCAGGCTTTCACGCTCAAGTTAAGTCTGTACTTTACGATATTGAATATGTGTGAAATATTTGAAATATGTTCTGATAGTTAGTTTTGGATTCCAAAAAATCGTTAGGAAACTAGCTAGTTTCAATATCACAATGAGAAGAGGTCCGGAGATACGATTTAATTAAAATCTGTAATACACTACATATTCCTTCTTTCTCATTCTTTGTCACACAAAAAAGCGCGCGCCGGCGCGGCGTGCGCTCACGTGTCAAAAACTTTTTTCATTAATATCTTTACTTTTGGGCATCGCACTTTTTACATTTTACAAATGTTTCGATTTTTCAAGTATATGTTGTCAAATCAAAAGAAATACGTCAAAAAAGTCTCACAAAATAAGCCATAGCCTAATAAAGCAGTGACAATCTTATTGCAAGCTTTAACCGAGTTTTAAAAGAACAACGAAAAGGTCATTCACCACGTTAATGTGTGTAATTATTTTATACGTTAACAACGTTGAAAAAACACAAATTTTGGAAAATACTATGTGACAACATCATTTTTCGCGTTACGTCAAAACACTTTTTTTTCATCCAGGTATAATATTAGTGAGATGGCATGAGACGTACTTGTTTTCTCGCCTGTCTGTACTGAACTGCATACGAGCCTTCTTGAGATTGACGTTTCTCCGGATTGTGTGATTCGACGGCCGCTGTTTCCTTTTTCGGGGCTTCGGTTGCGCACGTGCAGAGAGCAATCGCTGTAACAAAAGAGACTATCATGAATCTAATGATAGATTTTTTTAAGTTCCTCATTTCAAGCCAAAAAGAGAGTGATAATTTTTAATCTTCAAGTCCACGGTGTAAAACTGTAAATTGAATTGTAAATAAATGTACCTAATATCTCTTGTATATCCATCATTAAGATACGCTTAATCAAACAAAAAAAATACAGAATTACAGGTTGTCGAGTCTACATTGTTCAATTTCAATTATCAATTTATTACGAGAACAAAAATAAACTTGTCCTTGTTTTGATGAATTTAAGAAATAAGGTCAATTACAGTCTTGTTCTTGAACATTCGTTACTAAAAATATAGTTATGGCTCACTATGGTATAATTTAATGTAGATACGAATAATCGATTAGTCAAAGTCAATTTAATTTCAAAATTCAAAATCAAAATCGTTATTCGGATATTTAAAATTTTCTTTATCTTCCGGACATAATAAACCTTACTACCTCGTGGCTAATTGAAACAAAAAAACTTGTTTTAAATACTTGTTTTACATTCTTACTAATCTGCCAACCCTAACATGATAGTTGGCGAAAAAAATCTTCAGGGTTCGATACAAAATATGTCAAAAATTACAGCAGTTTTTAGTTTCAGTTTCTGTTGACGCCCGCCAGAGGCGCAAATTTTTTTTTACATTTTGGTATCGATAAGTTGACGATTTTTTTTTTCACTAAATGTCATGTTTAATGTTACTAAATTATTGATTGGATATAAACATTGTATAGCACACATAGCCTAAAAAATTCTTTAAATCAATTTGAAGAGAAACAAAGCAAAAGTTTCGACTAAAGCATATCTGATCCAAAATTCAATTTTATTCTTATGTGCCAAATAATTTTAAAACAGACACGTTATATAATACAATTATAACCGACTATGTTACTTATTCATTCCGAGGCCTAAAATATTCATAATTATGTACATCTTCTAAGCGGGTGAACGACCCGAAGTTGACCTAGCTGTCGCAATATTAAACCCACATGGCAAATAAAAATTAAAGCACCAGCCACATTATACATATACAGTTAGATAAAATCATAAAATCATCAAAGGTATTTCACAAGCAATATTTGTAACGAAAAAATATAGTCATTCGCCGTGGCTTTGCGTGACCATGATGAACTAAAAATCATATAGCCGAATTTTATTATTTGTTTGCCAAAGCTTGTGTTTATTTTCAATTATTTTAGCGTAAAAAAGATAAAGTTTTATTCTTAAAGAAACTTCTCCTGTTCTCTAGGCATATTACAATTGTCAATAAATACATTCCGGGCAATTTCAAATAATTTACAAATGTCATTGTTTGTACCTATTCGTGTTTAGTGCTAAACTCCTCTCAGTGTAACGAAGGCCAAAGTCTATCACTGATGGTAGAGTTCGCGAAAAAACACGATTTTTTTGTTGCTTAATAAAATAAATAAGTCGAAAGTATTTGCATTAAATCCATTTTTGTCATATCTTTATGGCCCTAGGTGCAGAGTATATGTGTTAGCTACCAGATGGCTGCCGATGATTATTAAATGATTCATTCATCTTCAAATCAAAATACAAAGAAGCAAACGGAACAAAACAAGGTGAAGGGAAGGTATTAAAGGAATGAGCACGGAATCAGCGAAGCCCTGGACTTTCTTTTGTTATCTCATCTCATTACTTCTTACTGTGTTTCTCGCTATAAACATGGTCTAAAGTCGGTGATTGCCATGTAAGCTAATTCATTGGATAGGGCCATTTTTTATTCTATTATTTACTGCTGTGCTTTTTTTGCTGATGGTAGTGCATTGACTTGGCCCAGTTCTCACAGATATATGTAATGTCAAACGTTAAGAGCTTACTGTAAAAGAAAAACAATTAAAACATAAGTTAGTTATTCACCCTAAACTGTGTCCTCGCGACCCTTTACCTAATTTGGCTCATATTTGAACTTGAAAATTTACTTAACACAACTTACACCGTTACTTACAACAATTATGTTGAAGTTTTTTTTTGTACTTGAAATGTTTGTGCGTAGTTCAATTTCCCTAACATTTAATAAAACACTAACTGAATTCGCCGGTACTTCGTATCTAGTGAACAGTTGCAGCGCCACCTACCGGGTTCAATTGGGAATCTCAAACATCCAAGGTACAATCAAACATACACTAGCACACATCAAAAATTTCATATAAATCGGTCTAGCCGTTTATGTGAATTCAGTGACAAACACAATAAATACAGCTGAAGCTATCTATATAATTATATATAATAGGTACGCCCCGCGGTGTTAACTGCTGGTCCCACGTCATTTATTTTTCGGTATAAAGAGTATATGTCAATCCAATCAGCTACTTCTATACCAAAGTTCATCAAAATTAGTCTAGCCGTTTGAGCGTGAAGAAGTAACAAACATTTACCTTTAAAATATTAATATAACATATAAATATTAATATTATTAGTGTGATGTGGTATACATATATTTAGATAGCTATAGGTACTGGTGTGAATAACATTTTAAAATGAGATTTTAATAAAAACATAGACCTAATTGAAACTCATAAAATAATCCTCCAAAATGTTGTACGATAAAATATAAACACGAAAGGCGTCATGAGCCTTTTCACACACGCTCCTTTTGATCCGAAAATATCAATTTACATTTTCGCTCTGAACCTAAGCAAACGACCTTATTTCCTACCCGGAAAATAGAATAACAAATGCGGTGCGATTTTTGATTCGATTATAACCGATCTCGTAATCAAAAATTCGATCCCCTCCACTCGATTCCAAAAAACTCGATTTCAAAAACAGTTTTCGTTTTCGCAATAAAAGTAACTTGCATCTAGAACAGTGATGTAGTTCATTAATATTTAATTTTATGTGGGCTAGTAAAATTTATGCCGTAAGTCGTAACCGTTCGGTCTTCTACGGCACTTTTACTTTTGATTTTGTATTGTACCTATAGATTCCACTGCCACTGTTGCATTGAACAACAATAATATTCTCGTGTGTGTAGATGCACAATAGTTAGATGTGCAGTATCATGGTTTCATACAAAAATCAGGATACTGTATGAAAATATATGCACTTATAAAAAAGAAAAAGATACTTTAAACAATACTAAAACTTACTTACTTTAGGTATAAAAACAAAAAAAAACACACCGTTATTTAGACTTGATTATGTATAATTAGATATGTTTTTTATGCGCGCCTACCACTTTCTTATATACTGTCAGGAAGGCGAGTTGTGTTGTGGTTAAACGCTAGTCAGGAGTTTTGGTGGAAATGCGGGAAAATCATGTCGGTTCAATGTTTTATTTTACAAATCTTGTGTATTTTGAAGTGTTTAAAATAGTTGTTTCATGATCATAGACTGTCAAATTACACGCTAAAAAGATATATTATTGTATACATCAGAAATCAAATAAATTAAGCAGAAAATAAATGATATTAAATAAGGAACGCATCAAATTTGAACACCACACATCATTTATCAATTTAATAATTTGATGTGGTAAAATGTAATACAGTACTACTTATCTCTTTATGCTGTTTCTCCTCTAGAAGCTCTTAACTATAAAACTTTTTTAAAGCATCAAATAAAGTTGTCATTACTTTACAAGGGCATGGCTGGAGTTGACTTATTTTGTTCAATGTCTTCTATCGTGACTTAAACTCCGGCAATATACACGAAATGCAGTGCCAAAAACAAAGAAAAAATGTAGCGGCATAATTTTTTCACGTTCCCTCCAAAACTTCTATACAATATCATTATGTGGTAGTTCGATACAAAACTACATACTTCGGAGATAAATTACTGGCCGCAAATATCTATTACAGCAGATCGCCTACTGAAAGTTGCCGTTGAAAGTGGTTGCGTGCATCATGGAACGCGACTAAGTAAAAGTAAACTTCCTAATCGTTCCGTGGTCTTCGTACAATGGACAATTATCCGCCATCGGTCACGCGACTGAGCCACGGGATTCGGAATACTGTGTCAGCATTGAAGGTCAAGATTCACTCTCTTTTGTTAAATTGGGGTTTTTGAACTCTTTTACGAGTATCGAGTATTTTTGATACGGTGATTATTTTCACGCGTTTGTTTCGATTGATCTTAAATTAATACTTGCTTTTGAGTAAAAAAGCGATTGTATAGTAATATTTTTAAATTATAGATTAACCACAAATCAAAATAAAATGATGGCTGGTTTTTGAGATATGAGACTAACCACCAAATGTCTCAAAGTAATATGCACCAAAGCAGCAATATCCTGGACTTTTTTTTGATGCTCAAAGTTTTGGGTATCGATACAATAGTATCGGCCAGGCGTTATCTTTTATGATTTGGAGAGCATTTCGGTCGTTTTTTTACATAAAACAATATATAAGAAGGCCTATAAGTTCTACGTTTTACTTGGTGTTAGATCTTCTTAGTGGTAGTCTACCACTACAGTACGCCTAGCAGTAGTATGTAAACATTACTGTGTTCCGGTTTGAAGGGTACTGAAGCTAGCGGAATTACTGGGCTATTGGGCTGGGCTGTCTCAAAGTAATAAGCGCTAAAGCAGCGATGCCGTAAATATTTGTTTTGTTGCTAAAAGTTCTGTGTATCGCTGCAATGGTCATGGGCAGATGTATCTCTTACCATCAGGAGAGTGTCTCGCTCGTTTCATAACTCTTATATTCAAAAAATGTGATGGATAAATTAAAAAGTATAAGTAATAATTTTACCACATACCTAGTTACTGAATTACTCAGATTTGATCATTGAAGTTTTGTTTTAAAGTTGAAATTTGCGTTCAAAAAGTTTAAGTTAAAATAGCTATGAACTTTTGATGCATACTAAAAATCCCTGACACGTCTTTAACTTTAAACTGTGTCGAAGGTTTTTCTCATAACAGTTAACTTTAGAACAACAGCACTATTAACGGTCCATAGCCTTGCCAATTATGGGCCCCAGTTAGCACTGAACTACGCAGGTCATATCACGTGGAAATTTTAAGTGAACTTCTCACGGGCGAAGACTTTTTTGAAATTGTATTAGAGGTCATAATAAAATTAATTTGAATCGACAATGCTTTAGCTACGATCACAAGCATAAAAACGGGATATACAGATATTTTTACTCACCATTATTTTCTACTAAATTTGTTTTGAATCAAAGATTTATTCTCTAACGCCTGTAGAAGTGTAGAAGTTCTTACAAAAGACCTAAAGCGTTAAGGCTAACGCCTTAACGCTTTAGTTCGTTAGGCGTTTTAATGCCTAACCTTTTTAGGTCTCAACAATCAACGCCAAAAAACTAACTACAAATCTGTCAAGTTTGAAAGGTAACCATTAAAAAAGATATTACGTTTCTTCAAAAAACCGGATTAGTATAATCTATATCTGTAGATTAACATCACGCCCCGTATTTCTATCCTATGATTTCTTGTTATAATAACTCAAAATTAAAGATTTTTATTCCTAGAAAAAAAATATTTTTTGCTTCGCATTTCGCATCTGTAGGAGTAATAAAATTATTTATTACTAGAACTCTCAGTATCACGATAAGTAGATTTACTTAAAATGCCACGGATCACGTTTTTGAAATCAGAAAAAAATGTTCTAATTCTCATTTCGATGGTTTCAAAAAACATAACCAGAGATAGACATGCCGTTAAAACAACAGAATAACATATATAAACGTTAACGCCTTCTGACAAGGTATGCCCACAGATAACAAAACATGATTCTACTTTCTTCTAAAAAAACAGTGCAACATGTAAACGTGTGCCATCTAACAGGTATAATCATAGATAACGAAATATGATTCTACTTTCTTCTAATCTTATCATCTAACACTCATAATATTGTAAGAAATATACACCATATATTTGCGAAATGATGGCTATTTTCTGCGTATAATAAAGTTGTAGAGACAGGTCAGTAGCTGCTTTCGCTAGAGAATCTTTTCCTGCCAAGGATATGTAAATCTTGGTCTCAAGATGTACGTACAACCAAGTCTGTCTTAGTCCCGTTTTACCCTTTGGGTCCGAACCCCTAAAAATACTCAAACTAATCTAGTAGTCTGTTTCATTTCTACATGTGACAATTCACAACATTTAATGGAGAATTTTAATCATTGGTTAACTTTAAGGACGTTTATAAGTAAGACTCAGTTTTTTAACGATTGTGTCAAAAATGGTAAGCTTACTCATTTAATAATTGCTAACGGTCTTTTTGCTGTCATAAAGAAATCTCATAGAAAATGCAGTTCATCTTCAATTTATCCCAAATTTTTCCATTCACAGAGCGATTTTCCCTATCTATGTACGAATATTCCACCGTAGCGCTAAAACTACTTATTCGATTTTGATGAATGAGGTGTCAATCGATTCGCAAAATATAAGATGGGCATTTTTTCCCTTAGTATGTTCATTTTTTCGTGGTCAAACTTTTTATAACCTTTTTCTAAAATTTTAGCTCGTTTCATTTTTTAAAATCTTATTCGGATTTTATAAAAAAAATCGGTTAAATCAGTCTTGCCGGTTTACTCCCGTTAGCGACACTGAAAAGTGTGTATCTAGTGCGTATCAGAAACCATTTGAAGGTTAATAACATTTTTCTATGAAATGACTGTATATTTTTTTAATGTTTGAGGTACGATTTAAAAAAATGTAAATAAATAATTTAAAAAAAACTATTAGGAGTTTTGTTTTGGCTTTGGTTTTTCCACATCAATTTAGTTAATGGGGTTTTCATTCATCAATAACAAAACATGCTACACACAAATTACTCACAATTCTAAACTAAATCTGCACAGTTTTGTAACATATTTGCAAAGTAGCCTGTAGCCAAACAAATTCACTTACACGAAGTACTATTTGTTACCTTGTTACTAGAAATTCAAGCGCTTTTTGGAAGGACCTCTCAAAGGTAGCCTTTGAATAAATTACTGAGACAAAGTTGCCGAGATGTTTAGAAATCGCTCTAATAAATCACTGTCAGCCTACATTGAGACACATCCCTTGAATCGAGAACGTGAGATGAGTCGTTGACCCCTGACCTAATACTAATCTTGCCATTCTCAATAAAGATTGGTGACAATTTTAGAACAAAAAAAACTCATGTAACGGTACAAAATAAGAGCCAATTTCGTCACTGTACCCATACTTTGGGCATTGTTCTGTGATGAAAGGAAAATTGTCGTGTGAAACTTGCAAAGTATTTTGAACTTTCTTTGAATTGGTTCACCTGTAGACACGCTAGTTTAACCTTTTATTTGACCTGGTTGTGTAGATGTAGGAATAATACGTGGTCCGGTAGCAATTTCCGTAGCCTAGTTAGGAGACTGCCTGACTGCCAATTTCGAGATTATGGCTTGCATCTTATTTTTTCTAAGATAAGACAGTATTGCCGATAGCGTGTAACGGTAAAAGAAATCATAGCGAGGAATAAATAAACATTGAAGATCATATCTCACAGAGCCATCTAGTCCCAAACTAAGCAAAGCTTTGTAAGAGAACCAGGTAGCTAATAGTAAAAGTATGCATTTTTGTAAATGCATACTTTTACTTTTTTTACTGGTGACAGGCTAGGTGTTTGACCACAGCTCACCTGATTTTAAGTCACGGTGTGGTCGAAGATGGTAAAGCACACCTAGCCTAGAATCGAACTGGCTCTCAAGTGAGGCTGCCGGAACACACCGTTAGATGCTTAGCGGCAGATTTTCAACTTGAAGGCTTCTTCAGCTAGCCAGCCGAGTACTAGAAAGTACCCTACCACCACGCTATGGTTTCCTCACGATGTTATCCTTCACCGGCAGCTCAAGCTCATTGTTAAGGTTTTTATTATAATTGTGTATAGTATCTCTTTTTGTGTGTCTCCGTCTTTTTGTGACCCTACCTTCATGTTAGGTATATGTTTTTTGAACAAATAAATAAATTTCATTTCATTTCATTTCATGAACCCACGCCCTTCGGCATGCAAGCCTACCGCGCTAACCACTGAGCTATCATCGCTACAATGTTCTTAGGTTGTACTTAGTCGGAAACACAGACGCTGGTAACGAGTTCCACACATCAGCAGTTCCTACAAGGATAGCGGTCTGAAAACGCTTAATGCGTTTAAGAACTTCCACTGCAAAACATCTTTTGTAAGAATGTCTTTTCATGCCATTGTTGAGATTTGAACCCACGCCGTCTAGACTCTAGCATGTGTCAACTATCTATCATCACTACGAACTCGTGCGTATCATAATTGAAATTTGTATAATTTTTCTCACTTACTAATTAATCAGCCTACGCACACGTAGATTTACAGCCATAGATGTCGGTTCAGAGCTCAAAAATAACCAAAGCATAAGTCACCTAATTATAAACATTGTAAATGTAAATTCTGTTCGTGTAGATGACCACTTTTTTATAATTTAAATTAGGGAATTATTGTAATGACTTAGGGTTTGAATTAGATTGCCTGTAATTCTGGACGTAATTGCGTAATCTCGATAAGTTTTTCTGTGAAAATTGTTCTAGACTTAACTATCTATGTATTAGTAATTGTATGTTCGGACATGATAACGAGTTAAAATCCCACTAATATTATAAATATGAAAATTTGGTTGGATGTTTGTTACTCTTTCACGCAAAAACTACTGAACGAATTTGAATGAAATTTGGTATGGAGGTAGCTGATACCCTGGAATAACACATAGGTTACTTTTTATTCCGAAAACATGTAGCGAGTAACACCGCGGGGTGCAGCTAGTATTTTATAGACACATAATTTTAGTACTATATTCCCAGTAGATATCGTGAAAAAACATGTGTCTAAGATATCCTAATGTTTTCGAAGATATATAACGTCTACTTATTCGCACTTGGCCTGCATAATATAATTAATGAATGTGTTATCTCTTACCATCAGGAGATCATCCAGTTCGCGTCAATACTTTGACATAAAATAAAGTGCCACCACGCTTTGGTTTCCTCACTATGTTTTTCTGCACCGGCAACTCGAGGTCATTGTTGGGATTAGAACTCACGCCACATGTGAACCAAACGCGTTGACCACTGAGCTATCGTCGCGAAATAATACGATTTTTGTAAGTATGTCCTGCTGCAACATAATATAAGTCTATGGATGCCTCATCGACAATCCTCCCAGGCTCATCCATACCGTTTCTTGTAAGTAAGCTTTCTAGGATTACATCAATTATTTCAGTAGACAGTTCAATAGAGATAGTTTGAGGGTTGAATAGCTAAATTATGTTTAGATATCGCACATATAATTTGCTAAATAGATTCTACACTCCGGACTGAGCTTGGGTAGGTATTTGAATTCTCTCTAATATTATATTGATTCACACGCAAACTAACGCTTTTTACGCGCCTAAAATAATATTAATTACCTATTTTTTCTTATATTTGACAATCTAGGTATTTGACCACAGCGTGACGGTGTGGTCGAAGACGGTAAAGCACACCTAGTTTAGAACGGAACTGGCTCTTAAGTGAGACCGGAACACACCGATAGGTGCTTGGCGACAGGTTTTTTTTAGTTATTTTTACTCCTAACAATCGACATCTACATGTGCACAAAGAATTTTGAAAAATTTGATTATTTGTTTGTTTGTTTGTATTGAATAGGCTCCAAAACTACTGGACAGATCTGAATAATCCTTTCATCATTATAATGCTACATTATCCGTGATCAACATAAGCTATATTCTATTTAAAAACCAACAAGGAACCAGTATGAAAACTTCAATAATGTAATCCAAGCTGTGAAAAATTTAATGGAAAAAATCTTACTTCGCGTGCGCTGCGAAAACTATTGACAATAGAACAAAGTGATGTTCTACAGTTTTATAGAGCAAATTGATATCTACAAAAAAGATCGCGATATCATATGTCTAACTATACCTACAATTATATCACAATAATCAATTATTTAATCTACCCGTGCGAAGTCGAGGCGGTCTGCTAGTTATTAATGTAGACAGATAAAGACAGTAATAATGTAATTAAAATGCAATTAAAATTAAATTAAATAAAAAAATAAAATAACTGTCGTAGCACTATACACAGCGCCATCTGGCCCCAAACTAAGCAGAGCTTGTGTGATGGAAGTCAGATAACTGATAGAATACATAAATACTTTTTTTTTGTAAATACATACAGAACACCCAGACACAGAACAAACTTTTTTTTATTCACAAAATGTTTGCCCTGAGTGGGAATCGAACCCACGCCCTACAGCTCTCAAGGAAGATATACTACCAATGAGCCAACGGGGCTGTCAAATTAAAATTGAACAATACTTAGTGTTATATAAAATACAAGTATTACACAAACAGTGCGTTAACTCATTAGAAAAGTTACAACATTCATTATCATAATGTTCAGCCACGACTAAAATTATAGATACTTAGATACATATCTATTAATTACAAGTTGTGATAGATTACTGTCTTTATTATCACGGAAACAAAAGTATCGTTACTTTATTTTATTGTGTTGCAAAACAGTTTCGCGAAGCCACCATATGGAACTTCGTCGTAGAATTGTAAATTGATACTGCCTTCCCACTCAAGGAAGAGCGAAGTTGGTCAATATTGACAAAACAAATGGCGTAAAAGTTATAAGAATTTCATGTAATGTATATGTACATTATTATAACATTTATTTATGTAATCTGGAGCAATGAGTTCCTGTTACTGTACTGTTAAAATCAGTACTTAATATATTGAGTCACTTGTCTCGTTTATCACGACACAACAAATAAAGGGGTGAAACGTTAATGATTATTTAGCGACACCTATACATAGAAGTTATGGTAAATAAAACATAATAGGTATTATATTTTGTAGCGTTGAAATTTCAGTAGTTAGCGCAATCTGCTCACACGCCGAAGGGCATGGGTTCAAATCCTAATAATGAGCTTCTGCTGCTGGTGAAACAAAACATCGTGAGGAACCCATAGCGTAGTAGTACAGTACTTTCTAGTACTCGGCTGGCTAGCAACCACCTAAGTTAAAAATCTGCCGCCAAGCATCTAACGGTGTGTTCCGGCAGCTTCACTTGTGAGCCAGTTCCATTCCAGGCTAAGTGTGCTTTACCATCTTCGACCACACAGTCACAGGTCATCAGGTCATCAGGTGAGCTATGGTCAAACTCCTAGCTTGTCAACCATAAAAAAAAAGTTGGTTGACCCTTGACCGAATTTATGAAACATCTGGTTCTTTTTTTCGCAATTTCAGAGTTATGGCCACAGTAAAAGTTGTTCATATACCGTAAGACTTTATACACTGCGCCATCTAGCACCAAACTAAGCAAAGTTTGTACTATGGGGACCAGATAGCTGACAGAATACTTATACACTTCTTTTTTGTAAATATTAAAAGATGTAAGTGTACAGACGGCGGGAAGAGACTTTGTTTATCTATGTAGAGATTACAATTAATATGTAGGATTACAGTAGCAACAGCAGCAGAACGAGATAATATCTATGTATGTATGTTGTATAATTCACTGATATTAATAACAGGGTAGATCTCACAATATTCTAATTCAGCTAAGATTATAATTAATCTCAGAGGAATTGTAATAATACTAAAGCTAAATAATTATCTTACTGTAGGAAATCGTTATACAGTCAAAGGCAAAGCTACAAAAATCAAATTACTGTAATATTTAGTACATTATGTCAGCAATGACGTATAAAAATTTACGAATATAAATCTTAAAAAAAGAGTCATTAATGATCAAATAATTTATTTATCACCCGATAAATATGTCATGTTTAATATTAGTTTTAGATTAAGTTTTTTGTATAAATTTTGTAAAATACTATTTACAAAATTTATACTTACTTATATATATTTATAAAATTTAAGATTTTTTATTTTGTTCCATAAATGTATACTTTCTAAGTACACAACTATAATATTCCAAAATTCCATCGAAGCTTTATAGTAAAGTCGCCACTACTTTACTAAAGCATGACCGGACTTGACTGACACGAGCTGGACTTGACTAAGACTGGACTTTGACTATAACTAGCTACGAGGACACTTATTTAACTTGAAAATATATAAATACTTGACACTGGCAAATGCTAAAACGCGACGCCAAAACCAAAGAAAAAAAAACTATAATATGTCAAAAACATTGTCACAAACATGTTAATGCTGAAAATAATTCTAAGAAAGAAAATAAAACTATGTAAAAATTGTGTATTTTTGATGCGTAAAAAAAACTTAAATTCTGCCCGTTTCAAAGTTTTTGACGCGGTTTTTTGATAAAGTTTAAGGCGAAATATAAATTTTTTTTTCACAATAACGATAAAGATTTAGGTTTAAAAATAAGCCTATACGTAGGTATATAGATTAACCCAGGATATAGAGTATCTACAATCTAAAACTCACTCAAATCTGTTAGTATTTACAGCATAAAGCAATAAACATAAACACACAAAATTTTGTAAATAAAGCACGTCCAAATTAAGCTAACCTCTTTTAAAAAAGGAACATCTCCAAGCCAAAAAAAGACTTGTAAAATCGATTCCCAACGATAGGCGAGTCTAATTGATTAGCTTCTAAACAAATGGACAAACCCGACAGTCGTGATTAATTCTCTACTATAGATCGGGGGTATATGCTCCCAGCACTATTTGTTTCTTAGCCCTCGATTTATAGACGGGTTGGGTACACCAGATAAGGGATCGAGTTGTGTTTGTGAATACATCACACGCTATCTTAGACCCTGGTTAGTAAGCAGGAAGTACACGAATAATGTAATGTAATACAACATCGGGGAATGGTAATTGGTACTTTAAGTCAGATCTAGTTAGTCATTACAATTACAAACAATATAATTACAGAATAATATTTTACAAACAATAATTGTACAGATTTTTATTTTTACAATTATTTTTTTTGCTGCAAATGATATGGCGTTATACATCGGGCCCCAAACTAGGTTTAGCCTGTATCTTGGTGACCCAAGTTCAAGATGTTACCAGCTTTGGTTTTGCGCAATTTATTTTATTTTTTCACATGCATTTTGTGAAAAAAAAGAAATATAAATAGTATATATCTAATGTTTCGATAAATGTAACCAATCTTTTTACGATCAAGAAAAAAGAGAAAATTAGAACAGAGATTTGTAGATCTGTATTTTTAAAATCCCACTAATATTATAAATGTCAAAGTTTGGATGGATGGGTGTTTGTTACTCTTTCACGCAAAAACTACTACTACATAATTATAGAACGCCCAGTCGAAATATTTGTCTTGTGTGGGAATTGAACCCACGACCTACTGCTCTTAAAGCAGATATACTACCAATGAGCCAAAAGGGATTCATATTATTCATCTATATATTCATAGTCATATTATTATTAAGACCTTTCCCAACCTACACTATAATTATAAATCTTGCATCTTGCGGTGTAGCAATGATAGCTCAGTGGTTAGCGCGGTAGGTTCGCATGCCGAAGGGCGTGGGTTCAAACCCCAACAATGAGCTTGAGCTGCCGGTGAAGGAAAACATCGTGAGGAAACCATAGCATGGTGGTAGGGTACTTTCTAGTACTCGGCTGGCTAGCTACCACCCTCAAGGTGAAAATCTGCCGCCAAGCATCTAACGGTGTGTTCCGGCAGCCTCACTTGAGAGCCAGTTCCATTCCAGGCTAGGTGTGCTTTACCATCTTCGACCACACCTTCACTTAACATCAGGTGAGCTGTGGTCAAACACCTGGCCTGTCAACCATTAAAAAAAAAAAAAAACTTGCCAAGGAGGTCTAATCTTGTAGTAATAAAATGCATACACGCTTAACAATAGATACATAAATACTTTAGTATTTTACAATATTTCGGTGGACGACATTAAATTTGTAAGCGCTGATAACCAGTCAAAGAACTATGGGAACCAACTATAACCTACTAAGAACCCATAAATTGCAATCAGCTTACCATAATTTTAAAACAGCATTTCAAATTTTGTGTTACACCATTTTAATTGAAAGTAAAAGCAGCCTCATATTGTGTGCCAAAACATGAATATGGCCCTATTATTTATCGTTAATTACCTTAAAATTACCGTATAATTGTTGGTTGTTGTCGCTATAGCTATGTTATACAATATAACAGAACGGTAACAGAAAAAAAATGCTAAAACAATGTTGTGAATTAATTTTGCTACGAGGTCATTGTGAATGGGTGTTACTATATGCATAACCTATAAATTTTAACAAGCACTAAGCCTTACAGCACTATCCCACAATCATTAAAACTATTCAAGGTCATTTGGCCAACATTGTTTTAATATAATTATGTTCTGAAAAGGTTCTGTTCCAAAAACAATTCCTTTGAACCAAGGTCTGAATAATCACGATCGACATTTTAACTTACTTATAATCATAGATACAGATTAATATCATAACAATAATCAATGGTGACTTACTACAAATGGTTATTATAATAATTTAATCGTGTATTTGAGAACTTTTTTATGGCGGATGTTATTAATTTAATGTTTATTTATAACTCATAAAGCTAAATCCTAACAATAGTAAAGCAACATTTTCATTCAAGTTCTTTTTTAAAGTATTTAATTATTTTTTAAGTCACCGTTGTTCAAATAAATAGGAAAAATGTGAAACCAAAAAGTTACTACAAATAAATAAATATCACCATCTGATCCCAAACAAAGCAAAGCTTGTATTATGGAAGTCAGATAACCGATATAATACTTAAATACTTATTTGTACATATAGATCTATATGTAAGTAAGTAATAAGTATTCTATATCTATATAGAACACCTAGACACATAAACATTTATCATCACATAAATCTTTATCTTGGTGAGAATTGAATCCACGCCCACAACTTTTAATGCAGAAATACTACCAATAAGCCAACAGGCAGTGCTGCCAATTTCCCTATTTTTACTCAAATCGCATGCAAAAGATTATCTACACATCGCTAATAAGTATTTTACTATAAGACTGTAGTAAATAGTATTAAATTATAGTCACTTGCAACATACGTAAATACTAGATCGGTATCCGCGTCCTTTAAACTTAGTAAATGTGCTAATAGAGGAAACGTAATACAATAAACGCTTTGTATTACGCTCGTAGCTGTAAATGTTGGAAAAACTTTTGAGAATTTCGAGCTCAAATTGAAGTAGGTTGCATATTCGTAGCTACATTAAGCTGGAACGTCGAGCTAAAATAACTAGTTCCCAGCCTCCATGCAAACATCTCTATACTATATTATGTCAACGTTCGTAGACATGCCTTTGTGAGCGTGGAGCACGCTGAATTTTACAAAATGTTCCAGCAAAATTTAGGCAATTCAAAGAAATAAGCTTCCCAGATTATACGAGATATTAATATTGACAGCCCTGTTGGTAAATTGCTAGTTTGTCTGCTCCAAGAGCTGAAGGGTTCGATTCCCACCCAGGATAAGCATTTTGTGATATAAACAAATGTTTGTCCTGTGTTTGGGTGTGCTGTATGACTGTATGTATTTACAAAAAAAGAACTTGTTAAGTATTCTATCAAGTTATCTGTCTTCCATAGCACAAGCTTTGCTTAGTTTGGGGTCAAATGGCGCTGTGTGTAATGTTCTATGCTATTGTAAAACAAGTACAAGCTAAAAAGTTAAAAATGGAAGACAAAATTAAATCGTTTTCCCAAACGATTTAAAGCTTGAATACTACAGACAGACACAAAAACTTTAGCCTGTAACATTATTTAGTCGTCGTAGGGGGTTAAAATAGCATCAAACTACAGAAGTACTGAATCATTACAAAGTTCAGAGCTAGAGGTTGATGATTTTTCAAAAAAATCTTTATACGAAAAAATAATACTAATAAACTGTAAAAACATACAATTATATTAAGAAGTTTTTTAAATTGTTCTAATAGAACCTTACCTGATTGTAATTTAATTTTTAATGCTTGGTAGTGCAAATTTTGGTCACACTGTCAATTGGCTTTAAACGTCTAATTAAAGTATAAGAACCAAGTTTTGAAACTTAAAAATAGTAAGGTAATTTTTTCATACAATCTTTCTATTTTATTATTGTGAAATTCTTCATGTTTATTAAAAGTCCAAAGCCTATAAGCGTACCTGAGATAGCTTGTTAATTTAAATTGATGAAGTCAAAGTCATAAAAAAGGTATCGATTGATAAAGTCAGTACAATCGCACAGATTGGTAGGCCGTTTCTTTGTTTTGTAGTTCATTTTTAAGTACATAGGTAGAATTCGTGTGACATCAAATTATTAAAATGGTTGTAAATTCCGGCGGAAAATGAGGCATGTTATAAATAAATGCATGCGGCTCTGGCTCGCGGCCAATTCGTTTGTTACTCGCTACTGAATCAAAAGTTAGCTCGCACTGTAATATAATCTGCTTGATGTGAAACTTCAGTTGATTACATTAAACTTTTTTAAGTTTAAAAATCAGAATTACTTTATATTATAGTGACGTTGCACCCTATCTACATAACAAACACGGTCGTAGGTACATGCATAACTTAAAAACGGCTAACACTAATTAAGCTTATTCTTTTTTAGGGTTCCGTACCCAAAGGGTAAAACGGGACTCTATTACTAAGACTCCGCTGTCCGTCCGTCTGTCTGTCTGTCTGTCCGTCTGTCACCAGGCTGTATCTCATGAACCGTGATAGTTACACAGTTGAACCTATCACAGATGATGTATTTCTGTTGCCGCTGTAACAACAAATACTAAAAACAGAATAAAATATTTAAGGGGGCTCCCATACAACAAACGTGATTTTTTTGCCGTTTTTATAGAAAATAATGGTACGGCACACTTCGTGCGCGAGTCCGACTCACACTTGGCCGGTTTTTAAATGGTCGTGATACCTCGATTGTATAGAATGGAATTGAATTTGAAAATTACATCACATGTTTCAAGGAAGTGTTTCAAAAAAGTCAGCTGTTTCAAAGAAAAAATTCATTGGCCTTAACAAAAAGTGGAATAAGCGTTTTTTATTTATCGTTTAAGCGTTTCGTTTAGTGTCGACCCAATAGTAATAGTTATTCAGACTGATGCGTAGATCAGAACCTCAGAGGTATTGCGATACTTGAAAACCCTTGTAGTTCCTAGTACCTACTATAAGCATATCTATCAGCAAGTACCTAATTATATCTAGACAGGCTACTGTCAGCTACGTCTCCCTAGTTGGGAGACCATTTGATTGCTAATTCTGGGTTCAATTCTCACGGGGCACACCTCTATCTTTTCTGAATTGCGTGAGTTTTACCGTTAGTTACAAAAGGCGAAGAAAAACATCGCGAGGAAACCAGCATCTCTAAGAGTTTTTAAAGCAGCGATGCCCTGATCTTTGTTTTGTTACTCAAAGTTGGGTGTATCGCTGCAATGGTAATGGACATGCATTATCTCGTACCATTAGGAGAGCGTCATGTTCGTCTCATTACATTAACTTAAAAAAATGTTCTCAAAAATGTGTGATATCTGTTAATCCGCACTTAGCCAGCGTGGTGAAATATAGGGCATTACTGTTTTCACATTGCAATGAAAACCGTGTGCAGCAGTGGGACAGTACAAGAAAAAAACGCTGATTCCTACTGTCACCCAGAGTTATAAAGTAAAAAAAAAATGTTTTAAATAGAATAATTACTTTCCTGTGACACAACACTAACTACCTCAGGCTAAATTTGGAATCAGATTCGACAACAGAAGTCGATTTATGTACTGAGGATTTCATTTAAAAAAATTAAAATCGCCTTATTCATATTTTTCAACTCAACCTACACAGACTGGCACAGACTCAAGGCGCAAGACTGGTTCATTAGTTCGTAATATCCCGTTCATTAAATATCAGGATATAGGCGGCGGCGAATTGAGTCTTTATTAAGCGCTTGCAAGAGCTATATAGGACTTAGAGCTGTTTTATGCAACACTAGAAAAAGAGTGCAAAGGCCTTATTAATTTTGGAGGAATTGAATGTTACGGTGAGCTGGTTGAGGATCATTTGATTACAAATGTGTCCTGGTCCTGGATTGAAATGCTATGGCTCACACCTCTTATCTAAAGTTATGTGGAGAAGGAAAACATCGGGTGAAAACATCATTGCTACGCTGGATGGCAATGCTAAGCTTTTGACCGAAGTAGATACCATGAGTATTGCCCATGACTTTAAATGGTGAAGGCAAACATCGTAAGGAAATCTAAAAGTCTGAACGTTCTTTAAAAAAGTGTTTGTGTGTATTTGTTTTGTAAATATATGATAAAATGAGATTCGGACACCTACCAATCGTAAACTTGTTTTTTCTAGATTAACGTATTCCATAGTAGGTCGTGCATCACAATATGGTTAAACGGAAGCCTTACCTAAAATTAATATTAAACAAACGTTGCATAATTATGTATCATATCATTTTCTTTCTAAGTCAACTTTACTGTTAAGGAAGCAGCAGCTGTATTATATCTAAATATTAAGAGTGTTTTTATATTAAAGTAATGAGACGAACAAGACGTTCTCTTGATGGTCAGAGATAACGCATGTCAATGACCATTGCAGCGATACACGGAACTTTGAGTATCAAAACTAAGCCTACACAATTGCTGCTTTGGCGTTCATTACTTTGAAAATATCGATGGTTTGTCTCAACAGCCCTGTAATTTTTTTTTGCAGTAAGTACCCTTCAAATCAGAACACTGTAATGTTTACACACTACTGTCTTAGTGCTTGGCGACAAAGCGGCAGAGACCTCCTGCTTACTAAGGAGATCTACCACCAAGTAAAGTAAGGTACCGATATAGCATCGAGTAAAGTATGAAATATGTAGGTTTGGCTACAAATGTCCAAGGTGTATGTCCTTGTGAATATAGGCGTTTAAAGTGAACGGCATCCGGTATCACTTAGAAGCGGATAATAATTTCAACCAGTTTAAGAAGACAGTTTAGTGTCGCTATGCAACATTGTGAGGGAAATAATTATGAGAGCCCGTGACGAGTTAATATCTTATACTCATTACATCCCATCCCATGCCTTCCGTGATGGACTACCGGGTTTTCCGTAATATACGGCTTTAATTAATGTCAGCAACTTGTCTTTGCTAAAAACGAAACTATGATTTAATATGACAACTTTCATCTCAATTTTCGTTACAATGTGGAATCAATTTACATAAACTCTACAGGGTTATGAGTTTCGGGTATCCTAACCCGATAGGGGAATAACCATTGTAAACAACTTTCATTATGGGCACTACTCAAATACAGCGAAAAAATCAACTGCTCTTTACATTTGACAACGACTACTGTTTTTTTTACTTAATGTCTTTTGCCCATCGTTGAAGTTGTTCATAATTATGAGTACAATGAGCCCTTTTCGGGTCAATATATCCCGAGTTTGTTGCTCTCAAAAAAAGCAGTTACTGACTCGTCTAAATCCCTTTAGGCGATTTTTTTAGGGAACTGGTAAATTTCGATAACGATGTGCTCGAAGATGAACCGTGTCTGCAGGTCAAACGCAAGCCTATTGAATGAATATACGGAAAGAAAATAACACAGAATTTGAAGAAATCTTTTCATTCTGATCTTGAAAAAGAATCTAGATTATATCTTTCTAAGAACAAGGAAGTCACAAGTTGTTCCAAGTCCAATGGTTTCCGACAGATAATAATCAATAATTAACGATCGACCTGACCCGACCCAGTTTACAAAATCGTGAACAAACGCGGAATCAAACTATTTAGTTGCCTATAGTACAACTGCGAATGCAGATATTATCGATTTCGAAGTACTGCTTTGCCTTATTTCTCCGCCAATTATGCCCAACCCGTTTAGCAAAGCGGTTAACTAAAATAATCTTTCTTGGTGGTTTTTGAGCTTCATAGTTGGTTTAGTTGACCTATAACACTAAATCATTTTGCTCGACCCTGTGATAAAGCAATTTTTAGGTGAACGCTGTTTCTTTTAAACACAATGTTGTACTTGATAGAAGAAGATAAATATTAGTCTTCAAAACATTGTTGAGTAAAGTTTATAAGGGGTTTGATCAATTTTGACGGGAATGTGGAAAAACATTTCGATGCATTGTAATATTTATTAGTACTAGTACATATATACACTCGTGTATTGTACTGTACTAGTGTATTTTTCAGGGTTTATTTTTTAAAATAGTGATGTTTGAATTATTTTAAACATTAAAATCTACAAATTTAAATAAAATTTACATCATACTAGCTCTTTATGCAAGTTGTTTACCATCAAGTGAACCTGCCTTAAAATTTCACTAGTGCAGAAATGGTAATGCGCTTGACCTTAGGGAAATGTATACGGGAAAGTAATTCCACCTAAGAAACTAGTTGAAATATACAAAGTTAACGAACAATGTAGTTATATGTTTTATTATTCTAGATAATGGAAGAACAAGCTTAAAAATTGTAGCACCCAAGTTCGATAATATGTTTTGAAACCTACAAAATTTATAAATTGCAGCAATAAATCATATTATTTTAAAAGAAAAAAACTATCGCCTAAAATTACTACAAATTTCAACTCGATTACACCTTTGGAAGATACTGACATCCATTCGTTAACTGGAAAAGAGTTAATACTTAATCTCCAAATTGCTGAAAAGATTTTCATGAATCATAACTATTTCATGGCGACTCCCGATAAAGTGATCTTCAAATAAAACAAAATTAAATTAAACACGCTTTATCTATTCGGTAGTTATGATGTCACATGCAGACACAAGTAAGTGCGGTAAAAGTCTAGAAAAAAAACCCTAACTATGCTTATTAGTTGATAACATAGGACGGATAATAATCATGACGACTTCTACAGTATTTTGGTATACCTACTCACGTTTTAAGTGCATTTATTTCTGCGTTATGTCCTACGAAGTCCTAAAAATTAAATTAATTTTTTGGTTAATATAAAATTCACATGTTTATACAATATAATCTCTTACCAAATCTCGAAAGAACCAATTTTCATTTCAACTTTTGCTTTAAATTTCATTGGAGTCATTCATCTTAAATTGCTGTTCCACTTTTACGAATCTCTTGAATATAGTACCTACATAATTTTGATCAATATCGGTTAATGAGATTTATTACAAAAAAAATGTAGAACACTCATGGTCACATTGGCGTAGATAATAAAAACATCGTAAACTACAAACGACTTTAGAATAAACTAAAAGGCGGAACTGTATGTACTCGTAACTGTACGCACGTCAAAATGATAACTTTCTTGTGCAAATTAAGCTTGGAGAAGCGTCATTTCCAAGTGTTACATTGATAAATATTCAAAATCAAGTAATCTGAAGGTATTAGAAATTATGTCAACCTAAAGAATTCCTGACGTAACTTTAGCATTATGTATTCTAATATGTCGGCTTGTTGCCATCTCACATTATTAAGATGAGATAGGCAGTGTTGCAATGTTATAAAACAGTTGCGTTAATGCCCCAATTTTACTAAAAAGAAACTGCAAATGAATTTGTCATTGTGTTGCTATGTTAAAAAAATGTCGGCTAAAATGTAAATCATAAAGTTGTTTAAATGTATGACTATATTTAAAGACTATTTTTTGACTATGTTAAAGTTATTATACCCAAGTAATTTCGAGTAGATTTAGATAACTTATAGCTCCCGGCGTAAACAGGGGCTATACGTTAAACGTGTGTATTTCTGTGGCATCATCGCTTTTAAACGCATGATCCTATTTTGATGCGATTTTTTTCGTTTGAAAGCTGAAGTGATCGAGATGGTTCTTAGCTATAATTTATAAAGATCTGTTCAGGCGTGTGATGGTCATATTTCCTACTTGACAAAAGGTTCTTACTAACTTACACAGCCCCGATTGATTTGAAATTTAGTGTTGTTACTTCTGTAGTATGTATATTTCAAGATTTAAGTGTTGAATATAATTACTAAATTATGTAATAATGTTTGGGATACTTTAATTCTTAATTTATACTTGTAGGTCATCATTATGATTTCACAATTCGAATGAAACATCGATTGATACGATCGAGTTCATCAATATTACGTCTCGGTTCAAAGTCACGGTTCTCTTCCGTCGACACGTTTTTCTCGAGAGCTTTGTATGTAAATCGATTTATATAAGACATAAATACTTAAATGTCATAAATGTCATATCACTGTGTCATAGGAGAAATTTGCCTTGTTATATTGAAGCGGTTATAGTGACTATTTAATCTGTCGTTTATTTATCATTTAGTAGGCCTGTTAATATGGGATGCCTGTGAAAGGTAGTTCATTGCCTGTATCTTTGTGTGCATATGTGTGTTTAAAGTAAAATTAAAAATTGTCCTGGTGAAAAGATATAACGCCTGCCTGTAATCATTCCAGTACCCAGAACATTGAACAGCATCAAAGCCTTGACACCCATACACACCCTATGCCTTATATGGCTTATCAGGCTTAGAAATGTGTCTTATTATTTATGTAAGTTTTCATGTTTTCATGCTCGCATTTTTGGGAATAATAGTGGGTATGTGCTATCTGCATTCCAGAATTCATGCAAATTTATTAAGCCATTATAAAGAAGTTAACATATATAATTATGTATATATAAAAACACAAACTCTTCCTTATATTAAAATAGTGAAATACATATTATTAGATAGAAATACCTTTTTTCTAACAATTAACATTAAATAAATTAAACTGTAAAATAATTATAAAAAAAAAGTTAAAAAACTGGATTAGTAAATAAATACGAACTACCCGCATTTTAAATATTCGTATCCGGTGATATCCGCGTAAGGTCGTGAACCTCGAAAGTTATGACCTATAGATTAAAATTAGACATGGAGCTATCATAGTCAATCAAGATTATTGTTATTAAATTCATAAGAATGCAATTATCTTATCCTCAGCTCAAGTTATGTATATGATATTCAATTCCAAATCCTAAATCTGCGGTATTACATAAGCAATTTGATAATAATAATGTTCTTTCGAATAACCAAGCACTTGGCCCTTGTCTGGTGTGAATTCTAGTAATAGTTTCTTACAGTCTTGAAACGAAGGTTTTGCACATTCCCAGAAATAATACACAGCTTTTTGCTGACGTACGAACGGAACAATACAGCCGCAGTTGAAGTGTTAGTGAAACAATTACGTGATATTGATCAAAAGATAATTCTAAGTCACACGGCGGTCCTTCGCACAGTCTTTGTAGCAATGGAACACCTTCTTATCACAATATCTGCAGTTTTTTGTATATGTCCCAAGGTTTGTCAATTATATAACTATATTACTGAGAACCCATGGCAAATCCATTGGATGGGGCTTCTTTATTTGTAGAGAAGCTCAACAATTGGTATAGCTGCACCATGAGGAGATAACACATCAATTTGGGATATTTACGTAGGTACTACGATGAAAAAATGTATAGAAAGTGGGACAGCGCCCCTGGCGGAAGTAATTGAAAATGTTTGAAAATTACAATAAAATACGTAAGTTACTCTCAATTATCTATTAGCCTACTTATTGTCCTTAAGAAGTTTAAACTACAAAATGTTTGTATCCCGTATTAACACGTTTTTTATTCCAACAATCATCGATAAAATCTCTAAGCGCCGCTAATCTTCTATACTATTATCAAGAGGAAAGATTTGATTGTTTGTATTCATTAGGCTCCGAAACTACTGGACTGGTTTCAAAACTTCTTTCACCTTTGAGAAGCTACACTATCTCCGGGTGACATAGGCTACTTTTTATCCCCATATTCTCACGGGAACGGAAACTACGCGGGTGAAACCGCGAGGCGTCCGCTAGTACCAAATAATTTATTGTTCTATCATTTCTATCATTGAGCATGTTTGGCTCCTTTTAGTTACCAGTAAATTAATTAACGATAATAATTAGAAGATTCTTAGAACAAACAAATCTCTAGTTCCACCACAGGGAAAATTAAATCAAAACAACTAGCAGCATATCATTTACGATAGCTCGGAAACCTTACACTTTGTTTGTATTTGTTCGGCAGGCGCACTGAAAGGAATCAAATGTTCGCCGACTTCTCAGAATTTGTTCTCAACAACTTCCTTTCTTATGGAAATTGAGAATTTACTTTTCATGATGAATAGCTTTTAATGAAAATGTTAATCCGTCTTTGACTTGAAATGGGTTTAAATATTTAGGTAACAAAAAGATTAAGATGTCGCTTTTTGAAATGTACAACATAACTTTTGTAACGTTGTCGAATTTATTCTTAGTAGTTGCTCCCTGCGGTTTCACTAGAAATCTTATAAAAACACATATGATCCAATTAGGAGAATGAATTATTCGTTATCCAAAATTGTCAAACCGCTATATTAATGATAAGAAAAATAGAAATAATAATACAAAGAGATTCCTGCAAGTCCGAAAGTCCGGTAATATTGTAAAAACTTGGAAGCACCACCGGCTAGCAGCCGTCGGTATTAGACCACGTATTTCGACTCCGTTGCACTTCCGCAACGATGCGTAGATGAGTCGTCATGTGACAAGGACATAGAGAGGGGATATTGGTAGCATGGAAGGAAATAGGTGCAATTGTCGCCACTTTACCTGTTATACGTAAACATTCTATTGAAGAAGTTTAGCGTAAACAAAGAAGAACGGTATTTTTAATTTCATTTAATGACTGGATAATTGTTATTAATACCTACTAATATTTCAAATGGTTTTTTATAGATAGATAGATACTCTTTATTGTGCACACCATAAACAGAAAAAAATACAGAGAACAAAAGAACCTAAAAATCAAAAACCTAAAACAAACCAAAAATTACAAAACTATCCTTATAATCAAATGATAAACGAGCAAGCTGGTCACTTGATGGTAAGTACCGCCATCTATGAACATCTGCAACACTAGAGGCGTTAACGGTACTTCAGTGTTATGAGTTTGTTCATATTTGACTTGAAGCGCCTCATGTTATATAGCACTGTGGAAAGAGCTCTCGTAGAATAACATTCCACGTCTCACATTTACGCGGTTGTAACAAACAACAAAAGCGAACTGTCTGAGACCTCCACGGATCCAGAATTTACGGATGAGCTTACTTACTGTGAAAATATGTTTGTTGGTTTATTTGTATTTTACGCGATAAGACAAGACGTTGGCATGGTATAATTTTTTTTTCGAATCAGCTGGCGTTTGACCGGTGCTATCTAAAATATCTATAAAATACCTTTTTTTTTAATAGGTTCGCGTTGTACCACATCCTGCCTAATGTGAAGCAACGATGCGGTCCAGGATGGAACACGCTTACCTAGAAGGAACCTGTTTACTCTTGGTTTGAAGACACTCATATAGTAATTTTCAGGAAACACAAACTCCGGCAAAGAGTTCCACATCCTCGCTGTGCAAATAAAGAATATGGACTCAAAGCGATTAGTGCGCACATGGGGAACATCCACCATGTACTATACCTTTACTTTACCTTTGTTATTTATTTATTTATTTAATTCTTTGTTGCACACTTTATAGAAAAATGTGTACAAAGAGAGGACTTAATGCTAAAGCATCATGTATAAATATATAACTATATAAATAAATAAATACAGTAAACAAATAAATATGATATACTACTTAATATAAATAATAAACATCTATAAAACATACAAAAACCTTAAGATATAAATAAATATGTACTTACATCTATGTCAAATGACGAATCAATAGCAAATAAATATAAAAATTACCCATTCCTATTCAAAAAATGTTCGCGTACAAGTTTTTTGAAGATAGGTTTGGACGGTGCTTGCCGATTTTTAATTGGAAGCTCATTCCATAGGCCAACCGCCACAACTCTAAAAGAATGTAGCGATGATAGCTCAGTGGTTAGCGCGGTAGGTTCGCATGCCGAAGGGCGCGGGTTCAAACCCCAACAATGAGCTTGAGCTGCCGGTGAAGGAAAACATCGTGAGGAAACCATAGCATGGTGGTAGGGTACTTTAGTACTCGGCTGGCTAGCTACCACCCTCAAGTTGAAAATCTACCGCCAAGCACCTAACGGTGTGTTCCGGTAGCCTCACTTGAGAGCCAGCTCCATTCCAGGCTAGGTGTGCCTTACCATCTTCGACCACACCTTCACTTAACATCAGGTGAGCTGTGGTCAAACATCTAGCCTGTCAACCATAAAAAAAAAAAACATGTTATATTCTTTATCTCTTTTTTATGTTTCTGATTTGTATGTTTGGTGTGCAATAAAGCTGTATTCTATTCTATTCTAAAAATGAGAAAGCGGCAATTCTAGATTTTGTCCCGAAAAGCAAACGGAACTAAAATAGCAACTCGCCTCAATTGAAACCACGTGGCGCAGACAGGTAACAATACAATATCTGCAGTTTCTACCCAATAAATCTTTCCGCGACATTAAGGCTAACAGCTAACTGTACATAATAGATAAAATAGTAAAGAAATAACACAAGAATTGCCAATTTACTATGTGTACTGATATAACGACGTCATTGGTACTGCAAATGATAAATTAGAAAATTGTCGTTCTACAAAGAAAAACTATCTATGGCATTTGTTACCATTGTAAAAAGTTCTCTCCATTGTTACGCGAATTCTAAATAACATGTTTTTTACAATAACCAAATTACACGTTACTCCCAACCGGTATGTAGAATTATCTACAAAATCGTAAACGGACAAGAGTTATTTGTTATACAAGAGTGCAAAGTGGTTTTTTAACTGCTCAATTTTGATGACCGAGCAAGCGAAGGATTCAAAACTTCTAAGTTTTGAATCCTTCGCTTGCTGAGCGTTAGCGAGGGAATCAAAAGAGCACGAGGTGAAAAATCTTTGTACTCGAGTGCAACACGTAACTTTTTATCTCACATCAGCGACGAAATGACTAAATGCAAAAAAATCTTTGACAATCACAAGATACTTTTATTTCAGTTTTGGTACTAACAACTATATAAACAATATGACGTGAAAAGAAAATAGCGCGCGTAAAGCAAATAAAAAAACGTACACAAAGGAGGTCACGAGTCTGTTTTTAACAAATTAAAAAAAGTTGATTTTTTTTTTATTTATTTGCCCCTCGGGCAGGCTAAAGCTGTAAAGCCATACTGCCTTGTCTTAAGTGTTATTAACATTCATCAATGGAAATTTCTAAACAATGTCATACGTTCTTCTTTCTTTGGTTTTGGCGTCGCGTTTTAGCATTTGCCAGTGTCAAGTAATTATATATTTTCAAGTTTCAAAAGTTAAATAAGTGCCATCGTAGCTAGTTTTAGTCAAAGTCGTCTTTGTCAAGTCCAGTTCGTGTCAGTTAATTCCAGTCATGCTTTAGTAAAGTAGTGGCAACTTTACTACAAAGCTTCGATGGAGTTTTGGAAGCAACACGAAAACTCATGTTTCACCACATTATATCATTTTCCCACACTCGCGCTTGTAATTCGGCACTTTATGAATAAAACACCACTATTTTTATGCATAAACACTCGACAAAACACTAGTTTTGGAAAAAAATACAACGGAGCGACACGACTCTTCCCGCGTTCCCGCCAAAAAACCCCATGTCATACGTTATTTATATTAGGTACATTACACACTAAAAAAAAAAAAAAAAGTTGAATGATAAATTCAGCACCATTGAGGTAGAAGGAAATAGGTTTAATGATGTTTTGAATTCACAAACTTAGTGCACACGATGTTCTAAATTCAAATTTACTTTATACTATAAAAACGACTTTTGCTCTCAGATTTTTACGAAACGGATTGTCAAAATGACAGTCGTAACTTGTTAGTAAAAAGGAGTACTTGATTAGGGTACAATTTTAATCACTTAGCGTATTTTATTGTCTTCCATTTTCTCTGCATCTTTTTTGATTAAAATGGTCCATTTAAAAACGTTTCGTTTGGCTTTCTAACTGTTCAATTACTTTTTAATTCATCTAATGCTTACATCGACTTAAGCTCGTTTCTACAACTTCGTTATTAAAAATAATATGTTTATAGTTGACGATCGAAAGTTAAAAGTCATTGTCTATATTAACATCTTTTTTATGATGCAAAAATGAACTCTAAACATACACTGTAATTCTCGGCTAAGAAATTAAATGTGGCATCTTAATGTATATGACCTTACTTAAAGTAAATGGGATATTGCAGCATAATGGTATCGTAAAATATATGATAAGGTGAGAAATATGTATGTAATATATGTCAATTCCCAAGATAATTATTTATTGCAATATTTTGCTGATCGTTAATGGTAAACCCAATTTATTTTATATTCGCATACCACACAGGGTTCTAAACCTATGTCACATATTGTTGCATTTCTAGTAGATAACCACTAGACATTAATAAATAAAAATAATATCGTAGGACATTACACACAGAGCGATCTGACTCCAAACTGAGCAAAGTTTGCACCATGGAAGTCAGATATCAGACAGAATATAACACTTAAATACGATTTTTTTTTGTAAATACATACTTATAATACATTCAGAACATCCAGACATAGAACACAAATTTTGGGCCACAAAATGTTTCTCCTGGGAAGGAATCGAATCCATGACCTTACAGCTCTTAAAGCAGATATACTACCAATGAGCCAACATGGTCGTCAATATATTACGATAACATAAGGTAAGTTAATGTGATCTTAATAAAAAACAAAAAACCAGCCAAATGCGAGTCGGACTCGTGCACGTAGAGTTCCGTACGATTTATCTATTAAAACGACAAAAAATCTCGTTTGTTGTGTGGGAGCCCCGTTAAATATTTATTTTATTCCGTTTTTTAGTATTTGTTGTTATAGCGGCAATAGAAATACATCATCTGTGAAAATGTAAACTGTCTAACTAACACGGTTCATGAGATACAGCCTGGTGACAGACGGACAGACAGACAGACGGATAGCGGAGTCTTAGTAATCCGTAACCGTAAACCGTAACGTAAAAAGGGTAAAACGGAACCCTAAAAATTACAATTTTCCATAAAACTTTACCTGAGTACTTAATTGTATTGTGAAATAATGCCTTTACTATATCACGAACAAAATTACTAAGTCCAAAGTAATGAGAACAATATACAATCGGATCACGATCTCTAGATCAATGGTTCACTTTGAATCGATTGACTGTATTTCAATAGAAAATAAGAGGACTAAGTAAATGTTAAGCAAGTCTCGTAAATAGATTGACGTGTGATTTATCAATAGAAATCTCACTTTAATATAAACTATTGTTAAAAATAAACTAAATAATCGCTTACTGTTTACCAGTTAACTGTTTGTTTGTCAGTTACAATAGAATATAAATTAGAATATGCTAGCTTTCTAATTTATTGGCTATTAGTAACTACTCGATAGGTAAGCTTTCATAAAGAATGAAGTACATAACTATACAGCCCTGTTGGTTCATTGGTAGTGTGTCTGCTTCGAGAGCTGAAGGGCGTGGGTTCGATTCCCACTCAGGACTAACATTTGTGTGACTAACATCGATGTTTGTTCTGTGTCTGGGTGTACTGTATGTATTATAAGTATGTATTTACAACAAAAAAAAAGTATTTAAGTATTCTATCAGTTATCTGTCTTCCATAGCACAAGCTCTGCTTAGTTTGGGGTCAGATGGCGCTGTGTGTAATGTCCTATGATATTTATTTATTTATTTATTATTTATTTATACATATTGAAATCAATTTCGAGTCTTACTTACTTCTTTTCATTACTATTCTACGTCACTATTTATTTTGATGGTAAAAAAATAATTTGAAATACATAGTACTATTGTTTTTGATTTAGTAGTCCAGTGGTTGTCTTTTTTTTTGTAAAAGTAATGAGTCGAACGAGACGCTCTCCTGATGGTAAGAGATAATACATATCCATAACCATTTTTATTACCGGATGGCTAGGCAGACACGGCCAAAGCGCCATCCGTACATGGTGGATATTCCCCACGTACGGACTAAATCGATTCCACATTCTTCATACGTACAGCGAGGATGTGGAACTCTCTGCTGGCGTCTGTTTTTCCCGCGAAATACAACTTGGGTGTCTTCAAATCCAAAGTAAACAAGTTATTTTTTAGGTAAGCGTGCTTCATCTTACACTACATAGTGCTTAACATCAGGCATGGCGTGGTCAAACGCAAACCTATTTAGTATTTAAAAAAATCATTCGATCGATTCGAACAGCGATACAAAGAACTTTGAGTAATAACAAAATCCACAGCATCGCTGCTTTGGCGCTCATTACTTTTGAGACTTTTGATGGTTAGTCTTAACAGCCTTTTAATTTCGCTAGCTGCAGTACCTTACAAGCTGAAATACCGTAACGTTTACACACTACTACTTGGTGGTAGAATATTTGGTACTGCGGTGGTACCTACCTAGACTATTTCCTGGTAAAGAGATCTACCACCAAACAAATAGCATTATTGCACTGATCTACTTAATATCAACCTTGAAAGTAAATTAAGCTGACCGATGACTCATCGTACTTTGTATCAACTAGCCAACTGGAAAAATGTGTAGGTATCGATTTTTTATCATAGAATTTATAGATCTTACATTGATTAATAACACATCAACTTTGCACTATAATAAGCCTTTAGTTACCGTTCTCTTGGTTTAATCTGAAGCGACAATACCTCAGTGGTTTGCACGGCCGGTGCACACGCCGAAAGGTGTGGATTCAAACCCCAACAATGAGGAAACCATAGCTTGGTTGTAGTGTGTGCTCTCTATAATCGACTAGCTTGCTACCACACTCAAGTTGAAAATCTACCGCCACCTAAAGGTGTGTTCCGACACCCTCATTTAAGAGTCAGTTCCATTCCAGGTTACGTGAGTTTGCCATCTTTGATCACACCATCTGTTAATATTAGGTGACCTGTCGTCAAGCCCCTAGCCTGGCAACTTAAAAAAAAAAGCATGGATAGTCAAAAATCGTTACCTCAAAGTTTATATAAACTTTGTTAAGAACTGATGAACTAACTTAACTGATGTTAAGTGACGGTATGATCGTAGATGCTAAAGCACACCTAACTGCTATCTATGTTCCGCCACAGATATTAAAATAACTAGTGTTGGAAAAGTCTAGTAAGTTTTTAAATAACAAATTTCGCAGAAATTTAGATCAGTCGTTTGATTTTTAAACCATAATAACTGGTAAAAATATGTAATTAAAAAAAATAATACAAAATACAAAAATATTTATTTTACCAGAATATATGTGTACAAAGATCGTAATATTTTACAATAGTCCCCGCACTAGGGCTAGCCTGTATCGCGGGAGGCTGGAACCGACTAAATGTTTTAAATTTAAAAGAGAACTTGTACTATTTTTTTAACTATATAATTTGATGCTAATGACGAAATTGTGCATTTTGGCGTGACTTTTCAGATGTCACTAGACTAGTCCCAATGAACTACCTATCATCATGCACCTTCCACCGCGTGCTTCAGAACCAAGTTAAGATCTTGGCTGCTAAAGACCTTGTTTTATGACATTGACGAGTATTTCAAACTTAAAGATTATATTGAATTACTAGTAAGTAATCAAGATTTTTTTTGCCATGTCATTTTATTATATTGACAATATTTTTTTAGTATGAGTTGTAGTGTAGATGGTGCTTGCTTTCAGTCCGCACGTAATCATAATTTTATCATATTTGGTATTGACATTTTATATAGACAATATTTTTTTTATATTGACATGTTTATATTTTGACACTTTTGTGTTGACATGTAATCAGTGTTTTAAAACTCATTTAATGACTGATGAATATTTAAAATTTTGAAGTGTCTTGTTGTTATCAACAAAATAGTGTTTTGTATCATTGGACTTCGTCGTCAGATAATGTAAAACCCAGAAGGTAGGCACCGGAACTATGTATTGTAACCTAACCGGGCTTAGTGGAACTCTTTTTTCTAACCATACTATCTCGAAGGCCGCTAAAAAGTTCAAACACGAAACATGATATTCATTAATGTGAAATCATTTTCGACATTGTAACGTTAATTATGCCTAAAGTAACATACCCTAAATTACTTTTGTATAAATAAACTTATTCATAGCTTTTGTATGTGTATCTCAATTATACTGAAAGTAGCGCCTCATTATAAAATCTAGTGTAATACCGCAATTGCATGCGGTAAAATGTCGAATGATTGCAAGAGATGATAAAAATTTTCAATTTCGCAATAAACGGTATATCAAAGTCATTAGAATGTGATTTCATCTCGTTGTAGCTAATTATTTTGTTGAGAAACAAATACTTTTTTGGAGACGTGCTACTAATTAGGCATTTCAAATTATTATAACACCATATTTTTAGTACTCTGTCAAAATATAGAACTATATTTACGTCAAACTCTTTATTTTTTTTTACAATAAAGTCTAATCTTGACATGGTTCTAAGATGCACATCACTTTGCAATGATAAGCATCTAGGCTAGAGTTAGTTTTAATTGGAATTACAAATGAGCTTTTCTTATTAGCTAAATTGTTTTGCTGAAGTACCTATACGAGATTAAATGTGGTCAAATTTAATTGTAAAGAAAAAGTCGACTACTAGGTGATTTTTGTATTTAGTTTGAGATCCCTTTTTATGAAGTTTATGAAGAGTAGTCACTGTATTCAGCATTGTACTAATACAATAGGGACTAATTTTCATTGTGGTTATTATTATATATAGATATTTATCTTTATATTATAGTGATCATGAAACAAATTTTATAAGCTTAATTTGAATTCTAAAATAACGCAGATCGCACTGCGTTGAAAGCAACATTTCAGTAAGTTTATATATCACAAAACCTTCAAAATTAATCTTAGTATCTATTTCGTAGGTTTTTTTTCGTAGGATATTTCATACAGCGCCATCTAGCACCAAACTAAACAAAGCTATAGGAACTAGATAACTAATAGAATATATATTTACCTTTTTTTGTAAATACATACACTACACCCAGATACAGAACAAACATTTTTCGTCGCATAAATGTTTGTTCTGGTGGGAATTTAACCCACGCCCTATGTTTGAAGCAGATATTCTGTCAAATGAGCTAACAGAGCAATTTTTGAGTTTAAATAAGTGGCGATACACCCAACAAATTGCGAGTCAATGTACATATGTTTTACATCTTAGCTCTATTGCGCAGATTGCAATCCGCATATAAACGTTTTCAAAAAGTTACTGTGAATAGTATAATTATGTCACTTTATTTATAATACTAGCGGACGCCTCGCGATTTTATCCGCGTAGTTCCCGTTCCCGTGGCAATATAGGGATAAAAACTATGTCACCCGGGGATAGTGTAGCATTCCAACGGTGAAAGAATCTTTGAAATCGGTTCAGTAGTTTCAGAGCCTATTCAATACAAACAAACAAACAAATCTTCCCTCTTTATAATAGTATAGATAGATTGATTAATAAATTTTATTTGTGAAATACAAATTCAAACGTACACTCTGTAAATATTCAGAGGAAACAAAATAAAACAAAGGAAGCGGAGTTCTCTGAGTTTTGTGCGACAGTATAAAGGTACTTGTTCAGGTTTCAATGAATGAATAAACTTTTCATTTACTCTGTGGTCAATTGTAAGCCTCGGGCAAATTGTTTATTTACCACAGACGATGAGTTAAGTCAGTGAAATAAAATGGTGGAGCTATTTAATAAATAAGATATATATTGTAACTGAAAGGTTGTTTCAGTTAGTCAATTTAGATAGGTAATTAAAATATAGAAATTACTTAGGTAAATCTGGCAAGTGTATAAACTACGTTGCTAAAAACATAAAAGAAAAAAAAAATTCGCAATCGCGATAGTGTTTTCTTTTTATTTAATTATAGTGCATTATGGAAAGTGATACCGATAGTTTGTTGCCGGTTTTTGTCATATTTCAGGAAGTAACCATTTAATTACTGGAAATAGTGTGTGTAATGTATGCGAGTAAAAGCGATGGCTCTTATGAATATCATTACCACGATCATGAAAGCGTCGGCAAAAAATGTAATTTTGTTACTCTCTACACTACGGTGTTGGTGCCGATGAGAAAGAGCTAAAATACATTATTATTAATTTATTACAAAGACATTTATTTTTACCGATATTGTTACTACACTAATATTATAAAAAGGAAAGATTTGTATTTTTGGATTTTTGTATGTTTGTAACGAATAAACTTAAAAACTACTGAACCGATTTCAAAAATTTTTCCCCCGATGCGAAGGTACACTATCCCCGGATGACATAGGCTAGTTTTTATCTGTATTCCCACGGGAACGGGAACTACGCGGGTGAAACAGCGAGGCGTCTGCTAGTTATTTATAATTATGTTTAATGTTTTATTTGACCTTTTGTTTTGTAGTGTTATTATTTTTGTGTATTTGATTGTAATGTTTTTATTTCTTTTTTTGTATAGGTCTTGTTGCTTCAATTAATTATATTTTATTTATTTACTACATTTAAATCATCTGTAATCATTATGTGCAAAAAACGAACTAAAATTAAGTAAAAAAATCAACGACGCAATTTTCACAACACGTAAAAACCCTGAAAAATAAACATAGAAATGAAAAAAAAACTTACCCAAAAATATAAAAACTCTTAGTTTCATCTTCACTGTTTCAGATGATAACACTGGCACAAAAGATTCGACAAGTCGATCGTTCGAAATTTAAATGATATTTTTTTGAAAAAAGAAACCGGTGTGTGATTTCAACCGACGCCGAGCCGCGTATGTTTAGATCGGCGCGCGCGCTCCGGGTAGAAGTGGTGGTGGTTGGAACATTCACTTTCTACGCGTGTGATGGTGGGGTGAGCGGGAATGCAGGGACGCAAGGGTTTGTTGACTTATCTCCATTAATAAAAAAAAGAACCTCTTGCAACGCGAAATTAGTACATATTAATTATTCAAACAAATGATAGTCACGACCCAAAAGACAGCCGTACGTTGCCGAACACAGAACAAACTGCTGCAAGCATTTTGGCGGAGCATTTGGGATATATTTGTCAGTTTATGCGAAATTGTCTCGAAGTTCATTTTCATATTGGTTACTAGTAATACCTTAGAATATCTAGAAGAATTTAAATGGATAGGGCGTTATAAATGTTTCAATTTCAATAGCAATGTCTCGCAGTTTTATTCGATACCTTAAAGCCACCGTTAGTTTTTATCCGACTGATTAAAAGGAGCTTTATCTTAGCAACAAAGTATGGTGAATGGTAATGTTATTATTTATTTCTTAAATTGTAAAGTTCTATTTTGGACAATTTTCAAAAATACACAAAAATGTATGAAAAATGTGTCAGCACCCATTTTGGACGCAAAGACGTAAACTAAAACTAACGTATAGTGGGAGCTATTTTTCTTACGTTTTCGTATCAAAAACTTGATAACATTTTTTTTTTTAAATTGACACTAAGTTGGTAAGATTGACCGATAGTGCCGTGCCGAAGACGAAATTATTTTTCCTTGTGTGGCAATATCTGTCTCGTTTTCTCGAGAGGAAAGACTTATCACGGCTCGCGTGTTAGGTATGATGCGGCTAACTTTTCTCATGTCACATTTATCACATCAAGTAAATCCATTATGGTGCTTTATAATTTAAAAAAAAATATACCGTGTTCATTATATAAAAAAGAGCTCATTTTGCAATCAACAATTTAGTCTGACGTTAGTGCGAGCGTAAGGAAGTAATTAAAGGGGCTACCATATCAATTTACGAGATTTACGATTTATAACCTATGAACGATAGAATGTGTGTAAATGTATGAAATATTAAACCGCACTCCTGGCGGGAGCAAATGGAAACTTCATTCTTTTTGTTTGTTACTGTAATTATTGTCAATGTACTACGGAACTTTTGGCAGCCTAATTGCCACGTCAAGCACCTCTGTTTTTTCTAAGTTATGTGCGAATTGCTGCTGACTTGAAACGGTAAAGAAAAACATCGTGACAGCGTTCAACCTACTTGGACAGCGTGGTGGACTACGGCCTCATCCTTATCATATTGAGCTGATCCGCTAATATAAAAATGTTGCAGTTTTTGTATTTCTACTCAAATTTTGTAAAATGTAGTGGTATATTATGTGTTAATATAGAACATAACCTATTTTAATACCTACATAAATTGATCCAAATCTGTTTAGCCGCGATAGAATTGAGTGTAAATCATAAAACATATTACCAAATACAAGTTTTCGCATGTCTTGTATTATCGTGAATAAAGAGTGTGACTATAGCCTAATAAAAAGGTACCTATTTTATTTTTAAAAAAATAATTCACACTTGTATATCCACACATATATCTGTAGTGCCTACAAGTGTTTTATTTCAAAATATTTATAGGAAAAGAAAGGTTCTTGCCATGTATAGATTGAATAGGTACCTACATAGTTTACCGGAATATTTTTACATATTTAAAGATTTTAATGAAGGCGTAATCATTATAATTGCCATTCGAATTTATTGATGAGACGTCCTAGTATTTTGCAAGTGCAAGATCTATATCCTGAATGATGTTATTACACTACGTTCTAATTAAAAATCTCAATGCTAACTACATTGTTTATCATATTGCATGACTGGACACAAAAAAATATGTTCAAGAAGTTTGTTTGTAAAACATGCCCGAAAGCAATGAAGACTTGCACAGTATAGGATAGAGTAATGTGAACAAAAAGACGCATTTACAAGATGTGCCAATTTACACAGTATAGGAATGATCGATCGCCTTTCCTCACCGTGAGGCACATGGTACTAGGTTGTCACTATACACGCGGCTCGCACGCTTACATTCATGTAACGGTAAGGCTGCTCCTCTTTGCTGATAGTATGGAATAGTGCATAGTGTATGTACTTTATGTAGTGCTTGTTACCTAGATAACGATGCAATTATTTATTTGCGTAAATATTGTCAATGCATTTGTTAGAGACGAAAGTTTTTAGCATTCAATTGTATTGCTTTGCTGGTGCCGAGATAAAAATTTAAGGGCCCGTTTCGATACTAATCAACGCTCCCCACCTGTGTGTTCCTATTTCTACCCTGCAAGGTGTTTTGTACACTTTTTCCAGCAATTAACTTATGCTGGTTATTGACAGGCCAATATAATAGGTGCATACACATCTTTTGTCAGTACAATAACTTTATTGATTAATTTTATTTCAATGTGTATATCGTTGAGCTGCCCACCCTGCAACTAAACCAGCATTGAGTTAGCGGTGCCTAAACCAATATGAACGTTTGATCTACACAATAAGCTTTAATTTAGCGTGCAAACTGGTGGTTCTAGTAAGTACATTTTTATACCTAAGCTCGACTTTTTCTCGAGAGTGGTCCTTCTACACGTAGTAATATTGCGTAATCTGTGTCTATCCATCAGTGCGTGAAATTATGTTTACTTCTCATTTATGAATGAGTAAAATTTCTGTTTTATGTACTTGTAGTATTATTTTAAAAGCGTTTTTACTTAGGAAACTGAAAACGGTTGATACATTTTCAAAGAAAAAAAATGTTTCGCGGTGGTCGCTCCTTGAGATAAGTAACATAACAGGGCCTATAACCGCGGAATATTTATTTTTATTGATAGAGCGCCAAATAAGCACACGATAGCAAAAAGGAAATTGTAATTCAATACAAGAAAAACTTCTGCAAAATGCCATTAAATAAAAATTCAATGTTATCCACAAAGAAATAAAAAGCTGCAAGTGAAACCACTAGCTTTAACTAGTAAAATATCGTAAATCAAACATGATACAATCACGAATCAATTTGAAGTGAGTATAACTACTATATGGGTAGTAACAATTATATCAAGTCGGCTTCTGCATTGCTCAATCAAGTCGAGAAGCTTGGACATGGGAATTTAAACAAGCGTAGTTGCAAAAAATATATTAAGAAAAAACTAAACCTTGAGGTAACCCCGAGGTGCCTTAAGTTTGTAATTATTTCTGTTACATCTTTACGCCGTTACTACTAATTGAATTCGAGTGAAATTTGGAATAAAGTTAGCGTATACACATTTTGTAGCAATGATAACTCGGTGGTTAATGTGAACGTCGAGGGACGTGGATTCACATACTAACATTGAGCGGGTGAAGGAAAACATTTCTGAAACCCATAGTACGGTGGTAGACTACTTTCTATTACACGGCTGGCTAGCTGCCAACCAGCCAGTCGAAAAGTTCAAGTTGAAAATCTGCCTCTAAGAACCTAACGTTGTGTCTCGGCAACCTCACTTGAGAGTTATACTCATTCCACGCTAAGTTTATTAACCATCTTCTGGTGAGGTATAGTCAAATAGATTGCCTTATTACTTCCTTACACGTTACTAGTAATTTTCAAGTCGTCAAAACCGCGGGATCGCGTTAGTTACGGAAGAAACTATTTTAACTTGTAGTTAATATCACTTAATATCAATAATTATCGATTACAAAATCGTCAAAACATACAAATAACTGTTCTAATATAATTGGGTTTCTTCTTGCTATTTGGTGTGTCATGTTTGGGTCTAGATATCACAACTTACATAGATAGGATTAAACTTTTTATTGAGTACTACAGAAAAAATGAATTTTGTCTGGAAAAAATTATAGCGATGATTGCTCAGTGGTTAGTGCGGTCGGCTCTCACGCCGTATATCTGCGCGACGCGCGTGTCATAGCCTATTTTAACTTTGATTTGACAAGTTTGTAGCCATAAGACAGTCCTGTTGGTTCATTGGTAGTATGTCTGCTCCAAGAGCCGAAGGGCGTGGGTTGGATTCCCACCCAGGACAAGCATTTTGTGATATAAACAAATGTTTGTTCTGTGTCTGTGTGTACTGTATTTATTATAAGTATGTATTTACAAAAAAAACTATTTAAGTATTATATCAGTTATCTGTCATCCATAGCACAAGCTTTGCTTAGTTTGGGGACTTTGCTCAGATGGCACTGTGTGTATTGTCCTATGATATTTATTTATTTATAAGTTTCAAATCAATAAGGGCGCTTCCTTTTGAATGTATTCTTGCTTGTTCATGATCATAATGCAGATCATCCTTACTTCCAAGTACCTACATTCCAAAAGTTAAATAAAAGTTTCGCCAGAATTTATTTGACCTTGTTTCGAGAAAGGCATGTATGATTCGCAGACACATTCACTTAGATTAACACTTCTTCTCAATGACATGTAATTTTGAATTTTGGCGTGACGATGGCGGTACAGCAATCACTGTCAATAAATTTACAATATTGAGAGGTATTACATTTCAGTGATACTATACGAAAGTTTACGAATGATTTGAAATTAGGATTTAGAGTTTAAATTAGAATGTCGAATTGTATTCTAGTCTTTATCAATTTCCATCACGATGCAGACGAAACAATAATAGAAAACAATAAATACGGGATGTTTCGGAGAAATGTAGCTTTATACTTACGTAGCACGTTTGACACAACGCCATCTAATTTCAAAATAAACAAAGCTTGTACTGTGGAAATCAAATAATTGATAGAATACGTATATGCTTTTCTTTTGTAAATATATATATAGAACACCCAGACACATAAAAAACGTTTATCTACACTAATATTATAAAGAGGAAAGATTTGGATTTTTGGATGTTTGTATGGTCGTAACGAATAAACTTACAAACTTCACTCCGAAACTTCGCTGTTTCAGTGCGTTTAGTTGGCCTAAAGGTCATGGAGTCGATTTTTTTTTAATTGTAAATTTATATGTTATCTATCTATATCTATACTATTATAAAGAGAAAAGAATTGATTGTTTATTTGTTTGTATTGAATAGGCTCTGAAATTACTGGACCGATTTCAAAAATTATATCACCGTTGAGATGCTACATTATCCCCGGGTGACATAGGCTACTTTTTATCCCTGTATTCCCACGGGACCGAGAACTACGCGGCTGAAACCGCGAGGCGTCCGCTAGTCGTTACATACAAAAATGTATATATTGATGGTAGATCAGCCCCCTTAAGTGTTGCTACACTTTTCCGATACACTCTGTATTAATTAAATCAGATTATGTATGTAGTCACATCCTGGCCGCATTCTTTCGTGCTAATCTAAACCAATTATATTCTAATCGTTATGTTATATTACTTTATTAGTCAAAAATCATCAAATTAACATTATTTATGATATAGTTACGAGCGCATCTCGATAAATACATAGTGTTCGATAATTTACGGTCAAACTACACTAATCCCGATCAGGGTAATTTTAAAGTAGCATGCCTTCGACTCAAGACGTCATAGACAACAACTTTGCTTTATTGGCTTTCCATTATTCCATATTTTTCAACACTACCAAAACATTTTTTTTAGTCGAACAAAGACGAAGGCGGGCTTCAAGGTCAAACTTGTAAATCGAGTTTTGCATCTATAAAATGCAAAATATTTTTGGAGGTATATATTTATGTAAATTAGCTTTTGTTAAAAGTCATAAAATAAAAATTATGTATGTTGTCTTAAAGCTACTTGCGACTGGTAGTTGAATAAATAATTAAAAAATATTTTAGATACATCGATAGAATAACAAGCTTACCAATATTTTTAGATTCTAATGAATGTATGTAATATTTTTTAAACCTTATTTCATTTTTCATATTATCTATTGTTTAGATGTAATTAGCGCTACAGATAAAACCTACATGCAATCTAGAATGTTATTTTTGTTCGGTCTCCTTAATCACCTTATAGACTAAGAGCATAACGTCTATAACCCTATGTTGTCAGGTACTAAATAGAGTCAGCACATTCAATAGCATTCATCGAGTAGAACAAAACATTAAAATCGACTGGCGTCATTTGAAATATCATGATTATGTAGTTAGATAATTCGGTATGTAAAGTTTTTTTTGTATTTATTTTATATTTTTTACTGATAGTAAACTTTATTTTAAGAAACTAATTTGAATATTTTGGCTTTCTATGCGATAGTTAAATTCTAATACGTTTTCAAACTTTTTATAGTTATGACCTCATGAGTACGGCTAAATATGTAGAATATGCCTTTGCCATACAAAACAAAAAAGTAAACAAAACATTTGACACATTTCATTAAATCTGACAACAGAACTGACAAGTTTTTTTTTTAATTTGGCCCCATCGGGCAGGCTAAAGCTGTAAAGCCATTCTGTCACGTCTTCGGTTTTTACAATTCATGACATAAAGTAAACAAATCTTATGTCATAAAAGCGATATCAGAGTCCAAATAACGTTTCAAGTAAAATAATCCAGATATTTGTATCAATAAACCGAAAAACATCTCGACGTATATGCATTAAAATATTATTATGATCGCCGTTGACTTGACATTGACAAGTTTTGTTTTGGTTTGCCAGTCTATGAAAGTTGCCCGTCGAGATGACGTCATGAGACATCAATTGAAAGTCAAGTTTGATTTATGTTTTTTATTAAAATAAACCCCACCTCATAGTTTACAGAGTTTTAAACGTAAAAATATTGTACAGAAATGTACTATTTCGAAATGGTTTTGGAATCACTAAAGTTTTTTTTTCTTTGCATACCGAATTAAAAAATATATACCTATTATATAAATTCCACAAAAGTATACATTCTGGAACGTGACCGTAAACACCAATCAGAGAGTGTTACGTCACACCGTGCGAAACTCCATTGCATTCTTGAAACTTTAAGAAAACAGTCGACCAATTTATTCAATTTATTAAACTAGCTTATTGTCAGTCCTAAACACGAAGTATTTTGTTTTAAGGCAAGTTGTATGCTCCAAACACACTGGAATATTTCTTTTAAATCTGATGTATTATGAGATAAAAATCCCTATTCTGAAATGGTTATCGTAATACTTGGTTGGCACCCTACTAGGTAAAGATGGCAACATCGGGCTCTTAGTCTATAAAGTCATTATGACAAGGTCATTGCTGTCATTATCTTTTGTTTTAAAAGTAAATAAAAATTGTATTTTGACATCCTTTATATTTTACCCACGATTCAATTTGTTAATTTACAAGCAACCTGTGTCTAATTGTATTGTTTATTGTCAATTTTATTTTTTATAGTTAGGTACAATGTTTTATTTTATTTAAGTAGCCATTCATTAGACATGTGAATTTCGAAAATTTTAATGAGATACTTTCATTATTAAATTTTCATTTATCAAATTTTTTTTTTCTAGACGTTTGATTCCTTTTGCAGTCAATCATCTCGGTGAGTAGGTACAGCTGCAGTTTCAGATCGATATTTTAACGTCAATCAATATACATTGTTTTTTAATATTCCGATCCGTCCGATTATCCTGGTACCCTTTTACCTGCATTCCATCTTTATTATGTGTAACTGGTCTCCGCAAAACAGGGAATCCTAGTGTGGAGACCAGTGGTTTTACAATACATATGTAATATGGTTAACAGTTTTTTATAAAATTTATAAATTTAAATGGAACGCGTTCCTGTAATATTAGATTAATTGCTGTAATAAGTTGTATTTACTCGTAAGGTGTAGGTAATATGATAATTAGAATTTACTTGTACAAAATCAAAATCAACAAGACTAATTAATATCCATTTTATACTTGTGATTTATTGAAGTCTGAGATTAATCCAAAGATGGTAGGTTGAAGGCATTATGTTTAATTAGATAGTTATTTATAAATTTTGTACTGTTTTCGATGCAATATGAACTTATACATAAAATTGTGCACGTCTTGCCGGAATGCTTTCTATGTATCTTGTACGTCAGTGTATGTATTGTATTGTACAACTATTCGTGATTTTTGTAAATTGATCCAATAAATAAATAAATAAAAAAATAAATATTACTATGTTCTGTTTTAAAGGATACTGCATGTACCTAGCTAGCGAAATAACAGGACCAAATAAACTCTCTGTGGAACGTGTCCAAGTGTTGAGCACAAAAATTAAGATTCCCCGAAAGTACTTTTGTTACTCAAAGTTGGTCACTTATCTCTTTACTTCTTAACACCAAACTTTTTCGTTCATCCCATATTTTCATGCCCTAGAATAAAAATAAATTACTCAAAATTCTGAATACCGCGGCAATGGTCATGGTCATTTATTTCTTTCCTTCTTAACAGCAGACTATTTCATTCATCCCATAAAAATAAATTATATAAAAAATGTATTGCCACTATAACGGCAATGGTCATAGTCATTTATGTCTTACTTATCAGAAGAACATTTCGTTTCGTCTCATTAATTAATGACATATAACAGGATAACAGGATATAATCGCTACTATGAATACAATAAATATTAGAAGAAATGTATACATAGGTACATAATTAATAATAATAATAAATCCTCATTTCGGGCATACAAAATTATCTTATACCAATTTTGATTACAGAAAATATTAAATAAATTAATACTGAAGTGAAATATATTTCCTCGACAATAAAAAACAAAAACAAATGAAAAAGTTGAAGACAACGTAAATAAAATATAAGGAACAATCAAAAAAATTTTGTAGTCACTTGTCACCGCCAGGATTCCCTGTGTTGCGATGACTAGTACTCTTCTAAAAGTAAATTTTATAAGACACACTAATATAATAAATGTGTATTTAAAAACATATGAATAACTAAAAACTACTGCACTAATTTTGTTGCTAAAATTGATTACGAAATTCACAACATCACAACTCATCTTTGATAAACATCTAGACTAGGACCTTAACCAAATTCACTCTCTCTGCTAAAATGATGAAATCCGTGTCAAAACCTCAAAACGCGTAACAACATTAAGTCAAAAACCAAAATTCTAAACACCTATTTGATTAAAAACTTACGACACCACAAACTGGATCAATACATTTAAGTAAATTATTATGAAAGAAATACATGCATTTCTGTTAGCATCGGAATATTAAATTAATAAGGCGTGATGATGAATAATAATTTTATCATTATTAAGTTACATAAAAAGTTTCATACTAGAGAATACTTCATTATCTTGCAACTGGTATTAGGTATAGGCCTATAGGATTTTACTGCATGTATATATGTTGTATATGTATATATCTTGTATATATAGATATATACAAGAACTTGTAGATAGATTTATAGCGATGATAACTTAGTGGTTATTGCGGTCGGTTCGCACGCCGAAGAGTGTGAGTACAAACTTCCGGTGAAAGAAAACATCGTGAGGAAACCATAGAATGAAGATAACTAAGATAATCTTCAAATTTGTAATTTAAAAAAACTGACTCTATGACTCTTAAGACTGTTCCAATGCAACAGTGAGGTTTCGAATCAACGATGTATACAATTTTTAGATTTTTGTTGGTTTTTTAAAACCGCTCGATCTATTTCGATAAAAATTTTATGGGACTACCTCTGAAGTGTGGTCTACATTGAAAAAAAAGAATCATCAAAATCGATTCATAATTGGCAGAATTATCGCGTAACACATACAAAAAAAAACATACAGACGAATTTCGGACCTCCTTAATTTTTGAGTCGATTAAAAAGAGAGATTTGTGTGCCCTGGGATTCTAACCCAGGACAGGTTAGAAGCCAGACGGTCTCGCAACTACGCTGCCTCATATACTATATACAAAATTGAAATTTAAATTTAATTTTTTGCGTGTTTTATAAGAAATAAATAAAGAAATAGAGAGACGCGGAAAGCGACTTTGTTTTTTACTTTTTAGATATTTATAAATGATTCAGCAATATGTTACACCTATCTTGCTAATCAGATCTTCTTAAAACAGTTCCATTCAAGATAAAACTGAAAAAACTGTTATTTCAAAAACCTTTTATAAAATTAATGAATATTTAACAGACAAATTGTAACCAAGTATATGTTTTTAATCTTTATATTGACACTGTAAGTTATTTTTTGTATTTTTAATATTTATTTTCCTACTTGACATTGCATAAACTTAATTTTTATGACATCTTATATTACTAGATACTAATATTCTGTTGCCATCAAACATTTGTACGCCTTTTCAGGTATAACTTTTGTGTTCCAGGACTAATGAGGCTGGAGTGAACATCGAGTGCTACAGCGGGGATGTCGCGGACTCCGTTTCGTTACTTAAAATCCCGGGTACAAGGGTCAAGGGCAGATGTTTATCTCACCATCAGAAGACCGTCTTGTTCGTCTCATTACTTATCACCATGGCGGGGCTTAAGGCTTAGGGCATCCTGCATTATTTACAGGATCTTCTAAACCGAAAGATGATCTTAGTGGTATTGATGAACTACTTTTACTACAAGAACAACTCTTAAAAATAGTGAAACAAACTTAATTATGAAAATTAAATTTAAAACGAAACCCCACGATCTTTTTTAAAAAAAAATATAATTGTGTCTTTAGGGATGATGTAAGGATTGTAACGATACCCCGTACATCCAAATCATTTCAGGCATTTAAAATTTACGGTGAAATAAAGTAACTTGCATACAAACATTATTTTTTTGGGTAGTCGCGTAAAAAACAGCTGTTTCATAGAAAATATGCTCTAACCGAAATTTAAAGCAGCCGGTTTTGTTTTCACGTTTTCAGTGTTGTATGTATTTATTTATACAATTTATAGTAAAAGTTGTTTATAATGATGAGTATGGAATTAGTACGATTCAGATTGTACAGTGTTGCTAACGTTCTCCAAGGAGATAAATAAAACCCCTTTCTATTTTTTCCTCAGAAATTGATTTATGTCAAAAATGCATTAGGCAGAATTATTATATAACAACTATTGTAATTGATTATAATCAATCCATCTGTTTGTTGTTATTTTTCTTTAAAATTTACAATCTATTATTGCGTAAACAGAAGTGAACGATTGTGCAAAGAAAATTTATTGCCGATCAATGGGTTAGGTGTAATAAGCGTAACAGCTCTGGTTTTGACGATGTTTTTACTGATTCTGTCATTTTAGTTTTATTATTATCATTAACATTAGTGGAGACCACGGACCGGCAAGCGCAGCGTAGGACGTCCACCTACAAGGTGGACAGACGACCTAACAAAGATCGCAGGTACGCGCTGGATGCGAGCCGCTTCCAACCGTTCCAACAATTGATTATTAAATTTTAAGACATATGTAACATTCAGTTCGATAATCTTTTTTTTATTTGTAATCGGTGCGCTAGCTATCAGCCTTTGGCCTCGCTTATGAACACCATTTCGAGAATCGGCTAAATAAGTTCAGCCGTTCTCAAGTTATACCTACACTTACTTGCAATTGAACATGATTTGATTTTTATTTTCATAAACTAGCTCACATTTATATTATTTAAAATGTTTCTGCTAAAACTCTTAGCGAATTCTATAATCTACACCTTCTTTCGTTTCCGGATCGATCGAAATTTCCTCCGATCGAAAGATCCGGAAATTAATTAAATATCATAGTTAAACAGCAAAAGATCTTAGAGGAATCACAAGCGCAAAAGATTAACAAATGCACGCCATCTGTACGCTAGGCAAAGAAATACAGCGTGTTACGAAGTTTGTTAAAAAGGAGGTCAAGTTAAGTTAGATTAAAACTGTAAACATGGAACCTTTTTGGTGCGCCTTGTGATGAAGAAATGATAAGTGAACGGCAGCTCCGTTCACTTATTACTTTTGAGACATTTCACTAGATGGCGCTGCAAAAATTGTATTTCTGATTTTAATTCAATTTGTTGCGTTGTTTTACGTACCAAGTACACGATACATCAGTGTTTAATTTTCTTTTTTATAACAGGACAGAATATTTTCTTCTACCGGCATCTCATCAAGCTCATCGTTAGAATCCAAGCTCTCCATGGTGTGCGCTAACCAATGAGCTATCATTTGGACAAAGCGTATCGATAAGTAGACTTTTCCTGAAGGATATCGAAAAATCTGCAGGTCGGTTAGTAATTTTTTTTTATTATAGAGTAGATTGCCTATACCAAGCTAAAACTTATTGACAACAAACTCTATGTACCTAAAAATAATAGGGAAGTATATACAAACCGGCTAACCGACCTGAGCCTCGATCACGAACAACTTGCGAAAAAGTATTCGTATCGACATCGACAAAAATTTGTATGGGATTTTTACACGTAGGTACAGCTTTGTACCTACTTGAGAGTCAGTTCCATTCCAGGCTAAGTATGTTTACCATCTCTCATGGTGGTAGATCTCCTAAGCTGAAGTTCATCTAGGTAAATACCAGCACCTACCAGTATACCTGGTACCGCAGTACCAGATATTCTGCCGCCAAGCAGTTGTGTATAAACATTACTGTATTACTGTGAAGAGTAGGTACTGCAGCAAGCGAAATCACAGGGCTGTTGAAACTAACCATCTAATGTCTCGAAGTAATGAGCGCCAAAATAGCGATGCCCTAAAATTTGGTTTGCTTTTCAAAGTTCTACTTATTTATTGCTGCAATGATAATGGACATGAAAAACGTTCATCTCATTACTTTTCATTAAAAAAAAATCTTTGACCATATTTTCAATTATTCCACTTAACATCAGATGACTTGTGGTCAAAGATCTAACGTCTATCAATTATTAAGAAAAAGGTAAGAGGTATTGTTTTTTTTTTACATACATATTTGCAAAAAAAAGTCGTATTAGGTTTGTGTAGAAGTAGGTATCAAAAAAAGAAATCAAACAGCAACTTGGTAAAAAATATTTTGTTTTATTTTTATTGTCAATGACTAGCTCTACAAAGTATAAACAACATTTCTTTATATTAAAACAGCTCTTCTTGTTGTCGGTATTTCTTATCAAAATAACTATTACCATAAAAATGTAATGAATTTTTTCGCATATTAGTCAAGTGGCAACTAACTGGAAGAATTCACGAGGGAACACAATGTTTTAGTTTAAAATAGATATGTACATAATTATGTTAGAAGTAAAGTGAAATGTAAGTTACGATAACTACATGTAGGTGTGAATGATTTTAATTCCTAAAAAATATATTGCAAATTGTACCTATTACTTAGATTCAATATTCTAAACAAATAAAACAATTAAAAAAATAGGTTCATCCAAAATTACACTTACATTAACACGTCATTAGGTAATATACGAAAATTGCTGAGCACACAAACAATTGGCAAATGAAAGCAGTTATTGTTTAGGCCCGCCATGGAGCGCTGTCTTTTAATTTTAATACATTTTTTATCGCTTAGGTACGTAGTAATTCTCGCAAATCGATATGTAAGTATGTAATATTAGTAAAAAAAGTGATAACATTCATTGATTTCTTAGTGTAAACTTAAATGCTACCTAATCCTTAGTTAACTATTTTGTTACAATATATATATATAACAATGATCGTTTGGTAACTTAGCATTAAAATCACTTTGATTTGATGTGGTTTGTATTTTTCTTATATCTAAATTACTAATATAACCAGACACCTGAATTATATTCTTAAAAATACGTAAGTAAATTACCTATCCACTAAATTAGTTTCTTTTGCACTCATTATTCGGGAAAAGTTATAATTAATTTCTGTTTTATCGTTTACTACAAACGTAGCAATAGTAAATTTATAAATTACATTTACAAATTTGATGTTATATTTTTGCAAGTCTAAAAACATAATATCATAGCCGAAATTTATGCAAAATGTTATTTTTGTTCTTTCAATAAATGTATGCGTAATATATTCAACTACGCATTAGTAAAATAAAAAAAATAATCGAAGCGGATCATTCGTATCGTTCATTGTCAAACCCTAAAGAAATTAACTTCATTCTCTTTTATTTAAATCAAACGTGTGTAATCTCGAAGTAAATTGAAAATGTAACAAAACTAGGTTTCACAGTAATAAAATCATCGTTTCATGGTAGACGTTTCCAAAACTCATGCGAAACGATTAGTTTTCACTTTCATTGTTCGAACGGCTTAAGTGTTTAATACGCTAGCAGAGTGAGTGTTCCCTGCCAGATACAATCTGGGTGTCGAGAGTGAATGGGAAGCGTGCTCCATCGTAGACCGCACGTAACATCGGATGATACGGCGATCAAACACAAGCCTAATCATTACATAAAAAAGTAGGTATATTTTCAATTACTTTACAAATTTTGGTTTCAGAAGAAATTAACTCTTTGAAGTAGGTATAGTAATTTACTAAATGAAAGTATAGGACGTTTTGGGCTAATATATGAAACCTGTACCAGTATATGAAACTTTTCAAAATAGACCACGTGCATATGTAAAGGCTCCTAAGCCTAAAGTCCCCTTCTAATCCATCATCAGTATGCCCCTAAGAACTGATCGTCGCATCCTCTTCGCTTGCCGAGCTGGTGGCATAACTGCGGAGACCCGACGATATCTCCCATAAACACACTAAGTAGATAAAACTCCTTCGCTTGGTCGGCCGATCGCTTGTATTGTCTGAAAACAAATAAATTACGGTTAACAAAAATTGCTTAGACAGCAAATCGAGCTAACGTAGAAAAGTGCATTGCATTGGAGTCATCAAAACCTATCCTAGACCCCTAACTCGACTGAACATTAACAATATGACATACAAGTATTATGTTTCGTTTACATTGACTAACTGCACTTTATAATTTAAATATTTTGTAGCGTTGATAGCTCAGTGGTTAGCACGGTCGCTTCACACGTCGAAGGGCGTGGGTTCGAACCTCAACAATGAACTTGAGCTGCTGGTGGGGGAAAACATCGTGAGGAAACCATATCATGGTGGTAGAGTTCTTTCTAGTACTCGGCTGGCTAGCTACCACACTCAAGTTGGAAATCTGCCCCCAAGCACCTAACGGTGTCTTCCGGTAGCCTCACTTGAGACACACATCCATTCCAGGCTAGTAGTGTTTGCCATCTTCGTCCACACCGTCTCTTAACATCAGGTGAGCTGTGGTCAAACACCTAGCCTGTCAATCATAAAATAATAATAAATGAAGCGCATGTATCTATCATAATTATCTTAATTTGAAATCGTGTTTGTAAAATGGTACACTACACGCGTCACTTCAGTGACGCGTGCAATTTTTGGATAACAGAGAGAACATCGTTTTGTTTTATCCCGGAAAATATACATAAATATGTAAGAGGCAACAGCTGTATAAAAACAGCTTTCTTTATAACCTCGTCGGTATTATATATCTCATGATGATATAATATTAAGTCCATCAAAAGATGCACCCCAATCGAGCAGTCTCATATAATGACAGGAAAAACACTCTCAACTCATCTCTAATAGACTCATGTTTCTCTTCGCCATAATAATAACAGAGGGATATACGGAACTATAGCTCAATAGCAATTACGGTACACAAAAATACATTACAAATTGCTACACAATAAAATTATTATCTAAATACACAAAGCAAACACATTAGTGTACCTATGCCCTGGGTTTTAAGATTCAAAATCACGTGTCAGTAATTCTAGTTAGTTAAGATAATAAATGACACCAGAGTTGTATTATTTTCTAAGCTGTATCTGAAAGTGAGAAGGTGTGTTTTTGATTGAAGATCGTCAACGCAGTGAAAGTGTTGCGGTCTTGCATAATATTGGGTAACCTCGACTGGCGAATCAGATGGTCTACCACACACTAAGATAAATTTGAATTACTTTAACTTTAATTTCAGATAGGTTCATAAAACATTTTTTTTTTTTTGTAAAAATCAGTACATAAATAAACAAATATCGCAGGACATTACACACAACTTCATCTGACCCCAAAACGACCAAAGCTGGTACTATGGAAATCAGATAGCTGATAGAATATACATACAGAATATCCAGGCACAGAATACATTTATTTATACCACAAAATGTTTGTCCTGGATGGGAATCGAACCCACACCCTACAGCTCTTAAAGCAGAAATACTGCTTATGAGCCAACACGGCTGTCCTATCCGTAAATTGTATACAAATACCGCTCATAACCTACTTTGATATTTAATTATCCGTGATTAGAAAATGCTATATTATACAAAGTAACAATTAACTACAATAATAAATAGAAATCATTAGGCCAAGGGTATATAATGATTGACTTTGGATTCCTTCACATTTCACACTTTATTAGGCATGCCATTTGAAGCTACTAATTATATGCCTACTCATTATTTATCTATTGTTTTGTCATGTCATATGATTTCATGTACGACAGATTGCATTTTTCTTGTGAGTGACACCAGAAAAGGTACAGATATGTAAAAGTGCTCTTAACAAGTTGACCTGTTATGGTCAAGGATTTTTGTTAAACAAGAGTCAAATGCAAAGTCTGTCAGTCATAATAACAAAAAACATAAAATATTGAAAAATAATTACATAAATCACATTAACGTAATATGTATCTACTAAAATTAACGAATAAAACAAAGGGATACGTATTACCAAAAACACGAAACAAATACAACAGTAGAAATTAATATCAAATTAATGCTGATTCGTCTTCGAAGATGTAATTTTTTTAAGCAATTTGTTTTCTTTGACATTTTAATATACATATATACACATGTCACATGTGAGGTGTTCTACGTTTAACATAAATTAACATTGATACTCATATTTGTAAATTTGATTGTTTGTGTATTTTTGATACGCACCTACAACTTCATCTTTAACACCGCGGGGAAAACTAGTAGAAAATGCTTTTGCATTAAGTCCCCATTGTACATATTATTTATCGTGTGCATTAAATAAACAAGAAGGGCCTAAGTTATTACCGTTACTTAAAGTTAACCAAGGCTAGTCTAAGTATCTATAGAATAACTTTAAGCAATGTTTATAAATAAAGATAAACAAACAAATAATTTTCATTACACGTATTACATCGATCTAAAATAATTATGCATAACTGCAATTGATGATTTAACAATCACGTAACAATGCGGCGCTAGTGGATGGGTGACGCTGACTACCTTTGCACGATGACCCAAACGATTGCGTGGCTGTTACATCGACGTCCTACTTAAGCCATGAAACATGAGGTAGTTGTCCTACTTTTAGCATCGTCTGTCCAATACTGACCTGAATTGGTGAGCTGCCCTTGAATCGATGATTATTTGGATTGTGAAAGGCGATGAATAAAGTGGATGGACAGCGGTGTCAAGGTTAGCTGTTTATTGTTTGGTGAGGTGTTTTATGAGTGAGATGCTCATGTAGGGGTGAGAAGTGGAGTGATTTTAATTAAAAGTGAATGACATAGTGTCACAACTAAATAGAAATGTCATGTTGCAATATAGGGACCATCTCGCTGGTTGGATAACGCAGTGGTTGAGCCACACGACCGCCACTTCGTTGTCATATATGGTAGACGTAATTACAGGGCTATTGTGACCAGTCTTCGAATATCTCATCGTAATGAACGCTAAAATAACGATTGAACTTTGTTTTGTTACTTATATTTCTGGGTACCACTGATGCTTTAGCGTGAACGTGAAAAAAATCATGATCAATTTGTTTGTTTTTCTAAGTACTTCTGTATAAAAATAGTGACGTTTTAGTTACAAAGTTTTATTACGAGCGTTATTGTGGGAGAGTGATTTAGCTTAATTGGAAAAGATGGTACGTTTACAAGTACCTAGACTTACATTCAGCAGTAGTTATCTACTATAAATAAATATTGGAGGGCATTTCACACAGCGCCATCTAGCCCCAAACTAATCAAAGTTTGTACTATGGAAGTCAGATAACGAATAGAATACTGAAATACTTTTTCTTGTATTTATATACTTTTAATACATACAGTACATCCATACACAGAACAAACACATATAGTTAGTCACACAAATGTTAGTCTTAAGTGGGAATCGAACCCACGCCCTTCTGCTCTCGAAGCAGAACTTTACTAAATGAGCTAACAGGCTTTACTGATGATGATAAATGATAATAAACATTACCTGAAAACATCAGGCCAGTCGAGCTGTGGTCTGGGATGCGCGCGGGCCCTCGTCGCATAGTGGGCGCAGACCCGCTCAAAGACGCAGGCTTTCGCTCCGAATTCTCCTACAATGTATTTCTCCACCTCAACTGCATCAAAAGGCTCCGCTGGCTCGCTGTATGCCAACTGGCGACGATTGCGGGACCGGTACGTCGCTAGAATCATGAAAAAAAAAATAAGTTAAATAAGTCAGGTCAATGTTTAGTTGATACATTTTTTTTTCAGGTTAAAAATATATTCATGACTGATACATAAATTTTCTACTTAAATAATAAATATCGTAGGACATTTTATATAGTTCCATTTAGCTCTAAACTAAACAAACCTAGTGGAACCAGATAGCTGATGGAATACATATATAGTTTTTTGTGTAAATACATACTTATAATAATTATAATAAATTAATGTCGTAGGACAGAACCCCCAAAAACAAAAGAACGTATAGATTCAACACACAAATGTTTGTCCTGGGTGGGAATCAAACCAACGCCCTACAGCTCCTTATTGTATTAAATATTTCATAATGTAACCTTGACATTTTTTTAAATTACCCTCTCCATGTAACTTGAATCCTAGTTAATTCTCGCTGCTTCGTTTCAAGAAGTTATAGACAAACCATTAATTTCTTCCAGTCATTTGTGATCATTAGCCAACAGCCGTACCATGAGATAAGTTACCAGCTAATCGTGCGTCCTGATTGCCTTTTAAATAAACGACTCCCATTTCAACAAGATCTTGGTTCTATACATATACATTGACTCTACTCATATTTGAAAACAATCTTCAGATTACGACAACCCGGTTGGCTCATTAGTAGTATATCTGCTTTGTATTATTATATTAGCTGTAGGGTGTAGTTTCGGTTCCCACCCAGGATAAACATTTTGTAGTATAAAGAAATGTTTGTTCTGTGTTCTGTATGTATATGCAAAAAAAAGCACCCAAAGTCAAAGGTTTTATTTGCATGACAACAATTAAATTGAAGCAATATATGATGAAACTTAAAGAAGAACTCATCTAAATTATAAAGACGAAAGTACCCATGGTATGGTTTGAGAGGATTGCTAAATAGTACACAAGAATTTCAAACGCTAGAAAATTATATAGGCTGTAGCAAAATATATAGGCAGTACTACCGACAAAAGTAAAAAATTAAAACACGTCCGTCATACCCCACAAAAAACTTTCAAAAAGCCACTTCAAAAAAATTTAACCTGAAATTTCGCTTGCCTTGCTTGCTAAACCCCGCAGACCTACATTTAACCATCAAGAAAAGATAGTTACTTATTTTTAGGAAATCACAACTGCATAATCGTTAGATATAATATATTTAAATAACTGACGTCACACAAATTCAGTCGGTTAACAATATTTGCGTAACCCAAGCTTCCAGGAGTTATTGTGTCTGACCATATTACACAATAAATAATGTCCAATGAAGAAGTTGTCAAAGTGCCATTATAAAGTTATTAAAGTAGCTGTTATTTTGCCAAAAACTATTTGGAATTGTAGAATTGCAAGAGCATTTCTTACAAATTTAATGATAATGATACAAATTTGCGTAACACAGGTAATCAAGTTGTGTAATATATCGTTTATGTCTGTGAGTGGACGTTTATTGGCTTATATAATCCTTGTGAGACTATGCCACAAATAAATTGTATTTATATTTGTATTTTATAGTTTTTCTAAGACTCTATATTTGTGTTTTAACGTGTTGGGCTTTTATGCGCCCATGCCTATTGCCTTAATATACAACAATATATCGATAAGTGCAAAAGAGTCAATTTTCTTTTAATTTAATAGGGTTTTCTCTACGGACTCATGACACTTGTGCGAACTCCTAAACAATGGAATTTGCTGCCCGAGTGGGTGTTCCCTGATAGATAAAATCTGGGCACCTTCAAGTCGCGAGTGAATCGGTTTCTTCTAAGCGAGCGTGCTCCACCGTAGACCGCATCTTCGCTTAACATCAGGCGAGTCGGCGATTAAACGCAAGCCTATATGTGACTTAAAAAAAAAAACTTTTTACATTTTGCTAATTTGTACATGTTTTATAAAAAAACATACAAAAATGTTACTAGCAATGTTTATACTACGTTAACAATTTTTTTATTGTATTTTGTATATTAGTTATGTTCTATCATATTCCTAGACAACAAATAAAGGTACAATACTGACAGCGTTTCATTAAATTCGCAACATAAAATACGAAATACTGAACATTGCAGATAAATAAAACTCTTCAATATTAATCATACTGAACAGAGCTACGTATTCTCAGAAGCTGGAAATAACCTCATTAATATACGGTCCAATATATCCCAGTACCCTATTATTCTGAAGCGCTTGAAATCACATTTATCTACCGCTCTGGTTCTGGTGCAGTTCCATAAATCTGCCAGGCTGCAAACGTGCGAAAAACTGTAGGTATATATCATAGACGCATGCGAAATATGGTCAGAGAATATTCGTCGATAGAGTAGCAGTTTTTAGGGTAGTAAAAATATTGTTGTTAGTATTTTTCCTTCTTTGTTTTTGACATCGCATTTTTGTCAAGTATTTCGATATTTGCAAGTATGGGCCGCCTTACACGTTCAATCATGATCACGATCCGCGATCCGCGATCCGCGATCATGATTTCAAAACTTCTAGATATTTTGCGATCCGGAGCATCAGTCCGTCAATCCGCTTCGTACACGATCAGTCTGGATCGCGATCATTGATCGCGGATCGCGGATCGCGGATCGCGCGCTACGTGTACGGGCTGCCTTTCTCATGACAACTTAAGTGAAATAAGTTAGTCACACAAATTAGGTCAATGTCAAGTCTAAAGAAGCTAGTACTATAAAGTAGAGATGACTGTATAAATTTCGACGGAGTTTTGAAAGCAACACGAAAAGTCATGTTTCGTCACAGTTCATTTTCCTAGAATCGTGCATTCGATTTGACACTTTTCTAAATATTATAAAACAAAGTCGCTGTATGCGTCGGCCGTTCTTGTAAACCACACAACAGATTTTGATACGATTTTACTATCATTTAGAGAATTTTTCCTAAAGGTTTATATGTCCATGCGTAGCCGGGGCAGGTCACTAGTTACGAATAAATCACTTCTATTTTATATATAAACACTTGAACGAATATACGTTTTAGAAAATTTTATGGTACCTACACTTTGCAAGTTGTCTTATTAATAATATACGTAATTAAAACTCGAATGATATACTTATTTTTCAAGTTAAACAATTAGCTAACAAATTTTAATTGCACTCTTCCTAATTATTTTATACCAGACTTCTACAGAAATAAAACAAAAACTGTTTAAGCCAAGTTTTACAAAATCATTATTGTTTTCTAAATGAAAACGCATACAAACCTGGACTCAAAGAGTACGATAGCTTCTTGAAAAAATTGGTTAACTTCACACTTCCAATTATAAATGGGAAACCAACTAACTGCACTGGCAACTCAAACGGAGCCTCCTGACCACTCGTATCGTTACAGAAACAAAATAAAAACACTAATAATACACAAAAACTTATAGCAGTGCGGCTCTTCATTATTACCGAATGTATTCAAATTGAGATAAACGCAACAGAAACTATAAATATACCCACAAAACGTTTTGTAACGTCCAAAAACTATTGTTTTTATTCAAGCGCAATGTTGCTCAAGAGATTCAAAACAAGTCATTTATAAAGTCGTCCATTGACGCTGGCAACTAAATTTTGTAGCAAAAGTTTTTTTTTTATTTTGAGTCCCGCGGTTTTACGTTTCGTTCTTGCGATTTTTCTCGCGCTGTCAGATTAGGCCGTAAACGCACTGAACGTACTCAACTCACTCGCGGCTAAGATTGCACTGCAAAAACTTACGTGACAAGAAACGCAGCACCTTCTCCGCAGATTGCGGCAATATCAGATTGTGGGTCAATCTACTTGGTTATTTACACAATTTATGTTGCCATACGAAAAGTCAATGTGTTTTACATACTGCATTCCGAGCCTTGGACTACCTAAGCTGAACTGATTCTATGTTTTGAATATAAACAGAGGGAGACTTGCATCATTTTGCGAGATTCATTTTGCGGGAGTGATTGAAAAATGCTTATTTTCTACATTTGACTAACGTTTACGTACAACGGTTAGTCTCACGAATTAATAAGCTAGTGAAGAATTAATAATGTGAATGATATCGTTTTTTTTTTTTTTATATTATGGAGTACTAACGGTTTTTATATGTGTCTTCGACGACAAAAACTAATAAATAACTGAAGCTTTTTAAAAGTAAATGTATCTAAATAAATGTGACAGGTTTTTTTCGTTGCAAAAAGGCTAGCGTTTGACAGTTATATCTCGCGATATTAAGCGAAGATGCGGTCTACGATGGAGCACGTTTGCCTAGAAGAAACCGATTCACTCGTGACTTGTAGATACATTATGGGTGTTGTATCTACGATTTATTCGTGATTTGTAGACATAATAGAGGTGTTGTATCTATCGGGGAACACTCACTCGGGCAGGAAATAGTACACATAGATTATTATGGATACGAGGAATGAACAAAATATACTTACATGGACTCAAAGCATACGACAATTTTTTCACAAAATTGGTCAATCTCACAGCCAAGATGATAAACGGGAACCCGACAAGCTGCACAGGCAATTCAAATGAAGTTTCCTGGCTCGATCCCTCCATTAAGCATTGAAATAGCAAAAATGATATCAAAATCCACATATAGCACACTTTTACTAACTCCATTTTCTAATCAATAAGAAACGTTTTCAAAATTGTAGCACAATTTTTTTCTGGTTTAATTACAACTGTTTTTAATAACAATCTATTAACGATTTAGTTTTAAACAATTTCTTTTTAATCGATTTATTTCATATCTAAATAATGAGAAACGTTTTTCAAAACACAATTTCTTTTTCCCCGCTTTTTCAATGCGTTTTTTAACTTACAATCGACTCACGATTTATTTTAAACAATTTACTTTTAATCGAAAAAAAAATCCAGTTAGAATATAGTCAGCCGTTTCAAAGGATTGTATAAGTGTACGACCTTAGCTGGATATCCACGTATAACTGACCATGTCGAACGAACAACCTACTAGATTGGGTTAGTATTTCGTAATGTACGTAATTAATAAATTATCAGAGTTAGGTCACGCCGGGCGATCGTGAAGTCTGGGGGAAGAATAGCAAGGACGTTATCTTTTTGCAAATAAAACAATACAAAAGTTGGGGAAACGGAATTTTAAAACAAACGGAGCGATGATATTGAGATAACCGAATTTTAAAGCAATTACACTCGGAATTATTGAAATAAAACTTTTTATATTAGCTGCAAGAAACACAAATTTTAAAAAAGTAAAAGAACGTCGCATGGCACATGGGAACACAAATACCGGTACTCGTTATTCATTTTCTATGCAACATTTTATTTGTACTACTTTTTTTAATCCGTCATATGGATATGTCATACGTCGGCATACGTAAGCCTGGAAAAAAACAATCATTTCCCGCCAAAATTATTTTTGCGGAAAACAAAATCCGGTTGCTGCATTGTTTTATTTTCCAAAACAAGTGATACTTGAAGTTTTTGTTTTTTTAAATAGTGTTTTTTTATTTATTGTCGAATTAGGTGCTTGAGTGGTATAATATAGTGAAACATGTTTTATTGTGTTAAATCCAAAACTCCGTCAATGCTTCTAAGAAAGTTGCCATGGCAAGACCCGACTCGACCTTGACTTACTTTAACTATGAATTACGAATTATGGCAAATGCACAAAGTACGACGTCAAAAACAAAGAAAAAAGTCATTTAATGCTAGTTTGTTTCTTTTATTATTAAGTACTTATTTACGTTGAAAATGACTGGGCATGACATACATTACGATATTATGATGATACTATTACACTGTGATAATATCGCTCCGGAACAGCTACTAATGGCTTCAGTGATTATGTTGTATCGTAAAATATTTTGTGAAGATTATTGGGGACTGCTTTATGATGCGGCTGGTAGAAAGTAATGAGGATCGATATCCGTAACCTCTAAATATTAAAAAAATTGTCGCTGTGTTTTTTTAAAATCGGAGACGCCGGTTTTGACCCGTGCTTACATGAATTTTATCTCTATCGTATTCCTTTTTCTTTTTTATTTTGGCGTTGCTCTTTATGCGTTTTCCGGTGCTAAGTGTTTCGATATATTCAAGTATTTTGGTATGCACTTGTAGATGAGAGATAATATTACATTATCTCTACAAATATTATATTAGGTATAGCTAATCATAATATATACTATGCGAAAGTGTGTTTGTTTGTATTTTATCCTGTCAACTTAAAAGTATGTACAGTATTAGTAACCTATGTGTTAATCCACGGTCTCGGCTACCTCCACATCAAATTTCAACAAAATCCATTCAGTAGTTTTTGCGTGTAAGAGTAACAAACATCCATCCATCCAAACTATTTGGGATAAAATAATTTAAAATATCGTAATAATGAACACTGGCAAATACACAAAGTATAAAGCCAAAACAACGAAAAAGTTTTAAAAAAATAATGAAATCTACACTACGAGTTCCACAAATCTAAATTCAAAACTAAATCGTCCAAATTTATAACTTATCGCTGACCATAAAAGCGTCAAACTTAGTATAATTTAATTCACACTATAAGAAAAATATACTACAACATACTTATATTGTGCTAGCGGACGCTTCGCGGTTTCACCCGCGTAGTTCCCGAGATAAAAAGTAGCCTATGTCACCCGGGGATAGCGTAGCTTCCCAACGGTAATAGAATTTTTGAAATCGGTCCAGTAGTTTCGGAGCCTATTCTTACAAACAAAGAAACAATCAAATCTTTCCTTTTTATAATAGTATAGATAGATAGAAATACGAAAGTTTATGTGTTCATCTTCATGAAAGCTTATCAGATTTTAACAAAGAATTGATTGCAGCTATCTTATACCCGAAATTGTCCTGGAAAACCGGGGAAAAACTATGAGGCGCGCCTATATTATGTTATTTCAAGCCTCGCTATTCAGCTTTATGCTTTCAGTTTTTTTAGCTATTGCTAATTGTCGAACATATATTTAATTTCATTATTTATTATCTGTCATAGTCGCAGGAAACGTTCACGACACGCCTAATTGTCGCAAAACAACAAGAGTGTTGCTGCTATTTTCACGTATTTTCTATTTAAAGTCGAGGCTGCTCTCCAAATTCTCTAGTGACAAAAGGGCGCCGTAAGCACGCCATTACCTCTGCGCCTCTCTGCGCCTTTCCCCTTATTATTTTGGAATTACGAGCTAGTTTACATAAGGAAATGAGTACGCCACAACACATTCACAGTAAAATATAATGTAACAAGAATAAATAATTACTAAAAGGAATAAAAAATACGACAGCATTCATTTTCATTTTTTAATTTATTGCTAATTCCACCTAGGATAATGTTCTAGCGATATACCATACATACAAATTTATTTAGGCATTTCAAACTTATGGTGATATAATTTGATACACAAACATAAACCATGAAAACATTACACTATTTTTTATGCACTCAAAAAATGTAGTTTTAAGTACATGGCAATAAACCAGTTTTTTTTCTAAGTTTAAGTAAAAGAATTAAGTTTATTGAAAGTCAAAATTATCCTAGTGGCTGTGGAGCTGAAATAAATGAAAAAAAGAAACGTTTTTATGTTTCCACCTAGACTACAGTGACTTTTTTCCATTATTATTATTCTAGCGGGACTAATTGATTCTACCATTCCTATTATCTATATAAATTCTAAATATCTAATCTAAGATTCTAATAGATTCTATTTTGTAGCGATAATAGCTTAGTGGTTAGCGCGGTCGGTTCGCACGCCAAAGGGCGTGGGTTCAAACCCCAACAATAAGCTTGAGATGCCCGTGAAGCAAAACATCGTAAGGAAACCATAGCGTGGGGGTTGAATACTTTCTAGTACTCGTCTGACTAACTATCACCAAGTTGAAAGTTGAAAATCTACCGCCAAGCATCTAACGGCATGTTCCGGCAGCCTCACTTGAGAGCCAGCTCCGTTCTAGGCTAGGTATGTTTACCTTCGACCACACAGTCACTAAATATCAAGTGAGCTGTGGTCAAAAACTTAGCCATAAAAAATAACCTTTTGTCAACTTTTGTAAGGAAACCTACAAAATGTTTTTGTTAATCCAGTGTGGAGTAGAGTATTGTGATAGACAATCACTGAAATTAAACCAAAATTAACTTTAAATTAAGTACCTTCCCGTTTACTTATTTCATGTCAAGGACCTAAAGTCAGCGGGAAATGAATTGAAATAAATATAAATTTAACAAAAAGTAAAACAATAACCTTACCAGCTTACAGCGACCACGTTGACCTTACAGCCAAACTTTCCATTTTAATTAGATATATTTAAAGTTTATATTACCTTGCTCAGTTATCCCCAACACGCACGCCACTACACAGAGAACAAAATGTATTTTAGTATTCATGTTTGAAGTTTTAATTGAGAAGAAAGTAATTTCTTTGTCACTGCACTGTCCAAGATCTTAGTCAGTTGGTGTCTAGATTGCGAATGGCAAAGTAAATTCGTGCAATTTCATTTCTCGAAAGAGTTGAACTGAACTCGGTTATGGTGGTGTTGCAACTTTCGATTCGATGCGCCGCCAGATACATTCAGATTGAGTTTAATTCTCTTATAATTTGTGACTTAATTATGCGTGAAATAGTTTTATTAGTTTTGGTAGATCTGCTTAATTTGCGTATAACAACTGCGTTAGCAGCTGTAGCGGTCAAATGTAGAAATAAGTTTGTACATTGCGATTATTTTGATTCTGCATCACTATCATCATCCACAGCCTTCTTTGTCATGCCATCTGTTTCGGTCCTGTGCCCATCTAGTCCAGGTTCAGATGGTTAAGGTCTGATTCTACATACTAGTAATGTAATAGCTAGATTAAGACTGACGGTTTTTTAATGTTTGACAGGCTAGGTAGTTGACCACAGCTTATATAATGTTAAGTGACAGCATCGAAGATTGTAACTTGATTGTTGTTGTATTGTTGCTCACCTAGCCTGGATTGGACTGTTGTGCTTTCCCATATGCCAGCGTTTTTGGAGAACCAGAAAAGTAGATATAATAATAGGTATAGTTTAATAACAATTTTTTAACATCGGCCCCAAAATAGTTATTAAGAATATCTGTTTTCTATATTTCATCGATATCTGTTGAGTGGTTTCTGTGTGAAAAGGTAAAATAAACGATTATATCCAATATTTATGCATTTAGACTGTACACTATTGTATCTAAAACTTTTCCATTTATAATGTCACTAAGATAAGATTAGTATATTATTTGAGATGTTTATTATAGCTAATGTACCTTCAACTAGTACTGAAAATAGCGTTACCGACTTAAACCGTAAAAAATATAAGCTGTAGATACGAAACTAGTAGATATACTGTAGTTCTCATAAAAACTAGTTTTCGTAAAACAAATAATAGTTAATCTAGTTTAATCTTGTAGAACCGCATCACATAATACTTTCAAATGATTTAAAAAATGCAATGATTTCAAAACTTTTTATAATTATGTATTGTGCGTTAACCTATGAAAATCAAAGCGATCTGCGTGACGTACATTCGAGTACATAAATTTTAGAATAAAAATACTCCCGAGTATTTTTGTTATTTTAAGGTGGTTCGTTTTCCGTACAAATATTTTTTTCCATTTAAGGACAAATGGAGCATAATTTTACAGTGAAATCACAGCTGCTGGCATTTATTTTGGTCTTTATTTGCGGTAAATCACAATTGCTTGAATAAAACAGTAGATTATTAGCATGATCTATGATTATATATATATATATATATATTAATTATATTCTTCTAAAATCGGTGTTACAGAGACAAAAGGTTAATATTACCCGTAGATTAATTCCTTCACCTTTCCACTATGAATGTTCAAAGTTGCGTTGCCCTCACGTAACCACGTGTAATTATGTACATAAAAATTGGGTCGCACGATATGGGCAATGATTTTTCAGTACAGCTCAGTGCATAACCTTATGTAAGGAATTATTGTGTCCAGTAATTTTGTGCCTGAGTGTGCATTATGTAAACATACATCGAATAGCTTCGTTATTCTGAAATGGCAGCTTTCTATTCTTCCTTTCGCTTTTTTTTTGTTGTATTAATATGTGTAATATAATATCTTCTTTATTTCGATTCCTGTTCCGTGCTGTTGAAAAAGTTACGCAACCGCTTATCGTATGTCCGCGCAGTAAGGTTTGGAATTGTGTTCTTTTTCCATAGCGCCTAACAACAATCGCAAATATCTGTTAACATTTCACACAGCGCCATCTAGCCAATACCTAAGCAAAACCTGTAATATGGGAAAACTACATGATACAAATTGATTTATTTCATAAAGCGTGATATAGCTTTCATCATTGCTTGGTAGTCCCTGCACTAGGCGAGGACCTGTTTCGCAGAGACTACCTACACTTGCGATTACTACCTATATTGGTGCGGTGCGGACGTTATATATGTATAATTGTATATGCGTTTGTGTGCGCGTGTGTGTGTGTGTGTGTGTGTGTGTGTGTGTGTGTGTGTGTGTGTGTATGTGTGTGTATGCGTGTGAGTATGCGTGTGTGAACTTGAAATAGAATACTCATATTTACTTTATTTAAAATGTAAATACACAGACATGTGTAATGTTGACAGCCCTGTTGGCTCATTGGTAGTATATCTGCCTTAAAAGCTGAAGGGCGTGGGTTCGATTCCCGCTCAGAACAAACATTTTATGTATCAACAAATGTTTGTTCTGTGCCTGGGTGTTCTGTATGTATTATAAGCATGCATTTACAAAAAAAAAAGTATTTATGGATTCTATTAGTTATCTGACTTCCATCACACAAGCTCTGCTTAGTTTGGGGCCAGATGGCGCTGTGTGTAATGTCTTACGATATTTATTTATTTTATACGGAACACTTGCACACAGAACAAACATCTACATAATATGTATGTTTGTTATGGGTGGGAATCAAACTCACGCACCAAAACATCAAAGATATTAAATAAATAAAATACGGCCCATGTATTAAGTTTCATTAAAATTTGCAGACCTAACGTTGTTTGGTTTTATGTAGGAAACTTACAAAAGATATAATATGTATGTAGTGTGTAAAAATATTCCTGTATAAAACTGTCAAAACCACTCAAATACTAAAGCCATTCATGACGCGCTTCGTTCTTCTAAAATGACTAGGCTTAAAATTTAATGTAAAAACTTGCTATTCTTCTTAGTTAAGACCTCGAAATAAACTAAAACGGTGCTGCAACGTTCCCATGACCTCTTGCAAATGTGACAAGCCTGTAATTGTGAAGTTAAGTTCACATTATTCTGTAGCAAATCTAGACAAAAAAGAGATTTTGGACGTAGTGGGTATAGATAGGTACTTTACCAGAAATCGTGTATTTTTAACTTGTAAATATGTTTGAAGTGAAAATTTCTTTGGCCACGTTGAGCGATATTTGGTAGCGGTAAAACTATATTAATTACGGATTTGCGTCACTGACATGGTAATGTGACGTGTTTTAAGTTTTACCTATGACTGACCAAGTGAAGTGATGTTTTTGAATCTACTGGAAAAATTGGTCCTAACAAAATTTTACAGGCAGCTTATATTCTCTGTAGCTAACGCAGATCTGTTAATGTCGCGTGCAGTATCCTAACATCACTTATATTACCTGTAGTAAGACTGACTGAGGGATGACAGATACATTGGAACGCTCTTCGCGCAAATTCTTGCATTCTGCCATATTCTTTCCTCATTGTTGATGTTGTCGAAGTTAGGATTAGCTTAATAATTTAATCAGAGCTCCAAGCATACCATCAGATGTGACAAGAGGCATACATTGCCAACCATCAAACACACCCCATACTCTAAATAATTACATAGTTGCTAGCTTATAATACAATATTAATACAATGGTTTTTTTTCGTATACTTTTAATGAGGTATAAAATAAATAAACAAACTGCAGAAGACTTTTTCCAAGTAGTGCAATCTAACAGGCTAAAAAGTAACTAAATTATGCTGCGCCTCAGTTAAAAATACGAGCAAACGTCTCGCCTGCAAAAACTTCTGGCTATATGAAATTGTGCAAAGAAAAGAATTGACGGCGAAAATATTTTATACTTACTTAGTACTTTTATAAAATAAATCAAATTTAACTAAATACGCCTACCCCGAGTTGGAAACACACAATATGGAAATGGTAACCTATAAAAAAATATTGAATAGGCTTGTGGAATAAAACGAATAAATTAAAGTTCCTTATGAATTATTATTAGTTATAATTGTTATTAAAAAATATATTCGGTAAAATCAGGCATTCAGTCACGTCACCGTTAACACAGAGTAGAAAGTATTACGTAACGCCGTGCGAAATGCCAGTAGATACACTTGTTGAAATTTATGTCGAACAACTGCCATACAGATACAATTGTTTCACACGGCGTGACGTCATTCATACGTCATGATAGCCCAAAAAGTTTTCGAGGTAAATTTTTTTTTTTAAAACCACTTTTCATTAATTAAAAATTCTAAATATTATGGCTTCGTTCTCATTTTTGTTTCTAATTATATACCCACTCCGGTCCAACATATTTTTGTTGATCTATATTAAGTATCTTTACTCTGTGGCAAAATAAATTATCACGTGAATTAAAAAAGTAGCTAAAAGTTCTATTTATAAAAAGTATCTAAATTTTGTGCCATAACTCTGTTGTAATCATAACTCGATTAAACCTTTCGGTCATAAGCGACCCAAGCGACGGTAAGAGCGACAATATAGTAACTTGTGGTTCAATATAATTAATGTGGCGGTGGCCAAAGTCATTAGTAAAACATAATGGGCGCGTCACGTCGGTTTGTCTGCTGCATTGTTAATGACGTAGACTCAGGTGCAATTAGTAGCATACCTAGAGTTATTACTCCTTAGGTTGAATTCCTAAATTGTAATAATGGAATTGTTTCACGTTAAAATATGTAATTTTTTTTATGTTTGTTTTTCTAATGATGTATCTGTTTGTTGTTAGAATACCTCATTGTTATTACAATCTAGTTTGGTGGAGACTAATCAGTAATTTTAATATAACTTAATTTGCTAAGTAGAGTATAATCGAAGAATGCTTCCATCGACACTTTTCTTACTGTCTCTATACACAAACTTCTCACTACACACTACTTCACTTCACCTCTCACTTACTCACTCTTTCACTTCTTTTCTTCTTGTGGGAAGACACTTTTTTCATGTGTTCTATAATATGTAGTACTTAGCTACTCACTGCACTGACATTAAAACTAACTTAGTACACTAATTCAAATGGTTTTGTCTTTTTTAGCCCCCTCACTATGTCCGTATTCCAAAGCAATTCTCAATGTATATATGTATAAGATTTTCCCAACTGAAAACAGCAAAAGGAAGTCGAGTATGCTGTCGACCGGTTCCGGTGAAGAAGAGGGACCCTAATCTTGACGCATACATACAGTTAATTTAATTCAGATTAATATTAACAAACGATACACGGAAGCAGAGGCCGCTCTACCAAACTTAACTTGAATAACGGCGAGGAATGAGTCCGGCCCCTCGCCATGGCCGGTCTTCTCGACAGCATCGGACTCCCCACAAAGAAAGCCTCAATCGTACTTCATATACTGAATTACTGCGAAAACTTCACAAGCGCGATGCAGCCCCAGCTTTCTGATTGGTCAACTCTAAAGCAATTTGATTTCGTGCCGTTACAGTCCATGCACCTCAGCAAAAACTCTCGAGGCCATTCTGTTCCGGAGCGGCGAGCAATGACTTGGCGGCAGCTATAATAGCCCCAGAACATAACTGTGATTTTTTCAGTACGCATCAAAGTTTACTCTACTAATATTTTTTACGTTTACGATTTTACGTTTAAACCATTAAATTTGTAATATTGTCATGTCGTTTTCATTGTCGAATATCTTTTTTTTATTACGAATAGGCTTGCGTTTGACCGCCATCTTACCTGATGTTAAGGGAAAATACAACGATGGAGCACGCTCGCCTAGAAGAAACCAATTCACCATGCGACTTAAAGGCATAGGTATCTGTCGGGAAACATTCATTCGGACATCAAATTTCATTGTTTATCTATTTCGTAAAGTTTAACCTACTAAAGCAAGCTCTCCAGGGAAATTACATGTTGTTTCAAACTTTGTGACAACATTGTCTGCTCTATGTAATCCTCAAAAACGGATACGTCGTCGTCGTTGCAAAAATAAAACCCGTACGTGTACGAATCCTAATTGAATTTTAAGTTTTGTCATGTTGGACTTTCAGGTAGATACCTACAAGTTCTGAAAAAACAGAGACAGATCTGAAAATCCGACAATGTTCCGCTTTTTGGTACATAAAAAAATTTATGCGTTTGCGACAGCCTAGTTGGGACATCGTCTGGCTGCCAATCTGGAGGTTCTAGGTTCGAACCCCACGGCACGCACCTGTCGTTTCTAAATTGTTAGTTATGTACTGTAATAAGCTTCAAATGGTGAAGGAAAACAACGTGAGGAAACCTGCATGCCTAAGAGTTTGTAATGTATCAAAATATTATGTGATGTTTGCCAACCCGCACTTGGTCAGCGTGTTGAACTACACTTCTTTTAATAGTCGAGCCCTAGCAGCAGCAACAGCAGTCGACAGTTTAAATACTTGGACTACTTGCTAGTAAGCGACAGTGCAGCCGTAAATGTTATAGTTGAACTTCAGAACGATTTCGAAAGTGCTTGTACTTTCGAAATCGTTCTGAAGTTCAACTTTATTGTACTTTTTTTTTGTCCTGGGAAAAGTCTTAGGTATTTGACCACAACTCACCTTATGTTAAGTGCGGCCAAAAATGGTAAACACACTTAGACTAGAATTGATACTAGGCTCTCTGAGGCTGCAATATCAGGCTGCTCGAATACTTAGCTAGGTGATTGGCGGCAGATCTTCAACTTGAAGGTGGTAGCTCATCAGCCGTGTTTTAAAGAGCAAAGTAAACAAATAAAGCTAAGTAATAAAATAAGGCTTCTAGAACTAAAAGATAAGGTTAAATAGCAATCAATGTACACGTGTACACTTAACTACACATTCCCAGCAACGATAAAATTCTTCAAATTCAACTTATTTTCTATAAAATGTAAAGATATGACAAACATAATTTAGTTCTATTAGCAAAATGGAAACCAACATATTGTTTCTGATTTTGTTACTTCTAAATATAGCGCAATGTAGAATGTCTTCACACCAAAACTTAGTCTTCAATGGTGATAAACTAAACCCACAACAAAATAAACATTTGGTCCGGCTTCATATCACCGAGTATGGATTCGGTGTATATCGATGTAGCGGTTCCATAATAAGCGATCGGTGGATTTTAACCGCAACACATTGCGTTCAAGACTTCTACAGAATCATAATACAACATCGAAGAGGACAAAGGTTTTACAAAATAGCTGAAGCAGCAGAAGTTTTCCCAACAGACTCGAGCTACGATGTACACATTGAGTACTTACCTGAAAACACTGAGAAAGACTTGGCATTGATTTTCACGAAGAATCGCATTGGGTTTAATGATTATGTTCAGCCTATAAAACTGGGCACACGTCCGGGAAAGATTAATGAATTAGCAATTATATCTGGGTACGGTGAAATCAAACCAGGTATTTATGCACCAAGCCAAGGAGTCGTGCAGTTAGTTAAATGTCCGTACGGGTTTGAAAATACATCTCTATTATGTTCACTTAGCAGTGCGAGTGGTGGTAAGGGAGATTCGGGAGGATCCTTAGTGTACAAAGGAAAGCTGATTGGAGTCACGTCGGAAGGAGAAAATGACGGTCGTACCAACAACTCGCTCACAATTTACGTCAACGTTGCTGCTAACTTAAACTGGATCCAATATATGATGAGTATTAAATAAATAAATATCGTAGGACATTACACACAGCGCCATCTGACCACAAACTAAGCAAAGCTTGTGCTATGGTATTGTGTTTTGTAAAATAAATAATGTTTCTACCTCTCTGGAATAATATATGGAATGTTTTCGAAAATAAATAATAATAATAATGAAAAATATTGTTAACTCTAAAAATTGATTTGAATAAAATTGTGTCAAAAAATCACCTCGTTATATTTGTATTATACTCATACATATAAGGCTGGTGTTAAATGTTGTAAATAAGTAATGAGTTAATTTAAATAAAGTTATTCGACAATTATAACCAAGGACTTGAAAAAAAAACTTTCTTTCTACCGAGATTTCTGCCTCGGGGAATAATCACGCCGAGAGATTCCTTTCCCAGAAAAAGATTATTTTCAAATCTTTCCAGCTCAATTTCCGGGCCAATGTAATAGATTGAAATATCCTTAGTAATTTGTGCGCCTATTTAATACCTTACCATTTCCCAGTAAGTTTATGTCATACATGAACAAACGGCGCGACTGAAAACTGTACCACTAATTTTATAACCGAAAATATCTTCTTCATGAGATGTTATTGTAAACTTGTAACGTTTAAAACGGCAACAAAATGACATGTAACACAAATCACGGGGCACATTTACCTTTCTCGGCATGGTCGTCATATATGAAAAATACCAACCATATAAATATATATACTCGTAAATAACTTACTACGACAATACAAGAACAACAATAATCATAGGCAGCCCGTACACGTAGCGCGCGATCCGCGATCCACGATCCGCGATCAATGATCGCGATCCAGACTGATCGTGTACGAAGCGGATTGACGGACTGATGCTCCGGATCGCATAATATCTAGAAATTTTGTAATCATGATCGCGGATCGCGGATCGCGGATCGTGATCATGATTGAACGTGTACTTATAAGGCAGCCCGTACACGTTCCGCGCGATCCGCGATCCGCGATCCGCGATCAATGATCGCGATCCAGACTGATCGTGTACGAAGCGGATTGACGGACTGATGCTCCGGATCGCATAATATCTAGAAATTTTGAAATCATGATCGCGGATCGTGATCATGATTGAACGTGTAAGGCGGCCCATACCCACATACATAAATACGAAACTAGTAAATAGTTACACTGACATATTAATCACATAGCAAGATATAATACATATCCCGCTTCCATTCGGGATGCACCTTCCATCGCGTGCTTCAGAAGCAAACTTAGATCTTGGCTTCAAGAGACCTTGTTTTATGACTTTGACGATTATTTAAAACTAAGAAGTTAGTGATTACTAGTAAGTAATTATAATATGTTTGTTTTTATGGACATTTAATTATATTGACATAATTATTTGATACATGACATATAACTTCATTGGCATTTTCATTTTTTGACATGTTTTTAATATTTTTAAATATGATTGGAAAAATGACCTGTAACTTTGGTGTTATTAATAAATGATTTGTATTTGTATTAAAATTAGCAAAGTGTAAAGGAACAGAAAACTAAAATACCTACTCTCGATTTCATTATAATTTTCTGGCGAAAGGACTGCGTCACTGCGTACCTGTGCGTGGTCTTGTAATGCGGTTAAATAGAGCCTGTTATTGGTCTGTTTTAAATTTTAATAGATTACTATATTACACGATTACTATATTTTTATTTCCACGCTGGTTGGCAATGCTACAGCGGACTTTCAATTTCTCTGGCAACATGTAAAAACTGTCAAAACTGTCTGTCGATCTCTATCGAGGTACCATTTATTTATAGGTCCCCAAGTAACATATATAAAATTTAGCTTTTATACTATAACGAAAGTATAACTATAATTTATTAAAGTGTCCGGCAATGGATGACGAGATTTCTAAGGTTATCCCGAAGAAAATATAAAAAAATTGAGTTTTATACTTTAACAAATTTGAGGTACTATTTTATACACCTTTACTAACTGTTACCTGCCGAAGTAACCACAACCCAAACTTCAGAATCGCAGGTCGTTCTTACCTGTATAGGGGGCATGCACAGAAAAACTTTCAGCTTTTCTAAAACAACGGAGGTCTTGCTGTCATGGGCTCTTGTATAAGCTTTTGACCAAAGTATAGTCAATAGATTTATAGTTGCCTTGGCTGGATCTGCTAGGAATATACATTTTATTTATGAAAATTTCACGATTTTTTTATGTTTTCCATATCTACATTTACATGTATCTATACACATATACACAGTAAATACATCGAAAATGTAAGTAATATTACTAACACTTTGATTGATTTAATTATGCTAGCTGTCTTGTTTGCTAAGGTGCGTCCGGAGACTAAAGAGGAAATAGAATTTTAAATGTTGGATTAAATTATAGGGTCTGTGTAAAAAATAAATTGAATATTGTGGGACGGGACTTACATAATTAAAGGACGGGCCTGACGGCGGCGATGACGCTCTATTTAACCGCATTACAAGACCACGCACAGGTACGCAGTGACGCAGTCCTTTCGCCAGAAAATTATAATGAAATCGAGAGTAGGTATATTCTGCTGATTTTGCGGGGAAAAAATGTTGTCTTTGTTTATTGCGAGGGTCTTTCCGTAGAGTAACAACATGAAAAGTTTGAAAATAAGAGTTTTAGGTGTCTATTAACATATCTCTGGGTGTGCAACGCATTCATAACATCTCTAATGTTGCAGGTGTGTTCATAGGCGACAGTGAGCTTATCTGATGATAGATCTGTTGAGTAGATGGTATGCCAAATATGGTATGGTATGGTTTGCCATCCAGCGTGGCAATGCTGCCAGCATTCTGGCCACATATCCCTCCTCTGACGGACATTTTGTGTAAATTTTCTAAATGTACGGATGGCTCGCCAGTATAATGAGATGGCAAATAAGGATATAATTGTCGACATCTTCTCTCCCAAATTTAGAACCTATATCAGAAGTTCTTTATGGCCTGGCTGGCCTGGCTCAGTCCGACCCCTAGCTAATTATATAGATATATTGTACCCAAAATGATAATTATTTAAACGCTAAACCAACATTGCACACATGGTCTGAGTTGCAATCCCGCTCTGATCCAACATTTCTGTACTCTAGTTTCCTAATGATTGTAATTTGTTTTGTGTGTTTAAATAAATATTAAACAAAAATAGTATTCATTTAAGATTTTTTATTTTGTTCAATAAATGTCCGTATGCCAAACCGTCTACTTGTTTGTCGCTTGTTGGAGTATAAAGTTTATTTTCCTTACTCTGCTCTACGTTACCTTAACTGTGAAAATGTCTTATACCTACTAAAACAATGTATCCCATACTTTTTGTTATAGTTATGCGGGATTATTCTTGTTTAACAAAAATGAGGCTGAATCACGACAGTTTCCATAATATGGCGATCCTTAGCTCAAAATCGAATTGTTGGATCATATAAATAAGTCGGTATTTTTATTCCGCATATATGCTCAGGCAAACCTAGCGTTTTATATTCATGAAATTTAAAAGCCCACAGATATCATTATCCCGTGTATGTAATTACCATTTTAATTGAATCCACTCCCAGAGCCAGTTTTTACTTCATATCTGCGTTCCATTTCAATTTCAGCTGGAGATAGGGCCGTGATTGGCTTGAGGCAATCATTTTAAGCTACTTTTTGTGGGAAGTGTAGATTTTTTTGCTCATAGCTTTGGGGGTTTAAAAAATACTGTAGCAATTTTCATCTCGAATAAAATAAATTACAAAAGTGACGTACTCGTACTTTTTCCCCCTTTGGTTTTGGCGTCGCATTTTGAGTATTTGCCAGTGTCAAGTATTTTATATTTTCAAGTTTCATAAGTTAAATAAGTTGCCTCGTAACTATAGTTATTGCCAAAGTACAGTCTTGATCAAGTACAGTCCTTGTCAGTCAAGTCTAGTCATGCTTTAGTGAAGTAGTGGAGACTTTTAATCGAGTTTTGGAAGCTACATTGGGATTGGGATTGGGATTGGGATTGGGATTGGGATTGGGATTGGGATTGGGATTGGGATTGGGATTGGGATTGGGATTGGGATTGGGATTGGGATTGGGATTGGGATTGGGATTGGGATTTGGATTGGGATTGGGATTGGGATTGGGATTGGGATTGGGATTGGGATTGGGATTGGGATTGGGATTGGGATTGGGATTGGGATTGGGATTGGGATTGGGATTGGGATTGGGATTGGGATTGGGATTGGGATTGGGATTGGGATTGGGATTGGGATTGGGATTGGGATTGGGATTGGGATTGGGATTGGGATTGGGATTGGGATTGGGATTGGGATTGGGATTGGGATTGGGATTGGGATTGGGATTGGGATTGGGATTGGGATTGGGATTGGGATTGGGATTGGGATTGGGATTGGGATTGGGATTGGGATTGGGATTGGGATTGGGATTGGGATTGGGATTGGGATTGGGATTGGGATTGGGATTGGGATTGGGATTGGGATTGGGATTGGGATTGGGATTGGGATTGGGATTGGGATTGGGATTGGGATTGGGATTGGGATTGGGATTGGGATTGGGATTGGGATTGGGATTGGGATTGGGATTGGGATTGGGATTGGGATTGGGATTGGGATTGGGATTGGGATTGGGACTACTTTGAGACTTTCGATGGTTATTCTCAACAGCCCAGTAATTTCTCTAGCTGCAGTGCCCTTCAAACCGGAACACAGTAATGTTTACACACTACTGCTTAGCGGCAGAATAACTGGTACTGCGGTGGTACCTACCTAGACGACCTCCTGTTAACGAGATCTACCACCAAGTAATTACATTAGGATCTAGATGATAGATAAAGCTGCAACACTAATAAACTATCACCCAATTTTGTTATCATCAGTTTTCTGAATTGCCTCCCCCAAATGGAAGCAAATTTAAGAGTTTCTTCATATCAAAATATATTTAAAACCTTTTGAATTGAACACCTCTCAACAACGTATTCACGTACCAAACGACACTTTTCTCCGGGTTCTTAAGCCTGCACCCTTAACACTAATAACCGCAAAGCCGCTTACGACATTAAGCTGCGGTAGCATTAACGTGTACGTTTCAGTAACAGTTTTCAGCGAAGCCTTCAGTCCCGAGGCGATAGCGTAGCGGACGGACGCGTCGCGCGCGATCGGAAAACTTCGATACAGTAGTACGTAAAAATGATATAAGTGAGACCATGTGCTTTAACTTCAAACGTAATCCGGCTTTGTGTCAAAAGTTGTAACAATGAGAATTGAGTGCTGAAAGTTCCCGCCTCTGAGGATTTACGCCAATTTAAAGTTAGTAGGTAAGTTCAGCAGTTTTATTCGAGTAGGTAGTAAAGGGGAATTTAAGAGGATGTTTAAAGAGCACAAGTAAATAGGTAAATTTTGAAAAATGCTATATGTAAGGATGATGCTGTTCGGGATCATTGACCAATTAGCCATGTCTGACTTCATATAAACAACACCCTAATAAAATCTAAGCTAGCAAATCAGTTAGTAATTATAAAGGCATTTTGATATAAATGTTGGTAATGAGTACCATTTTTTTTTTAATTATACGCTCCACCAAATTATACAATTTTTTTATTTAAATGTCTTTAGAATAAAGTAAAATACATAACACAGCTTTAGATCAAATTTCGAAGAGTCACTGCAACTCCGCAAACGTCATCGTGCGTGTTAATTAAAACTTGAACTAGGAAAGTGGAGAAGACACTAAAAATAACTTAATTAACTTAGCAATAACACGAAGCGGGAAAAGAAAGCTTTCTCGCTAGCCGCAGTGAAATAATGGCCACTATTCTCGTGCAGTATTTCCAGCAAAATTTTCAAGCAAGACTAAGCTACTAAGTTTTGAATTAAGTGTATTGTTTTTTACACGCAATAGTTATGTATGTAGCACATAATTTTAGTCATTTCTCAAAAATTATGTTTCACTCAAAATCGGCTTTGGACATAGAATTTAGGTAATAATTCTATGGCTTTGGATAATAAACAGCAAAGGATTTCTTTATTCCAAATTTTTTAGGTCTCTCATCTCTTGCTTATGTAGCAGTATTATTCTCGCAGTAATGATATCCAAAGTTTCTGCCCATAACGTTTTAAAACATGGGTACGTGCTTTGTAAAAAAATTACCTAATAAAGAATAATATAGTAATACAAGAAATTGATGACAGTTAAAGAACATGATGTGTTTTGATACACTTCTGCTACGTTTTTCTAGGCGGTAGATCTCTTCAGCAAAACGTCGTCTAGGTACCAGACAACCAGTATTATATCTGCCGCCAAATAATCGAAACGGAAAACAGTAATGTTCAAACACTACTTTGCTGCTACTGCTACTACTTTGAAAGATACTGTAGCTTAAGGGCTATTGAGACTAATCGAACGTCGACGTAATAAGCGCCAAAGCAGCGAAACCTAAGACTTTGTTTTGTTACTTAACGATATGAATATCGCTGCAATGGTCATGGACAAGAGTTATCTCTCACCATCATGGTCATGCCATTGCAGTAATACACAGAACTTTGAGTAACAAAACAAAGTCCAGGGTATCCCTGCTTGGCACTCATTACTTTGAGACATTCGATGGTTAGTCTCAATGACCCTGTAATTTTGCTAACCGCAGTATCCTTCAAACCGGAACACAGTAATGTTTACTAACTACTGCTTGGTGGCAGAATTTATGGTACTGCGTTTCTAATCAGATCTACCACCAAGTGAATACAACGTAACGAACCTAGTCACACTTTTAACCAACTTTAAAGATGGTTCTCAATTCGAGCCGTGTACACTAATTTCTCCACTACTGTGAAAGGATTTCCGTGATTATTTTTTTATTGTCAAAAGAAAGTTTTTAATATAATCTTTTACAAAATTAACTGATTTCAAGAAGATCGTTCCGGGCTGTGCCCGTATTTGTCATCGCGATTCACCAACTCATTTGTTTCTACACGGCCACGTTGCATATTATATGCTAGGGAATAAGGCCATTAAATATTGAACAATTCTCTTTGGTCCAATTTGAAAACGCAATCCAATAAAATGAAGTTTGTTGGGTAACATAGTTAAGGGCTGTCCGCAATCAATCGATCCAACGCGCAAATATGATACCGGTTCATTAGCAAGCCGCTGACGAAATAAAATAAGGACGTATTGCCACGATATTGATTGCAACATCCCACTACGTCATTAAACGTAAACGTAACGTAACGTAATTATACGTAAAAGTTAGTAGGAAAAAACGCTTTAAAGCCCGGAAGGTAGGTCTGGCAACTTTCTACAGTATTTATTTCGAAGAATGTGCTACTGAGATGTACGACCTTTTTGTTCCATCACCTTTTTACTACAGGGCAAGTAGAAAGACAGCCCAACACCACCCATACGTAGTAGAATTTCCTTAGGTACGTACCAAACGTTTTGACTCTACGTTTCTCATCCGTAGATACGGCCAAGGAATGGAACGAGCTTGTTTCTTGAGATATATAATCTAGATCTTTTTAAGGTTAAAGGTTTCTTCTAAGTATGTGTGCTTAATCTTCGACCACATCAACACTTACCATCAGACATATGGGTTTAAAAAACTACTGGGTATAGATGCGGGAAAACATACACTAGTCTTGTCATCGTAAGCCTAGACCTACACTGAAAAAACTCTGAAATCGTAAAAAAAAATATTGTCATCAAAAAAACATTTAATCTTTGTAAGGATCAGCTAGATATTTTTCGGTATTTATAGAGTTGTGCCCGTTGTAAAAAAAAATTACAATGATGATTAACAATGACCCCAAATCGCCTTAGCTTGCAGCCCTGTAATATATCATCCTAAACATTTCTGTGATAATTTAACTCCTGGAAACAGCCCTTGAAGTTTACAATTACCACACTCCAACAATTCTAAACAAACTTCGTACAAATGTTGCAGGATAAGCCCAGATTGGAAGTAATTTGTAACGACGAAATCGACTGTTTTGTTTGCTTTCAACAATAAAGAGCCAGTTGGGAAGTACTAAAGTCCTCTCATTTATTACTTCGAGTTGTTGTAAAATCTAAATTAAATAAATATCGTTGGACGTTTCACACAAAGGCATCTAGCCCCAAATTAAGCAAGCATATACATTTTTGAGATTCACGTACTACTTTACCGATAAGAAATTGTATAGATATTTGGGCAGCGTCTCTAGCTTTCATTTACTCTTTTATATGGAAGCTTTTTTGTATATATATGTTTATCGTTTCCGGATACTTTATTCTCGCAAACTATATGCTAGAACTACAGATAACGGATAGAATACTGGCCGTTAATCTTTTTGAGTAAATAAATACTTAGTTACTTATACTTCGAGACTCAGACGCAAATAAAACACCTTTGTTCGTTACATAAATGTTTATCCTAAATGGTAATCGAACCTGCTGAACCTAACTCATGAAAAAAAGCTCCTTTTTGGTTAACAACAAGGTATCGAGATGAACTAGACGTTTTCTTGATGACTAGAAATGCTATGCTATACGATCTTTGCAGCAGTGGTAAGTGTACCTACTAACACAACCTCATGCTTAGTAGGTTTCTCAGTCGGCTGTAATATTTTTGACTATTCTGTTAGCTTATTTATGTCGGTATAAATACAAGCTTAGTAAAATACATTTTCAAATACGAGTAGGTACAATAAGTAAAAGATTTTGTGATCGAATTTCGAAAAAGCTTTAAGTTATACAAGAAATATATATTTATATATGTATGTAATAGTAATAATAAAAACAAAAGTTATACAAGGTTAAAAAGAAAAAAAACATTTATTGGACACAACACAGACAAAATAAAAAGCTTAAGCTTATGGACGCGTTCCTTGCTATCTTTTCGACCATTATTTTATTAATAATCAAGCGGGGATATAACTTATAAACCAATAAATAATAGTAAGTAAAAATTCTAATTTAACAAGTTCAGTCACTTTAGAAAAGAGCGCGGACCCTAGAGTCCGCAGAGTGTAATTTTTTAAAATATCTTCAAAGAAATACTTTAAGAAAACAAATATTTAAAATGTAATTCGTATAAAACTTAGTTCACTTAAGAGGTACTGATAAATTAAATTAAAATTATCTAATCTAGAAGGCCGCTATCAATGGAAATAATTCCCAAAACGCTGGCTCCATTGCCACGTTGTATGGCAATACTCAAACGTAATGCAAAATAGAAGCAAGTGTTTGTCCAGTCACGCGTGACAAAAACGCTGACTTCTGTTTTGCACAATGCTTACAAATTAAATGTAATATGAAATAAAGATGAATCCACGAAGCACAGCTAGTATGATACGAAATTGAATGACCCAAAATCCGTCGAGGCACGATCGTTAGACCGATAAGTAGGACGATAAGTTTAGGAAGGAAACCTTGCCGTGATCAAATTTCGAAAGCGCTTCGCTGAAGTCTCAACAAGCCTCCACCGCTCTCGTAGAGGCACAAGTACATTGCGACAAACTTATCTGTACGGTTGTAATCACGGGCGTTCTTTTTATACGGGATTACTCTCGATTACAACCGTAATCGAGAGTATTTTGAAAAGAAACAAAATATGTTTTATTCGATATGCTCTTGTTTTGATATTTCAATTACTTTTTAATTTTCCGATTGAAGATTTGGGCAGTCGTAGTATCTGATGTAATTGAAAGTGAGTAGTTAATCCTAAAACCCGTATAAATAAAACAAAAATACATTTAATTCGTTTCGCTACTGTTTTTAATTTTTAAATCAGTTTTTGATTTCTCAACTGAGTATTCGATATTGGGATCACAAAAAAACGAAAACCACCCTTCCAAAATGTATCCAAGTGCTTTAAATAAGTTGGTACATTTTCAAGAGGCCTATACAGTTTGGGGATCGTGAGTAGATGCCGTTGATTTTTCGAACACAAAAAAGCTTGTGAACAATGGCAGCAAAAATTATTCTGAAGACTTACGATAGCCATTAAAGTTACGTAAAAGCAAAAGCGAGCAATTAAGAAACGAAATGTGATTACTTACAAGGTTGAGTAAAGAGGTAGGCAGCCCGTACACGTAGCGCGCGATCCGCGATCCGCGATCCGCGATCAATGATCGCGATCCAGACTGATCGTGTACGAAGCGGATTGACGGACTGATGCTCCGGATCGCATAATATCTAGAAATTTTGAAATCATGATCGCGGATCGCGGATCGCGGATCGTGATCATGATTGAACGTGTAAGGCGGCCCATATGCATATATTAAAGATTTTATTTATCATTATTAGTCTTTGTTATTGACAGAGATCAATACGCAATACATTTTAAAACTTTTCATAATTTCGGATCGCTTTCGTTTCGAGTTAGTTTTTGTTTCTAAATATCAATAATTAAATCACAAAACAGATTTAATTATTGATATTTAGAAATTCCGAATTTGTTGTACCTAAGAAAGAAACATTATTGGTTTTTTGAGATCAGTGGTTTCGTTTTCGAAGATTCGTTTGCCTGGGGCGTTAAAAAAGAGACTGACTGAAAGATATTAAATTAATTCTGTTATACCTACATGTGACCAATAAATATAGACAAGAGTCAAGACACATTTTAAAATTAATGGCTACTATGGCTATAGCAACAATGGCGGCAAGTCCTCACTTAAAGTATCGTTTGATTCTTTATCTATCGAGTTTAATTAAATTATGCATGTATATGACAGATATTTAGCTAACTATACAGTATACACCCTGTACCAAACTACATGTATGACGCCTATTATCATTAGGTTTTTGAACTGCGTCCCAGCGTCGTTAATTTTGTTGCCCCGTTGAAGCAAAATTAAAGACTTATTCACGTTAAATTATGTTTTTTTTAGAACACGCTTACCTAGAAAAAACCCAAACTAAATATAATCAGATCATTCGGACAAATAGTCCTACAAAAACGCGAAACTTCATTACTTTACTTTTTATCATGCAATCAGATAAAAATATTGTGAATTTGAAAAACGTAGTTCTATTGCACACGCTTGTGGTAAAAGTCCGACTTCAACAATGTTTACCAAATCATTGATCGCGCGACCCGCTGTCAAAGTTTAAAGTGAATACAGTAAAAGCCACCAGTGTTCCGACAATAAAAACTTTAATATGGTAATTACTTGAACCCTGGTGACGCACCATCGTGATTTCATTAACTATGAGTATAAATATCGAGCGGCAACCACAGATTCCATAATAGATCTACACCTTTCGTACACAAAGCAACACAAGTCAAATCAATATTATTAAAATGTTAAGGTCGTACATGAATCCACTGTGTAAATCTTATATGATTATAAACGTCATAAAGACCATTGCGGTTTCATACCTTTTAACTTAGTCGAAGACAATTGATCGAGTTTATTTTAGTCCAATAAACTATCGGACGGCTACAAGCTCTAAGCAGCGGCAACGTTTCATAGTCAATGTTCCAAACATACTAATACTCAAACGAACCGCTGCATAGTGGTTAGCAGAAAAAGCGCGCTAACCACAGAGTAATCGTTGCTACAAGAAATTGTAGAAGTAAGAGAAGATCTACAGCTCAATATAAGAAGTTTAGCCTTGCGGCAGCTTACGTGGGAGACCACCTGACTGGTTTGAATCCCACGGCACCTCTGCCTTTTCTATGTTATGTGCGTAATAACGCTGAATTAAACGGTGAAAGGAAACATATATGTTTAAGAGTATTCTGTGATGTTTCTGTGTTTCTGAAAATGTATGAAATTTGCCAATCTGCACTTGGCCAGCTTGGTGGACTAAGACCTTACCCTTCTAAAAATGAGAAGAGACTTGCACCCAGCAGTGGGACAAATTATAAAAACTAACCCTGTTTTTATTTCTGTTTTTTTTTCTATTCGTTGAAGTAGCATAGATGAGGTGATACTATAGTCGCTTTGTGTACGAACGGTGACAGGTACCACGCAGCACTCGGTCACTCGCCCTATTATCGATTTGCCACAACATTTAGACTATTGTCGTCGGAACTTTGTTTGTATTATGAGTACGGTATAAATCAAGACACTCGTGTTTGATTAATAGTTTGTTATGTTTACTTGTTGAAAATTATCTATTGGATTTGACACGTAGATTGACAAGATTCCGAATACCAGTTTTATGTAAACATTTTACAGAACTACGTATATTATTACTTGATCTAGTCATAGGGTACCCTCTACTACGTATGCCAATTCGTAACACAGTCATGAGTATCGACGCAAGGTCTCCTGTTTATCGGTTTCCTGTCGAATATATTTCGGAAAATGTGCCTTGGATCCCATCTGCTCTTTTCTATTACTCTACGACCAGACAAACGCGACCAAAGCATTACATCATCATTGTACGAGTACATTGTGGACTTACAGCGTGTGATTAAACGTTTCGAAGCCACATTCTTATTCACGCAGTAAGGATGTGGGACTCATTACCGGACTACGTGTTTCTTAAAAAGTATTTAAGTCCAGCTAAATGCTGATATTTAATCCGATCAACATGTCTTGAGAGAGGCCTGTCCAGTAGTATATACACTATATTATGTAATGATATAATGTCACAAGTATAGCAATCATCGTCGTCGCCTATCCTCGTCCAACACTGCTTGACAAATTTCGTGTCACGGGGCTTGTGGTCAAAAATTTCTCCGAAACGACTTGACCAATTTTTATGGATTTTTTTATGCATTAGCAAAGTAAGTACTCAACGTGGACAAAGTTGCGGGCGTAAACTACTATACTATAAAGATGTAGTAGTAAAAGATTTATGAAATATGAGCAGATGATTTTTTACACGATTTCAGTACGCTAAAATTTAAAGTTGATCATATGATGAGTATAATGACTCCCTTTCGATATAGTACCCAAAGCTTATAGTACCTACTCCAAGCTTATAGATCTCATCAAAACCTTTCCATCTTACTCTTAACGATTCGTGGTCACCACTCAAAACACACGTGTATAATTTAGCAAACTCATTTTGAATTTTATAAAAGAAAACAGTATGATTAGTATTTGCAAATAATTTGTTTTTTTTATCGTGTGACTACGTTTTACTATACGATTATGGCCGATTTTCGAATACTTTTCTATGGACAGGCGGATCTATTCGAAAACTTGCTCATTATCATTTAATAGAGCCCTTAAAATGAAAGAGTTGTTATCGGATATGGGTGAGAGTTATATACAAACCTTAGACCTAAGCAATCTAAGTAAAGTACCACGCCTAATAAATGACATATGGGTTGGCAGACGACAGTCGTCAGAAATAGTCAGAGATCGATATTTATGAAGCCTCATTTGAAGGGTACGGTAACAAACTACCTAAGCTTCAAACTTAGCAACGAACAGAAATACTTATGTACTAGTCAATATTCAAGATTAATTTATTTCATAATGTGTTTTAATCTCGTATATTATGTGTCATGTGTTGAGAAACGAACCAACAATATTAAAAAATTAAAATGTCTGTCTATTTTTTACCTGATACATTTCGGGGAGCGTGCGCAAGAACTCTATGACCTTATCCCACCCTCTCCGTTCTTCCGCAAGAAAAGCAGAAGTATGGCACGAAACTCGAAACATCAAATACAAATACATTTCATCAACCATGAAATGAACACCAACGATAAAAATGGAATCGAACCGGCGCTCTTAGCTTTCGAAGCAGAACTTCTACCAAATGACCCAACAGAGCAGCCAGATTCCTGCTAACATAAAACAAAAACGTAATTTTACAACCAATTAAAACTTTAAGCCAGGAATGAGGGTAGGTATCTACTGTGAATGATGCGGGTCTGTATACCTACTGAAGTCAGCTAAGTATTACTACTTATTCTGTGGTATAACATGAGAAGGGCAGAAATTCTAACAAACCTACCCCAAGGATCTGAACTACCTGAAGTGTAAACTACTTCTACCTTCCAAGTTTGTGCGTATTCTCCTACACAATAATTGATTACTTTTGAAGTTAGTAGTCAGTATCCCTATTGTATTTATTAACTAAGTCGTTTTGGTCACAACAAAAATGAGGATGTAATTAACCTTGATATGTAACATTTATATTTATTTATCTTAACTAAACGTAAAATTTAAAATAAAAACGTTCGAACGGCGGAACGTTTGAAGAATCAAAACGTCCTGAGGATGCCTCGTGTAGAGGCGAAGCACGTACAGTCAAACGGATGCTACTACTACTGTACTAACTACTAAGTCGAAAATCTGGTGTCTTTTGGCAGGTCGTTTTACATCAAGTAAGTTTTGGTCAAAAATCTAGCCTGTCACCTCACCTTACTTGAGAGCCAGTTCTAGTCTAGGCTAGGTGTGCTTTACCATCTTTGACCACGCCGTCACTTAACATCAAGTTATCTGTGGTCAAACACCTAGCTTGTCAACAATAAAAAAAACCTATAAAATATTTTTATCTTCTTGGCAGATTAGGTATTAATTCATATAAGTTTAACTACTTGGTCGATAACTTTGTTCGAGTTCAAGCTGATGAATCAATCGTTTTCGATTTTTTATTTCTGCAAATTAAATTTCAATACTAATGGTTGCATGGATTGTCAAGATATGGAGGTTACTAGGTCACAGTTGGAGGCAAACGGCTGGGAATAATCATCATCAACATCAATAAATATCAAATGATATACGAATAGTCAAAGGAATCAGTCAAAATTTCAAATATTTGAAAGGTACAAATATTTCCGCAAGTCAGTCAATCCTTTGAATGAGTGACGGTGGGGCATTTACAATTAAAGGCTACCGGAAATCGAAATGATCGGTCCTTATTATTTGTTCTTTAACAGCAACCGTAAAGCCCAGATAGAGATTTCCTGCTATGTGTGGCAAATTTAATCTAACGACACCACTCCCTAGGTCACTCAACTTTTCTTTTTAATACGGAATAAAGAAGAAAGTTTTATTATCTTTGTAAGATCTTAGATGAAAAAACACTTTTGTATTCTGCATTTTGTTTAAAAATATCTAAAATTTCATTGCATATAACTTCTGCAATATGCCAGTCCTTACTTTTACTTTGGCATAACAAAGTTGAAACGACTCTTGTATTAAAACTGCTGTTAAGAGCACCTGCAAATGAAAACAAAAAGGTTACTTTTAACAGCTATACTTTTTCCACAACTTGAATTCACCACCCTCACAAACTTGGTTGGTTCACTGTAACTAGAATATGAATGAAGTTGTCAGATACACAAGATAGGCAGCCCGTACACGTAGCGCGCGATCCGCGATCAATGATCGCGATCCAGACTGATCGTGTACGAAGCGGATTGACGGACTGATGCTCCGGATCGCATAATATCTAGAAATTTTGAAATCATGATCGCGGATCGCGGATCGCGGATCGTGATCATGATTGAACGTGTAAGGCGGCCCTTACCTGTGTGTTGGTAAACTAGAATCCGCCTACTATGTATAACTTAAGTCACATTTAGTCACATTTTGTGTCACCAAATTATATATGACTATTATTGACTATCTGTGAAATTATCTTTTTTTTTTTTTAATGGTTGACAGGCTAGGTGTTTGACCACAGCTCACCTGATGTCAAGTGAAGGTGTGGTCGAAGATGGTAAAGCACACCTAGCCTGGAATGCAACTGGCTCTCAAGTGAGGCTGCCGGAACACACCGTTAGATGCTTGGCGGCAGATTTTCAACTTGAGGGTGGTAGCTAGCCAGCCGAGTATTAAAGTACCCTACCACCATGCTTTGGTTTCCTCACGATGTTTTCCTTCACCGGCAGCTCAAGCTCATTGTTGGGGTTTGAACCCACGCCCTTCGGCATGCGAACCTACCGCGCTAACCACTGAGCTATCATCGCTAAGATATATCTATCAGTGTCACCCATGAGGGCTTCTAAGAGTTGTATCGTGATGTTAAATAGCCTATAACCATACTCATGAAATTGGCTATGAAAATGCAATAGGATTTTTTCAAATCTAACTGGTAGTTTCAGAGATTAGCTCGTTCAAACAAACAAAAAATTCTGCCGCTTTATAATATTTTACTATATAAAAATCTTCCATATTTTTCAATTTTTTTTATCAGCTTTAATATGACTTGTCAATTTGTTTACGTTAAATCTTGCAAATTATAACTCCTTCCTCTTATTGTATCGGGTTGAAATTTGAAATAATGATTCAGTTTCAATGACAATGTATTTCATTATTATGGCTTGATTCTACAACCAAGATTGGCTCTAGATGAAAGAACCCCTTAACCATCTATAGCATAAACACGAAATATTATATAAATATTTTTCAAATTTTGATAGCCTGTGTTCAAATACCCTACCTGATTGATGCACATTTAAAACACTTACTTTAGAAAACATGTTTTCAATCTGCTCAAAACATATCTAAAATATGGTAAACAGATACTAAAAGTTTTCGAGAAAACTTGTGAGTACATAAGAACGAGCTTTCAGCAGACTTGGAATCGGAGGCGCTTCTACGGTATTCATTTCTCGCATGAGTTGCTTTAAATTGATCAAATTTGATGAAATGCGATGTCACAATACCTTTTTTAGGGGAAAAAGCTTAAAAAAGCTGATCATATTATACTCAAAGTCCAAAGAATTATTTAAATAACTACCTATATAGATGTTGTTACTAAATATTTTTAGTATAAAATATAATGTTTATTACCGGACTTACTTCCGCCCAAAAATACCTATATCAGTTTTATTGAAAAAAAAAAAAGTATTTAAGTATTCTATCAGTTATCTCTTTCATAGCACAAGCTCTGCTTAGTTTAGGGTCAGATGGCGCTGTGTGTAACCGTCCTGTGATATTTATTTATTTATTTATTTATTTTCCTCAACAATTCGACGTTAATATATTATTATAGTGAGCTGAATGCACTGTGCGTGATTAACATGTAGATTACACACAATGACATACACATACCCACATAAGCACGCATTTTTTGTGTGCGGTTAAGTTCCAGTTATAAACATATTTTTTTGTATTCAAGTAAAAACGAGTATTTCGGAACATTTATAGGCGTTGTGCCTTTCTAAAAATATTCACAAAAGTTGTTGAAGAAGAAAGTCGCGGAAGTCACGTACAAAACACGTTGAGTAATAACCGGAAGTTCTGTTGATTCTTCTTGCGATCCCGCATGGAGTCCGCTAAATAAATCAAGGTTTCTTTTGTTCCTGCATGATGAATGGTGCGGGTTTGTTTCTTGATTCAATGACTTGGAATAACGTAAAGGACGATGGAGGCGGATGAGGTTGCTATTTGCTTATATTGTGGAAGGTTGTAAACTATTGTAATACCTACCTAGATTGTAATTTACTAGATGGTAGAAGATACGGCAACCTAGTTGGGAGACCGTTTGGCTACAACACACCACACACCTCTGTATTAAGTTATGTGCGATTGCCGCTTACTTCAAAACGGTGAAGGAAAACAGCGTGAGGAAAACTACATGATTTCCGTAGGCCTACAATTATAGTAGACTCACTCATCAATTACATAATTATACTAGCGTATAAAAATATAGGTCACTATACGAAATTAGAGTACGGTGAAGTTATACAGAAGTTAAGTTGGCAATGCGTGCACAATTGGACATATTACAAATTTAGTTGCTATTTTAACAGTAGCTTGTTTTACAATATATGGTCGCTTGAAAAGTATCTATGATTCAACGAATTTTCTGCAGACAATCTGAAAATTCCTAAAAAAAAAAGATTTTTGTAAATGTCAAAAAAGATACTTGCGTGGTGGACCTTACGCTTGTCACAAAGAGAAGAGGCCCGAGCCCAGCAGTGGGTCAATTTATTAAAACAGGACTAATTCGAAAATTTCTTTAGCAGGATCCATGTATGTTGCAAGTATTTCTAATTCAGAACACTGCATCTTATCTAACAAAGTTAAGTTAAGCTATAAACGGACGGTACGCATGACGATCTCACACCCAAAACTGACTCCGAATGAAGGAATAGTATAGACACGAAATTTTGTATCTACATTTAATTTTAATTGCCCGTTTTAAATTTCATTTTTATTTTAAAAACGAACTGTTTGTGCTTTGTGTAGACAGTAAACTTATCATGTCTGTATCTGTATCTATTAATGAAGCTTCTCAATGGAATTTTCAATAATGTCATAAATAATAACACAGGCCTTTATTGTCCATAACAGTTATGCTCTTGGGACGAAGAGGCTATTTCCGCAAAAGCATGTAAAGATAGTAAAACGTTACGATATGGGACACGCTGGTAATATATTGCATTTATTATCTCATGAACACACAGTCAATAAGCTCTAGTATTAGAACTTCACAAACGTTAACTATAATATTATTTCAAGGTGCGTTGAAGTTAATATGTAACAATTTCTAAATGGAAAACTTTGTATGTACCAAGAATTCTGAGTTACAATTCAATGTCTAGGGAATCATATAAATTTAAATCAATTAAATTCAAGCATAACGTAATAAATAGTTTTTTTTCTAAATACCTACTTACAATACATACAGTACACCCATACATATAAATAGTTTATAAAATATATGTACATAAATAAAACAAAATAAAAAATCTTAAATCAATATTATTCACAAATTTATACAAAAAACTTAATATAAAAATCTTAATCTAATAATAAATTAATAAACAGATCAAAATCCAGGCTAGGTGTGCTTCACCATCTTCGACCACACCGTCACTTAACATCAGGTGAGGTGTGGTCAAACACATAGCCTGTCAGCTATTAAAAAAAAAAAAAATTCAAATGTATATAACGTAAAGATCAATTGAAAAAAATATATTTCCTTTGATATACATAGATAAAATCAACACGATGCCTTATTGAGGAAATCCTTCACTACACAAAAAACTTTCCTTCGTCTTAATTTTCTTTTTTATACAATACTAGCAGACGCCTCGCGGTTTCACCCGTGTAGTTCCCGTTCTCATGGGAATACAGGGATAAAAAGTAGCCTATATCACCTGGGGATAGTGTAGCGTTCATGTCATTTCATGTCATTAAATAAGTTTTAAAACACTGATTACATGTTAAAATAAGGTTGTCAATATACAAACATGTCAATAGAAAATATGTCAAAACCAAAAAAAAATTGCTAAATGTAATAAAATGACATGACAAGTGAAGACATGAAGAATCATAATTACTTACTAGTAATGTAATAATCTTATCGGTATAAATGAAAGAAATGACGCAAAAAGAGCAGTTTCTATGATGTAAACTGATGAAAACAATCACGTCTCAATACACCTCATGTGTCTGCCACAGGTCTCCATCGTACATTTGCTGTGTTTACAGCCTCCCTATATTTTATGGGGGGCTATCAGTCCGACCCAATCGGAACATTCAGGGACGTAACGTGTAAACGGTCGGGCTTTACGCAAATGACAAGCTTTTATTTTCATTCATAAAAATATACGACCTTATGAAATGAGAATAGACCTCTTCATGTTTCCCGATAACGTCTCATGTAGTGTAAGAATAAAGCTAAAATATATTAATGTTTCTTTGATCGTCAATTAGTATTAATATACATAAAAAATTTAAAACATCCCCGACACACGTACCATACTCTCAAATTTTGACTCGACTTGACCTGTAAAAGATGCGCACATCAATTCATTTACTATAAAAAGGCTGATAATCAAACGGCTGAACAGATTTCATTGAAATATAGCTATAAACACTTTCGCTCAAGTCACCTTTCAAACAAGAAAAACTAAATCAAAATAAGTTTAGTCGTTTACGAGCTATGATGTCACAGACAGACACATACTGTAAACTCATACCTCCTTTGTTACTTTCCGTGTGAGGTTATAAAAATCATTTATAAAGTAGCAGACAAAAAGAGTAAAGAATCTTTTGCCTTACATTTTTTCTTTCGATCTTACGTCCAACAAATGTATTGTGTATGTACGTGTAGCTCGTGTAAGACAAGTAAAAATTGTAGGGCCAAGCCGTCTTAACTCATTTTCTAAGCCACATTGTATCTGTTACTCTTTGTAATCAGTGGCTGTAGGTTAAAAATTCCAATTCTATGCAAAACGAATGTAAACCTAATTTCAATTTTCTGTGGTACCTATGCTTTGCTTAGTATTAATTTATTTAAATCGGTCGTTTTTTTTTAAGTTTGACAGGCTAGGTGTTTCACCACAGCTCACCTGATGTTTTAGTGACGGTGTGGTCGATAATGGTAAAGCATACCTAGCCCGGAATGGAGCTGGCTCTTAAGTGAGGCTGCCGCAACACAACGTTAAATGCTTGGCGGCAGATTTTCAGCTTAAGGGTGGTAGCTAATCAGCCGAGTACTAGAATTTACCCTACCACCATGATATGGTTTCCTCACGTTTTTTTTTCTTCACCGGCAGCTCAAGCTCATTTTTGGGGTTTGAACCCACGTTGTTCGGCATGCGAACTAACCGCGCTAACCACTGAGCTATCATCGCTACAGAATCGTTTGAGCCTTATAACATGTTTTATGAAAAAAAAAGATAAGCCAAAAGTTGCAAGCTTTCCGTACGTTTTCATATTAGATGAAAATTTAATTTACTTTATGTTTTCATCAAAATGTTGCCATCCTGCTAGGGCGGTATGAAACGAAGTAAGTTTTATTTTAATTAATTTTCAAACAACCCGTACGAGCTCGATTAAAAACTGTACGCATTTAATGGTAAAAGTTTTCGGATTGACATTTTACTGGATGATTAGCGTTCGGTAATCTACTTTTACATATTTTCTAAGATTTTTTTTTAATTTATTTTCTTCGCACATAGATATTTAATTAATTCAAAAAGTTAATTTCCGTCCGTAAAAACGTGACCTCAGATCCTAGTATACTTATACTTATACTTATTACTTAATAAAAAACAAATTGGTTCATTAGTTACTAGCTACGCCCCGCAGTGTTACCCACTTTTCCAACGGGACCTCTACATTTTTCCGGCATAAAAAGTAGCATATATATATGTGTTATTCCAGGGTGTCAGCTATTTGCATATTTAATTTCATAAAAATCGGTGCAGTTGTTTGAGCGTGAAGAAGTAACGAACACACTCACAAACTTTCGCATTTATGAAATTAGTGTGATAATTATTTTTTAGAAAAGAAAGTTTACGTGACCATAAACACCAAGCAGACATTACGTCACGCCGTACGGAACGCCATTGATGTTGCAGATATTTTCGTAGAAGTGCCATACACTGATTTGAATGTTTCAATGTGCTGTCATTCAGACGCCATGACAGTCGTTAATTTTAATTGATTTTGAAATAGCAAAAAACATTTTCCCCATTTGAGAATATTTAAAAAAAAAATCATTTTTATGGTATACTATCAAACTAAAGTATAAACCTTTTTTTTTCAAATTTTGACAACAAACAACAACCCTTCCATTTGTTTGGTGAATAAATCTTTCACCTTCCTGTTCCAACGTTCTAATACTTAAATAATCAGTTACTGCAGTGCACAAGCACATAAGCACAGCTTTCTAGGTCAAATGAGACTTAACAGAATCAGAGTTTCACTTGCTTCATACAATAAAATTAGTATGGGAAAGAAGTTTTGACAGAAACGCAACGAAACATACTACTATATTACATTACTAGTGGACGCCTCGCGGTTTCACCTGCGTAGTTCCCGTACCCGTGAGTATACGGGGATAATAAGTAGCCTACATCACCCGGGGATAGTGGAGCTTCCCAACAGCAACGGTGAAAGAGTTTTTGAAATCGGTCCAGTAGCTTCGGAGCCTATTCAATACAAACAAATTTTTCCTCTTTATAATAGTATAGTTTAAACTAGTGTTTTGTCTTCGAGACACACTACATTAAAAATATTGGTGTTTGGTATAACCACAAAATGCAGAAGCTTCTATAAAATGTACCACTGCTTAACCAACTTACCAGGACATGAGCTGGAATGAATTAGACACAACCATGTTTCATTTCTCTCTGAACCTAATTCTAAATAAACGCGAACGAAGTCACGGGCGTAGGCTAGTACGTAATATTATAAAAATAAATAATCATTTTAATTATATTATTTATTAATTAATTTTATTAAATCCTGTTTACGGATGATACTTAGCGGGAGAAAGGACGCTGCTTGTTTTTCATAAAATAATGTGAAAATAAGCTGTTTAAAAATAGAACGTTGCAAACTAAGCTTTTAACAGCTCGTTAAAACTTGTACAAGCAGTTTACAGAGCTATAGCAACGTATCGTCTAGGCACTAACATTTTATGGTAGGTATAAATCAATCAATGTAAAGAGCTGACGCAAAAGTATTACAGATAAAATATTACGGTGAGTTTTGGCGGGAAAGCGAAATCATGTCGCCGTATTGAAATATTTTCCAAAACATTACAAATACAAATCTTTTATTAACAACACCAAAGTTACAGGTCATTTTTCCATTCATATTTAAAAATATCAAAATAATAACATATGTCAATACAATTGAAAATGTCAATGAAATAATATGTCACATATAAAATAATTATGTCAATATAATTAAATGTCAATAAAAACACTTTTTACTATTACTTTTTGAGTTCGTCTGAAAACGAAAAGATGTCAGCTAGGTGTGCTTTACCATCTTCGACCACACCGTCACTTAACATCAGGCGAGCTATGGTAAAAAACCTAGCTTGTCAAACATAAAAAAACAACCCGCTGCTTCAGATTTCTCAGAACGTGTTGCAGATGCGAGCAGTAAATATTTAACATCCGGACGTAAAACGGAAGCCTGCATAATGCCGGGCTCAGTTTACATCTTGCGTATCCCCCATAACATAACTTTTACATTCAATTACCTTGCTTGCACAGGCTGACTCAAAGTAGGAAGGTAGATAGCCCTTGCTTTCTGGGGATGTCCTTAGTTTTACAAGTCGTTTATTATACCCTGTATAACAGAATGCGCTTTCCTTTCTTTCCTTTTTTGTCGCACTGGACACTACAGCGACAACTTTCTACTTATTTTATTGTTGTTATTTTTATTTATCAATCTTTTTATTTGTAGAGTTTTGTTGTTGCAGTGTTGTGTGTGTCAAAATAAATGTTTTCTTTCTTTCGAAAATGAAAACAAAGAGTCATCAAACTATTTCATCATTTTTGGGATCCTTTCCAGTCTTTGTGAAAAGTAGTCACATTTGTAGGAATCACTAACTGTTTTTACGTTACGTTACGTTACGTTGCACTTTACTTACTAGCTGCGCCCCGCGGTGTTACCCGCTACATATTTTCGGAATACCAGCTACCTCCATACCAAATTTCATTTAAATCAGCTCAGTGGTTTTTGCGTGAAATAGTAACAAACATCCATCCATCAATCCATCCATATATCCATCTATCCGTCCATCCATACATCCATCCATCCGTCCATCCATCCAAACTTTCGCATTTATAATATTTCTGGGATTTTAAAATAGGTTCTCGTTTGCCACCCTGCATAATGCTATCAACGGTGCAGGCTAAGATGAAGCACGCTTACATCGAAGAAACTTTTACTCTAGATTTTAACAGACAAACTTTTAGTAAGAACTTATCAAAATCGAATATTTGCGATATTCGATGCGATGCGATATCAGTTAACGGAATTATGGGCAAAGTTATTATTCAATATCATTTTGAGAAATGGAACCTGTCGTAAGCATTACAGGGGTGACCCTTTCTTGCAGGTCGATTAATTTCAATCGTAGATAAAAGGATCTGTGATCAATACAGAGCACAAGCTAAACAAATGAGATAAGCTGTTTATAAATACATACATACGTAGAGTTCTATAATAGTTTAACACGATGAACCCAGCACAAGCACAGCAAGTCCATTGAATGCTATGAAATTCCGTCATCTACACACTTGACAGTCTCTCGAAAAGTTTCTCCTATTTCAAGCGTGCAAGATATCTCTATTGTATCAATACCCCGCGTACGTTCCCATTTGCTGAAAGCATAAAAATAAACAAAGAATATGTTAGAAGGCTTCAACAGTATCAGCTGGCAGCAGCACTCAAATTAGACGGTGACCTGGTTTCCACCAACCAAAATAAAGTTAGGTATCAAAAGAGCGGGTCACAGGTATGACCTTTTAAAATTGAGTTATCACGGCGCGGCTACCGGGGCAAACATTTGACATGTCAACGTTAATGGACTTTAGAAGTTTCAAGTTGTAACCACGGACTCTGACTTTATGGCGTGCAACCGCTACCGGACCAACTTTTGAATTTTCCAGTCTTTTGCTAAGAAATTCTCAATGAAACAAAATTCATAAAGCCTGCTAAACGAAGTCTTTGTATTTATACAAGAACTTCTATACAGCCAGCTCTGTTGGTTAATGGGTAGTATGTTTGCTTCAAGAGCTGAAGGGCGTGGGTTCGATTCCCACCCAGGACAAACAGTTTGTAGTGTAAACAAATGTTTGTTCTGTACAATTCACAAAAAAAAAAGTATTGAAATATTCTATCAGTTATCTGAGTTTCATACAAGCTTTGCTTAGTTTGGGTTCAGATGGTGCTGTGCGTAGAAAAAAAAACTATGTTCAGAACGGCCAACCAAACAGTGTGATTGTAACTTTGTGATTAGTGACGATTTTGACTTGAATACGTCGTCAATATGTTATTTATATTCTCAGGACATAAAAATAACCGAAAACAAAGATTACGTCCATAGTAAAAGTTGTTCATGATAATAAGTACTATGGCCCATTAGTACCTACATCTTAAGCTTAAAAACCTTGTTTATTTTTTGAAATGAATTTCTTTATATCGATAAACTTAAAACAGCAAAAGATTCATTAACTGCACCTAGAACAATTTGACACCTTCTTATTAATCGACACTAAATTTACTTCTTTCAATTATATTATTATTTTGTAAGACGCAAGAATACTTGTCCAAAAACGTGTGATAAATAGCCTACAAGGTACACGAATGTTCGCAAGCACTCTTGCTACATAATTTTGATGCATTCCTTTCATCTATTATCTACCTTAGCTATGATCTCCAGACGGTAAGTGCTTGCATACGAAGGCATGTTGGAACTGGAGTACATTAGGCAAATGGACCGCTACTGGCACTCCGGAATAAATTGCACTGCACGAGTCATATTTCTGGAAGATAATGCTCAGAGAAAACCCATTTGTAAACATACATTTTGAAGGTACGCCACCGCCAGGCGCTCTTGATTTCAGCGAAATTATTTACTTTGAAAAGACTATCAAAAAGTTTTAATTGGTGTTAAAGATTCAGAATCTTGGTCGTTGAATACTAAATTAGGTTAAGAATGATTCACATCTTGAATTTTGAGCTCTTGAATCGAAATTCTACAGAAAAGTTTAGCATGCAAGAATTTAAAAAAATGTAATGATACAAGAGGCAACAGAAAATGTCAGCAACTTGTTCATGATGCTATCAGTGTTAATGATATACATAAACAATGGTTATGCTTTACGATCAGATAATAATCAGTCTGTTTACCATTAATTGCAGGGGAAAAGGAAGAAAGCTAACAAGTTATACCAGAGCTCTACTCACAGAATAAATAACATAAAATAATAGTTGCATCAACTTAAGCTTGCCTATTTCACACCCCCTGTCAAATCATGCGGAAATAGAAATGTCAAATTATACCGACAAGGACAAATGGATTTGTCGTCAACAAGAGAGATTCCGAGGAATCCGCTCTTGGAGGAAAGAGTTTGCTAAAGTAGAATACTGAAATATTTTCTATGTGCGTTACATACGAGTATGTGACTCAAAAAGACTCGCAAGACTCATAACTGTTATTATTTTAGCCTACTTTGTCCCACTGCTGGGCAAAGGCCTTACTTCCTCCCTTCCACGCCTCTCTGTTTTATGCTATTGAGGTCCACTCCTTGTTATGGCCATCGAGCTCATCTTTCCACCGTCTTCTAGGCCGGCCTGGTGGCCATTTAACCTCCGGGACCCAGTCGGTGGTGGTTTCGCCCATAGCTCCGCTGGCATTCGGCAGACGTGTTCCGCCCAGTCCCACTTTAGCATGGCAGCTTTTTGAGTCACGTCAATGATCTGAGTTATGGAGCGCAGTACTGAGTTTTTTATGCGGTCTAATAACCTTACGCCCAGTATGCTGCGCTCCTGTACAGCATAACTGTACAGATAAAAAAATAAATTTTAGTACAAGTAAAGATATAAATTCAATGATAATAATAGCACTTATTTGTAGCGATGATAATTCAGTGGTTAACACGAGCGCTTGAAATCCCAACAATGAGTAGCCCGTGAAAGAAAGCATAGTGAGAAAACCGAAGGACGGTATATAACTGACTAGCGGCCCGTCCCGGCTTCGAACGGGTGGACATATATTTTTAAATTAAATTCTAGTAATAAATATAGCCTATGTTACGCAGAGATAATGTAACATTATAATGATGAAAGATTTTTTGAAATCGGTCCAGTAGTTTTTGAGTTTATTCGTTCGATAGATAAATGTGAAAGTTTGTTACTCAATAATGCAAAAACGGCGCACTGGATTTGGATGAAATTTGGCACACAAATAGTGTATTACCTAGATTAACATATAGGATACCTTATATCCCGGAAAACGAACGAATAACTAGAAAAACGAACTACAAAACGTATCTACTTAAAATTAGTACATTTAGATGTATCTTATAGAACACTATTCCGGGATAAAAGGTACTTTTTTACCTTTAACTAAGAATAAAATAACGCAAGTTCCATGATGGATGATAATGTTGTTTTTTTGTTACTCATACACAATAGAATAGAATAGAATAGAACTTTATTATACACCAAAAACTTATATATGAACACTATATATTTATTTTTATTTAAATCTAACTTTATAGTCAATGCGGTTAAAGTAAAGCTAGTTTGTAATAAAACACATACGAACAGCAATTTTCAATCAAATATTCATTCGAAATTGAAGCGCGAATTGCTACATATCGGAATGCGTAATACGAGAGAGAGACTGAAACCGCTAAATGGAATCGCTATCAACGAACCGCCAAACCGGAATTAACCGTTCTCATCGGAACATTGAAATTCTCGTTGTGGCAGCAAAAGCAAATAAGAAGTCTGATTTAAATCAACGCAAATTTTATGGAGCTGTTTCTTTTTGTCTATAAAACTGACTAGAAGAGCAACATTTTATGGTAAAAAAAACAAGTTCTGGGTTCGAATAGATAGAGAGATAGAAACTATTTATTGTGCACATCAAAAAACAAAAGAGGGACAGAAAGCAAAAAAATCTTATAAACATTCTTGTAGCTACTGCCACTAGTGGTAGCCTTATCGCTATGACAACCGAAAATCAAAACACGATGCATATTAAGAACAGACGGGAGATGGTGTAACACTAATACGTTAAAAACAAAATAACACGTTAGTAAGAAATGTAAAAATAATAGTAATACATTTAAATTAAACGAAAATATATTTCATAAATATTTATATATAATTACATATATTTATTATTTCTATAATATATTATATTTTTATTGACATGTTTGTTTGTTATTATAATTATGTGTAACGTGTGTAATTATGTTTAATTTGACAGTGTATTTCTTTTTGACATTGATGTATATATATGTACATTGTACATGATACTAATCCCACTAATATTATAAATGTGAAAGTTTGGATGGATGTATGGATAGATTGATGTTTGCGACACTTTCACGCAAAAACTACTAAACGGATTTGGACAAAATTTGTTATGGAGGTAGCCGAGACCCTGGATTAACACATAGGCTATTTTTTATCTCGAAAACATGCAGCGGGTAACACCACTGGCGCAGCCAGTATTGAATAAGACGGTAACTAAATATATACCTTGAACACGCAAGATATCGCTAATCAATTGTCAAACTTGCCACCAACAAATCTAACTTTTTCGTGATTTTAATCCGAAAACTTCGGCCATTGTCCTAGCGCAGCAGTTCAGTTGAGTTTTACGGTATTACAAACATTAATAAATAATTAGCGCTGAAGTGTTGGCGCAGCACCAGACGGAATAAATTTCAAATTTCAAGCTCTAATTCAACATAAACCAGCTAAGCTATTCAATGAGAATACATAGAGCATTCTTCATGATCTAAATTCAATGCTGAAATATATACAAGCGAGAAATTATATCCATGTCTTATCGCTGTTAGACTGTTTAAAAACCCCTAGTTGACGAGTGGTAGCCTAGTAGGCTTGAGCTACCGGAAAAGGAAAACATCGTGAGGAACCCATAGCGTGGTGGTGAACTACATACTCTCTAGTACCTACTCGGCTGGCTAGCTACCATCCTCGCGTTGAAAATCTGCCGCCAAGCATGTAATGGTGGGTTCTACCAGCCTCACCTGAGAGCCAGTTATATCGAACCCTAGAAAAAAAGTTTGGATTAGAATAATTTCTAAAATACTTTTTAACAAACATAATTTCTTTATACACATAAGTAAGCAAGTAAGTAAGTTATTTATATGTATAAGTAATAAATAAGCTTTATATTTTTTTTATACTTTTAAATAAATAAATATCGTAGGACATTACACACAGCGCCATCTGACCCCAAACTAAGCAAAGCTTGTGCTATGGAAGACAGATAACTGATAGAATACTTAATTATTTTTTTAAATACATACAGTACACCCAGACACAGAACAAACATTTGTTCTGAGCATTTTAACATTTTATTATTTTTAATTATTTTTTTCGCTGTTAGCGATAAGGCCGCCACTTGTGGCACTAGTTCATAAGGTTATTTTGTTCTCTGTACTTTTTTTCTTCTTCTGGTGTGCACAATAAAGAGTTATATCTATCTATCTATATATTTTGACTTTTCTTTTAAAATCTTTTGGCCCCCTAACTTCATCATTCTTACATATTTTATACCTATTCATAATAATTCAATGGTGTTTCTTAAGCAATAATACCTACACCGACTAAACTAGACTGTTTTAATGAAATACTTTTCATAAAATTCACGTCTTATTATCTCATTAACTTGATTAGATTCAATATTGAAAGAGTTTTCCTCGGAACACGAACCTAACCAAATATTAGATAACCCTTGTACCAACATGATTTTATATGAATGAATGGGTTTCCTCTTTTATGAAGGGCGCTCACGGCAGGAAGTAAAGTTGAATGTAATATTTTATGCGTCTTTTTCATTCGAGTTACAAAATCTTGGAACGTATTTTTTTAATAGATAGGCTTGCGTTTGACCGCGATCCCGCCTGATGTTAAGCGTAGATGCGGTCTACGGTTCAGCACGCTTGCCTAGAAGAAAACGATTCACTCGCGACTTGAAGGTACCCAGACTATATTCATCGGGGAACACCCACTCGGGCAGCAGATTCCAATGTCAAGCGGTACGTACGAAGAAGGTGGAATCAAACCGCTTAGTTCGAGCTTTTGGAACTTCAACCATAAAGCGGTGTCGCTTTTTAGAGCTCCTGGCTGTCCGATAGCAATTCGACTAAACCATAGGATGGTGGTAGGGTACTTTCTAGTACTCGGCTGACTAGCTACCACCATCAAGTTGAAAATCTGCTGCCATGTATCTAACAGTGCGTGACTTACCATCTTCGACCACACCGTCACTTAACATCAAGTGAGATGTAGTCAAACACCTAGCCTGTCAACCATAAAAAAAAATATCGTAGGACATTCAACACAGCGCCATCTGACCCTAAACTAAGCAAAGCTTGCACTATGGAAGTCAGATAACCGATATGATTTCCTCACGTTTTCCTTCACCTGCAGCTCAAGCTCATTGTTGGGGTTTGAGACCACATCTTTCGGCGTGTGGACCGATCACGCTAACCACTGAGCTATCATCGCTACACAACATAATATAATTATTATCATAATATAATTCTTTATCTCAAAAGTCGGTTAAGTCGGTCTGAAAAATAAAAAAATCATGTAGTACTAAAAACCGAAGAATACTTCAGTGCAATGTAATGAAATTAATGAGAGATGTTGTTAGAATGTAAGATGATAATAAATATTTACATCTTAAGAGACTCTGCAGGCAGTTGGGTCAGATCTAAAAGTCATTGACCCTTGACACGGTGCGCATTGTTAGGAGGTACCCACAGAGGACATTATATATAAGGTAGGGGTACCTCACTCTGCAGCCCTAACCACCAGCAACTATAGCTATGCTCCGCTACCGGTATCACTCGTATTGAAGTTTTTTTGATATTGTTTATGTTTTTATATATATTTACTGTAAAAATTAATAAAGTATATAAATATATACTGAGACCCTGGATTAAGACATAGGCTACTTTTTATCCCGAAAACATAAAGCGGGTAAAACCCGGGGTGCGCAGCTAGTACTAAATAAACTAAATATACATTAGCACGCCGATAAATAATATTTACATACTAAATTAAATACCAAATAATATGGAATCAATCAATTTGTTCATGATACCATATATACCTACTTAATATTATTTTTTTCAAAACAAAGAACGTTTAACGGGTAACTAGATGATTGACGAGAGAAAATAAGGAACAGATCCACTCAGATTAAAATGCCAAGTTCTATAACATTCTCAAGTCTCGTGACGCTTTTTTTTCGCCCATATTGCCTTGAACCGTCAATATCTGTAAGTTTGAGCGTGGAAACGGCGTAATTTCCTCCACGGGACCAAACGACCACCCTGCGATATCGCGACGAAATACGATATCCAGACAGTATTTAAGATGGCGCGATATCCAAGAACAGGGCGTTACATAAGTTCTACAACGCCATTAAATTAAACAGAGATCCAAATTAAATAAATAAATAAATAATAATAAATAAATATCGTAGGACTATACACACAGCGCCATCTGGCCCCAAACTAAGCAGAGCTTGTGTGATGGAAGTCAGATAACTGATAGAATACATAAATACTTGTTTTTTTTTTTTATTTGTAAATACATACTTATAATACATACAGAACACCCAGACACAGAACAAACATTTGTTTATTCACAAATGTTTGCCCTGAGTGGGAATCGAACCCACGCCCTACAGCTCTCAAGGCAGATACACTACCAATGAGCCAACGGGGCTGTCAACTAGGATCTGTCAACAAAATTAGGATCGACACACAACTTATTTGTGTGAGACACGATGTTGTGCTAGTATTTTTCAATAATTTATTCTATTGCAGCGGTGCGCTGAGCTTTGAGTAAAATCACAATGTTGGCGCTCATTACTTTTGACATTCGATAATTTGAATAGTCTTGTAGTTTTTACAAAGTATCTGATACATAAAGCTATGTGGTTGGTAGATTTTAGCGAAACACGCTGATTTCGTACGGCCCGCCAGCCAATACGACACATACGACAGCTTTTGGGAAAAAAATATCTAAACGATTGTAAAATACCAAAACCCTTTGTGCAGGATTTGTACCAACTAAGCGAATAAATAGACAAACAATAATACATTTACAATTTAAAAACTTCGACTCTGACCCTTAGGCCAACCAAACGCACTGCTCCAATAAAACAGCGAAGTTTCGCTGTAAACGAAAATATCATCATGTTTACAATTTTTAGATATTTGTTAATTTTTTAAAAACCTCGATCGATTTCTATACTATTTATATGGGACCACTTCTGAAGTATGATCTACCAACCAAATAAAGAATCATCAAAATCGATTCATAAATAATAAATGGCGAAATTATCGAGTAACATCCAAAAAAAACATACAGTCGAATTGAGAACCTCCTCCTTTTTTGAATCGGTTAAAAAAACATACAGTGGAATTGAGAACCTCTTCCTTTTTTGAGTCGGTTAAGAAATACTATTCATTTAATTCTATTTAATTAAACAGCCCTGTTGGTTCAATGGTAGTGTGTCTGCTTCGAGAGCTGAAGGGCGTGGGTTCGATTCCCACTCAGGACTAACATTTGTGTGACTAACATTGATGTTTGTTCTGTGTCTGGGTGTACTGTATGTATTATAAGTATGTATTTACAAAAAAAAAGTATTTAAGTATTCTATCAGTTATCTGTCTTCCATCACACAAGCTCTGCTTAGTTTGGGGTCAGATGGCGCTGTGTGTAATGTCCTACGATATATATTTAATGATGTAGCCCAGACCGAAAATTTGACATTCATGAAGTTCAGTCACTGTTTATCTTCCAGCGATAGAGTATCGTTGATAAAGACCCTCGCTGCTGGAGGGTTAAAGTGCCTGTTATGGGGCAATTCTCCTCTAATTATCCCTAACAGGAGAAACGAGCACATGCTAATGTCTGTCGCATACATTTGTGAATAAAACATGTGTTTACGTATTTAGGATGGCGCAGTATTATAATCGGCTTCGTTAAAGTATCTTCGAGATCTCTTTACTGTATTGAAAATTACTAAATTATCTGAGTCCTAGTTCTACTAATATTATAAATGTGAAATCCTAGTTATCCTACTTCCTACTAATATTATTAACGCGAAAGTTTGTGAGTATTGATGTATGGACGGATGTTTGTTAATCTTTCACGCAAAAACTACAGAATGGATTTTGATGAAATTTGAACGAATGAAACTGAGACCCTTGATTACAAGGGTCTCAGTTACTTCCATACCACACTTATCCCGAAAACATGTAGCGGGTAACACCGCGAGGCCTAGCTAGTAATATTATAAATGTGAATGTGTGTATGTTTAAATGTTTGGATATTTGTTACTCAATCACGCAAAAACGGCTTAACAGATTTGGATGAAATTTAGCACATATACAGCATATTATGATGCTTATAGAATGTTAGGTTCCCTTGGGATTTTCAAAAACTATCTACATGATGAACCCACTTGAAATTTGGTAATAAATGTGTCTTATGGAACATTATTCCGGAATAAACGATATCATTTATTTTTAATTTTGACAGCCCTGTTGGCTCAATGGTAGCCTATCTGCCTTAAGAGCTGAAGGGCGTGGGTTCGATTCCCGCTCTGGACAAACATTTTATGCATCAACAAATGTTTGTTCTGTGTCTGGGTGATCTGTATGTATTATAAGTATGCATTTACAAAAAAAAAGTATATATGTATTCTATCAGTTATCTGACTTCCATCACACAAGCTCTGCTTAGTTTAGGGTCAGATAGTGCTGTGTGTAATGTCCTACGATATTGATTTATTTTATTTACTTTTAATCTAGGCAATCAAGTAGCACAAATTTCATGATGGAAATAACTATTAAACTTTTGTTACCTGCACATGTTTCATTTTTCTCGGACCCAAATTCTCAACGCGTGCGAAATCGTGGGTGCGAGTAAAGCTACGGCAGTTTTGGAGACTATCTAACTGCCAATCAGGAAGTTCTGGGTTCAAATCCCCTATATGCCATGCGTATTACCTCTAGTTTCAAAATGTGACGGAAAACATCGTGAGAATTTTAGAAGTTTTCCAAGATGTGTATAGTTTGCCAACTGGAATTGGCCAGCGTAGTTGTGGCCTTACCTTTTGCATAATCAGGCATAATGAGAAGAGACCTGAAACAGTTCATTAAATGAAGTCGCATTTAGCGTGTATCACAATAAGCTATCATCGTTACAAAATAATTCAGGAAGCTGCACTTTACTATCAACGTTCATGTAACTTCCTAATTTATTTTACCTACCCATAATCGTAAACTTTGTTACCGGGCGTTGAGTAAGAAGCTATATACCCTTACCAGGTATTTCATTAACCTTATAACAGTTATTACGAGCACTAAATATACATAATACTAGTAGGCACCTCATCACTAAAGATATTAAAATTTAAACCCAAGTTCCGAGCACATTGTTAGGTCAAGCACTTTGAGAACCGTTTAATTTTACTATCCTTTTATGAGTAGGTATAACAAAGACGAGGGTACAAAGGCAGCCAGCCTAGCTTTTGAGACGTGTTCTTCACTAAAAGTGGTTGCCTCTATTTTTACTTCAAACGAAATAAATAACTCTAGTTTGTGTGTGGGTCCCATAGTGTCCAAATTTCAAAAACTCATCATAATTTCTGAAGCTCTCTGTTGACGCGACAAGAATCTGGGTCGTGAATACATCAGTGAATCCTTTCAAAGGATGATATTCCACGAAGATGATAAAGCATCTAAATGAATACCGATTCTGGTCCGTAGTGACCCATTGATATCGTACCTGCAATTCCTTAAAGGTTTTCTAACCCGTCCATATATTATTATTTCGCCCATTACTCAGTGAACCCACGTGGGTCCACACACCTTCCCTGGGGCACAATTACTATTCGGGTCAAGCGTAGAATGACCCGGAATTTTATAGGAATAAGCTAAGAAAAGAGGATACAGAGTTAGGGCGTCGGTAAGTGGCTACTTTTTTTTTCACTTTCACATTACAGTTCAGTTGTAGAATATAAATGTAATATCTCCTTTATGTTTCCCACTCAAATTCAGTTACATGGTAATTCTAGTCTCAAAGTAATGAGTGCCAAAGCAGCAATGCCCTGGACATTGTTTTGTTACTCAAAGTTCTGTATATCGCTGCAATAGTCATGTACACTTATTATCTCTTACCATCAGGAAAACGTCTCGATCGTCTCATTACCTTTACATAAAAAAAAATTGCGTTATTATTTAGCGGTAGATTTCCTGATGTCTAGTGACTATATTACGTATCTGTACTTATGATGCTATCTAATAAAGTTTCTTGATCTCAAGAATTAAAAAAAAAACGTTACATTAATCAAAAATCAAAATTATAAGTTACAAATTCAAAATCAAAAATCTTTTACTTTTTTTTTTAATGGTTTGTGTATTAAATTTTGGTGGCATCAATTAGGTATCTACAGCTACCCTTTCGGGCATACAACATTTAGTGCTTATTAGTATTATTGTACGTTAAGAACAACTTTTGAACAACTCTGATCTCGGGAAAAAAATACAGTCGTTCTATGTAATAATATCGTTGACGCTTGACCAAATGATTACGGTTTCGCGATTAAAGAGAAGTGCCTATAGTAAAAGTTATTCATAATAATATACAACGACCTTTTTACGGTCAAGTAAACCCCAACCTTGTAACCTTGTAGAAAAATATTGGTGATAGCCAAAATAATTAAAGGCTTTGACAAATCACGTTGGCCACAATTTTGTCTCTATACCAACTTCAAAAGCTAATTCCTCCTGAGAGAAGTTTCCAGTTTTTACAAATTGTCAAATTTTATTTGGTCCTTACTTTTATTTAGGGGTAAGTCGTTAATTGAAGTTATTTCGACTAAGGAAATGTTTGAAAACTTGAAAAGATCGTCTTGAGCCCATTGACCATTTGAGAACTTGGTTGAGAATTTCTTAAGTTGTACTCTTCCTTTAGTATACTCTTCCTATTCATCATTTTTAGCCCGTAATCGCTAACTTCTAAGCAATGCTTTTCTTCTTGTACGCCATTTATCCCGATTTTATGCTGATCTCATAAATTAATAAATAAGTAAACTTTGGGGGGCATTTCATACATGTATAGCACCCACCATCATTTCAAACTACTCTTCTCACAATGAAAGAGGCTAACGTCCAGCAGTGAGGCAGTCAAGTAATCATTTTTAAGAAACCCCCGACACCATAGTGTATAGTATTCTACTTGTCAAGCTTTTTCATTTAATACCATATTGACGGAGTTGTGAAAAAATATGTATTCAGCCATTTTGTGGCAGCGGCCATCTTGGACGGATTTTCATCAAACATAACTCCCGACTAATTCTCATTTCAAAAACAAAAAACAAAATCAACATCGAGAGCTACGATGCCACACATACACACACACACACACAGAAACGTCAAACTTATAACACCCCGTCGTTTTTGTGTCGGTGGTTAAAAAATAGGGCTGATCGCGAAAAAAAAACTAACACTGCATAATGTTGACATAACCACACAACTACATGATATTTTCTATACATTTTTACTAATTTATCATTAATCAAACCACAAATTTATAGAGGCATAATTGAAATTCGTAACCAATCACTTGGACGAAATTTATCTATTCTACCTGCTGAAGTGATTAATGTAGAATCAATGTCAGTGAGTACCTACCTACATATAAAACTGCTTTATTTTATTCCAAGTACACAAGAATGACCTGAATTTAGCTCGGCTATAAATTTATTAATAGGCCAAATATGACCGCAAAACGTTGGCACATTTTCAAAAATAATAAGACCGAAAATGTCCTTTTCTAGCTTAGCTGCGTTTCTGCTTTCTTTCCTCATTAGTACATTTTCACGAGCTGAAATCTAGCTTAGTCTAAAATGACAATTTTCGAAAAAGGTTTCGCTAAGTTTTCGTTACCGAAGTTATAAAAAAACTAGATGAACGCCCAGTACTTCGTACCAGGTGCCATGGAGCTCGGGACACGATGTTTTCCTGCACCTGTAGCTTAAACTCATTGTTGGGGGTTGAACCTACGCCCTTTGGCTTGTGAACCGACCGCTCTAACCACTGAGCTATCATCGTTAAACGCGAGCCTATTTAGTAATAAAAAATACACAAGCATTCGTCTCGTGTGAGACTGAGGCCTGGAAGTCTAAAACAGGCCTATATGACAGCCCTGTTGGCTCATTGGTAGCATATCTGCCTTAAGAGCTGAAGGGCGTCGGTTCGATTCCCGCTTAGGACAAACATTTTATGTATCAACAAATGTTTGTTCTGTGTCTGGGTATTCTGTATGTATTATAAGTATGCATTTACAAAAAAAAAAGTATATATGTTTTCCATCAGTTATGTGACTTCCATCACACAAGCTCTCTTTAGTTTGGGGTCAGATGGCGCTGTGTGCAATGTCCTACGATATTTATTATTTAATTTTTATTTATATACATCAATGGTCTGATGATGATGAATTTGGTAGTTAAACGAGAATAAGCATGTATTAATGTTTAAGTAGAGATTTTAGGAGCAATAAAGAGCTATTCTGAAATTTTCACTCATAGTGCCTCGGCAATGACGGCAGGCATAGACATTACATTAGCATATTCGGGCGTGCTCACACGGTACCACACTTATTTTTGGTAAAATACTATATAAAATCTAAAACTTTACACACTATATTTGGCACAATAATTACTTAACTATCACGCTGTGTGTTTACACTGTAGGCCATACACAAATATATGTTATACATAGCTTTATATATGTTTATAATACTATAGGTTACTTCATATAAAGCTTGAATCACAATGACTATCTGAAAAAATCTATACTATTATCAAGAGGAAAGATTTCATTGTTTGTTTGTATTGAATAGGCTCTGAAACTATTAGACCATCTTCATAATTCTTTTATTATTAGAATGCTACATTATCCGTGATGGGCATAGGCATCATTTTATTTACAAAACAGTTAGGGATCCGTATGGAAACTTCTATAAAGTAAAGGGTTACTTTATTAAAGTTTCCATGACAAGAATTCTACATAATTTTGTAAAAGACTAAAAAGGGTGACAAAGTTATGTTTGAACCTAAACCCTAAACCCTCTATGAAAAATAAAGACTAAAAAATGTTGATTCCTCTGTGAATAAAAACTAACGTAGGTGCTGTCATAGCTACTTTCTCATATGACCTACCTACTACTGATAATCATATCTCTCTTTTTGTATAGTTAGGAATAGAGGTAATGCGTAGTAGGTGTTTTTTGTTTACTTTAAATAGATCTACGTTTGGCCACCAACTCGCCTAATGCAAAGCGATAGTGTGGCCGAGGATGGAGCACGCTGATCTAGAAGAAATCTATTCACTCTAGCCTTAAAAACGTAATACGAAACGTAAACGTATTTAGAGTAGATATTAAGTTTTTTTTTTTTAATGTAAAAAATAATGAGACGAACGAGACGCTCTCCTGATGGTAAGAGATAACGCCTGTCCATGACCATTGCAGCGATACACAGAACTCTGAGTAACAAAACAAAGTCCAGGGCATCGCTGCTTTGGTGCTCATTACTTTGGAGACTTTCGATGGTAAGTCTCAACAGCCCAGTAATTTCGCTAGCTGCAGTACCCTTCAAACCAGAATACAGTAATGTTTACACACTACTACTTAGCGGCAGAATAACTAGTACTGCGGTGGTACCTACCTAGACGATCTCCTGCTAAGGAGATCTACCACCAAGATTTGAGTTTCAAGGAGTTATGAACTGTTTTAAATTAGACTTTAAGGTTTCAGTGTTTTTTTTTAATCAGGTCCACGTAAACCAGACTTAAACATTCTTCAAGTGTTTTTCTATTGTTATTGAATACTTGGAATATTTATCTGAAACAGATTGTTCAACAGGCTGACATCAGCCTTAGTACATTATGTTTGGTTTGGTCGCGCAATAACGCTAATGTGTAATGGGACGTGTGAAGCTGTAGCAATAGCCGTTAATCTTTATGAAGAGATGAAATACATTCGAATGTATTATTATGAAGAATATAAATTGCGTGCAATGGGACAGATACGTCAGCTTTATGAGTACACACGTGTACTCATAAAGCTGACGTATCTGTCCTTATGTTCCTTTTGTTACATTATTATTTATTTTAATAATGAATGAGAAATCAAATATATTGTAGGATTTTTTATGTACATATACTTATATATACATAATGAGACGAACGAAACTAAGCAATCAGATAACTGATAAATAACTGATTTTGACAGCCCGGTTGGCACATTGGTAGCATATCTGCTTTAAGACCTGAAGGGCGTGGGTTCGATTCCCGCTCAGGACAAATATTCTATGTATCAACAAATGTTTGTTCTGTGTCTGGGTGTTCTGTATGTATTATAAGTATGCATTTACAAAAAAAAAAGTATATATGTATTCTATCAGTTATCTGACTTCCATCACACAAGCTCTGCTTAGTTTTGGGGTCAGAAGGCGCTGTGTGTAATGTCCAACAAAAAAAAAATCTTTTTTGATAAATACATATTTATTAAACTACTGTGGACGCCTCGCGGTTCCAACCGCGTAGTTCCCGTTCCCGTGGGAATTCACGGATAGAAAGTAGCCTATGTCACCCGGGGATAGTGTTGCTTTCCAACGGAGAATTTTTGAAATCGGTCCAGTAGTTTCGGAGCCTATTCAATACAAACAAACAAACAATCAAATCTTTCCTCTTTATAATAGTATAGATAGATACGTTACACCCAGACACGGAACAAACATTTATCGTCACATAAATGTTTGTCCCGGTGGGGATCGAACCTACGTCCAACAGCTCTTGAAGCAGATATTCTTCCAAATGCGCTAACAAGGCAGTCACCAAATGAGGTAATCTAATCGGTCAAGTAATCCAGATTATTTGTTTAACAGCCACACTTTGTTTATCAAAGTAGGTCAAACACATAAAACCCGGCCCTTGAGTAGTTAGTAAAAAAAATGGGGCAAACTAATTAATATTCAATGCAAGCCTAAAAATGTCGTAATCAAAAACATGAAAAAGCTCTTTCCTAAGAAGCCTTTTAAAGTTAAAGCTCTCTATAAGCTTTATTCGATGAGGAAATTCTATTTCCATTCCCATCAAATTAGCAAAACTACGAATGTTACTTTGCGTACCAATGAATTATACAACTAGAAAAGCACTTTAAAAAAAAGAAGTGTCTACAAAACTACATACATGTAACATACAAAATTTTTAGCGATGATAGCTCAGTGGTTGGCGCGGTGGGTTCGCATGCCGAGGGGCGTGGGTTCGGACCCCAACGGTGAGCTTGAGCTGCCGGTGAAGGATAACATCGTGAGGAAACCATAGCACGGTGGTAGGGTACTTTCTAGTACTCGGCTGGCTAGCTACCACAAGTTGAAAATCTGACGCCAAGCATCTAACGGTGTGTTCCGGCAGCCTCACTTAAGAGCCAGTTCCATTCCAGACTAGGTGTGCTTTACCATCTTCGACCACACCTTCACTTAACATCAGGTGAGCTGTGGTCAAACACTTAGCCTGTCAACAATTTAAAAAAAACCAACCTTTTATATGTATATTTAAAATTTTATACCAATCGATTTTTATTGAAATTTTTTTCTTTGCCAAATCTATTAATCCCACATAATTATGTATATTATAAATGTAAAAGTTTGGACGCAACAACTACTGAACGGATTTGGTTGAAATTTGGTATGGAGGTAGCTGAGACCACGGATTAGAACATAGATTACTTTTTATCCCGAAAACATGCAGGGCGCAGCTAGTATAAACTAAACTCAAATGATGTTCGTTGGTTAACGCTTAACTTGAGAACGACTGAACCGTTTTAGCTGATGCTTTTTTTATGTTTCACAATTCATCCAATGTTAAGTGACGATGTGGTCATAGATGGTGAAGCACACCCAGCCTAGAGTGGAATTGCCTTTTTTTGATGACCGTGATACTTTGAATGAAATTTATATATGTGCGAACGCTACTCAGCATTCAACTAGTAAATTAATATTTTTGTGTGAAGATACTGTTCTGCAGTTGCACTAAACAATTTTTTTTAATTGCGTCATCTAGTACATAGTACATTTATATCTCTGTTTCGTACCGTACTCCGTATATTCAATCAGTCGAATTGACAGACGACTAATTCAGATGAATGAGGTTCTGTTTGGCGATTTCTTTTTTAATTTGTTAGCTTTTTGCAATATTGCCATTAATAAATGATTCTGTTCTGTTTAGTTTTCTGCTTATTGCTTAAAGTACATTAAAAAATAACTGATTTATTACGAACGCTACACATTTTAATTTATCGTCAAAAAAATACTAACTTAAATTACCAGAACAATATGAAAAAATAATTTCATTTTTAACAGGGTTTTGCGGAACAATGGTACTAACCGAAAGGATCTAGTAATACCCATCATTACGAAAAGGGGAAAACAAGAAAAAAATAACTATTCATTACAAAAAATAGTATATTTTGACATTGTTGACGACGATGATAATGGCCTCCTTTCGGGTTTATACTACCGTTTCGCTTAACTTTGTAAGTAAGTATAGTTTAGAGTTATTTAAGAACCTTAAGCACAAAAGTTTTATTTATGTATTCGTCAATATCTAAACAAGTAAAAACTAACCTACAGAGTTCTAGCTTAGAGAGTTTTTGCGGAAGCAATGATCGAAAAAGCACCAAATATTAATTTTCAGTACCACAGTTTTTTACTCTGTCGCTGTGTATTCTGCTCTGAACCATTTTTCACCGTTGGAAATATAATTCTAATCCAGCTGAGGGCTTAAGACACAAAAATAGGTTACAGCAGCTGCTATTCTACATTTACACTACTTGTCTTAATTCATAAGGTCATAAGCACATTATATTAGACTTGTTTAACTACAGAAGATAAATTGCAGAAAATGTGTTATTTTGAATATTTTTTACTTAGACAAACGCGACCAAAAAGTAGTAGTAGTAGATACATGGTGGATATTCACCACGTACGCACGAAGCGTTTTGATTCCACTTTTTTGAGGTTGTGTAAGTTCTTAATTCTAGAATAATTCAAGAGTTTTATCAATAAGAGTGGTACTGTACTTTATGCTTATTGACAAACAGATGGGTACAAATCTCTGATAGGTATAATGTTTATAGAGAGGTTTGGACTTCTCTATAACATTATCTATTTTCTGCGTTTCAATGCACATTTGACTTTTTTTCAATAGATAAGTATAGGTGCATATGTAAACCACTAAGAGAGAAACTACAGACAAAACACACATATAATTAGATTTAAGTTAACATACAGACACAACAAATTTTAAACGTCAGTAAGAGGATTGTTTATCGTTACAGTGAAAAAAAAACCAAATGACAAATAACAGAAGCTGCTTCGCTATTATTCGTGTCATCATCATTGAACATTCCACTCAACTCTTGGAGCTACTATGCCAGCGGCCCAGAGCCTTGCTCCGGTACTTCAAGAAGCTGGGTTGGCTTGTGTAGACGCTGGTAAGGGGAAAAGCACAATACACCCCATTTGGAATATGCTTAGCCTTAAACCATGGACTATTACAGGCAATATTAGTCTCGAGTCTTTGGACATCTTTATTTATATCTGTGGCACAAAAATACTTCTGTACGGAATTATTGTTATTAATTATTGTTTGTCGGCCACAACGAGCACACGCGCGGCTTGAGTGATGAATAAGCTTGTTTCCTCTAATCACCTTTTGTTACGTTATTATGCTTAGTTATATCTGGGAAATTAGATTTGGGGTATTACTTCCCCTTATATTTTATTAATTTCCACAATTTTGCAGATTAAATAGCCTTATTAGCAGACCACCCGACTTTCAATTTAGAGGTCCTGGGTTCAAATCCACGCACCCCAACTTTTTCTAAGTTATGTGCGTAATAAGTATATAGTATTGAGATGGCTATTATTTTTTTTAATTTGTGCAGGTGAACAAATAAAAACCGGAAAATTTCAACTGTCTAACTATCACGGTTCATGAGATACAGTCTTGTGACAGACGGACAGACAGACAGACAGATAGCGTAACCTTAGTAATAGGGTCCCGTATTGCCCTTTAGGTACGGAACTTTAAAACTAAAAAAAATGTTATTAACTAGTGAAAGAACGTGAGTTCTTATTATTCTCAATGATGTGAGAAGTCTTTTTTTTATGTAAAAGTAAAGAGTATGGGAAGCTAAAAGTACTTTTTGTTTACAGTACTTTCTAATTCACTGTTTCACGTGACGGAGATTTCCATATTTAGCTAGAAGATAAAAACAAATAATACTTTAGAACTGGTGATGCCATCGGATCCGATCACACCGCATGAGACGAGAAATAAGACCAAAGAATAGCCAACCTTAGCACCATTTTTTTTAGATGATTTATTTGTACCTACTAGTATGATATTATCTTACAAATCTACGTCAAACCGCAGTCAACAGATCCTGCAATAGTTCTAAGACAAACAATATCTCTGCTGAAGCTCGTCACAGCAACACTAACTATGCAATGAGGGCAGCTAAGCGCTTCCGCGAACGCTAACTGTAGGCACATGCATACTGTATGCAAATTGGGCTCAAAACTCGAATAGTAGGTTTATAGCAGTTATGCAAGAGCGCTTCTTTCAAATTAGATCCAAGCTAACATAAAATACTAGAACAAAAATAGTGTTTACAAATTAAAACAGATTTTTTTATTGTGTCATCATCATCATCATCATTTCAGCCGTAGGACGTCCACTGCTGGACATAAGCCTCGACCATCGACCTCCACAAAGGCCGGTTGGAAGCGGCTCACATCCAACGCGTTCCTGCGGTCTTTATTAGGTCGTCTGTCCACCTTGTGGGTGGACGTCCTACGCTGCGCTTGCCGGTACGTGACCTCCACTCCAGAACTTTGCAGCCCCATCGGCCATCAGTGCTATGTGCCCATGTGTTTTAATGTGTGTACAAGGTATATATTTAGTTTATTTCCGCTCAGTTACGATAGTGATAAGGATATAAATATAGCTAAGTTGACAATATATAATCAAAAAAATATCCGAAACTTTACTTTATATCTAAAACTAAAATTTTACATATTATGTAAACTTAAAAGTACTTATTTCGTTACTTCTGAGTTGACAAAGAGCACGGACCCCAGTGTTTGTGGAGCGAATAATTATAAATTATAAAAAAAAACTTAAAAACTAAAACAAAAAATATTTTTATGTACATGCAATGAAATGAACGAGACGCTCTCCTGATTGTACGAGATAACGCATGTCCATGACCATTGCAGAAAGCAGAGCATAGCTGCTTTAGCAGACATTCAATGGCTGGTCTCAACAGCCCTGTAATTTCACTAGCTACAGATAAGACAGGCATTATTGTCAGAATAGAAAATTACATTCACGTTCGTTCGTGAAACTGCGTCCCAATGAAGTTTTCCCCCTAGACAACAGAAAAAAGATAGGTAAGTTAACAGCATAACCTTTAATCAGAGGCTTTGAAATGCCTTACTGACTGGGTGGAGTTTGTTAACAACAAAAAGATATAATATATCTAGCTGCAAACAATTCAATTAACAAAACTCACATTTGAGTTTTGTTGCCAAACCGTACATATAAGTACCAGTTTCATAAACCTCGTAACACTTTCCAACAAAATATTATCCAATCCAAAATCTATTATAACAGATGAATATAATTTATTTTGAAATCTAGATGCTTCAGTCAGAGTTAATTGACTTGAAAATCGAATTTCATGCGTAGGCGTCTTCGATCAAAAGCCGTGTACAAACTTTGAATTTAAAATTACTTTAGTTAAAGCAAATATTAATGTAGTATCACTGATATTAATGATTTGTGGAAAAGAGGTAACCTCCATACCAAAATTTTGCTCAAATTGTTATTAAAAAAATAACCTGTGTTACCTTACACACTTATCATAGGAATACCTACTTATTTACATATACAAAAACTTTTTTCTCTATTTTTGGCATCCCACTTTGTGCATGTTTCCAGTTTCAAGTGTTTTAATATTTTAAAGCATTTCATGGAATAACAAGTAAAATAAGCCTAAAACACAATCAAATTTGGATCTTAATAAAGTAGCAACAAAAATCTAGGCGGAATTGCCGGAGTTGTAAACAAAGCACTACTATTTCAAACATAAGCATTCGAAAAACACAAGTTTTATGAAATAAAGCAGCATGTAAATTTTCTACGTTCTCGTGAAAACTTTCGTATTAAGTAGCTTGTTAAAAATAATTAAATAAAATCTCAACCAATTGAGTCGGGCGAAATAATAAAACGTACTCGTGTTTTAAAATCTGCGTTTTTAAATATTGTACGTGCGTACTTATGTACGTACAATACCGTAAGGCCGTAATGGTGGACTACGGCCTTACTTTTCTCATCCTGAGAGGCGCACTCAAAGTGGGAAAGTTTATAAAAACAGGTCTGAATTGATTCGAAATCAAATCAGTCACAGTCAAGACCGAGTCAAACCAAAGTAGAAAAAAATGTTCTTTCCGTGATTTTTTTTGTTTCTATTGCAAATACAAATATTTTATTGATAACACCAATGTTACAAGTTAAATTTTAATAAAATAATTTTGAATTAAAAAAAGTTATAAAACACTGATTACATGTCAATTAATAAAAACAAAATGGCACATGTCATTTTGCCGGGTATCATTCTGAGAAACCCTGTTTTTTTATACACTAGCCCACTGCTGGGCGCGGGTCTCTTCTCATTGTGAGAAGGATAAGGCCATAATCCACCACGCTGGCCTTGCTGACTTGGCAAACTTCACATATCTTTGAGATTTTTTTTAAAGAACTCTTGGACATGTAACTTTCCTCACGATGTTTTCCTTCGCCATTTTGGGTATCATTAATCAGTCGCAATGGATGCCTACATAATTGTTGGGCAGAGTAAATGGATTAATTGATCACAATGACAGATACCTACTAGCGCCGCCCTGGACGCAATGTCGAGCGAGTATCTAAATTAATTAATGAAATGGATATGTGGTTGCAGATTGATTGAGATAATAGTATTGGTTATTAAAAATCTTGAAAGTAATTTTCTACATGGTAATAAGCCGCTAAATCCGCTGCGTAGTTTAGAAGAACTGCGTATGTAAAAAAGCGCAATGCGTCTTAATTTTGACGCGACTGCCTAAAAAAATAGAATAGGTAATGTTTTCTCTTCTAGATCCATAAAATAAGTGGTGTGTTTTATTTTATTCTACTATTGGACATCAATGAGCTCTTAGAAGCGACGCCGCTTCATGGTCGATATTTTTTTTAAATTTTTGTATTGTTTTTTTTTATAGTCATACCAACGAAGCAGCTAATACAGTTGAGACATATTAAAACAAAGTTGGCAAAAATTAAGTGCTGCCTCAATTATAGGTATAAACCTCATTCAATATGACAGTACGCTTAAATTTTTTGAAACATAATTAAATTTAAATTAAACGTCAGCTAAATTGAATTTAAATTAATTATACATTTATGAATATATTCCTCAATTCAACTCAAATGGTTTTTAAACGGTTTAAATCTACTTTCACTGTACGAACCGCTAAACAATAGAATTAGTTGCCCGAGTGGGTGTTCCCCAATACAATCTGGTTGCTTTCAAGTAGTGAGTGAATCGGTTTCTTCTAGGCGAGCGTGCTCCACCGTAGGCTGCATCTTCGCTTAACATCAGGCGAGTCGGCGATCAAACGCAAGCCGATAGTAATAAAAAAAACACGGGCAACAACAAAGACGCAACACGTAATATCGTATACCGATATCACGGATACATTAGCCCGGGGGACAAAGAGATCCCACACCAGCTGCTATCTAATCACCTACCTACGCCATGCTGCGGCTTAATTAACTCTGAAGCTACTCGCGTTGACGTCGTAATATAGATTAGCAATTAGACTAGTTCTTGTTCCATGAAGCTTGGCCAATCAACCAATTAGTTCGGTTTTATATTAATTTAGTACAAAAAAACCAGCCAAGTGCGAGTCGGACTCGCGCACGAAGGGTTACGTACCATTATCTATAAAAACGGCAAAAAATCACGTTTGGTGTATGGGAGCTCCCTTATTCATATATTCATATTCATTTATTTCATAAATAGTATTTACATGTCACAATTAAATTAAATCAGATTATAATAATATACAATAATAATAAAATAAAAGGAATTTATTGTAGGTACAATTGTACCTATATTCCTATGCTTTATGGTCAAGGAAATCTTTGTAACTGTAAAACGTCTGATCGACAAGCCAGCGCTTCAAGCGGTACTTGAAGCAAGCCACACTCGGAGCGGCGACTATTTCATTCGGTAGTTTATTATACACTGTCGGGCCCATGACATGAGTGAGCTTGTCAGACTTCGCCAGGTTCCTAGGAATCTGTTTGGGAGCTCCCTTAAATATTTATTTTATTATTTGTTGTTATAGCGACAACAGAAATACATTATCTGTGATAATTTTTATCTGTCTAACTATAACGGTTCGTGACATACAGCCTGGTGACAGATGGACAGACAGACAGACAGATAGGGTCCCGTTTTACCCTTTGGATACTTGGATACGGAACCCTAAAAACTATATTAGAAATATAAAAACCCGTAGAAATATAAAACATAGGTACGCCAAAAAAACTTAAAAATTTGTGTTAAAACTGTGCATTCTCTTGTTTGAGTTATCTGAACCTTCGTTGGTAACATAAGCCATAGCATGGTGGTAGGGTACTTTCTAGTACTCGGCTGGCTAGCTACCACCCTCAAGTTGAAAATCTGCCATCTAACGGTGTGTTCCAGCAGTCTCACTTGAGAACCAGTTCCATTCCAGGCTAAGTGTATTTACCATCTTGGACCACATCGTCACTTAACATTAAAAAAAACTTACATTAGAAACTGGTCAACAGAGATTCATGTTAGTTTTTTTTTATGGTTGATAGGCTAGTTGTTCGACCACAGTGACGGTGTGATCGAAGAAGGTAAAGCACAGCTAGCCTGCAAATTTATGTTAGTTTGTTAGTTGTAGTAAATTTGTTTTAGCCCTAAATGTAGAGATCATAATTATTATGCCTATCCATTTGCCTGATTGGAGCTCAGACGTGACTCTTGTTAATAATACGATGTACATTGTACAGTGAAGCGATTGTTTAGTAAACTCACACACTCCACAATTAGGAAATCACGCCAGCGGTTATGCAAATCCGGGAACAAAAGCTAATTACGCCATGTGACGCTTCCCCGACTTAATTAAACTATTCCCACACGTGTCACAGATTAACGATCAGTTGCTCCCGTATCGGACAACCTCTTAGAGCAACAACACTGGCCTGTTTCATGTGTTTCAACAGATGTGTAGACTTGAACAACGTTTCCATCAATTTCACGCAGTCCTGAATTAGCATTATAAGCTATTTAAGCAATTAAATAAAAATTAACATTTCAGGCAACAAGGCAAATACAATTAAATTGACTACAATATGAGCTAGTGCCACAAGTGGCAGCCTTAACGCTAAGAGCGATCTCTTACAGGCAACCAAGAATGGAAAACAATAATTCATAATTAAGCGGTTTTTGATAACGTGTATAAAATGCACTTATCCCAATGAGTGGGGCCCACTAGGGGCATGTGTAACGTGAAACATTCTATAAAATTTGGCTAGAAATAAATAAATATCGTAGGACATTACACACAGCGCCATCTGACCACAAACTAAGCAAAGCTTGTACTATGAAAGTCAGAAAACTGATAGAATACTTAAATATATATTTTTTTGTAAATACATACTTATAATAAATACATAACACCCAGACACAGAACAAACATTGTTAGTTTGTCCTGAGTAGGAATTGAACCCACGGCCTTCAGCTCTTGAAGCAGACATTCTACCAATGAACCAACAGGGCTGTCAGAAGATGTAAAAATTCCTAAAGCAATCCCGAAGTTCAGTCCAGTACCAAGGGGCACATACTAATATGCAATAAAAATTTCGGAGACACCATACAACTCTGGCAAATTAACATTTCTCATTACGAAATATTACGAAATAAAACTTCAGTAATAAAGTTTTTATGAAGCTATAAATTAAGAGCAACACATTTCGAGGCGCGTTGCTCCTAGCTGAATGAGCCTATTGTCGTAGAACAACCCTGACACAAGAATCATCATCATCATCATCATCATCATTTCAGCCGTAGGACGTCCACTGCTGGACATAGGCCTCCCCCATTGACTTCCATAAAAACCGGTTGGAAGCGGCCCGCATCCAGCGCGTTCCTGCAGTCCTTACTAGGTCTGTCCACCTTGTGGGTGGACGTCCTACGCTGCGCTTGCCGATCCGTGGTCTCCACTCCAGAACTTTGCAGCCCCATCGGCCATCAGTTCTGCGTGCTATGTGACACGAGAATAATGTAGCTAAAGTAACAAAGTATACAGAAGGTTCAATTTAAGTGTCACATTGCAGGGCTTTTCTCCCTCCTTTAAAATTTTCCTATGAAGAAATAAATATCGTAGGACCTTTACACACAGCGCCATCTGACCCCAAACTAAGCAAAGCTTGTGTCATGGAAGTCAGATAACTAATAGATTACTACTATTATACTTTTTTTTTTAAATACTTACTTATAATAAACTGCCCGTCTCGGCTTCGCATGTGTAGACATTTAATTTTTAATTAAATTCTACTAATAAATATAGCGTATGTTACTTAGGGATGACGTAGCATTTTAATGGTGAGAAAATTCTTGAAATCGGTTCAGTAGTTTTTGAGTTTATTCGTACAAAACCCCAAAAATACAAATCTTTTTCTTTATAATATTAGTGTCGATACAGAATACCTAGACCCAGAACAAACATCTGTTTATACCACAAAATGTCTATCCTGGGTGGGAATCGAACCCACGCCCTTCAGATCTTGGAGCAGACATACTACCAATGAACCAACAGGGCTGTCAAATGTAATATTGTAACAGATTTTTGTATCGATGATAGCTCAGTGGTTACCGATCGGTTCGCGTGCCGAAGGGCGTGGGTTCAAAGCCCAACAATGAGCTTGAGCTACCGGCGAAGGAATACATCGTGAGGAAACCATAGCATGGTGGTAGAGTATTTTCTATTACTCGGCTGGCTAACTTCCACCCTCAAGTTAAAAATCTGCCGCCAAGCATCTAACAGTGTGTACCGCCAGCCTCACTTGAGAGCCAGTTCCATTCCAGGCTAGGTGTACTTTACCATCTTCGACCACACCGTCACTTAACATCAGATGAGCTGTTGTCAAACTCCTAGCCTGTCAACCATGAAAATATACATTTTTTTGTATATTTTTTATGTTTTTATGGCTAGGTGTTTAACCACAGCTCTCATAAATAAATAAATAAATATATATATGTATATATATATACTGCATCATCCACCCACAACTATCCTTTGATGTGATATTTGCGGCAGCTTTCATAGTTTCCGTAGTAGGTAGGTCGTTGTTAAAAGAACCACTTTCATGTCCAAGTGAGGGAAGGTAAATATTTAATAAGGGTCCACTAGACACGTCCAAAGGCCCCTGAAGGGCGACCGAACTTCAAAATGTGAATGAAGTTGCGTATGTTAGAAACACTTAAGTCTTATAAGAGCCACGATTGAATTGTTACTAATGAAAAGACAAGTATCTAGTTCTATTTGTATACTACTCGAAAAACGAGAGTAATATTTTCATACATTCACGTATGTATGAAAATAAAGTAAAAATAAAATAATATTTTTACAGAACTGTCCGAAATAGGAGAGTAATATTTTCATACATACATGAATGTATGTGTATGAAAATATGAAAATCAAAATATAATATAATATGATAATGTATGTATCTTTAATTTATTACACGATAATTTTTAAATGCTACGACAAATGACAGATGAATGAGACAGTTGACAAATGTGAATATATGGGGTATTGTTTGAATCCGCCATATATAATATGGTGGCAGTAGGGCTCTATTTGAAAATATAAAAAGCCCCATTTTGTTACTTGTTTTTTTAAATGGGCAGTCGTATTTTTTAATTTAATTAAATAATCATACTTGTTGAATCTTTCATATTATAAATGTTAGTTGTATATAATATTATAATATTCGTGTATGAAAATTAATCAAATGTATGAAAACACTGCTACAAATAACTCCGGCCAGAGGTGCTTTTACATCTTTTTCGTAGTACATGAATTTTACAAATAGATACGCTAGCCCCTCTGTAATCAGCAGCATCGTTTTCATGAGCGTTCCTCATATACTTTGTCGTCTACAAGTTATAGCCTGCAATATTTTCCCTTCCTACAGAATTCTACAGGCATTTCCCACTTGTGAAGCAATTTCCTAATGTACACAACCTATATAATGCAACTCACATAGCACGTAGTGGGCACTTCACCCACATACTATTATTTTACTCGGATACGTGATACGTGCGCAGAATTCTTGGCGTAATTAGAAATTCACTCTCGCAACATTGCAATAAGCTAAATGGGAAGTTTAATCATTCACCATGAACCACCTTGCACTATGAGTAAACTTTGGACATATTAAGCAACGAACGTTCTGGTTAGTCTTTGGATGGGTGACCGCGAGTCGCATTTACAACTCGGTATGTATAGTTTTTTTTGCATTTATTTTAACTTTTTTACTGATAGTAAGAAAGTCATTTGAATATTTTGGCTTTCTATGCGTTAGTTGATTTTTAATAAGATTTCAAACTTTTTTAAGCGATGACGTAATAATGTAGGCTGAACATGTATTATTATGTACGCCTTTGCCATGTAAAACAAAAAGTATACATAGCTATTTTGATTAACTTTGCCAATTGACTTAAAGTAAACAAATCTTATATCATTTATTTATTTAATATTTATTGAGAAACAAGGTGGTTAAACCAATTACATCCAATCCCACAAATTTTGACATACCAATAAAACAAAAATGTAAAATACAATTATAAAAATTAAAAAAAAACAGCCTCATAAAAGCGATATCAGAGTCCGAGTAACGATTAAAATAAAATAATTCAGATATTTTTATCAATAAAGCTAAAAACAACTCTACGTACGTGTATGGTAAGGAAGAGGTTACTATGGCTGCCATTGACTTGACATTGATAAATTTTGTTTTGGTTTGCCATTGCTTTTTTTACACACTGAAAGTAGCCCTATCCAGCCTACTATGTGACGTCACTAGAGGACAATTGAAAGTCAAGCGAGCTGAGCGATATCACATCTTCAACAGAAACGAGAGCTAGCCACAGAATTAAAATGGTTTCAGCATTTATCTTAATGTCGGTACATTCCGTGCAGAGCTACCCTATCTTGGTCACGCCGTTAGATCTCTATTATCTGGAAATTGTAGGGTATTACTGCCCAGAAGTCATAAGCGGTCTTTCATCGCACCATCGTATTGAACCAACGACAGCAAGTAAACCGAAAAGTACATTACAATTATAAAAAATTGTAGCTAAAAGATTTGTCTTAAGGTCTTCGTTAGATCTGTGAATGATTTCCTAAAATGAGTTGACTTATCTATGAGTGTATATCTATCACATCGTATGCTGTAACGGTACACAATATGAAATAGGTATGTCATGTTATAGAAAATGTTTCAAAAAAACCAGACAAGTGCGAGCCGGACTTGCGCACGAAGGATTCCGTACTATTGTCAATAAAAACGGCAAAAAAAAAAAACACGTTTGTTGTATGGGAACCCTAAATCCTTAAATATTTATTTTATTCCGTTTGTTGTTTGTTGTTATAGCGGCAACAGAAATACATCACCTGTGAAAATTTCAACAATCTAACTATCGCAGTTCATGAGATACAGCCTGGTGATAGACGAACAGACGGATGGACAGCGGAGTCTTAGTCATAAGCTCCCGATTTACTCTTTGGGTACGGAACCCCAAAAACTATGGTGACATTATTGTACATGTGTAATTATTTGAACAGATTAGTCGCTTCATTTTGTTTTCAAAATCAAAGGAACAATCATCTATTTTCAAACGCAAGCTATCATCATCATCATTTCAGCCGTAGGACGTCCACTGCTGGACATAGGCCTCCCCCATTGACTTCCATAAAGACCGGTTGGAAGCGGCCCGCATCCAGCGCGTTTCTGCGGTCTTTACTAGGTCGTCTGTCCACCTGTGGGTGGACGTCCTACGCTGCGCTTGCCGGTCCGTGGTCTCCCCTCCAGAACTTTGCAGCCCCATCGGCCATCAGTTCTGCGTGCTATGTGCCCTGCCCACTGCCACTTCAACTTGCTAATCCGTTGGGCTATGTCGGTAACTTTGGTTCGTCTACGGATCTCCTCATTCCTGATTCGATCTCGTAGGGAAACTCCGAGATTTCCGAAACGCAAACTATACGTATGTATAATTGCATATGTACTTGCTCGTAGTATCCTTGCATAAATATTCTGGCAATTTCAGTTTACGCCAACTGGGTGTTATAAAACGCAAATAACACTAGAAAACTTGGATAAATTCGAAATATTTCGGTGTTATCTCTAGACCACTATTACAGCTTTTATCACTCGAATTTCGAGAAGTTTTCTTACCGAGAATGATATCGTGCTACAGAAATGTGTTTTGTTTTATGTTTTATTGTAAATTTTGATATCTTGTTCGTAACAACGACCACATTATATACTTAACAGAAACGAAAGATTTAATCACATATCTCATCATATTGAATTGAATCATCATATCGGTGGAAAGATGAGCTCGATGCCCACAACAAGGAGTGGACCTCAATAGCACAAAACAGAGAGGCGTGGAAGGGAGGAAGAGAGGCCTTTGCCCAGCAGTGGGACAAAGTTTTTTTTTTGTAAGAAGTAATGAGACGAACGAGACGCTCTCCTGATGGTAAGAGATAACGCCTGTCCATGACCATTGCAGCGATACACAGAACTTTGAGTAACAAAACACAAAGTCCAGGGCATCACTGATTTGACGCTCATTACTTTGAGGCTTCAGATGGTTAGTCTCAACAGCCCAGTAATTTCGCTAGCTGCAGTACCCTTCGAACCGGAACACAGTAATGTAGGCTAAAATAATAAATAATAATAATAATCTCATCATATCATAGCCCGAACATATTTTAGGTGCTTACAATCACATTCATCATATCTATACTAATATTATAAAGAGGAAAGATTTGTATTTTTGTATGTAACGTATAAACTTAAAAACTACTGGTCCGATTTCAAAAATTCTTTCGCCGTTGGGAAGCTTATAATATCGTCGGGTGGCATAGGCAACTTTTTATTCTTGTATTGCCACAGAAACGGGAACTACGCAGGTGAACCCGCGAGGCGTCTGTTAGTAATAAATAAAAGCGAAAGTTGTTTGTATGTTTATTTCTTCTTCACGCTGTAACAGATTAACAAATTTGGGTATCTTTTAGAATGCAAATAGCAAATACCCTAGATTAACATGTATGCTGTTTTTTATATTCAACACGCTAGGTGTTTGACCACAGCTCACCTAAAATTCAGTGATGGTGTGGTCGAAGAGAGTAAGGCACACTTAACATGGAATAGAACTGGCTGACAATTTATGCTGCCAGAACACACCGTTATGTGATTGGCGGCAGGTTTTCAACTCGAGGGTGGTAGCTAGCCAGTGGAGTACTAGAAAGTATACCCTATCACCATGCTATGGTTTTCTCACGATGTTTTCCTTTACCGGCAGCTTAAGCAGGGTAGTTTTATCTTAGACAACATTTGTAAAATCATGTGATAACTAAAACTACAAAAACCGGTATAGCAAGTAGTTATTTTCAAATTACAGCATGCAAAGCATTTAGTTTGTTTCAGTCCCAACGCTTCCTATCTCCGATTTTGTCGAACTTGTTACAGCCGCGGCCACTTTAGCACCACTTTAGTTATTGAAACCAAAAGTTAGCAGAAGTTTCACGATCTTGTAATAATCGTGCTGGTACTGTGGGAACTTCGATTCCAGTATCACAGTTGAATTCTAGTCACAATAGTTTTGACTAGTTTCAAATGTTGAAAAGTTTGACAGCCCTGTTGGTTCATTGGTAGTATGTCTGTTTTGAGAGCTGAAGGGCGTGGGTTCGATTCCCACTCAGGACTAACATTTGTGTGACTAACATTGATGTTTGTTCTGTGTCTGGGTGTACTGTATGTATTATAAGTATGCATTTACAAAAAAAAACTATTTAAGTATTCTATCAGTTATCTGACTTCCATAGTACAAATGGGGTCAGATGGCGCTGTGTGTAATGTCCTGTGACATTTATTTATTTTGTAGAATATGTAGATAGGTACGGTAAACACACTTAGAATGGAACTGGCTCTCAAGTGAGACTGCCGGAATACACCATCAGGAGGTTGGTTTAAATGTATGTCCAGTCGATCATTCTAAATAACGTTTTTACTTTTACAATGTTCTTAAATTTATAATCAATTGACAAATGTAATAACATGATGATGATAATGATATTTTTGTAGAATGAAACTCAAACTGAAATTACTACAAGTCGGAGAATATGGCCTAAATAATGCAATAACAAACTGTACAATCTTTGATATGCTGTTTCCTTAAAACCACAAAAGTAAATGGTGGAATACGTACGTGGTCCCAGAATACGTCTTGCTACGGGCTTTCAGCATAATAAGAATAATAGAAACAAAGGCATTTTCGTAGCACAAATTTGAACCTTACTCTTTGTGCCAAAGATATATGCAAATTCATGAATTTAATACAAATAAATGTCTCGGTACGGCCTTTTGTGGTCCCATGAGATCAAGGCTGCATTATTTTCGTAGGTCCTTCCTATTTATTCTGCCCCCACTCAGGACATTTTGCAAAGCTGACAAACAGCCCAGCCCGTCCCACCTGTGCTTGCTTACTGACGCAACAAACTAGCCATCAATAATTCAGAGCACAATCTTGCGCCTGGATATTATATTAATAAAACAGAGTAAACATATCTAGGCGAAGCAGGAATATTGGGTGGTTTTACTTAAAAAACCATGTACCTACTTATAGACTTATATTGGATCGGATTTATAGACCAATTTTGCATAATTTACTTGACAAATTTACTAAAAATGTTGGTCTCGCAAGACGGGGACAGCGACATCTATACTATTATGAAGAGAAAAGATTTGATTGTTTGTTTGTAATGAATAGGCTCCGAAACTACAGGACCGATTTCAAAAATTTTTTCACCGTTGGGAAGCTACACTATCCCCGGGTGACATAGGCTACTTTTTATCCTTGTATTCCTACGGAAACGGGAACTACGCGGGTGAAACCGCGAGGCGTCCGTAAGTTTTTAGTAAATTTACATCTGTTAATAAAAAAACCACTGCAAAATATAATTGGTTTTTAAGTGTGATTATAGTACTAGAAAGGACCAACAGTAGTAAAGTACAAATAAATCAGATTAATGTTAATTTTGTGTATGGGTATTCTGTATGTCTATTAAAAATATGGTATTTACAAAACGAAGTATTCTATCTGTTATCGGGTTTCCATAGTACAAGCTTTGCTTAGTTTGGGGCTAAATGATGGTGTATCGAATGCATTAGGGTATTTGTTTACATATATATATTACGGTTCGTATTATCCCATACATCGTGGTTATTTCGTTAACCCTGCATGTATGTACAATGTACATAATGATATGCAAATTAATGATTATCAGATTTTTACTTTTACTTGGACATATCTTGCTTTTTACCAAAATTACATTTTAGATAAACGAGGATTTGTACGGCTTGGACAGAAAGACAAATAGACGGACAACCAAGTGATCCTATTTCTTTATTCCTTTTGAGGTATGGAACTCTAAAAATAGAACAATCGACCCATTGGGCAGGTCCGCCGATAGAGCTAGCGATAAATTGTTTTTGGAGTTCCGTACCCAAAAAGTAAAACAGGACCCTATTACTGAGATTCCGCTGTCCGTCCGTCTGTTTGTCTGTCTGACAACATGCTGTATCTCATGAACCGTAATAGTTAGAAAGTTGAAATTTTCACAGATGATGTATTTCTGTTGCCGCTATCACAACAAATACAAAAAAACATAATAAAATATCAAATTTAAGGGGGCTACTACACAACAAACGTGATTATTTGCCGTTTTTATAGATGGTAACGGTACGTAACCCTTCGTGCGCGAGTCCGACTCGCACTTGGTCGGTTTTTTTGTCTAAGCATGAAGCGCTTATCCACTTAGTGCTCTAGCCATTGCTGCATACCCAGATAATTACAGTATTAATAATTCACGTCTCATCGTTCCAGGACCGCTTCGACGATGACTCGTCCACCAATATGGAGGTGAAGAAGACTGACAAGCCCGGCAGCCTGTCGCCAGTGAAGCCGGCCCTGAAGCGAGACACTGGCGACGAGGACCGGCGCTCCAGGTCCAGCAGCAAGTCGGAGAAAGAGCTCCGCCTGCCTCCAGAAAAGTCACCTAGCGATGACGGCTCGTTGAGGAGGGAACGCAAGCTCTCCAAGGCTAGTGACGGTTCCAAAGATACTTTTGAAAGGTGAGTGATTCTAGTTTGTATAAACGACATCTATCAACGAGCATAAATTTACGCGCTATTTTTTTAAGCCTTACAATTTTCCAGGATACAATGGCCGTTAATCTGGTTCAGGTTATTCTAAGCTATATTTTCTGGCTCCATGATTAATTTCATCCAGACCCTTTTATTTTCCGCAGATAAACTGAGTTTTATGCTTGAAGTAAAGAGGTTATTTTACTCATCTACACAAAACGCTTTTACTATGGACACAGATATGAAAAAGCAAAAAAAAAATCTACTGTTATAATAATAAATATGTCGGAATGTCAGTATTTTAAGCACCATCGTCCGACATAGTGCTGGCGTATAACTAGAGTAATCGAGCAAAGAGAAACAGCAAATCAACAGTAATCACATTTTATTACCTTTTACAATTTAAAGTCACACTGGAGAAACGAAACGAGTAACAGTTCCTATTATGAAGGAACTGATCCCTACCACGGCCAAATGGTAAGCGCTGACGTGCAGTCCATCTAGCGCCCCTCCACTCCACCGGCTAAGCTCTGTTGTAGCACGAAGTTAACCGATAAATAATAATAGACGTCATCGCGACGGTGCTGCCATCTCTCGGAACTCGTGCTGCGTTGCGTTTCGTTTCCAATCCGTTCTGGTTTGAAGGGCTAGCTAAATTACAATTGTTCAGATAAACCATCGAAAGATTCAAAGCGTCAAAGCAGCGATGCCCCGGACTTTGTTTTGCTGCTAGTGTATCGCTGCAATGGTCATGGGCATGCTTTATCTCTTATCATCAGCAGAGCGTATCGTTCGTCTTATTACTTCTACATAATCTGTTTCTGTTTGCCTTTTTCCCTCAAGTTAAAAATCTGTCGCCAAGCATCTAACGGTGTGTTCCGGCAGCCTCACTTGAGAGCCAGTTCCATTCTAGGCTAGGTGTGCTTTACCATCTTCGACCACAACGTCACTTAACATCAGGTGAGCTGAGGTCAAACATCAAGCCTGTCAGCTATAAAAAAAAACAATAAAGAAAATCGTTGACAAGAAAAAAAAGTACTGTCAGTTATCTGACTTCCATAGTTAGTACTATGGAAGCTTTGCTTGTTTGCTTAATTTGGGTTCAGGTGGCGGTTTGTGTAATGTCCTACGATATTTTTTTTTCGAGTTCTTGTCCAGAAATTGGTATGCTATTGAATCTGGTGCTTAAGCAGAAATTTCAAATATTCAAAACAACTTCGTATTCTGAATCAAACAATAATGACCTCAAGTCACGTCAAGTCAAGTCGAGTTAATAAATATATAACTTAATCGTTGCCATGACGTGGCAAAAACAAATAACGTTAGCACACTAGTCTTAATTCATCATCACCCCTTTATAAAGTTCAATAATACAAATAGGATTTCTGTTAGAAGAATTATAATCTCATAAAATAGTATACAATCTAATCTCATTTCATGTTTGTTTAATGTATTCTACTAAACTGTGAAAAAGATTTTGATATAGGTTTTAGATATCTTTTTAATAAAAACAAATGTTGATACATATTTTATGTCACTAAATAAAATAGAATATAAGATAATAATAAAGACAAAATATTAAATGTCAAACCCAAATAAAAAAAAAACGATAAAATAAGATGTCAAACTCAAATTAAAAATTACAAATAACAATTAAATTAAAATCAACTAAAAGAGACAACCTATACCTACCCAACCCACCTATATTGTCACCTACATAAATATTGCGGTTTGGATCCAGAATGCCCAATAGGTATGTAGGTACCTTCGTCTAGTATTGCATGATTGGACAATCTAAATCCATATGTGATAATTATTGCAGGCAGCTGTTGAAACTGGCCCGCACCCGGCACAGGGAATTATGATTGCATTTTCTTTAATATTTTCCATAACTTCATTTCTTCAAATCAACACAAAATTCAGCAAGCTGTGAAAACAGGGCGTGTACCAGCCACCGTAATCCGGTCCAAATATGCGAGTTGAGCTCTATTCCCACACTATTCCTGTGAGGGCGCATGAATACTTAACTCTTGATCCGGACCCACGGATGAGACTAGGGATGGGGTTAGCTTTGAGAGCCGTATAACAATCCTACATCTATAACGTAACACATAATTATACGAATACTGGAGAAAATATCTCTACAGAGCAAATTATATTACACACTCGAAGGTTTTATGTTACAGTAATGAGACTAATCTTCTAATGATTCTCTTACTTCTATTTGTAAAAACGCGTCCAGCATTTATAACGTTACTAGCGACCCGCCCCGGCTTCGCACGGGTATAATGTTGATACTAATGTGGTGCATGCATATATTATACAGTAGCGGACGCCTCGCGGTTTCACCCGCGTAGTTCCCGTTCCCGTGGGAATACAGGGATAAAAGCCCATGTCACCCGGAGATGTACCTGCCCAACAGTGAAAGAATTTTTGAAATCGGTCCAATAGTTTTTGTGTTCATTCGTTACAAACATACAAAAATACAAATTTTTCCTCTTTATAATATTAGTGTAGATTTATGTCGTATCACTAGCGTAATTGGTAACACAATATAAAAAGGCTTAATTTAAAGATCGATAATAATAAATGATTCCTATTTCACAGACAAGACTCGAAGCCGACGTCTCTGGGTTCGCCCAAAGTCTCTCGGAAGTACTTCACGAACTGGAAGCAGGCATGTGACAAGACGAAGGACCGGACCAAGGAACTGCTGAAGCGGTGGCGGACGTTGCCCGAAACTGAGGCTGAGGACGGGCAGATGCAGCCAGCAGAAACTTCGGAGGAGGAAAAGCAACACGGCTGGAGCGTGCATGTTTGGAGTAAGTACCCAAAATCCCGAATTAATCGAACACGAAAGTAAGTTAAGTACCTATATTAGCTGCGCAAACCGCTTTGCATAAAAAAAATAAAGCGGAGAAATAAAGTTGTCCCCGGTGCGTGCTAGGATAAATTAATAAATATCATACACACAGCGCCATCTGACCGCAAACTAAGCAAAGCTTGTACTATGGAAGTCAGATAACTGATAGGATACTTAAATACTTTTTTTTTGTAAATACATACTTATATAAAATACAGAACACCCAAACATGGAACAAACGTTTGTTTATGCCATAAAATGTTTGTTCTGGGTGGGAATCGAACCCACGCCCTTCAGCTATTGAAGCAGACATACTACTAATGAACCAACAGGGCTGTCGAAAAAATAAATAAAATATTATTAAAAATAAAAGATTATTCTTGTCTGCTTCCACTTAGAACGCTCTAACGTCACAGCACGACGGTTTGTAGTGATGTCTGAGCGACTAGTCAAGCACGTGACGTGCTAACAGATTCTAAATCTAAAGTAATTTTAGTGCATTTATTCCCCCAATCAATTTACAGTGATTTTAGAAGTACAATGTTGACGTCAGCAAAATTCAGCTGCTCTTTAAAACGTTCAGCGACTACTAAAATCTATGGAGCAATTGATATTTTATTGTCATTTCAGAGTTGTGTCCGTAGCAGTTGTTTTTAATTTTTAATTATCAATACAACAACCCCATTTCAGCTTAGTACACAAGTTTAACAAATTCAGGATCAGCCCGGTTTTTACCGTCCCACTGTTGGGCACGGGCCTTTTCTCATCGTGAGAAGTTTATCAAATTAACTATGTTCAAAATGTACGTAAAATGTTTGCAGAATTTTTCAATCGAGGACCAAATAAACGAGAAAGAAAACTTCATTTTTGAAACTGTATTTTTACCTACAAGTGATCGATTGCTACAATTCTCGGTTCAGAAGATATTCTTATAAGTATCCCTTGGGACACTGCCTATACAAGGTGTTGTAATTAAAAACTCACTATAGGCGATGATGTACTGGTTTAATTGGGAAAAAACGCTTTTGAAATGCAGTTTAGAGATAAATAGTGGACAATGTAATGTAGTAGTGTTGATTTTTACGCATTGCTTCCAGAACTCCATCGAATATTATTCTTTTTTACTTGACGTTGACAGTAACCAAAACAAAACCACAGACACTCATAGAATTTTGGCGGGAACGCGTAAAGATCTTTGCTTCAACACGCATTTAGGAAAAATCATAACCTAAGATGAATGGCTACAATAAATTCTGCGCGTCGTCACAATTGCTAAACAATATATATGTTCCTCAGAAATAATGACAATTAATGTTTCGGAAGAGCCATTTCCTGCAGGTCAATATTTCTTTAACGCTTGGCCGGAAGCTTTTATCGAAACAGTTAACGTTTGGGAGGAGCGAGCTGTTTACGTGCTACCAAAAAGCGGGCAAACCGTATTGAACTGGCGCCTCAAAGGTTCCGTATCACCGCGAAACATTACAGTTTATTATACATATTTGTACTGTTTTCGGTAACAGATAATAATTATAATCGTCACAAGTGTATTACATACGATTCAGTAGCTTTAACATATAAATTTGTAAAAATTACGTATCTAGTAAATAAATTATAGGAAAATGAAGCAGCAGTTTCCAATTAGTTCCAACCCGGGGGGTGCTGTCCCACTTTTCATACATCCCACTCATGTTATAAATGTGCTAGTTTAGATGGATGGATGGATGTTGGTTACTCTTTCACAAAACTACTGAACGGATTTAGATGAAATTTGTCATGGAGGTAGCCAAGACCCTGGATTAACACATAGGCTACTTTTTATCTCGAAAACATGTAGCGAGTAACACCGCAGGGCGCAGCTAGTTTCAATTAAATCTTCGTCACTGTAGTAACCAACACTAGTTTTAAGCGGAAACACACTAAAAATACTCAAAATGAACTTCCGCAAAGAAACACCTGAATCAACAACCGATAAAGTCACACCAAAACCATGAAACATTTCTTTGAAAGCAATCCTTTTTACAAATTAAATGAATGCTATGTCAACGAGGTTCTCGGAAACCTTAATATCCTCAATTATGTGTAACACATAAACGGAGCCTCCACTGTTAACTGAAGTATAATAACAAATGTAATAATAAATATTGAAGGACTTTTAACACAGCGCCATCTAGCCCCAAACTAAGCAAAGCTTGTGCTATGGGAACCAGATAGCTAATACTTAAATACTTTTTTTTTGTAAATACTTACTTATAATACATACAGTACACACAGCACAGAACAAACATCGATGTTAGTCACACAAATATTAGTCCTGAGTAGGAATCGAACACACGCCCTTCAGCTCTCGCAGCAGACATACTACCAATAAACCAACAGGGATATCATTAGTTATTAGTATCAGTAAGTATGTCCGTTATGACTTATTAATTAATTACATAGCTTCATTCAAGTGTAATTGTAAGATTTTTTTTTAACAAGTGACTTGCCTGTAGCATTATTGTTATTTGTAGCCAATATATATTACTGATATTACTAATATTATACCTTTCCAAAAATTAAAAACGAAATCAAAATTAATTTAGCCTTGTTAGTTAGTTTGTGACTAACGATTCCACGGATAGCATAATATACAGAATTTTACTAAAATTATGGTGTCCATCCGTTTGCGATGGGGGTTAAAAATATGTTTTAACCCCCTACAGCAACAAAAACACGATGGTTTGAGCGCAATATTGGAACGATTCGTATTCATATCGTGCCCCACGCAACATTTTCCATGCATCAATACAACCTACGTCTTATTTGTAGGTAGAAGTTTTAGTTGTGTATACTTTTCACGTTTATTTGGTTCACTTCACTCAATTTCCACCACATTGTTGACGAAAATACGAAAGTAATTCTCGTGTTACGTGCTCAGAAGAAAAATTTGGCTGAAAAGGTGAAAATATTTGAAAAATTCATATTGGTTTGCCGGTGTGTACTCTATTTTTTGTTGAAAATGTAGTGTTGCAACAGTAACTTAGTTATTCTAAGCAAATAAGATACGCTTACACTTTAAGGGCCTTACTTATGTTGTAAAACATCGTGCATAAAGAGTTTCTAATGAGATTAATACAAAAGACTCGAAACATCGATTTGCAGAAGAGAAGAAGAGGTTATTATGAGTATTGCGTTGCGAATTCACGATTATTAACTTTTCCTAAACTGTGCGAACTGAACCAACATTTTTTGTTAAACACCACGCGGACGAAGTCGCGGGTAGCAGCTAGTGTATTATAAAAAAAAAAAAAAAAAAAAAAAATTATATAAATAAAATAAATAAGTATGTTCAAGGTATATATCTAGTTTATGTCTCGACCAAGCGCTCGATGAGTCAACACGTCCTGAGGATGCCTCGTGCAGAGGCGAAACACGTGTCGACAAAGTGGCTACTGCAGAGAGGAGAATTTTAAGTTTTAGGATTATTTTAATTAGAATTTTTGTTATTTAAATTAAATTTTTGTCAAATTAAGTATATTTGTAAGTTTTTGTCAAATTAGTTCTTGATTTTAAGTAAGGTTAGGTTATTATTTAATGAGCCATGTCAAATTAGTTTAATTTAAGTCCTCGTCACTGTTGGAACTGGAACGACTGTTAAGCGGAAATAAACTAGATATATACCTTGAACATTCAAAATGAACTTCCGCAAAGTAACGCCTGAATCAATCAATTATAAATAAGTATGTATTTACTACAAAAAAAGTACCTATTTAGATATGCTATCAGTTTTCTGACTTCCATACTACAAGCTTTGTTTAGTTTGGTGTCAGATGACGCTGTGTGTAATGTTCTATGATATTTCTTTATTTTGTTTATTGCAACTGACAATAATAAGAGAATCTACTAAATCACATGTCTAACTAGTAATATAAGTGCCGTTAGTTCAAGTTCGTCACTAAAACCTGTTGGTATTATAAGTTTATTGAACTTTAAATTAGTAGAAATATTACGTCTAGAAGGCTAACTCTTCAAGGATATCTTCATAGTTTTAGTCTGTAAACGTACAAACAGATTATATAGGTACAGATATTTTGCCGTCAATAATGTAGGTAAACATAATATTATAACTCACAAAAGGTCTTCAAGTAAGTTAGTAGGTACCACTTGCAAGGTGTGCTTTACCATCTTCGATCACACCGTCACTTAACATCAGGTGAGCTGTGGTCAAACAACTAGTCTGTCAACCATAAACAAAATTGTTCTCGCCTGTACAACAGTGATATTATTGACAGGATTTTTTACTCTCCTTTGCCATCAGCAAAAGCAGTAACATGTTAAGAAACAAATATTTTCAATACTCGTGTAAATAATTGCACAACACCTAACATGGACGTGCTAATACCTATCTAGTGGATATGTTATCCTATTTATTGAACCAGCCGATTAGAACATCGAGCCCCCACACGTCACGAAGTCACAACCAATCGATTTTTATTAGCACTGGCTGGATTTAGATACGGAGGTAATATACCTACGATAATAGAGATAGGGCACTGGTTAGAAAAAAAAACATTACAAAACATTTTTTTGTAGAAAAGAGTAAATTCTTTTTGCATCGTTTTTTTTTAATGTTTATTTTTTAACGTCATAAAAGGACACAGCGCCATCTAACCCGAAACTAAGCAAAGCTTATACCTTCAGATAACTGATAGAATACTAAAATACTTTTTTTTGTAAATACATAGTTATAATAAGACATTTCATAATAATATGAAAACATACAAATGCATATAATCCGATGGACATGGTCTACTTATAATAGGTACATGCAGAACAGTCAGACGCAGAACAAATATTTGTTTAAATAATGTTTGCCATGGGTGGGAATCGAACCCACGCCCTACAGCTCTTAAAGCAGATATACTACCAATGAGCCAACAGGGTTGTCTTATTTAAAATACGCATACGTCACATACCTATATTTCCGAGGTGTTTGTGTGCGTTTATATAAGACTAGCTAAAATTGTAGGACCAAGGCGTCTACATTTATATCAAAAAACTTTTTCGATGAAACAGCTTATTTTTTATGATTTCAGAGTTGATGCCTTAGTAAAAGTTGTTTGTAATGATGAATACTATACCCCTTTTTCGGTTTAGTACAGACCAGGTATGTAACCCTGTAAACTACCTGGTATCAAATACATAAATGTACTAGGTACCTGGTACGTACTAGATGACGCGTTCGTTATGTATACCTACTCACTTTAGCTCAACTGTAGAGCAGTGTATTCACCTTTTTTTATGTAAAAAGTAATGAGACGAACGAGACGATCTCCTGATGGTAAGAGATAACGCCTGCCCATGAGCATTTCAGCGATACACAGAACTTTGTGTAACAAAACAAAGTCCAAAGCATCACTGCTTTGGCGCTCATTACTTTGAGACTCTCGATGGTTAGTCTCAACAGCCCAGTAATTTCGCTAGCTGCAGTACCCTTCAAACCGGAACACAGTAGTGTTTAAAACATACTACCTAGACGATCTCCTTGTTCAGAAGTTCATAGAAAACATCAATCTATTTAGTGAATACAAGACACGTCCCGAAATTGATTTGATTGAGATTATTTCTGTCATAAACAAAACATTACGTATGACAAAGTCAACTACAGGAAAATCACGTCGATTGATTGGCGTCTTGTATACGCACTTTTTTGTTTTGAAGCACTCTTTTAGACACGGATAATTTTAAGAATAATACTTACACGAAAGTGATTAAAGTCAAGGTCCTGTGTGTTTACCAAGTCATAAATTTCCCCCTAATTAGTTGCCACTTTAGTCGATAATAAAATTTATTCACGATACGCGTTTGCCTTATCTTGTTGATAGCCAAATAGGAATGTGAGACGTCACGGATTGGCATCGTCCAACCTAATAATCCGGTTAATCGAGAGATTCTTAATCCTAATTGCCACAAACAACAATATATTATACTCAACGTTTATTTTGTGTGTTAAGCGCATACTGTAGGGTCTACTATTTTTTCGAATCGAGGCAAAACTTACGACTTTTCTCTCTCTTTCTCGATGAGGTTTATTGTGAACCGAAAAATGAAAACTCTTAAAGAAATTTGCACTCTTTATTTATTACTATTACTTATACATATGAATTTGCCGCCCTCTTCAATGATTGCCGCCCAAGGCACGCGTCCCAACAACAATGAGCTTGAGCTACCGGTGAAGGAAAACATCGTGAGAAAACTACAGCATGGTGGTAAAGTACTTTTACTGGTTATCTACTGCTAAGCAACTTAAGGTGTCTTACGGCAGGTTGACTTGAAAGTCAGTTCCATTCTAGGCTGGTTGTGTTTACCATTATAAAACACACGATTATTTGATATCAAATAAGCTATGGTCAAACACCTAGCCAGTCAATTATGAAAAACCCTTACATCCGTAGCTGATCGTATAGTGCATTATGCACTCACCACTCCTGGTTAGGTTGATTTTTTTATTTGAAATCAAAATGTATTTATTTTCTAAGTACAGATGTCAAAATGTTGGTATATAAATTGTTAAAACTTCGCTTAGACCGTACTTAACCCAGTATTGGATGCAAAAATTTAATAAAATAGATTTACTTACTAAAACAATGTAAAATTGGATAAAATAGAATTAATTATTAAATAATGTCAAATTTGGATTAATTAAACGTCGATCATAAGAAACACGACGGAATACAAAGTTAAGGTATATCAAGACATGTGATAAACGTTATACGTATACAATAGATAAATTAATAAATGATAAAAAGCATCTCGTTTAGGTATCATGTAAATTTATATGATAAAGCTTTTGGATCAGTGTGATTTACAAGAATAAAAGGATACCTTTCTCTAGAAGTATGTTACAAAACTGGATAATCACAATCCCATATAGTACGATAGTACACAAATAAATAGTAACTGTGATGTATGGTGTATATAATTAAGGTAGGAATTTATAAACTTATGTTCACCTACCTTCCTACATAAATGAATTTTTTTTTTTTTTTTTTATTAATTTGCCCCTTCGGGCAGGCTAAAGCTATAGAGCCATACTGCCTTGTCTTAAGTGTTATTTCTGCTGTATCTTAGCTATAGTTATCGTCAAAGTCGTCTTTGTCAAGTCCAGTTCGTGTCAGTTAATTCCAGTCATGCGTTAGTAAAGTAGTGGCAACTTTACTATAAAGGTTCGATGGAGTTTTGGAAGCAACACGAAAACTCATGTTTCACCACATTATATCATTTTCCCACACTCGCGCTTGTAATTCGGCACTTTATGAATAAAACACCACCATTTTTATGCATAAACACTCGACAAAACACTAGTTTTGGAAAAAAAATACAACGGAGCGACACGACTCTTCCCGCGTTCCCGCCAAAACTCATAAATGAATCAGTCTTGTATCCAGTGCAATGGTAGTTTTACTGATCATTTACATTGGCGCAGTCGGTAGGATGTCGGTCGGTAGGTCGGTGGTTCTTATAAATTCCTACCTTAATTATATACACCATACATCACAGTAACAAACTTCGACGCAATCGATCTCGTCTATCCCAATCTCGAAGAGCCAAACTAATCAAAAAGAAATTCCTCAGCACATATTATAATAGTATCTTCCACACTAACACGTACAGTACCTATACTATATCTATCCGTTTTACACTGACAATAGTACAATATTTGTGGCGTAGCTTCGCTAAAAGATCACGGAAGTTAAGCAATGTTACGTTCCGGTCAGTCTTCAGATGGGTGACCGTGAATCACTTTTAATTCTGGAGCACTGTCGTGGTAAAAATTGTAGGTTGAGGTTGTTTATTTTATCGTCATTGTTATCAGTTCTCTGAATTGGCTTCCACTACTGAAGCAAATTTAAAGACATACTAGCTGGGCCCGCGGTGTTACGGGTTACATGTGTTCGGGATAAAAAGTAGCCTATATGTTACTCCAGGGTCTCTGCTACCTCCATACCAAATTTCATCCAAATCCGTTCAGTAGTTTTTGCGTGAAAGAGTAACATCCATCCATCCATCCAAACTTTCACTTTTTTTTTTTATTGATTGACAGGCTGGGTGTTTGACCACAGCTCACCTGATGTTAAGTGAGGTGTGGTCGAAGATGGTAAATCACACCTAGTCTGGAATGGAACTGGCTCTCAAGTGAGGCTGCCGGACAACATCGTTAGATGCTTGGCGGCAGATTTTCAACTTGAGGGTGGTAGCTAGCCAGCCGAGTACTAGAAAGTACTCTACCACCATGCTATGGTTTCCTCACGATGTTTTCCTTCACCGGCAGCTCAAGCTCATTGTTGGGGTTTGAACCCACGCCCTTCGGCATGCGAACCGACCGCGCTAACCACTGGGCTATCATCGCTACATAAATATAACATTTATAAATATTAGTGGGATTCACGTTAAAACCGTCAAGTCAATACAAAGCAGATTAATTTTGACACTAACGCTGGGTCCAGCCTATATGAACTTACATACTGGTACTTAGTTGATAGGTAAGTTGGTTCCCTTGTGCATTATTGAAGAGGTCAATTAGACATCTGGCCCATGTCACGGCAGCATCGATCCGCCTATTTCAGCTTCACACCGCTCTGTATACGTTTCAATAGACTACCTTAAGTACGACTACCTAAAAAGTCAATGTATTAACATGTTGCTAGTTAGATATATCAAAAACTCGCGACACGCTTAGACATTTCAAAATTCAAAAAAAATAATTAAAAACTGAAAACTATACCTAAAATTCGCCGCATAGCTAGGAAAAACTAAGCGAAACAGTTTTCCAAACATGTGCACAAATGCGTTTTTATTTTTAACTCGTTTCAAAAAGGTTTCGCTAACTTCAAAAAGGTTTTAAACTAAATAGAATGAAACAAAATGTTTTAAAAATATCACCAAAAGTCAAACATCACTCAAAATCTTTTGTAGGTAAACAGAAAAGCTTTGTCCCGTTCCGTCCCCTGCATAATTGAGCAAGTTTATTAGGATATCGGCTTGTGTCAGGGATCGATCTGCCTATTTCTGTCGCGGGTCGACGCGGCCGCTCGATTGTTTGCCTTGACTCACCTCTATTTGTGCGAGCAGTTTTTTGTTTGACGTAATAATGCAGTTATATTTTTGTTTCGACCATTCTTTGCGTGCACTGCGCACTGGATGTAAGCCGAATTATCTACTTATTTTTTGTGCCATCACCATAATTACTTTTAACAATGTATACATTCAGCTTTACCTACCAGAGTTACTGGAACTTTAATAATACTGTAATGAACCAAATTAAAATTACCACAATAGCTGACCATGTTACATTGCACGCCACATTTATAGCACTTTACACTTTTTAAAATTATTGTGGTAGACTGAAAAGACGAAGTAGAAGATCAGAGTGGCTAGCATAAATAATTCGCGAAATTTATATAGTACGTAAAAGATATTTTTTTCTTTGTTTTTGACGTCGCGCTTTATGCATTTGTCAGTGTCAAATTTTGATTTTTAAGTATCATGAGTTAAATGAGTCACAGTCAAAGTCACACAAAGTAAGTCTTAGTCGAGTCCGGTCATACAAGTTATACGCTAGCAATGATGTGTTACAATTTTAAGTTATGCCAAACACCCAACTGTGTGTTTCGGCTTCCTCACTTGACGAGCCAGTTTCATTCCAGGCTAGGTTTGCTTTACCATATTCGACTCTACCGCCACTTAACATCAGGTGAGCTGTGCTTAAACCTAGCATACGACCATAAAAAAATTGTTTTGAATAGTAAACATCGCGGCGACGCGACCTTTCAGCGTTCCTGCTAAAAACTCAAAAGATAATCGTGATAGATAGATAGAAACTCTTTATTCTGCACACCAAAAACAGACAAAACGTACATAGAGCCAAAGAACACAACACAAAACAAAACATACCCCTTTCTTTAACATACATTATGTGAAAAGGAAGTTACCAGTTACTCCCGCCAGGGGCGCTGTCCCACTTTCCATATTTTTTTTCTATAGACTAATAGCCCCTGATAGTCGTCCGCAAGTAGACTTGTTAAACTGGTTTGCAAATGACACTTCATTTTTGTCTCAATATTGTGGCTTGCTAGCCCAAGCTTATAATGTAAGATACCTATACTTTTACAGGTACTTTATTTAAACTGCAGTAGAGTGAAGTATGATTACGATTCTCTTTTCGATGTCATATGAATTTTAACAGCCATTTTCGTGATCGATGCGGACTATTTCAGTCGCAGCCTGGCACCGGTCGAGTCTCCGCTTGTTTATTCAAATTATATCAATGCGAAAATAATTTTCCTGTGCGACGAACTTATGTTTACAGTTGCGTGAGGGAGCCACTTGTGCTGAAATTATGTGCTTGTTGAACTCTTAGGTGCAGATTTTTTTTCTACAGTTAGTTAAGTTGTTTGGAGTTAAAAGTGTTTTATGGTATTCGTGATGAAAAAGGAAAGAACAGGAGCAGTCGGGCGAGGTAATGATTTTTGTTGAAAATATCTTACTTTAAAATCTATTTATGTAAAAAATCTCGTGTCACGGTGTTTGCGATTGCACTCCACCGAAACGGCACGACAGATTTTTATAAATTACTAGCTGCGCCCCGCGGTGTTACCCGATATACGTTTTCGGGATAAAAAGCCTGTGTTCTAATCCAAAGTCTCAGCTACCTCCATACCAAATTTCATCCAAATTTGTTCAGTAGTTTTTGCGTGAAAGAGTAACAAACATCCATCCATGCATCCACCGATTCATCCAAACTTACACATTCGTAATATTAGTGGGATTTTATGCATATTTGGTAGGTGTGAAAATAGGTCATGAAGTATATTTAATATCGCTAGGTGAATAGCTACTTTTTATCCTGAAAAAATGTAGCGGGCAACACCGCGGGACGCAGCTAGTAATCTTATAAATTTACTAAAAATACAAAAAAAATAGCATTATAAACATATCTGGTCTTAAAAATACATTTTTCTATGTCATCTTGAATTTAAATGTATGTCAAGTAAATTATTAAAAATTACGTTTTTACTTTAACGATTTTGTTGAATATGTTATGAACTGTTATCAGACAATAGAGACTTGGATTTCAGATATTTTGGATTAACACAAGTGCTTTTTATACCGAAAAACGTGGGGTAATGCTTATTCTAACTAACATTATACAATTGAAAGTGAGTTTTTTTGTTAAGCTTTTACGTCTTGACTATTCTACCGATCATCATGATTGCATACATATTATCAGGGGTACAGAAAAGGATATAGGGTACCTATTCAGAAAAAAAAATTGTACCGAGGGATAAAAAAAATACATTAACGCGAGCGAAGCCGGCGGCAAAAGCCAGCGAATACAACAAAAGACTGAAATTCAATAAAACATTAAAAAGCCAGTTATACAACTTTTTTTTTGACATTACACACAGCGCCCTCTGACCCCAAACTAAGCAAAGCTTGTGCTAAGGAAGACAGGTAACTGATAGAATACTTAAATAGTTTTTTTGTAAATACATACTTATAATACATACAGTACACCCAGACACAGAACAAACATTTGTTTATATCACAAAATGCTTGTCCTGGGTGGGAATCGAACCCACGCCCTTCAGCTCTTAGAGCAGATATACTACCAGAAAACAAAAAAAAACAATAAAAAACTAAAGTTCATTAAAGCATTGAAAAGACAGTTATGCAATAAAAGACTAAAGTTCAATAAAACAATGAAAAGCCAGTTATCTAATAAAAGACTGAAAAGTTCAATTAAACATTGAAAAGGGAATTAATAAATGCGTTGCAGTGAAAAATTTATTGGAACAATAAAGTTGTCCTGTTGTATGGATCCGACAAGTTTTCAAATTACGCGGAGTTCCACCATTGCGTACCAACCGTACGAAACTGGCAACTTTTCGAATTAAAATAATGTTGCCAACTTTGATTCTGTTCACATTATGAAAATCATTGTTTGTTATGATAATAAAAATAATATGTGCACATGAGAGCCTAATGTTTTAATCTCTCCTATAAACTGAGATTATTTTATATGTGACATAATAACTTCATTGACATTTTCATTTTCATTATTTGACATGTTATGATTTTGACATTTTTAGATATGAATGGAAAATGACCTGTAACTTTGGTGTTATTAATAAATGATTTGTATTTGTATTTGAGATGTAAAATGAATAGAACACAACATGTTAAGCAAAAAGAAAACGTCGTGAAAAAACGTACGGTTATGGTTACAGTTTTTTTTGCGGGAACACGGAAAAATCATAATATGTACATGTATAATAATGATAACAATATTTTAATTTTTTTTTTATTTTTTAAAAAAATTAAAAAATAAGAACACAAATAAATACAAAAGATTAAGTGACGATGTGGTCGAAGATGGTAAAGCACACCTAGCCTGGAATGGAACTGGCTCTTTAGTGAGGTAATAATTTATTTATTTAATTAATATTACATGACCCTTAATCAAATAATATCCGTAAGACTTTTCACACAGCGGGATATAGCTCCAACCTAAACCGGGATAACTGATAGTAACTGATATATGTATACTCTTTTAGTATATACCTATAGCTACATACTTATAATACATATAGAACACCCAGACACAGAACAAATTATCGTCACATAATATGTATATGTATATATTTGTCCCGTAGGAATCGAACCCACGCCTTACAGCTCTTGAAGCAGATATTCTGGCAAATGATCTAACAGAGAAGTCGAATAATATGTCATCTATCTATCTTCTACACTATTATAAAGAGGAAAGATTTGATTGTTTGTTTGTTTGTTTGCTAAGGAAATCTACCACCAAGTAAAATGTTAAATATGTAACATTCAGCTTCAAAAAATACTTCCGCCTATTTGCTGTGAAAACATATCTCAGATGCACGCTTTTTATATCCGACGTAAAAGAAAAACAACTTTGGAATAAATACCTATGTTGAATGACACGGCAGCCGCGATTTTCCTCTATACCCACTCGATTCTATGCCTTACCTATTCTCGTCTGCTGCATACATTGAAACACAATCGAAATAAGCAAAGAAGTTATAAAAAGAAGCACCATAAAAAAGGATTTATGTCTTTTTGATTAACGGTAGTGAAAATAATAGTAACATGATTTGACACTCTCTTCTTAATCTATCTATCTATATGTCTGTCTATCTATATATTTTGTAGCGATGATAGCTCAGTGGTGAGTGCGGTCGGTTCGCATGCCGAAGGGCGTGGGTTCAAACCCCAAAAGTGAGCTTGAGCTGCCGGTGAAGGAAAACATCGAGAGGAAACCATAGCATGATGGTAGAGTATTTTCTAGTACTCGGCTGGCTAGCTACCACCCTTAAGTAAAAAAACTCCGCCAAGCATCTAACGGTGTGTTCCGGCAGCCTCACTAGAGAGCCAGTTCCATTCCAGGCTAGGTGTGCTTTACCATCATCGACCACATCGTCACTTAACATCAGGTGAGCTGTGGTCAAACACCTAGCCTATCAGCTATAAAAAAATAAACTATTATAAAGGGGAAAGATTTGTTTGTATTGAATAGGCTCCGAAACTACTGGACCGATTTCAAAAATTCATTCACCGTTGGGAAGCTACACTATCTCCGTGTGGCATAGGCTACTTTTTATCCTTGTGTTCCCACGGGAACGGGAAATACGCGGGTGAAACCACGAGGCATCCGCTAGTCGTAAATAAAATTACTTAAAAATAATTGTCTTTCGAGAAAACGTATTATAAACGCCTGTCCATGACCATTGCAGCGATACACAGAACTTTAAGTAACAAAACAAAGTTCAGGGCATCGCTGCTTTGGCGTTCATTACTTTAAGACGTTCGATGGTTAGTCTCAACAGCCCAGTAATTTCGCTAGCTGCAGTACCCTTCAAACCGGAACACAGTAATGTCTACACACTACTGCTTAGCGGCAGAATAACTGGTACTGCGGTGGTACCTACCTAGACGACCTCCTGCTAAGGGCATCTACCACCAAGTAATACTAATCTACTCTACTCTTAGTGTTTTTTTTAATATATTTGATGCGCGCCTACAATCACATCTCGTATACCATGGGGATGGCTTGTAGAAAATGTTTTAGCATTAAGTCCTTCTATTGTACATGATATTTTAATAAGTGTGAAATAAAGAAATAGATTATTTTTGCCATTTATTTTATGTTTAAATTTTTATAAAAAAAAGGGATTGTTAACTATTTTGATTACCTACAGCGCCATAATTAGCATGCGCCGAAAGCTTTATAGAAGAATACTACCTAGCTACCGTAATCTTAAATCGATTATTTTCTCGGTTTACGGCCCCGAATACCATTACTCCTATGAGAGTTTCCTCTACCTACGTGTATCGAATTTTAAACAGAAATATCAGATCGCTTTTTACCTTTTTTCTTTACGTCTTTTCTAACGTCGCTCTCTTTCAGATCCGTACTCCAATAAAGCAGATACGTTTTATTCTATTTCTATTTCTTTTACATAAAAAGTACATTGAAATTCCATTTTCGTATGGGACGTCGCTCGTAAAACCCTTGTCATTATAAAAGTGACATTTTTTTGTTGTTTCATAATTTCTTTGTAATGTTGTTTACGTTATTATTAGAGATTTTCATGAAAGCACAACATATTACGTGTGGTCAAATGGTTGCCCATGCACAGGATGAATATTCTGTTATAAATAATTCAGAGTCTGAATTATTTGGTAGTTGGAGCAAATTGTGGGCTTTCAGAACGTGTGGAAAGCACACGATCCCGAAAGTAATCTTCATCTATCAAGTAAAAAGGACCCGAGGTTGGAAAATGGTTCTTTGGAGATTCCTCACGGAGAATCCTAACTAGAGACTATTTTTTACTTGGGTTAAAAACGACAAAGTCCATGTTAGAATTTATGTTTAAACGAGTAATTTTACTAAACTCATATCCATAACCAAATTTAAGTGGTTTAAGTAGACGTAGTAGTTAGGGTTCTCTTATAAAAAATGTTATGCTGTATCTGTTCGATTGAATATCAACATAATTTAATGTTTGAAACCGGACAATTGCATTTATCAATGTTAGCGGGTAAACGCATTTTAGTTATTTGCCGATTTGGTAAAAAAACTCATAATTATGTCAGTTTGAGCTGGCCGACGCGGCAGTGGCGAGACGGGCTTGAGTGCCTTTTGTGTATTTAATTTCAAGTTAAATCGAACAAGAATTGTAAAATTGATTGTTGAATTTGGGCGCAGAGGCCAATACAATTTTTTTTTTTCAGTACGAACGTCGATGTGTGCAATTGTTGTGCTGCCCCACGTGCTCATGAAACAAATTTTAAAATTTCTCTGTGTTCAACAGCATGCACACGAAATTTTGTATACCTATGTACACAAATTAATTCTAATTGCTCGTTTTAAATCGCACCGTTAACTGATAGCAGCACATATCAAAGTTCGTTTTTCAAATTATTTTTTACTGTTCATTTCTACATTTTACCCTAGGATAAATTTACTAAAGGGTAATAGTCAAATCGCATTTGACTATTTTCTTAGTATTTTTTTTTAATGTATGAAATAGATTTACGAGTACCACTAGGCCGAACATGTTGATCTAGAAGAAATGTGTTCTTTCTAGCTTTAAAAGTTACCAAATTGTAGTTCTCAGGGAACACAGACATTGGAGTTGAGTTTTAATATCACAATTTTTTTATTTTTTTCCATAATGATTTTACTGAAATGGTCTGCTGTTATGTGACATGTAAAAATTCAAGTCATAACTTTTTCACTACCAACGCAAGGTATTAAAGTCAAAATACAAGTGCGAATGATTTGAATCCGCTTTGTTTAAAATATTACTGAATCCGACAACAGGCCTGAAGCGATATCCAAGTTTTATTATTTTTGTTTAGCATCCAGGGAATAAAGGAATAGAGCTATCTCTACAGTTCGATTCGTTTGCGCTTCCATCATGAAATATTAAACGAGGCAGCCTACAAACGGAATCTATGCAAATATTGAACTCTCACAAAAAGGAACTTACAAAATGCTGTCTACTTGGAACTTGTATCGTGCTGATCACAATACAAATTCTGTAAGTTTCATTCTTCATTATGTCAATTTAATCAAAGAATTAAAATTTCAGGTCTACTGAGCCTAACCATCGAATGTTTCAAGACAACGTTGCTCTGGACTTTGTTCTAATTGTTTTAATAATTATATTTTCACTACTGAACATCAGTCTGGTACATCATTGAAATTTGGAAGCAGTATACACAATAAAGGATGGCATAAAACATTACCTTTTTTTATCCTAAAAATGTCGCTCTATTTATAAAATCGCCAAACAACACTTACATTCTATGTAATATTGAATCTCTATTTGGTACGATTTCCTTTCACATTTTTTCAAATACTCGTAATAATAATCAGGTGACCCGACGCTTGGTTTCCACTATTTAATTTTCTCATTAAAAAAAATGTATGAACGTGGATTACACACATCCCACTTATTAAGATTTTCGGTGAAAACGATACAATTTACCGCAAAAGAGAGTCTCAAAATAAGATTGAAATAGGTACTTATTTCAAACTAAGCTATCGCTGCAAACATTGTTTACTTGCTAATGCAAATTGAAAGCTGCGGTAGAGCTAATTATTTTTTACTTATTAATTTGTTTACTGGATTATCGGATTGTTTATGTAATTCTCTTATCACAGGTATTTATTTTTGACATTTAATGAGTGATAACACGCATGCCACGTACAGATAACCTTATCGATAAGAAAGCAGGTACGTGTTTAAGAACTACGGTTTCATTTATAGTGCAAAAACTCTTTACATGATTCGACTGCATCCTAGCACATTTTAAACGTTAAAAATGATTCGATCTTTCTGTGTCTGGTATGCTGACGTTTACCTCGCAGACACACAAACTCAGTTTTTTATGAGCTAAGTAAATATGTAGACTATTTTGGTTCACGCCGAGTCGAGCCCCTGTGTTGACATGTCTCGCGTACGTCACTTGTTATTCGCGACTGGTGTGACTTGTTCATTAAAAAAAATAATGCAGAACAAACTGAGCGGTCTTTAAATATCGGGGCGAGTACGAATTTAACACAATTCGTGGCTGAACGCCGGCGAAAATGCTCAGCATGGTGATCGATTATTGTGAGTAATTAAAAAATATTTACGTTTAGTGCGGTGTTTTTATCATAAGTCAAAAGGTGGTGTCAAAGTAATGTGATTATCGATAACGTACTATCGCAAAAAAATATATAAAATAATACTTTAGGTACCTACTTATGTGCTTGGCTTAGATTTAAAATGTTAAATGGACAAACGACTTGTCTAATTACTCAGTTACTTTGAAAAAATACAGGTAAGTTAGTATTGTATTAGTACAAATATCACTTTATTGTTATATTTACTTATGAAAAAACATACCTATAATACTCATGAAACACTACATTGAATTCGTAACCACTTAGTAGCGATATAAAAATATAGATTTTTAGAAATATGTCAAAACTAAATTACTTACACGAAATATTAGTATTAACACATTAAAATAATCATACTTTAATTATTAAGTCCTATTACTTTTAGTTTTTTTTATTTGTGAATAAATGGAAAATGTGATAAACTTAATTCGAAATAAACTTTCGCAAAAAAACACCCAACTCAAGCTCTTATATCGCCATCTGCCGTAGTTTTGACTTTAGTTAAAATAAAAGTAATTTGGTCTTAATAGTCCTAAGTCTTAATAGTCTAAGTAATAGTCCTAAATTAAAATGCCTATCCCATATAATCATCTGCTGAAGATATTGCTTTCAACCGGTACATCCAGCTGAATAAAATCATCGTAGATTTCTAACCTCGAACTCTCTCAAGCAAGATATATTGCGATACAAAGTTAAGTCTTCCAGAATGTACTGGGTATTGAGGATTTTGCGAATTGTTTCAAAGACTAGAGATGTTACAAAAGAATTCATGGTAACCAGCCCAATTTTTTTTATCATTTACAAACTAGTGGTTTAATCATAGCTCACCTGGTGTTGTGATGTGGTCGAAGATGGTAAAGCTAGGTTAGGTGCTAGGCTAGGTGTGCCTGGAATAGAACTGGCTATCAAGCGAGGCTGCTGAAACACACCGTTAGGTCCTAGGTAAATTTTGAGCAATGCGAAAAACGTAACATTACATATACCTACTACTATTACTATAGCATCTATAAAAATAACAAGATGTTCTCAGGATTGCTTAGTTACTATAACAGGGCTGTTATGCCAATGATAATCAAAATAAATATAAAAACCTAGAGACATATTCATATTGATTGGTATAGTACCTATCATTTTAGTTAAAAGTAATATGAAATAATAATATATTATTTATTCATATACACATGTATATAGCTTAAATAAATAGTAACAATTTAGATTATTGCCAGCCCTATTAACCATTTTAGGGAAGAAAGTTTTATCCGAAACTTTCATTAGAGATTCCCTTTCTGTTCTATGTAAGTTCGAGTACTTAGTGGGTCTATTTAGTCAACTTTAATTAAAATTTCACTGATGAGACCGAACCAATTGTTAAATACTAATGTATTTGAATTTAAATTACTTGCATCAACGCTTATATTTTCGTGACTGGTTTTATAGAAGCTTGATAGAATAAAATACCTCTTTAGAATATGCTATTTGAGCACATCAATTTGTTTTGTTATACGGACTTCTAGTTGGTATTTCTGAGTATACCTGTTTTTTTTTAAATCGTAATGGCAAATAGTATTGTTATATTTATACCACTTCACAATTTTTTGTTCAAATTCTTATACATACAATGTTGCCAGACTGCATTCATTTTTGCTAAATTTGTTTTTTTTATTTTCTTACTACATATTGTTATTGGAGTTGTGTTTTAGTTGCCCATTTTAATGTATTACTTTGGGACGGAATCGCTTTTCTATTACCATGCCAAATATTTCTTCCTCACATCTCCGAATAAATACGCGTAGGTACATCACTAACGTGAACGAAAGCCATACCGTTTGACTTTGTTCTGCGTACGAAGCACATATCGTTTCACTTTGTTCCTCCTTGGAGTACATACAACATAAGGGTGTGTTCCAAATTGGAATTTGTCAAAACACAATGGACTCCGCAATGCGTCGCAGTTACTCCGGCAGTCCCTTGCCTGCTTAATAACTAACCCCTCGCCCCAAATCTAGGTCGATAGCTAATTTATCGTTATGCGAAAACAGACTTAGAATTCAAATTAGGTGAGACACAATCTGGATTTTATTGCGACGTAAAAAATGGCTAATGTCCTTCAACTGATCCCATTTAATTTTATTGACCTTACAAATTAATACTATTAGGGTGTAGACCTGCATTAATCTTGATAATATAATGAAGTACCTATTATAGTTGATTTTTCGTGCCCATTTTTTTTTTTTGTCGACGCATTTAGAGCTTGTGCCAGTGTCAAATGTTTTATATTTTCAAGTTTCATAAGTTAAATAAGTTGCCTTGTAGCTATAGGTGTAGTCAAAGTCAAGTCCAGTCCGTGTCAGTCAAATCCAGTCATGCTTTAGTAAAGTAGTGGCGACTTTACTGTAAGCTTCGATGGAGTTTTGGAGGCAACGCGAAAAACAATGTTTCACAACATTATATCATTTTCCCACATTCGCGTTTCTAATTCGGCACTTTATGAATAAAACACCACCATTTTTATGCATAAACACTGCAGTGACGATTTAGTTCGTCTCACCTTGGACCCTGAGATCACTTATATGTTGGCATCCTTTTTAAGCACTAACTTTAACCAACAATAAAATTATGTTATCAGCTTTGTGTGTCCGAGTCACAGTTCAAAAATTCCAACGTCATGTTATACAGTCATCAACACCCCTAAACTGTCTAGTCTACTAACGACCCCCAGGGCGTCTATTATGTCTGTCTAGGTCTTCTATATAAATATTATTCTGACTAGAGTTACACACTGTTGTTTTCTAGTGCTAACTTTAATACGTACGAGTTGTAATGTTCGAAGTTTCTAAGGATAAAATTTTGTACGAGTTGGGTATACCGATTGTCAGTGGCTATTATAACAGTAGAGCATCTTTAATCAAGTAGAGTAGTAATCAATAGTAAACAGTTTCCTTCTAGGTAAGCATGTTCCATCCCAGACCACTTCGTTGCTTAACATCAGGCAAAATGTAGTCAAACGCTAATCCATTCCGTATTAAAAAAACCTACATGTTTGAAGTTAGATTATTAGGTATAAAAATAGTGAAAATTTCTTGGCCTTACAATGTTTTCTTGTCTTATACGAATACAACGCCAAGGTCACACAAATGCATCATGGTATCTGTGTGCGAGTAATTCGTGTAAGCCAACCAAAAATTGTAGGATCAACAAATTTATTATTTATTATTATTATTAACGTGTATTCACTGATTTTCAACGCAACATTTTATCTGTTCTTTCTTTTAAATCTGTGATTATAAATAACTGGCTGAATGAGGACTTTTACATGATTAGTTTATTTGAATACATAAATTAATCATAAAAATAATTGTAGCGATGATGACTCAGTTGTTAGTGTGGTCAGTTCATACACCAAAGGGCGTGGATTCATATACCAACAATGCCGCTTGAATTGTCGATGAAGGAAAACATCGTGAGAAAACCATAGCGTGGTAGTTAGTAAAATTACCGCCAAATACCTTTCGGTGTGTTCTAGCAGTCTTACTTATGAGCCAGTTTCATTTAGACTAGGTGTGTTTATAAATTTTTTTTTCCAACATTGTCACATAACATCTGATGAGTTGTAGTCAAACATCGCCTAGACTATCAACATTAAAGAGAAAAAGGCAAATGTATGTACTGATGAAAGTATGACGTGTTTAGTTATTATGTCTTGTTTTGTTGATTAAATTATTTTATGAATGGAAAAAATTTAAAAGGAAAAAATAGGCATCTCAACTGCGTGGTGACTTTGCAAGAAAACGGCGACAAGAATTCAAAATTAGCAACAAGGTCCCGTTGGATATCCACCGGGTACAGAACCCCAAAATGTGTTTAGCGTGTAAGTCGTTGCATGTTTACCATCATTTGTAAAGCTAAAACACCTATCTGGAATACTGTTGGACAAAAGTTTCGAACATTCGCACATTTAACAAACTTTCTTCGTGTCTCTTCGAAGCATAATTTTCGGATAAAATACGCTACAATAACTTCCAAGGAATTTCTCATCATGCCTCATCCCTTAAATGATAGGGTATCAGTAAAACTTCAGTACCTACCTTTCGGAATTTATCTCAAGGGTGCTTAAAATTCATGCCGTAAACACGAACCCTAAGCACCCTTTTATGGAAATCTTTACGTAAATATTTTGAAATTGCTTTAGCGAGATTATGTTATTGAATTGCACGTGTTATGACACATTTTAGGTTTTTAGTTTAAGTACTTAGACTAAAAACACTCTGTCATGTTTCAAACAAATGAAGAATAAGTAATTAATTAAAAGTATTCAAAATTGTGAATAGCTTACAAAGTTTAGAAAGGAAGATTTACCTAGTCACTCTCAATCAACTAATTTTTAAAGTAAAAAAATACTTTAAAAAATGTATTTAGTGAAATTATTAAGTTATTATTTTAAGTTATTTTATTTTAGGTCAATTCTTATTTACTTAATTATAACCCTGTAATTTTTAGATAAGACATTTTGCTTAATAAATGCAAATTGGACTGTAAAAAAAAAAAAAAAAATTTAGTGAAATATGTGGTTAAAGTTAAATATCCTATTATTATTCGTTGCATATTGGCAGTAAGTCCCACGCTCGAACATTCTATCCAAAATGCTTAGAAGTTTTAAGCTCCCTTCTCACTCGTTCAAATGTTCGAATTTGGATATCCTCGGGGAGTTGTTGGAAGTCGACAAGTTGAGCAACTTTTCTCATGAAACTTTTTTTCATAAAGTTATCGGCCTGCGCGGTACTTACTTAAAAGGGAAAAGAACTCTGTAAGTGAAGAAAACCAATATCTTTTATTTCTTTATTATTTTCAGCGTTATCCTTGTAAAGGTACATATACCCTTTTTTTAATTCTAAAATTCTCGTCTATACATCGTATCATTACTCAAATTTCGACAACAATACGAAAAAGTTTGGCAACTGCACCCTGCACATACGCTATTTAGTTTTTATTTTTGGCTCAGAAATGTACCAATAGGAGAAGAAAAATTTACAATACATTTCCAAATACATTGGGAGATTTGAACAGCGAGTCAGGCGGAAATATCGCGCTTGGAGGAATGCCTTTCATAGGTCTTTCATTCTTGCACAAAAATCTTAGCTTTCAACAGAATTTTTCTTACCCGGTATGACGTAAACCTCTTTTTTCTCTCATACACTCGGTAACATGCCAACTGGAGTAATGACGCATGCACGAATACACTTTGGTCTACAAATTGTCGTTTGCCGAGGAAAAAATGTATGGTATTTTCTTAGCAAAATGTTGTTTTATGAGGGCTTTGTTAGGACATATGTAGTTGTGAGTTTCTACAATGTATGCATTCGTTGTTATGAATGAATGCTTAAAAAAGGAGGAGGTTCTCAATTCGACTGTATTTTTTTTTATATTGGCTACGCGATAATTCCACCAACTATATTAATCGATTTTGATGATTCTTTTTTTCATTGGAGGGTCATGGAGTCGGTTTTTTTAGTTGCAAATTTTTTCGTGCTAATTTCATACTTTACCAGTTAATACCTGTCGTTCCACCCGCATTTTTTCGGATAAAAAGTACTTTACGTGTTGATCTAGGCATAAGTATAACAGGTAATACAACTATCATCCAGTCTCAATTTCATTCAAATCTATTAAGTCGTTACAGCGCGAAGAAGCAACAACACGCATACAAACAGATAAACTTTCACATTTACAATATTGCATTTGACATTAAAATTAAGCTCGATTAATATTATTTATGACTTACATAATTTAAACAAACACATTCTTAGAAGGTGAATAATATTAGAATTCAAATCTGCAAATAAAACATGGGAGTTTTTAAACTGTAAATATACAATTAAATAAATAATAACTTAATTGAAGTTCTTAAAGCCTATGCCTAGTTGTCTAGCAAATTAATGTAAAAGCCAATCTACGAAATTTAAATGAAGTTTCTATTCAATTTAGCTTATTTGAACACAAACTCTGTAGTTTAATGGATTAAACGTTAGATAATTGGAATTCCTTGAATGATATAGAGTATTTATGACATTGCGAAATCAGGTTTGATCAAGGGGCAATGAACGTAGCTGAATCAGCTATCAATAATAAATTAATTGCGACAATAGACAAGGTCTAGTGACGTCTCACTTTACTGGTATAATAATTATGCGGTATCTCTACTTTATAGTGATGGAAGCATATACAATTATACAGGGTTATAAACTTAGGGTCTACTAAGACGAAAGGGGGTCATTGTATTCATTGTTATAAACAGTGAAATCGCGTAAATAGCTTTGAGCATCGTTGTCGTCGAATCTTTGTGAGTGCGCTGCGAAATTAATTGATTTGGTTGACGATGAATAAAATTAATAATGCCTATATTTTCCAGAGATATAGATACAATTTCTGCGATCGGAGACTAAGTTCTAGGTCGCATTATACATTTTGGTAAATTCCTTTAAGGTGGTTCGATTTCCATACAAATGTTATTTTACCATTTATGGACAAATGGAGCATAATTTTACAGTGAAATCACAGTTACTGCCATTTATTTTGGTCTTTATTTGCGGTAAATCACAATTGCTTGTATAAAACAGTCGATTATCAGCATAATCTACTGCTTTATTCAAGCAATTTACCGCAAATAAAGACCAAAATAAATACCAGCAGCTGTGATTTCACTCTAAAACTATGCTCCATTTGTCCATAAATGGAAAAAAATTGTTTGTATGGAAATCGAACCACCTTAAATTGTTTTTTATTTGGGTTGTCATTATGGCTCCCATGCATTCGTATCATTCCGAAAAGTGGTTCTATAATATGCTCATTGGTCTTGGCTGCATTTGTTTATCGTTCTCAACTAAATTAACGTAGGTATAGTGATTGTGATTTTGATACTCTCAATACATATAAGAATGCCAAGAAATCCAAATTTGCACGCACATTCTAAAATCGGCTTATAACTTTTTATTATTACTTCCACTTGTACTTTATCTTCCTTGACATTTTTTTAGTGGTATTTTTAATTCTTAATCCGCGAATATATGTACTTTGTCTTTCGATCTAGAAAATTATAAATCATTTCTTTATTGCGACCGTTTGTAATCCTTATTGAATGTTTTGTAATCTTAACAACATTGTATTATACATACGGGTCGCGTTAATAACCTATTTTTTAAGTCCGTTAAAAATATTTTTGATACTAATATCAAACTCTGATAATGGTAGCACCAACAAAACGGAGACGTCATTTTTTATGTCGATTACAAATATGAACAATTTATTCAATAATTAAATAAGACGATATTTGAATGTGCTACTTATACATGAAATCCCATCCTGTTTCTTTTTAAGTCCAGCTGCATTTTTACAGTTAAGAACGACACAAGACCGCATAATTTATTTAATTGGATATCGGTAAAACACGTCACGCGAACCAACGTTCACAGAGTAACTAACCGGCTGCGCATCAAACTACTCTATTTAAGCGTAGTTTTTGAGGCTTCAGTATAAAGCGTGTTCACGATTTCTGGTTCTTTCTATATTCTAAGTATTTATGTAACCTATTTTATCTCTTCCTCAGCAACATGGGTGAACCGCTGCAGCGAAGATTTGGAATGTTTGGAATTGGAAGATGAGCAGCCGCTGGCGACCCTCAGTTCGGTTCAGAATGACAAGCTGACACTTTTCTTCACAGAACTGCTTGACCACGACAGGGACGACGTTATATGCGATCAGGATTTTGACTCCTTCTTCGAGGTATGAAGGTATAACAAAAGGTGACAGAAGCTTTTGTATTTATCAACGACTTTTATGAATATTTTAACTTATTCATTAAAGGTCCCGATTTAAGCCTACGAAACCAGATCTAATCTTATCTATTTATAGAACTCATACTGGTTTGTGGTCTCTTTTCTCATTTTTTCTTAAATCTTTGAACCCAGAACTTGATTTTTGCGAAAATGTTTATGCTTAGGTACCTATATAAGTTCTTATTATGTCGTCCATAAGGTTTAAGCCTCGAATATACTAATGAAGCGACATGTTTATTCTTGAAAATAAAATCGCCTATTGCAATTTACCTTTCATCAACTTTTTTCTTTATTTTTGGCATCACACTTTGAGCGTTTTGCCTGTATTTTGATATTGTTAAATATTTGATGAAATAACTGTGATCACACCACACTATATCACTTTTCCGCACTTATACGTGTAATATGGCTCTTTATCAATGAAAAATATTAAGAAACTTAAAACACAAAAATTGAACATGATAAATAAAAAATAAAATAAATAAATAAATTTTGTAGGACATTACACACAGCGCCATCTGACCCCAAACTAAGCAGAGCTTGTGCTATGGAAGACAGATAACTGATAGAATACTTAAATACTTCTTTTTTTTTGTAAATACATACTTATAATACATACAGTACGCCCAGACACAGAACAAACATCGATGTTAGTCACACAAATGTTAGTCCTGAGTGGGAATCGAACCCACGCCCTTCAGCTCTCGAAGCAGACATACTACCAATGAACCAACAGAGCTGTCAAAACTAGGTTTCTTCTAGGTAAGCGTGCTCCATCTTAGACCACACTACTGCTTAACATTAGGCAGAGTGTGGTCAAACGCAAACCCATTTTGAATAAAAAAAAAGTTACATTATGACACAATATGGCGACATGATTTTGCAGCGTTCCTTCTAAAACTCACTTGCAGACTTAATATAATAATTGCATCGATTTACATAACTCCAAATTTAAAAATTCAATTTCATATTTTTAATTTTTTTACTAAATTTTTACCCATTTAACGATATTTCTTTAGAAAAGGTGACATCATTAAACAGCTAGCGCCCATTACGCCATTAACCTCTATGTATAAAGTTATAAAAAGGAATACCTAATTCAATTCAACCAAAAGAAGCAACTAGAGCACAAAGAAACTTCATTAATAAAGTCTTTTTATATAAAGAATAATTAATATCAATACATAATCTAGCTCAGTCAGACGTTGGACGGTCAAGTCAACTAATAAAAACAAATGACACTAAAATATTTTATAGAGCTATAGGTTGGGGGTTCGATTCCCACCCAGGACAAACATTTTGTGGTATAAACAAATTTTTGTTCTGTGTCTGGGTTTTCTTAGTACCCATTTATTTACAAAAAAAGTATATAAGTATTCTGTTCACCGAATCATGCGAGATGATTTCGAGATCTCAAAATGTAGGTATACACATATTGCTTGTACAGATAGATACACAATCGTTCTTTATCTAAAAGTCATTCATATATTTCTTCGCTCACTTTCAGAGGTTGGCGCACTTCGCGGATTGGTCTCCCAACTCTTCAGAATTTCACATACTACTCGAGGTGAAAAGAGAATTCATAGAGCATTTCATCAACCCACTGCCGTCCAAGTAAGTTACCTGAAAGGTTTATTTTCGGAAAATCCCTTCGATTGTGCTCAAAGTACCTATGCAATGTATGTAAAAAACGTACCTGGGGCGTTCTACTTTTCTACCGACAATGACGTGTCTCCTCAGGAAAAAAAAATCTGTATCCGTCCTAAATTGCAGTTTCTCAAATTTTATTGTCACAAGATTTTTTGGACCATATAGTCATTATAATAACACTAAAATCCCGTTTTTATTGTTTTTGCTTTTTACAAAATTATTGTGACATAGTATTCGAAACGTGTGACAGAGGTGTTTTACATACAAATAAAGCGTGTCCCTTTACGCTGCCTAATGTTACAAAATGATGTCGCTTAAAAAAATCATATAGGACCCTATAATATAAAATTATTTATTGAAATGCTGAAATATTGTCTTTAGATTAATAAAAATATAATAAACGTAAAGGTTCATACTATTAAGCAAAAAAATATTTTATCCTTGGGTACGGCTGCATATGTTTTTTCTTGCTATCTTCCGTCACGCATTTCGCAAAACAAAAAACACGCCTTAGCTGTTTGATCTTCAACACTAAACAACAGCACGGTTTCCTTCTCCTCTCGGCTTTAAGCCTTGAGACCCCACCCTGGAGCGAGCCGAGTTAGGCGCCCGCTGGTAGTGAACTAGAGGTGCGTGTGTTTATTCGGCGACCGCTCTGTCACGTAAGTTACTACTTTAAAATATTATTGTAATTCCCATTTATTTACGTAATATTATTATTTCCCAGTATATCTGTCATATTTACTCACTTTTACGAACAATTTGTAATTTTATGAACGTTGAAATCCTCGAACACTGTTATTTTACACCTCTGTCACGAGGCACCTCTGTCACAAAATAACTGTGACGGGAGTAGTATAGCTCGTGACGGAGTGGTATTTTTTGTCAGAAACTTTGCCGTAATTGATTTTCACAATAGTTAATTGATATCTTTTGTATTCTATATATTACATTATCAATTATTTTATTCATTTAAGGTATTATCATCAGGGTAATTAAATAATAGCGTTATCTGCGACGGAAAAGCAGTGACGTTGTCGTGAAAAAAGGAAACAGGACCCTGAAAAAGTCGTAGAAGTGAAATGATAAGACTTAGAAAGATACCATGCTTGCAAAAAGCTAGTCAAAGATCTGACACCAAGAGTACACAGACAAATGAAAATAAAATGGCAAGTTAGAAACAAAAAGAGAACAACAGAAAGCTTTGCAGAACGTTCTAATGAATACTCGACTTCCACACCTGTTCCTTCAAACCCCAGGTTACTCCTTTAATTCCTAGATCTCGTTCACTAACTCCAACCTCATCCGCTGCTAGAGCAAGGGGAAGAGAAAGAGTTAGCCGAGACAGATCGAAAATTTATAGGCAAAATATGAAACTTCAAGGCCATGTAAAATTAATTATAGAAAAATACGAAAATACAAGGAAAGACTTCATCGCCAAAAAAATTAAAGAAGACAGCTTATTACATAATATACCCAAACCAAAAAATTAAGATAAATTTAAAAGCGCCGAATAAAGAAGAAAAAAGAAAATACATATAGTATTTTGACAAATGCCATTAAGGAACATTACAAAAACATTAAAAACAAAAACAAAATGAAACACTGCTCCAAAACAATCCTATCCTTTCCTACAAGACACAACAATTAACCGTTCGGGACTAAAACTTCAACTGTTTCAAGAGACTTTGGTAATAAAAAAATGCTGCACAACAAATATTATTTGCTAGCTTTATTTTTATTAAGTTGCTCTTTATAAAAGTAAAGCTAGGTAGGTAGTTAAGCCCAACCTCAGATTAAAAAGAACCATTGGCTGATATAAATAAACAACATAATAATTAGAGCTCCTACAAAGAGATTTTATGAGACTGTTGTATAACATTGTATCATCTTCATCTTCTGAAGTAGTATTACTACTTCAGAAGATGATCAGCCTCTTCAGCCTCTCGTTAATCAGAAAAAACCTGTGCACATAAAACCAGGTGCTTCATGTGACCTATCTGGAGACCCATTATTAATAAAAAATGGTATTATGTCAGTAAAAGTACCCAGTAGAAACTAAGTGGAGTACACCTACTTAGGAGTTGAAAAAAGTTGTGTGGATGCAGATGGAGATGTTCAGGTGATATTTTATAAAACTGTTGTTGACACTGACAAAATATTTAAATTAGTAAAATCAGATGTATCAGATGTGATGTTTGAAAACTTGATAAAAATGATTACGGTTAAAAGAGGAAGGCGTGTTATAGAAGTATTTGAAAAGTCGAATAAGAGAAAAGAAAAGATTAGTCTGATTTTACGTGCACCAAATAATGATTATACCAAGAAATAATATCTTATGTAGCATTGTAAGAGAAGCCTTATGTTTTGTTATCCTTTTTAAAAACTTTCAAAACCTTAAAGGATTAAGTTTAAATGTTGGCCTATTAATATCTACCATTCTGTCATACTCTAGCACAATTTTGTCCCCCTTGTAATTAAGCATTAAAGCAGCATATGTTCAGTTTATTGAAAACATATACACTAAAATAACGTATTATATTATTATATATTGACCATAAAAGGTAGTAACAGAATTTCAGCTATGTTTATTTCAATTATTTGCAAAATATTTCAAAGTTTGTTGTCTTAATGAGCAAAAATGTGACAGAGTGGTATTAAATGTCATTTTTTATATTATATTTGTAACAAGAATTGGGATAAATCGTGTTCGATAATAATAAATGCTTGTATTCTAGTTATGCCAAGTTAAAAAAACTGTAAATTTGATTTGACATAATAATTAATAAATATATTAGTTTGTGACAGAGGTGTTTATTTTTTCCAACTATTCCGATAAAACTTAAAATAAATAAAAAGTAAATAACAAAACTTCGATGCACTATACATATCTGAAATCTTCGATAACTGGACAATAATGTAAAAATACATTTTTTTGAAGAATTACACTTTTATTTTTTTTTGAAATCTAAAAATTTATCACTCAGATTGTCGGTAGAAAAGTAGAACGCCCCACCTACCTAAGGTACGTTTTTTACATACATTGCATACTTTGAGCACAATCGAAGGGATTTTCCGAAAAAGCGGTTTTTTTACTAAATAAGATCAATTTTTATGGCTGTTAACTGTAAAAAAATGTTGCAGTCTTCGTCTCATATACTACAATAACAAAAGCAATGTCTTTGGTAAGTTTGTACTATCAACTAAATTCCTCAAAATATACATATACAATATTGAAATTACCTGAATCCGGAAACTCCAAATATATTTTTTTTTTTACGTGCGACTACTACTACTTGTACGACTCACGTTTGGCTTACTAAATACACTTACACTTGTAGGTTTTATTATATTAAATACTAGGAGGATATTATTAAAAAGTTTTTAGTTAGTTTTTAGTTTGAGAGAAAGAAAATGATTTTTATTCTGTAACACCACAGAACACACAAATTTATTTTTTATTACTATTGACAGGCTAGTTGTTTGACCACTGCTCTCCTGATGTTATGAGACAGTGTGGTGGAAAATGGTAAACACATGTAGCCTGGAATGGAAATGGATCTAAAGTGAGGCTGCTAGAACACACCGTTAGCTTGGCGATAGATTTTCAACTTAAGGGTGGTAGCCAGCCACCGGAGTACCTACTAGAAGTAGTGTTGCCCAAATTCAGTCTTGGTCTTGCAGTCTTGGTCTTGTTCTTGCGTTTTTGCAAGACCAAGACCAAGAACAAGACCGCGTATTTTTAGCAAGACCAAGACCAAGACTGACCGTGCAAGACTTGAGCAAGAACAAGACTAAGCCTGCAAGACTCTTGCGTCTTGCAGCTAGGACTTAGCGCTATTTCACGGAGTAGTTAGGTGTAACAGTTCGGTGTATAGGTACGCTTAGGAATTCTATGAGACGCAAAAAACTGTATCAAAGAATATGAAAAACTGGACCTATGCGCATTACGACTAATACCATAAACATACCTACATAGCGAATAAAAAAATATCCATTAAAATCAAACTGAGTGCATGCATAGTTATGTTTTATCCATCGGCACTTTGATAATGCGGCATCAAAGGTTTTGTACTTACTTCTCAAAGAAATTTGCCGCTTTTCGGAAGTACATGGTTATGATACACGCGCCGGCGGCTTCTTTTGAAATCATATACAACAATCGTTGCCGCCGCGCCGAAATCACAACATTTGACACTATTTGATTGCCGCCACAGGGCGTAGGTATACTCATGCAAAATAATTTCGAATTTTAAGAGTACCTACAGGTGTTCCAAAGAATAAATAAGTTTCAGAGTGCTTAGAATGAAAATGAATACATTATACTGATCACGCAAGTAGTATTATGATAGGAAAAAATGTTAAGGATAGGTAGTAGATGTCATAATAATTTATTCTAGTAAGTATATATTATAATATTGATTATATGGTTTTAAACTAATTACTTAGGTACTATTATTGTACATTTAGTCATTATATTTCTTAAGTTTTTACAAGAAAAAATAGCAAAAAAGTGTTCAAATATCACCCGTTTGATAAATATTGTAGCCACTTTTAAATATACTTGAAACGTGTAAAAAAATTCTACAAAACTAATAAAATAATATAAAAAGCGTAGGTACTTACCTACTAATAAAATAAAAAGCCTGCGATAAGAGTTTTGTATTGCTTACCAGCCCGAATATCTCTGAGAGAGATGATGAGAGTAAGTATTTACTAGCAGTGCCCGCGACTTCGTCCACGAGGAATAGTAACTTTGGAGGTATAGTGACGTTCAGGATTTATTTATTTATTTTAAAACTTCTGTCATCAAACATACAAACAAACTCTTCAGCTTTATAATATTAGTATAGATAAGTATAGATGTAGGCCAAAACATTCACTTATATGTAAAGAATAGTGATTGGCACTAATTCTTTACATATATTTTATTCACGCGTCGCGTCTGTACAAGTAGGTAATAATCTGTGTTTGTACGCCGCACGCGGCATCGTTTGATTTGCGGCGGCATCCTTTTAATAGAGCCGGCACGTGGCGAGGCGGCGCTGTAGAAAGCAAGGAAACGTACTATAAAATCTCTTTCTAGACAGATATTGTTCTTTAAAATACAGTCAAGTTATTGTAATTAATTTGTTTTTTACATGTTTTAGCAAAGTAAGCTATGATTTATAAGTAAGCTTATAAATCATAAATGTTTATTAAGAAACAGATACTTCCATGGAAAACGACATATAGGTCAGTTGATTTTTCGAATTTCTTATCAAATCCTCAGTTATTTATTAATCTGCTTGATCTTTACTATGGCTATGTTAATTCAAGCTCACAATGTTTCAATTCTAATACGTTTTTCTAAGATTTAAAGTAAACTTTAATAAATAGTAATAGACTAATAGGTAATTGCAAGACTTGCAAGACTCTTGCTGCAAGACCAAGACCAAGACCAAGACTGGGAGCGCAAGACCAAGACCAAGACCAAGACCAGGTGTATTGGCGCAAGACCAAGACCAAGACTGGCTAAGTCTCGTCTTGTTCTTGCATTTGGGCAACACTAACTAGAAGCCATGTTATAGTTTCCTCACGCTGTTTTCCTTTACCGGCAGCTCAAGCTTATAGTTGGCATTTGAACCCACGCCCTTCGGCGTTTGAACCGACACCGTGCTAATCACGGATCTATCATCGCTTTAAATAGTAATATACTAACAATCCGTCTAGCACCATATTTTTTTTTACTAAATACTCCGTAGTGTATATTAGATCCTACTTAGACATAATAAACCCCGAGCCTTTTCATAAAAATGAACACCCATCTGGCGTCCCTTCGAGTCTGTCCAAAATACCGCCTTCCTGTAACGTAATATGCAATATAGAGACCCTATATTTTCGCCACTGACTGTTCGCTTAATATAATATCAGTAGGACTAATCTTATCTCCAAACGAAATAAAACTAAGCTAACATTAAAATACCTTTAACTCGTAACCTTCGTCAAACAAACGAAATTAAAGATGTACTGTAACTATTTATTCTAGCTCTGCTGACTTTTACTTTTACAAAATAAAATTGACTAACGTGAGTTGAACTCTCGGCTGGACCGCATAGGGATTTCATAGCCACCGCATCTGTGCCACACAATTTTGTATTCAATTCCAAAGCTATTTTTTTTTTATTTTGACAACATAGCAATCTTATTCTTTTTGGGTTTTGGCATCGCACTTTGTTCATCTGCCAGTGTCAAGCACCTACTATGAAAAATCGAGGGAAATAATGAAAGTCAAAGTCATATGAAGTAAGTCAAGGTCATGCCCGGTCATGCCTTGTTGTGACTGTACAACAAGCTTCGATGGAGTTTTGGAAGCAATATGAAAAGTCATGTTTCACCAAAATATACCACTTTCCAACACTCACGCAGATAATTTCGGCGCACCAATATTTTTGTACGTAAGAATTTGCAAAATAATATAATACGACGACATGACTTTTCCATGGTCCTGTCAAAACTCACATAACAATCTTAAACAAAACATCAATTTGTCTATGTCCACAAAACTAATTCAAATAGGCAGTTCGACTGGTCTCGTAAACTATGCAGGGTTATACTTTTGAGGAGATACTAAGCCGATAGACTAGGAGTATGGCTTATTTATTAATTAATTTAGATACCTACTCTGTGTATGTGTCTGTTTGTCCGTTCGATCTAAGGTCACATAACAAAGTCTTACAAAAATAATGAAGATAACTTTTTCTAAAATGACTTCAGAATTAGATCCGCGAGCGAAGCCGCGGGAAAAAGTTAGTTTATAATATTAGCAGGGGTCAGTAGAGTATTTGCAGTTGCGGAGTCACATTCAAAAAGCCCTTACTGTTGTCAAGATAATTCTTGCGAAATGTCAGTTCTTTACGGGCCTACTGCGCCGTAGAACGTAACGCTTTCTTTTGTAATAAACAACAGCTTGGAACGAAAAGAATACCCTAGCCATTGTTACTATTGAAAACGTAATTGAAATATTACACCGCCGAGAAATTATGCTGAAAGAAAGCGGGAACAGAAGGAAATACAATTTTGAATGAAAAAATAGCAGCAAAAATGGAATTGCAAACTGTTTGGAGTTTGCTGGACGAATGGCAGTATTTTTTCAGTACAGACACTGTAACCTTGTTTTTTCTTTTATTATAATGTGCCAGTTTCATTTTTAATTGCCTCTCTTCTAAAGTTGCTTCATTTTACTGTTATGAGTGCTCTCTATCAAATATGTGTCGAGCATCTATGCTAAAACTCTACGTAGCAAGGGGTTTAGGTAGGTATCACCGCAGTATCAGATATTGTACCGCCAAGCAAAACTATAAAACATTACTGTACCTATTCCAGTTTGGCAGCTACTTTAGCTAGCAATATTTCATGGATATTCTAATCATCGAATGTCTCAAAGTAATGAGCGTCGAAGCAACGATGCCCAGGACTTAGTTTTACTACTCAAAGATCTGTATCAGTTTATCTCTTATCATTAGGAGAGATTTCCATTCGTCTACTTTAATAATAAAGGAAAAACAAATCGAAACTATCAGCAGCATAATGTAGCAGCCGCAACACTAATTGTAGCCTATCTTCCCCAGACAAAGGCTCGTATTTTGATATCCTTGCAATTGTATTACTTCCAGTCTGCGATTGAGCACGCTCGTCTACCTTAAAACCTGAGTATGCCTAAATTACACCGTTCTACAGCATTTTTGTATATGGGATATGTAGTTATACCTTATTTTTATTGCTTTTATAACTAGAAATAAGAATAAGAACAAGAAATACATAGTTTTATTTTTTATTGTAAAACCAACCAACTAAATAAAATTACATAAAATTTGGTTCATAGAAATGATTAAACTTCTATAAATCTAAAACTTTTATGAACCAAATTTGTGTTTTATATTTTAATAAATTTTATTAAAAGATGATGAACGTCATTAATTTATTAATTTTGTCTTAAAATTGAGTCCAGATGTTTAAAAATAAACAGTTCTGCTTTTCCTGTCATGTTCTACAGAAGTTTCTCTTATCAACCCCCAAATAAAATCCCTCATCATGCTGGCTCTTTCAGTGTACTGGTCTTGGTAACGTCTCTCAAATTCCATTCCATGTTCTTCCAAATCATTATCTGCTGGACGTAGGCCTCTCCCAAAACACGCCACTCAGCCCGATCTTCGGCTTTAATCTTTGGCGTTGCTTACGAATAAGCTCCCATATTATAAGGTACTCACAGTACCAATCCGAAAGGGGTTCATTATACTCAACATTTAAAACAACTTTTACTATGAGCACAACTCGGAAATCATGAAAAATAATCACCTGCTCTACAGAAAAGTACCTACCTACATTGACCCTTGACCAAACGGAACAGACCCTAAAAAGGATTCTACTTACAACGTTAATTTCTACTAAGAATGTTCTCGTGCAAACGTCCGAGGCCCTAATCTGCAGTGTTATTTTTTCTTTTAGATGGGCCGAACTTCCTTACTACAACCGCGTGTGTGGTCCTGAAGCCAGTGGAATCAACATCCCCGGTCGAACGACACTGGACGGATGGCTAGCGCGCTGGGCACTGCATCTCAGTGAGATGAAGAGGTTCACAGACTTGCCACTCTATCTGCAATACCTCTGCAAGATACTATTCCACGTAGTTGATAGAACAAGTGAGTATATAAATATTTTAGCGTTACTTCAGAGTGTAGTTGAAAGCAGGCACCTTGTTTACTTTTCACATGCGAGGTTTGACAAGCGAGATTGACAGTCACTTGAGTAGATTTAGAGTGTGTAAAGTAACTTCATACCACGTGTGAAAAGCTTTACACAAACGGGTAGCGTTCGATTTAACCATATAGTAGAATTAACGAACAAACCTCAAGCCGTGGAGGGTGGAAAAATACTTTAATTCTCAATCGTCTTAAATAATACAACAAATATAAAATTTGCTGTAACAATAAACTTCTCAGAACCAATAGAATAAATAATAGCGGCACGTATTTTAGCTAGATTAAACTACCGTTTAACCTGTATTCGTTATGAGAATTGGCACAATGCACGAAAATGCCATGGCCGAAGATTAAAAATAACTTTAAAAACTGTATTCGTTGTACCCCTGTTGTGTCTACATAGATACACAAAAGTATTTCTACTGATTTTTTGTTGTTGTACATCAAGTTTAACATGGTGTGTGCAAAATTTAAGCCAGAAAACCCCGACCGTTATTCACGCAAGGTCCCGTAATAAACATTAACCTAGTGATGTGGTTGGTCTGCATGATTCTTGACTGTTTGTTGTAAAGATTAACTTACGAAGTAAGAAAATTTCAACTAATTTTAACCCAATGACTGCCGCTACATTCATCTTTACTTGACAAGTGATAGCAGGCTTACTGTCCTTGTTTTTATTAGGCCTTGTAGTTCATCATCATTATCTCAGCCGTAGAAGTCCACTGCTGGACATAGGCCTCCCCCATCCGGCTCGCATCCAGCGCGTTCCTACGGTCTTTATTAGGTCGTCTGTACACCTTGTGTGTAAATGTCCTACGCTGCGCTTGTTACGTGGTCTTAACTCCAAACCTCATGCACCAGTGTGCTTACCCCATGAGAAATCAAATACCTACAAGCGACGTCAATCACTAGAAGACAAATTATGTCAACTCCAAAAATAAAAATAAATAAACATTCATAAGTTCAGTCGCATAATGTCAGGGCCCTGATTCTGTAACTCACGTGAGATGTTTCACCGAAAACACGTCTTGCGTTTGTAACGTTATATGTACGTTTTTAAGCTTTATTTTGCTAGTTCAAAATGAGATCCTAACAGACCTCGTCGAGTTTTTTAATTTGAGATTGGCATAGAAAGTACCTACCGTTGCACGTGAATTAACCCCTGATTCCGCCGCGTTACATAAACGTGACGCGTCTTGTGTTAATCTGCTCATAACAAATAAGTTAATAAAATGGCAAGTCTACGTAGGATAGCTGGCGGTGGCTGGATGTGAAAACCCGAAGATTTTGGGATAGGCCTATGTCCAACAAGACTACGATAGGCTGATGATGATAGGGTTAGTTTTCTGCTTCTTTTATTTGTGAATCCATTTTATCATTCTATTTACATTTCTTTGTCTTCTTGTACCAAAATTTAAGTACAAAGATGTTAAAAGACACAGTAAAGCTGGTTGTCATAAACACACGTAAGCTCTCGCAATTCCAACAACATATTGCAAACAAATATCACACGCACGCGCCCACGTTCGTTAGATCCATGTTTATTAGGGATCTTAGGTGAAAAATGACTGTGCCATCCAATTTTCCACATAAACATCGTAGTACTTTGCCAAAATAAAAACATTGTGCCGTTGCTTTTGCTGCTAAAGGACTCTATCAACATTTTGTTGCGATATGGTAGTCCACTTACATGCTGACGGCAGGGTGTGTTCAGTTGGTTTATAAAAGCGCTTTCCGATTCCCTGGTGGCTTGATGTAGAGGCTTAATTTGAAGTCGGAGAGCGAAGCTTGACAGGCGAGATTGACAGCTGCGAGGGGGAGTACCTAATGAAGTGTTCTCAACTCTTCGCTTCACATATATGTACGTAACTTGACAAAAAAGTTCGGCAATTTTACTAAACATACTAATTACAGGGCTATACGCTTGGAGTACACTAAATCGAAAGGGGGTAATTGTACGCATCATAATGAATAACTTTCACTATGGCATCGTAAAACTTTTAGTCCGGGGTCAACGAACTTTTTCTAAGGAACAATGGAATTATTTTCACGATTTCGGAGTTGTGTCCATAGGGGCCGTTCAAGTATTACGTGAGCAGATTTCTTACCATTTTTTACCCCCCCGCCCCCCTTGTCATCAAAAGTAAGCAAAGCACTTACCCCCTCCCCCTATGCTTACGTAAACATTTTTAGTAATAAATGTTTTTTTATATTGTTATTTTTAAAATAGGAAAATTCATGAAAATATTAGGTTTAACTGATACACATAGAGTAAATGACAAAAAAATATAATCAGAAATAAAGAACATAACTAACATAAAGAATATTTTCGGAACACATTAACAGTCTTCAGTCCATGAAACCTGAATCCATGATTCTAAGTTATCGATGACATTGGATTGCTGCTCAGTGTTGTGAGTCTGCTCACTTTCATCCGATTTTGGAATGTCTACGTCACTCTCATCGAGCCATTCAACATCTTGGTGCTCTAAATTTTGAATAATGCACATCAGTTCATTAGCACGACGAGCAGCGACTCTTACAGGTCTAACTTTTCCCTCTGTGGGCGTGTTTACTTTTTTATGGATCTTCTCGATGTGACTTGCTATCTAAGTGGCTCTTGTGGTGATCAGTTTGAGCACGAATGAGCCTAACAGGGACTGTCGATACATGTCTTCGTCCCTCTGTAGAATTCGATTTTCTGGGAATCAAACGAAGATATGTCGCACTGCGACTAATGTCAAATCCTAGTTTACGCAGTTCTTGTGTGAGTTCGTCAAGAGTTTTTACGCTGTGAATAGATTCCGTTCGTCTCCTGTCATCACATGCACTCCCAAATAAAGCTATATCCGCAATTGTTTTCAATAGTAATGGTTGATCGCTTTCAAGTTTAGGATGTCCTACTGAATCCCTCAGAGATAGTCTTCTTTTTATTTCAGGATTTTCCTGACAAATATCTTCTAACTTTCTTTTCATACCATCCCTGTGTTTCTTCTGGGCAACTGCGTTTTGAATCTTCCTGTTTAAAGTATTTTTTGCTGTTTTTAGTTCCTCGCGCAACTTAATGATCTGTTTATCAACTTCAGCGCAATTTGGCATAGTATCTCTGGCAGAATACAAAGCGTTCAGATTTTTTTCGAGTAGAGTAATCTTATTTTTCAAAGCTTCTTGAGAAGGTTTTGCTCTTTGTTTATCTGCATTATTATTATTTTCGCGTTGCTCTTGTGATTCATTGCCGGTTTTAATTTTATCTTCTTTCTGTTTTTCAATGTTAGAAAATGGCTGTATAATTTGTGTTTTTTCTGCAGGTTTACTGGTAGAAGACGTTGCCTAAAAATGAAAAATTTCTAAGAGTTCTGCTGGATATTCTCTTATTAAGCTACATAAATTCACCGTATTTAATAAAACCAGCGTTTAAATATTATTGAAAGCTTTTCCCCACAGAAACCCTTCACATACAGATATTGAAAACACCGTGTATTTTGTGACCAATTGCCGGAGTCGATCTTAAGAAATAAAATATCAATCATTTACCTTTTTACTTTGAGATAGGCCATCATATTTTTTACTCATAAATCGTTTTAATTATTACAGAACGTAAAGAGAAACTTTGTACTTATATTTACTCACCTTGGAAAAAAAATGAAGCAGATTGGATTTATTTTTAGTCGCCGCTTGCAATTCTTCTTCAATTCTCTTAGATACAATAATATCTAGTTCCTTATCTGACTTTGCTTGTAATTTATAATTTCGCCAAACTTCGTTAACTAACTTTTGTACATTTTGCACTTTCGTCCCAGTATGAGATTTTTTAAAACTTTCGAACAGTTTTTGGTATAACTTGGATTTGTCTATATGATATGACATTCTAATAAGATATTTAAATTTAAATAATTAAAACGTTAAACTTTGGCTAATTGCATCAACATAAACACAAATGATAACTTTCAATGCTTACAATACGTTTAGAATCCAAACAAAACAATACTGATAGATGCGCACTTGCAGCCGGCCGGCACGAGAGTGAATTATTAGACAAGTGAATAGCGCACGGTAATTTCCCTAATGCGCGGTAATTCCCCTAATCAGTTCTCAAAGCGAGTGCCTACGCATATGTATTATTTGCGGGAATCCCCGAAAAAACTTAAATAACTAACGATGACGTAATCATCATCTTGACCCCCCCACCCCCCATGTCATCCAAAATAAGCAAAACAGAGACCCCCCCACCCCCCCTTGGTGCTTACGTAATACTTGAACGGCCCCATAGAAAAAGTCGTTCATAATGATGTCGTTATTTCGAATTAGTACACCCTAATCTTGTAACCTTGTGTAGGTAGATGCTATAAGTTAGTTACCCTAATGTAACTGAAACTTCCAAATGAAGCAGATGCGTATATAAATCTCATTTACAAACGGACAGAGCTACAATTTAATGTACCTACTCATGTTTGATGTTAAACACAACGTACCGTGCCGACAATAATTGTTTGTTATTAATTTACATACCGCTAGCTCCAAGCTATTCGTGAGTTTCACGATGAAATATATTAACTCGCGTATTTACAGCTGCGCCCTTATTCGCTAAGAGATGAGCACGTAACGCGCCGCGTATACGTAACGCATCGGAATTCGTGTTAATTCGCGTGAAATGGTACTCCTTATGTCAATTCCAATCTAAAAATCGTGACGAAATCTGTTAGAAGCTCGTTAGGAACTTTAAAAAAAATGTTTAAAGCGTATAAAGTTACACATGTTATACACGTTTTCAGCAAGGAATCTCATGAATCAGAGCACTGAAATATATGTACAGAGGGTACGTGTAAAAGTACTACAAAAATAAATGTAGGACAGCATTTCATTCAGAGCCATCTAACCCGAAACTAAGCAAACTTACCCTGTACTATATCCGGAACCAGATAAATAAATTGATACAATATTTACATACTGTCTTTGTAAATATGTATATTTTGTATGTATGGTTTGTTAAAATACCTACCTACAGCTACAAAGAATTTTATGAATTTTGTCAATTTTTTTTTCTTTGGTTTTGGCGTCGCGTTTTAGCATTTGCCAGTGTCAAGTATTTATATATTTACAAGTTACAAAAGTTAAATAAGTGTCCTTGTAGCTAGTTATATTCAAAGTCTAGTCTTAGTCAAGTCCAGTCTGTGTCAGTCAAGTCCAGTCATGCTTTAGTTTTGGAAGCACCACGAAAAGTCATGTTTCACCACATTATATCATTTTCCCATACTCACGCATATAATACGGCACTTTATGAATAAAACACCACCATTTTATACATAAACACTCGACAAAACACAAGTTTTGGAAAAAAAATACAACGGAGCGACACGACTCTTCCCGCGTTCCCGCCAAAACTGATTTTGACATTTATTATAATTCATTATTTTTTTTCTTTAGTTTTTGGCGTCGCGTTTTAGCATATTATATAATTAATTGATTTGACATTTTTGCATATTTTTTTTATAATTTTACTGGCTTTGTTTGTTTTTATGATTATTATTAAAAATGATTTACCTGTAAACCCTCGTTATCAATAAATATGATTATGGTAGTATGTCATCAAAGTTATAATAAAAATGCTTAAGCATTAAGTCCTCCCTTTGTAAATGTTTTTTAAAGTGTGCAATAAAGTATTAAATAAATAAATAATATCATTTTGAAGCAAGTTGTTCTGAAGAAATCTATTCACTTTAGCCTTAAAAACATTTGTAGTTCACAAGAAATAATGAAGCTGGCAATTAATTCAATTTAATTAAGTAATTAAAAATAAACATATCCATCGAGAACATACCACGTTAACAAGGAAAGAGTTTTACCGTAGGTTTCAGTTTAACGTGATATACGAGTGAGATATTAACTCGTAAATCTGTGTCAATACATTCCAAAAATGGTATAAAATACCGGTTTTTGGTAAAATGCCAGCAGTTTTAAGATTTGGCTCTTGTTTCCGAGTTTTCGGCCAAAAGCGAGCGGAGTACAATCGCAACTTACAGAATGAAAATTGTCTTTTGTCCACATTTTTTTATTTTTACACGAATATACGTTGCTTACACGAATTGTAATTTTATCTGTATATGCAATTAAGAGTAAATATCGCTACCACCCTTAAGTTAAAAATCTTTATAACCTAACTGTCTGTTACGGCAGCCTCACTTGAGACCCAGTTCCATTCCAGGCTTCGACCACTCCGTCACTTAGCGTCAGATGAATGTAAAGCCATACTGCGTCATCTTTGTTTTTTGCAATTCACGTCTAACATCTATAGTTACCGGCAAAGTTCAGTCTTGGTCAAGTCCAACCCGTGCCAGTCAAATAACTTTCTCACACTCGCGCTTGTAATCTGGCATTTTATGAATAAAACACCATGGGGACGAAATACAATAGGGCGAAACGGCTTTTTCAGCGTTCCCGCCAAACCTCTATAACTGCTAGGTGGCCCAGCTGTAGGTAGGTACTTTGGTTTTTTATAGTAATACAGATTCAAGCTACTAGAGTTATATCTTTCCCCCAATGAGAACATTATATTTCCTTATATTTTCGTGTCAAATCCAAAATTTTAAGCCCTTATTTTCGAATCATTTGTGGTCTTTTTAGAGTTTTTCTACTCTAAACACACAATTAATCTTTTAATACTTTTATGGTTCAGCGGAATTGAGTGATTTTCTTATTAAAGAGCCTAGATTAAGTACCTACCTAACATTCGATTAGCGATAACGCTTTTAGAAACGTAAACATTGCTCAACCTGCCCACGTGACATATCGACATCTTATGTCGATCCCGTTTTAGGACTTTGTTGTTAATATTATCGAATATAAATCGAATGTTATTTTATCTATCTGTTTCTTAATTTGCTCTGTTTCACGCCATTTAAATTTTATTTGCACTGAATAAAAGTAGAAACAGTAGAAGGGTATTGGTGTATTGCCAAATTGACGATGCGCCGCAGCAAATGTTTGGCTTCGAATTGTAACTTTCGCAATACGAAACATGTTGAATAATTTCCACTGTTTGAAACTCACGGCTGTATACCTACTTAATTGAACATGTCTAACGGAATTTCAGGAATAGAGCATTTTTAATAACCGTTTGTAAAAACTATAACCTGACCAGTAACAAAGTAACTATAATTAAGGAGGGAAATAAATATACTTAGCTTATGTCTCCCGGAGCATAATAACGAATCGGTTGACACCTCATTCATCAGAATTGGACGAGTAGTTCGGAGGTACACACATGAATACAAACATACATGCATAGATAAATATATAATAAATAGGTAAATCTTAACCTTTCCTTTTTTGTAGTCTGGTAAAAAGTAATTAAAATGAGTAGGTACCTATAAGTGGTTTTCTATTTACAAATAAAAATATTTTATTGATAATACCAAATTTGCAGGTCATTACGACTAGTTATTGTTGCTTTGTAAAGTAGATGGTAGAATTGGTGTCAAATATATATTATCAGTATTAACTTTTTTCTTTATTAATTAGCATCGCACTTTGTGCATTTTGCCAATGTCAAATATTTCGATATGTTAAAGTATTTTTAATTAATGTCGAAGTCACATTTATACCCACGTGAAGTAGCTCATTTAGTCTAATAATGGTGAAACGTGTTTACAACCAACAGTTGAGTTGAATTGAATTGTCTGATAATGCTCTTGTGAAATAGTGGCAACTATCCAAAAAGCTTTGGCGGAGTTTTGGAAGCAACACGAAAAGACATGTTTTACTACATTATATGATTATGCACAAATCTTATTTGACACGGAATAAACACCATTCTTTTTGTATATAAACACTCAAAATTATGAAAAATATTCCGTACAATTCAGCGACATGACTTTTCAGCGTTCCCGCAAAACTCCGAACTCTGCGTTTTCGTCAATGTTCAAAAATTATTTATTATTCAGGTTAGCGTCAATCTCGCCGAACTTCTTCGATATCCGGAACTGTATAGCATAACTTAAAACTGATATTTATTTTGTATTGTTGATAGGTTCAGGTGAAATTACGAAGGAAGCGTTAGCAGCGTTCTACAGATCTGTGATAGGACTCACGGCAATCAGGGTGGACGAAATAATCGACACGGCTTACGATAGAATGACCAGTGTAAGTATAACAGCGTTTATTACATTTTACACGCAGATAATATAATTCTAGTACAGGTAATGGCACAGATTCATTTCTTACAGAAAACGGTACTACGACAAATCGGGCTACTTCTCACAGCGTTCTTAGTATCATTCGGTGTGTAGATGGGTTACTCTGTACGTGTTTCTCTGGACTTTACGAACTTGTGCGTTTCGGCCACTTCGTTGGTCACTCAAATATTGTATTTATACAATAGCAAGTCTAACAGGGTTACGCAGAACAGAGCTAAGCCAAAAACCATGTCATTTTACTCGTCATTATGAAAAACTTTTTTATGACGCGACCCTGAATTCCTGATAATAATTTGTTCCACATATTTTGTTGAAACTCAATAACTAAATTTATTTCTCACAATCTTAGAATACTTAGGTACCGTTGTAAAAGTTATTCTTCAGTGCACAGTGGCCACATTTAGGTCATTAGGTTTACTATTGCCGATTCACATAACTGAATCCGCCAAAAATGTATCGGTTCCTTTAAGAAAATTTATTTCGAGCAGTTGCTAAAGATGAAAAAAAAAAAGCATGTTTAAAATTTTAAAAAGTTACACTTTAATTAAGTGCTCTAGTGCCGTGAATATCAATGGATATACATATTATACGATAGGATGGCAGGCAACAGGGTATCCCTTACATTATTTTATCGATAAAACCTCTCTACCGTACCATTATAATGATCCCTTCGGGCTTTCCCGTTCTCTTTACAATAATAATTATGAGTAGGTACTAACATCGTCTTCAAACAAGTCTAAAGCGAAATAAACACGGTTTTTCATAGTTAAAATGTTGTTCAATAGATTGTAAAAAAAATTCTTAGTTACCTTCATTAGTTCTGTACCTACATTGTTTGAAGAAAAAACTTTTTAGATAACTGAGTAGTATTTTTTAAATTTATTCTCTTTCTTTTTTTCGTACGTTTTACATTTTGCCAATTTATGTATTTTATGACATGTAACTTTGGTTAGCAATAAAAGATTTGTATTATTTGTATTTGTAACTTCTTACCGTATACATAAGGGTAGTGCATCCGTAACCCCACAATAAGAAATCATCAAGATCATATTAGTAAGGACCATGTAATCATGTGACGTCTATAAATAGCATAAAGACAAAAAGGAATCATGGATTGCTTTTTTGACTGACCGTAGGTACTTCTGCACACCAAAACAATATTGGCTTCTATAGAAATGTAAAAAAAATCATACACACTCAACGAAATGTTTACAACGAACGTGTATCTAATCATAATGATAGGGTCTACTAGTAAAAGTTATTTATAATGATGAATACAATGATACTCAATAAAAACTAACTTTTATTTTTCTTTATTGCAGAACGGCTACCTAATCCTAGACTACGGAACCTACGTGCATTGTTTCACTAACTGGCTGATGGGAAAGAACCCAAACGGCCCTGGCCAGTGGGTCCTCGTCCCCCCTAAAGATACTTTACCCCAGCCTCCCTTCCCGGTAGATTACAGCGCATTGAATACAGAACCAGCTAAACTTGAGCCATACGCACCTGACAAGAAAACTAACAGACATTCAGTAATCGTCTAGCAGTATAAAGTTGCTCATTGAATGGGCGATGGTTTTTCGACGGCATTGAATGTGATTTCCTATGACCTATGTCTGAACATGTTTGAATAGCGGGAATGCGATCAAGCTATGCTCGTATCTCTAGACTAGACTATCCAGTTTATCAATTGGCACTTATCAGCTAATTGTAGAACTGTTTGGAGTGAAGAACGGAATCAGAAAAGCTGTAGATATCGAATCAATGGCCTCTTGGACACTGTGCCTTTTAAATGTTCTTCTTTAAGATCTAATACTTGACTAGAATCTGATATGTTTTGCAGTGAGCCTATAATCTTAGTTTTTAACCAACGGAACCATGCAAAGCCTAAAATGTGAGAAAGTGTTAACTTCTAGGTGTTAGGTAACTTAGGTAACTAAGGTAATTTGCACATACCCTCAAAAAATATCGTAGATTCTCTGGTCATACCTTAAACCGCCGTTTTGGTATTTACACCAAATGCCAGATTAAGAAATTCTAATAAATTACATAAGGCATTTTGTTTTTCAATAGTTTACCCTTCGCTTGTACCGTAAGGCTCTAAAAGAAACGCTTTACCTATTAACTATTTGTAAGTTTCAAGCGATTTGACCAAATTCTTATCAATTTATACCTGTAGTGATAGTAAATAATATTTGTTGTAAATAGTAGAATAATGCACCACACGGTATGCAAAACTGCCTTAACCTAGGTGTGAATGTTAAGTTACAATACCTAATTAAATAGAGTTTTAATATTAATTCACATTTCACGTTAAGGCCTTATTTTATAATTAAACTGTAGGGACTTAAATTGTAAGCTCACCAAAATTCACTGAAATAAATTCTTGAATTAAATTTTCTCGTTTCTTTTGACTCGTACCTACCTTTCATTATTTTCATATTTTATAGTATAAACAAATGTTTGTTCTGTGTTTGTGTGTTCTCGTACCTATGTATTATAAGTAGGTATGTATATACATACTTTTTTACAAAAAAGTATTTATGTATTCTATCAGTTATCAGAAAGGTCAGATGGCGCTGTGTAAAATCGTACGATATTTATTTTATTTATTCGTTCGTGTTATTTCTAACTTTTGTATGATGATCAAGGTCATGGTCATGATGATACGATGATGAATTTTCAGAATCCTTTGAACGCGGAACTCGACAAGGCCCCGGGAATCGCTCGACGTTTATAAAGGCCATTAATTCAGAGTTCATTTGTAAACCATCAGACAATACGTCAGTCCCAACAACCCGGGTGCTTTAGATGAATGATTGATGTTCGGGTAAAAATATTTTTTTAAACTTTGCTCTGAAATTAGGTTACGGTAGGTACCTATACATAACTACATATCTAGTAACTGCAATTCTTCGAATATGTAACTAACAAATTTTTCGCTATTTTCATTACTGACTTCGTCATAAGTTGGAAATTATTTCCTATACATTGCCACTAGTGATGAAAAACGGGAGAAAAGCGTCTTCATACATCTTCGAAAACAATCAGTTATATAAGCTTCTTCACCGTGTATTCCTTTGCCGTTTGAAGGTTTCTGTCTATACATAAAAATTATATTAAAAAGAGGACAAGAGATTCCAGCGGCAGACGGATTTTGGCTAATGTTTAGTTCCAGCGGACTAGCTCTAGATAACGATGATGAGATGTATTGAACATACACTATAGTCGAATCGGATGGGAATTAAGAACAATGCAGATGCTACATGAGAATGAAATCAACTTACTTATATTTCCATTTTTAACCCCTGACACATATTATGTACCTATTTAGTGTATCTAGTCATGCGTCACCAGACTTTGTAAAACGTGCTATGGCCGAATAAAAAAAAAAATGAAGTTAGTGTTTTAAAATTAGCATGTTTTGTTTTTAATCGACTTTATAAAAGGAAGATGATCTTAATACGGTTGCTTTTTTACAATTATTATAAAAACTTAAATAAGCTGTTATTGTTGCTTTTTTGGAACTAAATTATGGACCGATTTGAAAAAATATTTATGTATTTGAAAGAATATAGGATCCTTTTAGATTAGCCCCATAGCAATTCTATGAAAATTAGTTTTGTAAATATAAATATTAAAACGCATGTTATTTGGCCAAAATAACATCATAAACTTATTTACTGTTTCGAAGAAAATGATTCTTGTTTGAAAAGTTAAGCGTTTGAGGTCAAACATCAGAAACTAAGACGTCCCAAAACTCCCAAACAAGCGTAAGGGAACATAATATTATAAGAGAGGTTGTTTTGACACGCCATGATGGATGGTGGGTTAAATAAAAAGATTGCGATGATGCGGACCGTTACTAAGGACCTTCTTTTTCGAATTCAGGCAATTTATCACTCGGCGACAGACAAATTCCTTTATGACCCTGCTTAGATTATGCGGATGAATTTAAATGAGCTCTTTTGCCTTTACATTTAGCTTTTCAAAGTTCTGTACCAATAAATACAAAAACCAATTCTCAACATCGTGAAAGCCCAAAATAGATGACGACTGTTACGGCTCAGTGATTGTTCCAAGACGAGTCTCGATCTCTTGAATACGTAGAGTAGTACTAGTACCTACCTACCTACCTACTTTAACGGGAGCGCGGAAAGGTTTCAAATTATATTTTATTCCAATACTTGTTTATGAATAAAACTAGTGCTGTTTTTTTTTCAGTTTCCATTTACGCCCACCGAAATCGCTAATTTATTTCACATACATTATTGGCATCGAAAAAAGTCGGTTTTTTGCAAATAGCCACACTGCAATAGGCCCTCATATTATAATATTATGTTTTAAGAAAAACAATGAGAGAAAAAGAGAGCTACGAAATGAGATTTCATGCAATTCAATTTAGTGAAAAACAAATTATAGTAGGTATCTAATCATGCCGCCTCTGAAATCAAAAATGTATTAAGGCTTTCGAAAATAGCAACGATATATTTTGCATGAAACATGATCAAAATGTAGCATAATGACGGCTAAATCTGTTTAAAATTATGTACTCACTGTAACCGCGACCGCTAAAGGAAAGTTGTGGGTGCTTCCTGAAAACATCAATAAATACTGCGTTGTAGGTCGTTTATCAGAGGTTTTACGAGAAACCGCTGGCCGCGGGTAATGACGCCATTATGGAGTCACGGGATGCAATATCAGGGGCGGACGATGGACGACTTTAGTAATTATGGGCCTACATTTTAACCAACTCGCCGAATACAAAATTTGGGAGCGGTTGGGTATATAGGTACCTATTTATTGATAGGTGCTGTCCAATTCCAAAAGTCCTATGCTTAAAATATATTTGTCGTGAAATGTATCATGATATAATACAAGCTCCACCGCGTAGGTTTACCCAGGTTTTCCAGGTTTAAAGTTATTTTCTTCCCGAATTAGATTCAAATCCTCACTTAAACACGCTCATACCCTGTCGCATTTATATTACTAGCTTCGCTTAGCGGATTTATCTACGTTTTTGAGGCATAAATCCTATTTACATCCCTAAATTCAAACAAATCCGAGCGTCAAGTAACAAGCATCACTTATTTTGGTTTAAAAATCAAACTACTGAACCGATTCTTATGAATTTTCTAGGGAGCCAAAGTAAAAATTCCCATCAATACTTTCAAATAATTTTCCAAATTGGATGAAAATGAAGGAGTTCTGAGCTATACCTAAGCCAAAGAAAGAACGGAATTGAAAAAGTTAACATGGGATAGTATAAAATAATCTAGATCTTCAACTCTTTCTCATCCCTATCGGGTTCAGACAACAGGGCAAAATCCATTCGGGAAACACATACGGGACTTTTAAATTGCGTCTACGGTTATTTCCTGAAAACATCAATAAAGCGGACCGTTTATCACGAGGTTTTCAAGAGAAAAACGCAGCCGCACCGCTTTTAATGACCGCCTTTATGAAATCACACGACGGAAACATTATAATATACTGTTTCTGGTATATTACATGTATCACAGTCATTTATTTCCTTGAAAGGGTTATCCTTGAAATTATTTAAATAAATAATAAATATCGTAGGACTATACACACAACGCCATCTGGCCCCAAACTAAGCAGAGCTTGTGCGATGGAAGTCAGATAACTGATAGAATACATAAATACTTTTTTTTTTTGTAAATACATACTTATAATACATACAGAACACCCAGACACAGAACAAACATTTGTTTATTCACAAAATGTTTGGCCTGAGTGGGAATCGAACCCACGCCCTACAGCTCTCAAGGCAGATGTACTACCAATGGGCCAACGGGGCTGGGGGCTGGATTTATTCACATACTTAAGTTTAGGTACAGTAGGTACAGTATTTCCAAAAAAATTAAATTGCAAACGTAGGTAAATTTGTTTTACTGTCGCATTGAACTGAATTTGACGACGAAACTTTTGCTAAATGTCATCGTAAAAAGTATGGTCATCATCATCATCTCACCCGTAGGTTAGGTTATTTACATCCACTGCTGGACATACCTACGCCTCCCCCATTGACTTTCATAAAGCCCGGTTGGAAGCGGCTCGCATCCAGCGCGTACCTGCAGTCTTTATTAGGTCGTCTGTCCACGTTGTGGATGGACGTCCTACGCTGCGCTTGCCGGTCCGTGGTCCGTGGTCCGGTTTGGAGTGGAGACACTCCAAAACTTGGTCACTTTTGCATGTCACTTTCATAAAACGTCATTTTCGCAGAATTTCATTTTCAGTGCCGCCGACACGCCTAGCGTGTCACGAATCCCTATCGCGATGTTGCGAGCACGCCAGGTGTGCTCTCTATTTTTCATGGATTTGGGCATATTTCCTATCTGTAGTCGAAATACTGCTTTTTATGATTTCACCTTTATACTGTGCCAGTGAACACGCCTAGCGTGCCCACAGTGCCGAGAGCACGCCTGGCGTGCGCGCTTTACATATAGGGCGGCATCGCTGGGAACTACTCGAAAATAGTGGTGCCAATGAAAGTGTTAAGCAATTTTTAAGACCTCGGGTAAGTAATTAATGAAAGATTTATATAAAAATTATAAATCATAGTATAAAATTATAATATATTTATTTATAGCATTTAATAGTATCGCCGTGCGGGTGCGTGCGGTCCATTGGGTTGCAGGGGCGGGAATCTGCACAGCAACCCTAAAGGTTTCCGATTAATAAGTATGTACCTACCTACCTATTACCGCTCGTGCCCTCATCCCTGCCTACCCAAATTTGATATGATCTTATAAACGCTACTTCATAATAAACATAGCTAGCTTTGTTCGCTGCTGCTTGCTTTTTTTCTTTTATAACTTCGAGTACCTATTTGATTATAGGATTATGCGTATTATTGGTCAATAGGTATACTTACCTACCTAATATGCGGAATGGTCAATCGTGAGGATTGTGGAAACGTTAAATTTATGACCAACCCTAAACTAAATAAATCTTCCTTCTCCCTTTCCATGCCTCTCTGTTGACTGCTATTGCGAGCCAATCTTTATCGTGAGCATATCTTTCCACCGCTGTCTCTTTTCTGTAGGTCTGTAATGACAAAGGCGCGGTGGCCTATGACGTGGACCAATCAGATTTCTAGAGAGAGACAACAACTGCCCGCACGATTGTTTTGTATCTAAATATCCCGCTTTGTCCAAAAAATTAAATATGACTATTAAATAAATATTATAAATATTTAGTACACTGCGCTATACCGCTTGTTAACAATATAGAGATGTGTATGTATTTTACGTTAAATATCTAATGTCTATCCAAACAATGTTTTTATTTTTTTATGCAACTGGAGTCAGCTGGAGTCAGTCGACGAGTGAGTACTCGTCGGATGGTAGGTAAATATTTAGGATTTTACAAAATCAAGATATCTTTATAACAATTATTTAAAAAGTGTAAAATATTACGTAGGTACTTAATTTTTTCATTTTTGCCATTGTAGGTAATTTATGCATTCTGCCAGTGTCAAGTAATTTACATTTACAAGTAACTCAAGGTGTAATCAAGTAAAATACAGTACTCCCAAAGTGATAATGCGCATAGAAATCTTCGTCACTGTTCGGCAACGGTCGTATTCCCCGAGCGTCGGAAGACGATATGTATATAGAGTGGTTACAACCAAAGTTATAATGCGCAGACAATTCTTCGCCAGTGGTCGGCATCGGTCGTATTTCTTATATATATAATATGTAATGAAAGCTGGGAGCTGGTTTAACGATGGAAAAAAGGAGGTTTAAACGAAAAGAAGATTTATATTACGAAAAAAAAGTTTTATTTAATCAGAATCGGGGAGATTCTCTATTCCTGACATCATAGAGTCATCGGAATTTTCATCAAGGTCTTCAATTTCACTTGTATCACTGCTATCTCCTGTGTAAATAATAATTTCATCTGAATAACTATCGATTCTTGGGTCATATTTCCTATACTCATCTTCGCATTTAAGGGCATGATCACGAACTTTTTTCCATTCTTCCGAACTTATATTGTTGATTTTTTCTAAAATAGCTTCTTTAACTGACGTAACGTTCATTGCAATATTTCGTTTGGCAACGTGTTGTTTTATTTGCGCCCAAATGTTTTCGATGGGGTTGAAATCGGGATGATATGGTGGCAATCGTACAATTTTATGCCCATGCTCCTCCATTATACGGTCAATGGCAAATTCTGTGTATTGTTCTTTGTGGATTTTTATAATTTTGTACAATTCAGGTTTGAGTTTATTTGGGTCATGAGGAACATTGTGTTGTTGTAACCACGCAATCATTTGTGGTTTGGGTGTATTTGAGTTTGGTGGTTTCACGGACAGCTTATTATGATATGGGGCGTTATCAATTACCAACACACTATTAGGAGGCAAGTTGGGAATCAACTGATTGCGTAGCCAAGTTTGATAACGTTCGGCGTTTATTTCTTTATGATAGTCACCTTCTGAGTCGACACATTTATGTAACATTAAAGCCCCTGAGACGAAGCCTTTTTCATTGCCTGCATGTACAATAATAATTCGCTCTCCTTTAGAAATGGGTTGTTTAATACCTTTTTTGCTGCTGTCTTGCCAAGTTTTACCTTTAGTATGCGATGTATGCACGTATGACTCGTCCATAAATACTATGTTTCTACCAGCATTTCTCAGCTTCTGTATTTCTCGGAGATATTTGATCCTTTTTAAACGTATATCTGTCTTTTCCATAAGTAACCGTCGATTGGTATCAGTTTTCAGAAACCTAAACCCCATGTCTTTCAAGATAAGCCTTAAAGTTTCTACACAGCCTTTGAAATTAATAGCTTCGATTAACTCATTTCTCAAATTATTTACAGTTGGGAGTTCTTTGAGCGTCAACTGAAAATTGTATATCATATTTCGAATTACACAATAGTCGAAATCATCAAGTCCTAGCCGAAACCTACTTTTAGGTTTTCCTTTTTTCGGTGTGGACAATTTCATTGATTGATTTTGCCTTTTTTCGTTCAATATATTAGTCAAAGTTCGGCGTGAAATTCCTGTAGATTTTGTCACACGCTCCTGAACTTTTTTAAAATAACCGTCATGGTCTTTTTTGAATACATTAGCTTCATTTAAGAAATAAAGGTACACATTAAATACCATTTGCCGTGCTTGTGAGTTTAGCGGCTTCCCACGTTTAAATTTATCCATTCTGGAAGGATTCGATCTGAAAGAAGATGAAATTGGCGGAGTTGTAACATTCTATTAAATTTATGTATAAAAATGTTCCATGTGATATAGATAGGAACAGTTATTTGATTTAAAAGTAAAGAAAAATTCAATATTATTGTAAATAATTACGAATAATTACATATTATATGGTTCCAAAATGTCTAATGAATATGTCAAATGAGCAAAAAAAATATTCAAAATCAATTAAAATTAAGTATTCAAATTTATACAAATAAAGTATTCAAATTTTCGAATTTAAATTTAGATAAGAAAATAATAAAGAATGACTGATATGATCGATACACACTCATGAGTTATGATTATGCAGCTAACATAATTAAAGTTGAAAATTTTAAACTTACCAACGAAATAAAACCAAGAAGGGTGTGTAATATCAGCTCTATATATTTCCACATGAAAAGAACACGTGCGGGCACTTCCAATACTTAAAGACAACTGACTGACCTTCAACTCATCGGCGGCACCCGTCAACCGCCGCGGACCGTTCAAACTTGTTATTGATTGATATTGACTCCTATTTCTATCGCACTAGATGCTAAATTGAAGTGCATTAGTTAGGGCACTTACTATTAAATTATTCGGTTGTTTCCGGAAACACGACCACTGGCGAAGATTGCTATGCGCATTATCACTTTGGGAGTACTGTAAGTCTCAGTCACGGTCAAAGTCGTGATTAAGTCCAGACCGTGCTGGTAGAAAGTAATGGTGACATTACTAGAAACTTTTAAATGGTGTTAAGATAGTAATATAGTTTAGTAATGAAGATATTTTTCACTGTATGTTTTCCAGATAAAATAAAATAAACTTTTGGAAACAACGAAAATCCACGTTTCACATTATATATCCACCCACACTTGTGCGTGCAATTCGGCACGTTATGATTAAATCACTGCTATTTAATTAAACATAAACAGTAAACACTCGAAACAATACAAGTTTCGGTAACTACAATGCGGCGATATGACATTTTCGCGTTTCGAACATTTTAACAAAACTCCATTTTATTATTACTTACGTACTAGAGTCAGCTTCTCTTTTCACACAATCATTTGAACTAATACCTTTTAAAATTTCTTTCATACTCTTCACAGTATTGGAGTCTGTGATAAATATTCTAACATCACACGATCCCATTGTCAATCTTCTTTCGATTTTGGCGAGTGGCCTTTCAATTTTACATGAACTATGAACTATTTTGCACCCTATATCTATGAAAGTCCTTGCATTTTCTGTATTTACACCTGCACCAGGCATTATATCTATTTGTCTCCCATATGTTGCTAATAATGATCTTATAAGGTGAACAGCATCAATATCGTCTGCTGTTGGTCTTTGGCCACTTGTTAATAGTCTATCAAAGCCAAGTTTCACTATAGTTTCTATGGCTGTTTTTGGATTTGAACATAGATCAAATGCTCTGTGGAATGTAACAGGTTGTGGGCTAGCTTTAGTAAGGACTTTTACACATTTGGGCTCATCAACATGTTGAGTCCCCGTTAGGGCGCCAAAAACGAATCTGTCTGCGCCCATTTCTTTGAATATCTCTATATCTGAGAGCATTGTGCTGATTTCTTGCTCTGTGTAGATGAAATCGTCTCCGCCACGACATCGAAGCATTACATTCACCTTCGTTCTTCGTTTAGCTGGCTGTCTTCTCACCTGAGAAATACAGAAAATCATAACTTTAGTGTGAAGACAAAGAATGAACAATAGAGTTATTTAAGAAAAATTATTTATCGAAAGAAGTTTACTAATATTAATCAATTTAGAAAGAGACACAAGTCTTATTTTTTAAATCTTATGTATGTACATTATTTACAGGTTTTGTCAAACATAAGCAATAACACTGTATTTATAAATTGTATTGAAAATATAGGGCTGTATCAATATTTTATTGCAGATGGCAATACAGAGATACACTCATATCAAGGCTAAGTGTAAGTGCAAGTTATGACACCAACAGAAGACAAGATTCCATCAATACAGAATTTATCACACCATAAGTACCAAATGTGCTCTGAGATTAGATGGAGTGACCATATATACATAAGAAAGCAAGCAGTGTCAGGAGACAAAAAAAATTAAGCTTTGGCTATGACAGACTACATAGTATAAAACAAAGTCGCTTTCTGCTGTCTGTATGCATAATTGCATAATCTTTTAAACACAATGGATTTTAATGAATTTTCCATCAATAAACAATGTGTTTCAAGAGTCAGGTTTATATGTATAATTTATATTATAGTGATACAGGCATATGCACCACATTAGTATCTACATTATTATTATTTAGATGTGAGATAAATGTAATTGATTTCGTCGTTTTTATCTCAATAAACAATAAACATTGCACCTGTGCAAAGCCGGGATGGGTCTCTATTAAATAATAAAAAGCTAAAGAAAATATAAAAAAAAAAAATTACCTCATGTTATTGAGTTGCGTAGTTTATTCTTTGCCAAAACAACCAACTTTTACCAATAAGTTCTTTGGAATTCACTTAAAGATTTTAAAAGCCAAATGAGTAGTCTGCATAATGCATATTTATTTTTAGAAGAGAAACTTAATGGAGTACTTATACTAACTTACTAATTATTAAATTATTATTGTATTCAGTGACAAAAGTTAAATAAATATAAGTATTTATTCACTTCGAAGACATTCTTGAGACATTTGAATACACAAATACATAGAAATGAATTGCTGGAAAGAGTATTCAATGCAGTGTTGGTATGATCATATTCAATATGGTTAGGCAGGAATAGAAACTTGGACAGTGAATGTGAGTGTGTAAATTCTAAGCACTGTATGGGTTCATCCTTTTTTTTTATCCCTGCTTAGAGATGAACCCAGTACCTGCTTAGCAATACCATAGAACGCTAAAAAGTTTTGTCTGTTTATATGTACTGTAATATAGGTAGATGCTGTGGATACACTATGCTACTTAATATCTATTTCTGTTTCTGTTTCTAGACGATAAGACCGCCATTATACACCAATTATGTATTATATTGTTTTGTTATGTTCTTTATCTCTTTTTTTTATGTGTCATATTTGTATGTTGTGTTTTGTTTTGGTGTGTAATAAAGTTGTATTCTATTCTATGCTTTCAGCTATGAGAAACAAAGATTCACCATTCGTAAAACTTCCTTAACCAAGCCAGGGGAAGGAGTCAGTCCTCCGTCATAGAGTGCACTGCATAGTTCTAGCTCATCGGCACCACCGCAAATGGCATTTATTGCAGATTCCAGGCTGTCCACACATACTTCTAACATCTTCTGAAATAATAAAAGATTTACATTAGGTAAGAACAACAACATTAGTCTATATTACTCCATAATAATAAGTACTAGCGACCCACTCCGGCTTCCCATGGATTGAGTGCAAGTACGTACCTACATGTAAGTGAAGGGATTTGGTTGTTTATTTACATACCTATCTATATCAAAAGAGACAATCAGTGTTATAGGTTGAGAAAATATCCAAAGTTATGAAGTAGGTAACATACTAAAATTAAATATATAAGCATAGTTAACATACTTGTTTATGTATTTAAAGCTTATGCTTATAGCTAGCTACTGCGTATGATGGGAGTTTGACAGAACTCTTTGAAGCTGTTGCGTTGTTTCTTTCTTTCCCATTTAAAACAGTGATCTGATGAATGCTATAAATTCAGAAAGTTAAAAGAGTAGTAGTAGAAACGTGCAGTACCCAAATACCTCTTGGTAATTGATTTTGCTAAGACTAGTAAACACTATTGTTTTTGCTTCAAACAATGTAAAAAAATACAACGAAATAAAATTAGTGATATTTACCCAATTTTTTTTTTTTCATTAATTCGCCCCTTCGGGCAGGTTAAAGCTGTAAAGCCATCCTGCCTTGTCTTAAGTGTTATTTCTGCTGTCTCTTAGCTATAGTTATCATCAAAGTATCCAGTCCGTGTCAGTTAAGTCCAGTCATGCTTTAGTAAAGTAGGGGCGACTTTACTATAAAGCTTCGATGGAGTTTTGGAAGCAACACGAAAATTCATGTTTCACCACATTATATCATTTTCCCACACTCGCGCGTGTAAGTCAGCACTTTATGAATAAAACACCACCATTTTTATGCATAAACACTCGACAAAACACTAGTTTTGGAAAAAAATACAACGGAGCGACACGGCTCTTCCCGCGTTCCCGCCAAAACTCCAAAAAAGTTAATAGAAATACTAGGGAATAGGGATACCAATAGGTACTACTGAACAACCGATCGATTACCAAACCAAGAATACATAGCTTATCGAATCGAATTGAAAATATAAAAAAATATTTACACGCGGCAATATGTCATTGTGTCGTTCAAAAACAGGCAGAAGTTCGCACTTCGCAATCTTGGACTCTTCGTCTTAGTCATGACTCAGACGAATAAATCAGAAGTTTGATGAAGGATCCAAGACCATGACCTTCATCTGATTATTCTGTTTGTAGAATGTACCTATTTTTTTTTTTTGTATCTTCGTCTTGAGACCTCCGAGCCTCAGATTACTAAGGAAATAAGTTGTATCAAATTAATTATTATTGAAAAAATTAATTTGCTCTCTTTCACTTATGTGTATATAAAAGATACAAGGTTCGTTATTCGTTGGAACCTCAAATTAAAAACTGTTAGAACTTTGCATCTAGACTAAATTTAAAAAATCATTGAACAATCATTTTTATAAACAAAACACCGCTATATTTATACTTAAATACTCGAAAAATACATATTTTTTGGAAAATATTATAATTCGCTGCCACGACACCTTTACACAAAAAAAAACATTAATTTGGCTTGTTGGCAGCACTTTTCCGCCAAAAGTGTGTAATATAACAAGTACATATTTTTGAACGAAACTATTTTGATGTCACTAATTTTCAGCAAACTTCATTCATAGCTTCACACAGGTTTGTTCCTTTTGACATTTGGTGGTAAAAGGACACGCGAACGTCGGCAAAAGTTGGCCACGTTCGATAACTTTTATCAGGTATAAATCCATCTAGTGTGTTTCTATTTGTTACGTTGATCCTAAATTAGTGATCATAATTAATCACTCACACAATATTCCGCTAGTTCTTCTAGTTTTAATACATGTATTGAGGTTAGAATCTGTGTCACATATTGGATGAAAGTTTATCTTATTTCTATCGCAATGTCCTGAGAATTTTGTGTTAATGAGGTGCTTTTTCATCTGCAGTAATGTCTCGAAGTAAACAACATGAGGAGACTGATAAACTTACGCGTATTGCGATCGTAAACGCGGATCGCTGCAAGCCGAAAAGATGTAGACAGGAGTGCAAGAAAAGCTGCCCAGTGGTGCGGATGGGCAAGCTCTGCATCGAAGTGACGCCCAATGATAAGATCGCCACGATCTCGGAAGAACTCTGTATTGGGTGCGGTATTTGTGTCAAGGTGAGCTGTTTGGTGATAAATTATTTATTTATGATCTTTATCAGTGTCCTGTTGGACACATAAAATTCCACCAGAAAATTATTTAAGGAATACTGTAGTGCTTACTTAACTGCCTATTGCTCATTGCTCTATATATATCATATGTGCATATTACCTAGTTACTTCTGAGTAAATGCTTATGATGATGTTGATTCCAGATTTGTTTGAGAACAAAGAATTTATTTAGTGTTTGTATTCATTTAGCAAATACAATCTTAGAAATGTTTAATACTCCAAGAGATACACATAGCTTAGATTATGCCTTATTAAAAAGAGATATAGAAAGGAAAACAATCTTTAATTCTGTTATGATCATCATTCTACCAGAAGCCTCTGTTTGTCACTGTTGTTTGGCAGAAACTGTCAAAATAGGTGACTAATATTAGCATACATGTATTCAATTTCAGAAATGTCCCTTTGAGGCTATCACAATTATCAATATCCCATCAAACTTGGAGAAGCACACTACCCATCGGTACTCCAAGAACTCATTCAAGCTTCATCGGCTCCCGATTCCGCGTCCAGGTGAAGTCCTGGGGCTGGTTGGCCAGAACGGTATTGGCAAGTCTACGGCACTGAAGATTCTAGCTGGGAAACAGAAACCCAACTTGGGACGCTTTTCTGTAAGTTGTAATACTTAGTGTGTCTTCTGCAAGGACATAGTCTTGTGTGTATGTCTAAAATTCTAAACTATCCTTTTAAATTTAGCTTAATATAATAGGAACACAAAATCTATAAACTGTTTCATAACTTATAATCAATACAAAGTCAATTGCACATAGAAGCACATATATAAATTGAAAAAAAAAAAATTTCAAACTTGTTTTAAATAAGAGAAATTACTTGCATATAATTAGGTTGGCAACTCTTAACTATGGCCTTATTAAAAAAATTGTCAGTGAACATTGTACACCACACAATCTAGCCCCTAACTCTGTTCTTAGGGAACCAAAAGAACTGAAATAACACTTACATACTTTTACATCTAAACCAGACTAGCAGTCTCCATATTAAGATGTAGGAGTTATTTTTTTTAATGCTAGTAATACTCTGCCCATAACACCCTGAGAGGGACATTAGTGCAGGGTGATAAACCCACCCTTATGTAAAATTAGGATTAGTCCACTCTTAACCACCCATAATTATTTATTGTTATTTACCTGTACATAACTAACAATGTGAATGGAAAGTAACATAGGCTACTTAATTATGTTTATCACTGGAACAAACAAAATCATGCATACTATTTTTGTTAGTTTTGTTTTTTACTGCAACATTTTGGCCATATTGTAAGCTGAATGGAGAAGCAAGTTGTCTCGAAGAAAAATAGCAGATTGTGATCTCCCTTATCTTTTAGGTCTTATAAAAACGTAAGGTTGTCACCACTACACTAACCGAATCTGTAGATTTTTCTTATACTACATGTGAAAAACATGCATAGGCTACTTTCTAAAATCAAATTCCTCTAAATTTAAATCTCTATATTTATCATGTTAGTAGACTAAACTGTTTAACGTAATCAATGCTACATAAAATGTACTCTTTTCATCTAGGACCCTCCAGACTGGCAGGAGATTCTGTCCCACTTCCGTGGATCTGAACTCCAAAACTACTTCACTAAAATCCTCGAAGATGACCTGAAAGCTCTGATCAAGCCCCAGTATGTGGACCAAATCCCTAAGGCTGTGAAGGGAACTGTTGCTCAGCTCCTAGATAAGAAAGATGAGATGAAAAATCAGACTGAAATATGTAAAATGTTAGGTATGTACTGAATCAAGTTACTAAATTTCAGCATGAATCTAAGAGCCTGTTCAGAATGTGATTGGTCATAGGATTAGAGAGAATTACTGTGTTTTTTAATTATATCTTTATTTGTTCAGCTCGTTACTTTCAACAATTTAATTGGTTTAAATCATTCTTAATATCAGTATGTAGTAGTACAATATACCAGTATGAGACTGAGATATGATACCATTACAAAATAGCATTGTTACCTTAAGAACACTTTTTTATATAATTTTGTACTATTGTTCACTGTGGGGCAGTGGATCAGAAAAAAAAAGGTACACTTCTTGTCGAAGCCCAAAAACATATTCCAACATAGCAGTAAATGTAAAATAAAAGCTGGGGGTACAGTAGATTAGAAAAGAGAATATTGCAGATTAACTATATCCAGCTATAAATTACAGATAGAAGTTGTTTTACTGTAGCATAATGACTTATGTTTATGATGCTATTTTGCTGTTTAGATCTCTCACACATCCGCGACCGCGAGATTTCGGCGTTGTCCGGTGGGGAGCTCCAGCGATTCGCATGTGCGATGGTGTGCATACAGAATGGAGACATTTTCATGTTTGACGAGCCGTCCTCCTACTTAGATGTGAAGCAGCGTTTGAATGCTGCGCGTACTATTCGCTCGCTTATACATCCTGACAAGTGAGTAAAAAATAATATTAACAGCAGCATGTGACTTGATAATGATGAAATTAAAACTCACTCAGCCATATCCTAAGTTCAACTTCAAGTGGCTAGCATATGGCTAAAACAGCCCAAAACACAAGAGTGGCGCTATCTGGACACTGGCATGACACTGAAAAATAGCCCCTTTTACTGAAATACTAAAAAAATTTGGTTAAAAAAATGGATCACACATTAATACACAAACCTCACAGTAAATAATGTAAAAAAAAATCAACATTAAAAAATCTTTGGACATTAATTTCAAATCAAAAAGCAGTTTTGGCTAGCAATAATAGTATACATTAGTGTTTGGTGGTTTAGTATCTGACACTAGTACCTAAAAGATCTGCTAAGGTTTGTGTATTTTGTAACAACTTAACATGTAGTAAAAACTAAAATCATATTATGAATTCAATAGGAAGATACTATTTTCTAACAATGCTTTTTTTTTTAGGTTTATCATTGTGGTCGAGCATGACTTGTCAGTGTTGGATTACCTGTCAGATTTTATCTGCTGTCTGTATGGAGTGCCTGGTGCTTATGGTGTTGTGACTATGCCTTTCTCGGTGAGAGAAGGTAAGTTCTTGTTTATGAATACTTTGAATAACAATTCTGTTAATTCTTGATCTATTTTTACCATACATAGCAAACGGGGGAGTGAGACCACTACCTGGTGTTTCATAGCTTTAATTTATAGTGCATTCAAATGTTGTATGCCACTCGCAGGCGAGTTTCATGTTTCCAAAATGTTAACTTGCTCAAAATAGAGAGAGACTGTGCCTTTTGATATAGGAAACTAAGATACAATTGAATATGCTGCACTAGCAAATTTAATAGTGAAAATCTATTGTTTCAGGTATAAATATTTTCCTTGACGGGTTTGTGCCCACTGAAAACATGAGGTTCAGAACTGAATCTTTGGTATTTAAAGTTGCTGAATCAGCAACTGAAGAAGAGGTGAGATATTAAGAAAAAAAAATCTGTTCATACTATACCTATACCCTATATTTAATGAAATATCAATACTGAAAATATTTTTTTTGTGGCAGATAAAAAGGATGAATCACTACGAATACCCTGAGATGACAAAGATGATGGGTGATTTTGGATTGCGTGTGATGCCCGGAGAGTTCTCAGATTCTGAGATTCTAGTACTGCTTGGTGAAAATGGTACTGGCAAAACAACATTCATTAGAATGTTGGCTGGCAACTTGGAACCTGATGATGGTAAGTAATCATAATATGGAAACTGATGTATTGGCTCTGGTTTTTTAATGTATTACTAACATTATATTAGGTCTTGATTAAAATTTTGGTCACATCTAATATTTAATCTATTCAAAGCAAAAGTATCTCAAAGTAAGATGAAGCCGCGGGCGCGTCGTGCTCGCTGACTTTTTGAAGGTAACCGGATGTCGCCGAAACTGCGGTCAGAGTAACCTAATTAAAAATGTATAAATACCAAATAGGTATAACTAAAATGCAATCTCACTAATACTATATGACGCTAGCTGAATGGTCTTCGTATCCAATGCGGATGGCGCTCTGCTTTTGCCCTAGCATATAGGGATATGCATAATTCAGTATGACAACCATTCAATTCAATTCTTGGTTTATGGCTTTTGTGAAAACGTTTCACAACTCCACTACTGTCACATAGAAAGATAGACCATCAAACGCAAGAATTTGTACGGTATTGAGCCTCGTTGTATGACAACCATCTAAAAAGGGATCTGCTCATTGACTTATTTAAATTGTTGTGAAAGTTAATTTGTGTGTGTGTTGTGTATTTTACTTCTTCATGCTGTACACTTACAGCATGACAGAGGTAGATATTACTTTAAAATGTAGATTACGCCTCAACAGAGATAGATATTACTTTAAAATGTAGATAGCTTATTCATTGATTTAACACAAGTTATTTTTTATCCCAGAAAATGCGGGTAAAACCGCAGAGTGCAGCTAGTGAGCAGATAATAATTGTATTCGTTTTATGTTCATAGTTGTAGTAAGTTGAGTTAAAAAACGCACCTTTTTGGGAAGTCATACAATAAAGTTAATTCAGGATTTTTTATTGGTGCCTCCTATTTTGAAATCACCCAGCAGATGGATTTTAGCCAGAAATACTACTAGTTTTACTAATATACTACTACTACTACTATTACTTTTTTTTTTGTATGACGTCAATTATTTTTCTATAATACATGAAATACATGAAATAGCCTAAGATATTTCATTTATTTATAATACAAGATTTGGTTAGTTTGGGGCTAAATGACGCTGTATGAAATGTAAACATTTTTTATTTTATTTATATTCGATTAGCAGTTCACTCTGTTGCCGGCGCCATATGTATTAATCGAGTCGGCTTTCGTAAGCAACTCCATGTATAGTATATTCAGAATGGCAACACTAGTTTTCAAATGTCAAAAGAGTGAAAGTTGTCAAATGGCTGCGAATTTATCTCGTCGCAAAAAAAGCGTTTATCGCCAAAATATTTCGCATTATTTCACTTTATTACTGTTTTATTTGTAGACTGAATGCTTTGTGATATAATACAAATGTTACTTCGTAGATAAATGATGTAGACGTATACTGAATATTGAGGTTATAGGTGTTGTATTGTCGGTGCTTATTTTAGTCAAATAAACGTGTAAAAAGCCGATGGAATGGCTCGAAGTGAACTGTTCGATCTGTTTTTCCATCCAGTATTCCAAAAATGTCTAAAGCATGCAGAGGCTTCTATTACGCCTGAAGGTAAAGTATCTTTACGGATTTACTTGTCGAAATATCAATGCGACATCTGTTCAAAATAGTTGCAGTGAAGTCTTTGTTTACATACTAAATTTTTATTCTTAAAGTCTACACATTGCTATTATGTAGAAATCTAAGTATTCAGCTACGTAGTGGAACTAATTGCACATGCACTGTTATATGAAATCAACTTTTTTGGAATATAAATGAGATTGCTAAAGTGAGATATTAATAAAATTTTTGTTGAGATAAAAAAATGTTTAAAATGAAATGAAACAGTCCTAAACATTTTTTTTGTTAACTAGGAAGGACAGGGACTTTTTGTTTTGACAGGGTTTTACCTGTTGTTTGTGAGTCTGCCATAAGTAGTTTTGTGGTAATGTTTTTTTTCTGTTGAGGGATAATTTACAATTATATCAGATCCAGGGTGTTGTCCAGCTTGTTCAAGCTTTGCTATTTGTAATTTAAATGAAGTTTTTCTGCATGTTCCTATGAAATCTATATTAGTTGAGGATACATTAATAGTGTAGTGATAAGATTAAGTTTTGGTTATATTTAAAATAAGATACTACTACCACAACATTTCCCACTTCCGAGCGCCAAAATGAGTTTGAAAATAGTTATTTAAACAACTCTTCAACTCTTAAACATCTATCCTCAGGTTCAGGCCAGCTACCACAGCTCCACATTAGTTATAAGCCACAGAAGATATCGCCTAAGTCTCAGGGACAAGTACGCAATTTGTTGCATGACAAAATTAGAGATGCCTACATTCATCCACAGGTAATACAATACATAATGGTAACATGTTATTATTTTTATAATCTAAAATTACTATTGAACTAGTTATTCTAGATATTGGTGTCCAATTTCTGATCACAACATTTAATGTAATTTTCCAGGCTAGGTGTGCTTTACCATCTTCGACCACACTGTCACTTATCAGGTGAGCTGTGGTGAAACACCTAGCCCGTCGACCATTAAAAAAAACTGGGCAAAACAATGGCTATGTAAATGAGAAAGTCACAAATGAACAATTTACTGTTTTACATTTTAATACTCGGCAAATAAAAACTGTCAAAAACAAAGATGACATTTACACATAATTATATTAAATAAAAAAAATATAGATTCATTTTGACAAGTTCTTGGTAATATGTAATATTTAGAAGTGAAAAAACTTTAACCAGCATATTGACATTTTATTATAATATAAATTGCACAATTACAAACTATTTGTATAAATATGAAAAATCAAAACAAGTGTATAAAATAGGTGAAACCTTAATGGTTTTTTTATGTAAAAAGTAATGAGACGAACGAGACACTCTCCTGATGGTAAGAGATAACGCCTGTCCACAACCATTGCAGCGATACACAGACATCTGCTTTGGCGCTCTTTACATTAACCATTGTACACTAATAGAACTTTTAAAATGTTCTATCCATATCAATTTTCAAATCCATAATAATTTTTACCTGATTGTGGTGAATTTAAAAAGGAAAATCAAGTATTCAATTGATTTACATTGAACAGTGTGATGAAAAAATCTGTATCACTCTTTAGGGGTATATCTGTGCAAAACTGTAGACCTTACTGTGCCACAAAATGCCAAAACCAAATTTAAAAACATGCTTAGGTGTGATAGGCATTCATTTTAAACATTAAAAATAGTTTATAACTGTATAATGTTATAAACCCTATAATGCTTTTTCTGCAAGGAATCTTAATGTAATACAGTATAAGCTCCTAAAGAATGCAATGTTCAACAGCCTCGTTGGTTCATTGGTAGTATGTTTGCTCCAAGAGCTGAAGGGTGTGGGTTCGATTCCCACCCAGGATAAACATTTTGTGGTATAAACAAAATGTTTGTTCTGTATTTATTATAAGTATGTATTTAAAAAGTATTCTGACTTCCATAGCACAAGCTTTGTTTAGTTTGGGGTCAGATGGCGCAAAAAAAAAATCCATTCTCTTAATCCAACAATTTTTCCGTCTCCAGTTCATTACAGATGTAATGAAACCAATGAAGATTGAAGAAATAATGGACCAGGAAGTGCAGAATCTGTCTGGTGGTGAGTTGCAGCGAGTGGCGCTCGTACTCTGCCTAGGCAAGCCTGCTGATGTGTATCTCATAGATGAGCCTTCTGCCTACCTCGACTCTGAGCAACGTCTAGTAGCCGCTAAAGTTATAAAACGGTAAGAACCATTGTACATTATTGTTTGAAACTTTCAGACTTGATTGTGTTTATAAAAATTGAAAACAGTACCTTTCTAAAGGAACATCATGGTAGGATCTTATCAAATTTGGTCGGGCGGGATAAGATTGGCTATGATGGTGAGAGTTATTACATATTTGAAGGAGCCCTTTAAATCTATACCTGGTTCAATTGAACTGAACTACATATTTGACACAATCATTGTTTTCCAGATTCATTCTACATGCTAAGCGTACTGGATTTGTAGTAGAGCACGATTTCATAATGGCAACTTACCTAGCAGACCGGGTCATAGTGTTTGAAGGCACGCCGTCGTCGAACGCGACTGCGCACGCGCCTCAGTCGCTTCTCAACGGAATGAACAAATTCCTGGAATTGCTTGGTATCACATTCAGAAGAGATCCTAACAACTTCCGGCCGAGGATAAACAAGAACTCTTCAGTTAAGGTTAGTTCTTAATTTCTTATTTCGATTATAATAACATAAGCTATTCTGCCGCCAAGCAGAAGTATTTAAACTTTATTACGTGCCAGCTTGGAAAGATACTTATAAAATAAGACTCCACATTAAATGTCTCAAAATAATGAGCCATCACAAAAATGACCAGAGACTTGTTTTTGTTGTATCTTTCATAACTTGATTTCATACATAGAAATGTTTCTGTAGTTCGCAAATATCCTAAATATGGACTGTAATATCCCATGCTTGCAACTTATTCTCTTCAATAATAATTTAGGGTGAAATGATAAAGCAGATAGATGAACCTTTGTTCTTCCAGAATATTGAGTCCATAGATTTTTTATGATTCAATAGTCCTCCAAAATGTGTGCAGAGAAAATCTTATCTCGAATCTATGTATGTACCTGTACGAGTACCAAATTTAGTCTTAAATGTTGTCCCTGTAGGACTACCAGAAAAAACTGCAATCACACAAATTTTCGCATTTTTGTCAATAGGGATTTTGCTAACTCCAAAAACGTCAGGGTTGACGCATTCTATGATAGCAAATATTTGTCTGTGTGCAGCCTATTTTTATTTGATCTATCTATACTATTATCAAGAGGAAAGATTTGATTGTTTGTATTGAATAGTCTCCGAAACTACTGGACCGATTTCAAAAATTCCTTGACTGTTGGTAAGCTACACTATCCCTGACATAGGCTACTTTTTATTCCTGTATTCCCACGGGAACGGGAACTACGCGGGTGAAACCGCGAGGCGTCCGCTAGTAGATAAATGTTTTGTGTTCACACCAAAATTGAAACAATTTGTATATTTAGGAAAAATATAATTATTAATTATACTTTTATTTAATTACAGGATATAGAACAAAAACGAGCTGGCCAGTACTTCTTCCTCGAAGATTAGACAAGGAATATATCAATAAATTGTATTTATATATTATGTATCTGTCACAACGGCGGTTCATTACTCCGACCGCCCGTGTTTTTCCAATTTAATGTAATAAATCATGTTTACATAAACACCACTCATTATTTTAGCTTTATACTGTTAATTGCTGTAGGTATGATGTTATGTTATCTATATTGGTTTGAATTACTGGGTTAGTTAATTTCTGTATAAATTACAACTTATATACAAATGAAATTCTAGTTTTTATCGAATTTTTTTAGTATAACAGGTCAATTCCTTCAGACTTTGCATTAGGTGTCATATATTTACACACTGCAAAATTATTTAACTGTGCCCAGGCCTAATGCATAAAAATAAATTACAATATCTCTTTCCCCAATGCCTTTACTTTATTTTAGGATAACTATGATTATTCCCAAATGTTAAATTTAGTAAGAGATCAAATCGGACAATGTCGACAGTATGTTTGCAAACGCGAACCTATAACGTATAAAACAATACAAACGAGACAAAGTCCAGGGCATCGCTGCTTTAGCGCTCATTCGTTTCAATAGTTAGTCTCAACAGCTCTGTAATTTCGCTACCTGCAGTACCCTTCAAACCGGAGCACAGTAATGTTATATTTCTACTAATGCAATAAAGTTTTAATAGTTACATGAAACTTGAAAACGCTGCTACACTAAACATTTAGCAAATTACCGTTCACGTGGAAATGTGACAAAATTAAAGAAATATTGTTTATAATCTTAACGCGGAACAATACCTTTGCAAAATTATTATCAGCTAAAGTTTTGGTTTTGGAAAGGTAGGAAAAGGAAAATTTCGATACACAATTTCCTCACGAAAGTTTTCTCTCGCTGAAACTCCAAAAGTAATTCAAGCTCTTGGACACCAAATATAAATACTATACTCATGTGCCTAATTCTAAAAAAATATAGAAATTTCTATGTAAATATTCGTACCTGGTGCGATACACTCACGTCGAGATATGTTCACGTAAGTTTCTTTCGTCCTTCATTACTACAAGATTAGAATACCATCTATCACCTCTTTGTTTACCTACTAAACCACGTCATAATAATTTGTATATATGTTGCACTACAAATGAGTCACTCGTATACCTACTACTGGGTGATCTCAATGATCGTGAATAAGATCTGTGACGTAAAGTTATAGTGAATTGATATACGTAATCCATACACACGCTATTTTTAGAAATGACGTACCTACCTATCAAATCTATCAGTTCTTAAATTCGGTTGACATAAGTACCAAACTTGAGCACCTCACAGGAAATCGAAAACTATTCTAGCAGGTATTTTTCTGCCAAGCAGTAGTGTGTAAACATTGCTGTGTTCCGGTTTGAAATATTCAAAGTAACGAACCTAGACCGTTATCTATAATTATATACTACTAAAATTTGTTGCTCTTTGTTTCGTTACTCGAAATTCAAGGGTAGGTACCGTAATGGATATGTAGATTGCACCTCTAATTTATCACTTTTACATTAAAAAAAAAAAGAAACTACCTTCTTTTCCTTTTAATATGTAGGTAGCAATGGGTACATACGCGGTTGGTACCGATCGCAAAGTTTCCGAATTATATTATGTATTATCTGGAATTGGTAGCTAGGTTTGAAGATATGTATTGAATTTCGATGCCTTTTGCATTCAATCAGCCATGTTGGACGCTATTAAAGATTTGAATGTTCATGTTTTTAGTTAAGCTCACTTCAAATGTAGGTCAACTAATCATTCTAATGAGTAATTTACTTACGTGAGCAATCGCGTATGACGCTTTACATTGCGAGACAAAAAATTTAAAAAATAGATACCTATTGTGATACATCCAGTTTCTAAACGCAAAAAAATCACGTCGATACATTGCTCTTTTGCTGTGGCGAAAAGTAGGTATACATATTCGGCATATTTCCAATGTTTCCACTGACATTCTCGTAGATACAGAAACCAACATAGAGTATAGACTAATATAATAATTATAATATATAGATAAACCTGTCAACTTTTTATAGTTATAAAAATAACATTTTCATAAGTACCTAAATGTAATTTAAAAAAATTAAGTATATCAGTTATCTGGTTCCCATAGTACAAGTTTTGCTTAGTTTGGAGCTAGATGGCGCTGTTTATAAAGACACTCTATATTTATTTGGCGTCATTATTTTTGAAATAATTTCCTCCCACGATCTTAGTTAGGAGAGGATTAATAGGTAGGTACATACCTACAACTTATCGTAAGTATAATTTAAGATACACATACCGGCAAACAGAAAGATTGTCAGACACAATTATTATGTACCTATACTTGCGACAAAATCCATAAATTAAGTACCTATTTGGAACATCCTAGGTCTACTTGGGTACTCAAACCTAGGATATAATGATGTACCGAGTTTCATTTCTTAGTTTACCTACTACACAACAGTATTATTCTAGAGTTCAAGGTAAAATAATTTGAAATCAGTAGGTAAGATGCCTATTGGACACAAGGAAAAAACAGGAAACCCCTAGAAAAACATGACATATTATTTACCCTTCATTATCTTCATCTCGAGTGTAATCCTCTTGCTTAGCTATTCATTCAGAGGAGCTAATAAAATACCTACAGGGTAGTATAAAAGCTTTTATTGCAATTCGACTAGGTGAGAAATGAAATTAATCAAAGTAGTTCAAAGTTTAAACTAATGTGTAAAAAATTTTTTTTTTTTTTTTTTTTTTATAGTAGATAGGCTTGCGTTTGACCGCCATCCCGCCTGATGTTAACCTCTGTTAGATGTCTGTTAGATTACCTATTTTAATTTTCTATGTGTTTGTACTATTTTTGTACGACAAAATTACCTAATCTCTGAAAAGTCTAGAATTTGTATTAATATAATAAGTTGATATTTAGGTATATCTAGGTACCGTAGACAACTTGTAAAGTTAAGTAGATGTAATTATATGTATCAAGCAAAATATTTAAAACGACATAATTTTAGTAGGTAGGATTTAATTGACAGTTGAGACTGGTTTTCCTTTTTCACGAACTTCCTCTGTTATTGGGTTAATTGGATTTTCCAGTCAACAAATTCTATCATCAAATCATATCTGCATAGGGAGTTAGATCGTAAGTAGTACAGTACCCAATTCAAAAAACTCCACATAATTTCTAAGAAAGGATCAAAGAGGCAAGTTCTAAAAAGCAATGGTTAAAATATTTCGAATTGGTAGTGACTGAAAAACAAGTCTTATTTATATTTCATAAGAAAACAGATAACGGTCGAAACGAGGGCGTTTTAAAAACTATTCGATACTGAGTGAATAGTGGCTGAAAAACAAGAGATCTGATGTTCATGTTTTTAGTACAAAACAAGCAAAATGGAGGGTGTATGGAACTTGAAAACAGGCGGTGCGGCGCGCCGCGTTGCCGTGCCGGCGTCTCATGGTCTTGATGATGTCATCGGCTTGTAACCTGTGTCGAGCAGGGCTGCTCAACATTTTAGATGGTAGGTGATTAACAAAGTTTTATTATCTATGTAATATTAATAGAGTACCACGTTAATTTTATAAATTTAAATAATAGGTATTATAGGTATATTAGGTTTTTTACTGTGATGTATTTTTACTGATAATAATCGGGACATCTTCAAAAGATGGTAGAATCAGTAGAAGCGCAGTCGGGGTAGAATTGTACTTACTAACCAACGTCCCTTAGGTTTCCATGGTGCAAGGGGCTCCAAGATGTAATGCAAGTAGTATCTAGTATTCCTGCAGGTACCTACTACTGAATAAAAAAAAATAATTAAAAAATTGTATTTAAATATTATATCAGTTATCTGACTTTCATAGCACAAGCTTTGCTTAGTTTGGGGTCAGATGGTGCTGTGTGTAAATGTCCTATGATATTTATATTTATTATTTGTTTAAATCTATGCCAAATTAATCCGAAGTTGCATCGCGAATGGTAACAGGAGAATGATTTTCAACGATTTCCTTTTCCACATTCTAATTGAAATCGTATAGGTACGAGCTTAAGCGACTTATATCATTGAGGTAAATTATACGCGGCAATTATATTGGTTAACATTTAGAAAGGTTGACGATCAATGATAGAGGGAGAGAGAAAACATGCGTCTACTTCGACCGGTCGAATTGAGTCGCGTATTTCGGAATTCAACCCAGAGTTGTTCGGTTGGGTGTGTCGCATAATTTATAAAAGTACGTATACACTTTCCTAAAGCTTTTCCTTGTACTATTGCCGTGTTTAAATACCAAACTACAGTAAATTAGTGAGTATTGAAGTAGATAAATTTGTGTATAAAATGTGTAAATAAGAAAATACCGGCCGCTCAGTTCGTGTTAGTCGACAAAAGCCGGTCTGCGCTGATACGAAATTTATTTTTAGAATTAATGTGAAATGTTTTTCTAATATATTTTCCGTGTTATAGGAATCTCTCAACATGAGCGGACAGCAGTATTATCCTTACAAAGTAAGTTTCCATCTACATTTAAGCTTATTTGAATATAATGTCTATAGTTGGTTCTATAGGATCTGACGGGGTGATGTCATCTCTTGCGGCAAGCGAGGTTGACTGTATCTGTGTATAGTTTGTAGGTGTTTGTATCCACGTATTCTTTTTTGCTAATTGTTCGAGCATTCAGAATGTTCTACATAAGACATTGATCTATCCTGACAATAGTTATTGGATTTATCATACTCAATTAATGATGGATTCATACATACCTACATTTTATGACTAACTAGCCGCGCCCCGAGGTGTTACCCGCTACATGTTTTCGGGATAAAAAGTTGCCTATGTGTTAGTCCAGGGTCTCCCCCTCTAACTCTATACCAGATTTCATCCAAATCCGTTCAGTAGTTTTTGCGTGAAAAAGTAAAAAACATACATTCTTACTATTTAGTAGGATGTTTTAACGATGTGTTAATTAAGTTAGTACTTTTTTTTGAACCGATATGCCTAGCTAACTCGTATAGTGTTGTACATGTTAGATCGGGGCATGAATTTTAAACCAATTTTCAGTTTTTGATGGCATTCTTTTCATGTTCTAAGAACAAGAATATGTTAGCACATTTTTGCAATTCACTTTATCGCGCAATTCAACCGGACTCTGGAATTTTTGCATCGAAATTACAGTTATACCTGTCACTGTATTTACTGAATATTTATTTTCATATGGGTGATTAACACTACAAGCACTAGTTTTATTAAAATATTTTTTTATATTGCTGCATTATAACTATAAAACTACGTACCTACTTACGTCAAATGTGTTAATTTAATGTATTTTTTATTTTTCGATAAACTCAAATGTACGCTGACAGCACACTTTTTTTTTAATTTATAGTGTGCATTTATTTATGATTATTATTACGGTGGCCATGCTTATTTCGTTGAATAATACGTCAAGTAGTTGGGCTGCAAATCTCACTCAGGCCAGTCAATGACCTCTGTAAATCATGCCAAGGACGCGCCAACCAGTCGCCAACGAAGGGTGGAGAATCCATTAACATTTACACAATCGTATAAATGAAATGCAAGTACCTACTCAATGAGAAAACGATGAAAGACCAATCATATAGTGTTCTATTTTCTATATTAAAATGTGGGTAGCTATCATAGGTATTTTACATAGCTAGGTACCACAGGTACATACGTACCTATGTATTTTCTAAACCACAAAACTTTGGACTTGTTTAGTGTATTTCAAATTCGGTGCCCTGTTTGCTCATTTGGTAGTAGGTATGTATGCTTCAAGAGCGTGGTTTCGATTCCCACTCGGGACCAACTTACAAAAAAAGTATATCAGTTATCTGGTTCTTTTGCCTAGTTTGGGGCTAGATGGCGCTGTGTAAAAAGTCCTAGAATATTTATTTATTTAAATGTCTCAATCGGTAATTTAACGTTCACAGACTACTGTTGAAATGTAGTAAGCTAACTTTTTTAGTTTTCAGCATTAAGGCTATACAGTTATTTTTTATTGAGTGCAACATAAAAATACCTAAGTACCTACAAAAAAATGAGAGGTAGATCAAAGAAGGTCACCATTTTAACCACATTGAAGGTTTTGTAAGCTTAACGACGTCGTTTGAAAACGGTTTTAGGATGAACTCCAACAAACTCCGACGAAGTCCAATTCAACTAAGATTTGACTGCTTTTTATAGCTCAGATGCCATACGATAGGCCCGACATTTAGTCTGAATTTTGATTTATTATGTAGCATCAGAAGCATTTTTCAAAGCGTATCAAAACCTTTTTATTAAAACGAAACATCGTCCATGGCAGCTCTTATCAGCCCGGTATACAGCGTAAGATTTCTCCTCTAATTTTACCTGTCCTATTTGTCTTCGAGTCCACAGAATGTCCAGATATCACTACGCCGCTGTTAGACCATTGGGATAATAAGAAGATTATCTTTATTCATGTTGCCCCACGTACTTTGTTCTAGTGTACCCCCACGGTTTACCCCGCGGATCCCTTCGACCCGGCTGCGGATGCGGAGACTCTCCGCAAGGCCATGAAGGGCTTCGGTACTGACGAAAAGGCCATCATCGACGTTCTCTGCCGTCGTGGCATCGTCCAAAGACTGGAGATCGCTGAAACTTTCAAGACCAACTATGGCAAGGTAAGATTCTGATTGACCACCGCATCCCTATATTTGTAATTCTCAAGATTCCCTCCGACACCACATTTGAGGTTACGTTAGTTAAAACTATTTTAATCCCTGAAGTAAATTAATGAAACTCATATATTATGGCTCATACAAGCTAACAAAAACATTATGTAAAAATAAACAGCTCAAATTATTCTATTTACATTTTTGGAAAACGAGCCTGATAATTTAGAAAAAAAAATCTTTGGAAGAAGTTTAGTAGGTACCTACCTAATTCAGGTAGCTACTTAAGTTGTAATCGGATTAAGATGTTAAGTATGTAATTAATGTGTTTTTGGTACCTATATCTTTCGCCAATTAAACAGTTTTGAATAACACATACAATGCTTGTCTTTAGACTTTTAGATAATTGATCGTAGTCATCTTGCTAAAATGCGGTCTAAAATTTTATAAATCACATTTTTTTTTAAATTGTTTTAGCGCATAATTATCCGATATAAATAAATTAATTGGGTACGAGTGTGCATAAACAGCAAACGATGAAAAACAAATACCTAGTGAAATTTCTTCGAAATGTTATTCGTTCTTACTTACACCTTATCATGCAATATCAGAAAGTTCAGTCTTCATAAATAAACCAGATACACTATACTGAGTAAACAAGTTTAGTATCTTGCGGTTTTTAACCGTGATGTAATAACCAATTATGATTATTACGAATATTTTGAGTTCTGAACTTCGTCTTAGTTAACCGAGAAACCTTGGTTACCGTGAGACTGGTTTCAATTGAACTTCTGGCGGTGGCCTCGCTGATTCAATCTATCTTCCGTTGTGTTAGTCATCGTTGATTCACTTGTTTCAATTCGACAAGGAATCCTATATTTCCTCGTTGACGCAGAGTGACGGAAGCAAAGGAAGTGAATCGTGAATAATTGGCTAATGATGATTATGAAGCTTGGCTTCTTTGATTATATTTTTTAATGTACTTACTACGATGCTAACTTGCTTTTTACATATACATATTCTACCTATACTTACAAATGTATACATTATGGATGTATACGTTTGTATACATGTGTATACATTACAAATGTATACATTATGATCTATGGATGTATACATACATCCATAGATATGCATAGTAGTTCTTTATTGGAAATATATTATTAAATTACCGTTTAGATTTACCCGTTTTTTTTTATGCTTGATAAGCCGCATCTTAGATTGTATTTTGCTGCCTGAAGCGCCCAGATTTGCACAATTTTCTCCGTCGTTTAAGTGCACTGGTATCTTATCAACAAAACTCATTGTTTACAAACGCTTGTGTTCTGAAGATTAGCAATGTCTATCTAGACATAAGGAATTCTATAGTAGATAAATATGGAGACAACGTTGACGATCTAAAATATTAGATTATTTGATATCATTTTAGTAGTAAGCAAGGAGTAAATTTTGTAAATTAAAACGATGATTTTAATTAAAATGGTAAAAAGATAACACAATCAAAATCTGACCACTTGAGAAGTTCCCCGCGCATCGCAAGATATCCGAACGTCCCTAAAACGAAAAATAAAAACAAAAATCCAGAACCACCCCGACTGAGGACCTCTTCCAATCTCCCTCACACGACAACCTATCTCATCATCATCATCATCATCATTTCAGCCGTAAGAAGTCCACTGCTGGACATAGGCCCATTGACTTTTATAAATACCAGTTGGAAGCGGCTCGCATCCAGGGTATACCTGCGTTCTTTATTAGGTCGTCTGTCCACCTTATAGACAGACGTCTTCCGCTGCGCTTGCTGTTCCGTGGTCTCCACTCCACTCAAAAGACCAATCACTTGCGTGCATACATTTAACTGCCTCTGTGCCCCACGGTCCTGCTGTTTCAACAGCAAACGGTACAAAATCATACGCCGATTCCAAACAGGCATATTTAAGACGCTTGCCTCTTGCCGCTGCCTCCGCTCCCGCACCAGCTGACTGCTAGGTGGCGGGGAGGTGACAGGATGCAAACGTGCTTGCACATGTGGCATCCCACACGAGGCAGCGACCGTCGACGTAAGCCCATCCGGTCGTTTACCGTCCGTGCGAGACAGACCTGGGGGTTCCTATGTTTGTATACTAATATTTCTAAAACTGACTAATGTGACTCGAGTTTTTGCATTGCTACGTGCGCTATCAAAAAACAATAGTAATTTACAACATGAAGCATTCACAAAAATGATTTCATTGCCGCTTAATGTTCCCCGACTGGCCATGACGTGTCACTCAACTTAAAAACAGATTTAGAACCTTATAACCTTACGCCTAAGAATCAAAGCTTAGAATAAAACAGCTAAAAATATAGTCCACGTAACATGTCGCTCAATAGTAACAATGACTTCGACGTTAGTCATTGTAAAGCAATCTACCAATATGCAAGCGTTCGAGCATATGAATACGCTACTATGTAGGTATATTTCATTTTCCTAGTATCGCGCATTACGCCATATCGACATAGGTGTGTACGGTACTTCTGCACCTGTTTATTTTGTGTATATTGTTTAACTTTATCATAACCTGTGCTGTGATAACGCAGAAAAACAATGATTTTACGTTACACATAGTATAATAAATGTAGCGATGATAGCTGAGTGGTTAGCGCGGTCGTTACACTGCGACATTCTCCCTGAGGCTACATTCTAACATAGGCTATATTTATTTCAAGAATTTAATTGAATAATAAATGACCACCCGTGCGAAGCCGGGACAGGCGGCTAGTCTATTTATTATATTGACATGTTATTTTATAGTATACTTTTTGTAATTATGTAGTCGTGACTTGCCTAGTGTAACTGAACGTGTTATAAGGCCAATAAATTAAATAAATAACGCGACAGAACCGGCACAAAGTAACGATGTAAAAATTAAATATCATAGGACATTACACACACAGCGCCATCTTACCCCAAACTAAGAAAAGCTTGTACTGTGGAAGTCAGATAACTGATAAAATACTTGTTTTTTTTGTTGTAAATACATACTTATAATACATACAGTACACACGGACACAGAACAAGCATTCGTTTTTATATCACAAGCCCTTCAGCTAGCAGCAGACATACTACCAATGAACCAACAAGGCTGTCATGTTAACAGGATCTGATCAGCGAGCTGAAGAGCGAGCTCAGCGGTAACCTGGAGAATGTTATCATCGCTTTGATGACTCCACTGCCGCACTTCTACGCCAAGGAACTGCACGACGCTGTCGCGGGGCTCGGCACTGATGAGGAGGCCATCATTGAGATCCTCTGCACGCTCTCCAACTACGGCATCCGTACTATCTCCGCCTTCTACGAACAATGTGAGTTTTCTTCGCAATTGCATTTACCACTACTACACTGATCTTGACGACTGTACCTATCAGATAAATTAGTTCATATGAAATGACTACAATGTAATTTATAAATAAGTACGTAAGTAGGTTATTGAACTGGATGTTAACATTTCTTTTTTCAATGTTATCAATTTTATATACGGGGTTATACATTTGGAGTGTATTCAGCCGAAAGGGAGCATTGTACTCGTCATTGTGAATGACGTTTACTGTGGCCATAGCTATGACTGCTATGATATCGCGATAAAAATATAACTGTTCCATACATTTGGTTAAAGATTAACAACAAACTTTTTTTATGGTACAGCTGATTTTCTTTTCACGATTTTAGAGTTGTGCCCATAGTAGTTATTCATAATAATGAGTATAATGACCCCCGTTTTGGTACCCCTTTAGATCACTCAAGCTAATATCTAAACGATAAAATAAACTAACGACTCAAACCTTCCCTAAAAATTGTCTAAATGATAGTAAAAACCGTAATAAAAATAATAAACAAATAACATCTTAATATCAAGTGAGATGGCGGTCAAACGTAAGCCTATTTATTATTTAAAAAAACGGATATGCGCAAAATGGGACGTAATTAGTGTAATTAGTAACAGTTAACTAGTAGGTATGGGTTTATGATATTTGATTTAAACATAAAGACTTCAATTAAAATAATATATTTTAATCATGTTTGTGACTAGTTTCGACCATGAATAAATATGGCAGCTTTGTGATTAGATACCATTTAAATACGTTAACATTAGTGACTACGGCATTTTTGTTTAGAATCCTGGCTAATACTGGCAATGAAAAAACCGTAAAAATATTATTGTTAATTTGGCGAAGAAAACGGTTATAAAACATTATATTTAGTAGTAGTAGTTTGGTAGAATTTCGTAACGATGATAGCTCAGTCTGTAGCACGGTCGGTTCACACGCCGAAAGGCATGGATTCAAACCTCAACAATGAGCTTGAGCAGGCGAAGGAAAAGATCGTACTGGTAATGAAAGTACCTACCAAAAATATTGTCAATTTGGCGAAGAAAACTTTTTGTAGTAGGTATATCTGCTTGAAAAGCAGTTAGGCATGGGTTCGTTTACCGCCCAGGACAAACATATATGTCACGAGAAATAAATGTTTGTTTGTATAATTAAAATTCTAAGTAGGTACTATAAGATACAAATTCTATCAGTTATTTGGGTCCCATAATATAAGATTTGTTTAGTTTGGGGTTAGATGGCGCTGTGTAAAAAATGTCTAGAGATGTTTATTTAATCACAAACAATTTCATCTCCAGTTTCATTTACATTTTCCATTTGAGAAGCGCGCACTTATTGCTCGTTTATAGATTGTGATGGCCAATTAATGCAAAAGGGAAATATGTTTACCTCTCTCTATCTCGTGGATTAGTTTCGCTGTAGTCTTAGCAAATATCTTTAGCTAAACCAACTAATTGTTGCAGTGTACAACAAGAGCTTAGAATCAGATCTGAAGGGAGATACCTCCGGCCACTTCAAACGTCTCTGCGTGTCTCTGTGCATGGCCAACCGCGATGAGAACCAAGGCGTGGACGAAGGCTCCGCCAAGGCCGACGCTGAAGCCTTGGCCAACGCTGGCGAAGGACAGTGGGGAACTGACGAATCCGTCTTCAACTCCATCCTCATCACCAGGTCGTACCAGCAGTTGAGACAGGTAAGTCAGACGCAATGCAATTTTATTTAAAGTTTTGGTTATTCATACCCGGAAGGTGTCTTTTTTATCCAACTACACAAAATGGAAGGTATATCTAGGTAATGTTTTTGTAGACTCCTATATTCCTTGAACGTTTTCGTATTTCAACAAATGACATGTCATACGACACATATTAGCAAGACGTTTGTTATACCTAGATATTTTATATCCCCAATGCACAACTCTTAACATTTTTAGATAAATAATAACAAGGCATTTTTTGGTATTAAACAAAAGACCTAATAAGTATTGACAAATTAAAACAAATGTCAGGCGTGGCGTAGGTACCTAAGTCACAGTCAAAAATATGTCGCGGCAAATTAAGGAAGTTTTAGTTTTTCAATTCACCTATAGATTGTTTTTATTAGCCTGACGTAGTCCACTACTGCAGACATAGGCCTCGCCCAAAACACGCTACTTAGCCCGATCTTCTGCTCATATCAGATGTTTTTGTTTATGTAAATGTAATGAGACTAACCAGACGCTCTCTTGGCGGTAAGATATAACGCCTGCCCTGCCCATGATTATCTCGTCCGTCTCATTACTTTTACAATAAAAAAAAAATGATTTGTGGCCTCAGTTACATGCACGGTTACAACTTAAAATTTAAGTAACTATTTAAGTAGGTACATCACTAATTTCTTAGCCAGCAAATAGGTGAATAGATAATCTCATTACAGTAATGTCGGGCGAGGCTTTTCCATTAGCGTTAACAAGTCATCAGTAAAGATATTAAAGGCTGACCTAACTTTCACTACGTATCTACTTTAGTACACACATAGAAACTTTTTTTCAATTGAGTATCAAGTATCACTGCGGCACATTATTCTTATAATTATAGGCAATTTTGTCTCACAGCTAGGCAAAGGTCCCTCTTCCTCTTTTCCTGCTGTTTAGGTGCAATCCTTTTCATGAGTATCGAACTCAAAAAACAGTAAAATGTGCTCGAAAATGTCTAGTTGGTCATGATCGGTAGGTACATAAAAAAAGAAAAATACTTGCCTATCTAAATCCTTACAGTAATGTAGTGTTGTGGCAGGTAGGTTCGTCTGTAATTAGTTAGGGACTAAAGGTATTACTAGGTCAATGAAGTCTTTAGCTTATGTAGTTTAGGAGACAAGTTATTATCAGTCGGAAAGTATATCATAATTTCAAACAACCGTTTCATCAGTTCATCCAACTGTGTAAAAAAACTGTATCGTTCTTTACAGTGTGACTATTACGTATACCTACCTAACTCGTACGAGAATAATATTATTAGATACTCATGCGTGGATAATCGTTTTAATATACGGAATATTGAATACCAAGAAGCGGAACTAATTTCAGATTTTTATCACGAGTTCGCTCACTTTCTTGTGCAAAAACTATCTCCTACTTTCTTTTTCAGTTTTTACTGTAGGTAAGGTTTCCAAATGTCCGGATTTGTGTGGATTTTGGATAAAGAGAAGCCTTATAACTAACGTCCGACTTCGTCTCGTTTCCACGTGCCCATATAGGGAAAATCAATAATGTTTTCGGTGCGTTTCTATATACTGGTTGCAGATGATAATGTTGATGGACGTTCTTTATCTCGTTTTGCAGTTCGGTTTTTAAATTTAGATGAATTTGCGTGAAAAAAAATGTAAAGAAATGTTTCATTGTTTATTTTTATTTATTTAAAAATAAAATAGCTGAATTTTTTTGGAAGTCATGTCTAGATGTCTAGTCACGATTTTTCAAATTTTAAGTTTTTAACCTAATAATGAATTTGAGCTGCTGAAGGAAAACATCGTGCTGAAACCATAGCATGGTGGTATGGTACTTTATAGTACTCGGCTGTTTAGCTACCATCCTCAGGTTGACAATCTGCCGCCAAGCACTACATATGTATAGTATAAAGATATAGTGAACTCATATGAATCACACATGGCCTTATTACTTACCTATTTGCAAGTCTGCAGACGCCTTCAATCATCATTAATGCAGTCTGTACAATGAATGTCGCGATATCATTAGCCTTGATTCTCTACATACCAGACAGTACCTAATAAGGCGTTATATAAATGATTTTTACTATTTCAATTTCAGATCTTTTCTGAGTATGAAATTTTGACTGGAAAAGAGATCGAGGAAACTATCAAGAAGGAATTCTCTGGCAGCATCGAGAAGGGCATGCTCGCTATTGGTAAGATAAGTTCCAGATAACTTTAAAAAAATCTTTCTTTTGTTCTGTGATATTATGATGTCATGTATTTAAAACCATGCGGAACGTCGTTTAGGCCAAATACGCATTCATTTTACTCTTAACTTGAACGATGTTAAAAAAATATTTGTCCCATAGAATAATTTAACGAAATGTATGGAATAGTAGACTTTCACAAGATTTCCGGGTCGATCCCTAACTAAAAATTATAATTATTGACACTGATGCATGAGATCAACTCCTTTCAGGTTACCTCTACCGTTCAATTTGTGGAAAAAAACTTGTTTCGTTTATAAATATGTAGTATCATAATTTAGCTCTATACGAAAGTCTGTTTACATTATGAATCATTGTAGAGAAAGTTAATCTAAAATCTAGACGGTTCTAAATCACGTCATTTAGCAAGGTCATGCAACAGGAAGCACATTCAACCTCGCTGTGTACTTCAAATTTCAACTTTATGTACCTAACTGGCTGATATTATATAGTTACCACAATTATTATGTTTCACACAGTATGTTTTCAAATTAAAATACCATTAGCATTTACTGCCCACAGATTAAAAAGCACTACAATTAATTATTACTGATGTTGCATAGAAAATATCGACACCGTGGTCTTACAATTTAGCTCAACATACGGGAACTAGTAGACTTTGTTTATGTGTAGTTAGCAAATGTAACTTTTTTAAATGTAAAAGCAATGAGTCGTCCGTGACGCTCTCCTGATGGTAAGAGATAACGCATTCTCATGACCATTGCAGCAATACACAGAACTAACAAGGGCATCGCTGCTTTGGTGCTCATTACTTTGAGACATTCGATGGTTAGTATCAACAGCCATGTAATTTCACTAGCTGCAGTATATCTGGTACTGCGGTGGTACTTACCTAGACGACTAAGGAAGTAAAGACGCCTGCTAAGGAAATCCATTACATAATTATTTTTTTCAATTGTCTAGTGAAATGCGTAAAGAGCAAGGTTGGATTCTTTGCTGAGCGCTTGTACTACTCAATGAAGGGACTCGGAACCACCGACAAAACTCTTATTAGAATTGTTGTCAGCCGCTCTGAGATCGACCTTGGAGACATCAAGTCTTCCTTCTTAGAGAAATATGGCAAGACTTTGGATACCTGGATCGCTGTAAGTACTAGTTTTCGTATATCGGGTTATATGGGACGAGTAACTAATACTTGGGTTTATTTGGGGCTGACAACTAATATTTTGGGATACATGCGATTAATGACTTGACAAAAAGGATACGATTAAAATTTTGGTAAATAAATGTTTTGACAAACGGAACTCAATGATGTTAAGCCCATAATGGTAATGATATAATTTTTCGTGTTTTTAACATGATTTTTAGAGTGTATTATTTTTTAATCAAACTTTTAGAATTTTGATTTAAGAACGTTATTGATATTTTATTCTGTTGAATGGTTGGATTTAAATAGACCTGTGATTTTAAATGTGCACTAGTATGGGAATGTTCGACACAATTAAAAAAATAAAAATATTTACTTATATTTAATTATTGTGTATGTGTAGATATCTAACCCTGTATGTTGTCTGTAGAGTCCTAACATTTATGTCGCCTAGCATTTTATTTTGCTAACCGTATTAACAATAATTTATTAATCACTGATATTGAGGTAGTTTCTTATCTACGTATTTATGATCAACCCATATTTTTATGTAACTAATTATTTCATCCATTTAAACATGGAAATGAAGTATGACTGACTTTGCATGGAAATTTCACTGTTTTATAATATTATGTACAAACTTTTATACTTATTCTAAACTGACCCATAATTTCAAAGTACTTCATGACTTGTACACGCAAAATATTATGACTGAGCAATTGCCAGTACCTACCTAATCTTCTTACAAACATTTCATTTCACCCGTCATTCATTAATGTCGACATTTCAAAATTATACAGATCTATTTAGAACAAAATGTAAATAATCCAACAAACAAAAATCTGAGTTTTCTAAAGAACACGAGAGTTTAGTTTAGACAAGCTTCGATTAGTTTTTTAATTGTGCAAACTGTGATGCCATGCTAACACTGCGGGTCTGACTAAGGGTACTAATCGATACTTCTCCAATTTATTTCAAGCTAGATCCTACTATTTATATCTATCTAAAAATGTGAAAACAGTGTTTCCCAGAAGGGCCATATTAATTTGTGAGATTTACTACCTACGTAAGCGATAGAAAATGTATAAAAAGTCGGACAGCGCCCTTAGCGGTAGTAAATGCAAACTGCTTTTTTCATACATTTGACTATTTACGTACTCCGTAATCCTAGCAAACTGAACTTTGTTTTGCCATCAAAATAACGGATACCGCTGCAATAGTCATGGTTCCCTTACTAAAAACGAAAAGGTCTTGTCTTACTTGTTGCTTATAAAAAAGGAAGGTTAGGCAAAGACAACTTTGGAAGAATAGATGGACTTATTGGGATCAGCTTCAAATAGAAAGGTCTAAAATAGAGTGGTTCATTTTGGTTGCAGGGCGACACATCCGGTGATTACAAGAAGGCCTTACTGACCCTAGTCGAATAGGCAGTCACGAGTCGGGACACCTACATTACCACCAAATCTCGAATATATAAGTTTACTTTGTCAATTAGGATTTTAAGATCTTGAACGCGCGCTGGCGACACGGCCGACCGAATCTCATTCCACTGAACCTAACGAATAACTTTAGATCTGTAACAGGCCAGTCTTGTCGCCAGCGCATCAGCTGTTAGGTTATCCATGTCGGGTGTATATTTCTTGAAAGATCTGTATATTTTGCTTCCTATCTTTAATCACGGCCATGCGACGCACTTTAGTAACCAGCTTACGTGTATGCATGTGGGTCTATGTGAGGTCACAAGTAGTTTGCTCTAGTCTTACAAGTAGTTTGAAATTTTTCAGGACGAAGTAGAAGGCAACATGGGCCATCTTCTCTCTGCGTTGAGTTACTAAGCTACTGCTTTTTAAAACTCAGTATTACGAGCGACGATTTGACCCGTTTTAATAAATAACCGCAGTGCGTAACAGAATTATGTAATCGACTATCCAGGACATTTGCACTAGATGTTTGCATTTTTAAAGACATTAATCATTTAGTTTAAGCTATAATCGAATGCACGTTAAGTCGTATGAGAAACTATGGGCCAGTTTGTTTATTTAACTTTTGTTGGCTAACTTTGAACTTTGGCTATTTCGGTATTGTTTACAGGAAGACCTAACGGGTGACTTCAGGAATGTGCTAGTCACACTTTGTGCTTAATCCTGCAAATATTTTTTTTTATATACGATAGTTTATACGCTTGGCATGTTACGTTAGACGTTTCTAAAGCTGCTGTTATAAAGTACAATACATATAATGATTTGCAGGACGATACGAAAGGGGACTACAAACGCGTGTTACTCACTCTAGTGTCGTAAGCGCATTAAGAAAAAAAAGATCTTATTTTTAAATATTCCGAAATTTGAATGCCTTTACATTGTATAACTGTTGAATGTTGTAGAAAACAAAGCTTGATATTTTGTGAAAATGAGATATTTATTGGTGCTGTAGTTTTGTTTACCTTATACATTACATATTTACATTTAATTATAATTAATTAAAACTACTATTCTATGTTCTGAGCTGCTTTTTAATTTATATCCCTAATTCCATCCTTTGTTATCTGAAAAAAAAAAACTTATTTTCAATACTTAGGTAAGTAGTATCTAAAAATTAAAATGAATATGAAAAGGGTAACAAGATAATTGATTGATTCAGAGGCCTTACTTTGCGAAAGTTAATTTTGAATATTCAGAATCGAAAATAAACTAAATGCATACCACATTTAGTTTATTTCCATTTGGTCGGACTTTGTTGAGTCACGACCAAGCGCTCGAATAGTCAACACCGTCCTAAGGATGCCTCCGAGGCGAAACACGTGTGGCAGATGGTTACTGCAGCGAGAAGAGGATATAAAGACTTGTATATAATAAACTAAATATATACCTTGAATATTTTCAATAGGTTATATGTATAATTATGCTCAAAGTAGCCTGTCTCGCTTTCACACGAAAGGTTACATTTTACGTAAGCGAGAAGTTGACGGAGCTTTAGACATGATGTTGGTACCTAAATGTAGTAGGGAGCAGTATAACATACAGCGGTAGGTATCATCATCTGTATCTTCTGCTACAGATAAAATAGGAAGGTTAGGAATGACTAATTGGATTTTGATGCAAACGGATTAGATATCTCAATGATGCTATAAATGTAAAAGTATAAATAAATATTGGAGGACATTTAACACAGCGCCATCTAGCCCCAAACTAAGCAAAGCTTGTACTATGGGAACCAGACAGCTGACAGAATACGTAAATACTTTTTTTTAGTAATGTATGTATATCTAGTATGTATGTTCTATCTTAGTTTGATAGGATTTCGCTTTCACGCTACGTGATGTCAACAACTTTTTTTTGATAATTAGATAACATTTGTAAATCCAGGTTCCAGGTTAACTAAAAATTTTAACTTGGACTTTAATTTTGACATCGTGTATATTATTGTTACTTCTTCAAGATGCAACAGCTTAACGGATTTTTATGACATCTCGAATGCAGATAGACTATTATAGGTAGGTACTCTAGATTAACACAGGCTATTTTTTAATTCGGCAATCGGTGGGAAACTTCTATTTTATACGGCATTGTTAACGAAACTATATAAGTATCTACATATGTATAAATATATCCATCGCCAAGAATATTTTTTTTTAAAAGGAAGATAATATTAAAATACTAATGACATAGTACAGGCCATGAATGGTTCTTGGCGCGCTACTTACTATTTACTAGAAAATACCTTATATTTTTGGCATTCATCCAGCTTATCAATCAACCAGTTCAGATATTATTTATCGATCACGATATCACTGACGCAGTAGCTGTCTTAAATTCGAATCGCTTCCTGTCCTTGATGTTTGTAAATAGCTCAAATTTTGTTTTTGTTATTCTTTTTTGTTGATTGTGGTATCGCAAACAAATCTCTGACCATTTTGAATGGCAAATATTGCCATTTTTGCCATTATGAGATAAGATTGGCAACTTTAGCTAAATAACGCGAAAATATCGGAAAACACGTAGAAAATAAAACATATATAATTATAATTATGAAAAGGTGCATCTTCTATCGTAGACATCTACTTATTATGATAGTTTTAATTTACGCTCGATCTCTATACCTGGGTAGGACAGACCGGCCCGACTGTGGTGCTGTCTCTTTCATGTCTTTGAAACAAAACGAGATAGCATTACGTTCGTTGGCCTGGTCCGTACGTATTTATTGAATACGTACCACATATTTTCCATTTTATTTTCTCACCTGAAACTTGGCCACAGCAGTGGGTGCGTCGTTGCTCTTCATCATCAGCGCTAGCCGCTCGGCCGACGCGGCTTGTGACGTCAGCAACACGCGTTTGTTGCAGCGGTGGGCCCACGCATCGCCTAGCGCGCCCACTACGGGCCCACTCGAAAGGCCTAATCGGGTACTCATCTCATTTGTAACAACAACCTTTGAGATAAAGAAAATAATTAAAGTATGTCGCTAGCTTTATATTCGCTCATGAACAGTAGATAACATTGAATTTTCAGCTTGTATCATCTTAGGACATACGTTAGAAAAAATTTCAGATGTTGCGTAAAAAATTGCGGCCAAATAATTATGCCCTTGCAAACTATACACACACCAGAGAAAAGAAAAATAATTATTTTTGTGCATGGAAGAGATCGCTTTTAGCGATAAGGTCGCCATTTGTTCCGAAACACAAAAGCCTAAAATGTGTGTATGTATGTGTCATTCATGTTTAAAAATGTTAAGTCTGTTTTTAACTAAAAGACAGACTAGGTATTTGTAAAAAAGAAAATAGAAAAAACAAATGAGTAGGTAGGTACCTAAGTTCAATTGTAGATCACAAACCGCTTAGATAGTTAAATATCTAATCTAATACTATTAATACAATTTGTATGTATATACTTGCATAGATACAAGTCCAAATATTATGAGATCTCAAAAATGGCTCTAACAATTTCAATTAAATTTGCTATACCGGGGACTTTGGGAGCAAAAAAATAGAGTTAGGTCGAATCTGTGGGAAAACAACCTTTTCTGAGTTTCCATTAAAAAATTAATTTTGCATACACCAAGCAAAACTTGTTCGTAAAGTTAGCAATAGTAAACTACACTTTAATCCAGAATCATAACCAATCCAAATTTTCACCAAGAATATGTACTTACAGCAATCTGATTATCAACAGCTATCCTCTGCAACTCTGCCATCTGTCTAAATAGCAAGCCCGTCCTTTGTTTCACTGGGATCCCTTCTTTGAATGGGAATGCTATAGAGTCTATTACAATAAGTCTTATCTGCGAACAATAAATATAACTTTTAGTACCTACCTCTAGATCTACCTATTAATTTCATTGTAGTTATAGATAATTATGTAATCCTTTCTGTAAATTAAATTTATCTTTAGTACTCTCCATTCATAGTAAGTACTCATAGTTTTATTCTGAATATCCTCAAATAAATATTTTGAAGTAGAGATATTTGAGTCATAAACAATTATCCTCTTAATGTATCAATTCCTAACTGATTTCTAAAATATAGAATACATTAACCATACTTTGTGCCAAAGAGGCTAGAAATACTTTCATTTTTTTGTAGCAATGATAGCTCAGTGGTTAGCGCGGTAGGTTCGCATGCCGAAGGGCGTGGGTTCAAACCCCAACAATGAGCTTGAGCTGCCGGTGAAGGAAAACATCGTGAGGAAACCATAGCATGGTGGTAGGGTACTTTCTAGTACTCGGCTGGCTAGCTACCACCCTCAAGTTGAAAATCTGCCGCCAAGCATCTAACGGTGTGTTCCGGCACCTCACTTGAGAGCCAGTTCTATTCCAGGCTAGGTGTGCTTTACCATCTTCGACCACACCTTCACATAACATCAGGTGAGCTGTGGTCAAACACCTGGCCTGTCAACCTTCAAAAAAAAAAAAAAAATTTTTTACTACAATTTATGTCGCCAATAAAGTGAACATTATATCAGAATGTGCAGTTGATATTCAGATTTTTTTCATCATCAACAACCTAGCATAGTGCACTGCTGGACATCGGACGCGGCACTCAGTCCCATCTTCGGCTTTCAGATCCTGCCAGCTGTCTTACATATATCGTCACTCTATCTAGTCTCAGGGCGTCCTACACTATGTTTGCAGATTCGTGGTTTCCACTCTAGAACACCACACCTTAGCGGTTGTCGGTTCTGCGACATATATTTTTTTTAATTATAATAAAATGTATTATTTTATTTCTTACATCGGGGCTGTCAGCAATAATCTTGGGTAACCTGTGCATGAATGCACAGAATTTTTCAAGACCAAATGCATTGACATAATGAAGTTTTTTAAGTGCTTCTTCTTCATTGAATACTATAGAAGGTATCAGCTGTTGAAATTTCTGTAGACTTGCCATGAGTATATCTGAAAGACAGTGCATCTTGAGTAATCAATGCATTGTAAGGTTTCAACAATAAGACTTATGGTAAGAGGTAACACCAGGTATTTATAAATTTAAATTTAGATGGTAATAATTATACAAATTTAAGATATAGGACTATGTGTTCTTGTGATTTATCATGATCACAGCAGCATCACCCAGAAATTCGAGAAACAAATTATAGTCCACGCCATTGGTACATTGTTGTTGACTTTGAGATTTTCAATGGTGAGTCTTGTTAGCCCTTTTTTATAATTCCGAGGTGCCAGACCAATACGAGAAAAACTTTTTTAAAGAGAGTTCACTGTGATATGCATGCACCAATGACCAAATCATTCTCAGAAATTACATAGGAATTTAAAGAATTTGATTTGGGTTTTCACTATACTGTGAGAAAACTTCCCTTGTCTGAAAAAATTGACTTATGGCATGTATAATTTTACCTACCTACTCCACACCAGTATTAGTTCTAATAGGGTAGTCCTATACTCTTGTTGAATTTCAATAGTCAAATTCAATTCATCAATCAAAATACTACATACTTAATTCTCAAATAAGCGAATTAAATTGTAATTCTTTTGAGAAAATAAATGTCTTTAAACTGAATTCATAATAGTCAATAAACCTAGGAAATCAATTACGATTTCTGTAATAATATCTTTCGATGGAGCTAAATAATAATTGATGTATTACCTCTAAACCTAGAGAGTGTGAAGCCAGTATTAGTATCAATATATAAGGCCTCTGAATTTAGTCCTCCAAGAACCTTTGGAATTTGAACAGATGCACATAACTGCAAGCTGAAGTCACAATACATGGTTGGTTATTACATAGAATATAAAACAGTTAACTTTCAGATAAATTACTCACCATAGCTGTGTTTTCCCGGTGCCAGGTAAGCCTAAAAGTTCTGTAAGCGAACCCAGCTGTATTCCACTATTTCCTAAGATGTTATCAAGGCTTTGGCTAAATGTTGGTATAGAAGGCAAGCTGGTCTCTGTCTAGAAATTATTTGTAGTTTTTTTATACAAAAATCACAGGTATATATTATAAAAATATATTAATTAAACTTACTTGCCACAGTTCTGCAGCGTTGAAAATTCTGAAACTTTTCATTTCAGCTTAGTTTGCGCGCCACTTTTACTTTTCCTTCCTCCGAGAGGAGGACTTGGCGTCGCACTTTCTGTATATTTGCTGCACGCTATTTTGACGTCTGTTGTTTTTTTTTTTAATAATTTGCCCCTTCGGGCAGGCTAAAGCTATAAAGCCATACTGCCTTGTCTTAAGTGTTATTTCTGCTGTATCTTAGCTATGGTTATCGTCAAAATCGTCTTCGTGAGTGACCTGACAGCAGACAGCACTGCGTCTTAGTCAAGTCCAGTTCGTGTCAGTTCGTGCCAGTCATGCTTTAGTAAAGTAGTGGCGACTTTACTACAAAGCTTCGATGGAGTTTTGGAAGCAACACGAAAACTCATGTTTCACCACATTATATCATTTTCCCACACTCGCGCTTGTAATTCAGCACTTTATGAATAAAACACCACCATTTTTATGCATAAACACTCGACAAAACACTAGTTTTGGAAAAAAATACAACGGAGCGACACGACTCTTCCCGCGTTCCCGCCAAAACTCGAGAATAAAAAAAAAAAAAATCCCAAAACTCTGACGTCTGTTGACTCTTGACTTGACTGACGAATTTTGATCTTTTTTGTATTTTTGCCATCATTAATTATGTATTTACCAGTATCAATTTTCTAAGTATTTTAAAATATACCAAGTGGGATTAGTTATGTCACACAACGTAGGACAAGGTTATAGCAATATTATAGTAATTTTGTTACAAGCTTCAATGGAGTCTTTGAAGTAACAGGAAAAGTCTAATTTTTCTAACATTGTATTTTTAGTTAAAACATTTCCATTTTCAAGTTCAAATTAGTATATAATTTATACTGCATTTCAGGATCCTAGAGATCTGAAATAAAAATACAGTAAAAAGCGCGTAATGGCCATGCCATGTGCCTTCAAATGATTTCAATTGCGCGAAAAGGCACTTTTTAAATTTTGACATGGACATGTTTTAATTTTTGAAATTGACAGCTTGACACTAAGGCTACAGCATTTCAGTGTCACTGTCACTATTCACCTCAGCTATTCACTAATCACTCTGTAAACTTTGTTTTCAAAACAATTTACACGAAAAGAGCAAAATTAAAAGAAAACCACGAAAATTAAGGAGGTTTTACAATATTCATGATGAACCATAACCAAATGAATATGCATGTACCTATGAATCCTGGAGGAGTGGGAGCAACACCAAATGTTGGGATGCAGATGCAAGTACCAGGAACAATCATGCAGCAGCAATCACCTCAACAAATGCAACCCGCCATGCCACAGCAACCACAACAAGATAAAATGGACAATATTTCTAAAGTAAAGACCTTAATGGTGTCGCTTCGGGACTCTATACCTGTAAGTAGATTTCAGCTCTGTCAATTTTGTCATGTACCACTTAAAAATATAACTTGTTACATTTATTGAAAACACACTAGTTACATAGAACTACACTTGGGTTTACTGTTGTATAAAATTACTATCAAATTTAAATTTAAAAAATTCTCCAGTCTCACCTGCACTCCTATAAGAAGCAAATGTATATTTTTGTAGAATATAGACTTGCCTAAGTGTGTTTTAATTTAGCTTGTAGGCTATCTGTTACCATACCATAGGTATACCATTAGATTATAGCTATTGTAATAAATTATGCACTTTTGTAATTTAATATAATGATGCCTTTTCAGATGACATTAAAATCTGCTGCACAAATTTTACATCAAAATCACACCATTGACTCAAATTCTCAGTAAGTATTCTTAAAGTCAATACAATTAATTTTGTTTTACTTATGCGGGATTACTCATGTTTAATTTTATCATGTTTAATTATACCGAATGTATTCCATATAACGATATAATTATGGTCACAACTAAATAAACTAAAATAAGCACAACTAGAATGGCTGTATGTAGTAACCTAACTATACACTATTAGCTGGGGGTAAATCCTAAAGAGGAATGAAACTGCTTATAAATCTATTTAACAGACTAGATTATGGTATGTATTGTACTATTGATTCACAGGCCTATATAGGGCCCAGTAGTGAAATATTACAGTAATGTATCTTTCGCTAATTAAAGATAATTTGTATTTTCTACTTGATCACAATTTCTGTCATGTTATAATAGCTTAGCACTATGTTGAGCATTTTGAATTTTATTTCTTATAAAACACACTATATAATGTTAGCTGTGCTTAAATATCTAATCAGTTGATGATTATGTGTTTCTGAAAACTTTCTTTATTTAATTCCAGGAAAAGCATAGACAATCCCGTACCAAGATTTGACAAAAATTTGGAGGAATTCTTTTCAGTGTGTGACCAGATGGAGCTGCATTTGGTAAGAAAAAAAATTCCTTTTTTAGGAAAAAGAGTAGTAAAGTGAAAGCTTCTCTTGATTATTTATTACCTAGTATGTACCTAAAATAAACTTAAAGAAATTTAGCATGACCTGCTGGTATGTATGAATTAAAAACATTGACAATCGCACTAGACTAGGATATTCTCCCAAAAAGTGAGAAATCTAATAGATTTTTTAATGTAAATGTAGTGTGACAAAAATTATTTGTTGTGGGATTTAAACTAAATTTTTGGATTGTTAACATAATCTAGGAACTGACAATTGACAAGGTTGGCAAAAATAAAAACCTATACTTTTTTTTTTTTTTATACAAAATAGGTTCGCGTTTGACCACACTCTGCCTGATGTTAAACAGTAGTGTGGTCTAAGATGGAGCACGCTTACCTAGAAGAAACCTATGTGTCATTCACTTGGAAAATGTGTCATTGCACCACTGCAGCTATCTATCTATACTGTCATAAAGGTTAAATTCCTATATCATTAGAAATTGCTAACAAAATATATGACCTTACCTACATTGTACTGAACATATTATTTGTGCAGCCTAAGTAAACAATATCAATATAAGTGCTACAATTAACTTATTGACCTGGCAACAGTCTAATCACCAATTTATTACTCTGGTCTCTGCTATCTCCAATGTGTATACACAATATGCTATAGTTTGTCAACACCAGTGTACTTCTAACATCCTTTGACCACTTTCAATATGAATGTGTCATACGATTACATATAAGAATGTTAATAGTTGATGATATTAAAGGTTTGCATGTTGGTAGGGTACTTTCTGGTACTCTAGTTATTAACCACAAGTTAAAATCAAATCGTCATCAAGCACTTAATCTTCTACCACACCATTACATACTTTAGGTTACTTCATCGTCACTTACTTGCTTATTATTTTTAGCTGTCTCAAAGTTCTGTGTATCGATTCAATGGTCACGGGCAGGTGTTATCTCTTACTATCAGGAGAGTGTCTCATTACTTGTTAAACAAAAAAAAAAATAGCTAAAAAATGGTACCCATGTGTTTTTGAAGTTTTAAAGTGACAGGGTGAAAAGCAAAAAAATGATGGCATGACTATTTTTTGCCATTTTAGTGTTAATCTGAAACTAAAAGTTGTTTACAATGATGGAAAACATTTTGGCTCAGTACTACCATTCCTCGTAACCCGGTATAATTATGTTACAGCGCACAGCCATAACCTGTATCCAACAAGCGCAGTCAGCGGCTCACTACCTTCCTCTCACTGTGATTCCGTCACGACTCGATTCCGGTCCTACCACACAGGTAAACGATTTGTACATCAAAGAACCAACAGCATCCATTCGATCGCATCCTTCTTGAATCTCTGTCAGTTGTAGCTTAATACATCCTAATTTAAAACTTCTCAGTATGGGAATTCTATACAGAGTTCCAAGTTAGAACTGTATAAACTGAAATCGTGAAAAAAAAACAAGACAGACATTTGGTTATGGGTCAACGAACATTTCTACGTACGTCTAGAGTGGAGACCGCTTATTGGCAAACGTAGCGTAGGACGCCCTGAGACTCGATGGAGTGACGATATAGGTACGTAGGACAGCTGGCGGTGGATGGAATCGAAAAGCCGAAGATCGGGCTGAGTGGCGTGTCTTGAGAGAGGCCTATGTCCAGCAGTGGACTAATATAAGCTGATGATGATGATGATGAACTCTTTCTATGGAACAGCTGTTTTTTTTTTCAAGATGTCAGAGTTGTGTTGTACCTATTATTCATAGTTAAAGTTGTTCATAAAGATGAGTACAATAACCCCCTTGGAGCTACTATGCCAGCGGCCCAGAGCCTCGCTCCGATATTTCAAGGAGCTGGATTGGCTCGGGTAGACGCTGGCAGGGGGAAATGCACAATACACCCCAAGCGGGACGTCAGTGCAGGACTCATCGCCCCCACTTCGAATAAGAATAAGAATAAGAACCCCCTTGTAGTTTAGTACACCCCAAGCTTACGACCATGTATAATTGTCAATTTATGGACAAAATATTTGTGTCACAGTATAGTATAGTTTTTATTTTATAATAATTGACTAATTGAATGCGATTCTTGTTTTTTTTGAACCTATATAATATGATATCAATTTGGCTAGTTTTTATTCCAAAAATATCAATAAAAACTGTGAGGCATAGCTAATTAACTAATTTGAGTTTTGGCAGGAACGCGGAAAGAGTCGTGTCACCCGATTGTATTTTTTTCCTAAACGAGTTTTTTTTTCGAGTGTTTATGTTTAAAAATAGTGGTGTTTTATTCATAAAGATAAAGATAAAGATAATTTATTTGTATACAACATGAGAAATTTTATACAATATACGCATTCATAAAGTACTAAACTACAAGCGCTAGTGTGGGAAAGTGATATAATGTGGTGAAACATGATTTTTCGTGCTGCTTCCAAAACTCCATCGAAGCTTATTGTAAAGTCGCTAAAGCTTTGACGGAATTTTGGAAGTTTAAACCGGTCTATAATTTTTTTGTTTTAGGAAACGACGCTCAGTTACCCACAGTACCTAAATACGGTTCGACTTCAGATCTCGTACGCGAAAGACATCCACGACACGTTGGTCGCTGCAGCTCAGAACATATCACCTGCTGAGTAACATTGCTTACAATGTGTGCTATCTTCCAAATGTATTTTACTTAATTAGGGTAAGAATTAAATTTATTGAAGCTACTTGTGTTGTTTTATTCTGTTTGCAATATTAAGTGTAGTCTCAGCAGGTCGTCTAGGTATGCGTTTCATTTACTCAGTACTTTCAGATGAAAGAAATGACTTGCGATATTCGTCTAGGCTGGAACAGGACTGGCTAACAAGTGAGACTGTCGGAAAATGCCGTTAGAAGCTTAGGGGCAATTTTCAATTTCAGAATATTATATAAATAGCCCCAAAATATGAGGACTAGATAACTGATACGATAGTACAAACAGAACAACCAGACACGGAACAAATGTATATTGTCACATAAATGCTCTTCAAGCAGTGAAGTGAAATTAAATAAGTAAATGGCGGCTAGTACCTACGATTCATTTATTATCTTTAAAATAAGGCTAAAAGAAAAATAAATAATTATTTATGAAAAAATATATTTTAAGAACATTACATAGACATAAAAACATAGACTCAATGCATAAAGTTTCAGATCTTTGCAACATTTTTATGACAAAAAGTGGAAAAAAATTAAGAATTTCTCATAAAATTAAAATCTTACCTCTAATTAATATTAAAAAATACAACTAACTTAAAATAATTCATATTAGTTTTTTTCTCGAGATCATAAAAATCTAAAATAGTGAAATTTTATAACAGTAGGTACCTACCCATTTATTTCATTTTTCAAATGACATCGAATGGCACCAATCACTAGTTTTAATAAATAATCGAACTTTAATACTAGAAACATAATGGAAGTTCAGAATTTGTTAGGGCCAGCCTTCATACGAATATAATAAGGCCCAATACATGTCTTGATAATAAAACCTTAACTAAAAGCTATCACACATTTTATCAGAATACTATCAGTCTCAACATCTGTTGACAGCAGGAACATTTTAGTGTATCAGTTAAATTAAAGTCCATTACGATGAGTACCTGAAACAATACAATATAGTTTTATCAGTAGGTATTGTTACGGCACTTGTCTAAATAAATCATAGGTATCATATCTAATACATATACCTATACCTACTTAGTACCTACCTAAATCTAACCTTGAGGCTTTCTAGTAACACAGGCCTCATTTCAAAGAAAGGAAAACCAAAATAAATAATCATGACAGCAAATTTTTATTTTTATTCCCACCCCACGTAAAAAGTGGAGCAAAACTGAAAACAAAAAAAATTACAAACCTAGGTAGGTACATAAAATAATAAATCGGAAGACAAATCACATAGTGCTATCTTAGGAAAGTTAAAAAATAACTATACCTATATAAAATAACTATATCTTTCTAAATGCATACTTAAAATCTATGTATAAAATAATATACATATGTATATATTAGGTACCTACGTTCGCCACATAAATGTTTGTATTGTGTGGAAATCGAACCTACGCCCCACAACATACGAAGCAGAGCTACTATTAAATAAGCAGGCATATATCTATGGACTTTTTATCATTATTTATGTTTAAAATTAATTTTTAATAAAATAAAATGAATGTATTAGACAAAGAGCGGACTGTAGAATTTATTATCTATCTTTGATTTTTTTTTGTACCCGTGACGTTATATCTGATCAGATAGATATGGTGCCCTCTCGGCATAGTACACGTACACCCCAATTTTACATCCCTGTTTAAGTAGTTACTTTCCGGGAATTAAACTGAACAGCTCTTCTTCTCACTCTCAATCTTTTTTTTTTCTGTAGGTATATTATCTTGCTATCAGTAATTTTCGACCATAATTAGATGGGGTGTGTGTGCAAACTCTCCATCATAAACATTAAACACAGAATGTTATTAAGGTGGTTCGATTTCCATACGAATAAATTCTACTGTTTTATTAAAAAATCATAAATTCATGAATGTATGAATGTAGAATCAATATTTTGAATCAACTGCAGTTGTGATTTACCGCAAATGAAGACCAAAATAATTGCTTGTAGCTGTGATTTCAATGTAAAATTATGCTCCATTTGTCCATACCTAAATGGCAAAAATTGATTTGTATGGAAATCGAACGACCTTAAGTACCTACCCGATTCAACCAGAATTAATTCTTTCTTCAGTGCATAATTATATTTCATGATAACTAATTATGATAATATGCCTGTTACCTTTAATAATAAAATAAAAATATATTTGTCTTTAAATGAATTGATATAATTTGCTATTATCAAAGTCTTAACTCTATTTCAATAAAAACTAGTTATCTGTTGTTGCCTGCCAACAAGCCCCGGGGGGTACAAATATTAGTAACACACATAAATCGGACTCCTAATATAGAGTCACACAGCCGTCCGTCTGTTTGTGTTAGCCTGACCCGCGATAAACTTATTATGTTGACATAAATCACTTATAAAGTGTCTTGGAGCTGCATGGAATATTACAGGTTCATATCTGGCTGCATTGTGTGAGTAAATGGGGCAAACACCAAACAACATGAACGGTCGACATTTTGCTACATAAACAAGCGCTGGGGATATTCTGGAATGTTTTATCATTATTGCCTTTGTTGGAAATTCCATCTACCTTCCATCGCGTGCAAACTTAGATCTTGGCTTCAAGAGACCTTTTTTTATGACTTTGACGATTATTTAAAACTAAGAGGTTATTGAATGACTAGTACGCAATTATAATATGTTTGTTTTTATAGACATTTAATTATATTGTCATAATTATTTTATGTATGACATATAACTTCATTGACATTTTCAGTTTCATTATTCGACATATTATGATTTTTATATTTTTAAATATGAATGGAAAATGTAACTTTGGTGTTATTAATAAATGATTTGTATTTGAAACCGACTAACTGTTTAAAAGTTCTGGGTTCAAATCCCATGGCAAGCATCTGTCTTTTCTTATGTGCGTATTGTCGCTTACTTCGGAACCTGGACGTCTGAAAGTTTGTTTTCGAAGCTGAGTGAATTCTACGAAACTACATTTAGCCATTATTTTTATATATGTCATTACCCTTCACACAATGAGGAAAAGAGCAGGAAGGGGCAAAAAATATACGTAAATTATTATCAGTGGGCGCGGGTCTCTTCTTTGTTTATGATATATCTTTTGTAACCTACCGCATTTTACATGTTTACATTAATTTTAGTTACACCGATTTGTCATTACTTTTCAATTACAAAATATTTTTATAAAAGAAGTTGTATGATGTAGGTACCTATTATTTTGCAAAAGTGCAAGTTTCATTGAGAAAAATAAGTTTATAATTTTTGTATACCTCGTTAGTTCGTGACCCGATTTATCCGAACTACCTAATGACTAACTACTACCCGCAACTTGCCCACGCTGTCTCTCACGCCGCTGAAGGACGTCTTTGCTGCAATTAGACGGGTCCACGTCCACGCTAAAATGATATCTCATTATCCAGAAAGACGTTGCAAAGTAAATTGACGTATAAATATATCTTCCAGACCAAGCGTAGAACCCGACATACTGAAAATTATCAGTTTATGGCATAGTAAACTTAATTTTATACATTTTTAAAAGAAAATTTGAGCGCTCCGTGTTCAGAATAGAATAGAATAGAATATAACTTTATTATACACCAAAAACTTACAAATAAAAATTAATAAAACAAGAAGATATATAACAAAACAATATAATAGATACATGATGTATAAGGGCGGTCTTATCGCTTAGAGCGATTTCTTCCAGACAACCTTAGAAGAGAGGTAGGTTTTTGATTGTTCGTATTATAGAGGTTCTGTATTTTAAAATCTAAATGTTTTGTAGACACTCAATGTTGTGTGGTATCTACAATTTGCTCGTTGTTAACTCAATTTACTGTATGTAAAATCAATAATAGAATAACTGTAGGTATTTACCCCCAGTCGTGCTGCTAGTGAATGAAATTCAATGCTAATTGTCAACATCTCTTATCATTTATTACTATTACTGTTGGCAACGGGTGATAAAGGTCATTCACCCTCACCAGACATGTAGGCGCTTATATAACAAAAAAAGTAATTCAATATAACATAATAATCAATAATTTTTATACACGTAGATAAAAAATGATCGTGTCTGTCGTTTTAAAAATGGATACTTGTTTTTATACGAAAATAACCATGGCCTGCTAAGATAAGAGAGCAAGGCTGATAGTGTTTTTTTAGCAGACAATGTTTTTATGTTCAGTATTATCAGTCAGCAGAACTTTAAATATTTATTTCATATTGACAGTGAAACATGAGAGAGACATATCTGTCTTCCTTCTCTATGGTAGTTAAAACTTCGCTTATTAAATACCTGCACCTCGCGGTTTTTCCGAAATTAAACTATGCTTATCTATGTTTTCATGCCACACGTAGGAATCAGACAGACGGGCTGCCTGATGATAATCAATCGGCAGATATCTGCCATAACATCAGCCTATCGAAGTCCACTGCTGGACATAGGCATCTCCTAAGACACGCCACTCAGCCCGATCTTGGCTATTTGCTACCTGCGATTCGCTTTTATTTCGTTTTGCTGCAATACCAGGGGCACTACAAATACGTTGCCGACCTTTTAAGATTCTATGAACACCCCTTATGAAGAATACAAGTTGCAATTCGGCGGGAATACGGACGAATTTCACAATTTGCATGTTTACCTACTAGTTTCCTGCATTCGAAGTTTCCTCTAAATTTTCACTCCTAAAGTTCGAAGAAATAAATACCTGTAACACATAGGACGTTAACAACTGGCTGTTGTTTAAAAAAATCTATCACTAAATTTAATTCGTTTAGCTTTTAAACTTTATATAGATCATTACTGGTATTTATTTCATTATGTAAATAATTTGGAATAGTGAGATCGAGTTCATTATTGAACTTTTAATGATAAATGTCAGAGAAAATACGATAGAAATAACTAGTAGCCACCACACGTACGCACAAAGTACCTACCTATATTTAAAATGTATCTATATTTTGCTTTAACAACATTGTTATGAAACCATTATGAATACGTATCTACTTACAGCGTCTTAATTTGTGTTAACTATACTGCCTACTTACTACACGTATCGATGTTTATACATTGTGAAACTCCATTTCCTATTGAGTAAGGTCATGACTATGATCAAGACTTAGAAATCTAAAGCGTAGGGATGTAGTAGTCTCATAATTCGACTATATAAACATACTAGCGACACTCCCTAACTAATTTATATTGACGACTTTATTACTTGATTGAATATCGCTACTTCTCTTCTCTACATAGTATAAAACAAAGTAGCTTCCCATCGTCGTCTGACTACGCAACGGATTTTAATGTGGTTTCCATCAATAGACAGAGTGATTCAAGAGGAAAGTTTATATATGTCTACAATTCTACATGCATATCAAAGATCATACATGAATTTCAAATATTTGTAAAAGTCATCAGACGTACGAGATGCTTTCATGATGGTAAGAGTTAATGCCTGTCCATGATTTGCAGCGATACACAGAACTTTGAGTAGCAAAACAAAGTCCAGGGCATCGCTGCTTTGACGCTCATTACTTTGAGACTTTCGATGGTTAGTCTCAACAGCCCAGTAATTTCGCTAGCTGCAGTAGGTACCCTTCAAACCGGAACACAATAATGTATACACACCACTGCTTAGCGGCAAAATAATAATTTGAAATGTGATGTCATAAAAAAATGTTTTTGGGCGCTTACATAGCAAACGCTGGCTAGATTACGAGATAGATCAAAATAAATTACTACGTTGGTTTTTTTATCGTTGACAAGCTAGGTGTTTGACCACAGCTCACCTAGCCTGGAATGGAACTGGCTCTCTAGTAACGCTGCCGGAACACACCGTTAAGTGCTTGGCGGCAGATTTTCAATTTGTTACTTGGTAGCTAGCCAGCCGAGTACTAGAAAGTACCCTACCACCATATTATGGTTTCCTCATGATGTTTTAATACAGTTTTTGTAGCAATTATATCTCAGTGGTTAGCGCAGTCGGTTCACACGCCGAAGGGCGTGGGTTTAAACCCCAACAATAAGCTTAAGCTTGAGGCGAAGAAAATAATCGTGAAGAAACCATATCATGGTGGGTATAAAATAAATAAATAAATAAATATCGTAGGACATTACACACAGCGCCATCTGACCCCAAACTAAGCAAAGCTTGTACTATGGGAGTCAGATAACTGATAGAATACTTAAATATTTTTTTTTTTGTAAATACATACTTATAATACATAGAGTACTCTATGTATTTTCTAGTACTCAGCTGGCTAGCTACCAAGTTGAAAATCTGCCGCCAAGCACCTAACGGTGTATTCCGATAGCCTCATTTACGAGCCAGTTCCATTCCAGGCTAGGCGTGCTTTAACAGCGTCGACCACACCGTCACTTAACATCCAAAAATAAATTAACGCTTATCATTTATTATTTTCTTAATTGATACAATCAGTTTAAAAAATGTATGAAATACATATATATATACCTAGATATAAGAACCTGACATGTAATTCATAATTATCAATAAAGTAGCAATCAATGAATCAATCATCAGGTGAGCTGTGGTCAAACACCTAGATTGTCAACCGTAAAATAACGAAAAAAAGGTAATCACCTATAAAGGCAAAGTACTGAAACTTATCTGTATTTAAGTAATTAAATTAAAATAATTTATCATACCTACAAGGTATTGGGTTGAATTGCCCAATAACATTTTAACTAGCAAAGATCAACAACCTGTTAGCTTATATTACATTGACTTATTGCAGATTGCAATTCGTCTTTTATCATTGTTTTGTTTTAGCATTCATTGACGTGCAATAAATCAGGGCATGTTTTTCTTGCGATATCAAACGCAATGAACTACCAACTTTGTTGTGAGTGTAGGTACCTACTCGAATGAGATAACTGCGAAAGCTCTGGAGCCAGAGACGAGCCGAGTAAATCATTATTGACTAATTTGTATACCTACTCATTTGTATATTGTATTTGTGACATGCTTAATTGGGAAGGACACAAGTTCATTAATAATTATTAAGACAAAACACAAGTTCATTAATAATTATTAAGACAAAACACAAGTTCATTAATAATTATTAAGACAAAAAAAAACATGACTAACTGATCTGCTAAGTGATGTGCCGCCCAACCCACCAGGCTATGTGTTTCACTACAGCTCACATGATGTTAAGTTGCGGTATCGTCAAAGATGGCAAATACACCAAGCCTGGAATGGAACTGGTTCTCATGTGATGCTGCCAGATCACACCGTTAGGTGCTTGGTGATAGGTATTTAATTTAATGAAGAGTGGTAGCTAGTCATCCGAGTACTATAAACAAGCTACCATCTCAAGCTCAAGCTTATTGTTAGGATTTGAATCCACGGCTTTCAGCATGTGAACCGACCCACTAAGCTATCATCGCTACATGTAATACATAGTTGTCGATTGTAAAAAGTTAGTGACATTTATGTATGTACATAATAATTGTGTAGATACTATATAATTTTTAATATTTTATTTCTATAACCGTTAAAATATTTATCTCTTTCCTGCTTTTAGAAATTAATTGGTCCTTTTTCTGGACTACGCCCAGTATGACTTCTTCTTTGTTTTAGTTCAGATAAACATTTAGGCATTTGTAGAACAATGTGAAACAGTATTTTGTTTTTCAATACTTTTACCGTTTCTCGGTTAATAATGTATTGTTCTAAAAGGCACGTAGGTACCTACGTATTGCTTTGTGTTCAGCAAAGTTACCATTATGCACTACCTGATTAGTTTTATGCAATAGTTTAGCTAAGGACTAAAGGGATTGGTTTCTAAGAAAACACTAACTATCTAATAGTGATGACCTTATAAAGAGTAGTTTACTACGAGTGTAAAAGGTAGGTACCTAAAAATTGGGTTATCGGTTTTGTGCCAAGCCCCTCACTCTTAAGGACGAGACAAATAAATAAAATTAAAGGGAAGATAAAGAGGTAGGCGCACGTAGTAACTAGAAAAGATATGAATGTGATTTTTGATCACTTTGTTTGGTTGAAAAATATTATTGTTGTTTATTTTATATAACAAGGTACGAATGATAAGAAAATTTGGTCAATTGACTGTGACGATTTTTACGTCAATGGTACTGAGCCAATGACAAACACGCTTTCAGAAAATTTGAGAGCCAGTTTTGTTCCAGGCTTTACCATCTTCGACCACACCGTCACTTAACCTAGCTTATTAAACATAAAAAAATCTAAGTACGTTCCACCTATTAAGTTTGTGCCTATTTGTATTTGTTCATAAACAAGACACCTGTGTTATGAATGTTTTGAAAATAATTATAATGATTATCTTCAATAATAAATAATGTTGTGTAGTTACCTACATATTATCATGATTAATCATTAGAAATTAATTCATCCTTTTTATTTTATTCTTAGTAGACACAAGTCTATTGTAGTAATGTACACAAAATGATTAAAAAGTAATTTTGAGTTAGAATCAAAATCAAAGGCAAATCACTTTCAAATAGGTAGTTGGTGATCGCACTTAACCGAAAACACTTTTGTTTGTGAAAAAAAAACTTCCCCTCTCCTTGCGCATTAATTATGCACCTTAAGTGCGTGAGAATAATATCGATTGTTCAGTATACTTACAGCCAGTTCATCCGAAAACCTGCTGCGCTGCATACGTGATGTGCAGATAGCCGTCATCCCCGCGGTAATGGTGGTAGGCCTGCGCCATTGTCATGCTGTGGCTTACTAACACCTTGTCGTTTACCACCAGGTACAACGCCTGTTGACAACGACACTCATTAGACAAGCTTATACTTGGATAATACCGATGAATTTAGAACTGATATGTTCTTAATTTTTTTTTCGGTAATTCTCTTATGGGAATAATACAAAACGAAGTCCTTATCGACTGTCTGTACGTCCGCCCGTAATGGATTTTGGTAAGATTTTCAGTCTTGCGGGAAAAAAATCCGACATTCGATACGGAAAGTTTGAAACTTTTGTAAAATTAATTGCATCTCTGCAAGCCCGGGGCGGGTCGCTAGTTATTACTAAAATGTGGAAATGTGTTAATCCGTAGAATTTAAATAGGTATATTGGATTGCGCGCATCGTGTGTTAACACGACATTACTGTGATAGCACACAATCCAATCCACACACTACTGAAACTTAATTACTAGTATTCTAATTAAAATATTTTAATTGATCAATTTAATATAAATAAAATTAAAGATTGTTCCTAGGTAGGTATTTTTAATAAATATTTGACAAAATCTACACAAACTTTGGAAAGCAACGGAATTTTAGCGGGAACAAGTTATTGTATTATTTTCCGCTTTTTTGACCGTTTTTTTTTTGACATCGCATTTGCCAGTTTCAAGTGCCAGCCACACAAATAATAATAAACCATCGAAATCATTTATGCCAAAATAAAATTGTGGAAACAATTTAAAAAGGTAATATGTTCACTTGTATACCCTTCGGCAGTTTCTGATTAAAATATACTGAAAAAAGCACAAGTTTTGGGAACCGCATTCCCGCGCGTTATCCGCTTTATTTTCCAGACAATTATTATTTATCTTCGGCTAATTTATTTTCAGCCAGTTTTTCCTTGGCTATTTATTACAGGGGCTCTATTATGAGTTATTGTATAAACCTACTGTCATACAATATCATTCGACAGTCGGCCATATCATTTTGCGAAAAACATTCGAAAAATTGTGCCCCAGATAAAGGTATTTATTTTATTCCTAGTCAGTTATTTTCCAGTCCGGTTTATTTCGTTAGGCCATCCTATAAGGTCGTTGGTCCCAGTTCATCAGGCTCTGGTTATCAATCGGAAGCGCTATCTGTTTTTCTGTGATCACGGCGTTAGCAACATAGTTGCGGAATATTTAGTTTCCATCTGCAGTTGTTGTTAACGAGCTAGTCCATTTCATTTTAGAGTATTTTGTTTAGGTTGTTTATGTAAGTATGAACTGAACTTAATTTTGTATCTAACAATAACTTAGCACATGCCATTTTTATTTATAACAAAACAGTTTTGGCGGGAACGCGAAAAAGTCGTGTTGCAGCTTTTATTATTTTTCAACACTCGTATGTTTTTAAAATTCTTTAAGGTTTTAAAAATTCTAATGTTTTATTCATAAAGAGCCAAAATACGTGCATGAGTGTTAGAAAGTGGTATAATGTCATGATAAAATACTTTTCGTGTTGCTTCCAAGACTAAATCGAAGTAAAGTCACCACTTCTTTACTAGGGCAAGACCGGACTCGATCTTGATTTTGACTATAACTTACGACTTATTTTACTAGTTTTTTCATAAAATACTTTAAAATATCACTACACTTGACATTGGCAAACGCACAGTACGACGCCAAAAGAAAAGAAAAATACAGGAAAATAAGGTTAAACAAATAGGTCAAAACAAATATATAATAAATCGCGATATCTAATGATACGATTTTACACTAAGACTCATTCAACGCAGAACAATATCTATTTATTTTTAGTATAGAACGAAAGCAATTTGATTCAAAGGACTTACCTGTGAATCTCTTAGCTTCATTTTTGTTCGGATAATGTAAAGAAACTGGGACATGGTTAGTTCTTGCGGGACCAGAAACTTGTTTCTCTCCAGCACCGGAACCTCGCGTTCTCTCGAAAATCTTTCAACGAATAACTACAAAAAAAAAAAATAAGGCTTAAACTAATTCGACAACTTTTTTAAAGGTTCATAACTTAAAAAAGTTTTAAGCTCACCGGAATTTTATTTGGGAACCTGTGCCTGATTGCACGCACTTCCTGTGAACGCGTCCCTATCATATCTGAAACATTTTAAACATTAGAATACATTTTTTTTTCACAAATAATTTAGTATCGTAAGAAAAACTTAACCTTAAATCTAGTATATATAGCAACAGGTACATCTTTGATTATATACTTGACAGGTATATAATGAAAGAGGTACATAGTTAAGGTAGTTATGTGTGGACGTTGTGATTTGTACGGTTCATTTATAGGGAAAGTATTGAGTAGTAAAAACTTGGTGAATATTTTTTGTAACAAGTTAATTTTAATTTATTTTTCTAGTTATGAGAGATTATCTTCAAACGAAGTTTGACACTGATAAACTTACCCCATATTTTTGTTTGGCAAAATATGACTATCTGATAAGGTACAGTAACAAAAGAGCTCGAAATATACATGAAGTTTTTTTTGTGGCTGACAGGCTAGATGATATTGGTTCTTCTGTACGTAAATCAGTTTCTCACCGTCTTTATAGCCGAAGACCTCTTGCGACGCATACGTGATGTAGAGAAAGCCATCTTCGTCTCCATAAGCCTCGTACGCTTGAGCCATGGTGAGACTCATGCTCAACATCGATCTGTTATTTATTATCAGATACAATGCCTGAAAAGTTTACAACAGTTTTATTATACAAAACAAAACAACGTAAAATTAAATCATTTTCATTTGTTTTTTTTTTGTGGTAACTACCGCGGATAAATCATGTGTGTTTTGTTTTTTTAGTGTTTATGAATAAAATAGTTGTGCTTCATTGACATCTTTTAGTGTTGCTTCCAAAACTCTAAAGATTGTGATAAAGTTGCAACTACTTTACTAGGACATGACCGGACTCGACCTTGACTTAATTTGTGTCTATGATTTAGATTTATTTAACTTGATAAATAATATTTGAAAATATCTAAATATTGACATATATATGACAGAACAAATAAAACAATGGCATAATCTCGATTAATGTTGATTTTTAGCTCTTTGAGTTTTTAAATTTGGTGAAAATACAGTCATCTTTATAATTAGCGACCAATTAGTAACATTAAGTTCTGTCAATTACATAAATATAATTGACACTTGGCTGTAATTGCGTTTATGTAGGTTGGAATTATGTGACGACACGTCTGTCATTTCTAAGTACTTAGATTTATTCCGTTCAACTCTATAATCTATATTCTAGATGGAAGTGGTTTGCAACAAAGTAAAAGTTCAATGATTTGAGGGGCAGTATTTTGTGATAGATATTATTTAAGTGACATATTTTTTTTAATTACAGGAGGTTTTCAATTCGGTTGTATTAATTTTTGTTTGTTAAAAAATGTTTCAAAATGTATACTACTAACACTATTTACAAATTTATAAAAACAACCTAATCTATGAGTCCACCAGAGGTAGGAAATGTGGTCGGAATAGCATTGCCACGTTATATGGCAATGCAAAGCTTTTGACTAAAGTAAGTAGAAAAATATTGAAAGGACATACTTTTAGATTGGCCCCGTAGAATTTTATAAATACCTACTGCTAGAATACATTGATTTTTAAACATGCATGAAGGCAGTGTTTTTTTATTGTTAAAATTCTTGTTAGAGATAAAGATATAAGCTAACACTTACTTGATTGGGTTTGATCTTAATCCTATTTCTAATAATGACCAAAAACTGTGACATTGTAATATCTTCAGGGACTAAAAATTTAGATTTGTCCAAAACTGGTAGGTTTCTTTCTTTGTGATACCGTTCGACAATCAACTGTAAATAAAATGAAAATATTTACAATTTTATTCAGTGGCTGTAGCATTTCCATTACGTAACCGATAGTTAAATGTATAAAAATGTAGTTTCTATTTATTACTTTATTGCACACTTACACCTAATATGCATAAAATGAGGATTTAATGCTAAAGCATTTTCTGCTAACCATTCCCACAGTATATATGAGATGTGGTTAGAGGCGAACATCAAAACGAATAAATGAAACGAAAACGAAATAACGAACGAAAAACGAAATAAATAAATGAATGAACGAATAACATAAATGTATAAATACAGCAAACAAATAAAATGTTTTTTTTTTACATTTCTGTGTCATTTTTTGTGAGTAAATCACGCCAATGAATATGCTGTATGTATCTTATTTTTAAGTAACAATGTATGAAATGGTAAAAATACTCGCGGGTGTTTAATCGCCACTTAGAAGTTGAATTCCGAGTTTACTTATAAGTTTTCCTTACCGGTATTTTAGTGGGAAATTTGCTCTTTATTGCCATCACTTCCTCTTTTCTGCTCACTGGAACAACACACATAATTCACTTTATGTTAACTTAACACAAACAACTTGACTTGTATCGTAGGCCAATCTTATTTGAGTTGTGCCGTAGTTTACTGGGCTGAGTCTAAATGTCGACTATATGACTCTGGTCACGTATTTCAAGTTTTAACAAATTAGAACATTAAATAATTTACGCGATTTTAATATCGTAGTATACACAATGCCACTTTGTAAACATATCGGGAGTTCGTTGAACCTCATTGTGCATTCATTTAAGAAGCGTGAAACATCATAAAATATCATCCCTAATGTATTATAATTTATGTTCCTAATTAATTTGTGAATGAAAATCTTAATCCTACCAAGCCATTTAGAAATGGTTGGTACTTTTTTTTTGGACCTCTATATTCTTCTTAACATTACATTTATCTAAAGTATGCACTTATTAATTTATTTTGTAAAAATTGAATGCGCTTCAAAAACTGTGCTTTTTTTAATTAAAAAAATGGAATAGAGAAATCATCTCATTTTAATCTTCTATCATTCGCAAATATGTATATACTAAAAAATTAAAATATAAGAAACACATTCGTGGTCAAAAATTATGCATAAAATCAGAAATTTTAATAATCTCTTATTAAATTTTTTATCTACTCAGAATTCACAAAACCTTACTAAGCTTTCGGGTATACAATTCGAGTACTTACATTTATTTCTTCTATTTATAAAACACAAACTACAACAGTCTACACAACAGTCGTTAATTTACATTACAATTTTTAATATCTTTCAAAGGATAGTTCTGTCACGAAAGCTCTGGTGAATGGGGACGCACAGATCCCGTGCGACTAGCTCGCATTCCATTGATTTTCGAAAACTTAAAAAATAAAGTAGGTAGACAGGTATATCACTGCTGCAGGTAACCGGTGCATCTACGATATATTTTCCCGGACAACTTACCGAATGGTTTTTTGGATTTGAAGCACTGTTTCACGTTATGGTTAACATCGTGTTTAATAAGCGTTGTAATAAAGTTTAACTCCATTTTGTTGGGATGCCGCTCCGCTACTGTTGGTCAGCTGCTGTCAAGAACCAGCGTGCACTCGGCGCGGCGGTCAGTTCTCTACTACGGTAATGTAAATAGCATCAATGATCATAATAGTTTTATCGTCTATCGTCGGCGTAGGGTCGAAAGTTGTAAATTATATTCGATGGTTATCTACAAGTTCCTTTTTAACTTTGCTGTAGCATTCATTCTTCTACGGAGGTTCTACTCGTTCTTATCTGCATCTACCTATGATATAAAAATTAAAGGCAACAACGATTATTTATTTACCGGCTGATAGATTTTTTTTTTAACTTTTATTTATATCGTACGTGTATTCGTTTGTTGGTTTAGATCAAATCACGTAAGCTAATTTAGAACCACTTAAATAATGTAAGAATATAATAATTCTAACAACATTATTTTTATGTGGTTGACAGACTAGGACTTAACCACAGCTCACCTGATGTTAAGTGACGTCGTGGTCGAAGATGGTCAACAAAAAGTGAGGCTGCCGAAAGTACACCGTCGCTTAGCGGCAGATTTTCAACTTCAAGTTGGTAGCTAGCCAGCCGAGTACTAGAAAGTACTCTACCACCATTCTATATTTTCCTTACAATGTTTTCCTTCACCGACACCTCTAGTTCATTGTTGGGGTTTGAACCCACGCCCTTTGTCGTGCGAACCGCGCGTGCCACTGACACCCTGAACTTCTTATTGGGATATCAGTTAGGGACGCAGGAAAATGATTGGCGACTGTGAACCTTACTGCGTTGGCACATGATACACATAGATAGATATGGTCGCGTAGCTATTTTCTGATTGCCTAACAGGAATCGTAATAAGTAAGGTCTCACCTACCTCCATACCAAATTTCATCCAAATCCGTCAAGTAGTTTTTGCCCATCCATTCATCTATCCAAACTTTCGCATTTATAATTATGTATTTTATAACGGTGCCTAATTGTAGCTGTGCACTTATTACCCTTTAATTAATTGATATACTGCTAATTATTATAAGTACTTCAATTAATTAAAGGGACTGTTTAAAGATTTTCAATGGAAATTATGTCATCACAATTACTTAGGTGTTAGGTAGGGCAGACATAATTAGAGAAAACACTTAAAAAGAAATGGATGGGGTTAGAAAGTAAAAGAAAATTATGGTCTACGCAATAATTACTTAATTCTAATTACTTAGTTTGGGGCTAGACGGCGCTGTGTCAAATGTCTAACGATATTTACTTATTATTATTTATCCTAGGTTAATCCCTAGGCTTCTTCATCCCAAAAAATACACGGATGAAACCATGGGGCATAGTTTAAATTACTTTCTACTCCCTTAATTTGGAGATAGAAGTACCTACCAACTAAGTAAATTTAATTAAAGAGTAAAGATTTTATCTATCGTGGTGTCTATAACAACATGGTACATTAAAGATTAAGGGTTAAAAGCGATTACATATTGTTTTGATATTTGATAGCTTCTCAAGACGATGATGATTATCGTACAGTAACTATACATAAAATATATATATATACATATATGCATAATTGCATATATACCTAATCTCCAATTAGCCATGAAGATGACATTGAATGGATAACATACGGACGTCTGATAACATGGCATAGGCGAACTCCCGTGAACCATGGAACAAAGTAGTCTGGGTCAATGTTAAATCATGTAACTTGTTATAGAAAAACAGCTAATTCATAGGTTTCCTATCTACACTAAACAAGCTAGATAGGCACAATGTGAATGAACTTTGTCAAAACTGGAATTACAGACCTAGTTTTTTATTTAAATCTGGTATGTACCGCTACAGGTTGGTTTCTCAAACCCACTTATTTTAGGCAGGAGGAGATGGACAGATGTAGCTAAGTTAGGTAAATTAGATATATCAATTAAAAAATATATAAACAAAAAACATTTTGTGGTATAAACAAATGTTTGTTCTGTGTCTGGGTGTTCTGTATGTATTATAAGTATGTATTTACAAAAATAAAGTATTTACAGTTAAAGTAGTTAAATCCTCAGATCTGATGATCAGATGAAACGAGCGTGGCACGTAAAACACCTAATTAACAAGTCAAAACAAAATAGTAAAAACGTGCCTCAGTGCCTCTGCCCTGACGAGAGTAGGTAAATTGTAATATCTGTTTTTCATTCATACTACATGCCTATAATTTATGTATAACATAATTCTCGCAAATTGATGTGGTGACGCTGATAAATTGTGCAAAAACTTAGTGTCCTCATCTCTAGTGATATTGCTGAAATAAACTGTCAGGCGCAACGCAAGATTTCGAATTCCTGATACGTACGAATGAAACTTTCCTTCTATCATTCAATAGAGTTATTGGGATATTATGGTAGTAGTGAGCTATTTTTATTGGTTTAGCTTATAAATATAGACTCGGTTTATTGATCTATATGACTGTGCACGTACATAAAATTCGTTTACTCTCATACTCTCAACTCAATACTCTGTCCGATGTTCGAGCTTACTGCCATTTTTCTTCTTTGTTCTTGGCATCGCGCTTTTTGCCAGTATTGATATATGTTGCCAGCATTTCGATATTTTCAAGTATTTTCAGATAAATCTAGTAAATAAGTCACCCAGCAAGTTAAGGTGAAACCTGGTCATGCCCTAGTAAAGTGGTAGGGACTTTACTACAAGTTTCGAAGGGGTTTTGGAAGCAACATTTCACCTAATTATACTACTGTGTGGGGTCACTGTGTGGTTATAATTCGATACTTTTATGAATAAAACGCCACTATTTTTAAACGGTTTTTACATACAAACACGATACAATCTTTCCCGCCAAAACTTCGCATTTTTTTAGCTTGTCTTTTATTTTGACTGCATTGACCTTGAACTTGACACAGTTGACATAACAAATTACGTTTTCAACTACGCAGCAAAGATTTTTTACAATAGTTATTATGATCTAGTATTTATTACCAATAAACCGTTGATCTACTTGCCAAATTATTTGATTAATAAAATATTATAAGTGTAATAGCGCATTGCGCTATAAGTAGAACGACTAGACAAAGTCATACGGCTTTTGTATTCGTATTATACGGATATAAGTGTAACTATTTATCGTGTAACGGAACGCATTGAAGATTTTGCGTGAAATTACGATTTTCAGATTTTTCACAATTAATTCAATAAGTTCAATTAAACTCGTTGTGCAATGTGTTTTAAACGACGTATTTTACTATTTTAATTACAGTGACTTTGTTAATCGCAATATATCGTGTACGTTTGATATTATTTATCTACTGCGAGTGGACTTTAGAATCGATAACCATAACCCAATTCCGCTGCGATTTTTTGTCAAACAAATTATGGGTGATAGAAAGTGATAGAAAATGTCGGTTATTTAGATAATTCTTAGGTGGAAGTGCTTGTAATCATGCTCTTCACGCCAATATACATTGCAATGACTTTTATAAAAACTTGGCGTATCCGGTCATTTCGCTCTCGTTTGCTTGAATTTCTGAGTGGTAACACGAGTGTCGCTTTCTGTAAAGTTCCTGAAAACGCAGCAGGTAAGATTCTCAACAGTAAATTTAAACAGTTCAGTCAGAACTTAGCTAAAAGTTACATGATTATTACAGAAACGCCAACATTAAGTTCGAAGCTATGCACGAATCCAAAGAACGCGTATTTGTGTGACTTGCTGGATTATACGAATGCGACGAGGATATGCAGTATGAAACCTATGCAGTGCATTGAAATTAGTGACTGGGTGTCTTGTGCTGGTGGACTACCGCTAGGCTCCAGTGAACTGTCTCCTGTGAAAGATTTAGATGTAAATGTTTTATTCGAGTGTGAACTGGACCCTCACGAAAAAAACCAGGATGTAATCAGTGTAAGTTTCAGTAGTTAAAATATATTAATAGAATTGATTCAATGATAGTGATGGCATGCTGACTGTTCTTTTTAGCTGGAGTCAATGGGCCTGCCCGTCGCGTGGAAAGCAGGGACTCATCTAGCGATAGTGTTGAAGACCAACATAGAACACCTCAGTGTTATAGGTTTTAATTTTGTAGGAGGAGAATTTGTTATAGATCACAATTTGCCAGTTGTAAGAGTTCAAAGTAAGTATATATTTTAAAAGCTGTATTGCTTTATTTAATGCTTCAAAACTTCAATAAACCTTTTTTTTTCAGCTGTTCAAATAACTGGAGAACCTAACAAAGCAACAGATCCTTCAATGAGAAGTTTAAAAAGTGACATTCAGCACAGTCTTCAAAATCCGCTAGGTGAATTCCAATGGCCAATTCATGCTGCACTGCTAAGAAAGCTATCCAAAGTTGTAGATATTAAATCTGATGTAAGAAGTGCCACAACCCTTCTAAATGGAAGCACAGAACTTCTACCAGAACCAACACCAATTAGAAGACCTGTGTCACTAGCTGATGTCAGTGTAAACACTACTAAGTCCTTAACTGAAGATGAACCTGATAAATCCCAAGAAAATCAAGTTGAAACTATACAAACTGAACTGCTTCAAATAGAGCTTCCGAAATCCCCAGTAAATCCAGATTCACAAGTTGTATCTCAAGAGCATGGAAATAAAGAAGTGGTTTTAGAAAATGTGACTGTAGAAATTCAGCACAACATAACACCAAAGAAATCTAGTCTAAAGTTAGATTTGAAGAAAGGTACAAGTTCACTTTCATCATCTCTACTTAACATATCGAGTCAGATTAAATCAGTCACCACTCATAAAAGGGTTGTGAGTACCACTGGGCCTAAGAGGCCTCACTCTCAAATGGACTCTTACCCTACAGTGAAGGAGGAACCTCAAAGAGCGTCCACTTCCCAACAAAGCACACCAAAGTCTGTCAAAAGTTCCCGTCCATTAGTTAATACTAAATCACCAAATGTGTTGATATATTCAGACAGCATAGCCGCTAGGGACAATCTAGAAGCTTCCCTTAGGAAAGTATTGGACTGTGATAGGTGAGTCTCATTTAAATTCAAATAACATTCTATGAATAAAATAGCTTGAACCATACACTACCACTATCACAAAACAAAATTCTCGCGCCTTGTAGCTCATTAAAATTATTTTCCAAATTGGCCAGTTAGTAAAATCTTTTTTTTTTTATTTTAAAGTCGGCAGACAGGCAGTCGGCCCGTCTGATGGTAAGTTGCTGTAGACTGAAAAATGAGCTCACATTTGTATGGTGTCTTATAAGTATGTACAATACTTATACTGACTGCTATTACTTTGCAAAATTTTGCTATCTGTTGCAAGCTTTGCTGTTTACAGATCTCTGAAATGTAGACAGCATTAGACTAAATAATAGTTTGTAGCAAAACCGCTTCTACTCTAAAACTGAGCTATATTATTATGTTTAACAGAAGTTTTTGAATTAACACACATTAGACCAATAATTGATACTTTTGGTTACTTATAACACTAATTCTTTTTGCAAAATGCATCTTGTTGCATGATTGACATAATAATACAATTGCACCTGTTTGGTACAAGGAATGGCTGAAAAAACCTAGTGAATAACTGCTAAACACTATACATAACACAAATTTATTTAAGTACACTTCTATATAACTATTACAACTTAAGACCAAATGAATGCTGAACCTTGCTGTTTCTATGAAGATTCACATTTTGAAATTTATGGAAATGTGCAATGGTTTATAATGCTGAAATGAGCTTTGTTTAAACTGCTTGTAAGAAATAATACTTTAAAGGCATACAAAAAAAGTGCTTTCCTAGATGATTTTACAGAGAGGCTATGTTCTTTTATAAACCGCTTAAATACCTATGTGGCCTATATGGCCTAGATAATTATTATGTTTCTCTTATATTACATTAAAAATATTAATGTTCTTAATGATCTGAAGAGACCTATCTCATATTTAAATAACTTATGTGATTTCTGTTAGGTCCCATAAATATAATTCATTATGAAAACTAAAAAATAAAATTAATATTGATTGCAAATATCGATGAAATTCGCGTAAGTAAGCGAGACGCAAGTTGCCAGTATAAGTTTAAGTATAAGACACTGTCATTATTTTTTCGAATAGTAATTTACTCAAAACTGTTGAAATCTGATTACCACCAATAGAAGGTGACTAGTAATGGTTGATTTTTAATTCAGTTGTAATGCGTCTGTAGGTACACTCTATCGTCATTAGTGATTAGCCAATAATCTCTTAAAAAAACAACTTTAATACAGCAAAACAAATAACTTTTGTTCTATGACTTAATATTTGAGAGAAAAAAATATCAGCTAGAAAAATAATATTTATATAATCACAACAAAAAGGAATGGAGCAGCTGTTTTTTTTTTGCGAATATTAAATGTTATAGAAAAAAGTTGTAAAAAGATAACCCTATGCGGTTGTTTACTAGATGGGTCTATACTGAACGAGCAAAGATTATGAGCCGCGCTGTCATCACGGTGTGCACTATAGAAAGTTAAATGGAGTTACTAAAACGAGACAAGCGTAGCTCGCGAGGCGGGCTCGTTCTGCATGGACTAATTACAGATGACTCTGCATGAGATGCGTATTTGAAAAGAGTTGTAATGTCGTGTTATCCCATCTTCAGGTACACCCTATACAGCATAAGCCGCGAGGCCCTGGAAGCGGGCGCGTGGCGCGGGCGCGCGGCGCTGGTGGCGGTTGCGGGCTGTGTCGGCCGTGGCGCGCCGCTGCTGCTGGCGCACCTGCTCGACGGCGGGCGCCTGTTCGCTCTTTGCTCCGACCTGCTCCACGCCGTGCTGCCCTACTATAAGACTGCCGAGGTACGTTACATAACCGTGAGGCGCTGAAGGCGGGCTGCAAGGACCACAGACTGTTTAGTTGACTCGTTCGCAGAATTGTTTGATCTCTATAGAATATCATAACTATGGTTCTGGTTGTATTGACATAAACCTCATGATTCAACCCTTCTTTTATTTTTTAGCAAAATATGTTTATAAAGTTTTATTAATGTTCATCTTTTCATCAACTTATACATTTTAGTTATCATTTTTGTACTTATGGGCCATCAACCAGCAGTCTAATGTGAGAGTTATGGATTGTAAAACTATGCTTTGCGATAGGGTTACATTTAGCGCAGCAAAAATATGGCGGTTACGCATGCTCGTGCATGCCAAATTTGTGTTTTTTCTTGTTAAAATAAAGATGTATCTATTGCGTATCGCGTTTATGAAAAATAATCTTTTCATCCCATCTGTTCGAAGCGAAAAAAGTGAAGGGTTCCTCGATAAGTGCGAGCAAAATGGGTCATTCCGGCGCACTTAAAACAGTGACGAAATGAATTTTGAATTTGGAACAGTATTTAATTAAAAAGTTTGAACACAATTCGCTTCGAGAAAGTCCTGGCCGGTAATAAAAAAGAGCGAATGACGACGAGACAAATTAAAAAAAAAACGCGTGTCCTTCTCATTCGTGTTTTTACTACTTTATCAAAATAGGTATTACAGACAATTTTAATCTTGATTCACAAAAGTCGAATAAAAGATAAGTTCTTGTGAAAGTGAAATATTAACACGAAAAACTGTGAAATTAAATGCAGACACTGTCATAAACAATTTACTACCAAACAAATCGAGAGAAAAATATATTTTCTCATAGAGAGAGGGTGATGAAAAGTGAAGTGTGCCGTACACTATCAAAATTATTTAACTTCGAGCGACGCAGGTACTTTGAATCCCTCGCTACGCTTAGGATTCGAGTCTAGAATCTTTCGTTGCGTTCTGGATTCAAACAATCGCTCTTGCTCTCAGTACATTACTGGGCTGTTGAGACTAACTTTATCAAAAGTAATGAGCGCCAAAGCTGTGATGCCCTGGACTTTGTTTTGTTACTTAAAGTTCTGTGTATCGCTGCGATGGTCATGGACAGGCGTTACCTCTTACCATCAGGAGAGCGTCTCGTTGGTCTCATTACTTTTTAAATAAAAAAAAATATTTTGGTCCCTTGTTGTTGTGGCACAATCTACTATATTGTGTCATTTTTGATTAAAAATTCTATCAAGTCAGTCGATCTAAATTACGTTTCGAATTAATACTTCTTTTGGTATTGTTAAGTTTAAAAATATTGCCCTAAACTCCGAATATTGTACGCACAAAGCGTTTTGATTCCACATTTTTCATTCGCACAGCGAGGTTGTGGAACTCTCTGCCGGAGTCTGTGTTCCCTGTTAGGTACAATATTGGCGTCTTCAAATCTAGAGTAAATAGGTTTCTTCTAGGTAAGCGTGCTCCATCTTAGACCACACTACTGTTTAACATCAGGCAGAGTGTGGTCAAACGCGAACCTATTTTGAATAAAAAAAAATATATTTTATACTTGATGTGCGAAAAAAGATTGAAACTGCTGCATATCTACTTACTACTTAGGCTGCCAAAGGTCACTGGCCCGTAGCCAAACATAAGGTATAGATTTTCCCAACTTCATGTCTGTTTAGCCATTGCTGACGTCGACAAATAGGGCGTAATACTTTTCTTAGATTATTATAATACTAGAATGCACACTACCCTAAGAATAAATGTATAGTAATAATTTTGCCTTACGACGTTTTCCTGCACCATTTGATGTTATCGTCAATACGCATATAACTTTAAAAAGAAATCTACATGTCTGAGTGTTTTTAAAAAACAGTTCTCGGAGTTACGTGAAGTGTACCAGCCCGCACTTGGCCAGGGTGGCAGGCCTTACCGTTCTCACAATGAGTTAGTCCCATTTTATTTTATTTATTTTGAGTATATAAACAGGGCTGACTCAGAATGATTGTGCACACAAATATGTATAAAAGTATAAATATATTATAATTCATGACGCATTCACGTATACGCGTATTGGCAAGCGTAGCGTAGGACGCCCTGAGACTCGATGGAGTGACGATATACGTAGGACAGCTGGCGGTGGATGGAAGCGAAAAGCCGAAGATCGGGCTGAGTGGCGTGTCTTGGGAGAGGCCTATGTCCAGCAGTGGACTAATATAGGCTGATGATGATGATGATGATGATGACGCATTCGTCTTAGGCTTCGATTCTTAAAAAAATAATAAATTATACAAAACCGACTTGGGAACGAGAACTCGTATAAAAATGAGGCAAAAATTGAGGTCTAGATGGGTTGTGACGTTTAACATGTATCCGTCCCGTTATCCACAGAAAGTCTCATTTCATGTACTGACATTTTTTGCGTCAAGGGAAAAGGATACCGCTGATAAATTAGGGGTATGATGATACCCTTTCTAACTGAATACTTTGTATGCAGGTACGTGAGAACGAAATTGTACAGTTCACATTCGACAAGTGGAAGGCAGTTAAGATGAAGCACCATATCTTTTGCTATCAAGCATCTCCTGCCAAGAAACAGTTCTCTACTGAAAGTGATAGACAGTAAGTAACTTCCACTAAATAGAACTCGCTTTCTACATTTTTTAGATATAAAAACGTGTGTACAAACATCGGGTGTTACAAGAATCTTTCTAAAAAGTAGGCGACGTACGGTTAATGCTTCAGAAGTTGCAAAGTTGTCAATGAACGGCAGTGACGTTTTACTATCGTGTTTAATACCCGGTGTTGATGATAAAACATGTGCTGCACGGTTTTAAACGGCGGTTTGAAACAGAGATTTAAAACCCGGTTTGAAACAGAGATTTAAAACCCGGTTTGAAACAGAGATTTAAAACCCGGTTTGAAACAGAGATTTAAAACCCGGTTTGAAACAGAGATTTAAAACCCGGTTTGAAATAGAGATTTAAAAACCGGTTTGAAACAGAGATTTGAAACCCGGTTTGAAACAGAGATTTAAAAACCGATTTGAAACAGATTTAAAACCCGGTTTGAAACAGAGATTTAAAACCGTGTAGATAGTTGCTACCAAATTGCATTTGACCTATAAACGCGTTTGGCAACGAGGCTTGCGTTTCAAACCACTGGCTGAAGCGTTTGTTTGAAACCGTCTAGCCGCTCAAAACGAAGCGAAAGAATGACAAGCAAACCAACTAACAAAGCAACCAACAAAAATAAATACAATCACGTAAGGCTAGCAAGAAACTATATCTTTCCATCTTGGCACACATCTTTCGCTTCTTCTACTTTCATTAGTGTTGTTATACATATTCGTCGGTTGCGGGCAGACGGTCGCCTACGTCATCCCTTACCGGATTTCCCAATAACACTCGCAACAAATACACTTACATTTATAATATGAATTAGTAATGATTCTGGTAACATTTCAATGATTTAACACCAATTTTTTGAAAAACTGACATAATGCACGAACGTGCTATAATCTCAGAAAGAAAGGGGGGGGGGGGGGATTTAACTCTTCTATTCATAACACTATTTGCACATGACTTTTCCCTGTAATACTTAGATCAAAGAAACAAAGGACTGCGCACGATCGACTTGATCGCGTCCAACTAATAACTCCGCCAAAAGGTGCCGGTGCAGCAGTTTGCTTACAGTTTCGCCAGCGTTCTGCTGTCAATCGGTCCCTACGAATACCTAAAACACGCTACTATTTTCTCATTAAATGTACGGTGTATCGTATCCTTTGGTTTATTGATCTATGTTATAATACCTATGTATTTTTTTCTGTGGAAAACAAAAAATATGCTTACAATTTCTTACGAATTTTGCAGAGCAAGTCAGGAAGCTAATATGTGTTGGTACGCGAACTATGAATAACTTTTTGTATGATAATACATTTATTTAATTAGCAAAAAACTTTAATTATCTACAGTCTTTAAATCTGGACAATGCTTGACTGTTCAGGAATTTATTCTAGTCATAATTCCATTGCTAATTATGAATAAGCTTTGCATGATTGAAACTTTTTAGTATGTTAAAAAAAGTTTGATTACATTTATAGCTAAAACATAGGAAATGCATCCATGCTTCAAATTTACACTTACGTGCACCAAGTAACCTAACTTACTTAGGACACGTAATTATAAAAAGCAGCAATATAATTATAACATATCAAGTCAACGTAAGTAGCTAGAAATATTGACAACATCCACTGTAAACTATCCAAGTAGATAGAATAGAAAAATAATTTAAATGCAACATGGAAGATGACTGATTTTTAATGTCTTTGGATAAATAAATAAATATCGTAGGACATTACAAACAGCGCCATTGGAACCCAAACTAAGCAAAGCCTGTATTAAAAAAGACAGATAACTGATAGAATATTTGAATACTTTTTTGTTGTAATACATACAAGACACAACAAACATTTGTTTATACCTCAAAATGTTTGTCCTGGGTGGGAATCGAACCCACTCCCTACAGCTCTTAAAGCAGATATACCACCAATGAGCCAACAGGGCTGTCTTAAGCTGTCTAAATACTAAAGATTTAAATCAGACTCCTGACAGAATCAGGACTGAGTATCCCTTCTCAATGCCCAGCAAAACATTTAAATGCTTATATTTCAGAATTTTACATTTTTTTTGTTTACTTAACTAGAAGTTATCGCATAGAAATTTACGAGCATTTCGTATTACAATAGCAAAAAAAATGTCTTGAAAATACCAGTTCCGATTTACGTCCGCTAGGGTTGTCCCAATTTTTGTATAATTTTGTATCGATTACGTATACAATATAATTATTAATATTAAATGAAACATCAGTCATCTACTCTAGCATTGATGCGAATGAGCGCTTCATAGTTTAGGCATGATTTAGACGTTTTATCTATAGAAAACTTTTTTAAATATAATGTTTAATGTGTAGGCCTTCCAAATACACTGGCCACCCTGGCCATGAGTTGGATATTCAGGTGCTTGCATCAGAAGAGACGTGGCGAACGCCCTCCTTGCTTCAAGCTACAGATTTGACGAACAACGGCATTGCAATATTTTCACAGGTGAGTCACGTGGAAAATGAGGACAAACTAAAGGGTAATAGATAAATAGACTATTATACGAAAACATTACGTGGGTAAAGTAAACTTTCAATTCATGTCAAATCATGTTATACCTACCTAATCTAAGTTACCGTTTGGGGTTGAAACTTTAGGTCCGTGGGGGCCGGCCGCTCTCGAACTGTATCGAGACCTGGCCAAACGTCTAGAGGAGGCTTCAGGTGACCAGAATGCTGGTATCTACTTTGGTCAAAAGCTAAGCATTGCCATCCAGCGTGGCAATGTTCCCAGCATTCTGGCCACATATCCCTCCTCCGACGGTTTTTTAGACTAAGTTTTTTGTACACATTTTGTAAATAGTATAATTTAAGGTATTTTTTATTTTGTTTAATAAATAATTATCTTTATCTAAGTTATAAGCTATTTCTGCCTTCTAAATTTTGTCGACATCTCATCACAATTCCATCGCACGAAAATATGGGGGCTCTTCACCCATACTCACTCGCATCACACACACGCATGCATGCATGCAGACACGCATACGCACAAACACACTCACGCACGTAATTTTAAGTAAAGTTAAAAAATGATAATCGATTAATTTTTGCTGCCTTGTTATTTGTGTTTATTTTTCAGTCAAATTCTGTTTTAAAAAAAATGTCTATATCTGTTTTCAGATTCATTTAGAGGCAGATCCAAGTGATTACCTCGGGGAAGAAGGAACTAAATCAAATGAAGCGCGTTTAGAAATCATTCATAAAATACTGGGAGACATTCTTGGCCTCCACGTGAAAGCGCCCACTGAGTTAAGGAAGATCGACTATACTAGGGGATTCTTTCTTGGAAATCATGTGGTAAGATACATTTTATTTACAAGAGTCATGTATTGCATCACCATTATTTATAGTAGTAAACTGCTGTCTTTATTCGTTGAGAACTTTGTTTATTTTTAACTTGAATTTGTATGTTTGAACATATTTTTTTCCCGTAGTAGGATTATGGGTACTGAGTAGGTAGGAATAAGGTTTTTGCTTTTTAGGAAACACCGTCATTTGGATTCACCGTTTCACATTAAACGTCACACTAAATCGTTTGTAAACTTCACTTTGGCACTTTGTCTTTTAGTAACCAGATTCAGTGTTTTGAAATCACAATTTATAATGGCCAAATAGTTAAAAAAAAAAAAGTTTTAGAATCAGTTTTTATATTTGCAGCAGCCAGTTGCAATGTTGCAATTTTAAACATGCATAATTTCGTGACTAGTAAAGTCACAAAATTATGCATGTTGCTCGTTAAAGAGTTCTTCCGTCTGGAGCCAATCCTAGATGTAAAGACAGATCACGCTTACCATACAAATGAAATTAAGCCTATTTTCCTAATATTTCTTTCTAAAATGTGTGTAATAGCTCAGTGGTTAGCGCAGTCGGTTCACACGCCGAAGGGTATGGGTTCAAACCCCAATAATGAGCTTGAGCTGCCGGTAGATATAGGGTATTTTCTAGCTGGCTAGCTACCACCGTCAAGTTGTAAAACTGCCGCCAAGTACCTATCGTTGAGTTCCGGCTGCCTCACTAGAAAGCTAGTTCTATTCCAAGCTAGGCGTGCTTTACCATCTTCGACCACGCCGTCGCTTAATATCAGGTGAGCAGTGGTCAAACACCTAGCTTGTCAACCATAAAAATGAATTAAAAATGTTTAGAGACGAAAACTTCTCAGCGTATTAACGTTCATCTTCACTGCCCGTGTTCACATCCCTGCTCAACCAACTTTGATATGAATTTACCGACGGCAATGCTTTGGATACTCTTTTCAACAATGAATTTATAAATATTCTTAGTAGGCTGAGGTTTTTAGGAAATTATAGAAAGGGTTTGCTGTAATTCCTCTGGCTCCCACTTTTGCTGCATATAAATATATCATTATAACTATTTTATGGTCAACTCATTTGAAATTATCATAATTTTATTAAGCTTTATCGTGTATAATCATTTGATAGTACGTAGCAGTACTTAAAGCAAGCAGACAGTTTTACATTTTTTAGCAGACAGTTTTACATGTTTACTTTCTTGGCCTCCTAAAATACCAGCTATATCCTTTACGGTTAATTATACCTTATCACAATGGTCTAGAACACAAAGTGCACTGGCTGTGTCAAGGAGTATAGTGAGTGACGTAGGGTGTTGTCCACTAGGGGGCGTGGCCGCCGTGCAGCGCCGGCCCCGGCCACGTGACGGTGTGATGGCCGGTGAGACGCGCTAACACATTCGCTGTCGTTGTTTGTATGGCTTTCGAAAAGAATCCAATAGTGACAAGAACTCTCATAGTTAGTCCAAGCAATGAAATGTGTACCACAAACTGCACACTAATACCAAAGTACTTTGAGTGCGCGGCCCCGAGTAAGTAGAACATCTTCCTTACTATTGTTTTTCTGCGATTCACGCAAGTCCGAGGCGCGTGTAGGGACGTCGACATGGCATCTACGAACAAATTTTCGATCGATCGTTTTTGTTCTTTGCTTCGCTAACATCAAATTTATAAGACACACGTTTTTACTAAAAGATCACTAACCTATTAAATTTTAATATGAACACCTATCAACCTAAACAACAGAAAACAATGACATTTACGTGCTAACCCTGACTGCCAGGTCGGCACTCACGTAGTGATCGCCGGCAAGCGTCCTCTGCCCCCACCGCACCGCCTCTTCCCACTTGTGTCGTCTAATTATCGCGAAGATGTTCTACTTATACATATTTAACTTGTTTTTCTAATATTATATAGGGTTAAAAGCTTGGATAGTACTAAGCGGAAAGGGGATCACAGCTCTGATAATATCGCGAAAAAAGTAACGGCACCTTATTTTGGTCAACGTACTTTGTCTAAAGGACAGCAATTTTTTTTGAGTAAAAGTTGCTTATGGTTATGACTACAATGTTCCCTTTCGGCTTAGTGCATTCCAAGCTTACAACCCTGTTGATGCGAAAGTTGTTTACTTCACGCTATAAGGGTTCAACGGATTTGAGTGAAATTCATTCGCAATGTAGAAAGCGTTGGATCGAATACATACGTATTTTTTCAGTTTTTGTGCTAAGAGCATTGAACTCACCAAAGTCCACCAAGTCACTAATGAATTCTTAAAATAACAATTTCTATTGCAACTTTGCTTTTACTGGGCTGTCAGTTTACATGATCTATGTTTGCCAAATAAAAGGAGATGGAGCTATGCAACCTGCGTACGTGTGTCCCTTTTTATTTGGCAAATAAGGCCAAGTGGAGCCAAAATATGCTCGACAAATCTGTCTGCACAGAGTATTATTGCAAGAATATATCGTTTTCTATGTTCTTTGCTTTTTTATACGCTAATGCTTTCGCACAGTCTAACTTTTTGAACCTAAGTTATAAGCTACCTTGAATTTTAGTCTAGGTAATCAATAGGTTTGTATTTTCTCTTCTCTATAAATTGATAGAACATCATACAAAACAATTTTCTGATATCTCAATGTGGTATGCTATGCTATGTAAGATGATTAAAAATTGTTCGTATTTAGAAACGTATAAATCATCTTTAATCGCTTCGCTTTCGCGAATATCTTTCGCTTCTTTACTATTTTATGATTTTTATTTTAAATTAAATAATTTAAAATGAAAATTCGGGCTCGAATATTTCTTACGAGTATGTATTAATACGGGCCCTCATTCTCGGAGAAACGTCGCTTTGCTTTTGTTAAATTTCCATTTTTTTTCTTAATGAATTTCATACTGATGTTTTTATTCTCAACTGTAGCACAAAACTATCAAATAATATGTAGTTAGTACGTATTCGATAGAATTTTTAAAGCAGTTTCTGTTTACAATCGACTTTTGCCCATTTATTTTATACAGAATACGTATTAAAATCAAAAAGGTAATCTAACATACATAGAACTAATGTTAATCCTGTAGGTACCTACATATTTCACGATAATTTTGTGCAAACTCCTTATAAATTTACCTTACATATTGGCGAAAATGATGAAGTATCTAAATAGAAAAACAAATGAAAAAAAAAACAGTTTTTCCATTACGCCCGTCGCTGTCTCGATGCGTATGTACTACGTACTAAGTAGTTACGTATACTCGTACTACGTAATTTTTGCCTCTGAAAAGCCTCTGTGTTTACGTAAAGTGTTAGTAATTCTTTCTAATTGTCATAAATATTTGTCAGCACAAACTCCAGCTGCTGGAGAGGTGGTGCGCGGGCGCAGGCGACGGGGCGCGCGTGCAGTCGTTTGGCGACGTCACGGTACAGTGGTGTCTGCGGGGCGAAGTCCCACGTGAGCCGCCGTCTGAGACCTTCCTGCCGGTACACGTTTATGAGTGCCCCGAACATTTTTCCACAGTCGAGTATTACGATGTGAGTTTTAAGTTTTGAATTAGTCTTATTTTATTAGATCTATGACAGCTTTATTTCTTTTTAACCTAATCCGCTTATAGAAATTCTATATTGCCTAGTTTTGTGATCAAATAAAAATAGTAACAACTCTGTAATTGCGAAAAAAAGTATTTGACTATAGATTAACCGTACTTTTTCATTTGAACAGCTGATTTTTATTATATTTTACAGTTGTGTTGATAGCGAAAGTTGTTCAATGACCTTTCGGCATAGTACACCGTAAGCGGATAACACTGTTTGAAATTCTCCATTGCCTCTGTGTGGACAGAACTTAACGTCAACGACTCTGGGGCGGCTGGTGGTGTACACGGATGTGATAGCGTCGACGATGCACGTGACGACGGGCGTGCTGGCGCACGGCGTGGCGTGCGTGTCGCGCCGGCAGACGCGGGGGCGCGGCCGCGGCGGCAACACGTGGCTCTCGCCCGTGGGGCAGGCTTGCATCTCGCTGCAGGTAAAGGACATTGAAACATAGACAGACATTGGAATCTGCTGCCCGAGTGGGTGTTCCCCGATGAATACAGTCTGGGTACCTTCAAGCAGGCGCTGTCGCAGCCTGAAATTTCGGAGGACCAAACCAAACAAATATTTTTTTTTAATTTGATTTTAGGCTAAAACGGCAAAATATGCCAATTACAATAGTCCTTAAAAATAATATTAAAAAGGTAATTGTATGAACAAAGTCAAAATGAAAATGTGCAAATTGACATTTGCACATTTTCATTTTGACATTATCAAAATAAATTAACTGAATAAATCCTCCTCTGACGGGTTTTTAGACTAAGTTTTTTGTATACATTTTGTAAATAGTATAATTTAAGATCTTTTTTTATTTTGTTTAATAAATAATATGTATTTTTACTGAATAAATAGTCAACAAACTCAAGTCGTTAAAAAAAAAAGATTAAATTAAAAAGAGTAAACATAAACAAAAATTAAATTAACGTCAACGTCAATAATAAAATATGTCGAGTAAATTAGACTTTATTGCACAGATTATAAAACATATGGAAGTCTTCTATTTTTATTGGCAAATCCGGTGATGATATTTGATAAGTCTGGGGCTATCTCTGGATGAATATTTAGAAGGGCTAAACCTGTCAGCTAGGGGCAGAAAATGTTTTTTTTTTATTTTGAAGATTTTTCAATTTGACGTGTACTTTATGGTCATGCCAGAGTCGCGAGTGAATCGGTTTCTTCTAGGCAAGCGTGCTTGCCACCATCGTAGACCGCATCTTCGCTTAACATGAGGCGGGATGGCGTTCAAACGCAAGCCTATCTATTATTATAAAAAAGGAGCTCGCTATATGTGTTCCCCGATGGATAGAATCTGGGTAATTGATTGATTCGGGCTTTGCACAAGTTCATTTTGAGTATTATATAGATATATTTTTTGTGCATTGGTACACGTATAATGGTTGCTAGCAGGTGTGGCAGAAGATAACGCCGTCGCTGCCGCTGATCCAGCACGCGTCGGCGCTAGCCGTCGTGCGCGCCGTCCGCTCGCAGCCCGCGTACGAACATCTTGACATCAGGTTAGCGTTTGCATCATTGATACGATGTTTTTTTTTAATAGGTTTAGGTTTAAAGAACTTTATTATCATCAAAGATTTTACTGTCACTTATGTGATAACATGGTTGGACCAAAAAAATGTGTAATTAAAAAAAAATACAAATAAATTAACATTACGAGATCACTTTACAAAATTTGGGGCAAAAAATCAAACTGAACTAGGCCCAACGTACTAATTTAATTACCTGCTTCTTCTATCTACCTACTTACATACTAAATAGGTTTGCGTTTGACCACGCCCTACCTGATGTTAAGCAGGATGCAGTCTAACATGAAAATTTTTTTCACGAACTTATCTTATTGTTGCAGAATAAAGTGGCCTAACGATGTTTACTACGGACGCGAGGTGAAGGTTGGCGGCACGGTAACAACAGCGAACTGTTTGAACGATGACGTTTTCGTAGTTATTGGTGAGTGCTACGCTTTCTATCGCCGTATCTGATTTTTAGCGATCCAAGTGCACGAATTGGAGCGCTCGCTCCTTGCCGCGGTCGTTTTTGGTCGGTTTTTTGGTCTGCCTCAAAAGCGCCTCAGTTGCGTGAAGCGCGCGGTGTGGACGGTTGTATTTGTGGTTCACGCGATCCAGCCAACATGGATATCTCGCAAAGTCGCCGAATAATATCTCGGTATTCCAAGCGATGTCGGTGCTGCCGCAGCAATTCGACGCCGCCGCTGTACGTGTATCTCCAGAAAGAGTTCGACTGAATCACGGATCGCCTATGGATCGCTTGGAGCGTAGTTCAGGATCGCAGTTTCAACAAACTGGGTTGGCCTAGTACGATCCACGCATCACGATGTTTACACAATACTGCTTGTCGTCAGAAAATCTGATGCTGCGTTACCTAGGCGACTACTTAAATCTACAACATGCATATGAACTTTTTTATGTGAAATAACATTTATTACTTAAATTTTTATGATAATTTCACTTTTTAATTTGTATTGGATAGAGAATCAAAACTAATTACTGTCATACATATAGTTTCAGAATGGTTCACATAACAAATTACAAATTTTACTATTTATCATTACTGATTTTATTAAATATACTCTTCATAAGAAAAGAACCGTAAAAAAAGTGTGTTTTTTATACTTTCCTAGGGACGGGCGTAAACATATCAAACAGCGTGCCCACGACATGCGTGAACGATATCATAACCGAGCACAACCGGCAGCACGGCACATCACTAGCGCCGATGTCGATAGAACGCTTCCTCGCGCGCTACTGCTCGCAACTGGAGAGAATAATGGACTACATGTCGACTGACGGCGGGATTGATGCATTTTTGGAACAGTATTACCAGTATTGGCTTCACACGTGAGTATACAATATCGATAGGTTTGTTTGATGAGATACACTAAAGACTTTTTTCTACGAAGACGCGAGGCACCGGGCGGTTGCCCTGCTTGCCACCCCCTAATAAGCCACGCCATCTTGGGACTAGATAACGCTGTGTGAAAATATCGTCCAATGTTTATTTCTAACACCAAAGTTACAGGTAAGAATATGTTGTGTAACTTTTTTTGTAGTGACGAACAGATCCGCGTTCTGTTAGCGGGTGAAGACACGCCGTTGCAGGGCGTGGTATGTGGCGTCGACGACGCGGGCTGGTTGCGCGTGCGCACCGACCGCGGCGAGCTCCAACTCACGCCCGACGGCAACACCTTCGACATGATGAGCGGCCTCATAGCACCCAAGCAGTGAACTGATATAATAGTGAATTTATTATAGTAATTAAAACAGCGCACACGCGAAATTGAAATCTTTAGCAACGTTCGAATGGCATCTTCCGTAGATGCTCCTCACAGACAATTCTCGATCAATTAAAATAGTCGTTTAATGGTTAAGGTAGTCTATTTTACCGGGCATTGCTTACTAACGTTGCTTTAATATAATAATATGGAGTGATACCCAAAAGATACCAATAGTACTCTCAAGCACTGAAGTGATACCCAAAACGTTACACGCTGGCTTGGAAACCCTCAACATCCCAACTTACAAATTACTCCAAAAAGCAACCATACTAAACACATGTAGGATTGTAAGAAAGTTTTTATCGTTAGAATAAGTAAGCGAATATTCCTCTCTTGTAGGAGAGAAACAAAATGGCTTTTAAAAACAATAATAATAACATTTATTGCACGCAAATAAACCCATAGAACAATATTATAGTCAATAATTAAAGACTAAAATATTAAAACGTTTGTTTGCCTCGTGTTATTTTGGATTTTTTTAGTGGACAGTTTTATAAAGAAAGTGTGGTTATCGTGAAGCGACGTTATTAGGTAAGTCCAAATATGATTAAGTGAAATCAAAAATCGTGCAGTGATTCGAAGTGATTAATGAGATCTCGGATTGATTTGGTTTAAGGCACTAAGTATTTGCTGTGATGGGAACACAAACGAATGTAGGATGTAAGTAAAGTTTTGCGAATCCAGATCATGGAGAATATAGGATTGTGGGATTGAATTATTATAATAGCTACTCTGTGGTTGTTAAGTTAATGAAAATGATTCGTGAAAATTATAATAAACTTAGTTGTCCTGCATAGTAAATGTATCTGCTATATTCTCGAACAAACAGGTTGTTATATACATAATATGTAGGTGTTCCTATAGATTAGAAATGTTAATATACCAAAAATTCCTTATTAGGTTACGACATGGTTATTTTTAAGTGTTCAAGGGTTGTATTTAGCGAATTTCCGAATGAAAGTCGTTTTAATAAAAAATAGTAATATCTATCCGAAATATTTTATTTAACATCTTAAACTAAAATCCGACAAAATTTCGTCTTTATAAAGTAGTTTATTTTTCTATTTTACTTTATAAAGACTTGAAATATTCGAAAAATTCAAGTTTGCGCGTTATTCTACATATTTTATAACCAAAGTTACAGGTCCATTTCATTTTTTTTTTCAAATAATATCATATGACCGTAATAAATAGACGGACCATAGGAAACGCTTTTTTAAAGATTTTAAAATAAACGTCGGCGCTCAATACATCTCAGTCCGATTATCTGGTCGTACGTCAGCACTATAATTGGTCTTTATTTTGGGAGCGTTTTCTTATTGCAATACTTAAATGTGGTATAGGTTATCTGTGTTATTGTAAAAAAATAGCCGACCTCATTAAATTCTCAATATCTATTAAATGTATCTTGCAGTTAGGAATTGTACACATATTTGTTATTTATGCAAACTATTATAGGATGGATACGATAATTAAGGCACAAAAACATCAATATTGTTAGATAGTTTAGATATTTTGCATAAATGTATTAACTATCACTATATGTATACATAATTATGTATGTCCGCACTTGAGTGATCTGAATAGTATTACAAATGGCAGAAATCCGCGGTATCCGCTGGAAAATCTGCGAATTTTCAACAAAATAGTATCCTAAATGGCAGAATAACAAAATGTAATTATCAACAAAATACATGAAATATATATTTTTGAAGTGAAAACTTTAGGCGCGCTGTGCATTTTATTTTGTGGGTATTGAATGCGACTGAGTCGTCACGCTCGGCTGTGTAACGCTCGTTCGAGTAAAGTCGGTTTTCGTCTACTAAGGGCCGGCGCACATATGGCGGAGCGCAGCGCAGATCATTTTTCACTGTCAAACTATTATTGACATTGAAATGATATCTAAAATCAATTAACAGAACAATTGATTGCGACGACGAATTGAATAGCGTTGAAGCGACTACATACGAAAGGTAGAGCGCAGGAACGCTCTTCTGTAAGCAATATAAATCAACAGCACGTCCCAATCCATAATTTTTTCACGAATGTTTAGATATTTTGCACGTTTGGACTCTAGAAAAATTGCAAAACGAATGACGACTTTGTGTCCAGTATGCGCATACTCGCGTGTATTGGCGCATTCTCGGTTTTAAATTAAATATTAAAATAAATTTAAATTAAATATATCATAGGACATTACACACAGCGCCATCTGACCCCAAACTAAGCAGAGCTTGTGCTATGGAAGACAGATAACTGATAGAATACTTAAATACTTTTTTTTTTTGTAAATACATACTTATAATACATACAGTACACCCAGACACAGAACAAACATCGATGTTAGTCACACAAATGTTAGTCCTGAGTGGGAATCGAACCCACGCCCTTCAGCTCTCGAAGCAGACACACTACCAATGAACCAACAGGGCTGTCAAAGTTGGAAATTCGCCTAATGTGTCACGCGTTAAGAAAACTTTGCGGGCATGCTCTGCGTTGCGCTCCGCCATATGTGCGCAGGCCTTAAGGGAGCGAGAGAGCTTATACTCAATGCGTCACTACTATGCTCGGTGATTAGATTATTACATTAGAGTTTTCACTTCTGTCGTGTGCTCTTTCTTAAGCACACACCAATTTATTTACTTGCTCTTAACGCTATCCACTCTTGTTATTTTGATAGTCTATATAGAGTTATAAGCTTGGGGTGCACTTACCGAGAAGATGTCATCATTATTATGAACAACTTTTGATACGGTGTTTCCGAAATGCTCTGAAATTTCGGGAAAAAATTGATGTTTCAGAGAAAGAGTCCGTTGACCCTTAATCATGAGCCGATTTTTTGTCGCGATTTTGGATTTGTGTCCAAAGTAAGTTATTCCCCTTACACCCCAGCTTATAAATTCTATATCAATATACCAAGTGTGGACAGCGTTAAGTGCAGATGTGCACTTGAAGACGTTAAGCAACAAGAGATAAAATATAATTCCTTCTCTTTTGCACTCGTTGGTTCGCGGTGATTATCACAAATTTGTTAATGGTATAATAATTCGGGTTCTTAATAATTAAATGTTTATCTAATAATATAATTAATATTATCATCACTTATAATGTTAAACAGCCACACCACTGCCAGTGCTCTTAACTTGTAGTATTGATAGTGCAAGCGTAGTGAATGTAGAAAGGAATCCGTTCATAGAAATAATATAATATTTTATATACATAGATTTCGATTATTTGTTTAAGGTGGTACGATTTCCATACAAACAATTTTTTTCCATTTATAGACAAATGGAGCATAATTTTACAGTGAAATCACAGCTACTGGCATTTGTTTTGGCCTTTATTTGCGGTAAATCACAATTGCTTGAATAAAAAAGTAGATTATTAGCATAAAATCGAATTTATGAATGGTTTATGAATTTATGATTTTTAAATAAAACATATTTATGCATATATATTACAGTAGAGTATTACTGTTTCATTCAAGCAATTGTGATTTACCGCAAGTAAACACATAAATAAATGCCAGTAGCTGTGATTTCTCTATAAAATTATGCTCCATTTGTCCATAACTAGAAAAAAATATTTTTTTGGAAATCGAACTACCTTAAAGAACGTTTTGTTCCAATTTTATATAAGTATGTTAATTTATTATATTTTTAATGTGTAAAAATATAACGGGTCAATTAACTCTGGCGTCGAACTTTAAATCTCATTTGGCTCTCTGTATCTGGTCAAATTTGAAATTTGGCTTTTTTCAAAATGTTTTGTGTAGTGTGATATGATTGGGATAAATGTGTGCACTTTTTAACTATATAAGATTATGGGTTATACAGATATATTTAGCGGTATGTTGAGTTTGTTATACTTATAAAACACAGATCTGAAAATGTACGGAATGCTTGTTGCATAATAAATGGTGAAGACTTCTTACTACAATTTCGTTTCTCAAACGCAAGCTATAATACACGGTTTTGAAAATGTATTTTTCTATGCAAATTCCTCTTTTTTGTTGGCGGGAACTAGCGCAGATGACGATGTCAATATTACCTATTTTGATATCAACTGACAGATGCATCGTCAGCGTCTCGTTTATTTTCGGCGTCACACTTTTGTGTTGTGCCAGTGTCAATTGTTTCGATATTTTATGTGAAACCAAGTTAAATGAATCTATGCACAATCAAAACCAACGTAAGTCACGGTCAAGTCCAGTCATACTCTAGTAAATTAGTGGTGACATTTACTACAAACTTCGATGGAGTTTAGTAGCAATACGAAAATCATGTTTCGCCACATTAAATTACCTGCACACAAACACATAATTGTGCTCTTTATGAATAAAACACCAATATAAAAACTCGAGAAAAACATGATTGATATGATTTTTCCGTGTTCCCGCCAAAACTACGACATTTGCATTGAAGATACGTGAATCCTGTACTATGATAAAGTATGCTGCGCTTTGACAGCGGCTCTGTCCATAGCCGCCATGAAATTTGAATCAGGTTTTTTTTTAATTCTACGTATTTGATGAGTCTCGCTAACATTTGTCAAAACTGGTAGGTAGTTATATATTTTAGCGTGTAGCCATTATCACACAGTATCAATCAAATGCTGCGCAAGCTTATTGGGTAATAATTTATCGGAAAATGTGCCTAAAGAAATAATTATGTGCTATTGTTAATGATACGCAAATAGAAGAATAGTTTATTTATTTTTCATAGCTTTAAGATATCCTATCAAACTATTTATCAACGTCTTTTCAATATTTTAACATTTGAACTATATGTATATTTGAATTTTGGGAGTATTTTCGATGTTATTAAAATTTTAATGTTACTTCGATAAGGTGTAATGTTGTCAGAGGTTGTCTCTTTATGTGGATAGTTGAATCTACTAAGATAAGTTGATCTTCTTTTAATCACTTGGTTCGAAATGCTTCCTTTATCTTTCGAACGGAACCAGTCGAATCAGTGAACCAGTGTTTTTTTTATTTTCTCGGCCCTTTTTGTGTTTTTAAAACAAAAAAGGCCCTCAAAATAGTTTTTATACCTTTTTGTGTGGCAAAATTTCCCTCACTTCCAAAAAAATGCACATGACGTGTGTATTTTTTTGTAGTGCCCTTAGGTTTACTAAAATATCTATGTACTAAAGAACTACAAATGAGCAAATTGAAACAAAATATTTAAAAATGATTAGATACGTTTTACTATTACAGTTAAAAAACAAAAATTATTACGTATGTACGCTTTGACCCCTTGAATAACTGGATGTGGCCGAAATTATAGTAGAAGTATTCCATTTCATTAAACGTGAAAGATACCTAAAAATTACCGCGTAAATGAAAATTTTAATTCACATTTTAGCTGCCATAGCGAATATATTTTTTTTTATGGAATGATAGGATCATGAATTAAATAGTTTATTCGCTAATGAATTAACGCTAGTGGAGTTTTGGCGGGAACGCGGGAAGAGTCGTGTCGCTCCGTTGCATTTTTTTCCAAAACTAGTGTTTTGTCGAGTGTTTATGCATAAAAATGGTGGTGTTTTATTCATAAAGTGCCGAATTACAAGAGCGAGTGTGGGAAAATTATATAATGTGGTGAAACATTACTTTTCGTGTTGCTTCCAAAACTCCATCAAAGCTTTATAGTAAAGTCGCCACTACTTTACTAAAGCATTGACAAAGCAAGACTGGACTTGACTGACACGGACTGGACTTGAACAAGACTGGACTTTGACTATAACTTTAGCTACGAGGACACTTATTTATTTTTTGAAACTTGAAAATATATAAATACTTGACACTGGCAAATGCTCCAAACGCAACGCCAAAACCAAAGGAAAAAAAAAACGCTAAAGTGCGGCAGCCAAAGATCGAATCAAGTGATTAGTAGAAGGTTTGGAATCCTAACTTCGTGGATTTAACTATTTATAGTCGTTTCGCTGTTGTCAAGTGGTGTTATGTTATTTATTCATAGTCTAAACTGTTATACAATTTCTTGTTACTATTACTCTGGTTGTATTCGTGTCATCTTATAAATAAACCTATTTCTTACTTGTGTTTTGTTTAATTTATTATTCTCTCCGATTGTTTAGATAGCGCTATGCCGTAAAAAAGTTAGCGTATCGATTGTTAATGGATAGATTTTAGATTATTTCATGATTCATTTTCCCTGGCCGTTTTACTTACGAAAGTTTATCGCTAGGAGCATACTGCAAAATAAAGATACTTTTTACGGATGAGGACTTCAATAAAACAGTCTAGTTGAAAAATTATCTTATAATTTGTCAAAATTTGCTCAAACTAAAAAAAATATTATACGTCGTTAAAACTTAATTCACTTGTCCTGTCCATTTTAGTCTCACTAATAAGCTTCAGCGTTGTCGAACTTGAAGGCGTGGGGCGCCACTCCACGGCTTCCTGTGTCTCTTATCGTGAATATGGCACCACTTAGCGGCTCTAGTTTAAGGTTCATTTTGTCTTGACCGGTTGTGACGAACAACTCGTCCAGGTTTGGGCCGCCCCACGCGACTGAAGTGACTCTAGAAACGGGCAACTTGTAGCCATACACTAGGTGTCTCGTATCAGGGTTTATGTGAAGTACCTGTGGAATGGAATATCAGCTAATTTCAACAGGCAGAAAACATAATTATGTAACTAACTTATTGACATATTGTGTATCCAATCTTGTTCTAACTCTCAGTATACGCAGGCCAATTTAAACCGTTCATCGTCATCATCATCAGCCTTTTACCGTCCACTGCTCGGTTGACTAAGTTGACTCAACATCCAGTTTTTGACCGCCGCTTCACGTACTTAGTTAAAAGTTTAAATCGTTGCTTCAAATTGATCTATGCTTAAAAGTGGTCAGTTTCGTTTTTAACTAACGAAAAAAACGGAGAACTAATCTTAGAAGCCAATTTTAACCTACTTTGGTACCCATTTTTTTAGATTAAGTTTTTATGTATAAATTTTGTAAATAGTATTAATTTAAGGTTTTTTTTTATTTTGTTTAATAAATGCCCTATGACCTTCTTCGAATTGTAAGGAAATGAAATTTTGTGTTTAACTATTTAAGTAGGTATATAAGTAGTTTAGAAGTCAACAAATATAATTTGGTAAGACGAGGCAATAAAGAAGCTGAAGACTGCACACAAAATACAGAAATATTGCAACTGGCAGAATGCACAGAGTGCGATGCCGAGAAAAAAGCCTATAACACAAAAGAAAAAGTAATGAAAAAAGTGCTATAATGCTCACCGCTCCCCCGAACATAAGCGCGACCCACAAATGGCCTTCGCTGTCTATCGTCATTCCATCGGGGATCGCGTCATCGTACCCATAACTCGATACATCGAATATAGTTCGACGTGCAGCTGTGAACAGATAAAAACCATAATTAAAAGGCACTTCTCAATTTTTGCTTTGCTGAAATTGTTGCCAACTCGCTAGTGACGTTGAGAACGTACGATATCGTGTTCACCCCAGCTCACCTGATGTTAAGTGACGGTGTAGTCGCAAATGGTAAATACACCTAGGCTGGGATAAATTTAACATCATGTTAGATGTAGTCAAATCGTTTGTGGTAATAATAGTAAAAAAACGGACTTACCTACCTATCTGAATTGCAACATTAAGTTTTGTTGTGCATTTTGAACCTATGTCATATACTACTTTCGTATTTTGTAGTTGTTCTCATTCTACATATAGGTACAGGTTTAAAAGTGTAGGGTGTATCTATCAAACCAAAAGGTTATTGTAGGTACCTACCTACTCATCATTATAAACAACTTTTAATATAGCCGCAACTCAAGATCCTGAGAAAAAAAACAACTATTCCATAGGAACAGCAATGGGGCAGCAACTTTGATTCACAATTTCCGTGTTAATAAAAGTTTTTCATAATGAGTACAAAAACCTTCTTTAAGCTTCGCCTCCAAACTTATAACCCTTATATTATAGGCAACTATAGATTTCAGTTCTAGCATATTCGTTTATTAGAATCACGTAACTATAGTCTAATATGTATGAAAAGTGTTTATTTACTCCCGCCGGGGCGTTGTCCAAATTTCCATAAATTTTTCTAACGTTACGTAGTATCTTTGCACATTGATGGCGCGCTCAAAGAATTTCTATATCGTAGGTAGTTTTTGATAGCACTACTTACTTAACTCGCCCTTGTTAGAGTCATAATCGAACGCGTCGATGGTCTGTTTCAACGAGTCGATGTAATAAAGTATCGTGTTGTTGTTGGACCACACCAGCCCGTTGGATATGGAGACGGGGCGCACCGCCGCGTAGGGCTCCGAGCCTTGCTCTATTCTGTACAGCGTCGCCTTGTCGGGAAGGACATCGTCTCCAGTTTGCGGACCTTTCGTACCTATAGTAATAAAAAACTTGCTAAAGTCTATGGTATACCAACATCGCTGTTCAACAAGACAAAATAATATTGACTTGGTGTTGTATTATATTTCAAAACATGTGATTTTTCGAATGTCTGTACAAAATAAATTATGTTTTATTTACAAAGTGCCGAATTACGTGAGTTTGTGAAAATAATAAAATGTTGTTAAACATATTTTCGTGTTATTTTTTAAAACTTCGCTTTTAGTTGCTAAAGTTGCCACTACTTTGCTACAGCATGACTGGACTTGGCCCTGATTTACTTTGACCGTGAAGCTAAAATAAGTGAAGCTTGGTGTTTTACCCAGGGCTCACCTATTGTGAAGTGACGGTGTGGTCGAAGATAGTAACACTCACCTAGCCTAGAATGGAACTGGCTTTCATTTCAAGTGATGCTGTCAGAGCACACCGTTAGATGCTTGGCAGAAAATTTTCAATTTGGGGTGGTAGCTAGCTAGCTATAAGCTACTAATACTAATATACTAGAAAATATCCTACTAACATGCTATGGTTTCATCACGATATTTTTCCTTCAGCGGTAGCTCAAGGTCATTGTTGTTCCTTTAAAGAAATCTCACCTGCCCAGAACCTTCCATGCGCATCTGGCTTCCCTTCATTAATGACGTTCTCCGGCATGCCTTGATCAACAGTCGTGATCAACCGAATGGCCGCGTCTCCTTCCACGTCCCAGTCGAGCAGATACAGCGCTGAACGCACCGCTACCAGTAACCGGCGACAATCCGCTACTAATGATACCACGTTCACTTGCCCGTAACCTACAACGAGTGTCTTATTATCCTTGTGCCAGTCTGCAACCCTATTCTTTGAAGTGCGCTTGGATGAACACAAATTGCGAAAAAAAAATTGTCAAATTTTCGATGCAAAGTTTAAGAAAAAATTACAGCAGTTTCAGAATCTGATAAACACGCCAAGGGCGCTGTCAAATTCATACATTTTGGTGTCGAAAACTCAACGAAAGTTCTTTCGCATTTCACCCTGTAACTAAACCTAGATATTAGATACCTATTACAAAGAATTACGATCTAGATTTTATTTACATGTAAAAGTAATGAGATGAACGAGACGCTCTCCTGATGCTAAGAGATAACGCCTGGCTAGAGATAATGACCATTGCAGCGATACATAAAGCTTCGAGTAGTAAACAAAGTCCAGAACATCGCTGCTTTGGCGCTCATTACTTTGAGACTTTCGATGGTTAGTCTCAATAGCCCTATAATTTTGCTAGCTGCAAACCGGAACACAGTAATGTTTGAAAACATTACCTATACCTACACTACTGCTAGGCGACAAAATATCCGGTACTGCGGTGACACCTCCTGCTAAGGAAATTAACCACCAGCAGACAGATGTACCTATATCTGTAGCTGTACCTATAGTTACAGTTTAGATAAAAACAAATAGTAAAATTTGATTATAAGTGCATACGTAGTACATACTCGTAAATCACTTTCACAGATAAGGCCGTAATTTTGTTTGTTTTTTTGTGGCCATAGCTTATAAGATAATTGAGTTTCTAAATCTATTTTGAGACACTTATTTATCGCTGGCTGATGTTTTTTGAAAAACCTCCTTACCGATATGTTTAGTGTAGATCTTCCCCGAATGGTAGTCTAGTTGGTGCACGTTTTGCTGGTGGACATCGACAAAATACAAGATCTGCGCATCCGGGTCCCACACGGGGCTTTCGCCGTGGGAAAACAACGCGGGCTGACCGGGGTTGTCGTGAGATGACACCTGATGTAAAAAAATAGTTTTACCTCCTTAGAACGATTACAAATTCAGTTCATCTAGCAAAAATGACGTAGAAAGTATCAGAGTCCAATGAATAAAAAAGAATTAGTCTCAAGACAAAGTCTAGAGCATCGCTGCTTTGGCGCTCATTACTTTGAGACTTTCGATGGTTAGTCACAAAAGCCCTGTAATTTTGCTAGCTGCAGGACCCTTCAGACCGGAATACAGTTTACACACTACTGCTTGGCGGCAGAATATCTGGTGCTGCGGTGGTACCTACCTACACGACAAGAGATTTGTAACCAAGTAAAAACACTAAAATATGTCTAATCTCATCTCAATGTGAATTTTAACGACGTATAATTTTCTGGCGTAAATGATAACCATGACTATGCAGCGACTACCTACCTACTGTTATGCGCACCTTTGCATCAGGAAAAGTAAATGGATTAATTATATTATTATTTGATTAGCTTTACTTTTTTCACTCTGATTAAGTATATAACATTATTTATCTAAGTTTCTGGCGTAAATGTTGACCATGACCATCCAGCATGGACACGCGACTAGTGTTACGAGCACCATTATTACTTACCTTTATGTTATTTCAATTTTACATCGCGCTGTAATCGAGTGGATGTAAAAAAGTTGGAACATGGTTCAATGGAAATGAAAAAAAAGAGTTTTGGTGGGAACGCGGGAAGAGTCGTGTCGCTCCGTTGTATTTTTTTCCAAAACTAGTGTTTTGTCGAGTGTTTATGCATAAAAATGGTGGTGTTTTATTCATAAAGTGCCGAATTACAAGCGTGAGTGTGGGAAAATGATATAATGTGGTGAAACATGACTTATCGTGTTCCTTCCAAAACTCCATCGAAGCTTTATAGTAAAGTCACCACTACTTTACTAAAGCATGACTGGATTTGACTGACACGGACTGTACTTGACCAAGACTGGACTTTGACTATAACTTTAGCTACGAGGACACTTATTTAACTTTTGAAACTTGAAAATATATAAATACTTGACCCTGGCAAATGCTAAAACGCGACGCCAAAACAAAAGAAAAAAAAAAACTAGATTTTGACAGTTGTCAGTTGAGAGCGTTTGTGTAGCTAGGGCGGCAAAGTATTAGGTACTTCTGGCCCGCTCCACAGGCAGGCAACTTTAGACCTATTTTCCGCCGAGTATGAATAATGAAAATATACTTTTACTTTTTAAACTTATATTCACTATGGACTTGAATGGATCCAAAACTATAATTAGAATGATCTAATTTACTCACCATTGATATTTTGTATGTGTATTCCGCATCTTTTGTCGCACTACCAAAATAAATTACGTGCAATAAACTAAATATAATCACTAACATTGTGACCGATAAGTCGTCCTACATAGAGGTAGAAACGCGCTGCACTCGGAGATCGCAAATGAAAACAATTGTAAAAATAAGCACGTGAAACTGCACTATGCTTTCAATAGTAGGCAAAGAAAAGACGCCGTTCGTAAACATACGTCGAACCATATCGCACCTGAAAAATGACAATAAGTAAAACAATGTCATTCTCATAGCTTTTTATTTAATAACTCGCAGTTACTGATAATAAAACTTAGCGCGATTATCTTACGAGCGAACAATTATTTTACACTTACCACTCGCTAAATATTTTTCGTATCTTACGTACACATACACAAACTTATTATTAATTCTTAAAATTACATGAAATTCAGTTTAAAAAAAATGTTTTTATAGTTGCTTTTGTAAATTCCACACATTGAATGTGCAAAAAATTATCCATTGCAAGTTGTTACGTCTGATCCGTTTTTCATTTGGATTTGCTCGCGCATTCTTGATTAAGAAAGCATTAATTTAAATTACATTTTTTTTTAATACAGAAATTATAACAATTTACATGTTGAAAAACAACTTTTTTGACAAAAACACTTTTATCTAGACCTTAAATGTTGTACAGTGAAATTTCAACACATTATTTTTTGGAAAAGATAATCACGTCATGCTAGTTATAGTCCAGGGTCGATAATTTTTAAAACCAAAAAAAATCATAATAGGATGAAACCCATTAGAAAAGGAGGGAAATATGATAAAAATGAAAGGAAAAATAATTTACGGGCGATCTGAGGTTGGGAAGGGGATGGGGGTGAGTTTTTAAGGGTAAAAAACGGTTTTTCTCGATTTCCGGCAAAACTAAAAGTCCTATCGAAAAAAGTCAAATAGAAAAGTTGTAGATAATAAAAAGATCTAAAACTTTTGTATTTACACTTTTTTCACATAACCTCAAAATTTATGTGAAAAATTCAAAAAACCAAGTTTTTGGTTTTTTAATTTTATCTTTTACAAATTTTTTTTTTTTAACGAAATTTTGTGATTATTTTTCCGACCCAAATATCGACCAATAGAATTGCACCATTCGACGTCACGTGGTACAACCTACATGGTATTATACTGATAATTTTTTGAAAATTTTCTCGTTGTACCACGTGACGTCGAATGGTGCAATTCTATTGGCCGACATTTGGGACGGAAAAATAATCCCCCGAATACCACACGAGCTTCAAAATTATCTGGCATTTCCCTCAAGGTTCCCTGCAAACAAATAAAGTCGTCAAGTTTTTCAGGTTAAAAAATCACTCGCGCTTCTTCGCGCTCGTGATTTTTTAACCTGAAAAACTTGACTCCTTCATTTGTTTGCAACGAACCTATCGGGAAATACCCGATAATTTTGAAGCTCTTGTGGTATTATAAGTGAAAACTTACCTTTTTATGTCCCAAATACGCTGTAATTTATTTAATTAAAAATATTTATTTTTTCCCCTTATTTTGAATTAATATCAAAAAAACACCCTAATTTTCAATCGAAAATACACCCGTCAAAATATCAGCTTTTTTCAAAAAGTTGGTGTGGTTTCTGTTCGTTGGAATCTCTACTTTCCGATGGTAAAAAAAAAAATATATGTTACTATGGTAAATCTTCTCAGAAAATGCAAAAATTCAAAAAAAACTTGAATTCGAAAAATTTTTTTTAATTATTATAAATAATTTCATCTAATAAATGTGATTGCTGCAATTTGTATCAATTAAAAAGTTGATTTATTTAATTCTAATTACATTTATGTCATAGAAAATCTCATTATAGATAAATATAAATGTAAATCGTACTATTAAATGTAGATGCTTTATTCTCATTACGTTATTCATTACAATATTTTTAAACACATTAATCTCATCATTCATAAATACCTTATAGATTTTGAAATATATTTTTTTTCATGGGATTAACTAAATTTGTTTGTGCAAAATTAAGGAGATAATTATTTTTTTATCTTGTACTAAAATATCATTTAATTTCAATCTTTAGGTTATGTTAAGTTAAGCATACTATTTTTTAAAGAAAATATTACGATTTTTATGGTTGAGTTGATTGATACAGATAAAAATAGAGATAGTATTTACCTTCCTATGCAGATTCGAAAAGTTTTATTGTTTTTTTAAGTAAACTTAAAAAAACAATTATCTTCAAGAAACTCAGCGTGCATGTGTATTTTTATAAACGATGTTGTATACTGTACTGTATTTCGAATACTGGTTAGGCTAGCGGTTGTAACAGCTGCCACGAAATATATAGTATATAATAGTAGGTATGTATGTAGTAAGACCCAGACCCGCCTAGCCCCTTCCCCACTTCTCCACGAAATACCTTTTGATGGGCTACAATTTTTCGTAGGTCACTCAGGTATATCTACTCAGGTATATATATAATTTATCTCAAAATAGTTATAAATAAGCATCTATGCATATAATTTAAAGAAAATTAGACAACTTTCTCCAAATATTGTAGATGTCTTATTAAATATTAATTTCATTAACTTATTTGTTTGTTAATTATAGTAGTATATTTTTATTTGCAATTTTTTTGTTATCAACGTCACATGTAATCTAACGTTTTTCGAGTAATTAAAGTCTAAATTTTAATAAATAGCTCAAAATTATTTATAATAATTAAAAAAAATTTTTCGAATTCAAGTTTTTTTTGAATTTTTGCATTTTCTGAGAAGATTTACCATAGTAACATATATTTTTTTTTTTACCATCGGAAAGTAGAGATTCCAACGAACAGAAACCACACCAACTTTTTGAAAAAAGCTGATATTTTGACGGGTGAATTTTCGATTGAAAATTAGGGTGTTTTTTCGATATTAATTCAAAATAAGGTGAAAAAATAAATATTTTTAATTAAATAAATTACAGCGTATTTGGGACATAAAAAGGTAAGTTTTCACAAAATTTCGTTAAAAAAAAAAAATTTTTGTAAAAGATTTTTTTTTTTTTTTTTTTTTTTTTTTTTTCCTTCTAATGATGTATCTTTCTGTTGATAGATACCTCATTGTTATTACAATCTAGCCTAGTTGAGACTAATAAGTAATTTTAATATAACTTAAATTGCTAAGTAGAGTATATTCTAAGAATGCGTCCATCGACACTTTTCTTACTGTCTCTATTAAGGGGAAGACACTTTGTTCATGTGTTCTATAATAAGCACACTCACTCACTGCACTGACATTACTAATACACTAACTCAAAAGGTTTTGTCCTTTTTAGTCTTCTTACTATATCCGTGTTGTCGAGGAGCTGGATAGCCTCGACATTTACATGTTGGTGAAGTCTATTTTCATGAGCTTCAGCGTATTTTTTAATGATGTTTGCGACCATGTCCACTTTGAGGTCCCGATGGAGGTCGACGTTTCTTATGTACCAAGGTGCGTTCAATATCCCTCTGAGTACTTTGTTCTGAAATCTTTGTATCATCTGTGTATTGCTTTGTTTGGTACAGCCCCATAGTTGAATACCATAAGTCCATATTGGCATGAGGACTTGTTTATACAAGAGTAGTTTGTTGTGCACTGATAACGAAGAATGTTTTCCAAGTAACCAGTACATCTTCTTGTAGCGAAGCTCTAACTCTTCGCGTTTCTTTTTGACATGAGCCTTCCAGCGAAGCTTTGTGTCTAGTGTCATACCTAAATATTTGGCTGTATTTTCGTATGGTATTATATTGTTATTAATATACACCGGATGGTAATTTGGTTTTTTGTTTGTGAAGTCTATGTGAATGGATTTTGATTCATTCAGTTTTATTCGCCATTTCCTTGTCCAATCAAATATGGTGTTAATGGCTGTTTGAACCTTTTCCACTGCTTCGTCTTGAGTGACTCCTGTGGCCATAATAGCTGTGTCATCAGCAAAAGTAGCAATGGTGTTATTTTCTAGTTTTGGGATATCACAAGTGTAAAGTAAATACAGGACCGGACCTAGAACACTTCCCTGTGGCACGCCAGCTTTGATTAGCTTAAGCTCTGAGTATGAGTCGTCTTGCCTTACCCGGAACATTCTTTGTGTTAGGTAAGACTCTAATATATCAGCAAACTGATTTGGGAGCATATTTCTTATTTTGTGTATAAGACCTTTATGCCAAACTTTATCAAAAGCCTGCGCTACGTCCAAGAATACTGTAGAGCAAACTTTCTTTTCTTCTAATGATTTTTCTATTATGTTAGTTATTCTATGAACTTGGTCTATAGTTGAGTGTTTTTGTCTAAAACCAAATTGATAATCTGGAATTAGCTCTCTCTCTTCTATAATGGGTTTTAATCGTCTCATAAGTAGCTTTTCAAATAGTTTGGACACAATTGGCAATAAAGATATTGGCCTGTACGAAGTTGTTACATGCGGTGGTTTTCCAGGTTTTGGCAGCATTATAACTTCGGCGACTTTCCAAGCATCAGGTACGTATTTAAGTCTAAATGACGCATTGATGAGAGTGGTAAGTTTTACTATGGCTTTACGTGGAAGATTTTGAAGGACTTCACCAGTAATTAGATCATATCCAGGAGATTTCTTTTGATTAAGGCATTTGATCTCTTTGTAAACTTCTCTTGGTGTGACGAGTCTTATTTCTAGCTCATCTTGAGATGTTTCTAACAACGTAATAGATTCTTCACTGTCTTCAGTTGGTTGAAAGATTATTTCTAAATGTTCCGCAAACCTATCCGCTTTTTGTTTGTTATTTATAGCCCAAAGCCCATCAGATTTTTTGATCGGAGGGATTTGCATAACAGGTTTTTTTAAACTTTTTGTAGTTTTCCATAAAGAGTAGTTTGTTGTGCGATCACTTGTTAGTTGACTAAGGTAGGTATTCATAGTTTCTTCATGAAAGTTTCGAATTCTCCTCCTTAACCTTTTCGTGAGAAGGTTTAACCTTTGTTTATCTTGTGGGCATCTGGTTTGTTGCCATTTTCTTCTTTGCTTCCTTTTTTTAGTTATGAGTTCTCTTATGTCATTTGGATAGCTGTTCCCTATAGTTCTTCTTTTGAGTTGTGGCGTATTACTCCACGCGCATTGTTGTATGTTCGTGATAAATTTAATAACATCTTGATCTAGTTGCTGTGGATTCTTAAGTGGAACTTTAAGGTCTATAGCAGAGTCCAAATCAAGCTTAAAACTCTCCCAATCAGTGTTTTTGTTGACAAGGGTGGGATTGCTCTCTCTTTGTACAATAGTTTCACTCAAAGTTAATAATATAGGTGAGTGATCGGAACTCATATCAAAACATTCCTCAATGTGAAGAAAGTTGGGTGATACGTTTTTATATATATAAAAATCTATTAAGTCAGGTATTTTGTTGGGATCAGTAGGCCAATATGTGGGCTTTCCTGTTGATGCGACATTGCATTTCAACTCTCTAATGGCACCGAGTAGTTCCCTTCCTTTAGTTGTTGTTAATCTAGATCCCCAGAAAGTGTTTTTAGCATTAAAGTCACCCCCAAGTATAAATCTGTTACCAAGATTTTTCAAGAATCTCTTGTATTTATCTTCTTTTATTGAGTGTCTAGGTGGACAGTATATGGCTGAAATAGTGACAGGTTGGCGTTTAGTTTTTACACTTACCGCCACAGCTTGTATGTCTTGTTCTTCATGCTTGTACTCTTCATGATTACAGATGTTCTCCTTAATAATCACAGCGCTACCTCCTCTAGCAGTGTTGTCAGGATGTAGAGCATGGTAAGCTTTATAGCCTTTGATTTTTATGTAGGATTCTTTTGTAAAATGTGTCTCTGATATGAGGCACACGTCAATATTTTTTGTATTTAAGACTGCCTGTAGTTCATTTTGATGCTGCAGGAGCCCATTTGCATTCCATGCCATAATTTTTAGTGAGTAAGTCATGATTTTTTCTCATAAGCAGTTGCATTAGTGCTGCTTTCTAATTTTTTTAATCTATCGTTGAATGAGGTCAATAGATTAATGATTTTGTTGATCTTTTCATCGGTATCTGAGCTCACTTTCTTGGATAGTTGTAACTGCGGGGCTGGTTTTACTCCTTTTGTTATTTGTGCAAAAGAAATATTTTTCATGATATGGTTGTTGGCAATTGGTTTTTTACCTTTGCTTATAGCTGGAACTGTATTGACAGCTGTGGGTGTTACACTCTTCTTCAATATTTTGTATTTTAAGCTTTGGAGTTCTTTGGCTACAACACAGCCTCTATAACTAGCTGGATGGGGTTCACCACAGTGAACACACTTTGGCTTTGCTTCTGCTGCCTTTTTGCAGTCTCTGGTTAGATGTTTACCAGTGCACTTCACACACCTAGGTTCTTTGGAACAATATTTCTGTGTGTGCCCATATGCTTGACACCTCTTACATTGTGGAATTAGTTTAGATGTTTTTAGCGGTTGAATGTCCACTTTGCAGCCTAATACAGACTTAATTTTGTATATATTGTTAATGTCTTCTTCTTTTGCGAATGAGAGCATGAACATGTTGAGAGGTTGCTTACTTTTCCAGCTCAATTTGTTTACAGCTGCTTGTATTTTGTAGCCTTTGGATGTCAGATCTTCTACTATTTTTTCGGGCAAGCACGTAGAATGCAGGTTTTTAGCCATTACTCTAATCGGCCTGTCTTGTTTGTTCTCATACGAGTGCCAAAGATAGCTATTCTCTAACAACAGCTTGGTAGCGGCTCTATATGAGTCCTCGTTATTTGTGTTAATCTTAACACTTTCACCATTCATCATCTTTGAGATAAATGACTCTTTGGCTAGACTTGTCAAAAGAAGATCATAGAACTCTTGGTAGTTCTTGATATTTTCAACAACTATAGGTGGAGGTAATGGTACTTTCTTCTCTTTTGGTTTTTCTTTGGCGTCTTTGCTAGAGTCAGATTCTAGCTGTTGTGGTGGGGTCAGTGATAAGTTAAGTTTCCTTTTCTTCCTGCTTTTTTGACGCACCCACTCGGTTTCTTTCGCAAGCTCCTCCTCGTCTGTCTCATACTGGACTGGTGTAGAGGCCGCTTGGGTTTGATGTCGTTGGTTTTTTAGAGCATTGTTTTGCTCCTGAACGTTCTTAAGTTGTTGTTTAAGGTTTTCTATTTGACCTTTAAGATCATCTACTAGGTTTTGCAGTTGTACACGCGCTGCCCTTTCTTCTTTATAATGATTATATAACAGGGATTCTGTTACATAATCTGTTTCAGTTTCAGTTGTAAAATTAATTTTCGGTGTAGCCATAATGAAATAAATATACAGCTGCGCCTTAATATTTGTTTACATTAACACTACACAAATGTTCGTGATACGATATCTGGGTCATCGCGGTGACCGTGAGCGGCTCGACGCGGCGGAGTAGGCTGCAGCGTCAGCGCCTTACTCGAGCACGTACTAACTAGCGCAAGAGCGTTAGCAAATGACCGTTCTTAGCGGAAGACAACTAAACACTGAAAAAAAAGATTTGTAAAAGATAAAAATAAAAAACCAAAAACTTGGTTTTTTGAATTTTTCACATAAATTTTGAGGTTATGTGAAAAAAGTGTAAATACAAAAGTTTTAGATCTTTTTATTATCTACAACTTTTCCATTTGACTTTTTTCGATAGGACTTTTAGTTTTGCCGGAAATCGAGAAAAACCGTTTTTTACCCTTAAAAACTCACCCCCATCCCCTTCCCAACCTCAGATCGCCCGTAAATTATTTTTCCTTTCATTTTTATCATATTTCCCTCCTTTTCTAATGGGTTTCATTCTATTATAATTTTTTTTCACTTTTCATTATTTTTAAAGGCTTCTACCCTGGTCTATTAGTATTGCATAGCGAGACGGCACATTTAGATTTTTCAATAGTACAAGAAGTGGCCCGTGTCATTTTCCATTTCGTATTTCACTCAAATCCGTTGAGCCGTTACAACAAATAGATAAAACGTTCACAAATTCACTTTAAAACTTTCGAAATTATAATATTAAAGGATTTAGTAGAAAAGTAACATTTGTACATGATTAAAAGTTTGTGAATAATCCTTACGAAGATTATTAATTCGAAAGTGTTTCTTTTTTTTTGTTTCACGCAGCATCAGTAAAACGGATCGAAATTATTTTTGCCGAGACTAAGGTCCAAAGTGATATATAGGCTATTTTATTGTAAAACTTTGTTGGATTGCCGTCGCAGGTGAAACAGCTGGGCGCAGCGAGTTAAACATATAAAATAGACAGAAGCATTGTACAATTTCTATGCAACATAATGAGTACACGTGCGGTTTGCTAATTTTATGTGACCTATTTTATTAATAAGCGTAGCCATTAGCGGTTTTAAATCTTCGACTAGTATAGTGATACTAGCTGCGCCCCGCGGTATACCCGTTTTACATTTTTTCGCAATAAAAATTAGCTAATGACTCAGCAGTATGAATTATACTTTACTAGCCATCTCGGAGGAGCTGTGGTCGCACACAATCACCGTGACACGAGATTTTTTTAAATAAATATAGCGATAATACTGATTGTACGTTTCGTTATATTGTTCCTAATTTCGTGAGTGTTATCTACTTTATTAATGTACTAGGTTCTGTTATAATAAATAATATGAATATAATATGGATTTCTAAAGAATTCAGAAGAAGTAGTTTTCTTACTAAGAATATCCAACATCCGCTTATGGGTCTCTATTTTTTAAATTATACCCATGAGTTTTCGCATTCATTGTGTCGAACTTTTCTTTTTGTGGTTGACAGGCTAGGTGCTTGACCACAGCTCACCTGATGTTATGTGAAGGTGTGGTTTAAGATGGTAAAGCACACCAAGCTTGGAATGGAACTGAGTCTCAAGTGAGGCTGCCGGAACACACCGTTATATGCTTTGCGGCAGATTTTCAACTCGAGGGTGGTAGGTAGCCAGCCGAGTACTAGATAATACCCCACCACCATGCTATGGCTTATACCTTACCATTTACCATATGAACGATTCCGTAATCAAGGCCTTAGTTTGTTCAATTGTTGTATCGTATTTTTTGTACATGTAAAGCGAAGCCAACTGTTCAAACTAGTGGTGATAAAATAAATTAATTTTATCGGCAACGTTGACAGCATAGAATGCTGTTGACCTAAAAAATACATACAATTTATTTTCCAATTATGTTTTGATTATGCACATAAAGATAAATATTCACGCTAATAATAATAATAAAATTGTTATATCTAAACATATTTTACTAGATAAACATTTCAATGAAAATGTACTATCCTGAATAATAACAGTGCAATTTTTTTGTTTCGCAATAATCAAGTTACTGAAGCATAGCGGGCGATACCGAAAAGCGCTCCTAGTTAACCATAAAACATAATCAACTAATCTTAATTGCATATAATTCGTCTTTAGATGCGCTCAAACGAAGTACATATCGCTCAAAGCGAAAATAAGAAAAAAGTAGATAGTAAACTTGGTGGTTGATTTATTGAGCGTGAATTTGTAAAATGGAGGGAATAATTTATTTCGATTGTGTTGAACTTTCGCGATTTTAACAAATAATCGATTAAAAAATTAATCGCGCACAAAATCAGCCAGCTCGGTCAACTTGTGACCACGGCTATTGAAACATGGCCGGAACGACTAAGTAAAAAAATTTTTTTTTCACTGTTGACAATTAACAATAGATTGCGTGGTGTTCGACCACAGCTACTTGATGTTATGTGACGGCAGATTTTCAACTCGAAGGTGGTAGCTATCCAGTCGAGTACTAGAAAGTATCCTATGATTTCCTAACAATGTTTTTCTTTACCGACATCTTGAGCTCATTGTAGGTGTTTGAACCCACTAATCATTAAGCAATCATCTCTACGCATAGTAATATATACGCGTTCAAGTAAACATAATTATAAATAGAGCTGGCAACATTATTGTAAACAACTATTGACACATCTTTGAAATCGTGAAAAAAAAACAATCAGTTGTTTCAAGTATGAAGCTCGCAGCTGGTTTTTGTTTTGTCTAAACAAGTGATTTTTTACAAATAAAATACTAGTCGACAACCCCAATTTCTTAAACATGTCCTAAGTTTTAATTTCGATAGAATAAATATAATTTCTATACTTTTACACATATGAAACCCGCTACTGGTATAAAGCATCCCAATTGTTAAACATCAACATTTCAATTAAAATAACATAAAAATGATAGCAATGCTATTATTATAAATCATACATATGTTTATAACTTAGTAGATTGTTACTCAAAATAGACATTATATGCTCTGCGCCTTCCTCACTAAACGGTGTTCAAAAACTTATACGTTATAAACTTGACACGTCACAAACGTTATATATGAGCTTATAACGTTACAAACTTGTTACAATTATGAGCATATAACGTCACAAACATTATATATAAGCTTATAACGTCACAAACGTTATATATGAGCTTATAACGTTACAAACGTTATATATGATCGTATAACGTTATAAACAAGCGTATAACGCCATAAATATTATATATGCACATATAGCGCCGTAAACGTTACATATAAACGTATAACGTTATAAATGAGAGTATAACTTATCCAATGTAACATAACGTTTTCGGCAAGGAATCTCATATGGGATGTAAATGCCACTCGTAGTTACTTATATAAAAACTGACCGGGATAGTCACTTTTATGCTTAAAAAGTATAAAGTCCATAAATTATCCCGAGTACTACAGGAGGGGCGCAACAAGCAAGTAATATCTAGCCTTAATTAGCGTGGGATGTAGTGAGTCTAGACGTGTGCGGGCGGCGCGGCCGGCGCGGCGGCCTCGGGCGCAGGCGCCGGCTGCTCGGGCGGCGCCCCCGCGGTGCCACTCTCCGCTTGCATTCTGAAACAAACGTAACATCTTACCCGATGTGTACGAGAAAAAGGATGGAAATCTAAAGCACGCCTAGTTCTAGCGTCTCGCCTCATTTTTACATATGACTTGAGTCTTACTTTATTTAATCAGATTTTTTTTTTAAATCACACTAACATTGTAATTACGGTTTTTTTGTTACTTCATTCGTTCCGTCGTATGTGTGTATGTTCGTATATTTTTTTTTTAATGTGAAAAATAATGAGACGAACGAGACGCTCTCCTGACGGTAAGAGATAACGCCTGTCCATGACCATTGCAGCGATACACAGAACTTTGAGTAATAAAACAAAGTCCAGGGCATCACTACTTTGAGACTTGCGATGGTTAGTCTCAACAGCCCAGTAATTTCGCTAGCTGCAGTACCCTTCAAACCGGAACACAGTAATGTTTACACACTACTGCTTGGCGGCAGAATATCTGGTACTGCGGTGGTACCTACCTAGATGACCTCCTGCTAAGGAGATCTACCACCAAGTAAAAGTATATGTATGTATTTATATATATTTGTAAGTATGTTGATAAAATATAAAATGCTACCCTTTGCTATGCTATGTTAGCTTATACCCTGAATTAAGTTTTATAACAAGACATTTGTTTTTCAAGACAAAAGAAATTAAAAAGAAGCAAGCGTGGGTTCAAACCCCAACAATGAGCTTTAGCTGCTGGTGAAGGAAAAATTCGTTAGCATAGCATGGTGGTAGGGTACTTTCTAGTATTCGGCTAGCTAGCTACCACGCTTAAGTTGAAAATCTGCCATCTAACCGTGTGTTTCGGCTGGCTCACTTGAGAGCCACTTCTATTCCAGGCTAGGTGTGCCGTCACTTAACATCAGGCGAGCTGTGGTCAAACACCTAGCCTGTCAACCATAAAAAAGTGCTCAAAATATCGGAACATAAGTACATAAATATTGTTATTTACCTTTGATGCGCTTGATGCCTGGCACGGAATTCAGCCGCTTTCAGCTGCTCGAGGTGAAACTGCTGCCTCTCCTGTATCAGCTGCTGCCGTTGATACTCAAGACCTACACAGTTAAAATGAGCGGAATGATCGCATAACATAAAAAAAAACACAGTCAAATTGAGAAACTCCTCCTTTTTTGAGTCGGTTAAAAATACACAGAAACACAGACTATTCACACACACAGAGACAGCTTGTCTGTTCGGGCACAACGAGATGGTATAATAGTTTCTTCAAAATACATATTTTTGAAAGTCCGCTGGAGCCGCGTTTCCCTAAAGGTAAACTATGTTGAGACTCACCCTCGCGCTCTCTCTCCATAGTGGCCTCCAGCTCCTCAAAGTGTCGGAGCTTGATCTCTAATTTCTTCATCTGCGTTTCGACCAGCAGCGCGACGAGTGACTTGATCTTCCTTTCCTCGACTCCAGCGAGGTGCTTCGCTTTCACGGCGGCTGAGGCGAGCGCGGCGGCCGCAGCTGATTGCAGCTTCGCGTCCACGGTGCCGCTGTCAGCTGCCCACCAAATAAATAAATATGATTTTCTCAAACATACTTGGAAATTTAAGCATTATTTAAACAACCCTCGGCGAAATAAATTCTGGCCAAATACATGCGAGCAGCGGCCGGCACTCTTGCCTCTGCAGTAATGTACTAAATCCCAAAATGTTTCCAAAACTGTTTGAAAGGAAGCCCGTAACAGTCGCGATCCAAGCGCGTTACAAGAACATAGAGCCAGTAGGTACACAACTATACAGAAACTGCTTTCTAGGCATGGGCCCTGTTATTTATAACCATATACCGGAAAGTTTCAAGTAACAAGACACGCATCAGTTTAAAAGAACATAGTAACAGTTTTTAACTACAAAATGCTATAATTATTATAAGATTGACGACTTTACATCTCAGCTGTGACAACATTTGTACGTTGATGCAAAAACATGATGAAACTTTTATAACCAATATTATGCAAATAAATATATCTTTATCAGACATTCCACACAGCGCCATCTTTTTTTCAAAATGTAAAATGTAATGTCTTTTTTTTTTGTATTGAGACGAACGATACGCTCTCCTGATGGTAAGAGATAACCCATGTACATGACATTAATACCCAAAACTTTGAGTTGCAAAACGAAGTCCGGGGCATCGTTGCTTTGGCGCTCATTACTTTCGAGACTTTCGATCAGGGCCGGATTCGGAGGTCTGGAGGCCCTAGGGCAACAAAGGAGCGGAGCCCTTAATTATTCCTTCGTGTGCGAGTCGGACTCGAAGGTTTCCGTACCACTATCTATAAAAACGGCAAAAAAACGGTTCGGTACGGTTCGTTGTCCGAACGCGATTTTTGCCGTGGGAGCCTCCCTTAAATATATATTTTATTCTGTTTTTGAGTATTTGATGTTATAGCGGCAATATAAATACATCATCTGAGAAAATTTAAACTGTCTAACTATCGCGGTTCATGAGATACAGCTTGGTGACTGGTGATAGACGGGCAGACAGCGGAGTCTTAGTAATAGGGTGCCGTTTTACGCTTTGGGTACGGAACCCTAGAAAAGAGATCACTCTTAGAGATAAGACTCCTTTTAAGGCTATTGTAACGTTACCGGGTTGCGGTGAAGCCTCCTCCTTGGCTTCAGTTTTGGGTTCGACGGGCGCGTCGGCAGGGGGCGTGGCAGCGGCGGTGGTGGTGGCGGAGGTTTCGCTCGGCTCGTCTTTCACTTTCACCGACGCGTCACTCTCTTCCACCTCCATTGCTTCCGGTTTGGTATCAGCACCGCTTTCTTTCTTCTCTCCTGGTGATAAAATAATAAATAAATATCGTAGGACATTACACACAGCGCCATCTGACCCCAAACTAAGCAAAGCTTGGAAGTCAGACGTCATAAAGCATCTTTTTTATTATATACTAGCGGACGCCTTGCGGTTTCACCCGCGTAGTTCCGTTCCCGTGGGAATACAGGGATAAAAAGTTGCCTGTCACCCAGAGATAGTTTAGCTTCCCAACAGTTAAAGAATTTTTGAAATCGATTCAGTAGTTATCAAGCCTATTCAATAAATACAAACAAACAGACAATCAAATCTTTCCTCTTTATAATAGTATAGATAGACCAATCATACATTATAACATCCAAACATGAAACATGAAAAAAAGATATACGAGAAAACAAAACCAAATAATAAATATATGTCGTATAACGGCGGTATTATTGCCTAGAGCAATTTCTTCCAGACAACCTTTGGATGGAAAGAAACATACAGAAACAGATATTTGGTTGGTGTATAAAAAAACTTAATAAAAGGTAAACTAAAGGTAACTTGTTATAAGATTAACTAATCTACACTAATTATAAAGAGAAAAGATTTGATTTTTTGTTTGTTTGTATTGAATAGGCTCCGAAACTACTGGACTGATCTGAATAATTCTTTCCTCACTAGAATGCTACATTATGACTGAGTGACATATGCTATATTTATATTGTTAATCGAGTTGTGTTTTGTAAGCCGGGGCAAGCTGTTATTTTAATAATATTGAGTAACCACCAACCGCAAAATTTTGAAATTGATAAGTATTTAATTTGTATCAATAGGAAAAAAACGTTAGAGATATGAGGGTCTGTGGTATCAATTCATTTTGGACAAGGGATCTTTAGCCCAAAATAGTATGGGAATTTTAGTATTAAATAGAGATAAAACAAAACAAAAAATATTTCTTTACCAGAATATATGTATACAAAGATCGTAATATTTTACAATAGTCCCCGCACTAGGGGCTAGCCTGTATCGCGGGAGGCTGGAACCGATTAAATAAATAAATATCGTAGGACATTACACACAGCGCCATCTGGCCCCAAACTAAGCAGAGCTTGTGTGATGGAAGTCAGATAACTGGTAGAATACATAAATACTTTTTTTTGTTGTAAATACATACTTATAATACATACAGAACACCCAGACACAGAACAAACATTTGTTTATTCACAAAATGTTTGTCCTGAGTGGGAATCGAACCCACGCCCTACAGCTCTCAAGACAGATATACTACCAATGAGCCAACGGGGCTGTCGAAAAAAAACTCTTGATTGTTTACACCAAAAATATATTGTGTTCGAGGTGAAAAAAGCCGATTAGCCATAGCATCGTTTTTGTGCGCGCTTTCGTGCATACCTATGTGTTAGTATGTGTGTGTGTGTGTGTGTGTGTGTGTGTGTGTGTGTATGTGTGTGTGTGTTTGTGTATTTGTATATGTATGCTGGTACGCGCGTATGTTTGCGTACCGGTGGGTTCTGGCGCGGTGCCCGCGATGCCGGTGGCTGCGAGCGCGGCGGCGGGTCCATGCGCCCCGGCCGCCTTCACGTGCGCCTCCATCATCGCCGCCGGCACTTCATCCTTGATAACATATGAACGTGTTGTCGCTATGAGATACATTTTTTAATTCATTGTCACCTGGATACACATTCCTTATTGCCTAATCTTTAGATTTTCGCCAGTCTTAATCTCAGTCAAAGTCACACAAGGGAAGTCACGGTCAAGTTTAGTCCATACTCTAGTAAGGGGCTGATCAAGTATTACGTAAGCACCAAAGGAGGGTGGGGTCTTTGCTTTGCTAATTTGCGATGACATTTAGATCCCCTGAAAAGCGATAACTTCAGCAACATCATATAAATTATGCTGATTGTTTATTTTCCTTATTATTTATTGGCACACAACGTTTTCTACATGTTCTTGAATCTTCTCAATATTTAGAGTTGCCTAGAAGAGATCGTTTTAAGTGGTAATGCCGCATGTTAAACTAATGTTTACGTAAGCATAAAGGTGCGGAGTAAGAACTTAGCTAATGTTTACATAAGCATAAAGTTACGGAGTAAGAACTTTGTTTACTTTTGCAGACATGGGGGAGGGAGGGGTTAATGATTATCTAAAATCTGCTTGCGCAATACTTGAATGGCCCCGATGTAGTGGTTGTCGTAGTTTAGAAAACAACACGCAAATTACACTCATGCGAATAATTCGGCACTTTATAACCATAAATAAATAATAACTGGAAAAACACATAAAAAATTAGAGAAATACATACAAAAAAATAAGAAAATGACAGAAATTGTATTCTTAAAGTATGTTTACCTTGATGGCAGCGAACTCGTCCATAGCGGCTTTGGTGGCTTTAGACGCGATACGCGGGTCGACGACGGATGCGAGGAAAGCGACCGTACTCATCACAGGGTTGCCAGTCTTGCTGAACGGGATCGGTTGGTACGCCAGCGGACCCAGCACGCCACCTAGTGGAAACAAAATCAAGTTAATTTTTATTATAAGATTATTCTAAGATCATTTCTGATTTGGCGGACCGAAAAGTATATTTTAATTTTATGTAAAACTAGTTGCGCCCCACGGTATTACCCGCTACATGTTTTCGGGATAAAAAAAAGTAGCCTATCCAGGATCTCAGCTACCTCCATACCATAAAACATTCAAATCCGTTCAGTAGTTTTTGCGTGAAAGAGTAACAAACATCCGTCCATCCAAACTTTCACATTTATAATAATTATTATAGTGGGATAAAAAAAATGTCGTGTCGCTCATTACTTTTTTAGATAGATTATATAGCCCTGTCATTTCGCAGTAGGTAACCCTTCAAACCGGAACACAATGTTTACACACAACTGCTCGCCAGAATATCTGGTACTGCGGTAGTACCTACCTAGACGACTTCCTGCTAAGGAGATCTAACACCAAGTGTGTGTAAGTGCGGGAGTAGTGTATGAGTGCGGCAATAGTAGTGTGTGTTTGTGTGTGAGTATAGCAGTAGAGTGTGTGAATGCGGGAATAGAGTGTCGCGAACTGTACCTGCGGCAGGGTCGGTCAAGTAGGGCTCCTCGATAGGTAGCCGCAGGAAGTGTAGGATGCACTCGTCGTGCGTGCGCGTGCCTACGTGCGCCGCCACGCGGTTCCAGTCGTCGCGGTGGAGCTCCAGGCCCTCCAGCAGCAGTAGCGTCTCTTGCTCTGACCACTCGCGGCCACGGCAACCGCCGCGGTACTGAAATGATACATCAATAAACTGCACTGTACTGAAATAATTTTTTTGTTTTTTTTTTGGGATTTTATGGTTCGGCTACAAAGGCCTTTGAACCATGTAATTATTTGCGAAGAACGAATTCATGTCTTACATCTATGGTTACAGTCGAAGTCTAGTATTGGTCTAGTCCAGTCCGTGTCATGCTATAGTAAAGTAGTGGCGACTTTACTTTAAGCTACGATGGAGTTTTGGAAGCAACACAAAAAGTCATGTTTCACCACATTATATCATTTTCCCACACTCGTGTTTGGGCACTTTATGAATAAAACACCACCATTTTTATGCATAAACACTCGACAAAACACTAGTTTTGGAAAAAAATACAACGGAGCGACACGACTCTTCCTGCGTTCCCGCCAAAACTCCCTGTACTGAAACAAGAATCACAAAATGCACAGACTAACTACAGATATAGCGTTGCGTATATAATGGGTAAAGACTCCTTGGTCCTATTCTTACGCTTAAAACACGGGAACTAAGTATAATTCCCAAAGTTTTATAACAAAAAAAAAATTTCAAAATCTGTTCAGGCATCTTCGAGTAATCGGTGAACACATACATAAAAAAAAGATTCCAACGAATTGAGAACCTTCTCTTTTTTTAAGTCAGTTAAAAAGAGCAAGGTTGTCATCAGCGTGGAATGACAGTTACCTGGTCAAGCTTGAGTCCCGGGTTGAGGCCGAGATCAAGGTTTGCCTCCTGCTTGACGAGCGGCGGCACGCCGGCGCCAGGGGCCGGAAGCGGAGCGCCCGGCGCCACGCCACCCGCTTCCGCGCCGTTTGGAAGACCCGGTTCCACTTTAGGAACATTCTCAGCTGGAAAAAGCAAAAAAAACATTTTTTTTAAACCAGCTTAACGATCTGATGGTAAAAGATGACGCCTGTCGAAAACCTTTATAGCGATATCCACACCAGAATAACAAAACTAAATCCATCAAAACGCTTCTTTAAGGTGGTTCGATATCCATACAAATACATGTTTGCCATTTATGGACAAATGGAGCATAATTTTACAGTGAAATCACAGCTACTGGCATTTATTTTGGTCTTTATTTGCGGTAAATCACAAGTGCTTGAATAAAACAGTAGATTATTAGAATAAAATCAAATTTATGAACGATTTATGAATTTATGATTTTTGAATAAAATAGTAGAATATACTAATAATAATCTACTGTTTATTCAAGCAATTGTGATTTACCGCAAATAAAGACCAAGATAAATGCCAGTAGCTGTGATTTCCCTCTAAAACTATGCTCCATTTGTCCATAAATGGATAAAATATTTGTATGGAATTTGGACCACCTTAACACTCATTACTTTTAGATTCAAAAACCTATACAAACCTAGAAAAGTTTTTATAAAATCTGGTGGCCCCTGCGATACATGTTCTTACTTAGTGCAGGGTACACAAGTAATGCTACAGAATCTAGTATGCTAATTTTTATTTTTTTTTTTTTTTTGTTTTGGCGTCGCGTTTTAGCATTTGCCAGTGTCAAGTAATTATATATTTTCAAGTTTCAAAAGTTAAATAAGTGCCATCGTAGCTAGTTTTAGTCAAAGTCGTCTTTGTCAAGTCCAGTTCGTGTCAGTTAATTCCAGTCATGCTTTAGTAAAGTAGTGGCAACTTTACTACAAAGCTTCGATGGAGTTTTGGAAGCAACACGAAAACTCATGTTTCACCGCATTATATCATTTTCCCACACTAGCGCTTGTAATTCGGCACTTTATGAATAAAACACCACCATTTTTATGCATAAACACTCGACAAAACACTAGTTTTGGAAAAAAATACAACGGAGCGACACGACTCTTCCCGCGTTCCCGCCAAAACTCCAGTATGCTAATTATAAAGTTTAATTAATTTATGTTAAATGTAATTCGTTTTATGGCAATAAACAAATTTATTTATTATTATTTATAGATATTCGATGGTTAGTTTAAGTAACAATGAAAGTGTGCGTATAGTTACCTGGCCTGGGCTGCGCAGGGCGCGACAGCAACGGCTGCAGTCCCGAGGGCGTGTCAGACAGCACGTGGAAGTGCGACGTGGGCGGCGGGCCCATGGCCGTTGGTCTGGACTCCGCCTCCAACTGGAATACGCAACGCAATCAAATACGAGCGTATATACTGATTTATTTAATAGCTGCTCTGAGCGGTTTCACACGAATTTTGCAAGATTAAAAAAGTAACCTGTTAGTTTTAAGTTAATCCAGGATTTTAAATAAACTCCAAATTTGAAGAAAAAGTTAGAATTGGACAAATGAATTTAATGCCCACATTTTTTTTTAGTTAACATGGTTCGATTCACTCAGTGCGTCAAAACTTAACATTTCTTGCGTTTTTTGCCAATCACAGTTCAAGTACTCATCGGAGATTTGATGAAAACATATTTCACAAATCGTGGCTTTGTTTAGCTACAAATTTAAAAGGACAGACTTTCCTTCTTTGGTTTTTGGCTTTACACTAGTTTGTTGGTGTCTTAAATTCAAGAGAAAGACGAAAAAAAAAAAATTTTTACTAGGCAAAAAAAAATTATACAATAAATTAATAACTACAGACAAACACACAAATAAGAAGATTTAAATTAACATACGTCAGTATAACAAATTTTAAATATCAGTACTCTTACTGATTATATTATTACATAAATAAATAAATAAATTATTATTATCGTTGCAGTGACTAGTGCATTAGAAAGAAAAAAATCCCTCATTTTAAGTTTGTACCCATATACATTAACTTTTTTTGTCTAAAATAAAGACTTTGAATGGCATATAATTATGTATCGCACCTGATAGTTGATGAGCCCCCATTGTTCGAGGAAGCCGTGCACGCGCATTATCGCGCACACGTCTCCGGCGAGATTCCGGCGCGACGCGGTGCTCGTCAGATACTCCGTCGGATTCAAACGGTACGTGTCGATCATGAAGTTTCTGAAACGAGACAGTTTGATACCACTTGCGATTACGCCCTGCCCCGTACTGTGAACTTCTTATTCCAGTAAGGCGGTCACGAAAAAGCTATGCGATTGCGTATCGTATGCCCATACAATAAGGTTGGCAGTCAAATAATATTTCAAATTCAAATATTTATTGTTTTCATGTACATACGGTCGTACGTATAAAGTAAAAACCGGCTAAGTGCGAGTCCGACTCGCGCACGAATAGTTCCGTACCATTATCTATAAAAAACAGCAAAAAATCACCCGTTTTACCCTTTAGGTACGGAACCCTAACGTTAACCCTACGGATTTTTATGGACCCCATCGGGCACAGCAAATCAAAGAGGACGACTGAAATAATGAATAACAATTTTAGTATTTACGCCATTCACTCTTAAATCTCGTACGTTTTGAAAAATATATCTATTTAGTGTCATCTTTGATCAATAAAGCAATTTTGAAGTTCTTGGGCATCAAATCAACTTTTATAATGAACATTTTTTTTACTATCAAGAATGCTGATCAATTAATTAATTTAACAATATTTTTGGGAACTAATAAATAAATTAAAATAAAATGCATCTAATCGAAAAGGCCGACAAATATTGTAGTTGATAAAAACTCAAACAAAAACCGCTAAATGTTGACAAAAGTTACATTTCACTATTTCCAGTCATAGTTGTAGTTACCTGTACGCGAGGTATATCTCCGGCGTCTTGGATTTGTTCTTTCCGTTGAAGAATTCCGGCAATGCTCGCTTCTCTATGGTGTGTATGGAGTTGTAGTCGAACCAAGCTGAATACGACGGCACAACGATGTGATGGGTCTGGTCTGTTACATTGTCTTCTAACTCATCTTTTGGGATCATTTCCTGTGGATAACATTAAGGATCGTAGCATTTTTAGTCAGATATTTTTTTGTTTGACCTGGACCCATATTCATTATTATCATTTTTTTATGGTTGACAGGCTAGATGTTTGACCACAGCTCGCCTGATGTTAATTAAAGGTGTGGTCGAAGATGGTAAAGCACACCTAGCCTGGATTAGAACTGGCTCTCAAGTAAGGCTGCCGGAACACACCGTTAGATGCTCGGCGGCAGATTTTCAACTTGAGGGTGGTTGCTAGCCAGCCGAGTACTAGAAAGTACACTACCACCATGCTATGGTTTCCTCACGATGTTTTCCTTCACCGGCAGCTCAAGCTCATTGTTGGGGTTTGAACCCACGCCTTTCGGCATGCGAACCTACCGCGCTAACCACTGAGCTATCATCGCTACAAAAACTTGGGTACGTAACGTGCGCCGTTTACATAACACGGAGTAATTGAATTAAATTGGTGGTATAATTTGGTACCCTTTATACCAATATCAGTTTTAAAAAAAAACTTAAAGGACATTTTACATTTGATAGATAGATTTCCTCTTTTGGAAATGTCGACCGTTTCATTTGACATTGTGCGACTAAACAATTGGTTCACAACGGCAAAAGAACGTGTTTCTAACCTGCGTGTTGGAATCGCTGTGCTTGCCCTGGGAGTCGTCATGCGCGTCCATGGGCGGCGCGGGCGTCGACGGAGCCTCGGCCGCCGCAGGCGTCGCCGCCACCGGCTCCGGCGCCGGCACGACCGGGGCTGAATGAATATTCAAATTATTTCTTTCGAAAACATACAATTGGCCTAGTTCATATACCAAACGTTTTTTTTACAATTGTTTATTAGTGACCAAGAGAAAACAATATGGATAAGATTATTTCCTTATAAACTGCGTCAGTGCAGTGAGAAAAGTCCACCATACTGATTTATATAAGTGACAGATAGAAAGATTCATTAATTTTTCCCACACACAACACTATACCTACATACTACATAGTACCTACCTACTACACAACAATATAGTATATCTATATATATATATATATATATAACAAAGAAGTCGGGTTTGTTACAAAACTTATGACTCGAGAACTGCTGAACTGATTTTCATGGTTGTAGATCTGTTGGATTTATCTCCGTCTCGATTAACAGAAATAATGAAAAATTGATCTAAGAAAAAAAACATTTGTTCCCGGGTGGACGACTATATTAACTTTTCTAATGTAACATTACGGCGTCTGACATAACTGTCAGTCGTTTGACAGAATGTGCGCTGCAAATAAAATAATAAGTCAAAACAGATGCATGGGTCGGTTTTATACTGATAAAATAAATAATTTATCATTTATTTTCTTAGTGCATATTTCACATTACGACAGGATAACGTCTGTCGGGTGAGCTAGATTATGTATACATAGATAATAAAAGGTGAAACGTTTAGGAGATTTACCTTCAGCTGGTTTCTCTACGGCTTCTGGTGTCGGCGCAGCATCAGTATTGTCTCTAGACGCGTTATCTTCCTCATCCTCGGCGTCGTTGTCGCGCCGCTTTGCCACACGACTGTAAGAACAAAACGTTGTTAGCATCATAGAAAAACATTAGAAGAAACATCTCGATCAATCGTATTCCAACGTAAATTGTACTAATTTTTTGCTACTTAAAGTTCTAGATATCGCTGCAATGGTCATGGGCATCCGTTATCTTTTACCATCAGGAGAGCGTATCGTTCGTCTCAAAACTTTTACATTAAAAAAAATTGTAGGTCCACCCCAACTTTATAACCCTGCCGAAATAACGCCCCGCTGCTGAGGTAGACTTGTTTTAGAATGGAGGCAGCTAATTGGCAGACGTAATGTACACCCCGAGACTAGATGGAGTGATGATATGCGTACGATAGTAATTGGAAGCAAAAAGCCGAAGATGATGTTGGAGTGGCTTGTCTTGGAAAAAGCTTATGTTTTGTAGTGGTCTTATGATAGGTTAGTTATCATGCTGATGAACTTACCTCTTCCTCTTGTTCTTTTGCGGCGGGGGCGAGGGGGACCGCTTCCTCTTACTGCCTTTCTTACTCTTGCCGGAGGGCTCGCCGCCCGGGATCAGATCGTCCACTGATAGGCGGAGCTTGTGAACCTAAGAAATGATGATCATAACTTACAAGGAGCCAGAAATTGAGTCGAGACAAACCATTGAAAGTCAAAGTAATGTGCGCCAAACAAGCACTGGCTGCCCAGTGCCCTGGACATTGTTTTGATACTCAAAGTTCTATGTATCGCTGCAATGGTCATGTATATGCGTTGTCTCTTACCACAGCTCATCTGACGGTAAATGACGGCGTAGTCGAATATGGTAAATACATCTAGCCTGGAATGGGAACTGGAATACACGATTGTCCTTGGCGTCGGATTTTCAACGTGCGAGTGATAACTAGCCAGCCGAGTACCGATCACCATGAAATAGTTTATTCACCGGCAGCTGAAGCTCATTGTTAAGTTTCCACGCCCTTCGTCTTGACTTCTCCCTTATCATCACAACAAAATCATCAAGATCCCCGTTTCAGCGTTAACCCATAGTCTTTTTCTGTAGATAAGCTTGCGTTTGACCGCCATCTCGCCTGATGTTAAGCGAAGATGCGGTCTATGGTGGAGCACGTTTGAAGAAATCGATTCACTCGCCGACTTGAAGGCACCCAGATTGTATCTATCACGAAACACTCATTCGGGCAGCAAATTCTATTGTTTAGCGGTCCGAACAATGAAAGTAGATGCGAACCGTTTAGTTAAATATTTTGGAATATCTACCATGAAGTGGTACCGCTTTTTAACCTGGCTGTGCGATAAAGCAATGACCAGGGTGGAATTAGGCCATGCAGATCTGAAGCACACTTTCCAAAGTATAGCCGGTAGAAAACTGACAGACATACAAACTTTGCGTCGATGTTCAAGGAGCCTTTTCCGAAAAAGTGTGTCATTACTTTTGTCATTCGAGTTTCTTGGCACGGAACTGACCTTCTTTTTCCCGTGGTGGTCGACCTCGTAGTCCTCCTCGTTCATCCACTCATTGTACTGCGGCAGGTCGAGAGCCCACGTGGCCGTCACACGCCACGGCTCCGACCGAGTGCATTCCCAGTTCACCGTCTCCGGAGCATCGATCTGCAAATAGAATAGGAGTCGAACATAACTTTTTTACACAGAACATGATTGAAGTAAAAATTCAATGTCGGAATCAATGGCGTGGCATTGATGAAAGGTCGCGGTGTAGTGGTATATGGTACAAAACAATCCCGTGTGAGCCTCCTCGTCTTCCATGATTTGTCGCAATACCAATGTCTAGAAAATATGTTGTAGCGCTGATAAGGCTCCTTTCGGGACACATTTCGTCGAATTCGTTTAAGTATTTAATGGTTATAGCAGTCGCCTAACTGTGACGAGTGTGGCAGGGTCGAGGATGTCCAGCACATTCTAACCGAATGTTTTTTTTTTTTTATGTTTGACCACAGCTCACCTGACGCTAGCCAGCCGAGTACTAAAGTACCCTACCACCATGCTATGGTTTCCTCACGATGTTTTCCTTCACCGGCAGCTCAAGCTCATTGTTGGGGTTTGAACCCACGCCCGTCGGCATGCGAACCTACCGCGCTAACCACTGAGCTATCATCGCTACAATGTGTCCGGAACGAGGCCGTACGGCTGAACTTCCAGTTGTTTAACAGTAATATGGGTACGCGTAATAGTCTCCTGGCTACGCCGACATCAGAAGAAGCCTGGAGTCTAACAAAACTTCACCTGCATCTTTTTGGACAGTTATAGATGTTGTGCAAAGTGAGCTGTGGTACATGTATTGTTATTATGGGAGTGGCAAAGTCGAATATCGACAAAAACTCCAATAAATAAAACACAAAATAAAATACACACTGCACAAGCATATCTAAAAAAACACAAAATGCTATATGTTAGAGGTACAAAGGCGTTCCTATTGCCTAAAGCGATTTCTTCCATCTTTGGATGGACAGATAATACGTTTGACGGATTAAAAAATTACACACATCAAAAGAAGTTGGGATAAACAATGCTACATCATTTATAATCCTTGTACATTTATCCATGGCAACCCTATTTTTTTTTATTCAAACACACAAAACAAATTACAATCATTATGAAACTAGAGTACAGAAATGTTGGATCAGAGCGGGATTGCAACTCAGACCATGTGTGCCATGTTGGTTTAGCGTTTAAATAATTATAATGAGCCAGGCGCTTAGGACATAAAGAATTTCTGATATAGGTTCTAAATTTGGGAGAGAAGATGTCGACAATTATATCCTTATTTGCCATCTCATTATACTGGCGAGCCATCCGTACTAAGGGGTTGTATATAGAAATGTTGTTATTATAAATTTGTAAAGCAAAGAGATTTGTACGATTAGAACGACGCGCGCTATATTTGATGTTAAAATTTAGTTGAGAGAGTAAATTTGGAGTATCGTCAAACGAGTGGACTATTTTATGGAGGAAAAGTGTGGGATAATGGATATGTGCTTGTATTATATTATTAACGGTGTACTGACCGGCAAGTCGGCCTGCGCCCACGTGTCGTGACTGTCGGGTAGGTAGTACCAGTGAACAAGAGAGTGCGTCCCGCGCCGGAACACGGGCCGTGCGTACTCTTCTTCCAGAGGGTCCACGGTCGGATAGATAATGTGCGTCGCATCTTCTTCATCTTCTGTAATCACACAATTTTGTTATTCTTGATAGAATACTTGTTATTTAAGATGAGAGTAAATTGATTTAATTTTTTTTATGGTTGATGATGTGCTACTCTGCTGTCTAGCTGTTGAAAATCTGCCGTCAAGCACCTAACGGTGAATTCCGGCAGTCCCACTTGAGAGCCAGTTCCATTCCAGGCGAGGTGTGCTTTACCATCTTTGACTCATCATGGTCAGGGTAGTCATATTTAGTAACAGGAGTAGAAATAGTTATCTCTATTACAATTTGCGTCATGTCTCCTTAACGACTCAACGAAATCATGTATGCGTTCATTAAAATAAATATGCGCGATCGGTTCGCATACCGAAGGGCGTGGGTTAACCCCAACAATGAGCTTGAGCTGCTGGTGAAGGAAAACATCGTGAGGAAACCATAGCATGGTGGTAGGGTATTTTCTACTACTCGGCTGGTTAGCTATCATCCTCAAGTTAAAAATCTACCGCCAAGCATCTAACGGTGTTCCGGCAGCCTCACTTGAGAGCCATTTCCATCTCAGGATAGATGTGCTTTACCATCTTCGACCACACCGTCACTCAACATCAGGTGAGCTATGGTCAAACACGTAGCCTGTCAACCATAAAAAAATTAAATTTAAAAAGGTATCTTACCGCAAACTTCTCCTTGATGGTTGCTGACGATATCCTTCACCTTGTTAGCGGTCGCCTTGTCCACCTCTGGGCGTATGTAAACACATGGCGTCCGAATAAGCTCAGCGCCGAGAAGTGAAGACTCTATCTCGAGCATCATTTGAACGTTCAGATCTTTACGCGACGGGTTCTGGAAAGGGCGAGCGGGGGAGGGAAAGATACGGAACGCGTGTTAGTGCAGTTTTAAATACATCTAGCATGTTTCACACATAAAAAGAACTATTACACTAATCAATATTTAAGGTGCCTTACTCTAAATGAGGGAGGTGTAATAACAAGACAATAATCTAGTTACTAGAGGCCACGTCCACTGAATAAGACAAGCGTAGTGTTTAAGGCTTTTACTGTTTTTGTGAACAATGCACTGAAAATTGACAACCCTGTTAGTTTATTGGGTAAAGTTCTGCTTCGAGAGCTGAACGACGTGGGTTCGGTTCCCACACAGGACTAAAAACAAACTTTTTTTTTTAAATATTTGACCACAACTCACCTGATGTTAAGTGAAGGTGTGGTCGAAGATGGTAAAGCACACCTAGCCTGGAATGGAACTGGCTCTCAAGTGAGGCTGCCGGAACACACCGTTAGATGCTTGGCGGCAGATTTTCAACTTGAGGGTGGTAGCTAGCCAGCCGAGTACTAGAAAGTACCCTACCACCATGCTATGGTTTCCTCACGTTTTCCTTCACCGGCAGCTCAAGCTCATTGTTGGGGTTTGAACCCACGCCCTTCGGCATGCGAACCGACCGCGCTAACCACTGGACTATCATCGCTACTACTAAAACTGTTTGTTGTGTTTTTAAGTATTCAGTCGGATTTAAGTACAAGCTTTGCTTAGTTTGGGGTTAGACGGCGCTGTGTCTTTCAATATTTATTGTTATTATTTAAACATCTGACAGCTCTTAAGTTTTTTGTATTACTCTCACATTGAATTAGAAAGAGATTTTACCGCTGCCAAAGTATCTCAAACATAAGCCTCACAAAACCAATTGTAAAATTTGAGTTGGACGTATGAAAACATAGGATAAATAGAATATGTGTACATATTAATAGGTACAAGTAAGTTTGTGCAAGTTTCTCTGTACACTAGTGCGTACGAGAAATGTCTTAAATCTTCCATTACTAATTTAATATAACACAAAAAATTTACCTATTTAATCAGGGTTATAAGTTTAGGGTATACTTAATGGAAAAGGTTATTATGTAAAAAAAATATGTATAAAAAATGCGAAATCATCAGCTACTCCATGGAAAAAGTTCGTTGACTCTTAATCCACTGAAGTAGCTATTTTATTTTCGCGAATTTAAGAGTTTTTCGTAATGGTAAGTACTTCAAGTAGTATAATATTTAAGTTTATGACCCGGTATATAGTAAATAGATCTTAAGTCATACAGTGGGACACTACAGGCTAATATAGTAATATTTTAAACAGACCAATCTATAATTAAAAAAAAATATATACATAGAAAAAGTTTACAAACAGCCCCCGTACTCTGAGATTTTTCTTGCATTTTCTGAGGCTCTCACGACTGGCAACTTAATTGCACAGATATAAGAACTTTTTCGAGAGTGCTTAACAGGAATCGCAACAAGATCCTCAGAGTACGGGGGCAAAAAGAACATATTATTACGAAAACATATTAAAAAATTGCATGCAAATCAAGGACCCAGTCGGAACACCCAATGTTATTAGTGACAAACACAAAGGTTATTTCACACACAAACACGTTCATTGTTACAGAAAAGTTCCCACAGTTATCATTATTTACAGAAATAATTCGAAAACCACATTTGATACCAAAACAATAAAATGACCCTTGCATGAAATGGTGGGCAATGGGAGTGCCAGAACTGCTATTGACAAGCTATCTGTTCGTAAATAATGAGATGATTGGTTTTTTTCTTCTGTGCGATTGTTAGTTTTTGATCCGACTGCCAAGGAAGGGTTATGTTTTTTGCGCGTATCTTGTATGCATGTATGTTTGTAAATTTCTTTATTACTTTATATCTTCCAAACGACTGGATGGATTTCGACAGTTAAGGTATCGTTATATTCGTTATTAAAAACCCAAGTGTCAACGTAGGTGTTTGAAAAAAAAAAAGCAAAATAGCGGGTTTTTTGGCGCGAAATAGTAATACGTTAACTAAAAAAAATAACCAAAATTATCAAAAGAAAATTACAAAAAAATATGTTTAAATTTAATTAGAAATGATGAATTGGTCTAAAAAGTTGTTTTCCTTTAATTATAGCTATTTAATTCGCAGTCGTGTTATAGATTTTTTTTAACTTTTCAGCTTGTTAGATATATATTTTAATATATACTTTTTTTTACAATGGATCTATAATCCGCAATTATACATTTAAAATATTCTATAACATACGTAATTAGGAGCTCCCTAAATACTAAAAAATATTCGATACCTATAAATTTACTTTATTCGTCTTTCCTAGTAACAACTACAAAAGTTTAAATTAGTATATCATACCATGTATCGTGCATTTATCTACAACACGCATCACACATTGTTTGAGCATTTATTACCGACTTACTGTGTCATTATACTTATCGGTCGTTACTAATTAAAATACCACAAGTCTAAGTTTTAGATTTTAAGTAATATTTCTGATAGATATGTAAAAAATTGTTGTAACCAAAACGACTTTTAAGCGGAAATACATTAAATAAACACCTTAAACAGCTTTGCTTTTTTTTAAAGCGGTGCGAAATGTCAATTAATTTTCTTTATCCATTATTTATATGTTATCTACCTAATGATATAAGCCGGCTTCGCATGGAGATATAAACATTTACCTAGTAGCTCTGTAAGGTGTGGATTAATTTTCCACCCAAGACAAAAAGTTATGCGACGAACATAGATGTTCCCTCAAAAATGAAATTACAAAAAAAAAAAAACGATTACTGTCGTATTATATCAGACCCCATAGTAGGTACAACCTTTGTTTAGTTTAGGGCTAGATTACGCTGTCTGAAAATGTCAGTCCAATATATTAGTTCATTCTTAAGTATTCTCTCAATGACAGTGAAAACGTAATAACAATCCGTTGCGTAGTATAGGAGCAGTAAGCGAACAAACATACGAAATGCGTCTTTATTTTATACAAGTGATTTGTGAGTAATCGGGCAGTGTGTGAGATGCGTGTTGCAAGTGGTAGGTTATGCCGCGAGGTGCGTTGCGGGGCGGCGGGGTGAGCGAGGCAGCGTGCGCGGTGCATACCTTACCGACCTGGAAGTCGAACTTGCGCCACCGCTGCTCCGACTTGAAGCGGAACATGGTGGCGAGGGCCGTGCACAGCGCACCCCCCGACTTCGTGTCCATGAACACTTTCATCTGAAACAATAAATACAAGCATCAGAAACCCCCGTATTTAAAGTCTTTCAGGGCGCTGATGAAGCTGCCGCGCTCCTGTAGCGCATCGGGGATGTTTGTCGAGGCACGTATATATTATATAATATTGTATATATAATCATATATATTTACATTTATTTTCGTACAACAATATAGGTACATACATCAATTTTAACATAATACAGAGAACATAAAACACATTGAATTGATTAACTAATAAATCAGCACTGAAGATATTTTCGAATATAAATGATTGGCTGCCGCAGAGCTAGGATTAACTCCTGTATTACGGCAGACAGCATATTTAACAAAAAAAAAGTTGCGTAAGGCAAGGACGTCATAATATGTAACAAGTTATTTACTTTATTATTATTGTGTATTGATAGAAAACAATGCATTTAATTTTAATTATTTGAAAAATAATAAAAAGATCTAGTATAGAAGTACTAGTATAAAAGTAAAAAAAGTTAATAAACCAAACAATAAAACAGAAGAAAAATTACATTAAAGTGTCTTAACCTAAATGTGTAATCTTGAGTAAAATATAGTATAGGCGGTTTTGCAGCGATTATGCGCAAACAGGTCGCACCCCTGATGCGCAGGGTGCGGGGCAGTTCCAACAGCTACCTGAAAATGTTCGCCTCACGGATGGATCTAGATTGCCCAATCATGCAATACTGGACCAAGGTGCATATTGGACAAATACAAATACAAATCATTTATTAATAACACCAAAGTTACAGGTAATTTTTCCATTCATATTTAAAAACATCAAAATCATAACATGTCAAATAATGAAAATGAAAATGCCAATGAAGTTATATGTCACATATAAAATAATCATGTCAATATAGTTAAATTTCTATAAAAACAAACATATTATAATTACTTACTAGTAATTCAATAATCTCTTAATTTTAAATAATCGTCAAATTCATAAAACAAGGTCTCTTGAAGCCAAGATCTAAGTTTGCTTCTGAAGCACGCGATGGAAGGTGCATCCCGAATGGAAGCGGGGACACTCTGGATCAAAAGCGCAATATTTATGTAGGTGACAATAAATATAGGTTGTCTCTTTTAGCTGTTTTTAATTTTATTTTATTGTTATTTTCATTTGTAACTTTTAAATTAAGTGATAGTCACAACCAAAGTCACATGAAGTGTGTCACGGTCCAAGTGGAGTCCAGTCCATGCCCTAGTAAAGTCGTGATGAGAATTAAGTTACTTGCACTCAAACGTGCGTATAATTCGGCGTAATATTTTACTGTGTGAGAAAATAATTGTTGTACCTACATACCTACATTAATTAAGTATTTAAACACGTTTTTTTTTTTCAAAATCTTAATAATTGTTTCACGCTTTCGCAACAACATGTCTGGTGGTATTTATAATTTAATTGTCAGCTTTTTTATTTTAGTGACAACATATAGAGATTTAGGATCGTGTTATGAAATACAAAGTGTAAGTAATCGATAGTTTTCATCGCGTTATAAGTCTCCTTTTCACCACCAACACGGTCGCTTTGGTCGAAGATGAAGTTTCCAAACAAAAAAAAGGAGTATCTTATAAATGTCTTACATTAATAAATCGGCAAAGCCACAACGCCTTGGACTTTAAATAAATTAATATCGTAGGACATTACACACAGCGCCATCTGAGCCCTAACTAAGCAAAGCTTGTACTATGGAAGTCAGATAACTGATAGAATACTTAAATACTCCTTTTTTTTTTTGGAAACTTCATCTTCATTATTTTGATACTTTAAAGTGCTAGGTACCTACTGCTATAATGATCGTGCGTTATCTCTTACAGTAAGGATAACGTTTCGCTCGTCTCATTAATTTTACATGCAAAAAGATGTACATTTATGTATATTATGATTTTCAGATTACAGCACCAGAAGACGGTATTTTAGAAAGTCCTCAATGGTCGGTACAGGAGAACGCTCTGTATTGGGTGAACATTTACGGTCGGAAGCTGTTCCGGATGGACGGAAACACAAGCGAGATCACTAGTAGAGACGTAAGTAAGTACCTACTCAAGTTTTCACACTAGAAAGAAAGAAGAAAGAAAGAAAGTACTACACCCTCAAGTTTTTTTTTATGGATGATTGACTAGGTTGTGTGGTCGAACATGGTAAACACACCCATCCTGGCTCTCAAGCGAAGCTACCAGGACACACTGTTAGATGCTTGGCGGCAGAATTTCAAGTTGGTGGTAGCTAGCCAGTCGAGTGCTAAAAAGTACTCTAACACGATGCTATGTTTTCTTTCACCAACAGCTCAAGCTCATTGTTGGGGTTTGAATCCACGCTCTTCGGCGTGCGAACCGGCCGCACTAACCACTGAGCTATAATCGCTACAAAAAGTTTGATTAGTTATAATCATAGAGGATTCCACAAACAGTTTGTGGTATAAACAAATGTTTGCTCTGTGTCTGAGTGTACTGTATGTATATAAGTATGTATTTACAAATAAATTATTAAGTATTCTATCAGTTATTTGACTTCCATAGTCCAAGCTTTGTTTAGTTTGGGGTCAGATGGCGCTGTGTGTCATGTATTTTGATATATTTTTTTAATTTCCTGTTTTACTTCCTGGTTACTTCATAACGTATGGTTTAATAAGTGATAAGTGAGTCCCGATAGATAGATACAATCGAAGGATCTTCTAGTCGCGAGTGAATCTGTTTCTTTAAAGTAAGAGTGCTCCATTGCAGACCACATGTTTGCTTAACATTAGTCAAAATGCTGTCCAAACGCAAGCATATTATCTAATAAAAAAAACTATATGGAGACGTCTTTGCAGGTGGAAAGACATTAATCATGGTTCGCGGGTTACAGTCTTTTGTATTTTGCAGGTTATGGACCAACAACTCTAATAGTACCCGTACAGGACTATTCTGGTTATGTTGTAGTGGCCGTGCGCACAAGTCTTTACCTGCTCAAATGGGGTGCTCCGGGGGGAGATTTGGCTCTAAGACTTCTAACAACTGTAGATGTCGGGAAACCTGACAATAACATCGATGACGGCAAAGCCGACGCTGTGGGAAGACTTTGGTTCGGTAAATGCATTTATGTTTATAACAGAAACTATTGTTTATCACTTTGGGAAGTTTTCCCACGAATGTAATATAAAATAAGAGTCCTTCACTATATGTCCTCCCTGATTAGACCCTACGAGAGCTATAATAGTTTTTCCACTCACGTAAACGAGACCGACAATTGTACTTGTACATGTATCCAAGTAGCTGCGCCCCGCGGTGTCATCTGCTACATGTGTTCAGGATAAAAAGTAGCCTATATGCAAATCCAGTGACTCAGCTAACTCCATACTAAATTTCATCCAAATCCGTTCAGTTTTTGCGTGAAAGAGTAACAAACATCCATCCATTCATCCAAACTTTCACATTTATAATATTAGTGTCATAATAGCTTTATCACGTTCCCGTGGGTAAACAGTTTTGTCCCCAACGCGTGCTAGAGGAGCTGCATTGAATTGAATAATCATAATGGTAATGATGACGGTATCTGAATACCGAACAGCGAAGATACATATTTTAAGTTTTAGTCTTTCTTTTTGGAGATAATTTTTTGAGCCGTCACAATTTTAACACATCCATTTTTATATTTCGTAAAACAATTGCGTATAAATTATGCTTTTATTTGCCATTGTATTTTTTTGTTACCCACGACGGAACGGAGACGGTATATGCGTTTGGAGTGAGAGGATGTTTGTTTGTGCAAATACATGTTGCCATTTTTCTCCAAAACTACTACTCCGATTTTGATGCAGTTTTCAGTTATGGGTTCGAATTTGATTGGTGCATGTTCATAGATAGGTGTTACGGTGACAACTCACCAGGGAGCGCTGCAGCAAACATTTGTTGTGCAAATCCATGTTGCCATTTTTCTCCAAAACTTCTTGTCCGATTTTGATGCAGTTTTCAGTTATGGGTTCGGGTTTCATTGGTGCATCATCTTAGACAGGTGACAATTACATTTTAACCGTTGCGGGTTTTTTCAACATTTTTAATTTTGCTTTTTATGATTTTTTACAGGAACGTTTGGGAAGTTGGATTTAAGTCTACGAACTATAGTGCCGCCAGATCAAGCCACGTTATACTCAATCGATAGCTGTAATTACGCTACACCAGCCGTTAAGAAGCGGCCGGTGAGCATATCCAATGGCATCGCATGGTCTCTCGACAACAAGACTATGTATTATAACGACTCTCCAACACGACAAGTTGTTGCTTTCGACTATAATTTAGAAAAGGGGGCAATCAGTAAGTGAAGAAAATTGTGGAAAAGAATTTGATTTGTAATTGATAAAATTGTATACGAATTCAAATGTACAGGTAACGAAGTTATAATATTCCGATTCGACGATCAAGACATACCTGGAATACCAGATGGAATGACCATCGACGAAGACGGTAATCTTTGGGTCGCCACTTACGACACAATGGTAAGCTTAGAGCGCTGTTGTTTCATATTCTTTTTTTTTTTTTTTTTTTTTTTTTTAATGGTCACCTAGTCTGGAATGGAACTGGCTCTCAAGTGAGGTTACCGGAACACACCGTTAGATGCTTGGCGGCAGATTTTCAACTTGAGGGTGGTAGCTAGCCAGCCGAGTACTAGAAAGTACCCTACCACCATGCTATGGTTTCCTCACGATGTTTTCCTTCACCGGCAGCTCAAGCTCATTGTTGGGGTTTGAACCCACGCCCTTCGGCATGCGAACCGACCGCGCTAACCACTGGGCTATCATCGCTACAACTGAGTTATTAGTATTCGTTTTAATTTATAGCCATGCATTGTTCCACTGCAGGGCAAACATTTTCCTATCCCCTTTCCACATATCAATATTATTTTAATACACTCCAGAATCGTGAATGAAATGACATTGGTGTTATCAATAAAATATTTGTATTTGAATTGCAAATAAGGTGTAAAATCACTTTTGTTCGAAGTGACTCTGTTTTAGGCGTTTTACCACGATGTTATCTGAAGTGTGTAGAATAGCTAGAGTGATCCAAAATGTACATTTGAAATAGGTACAATGCTGAACAAACAACTAATCCGAATTATATGTACTTTGCAGATACTAAATATAGATCCTAAGTCGGGACAACTTTTGAGGAAGATTGAGCTACCCGTGGACCAAATTAGCTCTATGATGTGGGGTGGACCATTTCTGGATTATCTGTACGTGACCACTGGACGATATAATTTGACAAATCCACAGGAGTTGTCTGGAACCGTGTTGAAGATTGAGGGCCTAGAAACGAGAGGCGTCCCGGAAAATCAATTCGTGTTCCCGGAAGCTCCTAACTATTGAATCATAAAAAATATATTATCTATATTATAGCGATAAACAATCAATATTAGGTTTATTTATCGATAGTCTAATTAAAACGCACTTGGCAAATTAATTTGAAACGGGTTTCGTACGTGAAATCGAAACATGTTTGTTCGATCATTTTTTTTACTGCGAATACTTTTCATCGACAGCTCAATTGTATAATGATTACATTCGAAACTACTACTTCAATTTATATATATAGTTGTTTATTTGGTTACACTTATTTTGTAACGATTTATACAAAACCATCATTAAAATTGCATTGTGTTATAATTAATATTTATTTTATTTAATTGTGTGAGATTCCAATGTCCGTTTTTTAATCACAATAAATAGGATTTAATTTAGTTTAATTCAATTTAAGCGCATTTCAATCAACTTAATACTTCGGTATCGGTTTAGTGAAGTTTCGGCAGCCTTTCGATGACTTCAAACAGTTCACAGGAAAACATCGTGATGGAATCTACATGTCCGAGAGTCCATAAAAAAAAGTTCTCGAAGATATCTGAAGTCTAACAACCCGCACTTGGCCAGCGTGGTAGACTGCGGCCTTAACCTTCTCACAATTAAATAAAAGAGGCCTACGTTCAGCAGTGGGCTAGTTTATAAAAACGGCGGACTCGGAAATACTTCGCTTTAATTTATTACAGTCCATAGTCCGTAACAGGGTTGATAAAAAAAGCGATACATCTCTTGTTGTGCAAATAACCCCAAAAGTGATTCTTCTATTTACTGTGTTTTAATGTACTTTTAAAAAAATAAATAACACACAACGCTATCTGACCCCAAACTAAGCAAAGCTTGTGTGATGGAAGTCAGATAACTGATAGAATACATAAATACTTTTTTTTTTGTAAATACATACTTATAATACATACAGAACACCCAGACACAGAACAAACATGATTGTGTTTATTCACAAAATGTTTGCCCTGAGTGGGAATCGAACCCACGCCCTACAGCTCTCAAGGCAGATATACTACCAATGAGCCAACGAGGCTGTCAAACTTTTGATTTGTGTTATGATCTAAGTTCAAGGCTGTAGACCTAAATTAATGCTTAATAGCGCTATTATTAACTTCCATATAAGAAAGCAACGCATTAGCTCCTTATTGCTCATTGTATTAGTTCTGCAAAATATTTTTATCACCTTACCATAGATTGCGAAATGTATATGCGTATATTAAAAGTATCTTTGCAAGTAGCCAGTGGCTTATGCCAAAAGTGCAAAATAAACCCATTGCACAATTCCTGTTCTACTTATGTTCCTATGCATCAGTCTAAATTAAAAAAATACAAATCAATTATTTTTGTCACTTTACTCGGAATGCCTTGTAGGCTAGTGTTGAAATAAATGTTTCAGGCGTTAATGCTTAAGAGTTTACTATCTTAGAAGCTATATTATAAGCAATAGTTACTTCTTTAAGCATATACTTACTGATACTTTACTTTTGCATCGAATTTGAGAAAAATAAAATGTTATTTTCAAACTCCAAGCTACAATCAGCTTACAATAAACTGCATTTCAAAGTCGTACCATATCACCATAAGGAAGTGTATAAGCCGACGTTGTACTATATTGATATTATTAAAGGTGCAGTTAACCCCGGCAAGTGTTTATAATTAGGAAGTACCGAGCACCTTCGATATGTTAATGGTCTCAAATTACAACCTGATAACTTACTGAAAGCATTACAATATAATTATCCTATATAATTACCGAATCAGCCTTGTTTTTATAAACTTTCCCAATGCTGTCCTTTTCTCATTGTGAGAAGGGTAAGGCCATAAGTTTGGAATTTTGGCGGGAACGCGGAAAGAATCGTGTCGCCCTGCTGTATTTTTTTTTCCAAAACTTGTGTTTTGTCGAGTGTTTATGCATAAAAATGGTGGTGTTTTATTTATAAAGTGCCGAATCACAAGTGCGAGTGTGGGAAAATTATATAATGTGGTGAAACATGACTTTTCGTGTTGCTTCCGAAACTCCATCGAAGCTTTATAGTAAAGTCGCCACTACTTTACTAAAGCATGACTGGACTTGACTGGCACGGACTGTACTTGACCAAGACTGGACTTTGACTATAACTATAGCTACGGGGCAACTTAAACTTGAAAATATAAAACACTTAGGTAACACTGGTAAATGCTCATAATGCGACGCCAAAACCAAAGAAAAAAAAAGGCCATAAGTCCACCACGCTGGCCAAGTGCGGGTTGGCAGACTTTACACATGTTTATAGAATAGAATACAACTATATTACACACTAAATGCAATCACATGTAAGTGGCAGTACAACGACGGCCTCATCGCCTAAAACGATTAAATTCAGGCAACTTAGGATGAACAGGACAGATGACACAGCAAACATGGTATGCGGTGTTAAAAGAAATATGAAATCAAGAGTATAAGCTATCTGCATTCTAAATTTCATCCAAATCCGTTAAACCATTAACAAACACACAAGCAAAAATATTATCTGTTTTTACATTAGTGTGATTTCTGATTGCGACCTCGACGCTGTTAGCGCTTGCTGGCAAACGGGAAAATATACTGAAGGTCTACACTATACTAATCTACCTTTAAACTTAGGTCCCAAACATTTCTACACAAAAACAATTAGCTACATTTCCTAAGAGTTGACATAATACACGACCTCGATCTGCCGACTTCCGCGGATTCGCTACCCATCTACCGTATCGTAACCACGACGTCGGTAACCTGCGAATGTGACCTTCGATGGAAATGCCTAGACAAGACACAGTAATAAGAGTCTAAAATCGTAAATCTCGGAATCGGAATTTATATCGAAAATAGTACTTCACTCCATATATTTCTACAACCTTTTTATATAAAACTAGCGGCCCGCCCCGGCTTTGCACGGGTGAACATTCATTTTTTAATTAAATTCTAGTAATAAATTTAGCCTATGTTACTAAGGGATAATGTACCATTCTAATGGTGAAAGAATTTTTGAAATTGGTCCAGTAGTTTTTGAGTTTATTCGTTACAAACATACAAAAACAAAAATCTTTCCTCTTTATAATGTTATTATAGTGTATATATCTGTCAAAACGTGGATGATAATTTTCGGATGGCTAACCGCGAGAGGATTTTACTAACTACTGAGCGCTACATCGTTATAAAACATTAAAGTTGTAACGTATATTATTTATTTTAGGGCGATGTGCGTAAAACAATATTGGTTACTTGACTACACAAAAAAAAAAAACGTATGGTTTTAATAGACGACGTATGTATTTTCATTTTCCATTATATCTCCTTAACTATTAGTCATACTTTAATACGCGCACACACACACGCGATACACGCGGTGCAGTCTTAAAATTACGCGCGTCATACATGACGAAATTTTGAATTTGAATTTTAAATCTAAATTTGCAACTTTTTTTAAACATGGTATATTACAAAGTTTATAATGAAACTCATAATCAAAAACATAGCGCAACATAAATATATACCTACTCAAGTTTTAGTTCTCAAACCTATATATACCTTTTATATTTGTAATATAAGCATATAAAAATACTTGAATTGTTTTTAAAATTTACGTATTGTCAGTAGGTAATTTGCTTTCTGAATAACAATGTATTTTTTAAAGACTAATTGATAAGTTAGCCTTCTTATGACATGTACCTAACACCTGTACAGTGTACAACCCAAAAAACTAATCATATAAAAGTGTCATTAAAGGAGGTGAATTATCCCAGGATATATTGTTAGAACGTTTTTAAGCAGACTTATAAAAATAATGATGATGTTAATTTTTTATGTTGCTGAACACAGGAATGACTTGTTTTGTTTTATAATAAATGTAAATTGAAAAATCTTTTTTGTTGGAACACCCTACTTATGGGAAAAGATGGGACAAGATAGATAACTTTTTTTACCATTCAACTTTATCGAAATTAATTCTGAGCATATTTCGTGAATTGATTAACTCTTCATTGTACACCAAAAATTATACAACACAGAAAATAAAACTTAATTTAACAGGTGTAACAACTGGCGACTTTATCGCTAGAAGAGATCTCTTCCAGGCAACCTTAGGATGCAAAGGATCAGAGAAAGAAAAAGACGAGGTGTGACATACATATATCGGAATACGTAACTATTACATAAATAAAAAATACATTTTTTGTTGTAACCAACAATGAAGCCAACAAGACGTCGCGTCATCGCGATGGTAAGAAATAACGCCTTCCTCTGGCCATTGCAGCGCATATTGAGAACTTTGGGTAACACAATGTTCAGTCAGTATTTGGTAAGGTAGGCCTGAGTCTTTACGTGGAAATCTGTAGCAGTCACGCCTATTTAATTTTGCGTAATCTAATTCGTGATTCTAGCTTTCACGCTAGCCGTTGGTACGCCGCCGTATGTATGCCAGATATTATTTGTCAATATACAGGCGTATCACCGACCCGCGCGTCTGAATGGCAAGACACCGATCAGTCTCATTTCGCGCGTTGCGTGTGCCACAAACGTTACCAACGCTCGGATAATATAATTTGTTAAAACTGTGTACGAATTAACCAATATTTATCAAAATGCACAATTCGAATTACATATTTGTTTTGATAGCGTTATCATTGGCCAGCATCGGTGCTTACAGACCAACAGTGCCGCTGATAAAAAACGTGAGTATTTTAATAATACTATTAACAAACTTGTTTTCAATGTTTGTTTGAAGAGGTTTGCGGTCAACTGGTTTAACTTTTGAGTTTTTTTTTTGTCTAATATGAATTTTGGTATAGAATAATTCTAATATGTATTATATTTCTGATAAAACATATTTTGCGTATTTAAACAAAATTACATTTTAAAACTAAAAGTGAAAAATTAATCTTAAACTCTACTAGCGGATGCCTCGCGGTGTCACCCGCGTAGTTCCCGTTCCCGTAGGAATACAGGGATAAAAAGGATAAACAGCCTATGTCACACGGGGATAGTGTAGCTTCCCAACAATGAAAGAATTTTTGAAATCGGTTCAGTAGTTTTGTAGCCTATTCAATACAAACAAACAAACAAATCGTTACCTCTTTATAATAGTATAGATATAGATAGATATATACAAGATATATACAACAGAAGTCGACAACATTTTTGATTAATTTGTTAGTTACTTGTTCTTTTCGTCTCTCGTAAAAGAATTTGCTGGTGAGAATAGGGCGGTTATACTTTGGGACATTGTTGTCATTTTATCTAAGAATGCAAACAGTACGGTGTTTCGATTTGTTATAGTAATATGGTTGACCTACTTGTATCCATATCACTTTAGGCAACAGGCTATGGAATATGGATGTCTATCGTACATTTCGTGTGTGAGCGTTCTTAAGTTCACATTAAAAAGGTTTTAGTGGATTTTCTTTGACCATTGCAGCGATACCCAAAACTTTAAGTAACAAAACAAAGTTCCGGGAATCGCAACATTGGCGCTTATTACTTTCAGACATCCGATAGCTTTCGGTGAAAAAAAGTTATTAAATTTCATAGGAATAAATTATAAATTAAATAAATATACAAAATTACTAAAATATATTCATTAGTAATAATAATTTTATTTCCAAACAAAAACAAAACATTTACAGGGATAATTATGTAAAGCCTCAAACTAGGCAACGTGGCCTGCTCTATGGGGTTCAGAGAATTAGTTGCTTAAAACTACAGTAAATTCTTCTTATGCAAAATATAGAACAAGAACACAATAAACGAATGATACTATTAAAAATGTTGCTAAAAAGAAATTAAACAACAAATTTAAAAAAAGGTTATGTCTGACAAATGTGATGCGTTTAACAGAAAGAGATAGTGAATACTGCTTTTTATACATTTTACTATTTCCAAAATTCAAGCTAAAAAGGTCTCGATCATTGTCAGGGACACATAGAAAGAGATTGGTCAAGAAAAATATATCCTAAATATATTTTATTTATTTATCACATTTATAATAAATACCTATATTATAAATGTGAAAGTTTGGATGGATGGATGTTTGTTACTCTTTCACGCAAAAACTACTGAACGGATTTGAATGTTTTATGGTATGGAGGTAGCTGAGATCCTGGATTAACACAGGCTAATTTTTATCCCGAAAACATGTAGCGGGTAACACCGCGAGGCGCAGCTAGTAATGAATACTTATGATGGTTAGATGATATTGCCAAGAATATCTAAATGCGATGGATGGAGGCTCGCACACGACCAGAAAGATGAGGTAAACGAAACAAGGCCTATATATTCAGCAATCAGAAGCGACGTAGTAGATACACATACTTGTATGAGATGTTGATTGTCATATTGTATGTTAGATTGTATTTGTCTGCGATTGAGATGTTCCGCCAAACCATGTCGTAGCCTTTCGGGTGGCACATTGATACTAGGACTCAATTTATACGAATTTACTTTTAGGTGTTCCGAGGCGGGATCCACTTTGAAGGGCCACACTGGGCCGGCGGAGAAAACGCCTTGTACTGGGTCGACATAAGTGAGCAGAATGTGTTGAGACTTGATGTCGACAGCGGAAATATTACAACCAAGCACATCGGTAAGTTAAGTACCTACACAGCTTGATCAAACACAATACACAATAGGTTAGAAAGCCGATTATAATCGGCTAATATAATAATTTTATTATTTGTGGTAAGTCTCATAACATAAAGTGAAATAACTAAGCTAAAAACGTAAACATTACCGTGTTTTAATTTGAAGGGTACTGCGGCTAGCAAATTACAGGGCTGTTGAGACTAACCAGTAATGAGCAGCAAAACAGTGATGCCCATAAATCTAGACTGTTTTGCTACTTAAAGTTCTGTGTATCGCTCCAACGGTCATGGATATGCATTACTTATATTATTCACTAATATACATGTCGAATTGAGGACCTCATTTAGGAACCTTTACTCGGATACAATTCCTAAACACTACAGGGTTCCATCCTCGCAATGCGACGGACCCGGACCATTGAATACTAAGATATTTCGTCTAAACATCGGAATGAGAACCTTTTTCGTTATTGCAGGTTATGGTCCTGTATCACTTGTGGTGACTGTTAAGGACAATCCTAAGCTAATACTAATCACAGTACGGGCGGAAGTATATCTAATGAATTGGGACGCCCCGGAAGACGATGGCGCACTGAGGCTGCTGAGCGCGGTCGATCTAGGGCATCCTGACAACCGATGCAACGACGGCAAGGTCGATCGGAAAGGCCGGCTTTGGCTCGGTAAGTTCATCTACATATCGTAGAGCGTCGCGACACGTCCCGTATATCGCCGGAAGTGCCATATTTTAGACACCAGCCAAGACACACAGACCCAAATATTTATTTGCCATTATTACATAAAAATCGATCTCGCTAGCGCAAACTATTGACAAGTGGCGCCGCTTTAGCTCGTAAATACTAAACTGCGCTTGAAGCGCCCTGTCAAGTCATGATATAAATATTCCAAAAGTCATTCATGTTTAGCAAACACAGCTTCGATCACAGATCTACGATTGCTGGACAGACCACAAGGAATTTATGTGTTACATTTATTAACAACTAGCCCTGCTTGTTGCTGCAATGTAGATTAATTATTATGTGAAGCATATGCAAGTATTATAGGTACATGTAAACCTTCCTCTTGAATCACTCTATCTGTTGGTGAAATTCGCATGATAATCCATTCAGTAGTTTTTAAGTTTATCGCAATTAGACAGACAGACAGAAGCGGCGGTTTTTTACTCGGTTTAATAATTATGAATCACTACATAATTATAAAACATTGCATTATTACATTTACAAACATTGTCAATTCCTTGTAATTACACCCAGCAATTGTTAGGAGTAATTAAATCAAGCACATATACATTTTAAAGTTTAGATTAAAAAATGTGTGTATGAATTTTTTTGCACTTACATATTATGTTTTTTACTAAAGTTTAAGAGTAATTTATTTACATAGTATATTAATTTGCAAAAAATCTTGCAATCTTTGGTAAATTTAGCACTTATGCTACTCAGGCTTTGATTAACCTGTCTCCATTTTGGTAAAATTGAGTAAACTATCTAATATATGCTGGTAACATAATATGTTACAAATAACTTTAACAATATTTCTAGGGACAATGGGTAAAGAAGTAGGAAATAAACTGGACAAAGACCAGGGCACTCTATACATGATGGATAAAGATAACCATGTGAACCCAGAGGAAAAAGTGCGCCCTGTATCCATCTCTAACGGCATCGCATGGACTTCTGACAGCAAGTTCATGTTCTACATTGACACACCAACAAGAAACATTGATGTATTTGACTTTGATCTTGAGAATGGTGTCATAAGTAAGTAGCAATAAAGTTAGTAAAGACAATAGCAGAAGAATTTTAACTGTTGGTAGATCTCCTTACCAGGTTGTCAAGGTACCATCAACCAGATATTCTACCACCAAACAGTAGGGTGTAGACATTACTGTGTTCGGATTTGAAGAGTACTGCAGCTAGCAAAATTACAAGGTTGTTGATCTCTAAGTAATGAGTGCCAAAGTTGACTTTGTTCATTGTATGGACTGCTAGACAGTGGAATGCGCTACCTGAGTGGGTGTTGAAAGTAGGGTGTAGACATTACTGTGTTCGGATTTGAAGAGTACTGCAGCTAGCAAAATTACAAGGTTGTTGATCTCTAAGTAATGAGTGCCAAAGTTGACTTTGTTCATTGTATGGACTGCTAGACAGTGGAATGCGCTACCTGAGTGGGTATTGAATGTTCAAAGAATTATTTGACAGTGCAATTGCTTTTATAATCAGTTTACAAAAGGTTAAGATCTTCTGAAATTTAACCTTAACATCCATTATAAAGAGTTTTCACTGTATATTTTTTGTCTTTTAACTTTTCAGGAAACAGGAGGACTCTTTTCAGTTTCCAAGCTAGCAATGTGACTGGATCGCCAGATGGCATGACTATAGACTCTAATGGCAATCTATGGGTAGCTTGTTACAATGGTGGAAAGGTACCCAAATAGTGACTAATAATAATAGTTTGATGCAGATTAATATAAGCATAAATCAGCTAGATATTTAATTTTACCCGATACTTGCAAATTCATATCCATTAAAAAGAGATTAGTTGTAGAGTATATTCAATACATTGTTAATAGTCTTTTTCAATTTTACATACATAGAGACAAGGGTAATTATAGCAAGCAATTAATGTAGTTATAGTTAATTTTAATTACAATTTTATTATGTTTCAGGTCATCAAAATAGACTCTAGAGCGGGCAAATTGCTGGAACAACATAAATTGCCTGCTGATAAAGTGACATCAGTAATGTTTGGAGGACATGACCTGTCCACATTGTTTGTCACAACAAGTAGGGTTGGACTAACATCGGGAGAGCTGGCACAACAGCCTGAAGCAGGATCCCTATTTGCAATAGATGGGACTGGGTCTACAGGGCTGCCAGAGAATCAGTTTGATTTTCCTAATGCTGCATATTATTAAGAATTAAAGTTTATTTTAGTAATAAAACTGTTGATTGCATTTTTTGGTAGCATATACTTAGGTATTGTCCAAATTGCTGACAGAATAAAGTGCTTCCTTTGTTATCATCCTATTAATTACAAAATAATTAGATTTTTGATAATATTATTCATTGTTCACACATTAGCTACTTATGACAGCCACCCAAGGCTTCACTCAGCTCCTTCACGGAGCATAGTTGGTTTAGGTAGGCTAGTAAGGTAAGAGTGCACAGAACACTGACCGAGACATCAGTGCAGGCCTTGTCTTTTCCACTGAACTAGAATAGGGCATTAGTTAACAAAAGAACACCAGCATTACATTTGTCTCTTATAAAATTACTTCTAGAAATGTGTTCCTACTTTTCATGATGAGCTTCAAGTTTGTGCTGATTGTACTCAACAAGCAAAAATCACAGCTAAATGTTATTATGCATTACAATCTAAGTACTCACCGGAAGCCTTAAAAATGGAGGATCAGATGCATTCTTTCCCAATTTGTTCTCCTGATATTGGATTAGCTGAATAACTAGCTGAGCCAATCCTTCTTTAGTCGGTGGATCGGTTTGAACATGCTGAAAGTATAAAATTATCTTGACTTCCTTTTCGTAAAACAAGATGGTTAGGGCATAAATTCAACTAAACCATTGGTTGGTTTAATTCCTCTAAAACGACATAAGAAGGGTCCGTAACGTTTGCTTATATAAATAAGAATTCTAGGAAAGTAATTAACTTAGTATCTTTATTTACCTTTTTACAATTTTTCTGCAACCAAACACGAATTTGATCAAATTGTGCAAGACATTCCGGCGACTGAAAGTATTCCACATTTGGTCCCCCGTCCTTTTTAGGACCTATTGTAGCCATAGTAAATTATGTTTGTAATATGTATTTATTGCTATAGAAATCACACAAAAAGTATTAATTAGATATTTCTGTTATAACACGGCGTCGCAGCGTCACTTCCAAGTTATTTATTTTTTTCTTTTTAATTTAAACCACAGAGTCCACACATCCATAGACGACAATTATTTTTTTTAATTTGCCTCTTCGGGCAGACTACAGCTATTAAGCCATATTGCCTACAGACTAATAAAACTAGATTTTAGACCACAGCGCCATTAACGGTTTTTTGCATCACACTACTTGCGTGCTGTCAGTATCGACTAGTTCATATTCTCAAACATTTCACGATAACATCAAGTAAAATAAGCCTTCATCACGATCAATTAATTCCAGTTCATATTTTAGTGTAGCAGTGATGGCTTTTCTTGCCAGAAGCTTTGACGGAGTTATGGAAAAGACATGGTCAACACATTATAACATTTGAATTATGGCGGGAACGCGGAAAGAATTGTGTCGCACCATTTTATTTTTTCCAAAGCTAATGTTTTCAGAGTTCGGTATAAAAATAGTGGTGTCTTATTTATAACGTGCCAAATTACAAGCGCGAGTGTATGAAATTGATATAATGTTGTGAAACATTACTTGTCGTGTTGCTTCCAAAACTCCATAGAAGCTTATCGTAAAGCTGCTAAGCCATGACTGTTGACTGGACTTGAAAGACTGGGCTTCGACTGTTACTAATAACAGCTATAGATGTTAGCTACGAATTATTGCAAAAACCGAAGACGAATTTCGGATCAGATTCATTAGAATAATGGTTTCAAAACAATAAAACAACAAATTGAAATGTGTACATCCATAACAAGTACCATTTAATTCTAATTACATTTGTATCTCTATGTGAAAGCTTTGCGGGTTTTTGATTTCATATAAGAGTAGATATACTTTTACAAATAATCACAAGGCAAGATTTAAAATATACAAGATTAAGCAAATACTATGATACACGCAACACGCTTGCTTAGAAAAAAACCGATTCAGTAGATATAACTCAAACATAGCCATATCGTGTTCGAGTTGACAGCTACACAGCGTGACGCGACATACTACGCCGGTTTCTCCAGAAATGAACCATAAAAGGCAAACTTTGTACCTAGAGTACAAAAAATCCTACTAACAAAACCAAAGATGTTTTGACGACAGATTTATGAAAATTCTTAGAACAAGAGTTAAAAGATAAAGATAAAGATAAAAGATATTTATTTGTCATAACATGAGTAGTATGTATGATGTCCGTAACTTAGTTTAATGATCATCATGTTATACCTGAAAAGGTGTACAAATAATTGATGGCAACAAAATAATTAATCTAATTAGAGTTGATAAGCATGTTGCCTGTAAAAGGTTGTTAGGTAGTGACAAAACCCCCCGTATACAAATATTCTATTCTATACCAAGATTTATAACACGCATGTCAAATAAACTTTTATTGTTTAACTTAACTTTTTTTTTGTTTAGCAAACCTAGAGAACTTATTTTTTTGTCTTTTCTATATTTCATTCTGTGATAATGTAGACATTTATAATTGACGAGATTAAACTACACTGGCTATACACCGATGTCGCCATGTAGGTTCAAAACAACAATTTCGTTTAAAATCTAAAACGGCATCGGTGTTTTTAGGCACCGGCAAGGATTTCAAAGTTTGTTTTATTAAAAGACATCGTCCTGCCAAGAACTAAGTTTGATTACTGGAGCGAAAAAAAATCATCGCGCTTGGAGCCAAAACAAATTATAGAGCAATAATAACAATGACACTGGCAGAACGTATAAAGTACGATGTCAAAAAGAAATGCAATAAGTCATTGAATTATGGTCCAACGTGAAAAAAGTAACATTTTCGAAAGAGACAGATTCGTTACCTCGATATTAGAGATCCGTGCCGGATATGCCTTAAAACATCTGTACAACACACACGATAATTATGATAGTATCAACCTACACAGTTAATTATTGTCATAAAACATTCGTTACAATCAAGAAAATGAATTTGTAGGTACATAGAGAATTCCTCTCATTCTCACAATATAAAATGGTGATACGATTTAGTTGTCATAAAAGTAAAATACTTAATTTTGAATTATAGCCTGATCAGTCACGTACTTAAATGGGTACTTACATAAAACCTATAACACCCCCGACAGCCCCGTTGGCTCATTGGTAATATATCTGCCTTGAGAGCTGTAGGGCGTGGGTTCGATTCCCACTCAGGGCAAACATTTTGTGAATAAACAAAAATGTTTGTTCTGTGTCTGGGTGTTCAGTATATATTATAAAGATAAAGATAAATATTAATTTTATTAATGCATTGTATTATATATGCATTTATTTATTACAATGCATACAAATTTAAGCATAATAAAATGCTAGATATCGTAGTGACTGGTAAATTCTACTCTAATAATCACTTTTAGAATTTACATTAAAAACCTTGAATACACATCAAATCTCAACATTTAACACGTGATTATATTTTTATTAACACACGATTTATATATGCAGTTAACATTAGTAGGAAATAAAATAATAAAGAATGTATTAATAAGCGTAAAGGTTGCGAAACAACTGGACAATCCTATAGCACAACAATGGTTTGATCTTTATATGACTAGCGCTTCTAAAATGTAAGCTTTGAAACATTCATAATTTGATTTCATTGACTATTTACTAAACATCATATTGTCAAGTGCAGGATTACACGAAATCTAAAAGAAAAAAAAAAGAAAATATCCAAAAACATTTTTATATCAGATGATTTGAAATTGACATTTATATATGATAAATATTTTTCAAAACATTAAAAAAAATTGCATTTTGGTAGGTCGATACCTACATCTCGAAGATGAATTACAATTGACATCATGATATAAATAATTAATTACATCTAACTAGGTTCAGCGATGGTGCTGTACTTTATTGTCAATACAATGTAATTATTGCTTATATACGTAATAATATAAAAAGAAATCAACATTTCTGAGAAGAACTCGACAAAAGTATATTATATACATGCCCAAGAGGAAGACTGTAATTAATAAATATATTAGTTTCAATATATTTCTCACAAAGTGTAAAAACCCGACAAGCCCATAGTTAATATCAAAAACAGTTGCAAAAATATGACAACAACAAATTTACAATTGCAACAAAATAAATTAATTGCATAATTATCTAAACAATAATTAATATCACTTTGAAATACTCAAGCTGAAATAACACAATGACATCTTTGAGTAAAATTAAATTGAGCTATACACTTTAAAAGCTAACAATACCTCATTCGATAACAAAATTTCAGCACATCTTCCTTCTTAATATACAGCATGACTGGGTGAGACACCTACGATACTGAAATAGGGTACTCGGTACTTAATTTTTCACCCCAATTTCCCTGAAGCGTGGATACACTCCCGATAAAGATGTTTTGATCACAAGTACGTGCTTGTCCCCCCCGTCGTCGGCGCAAGCGTCCTCACAACGTACAGCTCGTGCGCCCAAGCGGTGTCCATGCGTTGCGTAATTAATTACATAACTTTCGGTTAAGTTTACCTAGTAGTCAGTTAATATTTATTTTTAGTGTAATTTTTTTTCTTTGTATATGATTGCCAAATATCACGTCCTCGAGTATCGTAGGTGTCTCACCAGTCATACTGTATATACTATTCAAATAAATCATCAATTAACTTTTAAAAATCATATTTATTAGTTATGTTTACGTTTTAAAAATAAAACTACAGTGCTCCAAGTTTGTTAGTGAAGCGTCCCAGAATGTTAATGGCATGCCAAATTGGCAAAACTCATATGTAATTGTACAATGTTGACTTAATGTTTATTTATTCATTTAGTACATACCGCTCACGTAGTACATAAATATCGTAAATTGATATTCTAGCTCCTCTTGTCTGATGTGGTGTAGCCATCAAAATCTTTAGAGAATTATAGAATAATTTTATTAACTCGATGTTCATCAGTTCAGTGTCGAGTTAGATCAGATAGAATCGAGTTAGAATCACGTGAACCGTGAACCGTGATTCTCCATAAAACAGCATAAAAATTGAAATGCCTTTTTTATTGATCTACACCAGTCAGAAATAGGAACGACTCTGTGTTTAAAAATAAATAAATGAAAAAAATATTTAGTTCAAAAATCAAAATATTTAAAAAAATAAACAATAATAATACATTATTTTATTAATATTAGGCAGATACACACACATGTATGTATCTATTGTAAAACTTTGAAAATTCCGCTTAAAGTTAAATGACATTTTAGTGTATTAGTAAGAGGTTTTAATTTTTTTATTGTAACACATTAAGTTACGGAGCGTTTATCAGTTATTGAAATAATTACATTTAATTTTAAGTGGAATTTTTAAATCAAATCTTGCGCAAGTTAAATAAGTCTGTATAAATAGACGTCTTTCATAATTTTTGACCTGATTTCATCCTATGACACCTCGAAATACTTTCCTGAATAGGCTATTAAAAAAATTAACTAATACTGTAACCAAAATGTACTACTTTTAAAAAATTCGCAAATTTTTATTTTTACCGCGGAAACGGTCAGGACTGTCATGGCGTCCGAATGACGTCACGCAGTGTGAATCGAATACATAATATCTGTAAGGCAGTTGTTCTACAACAATGCCAACAACAGCAATGACATTTCACACGGCGTGACGTAACACTCTCCGCTGGATGTTTACGGTCATGAGTATCCTAATACCTAACTTTTAATTAAAATATTATAATTATCCTTTTCTATTTTAGTAAATTTGTATAAACTGGACCCACTGCTGGGTGCGGACCTTTACTCATTGTCAGAAAGGTAAGGCCATAGTCCACCACGCTGGCCAAGTGCGGGTTAGCAGACTTCACAGTTCACACATCTTCAAGAACGTTTTTTAAGAACACTCAGACATGTACGTTTCCTCACGATGTTTTCATTCACCGTTTGAAGTCATCGGCAATACGCACCATGGAATATTCGGTGTGCCGTGGTGTTCGAACACAGACACTCCAGATTAATCATTAAAAACTAATGGACACAAGCCTATTCTCGCTCAAATCTATTATACTAATAAATAATAGAGTTATAACATTTCCATTACAAATAGTATTAAGCGTGAGCACTATTCGAACCTTCATTTGATAAAACTAACAAAATCATAATCTTAAATCAAAACAAAGCAACAATAAAATGCTAAGTGCTAACTCATTTCCTTTTCAAATCTACGATAACACGACACTTTCTTCCATTTAGCTAAATCCTTTCAATTTAAAATACCTATGCTATTATTCCATAATTATGGCAATAAAAAAGTCATGTTATCATAGACCTACAGTTACATCTGACTCAGATTTATACAAGTTTGTTTTTACTTTACTCCCAGTAAGTATTCGGCGATTCCGACGTAGTAAACCGCTTGAGCGATACCAAAGAGCGGTGCAATCACGATCATACGGCAAGCGCCGCCTTTGAAGAAAGCCGTTGGTCCTTCGTATTTCATTGTCGTCCTGTTACAAAGTTAATTCATGTTTCACATTCAAAACTTATTTGGGTTAATAACTGCTTAGTAAAAAAAGGTTGCTGTCTTTTTACAGTCTTCAAAAAAAGAGGGAGGTTCTCAATTCGTCTGAATCTTTTTTAATGTATGTTCACCGATTATATTTAAACTAACTGTTAAACTAATTTTAAATTTATACTATGTAGCACATTACAGTTTTTTTATGGGTTACATGTCATTTGATTGGTTTAATTCGTTTGTGTAAATACTCACATAACACAGTCCATGATAGAAGTGTACTGTCGCTCGCCGGTACCTTTAGTGAGCGTCTGCATGCGCGTTTTGACCACGTCCATCGGGTTAACGGCAAGAGCGGCAGACGATCCCGCACAACATCCCGATACGAAAGACCACCTGAGAGGAATTCTACTGTTATAATATAGGGGAAAATATGCCAATAACACTTTGAGATTGGGGGGAAAAGAACGTCGCCGCATTGTATTACATGAAAAAAAGTGGTGTTATTAATAAAGTGATAAATGAAATGCACCACTGTTAGGAAAGTGATATAATGTGATTGATAACTCTTTATTGTACACACTAAAAATAATACAATGCAGAAGAAATAAACTTAATTAACAGATATAACAAGTGGCGACCTTATCGCTAAAAGCGATCTCTTCCAAGCAAAAATTCCAGGTGAAATATGTCCAATTCTAAAACACTCAACTCAACAACTGTAATCAAAGCTTCTAGTAAAGTTGTCACTACTTTACTAGGTGTGTATGTGCATGACTGAACTTTATCCATACTTATTTTGTGTAACGCGACTAAAGACTGTTTACTTAAATTTTTATCATGATTATATCCAAATACTTGACACTGGCAAAATCACAAAATGCAATGTCAAAAACAAAGAAAAAAATTCGAGATCGTGACTCCTGGACCTGGATCCAACCGTACATTATTGAGCCAAAAAGAAAAGAGTAATTCAACAAGGTGTTTCGGAAAGTGTAGTATAATTGAAGGGTGCTGATTTACTTAACAATGTCAACAACTTTCATACATAATATAGTGAGCTGACCCTGAAATCGCGAATAAAGTTGTTTTACACAATTTTTTCTCGAATCATGGCAGTTCTTTTGTGAATTAAATCTGGTTCTGCTTTGTTTTTATAAAATGTCCTATCACTGGGTGCGGACTCTTTTCAGTTAAGAAGGGTAATGTCGGTTTTTTTGGCGGGAACGCGGGAAGAGTCGTGTCGCACCGTTGTATTTTTTTCCAAAACTAGTGTTTTGTCGAGTGTTTATGCATAAAAATGGTGGTGTTTTATTCATAAAGTGCCGAATCACAAGCGCGAGGGTGGGAAAGTGATTTATAATGTGGTGAAACATGACTTTTCGTATTGCTTCCAAAACTCGATCGAAGCTTTATAGTAAAGTCACCACTAGTTTTCTAAAGCATGACTGGACTTGACTGACAGGGACTGTACTTGACCAATACTGGACTTTGACTATAACTTTAGCTACGAGGACACTTATTTAAACTTGAAAACATAGAAATACTGGACACTGGCAAATGCTAAAACGCGACGCCAAAACCAAAGAAAAAAAAAGAAGGTTAATGTCATGAACTACCACATTTTTTTTTCCTTTGGTTTTGGCGTCGCGTTTTAGCATTTGCCAGTGTCAAGTAATTATATATTTTCAAGTTTCAAAAGTTAAATAAGTGTCATCGTAGCTAGTTTTAGTCAAAGTCCAGTTCGTGTCAGTCAAGTCCAGTCATGCTTTAGTAAAGTAGTGGCGACTTTACTATAAAGCTTCGATGGAGTTTTGGAAGCAACACGAAAAGTCATGTTTCACCACATTATATCATTTTCCCACACTCACGCTTGTAATTCGGCACTTTATGAATAAAACACCACCATTTTTATGCATAAACACTCGACAAAACACTAGTTTTGGAAAAAAAATACAACGGAGCGACACGACTCTTCCCGCGTTCCCGCCAAAACTCCAACTACCACATTGGCTTATTCCAGATTTTAGACTTCGGGAAAATTAAGAACTCTCAGAGATGCAGGATTCTTCACGATGTTTTCCTTTACCGTATGAAGCAATACGATATGTGCGTAGAAAAGATGAGCTGCGTGAGTTTTGACCAACTGTTATTTTCAATCTTGAATTAAATACTGACCAGAAAGGTGTGCGTCCGGAGGGCTCCTTCGGTCCGAGGTCGTTGAGTGTCGCGAACAGAGGGAAGTAAACAACACTGAAGGAGACATCCCTAGCTGCTGTCGCTGTGATACCTTTGTACAGGCCGAAAATCCCCCGCTCCCTGAGGAGTTTCTTCGTCAACTCCAGTGCTGTGGTTCTTACGAATGTTTTACCCTCTGAAATAATATTATTGACTTGAAGATACAGGCTTGCATTGCGGTCAACATTTTTTTTTAGATCTACGTACTATACAGTTGAGTCAGACGAGTTGGTAGCCAAACGTATATCTTTTATCAAAGATAGATATATTTTTATGTGAAAGTAATTATACGAACGAAACGCTCTCCTCATGGTACCTAAAACTTTGGAGTACCAAAATAAAGTCCATGGCATCGTTGCTTTGTTGCTCAATACTTTCAGATATTCGATGGTTAGTCTTAACAGCCCAGTAATTTTTTGTGACTTATGGAAGAAATATTTTAAGGTCAAGGTGACGCTAGTATCACAAAACAAAAGAATTTTTGACGCCATTGCAGCCCAACGATGCAAAAGAATGTAAATCTGACACTAACCTTAATCTTGAATGAAAGTTTAATGTCCAGACAATAATAGAAATAGCATAGGTAGGTAGTTAAATGGGCCTTTTGCCAAATTTTCTTATCAGACTATAAACACATTTTTCAAACGAATTCGAATTATTTTCACTTCAAATCAGGTTTAAAAAAGTGTTTAATGTAAAACTCAATCACTTGGGCGATCGATCATGATTGTGTGAGAAAGGCGGACGTAATTTTTTACCTAGCTTCATAAGAAGGATGGATGTATCGACGTCACTATATATGTATATAAAAATATTATTTAGAGTAAAATCACAGTAAATGCAATGCAGCAGATTTTAATATTGGCATGTCTAAAACTTTATGAGCTGTAGCGTAGTTTTGATTCCCTCCCAGGACAAACATTTATATGTATTTTATATTTATAATGTTTGCTTTGTAAAGTAAGTACCTACGTATTCTACGCGTTCATGTGAATGTGATATGTTGGCAGAATTCCCCTTGCCAGTAAAAGTAAAGTGAGCAGCATAGTCTGGGGGGGGGGGGGGGGGGGGTTGCTTTGCTTACTTTTCCCCATGCTGACGTAGCCATAAATATAACTTTTTTTAATTTATTTTGAAAAAAAAAAAACTTGATACGTTTAGTATAAAATTATTCAACAAAAAAAAGACAAATATTTGGATAACGATTATTTTGGATCCTGAGAATACTAACTATTCACCAACCACCCAATGGCCCGTCACGTCAAAATATAAGCTGAGCAGACTCCTCCATCCCCTTTTGGTGCTTACATAAAACACGAATATCATATATCGAAATACCTATTTATTTATTGCAAAATAAATAATAAACAATGGTTACTGACCAGCTTTCGCCTGTGCGGCAACTCTGCCTGCATCTTGCATCTGAATCTTAAGCAATTCCATCGGAGTGGTAATTACAATCTGACATGCTCCGGCTAACCCGCCGGCTACCATTTGACGAAATACGGGCAATGATCTGGAAATTGACATTTGGAGAGAAGACTGATTTAAAATTGTAAAGACTGCCTTATAGTGACGCGGCACAGGTCCTGATTGTGTGGCACTTTATCGTTTGCAATGGTGTCCACTACCACAAACTACCGAGGTTTAGTGAAACGACCACCACTACTACAGGCTGCGTCAGTATAAGTCAGACATAAATAATGCAATCTCTCTCTTTGGGTATGGCTGATGGCATACATTATTACTTTGTCGTTTCCTTAAAATGGTCGTCACAAAAAGAGATAAAGTATAATTTCCTATTACTCATAACCAAGTATTAGAGATACCTACTTTAACACCAATTACTGTGATCAAATGTAATAATACCGACTCTACAAAATGTACATGCAAAAATAACTAAACAAAATAACTAAATCAACAAAATAACAATGATACAATAAAAATAAAAATTTAATAACAACATATACGATACTGCTAATATCTAAGCTGTTATTTATTGGTTTCATTACCATAACATAAACAAAAATAAAAACTTGTCAGACAGTGAGCCTCCCCTTCCGTTAAACAAATCTAAATCCTGGTTCTGAGCCAACAGGGTATCGATTTGCACAGTGTTCTCGGTTTCTCTTGGCATATTTCCCTATTTTAATCTTGTGGATCCGCCTTGGTCGAATTCATGTCTGTTAATGGTATAACACAAGAACGTAATACAAAAGTATAGACATATGAGCCACACCATCAGAAAATAGTCCCCATAAAGTAGCGGCAGTGCAGCAGTTTGGCTGCTAGATACCTTGTTTTATGACATTGCCGAGTAATTTAAACTTAAAGATTATTGAATTATTAGTAAGTCTTTTTTTGTTATGTCATTTTATTATATTTTTTTTTTTGTGTTGACATATTTTATATTGACAATGTTTTTTATGCATATATTGACATGTTTGTATGTTGACATACCTTATTTTGACATTTTTGTTTTTTTTTATTGATTGACATGTAATCAGTGTTTTAAAACTCACATAATGACATACATATTTGAAATTTTTGACTTGACTTATAACATTGGTGTTATCAATAAAATATTTGTATTTGTATGAGCCTGCTTCGCATTCATTAATATCGCCGCAACAACACCACAGACTGCCATTAAACATTCCACCCATTTCGCTGGAGCTACTATGCCAGCGACCCAGAGCTACTTCAGGAATCTGGGTCGATTCGTGTAGATGCTGGTAAAGGGAAATGCAGAATACACCCCAAGCGGGACGTCAGTGCAAGACTTATGGGCCCCCCTTTGAATAAGAGTAAGAAAGCGGTCAAACACAAGCACATTTATTAGTATGTATATGAAAATGGTATGGCTTAAAGTGGTCAGGTTTTAATTTTTCGACTCAAGTATATAATATTTCTTACCCGTCTTTGAGTGTAAGGTAATGGCGAAACATATCGTTGGCAGCTAGTTTGATGGCTTTCTCCGGCGTGATGAGGATGATGTTGACCGCAGAGCCGCGGTACATGCCGAAGTACCCTTCTGCCGCGTAGGTCTTTTTGAAACAATCGAGCCTGCACAGTTATGTAAGATAGTTAGGAGCGACAATGAGAAGAAACAAGTGGACACAGTTTCAAAGGTCAGTGGATACAGTTATCAATTATATATACCAACATAAGTTGAATGTTCGGTACTTCATATCGTCGGTATCTTATTCGGAATAATTCGGATTATCATGATTATTTCAAAAAAGGAGTACCTATATAACTAAATCGGTTCAGCCGTTCTCAAGTTATGTTTGGGTGTCTGAGATTGACCTGCTGGTAAAGGAAAAGATTGCGAGGTGGTAGTAAAGTATTTTCAAGTAGTCGACTAGCTAGTTACCACAGTCAACTTGAAAATGTGCCCATGGTAAAATGGAAATTAATATATTGTCTATTTTTATAAAAAGTATCACTTCTTAAGAGATTCTGGCTGTCCGATAGTGGGATGGGCAGTGGGCAGGGTGGAATTAAATCGTTCAGATTCCGATCCGAAGTGCGCTCTCTAAAGTTTGCCCGATAGAAAACCGACAAACAAAACATTTTCCGTGAAAATTGTCATTTTAGAGAACTCTGTATTATTTACATTTAAAATGTATTAATTGACAACTGTCGCAGGAATCAAATTGTATTTTACAAATTATAGTTGTGGTTGAGTTTAAGCAATACAAAACAATTAGCTATATATTAACTTTGGGGTCATTCAAGTAATACGTAATAAAAATTTTAGTAATTATATTATCACCTCCGTTTCTCTTTTCAGCAAAAAAAGCAAAGCTTTTACTCCCCCCTGCTATGCTTACGTAAACATTGGTGCAACTAGCAGCTTAATCTCTGTCACGCGACCTAATTGTTCAAGAACCTCTCTACACTTAGGCCAAACGAGGAATGCCAATAAGAAGAAAAATAAACAATCAACATATAATTATGACATTGGTGACGTTATCACCATTAATTCCCCAACCTCTATGTCAAGAAAAATAAGCAAAGCAAGCCCCCAAAATCCCCGTTGGCGCTTATGTAATACTTGTTCTATAAATAAAATATAATACTTCATATCGTCTCTATGATTGAGACAATGTTTATATTTCTGTCACATATACCTATAGATAAGCATGGTGTGTTAATTAACATGGATGATTCATTTCATTAAGCTACCCAATCGTATTACGTCTCCACAGTAAAGTTATGATAAGAATTTCGTCACCGTTTCGTCTGTAAGGTCAAGGAGATAAGAGTTGATTGACATTATCCAAAATGTCACAATATGATAACGTTAAACATCTCGATACTTTTAATTGAGTTGCGATACAATATATTGAAATTTCGGGTTATATGCTTTAAAATAATATAAGCAGAAAAGGGATACCAAAACTGACACCGTAAAAAATCTGCAATTTTTTACATTTTGCTAAAGGACAATAACGTTTTTTTATGGAATAGATGTTTTTTTTCTTCGTTTGTTAGACATATACTATATTCGTTTGCGATTACATTAGGACCGAGTACGTACGTATAGATTGGTAGAGTAATGAAAGTAAAGCCGTCGACAAATGAAAGGAAGAAAGGCAATGGTGAAAGGACAAATTAATAATTACTTACATGCTTTTGTACTGTCTCTCGCCATTGGAGCCCACTGTTTGGTTCTGCAGCCGAGTCTTGACCAGGTCCAGCGGGAATACGACCGACACGCCCACTATACCGGCGATACCTCCGTTTATAATCTTCGGAAGAAGACTGTAATAAACAAATCATTGATTAAAATACGAAATACTCATGTATTATTTTGAGGATCATGCATTATTTTCAGTTAATGTTTTAAAAAAATATCCCTGGGGCCGTATTCCAGGAAGATGTGGGACTCTTTGCCGGAATCTGTGTATCCTTAAAAGTACAATATGGGTGTTTTGAAATCAAGAGTAACCAGGTTCCTTCTAGGTAAGCCTGTTCCATCTAGAGCATATCGTTGCTTAAGATCAGGCAGGATGTGGTAAAATGCGAAACTATTCCGAATTAAAAAATAAAATCCACCACGCAGGCAAGTGCAGTTTGGTAAATTTCAAACACATCACACGATGTTTTCCTTCAACGTTTCAAGTAAGCAGCAATACACACAAAACTAAGTTCTGACAGAGGTGCGTGCTGCGGCTAAACCCAAAATCTTATAATTTAATTGATAATGTATTAGTTTAGGACTAATACATTATTAACTACCTATACTATTATAAAGAGAGAAGATTTGATTGTTTGTGTGTATTGAATAGGCTTCGAAACTACTGGACATACTTTTTATCCCTGTATTCCCACGGGAGCGGGAACTACACGGGTGAAACCGCGAGACGTCCGCTAGTCTTAGATATACACCCCCCAAACTTGACGCTCCAAACTCCAAACATACATTTTACGTTTTGTAGCGGGTAATTAAGAACATAGAATAATATAAACTATTTAGTTTATTTTTCTAATTTAAAAACCAAATTGTATGTGAAAAACATGGTTGTTCTATAAGAAGGCTTTGGTATTTATAACGTGTTTTATTTCGTATTGTGTCATGTTACGAAATATTTAGTCTATTCACTAAATAAATCAATGTTTTTTGAAATTATTAGCAAGGTGTATACTGTATACACTGCTCTATAGTTTAGCTGAACGAAGTGAGAGTTCGGATCGCATCACTACCTACCTAGTACCTACGTACTAAGCTCTAGTACCTACGTACTTAGCTAGTACATTTATGTCACTGGCTTTGGTCTCTATTTACAGTACAAAGTATTGCTATGACATTCATTTTATGCAAGGCCATTTAATCATGTAACATAATACGAGAATACCCGTAGAGTTTTAGTAGACTTTTAAATACATTGCAACTGTCATTCGATAATAATAATACATCTTTTTTCATTCGGAATTACCTCGAACGGTAGCAGATAGGAAGACTTTTCCGCGAGCAAGGTAACTCTTTACGTCTATGCATGTGGTAGAGTAAATAAGATTTAGCACTTAAAAGATAATTCTTATCAGTGTTCCTGCTATAGATGTTTGCGAAATCAGATTTCCTCGGCAATATCAGACAGATAAAAGAGCGCTTTACGTAAGAAAATGTCGCTAAGAGAGATTCAGTACAATAGCGGCGAAAAGTAGATATATAGAAACTCTTTATTGTGAACACCAGAACTCTTAAAATCAGAAAGATTAAAAAAATGTTATATATAAAAGAAAAATAAGAGCTAGTGCCCAAAGGGGCCGTTCAAGTATTACGTAAGCACCAAGGGGGGGTGGGGGGGTCTCTGTTTTGCTTATTTTGGATGACATGGGGGGTGGGGGGGTCTAGATGATGATTACGTCATCGTTAGTTATTTAAGTTTTTTCGGGGATTCCCGCAAATAATACATATGCGTAGGCACTCGCTTTGAGAACTGATTAGGGGAATTACCGCGCATTAGGGAAATTACCGTGCGCTATTCACTTGTCTAATAATTCATTCTCGTGTCGGCCGGCTGCAAGTGCGCATCTATCAGTATTGTTTTGTTTGGATTCTAAACGTATTGTAAGCATTGAAAGTTATCATTTGTGTTTATGTTGATGCAATTAGCCAAAGTTTAACGTTTTAATTATTTAAATTTAAATATCTTATTAGAATGTCATATCATATAGACAAATCCAAGTTATACCAAAAACTGTTCGAAAGTTTTAAAAAATCTCATACTGGGACGAAAGTGCAAAATGTACAAAAGTTAGTTAACGAAGTTTGGCGAAATTATAAATTACAAGCAAAGTCAGATAAGGAACTAGATATTATTGTATCTAAGAGAATTGAAGAAGAATTGCAAGCGGCGACTAAAAATAAATCCAATCTGCTTCATTTTTTTTCCAAGGTGAGTAAATATAAGTACAAAGTTTCTCTTTACGTTCTGTAACAATTAAAACGATTTATGAGTAAAAAATATGATGGCCTATCTCAAAGTAAAAAGGTAAATGATTGATATTTTATTTCTTAAGATCGACTCCGGCAATTGGTCACAAAATACACGGTGTTTTCAATATCTGTATGTGAAGGGTTTCTGTGGGGAAAAGCTTTCAATAATATTTAAACGCTGGTTTTATTAAATACGGTGAATTTATGTAGCTTAATAAGAGAATATCCAGCAGAACTCTTAGAAATTTTTCATTTTTAGGCAACGTCTTCTACCAGTAAACCTGCAGAAAAAACACAAATTATACAGCCATTTTCTAACATTGAAAAACAGAAAGAAGATAAAATTAAAACCGGCAATGAATCACAAGAGCAACGCGAAAATAATAATAATGCAGATAAACAAAGAGCAAAACCTTCTCAAGAAGCTTTGAAAAATAAGATTACTCTACTCGAAAAAAATCTGAACGCTTTGTATTCTGCCAGAGATACTATGCCAAATTGCGCTGAAGTTGATAAACAGATCATTAAGTTGCGCGAGGAACTAAAAACAGCAAAAAATACTTTAAACAGGAAGATTCAAAACGCAGTTGCCCAGAAGAAACACAGGGATGGTATGAAAAGAAAGTTAGAAGATATTTGTCAGGAAAATCCTGAAATAAAAAGAAGACTATCTCTGAGGGATTCAGTAGGACATCCTAAACTTGAAAGCGATCAACCATTACTATTGAAAACAATTGCGGATATAGCTTTATTTGGGAGTGCATGTGATGACAGGAGACGAACGGAATCTATTCACAGCGTAAAAACTCTTGACGAAATCACACAAGAACTGCGTAAACTAGGATTTGACATTAGTCGCAGTGCGACATATCTTCGTTTGATTCCCAGAAAATCGAATTCTACAGAGGGACGAAGACATGTATCGACAGTCCCTGTTAGGCTCATTCGTGCTCAAACTGATCACCACAAGAGCCACTTAGATAGCAAGTCACATCGAGAAGATCCATAAAAAAGTAAACACGCCCACAGAGGGAAAAGTTAGACCTGTAAGAGTCGCTGCTCGTCGTGCTAATGAACTGATGTGCATTATTCAAAATTTAGAGCACCAAGATGTTGAATGGCTCGATGAGAGTGACGTAGACATTCCAAAATCGGATGAAAGTGAGCAGACTCACAACACTGAGCAGCAATCCAATGTCATCGATAACTTAGAATCATGGATTCAGGTTTCATGGACTGAAGACTGTTAATGTGTTCCGAAAATATTCTTTATGTTAGTTATGTTCTTTATTTCTGATTATATTTTTTTGTCATTTACTCTATGTGTATCAGTTAAACCTAATATTTTCATGAATTTTCCTATTTTAAAAATAACAATATAAAAAAACATTTATTACTAAAAATGTTTACGTAAGCATAGGGGGAGGGGGTAAGTGCTTTGCTTACTTTTGATGACAAGGGGGGCGGGGGGGTAAAAAATGGTAAGAAATCTGCTCACGTAATACTTGAACGGCCCCAAACTGACAGCCTTATCACTAAAAGCGATCTCTACCAGGCAACCATAGAACTGTTTTTTTAATGGTTGACAAGTTGACAAGGTGTTTGAACACAGCTCACCTGATGTTAAGTGAAGGTGGTCGAAGATAGTAAAGCACATCTAGCCTGGAATGCAACTGGCTCTCAAGTGAGGCTGCCGGAACACACCGTTAGATGCTTGGCGACAGATTTTCAAGTTGAGGGTGGTAGCTAACATCGATGTTAGCTACCACCCTCAACTTGAAAATCTGTTCTGTGTCTGGGTGTACTGTATGTATTATAAGTACATATGTATGTGTAAAAACAATAATAAATAACAAACTAATATTTTCTAATGGAAAATCTACATAAAACTGTGTAAAAATTTTGTATAAACATTACTGAAACTTGACAACTGCTAAATATTAGCAAACATTAAAACTAGCTCGTAATGTATCAAGCTAAATCTGTATGTATATGGCATGTCATTGTCAACTCTATTGTGCTCAGCAAATAGTGTTCAGCTAAACCATATATTTAAACAAGACTTGTCTAACCATAACAGACATATAGCTAGCAACTAGCTGTAATTATCCAGTGTGTAAATTGATGAACTGTAGTCAAGGCCACTTTTTATTGAAGCTATGGAAATGAGTTAAATTGTAATGAAATTGGTGAAGCATTTTACTCTTCTCAGAGAAATATTTTCTATTATGTGTATTGCCAGAGGGAAGGTCTAGAGCTCTAGAGGTCTAGAGGCTATTTGGACAAATCACCAGTGTATATGTTTGTTAGTTTATTTGCTTAATGATAACTCGCAAGCCATTGATCCATTAAAATAATAGCTAATTCGGTCTAAGAATTCTTGGATGTTATAATTTTACAACCTTTCCCGTCTGTACTTATGCTGTAGTACTTGGTTGCCTGGAAGAGATGAGAGATGCCTGGTTTTTAGCGATAAGGCCGACACTTGTGGCATTAGCTCATAAGATTTTTTTGTTTTCTGTACTATTTTTTTGTATTTTAGGTGTGTACAATGTCGTACTACAGTTTCGATCTATATATCTTATTCTAAATATAAGAGTGAGGAATCTAATTTCTCAAAGTGACAAACAAAGTTTTGAGTGACTATTATGGTCAAACAATTTACTGGCATTAATCATTAACAAAACAAAAACACTAAACAAAGATCATTATCAATATGTTGGACCCATACAACATAAAAACTTATGTTGAAATCAATAGAATTGTAGCACAGACGTAACTGAAGGTGTTGATAGGAAAAAGTTCAACACTAATCAATAGTCATTCAGCTCAGTGTACCAAAGAGTAAGTATTTGGGTCAAATGGCAATGGCTCCATTGTTAAATTGAGTGCTATAAGCGGGTGATGAAGGGGAATCATTGAAGAATATTTCATAGTTAAGGGGTCGTCCATTAACCATGTAATGTTTTCTAGAAACTTTTTAACCCCTTCCCCCACCTGGTGATATCTGGTGAGGTTTTAGACTATAATCCAAAATCACGTGTATTTTACGGGCAACCTTTTTTTTATAAGAGACTAGATACAACTACGAATAACTACAGACAAAAGATACAAATTAACATACAGACACAACAAATTTTAAATGTCAGTAAGAGGATTATCGCTGCATTGACTAGTGCATTAGAAAGAAAAAAAGGCCAGTGCTCAGCAATTGATCACAACATCACATAACATCAGGTGAGCTATGTTCAAACACCTGTTAACAGTAAAAAAAATACAGATATATATATCTGTGGCCATTCATTTATAACGGCAATCACAAGTCATAAACTGTCTCCTATTTCTCTAAAGTACATAATATATCCCTTCTTCTTCAATCGGTCCCTCATTTCTGAGGATTGTGGTTACTGGAACCTCTTAGAAGAGGACAATCTGCCTCCATTGACTTCGGTCCGAAGTAGACCTAACAACCTGGTAGAATTAAGAAGAGGAGGTGGCTTCTTTCACTTGGTCAGACCATCATGTTGGCGACCAGCCTCATGTTCTCTTTCCTTTGGTATTGCCAACAATGACCAGCTTTTCAAATAATATATCTAACCCTCTCAAATCTAGTAAAAGCTCAATCAATGTTCTTATACTAGTCATTAGTATAAAGTTGGAAACAAGCTGACCTTGAGATATCAACAGATAACTAACAGGAATTATCTATGTTATGATGTTCATAATAAATAAGTATAATGACTACCTATAATTTCGCAATTTATGCTTATGCAATACAGCCATACTATAGTAACATGATAGAGGAACAAAATTTGTAAGGAACTAGGTATTTTTATTTATTGCAACAGACAAACATTCTTTTTGTTTGTTTTTTGTTATCTTTAATGCTTTGTAGTTCATATGTTGGCTTAAATGAATAAATGTAATAATAATAAAATGATAATGTAAGCATCAGGTATTAGATTATTTAATAAGCTTTTAAATTTATTTATTTGAAGCCTTATCATTAAATCTTCCCATATCGGAAATTTAAGTAATAACTACACAAGACTAGAATTATTATATGAATCCATTATTGCACTAGTAGGTACCTATTAAGCTACAAAATAAAACTCTTCAAGCTACTTACCTGTCGGCTGAACTGCTTTATTCATTTTACATAGCTTTTTAATTCTAGAGATGTATGGTTTTTAATGAAAAATTGACTGAATATCTGGAAAAATGTGGATGAAATAACACAAACATTTTAAACTTACGCGAATTTTTGTGGTGGTGGTGGCAACGCATCTTTTCCTTGGCTCATGTTGTCAGCTTATATTTTTTTGGAACTGAATCAAATAACAAACATTTGTGAGACGTTTTGCCTTCGTAAGACTATTATGACGAGGTGTTTTGTTTATCTGCTATTTATACGCTGATTGTTGTTTTAATAGGCAAGTACGTACATCATTTTAAAAATAGAAAAATTTGCTACTGCTGGACTGGATCAATAAAATAGAGCAGTCGGCAGTTGCCAAAGCACACCATATTCCAGAGCTGTTTATTTTGTAGGTTTAACTTTAACACACACGCAGCAATTTTATAACTACTACAATACCACAATTGATTGTACATACCTTTAAATTTAGAGAACCTACAGACAGTGAAAAGATAAATTGATTTATAATTTTTTTTACTTTAGAAAAATTCGCTATACTGACGAGTGCAGAACCCAACAGCTGATCTGACACTGATGGATGTCATATGTCACTTAACAACTGATTCACTGACACTATAGTGACACTGACGATGACAAACGTGCAGTCCGAAATGCGACAACAACCACAAAAAAGGACGTTCAACACCGGTCGATAACAACTTGCGGTCGGTCCAATCTTCATAGAAGTCTGTAGCCAACATCATCTTCGCTTACCATCAGGCGAGTTGGCTGTCAAACGCAAGCCTATATGTAATTTAAAAAAAAACTTTTCAAAAATGTTGAGTTGGAATAATGGCAAATGTATATTTTTTCTACCTGTGACCTGCGGTTTTATAAAATTATGCTAAATAAGATGATTAAAGGCTATGCCTATACTCAGGAGTTCAGTTATCTCTATATCACGTTTCATCAAAATCCGTTCAGTTGTGCAGTCGTGGATAGCTGAACCTGACGCCTAGATCTTTCCAAAAGATGTTTATTTTATCAAACGGGAAATTGATTAGGTTCGGTTCGGTTGATAAATATCTATTAAGATATCGAGTTGTATCAATAGCGTATTGTTAATCAATGTTTGCAATTGATGTGAACAGTAGAGAGTTATCCTTTTTTTTTTTTTTTTTTTTTTTTGCCCAGGGAAATCCTTAATGGATACCACCGGCTCCGGGGGAAGCACGGTGGTTATGTGGGACTCTCCGCCAAAATGGCGGCCTACCCACTAAAAACCCTGGGGTGTTTCTGCCTGACACCTATGTGCCGGGGCTACGGGAACGCTTTCGCACTCATCCGCGGCCCCGACGAGTAGAGAGTTATCCTAGCTTACCTTAATTAGATGATTGCACCTATCAAAAGTTATCAATCTGTCGGTAGGTACTTACATAACCAGCTCTCCAATTACCTACCGATCTCCTGCGGGTCTATCCCTTTCAAAGCTATTGTTCTTCCGTATTGATTTATATAAAATGTCCGATCACCACCGATTTGTATTAAAAGGTTCGACACCTTTGAGCAAACACATCGTGCACTATGGCTTTCAAGATTTTGGTAAGTCGAATTACAAAAATATACCTCAGTGGCTTTATTTGAAACACACATTATGTACAGGTTACACGGAACGGTACTACTAAGTTGAAAGGATGTCATTGTACCCATAAAAATGTGAAAAAGATTTACCTTGCAACCAGTTCTGTCAAGTTACGGGAAAATTCTTTTATCTGTTTTGTACATTTCGTCGAGAATATAAAAATATTAATTGTTTATTTACATGTAGTATATTATAGTGGATTATAGGTGGTTAGTAATTTTATATTTTAACTCATTAGTATTACAACATCTCCCGTCTGTTCTTATTATGTATTGTTTTCTATTCTTGGTTGCCTGGAAGAGATCGCTCTCAGCGATAAGGCCTCCTCTTTTGGCACTAGCTCATAAGATTTAATTATTTTTTCTGTAATTTTATTTTTCGCGATTTCAGGATTGGTCCCGTTGGAAAAGTTGTAACTTATACAATCACCTCTTTTCGATTTAGTAACTTTTTTTCTGTTTATATTTTATTTGTTGACGATATTGTTACCGTCGCGGGTCGAACCTGGATCAGATTGGCACAGGACCGAGGCAGATGGCGTGACAAGAGAGAGGCCTATATCCAGCAGTGGGAAATAGAAGGCTGTGGATGATGATGATGTAGATGATTTTATCACAAATAAACTATTATTAAGTCATCATCATCATCAGCCTTTTGTAGTCCACTGCTGGACATAGGCCTCTCCCAATACATGCCACTCAGCCCGATCTTCAGCTTTTCGCTTCCATCCACCGCCAGCTGTCCTACGTATATCGTCACTCCATCGAGTCTCAGGGCGTCCTACGCTACGTTTGTCATTATTAAGTGTGATGTGTTAAATGACTAGCAAAGTCCTGGGTTTTTGCCCTATTGACTTTACTGTATTACTTAATACAATATTTTAAATTGTTAGGTACTAGCCGTATGCTTCGTTGCTGCTGCTTTCTGCAGCCAGCCTAACAAGAGAAGCCCATCTGGTGGATGGGAGCCTATCACCTGGCCTGTCCCGCCGGCAGCCTGGATTCAACGAAGCCATGGAAACGGTAGTACCCAAGTCCTTGTTCCTTAATCACCCAGCATTAGACTAACACACCTATTAGCGTAGCGTTTCCTATAAATATTTTATCATATTACAACAAAATTACAAGCCCTTTTCCAATATAGGTAAATCCCACTAATATTTTAAATGTAAAAGTTTGAATGGATGGATGTTTGTTACTCTTTCACGCAAAAACCATTGAACGGATTTGGATGAAATTTGGTACCGAGGTAGCTGAGACCCTGGATTAAAACATAGGTTACTTTTTATCCCGAAAACATGTAGCGGGTAACACCGCGGGGCGCAGCTAGTACATAGTATATATTAAAATCAATATTCACCATGTCATAAATTCATAGTACCTACTAATAAATAATAGCTAATATGTCTATATATCCGGATCAGAACAGTTTTTATATACTACTGCCCTATTGCTGGACACGGGTCTCTCCTCATTGTGAGAACGATACTTAGTCCACCAAGCTAGCAGACTTTACAGAACTCTCAATATGAAGGTTTTAAACACGTTATTTTAAAGAAAAGCTAATAAGTGTAATAAGCTAAAAAGTGAAGCTAACGACATATCAATATAATTATCATACTATGCAAGGCACATCTCGGGTACGTAAGTATAGATTGCGGGCTCCAAAAAAAAATTACAATCTTTTCAACTTGATGAGACGGTGCGACGGTAACGGCGCCGCATCACCAGAGTAAGCCAGAGTTTTTTTTTCTTTGGTTTTGGCGTCGCGTTTTAGCATTTGCCAGTGTCAAGTATTTATACATATATTTTCAAGTTTCAAAAATTTAATAAGTGCCCTCGTAGCTAAAGTAATAGTCAAAGTCCAGTCTTGGTCAAGTACAATTCGTGTCAGTCAAGTCCAGTCATGATTTAGTAAAGTAGTGGTGACTTTACTACAAAGCTTCGATGGAGTTTTGGACATTATATCATTTTCCCCACACTCGCGCTTGTAATTCGGCACTTTATAAATAAAACACCACCATTTTTATGCATAAATACTCGACAAAACACTAGTTTTGGAAAAAAATACAACGGAGCGACACGACTCTTCCCGTGTTCCCGCCAAAACTCACTGTCTAAGCCAGAGTTAGTCTTTATTCTTACTGTTGCGAACATCCGTGCTGTACGTTACGTTGTTCGGCTATATTTTCCATAAGGTCTCCGAAGGCCAAAGTTAAACTACAGCGGAAATCAGTGACGTTCTTGTTGAGAGTGGTGCTGAGCTGTTTCATCCAGCGTATTGAGCTCCGTCCTTATGGTCTCCTGTCCTCTTTTTAAGTTATCGAGTTTCAAGTTCAGCTAACATTATCTATTTTCCTCCTAGATCTAAGTTCAGATGTGGCGGGAGCGGTGGCAGCGGCTAAAGCTGCCGCAGCAGCGGTGATGTCTGCTCAGAACGACGTAGCTGCAGCGAAGCACATGGCGCTTGAACAGCAAAGCGCTGCTAATGCTAAAGGAGTAGAGTCTGCAAGGGCGGCTCATAAGAGGTAAACATTTCGCTTTTATTTAAAAAATATTAATGAGATAATCAGTTAAAAAACCGTCTTCTAATTATTTATTAATAGTTCGTAGACAGACTTCTAAATAGTATAAATGCAGCTCTTTTTAAGTCGCTGTCTTTATGCCAGCTTAGGTACTTCTTATAAACAATTCTGACGAAACTATAAGGTTTTTATAGTTGCTAAGAAACTGTTAAAACAGTCAGTAAAATGATGTTCTATTACAATGCATGACTATTATCTCAAATTAAAGAACTAAAATGCGTGTTAAAAAGCTATACAATGTACCTACTTATAAAAAATTCTCAAAGATGTAAGTTTTACACACCGGGTCACCGAATACCCATTTTCAATTAGCTACAGCAGAATACGACGTGTCCGCGATCTTATCTTCTCGCACAGATTCTCAAAGATTATTCCAACAGCGAAGAGGCGTCTCGCGTGGCCCGAGCGCACGCTCTGGAAGCAGCGCAGGCCGCAGTACAGGCGCAGGCGCAGCTGGCCGCAGCCCGCGCTCGCGCGGCGGTCGCTCAAAAGGTGGCAGCAGCCAGGGAGGCCGCCGCGGCTAAGGCGATACAGCGCGCTGCGCATAACCAGGCCGCTAGGCTGCAGAATGCTGGTACAATATTTTAGTATAGTCCACTACTGGATATATGCACAGAATAAGTTATATTAGTAGACAAGATTAATAAATGGCATGAAGTTTCCGCAGCTTATTTGGGAATGTCTGGCTTCCAATCCGGAGGTCCTGGGTTTGAATCCAACAACACGCACCTCTTTTCTAAGTCCACGTCAAACGGTGAAGGAAAATTTCGTGAGGAAACCTACATGTTCGTGAGTTCATAAAAAAAGTTTGCGAAGATGTGTGAAGTCTTGAAGTCTAACCCGCACTTGGCCAGCGTGGTGGACTACTTCTCACAATGAGACCTCATCTTCTTCTTCGGAGTGAGACCGTTTATAAAGAGGAAAAAAACAGGGCTGATTCGGGTGGTATGATATACGGTTCTTACTACAAAATGTATTGCATTTTTATCAGTATCTTTTTACCAGTAATTACCAATTTACGTAATAGATACTTAGTAATAAATAATGTATAGGTAATATACAGATCTATGTAGGCAGCTTGGTGGTAGATTTCCTTAGCAGAAGGTCGTCTAGGTAGGTACCACCGCAGTACCAGATATTCTGCCGCCAAGCAGTAGTGTGCAAACATTACTGTGTTCCGGTTTGAAGGGTATTGCAGCTAGCGAAATTACTGGGCTGTTGAGACTAACCATCTAGTCTCAAAGTAATGAGTGCTAAAGCAGCGATGCCCTGGACGTTGTTTTGTTACTCAAAGTTCTGTGTATCGCTGCAATGGTCATGGGCAGGCGTTATCTCTTAACATCAGGAGAGCGCCTCGATCGTCTCATTACTTTTACATAAAAAAAAAAAAAAGCTATGTCACAAAGAAATGGTATCGTCAAGCTATATGTAAGTGATAAATGTTTTAAGGTATGATTTCCTTTGCAGACATTGAAGCATTGAAGCTGTCAGTAATCCAAAGCACAGGAGCTGCTGGAGCTGCCGGGGCAGCGCACCACGCTGCCACCGCAGCCGCTGTGGCGCTACGCCCTTCAACCCTTGACTGGCCTAATCTCGGGCCCTGGGCCTCCGCCCCTGCACCTTGGGCCTGGTCTTAAACTCTCCAAATGTTCAGACAATCGCAATTTCCTCAAATCACCACGACCAACGCCCTGAGGACCTATCTAATTTTTTAATACGTGGATTTTATAATCGCTGCTATCCAAAGTAGGTATATATGGATGGTTGCTGTATATCGATTATAAAATCGATAGCATTGGAAGATTTGGTACTCAGGATTCAGTGTGAACTGAGAAGATTCAGAATTTGAACTGGAATTATCATAATCTGAGTGTAAAGGATTTATTTTAATTCCTTCTACTATTCTCAAACTCTAACAGTAACATTACTGATTATATTCTATGATGAGGTTACCATTCTGTTATTAGCTATTGTTTTGGAAGGTGAAAATATGTTTGATATGTTTTCAAATAGGTAATAGGTAGGTATAGATAATATTTGCAGAAGGTTACCTTTCTAATGAACTATACCTATTAAAACATATAATTAGGTTTAGAATTATGTTTAGGTATAAGTCTGTATCAGAACAACTCTACAATAAACGCGATTTTACAAATAGGTATATAAGATGAACATTTATGCGTACCGTGTGTTTTTTTTTGCTGAATAAAATATGATATAAAAATTATCTATCATTTTATTGATTCCCTAATGCATTTGACATCAATGCTTTAAAATAATATGTTTGTCGAATTCATCGATTGGTTAGGAAAACTTAACGCCTGCGCGGTTGTCAGGGCAACTCGAGATGCGCCCATCTGAATCCAGCATCTTTCATCTGTTTCTATTACGTAAAATGTGATCTAATTGTTTGGATACGAACAAGTGATGGATTAACAGAAGCAAGATGTGTAAGGTAAGACGTATACGATATTTTAGTTAATATATGTCACTGAGGGTATTAAGCATTCTATTACAGAAGGGTGTGCCTAAATAATTCAGGTTTAATCAAAAGTTAGGCGTTTATAACAGGGTGTTAGGTGCTCGGGCTCCTCATGTTTCAACAACTTTATATTATGTCGCTTGGGTTCCTCTAGAAAGAACATTACTGGGTAAGTATACACCCCAGATATAGGCAAGAAAGTAGAATGTTTATTACACTTATGCACCTAAGTATACCGTGTCCTAATCAATACCGAATAATTTCTAAATTGTTTTTTTATAATGTTAAGGTGAAGCGGTGGCTTTTCCATCTCTTGCTAGTCATATCATTGTGTCGGAGTACATTGGCTCGAGCAGATGATGACAAAAACGGAGATAAACGCAGACGAAACTTTTCCAATCCAACCTACTACAATGTTGGAGGGGTACTGTCAACCAACGAGTCTATAGCGTTCTTCAAGGATACTATCTCGGTATGATCTTTTCTAGTAGATTTATTTATTAGCACATAAGCAATGCATACTTTTTTCTACGTCATTTACCTAATTCCATTAGGTAAGAAAATACCTACAAACTTTTCTTACCAAATGAATCCATACAAGTAACAACTGGTGAAACTAGGGATGAAAACAAACGCTCAAACAACGGAGTTAAGCGCTTTTCGAAAGAGCTACATATTTTGCTATGATTTCTGTGCTTTATTTCATTTGTTTTTATATTCTACTTTGATGATTTATGATTGACATGTACCATATTCTAATTTCAGATTTGTTTATTTTTAATATGTACCTATTAAGTAACGTGTGTAATGTGAAAGTAAAATTAATAATAGTAATGTTAATATAATAAACAATCAATAGGTCAAATAACATAAATCATACATGTCAATATAAAAAAAAACTAACCGCCCCTACTGAACTCAGTGCAAAATAATTAAACATATATCTACTATAATAATAACACATTACAAAACAAAAATTTGATAACACCAATGGTGAAAGTAAAGTAATTACCTATTCATTTATTTTATTTCAGAGCCTCAATTTCAATTCAAACTATGTACCTCGCGGAGTGACGTACCATGATTATTCCATACTGATGGACCCAAACCCGATAAAAACAGCACTCAATGTCTGTAAAGATCTCATAGCTCACAGGGTATGTAAAACAAACGATGACAATCAACTTCGTTTTTGAAGAGATCTTACGCAGATTTTTACGTTTTAGGTGTATGCAGTGGTGGTTTCTCATCCACTCACAGGAGATTTGTCTCCAGCCGCTGTCTCTTATACGTGTGGCTTCTACCACATTCCGGTTATTGGAATATCCTCCAGAGATTCTGCTTTCTCCGACAAGAACATTCATGTATCGTTCTTACGAACAGTTCCACCATATTCCCATCAAGCAGACGTATGGGTAGATGTACTGAAACACTTCAACTATATGAAGGTCATCGTCATTCATAGCTCTGATACCGACGGCAGAGCAATCCTGGGACGGTACGTTTTGATAATAATTTATCTGGGTTGTAAATCTTTTATTAAAACGTCTTTTTTTACAGCTTCCAAACAACATCTCAGAGCATTGACGAAGATGTAGACCGTAAAGTTGTGGTGGAGCAAGTGATAGAGTTTGAACCAGGATTAGATTCATTTAGTGATAGACTGTCGGATGTAAAGAGTGCTCAGGCCAGAGTTGTCCTTATGTACGCCAAGTGAGTATCTTTCTTAACTCTCATTTTCTTCCGAAATTATGCCTAGCATTAAGATTATTTTTTGCTTTATAGTAAACAAGATGCAGAAATAATATTCCGCGACGCGACGTTTTTGAATATGACTACAGCCGGATATGTGTGGATGGTGACGGAACAAGCATTAGATGCAGCAAATGCGCCTGAAGGTTTGCTTGGTTTACGGCTTGTCAACGCTACCAACGAAAGAGCTCATATTCAAGATTCTATGTAAGTGCCACATTTTTTGTCAAAAAATATTTTCGTCAGATGGTCAAATAATGATCCTTTATTTTTCCGTGGAGTACAACATTGGGTTCTTCAAAAGCCGTTAACAGAATCTTAAAAAATCGGCATCATATTTGTAGTGCCCTTGGTATTGCAAACATCCATAGGCGACGGTGATTGCTAACCATGATTGCCACCTGTGGCATAAAAATAAGATCATAACTTCATACGTTTAGAAAACTAATGTTATTTACTTTTTACACTACATTCATCAAACAGGATAGTTGAAAACAGATAGCTCTTAGCTAATGTGTTTGTAGTTTTTATAATGCCCTTCTTGTGGATACCCATAAAGAGTTATTGAGTGTTATTGCAGTTATGTTCTCGCATCAGCAATCAGAGACATGAATAATTCGGAAGAGATCCACGCTCCTCCATCTGATTGCGATAATTCCGGGTCGATATGGACCACAGGCCGCTTGCTATTCGACTACATTCGCAGACAAAAGTTGGAAAACGGCGAAACTGGATACGTGGCTTTTGATGACCACGGGGATAGGGTACATGCAGAGTATGATATGGTTAATGTTCGGGCCCAAGGAGAACATGTGGCAGTTGGAAAATACTTCTATTCAAAGGTAAGTTTAAGTTATTAGATGTTACTTTATAAAGTAATCAATCGTAATCTTTTTGTTATTTTTTTTTTGTATCAGGAGCTGCAAAAAATGCGGCTAGAGTTAAAGGAACACGAAATTATATGGATGGGTCGCAGCCCTTCTAAACCAGAAGGCTTTATGATACCTACGCATTTAAAGGTGGGGGTATACGGATATTTTAAAGGTTTTTTTTTATTTATGTAGTAGGTATCGTTTTCTGACATATGGACGTTTTACAGGTGTTGACGATTGAAGAAAAACCTTTTGTTTACGCTCGTCGTATTGATGACGATAGTGAATGTTCTACAGAAGAAATTCCTTGTCCTCATTACAACGCTAGTGAGTCTACTGGTATGAAATAAACACCCCTTAATCATAAATGATCAATGTATCTCTTTTTTTCAAACCTGTGGTTTTTTTTCAGACCAAATGTATTGCTGTAAAGGATTCTGCATGGATCTGTTGAAATATCTTTCCAAATCAATTAATTTCACTTACTCGCTGGCTTTGTCACCCGATGGCCAGTTCGGGCACAACATTATAAAGAACTATTCTATACCTGGAGCTAAAAAAGAATGGACTGGACTTATTGGTAATTTGCTGTAATTGGCTGAAATATTAACTTTAGCCAATTGCGGTAAACATTAATACACACTTTGATTTGCAGGAGAATTGGTATATGAACGCGCTGACATGATCGTGGCTCCTCTAACCATCAACCCTGAGAGAGCAGAATTCATCGAATTTAGTAAACCTTTCAAATATCAGGGCATCACTATACTAGAGAAAAAGGTAACACTCTTTCTCGAAGAAATAGCAAAATAGCAAATAGCAATAGTAGAAAAATACATGCAAGAAACTCACTGATTGTTTGATTCCAGCCATCACGGTCGTCGACCCTGGTGTCGTTCTTGCAACCCTTCTCCAATACTCTCTGGATTCTGGTGATGGTGTCAGTGCACGTAGTGGCATTGGTCCTGTATCTGCTTGACCGATTCTCTCCGTTCGGAAGGTTTAAGCTGGCCAATATTGATGGGACTGAAGAAGATGCTTTGAATCTTTCAAGCGCCATCTGGTTTGCATGGGGTGTTCTGCTAAATAGTGGAATTGGCGAAGGTAAGAAATATTTTAAGACACGTTAACATTCACAATGTTCATATTATATAGTTGATCTGTGTTACGATAAGGGGTTATAATATAATTGCTGTATATATTTCTAGGAACTCCACGAAGTTTCTCCGCGAGAGTACTCGGCATGGTCTGGGCAGGATTTGCAATGATCATCGTAGCCTCTTACACTGCTAACTTGGCCGCTTTCCTTGTCTTAGAGCGTCCTAAAACAAAACTCACTGGAATTAACGACGCGAGAGTACGTTAAACATGATTAAATTACATGACTATTAGTTGGATTGGATTGGATATAGCGTAGTAATATTATTTCATTTCAGTTGAGAAATACCATGGAGAATTTAACCTGCGCTACGGTGAAAGGCTCTGCTGTTGACATGTACTTTAGAAGACAAGTGGAATTGTCCAACATGTATCGAACCATGGAAGCAAACAACTACGACAACGCAGAACTTGCTATTCAGGACGTCAAGCAGGGGTAAGTTGAAAGCTTCCCATAAATAAGACATGAAAGTACTCTGACCAACACGACCTTTTCAGAAAACTAATGGCATTCATCTGGGATTCCTCGCGACTTGAGTTTGAAGCGGCTCAGGATTGCGAGCTGGTGACAGCGGGAGAACTGTTTGGAAGATCTGGGTATGGAGTCGGTTTACAAAAGGGATCTCCATGGGCAGACTTGGTTACTTTGGCCATATTGGACTTTCATGAAAGTAAGATTAAATCAATAATGTATGACGATACGACGTTTAAACTAGAAAATGTCGGCCAAGTATAACCACTAATATAATCATTGTAATTAGGTGAATAGGTTTTGTAACTGAACGGTATTAACATTAGTAGGTACCTATATTTTATAAAATAACTGAACTGTTCAGATTGGGATCTATACCGTAACGTAGACCTTTGCCCGGGTTTTGTTAAGTATTATTTTTATAAATTTCAATGTTATTTTATTGCATTATTGGCACTATTTTTGAAGCTTGCTTGCTACAACTTTTACGATATAGCAAAACTATAGGGCGTTAGAAAGACACGTTTCTGGAATGGGGATCTGATCTATTTACTTGGACAGCCGCCATAAAAACAAAATGAAAATAGAGCTTTTACCTAAAGATAATAGAGAGCGACCGCGTAAGCTAAGTAATTCTATAACGCCCTTTGTGTATGTAGGTTCAGAGCACTAAACACGAAATTTGTTTTGAAGAGATATGACAGACAATGTTTTTTTACAGGCGGTATAATGGAATCATTGGATAACCAATGGATTCTTAGAAACAACATGTTGAATTGCGAAGAGAACGAAAAGACGCCGAATACATTAGGACTAAAAAATATGGCAGGAGTATTTATACTAGTGTTAGCTGGCATCATCGGCGGAATAGTCCTGATAGTAATCGAGGTGGTGTACAAGAGGCATCAGATCAAAAAGCAGAAACGAATGGAGATAGCCCGCCACGCGGCCGATCGATGGCGCGGCGCAGTAGAGGTAAACAGAGCCAAGGCCGAAGCCGCTGATAGCTGTTTCTTCAACAACTACAAACACCACATTGAGAGCAAAATATGAAATTTTGATATTGAGATTGCAAATGACGACGCGCACGCTTTAATGTAGGTCAGGGATAGCGAACCACTTATCAATATAGAGACCCTTCCCGTATTTTATGAACTATTTAAACTAAACAGATTTTTAAGACCGCAGCGTCTTTTTGCAAATAATTTCTAGTGTTCCTAAGACTGGTGCACGTTAGGTTCGCCATCCCCGATGTAGGCTTTAAAACTATTGTTAACGACCAATATTTAATCAAAATAAAGTTTTCATGTTCATTTAGTTTGTTAATTTCAATCAGTTTTCCCCGCTGCTTTTGTTTCGTGGATCACTCATCTTGCTGGTGCGCGGGTAGTAATATCGGTGTCGTAAGTAGACTTGTATACTTTTTTGGTTCTAGTTACGTTGTAGCTGTTAAAGTTATGGGATGTTTCAGAAGCGCAAGACGCTGCGTGCTTCGTTGCTGCCGTCTCAGAGGAGAGCCAAGTCGAACGGAGTGAAAGAAGCCGGCAGTATCAGTTTGGCGGTTGAGCGAGGTGCACGTCGACGCGATGAGCCCAGAGTTCCTCGCTACTTACCTGCCTACACTCCTGACGTCTCGCATCTAGTTGTATAACTTCATTCGTCCTCGTGTTTTATGAATGTGTTTATTAAATATTCGTGTAGTTGTTACATAACGTGTGACTGTGTCACGATGTTGTGTTTAGTAGTTAGGAGGACAGGGTAAGGTCGCGAAAACCTACCTATTTATAGTTCAACACCATTATAGCTGTGACTAATGTAAGGAATTGCGAAGGCACTAATCACTTATGACTATCGATATTTTTTGATGTTGTTGGCTCAATCTTAATGTTAGTGTATTTCATATAATATGAATTTAATCGCACTAAGAATTGAATATGTAAATTCGAACCGTCGTTATTTCATTTTTAAATATTTTAAAGGCGTTATTTCATAGAGATCTACAGTGTGTTCTGATCATTTAGCAATATTTTAAAATAAATTTCATGTGCCAAACTATATACAAAACGATTGTTATTTTTGTGATATTATTGAATTAGCTGTGAGTTACACGTAATAAAATATGATAAATTTACATTTTCTATTACTCGCAGAAATATAACCAAATTATATAAAACGGAAGTCTTACCCACCATAAATGAAAAACTAATTTAACACATCTATATATTTACACAAGAAATTTAACAGTGCCATACGGGAATTATACATTGTACCTTATTTTAAGAGCTATGGTGCTCGATGAAACACACTGCTGAAAGCAAGCGAAAATGTTACATTGCCAGGATAAATACAGAATGGCAAGAATCGGACGCAACTGCAAATCCTAGCATTGACACCACACTGCGTCCAGTCAAATCTTTGCATCGATTTGAGTGAGTACAGCATGGGATGCTGCTGTCATTGTCAGAACTTGCAACAACACCGACCACACCTTACAAGACGAAAATTATGCCACAAAGTATACATCGAATACGAGAAACATGGAGCCGTGGCAGAAAGCTGTGAACTTGTGCTTTAATACTGTGTTAGAATGTCGGGCGACTATGTCGCTAAGTATGACCTATCAAACTGGTAACATCTTAATTAAACAGTTTCCAAAGCCTACACTACGTAAATATAAGTGCTACGTGAATGAATTGCATTAATTAAATATCGTCAGTTGTAGCACTGTCGTTAAAACTATCTTAGCGGCGAAACTAAGGTACCGAAGAGTAAATTCATATATATTACCCAGGAATCGACATTCCGCGGTCGGAGTTTTCCATTTCTGGCGACATTAACGGACCACCTCATAAATACTAAACAGCGATAATTGTATGATATAAGTAATTAGGCAAAGGAAACACTTATTACATAAGTTCTACATATTACAAGGAGAGTTATGATTATATTTTTAGTTAACGAGTGTGGTGGTCGCACGGAGCGTCTAATCGGTGAATTTACGGTTAGGGTTACGGCCGAAGAGGGCGGTACGAATCTCCGGCAGCAACTGCTGTGCGATTAACTCCAGCCGGGACTCCAGGGTGTTGTTGATCTGAAATACATTCAGACAGTGTCACAAATTCTGCTGCCAAGCAGTCCCGAGGATGAACGATGTATGTGGTGCCCATACATCGACATCAGGCCGTGTGGAACAGTAGTTCCCCCGAGGAGTCCAGTTGGGGACTAGCGCTGTCGAGGTAGCGGACGAATGCGCAAGCGTGCTCGATACCTCGACTAAAAGTGTTGAGATGGAACACCCCAGGATTTTTAGTGGGTAGCACGTCATATTGACGGAGAGTCCCACATAAACACCCTGCCACCCCTGTGGCGGGTGGTATCCATTAAGGATTTTCCTGGGTAAAAAAAAAAAAGTTGCCTAGCAACCAACACACCGCGGTAACACCGCGGGCCGCAGCTATTAGTATATAAAAAATATATCAGTTATCTGGTTTCCCGTAGTACAAGCTTTGGGGCTAGATGGCGCTGTGTGAATTCACCTCATACTTATAATATGTCTATTTGTTACTATAATTTCTTAAAATAAAATTGTATTTCACTTTCAAACTATAAATACTTAAATTGTTGCCTGTTTTTAAAATATATTTCTAAAGAATGCATGTGAATATATTCACTTGTAAGTATTATGTATTGTGTTAATGTAGCTGTAACTTTTTAATAAATTCAACATCCTTTATCCCTCCCAGACAGAAAAATGTGTCAATTAAATCTTCAACCCAAGCTAGTATTATCGCTCGGGGCATTTAAACTTAGTAAAGATAGCACAAGTGAAAACTCTTTAGGCTTTTATGTGTTCACCTATTTACTTTCTCAATTTTTTTTTGTGTTTGTTTTCCATGTAAAATAAAAATTATTAAATAAAATACCTTGATGCGTCCCCTTGCAGCGACGAGCTCCACACCGCCGCAAGTATCGACGGGCAGCCAGTGCTCGGGGTCCACCTTCAGTTGGACGTCCTTCTTGATTTTATCTTTGTAGTTACCAGCCGCGCGACTTAGCACGGAGTCTACGAGTTTCTTGTCCTCTTCGCGGACACGGAGCGTCACTTGGGGCTCGATCAGCTGTCGACACATTTCAATGTTAGAACTTAGAACTAATGGCAGGTAATCTCAAAAGCAAATAGCATTAGTCAAATCAAAGGTAATGCTATTTGTCATATTGTTTCCAAACTAATGTAGTTGGGAATTATAGCGAGAATGCATAAAAATATTCTGTTGCATTGAGTTATTTTCTGCAACTTGTAAATAATTAAAAAACTTAATTCCTTTCTTTTCAGATTAAAGTATAATAATATGCAAAAATAATTGTACTTTTCACTATATCTATACTATTATCAAGATCTGATTGTTTGTTTGTATTGAATAGGAAACTACTGGACCGATTTCAAAAATTCTTTCACAGTTGGGAAGCTACACTGTCTCCGTGTGACATAGACTTTTTATCCCTGTATTCCCACGGGAACGGGAACTACGCGGGTGAATCCGCGAGGCGTCAGCTAGTGTAATGTTATAGTGATTCATAGTGCCTCTTAGCAATCAATGTTGCACATAAAAGAAAAGTGAACAATAATTTTGAATTTGAACATATTTACATAAAGTTTTGGAATACAAAATTTTAAATGTAATATTGTATTTATAATGGTTAAGTATTATCTATTTAATTGGGTTTTTAATTTTCGTCAATTTTATAGATGGATGTGGTAAAAATAAATAATTTCATTTTATAAAGTTTAATTTACCTGGAAAAGCGCCTGCACAATGAGTGTGACGAGCAGGTCAGAATACAGCTTCTCATCTTTGGGCACCTCGGCCAGGCGCAAGCGAGCCGCGTCCAGTACATTACGCACGTGGTCTTCACGCACTTTGAGCACTTTCAGACGCGCTTGGTTCAGCATGTTCGAAGATTGGCTGCGAGATTGAACAAACAGTTACATCTACTGCTGTACTATATGACAAATGTCATTTAATTAAAAAAAGGTCATAAAATGTTTGTTTCTTTAGCTGATTGATATGATACAAAGTTATATTCGGTTTCAGCTGTCACTTACATAATAAGGTTGCTAAAATAAACTATAATTTTATTTATTAAACTAAACAATATCAATTTTATAGGTTGACACTTGCACATCTTGTAACCATAACCTTCCTTTCTGATCAGGAAACACTGTTTTTTTTTTAATTTTAATTAAATTCACACTTACTTTTATATTTATTATAAGTTTATAAAAAAAAGTATTCAAGTATTCTATCAGTTATCCGAGTTCCATACAAGCTTTGCTTAGTTTGGGCTCAGATGGTGCTGTGTGCAATGTCCTATGATATATATATCTAAGATAACAACATGATGAACAACCATACCATGATATCAAGAGAAAAACTTATTAGCATTTAATTGTATCAGCGCGCTGGTGCCAGGTCCTTCACATTGCTGGGACATGACAGGGACCCATACAATGCCTAGGACTTGCAATCAGGGACAGGTTTAAGGGGTGCCTTTAAATACAATACATAATTAGCACTCAACTTTTTCTGCCCAAGTTACCAGCCCTGCCTAAGAATATGATCATACCATCACTGCTTTGCATTGATACTATTTGCAGCAATGATTTAGATGTTTCTTAGCAGTTTTATCAGTTCAACATTGCATTGAATGAGACTAAGTTAGAAAATGTAATAATTATTTTACTCTATAATTTACTATAAGTTCATAAGAATGTGAGTAAAACAAGAGCAACATTCTGATTTAGTTTCTTATCTCTATGATATCTTTTATGCAATCATTTTTATCATACCATTCAGGCATAAGCAAGCTAGAGTTGACGAAACTTGATAAATTTGGTATTGCCACTTTTGTCATTCTGAAAATATCCTTAAAATATAGATATTTAGATTTATCAGCATTGTTAACTTTCAAATATTGAAATCATTTATATTCCCTACATTATTTTCTTTGTTTGACCAATGATTCAGATAATTTACTTAGATTTTAATATTTTTAATAAAGTATTTGATTTCAAAGTCATTCTAGCACTTCATATCGGAAATATACTGTCACATGACCAATTGGCAAAATTTTTATGTTGTATGTGAGTACAAGATTTACCTAAGTAGAATTTAGACAAATTGTAAATATTGAATATGAATCTACTGTAAAATTAAAAATATCTCTCATGTGTCTTTCTTTATCTTGCATTCATGACAATACTATTTTATAGAAAAGATTTTTCTATAAGCTTCCAAGGCAAGGTTCAAAGCCTTTTTTGTATTATGTATGTAATTTCCAAAACCTTTTTAAAATGATGTACAGGTATATATAAATATATATATATCTAAGCTAGCTTCAAACAATTAATGAAAATTTTACTATGAAAACTGACATGATTTATAAGTAATATCATAGGACATTACACACAGCACCATCTGACCCCAAACTAAGCAAAGCTTGTACTATGGAAGACAGGTAACTAATAATTTTGTAAATACATACCTATAATATATACAGTAGAGCATGGTGTTATATGGTTCAATTAAAATATTGTGAGACCACATCATGTCTGAGAGCTCTTAATTTTTTTGAAGATGTGAGAAGTCTCAAAACCCACATTTGACCAGAGCATAGGGTCAGTCTATTAAAACAGGACTGATTTGGGGTATGCATGTATGCCAAAATATGTACAACTCCTTTAAAACAGCAAGCAGTACAATCATGTGCTGTTTGTTACTCTGTACATGAACTTAATTAAACTGGACAGATGTACAGGCCAAAACCTACCTAAAATTGGCTTCTGGGAGATAATCCACATTCATGGATGATCATCACAACCACTAAAAGATATATCATGTAAATCTAGGTACCTAAGTGGATATTTTTGGCTATTATATGCAAGTATTATTGAAGATGATATAAGACTTGGATAATTTTAGCGATTAGATCTAGTATTGATAGTTTAAGTGACCTACATCTTTTTCTGTAGTTCAACCTGTTTTTCTTTCTTCTCGTAATATTCCATGATCTTAAGTCGCTGCTGCTGTACCAGACGACCCTTCTCAATGTTGAACTCTTCCTCGGCCTTAGCATCGATTTCTTCAGCCTTTTCGTTGGCCTCTTGTTCGATGAAGGCCATCATGTGCTTGATCTGTTACCATAAAACATTAGTCTACTGTAAAAATCATCATCTAGTAACTAGATCGAGCATAATTATTGAGCTTATAACCGAAAAGTAATTCGATTAATCTCTGTCTCGCCCAAGCAAGTACTGAATCTCCGATCAATTATCCTGACAAATCCGTATCGACGGGCATTCGTGAATCGTTTAGACGTGGAAATTCTACAAACGTACCTGCTTTTGAACATCTGCGTCGCTGAGCGCCATGGCTGATAGTTATTATTTAGCACCACTAACACGAAAAACTACCGTTAAAGAGCCAGAAAATTAAAAACTGGCCCGAAGAAGTAAGACGACGCCTATCAGACGTGCTCCTTCATTGAACAATCATATGATCTTGGTGTTGCCAAAAAATTATAGAAGTCACGTCATGTATCAGAGACAACAAACGTTACAAAAAATATCTTAGAAACGCTTATGGAATGGGTTTCTATTCATTGAACTGCCTCATAAATAAAATATACATAGGTATATGGAGTAGTTAAAAGTCATTGGGGGTACTTTAGTCACGTTTAACTCTTTTATTATTAGGTGGTAGTAATACTTCGACTTTGACGATTTAAACTTGTAATGTCTTGTTCATATTACGATACGAAACATCCTTTAATACTTCCCAACTAATTCAGGTATGTTCAATTGTTCATATCCATTTATCCGAGCACATTAACGCGACGCGTGACCAAAATATTGTTGTCTATTTGATCCAATGTACAAACATTAAATTACTAATTAAAGTGCCATTTTGAAAGCGTTAGTGTTATAAATAATTGATTTTGGAACTATGGCTAACTACTAAGTTGACTCTTTACGTGCGTATACGTTTTAGTTTGCTCACCTGTGATTGTATGCCGCCTGGACTCTTCAATACTTTTTGCTGATGAGACATTAGCCAAGAAGTTGATAAGAAGTAAAAGAATTAAAAAATGTCCAATAAAGGCCAGAAAGGTAGACAGGTTAGTTGACTGTTCTTTTACACACACTTCTCATTTAAGTTGGACTCTACTATTCGGTTTTATGGATATCATTTTTCGTTACTACTTGATGGGCTAGCTAGATAGAAACTGCAAGTCAGCACTAATTCTAAATTCGGTGAATAAAGTACCCTCAAATAGAAATAAAACTTTTTACATAAAATAAAAAGTGGTATAGTCTGTAAGCAAGATTTTTAAAGCATAGAGAATCTATACAGTTTTTCTAAATATCAAGTTGATATTTTTTTCTTTAGGCAAGTAATTTAAGTACTGCAGTCATGTCATGCTGCAAACTTTTTAAATAGTATATGTCATTTTAAATGATATTTTTGAATAACTTACTCAGAATTGTTTCGTTTAAAACACCTAATTGTATACGCATTTATATTTTCAATTTTTTTATTCAAAATTGATGTGTTATTTTATTAGAACTTAAACTACACATTGCTATCAATTTCCGCTCGCTTTCAACAATATGGCCGCCAGTTGTTTAGGGTAATGTGGCGTTCGACGAAACGGAGTGAAATTGTTAAAACATTTATTAGTGACGTAAAAATGTATCAAGTTTTCAGCGTTTTATAGCAGTGTTTTATGCTTAGACACTTTCAAACACATTTTGAGCTGGTGTATAAAATTTTGAATGCACATAAATCGTCGTCAAAATTGGACAGTCAACAAACTTTTGTTTATTTCATTGGAGTGGATTTATTTATTTCTGTAGAGAATACTCGATTATGAACCATCTATATCTGAACTGAAATTGTGGCATAAGGACTGACGTCGACACATTAGGTAAATATCTGGACTTAACTAATTTCCAAAATAATCATTTATCCAGGGTCGCCATTGTTTGACAGGACTCTACTAAACCATCGTAAAACACTGATAAAGTAACTATAGGTACTCTATCTGTTGTTAATAACAAACGTTATCTCATTAAATGAATAAGACTTTGTACGACTCAAAGCGTATGCATAGATGCACTAATAACTTTATAGTTTTCTCTCATGAGTTTGAAGTCAAATAACCAGCAGTCAGTTGTTACCAACTCATTGCCGCAAGTATTCAGGCAATATCTTTTATTTTGAAACTATTGTAACACAGAATATGCGAAAGCTAGAGCCAATAGTTGGTCTTATCAAGGATTTGGAAATGTTTTGCTTTGGGCAATGCTTGAATACATATTACAAAAGCATACTAACTCTTTGTTATTTTGTGTTTGATCACAGAGTGCAAATGCATTTCATTAATAGATGCATTGTACTAATGTCCAGTCAAGTTAAGAGAATCATATTGCACATTGAAAGTGGAACTCCGTTACAGAAGCATTTGGTTGATTTTCTCTGTGAAATGTTAGTACACTTCTAATTTCTAATTTCAGTGAGTCATAAGTAGTGAAAGAACAGTTATTGTACTCAGAAACAATAGTTATTTAGTTTAGAGAAATTCTAGTATCAAACTTATAAACTAAGATGTCATTTCTTTTGTTATGTTGCTATGTGAATTTGCTTTCATGTAGGTTACATTTTCATTGTTATTACATTTCCTCGTCATATTAGGTATATAAGTACAAGGTAAAATCAAGATTAAAACAAAACCTTGAACAATCCCAAAGATAACCCTATAATTTTTAAAGATCAGGTCAGATTTTCATAAAATAGAGCTGAATATAGTTGTGGTCAAATCAGCTTTGAAATAAATAATTGGTGACTATTGACAAATCCAGAATTAAAATCCTATATAATTGTATTAATTGTCACATTGCTTTTTGACTAACATACATATTTTGTAATGAAGAACAGCTTAGGCAAGGAGAGTAGATATGGCAGACAGTTACAACTTAATTTATATTCTAGGTGTTGAGAACAACTGATTTAGATTAAATTCAAGGAGAACTCTTAAAAAGTGTCTATGAGAACCAATCTATTTGAAAATTTTATTATTATTATTTTAGCCCACTTTGTCCCACTGCTGGGCAAAAGCCTCTCTCCCTCCCTTTCACGCCTCTCTGTTTGGTGCTACTGAAGTCCACTCCTTGTTGTGGGCATCAAGCTCATCTTTCCATCGTCAGAAAATTGAAATTGTAAAATAAATTTTAGTCTAATTTTATTATGTATTGTCAGATCACTTATTTTGTACATGTAAATTAAAATAAAACTAAAAACAATAGAACATTTTACATGGTTCCCACATTGCTTAGGTTATTTCCACTATCTTCTGTCTATTATCTATAATCAAGATAAATTATATTTTGCAAATAAAAAGTTTGTAATAATATTATTGTCATTATCATTTATTTGTTTTTGATAACATTAAAGAAGTTGTTTTTATTTTTTTGAGATACTGTATCTTACCATGCTAGAAACAAACTATATCTACAGACTGAAGGATTTCTTTCAAATTTGAAAGTATGTTCATGATTGTTATAATGGTATATGACCAGTCTACACTACTGGGACTAACTCCGAAAGCTACAGCCGTTGACTGTAGATTTTTTTTAAATAAATTCATATAAAAGAACATTTCACACAGCACCATCTAGCCTCAAACTAACCAATGCTTGTTTCTTTCTAATAATATTATTAGTAACTATGTCGATTGTTCCTGCTGCTCTGCGGATCACTTAGCAGGGTTCGCTGGCTTATTACATCCTACCCTATATTACTGGACAAATACACCAAATAAAAAACACAATGCTGCTTCCTAAAGCTTGTGTTAATTGTTTATTTTATCTCAAATAAATTTTCAAAATTTTATTGTATCAGAAAAAAATTAATTTATAAGTTTTTAATATAAGCGTATGTTATACAGCCTGTAAAATGAAACTTAATTGTAAGTATATTATTTCTAGGCTAAAATGTACACTAGAAATGTACAAATGTTATAATTATATGTAAACAAAGAAATTTTAAAATTAAAATTAAACCAAAGTTTGTACTATGGGAAGCAGATAACTGATAGAATATGTTTGTATACACTTTTTTGTAAATGCATACTAATAATATGTACCTAATTGTCAAACCCAGACAGAATAAACATTTTAATAAAACCTATTTTCTCAAATTCTTAAGCAGTTTGATTGATATTTGTATTTTAACTTGAAGAGGCCATGGGCAGAACTGATGGCCGATGGGGCTATAAAGGTCTTAAACGGAGAATATGGACCGGCAAGCTCAGTGCAAAGTCCACCCACAAGGTGGACAGACATCCTATTAAAGACCACAGGAGCATTGAATACAAGCCACTTCCAACCAGTTGTAATGGAAACCAATGGGGGAGGCCTTTAGTTTTAGAGATCTGTGGGGGAGGCATAAGAATAGCAGTGAATGTCCTATGAATAAGATGATAATGGCAGTGATAGTAATATTAAGTTTGTTGTTTTCCAGGTTATGGCAAACTTGAACTTCCAGCAAGCGCCGAGAAGCCTAGCGAGCGGCGGCGTGGGTGGTCGCGTGAGCTCGGGCTTGGTGGGCGTCTCTGGCCATGTGACGCCCACATTTGGCGGCGCGCTGTCTCCCAGCCGGAGCAGCGCGGCGATGCCCAGCGCTCCGCCCTCGATGGCCTCGCGCGCTACGCTCTTTGGACAGCGAGCTTTCGCTGATAGGAGGGTACCCATGCCGACGACATTATCGCAACCCAATTCTAATTCTATGGTAAGTATATCAACAGAATACCCTAGTAGATGTAACATATCTCTGTTCCACTATTATGTCTAAATAATTCGAATGTCTTTGATGAATTATTAAACTTGTTTTTTTTTTACTAATGTGGGGTTAGTCACGTTTAATTATATCGGATACTCAGGCTATCAGTACGAAGTAAGACGAGGCTGCGCGTGCGTTGTACTCAGCTTTGTCTCCATGATGAATGCCGAATGTGGTCGAAACTACTACTACAGTCGCAGTATTAGACGTGAGCAATCCCGTATAACTAAAACAAAAACGTGTCAATACCACGTCAGTGTCCATAGTATATAAAAATGTAAAATTAGCGACTTGCTTGATATAGACTTTTGTAAACCTGGAAATAATTATCTAAATAACAGTGAAAACTTCATCAAATCCCCTTCACATATTAAAACTTTCCTTTATTGTTAAATGCTTGCATTTGACTACCACCAGGTGTAAACCAGCTTAATATTATCTGTCCTGATAGTTTATTCTAATGCGTCACAATTTTACTAAAATCAATTTATTAAAAAAAAAACTAAAAAAAATAGCTTACGTTTTTGGACACCTTGAAAAATGTCTGTTACTGTCATGTAGATGACAATTACTAGGGACTGCTATGGTACATCATATAATCATATAACTTTTCTGTTAGGTAGATGACAGATATTCAGACTACTATGGTACATCACTTGCTGTCATATAGATGACAAATATTCAGATTCTACTATTGTACTCATGGTAGTTTTAATATAAATGAATAAATAAATAAGTATATACATAATTATATAAGTACGTAATATCCTTAAAAATCGTACCCGACGCGGAATATAAAAATCCATTAAATCTCATTTTGTTTAGTTCGTTACAGCAGAAAATCTGCAACTCATCTGCAATCTGCTATTTTACAACTTAATTATTTGACGGTATAACTAACAAATTATATGACATCAATACTTATCTAATAGTATTGATGTCATATAATAGCCTATGTTTCTAATCCAGGGTCCCAGCTACCTCCATACCAAATTTTATCCAAATCCGTTCAGTAGTTTTTGCGTGAAAGAGTAACATCCATCTGTCCATCCAAACTTTCACATTTATAATTTTAATGGGATAATAAAACGTATTCTAAAAAAATTGGTCTAAGTATACACACTATCCAATCTACTGTTTTGGTTTACAAATAAATATTGCCATATCTAGGTCAGTATTTGGATTGAAATACAAACAATCTTTATCAGTTCATTCTATTTGTGATTTTCTTCTAAACTGTGTGGTCTAGTGCTTATATTACCCGAGAAGGCAATCGCTCATAAGTATTGTTCAATTTTATGTTTTATTCAATTTAAATTTTGCTATTCTTCAAGTTTTACGTTGTCTTATGTATGTTCATGTGTTTTTAAATGTCCTAATTCCTAAACTACTAGGATTCTTTGTAGTGATGATAGCTCAGTGGTTAGCGCGGTAGGTTCGCATGCCGAAGGGCGTGGGTTCAACCCCCAACAATGAGCTTGAGTTGCCGGTGAAGGAAAACATCGTGAGGAAACCAAAGCATGGTGGTAGGTACTTTAGTACTCGGCTGGCTAGCTACCACCCTCAAGTTGAAAATCTGCCGTTGAAATCTAACGGTGTGTTCCGGCAGCTTCACTTGAGAGCCACTTCCATTCTAGGCTAGGTATGCATTACCATCTTCGACCACACCTTCACTTAACATCAGGTGAGCTGTGGTCAAATACCTAGCCTGTCAACCATAAAAAAAAAACTAGGATTATTCCTAATGTATTTTGGCTAATGAGAATTCTATCGACGCTGCTTAGCAATACTTATTTCATAGGATAAAATAATATAACTTTACAGTAATGCCAAAGTGCAGAACGCGACAACCAAAATTAACGTAATTTTTTTTTTAAACCACCATGGCTGAATTGATATCAAATAAATGTACATAATTATAATAACTAAGTAGTAACTTAATGGGTTTAATGTAAGTACCGTTTCGTTATTATTTTAGTAGGATATAATTTATTTATTTGCAAAGAATTATTGAAATCAAGGAAAAATTGTAACTACGTATTTGGGCGAGCTCTGGCGAGCATAAAAGATGACGAATGGTTTCTAACTGCAAATTTTTTAGTGTTAAAACTGTTTCTCGAGCAGTGTGACGTCTTGTGCGTTATTCTTTGCTGCAACGTATATACCTATATACATATTTTTAAACTTTTTAACCCTAGTTATTTACCGAGATTTTTTTAAACTTGCGTAATTTTTAACGTGGCTCTTGGAAATTTCTTTGTAAGCGGCTACACTTTACATTTCAATATTAATAGAATAATAATTTTCAGAATCGAATTAGTCCGTGAGTATTAGAGCCGTGATAAGTCTTTCCACTCAAATATCCATATTTTAGCTTTGTCACGTTTCCGCGCGTAGAAAGACTTTTCTCCGACCGCGGGGTAAGATATAGACTTCTCCACTACGTAACGATAACGAAAGTGTGTGATTTGTGTCCACAGTCGAGTATGGGCAACTTGTCTCGATTCAACGCGGGAAGCAATTACCACTCGGTTTTCGGCGAGGGCGGAGATACGTCGACGCCGCCACTGCTCGACCTGAGTGAGTTCCCCTCGCTGACGGCGCGCGGTGCCGGCGACCAGGCGCCCGCCGCCGCGCCACCGCCTCCCGGCTCTAAACCTTACGGTGAGTGCACCGCGCGATACAACTCATGTGTCACAAAGCGCGCTTCACTAGCCGCATTTCACCAGCCATGTCACAAGCCGCGCGTGTCTAGCCACGGTTGACTATCTGTGCTCACTAATCATGCCTCACAAGTCATGTCATACCGCTCCTGAGCGAGTTCCACAGAGCGAAGAGTTTGTACAAAAACTTTAGTATTAGCATCAACTTGCAGATTCGTTTTGACCAGGTTGATCGAACAACCAATAGTTGTGAATGATGTTATACTCTCATACTTCGTAGGTCATCTGTGTAGGATACAAAAAGTGTGACAAAAAAAGGTGATATTTCCATATTTAAACCCAGAGCTAAGGACTACTAGGAGCTACTTTGGGATTATTTTTCTTTTAAAGGACAGAGGAAGCGATAAAATTAAAATAAACGAAATTTTAGAAACGGCTCTTCTATTACTAATTAACTTTGCAAGAGGAAAACTGCCATCTAGTGGCGCTAATCCGAATATTTTCGATCTGAAAACGTTTAGTTTATTTGCTGTACTGAGAAGCGAGCATATAAATTCGCGAGACAGCGCTCCCTGGAGTAAATGATGTTTTTTTCTTACTACGTAATTCTCGCGAATGAACTACCCATTTTTCTCGGGTTGAATATTAATCTGCTGTTATTATTTTGTTGTTAAAGCTTTTTACCGTCACCCCGCTGGGGCTTAATTCTCTATGGCCAAGTGCGGGTTGGCAGACTTTTGGAACTTTTTTTTATGAACTCACGAACATGTAGGTTTCGTCACGAAGTTTTCCTTCACCTTTTGAATTCAGCGGCAATACCCACATAATTTAGAAAAGACAGTGGTGCGTGCCGTGGGATTCTCACCTAGAACCTTCAGATTTTAAGTCAGACGGTCTCCCAATTAGGCTGCCGAAATTTTGTACTTCGTCTAAACTATAGTGTTCAATACTAATAGAGAACTATGTATTCATAGAGGGTCCTGATTACTTACAAGAGGTTGTGTTGGACAGTGGGTATGGTAAAGCAGCCTACATCCGAGCAGTGCGAGTTTACGATGTCGTCGGAGGACTTCCCCGCGCTACCGGGCACGTCGACGGGCGGCGCGCCGCCGCAGCCGGCGCCGCAGCCCGCCGACTACCCGAACGCCGGCGACAAGCCGCGCAAAGGCATACAGACTTCATTGACGCCTGACGGTATGCGAACATTTACCTCATTCATTATTTTAATAGGAGTACATTTATAAAATGTCATGTACATGTTACAATATTAGCAAACGTTTTAGCGGTGGTTAATTTTAGACATGTTATACATAACTAGCAGTTAAATTAACTTTTTTTTTTCTTCTTAAGATTTGCACGATACTTTTTCATTGATATACCTAGTCTTAAATTTTATAGTATGTCTTTTATATTAGAACATTTTAAGTATTATTTCAAATGTCGTCTCATTGTTATTTACTAAGATACTAGATACTACAGCGAATTAAACTACAGACAACGCATATAAGAATAATAAGATTTAATGTAATAGGTACCTATATCAAACAAATCAATTATAAACATCAGTAAGAGGAAAGAAAAAAAGGACAGCGCTCAGCTATTGTGCTGGGGATTACTCCGCAGTGATGATTTTCAGCACTAATCTATTAGGCGTCAGGTTTTGTTTAAATTGGAAAAATAATGAGATTGACTTCGGGCCATACCACACTAGCGGTTTGCGAGCGTCTTCAAAGCGGAGCGGGCACGCAGCGAATACGTCGCGAACACGCCGCGTCTGCACAGTGGACACGTGGCGATTACGCAACATTTTCGTCGCCTGTTCGCGGCATACAATACACTCAGTAACAAAATGGATTCCTACAATGAATCACTTCTGCTGGCGTTGTTACTTCGAAGACGCAGAAAACGAAAAGCATCAACGAATTTGGGAAGATCCATTATCTACTAATCGTCTTGAAGAGAGCGCCTACTTTGTGCTGTTTTGCAAACGATTAATAAATTACCCAAAAAGCTTTCGTTCGTAAAAAAGTCAGAAGGTTTTGTACGAGAATGTAAAAAATGCCGTTCTCTGCTCGACCGCGACGTATTCGTTGCGCGTGCGCGGCGTGTTCGTTGCTCGCAAACCGCTAGTGTGATAAGACCCTTAATCCATATGTTAAGAGAAAACTGCAGTGGTACCCGGAACTAAAAGTAACTAAACAAAGTCCAGGGCATTATTGCTTTTATTGCTTTGACGCTCATTACTTTATTGATAAATAATACTGGATTGATAAATAATGCGTAATTACCGGTACTTAAGTTTAATTCTATCTTCAATTTGCTATTCTATTTACTATTAACATTATATAATTATATTATGAACGTGTAGTCATTATGGATACGCTGACAAAATTTACACTGACCAACACTGCTATATATTTTACTTCTATCTCGTGCGTTGGTGAGACTAATCTTCCGTGATTTAAGCAAACCAAATCTGTGCGTATTTTTATAATATTAAAATAAAAATGCAGACATAATTACAAATTTCTGAACTTATCTATAAGCATTACTGGCATAGTGAATACTTGCAGATTTACTTATATTTGTACTTTTTGTCCCTAAGTCACTGCCCCTCCGAAGGAATTCTATGGTGGGTATAAAAAAAAAACTAAATTAATTAATTAATAATTATATTAAAGTAGTTAAAAATTTGTTTCTAGATTTTTATTTTCATTATTTAGTTTAATTACAATTTTACACATATTTGTATGCAGACTAAATTAAACCACAATCATTTGTTTAGTGTTTTCTAGCTGTTTTTTATGGTTCTCAGGCTAAGTGTTTTGACTACAGCTCATCTGATGTTAAGTGAGGGTATAGTCGAAGATGGTATAGCACATCTAGCCTGGAATGAGTAAAAGTGCTCTTAAGTGTGGCTGCTGGAATGCACTGTTAGGTGTTTGGCGATAGATTTTCAACTTGAGTGTGATAGCTAGCCAGCCAAATACTATAAAGTAGTTCCTTTACCGGCAGCTCAAGCTCATTTTTGGAGTTGAAGTCCACGCCCTTCGGCTTGTGAATCGACCGCTCTAACCACTAGGTTACATCGCTGCAAAATAATATGTTATTTTGACTAAGTAGGTATAGCTATTTGGCCAGCTAAAAATCATAGTTTTATAATATGTTTAAATAATTTCTGCAAAGATAATTGTGGTTACATTAATATGGCGTGCCAAAAATAGCTTAATTTACTTATCTGCCATCCCGCACTTGGCCAGCGTGGTGGACTATTGCCTTATTCTTCTTTCGATGAGAAGAGAACTGGCCTAGCAGTGGGCCAGTTTATAATAACAGGGCTGACTCGGAACTTAATTATACAATTCGAACAGTGACAAAAGACGCTAACGTTGTCAATTTCGCAGGCAAAGTGACGAATATCCCCGAGACGATGATCCCGAACCAGTTCGGCATCGTGGGTCTGCTGACGTTCATACGGGCCGCCGAGTCGGATCCCAGCCTGGTGTCGCTAGCCCTGGGGCAGGACCTGACGGCGCTGGGACTCAACCTGAACTCGCCGGACAACCTTTATCTCACCTTCGCGGGACCCTGGGCTGACACGCCTTGTAGGTGAGACAACCTTTAAAGTTTTACCATGGAAACGTGACATCATTTTACAATTTTTTCTGTTTTAACTACAGTCAGAATCCTAAATCTAGTAATCCCATATTAATAAAAAAAAATCATTTATCTCTGTGATCACCGTTAGCATAATATGCTTTAAGAATACCTTTATTGACAAACAAACATGAAGAAATACAGATAATAATATGTCTTAAAACACAGAGATACAAATATCAACGTTATAAGACCATGTTTGCATTGGCAGCTAAAACTAACAGTTCAATTAAAGGATTACAACTTTTAAAAAATGTAAATGAGACAACGCATGCCCATTGCAGCAAAACACAGAACTTTGAGTAATAAACTAATATCCGAGGCATCGCTGCTTTGGGGGTTTCTTTTCTTCGAGACATTCGTTAGATGGTTAGTCTCAATAGCTCTGTAATTTTGCTAGCTGTCCTTACTCTTGGCCAAACATGAACACAGTAATGTTTGCACAGTACTACTTGGTGGCAGGATGTCTGGTACTGTGATGTTATGTACCCAATCGATCTTCGGCATTTTTTTTTTTTTTTTTTTTTTATATTGTAGATAGGCTTGCTTTTGACCGCCATCCCGCCTGATGTTAAGCGAAGATGCGGTCTACGGTGGAGCACGCTCGCCTAGAAGAAACCGATTCACTCGCGACTTGAAGGAACCCAGACTATATTCATTGGGGAACACACCCACTCGGGCAGCTGATTCCAATGTCTAGCGGTACGCACGAAAAAGGTGGAATCAAACCGCTTAGTTCGAGCTTTTGGAACATCAACCATGAAGCGGTGACGCTTTTTAAAGCTCCTGGCTGTCCGATAGTAGAATGGGCAAGGTGGAATTAGGTCATGCAGATCTGAGGCGCACTCACCAAAATGTATCCGGTAGAAAACCGACAGACAAGCAACTTTCGGTCGCAGCGTAGGACGCCGTTAGACTCGATGGAGTGACGATATACGTGGGACAGCTGGTGAATGAAAGCGAAAAGCTAAAGATCGGGCTGAGTGGCGTGTCTTGGGTGAGGCCTATGTCCAACAGTTGACCTCGATAGGAAAAATATGTGTTGGCATGAAGTTTATGAGTTTACCCCCTCCCTATACCTAGATATAACATGTCTTAATTTATAAATGGCGCCTAATGTATGTATATGTTTATTATATTGCAGACCACAAGACATGGACTACCACGTGCCTCCCGAGTACCTGATTAACGGTTCGATCAGAGAAAAACTGGCGCCGCTACGACTGAGTCGATATAAGGAAGACCTATTGTTTTATTTGTTTTACTGTTTCGTCGGTGACGTGCTTCAAATTGCGGCGGCGGCCGAGCTGTGAGTATCTTAGCGCTTTACTTATAAACTTAATCTATGCTTAATTAAATTTACACTTACAATTTACAATCATTCTTCATAAAATATAACACACACCATTAAACCTCGCCTAGGTTTATCTCGATGTCGGGTCCTCTTCAGCTCTAGTTAATTTTAACTTTAAAATGTAATTTACAAGTTGATAAAGGTCACGGACCTCATGTCTGTAGAGTGAATATATTTAAAAAAAAAGAACAATCAGGAATCACAATAACAATAGAATAAGAATAGCAATATATCTAGGCAGGGCCGTAGCTACCGCCGTATCAATGATACGGGGCCCCCGGCCTACAGGGGCCCCAAAATGTTATCCAAAATCTCATTGTACTGTTTGTTTACTCACACTATATTTATTTACACAGTACTTATCATATTTTCTTCGACAAGAAAAAGATAAAAAGTAGTGTTAATGTGTTGTCTCAGCTACCTCCATACCAAATTTCATCCAAATCCGTTCAGTAGTTTTTGCGTGAAACAGTAACAAACATACATCCATACTCACAAACTTTCGCATAATATTAGTAGGATAAAACAAAATAGAAATTGCTGCCCGAGTGAGTGTTCCCTGATAGATACAATCTGGGTGCCTTCAAGTCGCGAGTGAATCGATTTCTTCTAGGCGACCGTGCTCCACTTTAAGCCGCATCTTCGCTTTACATCAGGCGAGTTGGCGGTCAAACGCAAGCCTATATGTAATTTAAAAAAAAGTGTCAATATAATAAAATGAAGGAAGCGGAGCGTCGGTCGTCCAGCCGCAAGATGGGTCGACGATATTGTCACCGTTGCGGGTCGAACCTGGACTAGATTGGCACAGGACCGAGGCAGATGGCATGTAAAGAGAGAGGCCTATACCCAGCAGTGGGATAAAGAAGGCTGTGGATGACGATGATGATAATATTAAAATGACAAAAAACAATACGGGGGGTATTGTTTTTTGTCATTTTAATATTATCGTCATCGTCATCCCGTCTCCCCCTCTAGTTGGTGTGTATAGTTACCGTAAGTAGCACGCGATCACGAGTGCGCATGTGCCGGTTGAGTGACCGTGGGTTACGTTCGTTGCAGATATAATCGCGAGTGGCGATATCATATGGAGGAGAAGGTGTGGATCTCTCAAGCGCCCGGCATGCCCATGGTGGAAAAAACCTCCACCTACGAGCGCGGCACCTATTACTTCTTTGACGCACACAACTGGCGCAAGGTACCTACAATATTTACAATACTAATATAATATTTATAGTACAATATTTATTTTTTAGCCTGAACAACTAAATGCAAGTATAATATAATAGTATTAAGAACTTAAATCTTTGGGCCGCCTTACACGTTCAATCATGATCACGATCCGCGATCCGCGATCCGCGATCATGATTTCAAAATTTCTAGATATTATGCGATCCGGAGCATCAGTCCGTCAATCCGCTTCGTACACGATCAGTCTGGATCGCGATCATTGATCGCGGATCGCGCGCTACGTGTACGGGCTGCCATTGAACCGGCAAGCGCAGCGTAGGACGTCCACCCACAAGGTGGACATACAACCTAATAAAAACCACAGGAACACGCCGCTTCCAACCGGTCTTTGTGGAAGTCAATGGGGAAGGCCTATGTCCAGCAGTGGACGTCCTACGGCTCGAATGATGATGATTTTATTTTTGTACACTTTTGACGAATTTTTTTTAATGGTAATATTTAAAATGACCAAGTGTGACCAATTAATATTCTAATTTTATTTTCTATTATTTAATTTGTATTTTTAATTTAAATTTACATTTAAAATGTTCTGTAGTTTTATATCATTTAAATAATTTGATTAAAATTGTTTGCCATACCCTAATGGGGTCATATGTCCTAGGTACAACATTGTTAAATTTATAAGCAGATGGACCTGTACATAAACATGTTTCAATAAAGTATTGAGTTTGAGTATGATGAGGAACTTACATCTAACACATCTGGCTTCCCGTATTAGTTATCAGCGTGTCCCGTGACACATAGGGCTCTTCCAACTGTTTCCACTCATTTTCGTCTCTAGCTTTTCTAGACAGGTAATATTTCTTATGTCGCCTCCAATATTTCTTATGTCGTCTAACCATCGTTTTGCCTGTCTTCCCCTTTTCCTTTTGCCATCGCGTGATTGCTCTGTTATAATTTTTGTCCATTTTACCTTACTATCTCTCGTCATGTGTCCTGCCCATGCCATGCTCGGTGAAACCAATATTAATTTCAATAAAATAAAAAATTCTTGGTTTCGCTATTGTACATGCTGTGTTATAACATTGCAAGCTGCGATTTTGGTCGCGTGTTAAATTCGGAAAACTAACTTTAGAAAAAGACGTTTTTTTTTTTTTCTTTGGTTTTGGCGTCGCATTTTAGCATTTGCCAGTGTCAAGTATTTATATATTTTCAAGTTAAATAAGTGTCCTTGTTATAGTCAAAGTAAAGTCTTAGTCAAGTCCAGCCCGTGTCAGTCAAGTCCAGTCATGCTTTAGTAAAGTAGTGGCGACTTTACTATAAAGCTTCGATGGAGTTTTGGAAGCAACACGAAAACTCATGTTTCACCACATTATATCATTTTCCCACACTCGCGCTTGTAATTCGGCACTGTATGAATAAAACGCCACCATTTTTATGCATAAACACTCGACAAAACACTAGTTTTGGATAAAAATACAACGGAGCGACACGACTCTTCCCGCGTTCCCGCCAAAACTCCCAAAAAAAAAAAAAAGACGTTTTGATTTCATTTTACTTTGTTTTTTTAAAAATCTTTTATTTATTTATATAGGGTTTAATACAATGGCACCCTTATAACAAAAAACTGTTCTGGGAAGTTTTTGTAGCGATGATAATTATCTCAGTGGTTAGGATAATCTGAACTAAGGGTGTGTGTTCGAACACCACCAATGAGCTTGAGCTTGCCGGTGAAGGAAAACATCGTGAGGATACCATACCATTGTGGTAGGGTACTTTCTAGGCTACCAAACTAGCCAGTCGAGTACTACATGTGCATTAATATTAATGTTATTAATTAGGTACTTTCTGGTTATTTGGCGTTGTGTACATGGTAATAATTTTTTGCTGTTTTGTTGGCAGGTGGCGAAAGAATTCCATCTAGACTACAGCAAGCTCGAGGGTCGACCGCAGTTGCCGCCGCATGTGCTCACGTAGCCCCGCACCGCCCTCTCTCACTCTATTGTAGTTTTGTTATATAAAAAGTACAAGTTTACATAAACTCTTTCATTTAATATCCTTTAACTTGGACATGAGAATATGTCGTGGTAGCAGATATCAAAAAGTATGCGTTAATTAAATAATAGTTATGAAATTTCTTTAGATTAAGCGACTTTTTTGTAAAAGCTACATTTGATGGAGATCTGCGCCTGTGCTCTTTTTTTAACAGACTTCGAAAAAAAGAGGAGGCCCTCAATTCGTCGCAATCTTTATTTTAATTAAAAATGTTCGCCGATTACTCGAAGACGCCTGGACCTTGCGTGTTGGGCACAAAGGGTGCCCTTTGAGCCCAACACGCAATACTATATAAAAACTATTAGACTATATAAAAGTCCACTATCGTCACTTATCACCTATCCTGGCTTAATGCGTGCATCACAACCGCCTTTTATAGCCATCTGCTGATCACAGGTTAGCGAGAGGAAGTTCCTGCGTTCATGGAGCGACGCGAGATACAACGTAACAGTATTATCACGATTAATTATTGAAGAGTGTAATGAACATTACGAAAACTGCCGCACCGCTTATTGTAGGAACCTTCTTGAAAAGTTCAACAGAATAAACTTTTGGTAGATATCGAGTCACATCCGATTGTGACTACCAAAAGTTATTTTAATATTCTATATAGGTTTGCATTTGTAGGATGTAGTCTAAGATGAAGCATGCTTACTTAGAAAAAACCAGTTTAGCGGGAAAATCACGCCGGCAGAGTTGAAGAATGTGGAATCGAAGCGTTCAAAGTTACTGGACAAAGCTATCTTTAAAAACAGGTAAAGCGTTTAGCCCACTTTAAATATATTAAAGTAGGTAAGTTGGGTTTTAGACACTTCAATCCAAACTTTAAAAGTCGTTGAAAGATTAGACCAATACGTTAACCTCATTTTTCTGCTCTCCTAAATGTTGTTGCTAATGCACACTAATATGAAATTCGTTGTGAATAAATAAAACCACGTCACTATAAGAAATTACAGTTATATTACAAATCTCAGGTTGTAACACGACTTTGTATTGGAAGAATTTCAAAAGTTAAAAATATATGCTAACTGTAAAACTAAACGCGCTATTATGCCGTACAAATATGAAAAGAGTTTTATCATATTTTTTTCTTAATCTACAAGACTGAAATATTATTTGACATGATGACTTAATTCTGTGCCCTATCATCAATCAAAGAAACTTGATATTGGGCTCCGTATAAAATTGTGTTTTGAATTGGCTATTCAAACAAAATGCAACTCTAAACTAAGAGGTTTAGGCTGAATAAGCAAAGTAAACGAGCATAATACCGAATAGATAATAAACTGCTTCACCAAATCGATTTGTCGGAGTTTTTGGAGAGACTTGTCAGGGAAACGGTTCAAATACCGTTACAATTTCTTTGATCGAAGGGGTATAATGCTTTGGAGAAAGCAGTGATTGCTTGAGTTGAATGTGTTTCAGTCTACTTCCTCGGTGCTGGATGCGGGCGCGGTCGGAGCAGGCGCTGCCTCGCCGGCCGCACCAGCGTTTTCCCTCATCGTAGGCTCGTCATCATTCTTGCCAGGCACCCACAGGCCGGACGCGACGCATCGATTCATAAAGTAAACGGCATCTTGTTCTGGCATTTTGGCGATGGTCGCTTGAAGCATCGGGACATCTTGTGCGTCGAAACACTTTTTCAGTTCCTGCAAAACATTACGATGCTTAGTGCAGTCATGATTCATGCTGTATATGCTTAACAGATTTGAGTACTGAATATTGTTATAAATGGGTACCAAATAATGTTATCCCTAAATTAACACATGTATCGAATGTAAATGAACACATATCAAATATCTGATACAACACTCAATTTCACTGCTCACGTTCCCATCTAGTTAAATTTGATATTATCCTGCCAATAATGCTCTTGCTTATGTCTGGAAAAATAGTCTCCTTAGGGTAGATGGTGAAACAGAGGGACTGTGCAGCCATATAATTACATTAATAGAAATTCTAGCATAAAACAATTTGTTGTGTGTTGATGATACTTACATCAGGTAATTCTTCGTAAACTTCAATAGGATCCAAGCCACCAGGTCCGAGCCTCGCATCTCTCTCTTCATCTTCTTGTTCCTTGATAGCTTCTTGAATCTTCTCGGCAGCACGCTTCCTGATCCTCGCTTTGAACTGTTCCAGCTCATCATCAAATGAGTCTTTATAGGTTTTCTCAGCAACTTGAATTCTGTTGAAGTATGCAAGTTAGTCAATTTGTTTTTGTACCAAGTAGGTATATGATATAAATAAACTATTGTTCACTCCAAAAGTTACACAAATAGAATATTTTAACAATTAGTGTAAAAAATGGATAAAATATTTTCCTTTAAGGCAGCCTTATTGCTAAAACATTATATCATATTAGGCAGGATGTGGTCAAATGCAAATTTATGAAGACCGTACCATTGCTATGCTACCATGCTAGTTGTATTTCTTCACCGGCAGCGCTGTATGAACTTAACACTAATGACTAACCTACAAAACTAAGAATATGGTTATTACTTGGCAAAGAATGATCCAACGCAGGCCCTAGGATCCACATCCAGCTGTCTGGAGAGCTCCAGAATGTACTGCATGCAGATTGTTTGATGGGCTACATGTGCCATTAGATCATGTTTCTGAAAATTTAAATTTTATGAGTATTATGTTAGGTAGATGATATTTGTTCAGGTTTTTGAGTAACATTTTTTTCTCACTTTTTTATTTCTTTCTACACTGTCTCTACCACTTGCGGGAACTACTAAAGTTATCCGCAAACAAAAGGCTGGCCTATCAGTGAAAAAAGCGCCACAGTGCAGGGAATCCTCTTATTGTACCAAAACTCCTTTAAAATCATAATATTCAGTCCATGCCTACAATACTAAGAAGGTAGGTTTCTTCTCCTACATTATTTTTATAAATCTAAGAAGAATAGAATTTAATCTAGATAATACCTATCAGCATCCTTCTCATAAAGAACCCCAAAAATTATTTAGTATGACAGCTATGGTCACCCATCTAGTCTGACAAAAATAAAAGCAATCTACCAATTCTTTTTTTCCATTTGTCTAATTTTATTTTCTCATCAAATTGGCTCTACTTGATTAGAACATTTGTTTTTTTTAATAGCTGACAGACTTGGTGTTTGACCACAGCTCATTTGATGTTAAGTGATGGTGTGGTCGATGATGGTAAAGCACACCTAGCCTGGATTGCAACTGGCTCTCAAGTGAGGCTGCCGGAACACACCGTTTTCACCGTTCACCGGAATATTCATAAATTTAATCTTAATAGACCTACAGAATTTGGATGAGAATGCAGGAGTAGTGCAATACAACTCATTTTGTTCTACCTTTATAACAATGTGAAATGTGATTTATACTTAGCCATACCTCTTCCATTTCTAAATTAATACACCAAATAACCAGGTAATTAGCAGTCTCCTCGCACACTAGCTGATTATGTTGAAGCAGAAACTGTTTTGAATCATCATATTTTTGCAGCATTCCAAATTGTTTCAACAACTTTTCATTCTCTTTAATAAACTTTTTCATTTTGGCCTCCTTTTCTTCCTCCGTTAAGTTTTCGTCTTTACCACGCACCGGCTTTGTATTGATGACCGTTTTAGTAAAACCAGGTTCGCTAATAGTGTCTACATTCCAAGGTGTTTGTTTTTCCTTCTTTTTTAATTCTTCCTCTTTCTTTAGAATTTTCTTCTCTTCTTGTTCTAAGTCTGTTAGAGCTTTTTTTACAGAGTCGAGATCTGGCTTGTCCGATGAAACTTCAGCTAATTTTCTCCTCGTTTCTGCTAGTTGTCTCAAGTTTTCGTTCTTTTTTTGTTTGAGTTCGTCTTGCTCACGGCGTCTTTCTTCCATGCGCTCTACTCGCGCCTGGTGCCGCCACCGGAACAGCGAGGGAGTATCGATGTTAGGGTGTGTTTCATCCTCATCGTCAGATATCTATAAAATGAAAACAAGCGGGGCGGTCTAAAAATTCCAACGAGAAAACACAAATATCATCAATAGGACGAGTCTGCAGTACTAACCTCTATATCCTTCCACTTGCTATAGTCAACCATTGTAATTTTAAACTGAAGATTTCACAAATAAAATACAAATATGTGCGGCGTATTACCTAAAATAAATAATTTCCAGAAACGTACAGAAAATATGAAATCCGAAAAACTTGTTTTGTTCATTCAATTTGGAGCACAGACTCTCTTCAATATATTTTTTTAATTGCTCAGAAAAGGGTTATGGCACAACACGTTTCTGTTTATCCGGGACCACGTATTTTAACATCTCCAAGGGTTATGAAAGTATATTATTGTTGTTTAGTTAGCATGTAAATTCATTGATACAAGTCTTAGTTACGGACAAAATCATACAAAGGATATTAAGGTCATGTTACTCTATTTCTATCTAGCACGCGAGCCGTGTCAAAGGTGTTTTTCTCACGAGACTATGATAATAATTATAAAGGAGAGTTTTGGCGGGAACGCAGGAAGAGTCGTGTTGCTCCGTTGTATTTTTTTCCAAAACTAGTGTTTTGTCGAGTGTTTATGCATAAAAATGGTGGTGTTTTATTCATAAAGTGCCGAATTATAAGCGTGAGTGTGGGAAAATGATATACTGTGGTGAAACATGACTTTTCGTGTTGCTTCCAAAACTCCATCGAAGCTTTATAATAAAGTCGCCACAACTTTACTAAAGCATGACTGGACTTGACTGACACGGGCTGGACTTGACTAAGACTGGACTTTGACTATAACTAGCTACGAGAACACTTATTTAACTTGAAAATATAAAATACTCGTCACTGGCAAATGCTAAAATGCGACGCCAAAACAAAAGAAAAAAAAAATTTCCGCAAATAAAGATCTAAATAAATGCTAGTAGCTGTGATTTCACTGTAAAATTATGCTCCATATGTCCATAAATGGCAAAAATTTATTTGTCTGGAAATCGAACCACCTTAATGGCGATTTATTAGTTCTAAGCTCCTTACTGTGAATCTTCTAAGTAAGCTCCTAAGGTATACGATTCGCGCTATAATATGAAGTTTCAGATCCTAATTCCTGGTTTGATCGATATTGGAAAGATCTCTTTTGTCCTTTTGTCGTAGAAAACGTCTCTAAATTGGTTTCATAGCGAGAGTCAATTTTAAAAACGTAACAAAATAGCGGGATTCAATAATTAGGTGTTGCAGTTTCATCTACATTCAAAATTTAATTACATTACTCTACAGCTATTAAATAATATAATTGTTTACGTTGAGTGAGAACTTGCAACATGTCAATCCAAAAAACTTCTTATTGTTCAAAATTTGTACACGTATTCATTTACACACAGTCACATCTTGATTTTTTTACTAATAATAATAATAATAACATGACATCTGTCTCCCGCTGCGAAGCAGACATGTTTTTATCAAGTAAAATATTTTAATTCTAATCCAACAACTTTTTGACCTCGATTTCACCACCAAATATCAGCAATAGTTTACAAACACCTACCAGTTTAAAGTTTTATTCCATATTGCCTATTTTCCGAGTTATTAGAATCTTTTAAAAATTTTTACCGATTGACATTTATACGTCAATCAAATCATTCAATCAGCAAAATATTTTATCAAGAATGAAAGCAAGTTATGTGGACGCGCTCAAGAACAGCTGCGGCTTCGGGATTACATGACGCACATATACCATCACCGCCCGCTCCGTCAACTCCGAGCGCTTCGTCGGGGGATGAAGAGTTTGCTACACCCCTGGCAACAAGCGCCTCGTCGAGCAGCAGCGACGTGAGCGGGCCGCGGACACCGGCGCCACCACCACCTGCGCGTCGAGGACGGCCGCCGCTGCCGGCACGCTTGGGGCCTGCGGGGCAATCTGCTTCGCGTTCGGCTCTCGCTGCCGGTGGTGTAGTGCGACGCATGCGATGGTCACAGACAAATAATGAGAATTGCATGCGCGCCTATTATGGGGCTACAGAGGGGGGAATTAACCTTTCAGCGTACCGTGTCAGGATGCTGCCTTTGTTTCAGGCCCTTGAACCGACCGTCGCCGTGTCTACCCAACGACTATCGGATCAAGTGCGGGCTATCCAGCGACTTCAGCTGTTGGATCAGTCCGTGCTTGATCGGCTCCGCCTGGAGGCACTTCCTGCTCGTCCAACGCCTGTTTCGACACGGGATTCGCCTGTCGCGTCGTCAGCCCCGACACTGGTGTCAGTGCCGACGTCGATGGCGACACTAGCGACACCTACTGATCCCGTAGTTGATGTAGGCGAATGCACGAGCATGGGTGTATGTAGCCAGGTGAGTGAGCATTTGAGGAGGACTTTGGAAGACGCGATTTGTCAATATAGATTCGCACCCGATTCTAGGCCGCGACTACCACGTTTGCCCACCCATAGACGAAATTTAGCGTTGATGGGAGCCTTGAACGCTTTGCTAGCCCCGTATTTACGGGCTAGCGAAGATTTGACTGATACCCACTCGATATTATACTGCGGTGCCATCGCGGCGTGTCGCGTTGCACGTGTTAAGTTTCCGGACACTAACCGTGCACCGCGACCCGCCGGGGGTGTGCCCGCATGGCAATTGCGGATCGAGCGGCGTATCAGCACGTTCAGGACTCTCATTGCAAAGCTGATCTGTTTCAGCCGGGGGAATAATCGCCCCCGAGTCATGCGTTTTGTGACACAGGCTTTTGCTGGAACGGGTATTAGGCCCCAGCACTATCTAGCCAGTGTCACGGAACGCATTGACTATCTGAAGCAGAAAGTCTATGCGTGGGCAAACCGTATTCGCCGCTATAGAGAGCGTGCGGATAGATATTGGCAAAATCGCGTCTTTCAAAGTGACCAAAGGAAGGTGTATCGAGATTGGGAAGGAACCGGCCAACGTGTGAGTGACAGGCAGCTACCGGATACTAGCGTCATGACTGAATTCTGGCGTGGTATCTGGTCGCTGCCTGTCGAGCACACCGAGGGTGATTGGATGCGTGTTGTCGAGCGGGAATGTGAGTCTATCGAATCCATGGGGTCTGTTTTAATAGACCCCGTAGACGTTAGTTGTGCGATTCGTACGGCACAGAACTGGAAAAGTCCTGGGCCGGACGGATTGCACAACTTTTGGATTAAGTGGATTCGTTGCTCACATGACCGCTTAGCGACACAATTCCAAGAAGCCCTCGAGCTTGGTTCCCTTCCTTGTTTTATGACCACTGGTGTCACCTTCCTGCTCCATAAGACCGGTAGTACCACAGAAGCAAAAAATTATAGACCCATCACGTGCTTGCCTACCATCTACAAGCTCCTTACGTCCATTTTGAGAACAAAAATTAACGCGCATGTTGTCGCAAATAACGTTTTGGCTCCTGCTCAAAATGGATGTAGGGTAGGGTCCCGTGGTACTAAGGAGCTTCTCCTCATCGACATGACCATTAGCCAGCAAGTTCGGCGGAACAAGGGAGCCCTTTCCACTGCCTGGATTGACTATAAGAAGGCCTATGACTCAGTGCCTCATTCATGGCTAGAGAGAGTTTTAGAGTTATATAAAATTGATACAACTCTAAAATCTTTCTTAGGCGCATGTATGAGGCAATGGACCACAGTCCTTCGTCAACCAGGTAGTGGAGATGGCTCTTCTGAGCCGCAGGACTTGATTAGGATCGAGCGAGGCATTTTCCAGGGTGACAGTCTGAGTCCATTGTGGTTTTGTCTAGCACTGAATCCTCTCAGCACTTTGCTGAAGGAATCAGGGCTAGGCCATCGGCTTCGGAGAGGTGGTGAAGTCATTTCTCATCTGCTGTATATGGATGACCTCAAGCTATTTGCACCAAAACGTCCAGACTTGATGGAATTGTTAAAAACTACACAGGTTTTTAGCAATGCCATCAAGATGGAGTTTGGGGTAGACAAGTGTGCGGTCATGCACGTACAGCTAGGGGAAGTTGTAAATTGTCCAGATTTACAGCTTTCCGAGACAATGACTTTCAGATCTCTCTCCGAGGCCGAGACTTACAAGTACCTCGGTATGTCAGAGTCGTTGGGTATAGCGGTAGTGGACATCAAGCGATCGGTGAAGGAACGCTTCTTTTGTCGCCTGACAAAAGTACTTAATAGTTTTTTGTCTGGTGGCAATAAGGTGCGTGCCTTCAACGGTTGGGTGATGCCTCTACTGATATACTCCTTTAGCATACTGAGGTGGACTCAGACTGAGCTGGACGCCCTGGATAGAAGAGTCCGTCAACAGCTCACAACTCATCGCATGCTACACCCACGCTCGTCTGTTATGAGACTGTACATTCCACGAAAATTGGGGGGTCGTGGCTTCTTAAGCGCCAAGAACCTCCATAATCGTGAAGTGTGCAGTCTCAGGGATTATTTCCGCGACAACGAGTGCGGGATGCATCGAGATGTTGTGGCAGTTGACAAGGGCCTCACGCCGCTCTCCTTAGCGAACGAGAACTGGCGCAAACCATCGGTGCTCAGCACCGAAGACCGCAAGGAAGTATGGAAGAGCAAGCAGCTGCACGGGCGGTTCTATCGGGTCCTAACGGGCCCCGATGTGGACATGCTCGCGTCGGTGAACTGGCTACGTTTCGGAGACCTCTTTGGGGAAACTGAGGGTTTTGCCTGTGCGATTGCGGACGAAGTTATCAAGACGAACAATTATCGGAAATATATCATGAAGGACGGTACGGTCGACATCTGTCGGGCATGCCACCGTCCCGGAGAATCGCTCCGACATATTATTTCCGGTTGTTCGCATCTTGCTAACGGCGAGTATTTGCACAGGCACAACCAAGTAGCCAGGATCATCCATCAGCAGCTTGCTCTTCAATACGGCCTTGTCGAGTCTGAGGTGCCGTACTATAAGTACGCACCAGCGCCAGTTCTCGAAAATGGTCGTGCTTTGCTCTATTGGGACCGGTCTATCATCACGGACAGGACTATTGTCGCCAATAAGCCTGATATCGTGGTGGTCGACCGAGCCCAACGCCGGGCAGTGCTCGTTGACATCACCATCCCACATGACGAGAATCTCGTGAAGGCCGAGAAGGACAAGCTCAGCAAGTACCTTGACTTGGCTCACGAGATAACCGCCATGTGGGATGTTGATTCGACGATCATTGTCCCGATAGTTGTCACGGTAAACGGTCTTATAGCGAAGAGTCTCGACCAACATCTCAAGAGACTCTCGCTAGACGGTTGGGTCAAGGGTCAGCTTCAAAAGGCAGTGATCCTTGACACGGCGCGCATTGTGAGGAGGTTCCTCACTCTGCAGCCCTAACCACCGGCAGCTTGAGCCCTGCCCCGCTGCCGGCGGCACCCTAGTTTTTAAGTTTTTTTATATTATTTATGTGTTTTTTATATATATGTAATGTAAAAAAATTTAAAAATTAAGAAAAGAAATAAATAACTGGAATAATAATAATAATATAATTATAAATAATTATAAATGTGAAAGTTTGTTACTTAGTTACACAAAAACGGCTAAACAGATTTGGATTAAATTTGGCACACATAATATAGTTTATGGCCTGGATTAATATATAAAATACTTTATATATTAGAAACATGTAAGGTCCCTGTGGAATTACCTCAAATGTTTAAGGATACTACCACTACCCAGCACTAGATGTCGTCAAGTGACACAATACACAATAGAAAGGAATATTCTATTTATGACTTGACACCTAGTTCTGTAAACTGGACAACTTGTTTGTTATATTCCATGCGAACGAAGTCGCAGGTAACAGCTAGTATAGAATTAATTATAGTTAAGTTTAACACGTCCTATGTTTTCTTCTTTTTGACCAGCGTAGTGAGGATGGTAGTGAGATTCGTTGTAGGAGTAGTGACAGGTTCCGTAGACGCAGCCGTCACGTTAGCGAAATCAACCGCGTACATATTGTTCTGACTGCCATCAGGAATGCTTATTTGGAATTGCAACAGCACAACGAGGTATGTCACCATTGTAGCTAGCAACTGCAAGAGAGAGATTGTATGTTTAGTCTGTACTATTGTGTATTCTGTGGTTTAGTTAAAAGAAAATAAATATCGTAGGACATTACATACAGCACCACACAGAGGACTTTATATTTATATAGGTTACAGCACCATCTGACCCTAAACTAAGCAAAGCTTGTACTATGGGTGTCAGATAACTGAATAATATTTTTTACCGATTTGAAAAGCGTACGATTGACGTCAAAGAAGCCTCCTAGACTGATCTGTGAGGGGTTCATCTCGGTGGCTCGCAGGAACATGTTTACTTCAGTCTGAGCGTCTGTGTTCATCCAGGATAATTCCACCATAAGCAGCTTCTTTTGAAAGTTGGTGCGAACCTGCTGACACAAAGCCTAGAGGTCAAGTTTTACGACTCGTGTAGTGTAGGTACATCGGTTTCATGCATAAATTAGATTAATAAATCCCCGCGCAGAAAGAGGGTTATTATAAATTTAATGTGTGTCTGTTTGTGGCATCGTAGCTTTTTCAGTGCAATACCCCAGTATTTATTTAATTAATGTCTAAAATTTGAGTTAGAAAATTAAATACTTGCATTATGGGAGGCGTAGTGAGCTTCATCACAAATGAAAAACAGCAGAAATATACTGCAAGTAGCTGTTAGAGCCAATCCTATGTCCTTAATCCCAAAACCCTCAGATATCTGACTGAGGAGGCCATAGATTGACAGCGTGATGATGAGGAACAGATAGAGGTTGACGAATGTAAAGGTGTAGCAGTTTGCGATGCCGGTGTCGCGAGCTAATTTGCTTAGACGCAACCATAGAGCGCGGTATTCAGCAACTTTACCCGCTGGCCCGATGTGGCGTAGGGCCTGCAAAGATCACAGATTGAATACTTACATATTATTTTTTACTTTATCTTTATTGTTGACGATGTTTTTTTCTGACATATAACTTATTAGAACATATTTTTATTTGACATTGTCTCTAGTTTTAACATTTTATTTATATTTTGACATTGTATTTAAACTTGACATTATATTTGAACCTGATGTTATATTTTAATTTGACATTTTATTTTGAATTTAGTATTTAATAATATAATTTGTTGTTTTATAATTCTGTGACATAAATGTAAATGTTTAATTGTTTTTGTGTCAATAAATAATTTGAATTTGAATTGTTACCATGCAAAATAAATAGGAATAACGTTGGATCGTTTGATGTTGTGACTGAGTCCGTTGGGGAAAAGCAGATCGTCTTATTTTATATAGATTAAATGCTGGCTTTTATTTGGTTCAACGTATAAGTATTGCTATTCAAAATGGCAAAATTACCAGTATATGAGCAGCGTACGCAGCGTACTCAAACACTGATTTATATAGCGGAACTTTGATTGTAGGCTGTCTCGTGTCCTGGCGGAATACTTTAAAATTGGCGGGAATTCCCAACCCCTAATGAGAAACAACAGCAAGTAAGTATATGACGTAGGTATTACTGACGTGGTTATGACACATTTATTTTTTGTTTTCATGGTGTTCGTTTGGGGTACGAATTTGAAGATGAGACAAGCTCTGTGTGGAATATGACACTACTCGCTCCCGCATCCGCGAATCAAGTCGAATTAGGTGCCCGACGTGCACGCTGCGGTTTGGACTGCAAAACTTGACTACGCGCGTGCCGTCCTCTGCTTTAACACCTTGAAAAAAGTCGCTATGTGTGACCTAAACTATATTCGGAGTAGGTATCCGACCTAACCGCACGACACGATACGCGAGAAATACCCTATAAATAACATAAAAACGAAAGAATAGTGTTTGAAATATACCTGTTGAAAGTCTTCAGCTAAAAAAGTAGCGCAAACGCCGAGTATCTCACACAGGAGATACCAGTAGCCTCCGAGAATGTACGTCAATATTTCCAAGAAAACGTAAGGTACCAACTGCATTGCCTTGAAATGTACCATTGTAACATGAGTTATAATTACTGATGTCGTTGATAACAGCGGAATTATGACGGCGATTATGAGAGCTTTCTTGTACAACTTGACTGGGATGGCCCGACCCGACAGTTGCCTATAAGCAACCTGCAAGAAAATTGTGCAACTGATTTAGTTTAGTGTACAATGTTTATTTTACGTGATTAAACACTGAGAGTGGTTAACAGAGAATTAAAAACACATTTGTAGTAGCCTCTGGTATTGCAGATGTCAATGACATCTATAAATGACTGCGATTACTTTTTAACAGGAAATTCGTCTACTCGTTGACCATGCACAGTTTATAAAAAATAAGAAATATGGAAGTGTTGGACGTTACAATTTATAATTCAGTGTATACACTGGTTATTATTGGACCCCAAACTAAGCACAAGGCTTGTATCTTGGGGACCGAGTGCGTTTTACAAAAAAAATCTGGGACAACATTTTAACATAGTTTGCTCAAAAATAACAAAAAAAAAATTTTGCTGAGCACTTAGAGTGTGATAGCATATGGCATTACAAAAAAAACATTTACTATTGTACAGACTATAAAGACTTTCAAATGAGTAAAACTTACCTCGAAATCGACCCATGCATTAAGAACACCAGTAATCTTCCGTGTTTCGTACCACATTATAGGAATAACCAATATCGGAAACAAATAAACCGTAAAAAGATATTCGATAACTGCTTCCTCGAATTTTCCTTCAGATGTTTTCAAGATCTGAACTTTATTCAGGGTAAGATACAACACGTAGCCAATTAGAGAAAGAAATACTGCTGTTGAGTAAATCATAGAACCTGATGCAATAGAGAATTTATTTACACCAGGCGATGGTCTCGATATGGGAAACACTCCCATCAATCGCAAGATAGTAAAAACTGGCTTAATGTTCTCATAAATAATGTCCTTGTAAATAATAGGATCAACAAGATTGTTTCTTAAAGGTTCAACTGCATTTGGCGCAGGGATTTTCATGACAGGCGTCCGAGCGGGTGTTACGTCTAAAAATATTGTTTTATTCCTTGGCTTGTCTTCCATTTGTGCAGGAAAGCCATTCGAAATGGGCATGGCGTTTGGAAAGAAACTATGAGTAGTATAAACAGGCATTTTCTTAGCGTTTAAACCGTGGAATAAGACTAAAGAGACTCGGTGCAGAATTTCAACTGAAGTCGTTAAAGAGGAAGCTTAATGACTTTGTGGGAAGGTGTATAATCATATTTCATATGTGACAGGGTGATTGCAGGCACGTAGGCGTATTGGCGACCTTTTGTTTAAATTTTCATGGCGGACTTCACCTTGAAACTTGAAGTTAGAGACATTCATATTACGTTAGCTAAGCCGACGTGTATTGTTAGGTACTTGAGTCGGCTCCAACTTGGCAGGTACTTATTACTTAGTAATTGATTGTAATAGTTGTATGTTGACGTTACTTACGGCAAATTTACAATGAATGTTGAATGTCGCGTATTTTTCCGTTACATTTCCTGTAGTGACAAACTTGGTAAGTAGGTATTACATATCGATTAATATACATATATTATCTACATTAAAAATATAGAAATTGATTTTCAGGGTCTTCGTGTACGAGTTTATAGGAAGAATTTAATGAACAAAAAAAGGAAGTAAGTATTTTAGTAAAATTGTATTTAGTAAAATTAAGGGATGCTTATAAAGTATGATTTGATAGACGAAACAAACTTTAATTTTACTTTTGGTTAATAGGTAATTTATCTGCTAATTACAGTAAGAAAAAAATGTATTTTATTGTTTGACAGGCTAGGTGTTTAAAGATGGTAAAGCACACCTAGCCGGAAATGGAAGTAGCTCTCAAGTGAGGCTGCCGGAATACGCTGTTCGATGCTTGGCGGCAGATTTTCAACTTGAGAGTTACTAGCTAGCCAGCTGAGTACTAGAAAGTACCCTACCACCATGCTACCTTTTCCTCACAATGTTTTCCTTTACGGACAGGTCAAGTTCATTGTTGGGGGTTGAAACAACGCCCTTAGGCGGGTGATCCGTCCGCGCTAACCACTGAGCTATCATTGCTTTTATGATGCAATGTCAATTGAACAATTATTTTTTTGATGGGTGTTTCACATAACTATGTATTTGTTTTATTCCATCCAATGGTTGTCTGGAAAAGATGAATATCATGGATACGGGACATCCCTAGTGTGAAATTCAGAGCCACATCCACGAAGTATGTAACACCAACTCATATAAAATTTATAGTTTTTAGAAATAGGTGCCTACATCAGCTCGATTTGATTTCCAATAAACGTTATTGTATTCAATTTATTTTATCTTGATGTCGAAAGAAGCTTATTAAAGCTTTACGAGCAAGATGTGGAAATAAAGTTATGACGTTTATTACACCTGGTGGACCATACATAAACTATGGTACAAGCAGTTCAGGATGAAAACGACACGGTGAAATAAAGAACTAAAACATCCTTTATAAACTAGTAGGTACTTATTTCCAACGGAGTGATAACAGCGCTTTTATTGATGTCGGCTGGGTTTGCGGACAAGCGAAAGCATTAAATACTTGTACAAATGAACGTTGGGAAATTCCATTTTATGGTTCATAAAGCTTTAGGTACGCAATAAATAAAACTGAAAAGTGTTTCCCTGTAGTGACCAGACGTAACAGCGGTAAAGTCACTCCTGTAAAATACGTACCACCTACTGTTGAATGGAGTGTGAAATAGAAGTGGCAGAAACTTTGCTACAGTGGTTGATTGCGTAATTTTTCTGCTACTAACTACTACTTAACTACTGCCAACTTCACTAAGAAAAAGGGCTTTGACGTAAATATGACTTTTAATTTGCTTCCATAGTGGGAGACAATTTAGAAAACTTATTTAACAAAATTTGAGAATACAGTTCCGTGTAGCAATGATATATCTATAAAAACATTGACTGCCTCATTGACTGCTCTAATTAGCTCATTTCGTAGAATATCTGCTTTAAGAGCTGTATGTGTGACGTGGGTGCAATTCTTACCTTTATCACATTTATGACGACATAAATGTTTGTTCTGTGTCTGGGTACTGGTTCTGTATTATAATTAGGTATTTACAAAAAAAGTATATAAGTATTCTATCGATCATCTAATGGTTCCCACAGTACAAGCAAAGTACTCAAAATTCTGTGTGCAGTGGTCATGGGCAGGCGTTATCTTTTACCATCAGGAGAGCGTCTCGTTCGCCTCATTACATTTTACATTTTAAAAAAAAGCTATGCTTAGTTTGGGTCAAGATGGCGCTGTGTAAAACGTTCTACGATATTTATAAAGGGTTAATTACGGTACGGAACCAACGCTCTTCGGCGTGCGAACCGACTGCGCTAACCACTGAGCTATCATCGCTACAAATAAATTAGTCTATTAAAAAAAAGTAGACTGCTTACTTAAAAATAAATGGCGATGGTTTAAAGTAGTGTTAAAACATTTAAGTTTAAACGGTCTTTAATTTAAATGATCTATTTTATTTTGTAGTTCAGATTCAGATAATGTACACAAAATGCTGGCCGCATTGCCCTGCTGGATTGCGAAGTTTTAAACAGATATCACACTAATATTGTATTTATATGCGAAAGTTGGTCGTAGTCGTAACTTCTCATGCTGCGGATGTATTCAGATGAAATTTGGATTGCAGATAGCTTATTTATTATAACTGCTACTTTTTATGCCAGAACACGTGCACACACAGGTGAACCCGAGGGGCGCTGCTAGTTATGTATCTACATATTATTATAGACGGACAGTAAGTTTGTAGATAATTATGTAGATTAAGTGGTAGTTTTACTCGTGCTAATTGATTTTATGTAGTTTTATTTTGAGATTGTACCTACTTGCAACGAAGTAATTCGCCAGAGAACAAAATTCACAGATACAGTTCAACGTACCTATTAGCAAGTTACTGCAAATTGAAATGGCAACGAGCTGGACATATCTGTCACAGAAGCGATTCAAATTCAAATTCGAAAACTGCGATAACCATCAATTAAATATAAAAGTCACGTTTCACCACATTATATCACCTTCCCATACTCGTGCTTTTAATTCAGCACTTTATGAATAAAACACCACTATTTTTATGCATAAACACTCGACAAAACACTAGTTTTAGAACAAAATGCAACGTGGCGACACGACTCATTCCGCGTTCCCGCCAAAACTCCAAAGTTTGATTGATCTTGATAATTAGATAGAGTAAAAGTTGCCAACGTAATAAAAAGAAATAGGTAGGCAAGTAAAAAGAATTTGATAAGAATCAAATATCCAAAGTGACACAAACAAACTCATATACCTACACTATACATGTAAGTAACTATCAAGGGGGACAAAGTTGGTTTAAATGATCGAAAGGACAAAGGAACACATTTCGGAAATAAGTTCAACTTTTCCCTTTTCTGAGAAATACGTTTATTGTCAATGTGTACGGCACATGCAAGCACGGGACTTTTCAATCTATATTATTGGCATCACACTTTGTGTATTCTGCCAATATCAAGTAGTTTATACTTAGTTAAACTTTGGTTGTCTACTCGAAGAGTTCATATTATTATTTTAAAAGAAAAGAAAGTAAAATATTTATTTTTCCTTACAAAACACTAGATACAACAGATAAGAAAAAAAACGAAAAAAGATTTTAAATTATTTATCATGTAAAATTGGTTACAAATCACATAAAGTAAGACACGGCCTAGTGCAGTCCATGCCTTAGTAGACAAACAGACACGAAACCCTAATCCAAAGAAATCAATAGATACGTCTTATGAGGTCGGTCGGATGGATAGAAGGACGGACGGGCACGATAGGCATGGTAATGAGGTCCTCTCTTGTACACTTTAAACACACGTTAAAAACTAAAAATGCACAAATCATACACCAAAATCATACTTTTCTAGATAATTATAAAATATGTAGAGCAATAGAGTAAAGAAAGAAGACATTATTATCTAAAGTTTTCTTAGCAAAATACGACGTTCCCTTCACACTCGAAAAAACCGATTAACCGTCAAAATTCTCACCTTCGAATTATTTGCCGAGGGCTAATGAGTTTATAAGTGAATCGCGTCGTTGGCGAGGTCACCCCATCGATGTAAGGTCACCAGTGTAGCTACATCCAGTGAGAATGTAATATGTAGGTAGGCCAAAGCTTGCCAGTGAGGTTCTAGCTAGTAGACTTGCTTACTGATGAAGTTGTAGCTAGTGGATTTACTTGCTTGCCAGTGAGATTGTAACTAGTAGACTTGCTTACTGATGAGGTTGTAGCTAGTGGATTTACTTGCTTGCCAGTGTGATTGTAACTAGTAGACTTGCTTACTGATGAGGTTGTAGCTAGTGGATTTACTTGCTTGCCAGTGAGATTGTAACTAGTGGACTTGCTTATTAGCAAGATTGTAACTAAAAAGTAGTAAGATTTTAACCATTACTACCTTGATGCTTAAAAAGTTTCTATCATTAAGGTTGTAGGTATCTTTTTTATAAATAAATATCTTCTTTAATTTAGGTGTGATCAATTGAACGTTAAACAAGCAATGGACCAATAAGCTTCATTATTTTTTTTTGGGAAGGAATGAGTTTTAGGACAACTTTTTGCTAAGACACTAAACACGCCCAAGTACCCAGTTGGCCATTGTGCATACGCGGTAACCGGGCACTTTATTCTTCTTTAGGCTCGCTCGACATCGAGTTATTTTCATTTGGAACAACACACAAAGTTAAAGTCGAGTCCGTTCATGACTTTACTGCAAGCATTGAAAAGTCACGATTCATATTTATTGCGATATAATGTGAATCATATCAATTATCCACTCAAACGCACGTAATACGGTACTTTATGTATAAATACACACCACTATTTTTTACATAAACATTTGACTTTAGAATTCCATACGCGCGACGTGGCAAATTCTTAAAAAAAACTTTTGAAAAGACACAAATTCTGAAAAATATTACATTGTGACGATATAACTTCTATGCGATCCCGTTAAAGCACGCGTATATTTTCCGTAGGCTTCTAACGTGTTTTTCGATAGTTTTTGTATTTGTTTATATTCCGATCCGTATCAACATAAGAGTGGTGCTACTGTTTCGACTACTTTCCTTATGGTTACGGGTCCAATTTACCTAATCCTCGATTAACCCGGCCGCGGTGCAGCTAAATTTGATTGTGCGAAGCTTAAGAAACCCCCGAGGGCTAACCTTTCTTCTCTATTACTCCCTGAGGGTTATACGTCTCGGGAAAGCACTTCTATGTGATTTCTGCTTACATTGATATTGTTACTGGACAGCGTGACCGGCGCTTAATGACGATCTGACGTAACTAAATAGCGCTCTTTATGTGGAAATTAGTTTGTGGAACGATAATAGCGCAACTGTGACTCTTTGAGATGTGTAGATAAGTTTTAGTACCAGAATAATATAATATAGATAGTGATAGGTTATATATGTAACGATACGATAGTGGTTAACGCGGTCGTTTCGCATGCCGAAGGGCGTGGGTTCAAAACCCAATAATGGGCTTGAGCTGCCGGTGAAGGAAAACATCGTGAGAAAACCACAGCATGGTGGTAGAGTATTTTCTAGTACTTGGCTGGCTAGCTATCACCCTCAAACATCTAAAGGAGTGTTCCGGCAGTCTCACTTGAGAGCCAGTTTCATTCCAGGCTAGGCGTGTTTACAATCTTCGACCACGCCGTCACTTGAGGTGGTGACCACAATATCAGGTAAGCTGTGGTCAAACACCTTGCCTGTCAGCCATAAAAAAAAGTATGGATGCCATCTACGTAATAAATTCACATCTCTACATGGTATGAAACAATGTCGCTTCCTGCTGTCTGAACGCTTAGATCTTTTAAACTACTCAACGGATTTTAATGCGGTTTCCATTAATAGACAGAGTGATTTAAAAGGAAGGTTTGTTTAATATATGCATATGCACACGAATAGTATCTAAGTACTTACATTGCACCAAAGGTCGCTAATAAGACATTAACAACCAAAGTCCCCGACTGCTTTTTTCTTCGAGCTATTCTATTGTCATGCGAGATATCTATACCTACCGAGTCTATAGATATCTCGCATGACATTCTATAGAGATAGACTATAGATAGCACCATTATCTGAGCTTTTTAGCTTTACATAGGCTACTTCGTAGTAGTGCAGCGTCATTCTATGGATAACGTTTCTTTTTGACTGAATTTATCGTGACGTGCTAAGAGCCCGTGGTATTTATTATACATAATTATAATTATGTTAGCTAAATAAGTACATAAATGCCTTATCTACTTGGTACTTATCCTATACGGTTCATAACAAATTATAGGATGAGTACCTATGTCATGTAGATTGTAAGTACGAAAATCGTACGACAATCTGACGGCATATTGAAATCTCAGCTTCCGAGAGCCATCGAGTGGCTGTCATACGCACTCTGCGCCGTCCCCTCACATCGATATTGCTTCAGTCATTTATTACCATTTACGATGTTTATTTGTTATTTATTAAATTACTAACACACAAAAGATTTGATAGGGTTGCGACATGCTAATTCGAAAAGGGGTTGTTGTACTTTTACTATGAGAAAACTCTGAAATCGCAAAAAAAAGACAGTGCATTTGGTCGAAAGTCGAGAGTCTATACCTAAAGCAGATTTTATTTCACTATTCCAAAGCTGTAGACCTGTAGATATTTTTTTTTCATGCTTATTTCTTTACTTCAAACTTAAAATTCGTTTATAAGTTCTATTCTAGGCCAGGTGTGCTTTACCATCTTCGACCACACCTGCACTGTGGTCAAACACTTGCCTTGTCAACCACAAAAAATATTTATAATGAGATGCAATTACCCCCTTTCGGCTTGGGACATCCCAACCTTATAACCCTGTATATTTAGAGCAGTACAGGAAAAAACGATAATTTGACTTTATGAATTTCTATTTTTATTTTTCCGGAAGTGTATCAATATAACACGGAGTTCGAGTCATCGTTCAAAATTTCCGAACGAAATTATTTAAATTATTTCATTACGAAATTATTTCGTCCTCGGCTTGGGCTCAGGCCCCGAACGAGATAAGCTATTTGAGCAGGACCCGTGTACATTGACATTGTCACGGGCGGTCGAATTGGCGGAGCAAGCAGCGTGTGCCAAGCAGGCGAAAACGATGATGTCCACCAGCGAGGTTGTCACCGTCAAGGAGGAACCGGTTTTCAGAGCCAAGTTCCAAGCTGATCGCGGCGTAGGCGCGCGACGTGACGGTGGCGGCGGCGGCGCGGGCGGCCCGGTCCGCGCCGGCGCCGGCTCGGCAGAACCGTCGCGTTGTGTTGTTTGCGGAATGAAAAATCATGAAAGTGATAAATGTAAATATCGGGCGTACAAATGCCTAAAGTGCGGTAAAAAGGGGCACCTAAAGCGTGTATGTGATAGTACTAAAAATGTGTCGGGAATTCATCATGTTGAAACAGATTCCTATGTGGAGGACCTAACCAAGGGCACTTGTTGCGAGGAATGTCAAAATTTTAATTTAAGGTACGTGACGGATAAACCCATTGAAATTAATCTTCTCTTAGGGGGGGCAGCACATGTCAATGGAACTTGATTCCGGTTCTGGCCGATGCGTTATTTCAGACATATTGTACAAAGAAAAATTTTCTTCTTATCGGTTGCGCAGAGTAGTTGTATAAAAATGTGCTTGTATAACGGTCATAAAATTTCTCCATTGGGTTATTTTAAAATTGAAGCACAGTTTAATAATAACAAAGAATGCATTAAAATATTTGTCGTTCAGAATGGAGGACCGCCCTTGCTTGGCAGAGATTTTATGTCTGCTTTTAATTTAATTTTAACAACTGATGCGAACACGAATATTTACGCACTGAATGACGACACAGCAGCTGAGGTAGGCGGATTATTACTTAGGTTCCCGGACTTGTGGCGCGATCAGTTAGGCAAATTTAATAAATTTAAAGTTCATTTAAAACTAAAAGACGGTTCTAACCCGAAGTTTTTTAAGGCGCGGACAGTGCCATTCGCCTTACGCGATAAAGTGGAAGAGGAGTTGAACCGGCTAGTAGGATTAGGTATTCTAATTCCAGTGAACTACTCACAGTACGCCACGCCTATTGTGAAGTGTGATTTTTCTGGATGATTATTCCGGTACGCGGACAAGTGTTATTTGTATCGTGTCTCAAAGTTCCGTCCAGTTTTTTTTTTTTTTTATTGTTGACAGGCTAGGTGTTTGACTACAGCTCACCTGATGTTAAGTGAAGGTGTGGTCGAAGATGGTAAAGTACACCTAGCCTAGAATGAAACTGGCTCTCAAGTGAGGCTGCCGGAACACACCGTTTGCTCTACATATACACCATTTGCATTCGTCGCCTCCTGTTTTGTTCCCATCGCTTATGGTATCCTTCCCATTGCATAGTTTACGCATATTGTGATTAGTCCGAAAAGCTACGTTTACATTGTTCCTTTTCAAAATCCTTGCCGTTTTTTCTGACGTCGGGCCCAAGTATGTTAAACTTCCCATAATATATTGGTTTATTTTTGTGGTTTTGGCGGGAACGCGGGAAGAGTCGTGTCGCTCCGTTGTATTTTTTTCCAAAACTAGTGTTTTGTCGAGGTTTATGCATAAAAATGGTGGTGTTTTATTCATAAAGTGCCGAATTACAAGCGCGAGTGTGGAAAAATGATATAATGTGGTGAAACATGACTTTTCGTGTTGCTTCTAAAACTCCATCGAAGCTTTATAGTAAAGTCGCCACTACTTTACTAAAGCATGACTGGACTTGACTGACACAGACTGGACTTGACTAAGACTGGACTTTGACTATAACTAGCTACGAGGACACTTATTTATCTTTTGAAACTTGAAAATATATAAATACTTGACACTGGCAAATGCTTAAACGCGACGCCAAAACTAAAGAAAAAAAAAACAATGACCGTACTTGATTCTGTTGTTTTTCCTAAAAACCAAGTACTATCCACCATTCACGTACTGTATCCATTCGAAGTTGCAAACTGATAAATTATTATTAGCTCTTTTTGATAGCTTGCCGGCGATAGTGGAACTGATATTAACCTATGTATTAAACTTCTAAAAGCTGCTAATTTATGTTGCATGGGATGGTTGGACGTACTCTGAGACACAAAGAGAAGAAGATAAAAAGAGAAGAATGAAAGACTGAAGATGTACAAATGGAAAAATGAAAGAAAGAATAGAAGAAGAAAAGAGAAGAAGAGAAGGTTATATATGTATATACTAGGTGATTATTTTTCAGTCTTAGTTTGTGAGTATTTTCTACATTGAATTTAATCATTGTTAGGTTATAGATAACTAAACAAAAATAAATTAGGTACCCACTTCAATTAGGTAGGTACAAATAAGATTTCTTCGAAAAAAATTACACTCGATACAAAAGTTTTGCCAACTAATTTCTTGATATTTTTTTATCTTTGGCATTGCACTTTTTGCATTTACTATTAAAACTTTAAAGTCACAAAGTAAACTAAAGATGAGTCCGGTCATGCTGTAGTAAAATACTGCAGTAATAAAATGCTGGTAAAAATGAAGTCACAAAAAGATGCTAGTTGTATAGTCATACAACTTGCATCTTTTTGTGACTTCGGGACAAGTTGGTGCTGCCGCATCTAAAGCTGAAAACCTTAAACGACACAAATATAGTTATTTAGGCAGAACGTATCTGTTTGTGCCATCTGGGGTTGACACTTTAGGTCCGTTGGGGCCGGCCGCTCTCGATCTATATCGGGACCTGGCCAAACGTTTAGAGGAGGCTTCAGGTGACCAGAATGCTGGTATCAACTTTGATCAAAAGCTTAGCATTGCCATCTAGCGTAGCGATGCTGCCAGCATTCTGGCCACATATCCCTCCTATGAGGGACTTTTAGATTAAGTTTTTTGTTCTTTCCACAAGCAACGATGAAATTTTGGAAACAACGTAGAATGTCATGTTTCACCCAAATGTATGTGTTTTTTGTATATATGTAGTTATTATTTATGTATGATTTCCTTATACTCACGCACGTAGTTTGGCAGTTTATGAATATATCACAAATTATTTAGTACATAAATACTCAAAAAAACAGGGTAGGTATCGGAAAGATTTGTGGCGACGTGATTTTTCCGCGTTCCCGCGAAAAGTCCCATGATCTTATTCTTCCTCTTCTTTGGCGTCGCACTTTGTGCATTGTCACCAATGTCAAATGTTGTGATACTTACACATACATTATGAAAAGTCAAGTTTAATAAGTCTAAGTCATAGTTAAGGTCACACAAAATAATACTTGGTAGAGTCCATTCATACATAAATAAAGTAGTGGCAACTTTCCTTACAAGCTTCAATGGAATTTTGAAAGCAGCACGAGTTTTTTTTGACATTGATAGGAAACATAAGAACCGGCCCGAAATAGATTATAGTACAAGCTAAGTCACTATCACAAATAAAACCCAATGTAGCGCATGTACATACGTATTGTTCTTGTCATTGGTTTTTATTTGCGTTGTAGATACTATGAGTGTCATTGGTATATTTCAGATAACAACAATAAAATATCCAACAAAATTTTGTCTTATCTTTGTTATAGTACGAGAGCCCACGACCAAAATTTTTGCCTTATCGTTTTACGATCAAAACTGTATAAAATCGATAGATTTCGGTGATTCTGATTGCAAAAATACTAATTTCAGAAATGTTCTGCGTCACGTCTAACCTGACCGCATTTTCGAAGATGTCAAAAAATTTTACCGAACTGTTTCATAGTAATCTGTTTGATTTTCAGAATGTGGTTGAACGATAAATTTTAGGTACTGAAAACACAATTTTCAGACACCACAAGCGTCGCACGTACCCAGGAGACCATTTGAGAAAATTAAAAATGAGGCAAAAAAAAAACCTATAGCAAACCGTCTGGAAATCTTGTTTTCAAGTGAACATTGATCAGTTGATGCGAATTAATCATTTTTCAGAAGAAAATGTGAGCATCTTATGTGTTTTTATTTTAAACGTGTTGAAAATTTTTACCGATATTTCCCATAGCATTCTGTCTGAAAGCTGTTCTACATCATGAAAAAAGTTGCCTGGATGCAGAAAAAAATTATATCAGACAAATTTAGTGTCATACTTCATTAATCAGACAACTTTTTGAGCCAGAAATTATTAAAAAATCGTATTGTGGCGTATTTACGTCTGTTAAACAAATGAATAAGCTGCAACTCGCAAATTCTTAGATGATGATCGATAAAGAGCTTACTCGAAACCATCGAACTAAAATTGAAGGACATTTTTAATAAATTGGACAAAACATTGGAATAACGTTTGAAAAATACTGCGAATACTGCGATACTTTTTACTCCGAAAGTCTGCTACTTGTCACTGTTGTCGACTCATCACTGTTGTTGTGTTGTACACTTTTTTAGATTTTCTTTTGTAAATTTTTCACTTTTTCGTTTCCTAATTTTTTGCAAAACACACAGGTAAGGCTAGCCATTTTTCCAACTAGACCGTGCAGCACGTTTCAATGTAACAAAGTAAGCGTCGTTGAACCTGTCGCTATAGTCAAAACAGCTGATGGACGCTTGCGCTGTAGGCCAGCCAGGGATAGGAACGTAGCAAGCACCGCACGTTACCGGGCGACTCCGAAACGTTCTCTTCGTTTTTGAAGTTTTTGTGACATTTAAAATGTCTGAAAACGATTTTTTCATAAGTCTGACAGCCATACAAAAGATTAAAAAAAAAATCAATCAAGCTGCTATGAGACAGGTCGGGTAAATTTTTTGACATTTTTGAAAATGCGCTTAGGCCACATGTGACGCGCAAAATGTCTGAAAACAAATTTTTTCGTAATAAAATGACGAAACCTATGTACATTTTTATTATCAGATATATTGTTATAAAACTGTTTGCCTATTTTTTTTAATGTAGCAGAAATGCCCCCCCATAAAACTGCGACGTTTCTAGCCGGTACTGCCCACTTAGTCGGGTTCAGATTCATCTACTCTAACGGTATTATACAATTTTGGCCGTAAAACGATGCGACATGGTTTTGGTCGTGGGCTCTCGTACTATTATGAATTTTTGGCGGGAACGCGGGAAGAGTAGTGTCACTCCGTTGTATTTTTTTCCAAAACTAGTGTTTTGTCGAGTGTTTATGCATAAAAATGGTGGTGTTTTATTCATAAAGTGCCGAATTACAAGCGCGAGTGTGGGAAAATGATATAATGTGGTGAAACATGAGTTTTCGTGTTGCTTCCACAACTCCATCGAAGCTTAAAGTAAAGTCGCCACTACTTTACTAAAGCATGACTGGACTTGACTGGCACGGACTGGACTTGACCAATACTAGACTTTGACTGTAACTATAGATGTAAGACATGAATAATCGCAATAACTGAAGACGAGGCAGTATGGCTTTATAGCTTTAGGCTGCCCGATAGGGCAAATTAAATTTAAAAAAAAAAACATCTTTGTTATTGTTTTGAATATTTTGTTCATCTTAGTAAGGGAGTTTTGGCGGGAACGCGGGAAGAGTCGTGTCGCTCCGTTGTATTTTTTTCCAAAACTAGTGTTTTATCGAGTGTTTATGCATAAAAATAGTGGTGTTTTATTCATAAAGTGCCGAATTATAAGCGCGAGTGTGGGAAAATGATATAATGTGGTGAAACATGAGTTTTCGTGTTGCTTCCAAAACTCCATCGAAGCTTTGTAGTAAAGTTGCCACTACTTTACTAAAGCATGACTGGAATTAACTGACACGAACTGGACTTGACAAAGACGACTTTGACGATAACTATAGCTAAGATACAGCAGAAATAACACTTAAGACAAGGCAGTATGGCTCTATAGCTTTAGCCTGCCCGAAAGGGCAAATTATTAAAAAAAAAAAAAAAAAACATCTTAGTAATCGTTATGTTTCGATATACCCATTTATTTTAAACTGTGGGTTGATAATGATGTAACATTTCAAGAGTTTTTGGCGGGAACGCGGGAAGAGTCGTGTCGCTTCGTTGTATTTTTTTCCAAAACTAGTGTTTTGTCGAGTGTTTATGCATAAAAATGGTGGTGTTTTATTCATAAAGTGCCGAATTACAAGCGCGAGTGTGGGAAAATGATATAATGTGGTGAAACATGAGTTTTCGTGTTGCTTCCAAAACTCCATCGAAGCTTTATAGTAAAGTTGCCACTACTTTACTAAAGCATGACTGGCACGAACTGACACGAACTGGACTTGACTAAGACGACTTTGACGATAACCATAGTTAAGATACAGCAGAAATATCACTGAAGACGAGGCAGTATGGCTTTATAGCTTTAGCCTACCCGAAAGGGCAAATTAACGAAAAAAAAAAAAAAAAAAAAAATGTAACATTTCAATGATTTTGTTTGTTTAATATACATACGCTACATAAGAAAATCTTTACGTCCAATAAATTAAGTGTGTGTCTTAAAAAAGTGAGCATGGCCAACGCACAGCATTCTGAAGAATATATTAAGGAAATAATGAGCCATGTTGCTTCAAACTTCAATTTAACTACGTGGAGCCACGATGTCCACAAGTTCGAAAGTATTGGTCAAAATTATTTTGGAGTTATCATGCCTGTAACTTTAACTGGTAATGAAGACAATAACAGTTCATACTGTTATCAGGTTGTATTAAAACTGGCTCCAACGGATGAAAGGTACAGAATTAGTGGTGCAGTTACCCTAATGTTCCAGAAAGAGATTTTCGTATACTCCAAATTGTTAAAGAGGTACCAAGAAATACAAGCAAAAGTTAATATGATTTGCTATTGTATCCCTGCATTGTATTTTGCACGGGATGACTATTGCAATGAGGTTATAGCAATGAAAGATATGAGAGAAGCTGGCTTTAAGCCATACCTACACAAATCATTCTTGGATCTAGAACATACAACTGTAGCCTTAGAATCTCTTTCTGAACTTCATGCATTGTCATTTATTTTAAAAGACAGGGACCAAGAACTGTACGATAAAGTTTCAGAAGTATGTACACCATTTACAAGTAACTCGAATGAATGATTCATGAATATTTTGATTGACAGATTAACAAAAGCTTTGAGTAAATTCGATGGAACACAGTACCAGGTGTTATTAGAGAATTTAAAATTGAACTGTAGAAAGTTATTTGACAGAGCAATTACAAAGGTTAAAAGTACTTGTATTTGCCATGGAGATATTTGGAAAGAAAATATATTATTTGCTTATGAGGTAAGTTAAAGATTAAAAATATAATAAATGTACAACCTTGTTATCAATGAATATTAATTTAACTATTCATGTTATAATATTCTAGGATGGGAAACCATTGCGAGCTTGCATAATAGACTACCAGACAACAAGGATTTCCAGTCCTGCCTTCGACACTTTATATCTCATAATTAGCAGTACTGACACACAACTAAGGTGCGAAAACTTCTACAATTTACTGGACATTTATTACAAGTCATTCCAGCTAAGACTCAAATCATTTGGTTTAGAACCTGAGGTAACATATTCAAGAGAATTGTTACACAATGATTTAAAACTCGTTGCTCCAGCTTGTCTTATAACTGCTAACACAGCATTGTGGCTGTCCAATGGTTTGCAAGAAGAGGGTCATGTGAGAAGCAAGCAAGTTTGCAAGACTCCAGAAGAAAAGGTTGCTGCTGTGAATACTTACAAATCGGTTATAAAAGATATAATAGAAGATTTTTATACCTATGGGTACTTGACTCGAGAAATACATTAAGCAATATATCAAAATAAATATATATTACGACTCTTAATTATAATGATGTCAAATATTATTATTTTTTTCTGTTAATATATTATTATTGTATGTTGTAAATGCGAACCAATTTTATTTAATATACATATATAGCACAAATTTAAATGGGAGCATGAGAAATATCAGCAAAATACCTCTGAAATCCGATAAAGAGACCTGTAAAAAACCCCAAACGGGACGTCATGCCGTGACGGCAAACGGTATGACGCTCTCTTATGGCGTCATGCCCCTTTACGTCACTTCTCTTCTTCTTTTCTTGTGTTACTATTACACTTTGTTGCTTCTGTGTGAGCTGCTTATTATTTCACATCTGCCGGGCGTCTCGTTACGCCAACTTTTTTTTATATGATCTATGTTTGGTCACCCCGATGGAAAACGACAATATTCACATGTTTTTTATACTGTGGATATCTCTTAGCCAATCTTAAAAGTCGAAACATTTTTAGCGTCATCTATAATTTAATTTCTGTTTAGTCTATTATTCTAAATTACGTTTTTAAGAAACTCTTAAACATTTGATCAATGTAATAATTTTTTTAAACAATTATTGTAAAAAACATTAAATTTGCTAAAAGTCGAAAAATATGGCCCTAAGTCGACTTAGTGGGAACGAGAAAAATCCTCACAAAATTGGACAACTCTGAACAAAAGCGAATAATAGTTTCCTTTCTACTCGGGGAGTTTGTACAATGTACACGTTTAGAAAATAAGTTTTGTGAGTCATGTAAATAGAATGTAGTAAGTAGTATAACTCTATTTCCCGCGTATCGGCGCGAAACGGAAATAGTCTGGAGCGCGGAATCCCTACCGACGGGATTGGGAATGCGCCCCGAATGTTAACTGAATTAACTAGTAGGTACCTACGCAATGTAACCTAATATTAGATGTACTACTAGCAAAGCAAAACATAAATATGTATTACCAGCGGACGCCTCGCGGTTTCACCCGCGTAGTTCCCGTTCTCGTGGCAAATACAGGGATAAAAAGTAGCCTATGTCACCCGGGGATAGTGTAGCTTCCAACGGTAAACAATTTTTTAAATCGGTCCAGTAGTTTCGAAGCCACAAACAAACAATCAAATCTTTCCTCTTTATAATAGTATATAAGTATATAGATTTATTATTATAGACTGCTCTGTTAGCTTATTTGGTAGATCCTCTGCTTTAACTGCTGAGGGTTCTGGGTTTGATTCCCACCCAGGACAAACATTTGTGTGATGAATATACATAGATGTTTGTTCTCTCTGTTATAGTATGTATTACCACAATCATTCTATCAGGTGTCTCGTTCCCACAGTAGATACAACAATCTTTGCTTAGTTTGAGGCTAAATGGCGCTATGTTAAAAAAGTCAACGATGATTTCTCTATTACTTAATCTTGATGCTATTTCAGAGGTAACCGTTGTTTTCGAAAGATTGATTATAATAAAAGACGTATTAAGAAACCATTTTTAACCCCCCACGCAAAAACGACTGGGTTTTATAAGTTTGACGTGTATATCTATGGCATCTCCCTAACGGATGGACCGATTTTGATCTTGTTTGAAAGGAGAATTAGTCGGGAGTGTTCTTAGCTATGTTTGATGAAAATTGGTCCAAGATGGCCGCCGCCACAAAATGGCGTACCTATTACATTTTTTTCACAACTTCCTCAATATGGGTATCAAATGAAAGGGCTTGACTAGTAGAATACTAAACACTATGGTGTTGGGGGTTTTTTTAATTTAACATTTATCTTTTTATTACTATCTACCTACAACGTCATAAGGAAACGCGCGACTTGTGAAACATTTAGTGCTGCGCTTAGGTATACTCGGCAAAAAATATAGTAAGCAGTGCTTTTATGTACCATTTCATGTACCAAATAGAAAAAAGAAAAGTGACATAGGACAGCTACAAGACAGGGTGAGTTAAAGCAGAAACAAGGTGTGAACCACGTTGATAATCCAATAAATAACACTTCAGCGATCACAGGTCGAGTCGATTCAAGTTTCTATTTGAGTCCTTCCAAAGAAATATAACTAACTACCCGTGCCCTAAGGTTGTACCCCCGGGTTCAAAAATAATAAATGCCTGTAATAATCTACGAAAAAATGTACCTTCTAGGTAAGTTCCAATTTTGCAGCATTTCTAAGCAATTTCTATCCAGGCCAAACAAATACCTAACGATTTTCACATTGGTTCGCTTAGCCTGTTCTACAGGTTTTATTATGGGGAATGTTCTGATGAACTTTTTGGGCTTATCCCTCCACCTCTGTTTTTAACTACTGTACCGTCCACCATCGCCAAAAGTGTCACCCACGTATCATAGATGCGTGGAAGTCTCGTACCGCTCGGTTTAATCGGTTTCTTCCGCGCACCTGTCTTATGTGGAATGGCTTACCACCTTCGGTTTTTCCGCCGAGTTTCAATCTACAGAGCTTCAAACGAAGGGTGAATAGGGTTCACGCACAGGCAATACCCCGGGTATTGCAGGTGTCCATAGACGGAGGTGACCACTTACCATCAGGTGGCCCGTAGCTTGTTTGCCACTTTTTTCACATAAAAAAAAATATTTACCTACACATTGTAGTTAGAAAAAAATTCTAACAATTTACGAAAGTGCATCGCCTTCCTGCATTTTATCATAGCGCGCGACTTTGCAAATTGGTCAAATAATACCTACTGTCTCTTCCAAATATTATCTTCATCTCATGGTAATCTACAGACGTCGACGCAAAGGAAGCCATATGAGAACTGAAGTGATGCCAATTACAGCGCGCGGAACCGACGGCATAGCGTAACGAACCGATTGCTAATTCCACTCTGCCATCACGTAGGTAATTAAACACATCTGAGGTGAGAATGTGGCTTCTAGGCCACGGGATAAATGTATCAACTTAATAGAGTTATATACGCTTCATATTATACAAATGTACGAGTTTTATACCAAGACACTAGCCGCATTCCTGGACTAGATGGATAGGGAAATTCTTTGAACTCCTCGGTGGAGTGACGATATACGTAAGTGGGTAACGACTGAAAACAAAAGTCGGAAGATCAGCCGAGTCCTAGAACGTACCCTACCACCTCGCTATGGTTTCCTCACGATGTTTTCCTTCACTGGCAGCTTAAGCTCATTGTTGGGGTTTGAACTCACGCCCTTCGGTGTGTGAATTGATGGAGTTTGCATAGAACCAATTCATTTATTACTTGAAGATATCCAGTCTGACTGTCCCGGGCAACTCATTTTAACTTGTTAGGCACCTACATGATCGATCAATGAAAGTGGAATCTAACTGTCTCGTTCGGATTTCGGAATGTCAACTATTTACCTACTTATGTTAATTTGTGTAAATTTCAAATTTAAATAGTAAGTACGTTAATAACTATATTCTGTAATAATTTTGATAGTTTTTAATTTCTTCTGATACATTCGTCGAGAGGAAGTAAGCGGGAGAGAAAACGGATATTGCTAGTTCGGTTTAATCCGAAGACATTTAGACGTCTCCCTAGAATACAACATCGGGCGGTAGTAATTTTCTAGTTTTTTAAATAAAATAATAGTTCAATGCTCCGACGAATAATCAGAAGGTCCTAGGTTCAATGTAAGTTTATGATTGAAATCTCGTCCAAACAAAATACCTACAAAATAAATACTACTGAAACTACAAAATAATACTACTGGTAGGTAGGTACATTTTTATGGTTGACAGGCTAGGTGTCTTGATCACAGCTCGCCTGATGTTAAGTAACGGTGTGGTCGAAGGTGGTAAAGCACACCTAGTCTAGAATGGAACTGGCTCTCAAGTGAAGTTGCCGGAACACACCGTTAGATACTTGGCGGCTGATTTTCAACTTGACTGGCTAGCTACCACCCGGTAGCTAGCCAGTCAAGTAGGTACTAGAGAGTACCCTACCACCATGGTTAAGGAAGACCTGCGAAAGAAAAGAAGTAGGTAGGTAGCTACTTCATGATACAAAATATTGATTAAGTATAATAAGTAGGTAAGCCACCAGTAACCAGTAGGTATTTGTTAACCTTTTTAAATTGAATATCCTTTTGATTAAGTATTGCCTATGAGGAACATCTAGATTCTTATGCACCTACTTATTAGCTTGCTGGTATTTCCGATTGCAGCGCTACATCTATCATATATACTGCGAAAACATTTTTGCATAAGCATTTAAAAATATTATAGGTACGTTTGTACCTACCTACTTACTCAAAAATAGGTACCTAAGTACCCAAACGCGTAGGCGTGTATTCTCCAAAGTTGGTTATCAATAAAACCACTCGCTCCTCGAAAGCCTCAAGTGGTTCAACCTTTGTTACCGATTCCGAAGGACCCCAAGACAATGTTTCTAGCGCCACAAATCACAAGGCGGAACAGTGACCGCCGATAAGCCTCTCGGGACTGATAACAAACACTCGAACTCTGAAAAAAATACAACTCTGTTTTGCTGATACAAAAAGGTCGTATATTGTTTGTCGAGGGTCAAAAACTTTTCCGATTTGCATGTTTTTCAGTTTAATGACTTTAGGCGTAGTAGCTAGTTCGTAATCTGTATCTCGAGTGAGGATACTAAATAAGTAAATTTATCTAAACAGTCTAAATAACACCGCTTTTTAATGATCTTACATCTGCTAAAGGAACATTATTGTTTAATTAATCATAATAATATACATATAAGATAATTTAGATTTCTTTTTGATCTACAAAATATTGTAAGACTTGACACTGTTGCAAACTCCGAAAGTTAGAAGAATTTTATTCTTCTTTTTTGTTTTTGGCGTCGCTCTTCGTGCATTTGCCATTTCACTATTTTTAAGTATGTACCTACATCATTCGGTCATGCCTTAGTAAAGTAAACTGTTGTAACTTTTTTACAAGCTTCGATAGAGTTTTTGAAGCAAAACAAGAAATCATTTTTCACCATATTATATTATTTTCCTGCACTCGTGCTCATAACAGCTCTAACAGTGAAATATAATATCTACTATTTTTATGCAAAAACACACGAAAAAAAATTGGACGACATGATTTTTTCCGTGTTGCCGCCATATCTCTGAATTTATGTTTTGTCCGAAAATAAAGATATTTTTGTTGCAAATACGTACAATCTTACTGATATCAAAATATCAGCTGTAGTAGCAACGATCATAGGGTAAAATCGAAGGGCTGTGGCTGACAAGACTACTTGAAACCCTCTAACTGAATTGAGTGAGCAGGAAGAAATGTAGAGCACTAAATCCGTTTTACGAACATAGGCACTTCTTTACTAGCTTTTGTATTTAAGAAACCTGAACTAAAATAAGTATAATTATGTAGGTAATAGGTACCCAATTTAAAAAGGATTTTCTTTAATCATATAATTAATTTATCGATCGAAGCCTCCAAGACGTACAATAACATGTTAACGTAGTACATACCAATAAATTGATTTCAATCAACGAATTATACATTATTTATTTATTTATTTATTTATTTATTACATAACATACAAAACAGAATGCAATAACATTTACAACAATTCAAATACCTACACAATTATTGATCTGTATTGCATTCCAAGACTATGCATGTCTAGGAGCATTACAATTACATTTTAAAAAGTCGTTATATGATAATTGGGATGAAATTATAATTATAAATTAAATTAAATAAAGTAATAATAATTAATTAGTCAATTTTTTAGTCAAAAAATATATAGAATGTCATAACTAAATTGTATTAAAATCTAAGATAATTTTAATCTGTCTTTGAAATTGGTAGGTATAGGCTTGCATGAAAAATATCGATGTGTCTGCTGGAGACGAGGATTTCATTGCATTGGCGACTCATTCTGACAATAGGGTTATAATAAGATGTGTTGTTGGAAAATACTTGTAAACTAAAGATATTATAATTGCGGTTACGAAACCTAAAACGAGTGTTAAAATTCAATAACGAGAGAAGGGATGGGGAGTCAATATTCGTGTGAATGATTTTGTAAAGCAAGGTAAGGTCAATGTATTTGCGGCGGATAAACGCTCGTTATAAGATGAAAGTTTACTTATTATATATACAAAAATATACCTATAGACTTAGAAGAGAACCAACTTCAAAACAAAAAAAAGTATGAGAACGAAACGGCCTGGAACGGCCAACCAATCAGCGTGATTGTTTTTTTTTAATAGCGTAATTGGCCTGTGTCTTACGCAGATCAGTGAAGTAACTGACTCAAATGCCAGTTGTGAAATTTTTACTACGTATAAATAAAAAATATTTTGTCTAAACCATTTTCCTTCATTTTAAATATTGTGTCATGTTATAGAATTCATAATTTATTCACTATTTTTTTTTTGTGGAGTGCCCACTAGATATTACATTATTTTGAGATGTTTTTTTACATGTGCAGAAATATGCTTCACCTGTAGCTGCGTACATCAAATAATGAAAGGAAAATGACAATAAACCCAAAAGCTAAAGGACTCACCCGCCGTCTCGAACGTCTCGTCTGCTCGAACTCACGGCGGGTGACAGGATCGAGGTTACGTACCGCAATTTGAAATAATAGAAATGAAGATAAATCCTTTATTTTTAGTTGGTCTAACGCAGTAATATTTTCTTTAAAAGTTTGAAGAAAATTATTGAGATTGGTCGCAGATTCTTGCGTAAACAGTTTGCATGTAAACATCTTATCTACATACGAAGCGGCGAGTGCGCGCCGATTATCAAATCGCGTCAACAATGCATTCCAAACTATTTTATAATCATCCGCTGTGACTGGCATCGACTTCACTGTGACTAAGCTGGGCCGCTAGTAACGGATGCAATTAAATAATAGAATTTTTCGATGCTACTAAGACCAACGACGACAACGACGACGATGCTTGGCTGTTATTGTGAATCAAGCTCGCCTACAACTACACACAAGGCTACAATGCCTACTTCCCACTTCCCACTTCCCAATTCCCAATGCCCACTTCCCACTTCCCACTTTCCAATTGCAAATGCCCACTGCCCACTTTCCAACTCCCAATGCCCACTTCCTACTTTCTAATTCCCACTTCCCAACTCTCACTTCCCACTTCTCAATTCCCAATGCCCACTGCCCACTTTTCAATTATCATTGTCCACTTCCGAATACCCAATTGCCAATGCCCACTTCCCACTTCCCAATTTCCAACTCCCACTTCTCACTTCTCAATTCCCAATGCCCACTTCCCAATTACCAATGCCCACTTCCCAACTTTCACTTCTTACTTCTCAATTCCCAATTCCCACTTCCCACTTTCCAATTCCCAATGCCTAATTCCCACTTCCCTTTTCCCAAGTCTCACTTCCCAAGTCTAACTTCCCACTTCTAAACTCCCAATTCCCCGTTCCCACTTCCCAATTCCCATTTCTTACTTCCCCATTCCCAATTCCCAATTCCCACTTCTCACGTCAAATTCCCAATGCCCACTTCCCACTTCCCAAATCCTGCTCCCCAATTACCAATGCCCACTTCCCAACTTTCCAACTTTCACTTCCCACTTCCTTCTTTTCCATTCCCATTTCCCAATTCATAACATCCACTTCCCACTCCACAATTCCCAATGCCCACTTCCCACTTTCCAATTGCCAATGCCCATTGCCCACTTTCCAGTTCCCAATGCCCACTTCCTACTTTCCAACTCCCACTTCCTAATTACCAATGCCCACTTCCCAATTCCCACTTTCCAATTGCCAATGCCCACTGCCCACTTTTCAATTCCCAATGCCCACTTCCCACTTCCTAATTCCCAATTCCCACTTCTCTCTTCAAATTCCTAATACCCACTTCCCACTTCCCTATTCCCACTTTCCAATTCCTAACTCCTACTTCCCACTTCCCAAATTCCAATGCCTTATTCCCATTTCCCACTTCCCAATGCCCACTTCCCAATGCCCACTTCCCAATGCCCACTTCCCAATGCCCACTTTCCAATTCCCAATGCCCACATCTCACTTCCCACTTCCCACTTCCCCCTTTCCAATTGCAAATGCCCACTGCCCGCTTTCCAACTCCCAATGCCCACTTCCCACTTCCTAATTTCCATTGCCCACTTCCCACTTTCCAATTCCCAATGCTCACTTCCAACTTTTCAATTGCCAATTCCCACTTCACACTTTTCTATTCCACATTCCCACTTCCCTTTCCCCAACTCCCACTTCCCACATCCCAATTTCTACTTTCCAATCCCCAATGCCCCTAATTCCCACTTCCCTTTTCGCAAGTCCCACTTCCCACTTCCTAATTCTTAATTCCCAATGCCCACTTCCCAACTTCCCAACTTTCACTTCCCACTTCCCCTTTCTCAATTCCCACTTCACACTTTTCAATTCCCAATTCCCACTTCCCTTTCATCAAATCCCACTTCCTACTTTCCAATTCCCAATGCCCACTTCTCACTTCCCGATGCCCACTTCCCACTTTACAATTCCCAATGCCCACTTCCCAATTGCAAATGCCCATTGCCCACTTTCCAATTCCCAATGCCCACTTCCTACTTTCTAATTCCTACTTTCCAATTACTAATGCCCACTTCCCAACTTCCACTCCCCACTTCCCACTTCTCAATTCCAACTTCACACTTTTCAATTACTAATTCCCACTTCCCAATTCCCAATGTCCACTTCCCACTTCCAATTCCCAATGCCCACTTCCCGTTTTCCAATTCCAAAGGCCCACGTCTCACTTTTCAATGGCCAATTTCTACTTCATACTTTTCAATTCCCAATTCCCACTTCCCTTTTCCCAAGTCCCACTTCCCACTTTACAATTCCGAATGCCCACTTTGCACTTTCCAATTGCCAATGCCCACTGCCCACTTCCCACTTCCCAATTCCCAGCTTCCACTTTCCACTTCGCAATTCCCAATTCCCACTTACCACTTCCCACTTCCCGAGTCCCACTTGCCACTTCTCAATTCTCACTTCCCCGTTTCCAATTCCCAATGCCGACTTCCCTCTTTCTGCTTCGTTATTCGCAATTCCCATTTCCCACTTCCAATTCCCAATGCCCACTTCACACTTTCCAATTCCTAATGCCCACTGCTCACTTTCTAATTCCCACTTCCCAATTCCCACTTCTCAATTACCAATTCTCACTTTCTAATTCCCAACTCCCACATCCCACTTCCCTTCCCAAAATCTTGGTAACAGATTTATACTTGGGGGTGACTTTAATGCTAAAAACACTTTCTGGGGATCTAGATTAACAACAACTAAAGGAAGGGAACTACTCGGTGCCATTAGAGAGTTGAAATGCAATGTCGCATCAACAGGAAAGCCCACATATTGGCCTACTGATCCCAATAAAATACCTGACTTAATAGATTTTTATATATATAAAAACGTATCACCCAACTTTCTTCACATTGAGGAATGTTTTGATATGAGTTCCGATCACTCACCTATATTATTAACTTTGAGTGAAACTATTGTACAAAGAGAGAGTAATCCCACCCTTGTCAACAAAAACACTGATTGGGAGAGTTTTAAGCTTGATTTGGACTCTGCTATAGACCTTAAAGTTCCACTTAAGAATCCACAGCAACTAGATCAAGATGTTATTAAATTTATCACGAACATACAACAATGCGCGTGGAGTAATACGCCACAACTCAAAAGAAGAACTATAGGGAACAGCTATCCAAAAGACATAAGAGAACTCATAACTAAAAAAAGGAAGCAAAGAAGAAAATGGCAACAAACCAGATGCCCACAAGATAAACAAAGGTTAAATCTTCTCACGAAAAGGTTAAGGAGGAGAATTCGAAACTTTCATGAAGAAACTATGAATACCTACCTTAGTCAACTAACAAGTGATCGCACAACAAACTACTCTTTATGGAAAACTACAAAAAGTTTAAAAAAACCTGTTATGCAAATCCCTCCGATCAAAAAATCTGATGGGCTTTGGGCTATAAATAACAAACAAAAAGCGGATAGGTTTGCGGAACATTTAGAAATAATCTTTCAACCAACTGAAGACAGTGAAGAATCTATTACGTTGTTAGAAACATCTCAAGATGAGCTAGAAATAAGACTCGTCACACCAAGAGAAGTTTACAAAGAGATCAAATGCCTTAATCAAAAGAAATCTCCTGGATACGATCTAATTACTGGTGAAGTCCTTCAAAATCTTCCACGTAAAGCCATAGTAAAACTTACCACTCTCATCAATGCGTCATTTAGACTTAAATACGTACCTGATGCTTGGAAAGTCGCCGAAGTTATAATGCTGCCAAAACCTGGAAAACCACCGCATGTAACAACTTCGTACAGGCCAATATCTTTATTGCCAATTGTATCCAAACTATTTGAAAAGCTACTTATGAGACGATTAAAACCCATTATAGAAGAGAAAGAGCTAATTCCAGATTATCAATTTGGTTTTAGACAAAAACACTCAACTATAGACCAAGTTCATAGAATAACTAACATAATAGAAAAATCATTAGAAGAAAAGAATGTTTGCTCTACAGTATTCTTGGACGTAGCGCAGGCTTTTGATAAAGTTTGGCATAAAGGTCTTATACACAAAATAAGAAACATGCTCCCAAATCAGTTTGCTGATATATTAGAGTCTTACCTAACACAAAGAATGTTCCGGGTAAGGCAAGACGACTCATACTCAGAGCTTAAGCTAATCAAAGCTGGCGTGCCACAGGGAAGTGTTCTAGGTCCGGTCCTGTATTTATTTTACACTTGTATCCCAAAACTAGAAAATAACACCATTGCTACTTTTGCTGATGACACAGCTATTATGGCCACAGGAGTCACTCAAGAGGAAGCAGTGGAAAAGGTTCAAACAGCCATTAACACCATATTTGATTGGACAAGGAAATGGCGAATAAAACTGAATGAATCAAAATCCATTCACATAGATTTTACAAACAAAAGACCAAATTACCATCCGGTGTATATTAATAACAATATAATACCATACGAAAATACAGCCAAATATTTAGGTATGACACTAGACACAAAGCTTCGCTGGAAGGCTCATGTCAAAAAGAAACGCGAAGAGTTAGAGCTTCGCTACAAGAAGATGTACTGGTTACTTGGAAAACATTCTTCGTTATCAGTGCACAACAAACTACTCTTGTATAAACAAGTCAAGTAACAATATGGACTTATGGTATTCAGTTATGGGGCTGTACCAAACAAAGCAATACACAGATGATACAAAGATTCCAGAACAAAGTACTCAGAGGGATACTGAACGCACCTTGGTACATAAGAAACGTCGACCTCCATCGGGACCTCAAAGTGGACATGGTCGCAACCATCATTAAAAAATACGCTGAAGCTCATGAAAATAGACTTCACCAACATGTGAATGTCGAGGCTATCCAGCTTCTCGACAACACGGATATAGTAAGAAGACTAAAAAGAACAAAACCTTTTGAGTTAGTGTATTAAGTTAGTAATGTCAGTGCAGTGAGTGAGTGTGCATATTATAGAACACATGAACAAAGTGTCTTCCCCTTAATAGAGACAGTAAGAAAAGTGTCGATGGACGCATTCTTAGAATATACTCTACTTAGCAATTTAAGTTATATTAAAATTACTTATTAGTCTCAACTAGGCTAGATTGTAATAACAATGAGGTATCTATCAACAGAAAGATACATCATTAGAAGGAAAAAAAAAAAAAAAAAAAAACATCCCACTTCCCAATTCCAACTTTCAATGCTTAGTTCCCAATTCCTTCTTCTCAATTCCCAATGCCCACTACCCACTTCCCAATTCCTACTTTCCAATTCCCAATGCCTTATTCCCACTTCCCAATTCCCACTTTCCATTTTTGACTTTCCAATTGCCCATTCCCACTTTTCAATACCCATTTCCCACTTCCCAATTCCCCATTCCCACTTCCCAATTCCCAATTTCTACTTCCCTCTTCAAATTTCTAATACCCACTTCCCAATTCCCACTTTCCAATTCCCAACTTCTCCTTTCCAGTTCGCAATTACCCCTTCCCATTTCCCACTTCAAGTTTCTAATACCCACTTCCCACTTCCCAATTCCCAACTTCCACTTCCCACTTCGCAATTCGCAATTCCCACTTACAACTTCCCACTTCCCAAGTCCCACTTCCCAAATCCCAATGCCCACTTCTCAACTGCTACTTCTTATTTCTCAATTCCCACTTCACACTTTCAAATTTCTAATTCCCACTTTCCAATTCCCAACTCCTGCTTCTTACTTCACAAATCCCAATGCTTAATTCCCACTTCCCACTTTCCAAGTCCCACTTTCTCTTCTCGATTCTCAATGCCCACTTCCCACTTCCCAATTCTCAATTCCCACTTCCCAATTTTCCATTCCCACTTCCCAATTTCCACTTTCCAATTCCCAACTTCCACTTCCCACTTCTCAATTTCCACTTCACACTTTTCAATTCCCAATTCCCACTTTCCACTTCCTACTTCAAATTCCTAATGCCCACTTCCCAATTTCCCATTCCCACTTCCCAATTCCCACTTCAATTTCCCAATGCCCACTTTCCAATTCCCAACTTCCATTTGCCACTTCTCAATTCCCACTTTCCAATTCCCAATGCCGACTTTCCACTTCGCTATTACCAATTCCCAAGTCCACCGCCCGGGTGCGCTGGAGGTTCGAATAAAGTTGTACACGTCCTCTCTCGACAACGCACTACGGCTGACTGACGGGGGTCGGGCGACATGGTCATATGCCTGCATATTCTGCGTGCACGTATTCAATATTCATTTTACTTTGTTTTATTAAAATAACCTTACAATTGTTCAAAAAACTGAGCTCACAGATGGATTTGAATGTTTGTTGTTATTACATACTTTTTTTTTTTGTAAAAATACCTTTGATAGGAAATGAATGTAGTTGATTCATTACATCGACGGAAAAGTCAAAACGGGCGTTTTTTAGGAAACTTTACGATTTTTTTCTATCGAGCGAAAATAATTTAATCGTGTTTTGGTGATCACATTCGGATAAAGAATTTTGTGAACATTTATTACACTTAATAAAAAAAAATCAATTAACTGTTTTTAAAGGTCTCGTTTTAAATAAAAGTGAAGACGAATCGCCAAGTTTGAAGCATATTTCACCTTAAGTATTCTATCAGTTATCTGGTTCTCGTAATAAGTACAAGCTTTGCATAGCTTGGGGCTAGATGGCGCTGTGTGAAATTAGTGTAGATAAAAAATATTTATTTATCTACACTAATTACAAAGAGGAAAGATTTGATTTTTTGTTTGTTTGTATTGAATAGGCTCGGAAACTACTGGACCGATTTCAAAAATTCTTTCACCGTTGGGAAGCTTCACTATCCCCGGGTGACATAGGCTACTTTTTATCCCTGTACTCCCACGGGAACGGGAACTATGCGGGTGAAACCGCGAGGCGTCCGTTGGTTTATCATATACCTAATAGTACCTAATCATTACACAATTATTTTAGCGCGACTAACTTTTCGTACTTATTTAAAATGATTTAATACAAAATGACTGTTTTAGTGGAATACCAGTTTATGCTACGTGATTCACAGAAACTAAGAACCCGTTATTAGTTTATTCAAAATTAGACAAATGCGTTAAATCAATCCATCTCTTCTTTGAAGTTGTTTTGAACTTTGGACCCAAAAAACATGGCGATGTCACCCGTCGTCGACAATGGGCTAAAACAAAGTTGATATCTAACAAAGCTCGGGTTTCATTAACGGCCACAATGGCGCTTTTAGCCGTGATTGTCTTGCTTTCCCCTTAACTGAGGAGCCACCATGCGACAAAAAACTAGGACTTCCATAGAAGAATACGTAATTGTATGATAATAACCGAGATAAAATAATTATCTAGTACAGGGTTTCCCAACATTTTTTGCATGGTGCCCCCCCCCGTATTATAAAAAAAAATTCATGCCCCTATATTTTTCTTCATTGCTTTAATAAAAAACACACATTATTTTTTTACGATATTTATTTCACACGATTTATTATTTATTAATGGCTGTTTGCGCCTGCATTTTTTAAACCAGTTGGTCGATATCAGGTTCTGTTTTTGACAGAGCTATCATCAAATCATTATTGACGTAGGAGCGAAAGCGCGGTGTTTAGTACAAGTCTTGTACATACAGTGCGTGATAGGACAAAATAGTGTTACAGCGTAGTAGTTAGTTCGGCCGATTGGAACTAGGTGGCGCGACTAAATCTGTGTGTAAGTGTTTTAAATAATAAACAATGATAAGGAATTAGATTAAAATATCCGAACACTTCATGCCTCCTCTAAGGTCTTTCTACGTCCCCCGGGGGGCACGCCCCACCGGTTGGGAAGTCCTGATCTAGTACCTACCTACCAGTGAGATGCACTACATACCTACTACGTATAGAGTTATGTAACCAGTGATATACCTTAGGGTGTATGTATATAGCCAAATAATCAGCTGTTCCATACTACATGTCGTCAAAGGTCAACGAACTTTTTTATAGAACAAAAATAAATGTTTTTTTCACGAATTTAGAATTCCTATAGTACGAGTGGTTCGTATCATGACTGATGCGACAGAAATTTTCTTGCTAAGATTTCATTTTAAAAACACACCAATTTGTTTTTTAGTGGTTGATATACCTACTAGGTCTATCATAACAGCTCACCTGATGTTAAGTGACAAGATTGATAGCCCTGTTGGCTCATTGGTAGTATATCTGCTTTAAGAGCAGTAGGGCGTGGGTTCGATTCCCTCCCAGGACAATCATTTTGTAATACTTAACTTGTATACTACATAACTACTTTGTATACTACATAAACAAAAATGTGTGTTCTGTGTCTGGACGTTCTGTATGTATCTACAAAAAAAAGTATTTATGTATTCTACGAGTTATCTGATTCCTATATAGTATACAAGCTATTGCTTAGTTTGAGGTTAAATGGCGCTATGTGTAATGTCCTACGATACCAAAAATAATTGTTGTAATAGACTTTGTACAGTTTTTATTTTATTGTATTGGATTCACAATCTTTGGTGTGAACAATAAAAAGTTTATTTCTCTATCTATCAGTAACGAATCTGCTCGAAAAGTCGGAATCTCGCTCAATAGTAATAGGAAAGCTAAATTTCAATGAGATTATAAATATTCAAACTTCGTTTCTTCAACGTCAATAAGACCTATGTTTCTGTTAGGTCTTCAATAATACTTGTCCGGAGACAGCATAATTCATGGCGACACTGACTTAGCTTCAAAATTTATTGTGCGCGAAGATTGGTAAACGAACAAGACGTAACTTGATTAACTTACTTTGAGTAAAACAATAAACCGACTTTTGTTGGTTCAGACTTGACTTGATGATATTTTTGATTTATGGCTACAAGCAATGATTCAAATACAATTAATTTAACATTTTTTTAAATCTTCCATTTTGTACGTATTTATTACCTAGTTAAATATTGCACCCTAGGTGCATCCTAGAACAGTCACAGTTATTTAATTTAAAAGTAAACATTCTCCTGCAAAGCAGTAGTGTGCAATAATTATTTTCTACTATTTTTGAAAGGTATCATAATTACAGTGCTATTGAGAGTAATCATCGAATTTCTTAAAGTAATCAGCGACAAAGTACGCTGGAATTTGTTTTGTTAATCAAAGTATTAAATTTCTATGTACCTAATGGTGGAACGAAGTTATTCGGAAGAGAACTAGGGTCACAGACATAGCTTAGTGTATTAGCAAGCTGAAGTAGCAATAGGCTGGACATATTTGTCGCAGAACCAATAACCGCTGGGGTAGACGTATATATTCTAGAGTGGGGTAGACCGCTAATTGAAAAACGTAGCATAGGCCGCCCTGAGCATCGATGGAGTGACGATATAGGTAGGTCAGCTGGTGATGGATGGAACAATCCTATATCCATCAGTGGACTTCGATAGGCTGATCATGATGATGATGATCATGGACAGACGTTATGTCGTACAATCAAAAGTGCGTTTTATTCCTCTCATTACTATTACTTAACAAGCTGAAGAGTTTAAAAAATCTATAACGCGACTGCGAATAAAATAGCTATTGTATAATTAAAGGAAAAAACTTTTTCTACCAATTAATTATTCCTAAAAAAATTTAAACAGATTACAAAAATAACTTCAATATATTTTTGTAATCCTCCTTTTAATTTTCTTTTACAAATGTAGATACCCTACCCGATAGGTTTGATTTTTTTAACTAACGTATTACTATTTTGCGCCAAAATTCCAATATTTTGTTTTTTTTTAAACCCTTAATCTAAGGACACTTGGTTTATTGAAACGAATCAAATCTTAATCCATTCGGACGTTTGGAAGATAAAGATAAGAAAAAACGAGGTACATAACATAAGAAAAAATTACATACATAAAGGATACGCACGGGACGCCATCGACAACACGGATATAGTAAGAAGACTAAAAGGACAAAACCTTTTGAGTTAGTGTATTAAGTTAGCAATGTCAGTGCAGTGAGTACTACATATTATAGAACACATGAACAAAGTGTCTTCCCCTTAATAGAGACAATAAGAAAAGTGTCGATGGACGCATTCTTCGTTTATACTCTACTCGACAGCCCCGTTGGCTCATTGGTAGTATATCTGCCTTGAGAGCTGTAGGGCGTGGGTTCGATTCCCACTCAGGGCAAACATTTTGTGAATAAACAAATGTTTGTTCTGTGTCTGGGTGTTCCGTATGTATTATAAGTATGTATTTACAAAAAAAAAAGTATTTATGTATTCTATCAGTTATCTGACTTCCATCACACAAGCTCTGCTTAGTTTGGGGCCAGATGGCGCTGTGTGTAATGTCCGACGATATTTATTTATTTTATTTATTTACTTAGCAATTTAAGTTATATTAAAATTACTTATTAGTCTCAACTAGGCTAGATTGTAATAACAATGAGGTATCTAACATAAACAGATACATCGCTAGCAGGAAAACAAAAAAAAATAATAAAGGATACGCGCGAAAAACAGTCGAGAAAAAAAGTACATAACTGTGTCTATAAAGGAATTTATAAATACTGTGTGATACCGTGGTTGAATGCGAAAACGAAGAGTAAATCCAAAATATAATATTGCAGAGAAAATCACAAACAAACCAATATATGAGACATTGACACTGAAATCTCGCTTCTGGACAAATGCCAACCGATTCAGCTAAGCGATAAGATTGCTTAAGGGTATATGGTATTATATGCTTTTGTTCCAATACGTATTTCAATGAGTGTTGCTTATAGAGGTCAGTTATTACATGATTTAGTGAAATAAGAATCATATTTGTTTAGTTTTACAAGCATCATTCTGGAGAGGAAATCATTAGTTGAATAAAGAATGAATAACAATAATACAATAGAAATTATACACACATAGAAATTAGACAGCCCTGTTGGCTCATTGGTAGCATGTCTGCTTCAAGAGCTGTGGGGCGTGGGTTCGATTCCCATCCATGACAAGCATTTTGTGATATTAAAACCTAATGTTTGTTCTGTGTCTGGGTGTACTGTATGTATTAGGTATAAGTATGTATTTACAAAAACAAAAAGTATTTAAGTATTCTATCAGTTATCTGACTTCCATAGTACAAGCTTTGCTTAGTTTGGGGTCAGATGGCGCTGTGTGTAATGTCCTACGATATTTATTTATTTATATTTATTTATACATAATATAAGAGTGTAAAATTTGCAATGTAATTCACAGTAAACAGTTACACTTGTAACAGGGCGCCCAAGATACAGGCTTTGCCTAGTTTGGGGCCCGTTGACCGTTCTACCTGAAATCGGAATGTACAAAAACCAAGTAACCATTTGTCTGTATGTGTCACACAATGTTCTCTAGAAATAAACTATTATTGTTATTATTAATTATAAACTATTTAAAAAGTCCAGTTCTGCAGGACATTTGATATCTCTACCGTGGTACTCTTCCAGCTTCTTCCTTCGACTAAGAAATTACAAAGATACATTGTCAATGTAACTACAAATCAGTACGTTTTTAATAAAAATTTAATACAAACAAACTCAATTTAATTAAACAAGAGGGTTGAAGCTTGAATTTACTACTTGTGTGATAAAAGATTGTTAAAAATCAATCCTTTTAACTTATTTTGAAACGAGTCAGTAGCGCATTTCACTCGTTATACGCCGAAGCTTCAAATCTCAATAGTCATCGTGAGCTCTCGGTGAAGTGCCCCATCGTGAATCTGTAAAATAGGTTCGTAGCCTTAAACCAAAAATCTAACCGTATTCCATCAACCTGCCTTGAGAGCTAATGCCCATTCGAGGTTTTTCAATGTCTGATCTTTTATCGCACCGCCACCGCTTGTCAACAAAAAGCCCTTATACAGTTGTTTCTAGAAGTTTAGTAACACAGAAACTTTCCTTCACAATTTTTCAGTAAGGTAATCCTGCGATCTCTTTAATAAATTCGTTGTTGTATACATTTTCTTGAATTCCTTGCGATTGGCGAGTCCATAGTGTTGCACAGATAACAGTGCATATTTTCAACCCGAAAGTAGTTTTAAGGTGCTCTTTTAAATACGTAGCATCGTTCACCGTTCGTGTTCATCCCTAACTAACTTTGACATGATCCTGCCAATGCTGCTTATGATACTCTTTCCAGCACTGGCTTTATTGTTGTTCTTGGAACAGCGAGGTCTTTTATTGCTCTATATAATATAGTGTATTTTTCTGGTATTAATTTTGCTACCACTTTTACTACTTATAATCTTTACTAAAAATATTGTAGAGATTTAATACATTCACATTTTTGGTAGTTATAGAATTGTCAACTAAAAGCCTTCAAATTGGGTCTTACTTTATTTCGTATGACGATGAATGAAAATATTTCTCGACTAGGTATCAAGAAATATGTGTTTGTTGGCGCAAAAACACGCTAGTTAGGTACGTTAGGCAGAAATGGTAGAGGTGTTTTTGCTACAGTTATCTATCTACACGACCTGGAGAATTGGTTTTGTGGGAACTTCCCGAGTGGGTAACTTTTTATGTGTGTAAATTATAGTACTTATATACTGATTACTATCTACTGAATCGGTCTGACATGTACTTATAACAAGCACTAGCTGTTGTTTTTCGCGCGATTTCGTCCGCGAAAAAAATTTAACAAAAAGTTTGTACAGTTAAAAGTATCCTATTCAAATTCAAATTCAAATTATTTTATTGACATAAAAACATTAGCACATTTACAGATATGCCCCACAAAAAAAGCAAAAAAATAAAAATATACGTAAAAAAAATCGCATTAAAAGAAAAAAAAACGTTAGCAAAAATAATAATAATCATAATAACAATAATAATCATTTCATCAGTAAAAAACATCGTCAAGAGTAATAGAGCTGTTACACTTATCCCATTGATCGGTCAAATTTTCACAATAAGTCAAAAAATATGCTAAGATGCTTTTCCAGTTGTCAAATAAAACACATATACTATAGGAACATATATAGCAAACCTATATTTAACATATATAGGATACTTTTGCCAGGCCATGAACTATGTGTGCCAAATTCCATCCAAATCCGTTGAGTAATTTTTGCGTAAAAGAGTAACTACGTAAAACATTATATATACGCTTTCTACTTCCTACGTAGGATAAGTCGTAACGTAGTCGTACAAGTTGTCGCGAATTTTTAAAAAAATGTTAAAGCAGTCATGGTACCAGTTAACGCCTGTCTATGAGCATTGAAGCAGTATCCATCACATTCTGAGTACCAAAACAAGCCCAGGGCATCGCTGCTATGGCGCTTATTACTTTGAGGCATTCGATGGTTAGTTTCAATAGCGCTGTAATTACGCTAGCAGCAATACCCTTCTAGCCGGAACATCAATGTTTACACACTACTGCTTGTTAAGGAGATCTACTATAGTTATATCAAACGTATTATCCATTCTGATATTAAAATTGTTGCAGCCATACGTGTAGGTAAATGTCAGGTTACCGCAAAAACCGTAGACAAGTTCTACCAAAAGACATTCCAAAAACCCTCAAACACCCATGAAGCCCCCAAATTCCAGTTTAAACTTCACCAAAGATATTTAATTAAATTGGATCGCATAAAAACTTATGTGACAGTTGTAATAGGGGTCGATTTGAAGCTTAGGTCTCAGTGGAGCGATTACAACGCGATGAAATTCATTTAGAAAGCACTATTTAGACTTCACCATGTGGCCTGCGAAGGCAATTTATAGGGGTAGATAAAGTCTTTTTGAGTACCTACGTCGCTTGTAACCCATGATTTAAATTTCTATAATATTTTTTATGTTACATCGCAATTTATTTCTAGGTAAATATGCATTATCGAATACCAGTACCAGGTACGTCGGCGTATACGTACGCGAGTTTGCAGCCAAACCTAAGTTTACTACTTTATTGAATAAATAAATAAATATCGTAGGACATTACACACAGCGCCATCTGACTCCAAACTAAGCAAAGCTTGTGCTATGGAAGTCAGATAACTGATAGTATGCTTAAATACTTTTTATTTTTATTTTAAGTAATTTATACATGTCGCTTATTAAAAAAAATAAAATACACAGCTAACTTCAATTCAACATTATGGGAGTTAAAACATAAAACCGAGAACTGAGACTGAACTCTGCATGTAACTTTCTTTAGGTTAAAATATTAATTATGGTTGACGTGCTAGGTGTTTGACAACAGGTCAGCTGATGTTAAGTGATGATGTGGTCGAAGATGGTAAATATACCTAGCTTCGGGTGGAACAAGCGCGATCAATGTTCTGCGATATCAATTTACTTATTTATCTAGACCTCTACCGTTTGTGCCTAGGTCTAAATCATTGTATCAAATATCGCTTTTACTTAAATAGTCAACTTATTTGTAGGTACATGTTTGACTTATACCTAGTCTGGCCATAAATACTGTTAAAACTAAAAATAAACAAAATATTACTTTTGAATTTGGAATCTGTAATTTTTATATGATTGTTCATTGTGTTTTTTCATTTTGGCGCCAATAAATTGTACAATATTTTGCGATATTAAAATGAAGTGGGGTGATAAAGAGAACCAAATCGCTGTGATTGCATTACGCAAAGTAGGTATGGAGCGAAATGCAATTTTTAAAACTCTCCATACGCTTGGTATTAGTTAAATGTTTGTGTACCGGACTATTAATAGGTACAATGAGACCTCCTCTGTTTGTGACAGAAAAAGATCTGGCCGTCCACGTAGTATTCGTACGAAAAAGGTGGTCAAAGCAGTAAGGGGTAGAATTCGAAGAAATCCTGTCCGAAAGCAAAAGATTTTATCTCGGGAGATGAAGATGGCACCTAGAACCATGTCGCGTATTTTAAAAGATGACTTAAGACTTGCAGCCTATAAGAGACGCACTGGTCACTTCTTAACTGATAATTTAAAAAAGAATAGGGTGGTAAAGTCGAAACAACTACTGAAGCGGTACGCAAAAGGAGGTCATAAAAAATGTTTGTTTACGGATGAGAAAATTTTTACAATTGAGCAACATTTTAACAAACAAAATGACCGTATTTATGCTCAAAGCTCTAAGGAAGCTTCCCAATTAGTCGACAGAGTGCAACGTGGGCATTATCCGACTTCAGTGATGGTTTGGTGGGGTATTAGCTATGAATGAGTGACTGAGCCATATTTTTGTGAAGAAGGTATCAAAACATCGGCACAAATGTATCAAGATACCATTCTTGAGAAGGTAGTTGGTTATTGAATATGGTGTTGTTAACTACTTGTTAACAACACCATATTCAATAACCAAGTATGGTTCTTCCAGCAAGACTCGGCGCCGGTCATAATGCACGGTCCACGCAGTCTTGTTTGGAAGCGAACGTTCCGGACTTCATCAGAGCTGAAGACTGGCCGTCGTCTAGTCCCGATCTTAATCAGCTGGATTATGATTTATGGTCAGTTTTAGAGAGTAAGGCTTGCTCTAAACGCCATGATAATTTGGAGTCCCTAAAACAATCCATACGATTGGCAGTGAAGAATTTTCCCATAGAAAGAGTGCGTACTTCTATTGATAACTGGCCTCAACGTTTAAAGGACTGTATTGCAGCCAATGGAGACCACTTCGAATAAGCTTTTTATATTTTAAATTGTTTTATATTTATGTATTAAACTAACACACTGTAAAAGTAATAAATGTTATTTGCAAAAGAAAAAAATAAATTTTCTTTGTTACAATATTTATGGCAAGACTAGGTATAGTCAACGCCTAATATTTTTTCACATAGTTCCGCGTAAATGAGACCAATTATAAAAGCTTTTGTTGACAGATTTAAGATTATAGACTGCAATGAAAAAGAAGGCAACATTTTTAGTATGTTTATAGTACTTAAAAGCTTCAAAATCGGTCGTAAAATAGCATTATTGTAATAATGACTTTATAAAAAACAACTTACCGTCATTCGTCTCTGTTATTTGCAATTTCGGTCCGTAGATTGCATCTGCATTTTAGATTGGGCGCCGTGTCCGTGACTGAGTTTACGAGCTTAACTATCCCTCTGTTTTATTTCTATTATTGTTTTAATAAAGGCTCTGTGTTATAACTTTCCATTAGAGATAGTGGTTGAACAATCCGACCCTGTTGTATAATTGTTTAATTAAAAGTTTTGTTCTTCGAGTGGAAAAATACGCTGATGAAGTGATTCCGTTGTTTGTCTCTTAGCACTGCCTTTCAACAGTAAGTGCCAAGTTTTGCTACAAAAGATTGTGATATCCTAGCACAATCTATGGAACTTAGGATAAACGAGTTAGCAATTTATCTACTTGGTATTGTATTCATAATGTAACTACCTACCTTTGTTTTACAAGGTCTACCTACCCTCAAGAAAAACATAAGGCCCCGCAGTTCCAAGAAAATTTTGATATACGAAAGTATTGTAAGGCACGTTTGACGTCGTATTTTTATATACACTAATTTATGTATGTAGGACCTACATACCGTTTTAGTTCTTGAATATTTTTGTGAATGTTTTCACTCAATCAATATATTTGTCATGATGAGATCATATTTCATATTATTTTTACAAAAGGTCTAACTCAAATTTCCATATATTTTTTTCTATGTCGAAGTAATGTGACGAACGAGACGTTCTCCTGATGGTAAGAAAACGTCTGTCGATGACCATTGCAGCGAACCATTCGATGGTTAGTCTCAACAGCCCAGTGTCAGTAGTCTCTCTGCAGCAGTCTGCAGCACCCTTCAAGCCAAATACAGTAATGTTTACACACTTTTAGTTTAATAAGAATTAGGCTTACGTTTGACCGTCATCTCACTTGATGTTAAGTGATGATACGGTCTAAGATGGAGCACGCTTGTCTAGAAGACACCGATTCACTCTCGACTTGAAGACACCCAGATTATATCCATCGGGGAACACCCATGCAGGTAGCGCATTCCACTGTCTAGCTGTTCGCACAATGAACGAAAAATCAAATCTTATCGTTCGAGTTTTTGGAACGTCAACCATGAAACGACTGAAACACTACTGCTTGGCGGGAGAATCTCTATTATTAAGTACTAAGAAGTTTCGTTTGTGTAAAAATCTTAAATTCCCAGAGTTCGATTAGTTTCAGACATTTGGTGAATGGTAAACGTTTTAAATGCTGATACCGTACAGTAAATTAGATACCCACTTACGAAACTTTGCTCCCTCGATGCACAATTTGTGGTGGCGTAGGTGTACGAATACAATTTTGGTTAGCTGTCAGGAGTTAGGCAAACTTAGCTGAGACCAGTAAAGTGTGATCGATGTGGGAGAGCTTATTAAGAATCTTCGACCAAGTAGTTTCTACCTACGTAGTATGTTACATTATAACTTATTTTATATTGGAAGTTATAAGTTTTGTTAAGCGAATAAACAAATGTAATTATAACAGTAGATCGGTATCATATTTTATTGATATTATTAAAGCGAAAGTTTGCATGTATGTATGTATGGATGTATGTTCCTTCTTCACGCTGTAATGCCTTAACGGGATTAAATGAAATTTGAATGATCTTTAACAATAATGATTTAATTTAACTTTTACACGTGTTAATAATTTCGTTAATTAACTAAGACATGTGACATTAATTACGTTGTTTATCTTCGTATTAAATTTCATAAAAATTCTTCCAACCATTATACCAAATAACAATCATACATTAAAAAAATCGCATTTGAATACTAGCTAAGCCTTGTGGTTTTGAGATAAAAAGTAGATCTATAGGTATAAGGTGAGTATTCATTACGTGGAATTGGTTTGGATTAGTAAAATTATTTTCTAATTATTGAATCTTGCCCTAAATGGAATTTTAAAATTTAAATACAAAGTAGAAAATGAAAATGAAAATTCATATTAAAATTTAAAACTTGACTAGTAAAATGAAAACTTTTCCCATCTAAGTTTTGATAGAATTTCCTTTTTTGGGAGTAGTTTAAGTGGAATATTTTTTTTGCTTCTTTAGTCTGTTGTAGTTCTATATAAGGCAATTTTATAAGTACTCTTACCGACATTATTTAAGTAATTCTTATATATTAAGTATTATATAAGTTATATATTCTATTCGAAGTTTCAGTGGCTTAGTTGGGACCGCTTAGCTTCCAATCTGGAGGTTCTGGGTTCAAATTTTAATTCGAGTTAAATTAGTCAAAGCAAGTTCTGGTCGACTCTGGTCGTGCCCTAGCTAGTTTAATAGTGGTGACTTTACTACACGTTTCGATGGATTTTAGAGGCAACATGAAAAGTTATGTTTAACTTTACGAATATATCACTTTCTCACACTAGCGCACGTAATTCGGCACTTTATTAATAAAACACTATCAACTATTTTTATACATAAACAGTCGAAAAAGCACAAAGCTAACCTTTTTGCATACGCTACTATTTATCCCGGTAAACATTACATTTTTTTAGTGTGGTCAGTTTTTTACTAAGTAAATTGGTCACACAAAAATGACTCATAAAGTAAATGCGGAAAACTTAAGTGGTTGAAACTTTTCCAGGTCTCCACAAAGATGCCTCCAGGGGCTTGTTTAAATAATAGACTGTTTACTAATAAACACAGTTCTATATTTCTCTCTATTGGTGCAATACAACCTTCGAGGAATCACAAGCATGGAGGAATCGTGTTGAATTGAACACTTACAATATATCCGATCGTGTTTTTCTTATTTACCACGCAACAAGGGAGAAGGAGAAAGAAATACACAATCTGCCCTTTCTTGAAATGCCTATGAAGCCGAGTTTGCTATAGAATCACTATTGTTATGTATTGATATTTTTTTTTTTTCGTTAATTTGCCCTTTCGGGCAGGCTAAAGCTATAAAGCCATACTGCCTCGTCTTCAGTGTTATTTCTGCTGTATCTTAACTATGGTTATCATCAAAGTCGTCTTAGTCAAGTCCAGTTCGTGTCAGTTCGTGCCAGTCATACTTTAGTAAAGTAGTGGCAACTTTACTATAAAGCTTCGATAGAGTTTTGGAAGCAACACGAAAACTCATGTTTCACCACATTATATCATTTTCCCACACTCGCGCTTGTAATTCGGCACTTTATGAGTAAAACACTACTATTTTTATGCATAAACACTCGACAAAACACTAGTTTAGGAAAAAAATACAACGAAGCGACACGACTCTTCCCGCGTTCCCGCCAAAACTCGTTATGTATTGAGTACCTATTATAGTGATGTGACAAAATTTATCGGTTTATGAATCGGAAATATCGTTCTTTTTTTAAGGTCAATCAATGTAGATTGGTCGATTGTACCTGTTGAATTTATTAGTTCATTTGTACAAAAATTACTCTTGAAAGTAAATGAATTGATTTGAACTGTCAACCGCCATCTTAGATTTTCTCTCATACACTCGTTTAGCCTCTGTGCTAGGAAGAAGTCGCATTGCTTCCAAATCGAATAATAAGGATAATATAGTGATACCATATTCATTGAAATCCTTAAATAATAGTTTTATTTCGTATCGAACCTCATATAACCTACAGGTTATGGAGCCCAGATTACGCGAGTGAAAATTAGTGACCGTGGTTCGACAATCTAACAATAGATTAGTTACGTGTAATTTTTCGTTATGGAAAATACGAAGATAAAACGAAATATCAAACCCTTCGATGGCGAAAGGTACAGTATCTGGAAATTTCTTATACGTGCTTTGTTGAGTGAATTGGACATCTTTAAAGTGATCGACGATGATCCGTTATTTCGCGACGAAGCATGGGAGAAAAACAATCGGATGGCCAAGAATGTGATTATAGAATATCTATCCGATTCGTACCTCAGTTTCGCGAAAGACGGTAGTTCAGCAAAAGATATTTTAAGAAGATTAGATACGCTGTACGAACGAAAAAGTGTTGCTACGCAGTTGGCGTTACGTAAAAAGTTATTGGCGTTAAAACTACTTGGTGATGTACCGCTTATAAAATATTTTGCTACTTTTGATGACCTCATAACTGAGCTGATTGCTGCTGGTGCAAAGTTAGAGGAAACTGACAAAGTGGCACATTTGTTGCTCACACTACCCTCAATTTACGATGGAGTCATTACTGCAATTAAAACATTATCGGAAGATAATTTGACATTAGCTTTCGTAAAAACACGATTATTAGATCATGAAGTGAAGTTGAAAAATGAATCTAGTGATACAAGCGCGAAAGTGTTACAAGTAGAAGCAAAGAATAATACGTGGAAGAAAAGAAAATTTGATAGTTTTCAGCAGTCAGATAAAAATAATAAGCAGAAGAAGAATAATTTACAGTTCATGAAATGTTACCATTGTGGACGAAAAGGACATAAGAAAAATGATTGTTACTATTTCAAGAGAATCAATCGGAGGCATTTTGATAACAAAGAAAGAACAAGGACAGTACAAGCAGTTGAGATAAATGAAAATCAACCTTCAACATCGAATGATTTTTCAGGTTTTGCTCTCATGACCGGCGATTACCAAGAAGATAACCAAGGAAATAAAATTACATTTCTATTGGACTCGGGTGCATCAGACCACATCATAAACAGAGAAGATTTGTTTCTAAATTATGAAAATTTATCTACCCCACTAAAAATTTCAGTTGCTAAAAATAATGAATTTATTTCAGCTACTAAAAAAGGTATTTTGCAGGTTACAAGCAATATGGGAGTTACAGGTATTCTGAAAGATGTGTTATTTTGCCGTGAGGTTCCATACAACCTTCTATCGGTTTCAAAGATGCAGCGAGCCGGGTATACGGTTATTTTTGACCAGGACGGAGCCCAAATATGTAAAAATGGTAAAACCGTTATGCGAGGTAAGTCAACTAACAATTTGATTGCTATAGATTTTGTTACGTCTGTAAACGTGTGTCACCCTGTTTCCCAAGCATGTGCTAGTGACAAGAAAAGCTACAAATTGTGGCATCAACGTTTAGGGCACTTGAGTAAAATGAAATTCTTAGAAATAAAACAGAATAAATTATTCGAGGATATGAATCAAATTGATTCAGTAGTGCCAGATAATGATTTATGTGAAGCTTGCATAAAAGGGAAACAGAGTCGACTACCGTTTAGTCAGGCTAAAGACAAAAGTCATATAAACAGACCATTATTTGTTGTGCATTCTGATGTTTGTGGCCCTATCACTCCAACGACTACAGATAATAAAAATTATTTCGTGATTTTTATTGATCAGTATACTCATTATTGTGTTACATACTTACTAACGTACAAATCTGACGTGTTAGCTGCGTTTAAAGATTTTGTTGCAAAAAGTAAAGCAAAATTCAATTTGAAGGTAGTTAATTTATATTGCGATAATGGTGGCAAGGTAAAAAGCCTCGAGTAAAATATTTAAAGGTTTTTGGTTCTACGGTTTATATACATAACAAAACTACTAAAGCTAAATTTGACGATAAATCATGGAAAGGTAATTTGATGGGTTATGAACCGAACGGTTATAAAGTTTGGAACCCTGATTGCGAAAAGTACATGGTAGTCAGAGATGTTATTGTGGACGAGACTAATTTCCTTGAGTCCAGGCCTTCATGGAGGTCTGAAGAGAATGTTCAAAATTCTCATGACAAAACTGATAATAACAATGGTTCGAAATCAGTGTCAACCAAGTCTCGGAACTCTGGCAGTACTGGCAGTAAATCAGATAGCTTTAAATCTGATGGACTTAGTGAAAGTCCGACTAAAATTCGCAAAGTAAACCATGATAGTATAGGTCAAATGCAATCTGAAATTGATAAAGTTCGTTTTGATGAGTCATTACGGGAAAATAAAAACACAAAACAAAAGACTGAACTTAGAAGGAGTGATAGGTTCAAAAATCATCCCCCTGTGTCATATAAAGAAATTGATGATGATGATGATGATTGTTTGATGTGTGTTCGGTCAATTTTAAATGATGTACCAAAGTCATTTGATGAAGTCAAACATCGCCATGATCGAAGTCAATGGGAATGCGCGATTAGGGATGAGCTAAATTCATTACGTAAGAACATGGACGCTAGTACCACGACCCCCAAATAAAAACATTGTAGATTGTAAATGGATTTTTACAGTTAAAAACGACGAATTTGGAAATCCTCAACGATTTAAGGCGCGATTAGTTGCCAGAGGGTTTAGCCAAGAGTATCTTATGGACTTCAATAAAACGTTCGCACCTGTAGCAAGGATAGCTAGTTTTAGATTTATAATTAGCTTCGCGAATCAATTTAATTTCTTGGTCCATCATTTGGACGTTAAGACGGCCTTTTTAAATGGAAATCTGAAGGAAGAAATCTACATGAGAATTCCTGAAGGTATATTAAGTAAAGAAGGCTATGTTTGTAGATTGCAAAAGGCATTGTACGGACTAAAACAGGCAGCTAGGTGCTGGTTCGAACTATTTGAACAATCTTTGGAAGAAGAAGGATTTCAAAATTCTTCAGTAGATAGATGTATTTACATACTAGATAATGGGGGCGTACGTAAAAATATATACGTGGTACTATATGTCGATGATTTGGTAGTAGTGTGCGCTGATATTGTTATGATGAATAATTTCAAAAGGTATTTGATGAGTAAATTTGAAATGACAGATTTAAATGAAATTAAATTGTTTCTCGGTATTAAAATCCCTAGGGAAGGTGATCAAATTACTTTAGATCAAAGTGCATACATCAAAACAATCTTGACAAAATTTAATATGCATGACTGTAAACCTGTATCTACCCCCTTAGAAAATAAATTAAACTATGACGCATTGAACTCTGAAGAGAAATATAACGCTCCGTGCCGAAACGTTATAGGGTGCCTGATGTATGTTATGTTATGTACTCGGCCCGATCTAAGCGTCAGTATAAGTATACTGAGTAGGTACACACACAAAAAGAATACAGAATTATGGCAATGTCTTAAACGGGTACTCAGGTACTTAAAAGGCACCATTGATTTGAAATTGTGTTACAAGCGGTGTAAATACAATGAGATTTTGTGTGGGTACGTAGACTCAGATTGGGGAGGTAATGATACAAGGGATAGAAAAAGTACAACTGGGTATTTATTTAAACTCTTTGACCAATGTACTATAACTTGGAGTACGAGAAAGCAGGCGTCAGTCGCAGCCTCCTCCACTGAAAGTGAATATATGGCATTGTTTGAGGCAGTAAGGGAAGTATTATGGCTTAAATCTTTAGCAGCCAGTATAAAGATCAGCATTAATGATCCTATTACCTTATATGAGGACAACAATGGCTGTATAAGTATCGCTAACAATCCGACTAGTCACAAGCGATCAAAGCATATTGATATCAAATATCACTTCTCTCGAGAACAAGTAGAGAAAAATGTAATTAAATTAAAATACATTCCCACAGGTGATCAGCTGGCCGACACCCTGACGAAACCATTACCTGGAATAACTTTTCAAAGACTGAGAAGTAAAATGGGTTTACAGTAACTATTATAAAACGTATATAAAATATATGTAAAATTTAACTGTGTATAAATGTGATTAAAACTTGTATAATTGTAAAACATTTCATGATATTTAAGTTCATTGATAAATGAAATGGTCTGATTAGGTTTTACTGGGTTTCCCTAATCCTAGCAACAAATGTTGGACCATATTGTATTACCCCAGCAGATATTTGGAAGTATATGTGTGCTATTTAGTTAGTCAATTGAAATTGATTTTATGTTTGTTTACCGATTAATTTTTGAGGGGGCGTGTTGAATTTATTAGTTCATTTGTACAAAAATTACTCTTGAAAGTAAATGAATTGATTTGAACTGTCAACCGCCATCTTAGATTTTCTCTCATACACTCGTTTAGCCTCTGTGCTAGGAAGAAGTCGCATTGCTTCCAAATCGAATAATAAGGATAATATAGTGATACCATATTCATTGAAATCCTTAAATAATAGTTTTATTTCGTATCGAACCTCATATAACCTACAGTACCTTCATTTTATTAACATTATTTATCTAAATTATATTATTTTTGGTCATTATTATTTCAATTAAATTTAAATAATTTTTATTCGGATATTTTTAGTATTATTTCAATATAAATGCATGTCAAATTCAGTAAAATTTATATGCACATGGGTACTATTGGTACCTGAAATAAATGAATTTTAATTAAACCTACCTTAGAAAAATCACTTAGCACTTTTTGAGAATTCGTTACAGTAATATTTTTTCAAAATAATAGTACCTAACGATAGATAAACTCGTGGACCAGGCAATACTTTACCTGGTGGTCAAAATTTGTTTCCCAGTTTCAGATTGGTTCTTATGTTATACTAGTCAGACCAACAGAACTTGTTGTTCCCAGTGATAAATCTGGGATAAAACAGTCTGTAATCCCCCTCCGAGGCAACGCAAGTTCGGTAATTTGACAGTGACCACCACTGGGAACAGAAATTCCCGTTGGTCGCACTAATCTTGGGAACACGCAAAATACATGCATACTGGCTATTGCTTTGAGAGCTCGGCAAATTCCCATAATATATTCAAAATGATGTGCTAATCAAGCTACTTTTTGCGGTCCCTGGTTATGGCTGTTGTGGGACGCCCTTCAAGGTACAAAAATAAAGTTGAGCAGGACATTCAAATAAAAAGTACATTAAATAAAATAATAAGTACAAAATATTTATATTTATTTATTGTCATTTAAACAATACTGTTTTGTTCAAATAATTACGTACACGCTCTTCGGGTTGAACTAGAAGTTTTGTTATATAATGGATTCTCGTGATAAAGTATGTTTCAGCGATAGATTTAATAATTAAATTTCGGTGATTATCGACTCTCCATTGACTCCATTGATTGATTGATTATCGACCCTTGAATATAACATTCAGCTGTAAAGTGATTTGAGCAGAGACGGGAATACTTAGTGGGTTCCCAATTGTCGCGCCTCAAAGCTTTAATCCAAATCTTCCTTAAATTGTCATCTAAAGGAAACCTGTAAAATATTTTTAAATAGTTACTAGGAAAATATAAGAACTTTAATAGTAAAATAGATTCATAGTATTCTGAAAAAAATAATGTTTTGTGTGAAACAGGCACAACAATCTTTAGTTATTTTTATAATACCTATTTATCATATAAAACAATCTCTTAAAAACAGTGGTGCTGTATAAGGTAGGTATATTTCAAGAAACTACTACCGCAAGTTTTACAAAAACGAATCGGTAACAATGTAGGTACCTACGTCAAGGAACATCACTATAATCCAACAACGAAATTACTTTCTGGAATTGACAAGAATTTTGAGATCGGATAGACATTATTATGTTTTTATATCAGGCTCAAAACAATGAATTTAAACATATTCAAATATTTCATGGAAATTTTAAGTGGTTCCACAGAAAATTCCAAAAAACTTACCGGTGAAATGATATGCTTCGATTTTCTTCAGTTTTCTTTGAACTGTGGCTGTGACAGCCATAAGCTACACAAGCCATCACAACAAAATGGTTTTAAGTGTTCATACAACAAATTATTTCACACCTAATCACTTCCTAAACAAAAATAAATCACAATTTTCGAAAACACAGCAAGTCACCAGCTGGTCACTTTTACAAGTTAAACGTGGCTTCACGTCGTTCAAGACGATAGTTTCTGTATGATTGCGTCTCTTTCTATCAGACGTCAAGCTTGTGTAAGATAAAGCAGTAACAACTATATGTTGTTTGCTTCAAATTGAATACGAGACCTCCATACTTGTCATATCTCGATGAATACAACAAAATGCACTAGTCATGCATCGCAAACGAAACGTTTGCGCGAGCTAATATGCATGCTAGCGCCATCTAGTGGGACGGGATTGAACTAGACAACCATTGTTGGTTGTTTGTTATGATCGCAATGACAGTCAAACACATAGCAAAGAGGTTCATAAGAGCGTGCGTAAAATGTCTTTATTTCTTAGATTGATATAGAAGTCCGATCGATGTCACAAACTAGTGCCAGACTATTATTTCTAAGGGCGCGTTTCCAGGTAAGCACTTCAACAAAATATCTACGAGTGCCTATCGTAAGGCGATTTGTCAGATTTCCGAAAAATAGGCGGCTTCATTTGATCGTCTATAAACCGATTTATTTCCGAGAGCCGGAGTAATCTCAGGCTTTGCTTGGGGAGCACGCACTTCTCAATTTGATTGAAAACCTCACTTTACTGGATTGCACCTATTTTTTCTATAGGCACAGCACCGCTAATTTTTATCCGACTACGATAAAAGGAGGGCTATAAGTTTTGTGTTTATAATGATGTAACTCTTTATTGTTCACACCAATTACAAACAATTACAGATATATAAACGTAACACTAGTGGAACAATTGGCGGCCTTATCGCTAAGAGCGATCTCTTCCAGGCAACCTAGAAAACCCCAAACTAACCAAAAACAACCTTGCAACCAGTATTCTTAGATTTACTAATAAACATTGCTCAAAGTTAAAATATGCTCGCGTCGTTATTCACTTTATTTGTCTCGATAGGATTAACAGTTTATGCGATACCAGAGAATAAATGAACGCATACCTACACATACATAAAACTCATAACGTATTGTGTTTTGATTATGAAGCAACATTTTACATTTTAAATCATAATTCATTAATCAGAAAAAAGTTTATGATACAAGAATTCAATACAAAGTTACATTCAAAAAGTTATCTGACTTCCAGAGTAGGTACAAGCTTTCCTTGGTTTGAGCTCAGATGGCGCTGTGTAAAATGAAAAAAAAGGTAATTCTCTCTTACCATCATCATATATCATGTACGAGACTCCTCGGCTAGAAGACGAGTGCGTAATTGGCGGTGGTAAGAGCCCGTTACTATAAATTAAACTCAAAACCTTCCTTTTTGCGCAGTCGAGTAAAAACCTGTTTTAAAAAAAATATGACCCTTAAAATTTGTCAAATGACATTCATTGTATAAAGTAAAAAATGTAGACCTGGTTTACTTGGTAGATTTCTTTAGCAGGAAGTCGACTAGGTAGGTTGGTACCTACCTAGGTTTTACGCATTAATTTACTCGTACATTTTAGAGGTATTTTTGTAATGCGACGAACGATGCGCTCTCCTGATGGTAAGAGATAACGCATGTCCATGACCGTTGCAGCAATACACAGAACTATGCCCCACCTCACCTACAAAGGAGGAGGAAGAACTCCCGAACGAGAACTTTGAGTAGCAAAACAAAGTCCGGGGCATCGCTGCTTTGGCACCCATTACTTTGAGACTTTCGATGGTTAGTCTCAACAGCCCAGTAATTTCGCTAGCTGCAGTACCCTTCAAATCGGAACACAGTAATGTTTGCACACTACTGCTTGGCGGCAGAATATCTATTATATACTAAATAACATTAAAGTTACCCACATTGTAAGTTGTGAGGAAAGTTCGCATTTCAAAAATATTTTTTGAATCCTATGTTGATCAAGAGTATAGCTTGCATTTTAAATCTGTTGAGCCGTTGAGTTGAGTTGAGCTTAACTTAAGAGCCAGTTCCATTTTAGGCTAGGTGTTTTTTTATGCCACAGTTGGCAAGCAAGCTGACGGGTTGCCTGATGGTAAGCAATCGCCGTCGTCTTTGAATATCTGCAATACCAGGAGCACTACAAATACGTTGCCAACCTTTTAAGATTCTATTAACACGCCTTTTGAGGAACCCAATGTTGTTACTCAGCGGGAATACGAAAGAAGGAAGATCATTCCCCAATTTGCAAGTGTATGGCAAAAAGGATCGCGTGAATCCCACAGTGTGTGATTTCCATGAATCAAGGCAGATATACTACCAATGAGCCAACGGGGCTGTATTAGTTTGATTGTATTCGTTATCTAGTTGGCATAGCGCAACCTTTGCTTAGTTTGTGTCTAGACGGGCTGTGTATTAACAATATAAATTTCATAATTTCTGCCTCGATTACCGGCGCGTAAGTAGACATCGGATAACATGTCTAAAAACATAAACATAGCAGTAATTCTAGGTCGGAAGGACACGGCTCGGACGTTGTTGTCAGTATTTTAATGAGTTTTGTTACGCAGCAACGGCATAACAAAAGTGAGGTAACTTTACCTTAGGGTTCATTTTCACTTAAAACTTTGATGGGGTAACCTACAGTGAATCTCACCCGGAAACGGGGTGGAGAGTTTATTTGTTCGTAACCTTTGTATTATCTAAGGGTTAAAATAGTTCTTACATAATTATTTACTACTCCGGATTAGGCCGGTTTTTATAAATTGTCCCATTGCTAAGCGCAGGCCTCTCTTCATTGTGAAAAGGGTCCACGACTCTGCGCTGGCCAAGTGCGGGCCAAATACCTACAGAATGTTTTACGTCTGAATGTTGGTACAAAGGACGTTCATAATCCTCGAATATCGGTCTTTAAATTCGTCCGCCTATCCAGATTCACAAACACTACTTAAGCTACGTCTTTCAGACATATACAGAGTGTTTCAGAGAAGTGTAGCAATACTTAAGAGTGCTGATATATCCATCAATATGAACAGCTTTTATTATTGGAAAAGTCTGCAGAAATGTTTTTTTTCGTACAATTTATTAAACGATAATGACAACTTTTTTTTGTTGTAAATGTAATAAGACAAACGAGACGCTCTCCTGTGAGCAAAAGATAACGCCTGTCCATGACCATTGCCACGGTACTCGGAACTATGAGTAGCAAAATAAAGTTTAAGGCATCACTACTTTGACGCTCATTACTTTGAGAATTATTATTTTGTTTATCTAAGCCCGTAGCTGGCTTGTTTGATGTATTGCAGATCATAACTTTGCGACTGTCAACAACAGCACAATGAAAAAACACTATTTCGCGAGACCTTGAACTTGAACAACCTTGTAAAACAAACTCTTGTATGTATTTCGAAAACAAAGTTTTTTATTTCCGTCATTCACACCACGAACTTTTAATGTTTTCGAGTCTAGAAAGCTTTATTACGACTATAAAACAACTTTGAAGTAGTAACAACTTATTTATTCTAAGAATTTCTTTGTAGTAGGGCACTTCGGTACCTACATCATGTGTAGGTAGTCCTGACTGACGCAACCACAAGTTTTATCTATTATATCTATATATTTTATCTATACTGCATTATAGGTATGGCTTGTAGCGCAGACAACCTAAATACCACCCTCAAGTTGTAAATCTGCCGCCAAGCATCGAACGGTGTGTTCCGGCAGCCTCACTTGGGAGCCAGTTACATTCCAGGCTAGGTGTGCTTTACCATCTTCGACCACATCTTCACTTAACATCAGGTGAGCTGTAGTCAAACACCTAGTCTGTTAGCCTGTCAAAAATAAGAAAAAAAAAAAAAAAACCGCAGGAACGCGTTGGATACTAGCCGCTTCCAATCGGTATCCATGGAAATCATTGGGGGAGCCCCATGCCTAGCAGTGGACGTCCTACGAGATGATGATGATGATAGATGTCAGTTTCTGTATATCGACGTAAGCGTTACTAATCCTAAACTGGAGTTTTAGCAAGAACGCGAAAATAAAAAAATATCATGTCTCCGTATTGTCGCTACCCTGAAAAAAAAAATGTTTTTTTTCTAAACTCTGTAGAAACTTCTAAAAGTCACCACCACCATTCTAATTATATTTCATTCATAAAATTAAATGTAACAAAAATCCATTTCAATCTAATAAAATTATCTTACTAGGGCATGGAATTGACTTGTGAATTACGTTATGTGTTTATTACGTTATATTTCTTACTAAAATGTGAAAAATTGTGCAATTTTTTGGTAGTTTATCAGATAAAAAATAAATTGCTAAGCTGATTCAACATAAGGTGAGTCGCTTCACCCAAGGTACCAAAATTAATTTTGTTTCTTGCATTTTTTGTTAGGTTCAAGTATAGTAAGGTATAGTTCGATCCCTCATGGCAGGTTTTCAGACTTACGTATAGCTAAACGAATGATATTCAATACTCAAAGATATCCAAGTGATATTTTTGACCGTAATTCAACATATACTATCATAACATTTATTATCAGGAATCTACGATGAGTATTTGAACAGTAATTGGCAAAAAATGCAAAATAATTTAGCGTCCTGAATGATACGATCCACTATAAGGTTGTAAATCCAACAAAATGCGCAGGGACTCACAGAACCCGAAGGAATTTATTTCAATCTTGGTTCTGTCTGCTAAATATGCAGTACTTAAGAGCTACACTGTACTGCACTTACCTCCGAGTTCCCAGATAAAATTTAACTTTCAGTTGGCTAGCGGATGCGCTTTCACGATTTTATACCTATACGGTGTTCGATCACAGCTCACTAGATGTTAAGTAACGGAATGGTCGAAGATGGTAAACGGGCTCTCAAGTAAGGCTGTCGGAACACACTGTTAGATACTGGGCGGCAGATTTTCAACTTGAGAGTGGTAGCTAGCCAGTACTAGAAAGTACCATACCACCATGATTTATATACAGGCTGAAACAATCAGCTGTTCTATTAATTTTCTCGGTAAAATGTACGGAATAGCTATATTTTTTCTCTTATTTCAATATTTTTTTTAATTTATTAAAATATATGTTATTATTGTAGATACTTAAGTACTTAAAACAACAAAATATAAAAGGCGTATAAGAAATGTACGAGTAGTGGTTTTGCTTTGTTGTGTAAACTTTAGATGTGCATATAGGTAAGTGTAACACTTGGTGTGATTTTAAGGCAATCTTTAAAATAAAGTACCTACCTTAATACTTACATAATATATTTCTTAACACCAGTCAGTAACCAATGAGTTCTATGTACCCAGAAGACAATTAACTTTTGTTTTTTATCAAAATCACATAAAATAAACCACTTTCCAATGTCACGCACGTAATTTGGCACTTTATGATTAAAAACCACTATTTTCATACATACACACTCGCAAAACACATAAGTTTTCTAAAATAATGTAATGCGGCGATACGACCTTTACGCGTTCCCACCAAAACTCCAATATAGACTCGCTCATTTTTGTGACAAAAAAAACAACCTAAGTATAAATAAATAATAAATGATATCGAAATGATGAAAAATATTGTTTTACTCTTTATTACAAACAATCCGATAAATTCTTCCTTACCGCTCAAAAAAAATCTCGTATTTTTCATGTAAACATCTAAGGGTCGGCGAAATTGAAAGTTGAGGCACGGGTCTTCGATTAATACGAATTCCCGGGTTTACCATAAAAATAAGACATAAGTGCCTGTACTATATCCACTTAGCCGTTAAATCTTGCGATGCCGGGAGCGAAAATTCACGAAGTATACTCCCTGAAATATTGATGGATCTGGGGCAGATCAGCCGGTGTGTTACATGTGCCATACCACTAATCGCATGCAATTTTGTGGCAAGTTTATTTTCCAAGTAATTTTTCAAAGACAAAATTTTATTCGTTTTAATAAATAGTTCATTTGTTTTTGCAGCATTGTGACACTGGAAAGTCTAAATTAGACTAACAATCAGCTTATCTTAGCCCACTGGTGGACATGACTCTCTCTTAGCACTTATTTACTAATTTTCCATGTAATATTAGATCTGATCTTTTCTTTTAGTCTATGCCTTAGGAACGCCATTGTGCCATATTTTTGGCTTTTGACTTCCAGCCATTTTACTTTGTCGAAATAGTCACTCCATCCAGTCTCATGGCACCCTAATCTTTGCCTACTGATTTGCGGTATCCACTCCAGATCGACCTTAACGGTTATCTGTTTTACGATACAATATGTAAATAATAAATACGCTGAAGTATCTCGCTGAATTGGGTTCTCTGCCCCTCTTTGAGTTATTTCGTTCCGGAATTAGGTAATTATATTTTTACTGATACGAAAAATATTTTGTTTCATTTGAATATTATATTCAAATGAAACAAAATATTTTTAACTTTACTGTATACCGACATAAATATGCAAACATAATTATTTAAATAAACTATCCTACTATAAAAGAACACGCCGTCGTGATCGCTGCCGCACGGTAGGGTTCCCATTACCCTGGCGGCATTGCCCAGTTGTATTACTATGCTTAGCTTTTGACATATGTAGGCACGAGCTCTGAGATTCCCCGAAGCGAGGACCTGCCGCTTCGAAATGTCTTTAATAAGCCTTTTAGGTCTACAATCACATCTTAAAACAATAAAAAAACTACAACATGGCACGCGGTAGTACGACGGGGACGTTTTATACTGGGTTCTGGGTATACACGTTTAAATAAAATTTATTGGAATAAGATTGGATTACCATTTCATGTCTTAACATACGTTTGATGGTAAGAGATTACCATGGCCAAGCGATGGTAATCTCTTACTATCAAACCCATCCATTATAGAATATCTATTCATAGAAAAAGCAACATCTTAGAAAAAATAATGAGAAGCAAACGCCTTACCTCTAGCTACGTTGAGCTTGGAACTGATAAAGTTGCCGATATAAGGCGGAATAGCAAGATAAGACATATTGGGTCATACATTTCCCACACGGCACATTTACCTGGAATTGAACGGTAGAGGCAGATACGAATATACCTAAATGCAAATTTTTCTGGTAAGTAGGTAAGTATAAAATACTGTAGGGTGAAAATGCGAATTACCGGAAATATCAGGAAAGAAAATTCTTAATTATATTTTAGAGCGAGTTATTGATTTCATCATCTGAACTGACGGGATTTTGGCACATTTTTGCAGTATTAAAGTGTTCCGAACCAATTAAATTATCTTATAAAATAAATGTTCATTGACTATAATTTATATGTACCCGTATATTACAAAGTAAGTTCTTACAGGCCGAGTAGTCAGCCCAAGTGTCAGAATTATTGTATCATCTAAAAGCTTTTTGTTTTAGAAAAATAAAAGAAATAATCGGAAGCTACAATTAAATATGACACATTTAATTGTAGCTTCTGAGAGTGATTAACTTGACACAAAAATGTATGCCACAGTATTTTATTCTTGGTATGAAGGCAAGAAAACTCGCTATGCAACTATGAAGCATTTAAAAAAGAATGTAACTTTTAATCAAAATTATGGAATGAACATGTTCACAAGAAACATAATTATGTGTATATTGCGAATGAAAGCATATCGTACATACATAGTTAGTATCCGGAAATAATTTCCACCGATCATTTAAATCCACACAATACGAAATGGGAGTGCACAAAAGTCTGCTATTAAAATATTTCGTGCAGTTTCCACGGTCGTTCATTTACGGTTCCGGCACAGATAATATAATACTTAGTTCCGGGCAGCAGCTGACATCAGCCCGAGATTGAGCCTCTTACTTGAAGATAAAATTGGCTCGAAATCGTCGATGGAAAACTGTTTTATACAGAAAGAAATAGGTACTATTTTACAACTTACAGGACAATTGAAGGAAAAATTTCGGGGTCTACCATAGCAAAATCTTTTGAGACTCGTGAAAATACCTAGTTGGACATTACACACGGCGCGGGAGTTAGACTCGCGTTTGGCCGATTTTAGGTCTGACTGATCTTAGTTTGTACGTTCCGAAGATTGCGACGATCCTTTATATTTACTAACATTATTTTAAGCATTTCTTCGTATACATACATAATGACAGTCAGGTAACAACCGTTATTTTTTGGAAAGATCTACAGCAGAAAGCTTATTTAAACTATAACAGTCTACTGTTCGTCACTGTTCATTGTCAGAGTTCTATTATAGGTAATTCATATTCATATGTCAACCCACAATGCCCCCGTGACAAATTATTATTTCGCAATGTGAGAGCGGGCTCAGGGTTAATCCGTTTTAATTTATTAACTCAACCCTTCGAATAATTATAACAAAAATTTTCACAAAACATAATTTTCACACTTCAAACTTATTTCAATCGCATAGTTATACAACTATCTATACCTCTAGAGTATTTCGTTCATCCTTTCCCACTCACTAATATTATAAATGTGAAAGTTTGGATGGATGGATGGATGTTTGTTACTTTATCACGCAAAAACTACTGAACGGATTTGGATGAAATTTGGTATAGAGGTAGCTGAGACCCTGGATTAACACATAGGCTACATTTATCTCGAAAACATGTAGCGGGTAACACCGCGGGGTGCAGCTAGTACATTATTACATAAAAATCATGTCAATCATTACATCTTTTTATTTTTAGATTAAATAATGAAATGGGGTTTGTTTAAAATCTCTATTAGATTTTTTTTAACAATAATAAGTTTGCGTTTAACTTCAACCTGCCTGATGTTAAGCTGTTAAGCAGTGATGCGCTTTAAGAAGGAGCACGCAAAAGCAACCCTGGATTTGAAAACACTCAGGTAGAGCACTAGCAAAATTACAAGTCCATTGAATGTGAGACACTCGGGAAATAGTTACGCGACCACAAATCGTATGTCTGCGCTATAAGGTTCGCAATCGTACAGCTTTTTCGTTAGCGCCTAAAAAATATCGAGCTAAGAAGCTCAGCGTACAGGGGCGGACTTTGTTTTACAATTCAACATTCCGGGTAGGTACCGTAATAGTCTTGGAAATATGTTTTCTCTTACCTTGAGAAAAGCGTTACGACCGCGTTTCTCATCACTTTTCCACACCAAAAAACTCAGTAGTTCTAAAAGTCCGAGTCAGAGAGTGCAAACCCTTTGCAAAAATGTTATTTCAAGCGCACATTAACGTTATTTCTGGTTCGTCTAATGAAGTGGCTCGGCAAGCCTTAGTGGGTTATCTGGCGGGACCGCATTTGCTGGCCGCGGTCGGCCGCTTTGTTTGACTTACGATTCTAGTCGAAGTCCACTACGCTAGAAAAATATTATATTTTACTCCGTACTCTCAAGTTTTAAATGGACGATTCCCTATTATGAAGTTATTAACGTAAAATAAAATCAGTTCGAATGACGCCTACGTGACTCTAGAAAAAGCCCAAAAATCAATGTATATACTCAAGGTACATATTTAGTTTACGCTTCTACACGAGGCATCTTCAAAACGTGTTGACTATTCGACCGCTCGGTTGGTTCGGTTCGCAAGCTAACCAGCTTGCGAACAATCAATTTTATCAATCTCTGCTATTATTACTAACAAGTTATATGCATGAATCACCACCGTGACTTAACACCAGAGATTAGCTGCGGTCGAACACCTTGCTTGTTGAACATAAAACAATGTAAAACTATTGTGATTTCGCTTTCCATGGTAAGTTGTAGTTTCAGCGCAACCTTGTGAGTTTTGTCCCCCACGTGTGTTTCCTTTGTGTGAGTAACAATAGGTGTAAGGAAGGAGGAGGAGTTTTGTAAGATAAGTTGGAGTCGTTAGTGAGACGGGCTAGACATAGATTAGTATTACGTGTGCCAGTGACGTGGTAAGAACCACTCTACTAAGAATGACAATTTACGTAAAACTTCCGTCAAGTTTACGGTACCAAAATGTATGAAAAATTTAGGGTTGTATGTACGTAAATATGTGTTTAAACACTGATAAGTCTTTTGGATTTCCATGTCGAACGTCGTTCCACGAAACGAATTCTAGGATCCCTTAGCTATCGATTTGGGTAATTATATTTTGAATGAAGCTACAACAACAAATTGTATGATTTGGTTTTTATTGACATTTAATCGCATTGACATAATTATTTTATATGTGACATATCATTGACATTTTGATTGTATTGTCATATGTTATAATAATAAAATAATAATAAATATCGTAGGACTATATACACAGCGCCATCTGGCCTCACACTAAGCAGAGCTTGTGTGATGGAAGTCAGATAACTGATAGAATACATAAATACTTTTTTTTTGTTAATACATACTTATAATACATACAGAACACCCAGACACAGAACAAACATTTGTTTATTCACAAAGTATTTGCCCTGAGTGGGAATCGAACCCACGCTCTACAGCTCTCAAGGCAGATATACTACTAATGAGCCAACGGGGCTGTCTGAAGTTACATTCAGTAATTAAGGAATGCTTGTTTTTGAGTAAGATGCTTAATAGACATTCTAAAAACGATAAAGTAAATTTACTGTACTAGTACTCTTCGAAACTTTCTTGTAATTTTTGACAGAACTCCAGTTTCTGAAACGCAATACGTACACACGTCAATTAACGCCGTACTTTCAAAGTTATTAAGGTGTCGCAGCAGAAAACTTCTGATTCGGAGCACGAAGTATCAACGGATGTGACAAAAGTCAACGTTGAACTCTTGATCTTTGTTGGATTATAACGAAAATCAACTTCAGAAACATAATTTTACTTCCAATTACTTTCGGTTCGAGATTTAGTTCATGAAATAAAGTTATAGGAATGGTGGCGTACGTGTAACGCTTGCTTATGAAGCAACATAAACGTTCCAGCATATATAGCATGTTTACATATTACTATTGTTTAAATCTTATGATATTTGTAACGTTTTTTTTAAAATACTATTATTACTTTATTTTTTTTGTACTTTGACATCTTCATTAAATAATTATTTTTTTCTTTGTTTTTTTAATTTTTATAATTGTATTTTGCCTTTTTTGTTTTAATTGTTATGTCAAAATTTGTGAGATTGGATGTAATTGGCTTGACCGTCTTCATTCTCAATAAATAAAAAAATTATTAATTATGTTAGCGTGTTAGTATTCTATTTTTTAGTTTTCTGGTAGTTTGTTTTCTTCTATAGTGTTAGCGGGCAACACCAACCAACTACCTAGGAGATGCAAGATCCATAGACACTGTCAGCGGGCAACACTGATGAAGAATAGAGGTGGATGATTGTCGTTGACCCGCTGACAGCTGGGTAGATTAGAATATTATATAATTTTGTTTTGGGGGACGCACTCGCATTTTGGGAATCAGGGCGAAACGTCGACATTAATTAACAAGAAATAAACGGTCCCGCCCTGCAACCGTGTGTAATTTTACCCACCTAATTACACTTCAGAAGTGGGATACGCCACAATGTCGGGCCCTTATAAAGCCGGTCTCGGAAAAAGGAGAACATCCAGTGAATCGTCAAAAACTGCTACCGAGGACGAAAAATCAGATAATTTTTTCTTAGAAGAGCCCTCTAATACGCCTGTGTTACCGAAAAGAAGACGTATTACGCAAATGGACGCCGAAGTGATACCGAAATTTCGGCCTGACGAAAAAAATAGTAATGTCATTAATTGGCTGCATAAAATCGATCAGCTTGGAGATGTCTACGGCTGGGACAACAGAGATCGTCAATTTGTTATGCAAATTCGACTTAGAGGATCCGCCAGAGACTGGTATGATGATTTGGAGACTTATGACCTTACTTGGGATGATTGGAAACTTGCATTGCGAACTGCTTTCCCACGATCAACTGACTTTGTTGACCGCTTGGAGGAGATGTTATCCAGAACTAAGACCGAGCACGAAACCATGACGAAATATTTTCACACGAAAATGTCACTATTGAAGAAATGCAATATAGAAGGAGAAGATGCTATTTCCTGTATCATCAAGGGCTTGCCTTCAGAAATACGAGCAAATGCTAAAGCTTTTAGGTGCGATACACCACAAGAACTTTATTTCGGCTACCTGTCGTCATTAGAGAACTACAGAAGCGTTGAGGCAGCCTCAAGGAGATCAACCTGGAGACGCGGTAACCTTGGAAGTACGGTCAGCACGAGTACTACAGTTGCTGGAAGCTCAGCTATAATGCGGCCGCCGCCCATGGCAAAAGTCTGCTATGCCTGCCGGCGCCCGGGACATACGGCACGCGACTGCAGATCCCAACTTAGATGCGAAAACTGCCAGCGGATGGGGCACACAACTGCCAGTTGCTGGTTTGGATCGACATCTTCGAACCAACAGACACAAAAGGTTAGTAGTATTTTATATGTAACTTATAATGTATTTCAAGACATGTACAAGAAATTAGTGTATGTAAATGGGTTGAAATTGACTGCATATATAGATACCGGTAGTCAATTGAATATCATCACACTGGCGTTATCCGATAACTTAAAGCTAAAGCTGAACCCATCAGACACGATTATGGCGGGGTTCGGGGGTACTTCTACTCGATCGTTAGGCAAGGCAAATATCGACGTCAAGGTTGATAATGTAGTGGTCAACGGTGATGTTGAAATTACGGATTGTAATCTGTCCGATATAGATTTAATTATGGGGCAGCCGATGATCAATCAAGAAAATGTTAGTTTAATTACAACAAAAAGCTCTGTGAATTTTACGCATACTTCAAACTTGCATAGTACCCTCAGCGCAATACAATTAAGCGATGTTGATTATGTCCGTAAATTTCCGGTGCTTCTGAAACATAATGTTGACATACCGCAACAGAGTGAGGCATGTTTGGAAGTTTACGTGAGTGATGCTACCGACTATAACCAATTATCCTTTTTAAGCCATGCTGTGTATTATGAACTAGGAAATACCGCATATATAATACCACAGGCTGTTATTGATATGAATAAATCTCATATAAAGGTTATAAACGTTGGACAAAACGATATCCAATGGCCAGCGAATAAATTGGTAGCGAGGGCTGACATTTTAGTTGAAGAGGATTATAATAAATGCAACGTATTAACTGTCAAGTGTGTGGACCAACGAACTGACCAAGCGACAGTACCTGATATAGATGTGTCAGACATTGATGTTGGTGAACTGGATGATGCTGATGTAAAGCGCTTATTGAGACTACTTAACAAATACTCACACTCTTTTGCCAGGAATACAAAAGATTTAGGATGCACTGATCTTGTAGAGATGCGTATTCATACTACTACAGAGCAACCTGTTTTTTTCAAGCCTTATAGACTTTCGCACAAAGAAAATCAGATTGTCAATGATAAAATTCAGGACCTGATCCTCGCAGGTGTAGTTCAGGAATCGGTATCAGATTACGCAAGTCCCGTAGTATTAATAAAGAAAAAAAGTGGCGACTATAGGCTTTGCATAGATTATAGAGCGTTAAACGCACGCACCATTAAAGACCGCTTCCCTTTGCCGAATATTGAAGACCAGGTATCAAAGCTAAGTGGTAAAGCTTATTTTACTACCCTAGACCTTGCACAAGGGTACCACCAAGTGCCCATGGCAAAAGATTCTGTCAGCAAAACCGCATTTGTGACTCCATCAGGCCAATATGAATATATCAAAATGCCATTTGGGTTAGCGAATGCCCCAGCAGTATTTTCTCGACTTATAAAAATGGTGTTAGGATCGGTGACTAATGATATCGCTTTGTATTTGGATGACGTCATGCTGCCAACGGGTTCAGTAGATTTAGGACTGGAACTATTAGAGCGAATTTTAAATCTACTATCTGACGCAAACTTAAAATTAAACCTCAGCAAATGTTCCTTCTTAAAAAAAAGTGCTAACTATTTGGGCCACGAGATTACCGCCGGTACAATACAACCAGGACAAGCTAAAATAAACTGTGTCACAGAATATAAACGGCCGAGTAACGTCCACGAAGTGCGCCAGTTTGTAGGGTTGACATCATATTTTAGGAAATTTGTTCGCGGGTTTGCTGAAATTGCACGTCCTATAACACAATTGACCAAAAAGGATGCGCTTTGGATTTGGGGAGATGAGCAGGAAAATGCTTTTCTAGAACTAAAGCGAAAACTGACAGAACGACCTGTTTTGGGTATTTACAACAAAGATGCGATAACAGAGCTTCATACTGATGCCAGCCGGTTAGGACTCGGAGGGATTTTGATGCAGTATCAGGATGATGGTAGTTTGAAACCTATCGCTTATTTTAGTCGAGTTACTAGTAAAGAAGAAGGTTTTTACCACAGCTACGAATTAGAAACTCTAGCTGTTGTAGAGTCACTAAAACGGTTCCGCATATACCTCACAGGAATTCCTGTCAAAGTTATAACTGACTGCGCGGCACTACGAACAACACTGACAAAAAAAGACCTAGTTCCACGAATTGCACGCTGGTGGTTGATGATACAAGATTTTGACCTGCAAATTGAGTACAGGCCAGGAGAAAGGATGAAACATGTGGATGCTCTAAGCCGAAACCCTGTGTCTAATAACGTGCTCATGATAGACAAATCTGATTGGTTGCTGACTTTGCAGCTACAGGATGATAATATCCAGAATATTCTTACGCAACTCCATGCAGGGACAACAAATCCTGATATCGTGTCTAATTATTGTGTTACAGCAGGAATTTTGTACAGGAAAACCGTAGCTGGAGACCGTTTTGTCATCCCAAAATTAGGGAAATATGGCGTATTACAGAAATTTCATGACCAAATAGGGCATCCCGGATTTGACCGATGTGAAAAGGCCATCAAAGAGCAGTTATGGTTCCCTGGAATGACGCGCTTTATACGCAAATATATAAGGTCTTGTTTACCTTGTGCTTATGCAAAAGGTAACTACGGTAAGACTGAAGGTGAACTTCACCCTATCACTAAAGAAGCTATTCCTATGCATACATTGCATGCAGATCATTTGGGTCCTTTTGTCAAAACACGATCGGGAAACTCCTATGTGCTGGTAGTTATTGACTCCTTCACGAAATTTGTCTTCGCTAGATCGGCAAAAGGCTGTAGTTCAATAGAAACTATAAAAATATTAAAGGAAATTATCAACCAGTTTGGAAACCCTAAACGAGTAATTACAGATAGAGGTAAGGCATTCACAAGCCGATATTTTAAGCAGTTCGCGGAAGAATCTCAGTTTAAACATGTCATGAATGCCATAGCCAGCCCTCGTTCTAACGGTCAAGTCGAACGTGTAAACCGTACGCTACTGAATGGATTGAACACAATGTCTGATAGCGAATGTTCTTGGGATCAGAAGTTATCAGATGTGGTTTGGGGTATCAACAACACGGTCAACGCCACCACTGGCTTTGCACCATTTAAACTTATGTTCGGTCACAGCAATTCTCTATTACCGGCATATCCTAACAACGAAATTAATAACTTTGATACCCAACAAGAGGAATTAGCCGCACGACAGGCAACAGCTAAAATACGCATTGATAAGAACATGACGGTGATGAAAAATAGGTTTGATGGGAAGCATAAGAGATGTAGAAAGTATTCATTGGGTCAGCTAGTCCTGTGGAAAGGTGGAATTGCTAGAGACAATAGTGCTAAAGTGACTAGAAAACTAATTGGAGCTTACACTGGTCCTTACAAGGTTTTTAAAGCTGACCACACATTGGATCGTTACACAATAACGAGTATCAAGGGTATGAAGGGTTACAGGAAGTTTCACGCAGTAGTACCAGGTGAAAGCCTCAGATTATACAACGCCACCGTGTCTGATGAATCTAGCTCAAGCAGTGATCGCGAAATTGGTAGAGATGACTTAATTGATTTACTAGAAAGTTAAAAATGAGTCGTAATGGGTATAGCTAAACAAAGATAATTTTGTAAGTAGATTCAAATTAATGATTAGATGTATAGTGCAAAAATAAACTTATTAATTTGAATATATGTACTTACCGGAAAAATAGATAACAATTCAACTTAATTTAACTGAATTAGATAAATCGATAAAAATTGGTAGATTTCTAATTATAAACACTTTGGGTATAATAAATTTATGTATTTAAGACACAATTAAACTCATCGGTACACAATCATGTATTATCCATTTAATTTTGATCCAAATTACAAACTGCTATGAAATAATACTTGAATATATAAATCTAAAAATATCTGCTACAAATAAATAAATAATAATAATGTTAAAAAAAAAAAAAAATTGTGTTACATGATATTATGCTGTGTGATACTAGTATTTTGTAACATAATATGCTCCGCTAAATTATGTAACCTATGTGGAAAGACGATAATACTACTTAATTACATTAAATCAATAAACATAAAAATGCTACAATCAAAGCCAACATACATTTATTGTGTTACATAACATTATGCTGTGTGAATATAGTCCTATGTAACATAATATGCTACCCCAAATAAAATACTGTGTGATCTGTGTGACGAAACGAGAATAAGTACCATGATATTGCGGTGCGGTATGCTGTGTGACACTGATGTAATGGAACATGACATTCTGCATGAAACTAAAAACTGTGTGATCTGTGTGACAAGAGCGACTAACTACTACGATATTTTATGAAGATACATAATATTGTACTGTGTGATACTGATATTATGCGACATGACATACTGCGAGAAACCTATAAACAAAACTATGTGATCTGTGTGTTAAACTGTGTGATACTCGTGTGTTGCAGTATGCCTGTAATAACATATGACCATATTACACAGTAATCAATAAAAATAGAATAAGATTTATGAGACAAAACCAAAATAATTACTTTCCTGATTATAATGTATGGTGCTGTACAATATTATACTGAGTGATACAGTTAGTGATGTCGTGTAACTTAATATGTTATAAGAATAAAATATAAATACCGGGGATTCTGTACAACAAAACAGGACCGATTACTAGTCTTAGCATTTGCAAAAATAAAACAATATGTGGGAACAAATTTTATGAACTACATATTTATGCCCATTCCTCTGTAGTTCTGTGCCTTGCACAATGTAACATAATACTGCTGTGATTTTCTTTTGTTTTACAGAAATGGGACACTGCGGAGAGAAACACATACCGAACTTCGCGGGACGCGAATGTAGGTGCAGGATGGCCGAGTGTTAGCGGGCAACACCAACCAACTACCTAGGAGATGCAAGATCCATAGACACTGTCAGCGGGCAACACTGATGAAGAATAGAGGTGGATGATTGTCGTTGACCCGCTGACAGCTGGGTAGATTAGAATATTATATAATTTTGTTTTGGGGGACGCACTCGCATTTTGGGAATCAGGGCGAAACGTCGACATTAATTAACAAGAAATAAACGGTCCCGCCCTGCAACCGTGTGTAATTTTACCCACCTAATTACAATAGTGTGTTTTTTTATATCGCCGTTAGTGTGCCTATACTGCAATTTTTTAGGATCTAATTCAATAAAAAAACCGGCCAATTGCGAGTCGGACTCGCGCACGAAGGTTTCCGTACCATCCCACTAATATTATAAGTGTGAAAGTTTGGATGGATGTTTGTTACTCTTTCCCCCAAAAACTACTGAACGGATTGGGATGAAATTTGGGATAGCTAAGCGAGATAGCTGAGACCCTGGATTAGAACATAGGCTACTTTTTATCTCGAAAACATGTAGCGTGTAACACCGCGGGGCGCAGCTGGTTATCTATAAAAACGTCAAAATAATCACGTATGTTGTATGATCCCCCTTAAATATTTACTTTATTCTGTTTTTTAGTATTTGTTGTTTTAGCGACAACAGAAATACATCATCAAAAAAAAATTAATGTGTACAAAATATTCTACTACATTGAGATAAAGACACTCTTTATTGTTCTCACCAAAGACTGTTCTACTAATACAATAGAAAAATAAACTTAAAAACTAGTGTAACAATTGACGGCCCTATCGCTAAAAGTAATAGATTCAAGGCAATATCAGGACGGAAAGGGTTAAGGACCAATGTAAAACGGGTATATAAGTACCTATAATAATGATAAAAAATAAAGTAATGATATGATCAGTTAACATATAACATGCTAATGCTATTTTGCTTGAAATTTAAGTACAGATTTCTTGACTCGAAGGAACAGAAACATATCCACGTGTCTCACTCAAACAATCTACATATCATAAGCTTTCAGTTTGTCTGTATTTCTGTTTTCTTTGATCTTTTTGTACGCAAACATGAAATGAATTTTTGTCAATGTCCCTTTGATTTCCCTAAACTATTCTCAACAACTTATTCCCAGATGCGATAAGCGCAAATACGTTTTCATGATTTGGAAATTTCATAGGGAAGTTTTTAACTCAGTGGAAAGTCCCCGGTGTCTGTTGGATGTGATGCATTAAGAAACTATGGCAAACTCGTCTCGGCAAACCCCATTTACAACATGATAAACCCAAATTTATGGTAATTTTATTTCACTGCAACGCATCATATTCACAGTAAGAGTATTTTTTTTTAATGATTTTACGAACATGCATAAAGGCACCAAAAAATATCCTCGATGACAAAAAATCGTGAAGAACCTGTCATGTAAATTTGCGAAAAATATTTCGTCAAGTTTTCTATACACATCTTGCACGTCAGTTGTTATAATAACTTAAGTGTACACATTGTATTATATATTAGTTCTTACTTAAAAATATTTTTAAATCAAGCGCAGCCAGGTAATGGTGTACTATATACAGTTGACAGTTCCTTAGTCTGAGGTCAAACGGGTGTAGAATCAGGTTATACTTACCATAAACTTGGATTGTCATCTTAACGGAACCAGCACAACTTGTCAAATTTCATCTTTGTAAGAAAAGAACACGTTACAGCAACACATCTATCATCTACATTCAAATTTTAATTACACCGGTGGAAAGGTGAAGATTGAAAGAATTCGTTACGGCGAGGACTCAAAAACATCCAAAATACTTCTTAGTGTTCAATAATATACACATGTTTACCTACACACGACTTTAGCCACAACACAGTTACACCCCGATTTTTTCGCAAACTGCTTCGTTAGACCCTCTTCGACCGATCTCATGACAGGTGAAGTAGAGTCAAAATGAGATATTTTTTAGCCTTACCGCGTCTGTATAAATTAATATTAAGATGATAAGGGTTGGATAATATTACAGAGATGATAATTTATAGAGATGCTCCCAGACACACTTGAGACAACTGTATGTATTACTACTCAGTACATTGTTATGTACAGCCATAAATCATTGCAGTCGTAACTTGACTGCGGTTAGCTGCGTGGATGTAGCTGTGGAGCCATTTAGAGAAACAGTCTACATTCTTCGGTAGGCAGTAGTATCTAAAAGGTAGTTCAATATCACATACATAATTACATCATTGATTGGTTGCATATTCCCCGATGTGCGCTTCGACTCCACATTTTTTAATTGAACGCTGAGAATGTGAAACTCTTTGCTGAGTCTGTGCTTTCTGAAAAGTACAATCCGGTGTCTTGAAATCCAATGTAAACAGGTTCCTTCTAGGTAAGCGTGTTCTATCCTAGACCACATCGATGGTTAACATTAGGCAAGCTGAAGGCAAACGCAAACCTATTAAGACTAAATAAAAATTAAGTTTACTGCTTGCCGTGGCTTCGGCGGGACTGCATCAGTGTCTTTAGCCATCTCTATACATGTTTGTAATACAAATATAAATGTACCAAGATCATTAAAATGTAATTATTAAAACTTTAAAAACTGCGGATAAAACCACGGAAAGTGACGAGTACTTCCTATAAAGATTTCTAAGAATCTATCTGTAGTTTATTTTTGTAATAGTCGTCGTGAGTTATTGTAAAGTATTATACGCCACTATAATAGGAAAAGGGAAGCCGATTAGGTCCGTCGTTTGCGTCAAATAAATCTAAGCCTTTTCCCCTTCACTAGCCGAAACTGTAATGAAATTTCGAAGGCGATTTCACGTTCAAACAATCTGTTCAAGAGGCACGTTATACCCGATGTAATCGTTGGCGTCTATACATATTATGTAACTTTAAATACTAGCTTCAGATTAGAACTTTAAGTAAAAATAAATTTAATTAGAAAAGAGCAGGAAGGTCAGAAGTCATCTTATCTTAAGACAGCTAAATACTTCCGCAAAACATGATGTTTTTACATAACCTCAACGGTAAAAGAAGCTTGTTGTATAAATTATTAAATCTAGAAATTCTATTGGTTAAGTTTCTCTATATGATAGATTTATTACCCAATAATGAAGAAGTATATCATAATCTTTGGTTACTTATTAACTACTATCTTTTGCTGATATTGCAAACATTTTGACAAATGTGTTAAAGAGATATGAAATGTTAGATCTGTATTCCGTTATTATAATTTTTTTCTCGGTCAGAATTTCGGTTTCTCTTTTCAATATTAACAAGTTTTCTGTGGAACCAAACACAGACCACCATGACACTATGTGGATACAGTCAATGTATAGGGGAGACCGAGGAGGGTTGTGACAATTTTTCTATTAACTGACATATCTCCGTCAAGAAACACTCTACATCTATGAGCTTTGAAAGCTAATGTAGCTCAGTCTGTACTCTTTAAGAAACAATCATCAAAATTAATAAAAGTATTAAGGTTTCTGAGAAAATCTTCAAAAACAAAAACTACTCCTCGTGTCACAACTCTCCTCATACCGAGGTAAGTTGTGACAGCTACCAAGGTGAGTTGTGACGTCTGTGAATTTAGACTATTTGGTGAATAAATAATACCATTAACATATTAATGATAAATAAATTACAAATATGTTTTACAACAAAGCACTTTAATCATCATTTGGCATATCTGTACGAACTAAAATAACATGTAATATCGACATAAATAGTATCAGTATCCGATGATCTGATCCGATCAATAGCTTGAGCCAGATTTCTCCTACCTTCTCATTTCTTCTCATGGTGCCGGATTCTTTTTACTGTTTTTTTTTTTTTTTTTTTTAATTCATTATCCATTTATTTGCGCTATGGGTAAGTACAGATGTAAAATACTAACTTTTTGCTAACATATTGGCCAAATTACTTGTCTCTTTTGTTGTCAGCCCATAACTCGATGCTGCACATGTTTTTTTTATGTAAATGTAATGAGACGAACGATGCGCTTTCCTTATGGTAAAAGATAGCGCATGTCCATGACCATTGCAGCAATACACAAAACTTTAAGTAGCAAAACAAAGTGCGGAGTATCACTGCGTTGGCGCTCATTACTTTGACACTCTCGATGCTTAGTCTCAACAGCCCAGTAATTTAGCTAGCTACAGTACCCTTCAAACCGGAATACAGCAATGTTAACACACTACTGCTTGGCGGCAGAATATCTGGTACTGCGGTGGTACCTACCTAGACGACTTCCTACTAAAGAAATCTACCACCAAGTAAAGTGTGCAGCATCAGTAAAAATCGTCGGAGTGGCATAACCGACCCATGGAGCTCTGTCTGTTAGATTAGCTTGATATGCCTTTTTCTTCTTAATATATCTTTGCAAAGACATGTAGTTGAGATTGTACTGAAGATGCGACGTTTTTAATACTTTGACCTCTTAACGTGACTTCTTCAAAAGTCAGTTCATAAGTTTCGACACTAGCTATGCCCCCTATTAATCTTTTCTATATATTTATTTGGCATTCTGGAATAAAGAAATAGAAATTCAGCATGCTTCATCACACCACAAGACATTAAAACCTTGCCAGCATTTCACGATCTGGACGATTTTTTGCAACAAGGTGAGTTGTGACAGCTTGTCACAACTCACCTTGTTGCAAAAAATCGTGAACCGGTCAGAATAATAATTCGTAATTTCTAAACACGATGTCAATACAGAAAAACAATACTACATTATGAAACTTGAAAAACAAAAGCATATGAGAAAAAATATCATAACAATGCAAACATAATACGTAACGATATTTATGCAATCAAAATTTTGGGGAAAAACTTACTTTTTGTAATTTTTTGTATGGAAATGTCGTACACACAAAACCGTTTCTCGTGCACCACTGGCGTTTACTGCGTCAAATAGCGTGTCTCAAAAAAACAAATACGCACTGTTATCACCTCGCTAACGATCATAGTTTCCGAAAAATCGGCTTTGTCACAACTCTGCTCTGTCACAACTCACCTCGGTCTCCCCTACATATTTTTTATGTAATTGTAATAATACGAGCTCTCCTTTGATGGCAAGAGATAACAAATGTCCATGACCATTACAAAACTTTGAGTAACAAAACAAAGTTACGGGCATCGCCCTTTTCTTCGCAACATCCTGTTTGAGTAAAACTTTAGATTCATGTTTTCATTAGGTCGTTTTTGGATAATTCTGCAATAAGCATGTCTGAATTACTGTCCGAGATTACATCAAATCTTAATCAGAAACAAATCTTTCGCGGATATCGACTCTAACTTTATAGTACTTGAGTTTTTTTGATTTTCAGATAGAGTTGTGAATTAATCGTATTCGTCTAGTTTGTCACGCCAGTACAATGTGACTGCGTCACTTTGTGAGAACGTTGTTATTTTATTATTTTTGTTGTTAGTGTAGGAAAACATTCAACCAACAAATTATGTCATAATTAATTTTAAAATTGTTTAGCTAAGCTCCAAATTTTTTTTATTAACAAAAAAATAATAACTGGACAAACAGTTGTAACAAAATATTTGTTTTTAATGCAATAAATGCTATCTTAACTTATCTCTTTTTACACGACTGTCCAAAAAAAGGAATGTAATGTTTTCAGGGTTTATGTATGTATGTGTTTCTTTATTCCACCATAACTTTTAAAAGCCTCAACAAATTTGGGTGTATAGAGTAAAGTTAGAATCCTTACAGCAACCTAAGTGACACCGGCTATGAATAAAAAAATATATATTACTAGGAAATCGTAAACTTGTTTACTTTATTAAAAAATCACGTAAGTGAGTCTACAGTCAGTTTTTACTTAGTTTATTCTATGTAGTGTATTTGGAAAGGATTAATTTGCTTAAGACTCAAAGAGATATCATGAGGGATTTTGAAGGCAAGATGCGAAAGGGACGGCTAGAGAACCGGAATCCGGACTGAAAACAATATATTCATTAACGTCAATTTATGGCATGTGTCTCCCATGGATTAGGGGAATTAGGCATTGTGCCAAACATTTCAAGGCAACGCTATATACTCGTAAATCCAGTAGGAACGAGGCTCACGCTAAGTTATGTTAACTATCACAATATTTGGACAGTGTTATTCGGTCAGCGTTGTATTGGAATTCATGGAGCAGGAAACGTTCCGGGTGGTTCGAATAGTAAAAAAGTTCAAATAAAAATTCCAATAATATTGCATTATTTATCACAATGCTAAGTTGATATTGCTGTTAGTCGGATCAGACATGTTTTCTACCAGAGAGTGCTGAGCTCCGCCCGGGGAGCCGGGCGTCGTAGACCGCACTCTCCACACGCCCCTGGGGGCAGTGACCCCCAGAGCCCAGCCTCGGAAAAGTCCGATTCCCTAGCTCGTCGAAAGGAGGAGGTAGAACACAGCATTGCATTATACATGTTTAATAGTAGTATATTTACTGAATCTGAGCATAGAGTTCAAAACTGGCTAAGTTTTGACCGAAGATGCCACCCAACGGCTCCTAAACGTTTGGTCAGATCCCTATAAATGTAACTCGTGAGCGGTCCGCCCCAATGGACTTAAAGTTTTAAAATACTAGTTAGGATTAGGATGTAACACGTTGTGTATTTATGTAGCGTTCTTGTCCTGCCCACTTATCCTTCACCGGTCCTCAGCAAACTTGTTTACAAAGAAAATTCTTCGTGAGTATGTTGTATCTTATTCATGGCGACGACAGATGGGGAAATAACTTTAAGGTTGTTATAAAGAATTTTCATTTTGAGATGCGGCCGTCTTGTATTTTATTAGCCTCTTAAAACTTGAGGTCATTATTATTATATTAAGACGGTTGCTCTTGGCGGTTATGTTTTTGAAGATAAAGTAAAATTTTGCGATGAGCCTAAGTAAAAGCCCTTTTTATTTTAGAATGTCTTCGTTACTTTGATAACCTCGAGCGATAAGGCGATAACGAGTTATTCAATAAAGGATAATGTTGACACACACGATAGGTATCGCAGCGCGTTCGCTTGCTGCCTATGTACCTATATTTAACCTTAAGACGCTGTAGGCACTAAAAAGGGTGTAACGATGATAGCTTAGTGGTTAGCGAGATCGGTTCGCGCTGAAAGGCGTGGGTTCAAACCCCAACAATTAACTTTAACTGCCGGTAAAGGAAAACATCATGATGAAACCACAGCAAGGTGGTAGGGCATTTTTTAATGGGTACTCGGCTGGCTAGCTTCCACCCTCAGGTTAAAAATCTGCCGCCAAGCACCTAATGGTGTGTTTCGGCAGCCTCACTTGAGAGCCGGTTCCTCTCCAGGCTAGGTGTGCTTTACCTATATATTTATTTATTTTATTTTATTTTATATGTCAACAATACCAAAACATAATTATAATAGGTCTTACGATTTTTTTAATAAAAATTAGACACATTTGTTTTTTTTTAGACTTTCACGGATGATAAATAAACATTTTTGCATCAAGAGCTGCATGTGAATTAAATTCGGCAGAACCATTTCATATCTCTTGTGGTCGAAAGCTCATTTCACGCTGATAGTTTTGGCAAAGTTTGCGCTCATCGCAAAATTATTTATGTTTCATTTGGCGGAATATCAATGCTTTTAACGTTTCATTGAACAATCTCAACGCATTTTATGTAACTAGAACAGAACTTCAGAACATTAAAAATGTGTTGCAAATAGTCGGCGGTGCCTGACCTAGGTTAAATTTTATGGTACTGTCACCTATGAATTAATACTTAATAACAACAAAAGTTTCCATCCAACCTTTTTAACAGACTTTAAAAAGAGGTTTATTACCAACATGTAGATAACATTCGAATTGCATTTTTTAATACGTAAAAAACTTTAAAATGTTTGGCCCGGAAAAGATTTTTTATAGTATATACGAGTATATAGATATATTTTATGGGTGTTTGACTAGAGCTCACAAAACTTACAGGAAATTTTAACAATATCGCGTTTTTTACCATAAGTCATGCTAAAGGTTTTTGCATGTTTTATAATTTTATTCTATAAATTATATTTTCTACTATAAAATATGGATCAACTGAGAATATTTTCACTAGTAAAATGAATATTAATTTGAAATTGTTAGTGCCTAAAATCTACATACCAAATATTACTGACTTCTGGTAATTTAAATAAAATAAATAAATGAGTATTGGAGTATATTTATTTAATTGATTTATTATATTAGTTAAATCGGATTTTAGTTTAATCTATAAAAATAATATTCTATCATATTATTATGAAGACTTTCCTGCGGGACGTTTTTAAGTCCCTACAATTAAGCTTCGAGCACGTCTGTTACTGCAGACAATCATTAGACAGTCTAATACTGTGTGGGATAGGGTTTCATTCAGCGAAACAGTTACGAAATTTCGTGTCTAATCTCGATTTTTTAAATGTTTATCTTACATTATTTGAAAAGTAAAAAACTAAACACAAGTCAATCAAATTAATAATACGCATAAGTGCTAATATGTTTACTAGTGACACGCTCCGGCTTCGCTCGAATTAAGGCTGTTTGACTTTCAAATGTTTTAGTTTGTATTTTTATCTACTAAAATATAAATATCTTATTTTAATAATAAAATTCAAACTATCTCATTTTATTAAAAGTTTTAACAGATGTAATAACTCTTTGTTAAATTATAATAACACTTCGTGGATGCAGAAATGTAATTTAGAGTAGAGGAAAAAAAATACAAAAAAAAAAAACAAAATTATAATTAAAAAAAAAAAAATATATAAATTACATTACATGTTATTTTTTTCTAAAGAAAATAAAAGATTACATAGGAAGAATGCAAGCCTACTAAAAGATTCTATTGTTAAACGTGAATTTTATAACAATAAATTAAAAAAATAACAAAAATAATTTAACTTTGATACGCACGAACTAACCGCCATATTTTTGCACCTCTAAATGAGACTCTACATTATACAACATTAGGCTGATGATTGACTGCCGTTACAGATGTGATCTAAACGCTCAAGTATAAAGCCTTTTCTCTGCTTGTGATTTTCAACAAGATAAGACGATCTCAACTAGAGATGGTCTAAGAGTGGGCCGTAGACATAGAATCAAAGCAAGCTATGCTTCCTACGCCAAGCTATTAAATTATTCCATATTTTATTAGATAGTCATTATAATAATTTCCCTTAACTCTACACGTGGGTGTCTCAGAGGAGTTTAACGGACCAGAATCTTATACACGTGGGTGTTATTATCTATTCAGAAAATAATTCTCGTGAGCTTAATAACAATGGATTGAAATAGGTCGTCATTTACGTTCACTGGAACTGGGTTAGATGCTAAATATGCATTAATAACACAAAACACCGAGAGTACAGAAGTGAAGCTCATGTCTGAACTTCATTTTCTATACCTACGCCAGTCGACCTAGGGTTGTCAATTCTTGTGCAAAAGGTGAGACGTAAAAATACCATAACTTGTATCAGGCACATGGTAGTTGTTTGGTTGCTCCATTTCTGTATGAAAAACGTATCGTTCCAGAATGTTCCAAGATTTCGTGTCCGTAAGCGATGTGCAATTGTGCATGCGTTTCGCATGGCGTGACGTCATACTATCTATTTAGATGTTTACAGTCACATGACTGAATGCCTAATTTATTTTCCAAAAATAATTATAATCTTTATCTTTTATAAATTAAATGTTGTTTTTTTGTTACCTACCTACAGTTATTAATATTTAGATAAAATATACAAATCTAACTGCAGTGCAACACTTTGCAGTAAGTATATGATTTACGGAAATTACTTTTTTGTTTACAAAACGTCAAAAATAACAAAATCATTTCCTTATCCTCTCGCAGATTGATTGGTTGGCTGTTTTACACACACATTTCTTTGTACATAAAAATGTAAATTATGATTGTGGCCAAATTATCAATTTAAAACCATTTCAACTGAAAATAACCAAAATGAAAATAACGTCCGCTTAGTGAAACTTAATTTAACTTCAATTCATAATATTCAGAGAGAAATACAAAAATTGAGAGTCAATCCCAACTTGGTTGAATAATTCAATGAGGGTTACACATTTAGTTCGATGCACTCGTGTTAGAAAGTTTTATCGTAAAACTCGGTCAATGAGTTTACAATGGTAATTTTCATCGCCTTCGTTGTCACAGCAGGGGTTGTCACTTAATTTAAAAGGCGTGTCGTAGTCTAGAATCTAAAGCTAAGTATCATGGACACAGAAAATAAACTATAAATAAATCCATGGAAACTAGACATCATGTTAAACTATTTTTTTAGAATTTCTTGTTCATTTTTTGGCTTCACACTTTATAAATTTGCCATTGACACGTAATTCGATCATTGAAAATAACGACTTGCATGTAAGACTTAGACTATGGCTTAATTTACTTGCATCAAGTAAATTAAGCCATAGTCTAAGTCACACAAAGTAAGTCAATGTTGAGTCCGGTCATATCTTAGTAAAGTAGTAGTAACTTAACCACAAGCTTTGACGGAGTTTTGGAAGTAACACGAAAATTTATGTTTCCCTGTCATGTCATAGTCACGCACATTCTGCAAATCTGCACTTTAGGAATTACCATCACTTTCTTTTATACATAAACATTCGAAAAACTACCAGTTTTTCGAATGATCACTGACAAAAGTTGTAGGAAATTTCATGCTCCACAATTTTTGTTTTGACCATTTATAACCTACTTGACGCTAGAGAAAATAAATTGTCCAAAAACTGACTTTCCGTATCATTTTTCAAATATGGCGACGCGTCCATGGAGGTCGCAAATTCGGAATATTAAGTAGGACACTAAACTAACTGTAACACTCTGCCAAATTAGAGCACTCCTTGACCTTTTATAGCGAAAGCTCTTTTTTGCGTCTTCAATGACTTGACTAATAACAAAAGACTGAAGTCAGGAAAAAAGTTTGCATCGGATGTTTGCCAACATTAAGCTTGGTCCGCCAATCGATTATTTCAAACAAGTTTCCGAGTTGTTTTGTGGGTTATTTTTGCAGTAAAATGATAAGAAATAAAACTTTTTCTCGCTCTTGCCTACACGTTCATTCACTGATATTTACGGCCCACGCAGATATTCAAGAATGTTCAAAGCGAATTCAAGGTTAGCACCCGGGGCAGGCATTTACAAGTATATTAAAAAAATCTTTACCATCTTCGATCATATCGTCACTTAAGTGATGGTTACTGTTAACATCATGTGAGCTGTGGTCAAACCACTTAGCTTGTCACCATTAAGAAGTAAGAGCAAGAACAGGACAAAATTATATCGCCGATTTCAATACTTACATTTACTTTCCAAAACTTGTATTCATTCGACTGTTCAAGTATTCAAAATGTGGTGAAAATGTCTTTTTGTGTTGTCCAGAACTGCGTCTAAACTTATAATAATGCTGCCACTACTTTACGAGAGCATGACTAGAATGTGTGCGACTTTTTACCTCCTTAATGTTTTTTTAAATATTTGACACTGGCAAAACGCACAAAGTGTCAAGCCAAAAATAATAAATAATGAAAGCGTCATTGCTTCTACTTTTAAATTGTTTACGAACTTGATTATTAAAGAGTGGATTGTGTTGGCATATTTATCGCCAAACAAAAAGTTCTCCATGCGTACGTTTAAACGTAAAAATAAAGATGGACTCGTCTATATAAAGAGTTGTACTTACTTCCTTACCTGTAAAAAAACTTTTTCAAAATACCCCTTTTGGTGCCGCTCTGAGCACGCACCCTTTTAGGAATGTTGTGACGTGTCCTTATTCATTTTGCTCCGTTTTCTGAAGACGTAAATAAGAGGCGTCGTTTTTTTGGTGGACATTATAGTACACATATTATTTATTTATTTTTTTCAGCTTCTAGTATCCCACCAGTCTATTCTATATACAATAATATTATAAAGAGGAAGGGTTTGTATTTTTGTAAGTAACGAATAAACTTAAAAACTACTGGTACGATTTCAACAATTTTTTCATCGTTGTGAAGCTGCACTATCCCCGGGTGACATACTTTTTATTCCTGTATTCCCACGGGAACGGGAACTATGCGGGTGAAATCGACAGGTTAGTAGTATTAAATACTTTTGTAAATACACCAGTAATTATTTAATTTTATTTATCTATGTTCGTTACGTAAAATTAGGTTGATAAAAAATGTTTGTCCTGGGTGAAACTCGAACCCACACTACAACCCCCCCCAATCGAACAGCTCGTGATGCAGAGTTATTACCGAATGAAATAATTGGGCAGTCATTAGCATGGAAGTAAGAAAAGTATTGCTTCTATGGTTATAAGAAAATTACACAAAAATTAAATAAAAATTGCAAATTGCTATTTTTGTAATTTTATTAATTTTTTTTATTACTTTGCTTACAGATGGTAAGCAGCAAGCAGTAACATTCAAATCAACACCTAATTATTTAGCGCAAACAAAGATAGCCCCAATAAAAAGAGTGTTTAATTCAAATTCGTTGATCTCCCTTATAAAATAAACGAACTGCATTTTATCCTCCATTTGTAAAAGTTAATCTCGAAGGGAATCTAGAGATTAAATACGCAATAGCCACTTTGTGGTAAACAGGAAGTATTCATGGGGTGCGGTCGTGGATTAGGCTGAAAACTCACTATACATAGTTGCTTAATAAATAAACCTACGATATTTTTGTAACGATGGTAGCTCAGTAGTTATCGTAGTCGCTTGACACGCCGAAGGGCGCGGGTTCAAAATCTCATAATGAGCTTGATTTGCTGATGAAGGAAATCATCGTGAGGAAAGTAATAGCATAGTCGTAGGGTATTTTATGGTATTCGGCTGGCTTGTTACTACTCTCAAGTTAAAAAATCTGCCACCAAGCAGCTAATGGTGTGTTCCGGCAGCCTCACTGTAGAGCCAATTCCATTCCAGGCTAGGTGTGTTTACCACCTTCGACCACACCGTCACTTAACATCAGATGAACGGTGGTCAAACACCTAGCCTGTTGACCTACGTAAAGTTTTATTTCGTTACGACAATGAGAAGGTTAAGGTTAACTTGTTACATTCGATTGCATTGTACTAAGTTACAAGTACAGCTAAAAAAAACGTGTTAAAGTAATAGTACATTAGATACTGCAGCGACCAGCAAAAGAGGCATTGATGGACGAACGTGTAAATGTGAGCCGAGGCGAAACTGAGGCACACATACGTAGGCCCATCAATGTCTAGTTGTGGCCAAGGCTTGTATAGTACTTTCCCCAAATAATGCGTAGAAATTACCTTTCTAATTGTAACTCAGATAAATAAATCAGCAATGTATGTTCGAAGATTTGCAAGCCAGTTCGAAACTTAAATAAAACCTTTGATAAGTAAGCTTCTTGGTTTCGAAGTAAAAGATCGTTCCATTTTTAAATTACTCGACAGATATTTATTTATTTATTTTTATTTTATATGAGTTTACTACTCAGACATATAATTAGGTTTACTATGTAATTTATTTGGTCGCTAAACCACGACAGATATGTATTTTCATCCAAGTTATGCCAGTCGCCGCCCGCATGTATTTGGCCAGTACAGCAATTTCGAATTATCTCGAAGAAGGTTGTCAAAATAATGCTTAAATTTCCAAGTATGTTTGAGAAAAGTTCAGTAATTGTGTCGTGGGTTTCCGTCCTACAGCTTTTATCCGATCGGCCTTTGTCATTTTAACCGAAATAATATGTAAATAGGGCCTCGGTACACCAGTAATGCTGAGTGGTTAAGTTATAGAGTTTCCTGCTTTAAATTATTTCGGTTCATTAGCAATTTAAAAATGTTGATGTCTTTGTTTGAGGAAGCGTAATCCTCAGTTTAATATTCAGGGTTATAAGCTTAGGGTGTGCTAAGCCGAAAAGGGGTCGTCGAGCTCATTATTATGAACAACTTTTACTATGGCCGTAACTCTGAAATTGTGAAAGAAAATTAACTGTACCATAACAAAATTTTCTTGTCCTTTAATAAATGTATGGAGCAGCCGATTTTTTTAGCAGTTTCACTGGAGAGCCCGTTCTATTTCAGGCTAGGTGCGCTTTACCATTTTCGACCACACCATCAATTAACATCAGGTGAGCTGTGGTCATACACCTAGCTTGTCAACCATGAAAAAAATATGTTATGCCGTTAGTAAGAGTTGTTCACAATAATTAGTGAAATCCCACTAATATTATAAATGCGAAATTTGAATGCATATGCACCGCATATGTATATACATTGCACCCAAGCGAAGGCAGGGCGGGCCGCTAGCAAATAAATTAAAATAATAAGTTTATTATCAGAAAAACATTATGTGACACATACAAACAAGTGATTACATGGTTATTAGTACAATCTAATTTTAGAAGGGAAAGAGAACGACAACGGGCCCCAAACTAGGCAAAGCCTGTATCTTGGGTAACCCCATAACAAGGTTAGGCTGTTATATTTTGTGCTGCGAGTTGTACACTGAATAATTAAATTTCATATTAAATATTCCACTTATAAACTCCTCTTTAGAATTACATTATGTTCATAAAATTTCAACGATAAATAAATTCCTGTCAGATTCATACCATACAAAGCTGAATTAAATTATACAGACAACTATTTATAGTACACACAAAAATGACCTCCTATCGGCTTATTATACCCTAAGTTAATAACACTTTGTAACGAAACAAAGCTTATTACCTATTATTTGTAATCCCGAGACGTACATATTTAGTTTATTCTATTTTTAATGTAATTTTTTTTCTGTTTTTGTCCGGGTTATTCTTTTTAAAATTTTTAAGTAGAGATTTTTCTTCTCTTTTCAATTATCTAAAATTGAATGCATTCCTTTCAATGAAAATACTGTTTTATCAATCAAAATAAACTTTTCTTAGATATATTATGACGTCCTTGTATTATTGTTTATTGAAGCTTTTTTGTCGTAATATTTTTTACGGCAAAAAAGCTTCATTTTTTTTAATTTTTTTAACCATCTGTTTTGAATTGACTTACCTAGTATAACGAAACTCTGTTATAAGGTGAATAAATAAAAATAATAATTCAGGAGTTAATCCTAGCTCAGCAGCAGCCACTCATTTAAATTTATTTAATACTAGCGACCCGCCCCGGCTTCGCACGGGTGCTATGTAGATACTAATGTGGTGCATATGCAAGCATTATACATATAAACCTTCCACTTCACTCTATCTATTTAAAAAAATCACATTAAAATCCGTTGCGTAGTTTTAAATATCTAAGCATACATAGGGACAGAGGGGAGCGACTTTGTTTTATACTATCCGATATATCCATCCGATGATGATGATGATATCCGATTTCAGATGAGTGTAAATAATTAGTTTTTTTTGTTAACTAATATGAAATTACCTTTAGTGCAGATTATATTATTAGTCAAGTCAAGTCACAATGCGTTTTATGTTCTCTGTAAAAAAATATGGTTAAAGCTATATCACAAAATGTTAAAAAGAAGATCCCACTCTCGCGTTACTTTTTCCTATTCTGCACTTTAGCTTTGGCAAAATCCAAAGAGATTGAAAAGGTATTGGATGGTACATTGTTCTCTATCAACGACACTTTGCTCTATCATTTATGGTCTGCTTGAAATTGAAGGTATTTTTACACGCTACTATAGGTATTTGTCAAGACTATCTAGCGCTTGATTTTATCTCGCTCATATAATAAAAAGGAAAATGTACGACTCATGATAATTTTCAAAAATATCCTTCGAAAAAGTTGTCTACTACATACAACTCAGTGTAACTATCTCTGTGCTAAATTATTATACTAGGAATATCTGTAATATATACATATATTACACCCCATTGATACGCATAATTTTGAGGTTTCTAGTTTTTAATTTGACCAAGAATGTTTATGCATAAGATTATTTTGCACGTTCTTACGTCATCATAGTTATATTTGAGAAAACTATTTTGATAGCCATAATATATTTTGGCGTTCTGTAAAGTTTTTTGTTTGTAGTTTTGATATTATAGTTAGATGTATTTTTATTTATTTTAAGGATACTATAATTATTTATTATTGCACTTGCAACAATTATGCATTATAATAGTAATGTTAATGATTTTTTTTGTCATATTTTTTTGACATTACTTTTTTTTTCTGGCATACAAACATTTTTGGAAAAAAAAACATTTTCAGATTTTGAAATATATAGGTATAATGAGTTATGTTTTACATTTTATATGCTAGCGATCATTGCTCTAACGAAGCTATGTGTAGGTACTATTGTTATGGGATTTGATGCATTGGACAAACGACGTTTATGCAGCTACTAAAATACTAAAGTTTATTCGAGTGTAAACAGAACTTTACGCAATTTCGTTTAAGTCTTGGATTTATAGCTATATGACCTATAAGTATCTAGCTTAGTTTGATAATATTTACTCACCTGACATCTGCTTCTAAACATTTCCAAATCGTAAGTGATTAAAAGCCATTAAAACCTAAAAGTCTCATTTCACACGTAGAATGTTTTACAAAACATATGTAGGTCTTGTTCATTATTAACAGAGGCAAGCGTAAGCTGAGGCACGTGGAGTCTGAATGAACTAAGTCGAAGCTAACTTTATTACCTGCCGGGGATTTACAAAGAATTCTATTATTGCCAGCTTGCTGTCGTATGTGGGGTTAGCTCGACAATGTTACGAGCTTACGTGTGTAATAGATTATAAGATGTGATAAACGCTTACTTTTATTGGCTTTGTTTTAATAAAATACATAAATCAAACTTAACTTTCAAATCTGCCGGCATATAATAAACACATAAGAATTGACCTAACATAAAATAACTTAAAATAATAACTACTCTAAAAGACCGCTATCAATGGGAATAGTTCCCAAAACGCTGGCCCCATTGCCGCGTTGTATGGCAATACTCAAACGCTGAGCAAAATTAAGGCCAGCGTTTTGTTCACGTGTGGCGTCGACCAAACGAGATGACAATTCTTTAAAAATTTTTGGCTTTTATGTATATTTTACTCTATTTCATTTTTTGCTTGACTACGGCAAAGCCGTAGGCGTTTGTAGCGATGACAGTTTAGTGGTCATCCCGGCCAGTTCAAACCCTAATAATCAGCTTAAGCTGCTGGTGGTAGACTACTCTCTAGTACTTAGCTAGCTACCTACCACCTTCAAGTTTTAAATCTGCTACCAAGCATCTAACAGCGTGTTTCGGCAGCCTCATTTAAGCCTTGTTCAATTCTTCTAGTACAGTGTCAAGTGTTTTATATTTTCAAGTTTCACAAGATAAATAAGTTGCCTCGTAGCTACAGTCTTATAGTCAAAGTCCAGTCTTGGTCAAGTACAGTCCGTATCAGTCAAGTTCAGTCCTGCTTTAGTAAAGTAGTGGCGACTTTACTATAAAGCTGCGATCGATTTTTGGTAGCAACACGAAATGCCATGTTCACCATATTATATCATTTTCCTACACTCGCGCTTGTGATTCGGCACTTTATGAATAAAACACCACCATTTTTGTGCATAAACACTCGACAAAACACTAGTTTAGAAAAAAAAAAACAACGGGGCGACACGACTCTTTCCGCGTTCCCGCCAAAACTCCAAAGGTGTTTACATACAGCTACCTCACAAAAGATTTACTTGTAAAAGTAAACACAGCTCATAAATAAGTTTAGCTTCAATGAACTCGTTTAATACCCACTTCAAAAAGTAAATGTTTCGTATCCACACAATATGTGACAAGTCCTTTTGGTGTACAATATTATGCAAATAGGTTTACATTACAGCTGGCCAGCCCTGTAATTTATAAACGTTTGTGAAGGGTCGGCGGGCTCCTGGGTCAGAATACTTCATATCAAACCTCAGACTTACAACCTTTTTATTACGATTATGTTTCCGTAGCCGGCGATATATTTGCCGGAAGAATGGAAGGAAAAACTCGGTGAAAGGGTCTTTTATATCATCACTATTGTATTTTTAGTAGATCATTTTGTAGGACATCCCTATAGCTGTACTGTTCCGAACGGAATTCAACCCTATTTTATTTCGTACGATAGAGTCTACTGATAAACAAATAGATTAAATTAGTTATTATAGATGCGAAAGTTTGTATCTTTGTTACTTCATTTCATTGTTTTATGGTGGACGGGCTGGGTGTTACCCACAGCTTACGTGATGTTAAGTGACGGTTTGATCGAAGATGTTAAACACACTTAGCCTGGAATGGAACTGGCTCTCAAATAAGGATGCCAGAATACACGTTTAGGTGCTTGGCGGCGAATTTTTACTTGAGGATGGTAGCTAGAGTTTTTTTTTCTTTGGTTTTGGCGTCGCGTTTTAGCATTTGCCAGTGTCAAGTATTTATATATTTTCAAGTTTCAAAAGTTAAATAAGTGTCCTCGTAGCTAGTTATAGTCAAAGTCCAGTCAAGTCCAGTTTGTGTCAGTCAAGTCCAGTCATGCTTTAGTAAAGTAGTGGCGGCTTTACTATAAAGCTTCGATGGAGTTTTGGAAGCACCACGATAAGTCATGTTTCACCACATTATATCATTTTCCCACACTCACGCATGTAATTCGGCACTTTATGAATAAAACACCACCATTTTTATGCATAAACACTCGACAAAACACAAGTTTTGGAAAAAAATACAACGGAGCGACACGACTCTTCCCGCGGCCCCCGCTAGAGTATTATAAAGTAGCAACTAGCTAGATTACTAGAACGTACGAAGCCGGGCCCGCAGAATGTAATATAACGATATAAAAACAATACAATACAATAAAAAGAAATATTACAATGTAAACAATACAAACAACAACAACTTTTGTATACAATTATTATAAACAATTATTATAATATGTATATGAAACTGATATTACAAACTTAAATAGTTTATTCAAGATATCGCTTAAGGTAGCAAATATCAGCTTGTAGCGTAAGTTATCTTACCCCAAATTAATCTATACTCAACCCCAGTGTAAGCTCGCAGAACAATTAATGGTTGCGGGGAAACTTCGACCCGGTTAGTGGTTCTAGCAACCCTAATATCATGCTCCGTGAACCGAATAAGTGTGCTATTTGGTCCAGTTAAATATTTGTTCGGTGCCTGTAATTAGACGTAGAGCGATCCATCACCTTTATTTTTTCAAACGTTAATGGTTTTCGCACTTTACTAGAGACGGACGGCTTGTCTCATTCTATTTTTGGAACATTTTGTAGAACATTAATGGTTTTAAATGGTTTTTTTTTATTGCAAATAGGCTTGTTGTTTTATTACATCTCGCCTGACGTGAACTGATACTATGATCGAAGATGGGAAACACGTCTTGCTTGGATAAAAAACTTTGAACTTTGAGCAGTAAAAAAAAGTCCGTGGCATCGCTGCTGTGGTGCTCATTACTTTGAGACTGTCGATGCTTAGTCTCAATAGCACACTAATTTCGCTAGCTGCAGAATTCTGTAAATCGGAACACAGCAATGTTTTATACACTACTGCTTGGCGGCAGAATATCTGGTACGGCGGTGGTACCTACCTAGACGACCTCCTGCTAAGAAGATGAATAATATTAATAGTTTTTTGTATAAAAAGTATTTTTATATTTGTACAGTTTGTTCAGTTTGCAGTACAAAAAGTATCCTATATGTTAATCTGAGCCATAAACTATACGTGTGCCAAATTTCATCCAAAATTGTTCAGCAGTTTTTGCGTGAAAAAGTAACAAACACCCACCCATCCATCCTCACAAACTTTCACATTTATAATATTAGTAGGAGTAGGATATATACATATACACATATACTATTTAAATAAAGATAGACAAGAGAAGATGACATAAAAAAGATTACCATTCGCAGTGTTAGAGCCACCGTCTCTATACTCAAACTGCAGTCGTTTCCTGAAAGTTTTACCATTAGTCTTACCTCAAAGACATTCCGTACTTTTGATTTCCGCTCCGACGGGGCTGTGCGCCGCCCTATCCAGGCTTAGGTCGGATTTATGCACCAAGAGCAAACACTGGGGCCAACACACGAGAGCTTAGGACTCTTCAAACTGTCGGCTGAAGATTTGAGCGCAAGTTCGCAGTGGGTTTCCACGTATTTACAACTCTTATGTTTATAGCAAGATGCATCCTTATAAAAGACATTTATAGTAAAAAAATTAAACAGAAACAAGCTACGAAATAAGTTTCGCAGACGTGACAGTGCATCCACTCTAGAACACATCTGTCCCATCGGAAAATAGATTACAAATATTGTTTTTATACGTATCTATTCCTAGTTTTGTGGTTAGTACTCAAATGAAATAGAGTTATGAATAACCGAGCAAGGTCGCACAGACTTTGCTCGGTTATTAGCTACTGGAATAAATTGGTATAAGCTCGTTAGCCGATAACGGTAGTGATGCGTTGATATCCGTGTGTTATTCCTTACAGTATGAGATCATAGATTACGAGGACGATTTTCGACCTCCAGTCAGTCCCTAGAGATCCCAGAAGATTATCCCTTCTCATCCTACCAAATATTCAACCGGAATCTTAAGTCAACTGACAATTAGTCGGTTTAAAGCCGGAATCTTAAGATTATGTAAATCAGTTTGATTAACTTTAGTAGGTTCTTTTTATCTAGTCTAATTCGGTGCCATTCGTCGCTCATACATGTTTCACATATAATAATACGCTCAAAAAACAATATGCCATAAAAACACGTCCATCAATAGTTAAATGTAAGGAAAAAGCAGTTTCCATTTTCTCCTGTCAGGGACGCGTTCTAGTTTCCATGCATTTTCCTATCGTTTATTTACTTAATCACGCAATTTGATATTCTAGAGCATCAATTTCATTATACAACGCCACATTTTGTTTCAACCCATAGTTATATACATCTATACTATTATAAAGAGAAAATATTTGATTGTTTGTTTGTATTGAATAGGCTCTAAAACTACTGGACCGATTTCAAAAATTCTTTCACCATTGGGAAGCTATCTCCGGGTGATATAGGCTACTTTTTATCCCTGTATTCCCACGGGAACGGGAACTACGCGATTGAAACCGCGAGGCGTTCGCCTGTGAATTTAAATAAACTGACTTCAAAAACGGACGAGGTTTTCAATTCGGTTGTATGTATTTATGTATGTTTGTTATTTTTTTATACCGATTTAAAAGAAATTTTTTTTGTACACATTACTCTTTGAAATTAAGCGAAGATATGGTCTACGATGCAGCTCGCTTACCTAAAAGAAACCGTTTCACCCGCGACTTGAAGACACCCAGATTGTGTCTATCGGGTAGCAGATTGCATCGCATAACGGTTCGTACAATGAAGGTAAATCGGCTTATCCTTGATCTTTGCGGACTTAGTAGAAAAAAAAATTTATATAATCACAAACTTCTATGTACAAAGTTATCTTTTTCAAGTATCGACTTAATTTTGACCGCGTTTCTCTCAATTTTATTTGTATTAATTTAAGTAGCCGCTTCAAAACAAACAACTTTTTCTCTTCGGCCTGCGTTAAAAGCCCTCACCACTTTGAGGGGCGAAGTTGGCTCTTATTTTTATTTACCGTCTCGTTCTTCATAATCGAGCGCTTCTAAAGTCAACCGAGAGCAGTATTGCCATTTATGCTGTTTTTCTCGGACAATTCATTAAAGCTAATTTTTTTATGAAGGTAGGTAATGAAACGATTACGAAGTCCATTGCAGTACAGTGTGCTCGCAATGCGGAAGATCGCCACAACTGGAGAGACATCGCGCGACGTGCAGCAGCCCTAGGAACTAGCGGGGACGACAGGACACAACCTTGTATATCTGCAGCCACGACCACTCTGCCAAGAGTGTCCGATTAAGAAGAAGAAGGTAATGAAAATGTAGATGTAGATGTAAATTATAAGTCTGTATTGAACCAATTGTTTATAGTACAAGCTTCACTTAGTTTTAGGCTAGATGGCGCTGTGTAAAATTCAATAACAAATACAGTGTAAATTTAATATTGTATTACTTATTTCATTAAGTTTGAAACCACGATTAATCAAAAAAAAAAACCATGCTCAAGCTAATTTCAATCAACAAATTATTCATACATAGAAAATAATGAAACGGCCAACGAATCTGATGTGATTATTCTGTAGATGCAGAAATTTTTTCTAATATTGTATTAATTTATTCACACTATTGTTTTATTTTATTAATATAACAATACGCAGCAACGAAGCAAGCAGATTGGACTTTAATGTGGTTTGAAGAATTTTTATCTCTAGTCCTTTTTGAAATTGTAATGTTTGTCCCGCTGAAAGGAAATGATGGGAACCTCAACGAAACACGACTTTATTCGTCTTGAGAACGAAGGCTCCTTACTTTAATGACTTTCATCTACTGATTTAATTTTCTTGATTACTTTCTTGTTTTTATTTTTTTGAGTGTTGATTCAATAGTAGGTAATTGGGTTATCTATTTTTTAGATTCTAATAAGTGTCATTGAACTTGTTGACTGTAATGCCACATAGCAATTTATGTATATATCTTTACAACATTGATGCATTTAACATGAGGTATGTCGGATATTATTTGAAATAAAAATTATCTTCTAACAAAAGATTTTCAAATCACAATAAATCACCCAAATTTACCCGTGGGATTGCTTCCGTGGCCAATTCGGAAGGGTTCTGTTGAAAAAACAAACTCTTAATTTTTGATAAGAATTCGTTATAGTGATAGTATTATGTGTTAATTTAATAAGTAAGTTTATGTGATGGTTTGGTCAAAGTTGGTAAAGCACACCTAACCTGGAATTGAACTGGCTCTCAACTGAGGCTGCTTGACGGCAGATTTTCAACTTGAGGGTGGTAGCTAGCCAGCCGAGTATTAGAAAGTACCCAACCACCATGCTATGGTTTCCTCACGATGTTTTCCTTCACCGGCAGCTCAAGCTCATTGTTGTTATGTTCACAAAATTGAATTGAATGTATTATTATTATCACTTTGAATTTGTGAAATTTATTGTGTTACAACATCTCCCGTCGGTTCTTAAGCTGTATCGTGCTCCCATGTTTTGCCTGGAAGAGCGATCACTATTAGCGATAAGGCCGCCACTTGTGGTACTAGTTCATAAGATTCTTTTATTTTCTGTACTTTTTTCTATTTTTGTTATGTATAATAAAGAGTTTATATCTATCTGTCTATCAATGTGCTACAGAAACAGTACCCAAACGTTACCTTAGTAAATTAAATAGAATAAATATAGAAACCTTTCTGTAATTACAGCGATTAGCTAGAATATATTTAACGTAACTGAGAGAGTGAGGCCAACCTTTATTCAAACCCTAAGTATAAGGATTGCCCATATTCATATTCCCAAAAGCCGTTTCCAAACGTATTCAGGCTTCTGAACTAATAGAGCTTAAAGATAAGTCCTTTAGCATCTCGTAAAAAGTTTCTAGGCCCTTTTGAAGGTTACTTTTACTGGACAGCCATCTGAATTGCCCGATTTTATAACTGATCTTTGGTATTACTATCGACTCGGTGGTTCTTTAAACTACTAACAAAAGTTTTATGTAAAAGTAATGAGTCGATCTATATGCTTTCCTGATGGTAAGAGATAACGCATGCCCATGACCATTGCATCAATACACAAAACTTTGAGTTGTAAAACTCGAGAAGTTTACTCAGAGCAATTCGACAGTTAGTCTCAATAGGTAGCCCTGTAATTTCACTATCTTCAAACCGGATATTGATAACACTAAAGTTAAATATTGCAGGACATTACACACAGCGCCATTTGACCCCAAACTAAGCAAAGCTTGTACTATGGAAGTCAGAAAACTGATAGAATACTTAAATACTTTTTTTGTAAAGGCATACTTATAACATATATACCACACAATGTTAACCCTGGGTGGGAATCGAACCTACGCCCTTCAGCTCTTGGAGCAGACATTCTACCAATGAGCCAACAGGGGTGTCAAGTAATATTTTACTGGCGGCAGGATATCTGATACTGAATATTATCGTATGTAACATCCAATTATAGCGAATTATGTAATGAACACATTGTTGCAGTCCAGCGATTAATATGGTAATTGCGTAGGTAAGCCATTGTGAAACGGCTATATCCACTGTTTACAACGCTTATTGTAATGACATGGCCTGAATAGTGCTTGCAATAATACAAACACGTAGGTATCGAGATATAATTATGTCAATAGACGAATGCACACGATCTATTATAATAGAAAATACGATAAAACTACTTATTACTCTGGTTAACAACAACTTTTCTTGTGGCATACAAGCTTATTAATTATTTTTATACTATGTTAGCGGGCAAAACCAACAAACTACCTAGGAGATCCATAGACACTGTTAGCGGGCAACACTGATGAAGAATAGAGGAGGATGATTGTCGTTGACCCGCTGACAGCTGGGTAGATTAGAATATATCATTTTGTTTTTTGGGACGGACTCGCATTTAGGAATCAGGGCGAACATCGACGTTAATTAATAAGTAATAAACGGTCCCGCCATGCAACCGTGTGTAATTTCACCCACCTAATTACAACTAGCTTATACTAGCGTAGATAAACGAATGAATGAGTGAGTGAGTGAATAAATGAATGAATGAATGAATGATTGAATGGGAGAATGAATTAATTAATGAATAAATGATCGATTGAATGAATGCATGATTGAATGAAGAAAAGAATGTATGAATAAACAAATTACATATTACACAATGAGCTTTTAAATAAAATCTGATATGAAAAGTATTCTAGGTATATGTTAATCTAGGTAATAAACTATATTATTATGCGTGCCAAATTTCATCTAAATCCGTTCACCTGCTTTTGCGTGACTGACTAACAAACATCCAAACTTACAATCTCTTATGTTTATAATATTAGTAGCATTAAGTAGGGATTGATTAAAATAGATACTTTTTAATTTTCTGTTAGCCATTAATTTCTCCATGTTCATTGTTCTTCAAATGTGAGTGCAGGAAATAAATTTTAAGCGACATAGAGCTACCCATAGCTTGTATACGTTATATGTTAATCAACTCTCAATAGTTGTTACTCTTGTATTATCCCAAAAAGAATTTAACAAGAAAACGGAGCGTAATTACAACGAAATACTTGAGTTTTCATAATGACGTTAGGCAGTTAGAACATATTCACTAATGTGTTCTTGCATTATCTTTGATTAATGATTGTGTTTTTTGTTTTTGGCGTCATAATACTACTATTTTATACATAAATTGTTGAAGAAAGAAAATGTTTCGTTACCTACTAATAAAATGCGGTGACGTGATTATTTTGCGTTACCGCCGAATTTTATGGTTGACACACTGGGTGTTTGACCTCAGCTCACCTGATTTAAAGTAACGGTGCGATCGAAGATGGCAAACTAACCTAGCCTGGAATGGAACTGGTAATTGAGGCTGCTGAAACCCACTGTTAAGTCCTTGCGGCAGATTTTCAACTTGAGGATGGTAGCTAGCCAGCCAGTATTAGAAAATACCTACCACCATGCTATGGTTTCCTCATGATGTTTTTTCTTCATCACCCACGATCAGAACCCACGTCCTTCGGCGAGCCACGCTATCCAAGTGAGCTATTATCGCTACAAATCAAATCAATTTTGTATCTGTCAATTTAATGTTAATCAATCGATTTTGTTGACCACTGCAATAATGTACTACTATTTTCGTAAGATAGCCGACAAACTCACGTGTGCATCTCTAATAACCTAGTGATGTACAAACAAAAGTCGTAGTCATCGGTATTCATGAAGTGATCGTATTAGGACTTCTCCAAAGGACGTATCACGAAGAACCGATGTAAGAAATAGAGTTTTCCGACGATGCCTTCGAATGGGGTGTGTTGTCTGATTCAGGTTTCGTGAATTATTCAGAGGTCTGATTTACTTACTTTCCTGCAGGGATTAAAATACATTCAACGTCGGTAACGTCTGACTCTTATACTAAAATCTATATATTTCTATTACGTACATGTTATTTTATCTAGTTATATCTTATATTGAGACGGAAAAATGCTGAATGATCGTAGATAGTTTTATATTGTCTCAAAGTTGAAAAAACAGTTGTAGTAAAATTATGTTATTTCGTGCCTATTCACTAGACTAGAAGTTTCGGCAGCTTATCTGAGATCCCCTGGCTTCCGATTTGGAGCTCTTGGGTTCGAATCCCACGGCACGTACTTCTATCTTTTCTAAGTTATGTACGTATTGCCGCTGACTTCAAATGATGATGGAAAACGCCGTGAGGAAAACTATGTCCGGAGAGTTCATAAAAAAATATTCGGATTAACTTGAAACTAATTTCTCGCGCTGTCGGTCGACAACGCCCGAAGTTGCTAGACATTTTACTCCGTGACCGTTTTCATCAGTATTTGTTGAATCGATTCTAGAATACCGTCGTTCTACACTCATTGATTTTATGACTCAACTGAAGTGACACGGCGAGATAGTAAGTCGCGCGAAGCCAAAGGTCCGAATTGTCGTACGAAGTCGCTTGACTTTTTTAGAATACAAAAACAGATTTGAATACAAAGCCATATGAAAAGGCGTAGAGCAAAAATTATTTTAGTATCTTTAGTCTTACCATTAGTAAATATACTTTTGTAAACGGCAAAATTTTAGGCATTGTTCAGAAAATTGTGCGCGCAATGCCGCCGAAGAAAGTTAGATTAAATACCTATCAGAGTAAGGATTCATCAAGTTCCAAATCCTAACCAAACCTAAGTATATCTAGGAGCTTATTTATTTTTGTTTGGTTCAGCGTTTCGGAATTTTCTACAATAAATGTTTTTTTATATTTAAGTAGAGCCAAGCGTCGAAAACATTTTCCAATCGACCCTATTTTTATAAGCTATCCCACTGCTGGGCGTGGGCCAATATTCATTTTAAGAAGGCAAGGCCATAGTCCACCACGCTGGCCAAGTGCGGGTTGGCAGTCTTCACACATCGTCGAGTTTTTTTTTTCAATTAAGCTCAGACATGTAGTTTTCAAAAAAATATTTATAATGCCTAGTGTCTTTTAAAAATACATTGAAAATTCTTAAAACAACAACTTATTGACAAGTATAAGTAATAGTAAGTCTGTTTTAGTTATTGCTTAAGGTGATTACGAGGATTTATTTTTCAGGGTGGGACATCTAAAGGATGCAGGGTACAATGTATATGTATGTATATAACAGTGTAAGTTTTGAGTAAAATAAAATAAAATAAAAAAGTTCTGAAACGTTTTTCGTTCAATTAAAACTTTATTTTTCGTTATTAATTTTGCTCCCAGCTTCATTTCAGGTTAGAAGTTTTCATTACACCATCATTTAACATCAGCTGAGCTGTAGTCATTAGCCTTGTCTGCCAACCATAGAAATAAAATTATTTTTAACGCAATGGTCATCTGAAAATCAGCGCTGATAGTTCATGACTCTCGTTCGAGACAATCCAACTAGTCAATTGTTGTTTCATGTTAAGATAACGAGAAGGACAAGGTGAATATCCTAGTGGCAAGAGATAACGCGTGCCCGTACATCTGGCGGCAGATTTCCTGCTAAGAGATTGTCGTTTAGGTAGGTACCACCACTGTACCAGATAAACTGCCGAAAGTAGTAATGTCGTTATTGTGTTCTGGATTGAAGGGTGCTCCAGCTGGGTAAATTACAGGTCTATTGAGATGAATCATAGACTGTCCTAAACTAATAAGTGCCAAAGTAGTAAAGTCATGGGCTTTACTTTGTCACTCAAAATACTGCAAAAATGTTCATAAACTAGCGTCATCTCATCTCTTACTATGGGGGAAGCGTTTTTTTTTATTAATTTCATTACCTTTACATAAAAAATATCTTATCTACACGCACCCAGAATTTTGAGTAACAAACCAAAGTGCAGAACTATTGTGTCCAACAATTGTATTTTCTTTAATTCTATTTTATTCTTTATTTTTGCTGTTGACTGTACGTCTTATCAGGCTCTCACATCTCATGCCTGCCAAAGAAATCGTAATGTAGGACGTATTCGTTTATCTGATCGAGCGAAGTCCCTGTTTTTTGGACGGCTCTTCGATGGAGCCTAATAAACCTATATTACTTTCCTCTATTTCGAGGAAGTGATGTATATTTTTTTAAGTCTTTGCGTTGTCACGGTTGTTTCATCACTACTAAAAGAAAATAAATTAAAAAAGAAGTGACTTCAAGATTTGGGATGTGGCCAGAGTAAAGCCAAAATAACCCGAAACATGCTGCCTTGCTTTGGAATGCACTTTCTTCCACTATCAGACAGGCCAATTGTATTAATATTAAAAAAAAAATCGTTGAAAAAAAACCCTTTTTCGATACATTTTAGTAGCGTTATTAAGGGGTGATATATTTATTGTATTATCTTTGATGTGTTAGAGTAATTTGAAAAACTAGCTGCGTTTGATTTTTTTTCTTGAGTCATATTTACCTACTTTTTACAATTTTTGTAATTATGTAATTTGCCAAACTTTACGTTTAATATTATTTATTTTACCTGTTATCTTGCATGTGGTTTATACCTTTAAATGAGGCAACACTTCAAACTTATCTGACTTTTGTAGGTACCTACTTTATTTCATTTTTAAATAACGTTTAAAAGAAAAACTACATTTTGAGTGCACCCTAGACTAGAGTATAGGTTTTAAATATAACGTAGAACTATTTTGGATTATGAATACTTACGTTGTACAAATCAGCGAGGTAGGTAGAGCTAGATCAAGATAGATAGGATGTAGTTACGTAGATAAAGGACTGTCTATCACTATCTAATTCTATTTAGTTTAATTTAGCCTAGTTGTTTCATGATGTAAAACGATCTCTACCGTTCAATGTGCTGGTTATTTGTGGTAACAAATTAAAACAAGCCAATTGAAAAAATATTTTTTAATATAAATTGATACGACGACCCATATAAGTTATTATTTTTACATTATTACGTAGGTACATAATATTATTATTTATTCACAGATATACTTCTAATAGAGAAATTGAATTATTATGATTATAAATACATAAAAATATATACATTTAATATTATAGTACAAGATAAACTGCACACTCTAAACAGATGGTAAGGTCTATTTATTAACTAACGTAACATCTGGAAATGCGTTATGGAGCTGTAGCAAAAATGCGTAAAAAAGCGACAAAAATATTAAAAAAAATTAATGAGTTAGTTTCGACAACCCTAGAGTAAATTATATACCCACACATACAGCCAAGCCGAAAGGGGGTTACTGTACTCATTGTTACGAACAACATTCGCTATGGATACAAATGTCGTGAAAATATTCGAGTTGTTCTTTAGAATACTTACCTTGGCCAAATGTATGGAGTGGTAAAATTTGAAACAATTTTAGAGTTGTGCCAATAGTAAAAGTTGTTATTATTGTTAAGACAACTTTTCGGTTTAGTACGCCAGATCTAAAAAAAATATTACGAGTATTTGAACCTTGAAACAAATATTACATATGTTTTTAAATTACGTTGACAATGATAATTACCCATAACAAGGCTAAACATACAATAACAACAAACATTTTCAGAAAAAGTTACGTCTTGATTTATTCAGTTACATGACTTTTATGTTATGTTCAATATATTATTATTTTCTACAATAAAATATCAGTCAAAATAGTTTTGTTTAGTTTCGAGTATTTTAATTACATTTACGTGGTATAATTTCAAAGCTTATATAAATACAACAAATACCATCTATGATTTTTACTAATCTGTATTTTACTTACACTTTCAAGAACAAGGTACCAAAGTTAAGATGTTGTAGGTAGTCAAAATAGATTCACAATTATTTATAATATTTATTTTAGCAAAACGTGTAAATTTTAAAATTAGCATAAAACACGTATTAAGCTTTACTTGAAGTTTCGGCAGCTTAGTTAGGTGACCATCTAGCTTCCAATCTGAAGGTCCTGGATTCGAATATCAAGGCACCTCCGTCTTTTCTAAGTTATATGCATATTGTTGTATAACTAACATAAGTGTTGTTGCGTAGCTTTAAACGATGCAAGAAAACATCTTTTTTCCCAAATTATTTATTTGAAATAGTTTACAAAGTATAAATATCAAATACGTTCAACTACTGCTCACCTGATGTTAAGTGCTGGTATGGTCGAAGATAAAAACACGGTAAAAACACAGCTTGAAATGGAACTGGCTCTGAAATACACCTTTAGGTGCTTAGCGGCAGATTTTCAACTTGAGGGTAGTAGCTAGCCAGCGGAGTACTAGAGAATACCCTACCACCATTCTATGGTTTCCTCACCGGAAGCTCAAGCTCTTGGGATTTGAACACACGCCCATCGGCGTGCGAACCGCCCGTGCTAATCACTGAAGTATCATCACTACAAACAAAAATGTGTCTAAACCCCGCCAGTAATCAAGTTTTCATAGTAACCACTAAAATAATACCGACAAAGTACGTTTTCTGGCATGACATAAATTATAAAAGCATATTTACTAAACTATTTAAGTAACGCCCAATACTTTATGTAACGGTACCATTGGTATTTTTTATAAATAACCCAACAGTTTTACTACCATATTTTTACGGCGCTAAATTTGACACTAAATTACTGAATAAGTCTGGTAATAACTTGGGTAAGGTTACATTAGATACGGGGAGCGCCTTAATAAGACTGTTGTGTTCATTTTTTATTACGCGATAATATTAATACAATAAATGTATCGTACAAGTCACAACGAAGATACGTGACTGTCGTATTTTTTCTTCAATTTAAGATATGATTGTGTGTATTGTTGAAAAAGCTTAGTAAGATTAGAATGCGCCGCCTGAGTGGGTGTTCCCCGTTGGATATAATCTGGGTGTCTTCAAGTCGAGAGGAAACCGGTATCTTCTAGGCAAGCGTGCTCCATTTTAGACCACATCACATAACATCAGGTGAGATGACAGTCACACGTAAGCCAATTTGTTACAAAAGTAATCAGCCGTGGTAGGTACTACCACACGCTCGCACTAGCTACAGTGAGCGTTAAATCTATTAACTCAATTTAATAAATAATAGTAGCTATTTTAGCATTACAGCACGTTGAAAGATTTTATTTATGCGTGTCTTTATAATTATGAAGTTTGTTATTTATTATAAAAAAGTGTTTTTATCTTTGACACAAATACAAAGTAAATTTATAACGTACTAGTTCACCTGACATACATTGTCCTGTCATAGCTTCATCAAACGCGCGAAGTTAAAATAAACGTTAAGTTTACTGAATTTTTCTAATTTTCTGCGTAATTTTCTTAATGACCTTCTACAAAGTATGAGAAAACTTTTAAAAAAAAGATAAATTCAATCAGTAAAGTCGTTTTCAAGTTATGGTATGACCAAGGGAAACGGATATATATAAAATATGTGTAATCATGTCTTTTTTGGTTAATATCTAATTACAAATATACTTGATTATCTTATTTATATCGACAGCGAAACATACCTTGGAATGGTGTATGTATATAATACAATTCATTTAAAACTATTAAAGAGATTTCGAATCGCTTAAATAAAACAAAGATATTTCACAGTACGCACTAAACTTATAACATTACTAGTCTGAGTTATTTACAACAGTATATAGTAATACTTTATATTTGAAGCGCATTTCTTCCCTTTTATGTACATCACAATAAATAAAAAATAGGAAAGCATCTAATGCATGAAACTACAAATTTTAAAACCACTTCAACCTCAGTTTCCGTAGTACAACTACATATTTACAATATATACTAATAATATACATAATTTACATGCTACTTTTAAATCACAGCTCCTGATTGAAACGTCATCATGAACATGACTAGAAAATTTCACTTATCCTAATGAGAGATCACTTCCGCTTTGGTTTGGTAAGTCACTTTCTTTTTTCCTTTCCCTTTCTGTTTTATGGAAGGGTTTCTGCTGTCGCTGTCTAAGCTAATTTCACTGATCGATTCAGAGTCTTGACAGCAGAGGTGTCTGTCGACGCAGGGGAGCGGTTCGTCAAAGGAGGTGTGTTCTATGTTTCTCATTCGGAAGGCGTCGCGGTCGGAGGCGCCTGCGCCGCTCGTCCCAGCTCGCCTAGAGCGGAGCGAGCGGCGCTCCTTGCATCAAGAGCAGCGGCCGCGCGGACCCCGCAGGGTGCCCGCGCGGGCCTGTTGTCACAAACGACACATCTCATGCTGTGACACCGACGAATACATCATGGTTGACACTGGATACTGCGAAACAATACATTCCAAGCATTAATTCGCTTGTTGTTTCAATGATGGTTTCATTAATATTCTCAAAAACAATCGAAACTGACTAATCTCGGAATTATAATGAAAGATCCAAAAACGGCAACCTAAATCAATACAGCGGGAATGAAATCAAGAGATAGACGGTCCCGATCTCGATTGCTTTTGAGAGAGTTACACTTGAAACTGGCGAATCTATTGGAAAATGAAGATTACCACAAATGGAATGGAAATTCACGTTCGAGATCGAGTACTTCGTTGGAAGTTTAAAACATACAGAATAATATTAGTAAGTAAGAAGCAGAAGGTTGCGTGCGTTGCTTGCGTGGTAGAGCATCAGACAGCGTAAACAACCAGGGAGATGAATATTTAGATGTAAACATATTTGAACAATTAATGATTGTGGTAACCAAGGCATGCAAAATAACGATTATCATGTCAGCATACTTTGGTTCTGTCAAAAACAAAGACACGTAGAAGATACAAGAACACGAAACGTTATGGAGGGCGATTCGAACGAGCAGACACATTGGGATCGTGTTTAGACAAACCATGCTTTATTTTTTTACACTGAGAAACAGGGATTAAGCTGCATAGAGGAAATGTCTTCAGGTGAATTGCAGAACGAGAAATACACACATTAGTGCAGTACGTGCCTCATTATAATATTTATGCATAACACGTACCTCTCTATTTATATTCTAACTCTGCTTGAAGACATTGTGGTGGAAACTAGAACTATGAATATCCCAATAGGTACAAATTTGATTTCGGCCTGTCATTAAAATTCAAAAATTGGTAGAGTGAACATTTTTGAAGGCACTTTGATATGAAATTGGAGATATGAAAAAAATTGAATTAGCTATATGTATGTCTGTTCGCAGGAATTATGTCTGATTTGCTGTATGCCCTGGAGTTGCAGTTCACTGGCCGAGTAATAACGCCTCGTAGTACGCAACTGAAATTAAAAAATATGTACTAAACCTATTTGAAAAAGCTGTATAGTTCAAATTTTAAATTATTATAATTGAAACAAGGTGTTGTAACGCTGTTTTCTATAGAGCGCAAATCAAAATTTGATAACGTAAATTTAAGAAGCACGTAAAAAATTTAAAGATATAACATTGTTTATTATTTATAAACTGAAAATTGTCCATAGACAAATACCTTTTTTTAATGTAAAAGTAATAAAGTAATGAGATTAATAAAACGGTACCCAGAAGGTAATAGATAACACCTATCCATGACCATTGCAGCGATACCTAGACTTTTGTGTAACAAAACTATGTCTAGAGCATCGCTCTGAATTCATTACTTTGAGTAATCACTACCATGATACATTTTTTACATTTTCATTTTTTTTTGGTACCTCTGTAATTTCGCTAGATGTACATAAATACCTATAATTATCTGTATCTCGATTTAATGATACAGTACTTTTTATACAACGAAAATAAGCAACTCGTAAGCCTAACCGTTGCTAAAATTAAATTGCTCTTTAAATATTTTTTTTTATGTTTGACAACCTAGGTGTTTGACCACAGCTCACCTGATGTTAAGTGACGGTGTGGTCGAAAACGGTAAAGCACACCTAGCCTGGAATGAAATTGGCTCTCTAGTGAGGCTGCTGAAACACACCGTCTGTTTTCAACTATAGATAACTAGCCAGCCGAGTACTTAGTCTACCACTATGCTATGGTTTCCTCACGCTGTTTTCTTTCACCAGCAGCTCGAGCTCATTGTTGAGGGTTGAACCCTAGTCCTTTGGCATGCGAACCTAACCCGCCCTAACCACTGAGCTATCAACGCTACAACAATATACCCATACAAACAAAATAAACTATTGATAACATTATACCTATACCTGCAGCTTGAACTCAAGCAAAACTAGTTTAGTTCCACATTAAATTTAATTAGTTACGTTTTAGAAACTACGACCAAAGATACATAAATACGACATAGTTTAACTCACCTGAGATTGTTTATTGAATCTAAGTTGTGGTTTATACTTCCTCCTCAACTTCCTTGGGCAGCACACGCACAGGATTCGCAGGAAGGCCCTGAAACAATATAAATAACTAAATACGTGAACACGGAACATACATGCGTTTGGGTAAGGTAACACTGTTCAAAGAAAGACAAGTTTTACAGTTCCTTAGAAGTATGTCAGTTTCTACTTCCCTGAGTTTATAAATTCGAATTCAGTCGAAGTATTTCATAAAGTATTAATGTACAAAGTTTATTAAGCTTAGGAGCTTTTGAGGAGACAATGTTTACAGAAAATGTTTATTGAAAATGTCAACTTAGTTTCGATGACAGTGTTAATGTAAGTTTTACCATGATTTTTTTACGAGAAAGTTTTTGCCTTTTTGTTTTTGTTTTTTTATAATGGCGAAATTCCAGTCCTATTCTTTATAAGTCGTTGAGTTTTGTATCGTTTACATAAATATTTACTGATAGTTTATCAATATAAAAATCATGACGATTTCTTTATTCTGTTGTTTTTTAGTTTATCAATAAAACAATTTGAAGAATTTGAGGGGACTGTGTAGTGCATTTGATATAGATAGCGCGTTCGTCTACTGATCGGCAAGTTCCAGATTCTATATCTGACTGGCCTATATTGCCGCGGCTTTTAGTGACAGGTAAACCGGGAAAGCAGTTAAACAGTCCTATGGTGTGGTGGTGCCTTATAGCGAGGGTGAGGTGAATTTTGCGGCTACTGCAATCTTTAGTCAGAACCAAAACTGGGCAGGGCGTGTGTAGGGCATGTTTCAGTATTTGATGCCCCTTTCACCATCAAAAGTCGTCGCAATGTGTCTAGCCGTGATTTTTTTGCCACATTTTTAGCTACTGCTCCAGAGCGCATCTGTTTGGATATCTTAAATAATTTAGTTATGTATATCTATAATTGTAAATATATTTTTTTATGTGAATGTAATGAGACGAATGAGACGAATGAGACGCTCTTCTGATGGCAAGAGATAACGCATGTCCATGACCATTGCAGCGATACACAGAACTTTGAGTAGCAAAACAAAGGCCAGGACATCGCTGCTTTGGTGCTCATTACTTTGAGACTTTGATCAATAACCTCAACATCCCAGAAATTTTGCTAGCTTCAGTACCCATCAAACCGGAACACAGTAATGTTTACACACTACTGCTTGGCGGCAGAATATCTGGTAGGTACTGCGGTGGTACTTACCTAGACGACCTCCTGCTAAGGAAATCTATGCTTGGAATAATTATGCTATCCTAATTACGACAAAACTGTTAAAAACTTTGGATGTATATTATTGTTATAAATAAAAAAAATATTTTTATTTTGTATGTTCCTTTTTCAGAGGCGAAGGACGACATTCAGTACTTTTATTCCTGTATTTATTATGAGATTTTTATCAAATATCTTTCGCAATTTTAATTCGGCGTCACCATAAATAGATCCATAGAGGAGAGAGTACTCATATCCATTTTATGAAAGGATCTGGATTTGACGAGATTTTCACATTTGTATTTGGATGAGCAAACCCATAGAAGTTTTGTCGTGAATGACGCAATCTTTCAATCTTTTAAATATTATGTTCTTAATGATATATATTTTTTCTTTTCCCTGTATACGAGTGCCTAATGAGATGTGGTTTAAATAAACCACCACCACTTTTTAAATGCTTTACCAAAAATAGTAGTTCTATTAACTTTATTTCGATACACAAAACAGAATACAATTTATGATGCAACTTATTATGATTCCGATTTGATGGAATTTCACTTATTTAGAGGGGCAAGTATTATTTTAAGTACATATTTTAAAATAATAAAAATACATTTTGGTAAAATATATCAATAAATATAATAAAGATTCATTATTAACCAACTAAACAAAATCATAAATAAACTATAAAACTATACCATAACTACTACTATAAAATAAACACGCCGTCGAGATCGCTGCCGCGCGGTAGGGTTCCCAGTACGCTGGCGGCATTGCCCCGTTGTATGGCTAAGCTTAGCCTTTGACGGAGGTAGGCGCCAGCTCTGGGATTCCCCGAAGCGAGGACCAGCCGCTTTGAAATGTCTTTAATAAATTTAATAAATTTTCGTAAATAATAATATAATGCAGAAACATTTTCCGTGTTTTTATCAAAACTTATTTAGGGTAACATTATAAGTAGGTATTTTAACGTTTGTGTAGACATCTGGGGAAACAAGAAAAATCATAATCATAATTATAGTTACAGTCGCATTTCAGTACATTAGCGTAGGCATACAAACAAAAAAGGAAAATAATTAAATACATATCATACGACATTACACACGGCGCCATCTGACCCCAAACTAAAGAAAGCTTGTACTATGGAAGTCAGATAACTGATAGAATACTTAAAAAAAATTTTCAATACATACAAAACCCCCAGACACAGAACAAACATTTGTTTACAATGTTTGCCCTGAGTGGGAATCGACCCTACAGCTCTTAAGGCAATAATAATTTAGGTTGTGAATAATATCTCTTTATGTATGTATATACTCATCTACAGGTAAATAATATAAATCGTAGTTAATAATACCTTTGTTAAATCATGGTTTACTAAAATAATTATGTTTATACATTCTGAAAAAAAATCAGCAGTTTCATATAAAAAGCTTGTAGACCTTTTCTGTCGCGATTTCTGAGTTATAGTAAAAGTTGTTCATAATGACTAGTGCAATGCCCCTCTTAAACTAAGAAACCCCAAGCTTTTACAATAATTTATATAAATAAAGTTCCAAGGGACAATTCATCAACTGTAGATAAATTGCCCCTTGGTTGATAATGTAGTGGTCAGTTGCGTTGCGGTCCCTTTCAAAACATTTGCTTGTTGACAGTTTTGTTGTCAAAGTAACAACTCGAACTACTTCCGAGACTGAACAATACAGCACTATATTATACAGAAATTATTAAGCACCGTACAGGATATCAGTATGTTAGTTTCATACAATTTCGATGTATAATTGATATGCCATGTACCTAAAACATAGGTGGTAGATTTTCTTAGCAGGAGGTCGTTTCAGTAGGTATCAACGCAGTATTCGATATTCTGCCTCCAAGCAGTAGTGTATGCAATACTGTGTTCTGGTTTGGTGAGTACAACAGCTATATAATTATATTTAATTGTGTAAACAAGATTACATTATAAGGTCATCATCATCATCATCATCATTTCAGCCGTAGAATGTCCACTGCTGGACATAGGCCTCCTCCATTGACTGCCATAAAGACCGGTTAGAAGCGGATCGCATCTAGTGCGTTTCTGTGGTCTTTACTAGGTCATCTGTCCACGTTGTGGGTGGACGTTCTACGCTGCGTTTGCCGGTCCGTGCTCCAGAACTTTGCAGCCCCGTCGGCCAACAGTTTTGCGTGCTATGTGCCCTGCCCACTGCCACTTCAACTTGCTAATCCGCTAACTCGCAGCTAATTTTGAGGTAGTAAGCATTATTTGACTGTGTTTTTAATAAGCTTTGTATTGTTATTTTAATATATGAGCACTGAGAAATTTTGGTTTACAGATGCAGAACAAATATTGGTTAAACGTTACATAAATGTCTTGGCTGGGAGTTGAACCCAACCAAGACATTTATATGACGAGTCCTACAGCTCTTGGAGTATACTTCCTAATGAGTTTACAGGGCAGTCAGATCTGAAGCTCGTAGCAGTAAACACAAGTCAATAATGCCAATAATGCAGCGATGCCCTGGACGTTGTTTTGTTACTCAAAGTTCTATGTATCACTGCAATGGTCATGGACAGGCGTTATCTCTTAACATCAGGAGAGCGCCTCGATCGTCTCATTACTTTTACATAAAAAAAAAAAACGCACTGGAGATTGAGAGTAATTATGTAGGTACTAATCATGTAGAGTTGATGATCCTTACTGGTTTAGATTTCTATGTTATTTCAACTTGGATCGTTGTTAAGCTGTTTGCGGTGCAAAGGCCGACGCGATGAGCTCGTATTTAGATAATTAAAGTGAAACATCCCGAATATCTTCTACTCGATTAATTCAAATTGTACTTGACGACATGTCATAACCGTTCCATTTTAGATATGGTGCTTTGTGTGAAGTTAGTTTTCTCTAGTGTTTGTAGAAATCAGAAATCGGGCTATTTAACAAGTACCTACTTAATAAAATAATGCCCTTACATATATATGGTTTTTGAATGAAGTTTGGCAGTTTTTCTTTAAGATTAGGTAGTTTATTATTATTAAAGTATTTATTTATTGTAAAATGTAATCTAAGTCAGCCCTGTTTTTATAAAATAGCCCATTGTGCGAAGGGTATTGCCAAAGCCCACCACGCTGGCGAAGTGCGCGAAACATTTTCGACAACGTTTTTTTTAAGAACTCTTGGACATATAAGTTTCCTCACGATGTTTTCCTTCACCAAGAAGGCAATACGCACACAACTTAGAGAAGACAGAGGAGCGTGCCGCGGGATTTGATCCCCGGAAGGCGCAGAAGCGCAGTGCTGAAAGCACCATTGTGTTCCACTAATATGTATTGGGCCCATCAAGTACCAAGAAAGACCACCCGGGGGTTTCAGTTGGGTGCAAAGTACAATCCCATATACCTTGACTGAGATCCAATACAGAGTATCTTTTTAAATAAAATCTTCCTCTCATGAATAAAAGTGGCTACAGATAATGATAAACTAGCTGCACCCCGCAGTGTTACCCGCTACATATTTTCGGGGTAAAAATTAGCCTATGTGTTAATCCAGGGTCTCAGCTATCTCCATACCAAATTTCATCCAAATCCATTCAGTAGCAAACATCCATCCATCCATCCATCCGAACTTTCACGTTTATAATATTAGTGGGATTTACAGTTACATAAAACGTGAACAGATCGATAGAGCCTATTTATATGTCAGATGTAATTGAGAAGGATTTTTATTAGCTTCTAGAAACATTCGCATTGTTAAACTCTATCTGATAAAAATGTGAATAGAAACTAAAGGAACGTTTTTTCTCCGGTAAATGTAGGTCGAAATGTGCGATTTTATCGAATTCATTAGTAATTATCATCGAGATGAAAATCGATGTTGGCTGGCCGCTGCAAAGGGTTCATTAGCATTGTAATTCAGTTTCTCGTTTCAACAGCCTTCGAGTAACTCGATTTGAGCTCGCGGTGAATTTCTTTAATGAGCGAAAGATACAGTTTTAAGTTGTACAGTTTTGTAAATTGTTTTTGTTGTGATTGGGGTTCTGAAGTTTAGAATTGGATGGGTTTTGTTCGTGGATTTTGTGTACTTTTTGTTTTTATTGAAATTCTAATTTTATCAAAGTAGGTACGTTGTAACATTTTTTTATTTTTATATTTGTGACTTTAGGACGAAGCTATAATCCTGTTTCTCTTTTTTTCTTCCTATTTAGCATCGTACGTAGTATATTGTTATAGTGTATGTTACATAAATAAGCTATTATTATGGGCACACGGTTAAGTCCATGTCATGCTCCACCAAAGATTTTTTGAAAACATCTAGAAAGAACATATTGCGCAAACGCACGAGTATAATTTGACTCCACATCCGGTGGCGTTCTTCAAGGAGTCAAAGCAGAGTACAACGCTCATCTTACTTCACACTGCAGCCACTGGATGTGATCGATACTATTATAGTCAGTTAAATAATAATTAAACTTGAATAATTCCACATAAGTAAAACAAAAATCTGTTAAATCCACGTCAGTTACCATAGTAACATTACCCCAGTAGTATTATCTAAAAAAACTTTGTGAGTTTGTTGGTAATTTTTGTTAACTTTTGTCATAAAATCATAATATTTTAAATTAGCTCATAGAGTGGAGGCAGTCACAACCAGCTTAATTTCGAAATTCAAAAGTAAGTATCAATACAATACCTAGGTACCTAATGAAATTACAATTGTTAAGGTTTTCTCCTTTGTTACATTTAGTAATAATAAAATCTATCCAATATCCTCTTTTAGAAGTATTAAATACGTATTTATTTTTAAATACTTATTCAAATATGAACAGTTTCAACTCAAATATATATTTTATATAAAAAATTGTACAGCACTCGTAGAAAAATAAGAGAAGCCTTTAAAGGTAACGTTTTTAATTTTTGCAATTATTTTTCTACCGCGTAATCCTGTAAGATGAGCCGGAAGTTGGACGAATGAAAATACAGGCTTAAAATTTTCGGACCGAAAAATAAGAAAAAGAAACCGTAAGGATTTTGTGACTTGTCATTTTTATGAAACGACTTGCCATGATTATGTTAGGTAATTATAAATAAACACAGCTACAAAAAAGATAATTAATAAACAAAAAAATAAATATCAAAGCACATTTCACAAAACACTGTCTATCCCCAAACTTTTTACTTGGTGGTAGATTTCCTTAGCTTATAGGAGGTCGTCTGGTTAGTTACCACCGCAGTACCAGATATTCTGCCGCCAAGCAGTAGTGTGCAAGCATTACTGTGTTCCGGTTTGAAGGGTACTGCAGCTAGCGAAATTACTGGGCTGTTGAGACTAACCATCTAGTCTCAAAGTAATGAGTGCCAAAGCAGCGATGCCCTGGACGTTGTTTTGTTACTCAAAGTTCTGTGTATCGCTGCAATGGTCATGGACAGGCGTTATCTTTTAACATCAGGAGAGCGCCCGAACGTCTCATTACCTTTACATTAAAAAAAAAACTAAGCAAGGACTATGGGAGTACTTAAGAAGCCAGATAACTGATACACTTTTCTCGTGGGTACATAAAAAAGTTCTCGAAGATTTGTGAATTTTGCCAACCCGCACTTGGCCAGCGTGGTAGTCTTACCCTTCGCATGACAAAAGTCCCGGGCCGAGTAGTACATAAAAAAACAGGGCTAAACCGGATATGGATTCGGAAATAAACACTTATAAATAAGGCCGCTATTTGTGGCACTAGCTCATAAGATTCTTTTTTTACTGTAATTTTTTTCTTTTTTTGGTGTGCTTAATAAAGAGATTCTGTCTATAATTTAACTCCCACGCAAAGATCAAATATCTATATTTGATCAGGATGGTAATAGAATCCATTTTTCACAGCACTATTACCTAGGAGCTATGGTAGTTATTGTTATCTACTTTTTTTGTAAATACATACTTCTCATATTACGCTTATGTTATTAAAGCGAAAGTTTATGCGTTAATATGTACACACTTCAGAAATCGCAAACAAAAAAAATCTATTTACAATAGACCAAGGATCATCAATTTACGTCTGTGAAATTATTATTTTCAGGTTTTCTGGGTTAGATCTGTAGTAAAAGTTGTTCTTTTGGCTTAGTAAATACACCCCACGCTCAAAACATGTTTGTTTCGATAAGTCATACTCGTATAACCGTATTTTTGGTAGATGCACGTTTTAGTAATTGATTCATTTTTTTATCAATACATATTTATCATGTATCTTTACATGTATGTATGTTTGTTGCTTCTGCACGTTATTGTAGCTTAACAGATAATAGGTATTTCTTGACAATAAAAAATTAAAGTCTTAATTATAACTCGAAAAAGTTAGACATTCAATGAAAATTTTCATTAATTTTTATCCTAACAGCTCAAGTAAGTTATTTCAATTTTGAGTAAGCACCTGTTTGTAGGGAGAGAAAATTATCTTCACAAGTGTTTCTTTATTCAACCTAATGAAGGTGACTGGCTGCGTTGGTTGAGAGCCCACTTACATAAGTAAACACGCTGCTGTACTTTATTATTTAGGTACTGAGGGTAGGAAGGTTAAAAGAGCACTTACCGTTACATGCGGCTGTAGCACGGTCAGCTGTCGAGAAAGGTAGTTTAATCACGGTGGGATGCGATGCGACAAGAATTGATCCGAGGGCCTAGACAAAGTAACGTTCAATTAGCGATAACCCTAATAGGAAAGCCAAAAATGTACGAGATTTACATAATCTGTCTAGGTGACATATCGATTCTAAACATTTTTGGCCTTTCTATTAGCGTTGTCACTAATCGAATGTTACTTTGTCTACGCCGGGCTCAGATCTATGAAGAAAAACAAGCGGTTGTACAAATGTACATTTTCTTAGGGTTGACTTTTCTGTGTGATTAGTAATAAATAAATAAATATTAGAGGACATTTGACACAGCGCCATCTAGCCCCAAACTAAGCAAGGCTTGTATTATGGGAACCAGACGGCTGAAATAATACTTAAATACTTTTTTTTTGTAAATACATACAGTACACCCAGACACAGAACAAACATCAATGTTATGTTAATAGATTCGAGATCGCATCAAAAAGTAGATAGACTTTATTGGACAGCTCTATGAAACGACACCGCTTTGTGGTCAAGATGTCAAAAACACGAACTAAATGGTTCGAATCTACCTTTATTGTACGAACCGCTAAACAATGGAATTTACTGCCCGAGTGGGTGGGTGTTCTCTGATTGATACAATCTGGGTGCTTTCAAATCGCTAGTGAATTGGTAGGCGAGACTTCTAGGCGAGCGTGATCCACTGTAGATCGCATCTTGACATCAGGCGAGTTGGTGGTCAAACGCAAGCCTATATGTAATTTAAAAAAAATACATAAGCTAAAATAGAAAGTTTCAAATTCCATCCATGTTTAATCTGTAGAATATGTTTCCCCAGTCTATTATAGTTAAGTACTATTAGTGATAGCACGTAAAGAGTGGGTTTTAACAATGCAAAATATTTGTGCACACCCTGCAGTATACAGAGGGTGAAAGCTAAAATGAGGTTATTGTACTCATCATTGTGAATGACTGTTTCTGTGGAACAACACTGAAATTGTGAAAATAAAATCAACCGTTTCTGCCAATTTGTTAAAAGTCAGTGACATTTTTCTATGAAACAGCGTTTTTTCAGAATGTGAAGTGACAACGGGCTTGTCATCGTGGTCAAGGATCATATCTTTTATAGTATACCGCCACTCATCCAATCCTTATGAAATAACGCATGACAATGACCATTGCGACTTTGAGTAGCAAAATAAAGTCCAACGGCTAACTGTAGTACCCTTCAAACCGGAACACAGTAATGTTTACACACTACTGCTTAGTGGCAGAACATCTGGTGGTTTAATCATTATAAACTCAAATTCATAATTTTTTTTCTACTGAACACAAGCCTATTACAAGTTATTCTTTAAAACGCATTAATATTCCAAAAAAGACAAGATCGTGAGTCACTGCTTCATCATCATAATCAGCCTATAGAAGTCCACTGCTGGACATAGTCCTCTCCCAAGACACGCCACTCAGCCCGATCTTTGGCTTTTCGCTTCCATCCACTGCCAGTTGTCCTACGTATATCGTCACTCCATCGAGTCTCAGGGCGTCCTACGCTACGTTTGTAAGTGAGTCACGCGAGTCACGGATAGTGTGTATATAATTTAAAAATAAGTCAAGCTAGCAAACTATGAATATTATGAATGTTAGCTGCAAGTCACCTCGTGTATATTAACAGGCCACAGGTTGAGCATCGCTGACCTATTTCACTTAAGTGTGCGTGTTGTAGTACTTCAATTAATATACGCGGCTGGTCTTTGTTATTTTTCGCGTCGTTAGTCCGCTTCATATACAGTACCTAATCCAGAATTCATTTATTATGTAGATGCAAAAAAAAAGAAACTTGGCACGTAGACAATTAACAAAAATACGGTTTTGAATGCGTAAATGTATAAGGTACATATTTAACAATCAGATGTGTTTAAACTTGTCTTTCAGAGTTTTAGAATAAAGTGATTGTTTCATTATTTTTATAATTTATAACATAATTTATATGATTAGTCGTGAAACGAAACAGCAAACTTTCGCTGTGGTGATGAAATTAAAAAATATAAAAGGTTACTTTTAAGATTTTAAAGCCTATCAACATTGTATGTACATATTTGAATATTAGCTAAAGTTGGCAGCGGCTCGCAATCAGCGCGATCCTGCGGTCTTCCTTGTCGGCGGACGACCTACGCTGCACTTGCCGTTCCGTGGTTTCCACTTTACTTTCATTACTAAGAATTGGCCAATGCAAAGCCTTATTAGCCCGAAACACTCACAGAGCGACATTTATAGTCCTGCCTCCCGAAAGTCACTAGAAAAAAGGCCAAAGAATAGCCTGATTTACTGTAGAAGCGTTTCTTGTATGAGATCTATCCAAGATTATCTTTATAACAGTATAGATATTGAATTCAGGATCAAAATGCCTTCATGTCAGTTCAGAGTACAAGCTATAAAATTTTATTTAAATGCGTTTCGTCCTTACGGAGTTGGACACTAACACGCAAACTTTTGAAGTTATTTAATGTGATGCAAAATTTTGTATAACATACGTGGTTTGAATACTAGTAGGTAAACTTCTTGATTTGTTACGTATGTTACGTAACAATTATGGAAGTTTACGCGGAAACGCGAGACGATACTGTCGATATCGAGTCGATCTGTAATATATTGACAGATCGTGCGATTTCATTCGTAAACATCGACGAATGTCCCCATAACTAACAATTATGCGGGATCAACAATCGATTTGGTAACATAACTATGAATGGGCAAATAGTCTCACTCTACAACTTTCATATAACACCTAACATTTATAAATTAACTGGAATAATGTTAACAAAAACGTGTCACAACTTCGACAATGCACCTATATATGTTAGCAGTACTGCGGCAAACTTGGCAGTTCCGGCAACCGTAGTTCACTTGCCAACCGGAAGCGGAAGCGAGACTCAAGTGTAAGATCGTAGGTAGGTGCTACAATATGTTGCATTCGCAACAGAACATTTTATTGTGTTTCCCTTTACACCGAGCTCTGTCCGGACACGGGGAAAAAAATAAATATTTTTTTACATTTTATTTTATTGACAATATTTTTTGTATTGACATATTTTACATTGACAATAGTTTTGTATTGACAGTATATTTATATTGACTATTACAGAATTGACTTGTGAAATTTGTGCAAAAATCTTTGAAAAATATCGAAGTTTCGATCGAAATCGAAACGTTATTTTAGCTATATAGCGTCCTAAATATAGTCTAGTAAGTTTTAAACATCCTATTGTTATTTTTGTTATAACAACAGTAATTATCTCACATCGTATAAACCAAACACGTATGCATAATAAGCAGCATGAAATGGTGAAAATGAAATCACCGGTATATTATATTCTTTAGGATGTGTCAGAACAACAATCATGAAACTGAAATGGAGTTGGGCAGGACATGTTGCCAGGCAGAGTGATGGTAGGTGGACTAAAACGGTGACGGATTGGTGGCCGCAAACCGGGAAACGAATCTCTTTGGGTCGACGGTCGTAAAGGTCGCAATTCGAACCTGTATAAGGGTAGCACAGGACCGGGATGAGTGGCGTACAAAAGAGGCCTACGCCCAGCAGATCACGTGCTAAAAATGATGATGATGTGTTTCATTCGAATTACACGGACGTATGTGACTTGGTAAGCCATTTGAAATTTGCTGAACTTTAGATTAAATAATAAGATATAATTCGGTCGTGTCTCTAAAGTCTCTTTCGTCCAGGAGCGGACGGGACTCGGTGTAATATCATGAAACTTTATTGCCGTTCCGGGAAAGTTGTTGAGAGTTTGTAATGGGTTATGGTTGGAAATTAAAGGTAATACGTCAAATGCATTTTCAATTATTATTTGACTTTGATTCATTCATTTGTGACTAGTTTGCGGTGTGTTATATTTCTAGTATTATTTATACTATGGTTGTACCTACTGCTTTTAGGTTAGTATTGCGTTTTAACATTTGAGTTAACAAAACAATTAGTGTAACTTTATTAATAAACGAGAATACAACAGATATAAAAATAGCAGTACAAGGTCTAGTCTTAAATATCTCCATACATAAAAATGATTCCGTGTTCCCCTTGGTTACGGCATCACGCGTGAACGGCTGGACCGATTTCGCTAATTATTATTTGTTGTGTTTGCTATTGTCAGGAGAAGGTTTTTATGAAAGAAAAATTAAGAAAGTTGTGGAAATTAGAAAACTTAACGTTAATTTTTTTAATGTAACCTTAGCGTTTTTGACAAAGTTTTAGTGAGATTGAATGGATGCCCCCAATACACTATAAACAAGTCTAGATACATTGTATATACACGAAGACATTGTGCTCGTACATGACCTCTTTGAAATAATATAATTACTTACTAACCTACTTTGTAAAATTATGTGTAACTACTTAATTAAGCATTCATCTAATAATTAAACCAGCTTGAAAGTAGAAACCGTATAGTTTATGTCCAGTTGTAAAAGCTTCCCTTACGATATGTATTACGACTGCCACTACAAGTAATGTGTAATAAAAATATAGTAAAATGCATTTCCTATGTAGGTTACGATTTTAATATTAGAAATTGAGGTTATACTTAAATTCTAGGACTCAATTTAATATTTTAATTTTGCTATTTGGCTGTTGTGTATAAATAAGCTATTATTTAACAGTATTTCTGCTTCAAGTTGTCTTAGATCGGAATCGGATTGACTCTCATGAAAGACAACTTCGTCGTGATTTCTTCCCGATTTTTTCACCACCAGCAGCTCATTGTTCGAATTTGAATCCATATATAGCGCGACCCTATTGTGCTAACTATGCTATTGAGCTATAAAGCTGGTATGTTTGCTCTTGTGTTGATATGAAATGTGAATCATTTTTATCCGTCTAAAAATGACACTACTTTTCTAATACTTGTGTTCAATAGCTCTCAATAGCTTGGAAATATATTTCCGCAATCTCTACACCCATTTGTCCGTAAAACAATGGTTGCAGTAGCTTCTGTGGCGCCACAATGGCTGCCATTGTAAGATATCGCGTCATCTGCAACTGGTCTATTGTCTTAGAAACTGTCATGAAATCCGTCGCTATTTTTTTTACATTGTCGCACTTTACTTATATTGCCAGTATTAGTGTTCAATATTTTCAACTGTCACGTGCTAAAATTCAGTAAAATAACTCTTGATCACAGATAAAGTTACATACTAGTCTAGACCATTCCGTAGCAACACATAAAACAACTTATGAACTTGTGAATAAAAACTGACTTTAAAAAAAGAAGGAGGTTTTTAACTCAATTGTATTTTTTACCTCATTCCGTCATTTATAAACCGTTTTGAAAAAAAAATATCATTACAAAGAATAATTTGATTTATTTGATAGGATATATCAGTCCCGATAAAGTGATAAATTTGTTTCATTGTCTAGACAATTTAATCATTAAACATAAATAATAAATAGTCATTATTTATAATAGCTATTTTATCACTGTAACTGTAACATATACATAATACATATATAAAAATTGCCGAATTATGCACGTGAGTGTTGTAAAGTGATATAGATACATACGTAAGTGGTGAAACATGACTTTTGTGTTGCTTCCAAAACTTCATCGAAGCTTACCACAACTTTTTTAGGCAGGACTCGAAACTTACTTTGTGTGACTGAGACTCATTCAACTCGATTTTTTATAAAATAGTTGATAATATCGTCACCTTGGCAAATGCGCAATGTACGACGTCAAAACAAAGAAGAAGATGCATAGCGTACTTCGAAGAGGTTTACGTGTAGGTTGAGCAAAACAAAAACAATTTGACACTGTGTACCATGACATAGCTTTGTAAAATGCTCCAAAGGGATTAATCGGCACCACCGACCACAACGCAAACAAAAATTAAACACAGCAAATTAAACACAGCACAACTTCAAACAAACAATGTTTTCCAGCTTATTTTAATAAAGGCACTTTGTTGTTGGTATTTTCAATACAATTTTCTACCTACGCATTGTCATCTTTCCGCGAGGTGTTTTCAATGCTTCCGTTCCATGTCGCAAAGTGCTCGTAAACCATCGGTCAACATCTGCAACCTCTAGGCTCTAGGTAGGTTTATCAAAAACAGCCCTTATCCTCTAAAGCTATCTACATCATGGTGTTTTTGACGTATAAGAAGAAAAACATAAATTTAAATAAGATATTGTTATGTAACTTCGATACAACGCATCAGCAAAGTAGGTATACCTACTAACAGAATATTTTTTCAAGTGATAATGTTAAAAAAGAAATCATAAAGTGCACTGCATTATACGCACAATTTGTATCATTTCAAAAACTCCGTATCCTACTTAGTTTCCATCCTGAGGTTGTCTGGAAGAAATTGCTTTTAGCGTTAAGGTCACGAATTGTTACACTAGTTTCTATGTTTATATTTTTCTATTGTACTAGACATACAGTCTTTGGTGTGAGCAATAAAGAGTCTGTCTATCTATGAACTAGTAGTAAGTCACCATTACTTTACTAGGGCATAGATTGTTTTAGATTGTAACTTTGGCTGTTACTGATACTTATTTTAATATTTAAGAAACCTTAAATGCACAAAGACACATCAAAATATGAAGACATGACATTGACATTAGGAGAGACCCCACAAAGTGCGATGCCAAAATAATTAAAACATATTTTTTTAAAATCCTTTATGGAAAGGTGGCTCGGAAAAATGAAAATTTTCATAGAATGACTTCCCATGATGAGTCGCGTATATCGTTCATGTATGTCTACCCTCGTAACATGATTTTGGAGGCAACATTTTGGTATTATTTTCACCTGTATAAACTTGTTCGTATTCTGTATTATATTATATTATAAACTATAGATAGGTAGGTACCTAGTGATTTTATGCAATGGGCAACACTGCAGTGTACATCTTCGCATGCTCATAAAATATTGATCAAACTGTATTTAAACTATATTATTAACCCCTCCCTGCCCTTTGTCAGCATAAATAAGCAGTCTTTACTTCCCCCTCCTATGCTTACGTAAACATTGCTTTGACTAGCGGTATTTTTACCAAAAGTGATCACTTCCAGGCAAGCTAAGTATCGAGAAGATTCAAGAACATGTAGAAAACATGGTGTGCCAATAACATTTTTTTTTTGTTAATTTTCCCTATTGGGCAGGCTAAAGCTGTAAAGCAATACTGCCGTGTCTTAAGTGTTATTTCTGCTGTCTCTTAGCTTTTTCTTTTCAATTATCGTGCCAATAACAAGGAAAATTGACAACCAGCTTAATCTATAGGTATGACATCCCTGATGTTATCGCCATTCAGATCCCCCCCCCCCATCCCCCATGTCATTTCCCTTTCTTTGGTGCTTATGTAATACTTGAACGACCCTTAACACTCAAGAGAAATTAAAGTCCTATAGCGGCGTATTAGCTTGAATGTTAGCTGGCCAATCAGCAATTAAAAACTTACAGTAATGAAAATGTGGAACATACAGCGCTCAAACTTCTTGTGGAGTCTTTAATACTACATCATACTACACACTTTACTACATCGAAAGTATTTGAAAGTATTTTATACATGTTTAAAATTGTTGTAAAGTTTGGAACGGTAAACGGAAATAAAACAAAGTTAAATAGGTCACCCCGCCCTGGACGACAATGAAGTAGGAGGGAAATCTGTTACGATAAAATTTATTGGAAGTAAAATGAACTGTTAGCTACATTTACTTACTTTGTTTTTATGCATGTATAAAATAAAGAAGTGATATTAAAAAATTTAATGTCACTATCTTAAGTACTTGTAATAACTGCTCTGCCTGGGTTTATTCGTGTTGTACGGGATAAAAGTAGCCTATGTGTATTGTCCTCGTGTATTTATTATATATGTATGTACGTATATAATATCTATCTACTCATATTTAAATTGTATGTTTTTTACAAATTTTAACATTAGTTTAAGATTCAATTAATTTGATTTGATAACTAGCAGACGCCTTGCGGTTTCACACGCGCAGTTCCCGTTCCCGTGGGAATACAGGAATAAAAATTAGCCTATGTCACCCGGGGATAGTGAAGCTTCCCAACGGTGAAAGAATTTTTGAAAACGGTCCAGTAGTTTCGCAACCGTTTCATTACAAACAAATAATCAACTCTTTCCTCTTATTAATAGTATAGATAGATAGATAGATTGATATGTTCTGAATAATTTATTTCTGTCAATAAAACACTGTCTTTCTGTCTGTGTTCCGGTTTGAAGGGTACTGCAGCTAGCGAAATTACTGGGCTGTTGAGACTAACCATCGAAAGTCTCAAAGTAATGAGCGCCAAAACAGCGATGCCCTGGACTTTGTTTTGTTACTCAAAATTCTGTGTATCGCTGCAATGGTCGTGGACAGGCGTTATCTCTTACCATCAGGAGAGCGTCTCGTTCGTCTCATTACTTTTTACATAAATAAAAAAAATATTATTATTAGCATAGTTGTATAATGCATGTATCATTATAAATAATATGGATATATTAGTTTGAAAAAATCGACGAAGCCCTCCGATAAAAGGTAGGTAGTGCTCTTGCGCTTCGCTTGGCTCGTCTCGGTGTACATTCATACTTGATATAAATAAATCTATCCTACATTCGTACACTTGGACATTTATCTAAATATTTTTGTTTTTCTTATACTTATGTTTCATTATATCGTATATTACAAAGTCACTGTTTGTCTGTTTTTCTAAACCACATCACAGATTTCTATACTGTTTTCACTATTAACTAGATTTTTTTAATTTCCACTCATACTGAAGCCAGGTGGTTATGAATGAAACATCAGTATTCTTTAAACATTTACACTCAAAAAATACAAGTTCTTTAATTGCTTATAAATACATAGATAACTCTTTATTTTTCACAGCAAAATTAGAAAAATTGAAATTAAACAACACATTTTACTTGGTGCTAGATCTCCTTTGCAGGAGGTCGTCTAGGTAGGTACCACCGCAGTACCAGTTATTCTGCCGCTAAGCAGTAGTGTGTAAACATTACTGTGTTCCGGTTTGAAGGGTACTGCAGCTAGCGAAATTACTGGGCTGTAGAGACTAACCATTGAAAGTCTCAAAGTAATGAGCGCCAAAGCAGTGATGCCCTGGAAATTGGTTTGCTACTCAAAGTTCTGTGTATCGCTGCAATGGTCATGGACAGGCGTTATCTCTTACCATCAGGAGAGCGTCTCGTTCGTCTCATAACTTTTTACATAAAAAAAAAGAAACATTTAACATTCAAAGATAAGATAATTTTTTAGCGATAAGGCCGCCAATAAATTAACTAGTTTTAAGTTTACATTTTTCTTTTGTATTAGATGTAGTGTGAACAATAAACAGTTTCAACCTATTTATCTATGAAGAGTGTCTATCTATTTATAGTTATTGCCGCTTTCCCGCTTAAACTCTTCAGTAAGTTCCTTATTTACTTAGATAAACTAGTGAAAATAAAGTAAAACAAAGCTAAAATATAGTGAGGGCTAAAGAAAATGCTTTTCCGGGACACGCGACAATTTGTGGTTTTGTAAGATGACAAAATGCCACCGTTTGCCTCTGGGACGCCTACGTTTCCGGCGACGGAAGGTCGGCCCCCATAGTGTTATACAGTACCTTAGTTTACAACAAAAATTTCAGTAGATCTTTTGAATATTTTATACTTTATTTTTACTCCTGTAGAGGAACAATCAAATAATAATGGAAGCGAGAATTGCAATGGAGGAGTTTTGGTGGGAACGTGGAAAAATAAATGATACAATTGTTTTATTGTTCTGTGAAAGTGGTATAACGTAAAAGAAAAATATTATAGTGAGCTAGCTTCTACAAACGTGTTACGTCATAGGACAGTCAGGAGTCATGTCGCTTCATTATATTATTTTCCAAAACTTGTGTTTTTACTAGTGGTGACGGTGATATTTAATTTATTTAATTATGGTAAAAAGTTACTTCGCCTTGTTTCGAAAACTACATAGAGCTTCTAGTCATTACAATTCTACTAGGGCTATGGATTTGACTGTGACTGGGAACGAGACTTGTTTTGATTGATTTAATCATGGTACAATTAGGAAAATGCTAAACATTGTATTTCATTGAAGGAAAAGTAGTAGGCATTTGTTTTGCAATGGAACAACGTAGGTTACTAAATAATATAAATATATTTATTGCAACATCCGCTATCTTAGCAAATAAAAATAAATCTATTAGATATTCAGAGGGTATATTTGCCCCCGTACTCTGAACTTCGTATTGCGATTCTGGTTGAGCGCTCCGGAAAAAGCTACGAAGCTTTTAACGAGCGTCTAACAGATCTTAATAAAAAGCTCACAGTACGGAGGATGGATTCATTTATACGATGTAAGTAAAGTAAAAAAAATGAATCCAGAATAAAAAAATGTTGGTGGCTTAAGCCTTACACTATTTTATGCCTTGATGGACTAGCTATTTTATAAATAATTAAATTAGACTAGATTGTTAGACTAATCTTTTAATCCCCATACGCAAAAAGGCATGTTCAACCAATTGTCATGTGTCTGTGGTGCGTTTGTGGTCAATTTTCTTTTCACTTACGTTTCAAACTCTGTAAACTACTGCTTCCAGCTGTATTATAGCCGGCTTTTTTATTTGTAGGCTTACGACCCGAGTAAAAATGTAAAGTGACTCCTTTTTTGCCCTTGAGTACGCGACCCTCTAGGCCCAAAAATGTTTTCGCAAGATTTATGCATAGGATAATTTAATAACGCGGTTCTCGGCACCTGCCTCATGTTTTGCACAGTTATGTTGACAGAAAAAGTTTGTTAAAGTAAATGCTGTCTATTTTATACCTGTGTTCGTGAAATGAGATTTGTTCATAACATGATGCTGGGTTTTATGTTTTTTATGAAATCAGAAATTTCATAAAAACATTAATAAGAGAGATTTTATCAACGTAGTGATGAATTATGGCGCTGATACGTGGTCTCTGACGATGTGCCTTCTTGGTGAGCTCAAAGCACTACAACTAGCTATGGAAATAGCTATGCCCGAATGGCTCTACGAGATAGAATCAGAAATAAAGATGTCCGTAGACGACTTAAAGTTACCGACATAGCCCAGCGAATTCGCAAATTGAAGTGGTAGTGGGCAGGGCACGCAGAACTGATTGCCGATGGAGATGCAAAGTTCTGGAATGGAGACCACGGACCGGTAAGCGCAGCGTAGGACCACCCACAAGGTGGACAGACGACCTAATAAAAACCGCAGAAACGCGCTGGATGCGAGCCGCTTCCAACCGGCCTTCATGGAAATTATTGGGGGAGGCTTATGCACAGTAGTAGACGTCCTACAGCTGAGGTGAAAATTATAATGAAATTAAAGTAAATCATAATTATAATATTTAATATATTATGATGGCGTTGTGTATCATTACACACAGTGCCATTTGACTACAAACAAAGCAAATCATACTTTTTTTTGTAAATACATACACATAATTATACATACATACTTATATATTTGATCAAAGACGGTTAGTTACTCTTAAATTCAATTAAACTCTTAAAGGTAAGACGAACTTCTAATATGGCTTTAAAAGAAATATAATGGAAAATACGATCAATTTGTGAAAAATAGCAATTCTACTGCAATTTTTACTGCAGTTGGTTTACTGAGAGGTAGAATCTTTCTATTTCCTATAGCTATGTGGACGCGTCTTGGCTGGACTACAAAGAAAGTAGGCTGGCTTAGAAGTCTTGGCAAACAATAGTTCTCGTGTTCTTTTAAATGCCCTCATGACACAAAAAGACAGCTTGGCGTGTGACTGTGAACTAAGAAGGGGCATAATGTAACGGACGATTTAGTTTAAGAGGTTACACAAATTGTTTTGCAGATGTGTAGTAATACTTAAGGTTGCTGATTTATTCATATAATTAAACAAATTTACGATGAACCTATATTGAAATCTCGAAAAAACAGCAGCTCCAAATACATTTTTTGAAATTTAATGACATAATTCTATAGAAACATGTCATTGTTTCTAGTGAAACTGATTTGTGATAAATCTAAATTCTAAAACTTAATTCTGTTTTGTTGTTGGTCAATTGTTTTTAGTTTTATATGTGCATTACCTACAAGGGTTCGACGGAAGACCAGTGCTGGTCAAACTACTTGGGTGGTCACACGACACATGCTGAGGTGAGCCCCTATTTTGTAACTATTGGTCTCTGTTTTGTGTTACCAATCACAACGCCTTTTCGAATAACCTCCTAATAAACCTACGTTTAATGTAAATAAGTACCGAAATACCGTTCCTCGCGTGATTTCATTTTCATTTCACGTCCATTTGAATAATCCGAGGATTGATACAATTTATATCTGAGGGCCTGACAGTGCTTCACAGTAGTTTATCTTGCGTTTTTGCATACCAAAAGGTATGTAATAAAAGATTTATTGAAGAAAGAAGACAGTAAAAGAATTGCTTTTTTATATGTCACAGGTGGCAATCAAACAGACGGGTCGCCTAATGGAAAGCGATCGCCGTCACCTTTGGATATCTGCAATACCAGGGGCGCAACAGATACGTTGCCGACTTTTTAAGATTCTATTAACACAAAAAATTTGGGTATGCTTACGGACAAATATTATGCTTACAAATATTCAGACCAAATAATAAATGTATATTCAAATTCACCATTTAAAAAATTGTTCGGTCATCTAAACAAACTGCTTTTCTCGATAAATGATCAATTTTATAGTAGGTATCACATCAAAAGTCGTTAATTAGTGGGATCTGTTATTATTTATTTTTCTCTATTTTTTTTCTAATTTGTTTCGATTATAATTATTGGTGTACAATTTTATTCTATTTTATTCTATTCTGTCGCACTATAAAAAGTGAAACTCGCAACTTTCCACTATTTAAGAAACAGTCCTATTTTTGTAAGATTTTATATATTTGTTGGAAGATTTAAAACTGTTTGAAAGTATATATTTATAATCTGACCCAGCTTCGAATAAATACGTTAACTGATTGTTTGATAAATTAAATCTCGTTTTTGCTTCTATTTATATAGCCCATCTACATTATTAAGTCAAGCTGTTCATTTTAATTTCCCTTAATTTTATTTCGAAATATTAATGTAAATATACTGACTTAATAAGGTACCTATCATTACTCATTGAACAAGTTTTAGTAAATTCAACGTCGACAATTCTAAAGTAACAACTGTTAAATACAATTTAAACAAGCAAAAGATTTAAAAAAAAAAAACGTAATCTAATCTGAACAAAACTTGTACTATACTATGGAAGACCATTTCTATTAGATATAGTATATTATTTTTGGTGTGAACAATAAATTTTTATATTATCATACTTAACTATGGAACTGAGTTTGAAATCACAAAAAAATCAGCTGTTTCATAGAAACATATTATTCGCCCTCGGCATAATGTAATGATGTCTATTTCAGGGTTAACATGATAAAAGTAGTTTACATCGATGAGTACAATGATAAACTTTCAGCTTATTGCTATTGTTACGCGTAACCTAGTCGCCGTAAACAGTCGCGGGAACGTGACAGCCCCGTTGGCTCATTGGTAATATATCTGCCTTGAGAGCTGTAGGGCGTGGGTTCGATTCCCACTCAGGGCAAACATTTTGTGAATAAACAAAATGTTAGTTCTGTGTCTGGGTGTTTTGTATGTATTATAAGTATGTATTTACAAAAAAAAAGTATTTATGTTTCATCTTCGACCACACCTCACTTAACATCAGGTGAGCTGTGGTCAAACACCCAGCCTGTCAATCATTAAAAAAAAATAATTTATGTATTCTATCAGTTATCTGACTTCCATCACACAAGCTCTGCTTAGTTTGGGGCCAGATGGCGCTGTGTGTATAGTCCAACGATATTTATTATTTATTTATTTATTTAATGCTACGTTTGTGGTAACTTATTTATACCTTGAAATTTAATCTATGTAATAAGGATATATTATTGAAAAAATCATGTTAAGTTCACATAATGCTGAGTAGTAGAAAAACATAGAAATAAAGCCACTTAAAATTGTAACACCAAATAACAATGAATAAAATTTAATTTAAAAATATATATTTTTTTAATTTTCAGAATACCGTTTACGGCATGGTAAGGTTTTTATCTAATGATGCAAAGAGCACATAAAAAAATAATCGATTGACGTATAATTTAAGATTGTTTTTTTTTTGCAAATGAGCAGTTAATCTTTTGATATTGAATTATGCCGTCTAGAATGTTTGCAACTTACGCTGTTAATTACTGTGCTTAAAACTTTGCCACTAAATTAAAAGGATGAACTAGATTCCAGAGAGTTCACTTATCCTAATTGCTTAGGCGTATTAACTTACAGCTTAGGCTTTCTAAATAATTTGAAAGGTTAAAATTATTTATGGACCATTCTTTTATCGAAATATTCGATGCTCAGAAAGAATTATTTGTTCGTAGCATTAACATAAATGAAATGGGAGACCATTACCATTAACATTGATGGTTATATCTCTATCTAAGTTTTTACGTTTGTTGTCAAGTGTAGTTTGTATTGGTGTTGATTTAAGTGCCCACGTCTATCGTCAACACTCGTTTAGATGTCATACGTAATTTGAGTGTACATTTACAAATGTGCGTTGTCGTGGCGGTACTATAACTATATGTCAGCATTTTTATTATTTCCTTTTTTTAAATTTATCCATATTTTTTGTCCCCTATTGTCATGCAAATAAAGCTTTTGACTTTGACTTTTGACTTAATAAAAAAGCCATAAACCAACAGTAAGAAATAATAAAAAAAATACAAAGATTTAAACTGAACACGTACATTAGTGTCTGGCTAGGACAGCTTTACTACAAGAGAGGTTTATATGCCTCTGCAATCATGAGCTCCTAATTATATATTAGGTGTATCGAAGAGTTTAAATATGATGCACACATGCACACAAAAATATACAGATACAACAATTGTTGTTTTTTGAGAACAATTTGAGAGTTTTGGAGAAGGTTGTCAAATAAAGGTGTAAAAATAAATAATCAAGTGGACAAAGGACACGGACCCCGGCGTATGTGGAGTGTACAAATTTAAATAAAAAAAAAAGGTGTTGATCTATCCAGTAACGAGAACAATTCTAATGTGAATCGACCCTAAAATTATAAAATAAATAGCTGCGTACATTTTCACACATAAGTATAACAATGGAGGAAGAAAACTATTAAAGTGAAGAAATAGGTAGATATTGTATCCCTTCGGTTATTCTCTTCTGTGGTGATTCGTTATGTTAGAAAAATGCTTTAGGTACCAAGGGCTCTCATTTATCCCGACAAAGGGGTAAATAGTCTAGAACCCTTAGAAGCCATTAACCCACGAAAGCCGGCGGCACTCGAGTCGCAGGCAAGGTTAAACACGGCACGTATCGTACCGGCTTAAGTCTCATTTTCTTTACTGATTGTGTGTCTTTAGTAAAGTTACCGTTCTTTTAATTCGGTTTCTACATCTGTGCCTTTTTTATTAATTAATAGGCTTACGTTTGACCGCCGTGTCACGTGATTTTAAGCGAAGGCGCAGTTTACGGTGGAGTAGGCACGCTTGCCTAGAGAAATCGATTCACTCGAGACTTGAAGGCATCCAGATTGTCTCTGTAGAGAAACACCCACCTGGGCAGCAAATTCCTCTATACAGCGATTCGGTATTGGCGATGTTCCTAGATACTAGATAATAATAAAAGAGTGTCTATGAGAACCAGATAACTGATATTATTAAACGTTAATTTTTTATCGATAGTAGAGACTTCGGTCTGTCTGTAATAGATAGATAGATAGAAACTCTTTATTATGCACACCAAAAACAGAAAGCCATCTTTGTAGCCATGATAGCTCAGTGGTTAGCGCGGTCGGTTCGCACGCTGAAGGGCGTGGGTTCAAACCCCAACAATGAGCATGAGCTGTCGGCGAAGGAAAACATAGCGAGCTGTGGTCAAATAACTAGCCTGTCAATCATAAAAAAATCCAAGGCGCACTTAGTACCTACTCCTGTTGGCTCATAGCAGAAGAGCCGAAGGGCGTGGGTTTGATTCCCACACAGGACAAACATTGTTTCGTATAAACAAATGTTTGTTCTGTGTAAGAGTGTCCTGTATTATCAGTAGGTATGTATTTAAAGTATTTAAGCAGGTATTCTATCAGTTATCTGACTTCCATCATACAAGCTTCGCTTAGTTTGGGGTCAGAAGGCGCTGTGTGTTATTGTCCTACGATATATAATTATGTAAATATATATATTTCACGGTTTTACCTTTGCAGTGTCATTTACATCCCTAACTATTGTGTTACTGTATTCAACTTTATGGGATAGAAAACTCTCCTCATTGGTATTTCACTGCGAGACAATACTTTTTATGGTCCTGGGACAATATATAATAATACTAGCAGCACCCCGCGGTATTACCCGCTATAAGTTTTTGGGATAAAAAGTAGCCTATGTGTTAATCCATGGTCTCAGCTACCTCCATACCAAATTTCATCCAAAACCGTTAGTAATTTTTGCGTGAAGGACTAAACACATCCATCCATCAATCCAAACTTTCACATTTATAATATTACTAGGATAGTGGGATTTGGTAGTTATGCGGAGCTTCACGCAGGAGATCGAAATGCAGCCCTGAACTATCAGCTCGACCAAAGAGACTTTTTCCATACTACCAATCTTTTGCTTAACAAAAAAATAAACACAGAAAAAAATCCTAAAATCATCATCGACTTCATTTTTAAAAGTAGGTTAGTTAAAGTGTAACTTTCTCCAATCTGTTGAAACGTTACTGTATCGCCAGTCGAGTCTCGTAATCAAAACAATTTTATTATCTCGTTCAAAGATTTTTCTTGTCACATCTGAGCAACGACTTTGGGGAAAAGTTTATTTTTCGTACCGAAAATTCAAATGATTGCAATAAAAATATTATTTTAGATCTAGATTATATTTGATTGTATATGTATTATAAGTATAAATACTAGTACTTACAAAATAAAATTCAGGTATTCCAACAGCTATCTCGTTCCCATAGTGCAACCTTTGCTTAGTTTGAGGCTAGATGGCGCTGTTTAAAAAAGCGTCCTTTATCTTGATCATATTAAAGCATGAAATACTAGCTTTTCCTGTGTTTTCCAAAAAAGTAGATATCTATAGTATGAGCTTCATGTCATCGATATCCGTTGAGCTGAAGGAATAACAAGCAATATCAGTAAGATTCGAATCAATTATTATTTATCAAAAGTCGTTAATAATGACCCATTAAGGTTTAAATTCTAAACCCTGTCAAGAACCTTCTTTTTTATTATCATCGCAATCTGTGTTTTTATTCAACTCCCAGCCCATCGCATTACGACCTTTTTAAAAACCTTTTATCAAGTTCTTTACAAACACACCCATCAAAACCTCTTTGAGGTCCCTACTGACCCTTTAAAAATCAGCGTAATCCTCAAAGTCGCATTAGTACCCAATAAAACAAACTTTTCAGAAATTTCATCAAACGAGAACAGAGTTAGGGGAACGACGGAATAAGCCCGATAACTACAGTTCAAACAGAACGTAAACTTTATGCAACTGACAAAACTTCTTTTATACTGGACCGTCGGTAATTAGCCTATAAGATTTTCAGAAATATACATTTAAACTTTAGAAATAAACTTGGTTCAAGTTTTTTTTTTAAATTTATGGACACCGCGCAGCCTTACGCACCGAGCTAGCACTGTAACTGTTATGTAATCTGGGACCGTACAGCTTGTCTCGTTCCTAGGGACGGTACCTCACGTCATTGACCTTTGATTAGAGTAGATATGATCCGTTTTTCTTTCATACTTTAACGGCTTAGGACAGGCAAAATTACCACGGTAGTACGGTATTACAAATCGTCGTAGAGCGTTCGTAGCGAGCGACGTGATTAGATCGGCGCGCGCGCTATGACTACGAGTATAGTGGGTCACGGCCGCGGGGGTGAGTGGTGGATGCATAAGCGATACAGGAAAGCAGTTCATTGAACTTCGATGTACCTACTTTTCCAAATAAGTAATAAAATAACTTTGATCAAGTTCTGTACAGTATTTTCAGAATCTCGCCATGTTTTTTTAACTACCACCCTGATACATTTTGGGGTAAAATTGCAATCATTGAAGAAGTGACACTATGGGTTGCAACAACAGAAAGTAATGCATGTTGATGGAAACCGTTGCAAATTTTCAAGAAAAAGGAAACTTACATTTTTTTGATAGATTATAAATTATTAATATTATAACAAATTGTTTTTCGATTTTTACGTCACAAAATGAATAGCTTTTTGCAAGATATCTTATTTACACGATGACCAAAGAAGGAGTGCTTAATTGATCCATATAAGATTCTATTTTATTCCAGCATAGCTTTTAACTACCTGGACAGATTTGAATGTAGGTATCTTTAGAATACTTACTACTACTTTCATAATTAAGCTCATTTATCACAAAAAAAAATCCATCTAGCCCCAAATTGAGAAAATTTGTAAATGTATATTTATAACAAATACATTTAGAATATACAGATACCCAAAAACATCTGTCAAATAAAGGTTCATGTTTCGAAAAAATATTATTACAAAATTGTGTCAAATATTGTTCAACAATAATCTGATGTTTTGGAATACAATGAGACAGCCGAACTTGTCGGTTCGGTTCATTTGTGTCCGTCATATACTTCGATAAAGTCATACACATGTATATCCTTAGTAGGAATCGAATCTATATCTTAATACTTTCTTCTCTCTCTCTCTCTTCTTCTTTTTGTTCTTTTGTTCTCTGTACATTTTTCTGTTTATGGTGTGCACAATAAAGAGTTATATCTATCTACCCAATAGCTCATGAATCAGAGCTACTACTAGCCAAGGCACAAGGCTTTATTCTCAAAGTTTACAAGTTAACGTACTGGTTAAATTGGTCTATAAAATAACAGGGTAACTCGACAAACTTCGTTAATGCCGCGAATAAGAAGAAGCAATGCAATCATAGCTGGCTGCTATTGTATTTTGTTGGACTGCTGCCTTGATGATTGTTTCAACTTAGAATTTAACTTGAAAATTTACAGAAACTGGGTTAAAAGTGGTATGCAAAGAATTAACGATTGATTTGTGTAACCATTTGTTGCTTCTAAACGTAGAAACAACTTATAACAATAAATACCTAGCATATTTTTTATGTTTTTTGGACCATTCAAACTAAATTCACTCCATAGACCAAGTCAATCAAAGTTATGTATCTTAAGAAGATAAACCATGTTGAATGATTGTTTTTCATGACAATAGTCCTGCTTTGGAAGCTGTAAGTTTGATTTCCACGCAGGACAAAAATTTGTGTGTCATATCTAGATGTTTGTTCGTTGTACGGTATGTTATAGTAAAATATAAATTATTATATTATCTCTATTAGTTATCTGATTTCGATACTTTGCTTAGTCTGGGACTAGTTGGTGCTGTGTGAAATGAGCGCCGATATTTTTAATTTTTTTACCAATAAGGGGAAAGTGAGCGTATGTGTATACGTGCGGGTAGTGGGCCCATCACGTCGCAGGGATGCGAATCCGAACAGTGCTCATGACTTGCAACCCATGTGTATGTCTTTTTTAAATTGTTGACATGCTAGTTGTTTGATCACAGCTCACCTGATGTTAAGTGTCGGTGTGGTCGAAGGTGGCAAAGCACACCTAGCCTGGAATGGAACTGGTGTGAGGCTGCCGGAACACACCGTTAGATGATTGGCGGCAGATTTTCAACTTGAGGGTGGTAGCAAGCCAGCGGAGTACTAGGAAGGACTCTACCACCATGCTATGGTTTCCTCACGATGTTTTCTTTCACCGGCAGCTCAGGCTCATTTTATGGGTTTATGGGGCTTCTTATATACATCAACGTTCACTTTCACTTCCCGGGTTCCCCTGTCTAAGCTAATTTGATATGATCCTACCAATGTTTTAACCATTAATAAGCTTATTGTTCTTGGCGGGCTAAGGTTTATTTTAAATAGATTATAGGGAGATTTGCTGCTAGGTATTTCTTTCGCTCTCACTTCTAGTGTATTTCCATCTATTTGTTTATCTACACTAATTATAAAGAGGAAAGATTTGTTTTTTTGCTTGTTTGTATTGAATAGGCTCCATACTACTGGACCGATCTGAATAATTCTTTTATCATTAGAATGCTACATTGTTACTGAGTGACATAGGATTATGTTCATATTGTTAATTGAGTTTTGTTTTGTTTTTTCGGATCACTAGTCTTCTATGTAAATAAAAAATCAAATAATGTTCGTTGGTGACATAATTAGAGTACGGTTGAATCGATTTGGTTGTTTTTTTTAAGTTTGTGATACTTCGAGTAAGGTTCATATAAATATAGATGCGAGGCAGAAAACCGAGCGCTACCGTACCGCGTACGAAGAATTGTAAATAATTTTCTTGTAAATAAAATATAACCTATCAGTATATTCGGTTTTTTCTCATTACAGTTTTATTTCCTAGTTTTCGTTAACTGGGTCAACATTATAATGCCTCGGTAACCCTTTCGCCGCGTAATCTCCATTTAATCTCACCGAAATTTATTCATAATTATGATTTTGCCAACATAATAAGCTTCAGTTAACCAATTAAGGGCTGATAGAGAAGTAAAACCGTTATTAATTTATGTAGGCTAAATAAAAACGGCGTTAACGAGATTTTGATGCTTGTTTTAGTTATACTTAGAATACTAAATTTAGATGTTAGTTGTAAAAACTTAATTCGGCGATAACTGTAAATTGATCTTAATGGAAAGGAGAATAGGTATTAAACTATTAATTTTAAAACATTGTTACAGTAGATTAAGCTAAAATTTTAATTTGACTATTAATGAAAATTACCTTTGAGATTACTCTAAGCTTTTAGCAAATTGATGAAAGCAAGGAGGCGTAACTTTTCTGGCTCCACTTTTAGGATAACATAATACCTAATATGTATACCGTTACAACGTAATGGTGTAGTACAATTATAAAGCAATAAAAAAAAAAAAAATTTAAAAGTAATGAGACGAACGAGACGCTCTCCAGATGGTAAGAGATAACTCCTGATAACTGATAGCTCATCGCTGCTTTGCTCATCACTTTGACATTTTCGATAGTTAGTCTCAACAGCCCTGTAATTGCGCTAGCTGCAGTACTCTCCTAACTGGAGCACAGTAATATTTACACACTACTGCTTAGCGGCGGAATATCTGTTACCGTGGTGGTACCTACCTAGACGACCTCCTGCTCAGGAGATTTACCACCAAGTAAAAAGTCCGCAAAATGATGATAATTGCTTAGGAGAAAGCTCAGGTTACCTGACAATAATACAAAATCAATATCTGCTTTCCTAATACTGGAAGTAAATTGTATACATTGCTCCCGATGGAGTTCTGATTATATTTACAACATGCTTTTAAACTGAAAGGCGCCTGTTAACCAATGTGTGCGTATTTAATTTGATTTATTCACGAGCGTTCGATGTATTGATACGTTACGTATATTGATACTTTCGATATGTTCCGGAAAATACCAAGTACCTAGCAACAACCTTGAGTCTTCTCGTAACAAAATTGAACATTTAATCAACCACTCGATTGATCGTATTGATTCCATGATGATCATAGATGATTGCATTTCTGATTGCCTGGAAGGGATCGCTTTTAGCGATAAGGCTGCCATATGGCGCAAAGTCTTTTTGAAAGCTTTTTTTTTAGCTATGTGTTTGACCACAGCTCACCTGATGTTAAGTGACGGGGTGGTCGAAGATGGTAAGCACACCATGCCTGAAATGGTACTGATTACCGGATCGTACCGTTAAGTGCTTGGCGTCAGATTTTCAACTTGAGGCTGGTAGATAGCCAGCCGATAGTAGCCAGATTCACTATGACCTAAACTTACTAAAAGTTATAGACTGACTGTCTTGTTGCTAGAAACAGTTGCTGCTTGTAAATCGGTATTAATATAATTATATCTCGTTGCAAAGACGTGTCAACTCACTAATACAACTAAAGTTTGTCACAGCTGTTTGATTAAGCCTTTCGGATCCGGGTACAACATGCAATGTTAAATTGTTGGTCACAGGCTGTCAATTAAGGGGATCCAGGCGATCCGCTCACGTCCCGTCCCGTCCCCGGTCCGGACCTGTGTGTCGGAGCGTGACCAGAATGGTAACGTCACCATAAATCAGATAAAAAGATTTTTCTGTTGATAATACGGCGGTAAATCACTGAGCGACGGTTTTGCAAAACGGCCGATTGATTGTAGCCTTTTTTTATCGAGTAAACCGTTGATAAAAAATTGGCCACGTTTTTTGCTTTATTTTTTTAAGGGTTAGCAGTTAGCGAAATTACAAGGATCTTCTAACGACTGATTAACCATTGAAAGTCTCAAAGTAATGAGCGCTAAAGCAGCGATGCCCTAGCTTTTGTTTTACTACCTACTCAAGGATTTGTGTATCGCTGCAATGGTTATGGACAAGCGTTATCTCTTACCATAATAATAGTTCTTAAAGTTATCTGATTGATTGAAGAGGCTGTTGAAATAAAATTGGTGATAGATGTTGATAAAATCAAGTGTAAGTAGATACTAAACATATAAATGTTTAGTACCTACTTACACCATTTTGTTTTCAGAAGGGTATGAGTTAATATTTTGATTTTATTTACCTATATTCGTAATTGTGTATTTTTAAATTAAATAGATTTGAATAAAACGTGGTTTTAGGCAGTATAAACTCATTTGTTCTGAAAAATATGAATTTTTGTTACAACCCTCACCAAACGAATTCTGTATCTTGAAAAAAACTTTAAACAAATAGTGGGTAGTAGATAATAGTAGATGTTAAAATGCCAACGGAACTGTGTGCTGTGCTCTGTATGTCTATGCCATTTGTGACGTTTTTCATGATGTAAAAACTAATGTACATGTGATGTTCAAAATTAAGTATATTTACATAACAACAACTTAAAACTTGTTCAGTCACTAAACCCGACCCTAACTGTACCCGGTGCAAAGGTTAAATAAATTAATATTTTTATAAAGTAAAAAATATCTGAATAAGATTTATATACACTGCTATGAAGTTGAGCTGAACGAATTGAGTATTCGTATCACGTCAATATGTAGCACACGTATATCGCATTCCTCACCTTCTAAAGTCTCTGCTCCAGCACGCGTAGATGACAGGGTTCATGGAAGAGTTGACCCAGCCCAGCCACGTGACCACCACGTTTACGATTTCCTCGTGTGCTATACACGCAGAGCAGATCCCCGACAGAAGGTTCACTACGAAAAACGGCAGCCAACACACTATAAATACCCCCATCACTATCCCCAGAGTCTTCGCCGCCTTCTTTTCCTTCGCAAACTTTGCCAGTTTGCGTGATAATGAAAAGTTTTTCGGCAAATTTTTCGCATGGGCTACATTCGTCAATCGCGTCGACGATCGCGATAGCCCATTGTTCTGCAGAGCCGTCAGCGGCTCTTGATCTGCCTCCTCAGGCGTACACACCCCCTGACACACTTCACTTCGCTGTCTCATCGTCCCCCCTCTGTGTATCCTCAAAGTCAATTCCAATTCCCCACTTGGCCTCATCACTTGCTTAGTCCCTATCTTTAATGACCGTGTCTGTATCGTCGCCGCACGGTATATGCGATAATACGTGAACACCATAACAAAAAGAGGCAAATAAAACGATATTGTCGATGAGAATATGATATACTCTAAGTTTTCCGTGAACGGGCACTTGAAATCGGGAACTTCTTCGGTTCGGACGGCACGCCACCACGCGATGGCTGGGAAGGATATCGCGCCAGAACACACCCAGACGGCTGCGATGAGGAATGCGGCTTTACGGCCGCTCATTCGCATCGGATACGTTATGGGATCCGTGATAGCCCAGTAGCGGTCCAGAGATATCACACACAAATTTAGTATTGATGCTGTACTGAAGAGGACGTCGAGTGATCGCCATACGTCGCACCAGTCTACTCCAAAAAACCACGTGTGCTCGAGAACTTCGTAAAGCGCTGAGAAGGGCATCACCACGAGGCCAACTAGACAGTCAGCTACCGCTAATGAGGTCACGAAGTAGTTTGTAGACGTATGAAGGTAGCGCTCTCGGACTACGGCAAGTATCACCAGCATATTGCCGAACACAGTCGTCAGTGAGAAGAGAAGTAGAAAAGAAACTAATAATGCTCGATCTTGTAGAAGTTTGATGTATACATTCCAGGGTGCACTGATGTCTGTAAAGTTGAAGGTGGAATTGTTATCAAAAGTGAGATTGAGCTCTATGGATGAATTCAAGGCAGTGCCGATAGTTTCCAAAGAGTACTCGGGGCCCCTGTATGTGATGTCTAGCTGGGTCCGTGCCACCAGTAAGTCCGTTTCGGTCGCGTTCATATTTTTCCGATAGTTACTCGCACACTAGCGCCATGGTGAGTGTTTATGTTTCCCTTGTTTCGCCCGCAGCCATTTCAAAATAACGTTCTTGGCAGGCATTGTGTTCCAGTATTCCAATTGCTGGCACATGTTTCGCTGGCATACTTTTTCGCAGCCAGCGGGTGATTAGGATCTGAAACAAGAGGGGAAAGTTTTAATATTTTATTATTAAGTTTCGCAATTGAAATTGTAAGTCCACGGACGTTTCAAGGTTAAATCTAAGCAGTGCAAAGGAAAGTTAAGATTTTAATATGAACATGGACATATTACTAATGCGTCAAAAACAGATTTTAGTTTTTGTTAAATTACGAGTTATTCGAATTTTTATAGATTTGTAAATTTCTGTGAACCTATAACTTTTTTTTGCCGTGCCTTCCAATTTACATTTCATTTAGAAACACAATAATATCTGCTTCAAAACTAACTACTACTAGAGAAAATTAGAAAAATAAAACTACTTCTGCCTGATATTATAGCTACCTATATAGATACCGTTTTTTTATTTAACTTCTCATACATTGATTCCTTCTCAAATATTTGTAATTTTATCAATAAACCGTATTTACATTACATATGATAGCAATCGCAGCAAGTTGATGAAGACACAGGGGCGGACCAAGGGCGGAGGGATGCCGACGCCGTCATGTGGACGGGCCGCTCACGGCCCAGGGCACACAATTTGTTTGATCTCGGATGCTCAGTGCTATTTATATCGAAGGCCATCTGATGACGACCCCTCGCTTCCCTGGCAATGACATAGCACGAAACAATTACACCTGAATACTAATTATGAAATCACGAAATTGGCTCGAGAAAATCATCTATACAAAGAAATAAATAGAAAATAGAATGAAATTAGAGAATTGGCACTAGAAAATCAGGTTTCTCTTACACAAAGAAATAAAACTAGTTCAAAAGAGCTTAACATTTCTTCGCTCTCCCTAATAACTAAAAAAGTAAGTAAGCGTAAGTACAAAAAAATCTAACTTAATTGGCTTTTGTTATTTTAAGTTACAAATTTTACTTCTAATCGTAATATTTTCTTTTTGTGGTTCTATGAATTTTGACTTAAAAGTGTTTTTTATAAAAATCGACTTTGCAGTAGAACGAGGTCGCAGACATACAAGTAGGTCATATTATAGGTAATAATATGGTCTACGTTGTAGTTGTAGCGTTCGGCTATTACTGGCTCGGCAATGCTTCCATAATCCAGGTATCTGGTTATAGCACCAACCTCGTTGTGCACTCTCGCCTACGACTCTCGTGACAATGACCATGATAGTGACAATTCGCTATTCAACCAGGAGCACACGAGCCATCGTTCATTCATTTATGTATAAATGAATGAGTGAATGCTTTAGCGCAAACACCACATCAGTTATATACATTTAAATGACTTAAATGATCGAAGATCCATCAAATGAAATAATCAATCAAAGAGATTTTATATGTTATAATCGTATTGTTTCATAATTTGTTGACATAAAAAAATACTTTTTCTTATATGTTCTATGTAGATTGACAATACACCCTGCCTGATTTTAAACAGTAGTGCGGTCTAAGATGGAGCACGGTTACATAGAAGAAATTAATTTACTCTAGATTTAAAGACACCCATATCGTACATAACAGGGAACACAGACTCCGGCAGAGAGATCCACAAACTCGCCGTGCGAATTAAAAATGTGAAATGAAAACGCTTTGTGCGTACATGGGAAATATCCACAGCGGACATTGTATATAGGGAAGAAATATTAGTCCGTGTCAGTCAATTCCAGTCAAGCTTTAGTAAAGTAGTGGCGACTTTATTATAAAACTTCGATGGAGTTTTGTAAGGAACACAAAAAGTTATTTCACCACATTATATCACTTTCCCACACTCGATAAAACACTAGTTTTGGAAAAAAATACAACGGGGTGACCGACTCTTTCCGCGTTCCCGCCCAAAAAAAATCCGCACTTGGTGGTTAGGGACAGCGTGCTGGAATATCCTTCTCACAATGAAAAGAGACCTATACCCAGCAGTGGGCCAGTTTATAAAAACGGCTGACTCAGAAAATTATTATTTTTTGGAGTACACTGCTTTACAATAAGTCAAGTAGTTTGTAGTACAGTAATATAACTGCTTTAGAGTCATCATCATCATAATCCTATCATCATAAAGCCTATCGAAGTCCACTGCTGGACATAGGCCTCTTCCTAGGCACGCCACTCAGCCCGATCTTCGGCGTTTCGCTTCCATCCACCGCCGGCTGTCCTACGTATATCGTCACTCCATCGAGTCTCAGTGCGTCCTACGCTACGTTTGCAGAGCCACTACAGTAAATAATATCATTCCTTTAACTCACTCTTAATTGAGAAATAGATTGTACAAAAAATAAATCGATCAATCATATTCTTCGTTCAGTTCAATTGGCTGTAAAATAGTACAGGTGAAACATCGCTATATAACGTCAAATACATTTTTGAACAAGCTAAATAAAATTTCATTTTGGTTCGGGTTCCCTGCCGAGTTTACTTCCTATCCGTCGTCTATTCATCATTTTACGTACATTTGTGACAGGCGATTCATGTCGGCTCCTGCTACATTGAACGGTTAAAAAAATACTCATTTTCGGTTTATTGATAGTTATATTAACCGTTCGAGTAGACGTGTTCTTGAGTGGAGACAGGATATAGCTGAGCCTTTTATGCTTACAAATACTTCAAAAGTTCTCCGTTTAATTTTAAATAATCTTAATATAAATTGTCCAGAATTATTGTAATTATAATTAAAATAGCTTCGCCCCGCAGTGATGCCGGCTACATGTTTTCGGGATAAAAAGTAGCCTATGTGTTAATCCAGGGTCACAGCTACCTCCATATCAATTTTCATCCAAATCCATTAAGTAGTTTTTGCGTGAAAGAGTAACACACATTCATTCGTCCGCTCCTCAGGCAATTTCAGACCAACTTTTCGAGTTTTTTTTTTTAATGTAAAAAGTAATGAGACGAACGAGACTCTCTCCTTATGGTAAGAGATAACGCTTGTCTGTGACCATTGCAGCGATACACATAACTTTGAGTAACAAAACGAAAGTCCAGGGCATCGCTGCTTTGGCGCTAATTACATTGTCACTTTCGATGGTTACCCCGATGGTACCCTGAACAGCCCAGTAATTTCGCTAGTACGAGCAATTAAAAAAATAGTAAATTTTCGTAAAATTACAACTCTAATTACTTACCCATAACATTTTTTTTCTTAAAATACAATAAATAAATAAATATCGTAGGACTATACACATAGCGCCATCTGGCCCCAAACTAAGCAGAATACATAAATACTTTTTTTTTGTAAATACATACAGAACCAGCAGACACAGAATGTTGCCCTGAGTGGGAACACACAGTTTGCCTTGAGTGGGAATCGAACCCACACCCTAATTTTTTTTTTATAGCTAGTTTACGAAAAATGCTACGTTAACTGTGGAATTCCCTCATTCAAGTAGCGCGACGCTCTCCGTGATTAATCGTAGGCAAGCGTGACGGAACACATTGCGACGCGGTTGAATGGGCGTTGTGCAATTGATTCACATTTTCTTTTTGATCGCTACAAACTTCTAAACTAAACACCGTCTTTATGCTATTTGTTTTTCTTGTCTACTCTTTACTGCGGTATTTATCTGATATCAAGATTGTCTAAGATATAGGAAAACTAACTTTAAAATACAGGATAAATTTGCCTTATAAATACAGCCCATTTGTACCTTTCTCATCTAGTTTTAAATCTTACCCAACATCGGATTAACTAGCAGTAGGCGTTTGCGGCTTACCGTTTCTTTACCAGTCTAATAGAAAAATAAAAGTTCTTTTTTAAGTTCGTGCAATTAATCTCAGTCTCAAGTTCTGTTGAAATAAATTACATAAATTAGCTAAAGTTCATCTAAAAGAAATCCTGCTTTAATATTTTATAAGTTTAAACCTTTTTGCTAGCATCGTCTGAGAAATTCCTGTACCAAATCTTGGAATTCGGTCCTAATTTTAACAAAGTGTGACTGTCCAGTATCCACGGAGGCGTAGTTTCATAGACTCGTAGTATTCGTCATTATACGCTTTTTGTGTATGCCTGCTCACAGCTTACATAAATAAAATGAAATAAGCCTTTATTATTGTTTTACAATAGTTTTAAATATTTAATACATTTTAATTATTAACGATCGGGGGTTTCAACAACAGCTTGCCCTTCGACAAATGACTCCTCCAAAGATTTCCAGCTATCTCTGTCGCGTGCAATTCTGATCCATTCTGGACCAGCAGCTCTTTTGAGCTCATTTTCCCAACGTTTCGTTTGTCGACCTTTGCTTCTTTTTCCATCACGGTACCACTCCGATATTATTTTAGCCCATTTCTCATTTTTCTCTCTTTGCATACGGCCTGCCCATTTCCATTTAAGTGTGTTGCATACTTTGTTGACATCTTTAAATTTAGTTACATTTTTAATTTTGTTCAATCTTACTTTATCTTTTCTTCTTACTTCGATTACACTTCCCTCTATTCCATTTTGACGTACACAAGTATACAAGTATAGAGTCTTTCGGATTTTCATATTTCAAGTCCTCACTCAACGAAACGATTTATTTTTGTTCTCTAACTATCGAGTCGTGTTTAATAAAATTTCAGATGAAAATGATAGACATGTGGCTACAACACCGAACTGTATTCTCCGATGTTGTTATCATTACTTTTCTGATTACTTCGTACTCACGTCAAACCGTTGTGTTGTCCAAGTGTGGAAAAAAATCCCCCGCCCTGTCCATATTGTCCTCCTTCATGACTAAACGTACGCAGGTCGTGGTAGGTGATAGAGGTCGCGTCGTATCTTCAGAGATGGAAAATGTGATAGGCGTCCCACAGGGATCCTGTCTGTCTAACACCTTATTCAGTCTCCTCCTTAACGACTTGCCTGGTGCCATCGACGACGCTGAGATATACATGTACGCCGATGACGTCGCTGCTGTAGTTACCGCACCGACACGCCCCGAGCTGGAGTCTAGACTGAATACGGTGGTGAACAAGCTCGATAGTTGGTTTCGATCAAACGGACTAGCGCTAAACAAAGACAAGACCTGTTTCCTTACCTTCAACCTCAATGGCCACGCGACAGAGACTTTTTCGGTAGCAGTCGGTAATACCGCGCTCCAACAAGTCTACTGTACGAAACTTCTAGGTTTCCATATTGACGGCGCGTTGACCTGGGAGACGCACATAGACGAGCTGTGCGGGAAGCTGAGCCGCTCGTGTTTCGCGCTCCGGCGGCTCGCGAGCACCGCTGCCCGCAGCGTAGTGCGCTCCTGCTACTTCGCGACCGTCCACAGTAACATCACGTACGGGTTGGAGCTGTGGGGCCGCGCTGCCGATCGTAATAGAGCCTTTGTTATGCAGAAGCGAGCCATTCGTGCCATATGTGGGGTTCAGGCCGATGTCTCATGCGTGGAGCTTTTTAGGGAACTGCAGATACTGCCGTTGCCGTGTGAGCTTATTTACCAAGTAGCCCTTTTCACCCATACTAACATCGATAAGTTTCAACGCAGGGGCGTACACAGTACGTTGGATCTTCGCAGCAATAAAAAGAAAGACCAGCTTGTAACACCGTCACACCGGCTCGTCAAGTCGGAGAGGTCGGTATACATTTTGGGGCCCGCGGTCTACAACCGCGTACCCGCCTCCGTACGGGATGCAGCTTCCACCGCGTGTTTCAGAACCAAGTTAAGATCTTGGCTGCTAGAAACCTTGTTTTATGACATTGACGAGTATTTCAAACTTAAAGATTATTGAATTACTAGTAAGTAATTATGATTTTTTTGTCATGTCATTTTAATATATTGACAATATTGTTTTGGTATTGACATATTTTTATATTGACATATTTTATATTGACAGTATTTTTATATTGACAATATTTTTTTATATTGACATGTTTGGATATTGACATCCCTTATTTTGACATGTAATCAGTGTTTTAAAACCCATTTAATGACATCTTTAAAATTTTGAAGTGACTTGTAACATTGGTGTTATCAATAAAGTATTTGTATTTGTATTTGTATTTGTATTTGAAAACGATATATACCGATAAACACATTTTCGCATTTGTACTGTTAGTAACGAATTAAAAATGTTAGTCTCACAAACGGGTATCCAAGCTAATTACTAGGCCTCTGATAAGCTGTCTGTCAATGTATTTGCCTCAGTGGTTTTTAATCAACGCCAGTTTCCATCGTAATATTCTTCGGTGTCGTTATTCTTTCGCCTACTTTTGCTAGTTTTCACGGCTGGACTGTCAAACAACTTGTTATTGAATCCAAGTCACGAGAGAATAATCCCTTACGTTTCATTCTGCCATTGTGTAAATAATGTTATTACTTTTTTCTACCTAGATTTTCATTATAGGGCAAATATCCCAAATATAACTTAGGATGGTATCCGTACCTAAAGCTCAGTACTCTTTTTTGTGAAGAGACACCGTAACCATTAATAATTTTACCATCTTTGATCATGTATTCTTAACTATATTCTCTATACTACATACGTCTAGCTTGTCAGCCTTAAAATAAGTTTAAGTCTCAATTTTATTAGTTACCTTACTACGTGTTTTTATTTTACTTTGTGTGCAAAATATGTATATGTGTAAGCTATAAACCATGAGTTTTATGGTACCCCAGAGTGATTAATGATGAGACATTTCGCGGGATGAGTCGAGAGCGGGACAGCCACTCGTCACGCTGACGAAATTCTAATTAAGAAGATGCAAAGTGTCATTTATTTATGTCCTTAGGGGATGGCTGCTCTCTATTGTTTGATTTAAATAGAAGCTATAAAATCTAAAGAGATTATAAGCATGTTTTTGATGCAAAGGTTTTTTTAAATGTTTGACTGGCTTGGTGACCTTATGAAAAGTGACAGTGTAAACAAACCTAGCCTAGAATGGAACTGACTGTCAAGTGAGGCTACTGGAACATACCGATAGATACTTCGGGGCAGATTCCACGCCCATCAGCGTGCAAACCGACTGCGCTTACCACTACATCGCGACAAAAGGTTTGCCTTCTTAGGTGTTTCACCATGTTCGACCACATCGTCATTTAACATCAGGTGAGTTGTTATTCTTTCTTTTTTATTTAGTGTAGGCATGTAGCAGATATTCAGAAGGTTATGTAACAAAATTAACTCCGGAGCATTGTTGCTTTGGTGCTCATTATTTTGGCAGCAGTGAATATGATACCGCTACAAATTTAGTACGGAGGTTTTAAGTATTTCTACGACATACTTTTACTGTTTACTAAATGCCCGGTATTCCGAACTCAAAACGGTAGCGCTCGGTATTTGCATATATATCAACCTCCTTTGAAGAATCATAACTATTAAAAAAAAATCGGCTGAATCGGTTCAGCCGTTACCAACGAACATAATTTGATTTTTATCTACGTTCTAGCGGTCGCAGCAGTCGTTGTCCTGTCTGATTGCAGCGCCACGTAGCGGGTCCAATTGTGAATCTAAACCGTTCAGGGACTCACTCAAACACATAAAAAGTTTTATCAAAATCGATCTAAACGTTTAGGAAGAGTTCAGTGACATCCGCACTTACACAAGAATTATATATTAAGAAGAACATTTGGTATTTTATTTGACTTTTTTACTACTAACTGTTTAAAAAAGTCAAATAAAAGCCACGTTATATTTAATTCATAAATACATTCAAATCAAATTATTATCATATACCAATTTACATTTGGAAGTAAATTCAGTAAATAAATGACTAGAGAACGTATATTCAGCTATTTCTGAATGAAAAATGCTACCACGAAAAAAAAACTACTCGACCTGTATAGACAGTCCTGAAAAGGAATATTTTAACGTATTCAGCTTTATCTGCTACTAATTAGCCTACCATTAGAAGATTTTTAACCTCATTCGAGGGAATCGCCTTTTCATACTTGTACAGAAAAATAAGCACCACTTTTTTATTCCTTCCGTTTGTATTTGTACTCGCAAATATTGGTTTACAGTTAATTGATTGATTCAGGCGTTACTTTGCGGTAGTTCATTTTGAGTGTTTATGGTATATAATTATGTATATAGTTTTATTTCCGCATAACAGTCGTTTCGGTGACAAACAATGACAAGGATTAAAATTAAAATATAACTAACTGGTTGACAATTTAAATAACTTATCCGTAACTTTACTTAATATTTATAATTTGACATTAACTTAAAACCACAAACTAATTAAAATAACCACAGTGATTTTTATCTAGTATATAAATAAATATAGTATATACATAAAACGACGAGGTATAGTATACATTTATGTCGATTCGATTACAATGATTAAAAAATATATGAAATGAACTAGGTGCTTCTAATTTTAATTAAAATAAGATAAAATGGCTCTTACACACACTAGAAATAGGATGCAATAAACAACTTCTTCCAGCAAATGGCGGCCTTATTGCTAAGAGCAATCTATGCTTCTATTCTTTTACTTTTTTACGAGCAAACGCGAATTGAGAAATAAGTTTTTTTAGGAATACGGTCTGCTTAGAAATTATGATCAACAACGATACTTTCACAGCCAAGTAAAACTTTAATTTATATCTATCTATAAATTGTTTGCCATTCAAAACTTTAACTTTGGCAAAGTTACAATCACACTAATATTAAGTGCAAAAGTTTATATGTTAGTGTTCGATACCACTTATCTCTTAAACGGTTTAAAGGATTTAGATGTGATTTGATTTGGTTTGACTTATGGTTATGTAGCAATGATAGCTCAGTGGTTAGCGCGGTAGATTAGCATGCCGAAGGGCGTGGGTTCAAACCCCAACAATGAGCTTGAGCTGCCGGTGAAGGAAAACATCGTGAGGAAACCATAGCATGGTGGTAGGGTACTTTCTAGTACTCGGCTGGCTAGCTACCACCCTCAAGTTGAAAATCTGCCGCCAAGCATCTAACGGTGTGTTCCGGCAGCCTCACTTGAGAGCCAGTTCCATACCAGGCTAGGTGTGCTTTACCATCTTCGACCACGCCTTCACTTAACATCAGGTGAGCTGTGGTCAAACACCTGGCCTGTCAACCATAAAAAAAAAATAAGACTAGCTGTGCTCCGCGGTCAATAATAAATACCAATAGTTTTGCCAAAATCACGGCTTTTTAATGAGTTTTTGTCACGGCTTGAAAGAAAGATAATCAACAAACACTTTCAGATGTATTGTATTGATAAGCGTAAACTAGCGTATACATAAGATTACAATTACAATTTCTTTTATACTATGAAAACTAACGTGGTTTTAACACGTTTTTGTTTTTATTTAAGCGGGATTACTCACGTTTAATTATATCAGAAACTGCGACTATAGTTTCGGCCACAACGGTGAAATGCAAAATTTTCGCGTAATTCTAAAAAATAGCCAAGTCATATGATTTCAACTTCGACAACCCTTGCCCTTCTCCAAACTATCTTCAAAGTGCATTATCTTGCCCCGTTTTAAACCGATTTCCTCCCTTCGTAAATTCTCATCGGGTTTACTCTGAAAGTGGTGAATCTGTCAGGAGCAATAAAGTATTAAAAGTGTGCTTTACCATCTTCGACCACACAGTCTCTTTACATCAGGTGAGCTGTCAACCATAAAAAAAAAGTTTTGTGTTTGGATGTGTAAAACTAAAGTCTGGAATCGCGCAAGGTACAAAAATATGGCACGGTGTAAGAAAATAGGTGGATTTTAACTTGACAATTTATAGCTTATTTAGTTTTTTTTCTATACGTCTTACGTAGGTAATTGTTTCGTTTTTAAATTACAAATTTTTCGCAACTGTTTTGCATATATTGTCATTCCAGCAAGTTTTAGGGTTGTAACGTTTGTTTATTACGTGCTTATATTGTGTGGTATTTCCTCAATCCTCAATACTGTCAGCATTACGCAATTTTGGCCCGGACCGTTGATTTATAGAGCACCGAAAGATATGAGGACTAACAAGCTCAGGGGAACATTAAAACGGCCTGTCATGTTATTTAATTGGATTGTTGTTGTTAAAGCTTACTTCAAACTGTGAACATATTTTTCCTATTTATTTTTCCTATCGCTCTCTTTGCGTTCTGCTCTTTCCATGTTTTCTGCTCTTTTCCATGTTTTTTTTGTACAAGTTTTCGAAAATAATACAATGTTGAGACATGATTTTTTTCGTGTTCCCGCTAAAAAATCTTTCTTTTTAGCCGTCGCACGTTGTATATTTGCCAGTGTCGCGTGTTTTGCAATTTCCCAATACTGCAGACAAAATCAAGTTAAATAAATCTGAGTCACACAAAGTAAGTCTTGGCTGAGTCCAGTCATGCCCTAGTAAAGTAACGATGACTTGTATAATTATACAAGCTTCTATACAGTTGTGAAAGCAATACAACATGTCATGTTTCTCCACAATGCATCACTTTCTAACACTCACGCGCGTAATTCTAGTTAGGTACCACCTTAGTATTAGATATTCTGCCACCAAACATTAGAGTGTAACAGTTCCGGTATGAAGAGTACTGCGGATAGCGAAATTACAGGCCTGTTGAGACCATCGAATGTCTCAAAGTAATGAGCGCCAAAGCAGCGATGCCTTGAACTATGATTTTTTATTCAAAGTTTTGAGTTTCGCTACAATGGCTATGGACAAGCGTTATCTCTTACAATCAGGAATATTTCGTTTCTCCCATTACTTTTAAATAAAACAATGTATCGAGTGACCTACAAACAGCTTAAAGTGCTTGCTTACTTTGTATGATGCGCTCCTACCAAGAATCGCTCAATAAAATGTTATACTTGGTTTCATGGCTTTCTAGGTAGTGCTTACAAACGCAATGTTCTTGGAAGTCTAATTGCGCATAAGCGATTAGCTAGCCGAAGCTATAGAAGGGTTTCCCCGATATTGTTTTATTGTTAATAAAAACATATTGCTTGAGTCAGTAGATATTTAATAGAAGCATTATAGAATATAGATTATATGTGTATTTGTACTTTTGGTGGGATTATTTCTGTACGTGATATCCTACCTGCCTACGCAATTGTGGGATTTTGATGTAAGCTTAGCAGTTTAATAGTTAAAGTGGTCTTAATATAAAAGTATCTCTTTCCAAATAAATAACATCCAGTTAGAAGTGTACATTCACTAACACGAGTACGGTACCGACTGAGGTACGGGGTTTACTTCGTCTCAAAAATTTTAGAAATATATATTTTAAGTAGATTGGTTAGTTGTGTGTGTTATCCTTTTAGTTCAAAGTACACACAAGTCCAAAATTAAAAACAAATTATTTTTCACAAAATTCAATTTATTTCCAACTGTTACTTTAAAAAAATCGTAGCAAGACAGCTTTGGGTCTTTTCAACAGCTTAATTTATGAAATACCTAAAATGCTCCTTTAAAAAAAGTCGTTAACGTGAAATTAACTAATTACACCTGTCATAATTAAATGTACAAACATAATAATTATATTATAGAAGAGATCTTCTACCATCTTCTGACACAGTTGTTTTTATAATTTTCCCAAAAGACCCCAACCTATCTTTGGCTTCAGAAATAAAAACCATTTATCATCTCAATTTTAATGAACAACAATTCAACGAAATAAAGCAGTGAGTTTCACATTGAGATATTCGATAGGCAGTCTCATTACCTATTACTACAAAGATTTACAACGCGAGCTAACAAAGACGTTATCCAAACATCCGCTCAGTGTTGGAAGCGACAGCGGCCTACGTGAAATTTGTAATAAGCAGGCTCGCCGGCTAGACGCACTAAATAAGGTTTGGAACCCTAATGTTAGGATCCTGACAGTAATTGCGAGGGATGTTGAATAATGATCTCGTTCACTCTACTCTGTTCTCTCGGATAGAACTAAAAGTGTAGCCTCTATAGTGAAAAGTGAAATTTATTTTGATTATACGTCTTCCTTGATTTATTATTATTATTTTTACGTGAAAAATAATGAGACGAACGAGACGCTCTCCTGATGGTAAGAGATAACACCTGTCCATGACCATTGCAGCGATACACAGAACTTTGAGTAGTAAAACAAAGTCCAGGGCATCGCTGCTTTGGTGCTCATTACTTTGAGACTTTCGATAGTCTCAACAGCCCAGTAATTTCGCTAGCTGCCAGATCACAGTAATGTTTACACACTACTGCTTAGCGGCAGAATAACTGGTACTGCGGTGGTACCTACTGAGACGACCTCCTGCTAAGGAGATCTACCACCAAGTATTTTTATTTGGGTTTACCAGCTTTTACCCGTGGGGTTTTTTAAATCTTTATTTAATTTAAAAGGGGTTAGTCACTCAGACTATGTCACCCCCGTAACACACTAAACAATAATAAATAATAGTCATTTTTTTTAACATATTTACATTCGTTTTATTGTTAAAGTGGAAACTATTACATTCATTTTATAAACTTTTTGTTAATGTAATAAAATTACATGACAAAAATCACAATTTCTTACTAGTAATTTAAGAAATCTTTTAGTTTGAAATACTCGTCAATGTCATAGAACATACTCGTAGGCTATAGCAGCCAAGATCTTAACTTGGTTCTGAAACACGCGGTGGAAAGTAATAATAGCTAGCGCTTGTAAGTCGGTTCTTTATGAATAAACACCACTATTTCTATACATAAACACTCGAAAAAACACTAGTTTTGGAAAAAAATACAATGGGGCGACACGACTCTTTCAGCGTTCCCGTAAAAAAAGCCATTTCAAGGTTTATAAACGTGATGTCACGACGCTTGTGACTCATCGCCATCTTTGTCACACGATGTCATATTGTTGAACGCTCTCCCTCTTAACATGTAACGTAATTTATGGAGGGCTCCTATTCGGAAAACAAGCGCGAAAATAACTAAGGAGTATAACTAATAGTTTTGTTCAGCGAGCTAAGGAAATGGCTATGGTCGACATTTCTCTGAGGAATTGTACATAAAAGGAATTAATTCGCCAGAAAACCAAAGTTTCCCACATAGCTCAGCATTAGCAAGTTGAAATAAATAAATGTGTAAGAAATGAATAAGACGAACAACACGCTTTTCTGATGGTAAGAGATAACGCTTGTTCATGGCCATTGCAGCGATACACAGAACGTTGAGTAGCAAAAGTAAGTCAAGGGTGTCGCTACTTTGATGCTCATTACTTTGACACATTCTATGGTTAGTCTCAATATACCTGTGATTTAGCTAGCAATAGTAGGTACTCTTCAAACCCGAAGCAATATATACACACTATTGCTTGGCGACTGAATACCTGGTATTGCGGTGGCAACTATCTTTTACGACCTCCTACTAAGGAAATCTACCACATAGTAGTTTTGTAGTAGAACTGATAACTTTTAGGTTAGACATGCCCTAGAATAGAATAAAATCTTTTCAAAAGTTTCTAGAACATTCACCACAACTATACTAGGCCATTGACTAAATTAGACCGTAGCTTATTTTATGTAATTTTGGCGGTGATTAAGACATACTTGAGATTACTTAGTCAGCTGAAAATATGTACTACTTGACACTTGTAGAATGTACAAAGTGTGCTGCCAAAAATTAGAAAAGGAGGATTCAAGTTCTGCATTTCATTTGTCACCGCCATTATTAGGTACGTACACATAAATTTCCGCCAAAAGTTTAATATCTGTACGAACTTTATTGTACAATTTTCCGCCGCAATGTTCCGTGAAAAGCTTAAGAAGCTCTATACAAATTGTGCATGCAATTTTATGAACAAATTGTTGTAAAACTCGTTGTATGCGTAACCACAGTTTCCTCATGAAGGAAATAAAGCCGCAATAAACGCAATGAGGCCTCACTGAGCGCTCAGAACATATAGCTGGGTTACGCAGTAAGGGTTTAAACGCAAGTTGCGTATTTATCGTTTCTAGCCATTGATAGACCAAGGTTTAAGAGGTTTTCGGGAATATTCATAATAAAAGAAATGTAATTCAATTTTTGTATTATGACATCACACTTTTTGGTGCATTTTGTCAATGTCAAGTATTTTATGACAAATCTAGCAATAATAATAATAAGTCTGAATCACAGTCAAAGTCACAAGTAAAGTCAAAATAATCACCACATTATTTCACATTAATGTACCGCTGAATCGAGCATTAAAAAAAAATTACCGAGTACGATAACGTGTTTTCGACCGTGTCGTTATTTGTCATCCCGATGAGCGAAAGATCAAATGCGTGTGAGGGGAGCGAATATAGAAATGATAAATTATAGTAAAGTGGATAAAGGAAACATGCAGTGCCGACGCCACTTAGCAAGATGATAATATAAGTGTTTTTGTTACATAGTTCTTACCCAAGTTATTTTTTTTAAGGACGGTTCCTTAATCATTTTTCACCCCGAGGCTGTTTGACTTTTCTATCACAGTGTCTTTTTTATGCAATTATAATTTTAAATTTAATACATATTAACAACCCTATCAATATATCAACGCTGTAGTCGAGTGTAGCAGGAACGCCGCCACACGCCGCCAACGCCACGTTCGGCGCAAGGTAAACAGTATGCAAAGTACAAAATCCCATTTACCACATGTACCTTCATGTCACCTCTCGCCTAGCGCTTCAAACAACCTAATAGACTTGTTTATAGAATGGGAAGTCAATTCCCTCTGCGATACAATGATTTTTCTCCAAAATATTCCACAAAAATCCAAGTAAATGCCTTTGTTTCGCGACGCGCCGCACGAAACTTTATTACTTTTCTTTTCCAACTCCAGTTTACACTTTGGCTTGCTGAGTGAAAATATTTGTAGATGCCAGAAATATGGAGTCGCGAAAAGATTGCTAGACTGTTGCCAAATTGTGCAAGTTTCGTTGGAAAGCTATAACATAATTCAGCAATTTATTCCACTAGCGCGCTAGAGGTTACGTTGTGTGGTTATAATAAGTTTTTGCTTACAAGTTGTGAGTTGTGAAGACAAACGTAAGTCGTCTAGGTCACTTACGAAAACTATTGTAACTTTTTTTTTTTTAATTTTGGCTTTGTCGCTGAGCGACCATATCGCCTATTGTAACTTTAATCATAGCTTACAACCACTAATTTCGAGTAACGTAACACTTAACGATACGTAAATTTCAAAATGGATGAATAAATCGGGTATTATTACAATTGATCGGTTTAAATGTCGCCTAACAAAGTTTGTGAAATATATAACATTTTCAAATATTATATACTAAATACTAAAGTATCATTGAGAGCCCTGTTGGTGCGTTGGTAGAATATCTGCTTCAAGAGCTGAAGGGCTTGGGTTCGATTCCCAACCAGGACAAACTGTGTGGTTTAAAAAAATGTTTGTTCTGTATTTATTATAAGTAGGTATGTATTCACAAAAAAAAAGTATTTAAGTATTCTATCAGTTTTCTGACTTTCATAGTACAAGCTTTGCTTAGTTTGTTTGGGTCAGATGGCGCTGTGTGTAATGTCCTGCGATATTTATTTATTTATTAAGTAGAAAGATTTCAGTTTCTGTGTTTCTTTAAGTTTTCAAAATAAATTCGTAAAATGATGTATTTTCTTCATTTCGATCTGTACACAAAACTGCTGATCGAAAAATTATTATCTGTAGATTATTCTAATCGAGCAAGACTACGGTTCGGAGAGGCTTCTATCGGTTGTTTCTGCTTACATAATCGAGTCGTAAATCACCTAGACAATCGTTTTCGAATCAAAAGTTTGCACTTCCGTGATTTATACTTTAGTAGCGGAAAAATAGTAGGGTATCTAATAATTTTGTTCCACCTCCATTGTCAGATGAAATATAGAGGTTGAACCTTTGTCAGACTGGTGAGGGCAAAGTTGAAATTAAATTTCGGCAAGTTGAAAACAGATGAAAATATGACTCGAAAATGGCTCTTACCATCAAACTATAAGTGGTTTTATACGATACCATAAAGTTTTTGATATTGTTCTAATGTTGTGTATTGCGGTCAAAGTACTTACTGGAGAGGCCGGGAAATACCTGTTTGTAGTTTCCGTCGATAGCATAAGCAATGGTGCTGGTCGGTACGACCCGGTTACTGTCCAGTGTGTGTTTTTAGGTTTTTTCATAAATTATGATGGTTCACACAAGACGCACATTGATTTGTGATGTATAAGCACTCGCGTCGCACTCGCGATGAGAATTTTGAGTTTTTAAAGCGCACCGATAACAATTGTGTAAACAGCGTATTGCGTACGATTCAACCGCCAGTTCGCGACTACTTGACACTGGCAGGTATTGTAAGGAAGGTGAGGGTAGGAAGGTGTGTTTTGTATGCGTGTATGAGGGTAGATAAAATACTTATTATATAATAAATGAATATGCGAAAATATATTATATGTGGCGCAGCCACTTACATTTTTGTAATTAGATAACTAAAGTAAAACATTTACCAAAATTAAGTTTGAAATTACTTTTAAGAAAATAATATTTTCCAGAAGAAAAATACTTTGGTCATATTGAGCCTGTGTACCGCTGCAATGGTCATGGACATGAGTTATCTCTTACCACTCGGAGAGAGAATTGCTCGTTTGCATTAATTTTACATTTTAAAAAATCCATTCATGGGTTACTGGTCAACAGTCTTCTCCTCAAAGCATGCTTTTCGGTCTGATTATGGCTATCATCATTTGATGTTAAGTGACGGTGTAGTTGAAAATGGTATTTACGCCTAGCCTGGAATGGTACTGGCTCTCAAATGATGCTGCCAGAAGACATCAGTAAAACACCCTATCACTATGCTTTGGTCTCCTCGCGAAGTTTTCCTTCACAGGCAGCTCAAGCTTCTTGTTGGGGTTTGAATTCACGCCCTTCGGTGTGTGATCTGACGCGCTAGCTACAGAGCTATCTTCGCTTAGATGTTATGAATTTTTATCACAGTTTTTTACTTTTCAAGATTAGCTCTATTTCGGACGGCTAAAAATTTACCATGGAATTATTCAGCAATTTGTATGTTAATTCGCAATAGTGAAAAGCTTTCATTCGAAAGAAACGGGTAAGAGCTTAAACTCCCTAATTTGCACTTAAATATGAACTCAAATGAATGCAGAAATATGATTAAATGTTTACAAAGTTTTATTTATACGCTGCGCCCCGCGGTGTTACCCGCTACATGTTTTCGGGATACAAAGTACCCTATGTCTTAATCCAGGGTCTACCAACATATTAAATTTCTTATAAATCTGTTCAGTAGTTTTTGTAGTAACAAACATCCATCCATCTATCCAAACTTTCACATTTATAATATTAGTGGGATTACTTGGAAACTCCGACTATAGTTTCGGCTACATCCTGTGGCCTTCTTCAAGGATCCAATGTAGAGTTATTCAGAACTCATATTAAATATGGCTCGGATAAGCCTTGTTTTTTTATAGATTGTCCCACTGCCGGATGCGGACTTCTTCTTATTATAAGAATAGTCCGAATAAGACCATAGTTCACCACGCTGGCCAAAGCGGGTTAACAGACTTTACTTTTTGATTTGGCTTCAAAGCCTTGAGCATCGTCATAGAGTTGCTAGCTTGTCAGTTTTCTACCGGATACATTTCGGAGAGAGTGCACTTGAACTGCACAATCTGGTTCCTCCTGCACCTTTTTTTCTATCGGACGGCCAGACAAACGCGATCAAAACGTCATCCGTATATGGTGGGTGTTCCCCATGTACGCCCAAAGAGTTTTTATTCAACATTTATCATTCGCACAGCGAGGTTGTGGATCTCTCTGCCGGAGTCTGTGTTCCCTGTGTTACAACATGGGTGTCTTCAAATCTTAGAGTAAATAGGTTTCTTCTAGGTAAGCGTGCGTCATTTTAGACCACATTACTGCTTAACATCAGGCAGAGTATGTCAAACGCGAACGTACATTGAATTTAAAAAAAAGATTTGTTAAAATACTTTTTATATATTTTTTCAAAACTCTCTGGTTTGTAATTTTCTTCACGAGGTTTTTCTTCAACATTTGAAGTCAGCGGCAAAACCCGCATAGGAAGACACAGGCTCCCGAAATTTCAAATGGTTATTTCTTTTAAATAGCCTATGGACCTGTGCTGGGCAAAATGAATCTACGGAACGCGAGTAGTCGATAATAGATCGATGTCAATCAAATAAATTCCAATTAAAGTTGTAATTTATTCGTGTGCAGTGCCACTGACAGTTCACTTAGACCAGATACCCTGCGGAGAGATAACTTGAGGGAACTTGTTTGTAAACTCGTCTAACTTATAGATTTATTTATTGACACGTCCCTGTTAAGCTGGCGGTTAATTAAATGCAACGACATATTAAATATTCGTGCTTGATAATTGCTTTATTTAGATTCAGCCTATAGTGTCCCACTGCTGGGCAAATGCCTCCCTTTCCTACTTCTAGACTGCCCATTCTTCGGCTTTGGTAGTCCAGTAACTGTCGTGACCATTAAGTTTATCACACCACCTTCGTCAGGGTCGACCGTGAGGTCGTTTACATCCCAAACTGTGCGGTCGTTCAACGCTTGACAAACACGTCCAACCTAGTTCCACTTTAATTATCACAACAAAATATAATTAATAAAGATCGCAACAAAATACGCTTGAAAATTATTACAACAAAATATGCTCGAAAATTATCACACCAAAATAGGCTTGAAAATTATCGCAAAAAAATATATGTTTGCTTGAAAATTATCATAACAAAATATGCTTGAAAATTATCACAACAAAGTGTGCTTGAAAATTATCACAACAAAGTATGCCAATCATCATCATAACCATCATCATAATAATTATCATCATGACTGGTTTTTTTGTATTTCATCATTAATTCTTAAGCTCACAAGTCGTTAATATAATATGTTGCTTAAATCATAACGCTCCTTTAATTATCATCATGACTGATTTTTTTGTATTTCATCATTTCTTAAGCTCACAAGTCGTTAATATAATATGTTGCTTAAATCATAACGCTCCTTTAATTATCATCATGACTGGTTTTTTTGTATTTCATCATTTCTTAAGCTCACAAGTCGTTAATATATGTTGCTTAAATCCTAACGCTCCTTCTCGTGTCGCTTGTTCGCTTAGTCGGGTTAAAAGAACCATCCTACAGCACGAAGATCGATCTAACGAGTGGCGCAACACAGCGTGCAGAAACAATGGTAATTCGATCACTACGATAATAACTACATTTCACTGTACAAAGCTTTTCGGCGCACGACAGGCGCTTCGGTGCAAACTCAATTGGTGGGCGAACGCACGATGCCTGGATGGATACAACAGTTTGCCTCTATTGTGACTTTCAGTTGTAAATTATGTATGAAAAACGACGTGTGGCACGATTTTTAACTGGGAACTTCATTCTTTTGGAGAAGTTATTTTTAGAGACAAGTATTTGTATAAAGAGTTTTGGTGGAAACGCCTAAAAAATCATGTTTTATTTTTTAGGCAATGTATTATTTTTCAAAACTTAGGCTTTTTTTAGTGTATATGGTGTAAAATTTTGGCAACGCACAATGCCAAAAACCAAGAAAAAGAACATAGTTCTTGAGTCTAGTAAAAATTCTTTCAGATCATCTGTATTATAATAAATGTAGATGCTTGAAGAGCATGTATTTATTGGAAATTCGTGTAACAAACACATAGAATAAAAATACCAATTGAATAGAACTTCATCAATAATCAATTCCCCATTGTTCACAAGTTCCACAGTGGCAGGGAACAAGCAAGCGGTATGATTGATGGATAGTGGCCAACTCAGGCTTGATTAAATCCGATGTCATTCTGAACAATGGATAAAGCCAGCTTGCTCGATAAGGGTGTGTAGTTAGTATTTATGTTTTGAGTTGTTGTTTACCGAGTTTTAGGGCGGCATTTTACCATGTTTGTAAACATAAAGATTACGACGTTGTTATTTCGATTTATGTTATTTGGTATGAAAAAATAACGAAGTATTTTTGTAAATGTTACAAAAAACTTAAAATCATAAACTGAATTAATCTGTATTATGCTTTCAAACGAGTAAATAATAATTACTTTATCTGTATTTTTAGCTATGTATATACAGGGATACTGTTAATCAGTCAGCATCTTTTTAAGGGCATATTTTGTACATTAAAACAAACAACTTTTGTCCTACAACCTTTGCCAAAATACAATACATATCCCAAAAAAAAAAAAAACTTTTTGTGGCTATCTCTTAAACGTTTTAGTTATCTATTCCGTAGACGCTTCATTTATTGTAGTATCGTGCGAGTAGCAAATGATGAACTCACTGGAGCTACTATGGCAGCGGCCCAGAGCCTCGCTCCGATATTTCAAGGAGCTGGGTTGGCTCGGGTAGACGCTGGCAGGGGGAAATGCACAATACACCTCAAGCGGGACGTCAGTGCAGGACTCATCGCCCCCACTTCGAATAAGAATAAGAATAAGAAATGATGACCGGCAAGCGCAGCGTAGGACGTCCACCCACAAGGTGGACAGACGACCTAGTAAAGACCGCAGGAACGCGCTGGATGCGAGCCGCTTCCAACCGGTCTTTATGGAAGTCAATGGGGGAGGCCTATGTCCAGCAGTGGACGTCCTACGGCTGAAATGATGATGATGATGATGATGAAGAAATGATGAAGTGCGAATGAAAAATGTGGAATTAAAACGCTTTGTGCGTAAATCGGAAACATTCACCATACTGTATGGATAACGTTTGTCTGTCCACCCGGTAGAAGAAAAGTGCAGGGAGAACCAAACCTTTCTTAAATACACGTTCTAAATAATGTATTTGTATATGTTTTATGTAAATTTGTTTTTATATGTATTTTTTGGTTGTTTTTTTAAGAATCGTCATCATTATAACAGCTATACTGCTGGACATAGGCCTCTTTGATTTTCATAAAGACCGGTTGGAAGCGGCTCGCATCTAGCGCGTTCCTGAGGGCTTAAGGACGTCTGTCCACCTTATGGGTCTTACGCTGCGCTTGCCGGTCCGTGGCCTCCATTCGAGAACTTCACAATCCCATCGGCTATCAGTTTTACGTTCTATGTGTCCTACCCACTGTTACTTCAACTTGCTAATACGCTGGGCTATGTTTGTTACAAACCTCTTCGTTATTGATCACAAGCCCCTCCAATATATCCTTCCTTACTCTTTGGAAGAATTTATGTATATATTTATTTTTATAATTATTTTGTTAAATGTATTGCATCACTGTATGTCTACGATTATTCTATAAAACATTCTCGCAGTAGGTACTGTGATAATAAAAATGTCATTATATAAATGTCAAACTACCTATAAAAAGGAGGAATAAAATGTTGTTGGATAAAGTCTTCTAGTTTTGTCATTAAGCTGGCTTACGTAAGTTCTACAACTTCGTTTAAAAAGAGTTTTATTGTAGCCAGACGCTAAATAAACTTTCTAATATATTGTATTCTTTGCCAAGTTTATACGTACAACTCTTCAATTCTAGAGTTGTGTTTAATTTATTATCAGAAACTTGCTTACGGTTAGGAAACTTTGTATTGTTTACTTAGTTTTTAAAAAACACAAAACTCTACCATTTCATGCTAACATTTAAACAGAAGAAATGTTTTGTTTACATTCATTGCCCCAGTAATAATAATAAATAAATAAACAAACAATGATTGACTTGTAACTAGGGTGTCATTAATAAATTATTTGTATTTGATAAAAGTTTGTTTTTAAATATATTTTTTACTCTTAATTTATTTCTTTTTATACTATTGCAGTTATTTTTTCTGTAGTCGGGTTACAGGTTTTTTTGAAAATTTTTACATTTAGACAAAACAGTAGTACCTATATGAAATACACTTTTAAAAAAAACATTTTTTAAACCATCGAAGGCCAAAGTGATGCCTTAGATTCAGTTTTGTGACTTAAAGTTCTGTGCATCGCTGCAATGGATATACGTTATCTCTCACCATCAAGAGAGCGTCTTGTTCGTCTCATCGGTGTCTATTATATTCTTTTTTTTCGGTTTTTCGTAAAGTTTGGTTCAATGTCGAGCGGTGGGTATAAAATTTTCGTAAGTATTTTGTAGATAACACCTCATTTCCTTATACATTCACTGAACATTTCAGATCTTTAAAACACTTCACTTTACAGAAACTCATTCGGCTTATTTCATTTCAGTTTCACGACCCATTCAGCAAATCGCAAAAGTAACACGCACCCTTCACCCTTATTATAAGGGGCCAAAGTTTAAAACAAACTAAAAAAACTTACTGTGCCTTTATTTTCTCGTTCGTGAACAACGATACCTGTAACAGCGAGATTCCCCCAGGAAATTATCCCGAGTTCAGAAATGGGATGTAAAATCGTGTCACAACAACAGTCTCGGAAATATTTTTCTGTACACATAATCCTTTATATCCAAGTTTCTGGAGACCGCGAATCGGAAAACGTAGTTAAAGACGCCCTGAAACTAGATGGAGTGACTAGATAAAAATCAAAGATCAGCCTCAGCGTCGTGTCTTGACGAAGTGTGACTATAATAAGCTAGGCTAGCCTATCATGATCTAAGTTTTTTTGTGTAATGTACATAAAATAAACATTTTGATTGAAGTTGAAAATCTGCGGCCAAGCATCTAACGGTGTGTTCCGGCAGCCTCACTTGAGAGCCAGTTCCATTCCAGATGTGCTTTACCAACTTTGACCACACCTAGCTTGTCAACAACAAAAAAAAAACAAAACAGTAAGTTAAGATTTTGCGTGGAGTAATTGAGATTACTTTTTGATTTGTAAAATACTTTATCAATTACTCCAAAAATGAATACAAATGTCTGGGAATGGATTAGTGTACGCCAACTAACTTCTCATCCTGAAGCAAGATATTTTGCCGCCAAGCAGTAGTGTGTAAACATTAATGTGTCCCGGTTTGATTTTTTACTGTAGCTAGTGAAATTACAGAGGCTGTTGAAGCGCCAGAGCAGCAATGCCCTGCCCCTGTACCCTGAGCTTCTTATTTCGATATCTGTTAGGCGCTCACGAAAAAGCTACGCGATTGCGAACCATATTGCGCAGACATACGATTTATGGTCGCGTAGCCACTTCTTGAGTGTCTAACAGGTATCGCTATAAGTAGCTCAGAATACGGGGGCAGGACTTTGTTTTGTTACTCAAAGTTCTGTGTATCGCTGCAATGATCAGTATAAACAGTAAAGAATAACAACCACGTTTTCCAACTTAAACACAGTACAACTCAATGCAAAAGCTGTTTTATATCATGGTGTGCAATTAAAAAGATATTACGAATTAAATAATAATATTTAGTTTAGATAAAATTGAGGCAACAGATCCCCCAAGGCTACTTAAGTAAAGATATGTATTCACAGCCAAATGCGTCGTAAGCTAATGTACATTCAATGTTTTGGGCAACAGTCTGACGTCACTCTTTCAGTAGCCATATTACGTCCTGCAATGTTCCTATGCTAAAAACGTTTTACCATCATGTTTATGAAGTAGATAAAGCTATCACTAACTTAAATATTCAGCAACGTTGATTTAAAAACAACGAAGACAAATGATTTCTTAGCGATGAATCATATTTTCTAATTAAGAAGAGAACTTACTAAATTGGAAGGCGCGGCAGATTTAAGCAGGTCAGTGAATCGATGGTCAAGTTGCGTCTGATATAGATCAGGTGTACACTACATCACGTTGCATGGACGAGAATGCGTACAGTACGTTTCACGTGCGCCCCTTTGATAAATATGTATCGTCGCTCAACTTTACTGCCCGTGTCCCCGACATTTTTTATGTAAAAGTAATGAGACGAACGAGACGCTCTTCTGATGGTAAGAGTTAACATGACAATGACCATTGCAGCGATACACAGAACATTGAGTACCAAAACAAAGTCCAGGGCATCGTTGCTTTGGCGCTCATTACTTTGAGACTTTCGATGGTTTGTCTCAACAGCCCTGTAATTTCACTAGCTGTAGTACCCTTCAAACCGCAACATAGTAATGTTAACACACAACTGTTTGGCGGCAGGATATCTGGTATTGCGGTGGTGCCGTTGCAATGTGAGGTAGGTGTTATCTCTAACACCCCCGAAAGAGTCTTGTTCATCTCTTTACGATAAAAAATATTAAGAATAAAATATTTGATACTACGTCGTGTCTGCTTCGATCCCTGCATTCGAGAGTCCATAGTACCTCACTTCAGGACTCAGCTGATAAATGGTTCGACTTTGATCGATGCACGTTACATGTAACCAATACATAACCGGTTCAGTGGAAACCGAAACACCTGTAACGCAAACGTGCGTGTTTGATAGATCATTTCCGGGGAATCGCTCTGACCTCCGAGGATTAACCTATTTCCGAATGGGCTTCTTTCGCTTTCGATAAGTTTTTCGATTTCTCTATCACATTTTTTTTTTGTGTACAACAAACTGGGCCATGTATCTATTTCTAATACATAAAAGAGTATTTACATATATTATATAGAGTATTTTTTATTTTACATTAGGTACATGACATGTAGGTAAATACAAGTTTATAGATTACATTATTTACCATACATCACAGCCAAAAATTCATCTAGCGTTAAAAACGATTATAAAGTATATTAAACGACTTCTGAAGAGGAAGAGGTGCTCAACAAAAAGCGGCTCCCAATACATATCGTTATGTTTTTTAATTGCATGTTGGCATCGAGATAATCATTTCTCGCGATTTTAACTCGAATTCCGCCGCATAACGTAAACATTGTGAGGAAACCATAGCATTGTAGTAGAGTACCTACTTACTAGTACTCGGCTGGCTAGCTACCACCCTCAAGTTGAAAATCTGCCGCCAAGCACCTATCAGTGTGTACTGGCAGCCTCACTTGACATCCAGTTCCATTCCAGGCTAGATTTGCTTTACCATCTTCGACTACACCGTCACTTAACATCAAATGAGCTGTGGTCAAACACCTAACACGTCAAACAAAAAAAAAGAAAACGTGGCCTCACGTGCTCGTATGCTCAGATAATAAGGGCCATGTAAATAAATAATAATTTATACAGCTTAAAGAACTGAATTTTTTTATTTAATTTTTTTTTAGTTTATGAAGACTAGATAGCAGATCTTATAGCGACAAAATAACAAACGCGTAGGTCAGTAATTATAAAAAATAAAGTAGTGTGTGAATGTGTTTTTTTTTAATATTATTTATTTTAATTTGTTTTGTTGTGAACTGATTTGCGATGAGTCTGAAATAAATTGTTTTGTGTTTGAATTTCTTAAAAAATTGCGATTTCCGTCGAATTCTATGAACCAAGAAAAGTTAGTTTCACAGGAGAAGTTGTTCAAATATTCTTTTTGGCTTAGGACATACCAAGCATAATTATAATAAATCAGTATAAAACAAAACAGAAAATGTTCTATTTCATTCGTATTTAGAACTAAAGAATAGGAGGCTAACATAAATATCTACATCATTTAAGCCCGTATTTATAGCCTAGCAACAGAGAAAACTTTTGTTACTGCTGTCGTTAATGTTTCAACATTTGCAATGATACATATCATCGGCTTGTGATACCATGTACCTATCTGCCGTTTATCTTGCCCTCGGGTGTATTTTCGTTCTCATACGTCGGGGATACAGACTAACGAATTGTCAGAAATATTTTGTGTTATTATTGAGTATCATTTAGAACGAATGACAACTCTTGAGAGCGCCGTGCTGTTTGATTTGTTGGCGATGAAAAAGGTTTTTTTGGCCTTGAACACCGCCGCAAGTTTCAATTGTTTTACAGGGATGATTTCGCTTTTGTGCTGTTTGAAGTTGTACTTCCATCCCGTTTTACAATAGCACAAGTAGAACGACTGCCCATTAACACCAATGTATGACGGGATTTTATTTTTTTTTGTAATACAGATATGTCCGCGTTTAACCACCAACTCGCCTAATGGTAAGCGCAGATGTGGTCGAAGATGAAGATGAATTCTTTTGAAATGCCGCAAATGTTTTAATAATAAATAAATAAATATCGTAGGACATTACACACAGCGCCATCTGACCCCAAACTAAGCAAAGTTTGTACTATGACAAACAGAAAAGTGATAAAATACTTAAATACTTTTTTTTTGTAAATACATACTTATAATACATACAGTAGGTACACCCAGACACAAAACAAACATCGATGTTAGTCACACAAATGTTAGTCCTGAGTGGGAATCGAACCCACGCCCTTCAGCTATTGAAGCAGACATACTACCAATGATCCAACAGGGCTTTCAAAGGAACCCCGCATAAGTAAAATAAAAATGCATAAATGTTTCATAAAAATCTGCTTGATACACTTGAAATGGTCGCCTGCACCTAATGCCTGCATTAAATAAATAATGACTCTAAAGAAACTTTGTTCGATATAAATGAATATTAGAGCTGCAGTAAATGTTCGAGCTAACTTCTGTTCCTCTCTACCGAGCAACTTTTGTAAGCGGCCTGAGAGTGGTGCTAGACTAATCCAACTCCATACTCACTAAGCATCTGGTCGTCACACAAATGATGTTTTGTAGAGAGGTCAAGCTTGTGTCAACTGTATGCTTAAGTCTTGAGTCAACTGTATGCTAAAGTCTTAAGTAGTCTTGAGTCAACTAAATTTTTGCATGAAACCGTAAAATCACAAAAGGGAAATAATAAAAAAAAAATTATAATTACTAGTAAGTAATTATAATAATTTTGTTTTTTTTGACATTTTAACATAATTGTTTTATATGTGACATATTATTTCATTGACATTTTCATTTTATTGACATATGTTATGATTTTGATATTTTTAAATATGAATGGAAGAATGACATGTAACTGTGGTGTTATTAATAAAAGATTTGTATTTGCGGTAATTATCGATTAAAGTCAACATATATAAAAAAATGTATCAAAAAAAGTAGATACATGACATTCGTACATTATCGTTGTGTAACATATGTGTGAATCTGAAACTAAACTAAGTTGTAGACCTTCTTAGCAAGAGGTCTTCAGGGAATGTTCACCGCAGTATCAGACATTCTGCGGCCAAGCAGTAATGTGTAGAGTACTCCACTCTTTAAACCAGCAACCTTTTGTAGCAATGATAGCTCAGTGGTTAGCGCGGTAGGTTCGCATGCCGAAGGGCGTGGGTTCAAACCCCAACAATGAGCTTGAGCTGCCGGTGAAGGAAAACATCGTAAGGAAACCATAGCATGGTGGTAGGGTACTTTCTAGTACTCGGCTGGCTAGCTACCACCCTCTAGTTGAAAATCTGCCACCAAGCATCTAACGGTGTGTTCCGGCAGCCTCACTTGAGAGCCAGTTCCATTCCAGGCTAGGTGTGCTTTACCATCTTCGACCACACCTTCACTTAACATCAGGTGAGCTGTGGTCAAACACCTGGCCTGTCAACCATTAATAAAAAAAAAACCGAGCTTGCAAAATTACGGAACTCGGTGTAGTCATTAGTATTATAAAAACTTTTTTTTTTTGTTATAATAAATAGCTTGCGTTTAACCGCCATCCCGCGATCCTTGATGTTAAGCGAATATGCGGTCTACGGTGGAGCACGCTTGCCTAGAAGAATCTGATTCACTCGCGACTTGAAGGAACCCTGACTGTATTCATTCATTTATATAGCTAAGATAGATAGTTTCAACAGTCATAATTATAAATGATTGTTTATTATCATCTTGAACCATGACAACGTAAATATGCACTATATCTAAAAAAAATGTGTATCCATAAAGAGGCTTTCTTAGTTATTTGGCTGAATTCCAAGCACATGCTGATATGCATAAAATAGCTATAAATTTCCATGTGTTAAGTATTAATACGAACGCATAGAGATCTGATATTCGTATTTATTCGTATACGAATGGCATTTATCGATAACACTCCGATATAGGGATGAGCTACCTATGTGTCGCCACAGTTTTTTCTTTGTTTTTAGCACTGCACTTTTTACATTTAGCCAATGTCACGTATTTAAATTTTTAGCTTCGAAGGTGGTAGCTAGACACCAAAGTACGTACCTACTTACTGGTGAGTAAAAAAAACTATAGCTTAGCCATTAAGCTATAGTTTCCTCACGATGTTTCCCTCACCGGCAGTTCAAGCTCAATGATGGGGTATAAACCCACGTCTTTTGAAAAACATAATAATTTTATTTCTCTCGACGTTAAGTTCTTTGGAACATTTGATTTTTAATTGTGATTTGAAAGTGTCTGATAGATAGTGCCTTAATAAAAGTTGTTTTTAATGATATCCAAGAATATGTGCTTCGTCTAATTCAACATTGAATATCAAGCTAAAACACAATAAATTTTTCATTCAAAGAAAACTCAGATTTCCACTTACTTTTTTTTATGAAAATACTATAATGCCTAATAAAACAGTCTCGTTTTAAATTTGACCCTCAAGGGCTGAGTCGAAAACCCTAATATAAATCTGATGAAGATAAATTTCATTTCTAACGTCACTCAGATGCGTGAGCGGTATAACTATTTAATCGCTTTGAAGATAAAAACATGATCACATTGTCTAGAATTCTGTCGTACAACTGATACGATTAAAGTTGCTTAAATTGATATCAATTTCACTGTAAATGACCGACTGGTTTCTCAGACGTCCTTGAGCATGGTTCACGACTTTTACTAGTTTGTGCAAATTTCGGACGTGCGTGCAAATATATTTATTGATGTCAATTAGGTTAACCAATAGAAATATTATTCGCGTTAACCATTTCAACAAATATAATCAAATTTAGCTTCATAATATACCAAAAATAAACATACACAACAGGCACGGACACCGATGTTTTTTTAATTTCTTAGCACATCTGTGCATTGTGCCAGAGAATCTGTGGAGTTATACCATAATACCATTAAGAGCGACGAAGTGGCCGAAGTTAAAGTAGGCAAGCTTAGAAGATACCTACTCACTCTGACCTTAAAAAGCTGTGTACTATATCCTAAAAAATTATGTTAACTTTCGTTAGATGTTTCTGATGATTTTATCATAACTGCTACTTTTGTTTAGCCGTAATTTTATTATTTTTGCAAGGCCATGAAACAAATTAAAGTTTTAAAGTAAATATCGGTTTAACACAAAATTTTGCTCGCGCTAATTATGTTTGGAATGTTAAATAGTTTTCCTTGAATATTGTTAAATATTTTAGTCAAGTTTTGGGTTTGTTTCGGAAAAGTGAACTTGGTAATACTCGGGTGCAGAGAAGCAATTTGCGAGATTTTTGTAGGTACTACACAAAAAAAAAATATTGAAAGATGTACAGCACCCCAGGCGAGAATAAATTGAAACTTGTTTTTGTCATGTGGGGGTTTTGACAGTAACACGAAAAAGACATGACTAGACTAGGCTAAGACTTATTTTGTGTCACTTTAACTGTAACTTAGACTTTTGGCATCCCCCACATTGATAAAATAAATTAACCTGCTCCTTTTTAATTGTTTATTTTTAGTCCTGTTGATAATATAATCTGTTATAATATGATAAACTCGTCACTCTTCTGAATTTTCATATTGCCCAAGTACGAAGTAACAGATTACCCTACATACTTATTTAGCTTGATTTACCTAAAATATTTGAAAATATCGAACAAGGTACTTGACACTGACAAATGTACAAAGTGCGATATCAAAAACGACGAAGAGAGATGCAATTTTAACGATTTCAGGGTCAGTAATCATTTCTTCAGTATTTTTTTTTTCGTATGTAGATTCTCGGATACGTATTATATATTACTCTGCAAATTACTTAGTTATACCATAACGTTACCAGAGCCACTTCTACATGTGACCACAAAGCTTCAATCATGCATGTTGCATCAGTTGAATTACCCATCTAAGATGTCAAAGGGATCAGCACTAAGTACTTGATAAATGATACATCGAGTACAGTTCGAGTTATAAGTTTCAAGTCTACAAAGCAGAAAGGGGTCATTGTAGACCACTACATAATATCTTTGACAAAGTTTTTTACAAAACTCGGTGTTGTAAATGTGGAAGTAACAAACTAAAATTTTAGCTTTACAGGAAACTTTTCAAATAAGTTAGTGGCTTGTCCAACAATAGGTGTACCTGACAATAGTCACCGTATCCGGGGAGCCATCGTGCCGACGTGGCTCACCATATCAGATAGTAAGTATGACAGTACGACGTGTCCCGTCCACCAGCGATTTCAGGAACCAAATCGATACCTACCGTTTATTGAGGTTAACACGTCAGTTTCCTGTCAGTTTAGTTTTAAAATAAATGGTCTGATTTTTAGGAACAATGTAACGTAAACGTATTCCATGATAAAAGTATTTATATTTACTTTCACAAGCTCCAATACCAGTTAAACTAGAACACAGTAGTGTTTACAAACACACTACAGCTTAGCGGCAGAATATCCGTTACTGTAGCAGTGGTACCAACCTAGACGACCTCCTGCGAAGGAGACACACCACCAAGTAAAAGGCAAGGTCAAGGCGTTGCTATTCTGTATTAGTATAGTTACTCGTATCAGCACAATGGTATTCAATCCAGATTATCTAACATTCCTTTATATGTAAGTAACATAAGATGAGTCTTGTTCTTCGGCTTATCTCGACGCTCGTAAAATTCCTCACTAACAAGCCCTTGGTTTAGTGGATGTCTGCCGACAAAAACGTCTTGTCTTTTCTTCAAGCGTCGAAGCAACGAGTACTTGACATATCTCGCCCGACTTTTTAAATATCGAAGACTATTACTTAGATATTTACACAAAACTACTATTTTATTATTTAAAAGAAAAAAAGGACGAAAAAATGTAGACTGTTACGAATCACATTATCGGTTATAATATTATTAATTTATTTTTTGCTATTAGCTATAGGGCCGCCACTCGTGGCACTAGCTCATGAGATTCTTTTATTTCCTGTACTTTTTTTTCTAGTTTGGTGACTACATACATAATATATTTTTTAATTTTATTCGGAATCTCACTTTGTGCATTCTGCCAGTGTCAAGTAGTCCATGTTTACCTGTGACCAGTTTAAAATCAAATGAAACAAGTCGAAATCCCAGGCAAAGTCACATAAAATGTATGTCCTTGTACAGAAATGGTGACTTTACTAGAAACTCCTAGAGGGTTAAAAAATACACGAAAAAGACATGTTTCATCACATCTTACTACTTAATTCCACGCGCGCGTGTAATTCAGCACGTTATGATGACAAGTATAAATTAACAATAATGAAAAATTAATGTGTCCCTAAGCCCGAACACGGCTAGGTCTTTAGGCTATAATTAGGCTTTATTTGGTATTTTGGTTTATAATTTATTAAGCTGTTGAACCGATTTTCATGACAATGTCTATGGGATCAAATTGAAAGTATTTTTTCTTCGTATAATTTTTGTAATTTTATTATTAATTCGGTCAATATAATATATTATGTTAATTAATTAAAAATTAAAAATATTTTTTTTATAAAAATGTACAATGATGTTACCATTAAAATAAATTTCTTTTCAACAGTTTTAAGTTTTTTAACACTACAAGACCCACAGCTAAAATCATTCGACATCGTACATACTCACCATAGACTTCCACTTTTTCCACGATTTAGACATTTTTTTACAAGGACAATACTTTTTTCTTAGGTAGCGGTACAAAATTCTTTTACATCGGTTGTATAGTCCAAGTTCTATTGTAAAGGATTAAATGATCTTTCGATTTGATGGCATACATCCGTGATCAACGAAAATGAGTATGTTTTATTCAATAAAAAAAACATACTTTAACCCCTAAATGCAGGAAAATGATTTCGCCACGGTTTCACCAAAACCATCTCTTATTGGCATAAACTTGTACATTATTGTATAATCAAGATCTCCAGTTGTAAATGCATCTTAAACAAAACATCATTGATAAAGTTAACGACACGTCTTTGTGAGCTGATATCTTTTTACAGCTCAGAAGCGCAATATGTTACGCTTTATTTACTGCTGGCAATAAATTTACTTTTATGACTGTCTTATTTTCACAAGAAAAGGTGGTGGAACCTCAGTCATTGGAATTTTCCTTTTTTATTCGATGCCGTAGACCCGTCGATAAACAATTTTATTGGTGTTTTGTAAGGATCCTTGGTTTCTCACTGTGCTTGTACTCTGGAGATGCTTACAAGGGATATCTTACAAGTTACGATCAAAGACATGTTCTCGCGGGCAGGTGGTTGGCCTCTTCTAAAGTCTTTCAAACTTTATGTGAGTCGATACCAAAAAGTTTTTTGATCTTTATTTTTGAGTTCGCAATTTTTGTGCATTCTGCCAGTGTCGCTCACATTGTAAAGTATCTCGTGATAAAATCAAGTGAAATAAATCTTAATCACAGTAAAGTCCAGTCATGTGGTCAATGTAAGTAGTGGTGATTTTTTTTTAAATGCTTCAACGGAATTTGGAAACAATATATTTCACCACAATACCCTATGCCCTAACTTGTGCTTTTAATTCGGCACTTTGTGAATAAAATATAAACACATGAAAAAGTTTTGAAAAATAATAGTGACATGATTTTGCCGCATCCCGCCAAAACTTTCTAAGATTAATTCGCTACTAGTGACTATGTGAAAGTTTGTGTGGAAATTTCTACTATATCAGTTTTTTACGAGATAATGGACTTGCTTTCTAGTTTTAATTTCATCACATTTTTTAATTCATAGCATAACTTAGACGAAATACAAAATTATACATATTAATTATGGTTTGTATAATAAGCCTATGCGTATTCTAGAGATATTTATTTAAATAATCACAAGTCTTTATATCCTCCACACGAGGCATCATCCTCAGGAAGCGTTGACTCAACAAGCGCTTGGCCAAGAATTAATTTTGGATTTAAGGAATTTTTCAATAAATATGTATTGTAAAACTGTCGTCAAGTTAGATCATTATTTATTTGAAATAAAACCTCGTATCTGTTGTAACCAAAATTACCTCAATCAATTATATTATCAAAAATACCTTTAAAATGGAAATACACTAAAAATATATCCAAAATGAACTTCCGCAAAGTAACGCCTGAATCAATCAAAACCAATTTTGTCAACGAGACTTTATTTAGACGTTTAGGTATGTACATTTGTAAATTGTACATTCGTGATAACACCACGTCAACTGTCTATTAATTTTCAACCACTACACCATTATTTCTAATATACATAGACACTTAACTATTCCCGCACCTTACATTAGTTGATGGGCAACTTATGTGGAATATATTTACTCATTATTTAGGTGAAAACTAGGCTAATAGGTCTCGGTAAAACTTTCTAAGCGTGTAAAGTTATTAAATATAAGTATATTTGGTTTACCGTCTAGGTGTATAACCACAGCTCATCTGATGTTATTTTTATGTTTCATCATCATCATCATCATCATTTCAGCCGTAGGACGTCCACTGCTGGGCATAGGCCTCCCCCATTGACTTCCATAAAGACCGGTTGGAAGCGGCCCGCATCCAGCGCGTTCCTGCGGTCTTTACTAGGTCGTCTGTCCACCTTGTGGGTGGACGTCCTACGCTGCGCTTGCCGGTCCGTAGTATCCACTCGTGGTTTATGTTTATTTATTTATAATTATAAATATTACGTCAAGTAATCCTATACAAGAATATGCATAATTTTTAAATACAATATATTACATCTATAATAATTGTAAATTATACTCGTTCGTAAATTGTTTTAGTGTTTAATTTAGTGTTATTGTCGAAGATGGTAAACAAACCCAGTCTGGGATGGAATCTTGCTGTAATTTGAGAGCAAGCTCCACTCTAGGCTAGGTGTGCTTTACCATCGCTTAGCATCAGGTGAGCTGTGGTTAAACCTAACTTGTAAAATTAAAAAACAAAAAAAAATAATTAAGCTGTAGGAAAATTTTCAGCTTAGGAGTTAGACAGGCAATCGCTAATAAAATTTCCTACCAGCATTGTTTCCTCATAATTGTCCTGTCCTGTCCACGCTCTTTGGCGTACGATTAAAACTAATGAACGAGCTGTTACCGCATTAAATCAAAAGCAAAGATCTTCAATAGGACATTTTATATTTAGGCTTTGTTGGCAAATAAAGGCTTACCGAATATTGCAAAATTTATGGATCGATTTATAAAAAAAAAATGAGTTTCAGATTTATTTACTTACTCCACAATACATGTTTCTAATGTAAATTGACACCTATTGCGCAGATTTTTAAAGTAATCGAGTAATATCGGACGCTTGTGATTCACGAAACATTTGCATTTTATTGGAATATACTCGAATTTGCATTACAAAAGATATTGATGGGTATCGATCACAAACAAACATAAAAGGAAATGAAAATTCTAAGCTGATGGAGTGATCGGAGCTAATGTTGTTTCAGGGTTTGGAATTGATCGCCATAAATACTTCAATAAACGAAAACCTTAGTGATAATTGAAGTATTGTTTTGATTTTAGATCAAAAACAATCAAAATAGGAGTTATAAATCAAGACACAATTTATTATCGTCAACCTTCAATGTTTTGGTAGTTATTCAAATTTCTATTCTATCTTTTCTCTAAAATGAATTTTTAAAAGTAAGACACTGACCGCGATTGTTCTTTTTTCCGCTTACGGTATTACGATAGAATACACATAAATAAAAACATACATAGGCTGCTAAAATGTGTACGTTTCAAATACTAATATAAAATAATATTAAATTACCAACAATCTGCGAGGTTTTTAGCAAAATCATATTGATACTTGGAATGGAATGTTTTTTTTCACGATTTCATAGTTTCAGCTAAGTATACCCCAAACTTAGTAATCTGTATAGTCCAATGAAAATCCAGAGATATTCTATTCAATTGCTCAAATATTTAATCTGTAAACAGATTCGATTCTGTTCTTCCCAATGCAATTGTAAATTCATCGGATCGGTCGTGATTAAAGCAAATTGATGTACGTATTGCTAACAAATCCTACATTTCATGATCAGTGAATTGCAGTAGCGTATTTACTTTGGTCTTTGGCGTGTGATATAAGCACGTGATTAAATTAGTGGTGTTTCGCAAACTATTTGTACATATTTTATTTACCTATTTCAACTCTAAATTCAATGCAATCTACATTGAAAATTAAGTTTTTTTATATACTGAATCTGATTAGATAAGCATTATAAATTACTATAAAAATTGACGTGGTTGGTTGATGGTGTGGAAGTCTAATTATATCGGAAACTTGGACAATAGTTTGTTTGGAAAGACAGCCCAGTTGGTGCATCGGTAGAATGTCTGCTTCAAGACCTGAAAGGCGTGGATTCGATTCCTACTCAGGACAAAACTTTGTGGCATAAACAAAATGTTTGTTCTGTGTCTGGGTGTTCTGTATTTATTATAAGTATGAATTTACAAAAAAAAAAGTATTTAAGTATTCTATCAGTTATCTGACTTCCTTAGTACCTACAAGCTTTGCTTAGTATGGGGGATGGCGCCGTGTGTAATATCCTACGTTATTTACTTATATGTATTTATTTATTGTGTGGCCGAAACTATAGTTGGAGTTTCCGATCAATTAAACATGAGTGATCTCGCATAAATAAAATAAAAAAACATCGTAAATTGTTTGCGAAATATTCGAAATGTAAAGATGAGAAGAATAAGTTTTGGTGTCCTATATAACAGAAGACGTTATATAAGACACCGAAAAAAAGGTTTGTGACAGCTGCGAGCTTGTTTTAATAACGGACACTTCGACCATAATCGATATAGTGAATTTTTACTGAACTAAATTTACATATTGGCGCATAATTACTTACAAACATTTCGATATTTAATAAGTGAAACTAGCTTTGTGGATCTGAAATATTAATTGAGTTATATCATTTCAGGATACATTTTTTTCTCTCTTGACACGTAAAAAAAAAAAAGGCAGTAATCAAATGGCTTCCACAATGCTAATTTAATCAAAAATATGCTCAGACTTATTAATTTTTACATAAGACTTGTCCAGACCTAACTTTTTCATCGATAACGATAAAAATGTTTTTTTGGTTTTTGTATTAAATAGATACGTTCAAAATTTTTGTTGCAGTTAATCAAGGCACTAGTACGAAATAGAATTAAATACTCGTACGACTGCCAAATGAAATGTAATTATAAATAAAAAATAGACTAAAATTAGCTCTCGCAAATATTTTCATTAATGAGAGACATCGCTTCATTTGCCGTGAATTTTACCTGTCTAATTAATTTCTTGTTTCCTTAAATCAATTAGATGCAAAAAAGTAAGTAAATCCACATTGAGACATAATTACTTGAGTCGAAAGTCAACTGAAAAAAGCTCGGAAAAAAGATTTTTAGAGATAGCGCTGTCAGTCACAGCCTCATAACTTTCTACAAAATTCTTTCGAGCCAAAAACTTTGTGACCGAGAAACAGTTTCTGCGGAGCAGTTGTATTAGCTAAATTTTCTGTTGATTCCGATGCGCCGCTTTTATTCTATCATGTCTGAAATAGCTTTAGTCCAATTACTTTTTATTGTTATAAAGCGTGTGCCATATAAACCTATCTAGTACTGTCTAGTACTGCTTAGATTTTACTTCATTGGCTAATTTTATATTATGTATGTAATCTGGCTATAGTTTAATTTTTATAAAATTTTTGTATGTTCAGATGTTTGGTTGTTTTTTACTCAATCACGCCAAAACGGCACAACGGATTTGGGTAAAATTTGGCATAGACATAGCTTATTACCTGGATTAACAGACCTATACAATACTTTTTATTTAAGATTAATTTTATTTTAAAGCTTAATTTATTCATTGACTAGGATTGATAGATTGTCAATCTGACGTCTGTCAATATGACAGCTGTCAAGATATTTCTTCTTTGATTTTGGCTTCACATTTTGAGCATTTGCCAGGGCCAAGTATTTTATATTTTCAAGTTTCACAAGTTAAATAAGTTGCCATGTAGCTATAGTTATAGTTGAAATCAAGTCTTGGTCAAGTCCAGTCCAGTCATGTTTTAGTAAAGTAGTGGCGACTTTAGCTTCGATGCAGTTTTGAACGCAACATGAAAAATCATGTTTCCCCACATTATATCATTTTCCCACACTCGCGCGTCTAATTCGGCAATTTATGAATAAAACACCGCCATTTTCTCTTTCCGCGTTCCCGCCAAAATTCCGTTTAGATACTGTAACTAGGAAACTCCGTCAAATAAAACAATGTGAACTTGAACTTCCATTTAGATCTCCCTACATCTCAACGTTTTTGTAGTATGTAGGTATATGTACTAAGTACTTAAGTGTCAGTGTCAGTCGTTTTTGCCCCTTTGTCCCCTGTCTAGTCGCCTTCAAACTAAAGGCCATTACATCCTGTCCCTTTTAGCCACTAAGTACAAATGAATTCAATAATGTCCTAGGTTAGAGAAAAAACTGGGTTTGGTTATGCTACAAGACGTGTAGGTTTTGTCTTTGTACGTGAAAATTGGCTTAACCTTTTTATCGTTAGAAGTAATGAGACGAACGAGATGTCCCTTGATAGTAAATGTATAATCACAGGTAAAACCTGCCCAAAATCATTGCAGCGGTACCCACTACTTTGAAAAGTCAAGTAAAGTCACGGGCAAGCAAATATACTACCAATAAGCCAACTGCGCTGTGAATGACAATGTTTATGTATGTTAATACATAAACATTGTCATACATATACTTCGAATTTAATTCAGTTTAGTCATCATACATTGTAATTAAAATAACCAAACGGAAGCAACCTAAATACCTCCACACAATCTATTGTAATAAAATGAATGTAGTCACATAAATCCTCTTCCCCAGCTTGTAGCAACAGTGAATGCAACTCAAGAGTACAACTGCAATACGTTTTCCCAGTTTCTCTACAAGGTTATTGCACTGGCACCATATGTTGAAATATACTACACTAGCGGACGCCCCGCGGTTTCACCCGCGTAGTTACATTTGTACAAATACAAATATTTTATAGATAACACCAATGTCACTTCAAAATTTTCAATATGTCAATAAATGAGTTTTAATACACTGATTACATGTCAACACAAGGAATGTCAAAATAAATTATGTTAATATAAAAACATGTCAATGTAAAAAAAATTGTACCCATGAGGGAAAACACTCAGGCAGCAAATTCCATTGTTTAGCGTTTCTTACATCGCACTCGCATCGCATCGAATCGTAGTTTTTGGAACATCTGCCATGAAACGCTGCCGCTTTTTATAGTTGTCCGATAAAATAATGGCCATGGAGAAATTACGTCATGTAGTTATGGAGCACACTCGCCGAAATGAAGTTTTTGATGACTTTGCTAGATGTTTTCTCGGAGATTTGGTAACAACACTAAAATACATGTTCCACCGTATTATTGAAACATACGTTGTGAAAAATACTATACGGTGCAGGACTTTCCCCGTTAACGCTAAAACTTTAAATTTCACATTTGTCAAAAGTTCTACACAATTTTAAAGGAAACTCAGAGAAAAGTTTTGCCAAGAACGTGGTAAAATAATTTGAGTAATTTTCCAAAGCTAATTTTTGGATAAAAATTATGTTTAAAATTAGTAATGTAAGGTGTAATTTATGTATCATAAGTATATATTTACATAAAAAAAGTATTTAAGTATTCTGTCAGCTGTCTGGTTCCCATAGTACATGCTTTGCATAGTCTGCGGCTAGATGGCGCTGTGTCAAATGACCTCCAATATTTATTTATTTCTTATTTATTTAGTTATGTTTCATTATTCACTAATAGCTTAATTACGTGGACTAACTAGGGTAAATCAATTTTAAATGTGGTATATAACTTACTTTTTGCATTGATATCATTGCACATTACTTTGTGTGACTTAGATTTGTTATACCTGATTTATCATCAGATACTTTAACTATGGAAATATTGGCAAGATATATTACAAAGTGCGATGCTAAAAATAAAGAAAAAAAAACTCGGGAAAACAGATATTTATGTACCTAACTCTGAACACAATTTCGGCCCCACATTTTTTATGCGAAGGAAACAAATTTCCTACAAATTAACTCTCTATACCCCAATACAGCTGTGTCGTTATAATGATCCTGGTGTAAGGGACGAAGCCATTGGAACACACGGGTTCCGTGTTGTTAAGGAACCCTAATAATTTTAATTTCCATATCATATATTAAATAATTAATAACACAATTAAGTATTAATTATGTATAATTAAATGACACGTAATATAGTTAAACACTAAATATAATTAAAAAATAATAATTAATCAAATAATAATTAATAAACCCACCAGTAACCATCTTAAATAATTATTATTCAAAATATAAATATTTTTCATCAAGTTCAAGTTTGATTTTGTATCAAAGTCAAAATTTTATCCTTGTACTAGCTGAGCCCTGTAGTTTTGACCGTTGTTGGGATAAAATATAGCATAGGTATGTTTTCAAGGATATATTGCCATTACATCATAAAGAAGTTACACATGTTGATGACAGCCCCGTTGGCTCATTGGTAGTATATCTGCTTTGAGAGCTGTAGGGCGTGGGTTCGATTCCCACTCAGGGCAAACATTTTGTGAATAAACAAAAGTTTGTTCTATGTCTGGGTGTTCTGTATGTATTATAAGTATGTATTTACAACAAAAAAAAAGTATTTATGTATTCTACCAGTTATCTGACTTTCATCGCACAAGATCTGCTTAGTTTTGGGCCAGATGGCGCTGTGTGTCCTACGATATTTATTTATTTATATACAAATAAATAAATAAATATCGTAGGACTATACACACAGCGCCATCTGACCCCAAACTAAGCAGAGCTTGTATGATGGAAGTCAGATAACCAAAGAAACAAACTTTCGCTTTTACAATATTAATGAAATATGAATGATTCATAGCTACTTCCTTTATAATGGCATTCGATTCTGGAATTGTTTGGGTAATTAGGTGTTTACTACACAGTTTTTACATTTTCCTTCACAATGAAACAATCCAATCTACAAACTGGCATAAAACAGTAAATGTCTTAGAGGGCACTGCTTGCATAAATATAAATATAGAACAACAAATAAAATGTATTTAGGAGATAAATTCAAAATAAAAAATTCTTGTTAAACGGTTAACTAATCTGCGTGATTCTTTAGAAAGAAAGAAGAAAAAAATTAACAAAGAATACATTTATTTTATTACACTTAACGCTACTACACAACAATACACTAGGATATACATGATAAAAGATGACATGAATAAATAACCATAGCATAGTGGTAGGGTACTTTCTAGTACTCGGCTGGCTAGCTACCACCCTCAAGTTGAAAATCTGCCGCCAAGCATCTAACGGTGTGTTCCAGGAGCCTCACTGGAGATCCAGGTTAGTTATGTTTACCATCTTCGACCATACCATCACTTAACATCAAGTGATCTGTGGTCAAACACCAAGCCTGTCAACCATAAAAAAAAGTTGTCGCTGTTAGATAACTTTGTCAATAAGGGTAACATTTTTCGAAATTCTAAATTAATTTACTAATTTTTATTTTATGAAGTAAGTACTGAATATGGTGTATACAATGCTCTGCAGTTGAGCTGATACGAAATTATTGTTTGAATTGCGTCATCTATGCCGTACTAAATTTATATCACTGATATGAAAAGTGGAACTAAACTGAAACATTTGAGTGCGCATCCAATCGATTTTCTCTCTCACAGCAAAGCTCGTCGACCAATACAGTTCTAGTGTTTCTGTAAACTATAAACTGTACACCGACACTGGTTTTACAGCTTAGTTTTACAGATTTACGACAAAGGGAGGGACTAGAATGAAAGGCAGGACGAGCAGACGTATAAAATTTAAGACGCTGTTAGACTAAGAGACTATTTGTTTTACTCTTAGCAATTTGTGTCACATTTTAGACAGATTTTGTGGAGGCGTCTTTAAAGAAATTGCTATAGCATGAATGCATGCCACCATCATCATCAACTTCTTTGTCCCTCTACTGACTATGGGTTTCTCTCTTGTTATGCCTAGAGTGGTGATCTAGGCAAGGTGAGCGGTGCGTTGGTCGTCCAATCGCAACATGGGTAGATGTTATCGTCACCGTCCCGGGACGAACCCGCACCAGATTGCCAGAGGACCGAGGCAGATGAATACTGTTATTAAATCAAGTGGTTTGAACATTTTTTTAAAGGTTTACAGGCAATTTTTCTTTATTAATCTAATTTTTACTGTTTTATTTTACGTTTCCTTGAATTTTCACTTTCTGTAAATTTTTGTTGCTGAATTTGTAGGGAACTGCTAATATTTATTAATGACTAGCAAACCGCCCCGGTTTCGTACGGTTGCATTATATTTTATCAACTGAATACCACCTAAATTTCAGAGTTTTTAATTGCAACCTTATCGCTAAGAGAGATCTCTTTCATGCAAGCTCAGTTTGGAGAGGATTCTAAAGAGTAAGGTCAGGTCAGGTGTCAGGGTGAGCTGATAAGAAGAAGAAGAAAAAACAATATCTTAAATAATGTACATTGTACATATAAAACTACCTATATAGATTTCTGAAATATTGGTCTCGGTCTTACTTATTGATTAAGTATATATTTCTTCTACATTAAAAGACTGATCATACGGAATTCTCGTATTCAACTTGTTATGTGGTTATTAATGAATTACTAGTAACTATATGATACTAATTATGATTTTTTGTCGTTTCATTTTATTATATTGACAATATTTTTTTGGTATTGACATATTTTTTTTTATTGACGTTTGTATATTGCTATACCATATTTTGATATTTTTGTGTTGACATGACGTAATTAGTGTTTTAAAACTTATTTAATGACATATTTCAAATTTTGAAGTGACATTGGTGTTATCAATAAAATATTTGTATGCTAGCTCAGTGTGACAATTTCCTTATATGCATTTCGTGTTTTCCAGGTTTTTTCATTTGCGTGCAGTTTCAACGCTGCAAAAGATAATAAACGAAAACGTTTTAAGTATGTGTCGTCGCTTGCAATTTTCTAAAAAACTTTCAGACGCTTTACGACGCTGTTTGAAGTTGCTGCAATAAAGTGGAGAGTGTACTCTTGCTGGATTTTAAGAACGAGACAAAGATATTGCAATTGTATTGTGGAGACGTGAGGAGGCATGTACTAATAAATTATGTTGATTATTTTTCTGCTACAATATATGTATAAGTATACCTACCTAATATTGAATACATAATATAATAACTAGATTTAAAGATGACTGATGACATTTCTTTTAATTCTAACTATGTTCGCTTGTGACCACAAACTTCAATAAAGCAAACAACACGAAAAGTTATATTTTCCATATTATATCACTTTCCCACACTCGTGCTCTCAATTCGGCAGTTTATAAAAAAAAACATCAATATTTTTGTACATAAAAACTCGAAAAAACACTAGTTTTGGAAAAAATACAATGGGGCGACTCGACTCTATCCGCTTTCTCGCCAAAACTCATGGCCAGCATTCTGGTCACCTAACGCTTCCTCTAAACGTTTGGCTAGGTCCCTATATAGTCGCGAGGGATGGCGGTCAAACGCAAGCCTATCTATTATAAGAAAAAGCCTCCACAGACCTAAAGTGTAAAGAACTCTAGAACATTATCATTTTTACATGTTTTTTTAAATCCCAATCTCATTTTTAAATTCATATCCCGCCACAAAAACAATGAATGGTTACATATTTCAGGAAGGCCTATAGAGGCGCGCAAAAGGCGACGGAGCGAGGCTGATACGCAGAGAAAAGGACGCAGCCTCGATTAATTTTAAGCCGATATAAATCACCGGAATTTGGCCAGCAATGAAATTAATTTGAAAAACCCTCAAAACCAACGCAAAAAATGGTATTAATAAGTGCCTGTACATAGTGACACGAAACGATTCTACTAAGCTGATAAGAATGCATTATAATCGTTATTTTAAACTAGCTGCGCCCCGCGGTGTACAGAAAAGCATGCATATAGACAATATAGCCAACCAATCAGTAAAAAAAATAAAAAAATATATCGTTGGACATTACGCACAGCGCCATCTGACCCTAAACTAAGCAGATCTTGTGTGATGGAAGTCAGATAACTGATAGAATACATAAATACTTTTTTTTTTGTAAATGCATACTTATAGGTAATACATACAGAACACCCAGACACAGAACAAACATTTGTTGATACATAAAATGTTTGTCCTGAGCGGGAATCGAACCCACGCCCTTTAGCTCTTAAGGCAGATATGCTATCAATGAGCCAACAGGGCAGTGTGGTTCTAGATATCATAAATGACGTTTTTTATGATAGAAGACAATTTTGACCAATCAATTTCTAATCTCTCTTCTCTTCTTCTCTCTTCCTTGGCAGAGTGGTCGTGGCTGTAGATGGACAGGGTTGCGTCCCGTCGTCACCGCTGGTTCCTAGGGCTGCTACAATTTCTAATGAAGTAATATTTATAAAATTGACAATTTAATATTCACTAGGTAAAATTAATAGTTGCTAGTTTGATGTGATAAGCAAGCTATCTCATTAATGATGTGTACAATGTTTGGGTTAGCAAATTTGTAATGTATTCTTTGTTGTCATTATGTTTTATTTGTAAATCTAGGTTTGCTAATTGTTTTTGTAGGTACCAAATTTAAATAAAATAAAATAAAATATTTTTTTGTGATAACAAGATGTACTTATTGGTTACTGTGCAGTTAAGTGGAACAAAGCGAGTGTGTGTAATACTTCTTAATTAGTGATTTAAATGCTTACATTAAATCACTAATTCGATCCACATTTACGAGAGGCCCTGAAATTTTATAAAATAACAGTTTAATACAGTTTGCTGTAGTAAGTAATCCTATTTTAGTGCATGCCAGAAAGGATTTTGAAACCTTGCAATCCAATTGGGTCACTTGGTTGACGGTTCGTGTTCGAAGTATTTATAAAAAAAAGAAGTTACAAACGGTTTGTGGCTTGTTTGATTGTGATGTCGCTGCCACCACATCAATCAACAGTTGTTGTAATGGCAGTGGAATTAATTGTTGTAAAATAACGAGTTATATTTTTTTATTACACAGCACTTTGAAAAACAAAACAAAGTCCAGAGAATTGCTACTTTGGTGATCATTATTTTGAGACTAATGGTTAGTCTCGACAGCCTTGTGATTTTGATAACTGTAGAATGCTTTCTTTTAACACTTACCTATAAGTCCGCGATTAACCACCAACCCGCACTATGCTAAATCCATCAGGCGAATGCTGATGGAGGTGATTTCTAGGTGCATAATGAATGGACATAGCAGCGAGACCGCGAGTAGCATTTACAACCGAGCTCTAACGTGTGTGCAAACTTTACAATGGAGAGGTGTACTAATTTATATTGGGAACGTCTCAGCTGTAAGACCTTGAGCACAAACATAATGTCGCTTGTTAATCGGCTTTTATCGGAGACATTTTAGGGGCTGTGTAAGAATTGCACAATTTCTTGCCCCTTTCTACTGCCAGACGGCTAGACAGATGCAGTTAAAGCGCCATCCGTAATTTGTAGACGATCCCCACGCACTAAGAGCTTTAATTCTACGTTTCTCATACGGACAGTGAGTATGTGGAAAGCTCTGCCATATTGTGAATTTTCCAAAAGGGTGAAAATTTTCCAAAAATCATTTGGGTGTCTACGAATAAAAGAGTTTTCTTCTAGTCAAGCCTACTTCCTAGACTGCATTAGGTAATACTAACATCGGCTGTGGTTTTTACCACAGCCGATGTAGTTAAACCAATTTATGAAATTGATAAGATACAATGTTGCATAATCTTAAAACAGATTCGTTGAACTTCACATTTTTTTAAGAAGAAATAAAAATATTGGAAAAAAGGGGAATGTGTCGTCGTGAGCTGCAATATAAAATCGTCGATATCAGTTTAAAGGCACCGAGAAAAATCACTTTAGCCATTGAGAGCAGTCAAAGTCGCTTATCAAAGAACGGCCGGTGGCAGGAAACGAGCGTCGCTCCCAAACCGGTATCGGGGCTGGTACTTCAACTTACAAGTTTGTATGAAACGTGTGGCGAGTGATGAAATATGTTTTTTTATTACTAAAAATGCTTAGGGTTGACCGCTAACATGCTATTTGCCTTTATGCAGGCAAATAAAAAAAAACCAACCAAATAAATACAGTGAACTTTTTGTACAATATAACATAGTAAATTTTGTATAATTATACAAATTACAAAAAGTATATCAAAATAGTTTATCCATAATTGCTCTATTAGCGGAAAAATTATTCAAGTGTACGCACTACGTATGTATTTTTGAAAAGTATATCTAAGTTTTAGGTCTATCGGGTTTTATGAATGATTTTTATCGCACTTTGTGAATTTTGCTTGTATTAAAATTAAAATAAAGTGAAGTACAAGACTAGTACTACATTTAGGAAGTTTTTAAGGCAAGAGTGAATAGATTTCTTCTAGGTCAGCGTGCTCCATCCTCGGTCATACCATCGCTTTCCATCAGGCGAGTTGGTGGCCAACGTAGATCTATTAATAATAAAAGGAAAAGAAATATATAAATTCAAAAGTAATTAACTTTTGTGGTGACATTACTAGAAGCTACAAACATAAAACGGGAGCTTATTCTTAATATAAAAAAAAATACTCCTCAAAAGTTTCAGAAGCAACATGAAAATACAAAATTGTTTTAGAAGTTTTTTATATAATGATGACAATGAATAGGTATTGAACTGAAATAAAAAAGATTTCAAATCTTAATCCATTATGCGTGGTTATAAAATTTTTATGATTTAATAATAAAAGCATAATTTATGTATGTTTGAACATTATCTAGTGTCTTGTAAAAAAAACATTTATTCAGATAGGATAAGCAGTCCTTGAGCTTCGTTCGCTAGATCGGGTAAAATCGCTTACGCGAACGTCAACGCCATCGCAAAACCTAATCTTGCAAAGATCAGCGATATATTACAATGCTTCCTATTTTCTATAAAGCTGTCTACATAGTGAAGCTAACGGTCCAGTGGCACAACTCGATACCGGTGGAACAGCACGAGGGTTTAACTTCCAGCAGCTTTGCCAGGACGGTACATGAGCTCCTGTACCTTCAGGTATGAGTGATTTTAAAACTACTGCTTTATTTCATTTATGTTCTTTTTGTCATGTCATTCTGATATATTGACATATTTTATATTGACAGTATTTTTATATTGACAATATTTTTTTATATTAACATGTTTGGATATTGACATACCTTATTTTGACATGTAATCAGTGTTTTAAAACCCATTTAATGACATCATTAAAATTTTGAAGTGACTTGTAACATTGGTGTTATCAATAAATTATTTGTATTTGTATTTATTTATATAGTTTACCACGGAGCACGCTTACTGAGAAGAAACCTGTTCTGTACTAGCGATGCGACCCGCCCCGGCTATTGTACGGGCATACAAACTTTCCGAAAAAAAAACTGTAATCGATCGTGGAAACTTTATCAAAATCCGTTGCGTGATTTAGTAAGCGGAAAATATATTTTTTTTACTATCTATAAATTTGAACACACATGCCTTAACAATGAGTTTCACCTACCGGGGAAGGAAAAGATAGTAAGGTAACTATAGCATGGTGGTAGGCACTTTCTCGGCTGGATAGCTACCACAAGTTGAAAACCTGCCGCCAAAGCACCTAACGGTGTGTTTCGGCAACCTTACTTGAGGGCTAATTCCATTCCAAGCTAGGTGTTTCTACCATCTCCAACAACACCGGCACATAACATCAGATAAGCTGTGTTGAAAAACTTAGCCTGTCAACCATAAAAAAATCTAAAAGGGCTAAAAGAGCCGGAGAACATTCGCAGTGAACCCGCTGACAAAATTTTGTTTTAAAATGTACTCAACCGGGTCTAGCGGCTGGGATCAGTGCCTAATACTATCCAGCCATAGAAAACTAATCAAAGCAATGAAGTGGAAAATATACTCTCAATCTCTCCCAATGATTGGAATTAAGAATGGAAAAAATTCACAAGCATGTACTAAGTACTTGTAAGTTTCCGTATTATATTATACATATATATATTTTGATTTTCATTTAGTTGTAAAGTAAAAAAACTGTAACGTATTTTCTAAAATACCGTTAAAGTTATAATTTCCACCTAACAATCCAAACAAAGGTAATGATCCAATATTTTTCTTACAAAGTAAAAGTAATTTCAAACCATTAGAGAAATGGATCGATGCTTGAAGATTAGACCCAATTAAAGTCACAAAATGACAAAAAAATTAACTGTCATTATCTTCCTTGGAGACGTTTCAAAACGCTCGTTTCCAAAAATGGCAACGAAGTATAAAAACCGGTTATAATGCGAACGTTTCTTTCATTAAAGAAAATGAAATTTTAAGTTGCTGAGACGGTTATCTAAAAATAATATAATTCGATATTGCGACCGTAAGAATTCTGATATTGGTACATTTATATCACCAGGGCGGGTTACACATAATAGTTATGTATTTCTTTTGTTAACTGATAGATAAAAAAAATCGTATTGCTACAGTTTTTTTTATTGCAAGTATGCTTGCGTTTGACTGCAATCTCGCCTGATTGCGCTTTCTAGGAGAAACCAATTCACACGCAAATTACTTGCTATTGGCCAGCTACCACTTTTCAGTTGAAAATTTATTTAAATTAAATACAATACAAAATTAAATGTGAAACATTAGGCCAAGTAAAGATAGAACAAATCACGCTACCTTTTGTCCCCATCCCTGTAACGCGATGGACCCGGCCCCCTCGAATGCTAGTAGTAATACTATTAGAACCCTTTAAAAATTACCCAAACTCTTAGTTATATCTAATTACCTAAAATATAATAACGGTCCCAAACTTTGAAATATAATTTTCAGCCTTATCTACAACTTGTTAAGCAGGCCCTTAAAATTTCATCCCGGCCGCAGCCTACGTCACTTTATATAGGTAAAGTGGATTTCACCAGTCGATATTTATTTGATTGGCAATCCCGACCGGGCTCGTCCTTTGAAAATGTCGTCTATGGAATATTCTTCTTAAGAATTTGTCGATTGAAAATGGGATAAAAATTTGTTTGCAATCAGTTTCTTGTCGACACTTTGGGTAGTTTGCCATTCTGTTTAAAAGTTAGGGAAGTTATTGGTTTCCGAAGGTTGAGAATACGTTAAAACTCATGCTGGATCTTTTTTTTAAACTTTCTAGTACTAAGTTGGCTAGCTACCACCCTAAGGTTTTTTTTTTAAATCTGCCGCCAAACACCGTTGTGTTCCGGCTGCCTCAATTGAAAGCCAGTTCCATTCCAGAATAGGTGTGCTTATCTGACGCTTAAAATCAAGTGAACTGAGAGTTTTGGCGGGAACGCGGGAAGAGTCGTGTCGCTCCGTTGTATTTTTTTTCCAAAACTAGTGTTTTGTCGAGTGTTTATGCATAAAAATGGTGGTGTTTTATTCATAAAGTGCCGAATTACAAGCGCGAGTGTGGGAAAATGATATAATGTGGTGAAACATGAGTTTTCGTGTTGCTTCCAAAACTCCATCGAAGCTTTAGTAAAGTTGCCACTACTTTACTAACGCATGACTGGAATTAACTGACACGAACTGGACTTGACAAAGACGACTTTGACGATAACTATAGCTAAGATACAGCAGAAATAACACTTAAGACAAGGCAGTATGGCTCTATAGCTTTAGCCTGCCCGAAGGGGCAAATTAATTTAAAAAAAAAATCAAGTGAACTGATGTCAGTTATCAAACTTTATTAACGTAGAATGTTATACGAATAATATTAAATTATGTTTAGATAGAAACACTGTCGCTTCTTATTTCATAGTCATACCATGATATATTTAAATGATTAAGCTAAGTGATTTTTCCAGTTAGCTAGCTCGAAAAATATGAAATTGTCTGGAGCACGCATCGCATGCACTGAAACAATTTCAAATATTCACGACGAATTATACTAAAATTATAATACGAATTCTAGATATACTCGTGGGTACTTTTTGTTTTGTTTTTGGCATCGCACTTTGTACATTTAACCAGACAAGTATTTCAATATTTTCAAGTTCTTTTGAAAAGTCTATTGGAATAGCTGAGCCTGAGTCACAGTCAGAGGCACGCAAAGTAAATTCCGCTAGTCCAATCCATGCCTTAGTAAAATAGTGGGGACTTTACCGAATTTCTCTAAGAGTTTTGGAATAGTTGAGTATAATTTCGCATTTTATGATTAAAACACCACAAATAACTTTTAATTGGCCTTCTATTCTAATTTATTAAACTGTATCGTGTGTACTTAGCTGTAAGTTTTTTCTTCTAGAATAAAAATAAACAGTTGAAAAATAATACATAACTGGGTTGGTCACGAACCAAACCTAATGTTTCCAGTTGACAGCTTGACAGTTAACAAAAAAGAAAATGAATATAATCACAAACAGCCTACGTATTTTTATTTCAAATACCCTACAACAAATTTCCCGTTTAAAAATCCTATATTATTATTTTCTACTATTGCTCTATTGTGATCAGAGGCAATTTTGCCATCAAAAATAAAGGCGTGTATTCGAAGTAGTTACAAAAAAATTAAAAGGGTTTAAGGTTTAAAGAACTTTATTATCATCGAAGACATTACTGTCACTGTCACAAATTTGGAGGCAAAAGATGAACTAGGCCCGTTCAACGCACTAATATCCAAATTTATTTAAAATAATATCCATTTATCAATTTAAAATAATTTATCCTTACCTAGTTTTTCTGTGTACAAAATGAAAGTGACTAGAAGCAGAATAACTTGGCCGATAACTAAAAGTACGTACATACTTAACCAAAAACAAAAAAAAAAAAACAAATTCGACTACAAAGAGGTCCCTCAATCCCTGTTGGAATCTGTTTTCATTACGTGATGCGAGGTTCTCTGTTACCACGTGGTGTGGTTTTTTTTTCTTATTCCTCCGAGGAGGACTTGGCGTCGCACTTTCTGTGCATTTGCCAGTGTCAAGTATGGTGTCATTTGGAAGAAACGAAATTCTCTTAAAAAGAAACGCCATCTATTGACTTGATGTTACAACAAAGTGACATATGTAACACTAAAATAATAATTTGAAACACGTAGGTAGATACTATTGTGAAATCATAATCAAAATACAAGAAAATAATCAAAAGGATAGAATGATGGCGTAATACCGTTTTTCTTTGTTTTTGGCGTCGCACTTTCTGCATCTGCCAGTATTGTTGTTCCATAATTCTTTATAAAAAAATTAGCTATATCAACATAGCTCCACGTATTCCTTACCTTAAACATAATACCATTGTCGTCGTACATGAAAGGAATTTGGCATAAATAACTCTAGCTAGAAAAGCAGCGATATTTCATAATATGTGCATTAGTGAAACTGAGGCCACATTTGCATTTAGATATGTGTTACTAAACGTTACCCTGAGGGTAATGGCCGCTTATTTTAGCGGCAAACTGTCATCACGAGCTCCAAAACTGAAGAGAGTTTAACTAATGAGTGCTGTATTTTGAGTCCATATTTACATTGTTATTTCCATTTAATTAATATTTGCTGTATTTTGAGTCTCTATTTTCATAATCTTTTTGCATTTTAAATTGATATCTTATTTGAATTTTTTTTATCGTTTACTTCAATCGTCTATTTTATTTTTTTGTTAAGTTTGTTGTTTGTTGTTTGTTCACCTGATGTTGAATGACGGTCGAAGATGGTAATCATACCTAGCCTGGAATGCAACTGGTTCTCAAGTGAGGCTACCTGATTACATCTTAAAAAATAAAGTTAAACAGTGATAATATATTGTCATCAGAATTAAATGCGTGTATCAAATATCAGATAAATCTGTCAACAGGAAGGAGGAAATATTTCAATGACTAAATTTGACCCACAAACATCAACAACAACAAACAGGACAAGCTAAATAAACCCGTTTAAAAAACAAATAACAAACACGCCACTTGTTAAAAATAAAATTGCCAATAAGATATTTTCGACCCTAAGTTTAGCAATTACATTAAAACCATAAATAAATCTTTGACCAGTTGATTAAGACCCAACTGACACTTGTATAGGTATATAATATAATTATGTATATTGCATCTGGATGAAACATCCCGTCATTTGATTTTATTAATAGTAATAATTGTATTAATTAATAGTAATAAATGCACTGCATGGTCCTGTGAGTCAGTGCACAAGAAAGACGTCCATCCACGAAGAATGGCGACGGATAGTCAGGCAAGCCACCATCGGCACCGGAACGAATGACCATGGCCACTCTATCGTTATAGTAATAATGAAACATAATAAATTGTGCCCTTTCGGAGTGCTCATCTGCAAAGTGCAGTGCTTTGCGGATGAGCCCTCTCATCCTACTCGTCTCGGTATGCTTAGTGAACTTGCATTTATTTCTTTTTACATATATTTTTAAAACTAGCTGCGCCCCGCGGTGTTACCTGCTAAATATTTGCCTATGTATTAATCCAGTGTCTCTGCAATCTCCATACCAAATTTCATCCAAATCCGTTGTGTAATTTTTGCGTGAGAGGGTAACAAACATCCATCCATACATTCGTACTCACATACTATCGCATCTGTAATATTAGTAGGATTACAATCCAGTCTTAGAATGTAAAAGCAGATATGTTTGTACCATTCGATTGTACTTTGTTTTTTTTGTATCTAAAATGAATAAAATAAAAGTGAGCTGTCGATGACTAGCACATGACACAAAGCGCCGAGGTGGAACACTCCAGGGTTTTGCTGAGTTGGCCGCTGCACATAACCTTACCATCAAGTATATTCCCCGGATAAAAAATAAATAAATAGGCGTCTCTACAAGCTTTTACAACAATAAAATGCCCAAGACATGAATCGAAAGCAAGTTCCCAGCATTGACTTCCTACACATTTTATGGTTATTGGCCCACAAAGCCAATGCTGTACGCACAATACGCGCAAATAAAACTCTGAAATGGTATCATGCACAGACCTTCATGACATGAAAAGCGCTGGGAGACACGCATCGCGCGCTAATGTTATTTACATGAATATTACGGGGTGTGGATGCGATATACCCACCGAATAATATCGCATGTATCGGTTATGTGTTACGGGGGAGTTTTAACAAGAATTTTCGAACATTTTTACAGACCTGATAATCGCAAATTGGATTTAATCTTCTCGTGCAAGTATACAAACATTTTTGTTGAAGTTACAGGTACTTTTGAGTTAGTATATTTGTCGTTCTGGAGTGGAGACCACGGACCGGCAAGCGCAGCGTAGGATGTCCACCCAGAAGGTGGACAGTCGACCTTGTAAAGACCGCAGGAACGCGCTGGATGCGGGCCGCTTCCAACCAGTCCAGTAGTGGACGTCTTATGGTTGAAATGATGATGATGATGATGATATGTTAATGATAAAGACGCATACGTATCAATACAATAGAATGTTATAATTATTATTTATTGACAATAGAAATGGTCTTCCTTCGTTTTATTTTTCTATGGGATTTCGGGTCAGTCCTGTTTTCACGAATTCTTTACGCTGTGCTAATTAAATAATATTACTAAATGTGAAAGTGTGTTTGTTTTTTACTCAATCACGTAAAAACGGCTAAACAGACCACCTTGTGTGTGTAGGTACATCCTACGCTGAAACATGTGAAATATGCTTATTGTTAGGTTTTATAGTATTTTTTTCAACGTTTTAAATTCTGGGTAAATAAAACAGATAGAACCACTGAAGGGGAAAACCGACGGGTGGAACTAATAAGTATTTATACTGTAACTCTTGCTCAGCACAAAGTTGAATTAAAGACTTTGCTGTGTCCCGCCTTGCACTTGGCATCGGCTCGTAAATCACTGACACTGTACATGAAAGAATGTAACAAACATTTCTTTTACGGATCATTTACTTAGAAAATTAACGTTGGATTATAAATACCTACTCATGTATAGCGTTTTCGCTTACTCATGATATTCTGCACTTAACGTGCTTTGTACAAATTTCCAGTAAATCTTGGCACGTGAGCTCTTATTGCCATTTAAGTTACGATACGAGTTATTAGTTAGTAGGCAAGTCTTCAATCAGTGCGTTCTACTGTCATGACCTACGGAACCGAAACGTAGACACTCACAGCGGGAATGGTCCGTAAGTTCAAAGTCGCTCAGCGAGCTACGGAAAGAGCTATGCTCGGCATTTCTCTGCAATCGTATCTGGAACGAAGTAATTCGCCAGAGAACTAAAATCACAGACATAGCTCAGCGTATTAGCAAGCTGAAGTGGCAGCAAGCTGGACATATCTGTCGCCAGAACCGATAACCGCTGGGGTAGACGTGTTCTAGAGTGGTGACCGTGACAGCTGGCAGTGGATGGAAGCGAAAAGGCGAAGAGAGGGCTGAGCGGCGTGTCTTGGGAGAGGCCTATGTCCAGCAGTGGACTTCGATAGGTTGATGATGATGATGAGTTAAGTTAGGAAAAGGAAATTTTTTTAGTCAAGAATTAAAATTAAAAAACATATATTCTAGACAAATTTTTGACAGCCCCGTTGGCTCATTGGTAGTATATCTGCCTTGAGTTCTGTAGGGCGTGGGTTCGATTCCCACTCAGGGCAAACATTTTGTGAATAAACAAATGTTTGTTCTGTGTCTGGGTGTTCTGTATGTATTATAAGTATGTATTTACAAAAAAAAAAGTATTTCTGTATTCTATCAGTTATCTGACTTCCATCACACAAGCTCTGCTTAGTTTGGGGCCAGATGGCGCTGTGTGTATAGTCCTACGATATTTATTTATTTATTTAAATCCTCAGACAAGGGGTAATGGTTAGATAGGTAAAACTTCTACTTTATAAGAAATACTAGTTCTTTTAAGTCGCTGGTAAGGTCACGTGTCACAACTAGTGTGGAATGAAACATCTTGCCAATATGACGAAGTGGCGACTGGAAATTTGAGTTTCTGGATCACTGCCCTCGGTATCTCGGAAAATTGACTTTTTCTCACTGAAATGGTAATGTTTCTGCCTGAGTTTGTTTTTATTCATAGAGGGACAATTTCACCGGAAACTTGGTTTTTATATATATAAGCAGCTACCTGGAAACATCTAGAAATATGTCATGATAATTTTCATCAGTGACATATTCATTTTATTTACTTTTACTTGCCGTCGTATAAACGAAAGAAACTGATTTCGATGAAATTCTTTGTGGATGTTTGAGTGGGCTTGGACTCTGGCTGATTTTATTGTACCGAGTATTCAGCTGCTAGATTACTATACAAGTCAAATGGTGTTTGTAAATAAGCACATAACTTGACAGCGGCTGTAGGTACCGATTTAGCTGATTATGTTTTTTAAAATGATCATGATACTTCAAATGAGGTTTATATAGGTATGTATGATCTTTGTCCTTTGTAAGTACAAAGACGAGCGCTATCGCACAAGCTATGAACTAATAGGCATTTAGCTAATTGATTTAATAATGCATAAATTTTTAATTTAAAAAAATCGAGTAATAGTTGTAAATACATAACAAAAAGAAAATAAAATACATGTTGAATTCAAAACCTTCCTTCTTTTTATCAGTTAAAAAGAACGAACCGTTCCAACTTATGCTTTTTTCAATGCCATGGAATTCACTTGAAAAATCTTTATGTGACTATTTTATCACTCAGATTAATACTTGTTTGATTTTGTGAGAATTGTTTTGCTCTTGTACTCTTGAAATAATTTTGATATATAACTGTGTGTTTGTTTGTATTATATTAATTCTCTAAAACTCTGTAATGATGAGGCTCTGCGTACATAATGTTAGTTTGTACAGTTAAATACCACATACAAACAAACAAAGTGCTAAGTAACCAAAACTAACAGCGCGGCAGCGGGGTAAAGCGGTGGTTAAGTTCACTCATATATATATACATTTTGGAGGGTTTTTTTAATATTTAAAAACTACAAAAAAAAAACGAAAAACTTTCAAGTCGCTTGTTGTTACAAGGAGCATGAAAGTGTTTTTTGTGTTCCAAGCCTTTGTGTAGTAAAATATTTTATATGGTAGATCTCCTTAGTTTATCCTTGTACCTCCTTAATTAGAATGTATAGGTGGGTACCACTGAAGTACAAGATATTCTGTCGCCAAGCAGTAGTGTGTAAATTATGTAATTATTGTATTAATATTTTATAAGCAATTTTACATGTTTTTTAAAGGGTCTGTTTATCCTAAAATAAATGAATACCACATTATTTTTGTACTACCAGGAGACACTGATCAGAATGTTGGCATCTACTTTGGTCAAAAGCTTAGCATTGCCATCCAGCGTGGCAATTCTGTCAGCATTCTGGCCACATATCCCTCCTCTGACGGACTTTTAGATTAAGTTTTTTATACAAAAATAGTATTAATTTAGGAGACACTCACACTGGAAATTGTACTTTTTTATTTTTAAATGGACAATAAAGATATTGTGAAATTGTAAAGTGTGTAAACATTACTGTATTTCGGTTTGAATAGCATAGCAAATTTACAGAGCTATTGACGACACAAATAAAATTAAATGTCTAAAAGCCATAACAATGGTGCTCTAAACTTAAAATACATGTACTTATAAAACAAATAAAAATATATTTTTTTTTTCTTTTTTTTACAATATCGTAGGACATTACACACTTACACACAGCGCCATCTGACCCCAAACTAAGCAAAGCTTGTACTATGGAAGTCAGATAACTGAGAATACTTAAATTCACATTTTTTTTGTAAAAAAAATACTTTGTAAAATTAAGTTGTATTATTTGGTTTCAAAAGTTGGTTGCTCTCAATTACACAAGTCCATCAAGTGAAAGACTGGTTTTGTTTTGTTCCAAATTCTCTTCACAGTCAATTACTCTAAGAAATTGTTATCTCTATCATTTTTGATGAAGCAATTTCAGTTTTACCCTTGCTGTGTCTCACGACTTTTTACTATTAAATTATTTATTATATAGGTACATAGCGCATTTCGTATGAAAGTTTTGAAAAAGGTGGGGAAAAATAAAACCCTTAATAAATAATTTAAAATAAAAGATGTTACTTTTATGACTTTATTTATATATTTAACTTTTTATTATTCAATCCGTCATAGAAAAGCATGATTTGTGAACATTTCAAGTTACCTGTTACTATTAACAGTAACATATACCTAACTTGTATGGACATTAAAATAATATTCAATCAACTCAAAAACATGTCGCAAAGAACCTCAATTAAACTAAAATAAGTATGTCCAATTTCGTAGATAGCTCGAGAATAATTGAAAAAAAAGAAAACTCAGTATTTCCCTTTCTTTAAAAAGCTTTCGAAAAAGAAGAAACCACCATCCTCTTATTTTCATGGAACTGCCCTCCATTGTCAGAGTTTCAGTGGTCTAATTGAAACTCACAGGCTATTGTCATTCGCGTTTTTCCAACTTATTCCTTTACAGAATTTAAATTTTAAATTCGTTTCGTATAAGATCTCAAGCTAATTTGCGCGTTGATTCTTGGAAAAGTGCCAGGCTAAATAAAGAAAATTGAATCTTGCTACGTGTTCGGTAATATAAGAGGCAATATCATAAAACCCTGATCTCGTAGTTTAATTATTAATCGAATTGACCCGTTTAGCTTGAATTGAAGCGCTTTTAGGTTTTCCGGTAGGTACTACACCGACAATCTCAAAACTTTATCTAACAAATGAAAATACTATGATGTCTCCAGTCACCACTACAAACTGATCTCAATCTAGCTAAAGCTCTCGCCATCAGCAAGAATAACATGTCTTTGTTTGTTTCATCTCAGACTCATAAAAAGTAAAATAGGATATCCCCAATCTCAAGCCGAATATTCCCACAAATCCAAACTGTTGCCGCATAAAGAAAATTTCATTTATTTCTAGATCACTTTTTTAACAATGTTATCTACGAACTTTAGTAATGAAGACGCAGATCCGTCCAAGGATCAAAGCTAATAAAAATATGCGGTGCCCCCTTCGCACCGGTAGAAAGGACATTAAGGACAGTACTTAAGTCTTGTCTAAAATTGGTTGGTCGTAAATTCGGCTTAATGTCTGCCGATCACAATAGACGTGATGTTTTGAGGGCGCGGTTTACTTTTTTAGTGTTGCCTGGAGGTATGACGAAATGAAAATTTGTTATCATTTTTAGTTTTTTACCATCGCACTTTGTGTATTTGACAGTGTCAAGTATTTTTATGTATTCAAGTATATTATAATAAATTAATTGAAATAAGTTAAGTAACACAAAGTAAATGAAAGTCGAGTCAAGCCATGGCCTAGTAAAGTAATGGTAACTTGACTACAAGTCTCGACGGAGTTTTGTGTGCAATACGAAAATACATGTTCACCACATTATTTCACTTTCCACATAATTAAAACAAATAAAACACCATCATTGTTACACATAAATCACAAAAATACAAGTTCTAGAAAGTCAGACAATATGATTTTTCCCGCCAAAACTCAGTAAACATGGTTTTTCTTTCCAAAATCAAAAGCAATTTCTAAACAATTCATGGTAAAATATACCAAGGGAAACTGTTCAATTTGGCAACATTGGCTTTTTGCTGAGAATCCTTGGGTTTAACGTTCACAAAACCGAAAAGTTTATGGTCAGCAGGATGTTAACACCCCTTTAACTGGTAGTTGGGAGCTCGTAGTTTGTATGACGAGCTTCGCTGCCGCTGCCAATGTTAACATGAATAAAAGGTTTTATATCTTATTGCGCGTTGTAATTTAATAGCTGTTTTTATTAACTTGAGGCTCTAGCATATCAATTTACGAAATTTACATAGTACATAAAGTATGTTCAAATATATAGAAAAAGCATTCTATTTTACTCCCAGCTCTATCTCGATTTTCATACATTCTCTTAACAATAGCATAAATGACACAAATCGATATCATATTATGCCTGAGGACAAAAGCGAACAATGGTTTTTTTTACATTCCTTTCAACAATGCACTTTGAGAATTTTGCTAGTGACAAGTAAATCAATACTTAGGCAATAGATAACACTTTATTTCTGACGTAAGCAATAAACATGGAGAAGAAAGCATATCTTTATAAGAAAAAATATCTTCATATCACAAACTGGCCTCGACTCAGCCAACTGTACCCAACCGGCGGTAGTCTTCCGTTTAGGCCGACAGATGACGTCACCCACGCGTATTTTTACGGGTAAATATATCCTATAAAAAAACTGGTGGAGGTCCAATTAAAAGATATTTTGAAAAATTCAATCCCAGGGCTAATTTTATTTTATTATCGATACTGAATCCAAAAATGTAATCAAATGAATGTTTGTCGGTCTGTATGTGTCTTAGCCACGTACCACGCCAAAACTAGTTAATAAATTCGAATTATATCGAATATCCCGAAATTCAGCACGGTTTCCGTGCGTGGGTGGATGAAAGTCAAAAAATGAAGTTAGTAATAATTCATTATCGTGTAGTTAGATTTCAATTATTCTTTTTTTGTTAGATAGGAATATCTACTAAAATTTTCGACTCCATGAGTTTGATAGTTTGGAAATGACCGGCATCAACATCCACATTATTGACGTCCAAAATAGCATGAACCCCGGAATATAAAGGACACTTTGAATATACTGCTCATAATTAACTGGCAATAGAACAACCGAATTAATTAATTTAGTGGTCAACCCTATAGTAAAACTCAGGCCACCTCAAAGGCATATGTGATAGACATTCTTAATCAAACTGGTCGGGGAGGTACTTTTACTACTTGGAGGTACTTCTGTATATTGAAGATATTTAATTTTTTTACTACATTTCTCAAAGTAACAGTTGCTTTTTTACAATTTCAGGGTCGGGTCATAGAAAAAGTTCTTCAAGCCGATGAGCAGATAAGTGACCTGTTTGACTATTAGATAGGTACATTAAAACAACCTGTATAATTTACCATTATTTATTTTGAATAATTAAGTTGCATATTTTGTTTATTTCCGCTTAACAGCCGTTTCAGTTACAACAATGATGAGGGCTTTAACAAAAATTTATTAACTAAAAATTTAATCGTAACTTTACTTAATATCTAGAACTAATTTTGACGTAAACTTAAAAAATAATTTTAATAACCGTAAGTATTAATATCCTCTTATAGCTGCAGTAACCACTTGCCGACACGTGTTTCGCCTCTACACAAGGCATCCTCAGGACGTGTTGACTCTTCGAGCGTTTGGTCGAGACTAAGTACTGCTCATCTGTGTTGTAACTAAAATGACTGTTAAGCGGAAATAAACTATCTATATATATACCTTAAATACTCAAAATGAACTTCCGAAAAGTAACGCCTGAATAAATCAACTATCATTACTTATTTATCAAAATGCTAAAATAATGCTTAGAAAAAAAAACGGAAATCTTTCTAATAATGTACTTAATAAGTAAGTATCATTTAAATGTTTTAGTAGACCTTCAGTTAGCCCTTTTCTACGAAAAACATTATTTTCATTAAACAATCTAAAGCTTTTTATACAACTAAATAAAACATTACCTAAATAACAAATCAACTCTACCGGGAATCATCCTCTCAGACAATAAATAATTTAACGTTATTCTAAAAAAGTATACTTACTGAACTAATTTGTTTATTTATTTGTTTAACGCTTATAAATCCACGTTTGACCTCGATGTGAAGGAAGATGAAGTACGCAGACTTAACAAATATCTATTCAATCTAAACTTGAAAAGATTATATTTAAGCTTTTTTAAATGTTTGAACCAGAATGGAGAAATTTATTACACAAAATAAAATATCTGAAATTAATACTAAAATAAATTTAACTAAAATATACTTATGAATCTATTGAAGACTGACGTGGTTTTGACACATTTTTGTTTTACTTATAAGGGATTACTCTTGTATAATTTTATACTCGTCGGATACTCGGACTATAGTTTCGCCCGCATCCGGTGGCCTCCTTCAAGCAGTCAAAGCAGAGTACAACGTGCGTGCGGCGTCGTCTTATAATGGAAACAAAAAATTGTGTGTGTATGTGAGAGTGAGTATGCATGCGTGTGAGTGAATGAGTGTGTGGGGGTGGGAGGGGGGACAAATGGAAAGTAGTCACTGTCTACCTCTACGGAAAAAGACCTCTTTGTGCCCATTATGTTTTCTTTGTTTCTTTTAACTTTTCTGCTTGTCGCGCCAGCATAATGTGTTATTTAAATCGCGTAACTTTCATTCCATTCCAATATAATAGATCAGTCTTTTTGACAGTCGAATAAAAAATTGGTCCATATTCGGACCAGCCGTCACATCACATTTCGTTACTCATTTGACAACCCTACTGAGGCCATTTCGAGCGAACATATTGTTACGTTGAAGGAGGGTTGAAAATAATTTTTCAGCTAGGGTTGCGGCATTTGTAGCGGACGACATCAGTTATTGGCAATTTGACCACCGGCGGCTGGCACGCGAAATGACAAAAAACTCAGAGTTTGAGTGTTTAAACAACGACAGAAAGAACTGACTTAGAATGTTTCATAATTTACAGAGTTTAGAAATTTAATATTGACAGGTTTTTAGTTATAGCTAAAAATTTAAGATAGGTATATTATGATAGGTAGATTTGTAGCGATGATAGCTCAGTGGTTAGCGCGGTAGGTTCGCATGCCGAAGGGTGTGGGTTCAAACCCCACCAATGAGCTTGAGCTGCCGGTGAAGGAAAACATCGTGAGGAAACCATAGCATGGTGGTAGGGTACTTTCTAGTAACCGGCTGGCTAGCTACCACCCTCAAGTTGAAAATCTGCCGCCAAGCATCTAATGGTGTGTTCCGGCAGCCTCACTTGAGAGCCAGTTCCATTCCAGGCTAGGTGTGCTTTACCATCTTCGAGCCCACCTTCACTTAACATCAGGTGAGCTGTGGTCAAACAACTAGCCTGTCAACAATTAAAAAAAAAAATTACCTATAAACACTTGCATTAGTAGGTAATTAAATTTCCATATAAATATTATGTTAATAATAATTAATTGTATTTACGTAGGTAAAAATGTGGTCAGTAAGAAAATGTAAATGATACAAAATCAATTGAAAAAAGGCATTTTATAAGAGATGATTGACTGTAGGTTAACTGTACTTCCGGCGCACATCACTAGCAGCAAATCGACAAAAAGTACGCACACGAGAGTTTACAGATTTTCGCGTATTTTTTCGCCATTCAGACGGTGATTTCAGCAATTTTATGTGTCGAAAGGCGGAACGGAAGTGTTCACTGTTTTTTCATCGGCAGTAACAAATTGACTTTCTATAACGATGTCGTGGATCGAGGACTAAAATGAAGTGCAAATTATAATGTAATCTAGGTATACTTGGTGGTAGATTTCCTTAGCATGTGATCGTCTAGGTAGGTACCAAAACAGTACCTACCAAATATTCTGCCGTCAAGCAAGTTTGTAAACATTACCGTGTTTCGGTTTAAAGGGTACTGCAGCTAGCGAAATTACAGGGCTGGTGAGACTCACCATCGAAAGTCTCAAAGTAATGAGCGCCAAAGCAGCGATGTACTGGACTTTGTTTTGCTACTCAACGTTCTGTAAATCGCTGCAATGATAATTGACATGCATTATTTCTTACCATCAGGAGAGTGTCTCGTCTGAACCATTATATTCACATAAAAAATTAAATATAAATCATTTACCCCGCTCAATTTCTTTCCTTTATATAAGAGTTTGAGATAATCTTTTAAAATCTAAGTACAAAACTTATACTTACGCACTTCTTCTAAACTACGCAATGGATTTTCATACGGTTTACAGAAGGTTTGTATATATAATTCAATGTTTTGTATTCAATTCGCCTTAAATAAATAGTAGAACTAAGCATCTTCGTTCTTTACCATCATTTTGTTTTAAAGCGAGCAAACTCCCGTACAATAGGTACACAGATTTTACCGGCGCTAAAGCAGTAACCCAAAAACCGCCGTCGTACGTCGTAGGAACCATAGCATAATTAAACCCGAAAACCGTCGAGTAGGTAGGTGCCATAAAGCTGTTTGCACACTCACAGAATCGCCGTCATTAAGCATACACGGTGTATATCACGCCTTATAATATCATAAGGAAATGTTAATGGGTGTGCAGTGAGTGTGCGTTATGCTTGTTAGACTGGGAGAAACTGGAAAATTCTATCACATGTAGGCATCTTTTTTGCAAAAAAATAATTAAATAAATAAATATCGTAGGACTATACACACGGCGCCATCTGGCCCCAAACTAAGCAGAGCTTGTGTGATGGAAGTTAGATAACTGATAGATTACATAAATACTTTTACTACATTTGTTTGTTCACAAAATGTTTGTAAAAAGTGTAACATTGTTTTTTTTACTTCAAAATTGGTTTACGTTTGACCACACCCTGTTTGATGTTAAGCAGATTGTGGACTAAAATGAAGCACGTTTACTGGTTTACTCTGAATTTAAAGACACTCAAATTGTGCTTCGTGGAAAATTCATACTCCGGCAGAGAGCACTACATTTTCCATGTACTTATAAAAAATGTGGAATCGAATCATTTAGTACGTTTGTGGGGAATGTCCACTACATAAGTACGAATGACGCTTTGGCCGTGTCTGTCTTGTCATCCGGCTGTAAAAAGGGGAAGGTGGAACCAACTTGTACTATTCCAGGGCACACTCTCCGAAATAAATCCACCAGTGAGTATTTAATATATGATTTTGACGTACGTTTTATCTTTAAAAAAAAATCCGAAATATAATATGATAAGATCGCTTATAATTTGGAAAGAAACTCTTATAATTTGGAAAGAAACTTATAATTTGGAAGAAACTCATTAGCATTATTTTAAAACCATTATTTAGAAATTTCAAATTCAGCCACCTTCATCCATAATTACTCACAAAAAATTATTTTAAGTTTACAATTAAAATAATGTTCAAGGACTATTTATAGTAACAAAATCACTCGCTCTCTTCTTCACTAAACCATGAATAATGAAAGCACCAGCGATAAGCAACCTTGTCATAACGCGTGGCAACGTTACTCGTCAATTTTGAAAATAAGCTTTGATAATTATTTCAAAATCGCCTGTATATATTTCTGCATTGTTTTCAATTCATCAAAGTTACCTTTGTCACCTTCGAGCGGCACTTTAACTCTGACATCAGGGCTGGCCACTATACGAACTAATTTGCCACCACTATGCAATTGTGCATGAATTGGACCTACTCTGTCTGACTTTGAATTATTTAACTTTTTTTTTAAATACTTTAAAATATCGTAATACATAACACTGGCAAAATATGAATAAATTGCGATGCCAAAAACAAAGAAGAAGAATATGTACAGGTATAATGCAACATAAGCCTAGTCGACTTGTTATTTTCTGCCATAAAATTAAACTCCCCAATTTTCATTAATTCCAAATTTTGCAAAAGATTAATCATCGATCGCATTTTTGGTGTCATGCAAAATACGTAAAGGTTTCCAGTATTATATAATTAAGGTTATTATTATGAAAGATGTTTAATATCATTACTATGATTAAAAACATGATTTGCAAATATTGAACATCGACGCACAATAGTAGGCGTCTACCTACATACATAGACTTACAAAAAGTAGTACAGATATAACTAGTAAAGTAGTAAAGTATTGGTGAGATTCGATGAACTTTTGGAAACAACACAAAAAACCTCGTTTCACTACATTACTACCACAACCATTTTTCCACACACCACAATTTTTGTACAAATAAACACTCGTAATTGCAATATTTTATACACAAAAACACAAGTTTTGATATTTTCAGCGTGTCAGACAAAAAAAACAAAGAATTTTATTAATTTTTTTTTACATCGCTTTCATTGAATGTCAATTTGTTTTTGGCGTCGCACTTTATGCTATTTTCCAGTGACAAGTATTCTGATGTTTACATGCATTTGATGATTTTTTTTTTTTTCGTTAATTTGCCCTTTCGGGCAGGCTAAAGCTATAAAGCCATACTGCCTCGTCTTCAGTGTTATTTCTGCTGTATCTTAACTATGGTTATCGTCAAGGTCGTCTTAGTCAAGTCCAGTTCGTGTCAGTTCGTGCCAGTCATGCTTTAGTAAAGTAGTGGCAACTTTACTATAAAGCTTCGATGTAGTTTTGGAAGCAACACGAAAACTCATGTTTCACCACATTATATCATTTTCCCACACTCGCGCTTGTAATTCGGCACTTTATGAATAAAACACCACCATTTTTATGCATAAACACTCGACAAAACACTAGTTTTGGAAAAAAATACAACGGAGCGACACGACTCTTCCCGCGTTCCCGCCAAAACTCTGCATTTGATGAAATAATCAAGTAAAATAAGTGCAACTCACTAATTGTAATTATGTAATTTGGCATTAGTTTTGGTAAATAATACAACCTGACATGATCTTCCGACACTAAGTTTCGTTGATCACTTTACCAAGTTTCGATTTACGAAGTATCTATTATAATCTGTATTACAGTTAGATTCAAATGACGTCACACACGTGATATCCTAATAATAAATTATTTATTTTGAAACAATTAAGGCGGCGGGTTGGCATTTGCGTGCGTGTCACTCGGTAGCATGCTACCCGCGGCCGCGGTTCCTTACGCTTTGTTTTTATTTTCTTTATTTCAGGCATCGCACTTTGTACTATCTGCCAGTGACAAGTACCTTGTCCAAATTTTTAAGTCTCTTATAATATCAATGAAAATGTTTTCGTCGCAGTCAAGTCTATATTCTAGTAAAGTGGTGTTGCTAGAAGGTACTAAGAAGTTTCGGAAACATCACAAAAACATGTTTCTCTTTATCTTACTTGCTTACACTTCAGCAAAAAATAAACCACCCAAAAACATTAAAAAAAAAAAACCAACTGTGGCGGCAACAAGGCTTTTCCGCGTTCCCGCCAAAACTCCATGTGTAACACGACTTGTCGTATTTTTTCATTTCACATTGGCATAGTGAGTACAATTCCATGCGAATTCAACCCAAATAGCGCTGCGTTACCATATACCAAGTTAGCTAAATTACACACTTTTCAGAGCAGAATTAAAATACAAGTTTCGCCTAGTGTTTATATATAAAAATACTTTATTCATAATCATTTATGTATATCCTAAGTGTTCAAAATATGTATGCTTGAACAAAAATAGTTTGTTATTTGCTTCACATTGTTTGGCTTAATTTAATCGAAGTAACTTAGACTCATATTATTACATTTTATACATAATAATCAAAATCAAAATTAATAATAATACAAAGGCAAAAAAAAATGGTTAAGTTTTTTATTAGTTTAGTTAGGTCAACTTCAGTTGGGATGGCGCTGTGTAAAATACTCCACATTTATTTTCCAATACTGCACCGCTTACATCGTCTTCATTTCAGCCGCTCCGTTATCGGTATATGCCCCTTACAAAGTCTGATAGAGCGAACTCCCGACGGTGTTAAACAGTAATTGAGTTACAGTTAACTGCCCCCTCTGTACTGGTATTCTTTTGGGGAAGATTTTCTTTTACGACGCGAAAATGGGAAAAATAAACAATGAAACGTTTTGAAGATCTGATGATACCTACGCGATTTTTTTAAATCTTTGACAGGCTAGGTATTTGACCACAGCTTACCTGATGTTAAGAGATGGCATGGTCGAAGATGGTAAAGCACACCTAGCCTGGAATTGAACTGACTCTCAAGTGAGGCTGCCGGAACACACCGTTAGACGCTTGGCGGCTGATTTTCAACTTGAGGGTGGTAGCTAGCCAGCCGAGCACTATAAAGTACCCTACCACCACGCTATGGTTTCCTAACGATGCTTTCCTTCACCGGCAACTCAAGCTCATTGTTAGGGTTTGAACCCACGCCACTGAGCTATCATCGCTATAAAATATAGTATAATATAAAGGAAATAAATAAAACATACCTATGGAAGATTAAAAGAAATTCATACTCAAACAAAACAGAGGTCAGAACTAAATACGAGAAAGAAAATGCAGTTATCGTAGCTAACCGTTAGGGCAGGATTAAGGAGTTTGCTCGGGGAATTCGACCCCGCTCCCATCTGAGAATTTCTTTGTGCACTTGGAAGTATTTCTGCACTTTTATTTAGAGAAAATATTACGAAAAAGGTACGAGTTCTCTACAAGTATATTTTACCGTTATATACAAACTCCAATAAAATCTATGTACAAGCTTATGTCCGCGACTTCGTCCGCGTAAACTTTAGAATTAAGTTCCGACAGAAATCATCATCATATCATATCATATCATAGGGCATTACACACAGCGCCATCTGACCCCAAACTAAGCAGAGCTTGTGCTATGGAAGACAGATAACTGATACTTAAATACTTTTTTTTTTGTAAATACATACTTATAATACATACAGTACACCAGTAGAAATGTAACATGTATAAATAACAAATAAGCAATAGTCATGAAACTTGCGCTATTTAACTTTTACTTGGACCATACCGTCACTTAACATAAGATGAGCTGTGGTCGAACACCTAGCTTGTCAACCACAAAAAAATAAATGTATAAAAATACTGAATTATTATAAATAACATTGATTTTGCACATATAACGTAAACTTTAGTATTGAAATGTCATAGACAAATGTCTATGACATTTCAATGTTATTTTATGTTATTTTTACCCACGACGGAACGGAAACGGTATATGCGTTTGGTATATGCCGTTTTTCTCCAAAACTACTAGCCCGATTTTGATGCAGTTTTCATTTATGGGTTCGTGTTTGATTGGTGCATGTTCTTAGGTAAGTGTTAGGGTGACAACTTACCAGGGGGCGCTGTAGTGAACATATTTTGTGCAAATTCATGTTGCCACGTAAAAGAAAGATGAAGTTTTCCGTTATGGGTTCCGGTTTGACTGGTGTATTGTCTTAGATAAATGTTACGATGACAACTCGGCTGGGGGTGCTGCAGTAAACATTTGTTTGTGCAAATCTATGTTGCTATTTTTCTCCAAAACTACTAGTTCGATTTTGATGCAGTTTTTCAGTAAAATATTTTATCCTTTTTCAATTACTTTTTAAACGTCGCGCGTCGTGGGTTTTATCAAAATTTTTAGTTTTGCTTTTTATTATGTTGTAAATACTTATAAAGGTTAAGTATTTATAACATAAATTTTTACCTGTGAATTTGTAAACATTATGTAAAAAGTAACAGGTCTCATTCCTGCTGTACACTTCCGTGCGCAAGATGTGGAATGTTAAGGTCTTTCCGCTGAATGACAACATGAAGAGTTTTAAAAAGGGCGTCTATAAAGATCTCGCTAGGTTGGCAACACATCGACAAGTTACTTAATTTTACAGGTGTCAATAAGTGACGGCAAGATAATTTTTACTGCAGCTAGCGAAATTACTGGGCTGTTGAGACAAACTTTATCAAAAGTCTCAAAGTAATGAGCGCCAAAGCAGTGATGCCCTGGGCTTTGTTTTGTTACTCAAAGTTCTGTGTATCGCTGCGTCATGGACAGGCGTTATCTCTTACCGTTAGGAGAGCGTCTCGTTCGTCGTTTTTAGTTTAAAAAAAATAATATAAAAAATTAATTTCGCCTATTTAAAAAAAGATAGCGAGGCCCAAGGCTGAGTTTCGGTGCCTAGCACTTGCTAAAAACCCCAGAAGAACAACAATAAATAATAATTAATGTAGTTCGTTCCATAGCACAATGCCTTAAGGTGGCTCGATTTCCATACAAACTTATGATAACAAAGTCGGATAACTGAGTCACTAAATCAAATACCTACTTTATCATTAGTACACCCGTATCCCGTATTCACATTGCAAACCGGGAAACTGATAATACGTACTCGCTCTCGGCATCGTAATGAGATCCCTGAGGACCTTCTCAACCGTCGAGAAACGGAATTGTTTAGAATACGGGTTTCTTAAACATCTCTAGGGGCATAACAGTTCGTAATGTCGAATTTTCGAGGCAAATCCTGAGTTAAGGAATCTTATGAGCGCGTTTAAGATTTTAGATGGGTCGCTTTTGTGTGGTGGAAATTGGGGCCTTCGAGTGGATTGACTCGATAGGTAGTTCAAGTATAAAAGTGCGTGTAGATGATAATGGGGAAGGAAGCTGTACCGATAGAATCTATGGTTGCAAGTAAACATTTTATTTGTAAGGTTTCTTTTTAAATATAAATTTTTAAATATATGTTGTTATTTATCAAACTATTTCGGTATATTGTTTTTAGATATTGTGTTCATACATTCATAGCACGGTGGTAGAGTACTTTCCAGTACTCGGCTGGCTAGCTACCACCCTCAAGTTGAAAATCTGCCGCCAAACAGTGTGTTCCGGCAGCCTCACTTGAGAGCCTGTTCCATTCCAGGCTAGGTGTGCTTTACCATCTTCGGCCACACCGTCACTTAACATCTGGTGAGCTGTGGTCAAATACCTAATCTGTCAACCATAAAAAAAAAGAAAAAAGAATATATGTAACACTACTACTTTATTCAGAATAGTAACCACTTAAATATTAATATTGTTACACTTAAATATATTTTTTTCTAAAACTTGTCATAAAAGTTTACGCGTCAAATGGATCTTTAATCACTCCAAGTAATTGTATTCTTGTCATGAGAAACATGAGTTCAGCTCCCTCGAGATTGGGAAAATGTTTTTGCTCCTTTCAAGCACCTTTCAAATCTTGAAAACGTTTGTCACAAGGTAAAACGCCATTACGAAGACGCGTTTAGGTAAACCGATGTAGATCTCGTGAGAATTTGAGGGAGTGGTGAGACCATTTGTCTTCTTTTTTTCATTTGTTTATAATGATGGGGAGATAATATACATGCTTTTAACTTTATTGCTATTCAGAAGAAATCCAGTTTACTTTGTAAGTAAACTTTGAACAGCTTATTAATAAATGGGTGGTTCTACGATAAGAGGTAACTTGTGCGGCAATCCGTTTATAACAGTTTTTTTATTCTATATGTTGCTATTTCTTACAATGAATCACATCATCATAATATACTTTATTAAATAACATCACAATTGAATGCCTAATTAAAACACATTTTTCTGAAATTCCTTACAAAGTCTAAAAAAGTATCTACCCTGGCCTGTCCCCTTGGTGGTTTCAATTTAACTTTCAAACAATACATATGTTTTTTGTATCAGTTATTTAACTAAAGCATTTTTAAATGGAATTTAAGTAATTATACTTAAACATTATTAAATAAAAAATAAAATACTTTTGTTAATTTCAAATAATTTTTAAAATTAACTTTTGTCCCGCTTTTTTTGTGTATCTACCCTGCCAAATTTTGTTCCGCTAATACAAACATAAATTTAAGGACAACCATATTGGAAGTAGCGCTCAAGCTCGTCTATCGGCGTGATGTTAGCATTACTAAACGCGCGAGCCGTCTAAGCGCCGCTATTTTCTAGTTGTTGCGACGCGACCGTGCGGTGTAGTGCTTTCGCAAGGTGAATGTGTCTCTCCACTGGTAAGTCATAAAACTTATAATATTCATTTAATGTATTTGCATTTACTGCCCTAATTAATCAATACAGTAATATGATAAGTGAGATATACAATTAACCCAAAAAAGAATTTATTCAGTAAAAATAATTGAATTTGTCATGAAAACGTCTCTCCCCTGGAGTATTTCCCCTGTCAAGATAACTTCCAGGGGAGAGAGTCCCTGACCAGGGGAGATAATATTCATCATAAGATGTTATAACAAACGCAGATTTAACTAACTTCAATTTTAAAATAAGCTGTCTGACTGAGGCTTTAGAAAGCTGGAAAGCTGCTTGTCCAAGCCAGTCCGTACCCAAAGGTCCGAATTCTCAAAGGCAGTGGACGAGCCACTGTGTAAGTTAGAAAGTCAAGGCTTAGTTGACTCTGCGACTTCTTCTACAGAACGCGCTCGCCTACTTGCAGTATCTCACTGGGAGTCAGGGCTTTGGTTACATGCACTTCCTTCAAAAAACGTTGGTAATCTATTAGATAACACTTTCCGGGTGGCCATATCTTTAAGATTAGGAGCAGTATGTCAGGCCCCTCATTGCAGTTCGTGCAGTGAAATAGCGGATCGCCACGGCCACCACGCGCTTTCATGCATTAAGAGTGCTGGGCGTATATCGCTGCACGCCAGCTTAATAGACGTCATCCGTCGGGCTTTTATCAGTGCCGGCGTCCCATCAGTTTTAGAACCAAACGGACTGATGCGTGACGACAAGAAGGCAAGAGACCCGACGGGATGACCCTTATCCCTTGGAAGATAGGACGGCCTCTTGTATGGGATGCCACTTGTGTCGACACCTTGGCGCCGTCTCATCTTCCTGTGACTTCGGGACAAGCTGGTGCCGGAAAACCTCAAACGGCACAAATATAGTTATTTGGATAGAATATATCTTTTTGTACCGTTTGGGGTTGAAACTTTAGGTTCGTGGGGGCCGGCCGCTCTCGAACTGTATCGGGACCTGGCCAAACGTTTAGAGGAAGCTTCAGGTGACCAGAATGCTGGTATCTACTTTGGACAAAAGCTAAGCATTGCTATCCAGCGTGGCAATGCTGCCAGCATTCTGACCACATATCCCTCCTATCACAGATTTTTAGACAATTTTTTTTGTATACATTTTGTAAATAGGTAGTATTAATTTAAGGGTTTTTTATTTTGTTTCAATAAAAAAATCTTAAATTAAATGTTACTTCTTTCAACGTCAGTTTTAAATGACTTAAATAATTATGGCAAATGAAAATTTTTATGATAAAAAAATATTGTTAATATATTACGGTCATTATTACAGATTATGGCACCAAGGAAAAAGTTAACACGTGAAGAAAGATTACAGAAGAAACGTGAAGTAGAGAAGCAGGCTACGATATCAAAAGATTAAAATAATGTATATAAAAAATGCATACAAAACCGGAAAATTATTTAAAGTTGATGATCAAGATATTTCATTCATTTCAGAAGATCAGGTTGTCCAGACACTCCCTATGCCAAATCTTATTTTGAAAGGGCAGAGGATGTTTTACTCCTTTAAAAAGTCGGTAAATGTGTTTGAGAAAGCTTAAGCATTTTAATTATATTTTTTATTCATGTAGGTAAGAAAGTGCCTTTAATTTTTTATGTTATTTTGATTTTATTTTTTGTTCATGTAAGCAAGAGAGTGCCTTTAAATATTTATGTTATTTTTCATTTTCTAATTTACATTTACTTCCTATCTTTCACTAAATGAGCCGTATACAGAATGTGACAGAACCGCATAGGTATAGGCAATATGAAAATTAACCTGATTATCCAAGTCTGATTAACACTTAAGAAGAGCTTTATTAGTATTAATTAGTATTAATATAAGAATATTTTATAATCGTTGAAGGTACAATGGCAAGATAATTTACATGTGTATTTTTGTAAGTGAAACACTATTGTTTTAGAAAAAAATGCTGTAATATGATAGTCTGATTAATGATTAATATAATAGTCTGATTATATGTTAAGAACAATATTTAATAAAAGTTGATTTAATTCATTTTATTGATTTTATTAAGTATGTTATTGTGTCAAATTCTCTCCCCTGGTGAAATAAGTATCTACCCTGGTCCTGATGTATCTCCCCTGCTCGATGTATTTACCCTGGTCTTCGAAAAAGTAATGAAATATGTATAAAGTGACTTGCCCTTGTGTGAAAAGGTAAATAAACGGGTCAACAATCATAATATAAGGGTTTCAAGAAAAAACTCTAACTTTTCTTCTTGGCCGTATCCTCTATGAACTTGAAACCTCTTATCGTAGAATCACCCAAATTCAGATATATGTATGCGACATCATCACTTTCTTATCCTTCCTTCCTTTCTAATCAAATCACACGTACATTATAAATGCAATCTGTGAGTTGCGTTAGTGAATCTAATCTGTAGTATTCTACGGTCTCCTTGCAGCAGACTTGTTCCAAGGCGTAAATTTAAGGAGTATTTGGATAAGATGAGCAAAATTAAAGTTCTAAAGTCTTGAAGGTCTCAGAACTATCGCAGACCTGTGCGCCTTGTACAAGATTTATTAATGGCACATATGTAATAGTAGTGCATTGTTACAGAGTGTTAATTTTAAAGTAGGACGCAACGCAATTTTAAAGTAAAACGCAATTTTCAATTATTTACTCTCTTGCAAAGATGTGCCGCACATACGACGGTTCAAAGGACCCCAGAGACATGTTTTCGTGTAAATTTGAGTAACACTATGGTCTGTAACTGTTTCTATATCAATAAAATAAAATTTTGTGTGCCAGTGTTAAAAATAATTATTTACAATTAGCCCTGCATCGCGGTTTCGCGTAGCTACATCGGTTGTGGTTACGAAACAAATTTTTGGCTGTGCAGTTAAAGGCACGATAAAATATGGAGAGACCCCATTGCCGAATATTTTTGTCGCTTCAATTTGTCCAGGGGAGGATTTATTTATTTTTTTATCGTTGACAGGCTAGATGTTTGACCACAGCTGACCTGATGTTCAGTGAAGGTATGGTCGCAGATGGTAAAGCACACCTAGCCTGGAATGGACTGGAGGATATTTATGACTCCAGGGGTCCTTACTGTACAGCAGAAACTCATATGTACCTATATAGGTGAGACATCTAGTCTGTCAACAATGAAAAATCTCTAGCTCTTAATCCTTCCAGTCTAGGTCTAAGACGAGCAGTGAGATTTTAAAGAAAGAAATACATACATAGTAGGTACACTTGATTTTACGTAGTAATAGATAACCTACTTTATCTTTAGACTAGCTAAGCCCCGCGGTGTTACACGCTTCATGTTTTCGGGATAAAAAGTAGCCTATATGTTAATCCAGAGTCTCAGCTACCTTCATACCGAATTTCATCCAAATCCGTTCAGTAGTTTTTGCGTGAAAGAGTAACAAACATCCATCCATCCAAACTTTCACAATTATAATTACACAGGTCTGCATCAAAAATGCTGTCTGGTTGTTTTTAACTGATTTCTATGTATTTAGGTGTTCTGAAAACGAGAAAAATACTCAAAAAATTCCAGAACGTCAGATTTTTATGCAAAACGCAAAATTTGATTATAAAAAGGAGTAACTTGAAGTCATAAATAATAGGCACAATTTTATTTTGATTACTGTTTTTTTTAATGTATACAGAATACATTATATACTATATGGCCTGTATATATATCATATTATTACTTTCTAAATAAAGAACTGCCTATTTGAACTAAAATAACAAACAGAAACATGTTGTAGCCTAAACGTACGCGCTCCGACAGTGTAAAAAGTGGCGCGGGACAATCACGCATTATCTCGTTAGTGCTATATAGATCTTGGTTCAGTATAGTGCAATGTCATCTGTGCGAAAGTGTGTAAATTTGTCTGACAGTTTCTGTTATATTTGTAGCGAATATATGGTATGAAAGCAACAAATTAATATCACGGACTTTGTAAAAAAAAGTATACTTCGCGTATTTTGGTTTAAAACTCCGAGATCAGGATAAAGTTTGAGCTCCTCATAAAGACTGCAAACGATGTGTTAAAGACCTTCGAAATTGGTTCAAGGGCAAGAAAAAAGCTTTCCGATATGCGATTCCTATGGTATGGCGCGAGCAAAAGAACCATAGTTATGATTGTTACTTTTGTTCGTGTAATGTGAAAGGGTGTAATCCAAAACGGAAGCAGTCAATTTCATACCCAAATCTAGAATCAGGTGTTCGTCCCATCCCTCATGGGACAGAAATACCAGTGCTCAAGGTCCCTACTACCTTGGAAAAGGTTCCAAATTCTGACCAAGATGGTCCTGTACCTAAACCCGATGACAAGTCAAGTTTTGAATTTGAAGATGACAGCAGTCCGAAATTGTTTTCCCAGGGCGAGCTAAATGATTCGGTAAGAGACTTGAATCTTCCCAAACCTCAAAGAGAAGGCTGGATTGCCTTTAAAGAGGTCATAGAGAAATTTTTAGGCAACAACAAAGACCGTCATTCAAATCGTCAAAAGAATGTTGACAGCGTTTCAGGCTTTAGATTGCCTAATGAGTTTAAAAGTTCATTTTCTTTATTCCCATCTCGACTACTTTCCAGAAAATTTAGGAGATGTAAGTGAAGAGCAAGGTGATTTCACCAAGATAAAAAAGATACCAGGGAAGATGGAGCGTCTCAATGATGGCAGATTACTGTTGGACGCTTTAGAGAGACCTTCCAGATGCTTCCCACAAGCGAAAATGTACCAAAAGGAGCCTCACTGGGAAAAACAAATGTGTTTAGGGCTTACTAACGAATGTATTTTACATAATAAAAAATAAATAAAATAAGTTTTGTCACACAATTAGAAATTATAAATTTTTTTTAGTCTATTAACTTTCATTTATAGATGATAACTTGTTTACTATTGTCAGAAAACGTGACGTTCTATGAAAAAATAAATGTCATTTTCGGATTCAGCACACCCAAAAACATAAGAATTACGCAAAAAAACCAAAACAGCTCTCAATTTTATTTTTTTTGCAGACTAGTGTTATTTATTAGTGGAATTATTACGCTACAAAAATGTTAACATAACTTAGTAGTAATAGAAAGCAGAAACAGTTTGCATTATTTTGGAAAACAAGAAAACTGGTCCGGTGATTTATAATACGCGTCTGATATGCTTTACAGCGGTGTGAACTTAAATAGGACCCACTTATTATTCTGTTTGTAACAATAACAACGTAGATTCAAGTTTCTGTGGTGAATAATGTTGTAGGAATTATTTATGCTTTAAATGCTATTTATATGACCAAAGAATGGAAGATCTTGTTGTTTTTTGTTTGTTTTCAGAGTCTTTTCATTCAGCATGGTTTTTTTATTATACTGATATTATCTAGAAAGCTTTTGTAGCGATGGTAGTACAGTGGTTAGCGCGGACGGTTCACACGTCGGAAGGCGTAGGTTCGAATCCTAGCAAAGTTCAAATGAGCTTGAACTGCCGGGGATTGCAAACATTGTGAAGAAATCGTAGCATGGTGGCCGGGTACTTTTATTTCTTGTGCTAGCTATCAAACTCAGAGTTGAAAATCAGCTAATAAGCACCTAACGATGTGTTTCGGCAATCTCACTTGGGAGTTCCATCATCAGCTACATATCTACATCCAAAATCTAAATACACCACTTATTGGCTAAAGGATCAAAGAACTCATTACATGTCACATGAAAATCAACTTACATCACAATCTCGCCGATTTTTTAACAAAATAAAAATATGCCTCGAATCACTTAATTTCTCTCTATAAATCCGAGTCCAATGAACAAACATAATTTTGTGATAAATAAAGAAGTAAGAATAATATTCCCTGTGATTAATTTTCATCAATATTCATCGTATAGCAAAAGCAATTATTAACGTCCATAGAATATAATATTATATCAGGGCTTTATTAAACGCGGCCTGTCGATTAGGATGCCTAAACAAAGAAACCGTTTTGGCACAAATGCCTGTATACTAACTCCAAAGACTAATGGCCCTTCACGCATAATTTGGACTAAAAATATACGAAACGAACCTCCAATATGAAAATAGCATGATTATTTTATAACGGCTTTAGTTGCGGCATCATAGCCAAGCGACGGGATAATTATGATTTAGTTTTTGTTTTGTTTAAAAATTGACTTGATCTCTTAGTTGAAAGATTTATTCATTAACTAGCTGCGCCCCGTAGTGCTACCCGCTACATGTTTTCGGGGAAAAAAGTAGCCAGTGTGTTAATCCAGGGTCTCAGCTATCTCCATACCAAATTTCATCCAAATCTGTTGAGTAGTTTTTGCGTGAAAGAGTAACAAACATCCATCCATACAAACTTTCACATTTATAATATTAGTGGGATAGTTTATCAACAATATCTGTGTTGTAGTGAAAATAGCCTAATCTAGGAGAACTAAAAAGCAATATCGCTTCATGTTAGATGTTCCTAAAACTCGAACTAAACGTTTCGAATCCACCTTCATCGTGCGAACCGCTAAGCAATTGAATTTGCTGCCCGAGTGGGTGTTTCCTGATAGATACCATCTGGGTGCCTTCCAAGTTGCGAGTGAATCGAAGCGTGCTCCACCATAGACCGCATCTTTGCTTAACATCAGGCGAGATTTGTTATAAGAAAAAAAAATAGCTCAGTGGTTAGCGTGGTTGTATCTCATTCGGCGTCGATTTAAATCCCAATAATGACCTTTAGTGGCTGGTAAACGTCATGAGGAAACAATAGAACGGTGGAAGGGTACTGTCTAATACTACTCGGCTGGTTAGCTATCAGCCTCGAGTTGAAAATCTACCATCAAGCAACCAACAGTGTGTTCCAGTAGCGTCACTTAAAAGTCCAGTACCCATTCCAATTTTTTTACATTTCCTACTTTTCATTTTCTAGATGTGATTATAATCTTCGACCACACTGCTTCATAACATCAGGTGAGATATGGTCAAACACCTCGCCTGTCAACTATAAAATGTTAACATTATTGTCCGCGATCTGCCTAATGACAATGTATAGAATGATGTCGATTTCTCCCGATCTTTGGTGAAAACAGTTGGTAAGCTATAGAGCTTAAATTGTACAAATATGGCACAGATTGTTGGCAGTTGTGAATAATACCGTCACTGTTATACTTGGTTGTTTTAAAATAAAGATACTATACCTATGTACCTAAGTTATATGAAACAGGTAACCAATGTAGGATGGAATAAATAAGGACATTTGAGAATATAAATAAAGACAATAAACTATGACAGCCTCTTTGTTAAAGTACTTTCGTAACAGATGAAAAATAAGATAAGTATTGTTTGGGTTTTGTTACCGTCTTTGTTCTTTAGATGTAAAAATGTTAAATAAGTCAGTTTCACTCCAAATAGATCTTACACCCACACGCTATGAAGCCCTAGTGTAGTTGAAGATGGAACACGCTTACCTAGAAAGAAACTATTCAGTCTGGATTTGTAGATACCCTTTGGAGGAACTTATACTTGGCTGAAATTCTCCACAACTTCGCTGTGCAAATTAAAACCACAGAACACACAAAAACAACCTATATTTATTTTTTGTATCTATATATTAGAATCAGACTATTATAATTATATATACCATAATCTGTGATTAAGTCAAGAAGTATCGTACCCGAGTTTTTTCAACTTTTTTTATTCATCATAGCTTCGCGTCTGACCACATCTTAGCCTAATGTTAAACAACGATAATACCTACCCTACGGGTTTTAGTCTTCCATAGAATGCTTAATAATTATTAAAGGAAAATACAAATAGAGTTGTTAAATTACGGTTTAACCCGTAACATATTGGAAACCAATAACAATCTCAAGTTCGCGAGAAAGAAAAACGTAAAAACGTCCAAGAAAACGTTTCGAACCTTATTTTTTGTCAACAAAAGCGGAGAAAACGGCCCTCGGTGTTTATCGGTTCTACAGATGAAACTTATTTTCCGTAGGACCATTAACCTTGATGAAGGCACGGTGGCTACCAAGAGCTATGTCGTTGGTGGTCCAACCAACGTATTTTTGGAGTTAACTAGCCACCATTGTATTTTCTTAACAAAACTGTCAAAATATCTTTGGTTCCATCATTTGTCCGTGCATTTGTTCATACCTGGCCAACTTATTTGTGGGTAAATGTGTGCATTTCGATCGGAAACTATGGAAAAAGTATGCGGGACGTATCAATACTTGTCCGGATAAAGGTACTGAATAATAATATAATTTGGAAGATGAGATCACGTTGGTATTATTTTTCCTCTTGTTTTTCTTTCAAAAATATTTTATCTATTTCGGACCAAATGAGCTGTCTATTTTTCTTGTTGAAAAGGTGACTTGTCACTTGTATAGGCGAATTTATTTATAAGAAAAGAGAGACCGTTTCTGTTTTATATTAATTTATTATGAAAGCAGTAATATAGTGATTATGTTATTTTAACTCCATGATTATTTTTGACCACAGCTCACCTCACGTTAAGCGACGGTGTGGTCTAGAATGAAACTAACTAGCCATCAAGTAAACATGCTGAAATACACCGTTACGTGCTTGGCGACAGATTTCCAACATGAAGGTGGTAGCTAGCCAGACGAGTGGTAACCAATTTTGATTGACATAGACTACTCTGTTAGCTCATTTGTTAGGAACTCTGCTTCTCGCTTGTAGGGCGAGGATTCGATCCCACTCAGGACAAACATAAATGTGACGAACATAGATATTTGTTGTATTTCTGAGTGTTATAAACGAAAGTTTAGATGTATTTACAAAATAAAAGTATTCTATCATTTACGTAATATATTAGTTTCAGTTGTCAGGTTCACGCGTGTCTTGCTAAATTTGGGCTAGATGGCGCTTCGTGAAATGTTTTTCAGAACTTTTTATTTATTTATAACTAGCTGCGCCCCGCGATAATACACGCTAATTTTTTTCGGGATGTGTTAATCCAGGGTGTCAGTTACCTACATACCAAATTGCATCAGAACTGGTCCAGCCGTTTGAGCGTGAAGTAGTAAAAAGCATACAAATACACTCACAAACTTTCGCCTTTATAACATTATTGTGATTAGAAATAACTCGTTTTATCTGGTGCAAACCAGTTGTTTGGTTCATTTTGGTGGCGGGCTTATGCATAAGCCCCACTTCTGGATATAAATCCAGCAGTGGACTATGGGTTGATGTTGATGATGATATTTGCTTTTCAAACCTTTGTTGGTATAGATTAACCAGACCCAAATGTAACGGAACATTAATTTAGTTATGAGCTAATCACAAATAATAACAAAGAGTTTTTTATTACCTACTATATTATAGAGGTTTGAGGAAGACAAAGATGTTTTAGTACCAATTTTATTTACTTCGCGTATCTTAATTAAGTACACACGTAGGAGTTCCCGGCGACCTTTCCGGGCCGTTTGTTTCATTAACTTGTGGCATTAAAGGGATAAGAATGTATCAGACTTATATCTGTTTTGGAATGCTTTGTACATTGGCGAGAGGTTTTTAAAAAGCTGCTTTAGATGCCCTTTGATGCTTCGACGGGATGCTTGTTGAGAAAACTCTTTGATGCCTTTTTTTCCTTTATTGGGCTTGGTTCATTGGAAAGCGGTCTTTGTACCGCCATTTTAATGATATTTTTATTTATTTTCCCTGGTTCGTTATCGGTAATAGTCATTCCTGGAGAGGTAAATATACAAACGAACGTTCTATACGTTAATTTCGAGGGACTAAGATATTTTGTGTAGGTTTCGTAAATTTGGTAGATTCGCTTTGATGCAATAACGCCAATTGTTGCAATATTTTTTTTAATGTTAAATGAAATCTATATAAATCTATCTACATACTTATTATCCATATAGAACACCCAGGCACAGAACAAACATTTATCCTTTAAATTCTTCGATCACACCTCAACGAGCTGTGGTTAAAACACCTAGCCTGTCCATCCTGTCCAACCGAAAAAAAAAATATTTTCCCTGGTGAGAATTGAACGCACACCCTTCAGCTCTTGATGATGAAATGATCAAACAGGGCAGCCATTGCAACGTCGATATCTGATACTGCGTTCATAATTTCAGCCGTAAGACGTCCACTGCTAAACATAGGCCTTCCCCATTGACTTCCACAAAGACCGGTCGGAAGCTGCTCGCATCCAGCGTGTTCCTGCGGTCTCTATAAGAACGTCTATCCATATTGTGGGTCCGTGGCCTCCACTCCAGAACTTTGCAGCCTCATCGGCCATCAGTTCTGCATGCTATGTGCCCTGCCCACTGCCACTTCAACTTGCTGATTCTCTGGGCTATGTTGGTTACTTTAGTTATACTGCGTTAGTACCTAACCAGACAACCCTGCTAAAGAAATCTAGCACCCAGTAATAATAAAGTAAATATGTTTTACCAAAGTACTTACACCTAAAACGCTTTTATCAATCAGGCCCAAATATTTGATGATGTCGGCAGTAAACGCCTCGTTTAAATCTACTGTATCAAATTGATGGGTCAAAGGCATACCGCAAGGGTGGGTGGCGCATGATATTTGACAGATTTGTCTGAATTTGGCTGCATAACTCGTTTTCGACTCAACGATCTGCGTCGGAAGAGTTTATTTGATTTACGTGAAGTGGAACGAAGTCAAATATCCTCTCGAAACGCTGCGGGAACGGACTCAAGGAGAAAATATCACAATGAAGTATGATGATATACTATTAGCTTTAATATATGATAAATATGGGGTTTATTTTAGTAAAATAGAATGAAAAATGAAATAGAAATAGAAAACTTAAATTTCAATTGAACTCTAATGTTGTCACATAGTAGGTTGTATAGGACTAAAAAAACTGTAAAAGGCTAAAATTCGGTGCCTGAAAAAAAAATCTTCATGTCGACTGTCTAAGTCTAAGTCAATCAAAGGTGTCAAAATAGCTATACTCTTTTGTTTTACATGACAAAGGTATACATATTCAGCCTACTTAATGACGACATCGCTATAAAAATTTGAAACGTATTAAAAATCTACTACCACATAGAAAGCCAAAATATTCAAATTATTGATTGACATGCATATTTATAGACATTATTGAGTAATTTTTATGATTTCAAAGTTGTTTACATAGTAGAAGTTGTGTACAATAACCTCCTTTCGTCTTAGTATAACCTAAATTTATAGCCCTGTACAATTGTACATATTATGTATATGCAAAACATAAATCGTAGATACACTTACGTATTACAAATTCATTGATACAATAAATCTCCTTTCTATTTTTGCCGTGGACTATACCTACTCTAAGCTTATTGTCCCGTATATTCTTTATTTACTGTTATTTGTTCTGTGCCTATTTGCCTCCTCTTGGGCTCTAAATACGCCCGTATCGTTTGCTCGAGTTTTCACTACGAATTACCTCGACACCGTTGCTTTGACAAAGTTTTTACCGAATGCCCGTAATTTACGACAAATGTGAACGCAAATTCAACCGACACATATTTGGTTTTTACGATTCCCAGCCTACGTGTGCACGGAAACGGAAATGTGGGTAAATACTAAATCTAAATGTCACGTAACTTTTTTTTTTTGTAATGTTTTACAAGCTTGTGTTTGACCACAGCTCACCTGATGTTAATTGATGGTGTAGTTGAAGATGGCAAACACGCCTAGCTTGGAATAGAACTGGCTTATAAGTGAGGCTGTCCAAATACGTTGTTAGGTATTGGCGATAGATTTTCACCTGGAATGGGTGGTAGCTATCCAGTCGAGTACTAGAGAGTACCACCATGCTATGATTTTCTCACGGCACTTTTCATCGCCAGCAGCTCAAGCCCATTGTTGGGCTTTAAATCTTCGGCGTGTGAACCGACCGCACAAACCACTGAGCTAACATCGCTGCAAAGTAACTGCTTTCATGGATTTTAGGTCGTTTCAAACAATTGATAACTAACTAATAATGTAAATCAGCAATCTTTCAAAACATTTGTCATGGAATAAAGTTTCTGATAGAGTTGCATAAAATATAAATCAGTTTTATTACTATCTGCCGTCTACAAATCTACGAAAACCGTATTCGTTGGGCAATAAAGAAGAGCAGTAAAAACTAAATTGTGTCTATTCTAATTTCGGCTGGGACTCAGCTCGGATTCGACGGTCATTAGGAGGTCTTTCATGCGATTTCTGCCGTACCGTATTAGTAAATATCGTACTGGAAATACATCATGGCTACTGATAAAATTTACTTTTGATAACTTTTGTTTCACATAATATATATAATTATTAGAATTTGTTTTATTTAATTAAATAGAATTTGTTGTGCATAATTATATAGAAAAAAGGTTATCATGTGAAAACTTAACGGATTTAAAGTGTTCAAAATCAAATTGTATCTGGATCAAATATAAAACCGGCCAAGTGCGAGTCAGACACACGCACGAAGGGTTCCGTACCATTTATCTAAAACGGCAAAAAAACGTTTGTTGTATGGGAGCCCCCTTAAACGTTTAGTTTATTCTGTTTTTAGTATCTGTTGTTATAGTGGCAACAGAAATACATCATCTGTGAAAATTTCAACTGTCTAACTATCACTGTTCATGAGATACAGCCTGGTGACAGACGGACAGACAGGCAGACAGGCAGACGGATGGACGGACAGCGGAGTCTTGTCTTAGTAATAGGGGTTTACCCTTTGGGTACGGAACCCTAAAAAAGGATTCAACTGAATCAGATTCAGCGTAAAGAAGTATAACATACATACAAACAGGCAAACTTTCACATACGTAATACGTATTAGTATGAAATGTGACCATTTATTACATTTCAGGTTTTCGTTAAAATTTAAATTATATGCGACCCCAAAACGCCTCGCTAAAACCTTTTGTAAAGTCAACAATAAGTCAATAACCATAAATTATATACAAAGGCAACAGTTATTTTACCTAAAACACACTTTGCTACTCGTGAAAATTCATGAATGGATTCTATTCGGCAAGGAAACTTTTGAGTAAAAACATACTTGTGAGTTTAGAACTTTGCGGCCACAAAATAGCGTTAAAACATAATTCAGGTGTGTCTTCCCAGAATTAAACATCTGGAGGAGTGCGAACAACCATGTTTAAGATCCATTTATGACATAAAATTATACAACTTTCTATAATTTATATTATAGATTCTAATTTTTTTTTGTACGTAATAGGTTCACGTTTGACCACATTCTGCCTGATGTTAAGCAACGATGTGGTCCAGGATGGAACACGCTTACCTAGAAGGAACCTGTTTATTCTTGATTTGAAGACAATATTATACTTTTCGGGAAACACAGACTTCGGCAAAGAGTTTCACAAAGTTCTTATTTGTTCTTGGAATTACTTTTTATGCATTTGCCAGTGTTAAGTGTTTTGAAAATTTTAGTTTTTTTTTCAGATAAAAATTTAAGTTAAATATGTCTAAGTCCTGCACATGTACATATGCTGCAATAAATGATTGAGTATTGAGTATTAAGGTCACAGTTAAAGTCACACAAAGTAAGTTTTGGTAGTAAAGTAATGGGGATTTCACTCAGTTTTGATGGAGTTCTGAAAGTAACATAAAAAACCATAACTTCATAACTCATGTGCGTTACTTGACAAATTAGAAATTTAAAAAAAAACATTACCCTTTTACAAAAATATTCAAAAAAAAGTTTTGGGTAGTAATTTAAGGCGTCAACCATGCGGAAACATTAAAATATAATTTTTGCGTTCAAGACAAAACAATCCTACCTACCTACAATACGTCAAGCTGTCAAACTAGCTTATTGTTATGATACCTAAGCTGTATTATAAAATAGCTCCTACGTAAAACAATATATCGATCATGTTAGGATGTAATGAGGCGCGAAATCATCCTTGAAGTGCGACGTAATATCGGATTATTATAATTAGAACTTAAGCGGGAGCCGTACAAAATTTCCTATAATAGGAAAACGATTTCAGGTAGATTTAGGGATAAACGGAGGCTATGAGTAAGTACTAAGGTATTCCCAGATATTAGAAAAAAGTTTGTAATGTTGCGTAGAAAATGGGTGAAGTCTAGATTGGATTTTTTTGATTGGATTGAGTTTTGACAAAACTGCGAGTTTTTTTTTTGTGTGTGTTTGTGAATGATCAATAATCAAGTAAAATAATTCTAAATCGCAAACAAAGCTAAGTTAAAAGTATCTCCGTTGAGTCGGCTCATAATGAAATAGTGGTAGCTTTGGCGGAATATTGAAAGTTACACAAAAAGTCATGTTTCACCTTATTTAATTTTACCACATTTACGCACGTAATCCGGGACTTCATGAATAAAACACTAGATACTATTTTAATGAATGATCACTTGGAAAAACGCAAATTAAAAAAAAACCTGCAAAAAATCTCTAAGCCCCTAGTTCTTTTTCATTTGATTTTGGCATTGCACTTTGGACATTTTACCAATCCCAAATATTTCGTTATTTTCAAGAAGTATAATGATGATAAATTTAGCTAAATAAGTCTAAGTAACACTCAACGTCACAAAGAGTAGTTACAATCCGGGCATGCCCTTGTAAATTAGCGACTAATTTACTAGAAGCTTCGACAGAGTTTTAAAAGCAATACATATGTAATTTACCACATTTTATCATTTTCCTACAATGTAATTATGCACTTTATAACAAAAAAAAACTCAAGTTTATTGTATTATTATTAATTAACATCTGCATCAGTTGCATCCGCTAGCGTCAATCGCGTTAAAAATAAGCTGTGCCAATAATATAACACAATACGGCTACACGACTTTCCCCCGTTCTCGCGAAACTCCAACACCCTTCACGATGAAAACATTTTCCAAATGTCAACCAGCACACCACTGCAGTGTTAATAATAATACCCGTTTCTGTTTCAATTATTCCGGCAGAATGCCATTTTTTCATGTGTCACGCGAAAGGACGAGAGGATAGGGTTAATTGCCACTGTAGGGCGGGACTTAACAAATGTGGCGTGAATCGAAACACGACGGCAGGGTCGACGGAGGGCACCGGGTCAGGATGGGATATGGTTATGTGGAAACTTTGTTGGGATTTTGATTTGGGTGGAACGTTTATGGCAGTTATCAATCTTAGCGAACTAATATTGGTAATGCAAAAGTTTGCCGCGTGTTTGTCACTTTATTGGAGACGCAACGACGCGAAACCGTGGTAGGAAAAATGAGTTAGATTAACTTTCTACAAGCATTATTATTCACTACGATATTATTGTTATAAAAAAAATAGAGGTATTTTATTCATAAAGTGCCGAATTAAAAGCGCGAGTGTGGGAAAGTCACACTATGAGGCAAAACATGACTTTTCGTGTTGTTTTCAAAACTCCATCTAAGCTAAAGTCGCTATTGCTTGACTAAGACTGGACTTTGACTCTAACTAAACTAAAGTTTTAGTAATTGTAAAAAAAAATGTTAATAAGTACATAAGAAAAAGGTTTTTCCCACAATTTTAAATTATTGTCGAAAATTTAAGAATTAAAAATAGACAAAATTGACCTTAATTCTAAGAATTTAAAATAAATACGGTAAGGCATTTCACACAGTGTAGCCCCAAACTAAGCAAAGCTTAGAGGTACCAATTAACTGTTAAAATACTAATATGTATGTAAATGTAAATACATACTATTACACAGAACACCCAGACACAGAACAAACACTTAAACCTACACATGTTTGTTCTAAGTGGGAACCGAACCCACGCCCTACTACTCCTGAAGCAGGTACCAAATAAGCTTACGAGGCAGTCTTGTGATTACATAATTATTTATTTTACATGTGATACTATGAGCGCCAGCCAATACGCTGGCGCTCATAGTATCTAGTAATTCAACAGGCACCTCTCGAATGAATAAGATTCAGTAGTCCAAGTCAGTAGTGTCATTTACAAGTGCCTACTTCCCTCACTGCGATATGTTTTAGTATACACGCTGTAAATTGTTTTTGGAAAACCGACATCCAAAACGTACCTAATAAAGCCCTTAAAGTAACTAATATCAGGCTATTGTGCGTACCAAATATCGATAATGTGCAATACGTGTAAATTATGCCGCGAATTGAAACGTGCTGCCGATGCGTTTACCGAGGGCTTCGTGAAAATTTGTTTGAAATTGCTTTCGGCCATAGCTTGAAGTGCATAAACCAAATAATTACTAACGAGTGAATTTCACGTGCGAGACGCGCAGCAGCCCGCGGTGCTAAGCAAGACAAGGTCGCGCGCGCGTTGTACTCAACTTTGCCTCCATGATGTAGGCCACCGGTGTGGCCAAAACTATAGTCCGAGTTTTTGATATAATTAAACGAGAGTAATCCCGCATAATTAAAATTAAAACGTGTCGAAACCACGTCAGTTTCTATAATTATTTGAATAGATTTAAAAATTACATATAACCGTTAAAGATTATAGTAATATAGAGTTTATATGATGAATATAGAGTGTCAGTTATTTGACTTCCGTTACACGGGTTCTGCTTAGTTTGGAGTCATATGGCGCTGTATGTAATGTCATACGATTTTTTTTTAAACATAGATAAAAAGGTATAGGCATGGAGTTTTGGCGGTAACGCTGAAAAATCATGTCTCGGCGTTATACTTTTGTTCAAAACTGTTTTTTTTTTCTCATAAAGCAACGTATTACGTGGGCGAGTGTGGAAAAGTATTATTGTGGTAAAACGTACCTTTTCGTTTTCAAAACTTCATCGAAGCTACTTACCCAGGTCACCATTACCTTACTAGGGCATGGCCGGACTCGTCCAAGATTTACTTTGTTTGTATCTTTGAATGAAACTTAGACTTATTTAACTTAAAGTTTTCATAAAATACTTTTTTTTTTTTTTTTATAGTCGACAGGCTAGGTGTTTGACCACAACTCACCTGATGTTAAATGACGGTGTGGTCGAAGGTGGTAAAGCACACCAAGCCTGGAATGGAACTGGCTCTCAACTGAGGCTACCGGAACACACCGTTAGATGCTTGGCGGCAGATTTTCAACTTGAGGGTGGTAGTTAGCCAGCCGGGTACTAGAAAGTACCCTACCACCATGCTATGGTTTCCTCACGATGTTTTCCTTCACCGGCAGCTCAAGCTCATTGTTGGGGTTTGAACCCACGCCTTTCGGCATGCGAACCTACCGCGCTAACCACTGAGCTATCATCGCTACGTACTTGAAAATATCGAAACACTTGACACTGGCAAATGCACAACAAGTGTCGCCTAAAACGAAGAAAAAACAATAATACATAAACGCATTAGTCAGTCAAGCAAAACCAATGATGATGATGAAATGATACCTATTTTTCCAATTCCAGTTCTAAACTTATTACGCATAGGCCAGTAAGATCTAGCAAACTATGATTAATTAAACCAAAACTTCTTGTGTGCTCGAATTCCGTCTCAGCCAGATATACTTAAGCCGTGATAAAATTATTCCTGCCCTCATTACGCTTTGAACTTTGCACATACAATTATCTTAGCTGCTGCCTTTCTCTGGCGGAACCTTGGGATTTTCTCTTTAAGTTTGGGATGTATGCGGTTCTTAATTTGCAAGCTTAAACGCTTTATTTGACTTCCAGTTAGTTAAGATCTGCTTATCATATTAAAGAGTTAGATAAGATAACTCTTGTTCGCACCAGAAAAAATCTAATCCTATTTATCTATCTATCTTCTATGTATATAAAAAACAATTGCCGTGCGTTAGTCTGGCAAAAATTTGAGAATGGCTCGACTTAAATAAAATAAACTTGAAATGAGAATTTTGTGCCAAACAAAAATGATTTTGATGTGAAATTGTAAGCAGAACGGCAATTTCATAGGTAAAGTAATAAAATAGGTGAACCTATTATGTGTAATTAATGTTAATAATTTATTAGGATATAGGATTGACCTCAATAACTTTAGTTTCAGACATTGGATATTATTTTGTATCTCTTGTCACTCACATTGACATGGGCGTCGGAGTAATGAGAACAAAATCAATGCCTATAGCTCCAGAAATAGCCCACAGTTTAACTTGGATCAGCTAATACGGCGTGTATTAGCTGATTTCGTTCTGCCTTTTCTAAGATTTGGTATTCGGTATTAGAGGCCCGACTGTCGGTTTTTTTATTCTGTGTGTATCGTATATTTTGTTTTTGTTAAGTAAGTTCTTACAGAGAATATAGTAAATAATGTTGAGCTACTAGCGAAGACTTTAGTGGCCTTATACAAAATGTTCACCTCGTAAGCTTAGTCATATATTTATCTCTATTGTGACTACCCTCAGAGGCCAAGTCTCTTAATTTTAAGCTTAATGTGTGATCATTTAGACTCTAGAACTCAATCTGCACTTTAAAATTCGGAATTACTGACTGACCGAGCTCACGAATTCAAATAATACTGTTAATTGATTACATAATTATATGACGTATCAAAAATTTGTTCAGTCAGTTCGGTTCAGTTCTGTCACTTTTACACTTCATTCAACAATAGATTGACTGAGACATATCAAAATTCTAGGAAATAGGTCTTGCAAGACAATAATCGAACGAAGTATGGTCGGGAAACGCGGAAAAATTCGTCGCATTATTTGTGATATTATTTTCCAACGCTTATGTTTTATCGAGTGTTTTGTAGAAAAAGAGAGGTGTTACATTCAAAAAGTAACTAATAACGTGTTTTTTTTTTTTTTAATGGTTGACAGGCCAGGTGTTTGACTACAGCTCACCTGATGTTAAGTGAAGGCGTGGTCGAAGATGGTAAAGCACACCTAGCTTGGAATGGAACTGGCTCTCAAGTGAGGCTGCCGGAACACACTGTTAGATGCTTGGCGACAGATTTTTCAACTTGAGGGTGGTAGCTAGCCAGCCGAGTACTAGAAAGTACTCTCCCACCATGCTATGGTTTCCTCACGATGTTTTTCCTTCACCGGCAGCTCAAGCTCATTGTTGGAGTTTGAACTCACGCCCTTCGGCATGCGAACCTACCGCGCTAACCACTGAGCTATCATCGCTACAAAATCAGTCATATACAAAACATCGCTTCAGTGCGAAGGGGTATAATGTGGTAAAACATGACTTGAGCTCTGACCGAAGATGGTAAAGCCCAGCCACCTAGCCTGGAATGGAACTATATAGGTATTATAAAAAGGACTAAAGGAACGCTGTTTAAGATTATAAGATAATTTAAAAATAGGTTATTTAGAAATCTTTAATTAGTCAGCGAAAATATTCCCTCTACAGAGTGGACGCTCAAGTGACGAGGAGCAGTGAGCAGGCAAATTGGGAAGCAACAATTGATGGGCTTAACTTTAGAACACTCTAATTATAATTAATTGTTTTCTAAATTAAGACAAATGAAGACAGATTTAACCCTGACGAAATGCAAACAGTAAAACAAAGATAATTGTCGCTGACGTAAAGTGTCCTATTTATTTGAAAACGAATTTTACATTTATCCGTTCATGAAACTGACAACAAATGAGTATTGAGTTTTAAATGATATTTAGTCAAAAATTCTTAGGTCACACAAGAAAAGCCTCGGCCAGATCCAACACATACTAGGTCTAGGTCTCTTCAAAGAGCGATAATAGGATTACGAACATACTCTTTCCCAACATTGAAACAAAAACATATAAAATTACATATACAAATTGACAGCCCTGGTTTATCGGTAGTATGTCTGCTCCAAGAGATGAAGGGCGTGGGTTCGATTCCCACGCAGGATAAATATTTTGTGGTATAAAAATGTTTGTTCTGTATCTGGGTGTACTGTATGTATTTACAAAAAAAAAGTATTTAATCATTCTATCAGTTATCCGACTTCCATAGTACAAGCTTTGCTTAGTTTAGGGTCAGATGGCGTTGTGTGTAATGCTTACGACTTTACTCGTACGATATTGATTTATTTAAATACTTAATATTTTATTGATAACGCCAATGTTACAAGTCAAATTTTAGTAAAATCATTTTAAATATGTGTATCATTAAAAAAAGTTATAAAACACTGTTGTACCTAACATGTCAATGAATAAAAACACACATTGTTTCGTGTAATCGAATTATGATTTTAATTTTAGGCGGTAATCAAATTTACCTTGTAATGTAGACGAAAGTAGATACACTTTTACTTACGAAATCTATTTCTTAAGAAGTGCTGACTAATACATTAGTCTGTAATATCCTTTGTGCTCATATCCTCAGAAAAGTAGTGACGTCTTTACTTTCTACGTAATTTTTTATTTTTATTTTTTATAACATAAGTCTTCACATAGATAACTACACCAATAGGTACTTGTATTATGAAACTAACAATCTAATACAACTAAATGTGTTTTTTTTTTCGTTTTGTTTTGGCGTCGCGTTTTAGCATTTGCCAGTGTCAAGTATTTATATATTTTCATGTTTCAAAAGTTAAATAATTGTCCTCGTAGCTAAAGTTATAGTCGAAGTCCAGTCTAGCTCAAGCACAGTCCGTGTCAGTCACGTCCAGTCATGTTTTAGTAAAGTAGTGGTGACTTTACTATAAAGCTTCGATGGAGTTTTGGAAGCAACACGAAAAGTCATGTTTCACCACATTATATCATTTTCCCACACTCGCGCTTGTGATTCGGCACTTTATGAATAAAACACCACCATTTTTATGCATAAACACTCGAAAAACACTAGTTTTGGAAAAAAATACAACGGAGCGACACGACTCTTCCCGCGTTCCCGCCAAAACTCCTAACTAAATGTGTTACCTCTTGAAGGAAGCACCGCATGCCTACAACTAATTTTTAAAAATAACAAATGCCATAATTACACAACCCTCAGAACTGGACTACACTAAATTATACTAAAGAATAAATTAAATTTAATGTTTTACTTTAATCTGTTTGGTCATTTCGGCCAAAAGAGAGTTTACGTTAACTTTGAATTTTGACAAAACTGTCTCCGAATATATACATATTACTAATTATATTGACATTCGTAAACGAGCCTACTTATTCTAGGAACAGGTAAATTTGCACCTAACACAGTTCTACGATATACAGGACCGAAAGGACGGGTTTACGCGGATACTTAAATGGATCTCTAAATTTAAATTTGGCTAGGAGGTTTGGACAATTAATGCTGTTGTGTAGTAATTTATGAAGGAAATTTTAGAATCAACACGAAAACAATTTTCGCCGATTTTTTTAGTATTTGACCACAGATCATCTGATGTAGTGACGGTGTGGTCTAAGATGATAAACATACCTAGCCTGGAATGAAACAGGCTCAAGTGAGGCTGGCGAAACACACCGTTAGATGCCTGGCGGCAGAATTTTAACCTTCAGTGTTAGCTAGCCAGCCGAGTACTAGCATGTACCCTACAAGCCTATAACCATGCTATAGTTTCCTCACGACGTTTTTCTTCAATGGCATTTCAACCTCATTGTTGGGATTTGCACCCTCGCCCTTCAGCGTGTGAACCGACCGTACTAATCACAGAGCTATCAACACTACTAACTAACTTGTGCGAGTAATTCATTACTTTATGAATAATATAAAAGTTTGATAAATTGAAAATAAACACTCGACAATGGCCACACCAACAAACATACATACATACATATACAGTACAGTAACACGACTTTTGTGCGTTCTGGATCTAGCTAGTTCTAGAGAGAATAGCATGCTAATTTGTGGGATTTAAGTTGTGGCTAGGTACGAATATGATAGAAAAATGTATCGAAAGCGAGACCATTTACCTACTCCCGCCAAAGGCAATGGCCTTTGGCGGGAATAGTTTTCGTATATTAGACTATCGTTAACTTACTAATACAATTCTCGCATATTAATACGCAAGAGATGCTGTAAAATATTGTAACGATTGTTGTATCTTCGAAGTTTTTAATTTTTATTTATTTCAAGTAACTGGGCGCATATTAATACATAAATCTAAATACAATAATAATAATGAAACTTTAACCGTTAAATAATAAAATAAAAATGTCAATACAATAAAATGCTCTCATTGCAAAATCATATTGTGTACCAAAACATCATCCGTTCATTTCCCATGTACGCTCAAAGCGTTTCGATTCCACGTTTTTTATTCGCACAGCGAGGTTGTGGAACTCTCTGCCAGAGTATTTATTTTCCCTGAAAAGTACAACATAGGTATCTTCAAATCTAGAGTAAATAGGTTATCTTCTAGAAACTAAGAGCAAAAGTACTTTTTAAAATCAGTACTATTCAAAAAAAAAACTTCTCCTTTTACAAGTACATTTGAACATTAGTTTTTTAGACAGACCTTTTTCTAACAAAGTGCCTTTTTTAGGATACCTTTTTTACTCGAAACCTCAAGAAAAACAATTCATTGACATCGTGAAAAAGTAAGCGTTTTTCTGCTGAAAAATGTATCTAAAGATTCTTTGTTTTTTAAGTAACAATAAGAGTATACAAATCGGAAGTTTTCCAGATATTACGACATGAATGTAAAAAAAATAATTGCTTTCTCATCTTTGTTCTTGGAATACCAACTTTCACAAGATAATCGGTAAATAGTGATTTAGCAAACAATTTATGAACCGAATAAGGAATAAAGCACATATTATTTATATATATCCGATTTTTCTAATAACATTATATATACCTATGTATATAAAGATACGAATATTTAAGTAAAAAATGCAGTTAAAAAAGCCTGACTATAAAAAACACTACCTGTAGATAATCTGAATCCTGTAGAAAATTAACAGACTGGCTACCGTGTACCGTGTCTGTGTTCAAGGCTTAAAAGTTATTTTCAACAAACTACCCCCTCTTTCGGTAAAACCGTCCCGCATAACTTTCAGCCTCCATTTTCACTCGTCAGAGACGTTCATACAATTTGGTATCGAAAACATGACGAACGCTTTTTCGTAAATTATTATGCTGACCCTATGTTTGGTCATCATTTGACCTTAATCATCTTGGTGCGCGCCCTTAAACTGCCTACTGAAAGCACCTCTATGCCACAAACAACTGCACAGTAAAAATAAAAGCTACTTTTTGAAACATAAATAACGTAGTTAAGTATTCGCCTCGAATTGCGACCATACACCATACACTTGGTGGTAGATTTCCTTAGCAGGAGATCGTCTAGGTAGGTACCACCGCAGTACCAGTTATTCTGCCGCTAAACAGTAGTGTGTAGACATTACTGTGTTCCGGTTTGAAGGGTACTGCAGCTAGCGAAATTGCTGGGCTGTTGAGACTAACCATCGAAAGTCTCTAAAGTAATGAGCGCCAAAGCAGCGATGCCCGGGCTTTGTTTTGTAACTCAAAGTTCTGTGTATCGCTGCAATGGTCATGAACATGCGTTATCTCTTACCATCTGGAGAGCGTCTCGTTCGTCTCATTACTTTTTACATAAAAAAAATAAAAAAAATAAAAAAAGAATATGTTACCAAGAAGAGTTCAAAGATAGAAACATTAGTCGCTCAGTAAAAACTAAACGAAAATGGACACAATTTTGTATTTTACTTTGTCAAATGCTATTAGATTCCATCACTAAATAAGAATCAGTTCATTATTATTAAGAATGTGGTCAAATGTCATTCTTGGTTTCAGTTATAGTTTTCTTACAAAAACAACTTGAAGATTTAACTTATGCCACGTTTTGCATAGCCGATTACAATAGTAACATTTCATATCCACGCAATAGAAAAAAATTACAACAATGCGGCTCAGAACCATATCACACACACACTCAAGGCTTATACTCACACTCATGTGTTTGTTTGTTACACTTGTAATAAAGTGTTTCCTGTCATAAACAGGATGCAATGATCCGCATCCTTCATATTTTCATACAGATTGCCACTAAATCAAGAGTACTATACAGAGAAACGACGATATTGTGATATTATGCAGTTGCAAAAGTTGACCTCCGCTTGATTTATCCCTTACGACGACTCAGGCAAAAATTGGCAAAAAATAATTTGGAGTGATGCCAACATTGAACCAGCACACACGATGTCTGTGCACTACAGTAATCAATCCGCACAAACAATATTTGTTGGACGATCCTTATTTCGGAAATTCAATTGCGTTTTTTTTTAATTAAAAATTGGTTTGCCTGTAATGTCATCTTGCCTGATGTAATGAGTAGACATCTGATTATATGCATTTGCATGTTTGCTTATGCAAATGCATAAAACGCTATTTTTACAGCATTATTGCATATTTTAGTACATTTCAATAAATAGTGCTTATTTCAGTAGTTAAATGTGTCAGGCGTGTTTTTTTTTCTTTGGTTTTGGCGTCGCGTTTTAGCTTTTGCCAGTGTCAAGTATTTATATATTTTCAAATTACAAAAGTGAAATAAGTGTCCTCGTAGCTAGTTATAGTCAAAGTCCAGTCTTAGTCAAATCCAGTCTGCGTCAGTCAAGTCCAGTCATGCTTTAGTAAAGTAGTGGCGACTTTACTATAAAGCTTCGATGGAGTTTTGGAAGCACCACGAAAAGTCATGTTTCACCACATTATATCATTTTCCCACACTCACGCATATAATTCGGCACTTTATGAATAAAACACCACCATTTTTATGCATAAACACTCGACAAAACACAAGTTTTGGAAAAAAATACAACGGAGCGACACGACTCTTCCCGCGTTCCCGCCAAAACTAATCAGGCGTGTTCTTTCTTTCTTTGGTTTTGGCGTCGCGTTTTAGCATTTGCCAGTGTCAAGTAATTATATATTTTCAAGTTTCAAAAGTTAAATAACTGCCATCGTAGCTAGTTTTAGTCAAAGTCGTCTTTGTCAAGTCCAGTTCGTGTCAGTTAATTCCAGTCATGCTTTATTAAAGTAGTGGCAAATTGTATTGTGCAGTGGAAAGCCGCAAGCAGTGACGTGCTACGCGTACGTCTCACGAGTACTTGCGCACTGACGTCACAAAAAAAATACATAGAAAGTGCTGCCACCTCTGTGAATAGGAACTCAAACTTTAACCATAATTTTTCTTAGCTACCAATAGGTAGAGCTAGTTGACTAGTTGATATGAAAACTAATAATACTAATAATAATATAAATTTTGTGAAAATATACGTGAATTCATTTTAGTAAATAGTATTTTCAGTATGCATATTTTGTGCATTATTCGCAATTTTTCAGTTCATATTTTGGCATTTTTATAGTACATAATTATATTGAATTCCGATGTCTATGAGGCATGGCTGTTGAATTCGCGGAAGACCTCCAAAGTACCGCATGCCCACAATTTTGGTTTCCATATTACAAGCTTAGCTTTTTGTATTCTACAAATAAATGATTAAAATAAATTGTTGTGTGTCAAAATAAATGTTTTCTTTCTTTCTTTATTCAAATAAAGAAAGAAAGAAAACATTTATTTGATAGAGGGTGATGTGTGAAATGTCTTTTAATATTTATTTATTTCTCGTATGTTTTTGGTGTTGGTAAGTTCCAATTTGCTGAGTAGCCAGTCCATTAGTTAATATACGAGGTAAAAGTCCTTTGACATAGCTTACTCCATTTATGTAGTGTATACCTTACTTAGCATAATGTTCATCAGTACACTCACTCGATTCATGAGTCATATAGGATGAAGTATTAAAAACCTTAATCACTGAACATTTTATACATTGCGTCGACGTGCTTATATCAAAGTCGGTAAATCTTGGCGTGACGGGCGCGTAAAGAATTTTTTTCGCTTCTATCAGCATAGATAAGATTAAATACTGGAACGTAGGGCAATAAGAATAATTGGGTCATTTATTATTATTTTTAAATAAGATATTTCGTACTAACATGATTAGTATAAGACTTCGTTTTGTTATCTATTAGTAACAAAACAAAGTCAAATAAGTAATAAGTGTAGGTATATAATGTGGCACAATTACGCAAACCGACACCGTGTTCTAGAGTGGAGACAGCGAATCGGCAAATGTAGTGTAGGGCGCCCTGAGACTAGGTGGAGTGATGATATACGTAAGGCAGCTAATAGTGTCTCGAAGCGAAAAGCCGAAGATTTGATTGAGTGGCGTATCCTGGGTGACCTGTGGTGAGCAGTGGACTATGCAAGGTTGTTGATAATGATGATGAATGTGGCTGAATTAAAAACATCCAAGTCTAGATTTTTGAATGCTAATTAAACCTAGCTAACCTAGTTGACTGCCCTGTTAGCTCATTTGGACGATACTGTGACGATAAGTGTTTGTACAGTGTCTAGGAGTTCTGTATTTTTTATAATTTGAATTTGAATTTTGAAGTTCCCATATATTTGCTTAGTTTGGAGCTAGACAGCGTTTTGTGAAATTTTCTACAATGTTTATTATATTACTATTTTGAATTATATAGTAAAACTAAACCTTGCAAGCTCGACTCTTATCTATCGTCGTCATTTACAGTTTTCTTGTCTCTTTTACTATGCGACGTAACTCTCCTTTACTAATCTAGACCAGATTCGACCCGCGATGATAACGATATCAGCAGTTCATCTTGCAACAGGATGACTAACTCAGAAAGAGGTGAAGTTCTACGGTACTCAGGAATATTCTAGTACACAGAACTCACCGCGTCGTCATTGATGCGCGTCCACTTTCACAAATTCCACAAAGAACAGGCGACCACGTCGTAGACAAGTATTCGGATGGAGTCGTAGCGTGGAATCTGCTATCTGACAATGTTAAGCAAGACAACTATTTATCTTCTTCGCCAGTGAACAGTCAACATTACAAATTTCTTCAACTCCTTGAAAAAGGTTACCGGAAGTGACGGAAACAATAAATCAGTGTATCTGACTTAAATAAAAGTGAGCAATCCCTTAATTAAAAGTAAGACGAAAATATATTGTTAATTAACTTAACGTTTAGTGAAATGTTAATTATGCTTTTTATTCAACAATTTTTTTCTAGACAAAAAGTCTTTATCTGCAAAATAAAACATGTCTGCAACTTTATTTAGTTTAATTTAAAGATCATTCGTACAGTTTCTAGAGCAACTTGACTTTAAAACACATTTAGTTAAGCTTAATAGCGCTTGAAAACAATATTCAAGTTTCATAAAAATGTCTACAAAGTTGGTGTTTGCAGTAAAAACTCGTATTAGCGAAAACAAATGAGTAAACGACGTTGTAAACTCTACCTACAAGTGGAGCTTAGCAAGTCCAGAGTTTTACTTATTTTTCTTACGAAACACCTTTAAGTACTTACCAAAAAGCTTTTTAGTTGAAGAACCACCGGTTCAAAAATGTTATATTAGGTACCAAATGGGGTCTGGTAACATTTTCAAACAAAAAAAAATATGAGGGCTTCGAAATGTATCGAGCTATTATTTTGTATAACTTTCATATTTTTATTGTTTGTGCATAATACGTGTTGTTTAGAAAAGTCTAGTATTGCCTTGAAAATATTCTTAGATCTGTAAACTAGAAGTCATATCTTTGTGTAAATTCATTTTTAAGGGATGTCGAAGACCATTCTATAAAGAATAAACTAACATTCAAGTCCAAAGAAGAATTCATAAGCATCAATAAAACATTTATATATTAAATATGTTGTAAATTGAATCCGGAACCTTCCGGCGCATAACGAGGTGTTACAGGTCAATTTTCAATAATAATCATTAACAAAAATAAGAAATGTCAGTAAAAGTATAAAAAATATTATAATCATATTAAATTAAGTATCAATAGAGGTCAATACGAATTCGTTTAAAAATTCTATCAAGAATGTATTCGAACTGAGTTATAAGAAAACTTCTTTCTTGGCAACGGTTACCTAAGTTGTTTAGTTTACAAAAGAAAATTCTACAGCATCTCCTATACTATAAGTGAATATTTACCTCGCGGTAAAAGGAAATGGCGAAAGCAGCAAATAGGAAATATAAAACTAGAAAGGTAATGGTGCGAGAATGCAATAACCTAGACTAGTCTAGGTATTATGAACAAGTCTAGGTCATACAGAACGGCTAACGAGTTTCGAAGTGCTGTAAATCTATCGAATCGTCTTAGAGATCTGCCAGTCTAGTTGATTGAGAGAGAAAGTTGGACGTGAAATATTAATCGCGCTATTTATCTGGAATTGATTTTGTATTTATGGAAGTAATAAATTGTAATTTTTTGTCTAAGATTGATTTGATGAATCAGTTCAGTATTTCACAAAGAAAATAAATTTATCAATGATTAAATTAAGAATTTTGTAATATACACACAACAATACAAAATTAATTTGTATTGCCGATAAGTTGACCATTTTGCATACATATTTATTTGTTTTTAAATTTCACTTCTAGGTATGCTTGAAGCATTTTCACATATGTTATGCTATTGTTATTTATGTAACTCAATGTACAAAGTTTGTACAGCGATGACGTCATAAAATAGGCTACCGGTATGCCCTTGCCATGTAAAACACAAAATGGCTAGTTTGACACAATTGATTGACATGAAACAGTAAACAAATCTTATATCATAGTCCGAGTAAAATAATTCAAATATTTGTATCAATAATGCGAAAAACAACTCGACGTCGGTGTATGGAAGAGGTTATTATGGCTGCCGTTGACTTTACATTAACAGATTTATTTTGGTATGCCATTGCTTTTTTTAGGCACTAAAAGTAGCCCCCATACAGCCTACAATGTGACAATTGAAAGTAAAGTTGCCCCATCTCATAGTTTCAAACGTAAAAATATTGTACAGGAATGTAATATCTCGAAATGGTTTTGGAATCAGTAAAGTACAAGAAGTACAATTTTTTTCTTTACATGCCGAATTGCAAATATATCACTTTAAATAAAGCACTCAAATATTCTTATCCGCAAAATAATTTGCAAGTTCAAAAAATACAGCTCCTTGTTTATTAAGTAGATATTTAGTTTATTATATTCATAATTGTAGCGATGATAGCTCAGTGACCAGCGCGGTCGGTTCACACGCCGAAGGGCGTGGATTCAAATCCTAACGAGCTTGGGCTGCAGGTGAACAAAAACATCTTGATTAAACCATAGCGTGGTGGTATTGTACTTTTTTGTACTCGACTGACTAACTACCGCCGTCGAGTTGAAAATTGCCCAACGGAGCGTTCCGGCAGTTTCGCTTACTTTAAAAAAAAAGGCGATCACCGAACTAACCAAAGCTTGTACTATGGGAACCAGATAGCTGTAAGAATACTTGTTTACTTTTATTTGTAAATATTGTATAAATTGCTTTTTTTAATCATGGGTAAAACAGCAAGACCCATTTACCGATGACCTAGAAACTTACCTTCCGGGACAATACATTTACTTAGTAAACTATCAGTTGTAAAGACGGCGACGTCTCTCGTCCGAAATTCCTTCCTAACTGCAATATAATGGCAACTACTGCTCAAAACTGGCTCGCTGGAAACTGGCAACTTAAGCCATTAAGGCCACAATTGAAGGCATTAGTGTACGCTCGGAACAATGACTGACCGTTTAGTCTATTATTTGGTTCTACGGTTTCGTGCAGTTATTTTTGTTTCAATCTTACTTTAGGGTACTGCCACATATACTTAGGGTATACTATGTTTTTGTATGGTCGACAGGCTATGTAAAATTTAAAAGCTTTTAGTTGATAGATCGAAATTATTACAAACTAGCAACGCCCCGCGGTGTTACGCGCTACATTTTTTCGAGATAAAACGTGTTAATTTTCATCCAAATCCGTTCAGTAGTTTTTGTGTGAAAGATTAACAAGTATCCATCCAAACTTTCACATTTATAGTATCAGTGGGATGTTGCTGTCCTTGTTTATTAGACAGTATAGAAAAAGACAGAAATATTTTTAGTAAGGTTAAATCTATAAAGTAAATCCACCAAAATCTATTTGAATCAATATACAAATTTACATTTCACAGTTTTTTTTTAATGTTTGACAAGTTAGGTGTTTGACCACGGCTCACCTGATGACTTGATGGTGATAGCTAGCCAACCGAGTACTAGAACTTTCTAGTACTCGGCTGGCTTTCTAGTACCTTACCACCATGCTATGATATCCTCATTATGTTTTCCTTCACGGGCAGCTCAAGTTGATTGTTAGGGTTTGAACTCTTGCCCTTCGGCATGTGAACCGACCACTGAGCTATCATCGCTACAAAACTACTAGGCCTAACTAAGCTTACTAATTTTTAATTCTGAATTCGTGAAAAAAGGCAGTACCTGAACTTGGCAGCACAGATTTATGAAACAGTCGATTTAGTTTTCGCGATTTCACAGTTGTGTTCATAGTAAATATTATTCTTACTGAGGAATAAAATTACCCCCTTTCAGTCTAGCATCCCAAGCTTACAACCCTGTACATACTGAACGGCAAGCATAGACATTTGCAAGAAAATACGATAGTATGATTGGAACATAAGATCAGAACGTTGGAATGTAGGGCCTTAAGTAAAAAATTAACTTACTGTAATAAATATTATCTTATCATAACGAGGTTTGGCGTAATACCTACCCATTTTTTTATTTAAACCGTTGGATATTCCACTAAAACATTCAATGGTTTTCTTGGAACAGCTTGAAGTTCAATTGCCTATTCTCATGCATACCAAATAATGCACCGTGCTATACCATTATTCCAAAGAAACCCAACGTGAGATTTGACGAAATAATTTAAAAATAAAGTTCAAAGCACTCCTTTTTTTGGTTTATATGTGAATAAAATTAAATATTAGATGTTAAATAAACTTGTGGTTGAGATTGCAAGCACACTTATTCTGGATTGAAACGAGCTCTCAAGTGGGTTCTCTGCCGGAACACATTATTATTTAGGTATGTATGTATATTTTCCTATTACAAGACAAAGACCTAAAGATATTTGTGGTTTGTGCCCCTATTTTGTGCCACTTAGGATCTACAAGAATTTTTACCTGATTTGTTTATATGTAATTTACTATATTATGACGTGTTGCAAACATTCGCTTCAGCCCGACAGCAGAGTAGTGTTTACGCCTTGTTCACTTCTCCATAAAAATAATCTTGTAACATGAGACAATACGAAATTGATTTAGTAAAGATCATTCGATTATAAAAAAAACAATAAGCAGATTTGTTGGGCATTTTACATAATACTTCTTTGTATGGATGCATTTCTAGGTACATAACATTCGTTATTGATCGATCTCTAAAATGGACAAATTAAAATATGGTCAAACCGAATTTTACATACTCATTAAATAGTATCCTATTAATTTATTATTAAGTAAATAAGATTAAATGACGCTAAATATGTATCTACACGAACTAATCTTATAAGACAACGTTATTAAGTCCTTAACTTAATTCAAACTCACCCCTTGCGTCCTTGCAACGTCATTCAATGTAGTAAAATTTCACATCATCTCACAACAATATCCATTGCCTCAGCAACTATTAAACTTTAGTTTTATCACTCAACATCTTTGTTAATCTCCAAAGCTTACTAAGTCATTTTAGATGTCACAAAACACATTAGCCTAACCCATTGTTAATATTAAAAAAAAAACACTTTGACACAATCACACTGTCATTAATTCGTTCTTTTTTCAGGATCAGGAAGTTTTTCGCGGGAAAACTCGGGAACCTCAACAGACGCGGTGGTAGGGACGGCACCCGCGCTTTCCTTAGCATTACTAGTGAAGAGCGGGAGAACTACCCGCTCCGCTTATGCGCGCGACGTGATGCGCGGACTTGGGACTCTTTTGTATTTTTTTTTTCAATGATCTATTAAAATGCAAAGTCAAGATTTTCATTTCAGCCATAATTAATTGAGCCGGATAGTTTTACTTTTATTTTAGATCTAGCTGATGACCTTTGTCAAGGTCTCGAATGTAAATAAAGAAGAATTATATACATGTCACTTGTGCATAAGAAAAACAAACATTTACCCGTTACGTAAATTTCCGTATACCTAGAGCTATCCTAGATAGATTGATTGCCATAGGTTCTACCGATTTAAAATCATAAATATAAAACAATCATGTTATACATTACTATTTGGCTTCGCTCGGACATAATATAAACCTTCCAGATGAAATTCCATATTGTAAGGGGAAAACGTATCAAAATCCGTTCCGTGGTTCAAAAGAAGGGTACGGGCAGTGACTTTGTTTTTTACTCAAACATAATCTGACATTATTTTTCCTCTTTTTATTTTGTTTTTGGTGTCGCTCTTTTTGCATTGGCCAGTGTCAAGTGTTTGATGTATTCAAAAATTTTTTAGAAATTGAGTTAGATAAGTAATTCTAAGTCATACCAAGTCATGCTTTAGGAAAGTATGGTGACTTTACTACAAATTTCGATTGGGTTTTGTAAGCAACACAAAAAATCATGTTTTACTACATTATATCAGTTTTTGACGTAAATTCGGTACTTTACGTATAAAACACCATACATTATATAATAAACACTCGAAAAACACACATGTTTTGGAAAATAATACAATGGACAACATGATTTTTCCGCGTTTCTGTCTAAACTCTTTCATTACGACTCATTCCTAGAATGCGCGAATGTTACAAACGCCCGTTTTGAAACTAAATAAATACCTACGTTTTGTTGCCTTTAATAACGCATCTACAGTTTTGAAGTTCTTAAATTTATTTCAAATATATGAAAAACATTTATTCACACGGTAACGAATGCATATCTACAGACATGCATTTGTTTTTTATCACTCGGTATACGTTTGCTTACATTTCCATAATCGAGAAGACATTTTATGTCAAAATTAAATGGTTGAGTAGCAGTACAAAGATGTTACCTTCATAGCGGAGCCTAATAGACACCATATTTATCTTTGCATATTTTTAAATGTACGAATAGTTCGATGCAGTAATGCAGTAGGTATGACATTTTACTATGACATATTTTTTTCTTTGGTTTTGGCGTCGCGTTTTAGTATTTGCCAGTGTCAAGTATTTATATATTTTCAAGTGTCAAAAGTCAAATAAGTTTCTTCGTAGCTAAAGTTATAGTCAAAGACCAGTCTTGGTCAAGTACAGTCCGTGTCAGTCAAGTCCAGTCATGCTTTGGTGACTTTACTATAAAGCTTCGATGGAGTTTTGAAAGCAACACAAAAAGTCATGTTTCACCACATTATATTATTTTCCCACACTCGCGCTTGTGATTCGGCACTTTACGAATAAAACACCACCATTTTTATGCATAAACACTCGGAAAAATACAACGGGGCGACACGACTCTTTCCGCGTTCCCGCCAAAACTCCAAAACTTTGGTGTTATCAATAAAGTATTCTATTATATTTTGTTGTTTTTATTGTAGTAAAGAATAAGACATGTACTTAATTTATTATTGATTCTATTTATTTACTTTATAAATTGGTAGTGCAATGTTAATTTATAGATGATTTATAGACGCCTATTATACTAAAGAAACTAGTAAAACAAAAATGATTTCATGTTTCAAATATAGGTACCCAATTCTCTGCCACTATGTACTTAGGAACTCATCTACATATATTTTTACCCGACGTGTCTGATACTCTACTAATCCCGTTACGACAGTAAGCAGAGATTGTAGAGTTTGTAGAAATCCCTTTGTCTTAGCTCAATCGCCAATATTTGCATAGTAGACGCGTTGAGATGGTTTAAAGGCTCAATGTTGCCAGATAAAAAAGTAGTATTCCCTAAAATCATACCTATTTTTTTAAGGTAACAAGAGGAGCAAGGTTTGCAATATTTCGTAATATTGTCGGCTATACACTTAAGGTCCGGTGTCAACAAACTTTTTCTATGGAGTAGCTGATCACAATTTCAGAGTTTTTTTTCTCTCCCATCACACTTTGTACATTTTGCCAGTTTCAATGTTTCTATATTTTGCGTGCAGTCTTCAGCTTCTTTATTTCGGTTTTTGAAATGTATGTATAACATCTTTAGTTACAGTCGAAGTCCAGTCCGTGCCAGTCAAGCCTTTTTTTGCAAATTTTAAATCTAAACTGTACGTATTAATACGTTTTTCCTTTCAACATCGTTTTTATCAATATACAGAGGAAAATCGCGAATTCTGGTAACACATTTTGGCTGATTTCAATGTTTGCTTTCAATTGTCGGATTGGCGTGTCTGCCGCCTGGTTACAGAGCTTTGATCGGCCCAACTTTGCAGCTTATGGGGTACACTTACGGATTTGATGACGTCACCATACAGCTGCTATGCGGATACCTCTTCCAAATATAGGATATTGTCGATTTTGCGTAACATAGGTAGTAATTAAGTTTGAAACAAAAGTAGATACTGAACTTATCTACAGTTTTATAAGCTCAGACTCAGATGCTTTTAGGTAGGTACTATATGAACTCGTAGCTTGGGATTAACTTTTTTTTATGGTTGACAAAACATAGCAACCAAGGAGGTAACTTATCAAAGGTTTTATTTTAAATTTCGAACTGGCTTACAAATCTTCGAGCATACAGGGCTGGTTTATTTATCTGAGTTGCAAATAGAAAGCTAATTTCTGCGCATCATTTAGGAAAAGTAGGTACTATACTGCCAAGTTGTTGCCTTGGCCACAACTAGGCATTGATGGACTTACGTATGTGTGCCTCGGTTTTGCCTCGGCCCACATTTACACGTTCGTCCATCATTGCCTCTTTTACTGGTCGCTGAAGTAATGTACTATTTCTTTAACACGTTTTTATTAGCTTCGCTTGTAACTAGGTATTAATTCAATCAAAAGTTGGAAATCAATCTTAACCTTCTCATTGTCGTAATGAAATGAAACTTTATGTATAGTTAAATGTATATGTTATTTTATGGCATACAGGCTAGGTGGCCACAGCTTACTATTATGTTAAGTGACGGTGTAGTCGAAGATAGTAAAGCACACCCAGCCTGGAATGGAACTTGCTCCTGTTAGGTGCTTTGCGGCAGATTTTCAACTTGACGGTGGTAGCTAGCCAGCTGGGTACCTACAAGAAAACCTCTACCACCATTCTATGGTTAGGTTAGGTTAGGTTAAGTTATTAATATGTGATGTTAAATAAAATGTATCGCTCATTATCTGTAGCAATATAACCTCTTATAAACTTTTATTAATAAAAATCACATGATGTTCGTTGATAATCGCATAACTTGATTCTAATAAAATATCATAGCAATAAAAAATGTTTGTATTATCACTATCGATGGTCATTATAATAGTAATAAATGGCTAATTTAATAATACGATTGTTCTTACGTCACAATTTGTTAGTGTTGGACAGTGACACCTTAACAAAATGTTATCGCAATTTTCGGCTACTCGTTCAACCGGCTCGTTGGTCTAGGGGTATGATTTTCGCTTAGGGTGCGAGAGGTCCCGGGTTCAAATCCCGGACGAGCCCAATCTTTTTTGCATCATATTACACTATTAAAATTCTGTAGAAAGTAATTATGACATTTTCTATTTCGATGTCCATCTGCCACATTGTTTTTTTTTGTTGACAGGCTAGATGTTTGAGCGCAGCTCACTTGATGTTTAGTGACGGTGTGGTCGAATATAGTAGGCACAACCAGCCTGGAATGGAACAGTATCTCAAGTGAGACTACCGGAACACCATTAGGTACTTGGTGACTAAGTTTCAACTTGATGGTGGTTTTTTTTAAATGTCAATGTAATGAGACGAACGATACGCTCTCCTGATGGTAAGAGATAACGCATGTCCACGACCATTGCATCAATACACAAAACGTTGAGTTGCAAAACAAAGTACAGGACATCGCTGCTTTGGCGCTCATTACTTTGTGACTTTCGATGATTAGTCGCAACAGCCCAGTAATTTCGCTAGCTGCAGTACCCTTCAAACCAAAACACAGTAATGTTTAAACACTACTACTGCTTGGCGGCAGAATATCTGGTACTGCGGTGGTACTTACGTAGGCGAATTCCTGCTAAGGAAATGTAGGTACCACCAAGTCTTAGCTAGCCAGATAAGTATTAAAAAGTACCCTATAACCATACCATGGTTTCCTCACGATGTTTTCCTTCACCGGCACCTCATGCTAATTGTTGAGATTTGAAACCACGCACTTCAGCGTGTGATGTGACCGCGCTAACCATTGAGCTATCATCGCTACTTATTATTTCCGCTACACATTTTTTTATACATATTTGTTATGGAGATGTGGAAACTGTATTCGATAGGTCATTTTCTATTTTACGCTCTTGCACCCGTCTTACTTGGCTTATTTTACTTAACATTAATGTGACCTGCTTCCCACAGACACACCTACAAGTTTATTTCACATTTCATACAGATTTATTCCATAAAATAACTTTGTATACGAAATGTGAAAGGTCGATCGGATGGTTTAACCTTTACGGTGTTTATCCATTTTTACTAGAAAGTCAAAGGTTGAAATAACCAAAATTATATTAACTTTATAACATTGAGTGCCCTCAATTGCTTAATGAAGCGCACAACTAGCATACTTCATATTATTACTATATACCTACCTACCTATTACCATTATAACTTATTTTTAAAGAGAATATCATCGATTAGAAATAACGAATAAACTTATAGTAAGTTACTAACTTTATTGTGACTATCGTCAATTTTAATTTTTTATAAGTACTTCCATTTTTTGTAGCGCTAATAGCTGTGGTTAGCGCGGTCGCTTCACACGCTGAAAGGCGTGGGCTCGAACCCAAACCATAAGCTTGGGCTGCTGGTAAAGAAAAACCATGGTGGTAGGGTAATTTACTATTTGATAGTAGGCTGGTTAGCAACCACTTCTGCCACATCTGGTTGAAAATCTGCCGCGAAGTACCCAACGGTGTGTTCCGGCTGCCTCACTTGAGATCCAGTTCCATTCCAGGCTGGGTGTGCTTTACCATATTCGACCACACCGTCACTTAACATCAGATGAAATGATAAAAAGAAAAGCATTGAATTAATTTAATTATACATAATGTCGATAAAAGTAAATAATGTTTGACTTGTAACTAGGGTGTTATTAATAAATTATTTGCATTTGTGTTTGTATTTGATGAGCTGTGGTCAACCATAAAAAAATCTAAAAATTTGTTTGGCCCTAAGTTATAAAAAACGCTCCTAATAAATTGCTATTTCTGCTAATCGCGAACGCTAAATCTTACCAATTCATTTGTTTATGACAATAAAGAAATTTAAAGATCATAATTCGTTTAGTCTTAGAGCGAACTGCACTACGTAATTAAAACATTATTTCCACATACTTAATTGAAAAAAATAAAAGGTCCTACAAAAATAGTCATGACGGTCAACCTGAAAATAACCATAGACTAAATAATATAACCGAGGGTCAGATATAAATATGGCATGTGGGGTCAAAGTGGCCGAATTAGCATCAGACTGTGACGTAGATCCCCACAGAGTCAATTACTGGACCACTTCATGAATATGTTATGGCTAGAATGTGCTGCTCGGGTAGAAATGGAATGCCGAAAATATGAGACACGTGGGATCCGCTAAAAATAGAAATGTCTTCTGCGCTTACTTACTTTTTAAAGAACTACATAAAAAAAGATAGAAGTAGGTACAGATCGTTTTAGTACTGTAAAGGCGGAAGTATAGTTTATGTGTTTGTTGATTTAAATAAAATAAATATCGTAGGACAGATGGTGCTGTGTGTAATGACACACAGCACCATCTGACCCCAAGCTAAGCAAAGCTTAATATACTATGGAAGTCAGATAACCAATAGAATCCATAAATATTTTTTTTTTAATCATACTTATAATGCATAGGAATACCTACAGAACACCTAGAAACAGAACAAACTTTTGTTGTGCCCCAAAATGGTTGTCCTGGGTGGGATTCGAACCCACGTCCTACAGCACTTAAAACAGATGTACAACCAATGAGCCAACAGGACTGTCAGTATATACGTCCTTGTTAATTAGTCTCAAAAAATTTTCGTCGCATATTTAGATTATAAATTCCGCCAATTGGAGCTATAGTGACATGATACATCTACGTTTGAAATCGCTATACCACCAAAAACATAATTATCTAATATTCACAACTTCAAAGTTTCGTATGGTTCAACCCACATTCCTGTCACGTTTCTGCCGCAAAAGAAAGCGCCTGCGTGTTTCCTGCGGCAATATGACGACTAACACTTGCGGGAGATGTGCCGACTAGCAGGAAACTTTGTCATCGGCACCCACTTGAGTCACAGAATAAGCAATACTATACTTTTGCATCGAGGACTTAATGCTATGGACATCTATGAGCGGCCGACCCGGTGGCTTATCATCTTGAGCTTCTAGGCAGTATTTTAACTCCTATCCTGAATTTCGGTGCCTACTTCGATTCTAAGGCTGGCTGGCAAGGAGCTCGGTATTCTTAACAAGGTTAAGAGGTACGAGTACTTCTCACCGGGACAATTCCTTCACTTTCATCAGGCACAAGTCCGGTTGTGTATGGAGTACTGTTGCCATTTTTTTGTTGGAGCAGCTAAATACCAGCTGGAGGGCTAAGATGAATAGATTTTTTTAGATCGCCGTGCTTCATCCTCGGCCGTTCCATCAGGCAAGTAGCCAAATATTTAATATAAAAAATCGGATAGACATCGCTCAACTTAACCCACCGATTTGGAGCAGAAGTTCTTCATGACATTCAAATGGTGTTCCGAGGAACCTTGAAGTTTCATATAATATAAGTGAATACGACATATTTTCAATATGAGCACATTAAGGTGTGATGCGTATTAGAAATTAAAATTAATTTGTGTAGTCATATTTATTGCCCTGCCAAAAAAATGGGTCAGCAGCGAGTTCTTTAGCGGTAAAAATTGGAACAGCCGGCCCCAAAGCATAAATTTTGCGCGACGGATTTGATTGAATTCGATGATAAAGCGTTCTTTACTTAGTGAGATCTTTAAGGGCCTATCGAGTGCATTTCTCTAGTCGATTTTAGGTATTCTGTGCGCTCCGTGTGTGAGTGCGCAAGGCACACGAGCGAACAGCTAGTACCGCGCGCCGCCGTCGGCGCCACGCGCTACAGGCATTGTCGATACACATACGGCGGCGAAATGAAAATCGGTTTGAGCTAAATACTTAGACGGCTAAGTAGACGAACTGGATCAACTATTTTGCCGCTTATATTAGTAGACTGGTGGCCGAGTGGTAACAAGCTGTATGAGTACGGCCACATAGTCACGGGATCGAAATCAACACCATATTAATACGGAATATTATTTTTGCACACAAATTTTGTTGATAGGTATTTTAAATAAATATAATACATAAATATTTCGTTTTTTTTAAATACATTATAATACGATTATTTTTGTATACTTATTATTTTTATAATACGTTTTATTTTTATTTTATTTTTTTCTTATTAGTGTTACATCTCCCGTCTGTTTTTTATGTTCTCTATTGTATTTTTTCTTTTCTTGGTTGCTTGGAAGAGATCGCTGTTAGCGATAAGGCCGCCACTTGTGGCACTAGTTCATAAGGTTCTTTATTCTCTGTACTCTTTTCTATTTATGATGTCCACAATAAAGAGTTATATCTATCTATCTTATTTTTTTTAACCGACTCGATTTTAAATGGAGGAGGTTCTCAATTCGACAATTTTTTTTTATGTAAAAGTAATAAATCGATCGAGTCACTCTCCTGATGATAAGAGATAACGCTTGTCCATGACCATTGTAGCGATACCCAGAACATTGAGTAACAAAACAAAGTCCAGGGCATCGCTGCTCTGGCACTCATTACTTTGAGACTAGATGGTTAGTCTCAACAGCCCAGTAATTGCGCTAGCTGCAATACCCTTCAAACCGGAACACAGTAATGTTTACACACTACTGCTTGGCGGCAGAATATCTAGTACTGCGGTGGTCTGTACCTACCTAGACGACCTCCTGCTAATTCCGCCAATTATGAATCGATTTTGATGATTCTTTTTTTTGCTTGGTTGATCCATACTTCAGAGATGGTCCCATATATTTTTTATCGAAATCGGTCGAGCAAGTAAAAAAAAATCAACACAAGTATTAAAAAACCTCGCTGTTTCATTGAAGCAGTGCGTTTAGTTGGCCTAAGGGTCATGGAGTAGGTTTTTTGTTTGTAAATTTGTGTATTTCTTTTTATGTAACTGAACATTTTTAATTCCCTATTTTATCTATTGAAAATAATTAATTTATTATAACACTATGGAACCTAAGAATATGACATACCGTAAGCAACTCCTACGATACACCTCACTTTTTTCCTTTCCACTGACGAATAATAAACGACGAAAAAGTATTATTATTTTGACTACCCAGTCAGCACGTTTGCGTCATGAGTTGTATGGCATGGGTTCGATTCCCACCGAGGGCAAATTTTAATGAGAAGAACATAGATGTTTGTTTTGTTTGGGTGTTTATGTATACTTTAGTATGTTCATAATTGATTGATTCAAAATAATGACGTGCATAATTATTAAAAAAAAATAGTTTATTACTTTACCCATGGCTTTACTCGCATATCCATTTTGGAGAAGTCATTTAAAAAATACTAAATTAAAATAAAATAATAATAAATATTTCTTTTTTAGTAGAATATAGCTTTATGGCATGGGTTCAATTCCCGAATTTTTTTGTGAAAAACATAGATGTGTGTTTTAATTTTTGTTGGCGGCCATATTGGATCAACTTTAAAGTATTCTCCATTCTACTAGTCAATCCCATTCATTTCATTTTGATACCTATATTGAGGTTGTAGTGAAAAAATATGTAATCTGCCATTTTGTTGGCGGCCATATTGGATTTGCTTTTTTTTATTATAATCTATTCTACTAATCAAGCCCTTTCATTTGATACCCATATTGATGGCATTGTGAAAAAATATGCAATCCGCCATTTTGTTAGCGGCCATATTGGATTTGCTTTTTTTAAAGTTTACTCTATTCTACTAGTCAAGCCCTTTTATTTGATACCCATATTATAGGAGTGGTGGAAAAATAATATGTAATCCTCTAGTTTGATGGCGGCCATATTGGATTTGCTTTTTTTATTATAATGTATTCTACTAGTCAAGCTCTTCCATTTGATACCCATATTGATGGTATTGTGAAAAAATATGTAATCCGCCATTTTGTTAGCGGCCATATTGGATTTGCTTTTTTTAAAGTTTACTCTATTCTACTAGTCAAGCCCTTTTATTTGATACCCATATTATAGGAGTGGTGGAAAAATATGTAATCCTCTAGTTTGATGGCGGCCATATTGGATTTGCTTTTTTTATTATAATCTATTCTACTAATCAAGCCCTTTCATTTGATACCCATATTGATGGCATTGTGAAAAAATATGCAATCCGCCATTTTGTTAGCGGCCATATTGGATTTGCTTTTTTTAAAGTTTACTCTATTCTACTAGTCAAGCCCTTTTATTTGATACCCATATTATAGGAGTGGTGGAAAAATATGTAATAAATCCTCTAGTTTGATGGCGGCCATATTGGATTTGCTTTTTTTTATTATAATGTATTCTACTAGTCAAGCTCTTCCATTTGATACCCATATTGATGGTATTGTGAAAAAATATGTAATCCGCCATTTTGTTAGCGGCCATATTGGATTTGCTTTTTTTAAAGTTTACTCTATTCTACTTGTCAAGCCCTTTTATTTGATACCCATATTATAGGAGTTGTGAAAAAATATGTAAGCATCTATTTTGATGGCGGCCATATTGGATTTGCTTTTTCATTTATTTTATTTATTTATGCTCTAATGAAACAGCGAGGTTTCGGAGTAAACGAAAATGTCATCGACGTATACAATTTTTATATTTATGTTGATTTTTAAAAATTGCTCGACCGATTTCGATAAAGTTTATATGAGACCACCTCAGAAGTATGGATCTATCAAGCAAAAAAAAAATTATCAAAATCGATTCATAATTAGCGGAATTATCGCGTAACAGACAGCCCCGTTGGCTCATTGGTAGTATATCTGCCTTGAGAGCTGTAAGGCGTGGGTTCGATTTCCATTCAGGGCAAACATTTTGTGAATAAACAAATGTTTGTTCTGTGTCTAGCTGTTCTGTATGTATTATAAGTATGTATTTACAAAAAAAAGTATTTATGTATTCTATCAGTAATCTGACTTCCATCACACAAGCTCTGCTTAGTTTGGGGCCAGATGGCGCTGTGTGTAATGTCCTACGATATTTATTTATTTATATTTATTTAACATACATATACATTTTTGTAGCGATGATAGCTCAGTGGTTGACGCGGTCGGTTCGCATGCCGAAGGGCGTGGGTTCAAACCTAACAATGAGCTCGAGCTGCCGGTGAAGGAAAACATCGTGAGGAAACCATAGCGTGGTGGTAGCGTACTCTCTAGTACTCGGCTGGCTAGCTACCACACGAGAGTTGAAAATATTATGTCCCCAAGCATCTAACCATGAGTTCTGGCAGCCTCACTTGAGAGCCAGTTCCATTCCAGGCTAGGTGTGCTTTACCATCTTCGACCACGCCTTCTCTTAACATCAGGTGAGCTGTGGTCAAACATAGCCTAGCACAGTGGTTCTCAAACTTTTTTGGTGTCGGAACCCTTTTGGGAAGCAAAATACTTGATGGAACCCTATAATAAAACAATACTTTTTAAAAGTGTGTTCTTTAATAAAGAATCTTTATTAATAAGCATAATAAAAGTACAATGTAACAGTTACTAATTATTACTTACTTTACCATATGGCAAGTACAATAATAGAAGATATTAAAAAAAAGTAACTAATGGGATTTGATAAACAAAAAGCAAAAATAAAATGAGAAATTTAAAAATTGCGTTGTAAACAATCTCGACTTTATTTTTTAAAGTTAGAGTCGAAAGTCGCTTGTTGACAACTATAGCGTCTAATTCAGAGGCGGCTTTTATCAAAGGGACAGCGCGCTCACAAGTATACAAGTATACATGTTGATTTGTAGCGATGATAGCTCAGTGGTTAGCACGGTAGGTTCGCATGACGAAGGGCGTGGGTTCAAACCCCAACAATGAGCTTGAGCTGCCGGTGAAGGAAAAACATCGTGAGGAAACCATAGCATGGTGGTAGGGTACTTTAGTACTCGGCTGGCTAGCTACCACCCTCAAGTTGAAAATCTGCCGCCAAGCATCTAACGGTGTGTTCCGGCAGCCTCACTTGAGAGCCAGTTCCATTCCAGGCTAGGTGTGATTTACCATCTTTGGCCACACCTTCACTTGACATCAGGTGAGCTGTGGTCAAACAACTAGCCTGTCAACCATTAAAAAAAAAAAAATACCAAACTTATGAGATATTGTACCAGCTATTGTAACACATGTTTATACAAATAAATAAATAAATAAACCTATGCGCGGCCGCGGAGTCAAAACGTTCGACCAGAGACAGGTGTTTTGATTTTTTTTTCTAAATTCTTGCGGAACCCCTACAGAGGTATCGCGGAACCCTAGGGTTCCGCGGAACACACTTACAGTATAGCAGACCTAGCATAACAAACCATTACAAAAAAAAATTGTCGAATTGAAAACCTCCTCCTTTTAAAATTGACAGCCCTGTATATCTGCTCCAAGGCGTGGGTTCGATTCCCACCCAGGACAAGCATAAACAAATGTTTGTTCTGTATCTGGATGTACTGTATGTATTTACAAAAAAAGTATTGAAGTATTACCTATCAGTTATCTGACTTCCATAGTACAAGCTTTGCTTAGTTAGGGGTCAGATGGCGCTGTGTGTAATGTCCTATGATAATTATGTATTATTTAATTTTATTATAATTTATAAAATCGAGTCTGTTAAAAAAACAAAATAAAATACAACAAAATTTGTGTGCAAAAATAATCTTCGAGTGTTGGTTGGTTTCGATCCCGTGACTGCGGATTAGAATCGGGTACCGATACCACTCGGCCACCTGTCTATGTCTACAAGTGGCAAATTTGTTGATCCGGTTCGTTTACTTTGTGATCGTACGTAAAAGCAACCTCAACAGCGACACAACCTCCCCGTCCGACAGTCGAAGCGGTACTAAAGCGGATAGGGGAACAGCGTGGTAGCTCTGCTTAGAATGGACGAAACGCGCAAAAATTTAGGTATTTCCTTCGTTTGTTCAAGCAAAATCATATTTTGGTAATTTTTATGTGATAACTATTTAGAGAAAATGTAATTTTATTGTTATACAAAGCCTGATGACTTTCCGTGCAGTATTTACGCCGTATCGAGGTTTTCTATAGATTGTTTGGGGTTACTTTGGATTTTTTTTCTATCGAGGAAACTAAAAGTAATCGTGTTTCTAAATTAGATCACATATAGATTGGATCCTTAAATATCTTAAACATTAACCTCATAAATGATGTTTTAGTAATAACGAAAATACAACGAAACAAACAGTTCCAAATCCACTCGATACCGGCTTAATAGCGACGACAACGTACTACATAAGTAAACCGTTTTACCTGTGGTTTTATATAGGCTAGAAAGATAGAATTTCATAACATACGACGAATTGTATATATTGAGCACTAAGAAAGAAACAATTATGTAATTATGGGATCTAGAGAAGACCTGAAACTTACTAAAAAAATATACATACTCGTACTGACCTGAAATATTCACTTGTCTAGCTATAGTGATCGAATGAAATAAATTGTTCAACGTAAGAAACGCTGATGCGGTGGCCTGGATGTTATTGTTTCCTCTTTTTTCCATTAACTTTTACAATAATAAGAAAATCCTTGCAATTGCATACCTATAGGATTAAAAGATACTTCAGATCAAGATTACCACAATAAATGACAAAATAGAAAATAAGAGTGGAACAATAATGTTCGTGCTATGTGCTTAGTTATTTCAAAGAGCACGGTTTTATTTTTGGTAGGTACATCATACCAAACCTACCGATGCATCGGTAGGTTTGGTACACGAGCAGAACATCAGTGCAGATCGCATCACCCCCAATAACTTTTTATGTGACGGTTCACTGATATGAAGATATAGCAACAAAATAATAATCTCAATTTATATCTATGTCATATATTATCGTACCTACCTATCACTCAGTGCTCGCTACCGCGGAAGTATATCTACTTATCTGACGCGACAAAAATATCTGGGGAGGAAAATAAAATAATTGAATTTGTGAGCTAATATGGACGGGGTGTAAGTGGATTGCGGTGACGAAGCGAAAAGGCATTTTCGAGATGTCTTTAATTTCAGACAAGAAATAAATACTACATTTTTTTATATATATGTATAAAAGGCGACGGAAGGACTCCGACAGAAAATGATTGATTGAGAAATATGAATAATGGTCGCTGACAAACATGAGTTGGGGACTATGTCGGCAATTTACGCTCAACTTTACACCATTAATGAATATAACTTTTCTTTACTACGATTAGTAAACGTATGAAAATTTTCGATGTTTTTTTTTTCGAAGGCTGCAAAACTAAAATGTAGTGTAATCTCGTAAAATTGGAAAATTTCGGCAATATTATGCACACAAATACTCTAATTTACACAAGAAGTATTTTGAGAAGAACTATGTCTTCGCTCACATCAGTTTTGTTTTGTAAAAGTTTCGAGTAACGTTTTGGCGGTCGCGATATTTGTTATTAAATCTTGCTCGATAATATCACGCTCATCAACTTCTGCTTCAAGATTATCCGGATTTAAGACTTCTATCTCACTTTGCAAGTCATCGACCTTAAATACTTCAAACTTTGCAAGTTTTAATTTAAATTCGATTAATTCAATATTATTGAATTCTGTTTCTTCTGAAATTTTAAATTTCGTTATCTGCCCCTTGGCGGATGCTCAATTTGTAGTTAATTCTTTATAACGTTGCTTAAGTTTTGCCATTGTCAATAAAGTAAGTACCAACCTACAAATTTGTGTAAAATTTTAAAGTTTAGTTGACTAATAATGTACAACAAATTGGCTCACGTACCTCGTTTCGGTGTCGCCTGTCGTCCTGGAACCTGGTTACACGCGAGCCGGTGCCCGCCGGGTGGGCCGCCGGTACTGGCAAGATCGCCAAATACCGTCCGCGGATGACCCGAGGCGATGTATGTAGTTAGGCCTGAAAGCGGTCGGCCGAATGCACTTAGTATTGTAAGTTTAAAAGGCGACGGAAGGACTCCAACAGAAAATGATTGATTGAGAAATATGACTAATGGTCGCTGACAAACATGAGTTAGGGACTATTTCGGCAATTTTCGCTCAACTTTACACCATAAATGAATATAACTTACGTTATTTACGATAATTCTTTACTACGATTAGTAAACGTATGAAAATTTTCGATGTTTTTTTTTCGTAGGCGGGCAGTTGCAAAACTAAAATGTAGTGTAATCTCGTAAAATTGGAAAATTTCGGCAATATTATGCACACAAATACTCTAATTTACACAAGAAGTATTTTGAGAAGAACTATGTCTTCGCTCACATTAGTTTTGTTTTGTAAAAGTTTCGAGTAACGTTTTGGCGGTCGCGATATTTGTTATTAAGAAACGGATTGCCTACAATAAAATATTATGGGGTAGCAAAAGCGACACGGGCATGGTCAACTGTATATACCTTCATCAAGTTACTTACACCCCTTGGGTAACAATGTACTATTTATTTTTGATCAACAAACAATCGTTGAATATTACAGTAGAAGCCTACAATTAGTTATTTTCAACAGACAAACAGGCAAATGAAATCGACACTATTTTATTATGTTATGTGGGTAGATCTCCATTTTATATATAACCACTCTCTGCTATTACTTCATACTTATTGAATATTATTCTATTCATTTGACTCGGCCTCACCTGACATTATTACTTCTCGAATACTACAATACTGGTAAAAAAATTACGTATCTCCGCCGGTTGGGAATTGTATTTTTTTAAAGCCTAGCGAAGTACAACTCCTGCGGCCTGATTCTATAGCCAACCCCTGGGGTCTTGTAGTTAAAACCGAAAACAACCAATGTAAATAATAAAAACTGAGGGTAGTTATTTTTTTTTTATATTTTCAATTATACTGCTTAGAGGGTTTCTGCTTGTAGTTACAAGTTACCTCCGTATATCCTAAGTTTTTGCACGAGGAACACTTAACATTGTCTACCAGTGGGTCGAACTCGGGGATCACCGACGATAATACAACATTGTAACTCACGGTTTGGAATCCCTTACGACATCTCTTATGTTAGTGCTGCATGGTCACTATCGTTGCTGCTCGAGCTGTAGAACGACTTACTTGAACAATTGGAAGGCCATTGTGCATTTTGTAGACGTAGTACTTATCAACACTTCTGATAAAAGCTACACGGGCAGGGTCAACTGTATATACCTTCATCGCTAGGTGCAAGACACTGTTTCTATAGACAGACACACATTTGGACACAATATTACACCTATATATAATTCACACTTAATAACACCAGACAGCCAAGCTCAGGCAAATGTGTTCTCGAAGACGACTAGGAGCCAAGTGACTGCAAGCAGTCGGACCATCACGAACGAAGAGAAGAGAAAGCGCCTCGGTTCCCGTTACGGTGATAGCTATCAACAGCTGGCACGTAGTTTCCGGTATAGACTTTGATTGTTTTGCATTCGGAAAGGCGGCAAATACAAGTGGCGACAACAGTAGTTATAATTCTTATTTCATTTATTTTAATGAATATAGTTACATAAAATAAATAATAACATAGTATTATGGTTATTTAACGATAATTACTCTAATTATGTTTTAAAAAGTATGATAATATGATAACATTTACAGAAATGTATTTAAAAAAAAAATATTTTGTTGCCTTGAACACCGGAAGTTGGTAAGTCTGTCTATTTTTACAGAATATTAGAGAACGTGCTACTGAGCTGTACATTGTACAACCGTGTACTTTATCCCTTTTTTATAACAGAACAAATAAAAAGACGGCCTACAACTACCTAGGCATTGTAGAATTTCTTCGGATACATACCTAACGATTTGACTACGTTTCTCACCCGTACAGCCATAGAATGGAACAAAGTGACGCTTCCTTATTTTCTGAGATACCAGGATAAAAAAAAGTATTTATGTATTCTATCAGTTATCTGACTTCTATCACACAAGCTCTGCTTAGTTTAAGGCCAGATGGCGCTGTGTGTATAGTCCTACGATATTTATTTAATTAAAAAACGACCGTGTCTGGAAGCTTTATTTATAGAGAGAGCATATCCGTTTCCGTCGTTTAAATACTTTTAACCATTATTTTAGTTCCTTTTACTGCCTTCTACGTCCGGTGGCGCCACTAGCGTTTTTATTTCTTGAAATATGGAACGCCACTTTTGATTCGTTGGCGTTGAATTTTCCGTCGAGGCAACAAGTCCGTAGCAGCGCTGCTACCCCTGTTGCAAACAATTATAAATTAAAATAAAATTTAAACCAAGAGAAGAAAACTTGGGTAAGATACAAATAGGTGATACTTTCAACAGACGCAGTAAGTACCTACCCCCTTTTTATGCTTACAAGTGATTATAAAACGGTTTTACCGTTCGATTTATTATAAAATCTTAATATTAGTATTCATTGTGTTAATTCCTGGAAAAATTTAATAAAAATTTACTTCTAGATGGAAAAGGAAACTTTGATTTCTGAGCACGAGGCTGGCCCTAGTGGCGTGGCACGGAAACGGGCACGGAAACGAAGAAGCTCGAGTAGCAGCACGAGCAGCAGCAGCTCTTCAGACTCGAACTCTTCAACGCAGCGAAGCCGGCAGTCCCGTCGTCGCAAGCACAAAAAACATAAGCGATCAGCGCGTTGTGACCCACGGCTCGAAAAGCTAATCAAGGAAATGGGTGAGATCAAACAGTTTCTTAATAATACGGGAAAGTATGACTCGTGCGAAGACACCGTGTCTCTGTACCCAAATGATGAGTTATATGAAAATCTCGATCTTGATCGGGAAGTCGATAATGATAACTTTGCTTTCGAAATAGAGACAAAACTAAAGGAACCATCTGTTCCTAAAACCCCTGACGAATGCTTAAAAATGTTACAAGACGTTCAGCGTCTGAGCAATTCCTCGTGGTCTGATATAAGATATGCCGATACACAAAAGCTTTATAATCATACACCAGGCTTCACAGACCTGGAAATAAACGAGGAGGTGAAAATGTATGATTCCTTACGGGACCACGCTAAATCGGACAAATCTTTTGCGGCTTTAACTTTTTGTATTCTAAAACAAAAAATGGCATTACAAGACGGTATTCGTAAACTTTTGCTTTAGGCACGTAAAAATGTTAACATTAATGCCGACAGTCTAAGTAGTAAAGTGGACGAATTATTTCTAAAAAGTGACTTTTTTAAGATTTCATCTGACATCTTGCAAATAGTGTGCGGCCATAGGGCCGAAAGTATTGAGGCACGAAGAGATAATATCATAAAACACGTTCGCGACCCTTTAATGAAAGCATCGTTGAGTAGAATACCTTCTTCAGTAACGCATATTTTTGATGGTGAATCTTTTACATCTGTGTTAGAAAAATATGGTGGCGTCCGAAAAACCTTTTTCCCCCTAAGATCAAATAGAATGCCCAACAAAAATAGACAGCCCGCACCAAGTGCTAAAGTCCCGTCTAGGGAAACTCGGTATTCGGGTACAGTCAATAAATTCTCGATGCCTGCACACCAATTTAATAATAATAATAATCCACTCTCGAGGGGTGACGATTATATTGTTGCAAACTACCCGCCTCAACATTTCAACCAATATAATGAGAGAGGGTCGGTTCATAACAGAGGCTCGAGGTCTCGCCGCGGAACTAACAGGCCGTGGAAACTTTCGAGGGGTTCCCAGAGGTGGCCATGATAACATCAACAGAAAACAATGACTCGAAAAAGTTTCGAGCAGGTCAATTAGCACTCTATTGCCGGAGCTGGCAGAAAATGGGGGCACCAGAGATAATTTTAAAAATGATTCGAGGGTATCGCATACCATTTTTTCAAAAACCCCCACTAGTTTTTCCAGATTTAACAAAGTGCCCACATCAAACTCCGGTCTCGAAAGAAATGACTGTAATTATACAAAAAATGAAAGCGCAGGGCATTTTAGAAATAGCCCCCCACTCACCAAGATTCATCTCTCCTCTATTTGTAGTGCCCAAACCAGACGGATCTGCTCGTCCTATTTTCAACCTCAAAGCGCTAAACAAGTACATACTACCGAAACCTTTTCATTTGATAAATATGCACAAAATACCAGACTTTCTTCAACCAGAAGACTGGATGTGCAAAATAGATTTATCCCAAGCATACTGTCATTTAAAAGCTGCGGATTCTCAGAAATGTTTCCTGCGCCTGATATACAACCGAGAGCTACAAATGACATGCCTACCGTTTGGTCTAAGTACAGCCCCGAGAACTTTCTCGATTCTCACTAACTGGGTGGCTCAAAGATTACGAGAACTATGGCAAATGAGAATTATTGTATATTTAGACGATTTTTTGATAGTACATCAAAATATTGGAGTCCTGAACGCTCATGTCAGACTCGTGGTAAAAACATTAGAAAGGCTAGGTTGGCAGACAAATTTGGCAAAATCTGTTCTAATCCCTCAGAAAAGTATAAATTATCTAGGGATAATTTGGAATCCGTGGCTAAATCTAAAAATGTTACCAATCGAAAAAATAGACAACATAAAAAGAAAAGTAAATCACGTGATCGAACAAAAAAGAGTGACCTTAAAAGATTTACAAAGAATAATAGGGCTTTTAAATTTTGCCAGTTTTGTTGGACCACGAGGTCGCCTTTATCACCGACGAACGTTAATGTTTTTGAACGAACTTCCGAAACTATCTTCGAAAACTTACCCACTGACAGAAGGTGTGTATTTCGAAATGAAATGGTGGCATCAAAATTGTCATCTGAAAACAACGCTACATTATCCGCCTCCACAGCATTTTATAGCGACCGATGCCTCGGATCTGGCCTGGGGGGCTCAAATAGACTACCAGGCCTGTTGGGGTAGGTGGTTGCCAGCGGAACAACATCTACACTGCAACCAGAAAGAGCTGCTGGCCATACTACACGCTCTCCAGTACAATGCACGCTCGCTTCAAGGCAGTTCGGTCTTAATACAATGCGACAACAAAACTGCAGTCGCGCAGCTACGGAAGGAAGGAGGTACGAAATCACTAGCTCTCTTGAACATTACCTACCAAATCCTAACCTTACTAGACCGATATCAGACTCACTTCAGCATACACCATATTCCCGGCAAATACAACAATCACGCCGATCATTTGTCGCGTCACCGCATGCCGCCGGAGTGGCACCTGTTGCCGACTTGCGCGGAAATGGTGTTTGCAAAGTGGGGAACACCGGTAATAGATCTATTCGCCTCAAAAACAGCTCATGTAGTGAAAAACTATGTGTCCCGAGACCTAAGAGACCATCTAGCGCTATTTCACGACGCATTCAGTATTCCATGGAACTACCAACTCGCATGGGTATTCCCGCCACCATTTCTTGTACCCAGAGTACTATCCCATTTAAATCAATCTACAGGGACCTATCTATTGATTGTGCCCCGTTGGGAGAAAGTATTCTGGCGAGCGGATCTGAAAGCTCGAGGACTCGCTCCACCGTTCACTCTGAACAATTTACAAACCCAACTGATAGACACATCAACAGGTCTCCCACCGCCACAAGCCCAAAACATGATTCTAGAAGTTTGGAAATGTGGGGGTGGACCGAAGCGGTAGAAACATGGAATACTGAACAGGTGTCCTTATTAAAAGGTTCATGGCGTACATCTACCTTAAAAACATACAAAACAGCCTGGGATAGATGAAATTCATGGTGTACAAGTAAACATGTTAATCCTAAAAACCCTTCTGGTTCTGAATTAGCTAAATTTTTATCTGATTTATATTTAGTACATAAATTGTCATACAATACCATATTATTACATAAATCAGTGGTATCTACTCTGTGTAATACTGAGACATCAAGTCAATTAAGTTCACATGTTCTTGTCAAACACATTTTAAAATCTATAGCTTTAAAGAACCCAAGTAGTGTTAAACCTCCTATCTGGGACATAGATAAACTGAGCTCCTTTTTAGCCAATTACACAGTAGACAAGGATAACTTATTTCAAACATCCCGTCACACAGCTATACTGCTATTACTGTGCTCTGGTAGGTGTATCCATGACCTAACCTTGCTGAAAGTGGATCCTAATCATTATAGGAAAGTAAATAATACTGTAATGTTTGTACCAGAGTTTGGCTCCAAGACAGATTCTGATGGATATAGGCAGTCTTGTTGGAAATTTCTTCTCAATCCTAAAAATAAAAATCTAAATCCAATATATTGGATAGATAGGACTATAGTTCTACTAAATGAAAGACGCAGTGCCTCATCATCATACAACTTGTTCATTACAGTGCGAGGTGCCCCTAAACCTGCCACACGTACAGTGATGGCCGGTTGGATAAAAACTATATTTAAAGAAGCTGGTATTGTTGCTCCTCCTGGCAGTGTGAGGTCAGCAGTTGCCTCAAAGAGCTGGCTGAGAAATGTCCCCATAGATGACATTTTGGAGCGTGGCAACTGGCGGTCGGCCAATACCTTTCAAAAATTTTACAAGCGTGAAGTAATGAAAACATCAACATCTGAAACCATCTTAAATTTTTTCCAACCTGCTTAATATGTAATAATAGAATGAATACAATAATACACTTAACGTACAGTACATGGCAGTAAATTATGAATGTATAATAACAGTAATTGCCTTAAGCAAATAAATTCTAATAATGTGATGTTGAAGGATAAATAAATGCAAGTTATAATATGAGAATAAATATAGTATGTGTTATGGTCAAATAACATTTATAAATGTTAATGATTATACTTAACTAATATGTTTATAATATAATAAATAATTAATACATGGAATTCAAATTGATTTTAGATTACCCTCTTACCTGCATTACCTGAAAAATAATAATTGGTTTATTAAGTCAATGATGTTACAAGTACAGCATGAAGTATATCTAATTATAGCTACCTTACCTTTTTATAATCTTATGTAAAAAGTTAAATGGTTATTTTCATTTAAATATGTAGGTGATCAATTTTATCACAGGCTCACACAGGCAAAGCCTATGTTGAGATAGTTCATATAAGGTAGTACACATTGGCGTTATTTAGGTCATCACAGCCCTACAAGAGGTGACGCCACCAGGCGAAAACAAACAGTCTCTCTATAAATAAAGCTTCCAGACACGGTCAAGTTTTTTAATAGCAGCGTTTTACCTGAAATAAAACGCATATTAAAATACTTACCTGTCTGGAAGCTTTTACTTTCATTTCTGCCTGGTGAAAACTAACCAATGAATCAAAAGTGGCGTTCCATATTTCAAGAAATAAAAACGCTAGTGGCGCCACCGGACGTAGAAGGCAGTAAAAGGAACTAAAATAATGGTTAAAAGTATTTAAACGACGGAAACGGATATGCTCTCTCTATAAATAAAGCTTCCAGACAGGTAAGTATTTTAATATGCGTTTTATTTCAGGTAAAACGCTGCTATTTTAATGAATATAGTTACATTAAATAAATAATAACATAGTATTATGGTTATTTAACGATAATTACTCTGATTATGTTTTATAAAGTATGATAATATGATAACATTTACAGAAATGTATTTTAAAAAAAATATTTTGTTCATCACACAAGCTCTGCTTAGTTTGAGGCCAGATGGCGCTGTGTGTATAGTCCTACGATATTTATTTAATTATCATAAAGACCAGAACGAATTAGTACCTCTTAAGTCTGCGTGTGTCATCTTCGACCACATCAGCACTTACCATTAGGTGAGTTGGTGGCCAAACGTTGACTTTTGCTCTTTAAAAAAACTGTATACCGCTTTTTTCCAATTCTAACTAATTTCAGTATTTTTATAAAAGTAAATAATGCAAAAAGCACTCACACGAAACTTTGCTCAATCCAATATGTTAGAACGTATTCGGTTTAACAAAAGAGATGAGCAATATTTTGCTTTTGTTTTACTATTTTGTTGAAGTTTCGTAAATCGGAGTTTTGAATGTCGGTGAAGAGGAAATTGGTGTTTTGAAACAGTTGCTTTGAACAAAAGCAAGCATTCAAAAAGTTTGTAAAATAAACTTCGATTTGGCAGCTAGCACATGAAATAATACTGTAGAGTAAAATAAATATATATTCTAGTTTTATTTTACAGTAGAGTAAAAACGGGTCATACTTTTATAGTAAAATTATTCAACATTGATAATATAGCATGTTTTTACAATACACAAAATTTTAATGAAAATAGACCTTACAAGCTGCGCCCCACTGTTACCCGCTATATGTTTTTGGGATAAAAAGCCAAAAACAAAGTAGTAGAAAAATATATATGTATAAATAAGGTCTATGTGTAGGTAGGTATTTTTCTGTTAATTTTCAGCTTCGTCTGGAGGCCGTATTTTATGATCCACGGAGCACTACGTGGGGAAGATTTAATAATAGTTAATGGGCAATCGTTTGGGCACCTCGTATCAATGTGTTTTCAAGGCAGCATTGTGATGCGACTCAAAACAAAGTCACATTACAACAAAAACAAAACAACTTCGCTCACATATGAAATTCGCTCCTGCTTACTATCTTGTTTGGTTCGAAATAAGGAATTCATAACTCTCTTATACAAAAGCTTAGGTACCGACAAGATATAAACAGGATTGTGAAGTAGTATATTAATAACAACTGTAAGCTGCTTTAATCAGTTTATTCACTTAAAAATAAGAAAAATGAATTAACTGAAATGAAAAATACGCGAACGTGACCAATTCCAACGACGGCGGTGAAGGAAATTTCAATTCAGAAGCTGGGGACGATCTAATTGGTTTCCGACTGGCAACAAATTTTCCCTCAACTCATGCCAAGTGTAAAATAATAAATTTGTTTGCTGATGTCGATCATTGGACTTGATCATGTAGTAGCGTGAAAATTATGACGACAATATATCGAATGAGCAAATGTTCTACGAAAAATTAATAACTAGAAACTTATAGTATAAGTAAGTACCAGTTCGTTACCTGACCAACAAATTTTCATACATCAAATAAATATTTATTTTAAAAAGGTTTTTTTTTACAAATGCAGTCTAGTAACTTTACAACTACTACATTTTTTTTTTTTTTTAATTGTTGACAGGCTAGGTGTTTGACCACAGCTCACCTGATGTCAAGTGAAGGTGTGGTCGAAGATGGTAAAGCACACCTAGCCTGGAATGCAACTGGCTCTCAAGTGAGGCTGCCGGAACACACCGTTAGATGCTTGGCGGCAGATTTTCAACTTGAGGGTGGTAGCTAGCCAGCCGAGTACTATAAAGTACCCTACCACCATGCTTTGGTTTCCACTACATATATTAAAAAAAGTTTAGCTTTCTAATTACAATGCTGAGTATTTTGAACACAACCTTAGAACATAAAATCTACCGTCCATCACATTTTTGTCCACCATCCTAAGTATTACTGAGTACATAATAAATTATTGTGAAATAAAAGCAAACATTGTCATATTATGTTGCACTACAACAAAATATGGCAATATTATATGGCTCCCTATCTAAATAAAACCTTAAAGAGTATAATTTATCGTTAAAGAGTCTTATTATCTTATAAACGCTACTCAAATTAACAAAATTCATATAAGTAAGTTTTGCACAATACTAAGTAATGTCATTTAACTTTTAGCAAACATTTTAAGAAGTACCTCATGCATACTACATAAATATATCTATATCAAATTATCTTATTCATTTTTATAATGCCACAAAGGTTTTCTTTTTATATCTTTTTACTATTGAGTTCGAATAAAAACAGATGAAACCCACTTGAAACAAAATTACTGTTTTAAGTGTCTAATATATTTTATTTACATCACAAAAAGTATTTTTGCGTTGCAAATGCGTTGTAATTATATTCGTAACCTATCAACCTTATATATCTAAGGCTATAAACAGAGTTGCGACAATTCAAGACCTGCATTCCGCACGGTGAGCGTTTTGCGGCCAGTCGCATACGTTCAGTTTGACGTTGAAGATAGTGCCGGGCTGACAGCTGAATTGCACTCCTTCACCGTTGACACAACGCCAGTACTGAAATGAAATACATGGAACTTTTAAATTACATTTCTCGGAATTATTCTGAAACAATGCGGATGATGTAAAAAAATTACCTTATCACAATCCTTTTTGTCTGGAATGTAGTCATCTTCAGAATTGCAAACCTCAGAGCTTTCAATTTCGTTGTCCTGAAAAACAACGTACAGTAAGTAAGTTTTCTAACAGCGTGTATCGTAAAACCAAAAAAGTACCTAAATTAATAGAAGCTGAGTGGCCAATATTAGTGTCAGTCTTAGTGTGCCGCCCGAAGGCATGTAATAAACTACTGGGACCTATACATTACTGGGACATAATATTGTATTATCCGTACTGTGGCAGTGCTTAAAAACAAATGCTGCTTACGGGTACCCATTCAAACACCTGACCTAATCTTTCGTTGTTTACCGTCGGTGATCTATTAAGAACTCCTATTCAAGTTATACTACTTATAGAACTTACAATTTGAGGTTCCTCTATAACAGGTTTTTCGGGCTTCTCTGGATGTTCAGGCTGGATGTCAGATTCAATCTCGGCGGCTGCTGTGGTCGTTGTCGGTGTAGTGACTTTCTGCGTGGTCGGAGCGTTTGTTGCCGGCCTTAGAGTGGTAGTGGTCGGTATGGGGGATCCTTCTGACGGGTCCGAAGGCGTCGACGGGGGTCGCGCCCATTCCGGCTGTATCGAAGCAGATAACATCGCAATGAGTAATGGACGAAGCGTTTCGACGGCGTTTGGATGGAGCATTTGTTCAGGGGCGATTTATAGCGCATTTCCATATCTGTGTCGAACTCATTTTTGTTTGTCTCAGAATGAGGGGTGCGTGATTTATTTTCTGTTTTGGAGTGTACTAAAAGCGATTTGACTGATTTCACTGGTGGTACTGCTGACCTACTAACTTAAAAATATATATGGATATAAATACAATGGTTTAAAATTCATTAATGACACTTCAATCGTTGTATACCTACTGACTGCTTTGCGTGTATTGTATCTGAATTTTATTTGGATATATGGGAAATATTATAAAATCGATCTTAAAATCACAAAAAACAGCTGTTCCATAGAAATGTCATTCAACCCTGCCGAAACGTAAATGATAGAAAGCGTTTTTTCACAATTGCAGGTTATCCCTCAGTAAAAGTTGTCCACATAATGAGTATAATTAGCTTCTTTTGGCTTACTGCTAGATACGTGAAGCCCTGTGTTATTGTTTTAGTACTAGCGACATCAGCTTTGAGGACTTTAATACGGTTATTATTATGATTGAAAAAAAACTATAATCTTTTAAATTTTTAAGCTAAAATAGTAATTGCTGGAGCTAGAGGTTAACAGAAACCTCCTGTTTATTGAAGTATTCTAGCGTAGGGCATAGGGCATGAAGAACCTACACGCTTTTGAAGCAGTCCTACTATTAAATGCGCTGATAAGACAACCAAGCGATGTCCTCCCGCGCCTAGCAATAGGACAGATCGTAAACAGGGTTGAGCTGTACTTACCGTAGGTGTGGTGTTGTCAGAACGAGGAGGGGGCACTTTGTAGTTACTCATATGTTTGTGCAGAAGCTTGATCAATGGGTTCACATCCCCGCAAAGACCTTTGAAGTCGTCCATGTCTATAGCCCAGGTCATGGCTCCGAGGTATCCCTTCTGCTTGATCCAGTTCATCTTTATCTCTACGCTCTTAGTGTCTTCGTAACCGACCCACTGCGTTCCCTTGTAAGCGTAAGGGACTTTGCCGTGGTCGTCCCATTTCTTGGTCCATTCGGTGTCATCTTTGTCTACTTCTGTGCAGATCTGGAAATTAAATTGTAGATTTGATTTATTTCTGTATCAGCTGAAGTAGCTAATAAAGTAAACGATGCATCTGGAGGCAATTAGAGGGGTTAAATATAATTATATTATAAAACTGCAGGTGGCATCAAAAAGCTGTAATAAATTCAAAATAGTTTCACGTTTGACTATACTCTGGCTGATGTTAAGCAGTAGTGTGGTGCGTGTCATGCACGCTTGCCTAGAAGAAACCTATTACTAGAACTTTAACTCGATAAAATTATAGAAACAGTTTTCAGAGATAGTAAAATATCATTATTCAACCTCGACGATATTAATAGAGCAGCTGGTGTTACTTCGCGATTTTAGGGTTGATAGTACCTGTAGTAAAATTTGTTTATATTGATCAGGACAGTGACCTCCTTTCAGTTTAGTATCACATTAATATCCATAAAGTTTGTACGAGGGATTTTATTCAGTGGGCACACAAAGCGTCATCTAACCCCAAACTAAGCAAAGGTACAATGGGAACTATGGAATCCAATAACTGATAGAATACTTATCGTACCTACTTTTTTTTTGTAAATACTTACAGAACACCCAGACACAGAATAAACATTTGTCGACACATAAATGTTTGTCCTAGTGGGAATCGAACCCACGCCCTACAGCTCTTAAAGCCGATATTCAACCAAATGATCTAACGGGGCCGTCAAATTTATTTATTTATTACACATTTATTTATTACACACATTTATCACATCTAAACATAATACAGAGAACATAAAAAACATTTAAATTGTAATTCTACCTACACTGTCTCTTAGTAAACTGCTTCTATTTATAATTAACTAGCTGCGCTCCTCTGTTATCCGCTGTTTCCACATGAACACTAAATTTGTTTGGGATAAAAAGTAGCATAACTAATATATATGTGTTAAGATAGGGTGTCAGCTACCCCCATAACAAATTGCATCAAAATTGGTCTAGCTGTTCGAGCACAAGTAATACACATACAAACTTGCGCCTTTATAATACTAGCGTTATAATATACCAAATTTCCAACGAAATTATTTCGTGCACTAGATATAGCGACTAGCGACCGACAAACATAGTCATAAAAACAGACATCTAGCCGCAACAAAGTCCACAGAATATCTAAAGCTATCAAATATTAAAAAGATCATTTGTTACACTTGATACGAAACCGACTCGTACTTGTGTTATTGTTATTTTTTAAAAGTACACTAGAATCGCAGGTCGAGTTTAACGATTCTATGTTGGCTTCTTTTCATTATATATAAAAACATGAGTCGCTACCTCATGGGAAATAGTAGTATAGCAAGGGAAACTGTTCAATTTGGCAACATTGACTAGTTGCTGAGAAGGGGGTTTAACGTTCACAAATCCGAAAAGTTTATGGACAGCAGGATGTTAACTCCCCTTTAACTGGTAGTTGGAAGCTCGTAGTTTTGACGTACATTTTAGTTACTGTTTCAAAATCATTTTGGGATCCAAAAATTCAGAATTACCTCATAGTAGGCCCAGAAACCAGTGGCATTAGTGTAAGGCGCAGGGTCGCCGCCGCCTGCTTCCTTATTGATGTAAGTTCCCAATCCGTAGTTATTGTTCCCAGCAGACAGCGTGAACGAGCGTCCGTAGAAGGGAATACCCACGACCAGCTTGTTGGCAGGACAGCCTTTTTCTTCCCACAAATTGAGTCCATCGTTCTGAAGTTAACAGAAAAAACTAAGTAACAATTTAGGCATTACCACATGTAACATTTATGGGTGCAATATCTGGCCAAATTTTTAACCAGATTTAATTCGATTCATAACAATTTCTTAACATTATTAACTAATTCGTCTTAATCGTATCAGTATTTATTATCCATAGATAATAAATACCATAATAAATACAATATATATATACATAGATAATTTATTATTTATCTATGGATAATAAATACTGATACGGTACTGTACTGTTATGGTGACATAATTATCACCAGTAACAAAGCATTTTGATCACTTCCAAAACGAAATCATTGTGCACTTACCACGTTAAGTTTTTCATAAGCCCACTGATCATGGGGGCGCTTGTACAGTGGAGAGTGGACATCAGCGAACCCAGCCCAGTTGCCGCGAAGATCGTACGACATAACGTGGATTGCGTCCAATTCACTACAAAAAAAAAATAAAACATGCGTCAAAAATAAACTGATTCCTATTTTATAATTTGTCTGTAAGATCTTCGACCAAAGTACTTTAGTCGAAGATCTTACAGACAAATTGCTTACAAATTAATAAATACCTCTATGGCACTTATAAACGAAAGTTCATAAAGAGTCTGTTATGATAATTTATGAAAAAAATAAATCATGTTTTCGATATCATAATGTGAAAAAAATTATCAGCGTCTCTGGTAGTCATATACGGAAATTGAAGCTGAACGTGAAACTCCGTCATTTGGTATCCAAAACTTGACTAAAGTTTATTCGCGAACCTTCTGGTTCTATTGCTGGCTCGTGGTAATTATTTTTGGATACAGGGTGTTTCCGAGAAATTTAATTCGTAAGGGCACAAAAACATTGGGCTCATGGACTTACTATAGTATGTGTCCAAGTAAAGCACGTCGATAAAATGCTATTTTGGATCGAGTTTTGTTGCTAATAGTTCTAGGGGCTTACCGTAACTATGGTTACGGGCAGGTGTCATCTCATACCATCATGTTATCTACTCATCAATATACGTTTACGTTTACAATCTACTTATCAATATACGTTTACATAGAACCAAAAAAAATACTATCTATTCCACAGAAAAATGTAATGTCATTGAGGTTCAATAAAATCTATAGAACGATCTAATTTTTTTTGCGATAAAGGAAAATTTGTTTACATTTCGGCAAACCACATTAATTAAACAAAAAATATAAATATAGATTTTATTTTGTTTAAAATATAATCCTTTGATTTTCTGAACCGTTTTGCATATCTTTTTCAATTCGAGGAGTAAATCTCGTATAAATTCATTCGGTAATAAAAATTCACAAGAGGAAATAAACTTACATTCTTAACATCGGCGCCGATGTATGCTTTTATGTTTATGGTTCATAATAAAAATATTCGATGCCATGTGATTTGTATCGTATAACTTGTGTATGTATAAGCACATGATTCGATATTATGTCCCCCAGTAATGTGCCTTCTTTCGCCTTTCCCGTGCGAAATTTGCTACGGATATTTTTATGGAACAACACTTGTTACAATTTTCGGAGATTTATTAAATTTGTACTCGCGTACTTTGTGATAATAAACATAAGAATTTGTTTTGTGTTTACATATTGTTTCAAAGACAAAATTACGAACGTACCTACTCGTGATATGTTTTCAAAGAAAAACTGTGTGCTTAGTTATTTCGTTTAGTTTAACATTTGTATGTTTCGAGTTTGTATAATAGGTATTTGTTACAAACACTGATTTTATTTACGAAACCAGATGATTGAAATATTGTGAGCGTCATTATAAACAACTTCTACTATGAAATTGTTCTTGGAAACGAGAAAGAAAACCGCAAAACATTTTTAATCAACTTCAAAAAGAAGGAATGATTTTGATTAAATCCGTATTTTATTATGTGAAACAGTTAATATTTTTTTACGAATTTCCTTTTTTTCTGCCCCAAAGTAGGTACAAGTTATTCATAACATCGAGTCCATAATTATTTGAACAGGATTTAATTATATCCAAGAAAATATCCTTCGTGTTATCATACTACCTGTATTTATTAAAGGTCTGTCAGGATTTGATAACCTTTTACCAAGACTTCATTAACTTTAAGCGTTAAAAGAAATCCCTTTATCTCACAACTAAAAACATTTGCGTTGCTGTTCTCCTCTCTATCATACTTTGATATTTAGTAGTGCCCGATTGGGTCCACAGTTGTGAGTTGTAACAATATTTTACCACCTTATTACAACATAATAACATGATGGTATGAGATGACACCTGCCCGTAACCATAGTTACAGTAAGTCCCTAGAACTATTAGCAACAAAACTCGATCCAAAATAGCATTTTATCGACGTGCTTTACTTGGACACATACTATAGTAAGTCCATGAGCCCAGTGTTTTTCATATGTAACTTCAAAAATCATAGCTTACTGGCACAACTCTGGTACATGGTATCCCTCCATAAGTCTGAAGTTAGCCAGGGGCACAGCAGCAGTTAGCTCCCAGCCCTTTCCAGCCCTGATGAAAGCTCTCTTGAGCTCTTGCACGAAGTAAAGGAACTTGTCTTTGTCGGAGAAGGAGCCGCCACGGTCAGCTGCGCCGGGATATTCCCAATCCAGGTCTAATCCGTCGAAGTTGTGCTTGTGGAGGAAATCTGCAAGGAAATTATACTGGTAAGGTTTTTGTGGTTGACGTATAACGATTGACTCAACACACTCAAACATAAATAAACACAGCAGTATCTCTACATAGTATAAAACAAAGTCACTTCCCGCCGTCTGTACGGCTGGATCTTTTAAACTACGCAACGGATTTTAATGCAATTTTTATTAATAGACAGAGTAATTTAAGAGGAAGCTTTATATGTATAATACATGCACACGCACCACATTAGTGTCTACATTGCACCCGTGCGAAACCGGGGCGGGTCATCGATAGTTTTCCAAAAAAAATCTTCGCACAAACCTTGCCCTGACAATTACGAACACAACGAAAACGAAATGAACCAAATCGGCCAAACCGTTTTGAAGTGATGATCCAACATACATGTTGGATTGATTATACCTTTTCATCATACTTATATCACGTGGGTAAAACCCTATGCCGAAGTTCTAGGCTTCCTTTACCCGGCGTCAACAATCTTCGAGGATTTTTCCACAACAGCCTTGCAAACTTCCTCCACATATTGCCAAACAACCAACCGTCAACCACATATTTGTCTCAATATGCTCGTATTAAACGGGACCACAGCCCATTAAAGTGATTTATATCTTGGAAATATGGCAATCATTTGCAGATTCAAAACAAAGGGAGGTTCAAGGGTGAATATAAAATTCCCGGTGGCTTAGTGAAATGCCTCGTATACCTTACCCTTAGAATTTCATATAATATTTTGAGGTACTCCATGCTTAAGAATAAAATTGAGAAGAAATTATTTTCATGTAATGTAACGCATTAACAAATGTAGAGTAACAAAATCATTGGTTAGTGGAAAACATTAGTCTAACTTATAATGCCGTATATAAGTAAAAAAACAACAGTATCATTTACATTTCATTAGGTTCGATAGATCTGAGTATACATCCACTATACTTTGACTTCTTAAAAGAGACTTAATGTGGCCGAAACTATACATGATATATTGAGTCCCTTGAAAATTAAAATATATCAAAACCACAAGGTTTACACAAAAAATTTAAATGAAAAGCAAAAGATTTCAATTCTTTCAAACAATATTTTTTAACACATCACGTATTACACAGTGAAAGTGTATCACGGAAACATTATGTATTAATTATATACGTAATACGAGTACGAGTAATGTAATAGATTTACTTTATTGTCACGAGATAATAACAGTCTCTATGAAACCTAGATATTACGTTAGTTGCCTCTTTAATTAGATTACTACAGCGTAATAAATGAAAGAAATGTTACATGTGTTACCTCTGGGAAATTATCGCATTATAATAACGTGAATACGCATTAATATACCTAATACAGAGTCTTTGTAAAAATTGTAATGACATTCTTCCTTATGAAGTCCTGTTCTACTCATCAATTTGTACTTTTACTATTAATTGACACTAAAATGTCGAAAATGTGCTGTTCCAATATGTACATTTCTCGTATACTATAGTTTCGGCCAAATTCGATGGCCTTCATTATGGTGGCCTTCCACGCGAACATTGTACTCAGCTTTGTATCTATGATTAAAGCTAACAGATGTGGCCGAAACTATAGATAAGGTATCCGATATAATAAACATGAGTAATAAGTAAAACAAAAAACGGACATTACGTAAACCTAATTTCTGACAAAAAAAACACGCTTGAGGTGCACTAAACCAATAGGTCGTTTAACTCGTTATAAATATTTTTTACGATCTACACAATTTTGAAATCATGAAAAGAAATTTGCTATTCCATAGAAAAAAGTTCGTAACCTTTGACCAAATATGTATAAAGCAGTGTTTTTTCTCGATTTCAAAGTTTTGCCCAAAGTAACCCCTTATATTATTTTATTATACAGAGTTATATGTATAAGCTTGAGTTTTATATTTACTACTGTTTTTATACCAAATATGGTAGAATATTAATTCCTTACCAACAACGCTTCTGATGAAGGCCGTTCTGGTGTTCTTCTGCGCCACCATGTAGGAATACTTGGAGCCACCCTCTGCCCACCCTCCCACTGCCACCATGAACTTAACACTGGGATGTGAAGAACGTAGAGCGGTGAAATTCTTAAATCCGTTCTTGTCTACGTCCAACTAAAACGAACAAACCAATCGATTAATAACAAAAACAAAAACTTTCATTTTCGTCCCGTTGTCAACTTTATAATTTTTTACTTTTTTGGCGTCTCACTTTTTTGTTCATGCCATTGTTAAGTATTTCGATATTTTCAAACGAATAATTGACGATAAATTGACAGTATTTGAATACAGCAAAGACACTTAACAGACAAGAATAGATAACTCACTTGAGATCTCGTTACCATTGCAGGTAAGAACTTAATCTCAAGTGAAAATGCCGGAACACATCGTTACGTGTTTAGACAGATTTTCAACTTGAGGATAGTAGCTAATAACCAGCTACGGTTTTCTCATGATATTTTTCCTTCACCTCAAGTTCATTGTTGGGATTTCAACCCACAACTGTCGTCGTGTGATCCGACAGTGCTAACCACCGAGCTATCATCGCTACAATAGGAGAAGCTGACTTTAAAAAAAGACAGTTAAAACAAAGAAGCTATACATTGAAAAAATATCTACATACGTACGAATTGAGAACCTAAGCCTTTTTTGAAGTCGGTTAAAAAGAAGGAAATGTCAAATAAAAACGTTATTACAAAGCCCACGCGAGGATAGAAATGTAAACACTTTACACATTCTTTCCGCTAAAAATGTATCATTATACGAGTAACTATCCTTTGCCGCTTAAAATTCAACAATGCAAGAATTTCGCTTTACTCTACACAGAACATACAACATGCAGAATTTTCGAGTGCATACTGTACTGCCAACTGTCGACCACAGTCATAAAATATTTTATATTCGTGTCGGCATCAGATGGAAAATATTGTTCAGAATTTTTTAGAAGTGCATTCGTAACGCGTCAGATTTTGATACGTAGGTATATACGCGTCACGATCTGCCTATACACTCGTAGAGCGCCCTTACTCATGAAATAAGAAATTTAGTCGTTTATTATGTATGTTTACATGTATAAGCATTACATGTACAAAGTTATTTGCTAAACACTGATGATAACATGATAAACAAAACAAACTAAATGAACAACAAAACTTTTTTCTTTTTTTAAGTCTTTTATTTATTTATACAGGGTTCAATAAAACGACACCCTTATAACACGACAAAATATGTACAATTATTAATTAAGTTAGCTCTTTGTTTAACAACAACACTGAGCAACATAATGTGATTCAACTAATATAAATTTGCTAAAATACTTTCACAAATTTGATTTATGTATTTAATGATGGTTTATATGAATGTTAATGTATTCTCTATAAACATATTTTTTGATTTATCTTAGTATTTGATAAATTACTTTTATGGTTCAAAGACATTATTTTACATATAATTTTTTTTTTATCTTTAAATAGAAACTTCACCGTGTTACCGACCTTCTAAACATTTTTAAATAGAAACAAACTAAACCGAAGTACGTATAATTTTATTGAGCCAGTGAAAATTATTATCAAGATGAAAACTTTTATTTATTGGTGACAAGCTAGGTGTTTGACCACAGCTCAACTGATGTTAAGTAACGATGTCGTCGAAAAATAATTAACACTTAGCGTAGAATAGAACTGGCACTTATGCAGTTTATCAACTTGAGGGTGGTAGCTAGCCAACCTGTACTAAATGATATACTAAAAGATACCCTATGCTATGGTTTCCCCACGATGTGATTTTCAACAGATCAAACTTATTGTTGTAATTTAAATCCACACTCATCGCTAACCACCTAGTTATCATCGACACTCTTTTTAAGTTTTAACTTTTTTAGATGTTACCTCAGGGTCTATGATGAGCACTTCGCTAGTCTTTTCAGTGACCCCGATAAAAGAGTAGATGATGTGGGTGCACATGTCCACTGGGATGTCTTCGATGCCATAACGTCCGACACCAGGTCGGTACACGGCCCAGTTGCTGAAGTAACATACTATACGCGCTCTGCTGTCCGCTGGAATAGAGAAAACAAAACTTCCATTCTACATACACCAGTTCCGAGAGCCCTAGTAGGGCATGGTCCAGATTTTATGCTAATAGGATTACCCAACCTACTCGGTGAGTGATGTGATTCCACCACAAACATTTTCATATCATAGAAAAATAAATAAATATCGTAGGACAATACACACAGCGCCATCGGAACCCAAACTGAGCAGAGCTTGTGTATAACTAAAGAATAATAATACATAGAATATAAATAATACATATTTTCGTAAAAACATACTTATAATACATACAGAACACCAAGATATAGAACAAACATTAGTTTATACCATAAAATGTATGTCCTTGGTGGGAATTGAACCCATGCCCTACAGCTCTTAAAGCAGATGTATCTACTATCAATGAGCTAACAAGTCTGTCAATGTAATGTAATGCATTATGGGAAATGCGTCCAAAAAACGGTAGAAGTAAATAGAAACTGTTTTAATAAATTTTCCATACATCTGTTTATCGTACCGTAATGTGCGTGTAATGTAATTCTAGGAAACTGATATGCTAGAAGCTTACAACTGAGGATCTAGCAATTTGAAAGAAAATTTTTTTGTTCATGATTTTGTTACCATAATGTATTAAAAAGTATATTACTTTAGGTTAGTATCAGTTTCCACTTACTCTCCCCAGGCTTCAATTAATTTTTCAAACATTTTGGCATTGAAAACTTCGCGAAAGTTTTTCTATATAACACATAACAAAAAAAATAGAGTGGTATAAGTTTTTCCCACATTTTGATATCAAAAACTTATCGATATATTTTTCACTAGCGGACGCCTCGCGGTTTCACCCGCGTAGTTCCCGTTTCCGTGGGAATACAGGGATAAAAAGTTGCCTATATGATCCGGGCATAGTGTAGCTTCCGAACGGTGAAACAATTTTTTAAATCGGTCCAGTAGTTTCGGAGCCTATTCAAAACAAACAATCAAATCTTTCCTCTTTATAATAGTATAGATAAATTGTCAAGCTAAACTCTAAGAAATAAAGAAATTAATTATTCTTATAGATAAAGTGGTTCTCATTTCGATGAATCCGCGGATGAAACAAGTTTTATAATAAAAAACAAATGGCAAGCTGGAAGAATCTTTGTTGATTAAGTTACTTGCAGCAATGTTATTGTAAGTACATGGAACAGTCGATAAAATTATAAAAGAGATATGAATATTAATGCTTCTTAATAAGCGATATGCGTTTTCAAATAGTGCATTCAATGTAAAAAGTAACCCGTATATACTAGTGCTTGTTAATATAATGTCGTAAACTGGTTAATCTCGGGAGCACTTAGCAAGACAGCAAGTCAAGTGCACAAACATGTCTTACCGTTATTGACATGTTCGATAAGTAGATGTACAAGTATGTTTAATTCAATACCGTAAGATAATCTTGTACATATCTACGATATAAAATATCTTCACCAGCCACCATCTAGCACCAACTCCTAATGACTTCGATTTAATATAAAATAAATTTTAAATTAAAATTTACGCTGTATAGTATTTTTTTTGTGTTTGTGTTTTAATGTAAAATGTAATGAGACGTACGTGACGCTCTCCTGATGGTAAGAGATAACGCCTGTCCATGACCATTGCAGCGAAACACAGAACGTTGAGTAACAAAACAAAGTCCAGGGCATCACTGCTTTGGCGCTCATTACTTTGAGATTTTCGATGGTTAGTCTCAACAGCCCAGTAATTTCGCTAGCTGATGTATACAATTCAATTACGTATATTTGATAACTGTTGCTCTTTCTAGTTCAAATATAATCAATTATCCTTTATAGTTAATCTCTTATTTTCTATCTTATTACTTTATTATAAAAGTCTCGGCAGCCTAGTTATCGTCTATATATACTTAAATATGACTTGTAACTAACTTAAAGGTGAGAGTGAATTGGAATCTTCTAGGCAAACGTGCTCCATCGTAGACCGCTATTTTTCTTAAATACCGGCAAGATGGTCACATAGTGCTGGTGGATTTTTAATGTATGTTCACAAATCACTCAAAGTCGCCTGAACCGATTTGTAAAAATATTTTTTCAATGGATATACTTCCCGGGTGGTCCCATATAAATTTTAGCGAAATCGGTCGAGCAGTTTTAAAAAAATCAACCAAAATCTATAAATTGTATACATCGATGACATTTTCATTTACCTATTCCGAAACCTCGCTGTTTCATTAAAGCAGTGCATTTAGTTGGTCTAAGGGTCATGGAATCGTAAATATTTAGATTTGTAGACTTATCGATCTTCGCTTCACTTCTACTAAGTTTTGCAATAAATCTAGAATTGCAAAATTTGATTTTTATGCATAAACCATAGAGGGCACTGTGCTCACGACAGTTGTTATGAACTGTTTCAATCACTGATGCATGAAAGCCTGTCAGATAGGGTTAATGGACGACTAGATTGCATGTTTACCGGCCAGTATACGCTCATGAATGTGTATGTTTACGTAACATTTGTTTGTATGAGTGCACGTGTACGCAACAAAGCACATACTTATGAGCTTCCTACAGAGCATTAATTAGATTTCTGCTTAAAATAGGGTCTGTTTTTATATTTACTCTGTTTTTTAAAAATTTATCTTTACTCACTTTCATAGAAGCTGATTTGTTTAAAACAGGGTCTGTTTTTATATATACTCTGTTTTTTAAAAATTCAACTTTACTCACTTTCATAGAAGCTGATTTGTAATCGACCGATTTAAGATAATTTTGTTATAGTATTTAGTTATGGTGTGCATTAGTTACTAGCAAAAAACATTGCATTTCTACAGTAAAATAAATATTGGAGGATAATTCACACTGTGCTATCTAGCCCCAAACTAAGCAAAGCTTTTAAACCAGATAAACTGATTTTCGTAAATATTTTTTAATGTTAATGTATTGACCCGAACATAACGCTCTCCTGATGGAAAGAGACAACGCTTATCCATGACTATTGCAATAATTACCCTGAATTTTGAGTAACAAAACAATGTCTAGGTCATGCCTTGATGCTCATTACCCCGATACTACATCCTGCGTAACACAAGGCGTGGTCAAAAGCAAACCTATTTAGTATTTAAAAAAAAGATATTGAACTGCACCAGCCAGTAATTTCGCTACCTGCAGTACCCTTCAAACCGGATCACAGTAATATTTACTCACTACTACTTGCCGGCAAAGTATCTGACACTGCAGTAATATCTATCTAGACGACCAGCTGTGCTAAGAAAATCTGTCACCCAGTATAAAGATAAATATTAAATTTACAATACAAACATTTGTAATACCCAGACACCAAACATCTACGTTCATCACAGTAATGTTTGTTCTGGGTGGAGACCGAACCCACACCTAGAGTTTATGGAGCAGAGCAACTACCAAATGAGCTAACAGTACTTTGCTCCAGCCTTCAAATTGTATATAATTTCTTAAGCAGCTAAATGCACATAACAACTCAAATAAAAAATATAATCCCACTAATATTATAAATGTGAAAGTTTGGATGGATGGGTATATGGACGTTTGTTACTCTTTGACGCAAAAACTTATGAACGGATTTGGATGAAATTTGGTATGAAGGTAGCTGAGACCCTAGATTAACATATAGGCTACTTTTTATCTCGAAAACATGTAGCGGGTAACACCGTGGAGCGCAGCTAGTACGTAAATATTTCTCAAATTTTTTAGTGTACAGCAACGTGGAAAGTTGATTTATTTATAAAAATGTACAACTAACTTTCAAGTCATACGTATAACATTCACGTTCCAATAGGTTTGTTTTAATATACTAATATTTATCGTCACAAAAAAATCACAAAGCACTATGTAATAGCTTATCGAACAATGGTAAATAAAAAGGAAAATCTCTAGCATCGCCTTTTATATTCCTATAAGGTTATCCATAAGAAATATGCTCACACCTGTGACCATAATCACAGCGCAAGACTTAAATACAAATGGCTGTAGATACGGAACACCTGTACCGTACAGGGAGAATGTTATAGAGAACTGGCACGAGTGTGTTGAAAAGGGATGGATAGATATTACCTTTCTTTCATTCCATAAAGTTTTTCCAGCATAATATGCGGTTCAGCATTATTACAAATTAGGTTCACTAAATAATTAGAAAATGGCATTTCAAAATCAATTTATAGCTCAAAACATTGACGTTCAAAAACTTTTGCAGTGTTTGTTTGCCCTAAAATATTTTAAGTCAAATCGCTGCACTACGCGGTATGAGACAAATTTTAAAATTCTCTCTCGTTTACTCTTAGCTAATGATGCATGTGTTTGTCCTGCTAACATAGGTATTTATTTGCCATTGCGGGTTTGCATTATAATTATTACCTATACATAGAACAGCATAATAAACAAGTATCAAAGAGTTTAATATACCTTAAGCCCTTATTCTTTTTTAATGTAATTGTAATGAGACGAATGAGACTCTAATCATGGTAAGAGATAACGCCTGTCCATGATCATTGCATTGGTATCCAGAATTTTGAATAACAAAACAAAGTCTAGGGCAACGCTGCTCTGGCGCTCATAACTATGAGACCGTCCATTGTTAGTCTCAAAAGCCCTGTAATTTCGCTAGCTGCAGTATCCTTCAAACCGAAACACAGTAATTGTTCACACACTACGTTAATTGTTTCTGCTTGGCGGCAGAATATCTGATACTGCGGTGATACCTACATATCACCAATTAACAATAAAATGAACCTTAAAACTGGCAATAAAATTACTAACCAATAGACGAACTACAAAGAATTAAATCCCATTATATTGACATCGAAATCGTACATAAAATAGTAGGCTCGTTTCAAATTTAATATTTAAAATTATAAAACACTTTTGATACCAGTTCAGTTTTACTTTTAGTATTTTTTTGATGTGATAAAAACTGTAATTGCTGTCTTAAATTCTATAGCGGAATCTCTCTACATAGATGGTTTGTCTACGAGCTGTACTCACATGCAATAGCCGTGGTGGAAACCGCTAGGACGGCCAACGTCGCAAGTATACCTCGCATGATGCACCTGTGGAATATCAAACAGTTACTTAAGAATGCATGGAGACATCGGTATGATGTATTCTGCGCCGATTTTTATCATAGTAATGGATTTAAAAAGAAGCCGACATTAGGTCTATTTGCACAGAATTACTCACGTTTTATAAAAAACAAAACTACTTTAATAAATAAATATTGGAGGGCATTTTCACATAGCACCGTCTACCTCCAAACTAAGCAAAGCTTGTACTATGGGAACCAGACAGCTGACAGAATACCTAAATACTTTTTTTATTGTAAATACAAATTTATAATACATACAGAACATCCAGACACAGAACATCTATGTTAGTCACATAAATGTTAGTCCTGATTGAGAATCGTACCCACTTAGGCACCTCAGTTCGTTACAGCAAAAAATGAATTTGATTCTAATTCCAAATTAACCTTACAATTTTAGTAGGTTTCATATATTTAAAAAACGAGGGTAGTAACTCTTTCTGTTTGTGTCTTAGACCAATGTTGTTAAAATATATCAAACAAGCTAAAATATAAAAAAAAGTTGGGTATCTTCCCTTCGCGAAAAATAAGGGGTAAATTTTTTTGCATACAAAAATACAATATTTGTATTTTTATTTATTTTTTGCAAACATTATTTGACATTTTTCATAGTCGTCATACCATAAGGTTAAACAAAACTATTCGCTTTTATTTAAATAATCTATTCATTAATGCAATGAAATATTTCTAGCATGACTCGCAGACAAACAACAATAAATCTAAGCCTCGTAAACGAAATAAACCAAGATAGCGTAGTATTACATTTCTCATTCACAATTTATAGGCGAAAAACATAATATTTTATGACGTTATTGTGTACTTATACTATGTCTGCATTTGGTTAATGTATACGCGTGCTGAAAATATTGACATTAACGTTTGTTTCGATTGTACTGACAGCAATATCTTTCTTTTTTTTTTTTTTTTTTAATGGTTGGCAGGCTAGGTGTTTGACCACAGCTCACCTGATGTTAAGTGAAGGTGTGGTCGAAGATGGTAAAGCACACCTAGTCTGGAATGGAACTGGCTACTCGTTTTGTTCGGGTCAACAACAAATCAGTGAATACACTTTGTTCAATACTCCATAAAAATATCATCGAATCATTATACCAAACAGGCAGAAGCTCTATAAAGCGACAACGTTTCGTAGTTAATGTTCTAAAAACTCGAACAAACTTAACTCGAACTTAAACGGTTCGATTCCACTTTCATCGTATGGACTGCAGTACATACAACCAATGAAATTGGCTGCCTGAGTGGGTGTTCGCCGATAGATATAATTTGGATGTCTAATTGCCTTTAACTCGCGAGTAATACAGTTGCTTCAAGGCAAAATGGAGATCAAACGTAAGTCTATTTGCTAGTAATAAATTGTATAATATTAATTTAAATAACTATACATAAAGTTACTGGTCCAAAAACAATCCGAATCACTTAAAGTGTACTTAATAACGTTGTTAGATCTTCTTAGCAAGAAATCGTACTCCAGCTAGCAAAATAACATAGCTATTGAGACTAATCATTGATATCTCAAATCATTGAGCGCCAAAGCAACGATTCCTTGGACTTTTAAAATAACAGTAAAACAAGTAACATTCAGACAACATACAGTTAAAGTAACATTCGACCAGTGATTACGCTAATAGAAACGTAAAAAAGGTACGGGATTGACATAAGTTGTGGATATGTCACGTGGGCAGCTTATGTCATTCCCATACATTTTTGGGCTTTTCTAAAAGTGTTGTCGAATATCGATCATACTTTATCTGGGCCCTTATTTGCTACGAGCATTATTATGCACATGTAACGCGCCACTTTGGCGTAATGCGCCGGAATTTGGGTACTCTAGATGGCAATGTCAAATAAAAACTGCGTTGATGTGTGTTGGGAGCACATTTTGAACTGTATAACCATGTAACTTTATAAACGCTGTACGCATTTTCGGCAAGCAATATCCTGTGAATTACAGGATTGGGGGCCTGAAGAACTTGGAGCCTTTTTATCTTTTACACAAAATAAAAACAAAAAACATGCATGTCCGTTTTTTGTTTTTATTTTGTGTAAACACTGTAGAGAGCCAATTCTTTTCCAATTTAATTTAACACGTTGTTAAACAGATCCTCCAAAAGAACCAAAGATCTAATAACAATCCAACCAACCCTCAAAAGACATAACAACCCTTAACATTATTATTTAATACCTCTTAACTTTGTCAAGGATAAACAACTCTCACGAAGCCCTTTATTCCGCCAGAAACCGAACAACAAACACCAAAAATTCGTGTTGAAATTTTCACCCGGAAAATTAAAAGTAGGAATTTTTCATTGCTAAAAATACACAGGAACCAGACAATACAATGTGTTGAACAAACTCAAAGAATGACAAAATAAAATGCGCGTAAAATATCACTTTGGACGGGTGACTGGTTAGACTCGTTTGAAATTTTATTCGTGTCGTGAAAGGATGTTACTAATGATCTTTGAACGGTGTTATGTTTAGATTTTTAAATATGAATTGACGATTTTATGATAAAACCTTTTTTATTCTTTATTTACTTATAAGTATAATTTCAGTACGCATATTTTAATTTTAAACATGACAGTAATTAACATAAAGTTAGGTTATTAGGTTCAAGTATTATTTAACTGATAGCCGTAAACGTGTTCTAGCAGTCGGCAAACGCAGTGTACACCATATATATACCACTACTATAGGACTCGATGGAGAGATGGAGTGACGATATACGTGGAAAAGCTTGCGTTGTCTGGACAGAAAAGCCAAAAATCTTCGAAACTAATCTGACTTTAAAACTATTTAAAATACTATCTATTATATCCGTTTTAAATAAATATAAAATCATCGATAAAGAATGCCCTCCTTCAACTGATATACGGTCAACTAGAATACACCAGCAAAACATGACCATCCCACTTTTTAGCTACGTATCATAACAAAAAATCCCGGCAAAGCGCTCGAAGAGTCAACACGCTGACGTAACTACCTGAGGATGCCTTAAGTAGTTACTGCAGCGAGAAGATGATTTAGAGGACCTGTGTTTATTTTAATTAGTTTTTAAATTTATGTCAAAATTTGTTTTAGGCATTAAGTAGAGTTACGGTTAGGTTTTTAATTGTAAAGTTATTGTCAAGTTAGTTAAATTTAAAATCCTCATCACTGTTGTAACTGAAACGACTGTTAAGCGGAAATAAACAAAATATATACCTTGAATGTACTAGCGGGTGCCTCGCGGTTTCACCCGTGAATTTCCCGTTCCCGTGGGAACACAGGAATAAAAAGTAGCCAGGGGATGGTGAACATTCCCAACAGTGAAAGAATTTTTGAAATCGGTCCAGCAATTTTTGAGTTTATTCGTTACAAACATACAAAAAAAAACAAATCATTCCTCTTTTTATTATTAGTGTAGAAAACCTACTTGGAACCTAGTCACTTCTACCAAATGATATCATAATATCTTTACGTTTCCATTAACATTTCGCACCCAACCAGACACAATAAACCTCAATTTACTTTCATCCTATACGATAAGTATAATAGCTTTCTCTCTCCACCACTCATTACATTAACGATCCTGTCCACACGTACTTAATACATACTTAGGCTGAGTACACACCAACCAGTTCTGAATAGAACAGATTAGTAACGGATCGGGGTAACGGGATCAGCGTTCTACATGTGTCACTTTTTGTGACCTAGTGTGTACCCACGGAGTATTGTCTTGTCTCAGATAAGTGAGGCTGTGGGTTAATAGAGAGATGGAGGCTTTTGAGGCTAGATGGCTATTAATTTCAGCCCTATTAGTGTGTTTTTTCTTTGATTTTGGCGTCGCATTACGTGGATTTGTCAGTGTCTAGGTTTAATATTTTCAAAAATTAAATAAGTTGCCTCGTAGCTATAGTTATAGTTAAAGTCCAGTCTTAGTCTAGTACAGTCCGTGTCAGTCAAGTTCAGTCATGATTCAGTAAAGTATTGGTGACTTTACTATAAAGCTTCGATGGAGTTTTGGAAGCAACACAAAAAAGTCATGTTTCATCACATTATATCATTTTACCACACTCGCGCTTGTGGTTCGACACTTAATAAAACCACCATTTTTATGCATAAAAATGGTGGCAAAAGCCGCAGAACTAACATTTGTTTAACCTTTTAGCAGATATACTACCAATGGAAGGCCTGGTTTTTTTTTTTTTGCGGGAACGCAGAAAGAGTCTTTTCGCCCCGTTGTATTTTTTTCCAAAACTAGATGTATTTTTTAAACAGTAGACATTTTATAGTATTTTCTGTAGAGAAACCAGACAACTTGTAAAATACTTTACTTTTTATTCATAAGGATCTATATACCTATACCTATACATGTACCTATATACCTGTATACCTATGTACTTACTTATAATTCTTAACGAAATACAGATACGAGTAGTAAAGCTTGTTCGTTTATTTGAAAAACATAGAGTTCTGTAAATTTACTTTTGCACTATGTGGGAATCTAACCCACGCCTTACAGCCAATGAAGCAGAGCTACTACCAAATAAACCAGCAATTCACTAAATACAATAATAAATTACTAGCGCTTTAATATTTCTATTATGATTTGTGATAAAGAGTGTTAGAACTTTTTGGTTTTTTCCGAATTTGGAATTTGAACTGGGAAATTTTTATATCCTAAATTAGTACATAGAATACTTATCATACCGAAAAATACAGATAATAAGAGCGAAAGCAATAAAACATATTTTATCTTGAGAAACGTAGGTGAACCAGCGGGGCACAGCGATATACCTTGTTCTAGCGACTTGTACCGACTTTGCATGGACATGTAAACCTACAGGAAAAAAAATCATTTTCTCAATGATGTACACAGTATGAAAATCCATTGGATAGTTTTACTGAACTAAACGAACAAACCGACACACATGCTATTTGACTTTAACTATATGTTAATTCGATAGGTTCTAACTAAAGTTCTTGACCTCGTTTAAATTTTAACCAATAGTCAAAATGAACTTTAATTTTTGTCAGCTAACAATGCCTTGAAGGGGCACGAACATCACATTTAACAACACAGATACTAAGAGTTTAATTTGCAATTAAATGAAGCGATTGCAAAATGTCGAAATAAATCTAAGTGGATTGGAATCGGCTAATGTTGTAAAACTGAAATTGATCTGAGGTTAACGAGGGTCAACACTTATCGCTAATATAAGGAATCTAGAGGTGAGGTAGTTATCTTGAGCTTCTAATTACTTAACTATAGCATATCGAAAAGAAAGGGTTATGTTTTACTATGGAATCTGACGTTGTTTTGTATTTTTTAACGATAGAAAAAACTTATTTACCTAAAGTGTTTGTAATCACCAATCTGAGAATAAGTTGAAGTAAAAATTAAAAACGTCTTATTTATGGGAATCAGGCAGATGTTTCGCTTGATGGTAAGATCGCCATCGCGTTGCCTAGCTATATTTGCAGACATGTTTATAGACAGTCTTTTTTAAGACGCTCTATGTTGGCATCTCATACAAATAATGCAAGAATGTTAGCCTAATAAGACGTGAGGTCGATTCCAGACTATTATCAAAGTGTGATTTACTTTGAAATGTATTGTTATTAGCGAAAAAGCTAAATAAGACTCACCATCGAAAGTCTCACAGTAATGAGCGTAGAAGCAATTACTTAGATAGAATTACTTAATAAATAAATAAAATAATAAATATCATAGAATACTTAAATAGTTTTTTTTGTAAATACATACTTATAATACATACAGTACATCCAGACACAGACCCAGAACAAACATTTGTTTACATAGCACATGCTTGTCCTGGGTGGGAATCGAACCCACGCCCTTCAGCCCTTGGAGCAGACATACTACCAATAAACCAACAGGACTGTCTAGATAGTTATAGTTCTGCCACTCAAATTTCTTTATTGGACGACACTTTCGCCTACCGATAGCAGAACATCTAGTTCATTAACTTCGCAGTTTCTTAATTTATGTACAAATAAAAAAAACGAACTCAAACAGAAACGCAGCTCTTGTGAGATGAATATGTCGACTCTCTATTGAATACGATACACGATAAATAACTTTGTTTTTGTACTGAGGACAACAAAACCAGTCACGGGACAGAAAACACTTTCCAAAATGCAAATGTTTTTGCAAATTTGCACCTTGACTCATCCGGGACGTGTTTACAAACGGACAGCTTTTACGAATCAATGTGAAAGAAAAACAAAAAGATTTTACTTTTACAAATAACAGAAGAGCTTTTGTTCTTAAGTAAACTGTAACGTGGAATGCGCAATTTTGCTTTTTAATTTTTGAAGGTTTAGCATTTTCTGGAATAAATCAGTTTTTTTATTCAACATGTGTTTGAGTTTGACAACACCTAGCCAATTAGGATGGAGCATGCTTACTTTGAAGAAACTTGTTTACTCCGAATATGAGAGTACTAAAGACAAGAGGGCGATTGATTTGTAGCGATGATAGCTCAGTGGTTAGCGCGGTAGGTTCGCATGCCGAAGGGCGTGGGTTCAAACCCCAACAATGAGCTTGAGCTGCCGGTGAAGGAAAACATCGTGAGGAAACCATAGCATGGTGGTAGGGTACTTTCTAGTACTCGGCTGGCTAGCTACCACCCTCAAGTTGAAAATCTGCCGCCAAGCATCTAACGGTGTGTTCCGGCAGCCTCACTTGAGAGCCAGTTCCATTCCAGGCTAGGTGTGCTTTACCATCTTCGACCACACCTTTCACTTAACATCAGGTGAGCTGTGGTCAAACAACTAGCCTGTCAAACATAAAAAAAAAAAAAAAGAGGGTTTAAAAGGAAATACAGACTCCAGCAAAGTTGTTTGTTAGCCAATAACCTCGTTAAAATTGATCTGATTTTCATGGAATTTTTATTCAAATGGCCATGACGTTCAGGCTATATAATAGTGTAATTTAATACGTTTGATCGTTTAACCATTCAAAGATAGATATGATCACATAATTATCATCCAATAAAAATACATTACTACGGTAAATTGGACAATTCTTTAGGATATCATCTGTGTTATGTTTACGGGAGACTAGATAGCGCCACTCTCTGTGCGTGTTCGAGCTATTTTATTTACGTTGGCTACTTCGTAGTAGTGAAGTATCAAACCAACAGATGGCGTTTCTTTTCAGAAACCATGTGCTGTTTAACCGTATGTCTAATACAAGTATTAAAATAGGATATGCTAGCAAGGTCTATACTAGTTATAGAAGTGTAAAATACTTTTTAACAATATCTACTTAGCCGAAACTTCTTAGGGTCGTTTATAATGACCATTGTTTGTAATGCAAGTAATTAATAATAATTAATTATCCTTATTTATTAAACAGAATATTCAGGCATTTACTTTTGAATTTATAATATTAGAAAGAGAGTAGGTTTCATGTATTAAAATAAAAAAATAAAAAAAATTTGCTCGCATGTTGGGAGCAGTTTAAATACGTAGTTTAATTTCATAGTTGTAAATTATTATTTTTATGTAAAAAAGTAGTAAGCAAGTAATGGGCGACCGTAGCTTAGGGACAACAACACAGTTAGTTCGTTTCCTACATTTGGTTATTCACCCTTTGATTACAGGCAAAAACTCTATTTATTTTTATAAACTGTTACGATAAATTCTAAAATGCCATGGCAGTGAAACAACATTTTCCTGCAAGGATCGCGCTGTTTTATAGCTTTATATCCGATGCGGTTGGAGCACTCAAAACTCAAATGACAGAGCAGAAGTTAACTGTTGGTTCTTCTGAACGTAGCCTTTCGTGAGACCATAAAACAAGACTATTGCGATTATAGCACGGTATTTAAGTAGGAGAAAAGTTGTTCAAAAGGATTTAAGCTATACATTCAATTAGAATTTAAGTATTTGCTTTTGCAAGGCGTGTTTTTGATAAATTAATGACATGCTAGGTATTTGACCACACACCTGATGTTGAGTAACGATATAGTCGAAGATTGTAAAAACACCTAACCTGGAATGGAACTGGCTCTCCAGTGAGGCTGCCGGAACACACCGTTAGATGTTTAGCGGCAGATTTTCAACTTGTAGGTAGTAGCTAGCCAGCCGAACACTATAAAGTACCCTACCACCGCGCTATGGTTTCTTCACGATGTTTTCCATCACCGGCTCACGCTGATTGTTGGGATTTGAACTCACGCCCTTTGGCGTGTGAACTAACCACGCTATCCACTCAGTTATCATCGCTACAAATGTTAAATAGTAGTGCCTGATGTTAAACAGTAGTGCGGTCCAAGATGGAGCACGCTTACGTAGAAGAAACCTTTTTACACTAGATTTGAAGACACCCATATTGTACCTAACAGAGAACACAGTCTCCGGCATTTCTTTGTCCCATTACTTGCACTTTAAAAAAACTATCATACACCTGGCAGTGTAGATGGCGAGGACACCTATAACCAAAACGCGGGAAGAATACTTATGAATGCTGAGGTCATCGCTCTATACTCCAAGAACTAAGGTCACCGGCCGAAAGCGAAATTAAATTTGTGTAGCGAAAATACGGGGAAATTATCGCGGAAATACTTGTCGGCCAGGTAAATAACAAGTTTTCAGATAGATTAATAATTCAATCTTATACTAGAATGTTTATGCACTAAACATTAAAATAAACAACTTTTCTGAATGAGACTTGCAAGTCACACAAGTTAACGTTGCAAAATATAATTCCAGATACTTAATATATAAAAATTTCGATTTATTCAAAATGTAATCTACATTTAAGTCGGAGTGAGATTTGATTATTTTTCTTGGAAATTTCATTTATTTTTTATACGTCCAATTCATTTATTTAAAATATATTTAGACGTATAATAATGTACCCACACTTATTTATGTCAAACACAATCAACAATTAAAATAGTAAAAAAAAATATTATAATTAATAGTTATAACTATTGCTAGTTTATAGTTTGAAATTCAATGTGCGAAGGGCATTTGCAAAGATCGCATGATTGAAAAGATCGACAACAGGTTAAGGCCCTTTTAACAATCATGTATCTAAATGTTTGCAAATATTTAAGAATGGCATTTCCTTTTGCAAATGTTGAAAACAATGTGACACAATAAACAACAACAATTTGATTACGAGTTGAAAATTATGTGCATTTAGAAATATACATTATCATCATCATCTACAAGTTCATTATCCCGGTAATATACTCATAAGCATCTCTGCTATAGCATCTAGAACGTAAGTAGTCTATTCTAGAACGTCCATAGTCTATTCTAGAACGTGATTAACTATTTGTATTACCTAGATTGACATAAAAACGACATACTGATTGATGAAAACAATGTCGAATGTACTGGATTAACCGGAAGGTTTGACGCATATTATAGCTATATTATCAGCACATGAGAACTATTTCTCCGTTTATAATCAAGATTCAAGATGTGTTTTGCTACCATACAATACAAGATGTTTTAAATACAAAGTAGTAAATGGTAAACAGTCAAATATGGACCCAGTCGGTTACAGCAACGTTTATTTTTAAAGCCAAAATTTATTTAAAAAAATAAATTTTGGCTTTAAAATTTATGATAAAAATATGATATTGAGAAAATTTATTATTAATTAGCATAATGTGAATATAAACATACTTTCACTTGTGTTTGTGTCCTGCCAGTCTTAAAACACTTAAAATTCAATTTGAAATAGAAATTAAGCTTAATTTATGAGTGTTTGATTAATTTGTACATCGTTAAACTAGATTTTGTCATCAACGATGGTAGAAACAAAATTTGAATGTTTTCTTTTTTTTTTGTTGTTTTGTTAGTTTATTTGGTAGTATATCTGTTTCAAGAGCTATAGGACGTGGGTTTAATTCCCACCAAGACAAACATTTATGTGACGATAAATGTTTGTTCTATGTTTGGGTGTTCTGTAAAATTTACAAAAAAAAATAGTATATAAGTATTTTTTGGTTATCATAGTTCAAACCTTTGCTTAGTTTGGGGTTAGATGGCACTGAGTGAAATGTTCTACGATATTTAATTATCGTTTATTATAACGTTACTAGCGACAAGCCCCGGCTTCATGTAATTTTGACGGCTTGATTAAACATAGAATTTCTCTATTTATACAAAAGTTATGTAATTTTGTAAATATTTCGTAAAAAAAAGTATTTAAATGAGTGTTAATTCCGTTGCGTGGTTTTAAAAGAAGTGAGCGGAAAGACAGGTTAATACGGAAGGTTTGAAGACGTATTTTGTAATTTTTAAAATTAATTAAACTTCCTCCTAGTGATTAAAATTTTAGAACATTTAACAATAAGATTTCACACATTTGCCAAGTTTTTAAATAACATTTAAAAACGAAACAACGAGCTTCAAAAATTGTTTAATGATTTTAAGCAAACAGTAATAAGAAAATGGGTACGTAGTCGACTATGCTATGTAAAAACAGTTGAACAAACAATGTAAGTAGGTATCAATCATGTTTCTAATTCTGAAACATTAATTATTGAGCAATCATCATTAAAAAAATATAAAAGTTTTAATGAAGCAAATTTTTATTCTTAAACACAAATGAGTTCAGAAACTTAATTTTGACGGAAAATTACAAAGAGGTTAGCTTTCAGATTTTAACAACATTTTTTCTTTAAAAGGCTCTAGGTTTAGTTTTGAAGTTTTTTTATTATGGAGAGAAGGTATCGCTGTTCTGGTTGTAAGAATACCTCCTGTTCATTACCATCGCAATGGTATTTAGTTTTCTTTTTCACAAAATCATACTGAAAAATCTATTTTGTTAGTACATAAATAAACAGGGTTAAAAGCTCAGAGTAAACTAAGCCTGAAGGAGGTTGAATAACGATTTTTACTATGGGCACAATTTTGAAATCTGCTACTCAATACATTTTGATCACGACTCAATTATTTTGTTACAGCTGATTTTTTATATAGAGTTGTGTCTTTAAAAAACCTTATTCATAATTATGAGTACAATGACCCTTTCAGCTTAGTACTAAGTATTGCACAAATTAATTTGGAAAACACATTTTGAATACATTAGCAATATTATTTATTAATGTTTTAAATATCCTCCTTTTAATAAAAAAATTTTATTATTTAATGTTTTGCTCTTAGGAGTTTTTTTTCGTGCGTGTATGTGTAAGTGGGAAGTACTCACGTCAGTCTGATTCCAACGGCTGGGGTCGAGTGTGACGCGTCGGAGCTGCACTGCGGTTTTATGCGCACGCGCCGCTTGCACAGGGTGCGCGCATGTGACAAATATTGCTTGGTATTTTCCTTGTGATTTTGATTTAACAAAGAAAAACCAAGAAATGCTTAATTTCATTTTTGGTTTGATAAACTATTTAGAACTGTAGAGCGGTTCGATTTCCATACGAAATAAACATTTGTGATATAAACAAATATTTGTTCTGTGTCTCGGTGTTCTGTATGCATTTTGTAAGTATACATTTACAAAAAAAAAAATAGTTTTATTTCAGTTAACTTCCATTCCACAGTACAAGCTTTGCTTAGTTTGGGGTTAGATGGCGCAGTGTAGCTTACCTAATGTTAACAGACGTTGTAATTAAACACGGTAACATCAAAGTCTGGAATAGGAACTGGGTCCCAAGTGAGGCTGCTGTATTATACCATTAGTTATTTGACGGTAGATTTTCTACTTAAGGGTGGACCACCGTTGATCCTACGTTTTCTTTTAACAGCAACATAAGTTCATTTTTAACCCACAACGTTTGTCATTTTAACCGGCCGCGATGACTTGTTTGCTGTAATAGTTTGTTTATTTTACCGTTTTTTTAAACAAAAAGCATTTGACACTGACAAGTATTGCTACACACAACACATACACACATATACATTTGCTTACATTACAAACAACATAATTATGTTGTTTGGAAAAAAATTATTGTTAAAGTATTACAACTCGACCAACTCTGCTCCAAGATTTGCGTATATTCTTTACTTTCAAACTATCGAGTGTTATTTTTTTGCGGTTCTAATAATTCCAACAAAATACTTAATAGTCTAATTTCTAACCATGTTTCTATGAGGCTTTAATTCTAATGCGTACGTTCTATTAGAATTTAAGCAAGTAGGTATGAGTTTTTATTCATCTCTACATAGTATAAAACAAAGTCGCTTTCCGTCATCTGTACGTTTAGATCTTATAAACTACGCAACGGATTTTAATGCAGTTTCCATTAATAGACAGAGTGATTTAAGAGGAATGTTCAAATGTATAAATAAATAAGTATCTACATTGCATCCGTGCGAAGCCGGGGCGGGTCGCTAGTCTATCTATAATTCTTTAACATCGCCCTCAAATTAAATTTGCTATTCAAAGCTCTGAGAGCGTTGATTTAAATCGTAATTTGGCCTAAGAATAATCTAGTCAAAACCCTGAAATGGGAAACGATTACGTACGGTCGACTTAGGAAGGTTTCAGACCAGTTTAGATCAAAATGTGTAGTGGAAAGTGAAAGTATTATTAATAGGAAAACACTTAATTTTACAAAATTTATAGATAAAGAGAATGTAAAGGACATTCTCTTTATCTATAAATTTTTTAAATGTAAAAGTAATGAGACGAAAAGGACGCTCTCCTGATGGTAAGAGATAACGCTTGTCCATGACCATCGCAGTGACACACAAAACTTTGAGTAGTAAAACAAAGTTAAGGGCTTCTCATGCTCATTACGTTGAGACTTCTGATGGTTAGTCTCAACAGCCCAGTAATTTCGATAGCTGCAGTACCCTTCAACCTGGAACACAGTAATGTTTGTTTGTTGTGTTGTTTTTATTTGTGTCTGCGTGGCGGAAGAATATCTGGTACCGCGGTGGTATCTATCTAGATGACCTCCTGCTAAGGAGAACTACAAGAAAAAATTAACGTTATGGGAAAAAAATTAAGTTACGAAATAATTTAGAGTAAGACTGCAGTTAATTTTTTAAAGTAAAATGAATAAAATTGGTTTGAAAATAAGTTAGGTGTACCTAAAAAAAACACAAAACACAAAAAAACAAAACAAAACAAAAAAAAACAAAACACAAAACAAAACAAAACAAAAAAACATATACAAAACAGCATATAGCAAAACTATTAAGTGCCTAGTAAATTTAATGGTATGAAATAAATACAATACGTATGTCTTTATTATTATTTATTAAAATTTGTCACTTTGGCTAGTTCAAATAATTTTTATTAATAAAAAAAAAATTTGTACCACATAAAAATATTGTCAATTAACAGAAAACATAAAACTAAAAAACCAAATTAAACTAATATAACGTAAAACTTAATATAGATCTCTTATAGATATATAGATCTCGACAGTTGAAACTATAAAGTTTTTTTTAAATTTTCCGGTATTATATTGAATCCTCCAGTACTTTTAACATCCCACTGCTAGACTGCCACCCTGGAAAGGTGATATTATAACAATTCTCCACGCACACCATTGCATTTCTTCCCCAAACATAATGCAAGAATATTGGATTGATAGGTTGTCAAGGGTACATAAATTATGCGTGATTCACAAATTACTCAGCATTACTGGAGTCAGTGACCACAACAGAACAATGTTAGGGCTTTCCTGATATGTACTCGTAAAACGATAGGTTTTTAAGTATACACGTAAACCCTAAGATACATTTTACTTATACAAACATGCATATTTTTACTCTTTATTAGTTTCACTCAGTAAAAAAATTCACAAACCTATAAATTTATTTATCTATGTACATATGAGTAGGTGTATATGCCACCAAAATTATATTTAGCCGAGTCTACTTGAAGAAATCGATTGTATGAAATCAGAACCTGGCCAAACGTTTAAAGGAGGCTTCAGGTGACTAGAATGCCTGACTAGACGAAAATTCTACTTTGGTCAAACGCTTAGCATTGCCATCCAGAGTGGCAATGCTGCCAGCATTTTAGGCACACATCCCTCCTCTGACGGACTTTTAGATTAAGTTTTTTGTATAAATTTGTAAATAGTATTAAATTAAGATATTTAAAAATAAAACTTTGGTAAGTAGGTCGCTTCAATTGTTGTTCGCAAATTTCAAATGTTTTTTCACTTTACAAAATTTTATGACTGTCATCATAACCATCAGCCTGCTTTAGTCCACTGTTGGACATAGGCCTCTAGCGTAATTTTCTGTTTATCGCTTCCAGTTACTGCTTATATCCTTACGTATATCGTCACTCCACCGAATCTCAGGGCGTCCTAAATCAAGTGGCCAAGTATTATAGTGTAATTTTCAATTTCAAATTTGGGTTGTTTTGTGAGATCACAGTTTGTCGAATAACTGGTCTTATTTCATACCTGCAACAAGTATACGATGTAATGAAGTTCTACCATATCATTCCCATAATCTCTTTATGCTTGTTTTTCTATTGTTCTAGTTATCTTATCGTTATTTTATTTGTTATTCCTTGATATTAGTATGTCGTCAAGGTGAATTTATCACATCAAACCTTTGATATTTTAAAGTACTAAATGGATCCTGACATACGAACAGAAAACTATGAACTTACCAGTAATACATCACCTTAAACTTTATTCCTTTTTTTTATGAGCGTGGGCTTTTATTTGCGTACCCAACAAAGTACATTATTATACGTGAAATTAATAAATCGTATGTATTCTTGGGCAAAATATAAATAAAAGAAGATTGTTTATAGTAACTAGTTATTAGCAAAAATGTTCCCAGAAAACAAACTATACTTTCAGGTCAAACTAGGTATATTGTCTGAGTTTTGTGCGAAATACAAGCCAGCATTTTGGCCATGTGTGGACTTTTTATTCTACATTATCAGCTAAGTTATAACTTTGATTTTTTTCCTCACTGACATTTAAAAAAAAAGAGCCATTAATTAAAAACTTGTGTTGTGCCGTGAAGACATTTTAATCTACATACATTACTTCGTTTTTTTATGTTAATGTAATTAGACGAGCGATACGCTTTCCTGATGGTAAGAGATAACGCGTGTTCAATATGTTCATGGCCATTCTCGATACACAGAACTTTGAGTATTAAAACAAAGTCTAGGTCATCGCTGCATTAGCGTTAATTACTTTAAGACTATCGATGGTATTGCCAGAAACCACGCATACATTGTACTTTTATTGTTATTTCTATTTATTTTAGAATTGAGGAGTTAGATAATTTCGTGGACCGTATTGTACACAGAAAAGTGCCATTCCTGAAGTATTACCATGGAAGAAATAACTACAAGATTTTTAGAATTTGTAGGTGATTAGTTCACAATAATGTAGGACTAAACTCTTTTCCGACTTCACCCTGTATATTGTAAACAAAACACAGCGAAAGATGGTCAAACGACAATCCCCAAAAAGTGCAATGTATCAAACAATGAGATCAGTTGTGGGTGCCGGGGCCAAGCAACGGTACAACCAGTACGGGGTAGGATATGTAAGTACCGTAAATATAGTATGACTGTGTTTAGCTCCAGTAGCGGTGAATAAAGTTTTAATTAAAATTTTATCTTGAATCCGTGGCTTATTTTATGACTACAAAAGTTCTACGCTTACGTTTTACCGAAGTACCCCAGCGGAATTCCAGAAGCCACGTTATAATTCCATCCATCTGTTCAATCCATCTGTTACTGACATTTAGATGCACATGAGACATTCAGGTAAGGAAAACATATTTACTAGATCTGTTTTTCTACACTATTATAAAGAGGAAAGATTTGATTGTTTGAATAAACTCCGAAACTACTAGACCGATTTCAAAAATTGTTTCACCGTTGGGAATCTACACTATCCCCAGGTGACATAGGCTACTTTTTATCCCTATATTCCCACGGGAACATGAACTACGCGAGTGAAACCGCGAGGAATCCCCTAGTAATATATAAAGATAAAAGGACGAACGAGACGGTCTCCTGATGGTAAGACATAACGTATGTCCATGGCCATTGCGTCTATTACAGTGATAAACAGAACTTCAAGTGTCAAAACAAGTCTAGGGCATCGTTGCTTTGAACTTTTGCGAAGAATTACTAATCTTCTTTTTGCTCTAGAATTTAGGCTCCAAATAATTAACACTATATATATTTTCATTACTTTTATGTCTGCCTTCCATTGTTTTGGCGTTAAACGTATTTCGTTTCAGTTAGTAGATTCTACCGGCATTATTTAATCTAGTACTTGGTAGAGCATATATTTCAGCTGTAACTGGCGTTGTAATCGCCCGCAGCACTATGCATTCGGAACTAAAGTTAGTATTGTGCATTGTGTTTATTTAGTGATTATTCAGCATTACATTGACCAATTCGAGAGGAAGTTGTTTGCATTCAAAAGAACACATGACGTTATAGTAGATGCGTCACATAAAACTCATACTTATGATCATTACAATTCGTTAATGGTGAAGTTTTGCAGAAATTTGACAATTGCTCCACTATGATGCCACCAAGAGTGATATGTAACATACAAAAATGGCGTGTTAGAGCTCAAAAGAGAGGTCCTCGGCGGACGTTTACGTAGGTGCCTACTCTACTGCGGCCGTATCCCTGATACAGTTGACAGGTTTTTTTTCCTTTCTCCTCAGTCCCTTTCTGTTCAGAGAAATGAAAATTGCACTCCACTAGAATACAAGTGTGAAATATCCACTGTTTCCAAATTCCCGATTGGTTCACTTCCCAAAACGTGGCCATCTGACAAAGAGCACTTCCGATAACGGGTACTTTTATTACAAAATGATCATTTCCCAAAATTTGCGTGATGAAAAATGGCAACTTTTTTTAAGAGTCAATACTACCAAAATGATCAAAAGGTCACACACATCATATAATTTATATGTTACACCACATAAACGGTTTAAGTATAAATTTTCAAGTGAATGTACTTTCCTAAATGCCTACTGATATTTTTATAAAATTTTACTAAACTAAAAAAAACTGTACTTATTATTTTTATGAAAGTCAAACTGTATCGCTAAAATTTATACCAATGATAAAAATGACCGTTCAGAAATACACCCGAATTTAATCTTCGTGCAGTGCCGCTGGATAATGAGGAGATAAAAAAAGAAATTCGCGTATTATTGCTTGCGGACCGTTTTTTAATTCCAGAAGTAATGATTATGACCTGGCAAATCTGGCATTATTAATATTAATCAAAAAAGGTATTTTATGATTACATTTTTTTTTAATTTGTTCCTTTCGCGTTTTTCTTAATTATTAACTTAAATTATTTGCGCTTCTACTCAGAAATTCTTGAGTTAGAAATGTCTGTCTCTGTGGTAAGCGTATGTAACGGAAAAAATATATGTTACTAGCTGCGCCACGCGGTGTTATCCGGTGGCGCTTATATCTGTTATCCTACATGTTTTCGGGATAAAAAGTAGCATTATGTGTTAACTATCTGTGTTCCAAATTTCATCCAAATCTGTTCAGTAGTTTTTGCGTGAAAGAGTAACAAACATCCATCCATACTCACAAACTTTCGAATTAATAAAATATTAGTAAGATTATTATTATACGGAATACAGAACGTAGCGTAGAAAAGCAATAGCTTTCACTAAATGGTGTACTTATTTTTGAAAGTGTTAGCATATATTATGCTAACGGTAGAAACTAAAAGTTCTAAAGGAAAAGATGAAAAAAATTGTATTCGCGAAAAAACTAATATTGCTTGCGTGAAGCAGATTTTCATTTTTCTTATCATTGGCAGGCTAGGCGTTTGACCACATCTCACCTGATGTTAAATGACTATATAGTGAAGATAGTATAGTACCTACACCTAACCTGGATTGAAACTGACTCTCAAGTGAGACTGCCAAAACACAGGTACCTACTCGATGGCGGATTTTCAATATGACAGTGGCAGCTATCCAGCTGAAAACTAGAAAGTACCCTACCACCATGCTATGGTTTCCTCACGATGTTTTCCTTCACCGGCAGCTCAAGCTCATTGTTAGGGTTTGAACCCACTTCTTTCAAAGTGTGAATTAACCGCACTAGCCACTAAGCTAACATCGCTACATATTTATTAAGGTAAATATCTTAAGCACACAAGAAAAACACAACAAAATATTAATAAAAATTAAAAATTAACAGCGATGACAACATTGTAAACTGTTCGCCAAATATCTGACACGCTAGTCTAAATAAGTTTCAACTAAGCTTTCCCTTTAAAAAAAGATTGTATTTCGCATCTACTTAATGAATTCAAAGTGAAAATATTCAAAAACATAAACAAGTCTTTCTTAATCACACAAGCAAATGGTTGATAAATTATTCTAAACATCCTTTGATCTCCCCCAGTGACAAATAATTTTATTATTTATTAATGTGGTAGTTTACTCTCCCTGGTAGAGTATCGTAGCCAGTGTCACTGAGAATGTGTTAAGATTCTATCGATACCCTTTACATTCTAATCAGGCATTTAAAAGTTCGCCAATATACATGAACCATGAAAACATTACACTCCTTTTATTGGGTAATCATGTAAAACATAAACTTATATATATATATATATATTACTTACTACTACTTAAAACTAGGTATGATACAGAAATACTTTGTGGTAGATCTCCTTAGCAGGAGGTCGTATAGGTAGGTACCACCGCAGTACCAGTTATTCTGCCGCCAAGCAGTAGTGTGTAAACATTACTGTGTTCCGGTGTGAAGGGTAGGTACCTACTGCAGCTAGCGAGATTACATTGCTATTGAGACTAACCATCCAGTCTCAAATTAATGAGCGCCAAAACAGCGATGCCCTGGAATTTGTTTTGCTACTGAAAGTTCTGTGTATCGCTGCAATGGTCAAGGACAGGCGTTATCTCTTACCGTTAGGAGAGTGTTTCGTTCGTGTCATTACATTTTACATTAAAAATAATATTTAAATACACGTACATACACGTTCCGGAAACATTTATATACTGGCCCGAGTAACTCGGTCGAGTACTCTGTTTGACAAACTTAAAACCGAGTAATACTCGGTACTCGGTCACTCGGTATTCAGTTATTCGGTAAAACTAATACTCGGTGCATCTCTAGCTATAACATTCCCATCTTTTTACAATGGTATCGTAGGAATAGTAGGTCTCCAAGAACACATTGCTATTTGTTACTTTTCATTTAAAATTATATCTAAGAAAGTAATTTGGAATGCAATCATTTCATGGTATAGTTTTTATTTTTAGTTTAGGATGAGTGTACGAATAGTCAACTAGGTTACGCCCACAACTTCGTCCGCGTCTCCTTCGTCACTTTAGAATTAGGTTAAGTGAGAAATGAAACATGCGTAATTATAAGCAATAGGCATGACACTTGCGCTATTTTATAATTAGATACCTTTTATCCCTAAGTAATGTTCCATAAGACACATCTGTACCTAATTTCAAGAGCTGAAAGGCGTGGGTTCGATTCCAACCCAAGACAAGCATTTTGTGATATAAACAAAGCTTTGCTTAGTTTGGGGTCAGATGGCGCAGTGTGTAATGTCCTATGATTTATTTATTTTATTGTTTTTGAATTTAAGTGGATACGTCCAATTTAGTTTGATTTTGGATAATATGAACTAATGTTACAAATACGATTGTGACTTTGTTTGTTTGTTACGCTTTCACGCGTAAACTATTCAACGGATTAGTGAGATAGTAAGTAATTAAAAAAAAAATGACGTTAGTATACCTACATCTCTAAATTTACTTTCACAGCACCAATAGCAGCAGCAGCTTTCATTTACATCCCAAATTTAATTATACCACTCGGTAGCTAAAGGATCAAAGAATTCGTTAGGTTCAGTGAAGACTACAAACATGGAGATGCGAAGGACTTCTTATTACTCAAAAAATTACACGTTGAATACGTACACAACCAGTTTTTTTTTAATGCATTGTCTTTTTATATTTTAGAAGACAGTTCAAGTTAAGTTTAGAAGGCTTAAGGATCTGGTTTCATTGTAACATTGGTAGGGACGTACAGCGTTATTTGCTAGGGGCCTACATTACCTACAATCTATCATCACTACATAATTATTATAACACAAAGTCGTCCGCCGCGTCTATCTATCTGTTCACGATAAACTTAAAAACTACCGAATGGATTATCATGCGAGTTTCACCGATAGATAGAGTGACTCATGAGGAAAGTTTAGGTGTATAATTTGTGAATGTTTTATGTAAATTGGTTGAAATATGATAATAATTGTTGGAAATATCGGAAAAGCTCAAGCCCCGTGGAGCTTTCATCAAAACGCTGCCTAATCCCTTTGAGATAATAATATATAACGAAACGCCGCATGATATATTTATATTCCTCTTTTGATACAAAAAAGTCCGCGGTGGCATAGTTATATCTCCCTTTTAAGGATAGTTTTGCACCTTGATGATACAAACGCAGCGAAGTGGGCAGGTAACAGCTAGCATCAGTATAATAATATAATTAGATAATGCAACTTTGTAGTTTGGTACTCCCAACACTGCATATTACGGTCTTGGTAATGGATGGTGGGCAAACCCATCGATCTCGAATTCCATTGATCTAGATCTATTGACATTTAAGATGGATGCCATGACATGCACATTCTCGTGACATGCGACTAGATATTTCTAACAGTGATATGACAGTCATTTTGCATTTATATGCTTGAAGATGTCTGCAATTTGATTTTACACACACAGATATATCGTTACTGCTAAAAAAAATGTTGGTCTATTTTTTTATTTGTGATCTATACAGAAGGATAGTCGGACCATAAGAACAGCAAATTTTAGCCAAAATGACTGTGAGTTCGATCGTTGCTTTAAAATAAGGAAGGAAGGAAGCAATGATACACGATGCGGCATTGAACTGAGTGCGTAGGGAGGCGCGTGCTGCATCCTAATTGATATTGATTGTAGTAAACAAAGAGTAGGTATACATTATGAACTATTTTATTATTAGTCCCCAGATACCCATTACCTATATGGTAACGGTCTTCGAGGCGATTTTCCCGTTGAATCACATAAACTCCTGCTTAGGTATTTGCTGTTTAAAATGTATCTAGATCAGCCCTGATTTTACTGTCCTACTCCTAGCGCAGGTCTCTTCATATTGTGAGAAGAATAAAACCATTGTGCGGGCTCACATGCCTTCGAAATAACTATTTAGATAAGCCGGTTTCTTAACGATGTCGATTTGATTCGACGTTCATTGTGCCGACCGCTAGATCGCTAGGTTGTGCTGTGTGGGTGTTCCCCGATGGATACAGTCTGGGTGTCTTCAAATCGAAAGTGAATTGGTATCTTCTAGGAAAGCGTGCTCTATCTTAGACCCCATCATTACTTAACATCAGGTGAGATGACGGTCAAACACAAGCCTAAATTAATAAATAAAAAGTAATCAAATTAGCTGTTTCCGCTAGACTTTATAGGGTTATCTATATCAATGGTGCTTGTTAACGCAAACAAGATGTTTTCACTGAATTGAATGAAGATCTGCCAATTCATATTAAAAATCTTGTTTTCCTCTCTTCGCAATCTTGATAGATTTTTTTCAGTTTGCAATCAATCAAGAGGGTTTGCATTGAAGGAGCGTCGATTTGAAGATCATTAGTGTGCCCAAGGCCTGTACGGTGACCTCGTTTTTAGAATTTCAGGACAGTGAGAACATTCAATAGACAGTGTAGGTAGGTATGCTTCACTTCCAGCGCAAACAGAGGAGTAGATATTATATGTATGTATAGCGTATGTCTTTTTATCTGTCCGTCCTATCGTAGCTCCCAAACGGATAAACCGATGTCAAAACATTTTTTGTAAAGGTGTCGCATCAAAGTAATCAAGATAAATACCTGAGATGTGAAGTAGTAATTACCCAACCAACTACATGAAAAATGTCTAGAAAAAGAACGTTAAAAGAAAATGATGTATCCCATTCTATTAGAAATTTAAAAACTAAGCAACATTGTTGAACACTTTCTCCTGGATACGTATAATGTATTGTATGTCTATATACATACGTAGGTACATATAAAATGTCTTGAATCAAATGAAAAAAAATATCGTAGGTACATACTACAGAAGAATCAATAACTTTTAATAAAAATAACCGAATTAAATAAAAAAATATCATAAAATTAATACTGCTTACACTATTTTCAATTTTTATAATGTAGGTAGCGCCGGCAATTTAAGAATTGGGTTCAGAGAGAAATGAAACATGTGTAATTGTGTAAGTAACAAGAAAGCAATAGTTTCATTCATCATGAAACTGGTGCCACTTAATTACCTTGATATCTTTTATTTGTTTTAAAGTATAACTTTAATTTCGGAATAATGTTCCGTAAGACACATTTCAAGTGGGTAGGTACGACGTACGTCCTGCGTCCAGTTAGTTTTTTGATGACTCCACAGGAACCTAACATTTTCCCGAAATAAAAAGTAATCCATCCTATTTGTTAATCCATGTAAGAAACTATATGTGTGCCAAATTTCATCTAAAACCGTTCAGCCGTTTTTACGTGATTGAGTAACAAACATTCAAACATCTGAACATACAAACTTTCACATTTATAATTATTTATTAGTAGGATACAAATATCTAGACATAATATAGACTTCTTATGCATTTCCTAAAGAGTGGTAGGTAGGTGATGAGCGTATTTCTATGAAATTAAACAAACAATCGGTTAAGTAGCATAGTATTTATTTTCTGTGAACAACATACACGCTATCGTTGCAAGGATTGTTATATACTATATATATATAGGAAGAATACAAATTTATATATGCACATGTCCCTGTAAGTACTTACAACAACTCAGTAGGTAAGGGCATAAAATCGATATTTCTATTGGCTCCTAATTAGGTGCTATGAAACATAAATATTCCTAAGATATTACTATTTTTATTATGTAAACTGACGTGGTTTTGACACATTATTGTTTTACTTATAAATGCGGGATTACTCACGTAATTAGATAGGAAACTCCAACTATGGTTTCGCCCGCAACCGGTGCCCTTTATCATGGAGACAAAGCTAAGTACAACGCGCACGCGGCCTCGCATGCATCGCATTCAATAGTCGGAATTTCCGTTACAATTAAACGTGTATAATCCTGCAGAAGTAAAACAAGAATAATATTTTCAACTTCGGTCATATTTTTTCGTTCTTATAATCAAATATGTAATTAAGAGGGCAACAGAATTTAAACAACACAATTTTTTATATCAATTTCGCTTCGTAGTTGCTTACTTTCTAGCAGGCTTGCTATTAACCGCGAAGCGCTTATCGATGTATTTCGGCTGCCTCATGGCATTCCAGGTTTGGAGTTTTTTTTTTTTTCATTTTTGCCCACAATATCAGATGAGCTGTGGTAAAATACATAGTTCGTAAATAGAAAAAAAAATATTTTTTGGCTATTTAAATGTGATCTTTTTCTCGGCTTTATAGAAATATACCTGAGTGTCTATAACATCGTGAGGAAATCTGCTTGTCTGACCAGCTTTTAATATTTTTTAAATATGCGTAAAATCTGCCGCACACCTAAACCGCACTTGGCCAAGTGTACTATGACCTAAAATGAAATGGACAATGAAACAGCTTATAAAAACAGGTCCGACCCGAAAGCGTTGGTGTACCGCAATGAAAAAACAAGTCCACTCTTTACAATTTTTATCTACTGTAATCATATTTATTCATTTATATTTATATAAGTTAGTGAGATAATTTTTACAAATGGGTTTATCCTTAGCAATCAGATGTTTAATGCAAAAGTAGTTATTTAATTATTTTTAAATCAATCGTAATAATGTACATGTAGATATACAGAGAAGAATACATAAATGTAGGACTAATTTAATAGTGATACCCAAAAATTAATTAGGTCAAAATTTGTCCATATTGTTAAATAAACGGAAATAATATTTACCTAAGTACCTACACAATTTTTTAATTGTTTACTTGGTTTGAGATAAAATGTTATAGCATCTTCACCGTGTGTGACGCGCTTAAACTTAAAGGATATCGGTAAATAAAGCTTAGATTTTTATAATCAAATCTTGTAAGTAAATTTTATCTTTAATTTAGTGTATAGTATAAGTTTGCCTTGTACATTTGAAGTGATATTAATTTTTGTTTTACTTATGTGGGCTTGCTCACGTTTTATTGTATCGGATACTTTTGGCCACAGTCGGTGGCCTTCATCGTGGAGACAAAGCTGAATACAACGCGCGCACATATAATTTGTCCTAATAAGAATTATATATTTAAGTGCAATTTGTCATACAGTAGAAGAGGTTAATATTGACCATACTATATCGTGAAGTTTTATGAACTTTTATGTACTAGAAGTATTGAAAGACAGTCAGGTAAATAGTCAATAAATATTCTTATATGTATATGTCTAATTATATTATATACCTACTTTGATATAAAGGTAAGTCTACAATAATTGACTACAGAATAAATTATAATTTCCAGTCATAATATCGAAATATCTGAAAGTCTAAGGCAAACTCAAATCAGTCTATAATTGTTTTGTAAATGTTTCACTTTTAGGCATAGGTATCTTTATAGATTTTTGGTTTAAGAATAACAATAGAAATGGCAATGATCTTGTAGCAGATGAAATTATTAGAATAAAAATATTGTTTTATGGCACACCTTTTAATACAATAGTCATAATTTTTAGAATGTAATTCTGAAATGTTGTTAACAAAAATTTGCTCATTTCTATAAGTTCATAAGTCAACTTACTCAGAAATAGGATTTAATATCATTCATTGTTAAGCTCTTAGAAAGATAACTATGCGGATAGAAATTTTAGTATTGGTTATTTATATTAAGTACAGAATTTTAAAGCTTTTTATTTAGGCATAACTATATGTATATACCTAATCATAATTCTACCAAATATGGCTTTTTATATTTTTCTACGATATAATGTCCCTACATAAAACTTGGGGTATATCAATTTTATAATTTTCTATAAGCCTTTTGCTATGTATTATGTGAACTTACTTTTTATATAAAGTTACACATATAGTTAAGTAATATGACATATTTAAGTAAATCGAAATCGATAACGTCAAAAGTATGTTAACAAATTAATAATAAATAAATATTACGGTATTAAAAAAATATATTTCAGGTTAGGGTACCATTATTTCATCAGCATTGTTTAGTTATACATATAATACGTTACAATTATTTTCAAACAATAATTATTCTACGAAAATGAAGTTTATTCAAGAACTTATATTTAATTTCTCTACATATTTCAGTTGTACATTATGATTTTGAAATTAATTGACAAACAACTAACGTTGGACAATAAATAATAATTGATTGATTGTTTGTTTAATTTAAATAATATACTAAATTACATTATGTACATTAAACGAAATAATACTAAAACGCATATTCGTAATAAAAGTTAAACATTAAATAATACGAAATAACTAAAACAGTACGAACAAATTTAAAATATACACAAGGTTGAAATTTCTTTAAAAAAAAGACATTTTGTTTATTTTTATTTGACAAAATAGCTGATTTTAAGTACTTTATCATCAGCTTATTAACAACAAACTTATTATTATCAGCCACTATTTTTATTATAATGAACAGGCTTGCGTTTGATCGCCATCTCACCTGACGTTAAGTGACGATGCGATCTACGATGGAGCACGCTTGCCTAGACGATTCACTCTCCTCACTCACTCTCGACTTGAAGGCACCCAGTCTGTATATATCAGGCAAACCCCACTCGAGTAACATATGTTTTCACGCTTTAGCAGTTTAGCCGTTCAAACAATGAAAGTGAAATTGAATCATAGTACTATAGGATCTTCATAGTATATTTCTTAGCTAGTGTGTCGTTACTGTTGTTATGATGTTATCAGAATAATATCTAGATTTTCATTTTTATTTTTTATCTATGAATTAATATCTATCTATACAAACAATTTTAATCTATTGACATGGCATCTTAATGTTTTGTAAAAATAAAATGAATAATATACAAAAACCTAAGTACGCATAATAAGGTCAATTGCTAAAAAATAACTGGCCCTATAATAAATTGACTTACTAAATCTATTCATACTTTTGAATCCTATACATTAATTTCTACAAATGTTAACAAAATACTTTATTTTTGAGGGAATGTTCAGAAAATTGAGCATAAATAAAAATTTACCCCGAAAGTATCGAGAGATAATCATCACCCAACTTTCCATAAAATATTTAGTAGGTAAGGATTGACTGTAAAATTTTCAAGAAAGCTTTTCTCGTTTCTGTTCTCTTTTTGTCGGTATAAATTTTCAAAATAAAAATGTACCTGAACAAAACACGTTTGTTTTATCATTTTAAAAGTACTACATAAATTGTTGCTGCAAATCCTATTTGTGTACCTAATCGTGTAATCTTTACGTAAAGAAATTGTCTCTCTGTTGATAAATAGGCAGTTCAACCTCTGGCGAGCGATCATCCCAATCTTCATTGTCCAGGTTTTTAGGCAGCTCTTCTAACGCTTTCACTGTACGCAAAACAAAAACACAATTACGTTAAAAAGTAAAAAAAAAATACAAATGTAAATTTGTAAGAAGTTAATATTTTTATAAAACGAATAAAATTATTAAAGAACTTGATACAAATGTTAACACACACGTATATATACGTAAAAAATGCTTTTGCTTTATTAAAATATGTATGGCTGTATGAAGGCCGATGTTCTTCAAAAGATCCTTAACGTTTCATATTAATTTATAGGTAGGTATATGGGATAGGTACCATTAGAATAACTTTTCTGCAAATATTAAATTTTATATTAAAACCGATCTTATTTTAAAAAGTCAATTGCTTTTCAAAATTCATTAACAATAGTAAGTTGGAAATCGAGATGCAAAGTAACAAGGCAACTACAAATGTTAATAAAGGGACTACTCACAACATAACGCATAAAACGAAACCATGCCGCGACACACTGGATCTTCTTAGGACCGTCCTTGCAGCCAATAAGGTTAGAACTTTTGGAGATAGTGTGAAGAGAGGTGTGACAGTATAGTGATTTGGATTAAACAATAAAAAGTATATTTTCAGTGCAAATATCACTATACATACATCACGGTTTCTTTTCTAAGTCATCATGATTACTGATAATAATGATGATGATTCAATAGAAATTAACATTATCGCCAATCATGAATTAAATATAGATATACATAGTATATTATTATTTAAATGTAAAGAGATTATGATAGTTTGTGATAAAGTGTGATATGTTTGTGATGGTTACATGATAATATGTGATAGTGACTCAGTGGTTGGTGGCAGACGGTCCTTGGTCAGTGTTGGTTCCTGCAGAAACGGGACAAACGACATCAAGCATAATGTTGTTACATGCGTGGACACACGTGGTCAGATTAGTCACATCAAATCACGTTTAGAATGATCAGATTCGTAAATATTAATAAACTATATTCTTAAATAAATGTTTGCTTCAATTCGTCGAATACAGTAAATGTATGCAAATAGATGTAAATATTCATAGCAAATATCAATTGACACAATTTTCCCTATGATTTTATTAGCAGTAGGAATCAACAAGTTAATACAAATGATACATAACCAATTTGCGAAGACAATATTACTTTAGCGTTTGAGCACATTTCGCAGGATGTGAGTTCAAACGATAGAATAACAAACAAATCTGACCATTCTGAAAAAAATAAATTGAAATGGTCAACTGAATCGCAAAATAAAGGTGCAACACTCAGAACTAACTAAAACATTAACAAACTGAATTAACTGAATGTTTAATAATTGTTATTACGCTGCTGGTGAAATTACGTAGCGAACGTATAGGCATATTCAACAAAGGTTTTTGTTAAATAAAACAAAAAACATTTTAATAATAGTGCAATGAAAATAAATCATAACCATTTTTCTGAACCAAATTTAACAAATATCACTTCCATCGATATTTGTGTATTTACTTTTGATAGAAAAAAACAATACAATTACTAAAAGAACGAGATAAATAGCTCAAGATAGTGTCAATACTTTGATAAAGTTTATAAAATTTCAATAAGAATAAAGTAGTTGAACATGCCAAGAATTCAATCAGAAAAAACATTCGCTGTGGACAACTTGACCCAATCTTTTATAGTAAACTAGTAGAAAACAAATACATAGTAGTTATTTGAATATCGAACATGGTTCAAACTTTCCACACTTCATTCAAACAAACACACGGTAGCTAAACTAAAATTTCTGCAAGTTCTTACCAGCTATAATTTTGCTCATCTCGGTGACTTGTTTTGCCAGTATCTGGTTCATTTGCAGCAGATGTTCCCTTTGTCGCTTGTCGTCGGCGTCTGGACTCTAATAAGCATACATCGTTTACACAGCCATCAGAAGCCATTCAAAGAAGCTTATGTACAGCATTTGGCTTCACGTTTAAGAGAAATCCCTTATTAAGAATATTCTTCAAGCATTTAGGAACTTTTTGCACATCTATATATCAGATCAGGTTATAGGTACAATGAATACTTTACATACCTACATTATCGATAGTTTAGAGATGACCTACGTATACACAAATAACGTTCTCTTCTCAAACATATATTGAAACTGAAAAATTAATTTTAATTGCTCTCAAATTCTATCTAATATTATATTTATTAGATAGAATTTGTTATTGGCCAAACACTTAGTCTGTCAAGAATTAAAAAAACACCCGTGTATACTTACACGAGTATTTGTAAACAAAAAAAATTATAGAGCATTTCATATAACAGTGTTACACAATATGATACCAAATGTAATGTACTTTGTACGCACAACATACAACTTTCGTTCTACGATAATATTAATTTAAATTCATGTTTGGTTACCTTGCTATTGGGATCGGCTGAGGTACTGGTTAACATTTTCTTTATCGATTCAACTTTTTCTAGACGTTTCTGTTGTTCCTCAGGCGATAGTTCTGGAGGCTGTGGGAAAACAAAAATAAATACAGTCGAAACCGGATATAACGACATTGAAGGGACCGTATACTTCGGATGTTATATCCGATAGTTGTTATAAGCAATATACACAAGTAGTCATATGTAGGTTACGCGTATGAACGTGTTTTCAAATAAAATGTCGAAAAAATAAATAAAATCTACATCACTCTGTCAAATATTGCACTAAATGAAAAAACAAGAAACATGCAAGGTCAAATAAAAAAGAGCGCGGAAGAGTCGGATAGGGTGGAAGAAAGTGTGTAGGCAATAATAGTACCTAAGTCAAAATATTCATTCATAGATTAGTATAAGGATGAAAATTCGCATTGTTTTGTTATGCTGGAACAAGTAAACGGTTGGTCGTTATTGCCGATGATTATCGATAAAGTTTCGTCGTTTTAAGCGATATGTCGCAGTATCCGATGTCGTTATAGGCGGTATGCTTACTTATGAGTTTGTATAGGGATTCGGCCGGGACCTTGCCATTCGATTGTTATAACCAATCTCTCGTTATAAACGATGTCTTTATATTCGGTTTCGACTGTATTTTTAAATATATTTTTTAATATTCTTTTGTGTTTCAACATCTCCCTTCTGTTCTTAATATGTATCGTGTTTTTCTATCTTGGTTGCCTGGTCGCTCTTAGCGATAAGGTCGCTATTTGTGGCACAATCTCTTAAAAAAAATTAATTAAGTGAAGCTTCTTGGATGTTTGTTTATCCTAAAATATTGGACATCGCTTCAAAATGAATCAATCATCATTTTGTATTTAAATGAAACAACTTTTGTTAACTATGTGTGACTGACCTTTTACTTTAGTTTTCATCAAATACTTAAAAATTTTGAGATATGCGTAAGATAAAAATCTACCTTTTCAGGGATGTAACGCTCTGGGATAAGAATTTTCTGCGGCGCGGCGAGTAGTTGGTCGATAGTGTTGTCTGCTAACCTAACTCCTTGCGGTGGTAACGCTGAGCGAACTACATCTGGGGCTGGCGCTGAGCGAAGGGCACGCTCCATGTCCGCATCATCCAAGGAACGACCCAGCTTCTAACAAATGTATACTTGATATTAATGTACATAAATTTTATCTAACATGATCATTTTATTTGATATAAAGTCCTTATCGGAAAGTATTAATGGTTTCAAAGTTACAAAATTGACAATTGATAATTATAGATAACTTACATCTTGATTATATGCATCCTGAGGCATTTCATTCAATGTCTTTGCGCTCAAATGATGCGGTGCAGTGTAATGCCTCCTTTTCTCTTTCGGTACCTGCCTTCTATGCAACGATCCATTCTTAGGCTCCGACATTTCTGTTATAATCTGCTTTGCTGCTTCACTTTTAAATATAGGTGACAGTTCTACAGACCTCGTCAAACTGACTATGCTACTGGTCTTCGACAACGGATCGTTGGTCAAAGTTCTAGAGCTTTCCGTCGGGCTATTCAAATACTGATTAGAAAGAGACATGTTCCTATCATAGCTTCTTTCGTAACTTTTGCTGTAGCTACTATTCATGGAAACGCTTTGCGTGTAGCTGCTATTCATTGAATGTGTGTTGTTGTAGTCGTAGTTGGATAAAGATGGGCTTGAGACGTATTTGGGACTTAATTCCAAGTTTTGTTCAGTGATACTGAGGTAGTTTGGAGGATTTCTATAGTTGTAGTCAGTTCTGGGAACGGAGGAAGCTCGAGTGTTGTTCAATGATTGAACCAGTTCTTCTTCGATGAATTGGTCGAGATTGGCAGTGATAGGATTGGAAGACCAGTCTGAAAGAGGCTGTAAGGAACGCTCACGGTCGCGTTGCCGACGCTCGCTCTCACGTTTGACTATGCGGACTGTTTTTATCTCTTGCTTTTCAACGTTGGACAAGTTTGCTGGAATAAATGAAGAGTCATAATGAAAACCTCTTTTATCTACTCTATTATTTTCTTTTGTTGCGTGGTGGTGAATGTAATTACTTAATTAATTCCAAGCGATTCCCAATCACGAAATATGAAAGAGTTCGAAATTAAAACTCTAGTCTCACAATCTGTCTCACTAGAGATTTAATAATATTAATCTTACGTCTGTAATTAAACATATAAGCTACTTACCAAATCCACCCTGCTGTATATCTTCATTAGTATAAGGTGAAGTGACTTCCCCGGGTCCTCTAGTGTCAACATAAAGTGGCGTCTCTATATTCGTCGTGTCATAATGTCCTGGTGGGACCAAAGACCTGGTCACTTCGTATTCATAGTCATTTTGTCCGTGATCGATGGTGTGTCCAGTATCTAGATTAGTTTCTTGCCAGGATGAGGATATTGGTCGCCTTTTGCCTGTAAGAAAATTTTGGGATAAATTGATAAATCCATACTACGAAAATATACTCGTAGCAACCTAGAGATTACGGAGATTGTCTGGTTTCCAATCTAAAAGTCCTTGGTTCAAATCACACGGTACGCACACTTTACTTTTATAACTTACACATTTGGATATTGTTAAGGACAGTTAACATGCTGTTACCCTTCAAACGGTGAAGGTTAAAATCATAAGAAAACATGGAGAGCTCATGGAGTGAGATCAGGTGGAGTAAGCACTTCTCACAATAAGAAAAGTATTGTACCCAGCAGTGAGACAGTCGTTAAAAGGGCCTGATACACTAAATAAATATCGTAGGACTATGCACACAACGCCATCTGGCCCCAAGCTAAGCAGAGCTTGTGTGATGGAAGTCAGATAACTGATAGAATACTTAAATACTTTTTTTTGTAAATCATACTTATAATACATACAGTCCACCCAGACACAGAACAAACATTTGTTTATTCACAAAATGTTTGTCCTGAGTAGGAATCGAACCCACGTCCTACAGCTCTCAAGGCAGATATACTACCAATGAGCCAACGGGGCTGTCGTTGTTCGTTAAATAAATAGTGCACGTACAAAGCTGAAGAAAATCTGCCGAAAAAGTTGTTGTTGATAAAAAAAACGCCATCTATAAAGTGGCAACACAAAATAAAATAAAAAAACAAACAGAGAGTAGTGGCATCTAGACGGCATGACACTTTAAAAAAATCAAATTTACCGTATATTTGTACGGAATAACGTATTTGTACCAGGATTACGTACCTGCATTATTATGTCCTTGTGTTGTTTGTAACGCATGCGATTGTTGCGTGAGGTGTCGCACAGCGCGGCTCAGTTCCTGCCTTTGCCGCTGCAGTGCCGACACCAGCTGCTGCACGCGGCTTACTTCTGTAATAACAATCATCAACAATTATTAAATATACTAATCTGTACTATGCACTACGTCTAGTTAATGCGGTCAGCTCAACTGCAGAAGCAACATTATTTGATTGCCCTCTTGCGTCATTTGGTAGTGTATCTGTTTCAAGAGCCGTAAAGCGGGGGTTCTATTCCAACTTCGGACAAACATTTTGTGTAAATAAGTTTTTTTTATAAGAAAAAGACTTACGTTTGACTACCATCTCACATGATATTCTATAGTACATGTTTTGCTTAGTTTGGGGCTAGATGGTGCTATGTGAAAAGTTCTAGGATATTTATTTGTTATACAATATGAACACATTGTTCAGTAGCGTACAAAAAAACCTAAATAAATTAAGACTTTCTATAAAAATATGATAAAATACAAAATTTGTTATTTTGATCATAAAACAGGTCCCGTACAACAAAGTCATTTGATATTTAAAAAATGAGAAAGTTTACGCAAATATGAACTCACCGTCTTCAAGCATAGCGGTGGGGTGCGTGGGCGCAGCCGCACGGCGCGCCTGTAGCGCCCGTCTAAGTTGTTGCAACTCGCGCTCCAGTCTTGCATTATCTGCCACCGTCTGCTCTAATTTCTGTACGAAAATACACTGGCATGATCATTCAAAGGCTCAGTAGAATAAATAAATATTCAGCACAGAAAATATATTACGTAGTGTTCAGTAAAAAATATAAACTTAATAGTCGTTTCACAAAAATAAAAACTTTTTTAAAAATTTTTTCTATCGTTCTCGTTATTTATCTTTGTTCCAAAAAAGGTTTATTTATTTATTTAAATCCCTGATATATTATAGCCCTTCTATTATTCTTTTTTTACATGGACTTGCAATGTGTCTGCATCGACGTAATTTGTTCTAACATGAGTAAAAAAACTTGAAGCAATTGATTGTCATTATATTAACATTCCTAAACTCAGCCTAAAGTAACGCTTAGATAAATAATTATGTAGATTCAATTATGTGTTTTATTCAGTGCAACGAAAAATAATTTTAGAACTGTAGGTAAATGTATTATAGAAGTATAGAATTATCGCTTTAAATAATACTTATAACCTTACATATTAAAGGAAAATGTTCATGACAATATATATTCTGAACTATTACCAAAACCATAAGATGTAGGATTGAGACAATTACATCTAAGCTTGCATGTCAAGAAAATAAATACCAACACCTCTACAACAAACGATCAGTCCTCGTACTGTGTTTTTCCTTATTGGGATTAGACGCTCACGAGAAAGCTACATGACTGCGAGTCTTATTGCACGGGCATACGATATGCGGTCGTTGCGAACCTTATTGCGCGGGCATACGATATGCGGTCGTTGCGAACCTTATTGCGCGGGCATACGATATGCGGTCGTTGCGAACCTTATTGAGCGGTCATACGATATGCGGTCGCTGCGTACCTTATTGCGCAAGTATGCAACATACGGTCACGATATACGATTGCGTAGCTTATTCATGAAATCCTAACAAGAAGCTCACAATACGGAGTACAGTATTCTGATTTATATTAACTAATTACCATTCCATACTATAGAGTAACAATGTCTTCAGAGATTCAACATAAATAATAATACTAAAAGAGTAAATAAACAAAAGTATAAAAATGTGCACGGTGCATATAAAACCTTATAAACCTTAGAATTGTGCGCCAACATCGCATGGACGCGCGCCAACTCTGCTTCCAATCCAGCTGATGTCTGGTGCCTAGTATCTGCTGAGAGCATATCGGTCTTCTGAACCGTTGCTAGTTTGCCTCGGACACCTGAAAAATAATATCAAATGGATTTTCATACGCATATAAGTTATTTATAACCATATCGGAACAACTCAGCATTCATTTCTTATATACATTTCTAAAACTATACTCTTTCTATAAGTTATACTTTTAGGGCAAGTAATTTGAGCTCATTAAAGGATAGTTTATAATAATTTGGTTTATTTTGTTATTATATGATATACCTAGTTGTAGTGTTCTTTTGCAAGTTTATGGGATCGACTCTAAAAACAATTTTTGTATAAAAATCAACTTTTTCCCAAAAAAACAAAACAGTTTTTTTAAGCACTTTACGAATAAAGTTATCCGCCCAATACTTGACAACTGCATAGCATGAATACCGTTCACCTTTAATTAAGACTTAGACAAACTAAATTGCCATGTTAGTTTGTTTGCCAGTAGCTCTGCGTCATAATATAAGATGGAGTGTCTTATATCTTCACAGGTGTGTCAGCTTTCTCTGTGTGTGTGTGTGTGTGTGTGCGCGTGTATTGAGTAAGTATTCTATCAGTGATCTAATCCTCACTGTACACGCTTTGCTTACTTTACCGCTAAATGGCTCAATGAGAAATGTTCTCCATGTTTAAAACAACACTGATTACCGTTGCAAAAGTACATAACAAGATATTCAGTGTTTTAAAATAATTATGCTCTGATGACGTCTTACCGGTAAGCAAAGATTCTATAGTGTCCTTATCAGTCCTTAATCCCTGAAGTATGGCGGCTTCGTCAGCTAACTCTTGTTCCAACGCCCATAGTTCTGCCACTCGAGCTCTAGCAGCTTCAGTTTCTAAAGGCTTTCCTGCTGCTACACTTTCCAACCACCTAAACATTAAAAACTAGATTAATATTATTTCGTACACAAAAATTGAATGAACATTTGCTAAGACATTAACACTTCCAAGTAACGGTATTATTCGAACATATTTTCGAATTTAGACTAAATTAACGAAGCTGCTGAGTCATGTACATTTTCGAAGGTAATAAGAAAAATTATGTCAATTATATGCTTCAACTGGGCATTATAGTGGACCAATTTTGCTCCACTTTATAAATTGAGAACGGCTGCTAGAATCTTAGCCGCAGTAAAGTGGCTTGATATTATGGTAGATACTTAGTTAAAGGGTGATACAATTTTCGCTGGGCATATTACCTCTGTTGCTCCAAAGCATGTTCGGCCAAGACTTTCTGCCTCAACCTCTGATTCCTTTCCAGCCTCTCAACTGTTGAACCTGGTCGGTTGTATAAAGAGCCAAGTTTCACCATGTTATCCACAAGCTGGACAAGTGGTTTACTTTTCTCATACTGTTGTTCTAACTCCATCAACTGGATCTTCAGTTGTTCCAATCTTTGAAGATTCTCTTCGCGTTCCATTGCTTTTAAGGAACCAAGACAGTCCTGAAAAATTAGGATGTTTGGGTCTTCAAATTATTGTAATATATATTCCTAATAGATTTAGTTACACAGGAAGTAAAGGAAGGAATGAGTTATAAGCTTAACAACTTTTAATATGGGCACAAATCTAAAATTGTGAAAAAAAAAACAGCTGTTCCATAGAAAAAGGTCAATAACTTACACGCCTCATATTTTTTTCACGAATTTAGAGTTTTGCCCTATAAGTAAAAGCTGTTTATAATGATTATTACAATTACTTTTTTTAGGCTTAGTATACCCCAAGTTTTAAGCCTTAATCTAAGTTTAGATTAGTAAACTCTTTAGAGTAAAACAAAGTGTTTGTAAAAGTATGTTATAGTATTAATAATTTAATAAGCATCTAAAAGTTTGTATTGTTAACTGCAATGTTTTACGATTTCAAGTTTAGTAATTCATTTATTTAAAAAAATTATTTTACACAATTTAGAAATCGTACAGTAAGCAAAAGTTTAAAAATGTAAATAAGTCACTAATGACCAATTACAAGATTCCAAGAGAAAAAAACAAGTCTATAAAAATTTATCAAAATTTATTCGGTCTAGTTTGAATCTTGAATTGAAACAAGTGAACACTAAGAGACAAACTCGGTATTCATTAAAATTTTAGTATGAAGTGTGATTAGTAAAGATGATGATCGTTGTAATTTAATAGTAATATCTACTTATTCTTAATCACAATTTATTTGCGAATAATTCTTCGAGCTTCTCAAATTACAGCTCTTATAATAAAACTTTTTACCTATCTTAGAACAGTAGACAATCTTGAAAGCTTTAAAGAACTTAAAACAAAAAGATACTTGAATTTTCATGCATAGTTGATGTGTAAGCAGAAAACACGCAAGCCGATCTCATGCCAACAAACAAAAGCTAAGCACCTCTATACTATTGATTTGGGCACAGCATTGATCCATCGCGCGATGTGTTGCCGCATGTCTTCTTCTAAGTTGAATCAGTAGAAGGACCAGTTCCTCGTGAGTATGGCCCAGAAGCTCGCCCGCTGTAGGTATGTCTGACAACTCTTGCTGAGTTGGAGGTACCCTTAGCTAATCAGGTGTGGAAAATGCAACATAAAACAAATGAAGAGCAACAAAACACAAAATGAAATACCGCAAAACAAATCATTTTCAAATTGTTCGCTACTGTTTTTGCTATTCTTGCATGATCAGGCGCTCTACTATAAAACTATAATAGTGCTAAATTCGAAATTTAATCAAAACTATTATAAATAACTAATAAGTAACATGCAATAACTAAAAACTTAAATGCGATTGGCAATTTAGCATTCATACGAAATAAAATAACTAGACAGTCTACAGTAATAGTGCCAGATATCTGATAGGTAAATTTAAATAAAAAGTCAAAAGTAACCAAGTGAGGAATATAAGTATTATTTACCATATCGTCATTTTCTGTATTTCGTCGGATTCTAGGGCTAACAGCTCTAATTGGCTGTTGAGATGCCCTTGATGGTGATCTGCCTGTGGCCCAGGAATCCTCTGTTGCTGTCATGTTGTTTAGCTGAAAAGATAAAAAAAGGCTGAATTTTTAAAATTAGGACAGTACTATGTTATGACAGCTAGGTTGGCGCATTTGAGTTGCACGCTACAAGCTGTGGATCCAAACTCCAACAATAGGTGAGGACAGTCAATGAAGGAAAACATCGTGTAAAAACGATAGCGTGGTCACTATGTTAAGGATCTAATATTCAGGGGGTTATTAGTTACAAACCTTGAATTTATATATCTCTACGCCCTTAAAAGTGTCTTTCAGCTTCTTCGTTCGCGAGTCCGTTCTGATTCTAGACTGAGCGCGTTTACCATCTTAATTCACACACCGTGATCAAATACCTAGCTAGTTAACTATAAACATTACAAGATTACAACACTGTTGATACTCCCGTTTATTACTCCGTAAAGGCCTTACGTTTTGTTGAGAAGTTGATAACTGTTGCGAGCCGTAGTGTTGTTGGTTAGATGATTTGTCTTCAACCCATCGCACTCTTGGGCTCACTGCTCTGACGGGTATATTCCCTTCTCTATTATTGCCTCTACCGATAGACGTGTTACTGCCGAGAAAAGCTTTTTTGGACAATGCCTGCTGATTGTTCATATTGCTGTTTGTATTCGGATCCGGATTATTGCCTGCCGTTGTCATCGAAGCTGAAAATGTTAATTCAGATTCAGTTTTTATTTTTTAAATGTTTGTTTTTCGTTACTATATTTTTATTCCATAGCAAAACATGATAAAGTGTCTCTCAATATGCATATTAATTATATTAGTAGGTACCAAATAAATATGTACAAATATACAATCGTTGTTACTACATGCATGCTTGACTTTTCTGTACACCTTATCGTGTTTATCTCCCTAGCTTATTACTGTATTTTAATTAAGTTATAACATAAAAATGCCAATTTATTTACGATTTTTAGAATAATGACTTTGCTTTGCAGAACAGATTAAAGAAATGTAACTTACATAGTGTACCTTACGGGACCATAGTATGTTAGAGGATACCTTCATTGCTTGCACTGTCAGTTCCCGTATCCGTGCCACAGGCATTGTCTCCTAAGCCCACACCTGAACCTAAACCCCGCACGCGTCCCGATCCGCCCTTCATTAACCCACTCGACATTAGATCCCATTGCCTAAGCTTTTCTCTATCAATTTCGAACTTCTTTTTATTTTTTCTACTTACAGATGTACTTTCAACCATTGCCATAGAATTTCCTGGAGATTCAACAGCCAAAGATTCATAGACACCTTCGTCCAAATTCTCCAGTGATAGCCCGGCGGCACTTTCTGCGAGACTCACATAAACATCATTTTCATCTGATTTTGGTTCTTCCTCCAAGCAATTGGTAGTAAAACTGAGATTGTTTTCGCGACATATTAGAGATCTACCTTGAAAGTCACAATTTACGTAAGTTACGTTTCTATTAATTTTGTTTGGCGGTGTTTTCTTAACTCTTTTGATGCTGTTCATTCCGCATATTTCAAAACTAACTCTGCGAGGGGCTGCATTTTCTGCAGGCACGTTATCTAAATCATCCATTGATCGAGCATGTCTGTGGGAAACTCTTCTCAGGTTGTCTCTCCACAACGTATCATCTTCCCAAATTTTTTCTCCGTGGCACATAACATTTTCATAAGCACTCGCTTCGGCTTCTGCATCATAGTAAACTGTGTTAGAAGAATTTCCACTACAGTGCGATGACATACTTGTTGAAGACAATTTTATTAGCGCACTTGTGCTAAGGGCGCTAGATTCCAAAGAAGAATTTTCGAAATTACTATTGTTACTAGAATGTTTTTTACAACCTAAACCTGAGAGATTCATTGATTCTGGTATTTTCGAGTTTCTGCCTCCTGAAGATTCATAAATATTTATCAAATCAATTTCTGGATCCTTATCAGTTGCGCTTAGAAATTCTACTGATACACTTCTCGCTGCAGCAAGTTCAAATGATTGCTCTGGATTTACACGGTTATTCCTGATAGGATTATGTATGTGTGAGATCTCATTTTTCTTATGCAATGGTCCCCTTCGTCGTTGGTTGTTTAGTTTGCGATGAAGGTTAGTATTCTTCAGATAGTGGGAAGTAGGCATTACATCTATGTGTTCTTGTGATGAAAGATCTGAGTAGTAATATGGCGCACTGTGTTCAGTAGAGCTTTCTCTACTATGGAATCCTGTAGAAGTGGATGAAGCATTTGTATCCGATTTCAAACCAATTTTTTCATTTTCGTACTCCTTAACCTTCTCGGCCAATGTACCGTTATTAAGATTTTTGCGCAACAGTGTTTCTTCGTCGTAGTTTTTACAATAATATGATATAGGTGATCTAGGTATTCCAGCAGAACTGCATGAACTATGAGAACCAGCATAGCCAGAAATTTGTTCGCTAATATTTTTAAATGGAACACTGGTCTGATTTCTACAACCATAGTCATGACTTCTGCTGTTATGTCCAACTGGTGTACTGGAACATCGAACATGTGTAATATGTGAGACAGCTTGGTTTAAATTATCTTTATAGTTTGAAATATCAGCAGCTGAAACGTTGAATCTGCAGTTGTTATGTCCATCTACGTTATTGGATGTATCACTCGAAGTTGGTTGTAAATTATCTAGATAACTATCTAGGTCGACATTACCTGTAGTTTCATTTGGCAACAAGAAATCTGATTCTGCTAATTCAAATATTGAATCATCAGATAGAGGTCTTCTTTTCATCATCATTTCAATATCTTTGTAGCTCCCAGAATTTCGGAAGTCGATAGCTGAATCGCTTTCATTTAAACTAGTCACTTCAGAGCATAGGTTTGAAGGTATCATGTCAAATTTGCTACTGACATCTGATTCAAGAGACAATCTAGATGACCCTCTATCCGCATTATAACTTCTTAGTGAATCTGATTCAATGCTACTGGAATTATACTGATCGAGTGAAGTACCATTAAGCATGTTTTGCGATGCACCTAGTAATTTATTTCTTTCGTTTAAGCTAGCTCGGCTATTACGAATTTTTTCTCCTCTTGATAGTGTATCATGTATTGAAGTTCTACTTCCATAAATCATTAAAGACGTCGTTTTTCTTTTTGCTGTATTCATATTTTGATTTTCAGTAGTCAGCATTTTGAGAATTGAATTTTCATTTGACATATCAGACTGGTCTAGTTTGTCTAAAATATACTTAGACAAAGCATCATCAGATAAATCATCGCAAGGTGGCGAAGAGCAAGGAATAGGTGGCGGCAAATTTTCACTCTCAAAACTATCCACATCCAGAGTATTTTTGCTTCCATTAAGATAATATGATGCCGGCCTGAATGTATCAGAAATACTAAATCTGCTAAACGGGCTTTCCAAAGAAATTTCTTTACATTCTTCATCACCTGTGTCGGAATATTCTGATTTGTCTTTTATTTTAGATGCTCTTTTTAGTGTGTGATCTTTCGTGTCTGCAAAATTTGAAGCAGAATCAGTTAGTAGTTTTAACGTTGATGTGTCTTCTTCAGTTTCTTTTTCAGGTAAATTATTAAGTTCCATGTAGACTGGTTCAACTTTTCCATTATTTACACAAACTATTTCGTATGTTTGGGTATCTTCTTCTTCGATGCCGATATTCATTTCTACATAAGGGTTATCTTCATAAGCTTGCTGCATGGTCTTGTCAAAAGCATGCAAATTTTTTATTATATCTTTGTGTGCTTGTTCAATTATAGATACTTTTCTAGGACTCATAGGTAAGTAATGGTCTTCTCTTTGACCACTTACGATTGTAGGAGTGCTTGGTTCTTCATGTAATTCTTGATCGTAAGATTCACCATTGTTGCCACATTTTTTTAGAGAATTGCTTGCTTGATCATGATCGGAATTTTTGATATCAGCATCTGACTCTAATAACACTTCATCTAAGTCATTGTCAGTGTATTCTATTTCTGTTTCAGACTCAGCTTCACTTTCGTGTGTTTCATATCCAGTTTCAATCTCACACAAATGTTCGCTTTCATGTCCGTCTTCATTGCTGCATGTTTCTTCATAATCGTCATCATCGTTGCCTAAATGTATTTTTGGTATAGATATAGTACAAAGAATATTTTCATACGTATTTTCATTGCCGTTGTTTGAAATTTCGTGGTCATCTTTGCATTCATGCGTTTGATCAACAGAGGATGCGTGCGGGGTCTTAGGTTTCAGAAAAATAGGACTTATCAAGTTCCCTTCAAGAGACCTTCCTGCCTGCATTTCTCTGGGTTTTTGCAGATCAGTGCCCGTTGTTTCCTCTGAGGTGCAAAAGTGAAACCGACAATCACTATTATGAATAGTAAGTACTTAGCCCATGATTGATCACAATCATCACAGTGTTAGTAGACCTCAAATGTTAGAGTGATATAAAACTACCAGATTTAGTTTAGTGTTACACTGGAACCCACCACCATTATAAAACCAAAGGTATTTTGTTAGTGGCACAATATCCCCGCAGGCAGGAAGGTACCCCTCCGCAAAGCGAAGTCATCATAATGCTACTGCATATAAATAGTACATATACACTAATACAATTTTAATAGGAGATAATGGCATTTTTACTAGATTCAATACTATTGTGAGTCAAATGTGAAATCAATAATGGATGGTATATTTATTTAATGATAGTTAAAATGATAATTTGAAGATTTGTATAGACGTAATTAATATCTCAATTAGACTTTTCTTTACGTAAATTTAAAGCAAATTAAAAACGGTTGCTTCGGTTTCCTTTACTAAAAAGTCATGTAAAATATTATTTTAAATAGACGGCGTACTTTTTTTATTCATTAACTTATCCTGAATAGAAATAAAATAGTCTATATCATGCAACAAATATTTTTCTGAACATGCTGAACATAGTGGCATATTTTTTTTTATCAAAAACGTATTTAAGTTATCATGCTACCAAGAAATATGTATTTATACACTTTCAAAATAATGATATTATCATTTAAATTCACATACCTTCGTCATCGGAGGAATAACTATTGTACGAAGCATTAGCATAAGTTTTGGGCTGTTTCGAGCTATACTGATCCGATCTCAAAGACTGGCGACTTTGGTTTAACGACCTAGCCAGTGATATCGTTGCTGGTGTACTTTTTCTCGTCAATGGTGATTGTAGCATTCGTTGTTTCCATTCTAAAAGTCTTTTCATTGACTCTTCACGCTGTAAAATACCAAAAAATTTTAAACTGAACTAAAAGGTAAGTAGTGTTTTCACAGTTGATTTTATTTACCTGTTGAATTTTTTTCTCTCCTTCTTTATCAGCTGAATTAGAAGGCAGTCGGGCACTTGCAGATCTTATAAAACCATCCGAATTAGGATCATATCTGGTAACATCTTTCACAAATCCAGCGTTAGAGCCATCACTCATCACACTACCGCTTCTGACAACGCTATTGTACTCTTTCTGATTTTCGATACCTTTTTCTTTAAGAGTCCAATTAGAATTCAAACTTTCAATATCAGCGTATTTTGAACTATAGCTAATATTATCTCTGTTCCGACTAGCTAATTCTGTATCAAAGTTATTGTTGGTAATATGTGAGTATGCAGAGCTCAATTGCTTTTGGGCTAGACCACTGGCATATTTTGCCAATGGGATATCCATAGTTTTTTGACCCAAACTTCCTTTTTGCTGTAGGTAATGTGCCGACTGTCGCATTTTTTCTGCGTAACTTTCTTCAGAGTAATATTTGTCTGAGCTTGGATCGTAACAAGAATTTATATCCAGACTAGATTTGGGACGTTGCGGCTGTCTGGGCATCTCGCTTACATTCCTAGCTGGCACAGTTTTATTTAGAATTTCATTCTTTGATTCATACTCTAAGAAGTCTGCACTGTGTGGTCTTGGCATCGGAGGTTGAATTCCACTTGCTTGCATTTTCTTTCGTCTAAGAACTGAAGGGCCACTAAATGTTTTCTCTTGAACCTGTAATTTATATGACATGTATGTAATAATTTAAATTAGACATTAATTCTTTAAATATTTTTTATTTTACATGTAAAATTTCAACTGCCTTGTTAGGTCATCTGGTAGTGTATTTGCTTTAATAGCTGTAGAGATTAGGGTATCATTCCTACTCAGGACGACATATTGGTGTGACGAACATAAATGTTTATTCTGTGTCTAGATGTTTTGTATGTATTTACAAAAAACATCAGTATATAAGTATTTTTCAGTTATGTGGTTCCCATAGTATAAATCTTGCTAAGTTTGGGGTTAGATGGTGCTGTGTGAAATGTCCTAGGATATGTATTTACTTATAAGCACAAGCACTATGAAATTTTAAAATCAGCTATCAGTTTTGCTACTTACAAAATTGCTCGTTGATTCCTGCTGTTGCTGCTGCTGTTGTTGATGACTTGAAATACTAACTGCATCTCTGGCTTGTGGTGTATTTGGTGATTTAGCATATATGTGTCCATGTTCTTTTTCAGATGCATAATTTCCATACACATCTTCATAATCCCCAATTTTACCTTTAAATGGTGCTATTGTAGTTGACCGTCCATAAGCATCGGGAGTACGCCTTTCGTTAATTAGTCTTTCATTTACCGTACTGGCTGATCTACTAGGCCTAGAATGTAATTCACCGTAAACGTCTCTGTTGTATGCATTTATATCGTTCATATTTCGTGATTCAGGGTACTCATTATGAACTGATTGATCTTGCGCTTTGTTTTGCAAGTTAAGTTCTTTGGGAGGAGTTTCCAACTGAGGTGTTTCTTGCAAAAACGGGTTTCGCTGTGGTTGTCGATCGTATATCGCTTCTTGTCTGTTTTCTGGCACTGGCTGATGATTTCTATCAAAGTAAGGTGCTTGTGAGTTATTTGGATACATAGCTGACGTACTTGGTTGATTGTCATTCGATGTACTTGGCAATGTTAAAGAGAGATTTTGTGCGTCGTATGTTTTGTATTGTGGTTGAGAAGGTGGAGATTGCGGACTGCGAACAAAATCTTCGTTTGGGCTACGAGTGTATTCCTGATTTGAACTACGGATGTATTCTTGGCTAGGACTCGTTGCATAGTTTCCGTGATCTGCATATCGGTTATGTCCAGTGCTTTGATTGTAGTGTGATGCTGGTTTTTTGAGCAAATCGTAGTTAGGATCGTACCTGTAATATTATAAAGAATGTAATTAAAGTGTGTTGTGCTTATTTGTAATCCTAATGGACAAATACTGTACAGGTTACTTACATGTCAGGACTAGGTGAATTATAGCCTTCATTAGATCGTCTCGGTTTTGGCGGAGCATTGGCATAGGTCGGTATTCCATCATCATCCTGTAAACCGATCAATATGTTTAATATGCTGTTTATCAATGAAACAGTCATCATCAACAATATGCAAATTACTGTCGTGCTTGTACTATAAATAGACAAATACGTTGTTAGTGTTCGGATCGTTCACTCGGCTACTCTATTATTTGCCGTTATAATGGAGTGTAATAGCTGCCCTTGGTTCCAGTTGGGCAGGCTAACTGCCAATCACTTGCAGGTCTGTCCACATCCTTGCACACTATAATACCCACCTCAAGTTTTGGCGGGAATACAGGAAAATTGCGTCATACGTTGACGCTCATTTTATTATGTTATTTTCTAAATATTTTGTTTTTTTCAGCGTTTAAATTATTTAGCAGTGTTTTGTTCGAAAACTTCGCGCTAGACTTATTTTATTTGATTTTTAGCTAACTCATTTTACTCATCAAAAAGTAAACAATATCCACATATTTGACACTGGTATACCAGTGTTAAATAACCGATGCACAAAGAAACCGATAACAAATAAAAAGAAAATTCCCACCTCTGTTTTAACAGCTACTCTTTCCGTCTGCTTTTGTGGCTGCTCACTGAAAATAATCAGTTTTAAATTAGATATTTGATGAATCATCCGCTATGTTATGTCATCTTAAATTAGCATGATATCACCATGCCAGTTTTAAACCCTATATTAAAAAGGTGCTTCTGACGTGTTTAAAAACGAATGTGACCCATGAAGGTCAAATAAAATAAAAATTGAAACATTATTATAATTATGAGTATATTAAGCTACATAAGTACTGGTCCAGCAGCAGTGAATTTATTTAAAGTTAAGTATATATAGAGCGTAGATGCCAACATTCTAGAGATCACCAGTAGGCTCATTTCATCACTTAGTTACATAAAATATTTGTTTCAGCATTTAAAATTGATAGTAAATCCCAATATAAGGGACATTTGGAACCTCTAGTCTCAAACTAATCAAAGATTGTACTATAGAAGCAGATTACTGATAGAATGCATACAAATATTTTTTTTCTGTAAATACATTCATGAACACATTAAGCCCGAGGCACAGAACAAATACCTAAGTTTGTCACTTAAATGTTTATCTTACATAAAGATACATACTTACTATAGAGCAGTCGTTTAATAGTAGTTTTAATAACGATTCTGCAATGAAGCAAGGAGTCAGGTACTTCATCTAAATGTTAACACATCTTACCTAGAATTTTGCATTAGAGCAGCCATGGTCATTGCCTTCACCCACTTCACCATGGCCTCTTGGTCAGGCGCTGCAAGTATGTATGTCCTCATGTTGGCGTGTTCTAGTTTGAATGCATACTTCCGTAGTACTTTGTCTTCAGTTGTACAAGCTGATACTTTGTAAGAAGGGAGAAGCACGGAACCTAATAGCTTTTCTTCATCTTGACCTGCAAAAAAAAAATAAAACAAAAATATAGTGCTAGTTTGATTCCCGAAAATTTAATTAAAATATAAAAAAACAATTGCAAGAAGACGTACTCACTTTTGTAATAAAATAAGCAGTACTCGGATAGGACGAACCATCTTTTTCTCCACACTTTTAGGCCGTCAGAACCTTGTTTATACAAAATCCCAGCCATTGCTACAGGAGCAGATGATATTCGCTGTGCTATGGGTGATCTAAGAGCTTGAGCACCACTGCTACTTCTTCGACTATCTGAAGATGGTGATTTGACACTAGGTGTACTAGACTCGCTCGACTTCATAGGAGAAGCCAACGCTGCGTTATTTCTTTGATTTTGGTTGTTAAATTCTGACGGCGGCGATTGACTCTTTTCATGATTGCCTTCTTGTTGACGTCTACTACTAACATACTGCTGCTCTTGTTCTCTCAAATCGGCTGCTTGTTTTGACTGCCACTGCTGTTCTTGATACTGCCGATTTTGTTTCTCCATTTCCCGATATTCATTATTTTTTGCATATCGTTCCATGTCTCCTTGGCTTATTTGACTTTCAGGGCTAAAGTCTTTATAATCATTTTTACTACTATATCGATCCAAATCTCTATACGAACTATCGGAATATATGCTATTTTGTAAATTAGGTGGTGGTTGAACACCGTGAATTTGTTGTAACAACAGCTGTCTTTCTGCAAATTTCTGTTGCTGGTGCATTTGCGCTTGGTTCTGATAGTGCATCTGTTGTTGAAGTTTCATTTGCTGAATTTCATTGTACTGTTTCCGTAATAGCTCCGTATTACTTTGTGGACCTATTCTACTAGAGTATGGAAGATATGGTTTAGAACCATACTGATTAACATTAGGCCTATAAGTAGGTTGATGATTTTGGTATATCTGATTGGTGTCTTTCGGTGGGTTGCGTTTTAAGTAGTCTTGATAGACTTCCGCGTTGTATCCTTTTGGAATATTTTGAAGAAGTTCGTGATTAACATTATGATCAGTGTGGATCTCGGTTCTCTCTGGTCTCGGTGGTGACTGTGGGTAGTTGTAATTATCGTTAGCTCCATAATGTCTCGCATAGTCATGATTATGTTGCGTCCCGTACAGGTCGTGTCTGTTTTCTAGGAGTGGTGATCGCGCATTCATGTTTGAGTGATACTGGCTTTGAAGCAACTGGTGCATAACGCCATTTGGTTGGATTTGGCCAGCTTGTGCGGAGGTCAGATGCGTCTGCAACTGAGGATGATGCTGGGTATAAATCTGATCGGGGTGGACATGGTGTGCCATCAAATGTTGTTGTGTAAGAGGTTGTTGGGTTGCAGGAAGCGTCTTTTTATTCTCCATTGGATATTGTGACTGCGCTACTGGTGGGTCAATCCTGAAACAAAATAAACCACATTAATGGTGCTTGTCGTAATTTTATCACAGCTATTTACTTATAATCCATGGTATAGTAAAATATAATGACTTTCGTCTCGATAGCATGTAGACCGAAACAATTCAATTTGAGTTGGATAATCAAAGAATTGTTATCGTCAACGGTATGATAAGGTGCGTGGGGAAGTATTGTAAAAGAATATACAAAACATATTGAATATCATCACGTAATACCCATATTCTTAGAACGGTTGTTTAGAATTATTATGGAGCATACAGTATTTTATGATTTCATTGCCTATAAAGTAACATAGGCACGTACGCATAGATATGTCATGACTATTGCCTATCTATCACACTAACGTTATAAATGCGAATGTTTGGAGTGTTTGTATAAATGTGCAATTTAATCAAATTCGAACCTGTGCCAGCTTAAATACACTTGAATGAACATTTGTGTTGAGCAAGATTATATGCTAGTTACTCTTTCACAGAAAAAATGTATTGTTAATATTTGTTTAGGATTGCTAGTAATTAATATTTGTTTAGGATTGCTAGTAAAATCTCGGGACACCGGTAGTCTTTAAAAGTATATGTAGATGTATAAAGTCACTTCCAAATAGTCACGATTTAAAAACAAAGAATCTATTTTATAGGACTGAATATAAAATAAAATAAATAAATATTGTATGACTAAACACACAGCGCCATCCGAACCCAAACTAAGCAGAGCTTGTGTGATGGAAGTCAGATAACTGACAAAACTCATAAATACTTTTTTTTTGTAAATACATACTTATAACACATACAGAACACCCAGAAACAGAACAAACATTTGTTTATTCACAAAATGTTTGCCTTAAGTGGGAATCGAACCCACGCCCTACAGCTCTCAAGGCAGATATACTACCAATGAGCCAACGGGCTGTCTATTTCCATTTTCATTCACTGAATATTTACATCGTATAGGTACTTAGTAGTATTCTTTGCCATCTTTATTTAAATAACCATACGTAAATGTAATGACCATGCGTAGTCTGCACGCGAAATGAGTGTTCCCACGCATATCGGAGGTTTAAATGAAGGGTTCGCGTGAAAATCTACTCTATTCTTATTATAACATCATTGGACACGTTTTACCTCACTGCGAATACTTGAAGTGGAACGCTGAACTTGTTCTCAGGAAATTTATTTTTGTACTTAATGCAATTTTGTGGTTTCATCATAAAATAGACAAAAAAATACCATTGCAGAATTACTTTACGGCTCGTCTTAGAACAATTAAAATACAAAAATTTGTGTAATACAAATATACATATGTATAAAGGTGTAGTCAAGGTACAAATTTGCTGACTGATCACTACATATTAGTCTACACTAATATTATTAAGATAAAAAAATTGTAATTTTTGGGTGTTTGTATGTTTGTAACGAATAAACTCAAAAATTACTGAACCGATTTCAAAAAATATATCACTGTTGGGAAGCTACACTATTCCCGGGTGACATAGACTACTTTTTATCCCTGTATTCCCTCGGAAACGGGAACTACGCGGGTGAAACCACGAGGCGTCCGCTAGTATTAAATAAAATAAATAATGTCGTCGGACATTTCACGCTGTGTCATAGACATAAACTAACCAAAGCTTGTACTTACCATGGGAACCAGGTAACTGTTTTTTTTTGTAAATACATACAGAACACCCAGATACAGAGACATTTATTTATTATTTATATTTAATAAATGTTTGGCGGGAATCGAACCCACGCCCTACTGCTCTTGAATCACATATTCTAGCAAATGAGCTAACAGGGTAGGCAGCAGATATAATACAAGAATACATGAAAGTGTAACAAACGAATCGACGACATTCGACTAACAAATGATTTTTTAGAATCGATATACGTACCTATGAGGAAAAATAAGTCTTGTGTACAAATAAGAAATGAAACGTACACACGATAAATTCAAGATATGATAACAAAGTAAACATACACAAGTTCGATAGAGTCATCGACCTGATTCTGCAACTATTAATCAGTACATTTAATCGAATTTCAACGATTAGTAAAAGATAGGTTACTGGGTAAGTGGGTATGAGATCTAGTTTAAATTAAAGATAATCGTATTAAGATAAGATTGTCCGAAACACTTGACCTAAAACAAATATTGTGGGTAAAAATTAAAACGGAAAAGCAACTAACTTTTAACGTTTATGGTGCCAATTTTCATGGCACTCGCCACATTTATACCGAAATGGAAGTCCGCAGTGCACTCTTTACTGCGCTTTCATTACTTGGCACAAAAGTTCGGACCGTAAAAATCACATTCATGTTGAAATCTACTAAAAGCAGATATTCCTGCCAGCGGCAGCGCCTAGCTCGTTTACTATACACACATTTATATGCATGGACCAATCAGATTAAAAGCAATTTAAATACTGCAGGCATTCGTGAATGCAAACACGTAAACTGTCAGCTGCGCTTTGCTTTTAAAAATATTGTGCAGCAAAATATATTAACGAGAGGTTTTTAGCTTACACGATTACTTGTAAGTACTTTACAATATTTACATTTTTTATGTAAATGTAATGAAACAAAGGAAACGCTCTACTGTAAAAAGATGAGCAGAGCGTTATCGTGATCATTGCAGCGGTATCCAGTACCGTGAGTAACAAAACGAAATTCAACACATTGCTAATTCTGCGTTAATTACTTTCAGACATTCGATGATTTGTAACTTTCAAACTTTCGCGATTTAAACACACAATTATGTTTATCCCAGGGTCTTAATCGCACACAAAATACTATGAAATTTGTTTTGTTTATTTACCTCGAGGTTTCGTGTATGTTGCAATAGCCGTGGTCACGAGTTGACTGACTAATAACTAATTTCATAGTATTTTGTGCGCGATTAAGACCCGGTGATGAACATAATTACTCTATAACTTGACTTATAAGACCTATAATTGCACTAGCAATAGTACTGCTGTTTGGCCAGTGGCCTGTTTTCGTAGTAACTAAATTACTTCTAAGTAAATTTATTCTAAATGCATATAAGAAGGTAGGAAGTGTCGGCAACCTAGTTGGGAGATCGTCTGACGTCCAGTCTGGAGATCCTGGGTTCGAATTTATGGCACACATCTCTGTCCTTTCCAAGTTATTTGCGTGATGACGCTGATTTATATTAAACGGTAAGGTCATTTGTGGTACCTACTAGTAATTAATACTGATGTAGATTTAATTTCTAGTAAACAAAATAACTGTTTTAGTTTAGTCTTTTGAACGGCTAAAACGCCTAAAATTCTTACTAACATAAAATATGTAGATTACTGCAAGAATCAAAGCTCTAAATGGTTGCATGTTTTAATAGAATCAAATGTCAAATAAATTAGACAGTAACAACATTAGCAGTCAATTGCGAGCTAATTATTAACTATCGATCATTCAACGAGTAGCATCCGCAGCGGCTTGTGAATGAAATAGCTAATGGCCGGAAGAAAAAGAGCCGACGTCGGCACGTCCATCTATCCCAGCTTCCTGATTGTAAATGAGACACGTCAATCAGTATGTAGATTCCGAACTCCGGAGCTTCGAACCCGGAAGTGGACTGCCGTAACTAATTACGAAAAAGTTTTTATTCACTTTTAAAAGTAAGTTTCAAACTTTTAAAGCAAAACATTTGTGTATTATCACACAAATGAAAGCAATATTGCTAACGCAGTAATAGATGAGTAACTTTGTTTATCTGTCTTTGTTTTTAATGTTCAGTACATACTCATGAACTTTTATGTCACCACAAGGACAGACTTTTTATTTCAGACAACTACTGTGAAAGATCGTAATAAATGTTTATATTAGACATTGATTGCTTTTAGGGATAAGGCCGTAACTTGTTACACAAGTTTTGTTTTAGTTCTGCTTTGTTATACCTACCTTTGTTATATGACCAAATAAGTGTATCTATATAACACGTAGTCTCTAGTTTAGCTTTATCTCTCACCATCAGGAGAGCATTTTGTTCGTCTCATTACGTTTACATAAAACCAGTGGCGAAAATCATACAGCTTCCGTTTTGCCTAAAAATTAGATATATTCTTATTACGCTTATATTGCTTTGTTTTACTTTAAAACCTAGCCTTAATTAATACATGTCATAGAATCAAAAAGTACGCACTTAATAACGCATATAAAGGTAAAGCGAGGTTATTAAGTAAAACTTCAAAGTATACATGTATCCTTGCCAATATCTCGTTAATTAATCGAAAAACGTCAAATAAATACACTTTCACATTAAATATTAGTAATTAGTGTTCCGGCCGCTATAGCTTATCTTTATAGGGCTAAATAAGAAACTGTCAATCTCTCAAGGTTGTCTGGCAGTTCACGTAGAAAAACAGTGATTAACGGCGCTGTTTAGTGTTTAGTCTGGCATCGTTAAAATAACAGGCTAATAATGTACACCTCATTTTTACAAACTAAACAGTTGGTAGGATGTTTGAGAATACGTTGAATTTATGACAAAATATTCTTTGTGCGATAATTTACATACCAACAAAGTTTTATTTGATCCAAGAAAGAACGATGTTAACATTTACCTATTCATCAATGATAATTTTTCAGGTTTTGGGTAAAGTCGTTTGCTAGCTCATCTGGTTGCACAAGTTCATGAGCTGTAGGATAAGGGTTCAATTCTCATCCAATACAAACATTTGTGTGACGAAAATATAGATATTTGTTCCATGTCTGGGTTTTCTGTATATATTTACAAAAAGAAGGATTCGAATATATTCTCAGTTATGTGATCTTCATAGTACAGGGTACAGGCTTTGCTTAGTTTGTGACTAGATGACGTTGTGTGAAAGGTGCGCTATCATTTATTTATTCAAATTAATTTCACACTAAACTGTTCAGCCGCTTTCTTAACTGGAACCAGATACAATGAACTTTCGATAGTTTTTACGATAAATTAAACTGCGACTAAAACAAACAAAAGCGAATCACTAGAAACAGCATTAAAAAATAAATTCTGTGCACCAATCATTTTTTCATATAATACTCCTCTATGATACCCGGATCCGGTACCTGACGGAAGGTATCAGAATCTCCGTAGAAAGTCATCTATATAGGTATGCTCAACCTAGTCAAAGATAACGCAAACCCCGCACTAAAAAGCGTCAGCTGAAGTGAGACAAACATTGAATTTACACGCCGTCTTCGAGGGATATTAAAGATGGTCTACTTGGCCTTCAGCCAAAAATGCGCGCCCCGTATAGACCCGACGACGACCGTCGCCCCCCTTTCAATGTCAATCCAAGCGACCTACATTAACAGTTGAGCAATTCCTGAAGCGGCACTAGCTTTGATCGAAAACTGTGGTTCTTATCGGAATGAGCGTCGGAAATCTAAGTCAGCTGCTTTATTTCATACAAATCTTCTTTGAGCTAGCTTACAAGTTCCTTGCGCAAGACCACTGTCTTGCTGTCTTCACTGTGGCGCATTTTCAAGTTTTTTTTTTGAACAAAAGAAATTAGGTACATATTTATAATTGTGTCGTGTAAATGTCAGATCTATCGCGTTGCGGGGCCGAGAACCCTTGCAGTGCCTAAGACTTACCTTTTGATAAACATCAACGCTAACCTAATGATAATATGATCCTACCAATTTTGCTAATATTCCTCTAGCTCTCATTTCTGCTCCATATAAATTAATCACAAAACTATTTTTGGTAATTTCACTTTATTTATAACTTACTGTTTATTAGAGCATGCGCTAAATTCAATTGAAAAGCCACCATTAAAATTAATGTTATTATTCAAAAACTCAAAGTACTTCATTAGATTGATGGGTTTAGCAATATTTTATGGAAGCAAATAGCTGCGGCCGTTGTATGTATCGATTTGTAAAACCACAAAATGTGTACGGTGCCGGTGCAACAATTACATAATCAATTTATTATTAACCCATTCGAAGATTGAGTACGAAATTCGAAGCCATTTGGGCTTGGCTCCGATCTGACAACTGACGCTTCATCAGATTACCAATCAGTTTCGTAACTCTGAATAGCGAACAACTCTATAATGCTCTATTGTGACAGCAGTATAGCACTTCACGTAACTATATTTGGATTTGATGACTCAATTTACCCTAAATTGATCCACCTTACACTTTCTTTATCTAAATCTTAACGTGACTGAATCAGTATGGACATATAGGCTAGGCTTGTGTCCACTAGGAATGAAACGGATGAATTAGTTTCAAATGATTAATCATGATATGAAGGTAAAAAATATATATAACAGATATAGATTTATAATTAATTCGGCAAAATGAGACATTCAGATAAGTGATGGTGAGCTACGTCACGCCATGCGAAACGCTATTGTTGTTGACATTTTCATACAACTCTCCATATACAAATACATATTATTGTTTTACACGGTGTGACGTCACTGAAATGTTATAACAGTTCTGGTTGTTTACTTGGTAAATTTTGAAATTGCAATACAGAACGTAAATTGTAAATTACGATTTTTTTAACGCATTTTCCAATGAAACTAGACATTGAAATTTATTTTTTACCCAGTTTTTCAAATTTATTATATTAGCCTAGCGTAAACCCCCAATTGAGATTTGTCACACATACATAACTGCCCAACACTCAAGTCAAGCAAGTGATAGAAAGTTTGATTTTATTCAACAAATCTTACTAGTTCGGTGAAATGCTAATAATTATTTCTTCACGCTTAATATAGGTACATGTAAACGTCAGAGCTTACTAGAATATGGCTTTACTCGAAGATTACATATTCAACATCACGACGTCAAGTACCTAACTAATAACAGTAAATTCGTTGCACGTTTACCCAATTAAATCGACATTTACTTATTTTCTAGACACGTTTCGATTCGCCACAAAATTGCTGTGAGTCAGTTAACAACCATGTGGTAAAGTGAAAGTAAATATGAAGAGACGAAAGGTGTAGGTACAGTCTTGTCATCAAAAAGGTATTGATCGATTCCACGTGGATTTTTGTAGCATGATTATTTAGTAGCGTTCATTGATCTATGTTCTGTGAATGGTACGCAAAAGTGAGGTAAGTAATTGACATAAATAATATCAAGGTAAATGTGAACATGTGTGTTTATTATCTAGGTATTTATTTGGATCACCAATATTATATACGTATAATACGTATATACATCACAATATTCAGAATGGTCATCAACATGACAGAAAAAACTAGATATTACAGTGACTATGACACGCATACAAATGTAATGTTAACAATTAATAATTTAAAAATGTCAATATAACGTAAATTAATAAATATTGAAGTTAAATTTAACAAAATAATAGTTTAGAAAAAAAAACAAGTAATTAATTGAAGGATTCAACAGGTCGTTTGAAGGTAAGTCAACTATCGGAAATAATGTCAACGTTGTCAATACATTTGTCATACATATTATAAGTATTTTAATGAGTTTGACAGCTGCAAAAAATTCACTAATGGACGAACGTGAGAACGAAGACTGAGGCAAACGTGAGTCCATCAAACACCTACCTAAGTGTAACAAAAATTTTATTTTTTATTTATCTTTAATAATAAGAATTACTATATTGTTTCACCGGCAACAGGTTATTATGGTTCTTACCCTGACATTACTAGTGTGACTTTGACTGTGACTTAGGCTTATTTCACTTAAAAATTCAGATTTGAAAATGTATGATTTTAGTATTTATTTGGCACTTATATAGGTATACGTCATCATTTAAAAAATCGTCACGAATACATTTTTCTCATACACGTTATTTCGAAACCAATTGGGATTAATTCCGAATACCTAGGTCTAAAAAAAAAATACATGTATAAATTATCCACTATATTCTGCAACAGATGTTCTTCTGCTAACTCTCACAAAAGTTTTACTGGTTACAAGTAAAACTAGTTTAGAACCTGCACCATTACTGTTGCAGCCACATCCTAACCGGCACTCCTAGTAGTATTCTAGGAAAAATTATTCATATTTGTACCGTCATAGTTAACCGCGAACCAATCAATATAAGTTTTCCTTCTAACTACTCTGATAGCTCATTCAGTAGTAGTTATATTTCATAACCTGTAAGTCGTGGGTTCGATTCTTACTACACAACATTTTATTGATAACACCGAAGTTAAAAGTCATGTTTTATGTCAATACGCCGTATACTCTTGCAATCAGGAGAGCGTCTTGTTCGTCCCATTACGGATACAAAACAAAAAAAACATTTTTTTTAATTAAAAATTATAAAACATGGCAGTATAATGTTATACACCTCACATCGTTGCTTAAAATCAGTGGAAGACGTATTCCGAACGGAAATGGGTACGCGGTTGTAGACCGCGGGCCCAAGAATGTATACCCACCGACTTGACGAGACGGGGCGACGTCGTTACTAGTTGGGTTTTTTTTTTGTTACAGCGAATATATATATGTATTATATATTCCACAAACATAAATGTTTGTTCACTATCTAGATGTGAATGTATTTACAAAAAACAAGATTATAAGTATTATGTATACCTATCACTTATCTGGTTCCTATCCCACAGGCTTTGCTATTCAAAGTCCTGTGTATCGCTAGAATGGTTATAAAATAAATAAATAAATATCGTAGGACATTACACACAACGCCATTTGACCCCAAAGAAAGCAAAGCTTGTACTATGAAATTCAGTTGACTGATAGAATACTTAAATACTTTTTTTGTTGTAAATACATACTTATAATAAATACAGGACACCCAGACACAGAACAAACATTTGTTTGTCCCACAAAGTTTGTCCTGGGTGGGAATCGAACCCACGCCTTTCAGCTCTTGAAGCAGACATACTACCAATGAACCAACAGGACTGTTATGGTAATGGTTAATGGTTATGACAGTACCTACTTTTACAATTTTGAAATAAAAAAAATGGAATTTTGTACGGAGATTTATTTAGCTACTTACCAGTGAAACAATTTCGCTATAAACAGTGACTATACATATAATTATACCTTGACAGTTATTTTTAATACAAAGTGTGTAGTGTAGTTACACAATCAATATTGTTAATATGAAATCGATAGGACGTGATAGAAATCAATATTACTATTATGATTGATACGATCTACATTACACGTACACATTATTTATGAATCAACTTCATTATTTTAAGGCTGAAGGTAAACCAATACTCTACGCCAGGGCTGTCTATGCCAGATACGATGCCGGGCTAATACAAATTGTTAAATACATTGGCGGGCCGCAGAAACAAATACTTTTTTTTAAATTTGAAATACAGATGTCATTACTATATTGACATGCATAATTTTTATTTTTGCACTAGCTTAATGACCGGTACCTACTTCGTTTTTGGTGCAATAGAGCTCTAGAGTATGTTGCCCTCGCATATGTACATTTAAACCTCATTCCAAGTATTACGATAATTAAAAAACAGCTAAATAAATTGATCTATTCTAAGTATTTCATACATTTATTTGAGATTACAAATACACACACATATACACACATTTAAATAGCGCAAACTTTGCTTAGTTTGGAACCAGATGGCGTTGTGTGTAATGTCCTGCGATATGTATTTATTTAGATTCCAAAAAAATAAAATGATGTTCTTTCTACCAAATAAATTTAGTTTAGTTTAAAAACACGATACGGGCCACACAAACAAACATTTAACCGCTGGATGAATGCGGTCCACGGGCCGTGCTTTAAACAGCCCTGTTCTACACAGTGTAACCTACATTTAGACTACTGTAAAAATAATATTATGCGACACCTGTTCCCTTGGCAAGTTACGTGATATTTCCAATTAAAGCTTTTCACATTCTAGCGACATAAGACACGAATTATGCAATAATGTATTACAGATAATTAGTAAGGCAGTCTTATTAAATTATTCAACCTTTTGAAAGTAAAAAGCAAGATTATTTATTGGCCGTTTAGTACTGAAAAATAGAATATTTTTTATTAGTTAGATAAAATTTCCACCTAATAGGAAGATAATTAAATCCTTTGCAAAAGAACTCTAGTTGACCTGAACTTTTCGCTGTAAATTAAAAACGAAACATGGAAACAATTGAATAGCGACAGTAAAATGTCATGTTTTTTTTTACTGACGCCACGCAGGTTAAATTTCTATTCAATATGGGCAGTACGGAAAACGTTAACTTCATAATTAAACCTTTTCTATAAAAACAAACGAAGGAGCTGCCGGTAGCCGGGCAGGGCTCAAGCTGCCTGTAGTTAAGACTGCAAAGTGAGGAACCTTCTAACAACGCGAGCTGAGTCAAGGAACACTGCATTTTAGAATTAATAAAACTTATTCTGTTATACCTCACAGCTATTACATTAGTTCATTATACAGTCCAATAGACAGCCCTGTTGGCTCATTGCTAGTATATCTGCCTTAAGAGCTGTTGGGCATGTGATCGATTCCCGTCCAGGACAAACATTTAATGCTATAAACAAAAAATGATTTTTCTGTCTGGGTACTCTGTATATATTATGGGTATGTATTTACAAAGTATTTACGTATTCTATCAGTTATCTCACTTCTATCATACAAGTTTTGCATAGTTTGGGGTCAGATGGTGCTGTGTGTAATGACCTACGAAATTTATATTTGTTTATATATATTTTTTATACAGTACAGGTGTATTGTGCAACCAGTGAAAAGTGCAAAGGTTACAGCTATGTTACACCACTAAACTCAGACCGTTAAGAATTTATCAGCACTCCTTGCAAATAAATAAGTATACGATTCACCAGAGAGGAATGCAGAGACTGATGCTGGGACCGGATTTGGGGCCTACTCTTTTCACAATCGATTTTAATCTTTCTATTTATCTATGTGCATTCTACTAACTCGAAACCAACGAATTCTATCTACATAAAAGATAACTTTAGAACAAAGTGTGAGCATTATAATTATTAATTTTACTAACATTTTTTTTTAATAATGACATATTTTTATACTGTGTTATTAATATTGTATGTTTAATGGTATTTTTTGAATATAATTGCGAAATTTGACTTGTGACTTTGGTGTTAAAATATATATCAATAAAATATATTATCGTTTTGTTAAACGGCCAATCAATCTGCGTGATTGTTATGTAAAACTAGTAATGACATTTTTTTATGATAGGAGCAAAGAAAAAATTTCGTATGGTGTGATAAATTTATTACAAAAATGTTAAGTTATTCTTATTAAATTCATATTTTTTATGGATAAATTAACATGGTGAATATAGGTACCTACACTGCTCTATAATTGGACGCAGTAGTCATTGTACGTAATACATATATAATTCACTACTTTCATAGACTTGGAAATCACTGAGTAATATGATTCTAGCATTAATTATAGAGAATTAAGTAAACTGAGGCGCTGTCATACTACCCATACATTTTCATATCGTTTACGTGCTTTAATAGTACGTAAATCTTGCATATAGATATATTAACTACCGATTGAAGTCGCACAGTTTTCGATCGTACATATATGATAGTAGATCCCTAGCAGGTCCCAGCTCACTCGTTCCCGCGCCTCCTGACCGAAGCATGGCTAACTAAGGTGAACAACCGGCGCACACGTTGTCGTCCTTGGATCCGCGTGCTCCTTTCTAAACAACCTCCGAGGGTTTACACACATCCGGCACCAGAGTTGTAGAAAATTGCGCCCAGTTGTAAAAAGAGCGCTCAACAAAAGGTTACAAAATACATTTTATACGTTTACGTTTACATAATTGTTTTTAAATTTTATTTGTAGGTACTTGTTGAAAAGACTATGTCTAAACTATTACAATTTGTTTTAATATTTAAATGACTTTCCCTGTTTATTCCAAGTTACTTAGCAAGCTACAGATGAGATGTTATGTATTGATACCACTTTGCATTCTGCATTTATAGGGTACTAGTTGCGCCCCGCGGTGTTACCCGCTACATGTTTTCGAGATAAAAAGTTACCTATGTGCTAATCCAGGATTTCAGCTACCTCCATATCAAATTTCATGCATATCCGTTCAGTAGTTTTTGCGTGACAGATACATACATATAAACTTTAAGTATGATTTACATTGGGAAATGTGATGCAAAGTAGTGGGCTTTCATTTTTCAGCCATGTTTTGTTTCACGTAAGAATGTGAAAATCAGTAAAAATATTTCTGGAGGGTTGACAATGCTAGTCACATATTTGTATCTAATTGATTTTTCATGACTGATTTGTCCTATTTGCGTCATTAAATAAATTATTCGCAAACACGTATCTATTACCTATTATATGTATTGTACATATACATAAACATCTTACGATAACCGTTCATCTCAGTGGATGATTTCATGGATTTGGAGTTATAACACCGTAGCTGATATTCATTATCTACTCAAATCTGCTAGAAAAGGGCAATACAGGGCCGAAGATTAAACGCGACGTGACCGTAAATGTAAGCTTGACCGGAACAAATATTTCAAGTTACATATAAGTAAAATTTCTGAACAAAACGTAATGTAAGTAGCACCTAAATATTTACGTTATCAACGCTTCTGGTGTTGCAGATGTTCAAAAGCGGCGGTGAACAATTACCATCAGGTCGACCACCTACTTGTTTATCACTATAAAATAACTTTACAATCACGTTTCATAGAGATTTAGTAAGTTTAAATAAATATCGTAGGTAATTACACACAGCGCCATCTGACCCCAAACTAAGCAAAGCTTGTACTATGGAAGTCAGATAACTGATACAATTATAAAATACTTTTTTTTGTAAATACATACTTAAAATAAATACAGAACACACAGGCACAGAACAAATATTTTGTTTATTTAATAACATTGACTTGATATTTATTTTCTGTTGCAATGAAAAATATTACATTTAGTACCTATGTAGAAAAAATATTTACTTGCAAACTTTGCATGATTTTCTGTTTTTTTTTAAATTTAGTTATTAATGATTAAAAAGCAAATGGTGAAAGGTATTCCATTGGTAAATAATTGGTATGAAGGTAGTAAATAATTTAATTGAACGGGATTATTTTTCCGCGGTCGCCTTGACTCGTCGACTTAGCTTATTTTCTATTATACTTACCGGTTGTCTCGTAACAAGTCACGGCTGGCAACCCTGACCGCAGGTTGCTCTGCGTATGTACTCAGATAATTCACATGCCAGTGGTAAACTGTAACCTGAGAGCCATGTGGTGACCAGTTGTGCATACGCGTGTCAGCGCGTAGTAAACGTGACTGGGAAATCTACATTACAATGAATTTTAACCTAGAACTATTCAAAAGAGTCAGGGCTACTATTTGTGTTAAAGTTGTATCCACTTAAAATGTTCTATTTTTATTTAAAAGTAAATAGAATGTTACATAGGTGCCTATATAATTTAAGAGTCCAAATGTCATGTCTTTTAAATAATAATTGTAACATCTTTGTTTCATTTATGCGGGATTACTCAAATAAATTAGATCAAAGTTTCGAGTCTTTATACGACAAGATAAAAGAAAATGCAGTAGAACATTAGCTAGGTATAATAACTCCATTAAATCACTCGCTTGCTAAAAACTTTTCATAATATACTTCTGTAACGACCATTCCTTTCGACTTTTTATTTATAGAGCTGCAAACTTTCGCGAAATTTTATAAATAACTGTCTAGAATCTCGCGTATATATATTACGACTGCGCAGGGCAGAATTTCTTGCCAAATGCAATTAACCATTTATTTGCCACATATGAAAACTTTAACGCTGTTATTTTTTAACGCATAGACATTTTTTTTTGTTTAGCATCACACTTTTTACAGGTCTCAGTCTCAACCACAGTCAAACTCACACAAAGTAAGTCAGGGTCAAAATTTGACAGATTACCTGCCTGCCGATGGTGCTTCATGCATCCATCCATCCAAACTTTCACATTTATAATATTAGTAGGATACTCATCTCGGGTGGTAGCCGAATGCATAAAAACCGCTGTTAAACCCAGCAATCCTGACAAAATATTACCTATTTAAAGTTTAAAAATCCGGCTGGAAAATGTGTTGCTTCGCTACGTCCACCCCGCTATTACAAACCGGAAGAGTGGCCGACCCGGGCGATGTCACCTGTTTCATTAGTGCTAACACCCTGTTAGAGTCGTAATTAAATCTTAACTGCACGCTTAATTACATTATCGCTTATATATAGATACTTATGTTAGCAGAATCTGTCTCAGATATTATAAGGGCAAATTATACTGTCATATTTTTTTTCCTACAACTCCGTAAACGTTTACTTTGAAATCGTGCTGGGGTGGTTATTTTCGAAAGGTTCCATAACCCACCATACTTTGGTCCAACAATTTTTAATTCTAAATAACAAACCATGCGTGGATTCGATTCCCATCTAGGACAAATGTTTGACGAGAATTTGTGTCTTAGGTGTTTATCAGTTATCTAGTTGGTCTCGTAGTAAAATGTTTGCTTAGCTTGAGGCTATATTGATTATTTATTTAAACGTCCGAGCATGTTCTACCTCTACTATAACTCTACTTTTTTCCAGAACAAGCAATAGTAAATTCTTACAGTAAAAAATGTTAACGATCCAACACCGACAAAGTCACGGCCAAAGGCTAGATATTTCATAAATGTTGAATTAAACAAACCCGACTGTTCGCGTGCCGACGCGGTCGCCAGACCGTGGAGACTACAAAGCATGCTGGTATTGTACACTCGGATGCCACTATGAGAACCTACGAGTAAAAATATAAAAACCGGACAAGTGAGAGACAAAAGTGAATCTGATTCACTTTTGTCTCTCTTTGTAATTTCATGTGTTCACTTTCGTGAACAGAAAAATAGAAGTGTCTACAATTTATTACTACAACAATGGATATAAAAAATTATCAAAATGAATAATAGAATATAACTTCACGTGTTCACTTTCGTAAATGGAAAAATGGAAGTTTCTAGAATTTAATTACCTACTAGATACGACAAAGGATATTATAAATTACTAAAATGTATAGTAGAATGTTTTCACGTGTTCACTTTCGTAAATGATAAAATAGAATATGTATAAAGCTATGCCACAATTTGAGTCTTCAAAAAAAACGTAACCGTCGAGTTCACTAAACCAAAAACAATGGGACAAACTTAACCGACTTAACGGTGACTTGTGTTTAGTTTCATTTGTGAGGAACTGCCATTTACTTCATGAAAACAATGGACATAATAGAAATTGATACCCGTAGTTACATTATTTTTTAAATACTGGAAAAACGTTAGAGTTAGAGTGTCTACTTATGGTACATTGCTTGATTGATTACAAAACGGCATCAAGAAAAACATGCAAGGTTAACTTGTTGAATAAAATAAATAGATAGTCCATCACTAAACGGTGGTCCTAAAGTTTGAAATAGCAAATACTCGTATTCTTTTGTTTAGACAAATTGTTGTAGCGAAGCTGAACGATATAACAAAATGGTAACCATCATAGTTATTTGTTATTTCAATGTCGCGGTTATGAGTGCAGACAGAAACGTGTTTCATAACTTTCAATGCCGTGGGGTATAGCGAGGAGATTTCCTTGCTGCATTATTTTGTAGCGATGATAGCTCAGTGGTAAGCGCGGTAGGTTCGCATGCCGAAGGGCGTGGGTTCAAAACCCCAACAATGAGCTTGAGCTGCCGGTGAAGGAAAACATCGTGAGGAAACCATAGCATGGTGATAGGGTACTTACTAGTACTCGACTGGCTTGCTACCACCCTCAAGTTGAAAATCTGCCGCCAGGCATCTAACGGTGTGTTCCGGCAGCCTCACTTGAGAGCCAGCTCCATTTCAGGCTAGGTGTGCTTTACCATCTTCGACCACGCCTACACTTAACATCAGGTGAGCTGTGGTCAAACACCTAGCTTGTCAACAATAATAAAAAAAAAAATTGGCTATAGTTTTTATTTTTACCCACGACGGAACGAAGGCGGTATATGCGTTTGGGGTGAGAGGAGTTTTGTTTGTCACCGAGTTACGTTTGCAATAAAAATAGAAATAAAAAACTAAGTATGTATCTAACACCTAAAATTTTGGTAGGTATAGAGATTATTCTTGGAAACTGGCGGGAACGCGGAACAATTATATCACTGCGTGTTCTTTTTCCATACTTGAGTTTTACGGCTATTCTTTTTGAAAATGGTGGAATTATAAGCAATAGCGGTCAAGTGTTATTATGCAAAAAAAATGTTATTTTCTAGTTGTTTGTCAAAACTCTGTAGAAACTTCTAGTAGGTACAGACACTTTTTTTTTAATTCGAGGGCAGAAACTTGTTATCTACTCGTAAGCCCAGGGGGAGGACATATGACCATCTCCCGATGGTCATATGTGCCTCCCCAGATCTTTGTTACTAAGACAATATCCGTTAAAACCATAAATAATATTATAAGATATTAAAGATTTTACACAAAAATGGTAGTTATAGCGATGATGGTGGGTAAGTGCGTTTGTATTTCATAGGAAATTGCCTATTCACTTAGAAGATCTCATTCATTCGATTATTATATACTATAATAGTAACTAATATTTATGTAGTCATTTTAGCAGTCACTTTGTCATAACAATAGCACTAGTAAAGGCAGTTAAAAGCCTTGCAACGCGGCGACTTTGCATTATTTATAAAGATTGCAAATAAAACATGGAATTGACTAAAAGACAGGGCTATCAATAAGGTCATAAATTAGTTATAGGTTAGAGAACATAGGATAACATAACGTTTCTATAAGTCATCAATGAAATCGTCGCTTCAAGCTGTAGTGTAAATAGACGTCAGAAAGATTGAGCTTAGCTGGGCGTGAACTAACCCTTCCAAATACAATGTATTTAGATCCCACGCTACTTTATCCACACAATCTCAAGGCATGTGACCACTATATGACATATGGGGTAATCAAAACTATGGGGAGAAATTAGTTGTTGCTCATACAAATTGTTCTCAGCCGTTACGTAGCACTGCTTGTTTTTAAGCTTAACAACAATTTTATTTTCTTGTATTGTTTATTGTTGTATTCTTAGTCATATCATATAGCCATGAATTCTATTCACCTAGAATATAACTTCAAAACAAACACATGTTTACAAAACGGCTAACCAATCTGCGTTATTATTTTGAGGATGGCTTTGTAATTAGTGAATATTTTTTTTAAACAAAATCACTGATTTTAATAATATTAAATATTCGATTACACTAATATTATAAAGGCGAAAGTTTGCGAGTGTGTCTGTTACTTCTGACCAAACCACCAATTTTGATGAAATTTAGTTTGGAGATAGCTGACACACTGGATTAAAACACAAGACTTTTTATCCCGAAAATTGTAGGTTTCACGTGGGTAACGCGGGTAACACCGCGGGGCGTAGCTAGTTACACAATAAATCCTTAATACAGGCTAGGTGTGCATTACCATATACGAACACACCGTCACTTGTTGAGTTGAGCTGAGGTCAAACACCTAGTTTGTTAACCATAAAAAACATTCTAGTTCATTTAAAATCAATTTCATCAATTTCTAATGAAAGTTCATATAATTAACAATAATATAAATATTTACTAAATTAACAAAAGTATTTAAGAAATCATACTTACATCGTCAATTATAAATGCTAAAGCGTTTTTATTTTATTTAGCGTTTTTTTTTCCTTCACTTAACATCAGGTGAGCTGTGGTCAAACAAGTAGCCTGTCAACCATAAAAAAAAAAAAAAAAAAAAACAAGGTATTAATTACTCAGTAAAAACATAATTAAAAGATTTAGAGTTAAAGATTGTTACTCACGCACGGTTCTTGTAGAATAATCACTGCGGGTGAAACCGAAAATATCTGCTAGTATAACGTAACAATATCTCAAAAACTCTTTTTTTAATATAATTTTTAGTTCTGTAATGCTAAATCTTTAAAGAAATACCTATTTGAGCTATATTTTGATCATTATCAAACACATTTGACATTTTGAAAAATGACCTGATCCATCTGGCAACTTAAATTCCTTTTGAGGTTGTACAAGTCGGTATAACTGCATACGTGAACCAGTTCCCAAACGTATATGTATAAGCTGTCTGGTATGTTAATGCCTTCGCTAAAACCCACATCATTATAAACTCTACAGGTATACCTGCTATGACCATAGTTAATATAACACTTACACATGTCTTTATACAAAAAAATACAGTAAATCGGGCTATGTTATAGTAGGTACATGTACTTGCATTTTATAGTACTATAGACAGCCCTGTTGATTCATTGGTAGAGTGTCTGCTTCAAGAGCTAAAGGGCGTGGGTTCGATCCCACCCAGAACAAACTTGGTGATACTTTGTTTTGTGTCTGGGTGTACTGTATGTTTCATAAGTATATACTTACAACAAAAAAAAGTATTTAAGTATTCTATCAGTTATCTGACTTCCATAGTACAAGCTTTGCTTAGTTTGGGGTCAGATGGCGATGTGTGTAATGTCCTGCGATATTTATTTTTTATTGGATGGCGCTGCTTACTGTTAGAGTTTTTTTTAACTTTACGTTAACCACAACGTTTTTTTTTATTATTGACAGGCTAGGTGTTTGACCGTAGCTCACCTGATATTTAGTGACGGTGTAGTAGAAGGTAAAACACACCTAGCCTGGAATTGACTAGCCTATTTGTAGTGAAGTGTCAAATAAGTGTTAAGTTTGTAGTTTCGCTCGAAAGCAACTTAATTAAAGTTTAACTAATTGACTGTTCTGTTAGCTCATTTGGTAGAATATCTGCTTCAAGAGCTATAGGGCGTGGGTTCTATGACACTCCAGGACAAATTTTTATGTGACGATAAATATTTGTTCTACGTCTGGGATGTTCTGTATATAGGTATAAATAATTACGTACATTACTTTTCGTAAATACATAATATGTATTTACGAAAAAAATATAAGTATTCTATCAGTTATCTGGTTTCCATAGTGCAAGCTTTGTGAAGTATAATTATGTCCTACGATATTTATTTACATACCTACTTATTATTTAGGAAAAAAAACACTTGTCCGTCTTGTACCATCCTAAAATAAGTTTTTAATTTATGATCAATAGCACAATGAATTATAAAATGCGAACGTTTGCTTGTGGGTGGGTGGGTGTATGTAGATTTGATATCCTAACAAAAGTTATAAATACGAATGTGAGTTTGTTTATTTCGCTTTCATGCCACTGACCGAAAATTTTGCATTTACTTTGTCAGGGGTACAGAAAAAACATAGAATACTTTTCATCCAGAAAAAAAATACACTTCCCGGCGTCGACGGATAAAAAACTCTACATTAACGCAAACGAAGCTAGTAGATATTGTATATATTATGACGGTTACCACATAAAAACGAAATAAAACGGCCAAGTGCGAGTCGGACTCGCGCAGGAAGGGTTCCTACCGTTATCTATAAAAACGGCAAAAAGTTGTATGGAACCGCTTTTAAATTTATTTTATTCTGTTTTTTAGTATTTGTTGTTATAGCGACCTGGTGACAGGCGGAATGACAGACAGACAGACGGACGGACAGTGGAGTCGGCCGCTTTGGGTACGGAACCCTAAAAATCGCTTACACGGGCAATTTTTTCAGTAATTATATGATTTATTACCCAAAAACAGTACCCGGAAATTAAAGCACAGTTTGATCCAATCGTTTACAATATTTTGATTATGTCTTTTTTTTATCAAACGGAACCCTAAATACCATAATAATATCTATGTATCTAGTAGGTATCTACCTAAACAACCCACACATAATCTCATCCGATGATTAACCAGGCAGGTATTCTGTATCATAATAATCTAATAAGTTTAATAATATTCGCTTGTTATAACAGTATCTGCTTACTTACCACTGAAAAAGGCTTATATACCTATATACAAGTATTTCTACGTTAGATTAACATTAATTAGTTTATTTATCCATGGTGTTACATCAAACTATATTTACTTAATTATTTTTGCATGGCTTTTCTGTAATGTTTAATGACAACGTGGTCGAAGATGGTTAACACACCTAACCTGAAATGGCTCTCAAGTAAGGCTGACACTGACGCGTGCATCAAAAATGGGTCAGATAATAAGTTTTCGTAATAAACGCAGTAGATACATTATGACCTACTTGGCAAGTCGCCTCGTAAGATAATTATAATTAGTACCTACTCTATCAGTAGCTCCTTATGCGCTACTTTGGTGTGGGTTCAATGTCTGGGCATTCTGTATCTATTATAAGCACCTTTTTATTTACAAAAACAAAGTAAATAAATATAATATAAGTTATCTGCTTTGCTTAGTTTGGGGCTAGATTGGCGCTGTGTTAAATGGTCTATGATATTTATTTCTATTTTTTTTTTGTTTTGTTTATTTCTACTACCATGGGGATAACTGGTAGAAAGTTATTTTGGCATTAAGTTCTCCTATTGAACATGTTATTTAATTGTTAGTGTATAAAATTAAACATACAAACTTTTGTGTTTTCTTTAGCAGTGATAATGGTAACTTGACACAATTTCGTAATCATTATCTCTTGAATTTTATTGATTCATTTTAATTTTACTGTTGTGATAAACTGATAGTTTAATGACAAAATATTTAACGCTTCCGCTATAAATATAAGGACCACCAATGGTCAGGAAATAATATTGAAATAAAAAATACTGAGTTTGTTAATTAAGCCCAATAAGCACCTATTTACAGAAATAACGGCGCTAAAAATGGTTAGTAGGTATAAATATATGAGTTTACAAAAATCGCATTGAACCCGATTAAAAATAGAAAACATATTCTGTTATTCAACAATCCCACTAATATTATAAATGTAAAAGTTTGGACGGATGTTTGTTACTCTTTCACGCAAAAACTACTGAACAGATTTAGATGAAATTTAGTATGGAGGTAGCTGAAACCCTGGATTAACATGTTGTAGCGGGTAACACCGCAGAGTAGTGTTCTATATTTCTAAAGTATCGTTTCTCACAGAAGTATCGTCATCACAGTGAGTCTATCATAGTGCAGGCCTGCATATAGGCCTCGCCCAGAACACACGGCTTAGCTTGTGATCTTCAATATTCGCTTTCAGCTACCGTCAGCTGACCTATGTTCATACATAATTACATTGTCTCTCCATTGAATATAAGACGATTCGTGGTCTCCACTCTAGAACACGTCTATCCCAGTGGTTGTCGGTTCTGCGACTTTTTTTTTAATAACAGATAGGCTTACGTTTGCCCGCCATCTCACTGATGTTAAGTGATGATGTGGTCTAAGATGGAGCACGCTTACCTAGAAGATACTGATTTACTCTTGACTTGAAGACAACCAGATTGTGTCCATCGGGGAACACCCACTCAGGTAGCGTATTCTAGTCTAGCACTGGTCGCACAATGAACGTGGAAGGAAATCGCTTCGTTCATGTTTTTGGAACGTCGACCAGAAACGATGTCGCTTTTTCAAGCTTCTGCCTGTCCGATAGAATAATGGACAAGAGGAAATCAGACCATGTAATTCTGAAGCACACTCTCCGAAATGAATCCGATAAAAAACCAATAAATTAGCAACTTAGCGACAATGTTCTAGGCTTTGTTATTTAGCTACTGATATTAGCAGCCAACGGGCACCAGTGCTAATACCTTGAGCTATATCATTGATTAAGATCCGTATATTAACTTAATTTAACTATTTACTCGTAGGGGCGTCCCTAAACCCCCACCATAACCACCTTATAACAATTGGAGCAGATTAGCGCCGTGGGGCCTCTTTAATCTCTTCTATCGTTTGGATTTCACGTGACACTTCAAGACTTTTATTGTTATTTTGAAAGCAGCATTTTGTTTTATAGAACCACTCCTATCTTATGATAATTAACAGCGTATGTCTCTTCGAAAGCCGCTTAATAGTAAGTAGACATTGTTACTGGTATCTTTTTTTTTTGGCAACAAGAAATTATAAATATTTTTATGTTACCGACTATCTTTAATTTATTGAATTAGGATGAGAGTTCGATTTTGAATGTTTATGTAATTCAAATTTGATGTCATGTTTCACCACATTTTATCACTTTCTCACACTCGTACACGTAATTCGGCACTTTATGAATAAAAAACTACTATTTTATACATAAACCGTCGTAAAAGTCGTATAAGTTTTAGAAAATAATATAATTTGACGACACGACCAATCTGCGTTTCCGCCATTGATTCTCTTACTACTACTTTCGAATCTGTTTACCCTGAAATAAAACTTGAATCTATATAACTCCACGTTACGCGTAAACTATTGCATGTTTAACATTTTACATTTAACTATTTAAAAATAATTAATTAACATAACATGAGATGGTTTCAAAACATGAAAAAATATGTCTGTCTTTTTACAAAATAGTAAAAATAATTTTACATGCAACTAATGATTGAGTATTTATTAACATAGCTATGGAATTCGAGAGCTCGCGCTACTCTCTTTACTTTTTAATGCACGACTCGAAACCAAAAAACCACACTAATTAAGTAATAACAAGTACAAGTAAATACAATGTGTTAAATTGTTTAGAACGTGTACTCATTAGTAAACCAATTATTTCAGTAGGTATTAATAATTCTGGCGTAGTTTGTAAACGTTATGTTTATGGAGCGTTAAATTTAACAGCATTTTAAGCGCATAATGACATACAAGAGTATATAGTTACCATAGAAGGCTTGTAGGTAAAATAGACATTGTTGCCAGACGTCAAATTAGATGATAAGATCAAGCACGTCAGACATAGTCTGTTCAATGACAGAGTCGTGAGAGAAGAAAGTTGTTGTCACACTGCATACGTTGAATAGTAAAAGACTGAACTATCAAATTGATCGTTAAAAAATTCTTAAGGTGATTTTTAGCCATTTTTGTTTGCGTTTTTATCTACGAAATTAGTTTTTACTTTTTAATTTTTTTCATAAATTCAGAAATTTTGGCGTTTTTTTATACACATAAAAAAAACAGTAGCGTAATCTAAATTGTTTGTGATGTAACATTAAATTGTTTACAATCCAATGATAGTTCTTCCATTTATAGCAAATGATGTTGTTAAACATAAAATAGCTCCAAGATATGCGTGTTATAGATTTCTTATCAACACGTTTCAGTGTAAAATACAAAATTTTAAAGGCTGCCTTTAAAATGTTTATGCGTGAATTCTTATTTAATTGAACTGGCAAAGCAGTAACCACAAAATTAATAAAATAACAAGATGAGAATAACTAAGTAGCAGTAAACACGAAAAGGTTTTATCTCCGCAAAATCATCTAAAGCTCATAATGTAATCATAAAGGAAACAAAAGCTCAGTTTATGATTATACGTAACGCGATCCCTGTCCCTTCCACGAAACATAACACTGTAGAATTCTTAAGTGGCTTATACTAACCGACGGTGATTGTCGTTCACTAATACCATAGCTGTTACGAAAAATTTAACCTCTTTGACGCATACACGTGGAACGTGACCTGAACTCCGTTCAAATATTTGTCCGTAAACAATGCCTCGGTGGGTGTAAAGGCGAATGTACTCTAGAGATAAAGGCGCGTAGATCCCTGGATGCTGAGGTTATGCAACTTCTAGCGCAGCCTGCAGTATCTATCGACCAGCCAAGAAGACACGCCTGCAGTAGAATAGCGTCAAATTTCTCAGCCTACTTAAATCTTTTTGTGGTCATAGCACACGCTTAGTATACCTAATACAATGTAACAAGATATTGTAAATGCTAAAGTAACTCTGCATATTACGTCTATACTAATGCTGATACATTTTGGTATAGATATAGACGGGACTTTGGAGAAGGGCATAGGCTACTTTTTATAGTAAAAATAAAACATATAGGAGGTGAAATAGAAGATGAAAGTTTGTACAGGAAACCAATATTTTCTGAAGTTATTAAGTATAATCTATACTTTTAAGAATAAAAGATTTATGCGTTTTTGACCAATCTTGACTGAATCAGTTTTCGTATTTAAAGTACTGTCTTAAATTTTTAAACTATATATACAAAGAGTAGGTATATCTATCTATACTACACTGATAGATTTTACCAGAGATTTTTATTTTACTTGCATCATATTTAACATGGAAATTGGTGAATCATTTACGAATAAAAAAAGCCACTCGAAATATAAATTCTACACAGACGAAGTAGCGGGCACCAGCATACATGATAAAGATAGAAAAATACTTCAAACTTGATAAATGCTTAATTAAATCTACACTTAAGGTTAAAAATTGATTGATTGAATTTAAGGTCAAGTTAGAAATTGACTTTAAATTTAATAGTAGTCGATCGTTCTTTCGATATGTGGATGGTATATAAAAGAGCTGGGACCTCCGCTGCATTGCAAGCAGCGTTCCTTTCACGATTCGCAATATTCCGCGCAACATTCCAACGGTTAAATGTCGAGGTATCGCTCGAACCTCCAGATCAATAAAACGAAATGGAATCTCCGTCGGAAAATAAAATTAAACTACAATATTGAAATGGTTCAAAAAAGTTTAGAGCGAACCGGAGCATATTCCACAGCAACACAAGCGTAACAAGTTTTTCCAATATCCGCTTTGGAGACCGAGCCGTTACTATGACCGATTAAATGCCCGGGACAAATAGATTTGCAAATACGCTAAATCAATGTTACAGGTAACAATGTTCACGATTTCAAAGTGGATATTTGAAATATGGCGTCCACGTTCTTTGTCATGGTAAGCACGAATTAAGATTGTGATAAGGAGAACTACATTAACAACACGACCACGGGCGCATTCCGCAGCTGAAATATTTATTATATTTGAAACTAAGTCCAAAGCGTTTCTAATCGCTGGACCCGAATTAAAGTTAATCTTTCAAATTCCAACTTTGAAATCGTCCTCACGCGAGCTTGAACGTGGAATTACAACAAGCACAATAAAAGTTGAAAAGGAAGGACTTTTTGTTGTGTTGATCATAGGTCTGTGTGCGGGCGCCGGGCAGTCAACTTGCGGGTGGGCGAGGGGGGTTGGTCCCTCAGCTGTGTACTGCGGAAGTCTCTAGTAATAGTCCGCTTTGGTTTAATAAGGTGATATACCGGTTTACCACAGATCTCAGAAACTATTCTCTATGGGTTTACCGTTTACGACAAAGAACAGTTTCATTGCGATGTTGTATGGGATCTATATTGTACAGGTTTTTGTCATCGATGATGATAGATCAACTGGTTAGCGAGGTCAGCCGAAAGGCATAGGTTCAACCCCCAACAATGAGCTTGAGCTGCCGATGAAGGAAAATGTCGTGAGGAAACCATGACATGGTGGTAGGGTATTTTCTGTTACTCGGCTGGCAATCCTCAAGTTGAAACTGCCGCCAAGCACCTAATGGTGTGTGCCGGCAGCTTCACTTGAGAGCCAGTTTCATTCCAGGCTGTGCGCTTTACCATCTTAGACCACACCATCATATAATATCAGGTGGTCTGTGCTATGGTCAGATTGTCAACCATAAATTAGGATCAAATTGGAGAAACTGCAGTTTTGACTCACATTACCTAGTCATATCAAACAAATTATCAAATCAAATAACAGATAGGTCACATCTCATTTCAATAAATATGATAAGATACAATATTGTAATGCACTCATTTGTTTCTCAGAAATTGAATGCGGTAATACATAGAAAAACGTTAAAGATAGCGAAGTTACAATAACAACAAGTGCATAGCAAACAGACCTTCGTCACCGCTAGCCATTCATGCCACAAAGGTACGGACAAAAAAATCTTGCGAAAGGACTACCTGCTTGAGAAGTCTCAAAAGGCCCCTAAGAGGCCAAATGCGATGTCGATGACACATCGCCCGCCATATTTGATTTGACGACCCAAAAGATTTTAGCGGTTTACCTGGCTCGCTTTTTATTATTTAGCAGCTGATGTTTGACTCACAGTAAACAAGATGCTCAAAATAAATAAGGTTTTACGTACTTAAAATTGTTTGACTTGCTTGTGACATACGTTTAGTAAGCTGGTAAAAATGGATCATTATTAAATTCAGAAGTAAGTGTTTTTATGATTGGGTAGACCACAGCTCATCTGATACGGTGCGGTAGACGATGATAAACCTGAAATGGAAATTGCTCTGAAGTGAGGCTGCCCAAAGTATAAGCCAATTTAATAAATGCACATAGGTAAGCCTAAAATAGTTTATCCATGTAGTTATTTTTTTACACGTTTACTTATAAGGAAAACTGCTATAATTCAAAGACATTATTTTATTCATTAAAGGCGTTCTTGCTTCAGGGCCAAATCTTCATAAAGATTGAGCTCATTTTACTGGAATTCATTTATGCACTTCCGTCTTTGTGAGGTCAACTGGGAAATCGCAGACGCGGGTTACAGCTAATGGATAAATTCCACAGAGATCGCTGCAAAAACTTGGCGTTTTTGCTCCTTTGTCGTGAACCTTGTTTTTATGATTTTCAGGACTAACATTTGTGTGACTAACATCGATGTTTGTTCTGTGTCTGGGCGTACTGTATGTATTATAAGTATGTATTTACAAAAAAAAAAAAAAAAGTATTTAAGTATTCTATCAGTTATCTGTCTTCCATAGCACAAGCTCTGCTTAGTTTGGGGTCAGATGGCGCTGTGTGTAATGTCCTACAAAATTTATTTATTTAGTTATTTATGATGCCCGCCCAATACTGACTTTGGAAATTCATTTCAACTTTTAAATAAATCACATAAATGTACTCAACGATTACTTTTTAAAAGTTAAAAGATCAGTGATTTATTAGGTAAATGTTTCTGAAACGAATATAATTTGTTGTATGTATTCAAGGTTCTGCGTGCTATGTGCCCTGCCCACTGCCACTTCAACTTGCTAATCCGTTGGGCTATGTCGGTAACTTTGGTTCGTCTACGGATCTCCTCATTCCTGATTCGATCTCGTAGGGAAACTCCGAGCATAGCCCTCAGAACTGATGGCCGATGGGGCTGCAAAGTTCTGGAGTGGAGACCACGGACCGGCAAGCGCAGCGTAGGACGTCCACCCACAAGGTGGACAGACGACCTAGTAAAGACCGCAGGAACGCGCTGGATGCGAGCCGCTTCCAACCGGTCTTTATGGAAGTCAATGGGGGAGGCCTATGTCCAGCAGTGGACGTCCTACGGCTGAAATGATGATGATGATGATGATTCAGGGTATTTTGAAATCACACGAAAAAGATGGAAATAATGGCATCAAATTAAATTATACTTAACACTTCTCAGAAGATATCCAGTTGGTAATAACAGAGTATACATTAACCGATTAACCTATCGGCAGATAACAAAAACAAATTCTTTTATATGCACGATTGCAATTCAAATTATTATACAGTATGAAATGAGCAATTTAATCATTGTACTTTTAGTACGCGTTGATGTCTTTCAAAGGAAACTTTCTTGGTCAAATAACTGGGCGAAGAAGTCAACATTTGTATACCAACCAAGGAGTATACTGTTAAGTAAATGCTACAATCGTTAAAATGAACACCTGTTGCCATTACACCTGGCTCCATATTGTATGAGTTTGGGGTGGCGTGTTCCGAAACCAGTGTTTATCTTCGACATAAATATTTATACCTCGCGGCACGAGATGCGATGCTTTTTGAATGCATGTTCTCTTATTCTCATATCTTTGAAATGTTGTATTCTTAATATTTTTGTTATATACATGCAATCGGCTACAAGCTATCAACTCGATTGTAAAACTAGTCAAGCAACTGTACTATGACATCCGGTTTGCCGTACCTTATTCGCTGGCATCAAATCCTCTCCAACTTTCCCAGAAATGTTCGTGTCATTTAACTTAATATTGTTAAAATAACGCACATTTAAGTTGCAGCACCACTGTTCACTTCACTACACAAACTTGTTGAGTTTTTTTTTAATATAAAACTATTTAACACTTCTCACATTAATGAAAATGACATTTTTACAAAGTTTTAGATGTGATTTATGTTATGTTTTATTTCGTTAGTGTTATCTGCGACGATTTTATTTTTGAATTCCGCTATGCACTAAGGCGCAAGCAGTCGTCCGCCGTACACTGTCGCCGAGAAATAACGTACTAGCGTCTCTCAGAGGATCGAGTGGGAGGAGGGATGTGCGACAGACATACTCGTTATCTGCAAGCTAAAGCGAGACAGCAACAAACGTCATTGCCAGCACGTTAAAAACCTGCCAAGTACAACCGTCCTCTCTAAACTAATAAACAACGCTAGGCAAAGGTTTTTAACCTGCTTTTGAATCTATCCAGGTAATACTGGTTTTACCTGCGTGCCGATAAGGTAATTCAAATTCCTGTAGAGTGACAAAGACGGAGGCTTTTGAGGTACCTACATATACTCGTTTGTATCATTTGTATGTAAGGGTTACGTGGTTTAAAAGAAAATGGTAATAAATTAAATTTGAATACAGACTTCGTTAACGGTCGCAGGCTTTGGGCGAGACGTACAACTGTTTGTAAGCAAACTGGTTCCGAAGAACTATTCGAGAGTAGTATCGAATTTCAGTCTCCAAGAAAATAATGTTTAAGGTTCTACTGAACATGTGAACTCTTTTCACCGAATAATGTAAATCACATTGAAATTAAAACGGCAATAGTTTGTAATTTTTTCAAATTGTAAATTTTTAAAAATTACTAACTATTTCGGATATGGATAAAATTTGGTATGGAGGTAGCTGAGACCCTGGATTATGAAATAGGCTACTATTATCCCGAAAACTTGTAGCGGGTAACACCGCGGAGCGCAGCTAGTCAAGTATAAAATTAGACGCTCTGAGATTTATAGTGAAGACATAATAGGAATGGTTGTAAGCGCTGACTAGAACTGAAACATTTTGGGCTAAGTAGCGTGAATTTGGAGACACCAGCAGGGACTAAGGTTACGGCGAAAGATGGTAAAACATTTTGCATTTTGTTTTGCTTGGTGGTATGATATTTTATCGTATTCGGCAGGCTAGCTACCACCCTCAAGTCGCAAATCTGCCGCCAAGTATCTAACGGTGTGTTCCGGCAGCCTCACTTGCGAGCCAGTTCCATTCCAGGCTAGGTGTACTTTACCATCTTCAACAATACCGTTACTTAACATCAGGTGAGCTGTAACAAACACCTACCTTGTTAACCATAAAAAAGAACTAAATCGGTTTAAATTTAGGGAGTACTGATGTAATAGGTGCATTTTAATCAGTAAATGTCGTGAATTGGTTTCTTCTAGGCAAGTGTGCTTCATCGTCGACCTCATTTACTTTATTTTAATGTAAAAGTAATGACACAGACGAAACGCTCTTGATAGTGAGAGACAACGCTTGTCCATGACCATTGCATTGTTACCCAGAACTTTAATAACAGCACAGGTCATCGCTGCTTTGGCACTCATTACTTTCAGACTTTCGATGGTCAGTCTGGTACGAAATAACACAAAAGTAGGTTTAGGGCTCAGTGATAATTTAAGAAGCAAACTTTCGCGTTTCACTATAACAAAGTAAACGATTCAATAAAACTGACCCAGGTATTTATGGTACGCTACAATAATTATCATACCAGAAGTAGGCTAAATAACTTTCTAATAACAAATTACACAACCAATGTTAATTACGAAAATAACCAACAAAAATGTGAACCACGAAATCCGTTAATTCAATGAGCACTTTGGGCAAAAAATGTTGAGTAAGCGGTATCGCTATCTACACTTAACTTCAGCTGATTTTTTTAGATATTAATTCCCTTGTAAAGAGGACGAAAAAACTCTAAATTGAATAAATAATAGTAAAAAATGTATTAATTTCGATATCACACAGTATTTTCGCAACTAGGTACATTAGACGTGCTCCATCGATCGCCGTGTTACACTTTTCGCAAATACAATTATATTGATGCTGCTACTGTTAGTCGTTTATTTATGTACATATTCTCTTAAAAAACTATTTAATATTTTTTTTATGCGTAGGTATAAATATAAATAAAATAAATAAATATCGTAGGACATTACACACAGCGCCATCTGACCCCAAACTAAGCAGAGCTTGTACTATGGGAGTCAGATAACCGATAGAATACTTAAATATTTTTTTTGTTGTAAATACATACTTATAATACATACAGTACACACAGAACAAACATTTGGTTTTATATCACAAAATGCTTGTCCTGGGTAGGAATCGAACCCACGCCCCACAGCTCTTGAAGCAGACATATATATTAGTGTATTTTTAGTAATTTCAGCTAATCTATATAGTTATATATTAGGATATAATTGATTGATTCAGGTGTTACTTTGCGAGTTCATTTTGAGTGTTTACGATAGATATATATTTAGTTTATTGTAATCCTCATCAACTGTTGTAACCGAAACATCTGTTAAGCGGAAATAAACTAAATATGTATATGCCTTAAACACTCAATTGAGACTACCTAAACATATTGTTAAGTATTTGGCTGCAAATTTTCAATTTGATAGTGGTAAATAGTACTAGAAAGTACACTATAGTGTACTTTCGATATTATACGATGATTTTCACGATGATTTTTCTTCACCGGCAACTCAAACCCATTTTTAAGATATCGCCCACGCCCATAATAAATAAAAAGAAGTATTTTTAAATTCTAACAGAACGGAAACTGAAACTTGGCAGTGCATTTAAAATCTTTGGCACTGCTTACCGTCCCATTCTCGATTTAGAAGGAAAAAACTGCCTACTTGTCTATTTGCCTTTTTTATCGACGGCACAAAGAAAAGGCTTCTCTTTTCACTTTTACCAATTAACTTGTTGTTGCACGATCGGCCACTGAAAGCGCTTTGTTTCCAAAAACAAGTGAAAATCGACTCTATAAACCCGACACACTTTCGACACACCTGCTTTGAATTTTTATTATACCTACTTAAACTGTGTCTTAGGGCATTTTAGTGGCATGCAGGTACTAAAAATACTCACACGCGAGACACACCCATGTGCGTCCTTCTCAAAAGGCTCTAAAATTAAAGGTATGGTATTCGTCGTATTTACACGGATGTACACGATTTTATCTAAAACTCCTTGGTTGATTTTGAAAACCGCTTCGCTATTGTAATCAACATACCATACTAAAACTACTACATTTTATTTTAAAATACTAGTGTTTTAATAAGTGTAATTTTAGGTGATATTGAAAGAACGATCTCTCGTATACAGGTTGTTAAATTTTCATGACAATGCACCCATGAAAATTTAAAAAATCACCAAATAAAGATAGTTTGTTTATTTTTTTTTTGTGTTTTGTACAGAAAAAAAAATACTCTACCACCATGCTATGGTTTCCTCTCAAGGTTTTTTTTCTCCGGCATCTCAAGCTCATTGCTGTGGTTTGAATCTTCCTTCCTAAACCCTTCTAAAACCTTCGGCGTGTGAACCGACCGCAATAAGCTATCATTGCTACAGGTAAAACTACAGAAGAGTTTTTTTTTTAATGTAAAGTTATGAGACCAGCGATACGCTCTCCTGATGTTAGTATAAGTATAGATAATGCATGCCCATGATGCCATTGCACAAATTTGAGTTTTTAATTTGAGTCTTGACGATGGTTAGCGTCAACAACCCAGTGCATTTCAAGAGTAGGTATTAACAGTTGGTCCTTAGATGAGCTAACATCACAGTGACCCGTGAAACCACTTGAATAACAGTTATAATAAGGTCGGCAGCGTGAATTCACATTGTTTTACTACTTTTACGAAAATAGAGTTATGCCCAGTGTGTTCTCGATTTCCGTTTAATAGACGACTCGATTGATTGATAGCTACGACCGGTAAAGACGATTTTATTTCAGTTCAAGCTTTTCGATTTCGATGCCAACTTTTTGTCATTGATTGCTTCATAATTGTCGCATCAAAAATTCGTATGACAAAAATATGTTTTCTGTGCTAGATTAAAAACATTCTCACCAATTATATTAGTGAAAATAAAACAAATATGTTTGTTATATCGATGAATAAAAGCTACCTATATAATTATGTCCATTCTCAAGACGTTTATGTTTACAAGATAACGCGTATTAAACCTAACGTGACCAGACGTCCTATTTTGAACGGGACTGTCCCTTTTTCCACTGCTCTGTCCCAATGTCCCGATGAAGAAAACTTTGGGACGCCAAATTGTCCCGTTTTCAGTTACAGAAAGGTAACTACTGATATCATTAATATAAAAGATAATTAAGGTCTTCTCTAACCACATAAAAAAATTACGAAAGTGACCTAATTTAGCAAAAAGTGACAGATTGGAAATATCTAATACACATTTCGTAAGAAACTAGTTGCTTGGAAGTGTATACAACATTTCCACGCTAACAATCTGAATTATGGAAACTTTAGCATTTTTATATTGTCTGCCTAAAACAAACGCAATCGTAGAACAAGTATTCTGTTTGATGATTAAATTGTAGACATCTGAAAAACCTCAATTGCAGATATCAAAACCATATTGATAACGAAAGAGAAAATTATAACAGTTAATTGATTGATTCAGGCTATGACATTTTGTGGTATATACAAATTGTTTGTTCTGTGTCTGGGTGTCCTGTATTTATTATAAGTATGTATTTACACAAAAAAAGTATTCAAGTATTCTTTCAGTTATCTGACTTCCATAGCACAAGCTTTGCTTAGTTTGGGGTCAGATGGCGCTGTGTGTATGGCCTATGATATTTATTTATTTATTTAGGCGTTATTTTGCGGTAGTTTAATTTGTCTGTGTGTTCATGTTAAGCGGAAATAAACTAAATATATACCTAGAACATTCAATTATTCGAGTGTCGCTACAAATTTGAAAGTGTCCCGTTTTGAGCATAAATTTAAATAGTCACGTTAATTAAACTGAAAGGAGGTCATTAAAAAACTAATCAAACATCAGAAACTAATAATTGTGAACAACTTTTGCCTGAAATCGTGAAAAACAAATCAGTTGCTCCATACAATCGATGGATTAAGGGTCAACGAGTTCTCTGTGGAACAACTGTGGTTTTATTTTCACAATTTCAGTTTTGTGTCCAAAGTAAAATTTGACCATGATCATGAGAGCAAAGACCCCCTTTTGACTGAGTATACCCCACGCTTATAGCCTTGTTTACACTAATGTTAAAAAGGCGAAAGTTTTTGTGTGTTTGTAACTTCTTCACGCTCAAACGGCTGGATCAATTTTGATGAAATTTGGTATGGAGGTAGCTGAAACCTTGGATTAACACATTACTTTTTACCCCAAAAAAAATGAACTGATAACGCGGGAACAACGGTAATACCGCGGGACGCAGCTAGTTTGTTTACATATCAACGGTGACCATCTACTTTGAAATGTGTGGAATTTTGAAAAGTGAAATCTAGGAAAGAAAAAATCTATACCAAATGGTTAATATTCAGTATTCGAAAACTTTTGTTGTTTGTAGTGTATTTCCTGTTGGGCTGTACCTACTCGTACTTTATGCTTAGCATTCAGCTTACATAAACATTTTTGAACTGTACGAGTTTAATTTACATTGTACTGTTGTAGTGGTTGCTAGAAATGGTAAATTTAATCTCACAACAAACTTGCAAAAGTGGAATATTGTATTAACCTACCTATGTTCCGGTAGCAATCCAATTTCTATTTTCATAATATTGGGAAGGCTTTGGCTTGACCGCGAAGCTTTGTTTCTAGATGTCTATTATGGCTGTTGTTCAAAGGTCAAACATGCTGGAAAAATTCTCGTTTGTTTGATTACCGTCTTGTTTTTTTTTTGACGACGCACTTTGTCATACTGTCCCCTGTCAATGTGAAGTTTGTCAAACTAACATATGTCAATCTTACATCTGTCAATCTGACATCCATCAATCCGATGTCTGTCAATCTGACAATCTGTTAATCCGTCAATGTATGAATTAGCTTTCAAATGAAATACAACTGGATCAGTGCATTTATTAAACAAAATAAAAAATACCTTAAATTATACTATTTACAAAATGTACCTATACAAAAAAAACTTAGTCTAAAAAACCGTCAGAGGAGGGATATGTGGCCAGAATGCTGGCAACATTGCCACGCTGGATGGCAATGCTTAGTTTTTGACCAAAGTAGATACCAGCATTCTGGTCACCTGAAGCCTCCGCTAGACGCTTGGCCAGGTCCCGATACAGTTCGAGAGCGGCCGGCCCTCACGGACCTAAAGTTTCAACCCCAAACGGCACAAAAAGATACATTCTATCCAAATAACTACAACTGTTATAAAAAGTATTATATATTATTATGTTAATCCAGGTAATAAGCTACGTGCATGCCAAATTTCATCAGAGTCCGTTCAGCCATTTTTGCGTGATTGAGTAACAAATATCCTAACATATAAACATGTTTATAATATTAGTTTGTACATATCACGAGAACTGCAACAGGAAAAAAATACCTAGACACGGCTAGCAATATAAACGTAGAAATCACCAGTGGCCCTGTTTACACGATGAATCCTAATGACCCTACATGGAACAGTGTGCACGAATGCAGTAGCTACTATGCCAATTACAAACCCATCCTCGTTCCGTTTGTAGGTTACGAGACATGTCGATCAATTTGACTGTTTTGCTTTATGTTTTGTTTTTTAACTGCCTTGCTCTTTTGGTAGAATATCTACTTCAAGAGCTTATAGTAAGAGATATAGTAGGGCGTGGGTTTGATTCCTATCGTTACAAGCGTGACGAATAAATAATTAATGTTAATGTTCGTTATGTGTCTATCCAACTTCCTACTAATTTTATACATGTGAATCATGTTTGTATGCTTGGATGTTTATTACTCAATCACGCAAAAATGGCTGAATGGATTTGGATGAAATTCGGCACACACATAGCTTATTACCTAGATTAACGTATAAATACTTTTTACAACAGTTGTATTTAATTTGAAAGCTTATTTATAAAGTTGAACAGTGTATATTGTAGCTGTTACCCGCGACTTCGTCTGCATGGAATTTAACAAAAGAAAAGTTTGTTCAGTTTGTAGGATTTTTGGAAAATTTATAATTCTGTATTCCTCGTAAATAAATACCTTAATCATTTTAACCTAACATTTTCCAGTATGAAAAGCATTCTATATCATAATCTAGGTAATAAAATTTCATTCAAACGTGTTCAGCCGTTTTTGCGTGATTGAGTAACAAACATCCATCCATCCTCACAAACTTTCACATTTATAATAATACTAGCTGCGCTTTGCAGTGTTACCTGCTGTGCCCGCGTGAACATTACATTCTTTCGGTATAAAAAGTAGTATGTGTTAATCCAGGATGTCAGCTACCTCCATCCAAATTTCATCAAAATTGGTCCAGCTGATAGAGCGTGAAGAAGTAACAAACACACTGATAGTAGAATTAAAGGTACCTACTTATTTTAGATTTCTTTTAATTGCAAATAACTCCACTAGACGATCGCCGGTCGATCGATCGGACGAAGCCAGTGGCAGCAAGTAGTTTCTCTAATAAAATACATGCCTGCATCATACCAACTACGTATGTAGGTTATCAATCTATCAATGTAGTTTTAAAATGCCTTGTTAAGAACTTTGTAAGTAAAAGGGTAGTTCTCGCGTTTCGTGCATATTGGAAAAATTTGCGAGAAAAAAATAGAATTAATTTTTTTCAGTGCGAATGCATAGCTACTTGAAAAATAAACTAGCTATATGAGTATCACTAAATTATACGCATAATTGGCAAAGATATGAGCTTTTTAATTTTTTTCGTAGGTATGGTAATGCGGAAATAAATTTGGTAATGATTTTAGGGACAATGCTATTGATAAAATGCAGAATATAAATAAAAAAATAATTTAAATTCGTTTTTCTTTTAATAATAATTAAATAATTACTTAAATTAAATATTTAATATTAAAATCACATAATAGTTGCAATCAATACAACAAAAAAGTGTAACAAAACAACTTTCAAAGTACTATTTATAGGATATGGAAACCTACGTCCTAGAAATAATCAAACTACATTATTAATTACTCAGTCTCAAAAGTTAAGATCACAGGCTCAAGTATGAAGAACTTATCAAAGATAAAAATTAGTAGGAACTTTAATCATAGTCTCAAATTAGTATTATGAAAAAAAAAAGGTAATATATTCTAAACTCAATAGCTTACAATATATTATCATTAGAAGAATCACTACAATAATAATTTATATTCTCCTTCGCTTGTATTATCACATTCTGTTTATCTTCACATTCATCCTTTCCTTGCTTACAGTCTGCTTTGCTATGTAGTAAATCTACATCTGAAGAGCCATCGAAAAAGTTTACTACTGTCCTCTTTACTAGTCTTCTAATCATCATATCACCAGAAACTAAATGTTCAAAGTCTGTTTGATATTCTGTTATATTCAGTTTCGGTTTTTTGTTAATAAAAGCCTTATTAGACCAGTGTAGTTTTATATCTGAAATAACTGTAATAGCTTTATTTGGATTGACATTACTTGTCGAAACCTTAAATGTTTGGTTTTACATTGACATCCAAGCTTGAAGGCTGTGGTTGTTGAGCCTGGTGTGGTATGTTACAGGGTTCTACATATTCATTTGCTATATCTCTAAATAAGCTTCCTGTAGTATTTAATTCTAAAATGTCATCTTCTACCTGAATAGTACTACTGCCCAGGACAGGCCCTGGCAGGTTGATAAATCCAAGATGGTATCCGTGGGAGCATATTTCTCCATTTTCACAGAAGAAGCAGCTAAGTTTTCTAAAAGTCATGGGACTATTATATGACCATAGAACTTGATGTACTGACATCGTTCCACGAAACGGCTGCACCTCCGATGGAATTTCTTTTTTCTTAACATCATGTTCTGAGACATAAAGCAACTTGATGTTTTTGACTTTGCTTCCAACATATGTCCAAATTTCTTCAAGGCTGCCAATATATTTACCAAGCTTCACAATTTGATCAGCAGTCTTCTTAAAAAAAAAAATATACACGTATACTATGAACAAGTAAAATATGTTATTACTAATCTTCATTACCATCATTTTATGATCATTACCATTTTCCAAACAGCTGATGGTAAATTATGGTAATGAAAGGAATTGTAATGATATTTTAGCACTTTTTTAAGAAACGTGCCTTTAATAACTGTAAAGTTTTAAGCATTAAGATCAAAAAACTACATAAATTCACAAGTTATCATGTTAACATCCACCGTACAAAAAAAACCAATACTCTTTATCTTAAAATATCACTAATGGTAATGAAAAAAAAACTTACCACGCCTAATAATCTCGTCTTCGTCGTTGTTTTGTCAACAAACTGCGACACATCCGCCCTGTTCTCTATTCGCTGGTCGACCAGGTGAGGATCGCGCAAAAGGTAAAGGGGGCAGGGAACACCACTAGCGCGTCCGTACAGGTTATTTTTTTACTTCAAGTTCAGTTGATGGTAATGTTTATTTTTTTTGGTCAAACTTAATTCATCACAGCAAGTGTAAATAACAATCGTAAACGATTTTTTATTTACATTTTTTTATTGCATAATTGTTATTTTATACATACCAAAACAACAATACACACTAATACGCCAACTTTTTGTGTTATTTGCTTACAACTACTAAAAATCGATTTCTGACCAGTGATGGGAATGATTTTTGGGCATATATTTTATTTATATCTTTTTTTCAAAGTACCTGGTATTATTCCTTTCCAGTGGCAGATATACACATACAACATATCTATAATATAAAAAATATTTAGTGACTTAGGCTTATTTAGTTTAGCTTTTATTCTTGCTGACATGTGTTTTGCACGAAACGATAGAAACACCCAAAACCTTATTTTCAAAGGGAACTAAATTGTTAGCAAGTCTGCCGTGCTGGCTAATTTTAGACCCAAGTCTAGACTGATACTTTAAATTGTTAATCGGATTTTCGAACTAAAGTTTACAGTGAGATTGTGTTCACTTTGAAAATGGTGGCATTGAAAGCTGTGAAAAGTTGCCGTACATTTTCGTCTACTCGGACGACGATTAGTAAACTCATGATTATCATAATGAGAGAGATTGTAACATGGAGTGCGTACCACACATCTATTAACAAGACGCAGATAATTTTTATCATTTATTACTGTTTATTTATTTGTTTTATATTTTTATTATTATTTATTTATTCATTTTATTATTATTTTGTTTTCAAATTAAATTCTTGACATTTGTTTTGATTCATCATCAACAACCTAGCATAGTGCACTGCTAGGCATAGGTCTGTCCCAGGACAATCATTGCCAGCTGTGTTACGTATATCGTCACTCCATCTAGTCTCAGGGCGACAAATACAGTGTCGGACGACACTATATTTGCCGATATTTCAATTATTTGATATTTAATTTAAGTTAGCACATATAAGGGATGACAAATTGAAATAAATAAACAATTGCATTTTTTTTATTTCAAAAACAACGCGGCAAATTTTAATTCTGCATCAGACATATCTACTTGTCCAGCACTGCTACTTCTGCTTGCTAAAACTAAATTCAAACTAATACATTTAGGAGATTTTTTTAGAGAAAAATATTCTAGTCAGTATAGGTATTTCAAATTACCTTTATAAGTACATATCTCAAAGATTTTCGCTATGACGGTATTTACTTATTTGCCTAGCTACATCTACGCTACATAACATCAGATCAGATTTATAATTACTTAAGGCAAAATAATTGTCTCACATTGCCTAGGTTCTGAGGGGTTGAACCAGACGCAGACCGCCGAGCGGCGTAAGGGGTCTAGCCAGCTTAGCCACCCGCGCGCGCGTCCAGTTACTAGATAGCATTCTATGTAGTGGCAAGTGCCGATGCTGATTTATAATATCAAAGTAGGCTGCGTTGGTTGATACCTTTTCTTTATGGTCGACAGGCTAGGTGTTTGATCACTTTCCAATTATAAATTCCTACTTCCCACTTCCCACTTCCCAAGTCCCACTTCCCACTTCTAAATTCCCAATGCCCACTTCCCATTTATAAATTCCCACTTCCCACTTCCCACTTCCCAAGTCCCACTTCCCACTTCTAAATTCCCAATGCCCACTTCCCACTTTCCAATTACCCATGCCCAATTCCCACTTTTCAATTCCCTTTCCCTAAACTCCCACTTCCCAATTCGTACTCCCCAATTCCCACTTCCAACTTCCCACTTCCCACTTCCCAATTCCCAATTCCCACGTCCAATTCCCAATGCCCACTGCCCACTTTCCAATTCCCACTTCCCAATGCCCACTTGCCAATACCCACTTCCCAATGCTCACTTCCCAATGCCCACTTCCCAATGCCCACTGCCCACTTTCCAATTCCCACTTCCTAAGTCCCACTTCCCACTTCTCAATTCCCAATGCCCACTTCCCATCTTCCCAACTTCCACTTCCCAATTCCCACTTTCCAATTCCCAATTCCCAATTCCCACTTTCTAATTCCAAACTCCCACTTCCCACTTCCCCATTCCCAATTCCCAATTCCCAATGCCCACTTCCCACTTTCTAATTCACAACTCCCACTTCCCACTACTCCATTCCCAATGCCCACTTCCCAACATCCCAACTTCCCCTTCCCGCTTCCCACTTCCCAAGTCCCACTTACCACTTCCCAATTCCCACTTCCCACTTTCCAATTCCCACTTCCCACTTTCCAATTCCCAATGCCCACTTCGTACTCCCCAATTCCCACTTCCAACTTCCCACTTTCCAATTCCCAACTCCCACTTCCCACTTCCCACTTCCCAATTCCCACTTCCCACTTCCCAAACGCAATGAAGAAAAGTTGTTTTTAACATACGTTATTCGGTCGATGGGTATCTATTTCAGTGAATTCAGTGAAACTGTCGCGGCTCCGATTCGTTGACACATCCAGCGTCGGTCGCTGACGACAACGTCCGGTTGGACGTGACACCGAATTTTACTTTCTCTACCAAAACTTACGTAATAATAGACCAACATCGGTAAAAATTTGATTAACCAAATTAAAAAATAATTAACGACAATCAATTACTGTTGAACCATTTAACAAATAAATTCAGTTATTATATTGTTTAGTTTGTCAGTTTATTTAAAATAGTTAATCTATTTAAATAGGTTTTTTTACTACCCTCTTAGCTCATTACGGTAGAATAAATATAATTGTATTGTATTTTTATAATAAATGTATTTTTTGACTAGCACCATCGCATTAGGGAACCCCTGTAAGGATGGTGTGAAATGATGTAAATAAATAATATCTGGTTGGGTATTCTGTATGTAGATAGATAAATAGATAGATATAACTCTTTATTGTGCACATAATAAATAGAAAAGAGTACAGAGAGCAAAAAACCTTATTAACTAGTGCCACAAGTGGTGGCCTAAGACAAGCACGTTTTTACAAAAAAAGGGCTTTAGTATTTTAGCCTAATTCTCATAGTACAAGCTTTGCTTAGTATGGGGCTAGATGGCGCTATCTGAAATGTCCTACGATATGTTTTTATTTTCGAATTTGACAGTTGTTGTTTGTACCTACAACGTTTTAAGTTACTATTTACAGAATTTGAGTTTCGTATAAAAGTTGCGTCTATGGCAAGCCACAGAATGTGCCCCACAGAGCGTCTAGACTTTTCATTACGCCACAAAACAGCCATACGTATGACGCAGGCAAGTTATCGTCGGTATACTACAACTACATATATGTATTCATTCTCTATACTATAGAGTATCTATTACTCTATACCATGTAGTACTCTGTACTATAGAGTCTATAGTATCTACACGACCATCTTAGGTACTGAGACTAGAAGATAATACTAATTTGCGATAATGATGTAGTAACGTACCTACTCTAACCTTAATATGTACCAATAGAATATGATAAAAAGTAGCTTGCATTTATTCCTGCCAAGAGCACAGTCCCATTTTATATTTTTGGTTCGATGATAGCTCAGTGGTTAGCGCGGTCTGTTCACACGCCAAAGGGCGTGGGTGCAAACGCAACAACGAGCTTGAGCTGCCGGTAAAGGAAAACATTGCGAGGAAATCATAGAATGGTGAATATTTTCTGGTAGGTACTCGGCTTGCTAGCTACCACCCTCATGGTGAAAAACTGCCGCCAGGCACCTTACTGGGTGTAGGCAGCCTCACTTGAGAGTCAGTTCCATTCCATGTTAGGTGTGCTTTACCATCAGCGACGACACCGTCACTTATACAAAATGCGTTTTTTTATTGTTTAAGGAGGAAATAAATCTTGCAAATTAACATGCTAGAACCTCAGAAATAGGTGGCAAATCTCTTTAGTAAGTAGTCTAGTTAGGTACCACCTCGGTACCAGATATTCTGACGCTAACCAATACATCTGAAGGATGTTGTAGCTAGTGAAAGCTAGCAGAGCTTATGAGACTAACCACCAAATCCCTCTTAGTAATGAGTGCCAACGCAACGATGACTTTTTGTTACTATGTAGTGTAAAAAGTTCTGGGATCCGCTACGATGGTATTGGTTATATCTTTTACCAGCAGGAAGAATTATTCAGATCGTTTCATTAGTTTCGGAACATATTCAATACAAACAAAAACCAAATCTTTCCTCACTATAATTAGTGTAGATACAAAAACATTGTATGCTGCTGTTTCTACATTATTTTATATACTTCGTTAGATGTAGTAAGTTTTAAGCATTTCGAATTTAGTTACGTTATGATAAATTAGTACCTAGCTAAATTACTTGGGAGCATCAAATGGCACCACGAATATTCAGTGGCTAAGTTCAGTAGTTTATCATTAATTTCCCACCTTAATGGCATGGAAATAGCTACCTAAGAACGAACGAACTTCGGGTTCGTGTTGCCATTAAGACAGACACGCTCAGTCTGTGGGTCGCATCGCATGTTATGCTGAACCTAAGGGTCGCATATGTTTTGTCAATATCTCTTTTCACGATAAATATGATATCGGTAACTCTAGTGTTTATTAAGATATGATGGAGAATTGTTTGTGCATACGACTCTTTAAAAAACTAAATTGCCTCAATCACTTTAGTAATAAAGTGAAACATCTGAAATTGATTACTAAGGAGATCTACTACCGAGTATTTGTGATATTTAAACAGTCATATCTTTGCCACCTAATATTATTTATACCAAATCTAAAAAAACGAAATGACAAAGACAGATTAAGAAATTAATTATAACTGAAGATTATCTAAAAAAACGTACATGCCCTAGTTATGAACGGCCACAAAATCTATCTTACTTGGTAATTGAGAAGAAGTTGGTAACAATTTGAACTACCCAAATAACTAATCCCAAGAAAAAACTTCTTTGAGCATGGCTGCAACACATCACATCCGCCTGCGAATGTGGTAAATCAACGCTAATAGAAGTGAAAATGGCATAACTTTGCAGGTTTATAGGAAAGTTGTTTTAACTGTAAGCATTGATTTCTATTTACAAGTGAAAATATCCCTTTTACAAATTCCACCTGTTCTAGATACATTATTTTCGTCTATTGAAACATAATTGACACGACGAAGCGAAGTTCTCCGGACTAAGTTTATAAGAAACTAACAATATAATCTATATAAATATGTCCATATATATGATCGTGTATATGACTATATGACTTCGACTGCGGCTCAGACTTGTTCATCTTAATATTTTATCAAAATGTCTATACTTGATCCTTCAATTCACAAAGTACGATACCATAAACAAAACCGGTAATAAATCGGATGCAGTAAGTAAACCTTTTACTTGAAGTAATGGTCGTCTATATTTAAGTACAAAGGTTTCTTTGCAGCCATTTGGAAAGGCAATTAGAGTCACAATTATCACACTACATCTATCGGGTTTCCTTACAAATGGGTTTTGACTTGTTGCTACAAATAGACATTAGACGTAGGTAAGTCTTGCTTTACGGGCTCTTGATTTTCTATTTACGAAATAGAAATTTTGTTAGTTTTCATATTACTGAGTAGAATTCTTAACTTGCTAACTTTGTTCGAGGTCTAAAAGCGTTCAGAGACTTATAGTTTTCTGAAATCATTGTCAGCAAACTCCATGGTCCTTCAAGTTTGAGTACCATATTGAAATATTTAACATTTGACATATTATTTAATTGACATTTTGTTACATTGGCATTTTTACAATTATATGATTTTTGTTTTAATTTTTATGCAATCAAAATTTGTGGGATTCTAATGTAATTAGCTTGACCGTTTCTTTATCTCAATAAGTACAATTTAATTTGACATTTTAAATGTAATTTTTAAATATAAATGGAAAAATAAAGTATTTGTAGCTGTGTCATCGTGAATTATACGCATACAAATACATTAATTTGGCATCAATTCCATATAACCATACGCGCGTGATGTGAACGCATAATTCGCTTACACAAGCAAAATTGTAGGACCATGAAATCTTCACTCAACTTCTACGCTACGTTACGAAAATTAGTACTTACCATTCCCATAGATGCACCAGGCAGTCGAACATGACACAACCATGTTCAGTACTCATGCAGGAAGCTGCTGCTGGTGCAGCCGCCATCTTGAATCCGTGAAGCCCCACTGATACTCGGTTGAAGATTCGGCCGGAAATTTCGAAACCGTAATCTCTGGAAAGAGAAAAGTGCCAATTAGTTTGATAGGGTCGTGAATGAAAGGAAAGTGAGATTATAAAGTAATGATAGCCTTCTCACAAATCAAATTAAGGTAAGTAGCTATTGTCGTATTAACTCAACAAATATGAAGCGTCCGATCAAAAATATTAATTCTTTCATTTGGCAACTTCTACAGCCAAGCTGGTGACACTGTATGTAATAGAGTAACAATAAATGAGAAGTGTTTTTTTTAAGTAATGCAGTAGGTACTTGCTTTAATTGTTGTATAGTTTTGTAGCGATCATAGCTCAGTGTTTAGCGCGGTCGGTTCACACGCTGAAGGGCGTGGGTCAAACTCCTACAATGAGCTTGAGCTGCTGTTGAAGGAAAACATCGTTTTCTAGTACTCGGATGGCTAGCTACCACCCTCAAGTTGAAAATCTGCCGCCAATGTGATCCGGCAGCCTCTCTTGAGATGCAGTTCCATGCTATGCTCGGTGTGCTTTACCATCTTCGACCACACCGTCACTTAACATCAGGTGAGCTGTGAACAAATTTAGTTTGTTTACAAATGGTTTACCATTAAAAAAATATAGATGTTAGGCCGACTAGTAGACGCCTGTCAATTGTTATTTTTTTTATGATACCTAAATTGTAGCGGCTTGTAGGACTTCATGCACCCATTATAGTTAATACAACTACAGGGTTATATGGTACGGTAGTTCTAAGCCAAGGGTCGTTCTACGTTTACTACGAAGCCAACACAAAAATCACGAAAAAGAAATTAGCTGTACTATACATTTTATGGATGGCTGCCATATTTAATGGCAGGCTCAATATATTACTTTACCAATTAAAAAAGTCAAGTTGACGAATGTCAAGTTGAGCAACGTGACATATTTGTAATTATTTATTTTTTTAAGCTCTTTTAGTTTTTTAAGAAGTGATTTTGACATGATTATTTTATGATATACAGCTATTTGAAATTATTAAATGACAATAAAATTAGTATTATAAAAGAAGAACGTACCTAAATCTATTCTTAAATGCCAAAGTAAACGTTGCTTAAACTTGCATTGTATACTTTTTATTTACATAAAAATTACAGATTAAATTGGTTTCGGTTTTGATGTCAATTAAAAGGGCTGGTGAAATGAAGGTACGCAATTTCACTTCACTTTAAGAGAACGTAAAACTATTTAAAAAATCTTGGTAAGTACAGCAGACTGGCTCGGAACCAGATTCCGCTACGAACTCGGCAATTTTCCATTTCTATAATTCCATCACTTTGCGCAACCACAGAAATTGTTCTGAAATGCCTGGAGTCAAGGAATTGTTTGCGGTAATATAACGGCGTGTAGAACTTTTGGAATGGTGTTTATACAGACTGAGTATTACTCTTTACACAGGGCTATAAGCTTCAAGGGTATTAACCTGAAAGGGTTCATTATGTAAAAATCAGGTGTTTTATAACAAGGCCTGGTTGTTGATTTCCGAGTTTTGCCCACAACCAAAGTTGTTCATAATAATATTAATATTTTTAAACATATACATTTATATAAAACACAAATTTCGGAAAATAATTATACGTATATAGCGACATGACTTTTCCGCGTTCCCGCCAAAAACGAACTTTTCTTTTATTGCAGCAAATAAAAATATATTGTTATGTCAATTCACAAAATCACATAAATCGCTACTTGTCACTGAAGCGCATAGAATCTACCAAAGGACAAGATTAGGCACACATTTTTTTTGCCCAAAGAAAATCCTTGATGGATACCGTCAGCCCTGGGGCTGGATTTGGTAATTTTTTTTTTTTTTTTTCTTGTTGACAGTCTAGGTGTTTGACCACAGCTCACCTGATGTTAAGTGAAGGCGTGGTCGAAGATGGTAAAGCACACCTAGCCTGGAATGGAACTGGCTCTCAAGTGAGGCTGCCGGAACACACCGTTAGATGCTTGGCGGCAGATTTTCAACTTGAGGGTGGTAGCTAGCCAGCCGAGTACTAGAAAGTACCCTACCACCATGCTATGGTTTCTTCACGATGTTTTCCTTCACCGGCAGCTCAAGCTCATTGCTGGGGTTTGAACCCACGCCCTTCGGCATGCGAACCTACCGCGCTAACCACTGAGCTATCATCGCTACAAAATTCTGTCCTTTTTATTTTTTTAACGCGTATAAGTTCGTGTATTGTCGAAGATGACACATGGAGACTTAGGAGATAGGTACTTATTATCTCTAACCTTAAATAGCTCCAGATTATATAACAAAGAAGCCGACATTCCTTTGCCGTACGTATGATAAACGTAAAGTCAAAACAAAAAGCTATAAAGTACTAAACTAAGTCTGCAGTTAAACTGGAATAAAGTGCGTTCGGTAACGTTATCTATTAAGTACATGTACATATATCAATGGCATAAGCTATGTTAGCTTTCCAAACCAAAACATACAGTAGATACTAAATCCGAAGAGATACCGAGTATCAATAGCCACTGTAATGATAAGATCTAAGACAACGATAAGATCTAAGACAACAATCCAGTACTAATATATAGGTAGCCTCGGCATCATCTACGGTCGTGCTTATCTGCGTAGCTGTTACATGAATCACGTACAAGAAAGCCGATTGTTTGCCATCTGTCTCAGAACAGAAGCAACGCAAAGTGAAGGAAAGCGGTCGATCAATGCCCTTATTCGCTAAGATCATATGAACTCTTTACATCATTTTATATTCGGGTGGAATAGTAGTCTTTAGTCCTATGTCAAATTAAAAAACACGACGAGGTGTGTTAGGAGCTCGTTTTGTTATCAAAGTAAAATTTGTAATAATAAATAAATATCATAGGACTATACACACAGCGCCATCTGGCTCCAACCTAAGCAGAGCTTGTGTGATGGAAGTCAGATAACTGATAGAATATATATAAATACTTTTGTTTTTTTTTTGTAAATACATACTTATAATACATACAGAACACCTAAACACAGAACAAACATTTGTTTATTCACAAAATGTTTGCCCTGAGTGGGAATCGAACCCACGCCCTACAGCTAGATATAATGTACTTAGATATAAAACTTTATAAACTCCATACGCGTTTTCGAGAATCAGGGGGGCAGGTTATGTATTCTATAGCATGCGGTATGGTATTTGCCCACGTCGCTCTTATAACATTCGAATTAAAAATGATGACAGAAAATGTATCGCAGGATATAGCGTCATCATAACACGAGTTTGAACATTAGGAAGCATCGGAAATTAAACTATATAAATCACTGTCGAATTTTCCAAACAGAAGTGTATAAAAAATTACAATTACAGCACTTTGCGTTAGTCTTGTTTAAGCCCACTAGCGACACTGACAAATTTTGGCACATTTTGGTATCCATAACTTGAGGAAAATATTTTCGTAAATTGCCGTGCTAGACCCTCTGAGGCCGCACAGTGAGCTCATATTGCCATTCGAGTTGGGTGATGTTGAAAAAAATACGGGACCGCATTTCATGGACCTTACGGTACGTTAGGGTTGCCAACCCTATATTTAAAAAACTAGGATTTGAAGTTGGACCAGGACAATTCAGTTTAAAAACAGGGCGCGGAAATAATTGCAAAGTAACGCGCAAATTTTAAAAATACATGATCACGTCCCAGGACACTACAAAAACTAGGACATGTCCTGGGAAAACAGGACAGTTGGCAACTCTACGATGAGTACCTACCCTGGACACGATCAGCGCGTGATCGAAGCAACACAGCTAAAAGAGTAGTGAAATAAAGAATTCTATAAATGATTGTAATGATGATGATTTCATGTCGGTTCTATACTGCTACAGACGTTAATACAATGGCCGAAGTAGCGGTTGTCATCAAGCGTCGTGCTCCATTTCTCTTATGTTGACCATCGAGATTTCGCCAAGCTTATTATTACCGATAAACGGCTGTTCTTTGAAATGCTAATATCTCGTGGATTTTTTTAATAAAAGTGCTACTTTATGTATGCAAAAGAATGTAACCTTTGTAGTATTTAAATAATAAAGAAATGAATATTGGAGAACATTTAACACAGCGCCATCTAGCCCTAAACTAAGTAAAGCTTGTACTATGGAAACGAGACAGCTGACAGAATAATTAAATACTTTTTCTTTTGTAAATATACATAGTAGTAATATATTTGAACTCAAAAGATATACATATTATAATTGAAAACAATAGCAGTTCGTAATAGAAATTTAGATAATGGAGTGCCCATTATTACACGAAATCTCTATACAACCTATAGAGAGAGAACCCTTTGTACTCTGAATATTAATATTATAACGACGCTGGAAAGGAAAAAATAACCTATCGATAATTTGGGTCAAAATGAATACGTTATACGGGGTTATAGCTCGAGGTATACTAAGTCGAAATTGGGTAGGTAATAGTACTAATGATCATAAACTGCTTTTACAAACACTACAATTCTGAAACTGTGGCAAAAAATTGTTGTCGTAAAAAAAGTTCAGTCAGCCATGACTAAAAGTATTTAGCAGCTGATGTTTTCTGTCGCGTGTCAAGCCTGAATGTTGTTCATAGTGATAGGGAGGTGATAGGTATAATAAGCGAATATAAAATTTGTTACTTTTTTTTCATTTTTAGATTATTTATAAAAAAAGCATAAACAAAATAAAAAAATACCTTAAATTAATACTGTTTACAAAATTTACACAAAAAACTTAATCTAAAAGTCTGTCAGAGGAGGGATATGTGGCCAGAAAGCTGGCAGCATTCTGGCCAATTTTAACTAATTTTTTTGGAAAAATTGTTACTTAGATCTGGAAAAGCAGAAGGAAGAATAACAGGTTTCCGTTACCGGGCGTAACGGAACTAGAATTGGTTTTTGTCCATAACTTTTCTCTATCGAATACGTTTTTGGATAGTTTTACTATGATAGTTATGTTAGCACCTTTGTAAGAACAAGGGGAATGGTTTATCTGGATATGTATGTATATAGGTATGGATTTAAAATGTTTATATTCAAGTTAGTTTGTACCCTAAGCGACCATTTTCGATTAGCTACCGAATTCTACCTAGGGCGTGTCTCACCCACACGTGGCAGAGTTTTCTGAGTAAAACCCCCCTAAAGAAATAAAATAAATGCTTAGGTACAATTAGGTACATATTTATAGTCAAGCAATCTCAGTAATATTATCTGTGTTGATTTTTTTTTTATGGTTGACAGGCTAAGTGTTTCAACACCGCTCACCTGATGTTAAGTCGAAGATGGTTCACACACCTGGAATGGAGCTGGCCCTCAGCCAGTTCCATTCCAGGCTGAGGCTGGCAAATGAGGCTGCCGGAACACACCGTTAGATGCTTGACGGCAAACTTTCAACTTAAAGTGGTAGCTAGCCATAGACGCCATAGTAATAATTTTTTACAATGTTTTCCTTATCCCAAGCTAATTGTTGGGGTTTGAACCACGGCCTTCGTCATGCGAACAGACCGCGTTAACCACTGAGTTGTCATCATTACAAATTATTGTTTATTCACGCAGTAATGTGTAAATCAATTTGTGTGAAATTCGGAATTAAATCACCTCGTGCCCTCGATAAACGCATTGGCTTTTTATCTTGGAAAACGCGACTCAAACCGCGGGGCACATATTGTATTATATTGTTTATTGATACTCTGAAAGCAATATCGTCTGCTTCAATTAATAACTCCATGAACTAAGGGGTTCCATTCCATTAAGAGCAACAGACAGCTCATTTATCTCCACGGACGTAAAAGCACGATCAAATTTAATATAATCAACTATGAAAAATGCACCCTCACTCTTTGGAGCTAACGCCAATGTACAATTGAACATCCCTTGTTCTGGACCCTGAGCATACATTTATTTATTACTAGCTTTATTAATCCTGGATCTTAGCTACCTCCACACCAAATTTCATCCAAATCCGTTTTGTAGTTTTTGCGTGAAAAAGGAACAAACATAGGTGCATCCATCCATTCAAACTTTCGTATTTATAATACTAACTGTATTATACAATTTATAAATTACAAATTGTATATTAACACTACCAAGATTTTTAACTAATACTACTACAATGTACTTAATAGAACTAAACCTATAATTTGAAAAATATTAAAAAACTGTCTCTATCCATCTAAATTTTTCTAACACACTTTTAACTTTTCACACGTTCTACGATGTTTTACAAGAATGCAGAATTTCAAATAGATAAATCAAATCATTTATTATAAAAACATAACTGTTTGTGGTATAATCAAGTAGGTAATCAGTCATCTAGAAATTCTCACAGCCCTTAACACCTCATCAACGATTTGAAGCTTTGAAACTTACGTCAATGAGAGAGAGTGTAATCGCTTCAGATTTACACTGCAGTACATAGAAAACAGCACATCCCACTAATATTATAAATGTGAAAGTTTAGATGGATGGATGGATATTTGTTACTCTTTCGCGCAAAAACTACCTACTAAACGGATTTGGATGAATTTGGTATGGAGTAAATTGACACCCTGGATTAACACATAGGCTATTTTTTATCCCGAAAACGTGTAGCGGGTAATACCGCGGGGCGCAATTAGGAACACGCCTTTCCAACGGAAAAATTAGTTTGAAGTCCGATAACACCAGAATAGGATGAGGAAACACTATTTTAATGATTATAATTGAGCAATATCGAAAATTATTACTTGGTAACCGATAATGTAGAGTTTCTGATATTGAGTTCTCAATCTACAAAAATAGTCTTATAGTAGTTATTAGGGACAGTCTGAGGCACCTAATTATCGACATTATACTCCAACGCAAATTTAAAAAACTTAACTTATTAATTCAGGGTGTCAGCTACCTCCATAACAAATTTCATCAGAATTGGTCCAGCCGTTTGAGGTTTAAGAAGTAACAAACACACTTACACGCTCACAAACTTTCGCTTTCGTTTTATGTGGAAGAAGATGCGGTTTACGATGGAGCACGCTCGCATAGAAGAAACCGATTCACTCGCAACTTTAAGGTGTACCAGACTGTATATCTATCAGAGAACACCTACTCGGGCAGCAAATTCCATTGTTTAGCGGTTCGTTCAATAAAGGTAAATTCGAACTGTTTCCATAACATGAGCGTGCCAAATTAATAAATAAATAATAAATATCGTAGGACGATAAACACAGCGCCATCTGGCCCCAAACTAAGCAGAGCTTGTGTGATGGAAGTCAGATAACTGATAGAATACATAAATACTTTTTTTTTTGTAAATACATACTTATAATACATACAGAACACCCAGACACAGAACAAACATTTGTTTATTGACAAAATGTTTGCCCTGAGTGGGAATCGAACCCACGCCCTACAGATCTCAAGGCAGATATACTACCAATGAGCCAACGGGGATGTCAAAAAGGCTGTCAAAATTCCATGACAGAATAGTTTCGTTGGTACTGGTATAAGCTTACTACGTATTTTTTGAGTAGGTACTGAATGGTAATAACGTGTACAGTTATCGGATGATCAAGGCGTGTGCTGTGACCAGACGTCTGCAGTGAAAGTGTCCCTACACTACAGTTACTTTACAAACATTGATGACGGCGTAGGGACTACATGATTTACAAAGTTGTCGGAATGTCCATACCTATTTCATATTCAAAGTATTTACATCATATGCGAAGTCATTAAAGCTGATTTTGTTATAAATAATTTTGAAAACCAAACTTCGCTGTGTAATTAATGAGGTTGGTCAATATAGGCGGAGTCATAAAAAACGGATTCTACTATATTACGAACAATATAAGTCCACTCTGCTAGTAAAAAACCGGACAAGTGCGAGTGTGATTCGCGTGTCGAGGGTTCCATACAAACTTGTATGTAATCAGGTCATCCGTCACGATCATTACTACGGAAATCCGCGTAATTTACTTAAACGATACGGCACGTCAGATATAAAGGACAGACTTCATATTGTAATTGAATTGAGAAATTTGTGAACGCAAAATTATTGTTTTATGTTATGCTATATAAGTAAGGATTGATTAGAATGTAGTTATATTTATGTATTTTCCTATGTGCATATATTTTCCTCGTTATTGGCACACCCAGTCTTTTTCTTCCTCTGATCCTTTCCGTCCTAAGGTTGCCTGAAAGAGGGCGCTTTAAGCAATAAGGTCGCCAGTTATTCCCTGTTAAGTTTATTTCTTCTATACTGTATTATTTTTAGTGTGTTCAATAAAGAGTTAATCAATCAATTGATTCCTTTCGGATTTTTCCCTTTATTTGTGCTGGAAATTGAAAATATCCTGCCTTATATGTACCCTAGATTTATTTGGTTAAAACAGACAGACAACGAAATTTTTTTCCGTTTAGAGGTAAACCCTTAAAATGTAAATGCTAGATTAACGTTACAAATGTTATGCTTATCTTTTCGTTGTTTATGAAATAACAAACATGCCTTTGACCTTTTAAAACTTTTTAAAAGGTCAAAGGTCCGACCTAATCAAACGTAAGTAATTTTCATGTAAGTTAAACGAAAACTTTACGATCTCCATAATGTACAAAACTCTACTAAACAAAAACTAAAACTACACATCCCACCCAAATATATTTAATAACACAAACTCTGAGGTTTCAATTAAGAAATCTAAACTTACCAAAAATGCTACTGTCTTTTTCATTCGTTGCAGTCCATTAGACAAAACAACAACAATTAAATAAATTAAGTTAGGTATGTCAACTGTAGCCTTCAAAACCAGGTTTTTTTTATTCACTAGTGTTTGCTGACGGCAGGTTTTCAACTTGAGGGTTATAACTAGCTAGCTCAGTACCTACTGTAAAGTTTCCTCGTCCTTCGCCGGCAGCTCATTGTTAGGATTTGAACCGCGTGAGTTCATCGGCATCTGGACCGAACGCTTTAACAAAACATGTTGTCGCTTGTTATTTCGAAACTATGGTCACCACAAGAAACTTTTCTCTCGCACCCGTCACACTGCCTATCGGTTGTTGTGTCAGTAAACAGCTTTCCATAGCAAAGGGCCGCTCGATGACTTCCACTGTCGCCTATTCTGTGGTAAACGAGTTTTTACGGTAGGTATAAACTTCATTGGGGGAGGTACTATCATTAGTTTGCGCCTCTTTACAGATATTGCACGACACTAAACTATGCACTCAACATTTTTGTTTTACTTACGGCACTCAACTTATAAAACAATTCGTTAGTCCAAAGAACAAAAGCCAAAAAGTCAAGTCAAGATACTAGCGACACGCCCCGGCTTCGCGCGGATGCAATATAGATTCAAATGTGATGCATATGCATATCTTATACATATAAACCTTCCTCTTGAATCACTCTTGATGGAATCTGCATTAAAATCCGTTGCGTAGTTTAAAAGATCTAAGCGAACAGACGGCGGGAAGCGACTTTGTTTTATACTATGTAAAGATAATCTAAGTACCTTCAAGCCGCAGCTGAATCGTTTTCTTCAAAGCAATCGTGTTCCATCGTAAGCAGTATATACTCTTAATATTAGACGGAATCGTGGTCTAAAATAATAAGCCTTTATTAATAAATAAAAAAAATTGGTAATGAGACGAACAAAATACTTTTGTTACAGCTAGAGATAACGCCTCTTGTATTAAAGTCTAGGGCATCACTTCAACAGCGTTCATTACTTTGATAGGTATATTTGCTGATAAAACTCATCAACCCTCTAATTTCATTAACTACAGTAACCTCATAACAGGAACATAGCATCAATAAATAGTTTACACACCACTACATGGTAGTTAAGTATTCTTTTGCACCTACGACCTACGGCTTCCTGCAGTAAGTTATGAATAGGTACTTCTTGCAATTCCTGCAACTACGCACTTCCCTACGCATGTGGAATGCGATAACTTACCCATGCCTTTGAAAGATAGAGAGAGAAATAAACATCTTTAGTATCCGAGAGGGGTTGATTTGTAGCTACCGTCTGCCCCTCTAGGGGACTAGACACAGCAGATTTGGCATTGCGACAGATAAGGGTGCCAAGACTCCACGGTCAATGACACGAGCTGGCTATTCTGGGATGATTCCAGTGTTTTAGTGAGGATGTAACGATCCGGGAAGTGTTCCACGATAAGCACTGTTATTAATTCTGTGGTAGGACCATAATTTAAAGGTAACGGGCGTCGAGAGCTTATCGCTGGTAAATGTTGTGAATTTAAACTGTGTTTAAAAACGAAAACGTTAGTTTCTTAATGTCTAGTTGAAAATTCCTGTTTCGTATTGTACCGAATGGCAAGTACTTTACCTAGTAGAGTTAATAGGTTTATCCCAACTGACATACCGTAGACTAAAACATAGGATATATCTATCTATCTATATCTATACTATTGTAAAGAGGAAAGATTTGATTGTTTGTTTGTATTGAATAGGCTCCGATACTACTGGACCGATTTCAATAATTCTTTCACCGTTGGGAAACTACACTATCCCCGGGTGACATAAGCTACTTTTTATCTCTGTATTCCCACGGGAACGGAAACTACGCGGGTGAACCCGCTTGGCGTCCGCTAGTAAATAATGTAATATAAATTTACAATTTAAAATAAACGACTACCTTTTACGTTAGCGATAGGAAAATACACGAAAACTAAAACGCTCTTATAGGACGTAAACAGGAACCACTCTTTACATGACTGCCCGAAAAACAATGTGTAATATTTACAGGGTTCGTGTCTGTCTGTATTTGATTGTATTTATTCCACCATAAATTTTAAATGCCTTAACAATTGATACATTAAAATACAAATAATCGCATCATATTAACACGTCTTTGATATGTAATGTGTTAGTATATGTTTCTTTACTCATAATAAATAAATAAATAAATATAATAAATAAATATCGTTGGACTATACACACAGCGCCATCTGGCACCAAACTAAGCAGAGCTTGTGTGATGGAAGCCAGATAACTGATAGAATACATGAATACTTTTTTTTTTTTGTAAATACATACTTATAATACATACAGAACACCCAGACACAGAACAAACATTTGTTTATCCACAAAATGTTTGCCCTGAGTGGGAATCGAACCCACGCCCTACAGCTCTCAAGGCAGATATACTACCAATGAGCCAACGGGGCTGTCGGGGTTGTCATATCTGCAAAATTAAGTTATTTTGATAATTAAAGGCAGAGATGTTCGCAATAAAGATTTTTTTTAATTTTTTGGGAGAAAATGAGGTGAAAATCGGAGCCACTACAGCTTTAATTAGTTAGCACAAAAATAAATGCGTAGATTATTGCGAGTTGTCAGAATGTCTCCCGGTAGGTCGATATTTAGTTACTTCTCGGATCAAATCACTATTATGAAAGACGACATTAAAGACTTTAGACCTAACATGTTTTTTTTTTCTTATTGAACAACAAATCCAACCTTAAGAGTAATATTCACTCCCACCACCCTAAGCCTACATCGCAAATGCTATTTATTAACAGCTTTTCCGTTATAACAATCAAAATCCCATTAAGCACGAAATAAACACGACAACGTCGCAATACGTTTATTTGTTTAGAAGCAATTACGAAAACACGATAGATCAAAACCCTAGACAGGCGCTATAGCAACCAATAAACCAAAAACATACAGTTTATAACCCTGGCAATGTAGGTCATCACAACTTGCCAATAATTTAGATCACTTACTTGCCTTCGAAGATTTGACGACGTATGTAGTTTCTTGCAATAATCTTATCACTATTTACAGTTCCTAGTTATATTCACAGTTGATTTACACGTAAAATATCGCTACTAAATATGATATAGGGGTTGTTTTTGATATAAAAGTGGTATTGATTGAGCGGCGCGCGGCCGCGCGTGTCGAGTGCGGAATGAGAGAGCGGACGCCACCCCGGTTGCGCACGTTTTCCGAGTTTCCCCGCCATTTTCCCGCCAACCCGCTGCTACCTTTGCCGACCAACTCATTTGTCATGAAGGAAGTATATCTTAGAGAACTGGAAAGCGTATGCCAGAAAGGGATAGCTAACTTACCTATTTGCTTTTTGTGCTGTGATGTTTATAATGGCTTGTTGCGTTAAATTTTATTTATGAATGTAAATTAGATTCACTAATTCAGCACAGTTCATAACAAAGTCAATTTAAGGCACATTCACTGGAATATCTTTGATAAAAACTCAATCTCTCTCTCTTCGCGGCGAAAAAAATTTTTAAAAATAATTGTTCCTCATACTCTAAGTCTAAGCTAACGGTTAACAACTATTTGACAGCCCTGTCGGTTCATTGGCAGTATGTCTGCTCTAAAACTGAAGGGTGTAGGTTTGATTCCCATCCAGAATAAACATTTTCTGTTATAATTAAATGTTTGCTCTGTGTCTGGATGTTCTGTATTTATTACAAGTAGGTATGTATGTATTTACAAAAAAAGTTTTCTTTGTAACCAGTTTATTTAAATGTTTTATGCCCTGGATTTTGTCTTGTCACTCAAAGTACTGTGTATCGCTGCAATGGTCATGGACAGGCGCTATCTCTCACCATCAGGAAAGCGTCTCGTTCGTCTCATTAGGTACTTTTTACATTAAAACAATTAAGAAATTAGTTTGTGCCTATAAACTATATCAGTAAACAACTATCATGTTAACAAGATTCCTAACAAATGTAAGTACCTACGTGGAAATTTAATTCTTGTTTACGCCAATATAATATATATTTTTATGGTAGACAGGTGAGATTAGCTAGCCAGTCGAGTACCTACAAGAAATTTCCCTATCACCACGCTATGGTTTCCTCACGATGTTTTCCTTCACCGGCAGCTCAAGCTCATTGTTGGAGTTTGAACCCAAGCCCTTCGGCGTGCCAGCCGACAGCGTGTAACTACTGAGCTATCACCGCTACAATTCTTCCTTCAGCTGGCCCCAACCAGGGTTTGGTTAGGAACTTGTTCCCGTCACGCTGTGATGCATGTTTTGTTTAGATATGTGACAAATACTGTGTGTGTCAGTGCCTACTTACCTACTCGTACATAGGCATACTCTGGTTTGCTCAGAGAAATTAGTACGGAATGGGAAATAGATGCGTCAATAAAATGTTATATCTTTGTTTATAATAGTTTATTCGTACTTATATAATTTGTAGTAAGGAACCAATGAAGTTCTATTTCATAATAAATACTGCTGATGAACGGAGCCATTATACGAAATGTAGCCAATTTCCAAGCTCTTTTGTTTAAATAACTACATGCAATATTTTATGTAGGTACCTAAGTGTGTTCATTTTCTTGTATTATGAACTTACCTAGTTTTTGTTTTTAAAAAACCTGTCTATTATATTAGTAATGTTAAAATATTTTTTTTATAAATTTATTGTCAAAAACTTATTGGTCTGGTTATTTAGGTATACCTATATGGAACCTTTATGCATTTGAAATTCGAATACATGCACCAAGGGAGTGCAATCATGCAATGCCAAAAAATATGGTGCGCGACTCGAAATGTTCTTTAGGGTGGGTTAGGGGCTTAGGGCGCCCCTCACCCACCGCTCGCACCAACCGCCATAACCTTTGGCGCCTGCGGAAAACTACATTGCAAACAACGTATCTAATGTAATGAGGTATAATACGAAGTATAGTGAGTTAGAGTACTTTATTACGAGTCGTAAACTACTATTGTTAGCACTTCCTAGATTATTAGCCGTATTTCATATTTTGAAGTGTCTCATAATAAAATTAAATTAAATAACCTTGGCAATTATGCTGCCAGCGTCTTAGGAACCCTACCGCGCGGCAGCGATCTCGGCGTGCCCATTTTACAGTAGTATAGTTTATTTGTTTTGTTTATCTAAATGATTTTGTTTGAATATTTAAATTATTTGTTAAAAACTAATAAAAACTTACAATAACCTTGCTAATGTTTTACGAGAAGTCAAAGGCAAGCAAATTAAGTTATGGTGAGTTCCAATCCCTAGTAAAATAGTGGTATAGTAAAAACATATGAGTTTTTGAACAACACGAAAGTCAAACAAATTCCACAGTATGTAACTTGCCCACACTGGTGTATTAATAAAATTAAATGCCACTTTTATAAGCGTAACCCTACGAAAAACAATGTTTTGAAAAATATTGCAATGTAGGATAAAAAAAATTCATCGTTACCGCCACAAAATTGTTTCGATTGTGATTAAATTAAATATGTTTTCAAACTTTTTTAGCGTTGACGTCATGAAGTAGGCTGAATATATACATGCCCTTGCCATGTAAAACAAAAAAGTATAGCTATTTTTACACATTTGATTAACTTTGACAGGGGGAACGCGGGAAAAGTCATGTCGCTCCGTTGTATTTTTTTCCAAAACTGGTGTTTTGTCGAGTGTTTATGCATAAAAATGGTGGTGTTTTATTCATAAAGTGCCGAATTACAAGCGCGAGTGTGGGAAAATGATATAATGTGGTGAAACATGAGTTTTCGTGTTGCTTCCAAAACTCCATCGAAGCTTTATAATAAAGTTGCCACTACTTTACTAAAGCATGACTGGAATTAACTGACACGAACTGGACTTGACAAAGACGACTTTGACGATAACTATAGCTAAGATACAGCAGAAATAACACTTAAGACAAGGCAGTATGGCTCTATAGCTTTAGCCTGCCCGAAGGGGCAAATTATTAAAAAAAAAAAAAATTAACTTTGACAATTGATATAAAGTTTTTTTTGTTTACCTTGCACCACCGGGCAGGCTATAGCTGTAAAGCCATACTGCCACGTTTCACATTTTCACACAATAATAGGAAACTGAGATAGGAAACAATGTGATGAAATCAGGTTTTTAAGCTTGTAGTATAAAATTAAATAAAGTTACTAGATTGCATAGAATTTGATCTCATTTTCTTTGTGACTTTAAAAGACACTATTATTTCACCTGGCAAAAAATATTAGTTACTGGCAAAGTATATAAAGTGCGAAGTCAAAAAACAGAAGATACGTTCTCTGGTCTTTTTAACTCTATTCTATATTGTATTGTCTATGAAATTATATTCAAATATTTCAAATATCAAATCAAGTAACGGACGTTTGAGTTTTGGCGGGAACGTGGGAAGAGTCGTGTCGCTCCGTTGTATTTTTTTCCAAAACTAGTGTTTTGTCGAGTGTTTATGCATAAAAATGGTGGTGTTTTATTCATAAAGTGCCGAATTACAAGCGCGAGTGTGGGAAAATGATATAATGTGGTGAAACATGAGTTTTCGTGTTGCTTCCAAAACTCCATCGAAGCTTTATAGTAAAGTTGCCACTACTTTACTAAAGCATGACTGGCACGAACTGACACGAACTGGACTTGACTAAGACGACTTTGACGATAACCATAGTTAAGATACAGCAGAAATAACACTGAAGACGAGGCAGTATGGCTTTATAGCTTTAGCCTGCCCGAAAGGGCTAATTAACGAAAAAAAAAAAAAAAAAGTAACGGACGTTTGGAATCAGATAAATATTTAAGTTTTCATTACTATCTGTAAAATCAACCCAGTCTTTTTTATGAGTATTGTAAAGCGGTGTTACTAAACTACACACAATGACTCAAGTTGAAGTTGCTGAATTGGAGAGCAAGATTATGAAACATGATGCATATGGAACCTTGTAATTTTTCGATGCTTTACCTACGTAAAAACAACTATTTTGATTAGCTTTTTCTCACCAGATCAACTTTTTTTCAGGTATAAATGGTCACCGAGAGATTTTGAGCTTGGTGCCAATCTTGGACAAGGGAAATTTGGACACGTAAATGTCGCGCAAGAGAAAAAAACTGGATATCTAGTTGCTATCAAAACACTATTTAAATCGCAGATTGTTAAATCAAAATGTGAGCGACAAGTATTGAGGGAAATTGAAATTCAGTCACATTTAAAGTAAGTTTTTTCGCGTGCCCTTTCATCAGAAACATCTTTTCTAAAGTGGCTCTACAAACAAGAAGTTGAACACAAACAGTGGCTAAGATACTATTTAAGATTGAACATGCTTGCCCAAAAGAAACCAAACTTTTATCAACCCTGTGAATGTATAATATAACTTAGGCAAAGTATGTACTTACACAGGTATTATGGTTATTCAAGATTTAGGGAAGCATTAATGATTTAACTAAATGTTTAACAATTTATTATAAATAAACGTGGGTTGTTTTTAAAAGTTCTTGACAATAACAGGCAACTTAACAAATACCCTTATAAAAACTAGAAATTTTCACATTTCATAAAACAGTTGTATATTTAGCATTGTCAAAGAGTGATTATAATAATAAATAAATAAATTATATATTAGTCACTGGATTACTTACGTAAATAGTGTTTTTTCCTATAATTTAATGATATTATCTTGCATATTTAGCTTAATGTTCCAATAACTATGTTCACAAGCTAACCACGGCTGTTAATTTTGTACATGGTAATATCAAAGTGCAAATCGCATAACTTTGAAAGTTCTATTATAATTCTTGGGACATCCGCAGGGGTCTGCATTTTGTTTTCATTATCTGAAGAGTGTATATGATTTTTTTAAATCGAGAGGCAATGTTAAATACCTCATTAGTATAAGCCTGGGATGGTTCACCATCAAAATGATCTCCCCAAATAGTATAGACACATTCTTACTTGACATGACTAACATGGTTTGACTAAATTGATTCATTCTTTAGGCACCCTAATATACTACGTCTACTAACATGGTTTCATGATGAGAGACGTATCTACTTAGTAGTGGAGTTTGCAGCAGGTGGAGAACTGTATAAGCACCTTACTTCTTCACCAGATGGACGATTCCCTGAAGCAAGAGCTGCTAAATATATTTATCAGGTATGTAGTCTCACCACTAAGCCTAATTCTTTTTATTATCGGGCCAGGATTTTATTGAAGTGAATTGTATTCTATTTTTCTTATTAATTCTTTTTTAATGTAAAAGTAATGAGATGTTCGAGGCGCTCTCCTGATGTTAAGAGATAATGCCTGTCCATGACCATCACAGCGATACACAGAACTTTGAGTAACAAAACAACGCCCAGGGCAGGTTTTGGCACTCATTACTTTGCAACTAGATGGTTAGTCTCAACAGCCCAGTAATTTCGCTAGCTGCAGTACCCTTCAAACCGGAACACAGTCATGTTTGCACACTACTGCTTGGCGGCAGAATATCTGGTACTGCGGTGGTACCTACCTAGACGACCTCCTGCTAAGGAGTTCTACCACCAAGTAAATACAAATACAAATATTTTATTGAGATGAGCGCTCAAATTAATGAGCGCCAAAGCAGTGATGTGAAAACTTGTGTCGTTTCTGTGATAATGTTAATTAATTATCTGCTTCTATCATAAGCATTGCCAAGTCATTCATGATAATAATATGAATTGGCCATTGGTGCATTTCAGGTAGCTGATGCAGTAGAGTACTGCCATCAGCGACACGTCATGCACCGAGACATCAAGCCAGAGAATATTCTAGTAGATATTGACGGAGACCTCAAGCTAGCAGATTTTGGCTGGTCGGTCCATGCTCCTTCAGAGAGGTATGTTTTCACTGCAAAAATCTATATCAGATTTTTTAGATTGTGATGATTATGATCAAAATATTTTTTATATTTTACTATCTCTTACCATCAGAAGAATATTTAGTTCAATATTTTATTTATTCGTAAAAGAAGTGAAAAAAATTACATGTATTTATGATTAATTTATTATATTGATTAAATTTTATAAAGATAATGGTCATAACAATCTAGATGTAATCCTATCATAGAATAGAGGTTTAAATAAAAAGTATAATTATTGTTACTTACAGACGTCGAACTATGTGCGGTACACTGGACTACCTACCACCAGAGATGATCAAGCGCGAAGTTTATGGTACATCTGTTGACCACTGGTGTATTGGAGTATTGTTATATGAATTCCTAGTGGGGAAACCACCATTTGAGAGTGAAGGACAGGACAAAACTTATGAAAGAATCCTCACCTTGGACATGGTCTATCCAAGCCATGTGACTGAAGGAGCAAAAGATCTGATCTCTAAGGTAAACTAGTCCTTTGCGTTTTCACATGTAATACAATACTAGTACAGACAAATCATTTATTTAAAAAAAAATTGGGCACCACAACACTAGTATGTGGACTTTGCCCGTCCAGGTGTGGGTTTATCCCCCACAACTTTTGAAAGACAGGTGTTAGATACAACTATCATATCAGTACCCTCCATGACCTAAGCTCTCCAACAATACCACACACCTCCCTGGGGGGTGCAATTCACATACTTTACAGACCCCAAAAATTATATTAATATAAATTAAAAAATAATTTTCTATTGTTATGCAAGCTCTAGATAGTTCCACTCTCTGTACTTGTTTCGAGACTATGTTGGACAAATCGTTGTAATGAAGTGTCAAAAAAAAAAGCTTTTTGAGTGATTTGACTAAATTTTTGTTTCCTCATGGCATTTCAAAAATGAATGTTACTCTTTAGCCGAATCTGTGGCTTCCAAATCACGTCTATGCTTGTGGCATGGACGTTATTTGTGTGCTGCGTAAATCATCTCTTGATAGACATTAAGTAATCTAATGAAAAAATTAGAAAACTTTATTTATAACTTGTATTGCTAAAATAAACAGTAAGTTCTTCTAGTTGCCTTATTAGTGTCTACTTGTAATAATAGAGATACATACCAAGATCGTGCATATATGGACAGTACTGCAGTTTTCAGTTTTTTTTGTCACATTTTTTTTTGTGACAAAAAAAAAGTGGCTTTGCATCATAACACATTATTTTATTACTTTGTTTTGTTGTGTTGTCAGTGGTGCACTTGATTTTTTTTTATTAATTTGCCCCTTCGGGCAGGCTAAAGCTGTAAAGCCATACTGCCTTGTCTTAAGTGTTATTTCTGCTGTCTCTTAGCTATAGTTATCGTCAAAGTCCAGTCTTAGTCAAGTCCAGTCCGTGTCAGTTAAGCCCAGTCATGCTTTAGTAAATGTTAACGTTAGTAAATGTAAACGTAGTGGCGACTTTACTATAAAGCTTCGATGGAGTTTTGGAAGAAACACGAAAACTCATCTTTCACCACATTATATCATTTTCCCACACTCGCGCCTGTAATTCGGCACTTTATGAACAAAAACAGCACCATTTTTATGCATAAACACTCGACAAAACACTAGTTTTGGAAAAAAATACAACGGAGCGACACAACTCTTCCTGCGTTCCCGCCAAAACTCCTGGTGCACTTGAGTGAAACCATTATAAATTATTTGTTCTATCTATACATATATTACATCATTTTAAATGTATTTTATGTCATACAAGTAACATTCTCATTTAATTTCAAGTATTTTGTGCTGAACTATATATGTATATACCTACTAGGCCACAATTACCTATACCCTTATTAAATTCTTTTGTTTCAGCTACTCAAACATTCAAGCAAGGAGCGCCTTTCCCTAGACTCTGTAAAGAAACACCCATGGGTGCAACAGTTTTACACACCAGATGCCAATTCCGCCTGATATCTACCTTCCTTTTACCACCCATCAATTAGTGAGTACTTCTAACTTGAACTTTAAGCTTCACGTTAAAGCAAATAAAATCAGGTTAGATTTTAATCTTAGAAATTAGTAGTAGTCTCTAGTTTTGTTATATGCATGACCAATTTAATGTTATGTAAATGTAAATATATAATACATGTAATATAATTTTGTATTGAATTAATTAATAGTTTAAATTTATTATTTAATTGGAATAAACTTTATGTTGACTTGACATTGACTAAAATTTTCCTTTTTTTTTTATATAGCATATGATATAACCCATGCGTCTTATTTGGGGGTTTTTGGCGGGACCGCGGGAAGAGTCGTGTCGCTCCGTTGTATTTTTTTCCAAAACTTGTGTTTTGTCGAGTGTTTATACATAAAAATGGTGGTGTTTTATTCATAAAGTGCCGAATTACATGCGTGAGTGTGGGAAAATGATAAACTCCATCGAAGCTTTATAGTAAAGTCGCCACTACTTTACTAAAGCATGACTGGACTTGACTAATACTGGACTTTGACTATAACTAGCTACGAGGACACTTATTAAACTTTTGAAACTTAAAAACATATAAATACTTGACACTGGCAAATGCTAAAACGCCACGCCAAAACCAAAAAAAAAAAAAGCGTCATCATATAAGTTACATCTTTTTATGTCGGATTTTAGTTTTAGATATTGAGTAATATGTATTTTGGATATATAACTATGTAATGAAAACTACTTTTAAGCGGAATTACACTAAATATGTACTTAGAACACTTAAATTAAACTTCCGCAAAGTAACACCTGAATTGATCAATTAAGCGATAGAATATTTATTTGACAACGGCACATATTTGTATACTAGGTGTAGGTACCAACTTATAAAACACAAAAACCTCCAGATATAGAACAACACACTAAAATTACAATAACTTTTTAATGTGTTCATAATAGTCACATTATTTTTATTGTAGTTCAGAAATTGGAAATCGAATTTTTAGAATCTTGGAACTCGCGAGGCAGTCAGCGGCAAATTTGCTATAATGAAGGCTCAATTTAAAAAATAACACAACGAAAATTAGTTTAAAACATTTATCTTATGCTCATTACCATAACTTGATGTTTAATTACATTAACAATATAATCAAAATTACCCGACTGCAACCTTCTCACAGCCAGCACCTTGCCGATGGTGGTGATTGTTGATTTTGATCGTAATGTAGGCAGTGTTGAAAGTTTCATTGATCTCATTAAACAAATCAAGTTACACTTTGAAGAGTTTTGTTTAAAACTAGCTACCCAGGTTTTGCATAGCTGCAATTTATAATGACGACTTGATTACAAAACATTGAATTTCTCTTTCAACTTAATACATACAATAAGTTCAATTACGATATATATACATATTTTATACAAACTTGTAAAAATTTTTTTTTTTTATTGTGAGCATAGTGAAAATGTGAGGAGTCTTAGCTATAATTCCTACAAGATAATCACAAGCTATATCCAAACTTGTTGATCCATCCTAGACCATCCTGTGTGGCACCAAGAGGTTTATATTCAAGTCCTACCCAGTCATCGTACCCGCTTGTAGCGAGATGTTTCAACACGTATTCGTAGTTTATCTCTCCGGGAGTGTTTGGTTCGTTGCGATGTGGCACTTGTGCTATCTGTAATGTACATAGATAAAACAAGATTTTTAGTAAATTAAAGAGTCGCCAACCGAGGGTTCCGTACAAACTAGTAAGTCAGTGATGTTAGACGTACCAGCTTCTTGGTATTCATACTAGGTTTTAGCATCATGTACCATGTAGGTACCAAGGTTACTCGCTCCTGGTACGCAAAAATACCAAGATTTGCCGTAGACTGACAAAAATATACTGAAAATACCTATAATATAACCGACAAATTTTGGAGATGCATATAAAAAACATTCCAATCCAGATTACTTTTAAAAAACTAGCTCCAACCTCAATGAATGAAAATACAAACCTATACTTGATTTAATATATACTAGCGACCCGCCCCGGCTTCGCACGGGTGCAAAATTCGAAAAAAATCAATATGTTTATTTATCAAAATAGGATGCACCACATCACTTTTTGATAGTCAATATTTACATAGTCATGTTATTATCCTTGCTAGAGAGCTCCGAAAACCACGTCCAATCGCTTCCAAATTCAAATTATTATAGCGAGAAGTGCGGCCTCCGACGCGCTATTTATAGGAACGCGTCGCGTCGCGCTGCGGTCGGCGGCTGCCGGCCGATAGGTACCGCCGCAAACGCTACGCAATGTATTTTTAAATCTGTAATATCTTCGAAAATATTCAAAGAAATTATGTGCTGTAAAAGGCCATATAAATCTATGTTAAATCAACAATCTATTTATAGTATTTAATTAAATAAGGAATAATGCTGTAGTGCTTAAAATCGCTTCGAAAATTAGCTATTATTTGCCGTAAAAAGTAAATGACAAAAAATGGTTTTGTGGGATATCGATAAGAGATAGACATATACCATCGCGGACTTTTCTGTAGACCTTTTCAAGGTGTACAATACTTAGTACATTATTTTTATAAATCCTGTAAGGTTAAGCCTGCGTACGCAATGTAAGCGGCAAGAAATGTTAGAATTTACGACACCACATTAGAAACCCTGAAAATAACAGTATTTCTCCATTATTTAATAGATGTTATTATACATAAAAACCTTCCTCTTGAATCACTCTACCTATTACAAAAAACCGCATCAAAATCCGTTGCGTAATTTTAAAGATTTAAGCATACAGACAAACAGACGGACAAAAATAGCGACTTTGTTTTATACTATGTAGTGATGTGAAACTTAAGTTTTTAAGCGATTTTTAACCTTTTTTAATCCTGGTACCAGTTTTCCGTCTTTAATATCAGCTTTTTAGCCAGCTGGTACAAGGATTTCAGAGTGGCCATCTGACATCCCTGTAGTAAGTATTATAAATAGTTCGGGAAATGAGTGTTGAAGTTTATGGCTTTAGCCCTATTTTTTTGTGATTCAATTAAAAATATTTCGAATATTTTTTTTTACCACCACATAAAACCATGACATCCAGCTATATTTAAAAAAAACGATCTCAACTCAATCGCCCTAGCCCAAGACAACTGTAAATAGTTGTCTTGAGATGTTAATCTTATCATTGGGCGGAATAACGTTAATTTAAGCGACATTTGTGATTGGCACAGATTTTTTTTTTTTAAACTTGCGTGGCGTTGGAGTTTCTGATACAAGCGGGGTTACCGGGGTTAAGTTAGTGATAATAAAAAAAAGGTACACAACCATAATAATATATTGTACTCACAATGTTTGCAGTGGCGTATCTTTTTGTGAATGACATTAAAACCTCGCGGATGAACAATATCAAGACAATGTTTGACGTGAACGCGAAATAGGTACCGTCACATACTTTACTGACATTGGATTTTTTTTCAGTTGATTTGATTACCTATTGAAATTGTTTATTAATATAGTTAAGATTAGCATATATAAAAGTAGCATATGTGGTAATTCAGTGTCAGCTACCTAAGCTCCACGCCAAATTTCCTTAAAATTGATTCAACCGTTTGAGCGTGAAGGAGGAACAAACATACACACTCACAAACTTTCGCCTTTATAATATTAGTGTGATAACTCTTTATTGATCACACCATACAATATAAAATACTGAACACAGAAACAGCTTAATAATAGTGCAACAACTGGCGGCCTTATCGCTTAAAGCGGTCTTTTCCATGCAACCTTTGTATTCAAAGGATTTGTGGTAACAGTAAAGAATAGAGTGTGCTACAGTCAGAAGTTACAAATTATTTGAAACAAATCAATACTTAAATAAAATATAGGTATGTATGTATTGTATATAATATATAAAATAAACGTATAATACTGAATAATATCAAATAAAACACAGCCTTCATATCAATAGTCGCTAAACAAAATTATTCAGATTAATAAAGTTACTTGAAAAATCCCAGCGTCAGAGCTTTATTATAAGGTTATAGTTTCGTTGGGTTTGATATACAGACGGACAACAAAGTGGTCCCATAAGGGTTTATTTATTTCTCTATAAGGTGTGAAACCTTCAAAAACTGTACACATACAAATCTTTTATTGATAACACCAAAGTAACAGATCGTTTTTCCATTCAAATAAAATATCGTAAATCACGTCGTACCTGCACGTGTCCCACATAAGGCATAAATTTTGTGATCGCATGCGAGAGATCTCCTTGTATTTGCTGCAGATGGAAGATGTCCAGCATCAATCGCAGGTGGGGGCTGTCAATGCGCTTGATTATCTCCACGGCTGAAAAATTACAAAAATAGACACTTTATTAAAAAGGTACGTTGGTGCGAAAGTGCAAATATGAACCTATCTACTAATAAAATCCCACTAATATTATAAATGTGAAAGTTTGGATGAATAAGATGGATGTTTGTGACTCTTTCACGCAAAAACTACCGAACGGATTTGGATGAAGAACATATAGCGGATAACACCGCGGGGCGCAGCTAGTAGAAAATAAAGCGGAAGAGTTTTTGTTTAAACGCGCTAAAGTGAAACTACCAGTCGGATTTAAAAAAATGTATTTGCGATTGATAGCACATTTCTTGAGAAAGATATATACCTAATTTAAACAACCCTTAGGAGCAGATGGCGTGTGAAAAACTGCTTCTAGGTTTTATGGGTAATATGTTTGTGTCCTCATATGTTTTATAACACTTGTACCTATTGCTAAGTAAGTAATCTCATTACGAATATATTAAGTACATCACTTACGAGGAAACATACTGTAAAATTTTATAGCCTTCCGTTTTTAGTGGTTGTTATATCCGGTGAGCTGTGTTCAAAAGGCTAGGCCTATACACCAAAAAAAAAAGTTTACCTCTCCCAAAATCGCTCAAAAAGTAATTCGGCACAGAGTAGTGATTGATAGGTTCAATCAGACCCACCAAGTTTTCCGTTCGCAGCACTCCCGCTGCATACTTCAAATTGTTTTCGTAAGTCACCCAGTTTGACTCTGTAGGTTTCTCTATTGTTCCTGCCATTATGTGGACTTTCTTCGCGTTGACTGCTTTCGCGTATTGGATCGTTGTCGCGAAGGCAGTTTTAAACTCGTTTTCTTTGCCGGGAATAGCTGTCACAACTGGAGATTCTTCATCTGCAAAATCAAATGAAAGTCACATAGATCTACCTTAGAGTCCACCATAAAAAGGTAGAAATTAAATGAGGGCGCCACTTGTCGTGTGCCTCTAACAATATCTAGCAACGCCCACGATATACGTAATACGTATGTTCAAAAGTAATTTTCTGAGCAAATCTACATAATAACAAATACAGAGAATAATACCATAAAAACAAACGTTGTACACAACGTGTACAACATTGGTTTTTCCAAAAAAATAATGTGATTATATTAGTTGATCATAATAAAATAATAAGTGATATATCAATATCACTTATATGTAAGTAATTTTTATCTATTAAACTAATAAATAGATTGCCAAATCATATTATAAATGTTCGCAATCTGGTAAAAATAATTATAACAGACGCGCAAATCTTTTTGAGGCTTTGGATATTAGCGCGGGTAGCTGCGCAGTTATTTTAGCAGAAATAAAGAGAAGCGAGAGCACTGCGCACCTTTTTGCATCATTTCACAAACATCATAAAAACTTGCAAGAACTGTACCAATGTTTTAAAAAAAATTGAAAAACTCGCTTTATCTACTTTCGTTAAGTTCTTTGATATTTTAGACTAATAATAATCAACTGCATACATTTCAAACAACGCCATCTAGCCTCAAAATAAGCAAAGCTTGCACAAGATCTAAGATGGCTGATACTATGATTGTTACATACGTTTTTTACAAATGTATACTTTTATAACTACAGAACAACCTATGATCATCACATAAATTTTGGCTTGGGTGCGAACCAAACCTTATGAAGTAGAGCTAACAGGGTAGTTACTGGTCATACGGAACCCATTTTCAGCTCAATGGTAGCTCAAAGTAAAATGGTCGTCGTCTTTGGAACCACACAAGCAGAGACCTGCCAAGTATTTTGAAAAAGAGTTGAATGCTTTCTCAATCACAATGATTTCCATTAATTATATAATTTGGAACTTTTCAAGACAAGAGTTAATAGATACAGATTTCTACTTATAATCAGCTAATATAAAGCAAAACACGAATTTATTTCTTAATAATAAAAGAAATCTTCACTTTCATCGAAAATAATGTAGATACATTATACGGCTCAAAATATTAGGTGAATTATAAATTAAATAAATAATAATATCTTATCATAATAAAATATTTAATTGTTTACCTACCAGCTTTCAAATTAATCAACACTTGTTCTACACCGGCGTTCTCCTTCGCCTGTTTAACTTGCTCCAATGTAAACCCTGAAGGAAAAGCAGATTCCACTGCTTTAAAACCTGCATTTTTCGCCAAAGCATATCTCTCTATAATGGACGTAGCTTCGCCAAACATGAACGAAATGTTTCCACAGAACTTCATGTTAAAAAAATTCACTTAAAATAATAAATAAAGAAGTGAACTAGCTAACAAAAACAGGCTAGCTAAACTGACGTATCTGACTTTGACGCTTCCGTTTGACAGCAAATAGCGTTCCGTTTCATCTGGTATTTATGTAACAGCCCACAGAGCCACGAATCTATACCGGGTTATAAGCTTTGGGTATACAAAGCCGAAAGGGTGATTGTACTCATCGTTAAGTAGAATTTTGACTATAAACATAACAATGAAATCGCGAGAAAAAATCAATTGCTTTTTAATAGATAGATAAATAAACTCTTTATTGTTCATACCAAAGACTACATATCTAATACAATACAAAAATACAAACTTATAAACTGGTGTTATTACATAAAAAGTAAACTTAAAAAAATAGTGATTATAAACTTCCAAGTAACCTTAGCATATAAATGATTCTAGAACAAGTAGAAAATTAAGTTTAGGTACCACCGTACTAGTAATAAGGATAATGTAGATGTGTTTTTATCACAAGTAAATCTTTTTAGAGTTTTGCTTATAGCAATTAAATTGTTCATCAATAAAAGTTGAAAACCTCCTTTCGTTTCGGCAGTTCTTATGCTCGTAACCCTGTCTAAAGAGGTGCCTTAATGTATTGCCGTTTTATAGAAGAGTATCATTTTTTTTGTCTTATGCAACTCTACTCTAAGAATAATTTTGTCGTATGATTTTATTTTGATGTACTTAACCGCAAATTATCTTCGTAAACCGCATTTTATTCGATACCTTAACAAAACGTGAGAAACTGCCGATATTGTTTTGTGTGATACGGAACGCTATTGCGAGTTCAAGGTTGTCGATAAGTCGTTATCACATGTGATAACACAATTGAATGGGAGCCGGTTTATTTTAGTAATGCTTTGCATCTTCATAAACTGGAATTTATATTTATTAGTAACGACTACAACCGACCAACCCCAGTACCTTTTTTCAGGTAAGAAGATAGCTGGAGCACAGAACTTTGCGAAAACTATTTACGCAGTACGTAATGGAAAAATGAATATAGCCCCAAGCGGAGGTAAATGTTTTTTTAATGCTTCTACTATTTACGTACTGCGTAATTCCAGTCCACTCGTATGTAATGAAACAACAAATAGTAAAGTTCATTTTTAATTTAATAAGTCTTCTGAAATATCATACTTTAATTATAGAAAACTAATCAATCAATATTAATATGTTATAACAAAATTATATGTTTCTTCTTTTAACAACATACAGAGTGCGCCACATAATGTTCCCACTTCACCAGTGAGGCAAATGTGATACACAAGTCTATTTATTCAAAAAGAAAGATCTGTGAGACGATCGATTGTGTTGGTTTCTGCATCAAAATCTAAAGATTATTTTTGATCACGTAACAACTCAATTCATATTGCACCAAAACAACGTAGCAAGCTTAAATGTAATAAAAAATAATAATAAATATTGTAAGACATTACACACAGCGCCATCCGACCCCAAACTAAGCAGAGCTTGTGTGATGGAAGTCAGATAACTGATAGAATACATAAATTTTTTTTTTTTTGTAAATGCATAATTATAATACATACAGAACACACAGACACAGAACAAACATTTGTTGATACATAAAATGTTTGTCCTGAGCGGGAATCGAACCCATGCCCTTCAGCTCTTAAGGCAGAGGTAAGGATTTAAGCATGCTAAGTTCGCTTTGTAGGTACGCGATTCCCAACATAGACAATTGATCCCTTCGCAGACAACTTATGGCTAATTGCATTGGTCATTGATCGTTTCATGTGGCCATCTCGACTACAAATTGGGCGGAACACACACATTTTTATAACACTCTGTATTACCTCCTAAAGCATTAACATATTCTTAGCATTCATATCAACGTTTAAATCTAAATACAATGTAGGACATGGCTGCTTCTATACTAATATTTTAGAAGCTGCACTAATTTTTCACTTAAATACAATATGGAATGACAAAATTATAAAATATTTAGTTTAAATTAAACTTTTATTCGGCCATTCAAGTATTGTGTAAGCAGATTTTTAATAATGATGAACTTCCCCTCCCACTTGTCAGCAAAAGTAAGCAAAGCTCTTTTCCCTCTTATGCTTACGTATAGATTGGTTTAACTAGCGCTAAAAACGATCTCTTTCGGGCAACCTAAGTAACGAAAGGATTAAACAATAATATAACAATTGTCATAATTTATATGACATTGTTGACGTCCATTCAGATCCCCCCCATTCTCATTGACATCTCATTGAAAGACATTGGTGCTTACATAATACTTGAACGGAGTAGGCCATGGTTTCACGAAATTAAATTAATAAAAAGAAACTCTTATACTGTCTCAACATAATCTGGTGCTCTTACATTTGTATGATTACACTCAAAATTGTCTCTGATTTCTTCGTACAATTAGGTTACGTCGCAAGTATAGATTGCCTAACATAGAAAATCAGTCCTTTCTTAACGATCAAAATCGCTATTAAAAATATACTACAGTAACCTAGACATCGCAGTTAATTTCTTGAGTTTTATTATCTTTAATTGACAATACCCGTGTTAGAGCAGTTCGAAATCTGACCTAATAGTTGTAAATTACCAAATCACGTCCCAATATTACTTGTACGTAGTATTCTGCTTCAATACTCGTAGACAACCGTAAGAAACGTACCAATACAATATTTGTAAAGTTACGTCTCTAAATTAAATCGCATATAATTACGCAATTCTGATTGTAAACACCCTGTAAACAATCTTCTCATACATTAAAGTCTGATACATATACAGAGCTCTACATATACAGAGCATACATATACAGAGCTCTATACACAGGAGGAGCTCTTGTCACCATTATTAACAAATTGTACTAACCAACTCTGCAACAGTAAAAAATAAGGAATAGCTGTTATTTTTTCGCGATTTCAGTATTGGTCTCTTAGTAAAATTGTTCATAATGATGGTTATATCAACCACCTTTGTGGTTGTCGGCTTTGTGCCGATTTTTTTTTCGCATAAAGCTATATTTTCGTATCTTTCATTGCTTCTTATTTTACTTGGTGGTAGATTTCCTTAGCAGGAGGTCGTCTAGGTAGGTACCTCCGTACCTACCTAGGTAGGTTTTACCACATGAAAAGGAAATAAGGGATACTACAGCTACCGAAATTACAGGGATGTTGAGATTAACCATCAAAAATCTCATAATATCTCAAAGTAGCGATGCGCTTTATAACTCAATGTTATGCGTATTGCTGCAAAGGTCATGGGCATGCATTATCTCTTACCATCTCCTGATGGTAAGAGATAATGCATGACCTTCTCGTTCGTGTCATTACTTATTTATAAAATGCTTAGCCTAAAATATTTGCCAAAAACTAGATACGTTTGGCCAAAGTAAATTCAAATGCACATTTACATGGGCATGTGTAATGCTTCGCGATCGTATACAAAGCTTTGATATGTCACAGCCTTAGCGAATACACAGTCACAATCTCGGGGGTATCTATAATATGATAAATCAATCCCTTTTAAATTACTAATAGTACTAATTAAAATGAAATGAACTTGAAATTTGTAATAGCATACAATAAGCCACAACACACAAAAATATTTTCGATTATTCTTATATTAGGAATAGGTACACTAACATTGTTGTTTTAGTGTATAATTTTAGAAACTAAAGCGGTCACATTTTGTAGATATCAACGACCGGATAGCAAAATGAAGGCTTTCAGCGAAAAGCTAGGTGCCTGAAATTTTCATATAATTTTTATACGGTACTGAAAAATGCATTAGTTGACGATACGCAGTCTTATAAAAAGAGGTATTTACGGTTATAACACTTGTATAAATATGTTTTGATTAACACAGCCATATTTCATATTTATATCATGTAAAACTATATCTATTGAGTGAATGTAACATACTAAAGTTTTAGGTAAATGTTTAAGTGGAGCTTAGACCGACAAGAACTTTTTGTTATTTTAATCATGCTACTTGCCGCAAGTTTTAAAGGCAACACACCATACTAATATACCCTGTACAAAATGTATTTGGCATCAAAAAATATTGAAATATACTTTTCTGTACTATAAAAGTGAAATAAAACATGGAAGACTTTGATTTTGTCACTTACACTAACATAAAATAACATTCAATATAACTAAGTCAATAAAATTAACCGCTCTATAACAATAAAGCAACATCGATGGTACAACACTAAAACTCATCTTTAGTTTGGGATAAAGCTTTAGTTACACACGCTGGGATTATTACTATAATATTAATTAAAATTCTGAATATCAGAAAACGATATTACTTGGAATGAATCTCATATTAAAACGCGTAAAAATCTATTTTGAATCAGTCAAGCAAATTATAACACATGTGATAAATCAATCACAAAAAAAAATATTGCAACGTGTTTGAAATGTAGGTTTCAAGTTTGTCTCGTGAGTGAAATCGGCCTATCAGTAGGTATAATGGCACCCGTGGCGATTCCTCTTTAAAAATGTGGCAGAGATTTGATACTTAAATCTGAAAAAGCCATATCTTGAAATCCTGAATGAGGAACAGGACCATGTAACTAGACGGTTAAAGTAAAACAAAAGAAAACTTGATAATTCGTTTTAAAAGCGTCGCAACGTTCGTGGAGGGCCTTAATTAGCGAACAAACAGCGAAGTTTCCTAATAAATCTCAGGTGGGCAATTTTAGGCATCAGATACATTTTCGTTTTAGTACGTATCTATCTACCACTCGACTAGACGCAAAGATACCGGAGATTTGGGAGATAGCAGGAAATCAAACTGTACGTCAAGCTCACCGTCGAATTCCACTCGCCATCTTTGCATTATCTGAAAAGATTAAAATAAAATTAAATCGTGATATTTGAAAAGCCTAAACCTAGATCTTTAATGCTATCAAACAGTACCTACACTGCATGATTTTTATTTACAATCTTGGTATCTCCAATTTCCCGACATGCAATTAAAAATCACCTTCTCGTATTTGTCAAAGTAATAAGAGAGTTATAAAGGTTGTCTTTATATGACGTTTCGCTTGAAATCGCTATGAAAGAAATAAACTAACCTTAGCTAGCAAAACATTCAACTCCAGCTCGACAAATCTTTTCCCAGGACACATCCGTTTACCCCTTCCGAAGGGTGCAACCAGCGACGGTGTATGAGGCTCTCTAACCTCCAACCAGCGCTCCGGCCAGAATTCTTCTGCGCTCCAGAAGTTTTCTTCTCTGCGGCATGCGGCGCCCGTGTGTGCTAGCACGAAAGTCTGCGCAAACAAAGAACTTATTAATCCTCACGTTAAAGAGTTTCATTTCCACAGATTGATTGGCTAGCTGCCAAAATTCTGTTGCCAAGCATTTTAGCTACACAAAACATGTAATCAGGGTTCTCGATCTGTATAGGTATTTTAACGTTAAATATACCAAGCTTATCATAACATTTTGCATATATTTGCACGGCACGCCGTCTTTTAACAATATTGAAATTTGAATACTAAAGACTCCTAACCTCGATAGTAACAACAAAATCTCCAAGACCAAAGATATATTCCAAGGAAACTACCGATATGGCAAGGGGCGTCCTAAATAAATGTGGATGAACTGTGTGAAAGATACATTTGAGGAGGGTGAAATTAAGGAAAAGTAAGTGCTGGGTTACCCTTGCCTAGTGGGATAAGGAGAATCAGCTATGGCAATCGTTTATCCCACATATTGTAAACTAATCTTACGCACCCCAGCGGGTAGTTTGTGTCCATGGATCGTCATCGGCGCCTCCAACAGCCTCGCTAAAAAGGGCGCGGTAGGCAGCAGTCTGAATGCTTCATTAGCAGCTGCCTTCACAGAAGGCGTAGCGGCCAGTTCTTCGGCAGTAAGTATGGCACTAGGTGGCAATTCGTCGTGGATACGCCGCTGCCAATCAGGTCTACAGCTGAGCAGGTACAGGAGGAAGACTAAACTGTTAGCTAACTGTGAACAAGCCAATACATATATTGATTTTAACGATTACACATGTACTCGATGTATAAAATCAATTGCCACATTTGTTACAGAGCATTACTAGGGTACGGCTCGACCGATTTGACTGTTTTTTTTTGTTGTGTTCATACAAGACAAGTTTGTATGATAGACATTTTTTTTTTAAAGTCAAATTTCTGTGATATCAAATCTCCAAAATAAAATGCACTCATAACACACATCATATATTTGGGCAGATAATACTTTTAACGAAACTCCGACTCATCGTCTGCTCTTCAGCAACGCAACAAAGCAATAAACTTTATTTACCTCTTGAAAATAGGTTAGATGAGGATAGTCCTAAATAAAAATTATGAATTCATATTATAAATTCATTTATTTCTTGCAAAATAGGTAAACAAAAAATTGTGGTCTTAAGTCTAGTTAGTTAGTACTCTATTTTTGCTTGAAAAGCATGCAAGTATTTTTTTAAATCTAAAAAAACAAAGGAGAACAATAATTAAAAATCTACTTTTGTCAGGGCATATAAAAAAATTATAACAATAAACCAATCAAAATAATAATAATATCATTTTTGTTTTTCATTTAGAAAATCGTCAATGCTATAATATACTTTTTCAATTAATAATTTGGTGAGAGCCGATTTGAATACGTTGGTATCATCCTCAACCCTTATAACAGTAGGTAGGTGGTTAAATATAATTGGTAGCATACAGAAAACACTCGTCTGTAATAAATGGGTTCTGCAGTTGTGGAGCCATATTTTTTTTCCTTATTCCTGCCTCCTTTAAATTTGAAAAGATGCGGATAGGTTTTAACAAAAAGTGCAACTTCGAGGATGTACACTGAAGTTAAGGTTAATATTTTTAAGTTTCTGAAATGCTCTTTACATGATTGTCTTAATCCCAACATTGCTCGTAAGCATCGTTTTTGAGCTTTAAACGCAACTTGTCTATCAAGTATCATTCAATTCCCCCAAAACATAATTCCATAACGCAGGACAGATCCAACATGGGCATGGTATGCTATGACTAAAGTTTTTAAGTTAACAATGTTTCTTAGTTTTGATAGGGAATAAGAAGCCGTGTTTAACCTTTTTGCCACAATGTCAATTTGCAATTTCCATTTCAATTTATTGTCAATAGTTAAACCTAATAATTTTATCGAATCGATTTCGTTAATGATATTATTATCTACATAGTCAATATTAAGTTTGTCATGTTCTGTATGTCTTTGTTTAAAGTTCATTAAATAAGTTTTCGTCATATTTATATTCAAATTGTTAATTCTAAGCCATTCTATTATAGAAGTCAGTGCTGTTTTAATTTCATCACGATTACATTTGTCACCTAGAAAAAGGACCGTACTGTCATCAGCAAATAGAGTCATGGGATTTTGCGTTACGTTAGGCAGGTCATTTATATAATCCAAAAATAATAAAGGTCCTAATACGCTGCCTTGTGGTACTCCGCATTTAACTATCCTTTGATTTGATTCATATTGCTGGATTATATGCGTTTTTGGACAAATTCTGTCAATATGTGTGATTTGTTTACGGTTGCTTAGGTAGGATTCAATTAATTCATTGACAATACCTCTAACTCCATGAAATTCTAATTTTTTCAGAAGTATTCTATGATCGACGCAATCAAAATTTAGTCATATCCAAGTATAGAGCTACTGCTTTTTCTCGCTTATCAATACTTGTAGTTATTTTATAAAGAAAGTTATAAATAGCAAGATTTATCGATTTATTTTTCCGAAAGCCGTATTGCTTGTCTGTTAAAATATCATTAGATTCCAGATAATTGTAAATTTTTGCGTATACAACTTTTTCGATAACTTTAGAAAGTACGGGTATAAGTGCCACGGGTCTATAGTTACCTAAAATAATGTAAAAAAAAAAATTTAAGACCTTTTATGGCATACGTCATAAAAGATGTTGTTGTTGAAAACACGGCTCATCATTCAAACTCTTATTGCCTTTTGCTTTACTCACACTGACGCGATCTACAGTAGCGAACGTAACATAAAGCAAGCCTGTTCTTCACAAGTACCGCCTGCGACATTATTAAATTATTAGTTAAATTCACGACCATTTCCATGCCTGCATGCTGCACCTGTCTGGGGCAGTATTTTTTAATTTAAATAGTAAATAACTTTGCTAGTCACACGATATACCTTATTTGTCAACCACCAAAAAGAACAATTATCTACTTACGGTTTCAATCCCAGCTGTTATAAAATCAATTACTGCCGCTTTCTTGTCCCTCATATCTAGAGCTGGGTTATCAAGGATCTTGAGAAAAATTTCGCGCATGCCGTCATCTTGAGCAGCGCCTTGAATCCTGGACTTAGCCTCCTCCATGAGATCAGATACTATCCTGCCGACAAAATAGTCTTCACTACCATGTATTTGAATAAGTTATTCAAATAATTGTGTTTAATGTTAAAAAGTACTGAGACGAACATCTGATCATGTCATTAAGAGATAAAACCTGCGCATGTCTAATTTGGCCATTGCAGTGGTGCCAGAACTTAGTAACAAAACGAAATCCAGCTCATTTGATGATACGCTGATGATTACTTTGAGGAGAGTTTTTATTTTAAACTTTAACTAGTAATTATAGTTTCAGTAATAGTACCTACCCATCTATTCCGATCATTAAAGGTATATTTCCGATAACAAATTCACGTGAGTCACCGTGGCGTTATACAAATTTAAATGCAGTCACCAATAAAATCGTATTCTAAATTTGTTCAATATGAACCTTGCCAAAATAATAATTTGGTTATTAAAATGAATTTTAAGTCTCAATGGAAGGATTTCCGGAAGACCTTTCTGTGCCTCCGCACATTTCCTGAAAGGGCTTTGCCTTATTTACCACTTCATAAACCAACTTTGCATAAACTCAATGTAAAATTCTATCGAGGGCACATTACTTGTGTTGTTAAAATTCGCTCAGGCGTCCCATAACGTTCAATGTCAAGTTTACTCACTGATTGCATAAATATAGCATGTTACCACAACATACTTCCTCATCGGTTTTACAAGGAGATCGCATGTGGATGAAAATAGCCCTTTAAGTCCATAAAATATGTTTAATTAATGATGTACCATATTAACACCGATTACAGCTATATATAGATTGACTTCTCACGCAAGTGTTCTTTAGTAATGTCACTTTCCTCTGTTACCAAGCCGGTGCCACATGATGAGATTATTATTATCGTCCTTTACAACTTGACCTTCGTTTCCTTTTTTCTCTTTTTAATGTTAAAGTAATGATCCAAACGAAACGATCTCCTGCTGTTTAGAGATAACACTTGACCATTGCGGGGGTAACTAAACATTCGAATAAAAAAACTAAGTCCAAAGCATCGCCTATTTAGCATTTTATTTGGAGACATTCGATGGTTAATTCCAATAGCTCTGTAATTTCGCTAGCTCCAGTACCTTATAGAACCAAACAGTAATGTATATAAACTGATGTATGGCGTCAACATTATCTGATATAGCAGTGGACGACCTAGACGACCTTCGATTAAGAATATCTACCTAATTAAAATCTTATATCCTAACAGCAGTCAAGCTAACAAACCACTTACGGTAGTCAAGTGGTATCTTCGCCATAATTAACCGTTTCAGTATTTACTAAATAAAAACGCTATCTACAAGATAAGACATTACGTATGTTGGCTAGGTAACTGACTAGAGGAATCTACCCTAATAGAGAGACTGGCTATGAAACTCAGCTGGAATATTACTTTTCTTTTTTTTTTTGACTATACACAGCGCCATCTGACCTTATTTGTATTAATACCTACATTGAAGAAGTTACTTGCTAATTTCGGCCGGAACGCGGGAAAATCATGTCACTATGTTGGATTATTTTCCGATATTTGTGATATTTTGAGTGTTAATGTTTAAATAAATTTAAAATCACAAATTATAAGTAGAACTGACAAAGTGGGCAAGTGAATGTTGAATGAATAAACAATGTTTATCGCGCAGTTTACAAAACTCCGTAGAAGCTGGAATTAAGTGTGATTTATGTAGATACATTATGGAATTTTGACTTAGACTTATTTTACTAGATTTGATCATAAGACACTTGAAAGATAAGTACCTACTTCAAGTTGTTTTAACACGAGTAGAATGAAAAAATTGCTATGCTAAAAAAATTTTAGCGCCTTCATACTCTCAACTTAGTCAATAATATTATATATAATTCATAAATTATCATCTATGACTTTTATATAATATGACATATGTAGTTGAAGCAAAATCAGGATTACAATAAAAGTGACATACGTATGAACAGTCTCTTCGCTTCTCACGAACGTCCTGTACAGAGTCGTGGGCGCGAATTTCCACAGTGGTGCTCCGTAGTAGGAGTCCCTCTGTGCCCTAAAATGAGCCTTGACCGCAGCCGCTAGCGTTGCTGCTCTACCAGACATCCACCGCTCCAAGAACCCTAGGCGACTGCCCAGCATCAAACCGCACACCGCTGAAAATTGATACAAAACCTTTAATAAAACAGCGTGGCCGAAAAAATTGGCGTGACGATCTCGGTGTGTTCAAGGAGACGTTTTTATAATGTAAAAGTAATTAACCAAACGAAACGCTCTCCTGATGATAAAATACAATGCCTGTCCATGACCATCTCAGCAGTGCCCAACATCTTGAGTAACAAAACTAAAGTCCAGGGCAATGCTGCTTTGGCGTATCTTATTTTGATAAATTCGATGGTTTGTTTCAATAGCCCTGTTATTTTGCTAGGTGCAGTAAGTACCCTTATACCGTAATGTTTGCACACTACTGTTTGGAGACAGAATATCGGATACTATCGGTTAGTCTGGCGGGAAGTGGAAATAGCTGGAAAGAAATGAGGAGACCTTTTTCCATTAATGACACACAATACGTAGAGAGAAAGAGTAAATAATCTCTACATGGTACTTAATCCATGATCATCCCATATCTAGTAATGGTGGTATTGTATTATCATCGGGGAATACTGTCAAAAAGTTAAAAACGCGAAAACATCTCAAGTTCCATGTTAACCTAACGTGGAAACTGTAAAATTATAGGAGCAAAAAGTACCTACGAGTAGCCTTTCTTAAGGTTGTCTGGAAGAGATCGTTTTTAGCAATAAGGTAACCAGTTGCTACTCTTGTTACATAAGTTTATCTCTCTACTGTATGTAATATTTGATGAAGATAGTAAATTATTCATATTTATCACAGGGATCACTTAATCGCGCACAAAAAAAAAAAAAAAAAAAAATTAATTGAAATTAATTTGTTTATTTACGTCGACATTTTGGCCGTGTTACGGCTATGCGGTGCAGTTACGGCATATAGCTATATATATATGTCTTCAAATCGCGAAAGTTAACAAATTACATTAGTAAAAAGTTAACCAATGAACATCCAATGAAAGTGATAAAAAATACTAGTAGGGTGATACGATATTATTACAAAGCTGTTTACATGTATTTTACTAGTACATCTGACAATGGGCTTGATTTTTAAATCATTCGCATGAATTTTCTCATACCATATTGTCCAACTATCATATTATAGCATCATTCGAACGTCGACTATATTCTTATGCGAAAGCAATACGAATTATTCAAGAATAAAGTCCTAGATTGTTGAGTTCACGGTCTTGTTACAAAGTAATGTCATCAGATTTTCTTTGGATGCTTGATTGTGTGGATTTCATAGTTGGCGCCAAGAACTGACCCTCTTAATGTAAAAAGCCCTAGGTTCAAGTAATCAGTAGATAAATATATCACATACTACATGTCGATAATAAATTAATATTAAACTCATAAATAACGTCTTTGTGGCTAGAATCTGAACATAATGTAGAGGATTGTGTCCGTTCACTTTATCCTTCTTTTAAACTTTAACGCTACACTATTTTACGTAGGTAGGTATTCTACGGTTTTAGATGTAAAAATATACTTTTTTATTTTTTACTAAATGTACAGGGTTAGTTACTATATAATGTAACTCTTAAGATCAACTTCTATACCTACTTACAGCATAACTAATAACTTTTTTCTGTTTCTTTTCTTTCACTAATTTTTAAAACAACAAAAAAAAAGTTTTTTCGTCTCGTCTCCGCATAATATATGAAATAGTTTGTTCTTGCGAAATTTAAGTATTTCAAATGTTTGTGTAGGATTCATTTTAAATATTGTTTTGCCTATTTACCAATAATATCTAATTACAAAAAAATAATTAGCCTGGACTCTAATCAAAATACAAAAAAAAAGAAAATTAGCCTTGACTCTAATCAATTTAAAGTTAGATACCTAAATTGTTGATAAAAATAAATACGCGCAAATACAAAATATGACGAAACCTGTCTAACTCATGGATCACCGTGACATGTGCATCAGCTGTCTGATATGCTAGATAACACCAACTACTTACGATAATATGTTAACAGATTAATAAAAAAGGCCCATTTTTCCTTTCCTTAAAAATGAATAAAGCAGAGAATTTTTAATACATATATAACAGCTTGGGGACGACGAGCCACGATGAAACATGCGAAAACTATCATTTTGCACAACTTTTGTTGAACCGGCAAACATTTTTTTTATTTTTGACATACTAGGTCTTTGCCTGGAATGGAACTAGCTCCCAAGTGGTGCTTCCGGAACACACCGCTGGGTGGTTGGCGGCAGTAGTTATATATTCATAGTAAAAGTTGTTCGTAATGATAACTAGGTACAATGACTACGTCAAAGCGTAAAATATGTATGATAAATAATTAAATTTAACTTTCTTAATAACCTAATAAATGTTATTTTGAATTGAACCTAATAAATTTTATTATGAAATTACAATTATTATTCGACCGATTTTCATGCAATTATAACTATGCATTTTCAAAACTCATGTTCAACCATTCTATGTATGTATTTATACGATTATAGTATTTATCCTAAGTCCAAGTGCGTGTGGACGCGAGAGAATCTCTTTGGTTCCGCTAAGTATGTATTTACAAAAAAAAAGTATTTAAGTATTCTATCAGTTATCTGTCTTCCATAGCACAAGCTCTGCTTAGTTTGGGGTCAGATGGCGCTGTGTGTAATGTCCTGTGATATTTATTTATTTATTTATTTATTTTAAGTATAAAAGATATAAATAATAAAATTATATAGAATTTTCACTTATAATACCACAAGAGCTTCAAAATTATCGGGTATTTCCCGATAGGTTCGTTGCAAACAAATGAAGGAGTCAAGTTTTTCAGGTTAAAAAATCACGAGCGCGAAGAAGCGCGAGTGATTTTTTAACCTGAAAAACTTGACGACTTTATTTGTTTGCAGGGAACCTTGAGGGAAATGCCAGATAATTTTGAAGCTCGTGTGGTATTCGGGGGATTATTTTTCCGTCCCAAATGTCGGCCAATAGAATTGCACCATTCGACGTCACGTGGTACAACGAGAAAATTTTCAAAAAATTATCAGTATAATACCATGTAGGTTGTACCACGTGACGTCGAATGGTGCAATTCTATTGGTCGATATTTGGGTCGGAAAAATAATCATGAAAATTCTTGGCATAGAAATATTTTGTGAATGATTTAGTCTCGGTTATAAATATCTCCTAAACTACCTTTTACACTCAAATTGATTATATTTTAACGAATCCTTTGACTTGAGACGAACCCTAAAACCATATCATTTTCAATACTTGACACTAGCTACAAAAATCAGTTTAGGATCATTTTTTGCGAAGCAAGACGAGGCTTACACTGCTTGCAAAAGATTACCGAATGTGACCGAAAATATAATCGGAGTATTCGACCTAAGCAATTGTAAATAACCCCATAATATATGTAGATAAGTCAAACAGTGCCCAAACTAGAATACATAAATTAAACTTTGAAAAAGAAACACATCCTTATCGAAACTTTTAGTTACGATCGTATCTAAAAGTTTATCGTAAGTAGTAGGTACAAATACAAAATTATCCATTGATAACACCCAAATTATATACCAATGTATATTGCATATGTCAAAAGTTACGACAACGACACAATAAAAAAAAAATACATATGACAAATCAAAAATACTAGATAATAAATTACTTACTGTTATTTTTTTTACACAATTATTAAAAATGACGCCCCGCGGTGTCTGGACGTCAAGTTATCAGATGTGCGCACACGCCTGCTATGCGTTAATATGTAATAGCAACTATTTCATAATGCATTTCTAATGTTGTACATTCCTTTATGCACGCATGCTCGTACGTCGGCCTAACGCTATTCTCTGATATCTGACCCACATTCTTTATCTGTGCACGCAGTTCCGGATTCGACTGGGAGTAGTAAACACATCTTTCTGGTCATACACGCAATGGTCAATTAGTAGATACGATTAAGTGCAAAAATATTTAAAAACAATGGCAAAGCAAAAGACAAGACACGGGACATAAAAACACAATAACAAAAGACACAAACAAACAAACAAAAAACCACAAAAAAACAGACAAAAACACTAAAGCATGGGACATGTTGACTTAGTTACAAAACATTTAAAAGTTATAAATTGCTAAACAATAGTACACAATTTTGTCTATGGAAATTGACGTGGTTTTGACACAAAAAAGGCACATTGTGTGCTTAATTATTTTTTTTAATTTAGTTTTGGCGATGGATATTAGTTTTTCAGCCGTGCGCATTTAATAACGTTGTTTGCATAGTATGTACATATGTATGTTCTTCTGCACATTTGGAAAGTGACGCTCTTCGCATCTATCGGTGAGTTCTTTAGAAATGACATACGTATTAGAAACTCGTACAACTAGCTTTTTGATGAAGGAAATCATCGCGCGGAAACCTACATACAAGTAATAGGCCCGGAATCTCCGAAAAGAAATTTGGTGGCGTGTTTGAATCATTGCGTGCTGGGTCAGCATATTAGAATGTCGCCCGATCGCCCTTCGAAGTTAGACCTGTGCCTAGAAATGGTAACGCCTAACGCAATTAAATATAAATAATTTATATAATTATATGTACCTATATATTTAATTACTTTTTAATACATATGGTTTATTCATGAAAATACGAGAATTACTTAGGCTCGTATATATATTTACTGTCTTAAACTTTTTTAGCAACATTAATACCTTCATATATCAATGTTGCTTGTTTGTTGTGGTTAAGGCTGCATAGTAACCTCCTAATAATGCGTGCTGTGTCAAGGATTACTGCTTGATGGATCTGACCTTGACTGATCTTGACCCAACCGCATAGCAAAAGCCTCTTTAGGTGATGGTCGAGGCTCTTCAATGACAACTATCGGGACAATGATCGTCGAGACTTTATTGTTTGATACTTAATGCAACACTGTAAAGTCTAGGCATACATCATTCGTGTCATTATCACAAGCCCAGCTTTTATCATTATTTTTAGTTGTGAAATAGTATAACAGACAACTAACGTTGCGTAGAAAATGCGTGAAAATTACCTGATTATAAGATTTTTGATAATCATACGCTAACTTCACGCACACAAATACATCAAGTTATTTGTAGTAGTTCCGTATTACAAGCAAAATTGCATGTTCAAAGAGTCTTTATCCATTTTCTATACAACGCTATATCTAAGTATAATACTTTTGAATCTATGGACACAAGATATAAGAGCTCTCACTACATCTAGGTTGGGTTACGTCGTTTAACTGGCCGTTCAAAGTGACATACGAGGCAGAATGCACTATGAAACTCGCTTATCAATGCGTTTATTGTTTACTTATCTGCACCAAGCAGGAACGTTTTAAAAATACTGTATAGCTTCTTATTTAATTACACAAAGATATATCAAACGACTGTGACTGGTTACATAACTATCTTAATTACTTTAGTTGTTTAAAGTTCCAAAACTCTTCGTAAGTAACCAACACAAGATAAGCCTCAATACCTAAAAATAAACTTAAGACCACTGTAGGTATAAGCATTGACACTAAAATTTACCTAGTTAAAAACTGATCCGAAAAAAACGAACTATTTGTACCTAGATGAGAACTTTAATACAAAGAAGTTTATACGCAACTTTGTCATTCATGCTGATTTTTATTTGATGTAAAAGTAATTAGCCGAACGGTAAGCTCTCCTGATGGTAAGAGATAACGCATGTTTAAGACCATAAGCGATACACAGAACTTTGTAAAACAAAGTCCAGGTCATCGCTGCTTTGGCACTCATCACTTTGAGCCTTTTGATGGTTAGTCTCAGAACACAGTAATATTGACACACTACTGCTAGGCGGCAGAATATCTGGTACTGCGGTGGTACCTGTTGAGGAGATCCCCCACCATGTGATTTTTGTGAAAAACTTACTTCTGAATTCATTTAGATAATAAACCAGTATTTTTGCTGAAAGTTGTAATTGTTCGTATCTCATCATCTAGTCGGTAGTAGATACATTTATATCACTGTTAGAAAAACCAATATCATTAAAAGTGCTAACTAATATTTAAAGAATTTAAATTATTCAATATTTTAGGAAGAAGCTTTAACTTTTAATGTTACTTTAGCGATGATAGCTCAGTGGCCGAAATGCGTGGGTTCAAATCCCAACAATGAGCTTGAGCTGCTGGTGAAACAAACATCGGTACGGTATTTTCTAGTCGGCTGGCTAGTTACCGCCGTCACGTTGAAAATCTGCCGCCAAGCACCTAATGATGTGTTCCAGCAGCCTCACTCTTAAGTAAGGCTGCTGGAACACATCATTAGGTGGTAAGAGCCAGTTCCATTCCTGGTTAGGTGTGCTTTGCTTCACTTTCTTCGACCACACTGTCACTTAGTATCATATGAGTTGTGGTCGAACACCAAGCTCCATGAAGTCAACCATAAAAAAAATTAAGTCACTTCCTCTTCTTACGGTGTTAAAATCTGACGCGTTAGTTCAGTTCCAATAACAATGCATGTTTATGGTAAACATAACCTGACTCTATACTACACTCAGGGTCAGCATACGGTATACCGACGAAATTTTATTTGCACATTTAATTTTGATTTATTTAAATTACAACATTACCTGGCTATGATACATGTATATAAAAGCTTTGTTTGTAAAATACTAGCTGCGCCTCGCGGTGTTACCCACTACATGTTTTCGGGATAAAAAGTAGCCTATGTGTCAATCTAGGGTATCAGCTACCTCCATACCAAATTTCATCCGAATCCGTTCAGTAGTTTTACCGTGAAAGAATAACAAACGTCGGTTCATTCAGCCATCGAAACTTTCATTTATAATATTAGTGGAATTTTTTACATCAATTATTTTATCAAAAAATATTATTTATAAAATAACTATAATTAATTTTATTATTAAGTAGATACCTAATTGCTAGCCTGTGATGACGACGTTGACGTACATGACCCGCTATCGCTTGTAACTTACGTCCATGGTTGAATAGCGAATCTTTATTACTTTTATTGAGGAAATTAAAATGTAAATTCTTAGTCTAAAATTCTTGACGAATACGATGTGGGAATACAATATGGCCATAAAATGTCGTTGGGCAAATATGCGTGCTTAGTTGTAACAGCCGTGAAAATGTTTGTAGAGGAAAGATCTAGAAATTACTCTCAAAGCCACATAGACTATATTAGATGACGCGATCCGAACACACTTTATTCAGATCAACTGCAGAGCAGTGTGTACACCTTGTTAAGTAAGTACTTTACAATAACTTCATTGTAAAACAATGAACAAGATAAATTTATTCACCTTATGCAATATAGCGAAATTGATTTGGTTAAAATTATTTTTTACGACCTTATATAAATATTACGAATGCGAAAGGCATCTACTGAAAGACCACGGAGATCAATTGGTAGTTTTATACATACCTACCTATTTTTTTATTCTGAAGTTTTCTTTTAAATTCATAAAATTCGATGGGGTTGTGACGCAATGCCTGTTTATTCTAAATGGATTTGCTCTTTGTATAGTTTTGTGTCGTCATATTAAAGTACTTTTTTATAATCTGAAAGTGCGTTACAAAAAAGTGGGTACACTACCCGTGGCCAGTGGCCCCTACCCTGAATCAGGGGGCCCCTATACCCTGTCCATACACTGAATCAGGAAGGTGTAAGAAAAAGAGAACTAAGGCAGGGAATTAGTCTCGCCCGCGCTGATTACCGGCCCTAAACTATTTATACTGAATGACCCTGATAGCAGAACCTTGCAGCTTAATAAGAATTAAAACTTTTGGAAAACAAATTATATGTAAGTATGTTATCTAGATAATAAATAAACTCTTAATTGCGCACACCAGAAATGTTTTTTTTTACAAAAAACAAAAGAGCCATATGAGCTAGTGCTACAAGTGGTGGCCTTATCGCTAAATGCGATGTTTTCCACTTACGAAAAACAGCTGACTAAGAATAGACGGTTCAACACTTCTTGATTATAAAAATATAAGCGAATACTGCCGCATCAATGGTACAAGAAACCCGGACTATAGAGGATCCCCATCGTGTGTATATAGGATAAAATTTGTTAAATGCTAGCCACAATCTCACTCGTAACTTTTAGACCGTGGCAACAATGGAGGTCTCGTAATTTTTACGACCAGGTTTTAGGCTTTATATGATAATTCGTTTGTTAAAAGAGTGGAACTATGAAATGAAAGTCTGGTAGAAGCCTCTCCCTTTCCTCGATAAGTTTTGATAAAGGGTCCGTCTATGGCAAGATACGCTACTGCCTGGAGTGGGCTGAAAGAGCTGCTAATGATGAAGAAAAGTACTTACATTCAAGTCCCACCCTATTGGTGAGCTGATCGAAGCCTTGAACGGTTCCGTCTGGCTTCCGACATGACTGCAAGAGATCTAGAAAGTCATCGCAGATGCTGTTCAACTCTGGTAAGAAGCCTTGCATCGTGTGGGGGCTTGTCAGCTCGCCTGTCAGATGCCGACGCAGATGAAACCATTTCTCGCCTTGTCTGAAAATGGAAGAAAATATGTTGAAGGTACGGTAAATCGCGAGTCGAACACGGTTAACACGTATAACCAAGGCAAATGATGCAGCAACAGTTACCTTTACCTAACAGTGGGATAATGGATGATGATATATTGAAAAATAACTAACTTATAATCTCTGAATAATATAAAAATAATGTTGCTGGCCGCGTCTATCCGTTTCACTTCTTCTAAACCACGCTACGGATTTTGATACGGGTTTTGCTCTATTTTTTTTACGGGGGGTTTCTTTATACAGTGCATCTTTATTAATCTTTAGTATTAATAGAGAAATAAAGTCGCCAAAATAAAGTCAGTGCTAATCGGTTCGCTAGATTTGGTATTGTAATATTAAATATTCGAAGATTCGGCATAGTACCCAAAACTGTATGGTACCTACTTACATGCAGTTTTTTTTTAACAGAATCGGCGTGAAACATACTACACAAGGACTAATTCCATAGAAAAAAGAAATAAAAATCAGGCTGCGTTATGATTAGTTAAATTAGATATTTGTAACTAAATAAAAATAGTCAAAAATTTAATTCAATTTCATTAATCCATTATGATAAAAAAAATATAATTATGTAATTTCCAATAAATAGTTATTGCTTATATTATTTTTTTATTATTAGGTACATTGTAAAACTAGGTTCCGTTGTGTATGCTAGCTGGTGAATTCGGTTGTATAAACATCCTTTTTTTATCGGGGCCAACATTAAAACAAGTGAAACTTGAACATTTGTTTAGTCGGGCACATGTGATCGAATTCGCTATGCAAGTCTTTTTTTTTGTATGCGTGACACAATACAAAATTTATTTAGTCATAATACTAATTTTTTAAATAATAAAAAAACATCTGAAACTAATGACAAAGTTATCTTTCTACTGAAATGCGCTTCTAGGTGAATAGACGTCGTTATTATTATCGATGAAATTAAATCGATATGTCCTTGAGAAAGCCTTAAATTTAAAACTCGTAGCATGCCCAACTCCCAATACACGCGATGTCTATTTGAGTATATTTCGAGTCGTTGGTATCTCTAACTCATAAGGCCAGACAGGAAATAGCTTACAATGATGTAAAAACTAGAAACGCTCAATATAAAAAAAACTACGTGCTTATATGCCGAAACTACGTGACTAGCAAATGTAAAAGTCTTGTCAAAAAATTTCAAGGCGCACTAACTTGCTCAAACTGTTGTCTTTACAATTCTAGCTACACTGTAACCATAAAATACTAGTCATTATTATTTTATGTTAGTAGGTACAGCATATGTTGTATTTGTGATATCCAACAAATCGTTCGCTCGGATGGCTGCTAACAACAATTTTTTGTTTCTCAGCCTCCAGTGTCACTGCTAGGCAAAGGCCTCCTTTTTCTCCTTCCAGACTACCCGGTCTTCGGCTTTGGTGGTCCAGTGACTGTCGTGACGTTTAGTTCGTCACACCACCTTCGTCTGGGTCGACCCTGAGGTCGCTTAAATTTTGGCGTCCAAACTGTGGTGACCTTTGCTTTGTTGATAACTGCAGTTTTTAATGTAACATTTGTAGCTTAAATACTAGCAATTAACTTGAGCTGCTGGTAAAGAAATACATAGTGAGGAACCATAGGAAGGTGGTTGGGTAATTTCTAGTAGGTACTCTGCTATCTTGTATGCTACTAACAAGTTGAAAATCTACTGCCCAGCGGTAAAACGTTGCAGCCTTATTTGAACGCTAATATTTATTGCAGACTTTGTAAGCAGTGGTCCGTCAACCGTTAAAAAACTTTGATTTAATTTTCATTCCCTTTTGTTTTAACTTAAAGTACTAATAGTAAAAAATAACATAAAAACAGCATACCTGTCTTTATTGAGCATTTCGCAATTTTTCCCATTTGTGTAGTATATTATGTACATGTAGAAATTACAAATTGACTTTAAAGTAGGTATCCCATGAAATGGCAAATGGTTGTTCAAATATGAGTAGTGGATTCATCTACAATATCTTTGCACTAATATTATGTGTATTAAATTACATGTAGATTATTGTATGTCTTATAAATATGATTTTTTTTTATTGTGGAAGTAATAAGACAAACAAGACGCCTGTCCATGACCACCGAAGCGATTCCCAAAACTTTGAGTAGCAAAAGAAGTTCAAGGCATCGCTTCTTTGGTACTCATTACTTTGAGACGTTCGATGGTCAATCTCAACAGCCCTGTAATACTATAAATCTATCCCTAAGAAAGATAGGTGGTGGAACAAAGAACTAACTAAGCTTAGAAAAAAAGTCAGACATCATTTCAACAGAGCTATGAACACTAACTCGATGGTGGACTGGCAGGAATACAAACAAATACGACACCAATTTAAGGTAGAAGTCAAAAAGAGCCAAAACAGCTCGTGGAAAAAATACAGTAGTTCCATCCAATCTGAGAGCGAGACTGCTCGGCTCAGAAAAGTTATAACTGGCGACAAACAAGTAAAGCTTGGGACTCTCAAAAAGGCCGATGGTACTTATACGATCTCAGAGCAGGAACAGTTTGAATTGCTTCTTCAAACACATTTTCCAGACTGCCAACTAGACGACAATGGAGGATGGGAACCGCACACCCCCCATGAACCAAATAATGAAGACTGGAAGTTTGCAGACACCATTGTCACAGAAGAAGCTCTTCTGTGGGCTATTAGCACCTTTCAACCGCATAAGGCACCTGGAATTGATGAAATATTTCCAGCTCTTCTCCAATGGGGCCTAAACAAAATAAAAACACACCTTATTGTGATATTTAAATCCAGCCTGGCGTGGAAATATATTCCGAAAACTTGGAGAGAAGTAAAAGTGGTCTTCCTACCTAAACCAGGAAAAGCTGACTACACAAACCCAAAGTCTTTCAGGCCGATAAGTCTCAGCTCTTTCTTACTGAAAACGCTAGAAAGACTCTGCGACAAATATATAAAAGGTGGAGCGTTAGTAGCTAACCCAATCCACAAAAATCAACACGCATACCAATCCGGTAAATCAACAGAGACTGCGCTTCATCATGTTGTGCACAAGATTGAGTCAGCATTAGAAAGCAAGCAGTCGTGTCTGGCCACCTTCATTGATATCGAAGGAGCTTTTGACAAAACTACGTTCCCTAGTATAGAAAAAGGTCTAAAAACTAAGGGAGTAGACAACAGAATGTGTGCTTGGGTCACAACAATGCTGTCAAACAGAGCGGCCAGCATAGAGACAGCTGGGACGACGCGATGCCGAGTTACGAGAGGCTGCCCACAAGGAGGTGTTATGTCTCCACTACTCTGGGTGGTCGTCGTAAACGAACTCATTGAACTCCTCAATAAAGAAGGCATCGTCACCGTAGGTTATGCCGACGATCTGACAATCATGATCTCTGGACTTTTTGAGACAATCTTGTTTGAAAAAATGCAAAAAGCACTAAAGGTCCTTGAGAAGTGGTGTGAACGCCACAACCTATCTGTAAATCCGCAAAAAACAGAATTGATTCTGTTCACGCGAAAAACTAAAATAATGAATATAAACACTCCTTCATTGTTTGATACAAAACTAAGACTAAGCAAGGAAGTAAAATATCTAGGCATTTGGCTAGACAGTAAACTATTGTGGGGAAAGCAACTGGATTACATCACCACAAAGGCAACAAACATTTTATGGCAGTGTACCAAAGCAGTAGGAAAGGACTGGGGCCTTAAACCGAAGCTATGCCACTGGCTATACACTGTGATAGTGCGGCCTGTTCTCACCTACGGTTGCGTAGTGTGGTGGACTCGCACTAACTTAGCGACTGTAATCTTGAAATTGCAGAAGACACAGAGACTTGCATGTTCTTTAATCAGCGGTTGTATGAAAAAAACACCATCAGCTGCCCTTGAAATCATACTAGGTCTGACTCCACTGCACCTGCACATTCAACAGGAAGCGATGGCTTCAGCTCTAAGGATAAAGTCTACGAACCAGTGGAAAAGTACGGGTCCGATTACTAACCACTGTAGAATAATTGACCGGGCGACGAGAATAATCCCCGAAGCAAACGAAGGTACTGACAAAATAGCCAGCACACACCTAGACAGTAAAAAATATGAGCTGATCACGGAGGATAACGTCTTAGAAGGTGTCAAACCAGAATGGAGCATCTACACAGACGGTGCAAAAAGCGAGGCGGGAGCTGGTTGCGGCTATTACTCCCCGGAACTTGGACTTAGGGAGGCCATGGCTCTTAACAAAACCACGACAACACTGCAAGCGGAAGCCATGGGCCTACTTCTGGCTGCAAGGGCAGTCGTGCCACTTAATGATTTTCTTGTCCCAGGGGATCGGGAGGAGGACAAAGATATTCTCATGTTCATCACAGACAGTGCGGCCACCATTTACGCACTTAGGAGACCTGTAACAAGGTCCAAAGTCATTGCTGAGTGTCATACCATACTACAAACACTCTCCTGCAGGTACAGAACCATAATCAAGTGGACGAAAAGCCACGGATCATGTTCGGGTAACAATGTGGCAGACTCTCTTGCAAAAGAGGGTGCAAAAAAGCAGGTAAGCGACGACGTGGTGGCTCTATGCAAACCATCAGCGATGGAAGTGCGAGAGCTACTGCGCCGTCACACCGAGAAAGAACAACAAAACCTGTGGGATAAGAAAGCCGACTGTAAACATGGTAAGACCGCCTTTCCAATTCTTAACAGGAAGATCACTAACAATCTATTGAAGCTGCAACGACAGGACCTTCGTCTCATAGTAGGCCTCATAACCGGTCATTGCAACTTGAATAGTCACCTCTTTAAACTAGGAGCCACGGATAGTCCGCTATGTCGTGGCTGCTTGCAAGAGAATGAAACTGTAGAGCATGTGCTTTTGCATTGCAAAGCCACAGAAGGCACTAGAATTGCTACTAGGCTGCATGAAGCTGCTTCGCCATCATTCGTGTCATCGTCGTTGAACTTTCCACCCAATTCACTGGAGCTACTATGCCAGCGGCCCAGAGCCTCGCTCCGATATTTCAAGGAGCTGGGTTGGCTCGGGTAGACGCTGGCAGGGGGAAATGCACAATACACCCCAAGCGGGACGTCAGTGCAGGACTCATCGCCCCCACTTCGAATAAGAATAAGAATAAGAATAAGCCCTGTAATTTCGCTAGCTGCAGTACCCTTTAAACTGAAAGACTTTCAGGAGCTCTGGAACCTCTGAAAATCTTTCTACCTTTATAGCAATGATAGCTCAGTGGTTACCGCGGTCGCTTCCCACGCCGAAGGGCGTGGGTTCGAACCCCAACAATGTGTTTGAGCTCCCGGTGAAAGAAAAAATCGTGAGGAAACCATAGCGTGGTGGTAGTGTACTTTATAGTACTCGGCTGGCTAGCTACCACCCTCAACTCAACCCACTTGTGGTGATTTACTCCTGTGTGTGTGTTTACCATCTTCAACCACGCCTTCACCTAACATCAGGCGAACTGTGGTCAAACAACTATCCACCTGGCCTGTCAACCCCGAAAAAACTGTGTCGAATACAAAGCAAAATACCTGATAGTCATAGTTCAAAGCTATCCATGGCTAAAGTCACGAACTAAGCAAGTCATACTATTTATTATATACCTAGCAGTAACATAAGACTACATTTTCTTTTAGTATCGAGGTCGTACCACCCGTAGTTGTGAATGAATAGAATTAATAAGCCTAATCCTCATATTAGAGTACTCTTGAATATGATTGTCGATTTTCGTCAGTTCTATAAATAGGTTAAGTTTTTTCCCCGTTCTACTGGTAACCATGACACGTTTATACGTTTTTCATGCCCATGGTTTTGCCCATTATGTATGTAAGTATGTAATGCGAATTGTCTACTTATCCCTTTAGTACCTAAGCTATTTAGCTCTATTAATAGTTGAGTATGATGTAGTTTTTTCTTTGTAAATTTTTAAGTAAGATATCTGCCTATCTGTTGACAGCACTGTTGGTTCATTGGTAGTATGTTTGCTTCAAGAGCCGAAGGGCGTGGGTTCGATTCCCACCCAGGGCAAACAGTTTGTGTTATAAACAAATGTTTGTTTTGTGTGTGGGTGTCCTGTATGTATTTACAAAAAAAAAGTATTTATGTATTCTATCAGTTATCTGACTTCCATAGTACAAGTTTTGCTTAGTTTGGGAGCAGATGGCGCTGTGTGTAATGTCCTACGATATTTATTTATTTATTTTCTGGCTGTAGCGATCGTGTGTGATGATCTATATACATATATGTTGTAGCGATGATAGCCCAGTGGTTACCGCGGTTGGTTCACACGCTAAAAGACGTGGATTCTATCCTAACCATCGGCATCGTGAGGAAACCATAGCATGGTGGTAGAGTACTTTTTAGTACTCGACTGGCTAGCTACCACCCTAAAGTTGATAATCGCCAAGAACCTAACTGTGTGTTCCGGCAGCCTCACATGAGAGCCAGTTCCATTCCAGGCTTGTACTTTGCCGTCTTGGACCACATCGTCACTTAACATCAGATGAGCTATGGTCAAACACCAAGTTTGTTAGCCCTAAAAAAAGGACGGAAAAAATGTCTTACTCATTAACAAGTCCTGTAGAAGCGTATCGGTCCGGTCTGCTTTTCCTGTACACCTGGACGATTTCCGTGGGCGGGCGGTAGGGTCGCTTGGATGGCACTCGAAGCACAGCCTCGAGCGCGGCGCGGTCCGCTATGGACACTACCATAGCGCCGCTTGGTGTGGTCTCAGCAAACACGGTCCCGTATCGCCTGAACATATCTGCGTGAAAATCTCTTATTGTGACTACAGATTGGTTGCGCAGTAACGGTTTTAAGAATCATGACTGTTTTTATTAGAATTCGACCATAGTAATACATAATCACCAGGCAACGTGCGTTTACCATCTTTTATCACCCCGTCATTTAACATCAGATAAGCTGTGGGCAAACACCTGTTAACCATAAAAAAATATATGAGAATTGTATCAGCGTTTGGTTCCCATAGTACAAGTTTTGCTTAGTACAGGGCTAGACGGCGCTGTGTGAAATGTACTTCATTTTTTAAATATTATTTTTCATAAGCTTTCAACAAATCAAACATTTCAATGTGATAAAATTATTGTGATCTATTCAGCCATGTCTTAAAACAGCTACTTGATTAACAGTCATGTAACTTCGTGATATCTGTCTGTATATCTTTTAGATTCTCCCCCTATGTACATTATTATTCTTTTTATTTATTTATACGAATAAATACACATCTAATACGGAGATAAGCCTGTCGATACACTTGTCCGTCTGTTAATACAAATAGACACCGCAGCGTTATCCGTTTTAAATAAATTGTTATGAGACAACTGTACCTACGACGATTTTCCAAGCTGAATCTTTACTCCGAGAAATTTAATTTATTTATGTCACTAGGTTTTGTATACCGAACATGCACACATCTGTCTGGCGGTAGGATAGCTGATAGGTAAGCGTTCTTTCTTTTATATATTAAAGCTTACCTGCATAAGCTTCATGTAGCTTATCCATCCTGTAACGGCTCCAGAAGAGCCACCTCGTACCCAGAAAAGGCAACGGCTGAGGCCCTGGCAGGCGATGCGGCTGCTTGCCATCGGGCACTCTAGTGGTCAGAGCAGTAGCGACGACAAGCACAGCGATTACAGCCAACAACAACGTGGGTACGCCTGACCAGTCCACTAGAGGATGAGGGGTGTTCTGTGGACAATGAGAATGTACGTTCAAAACGGACCATAAAGAACGTAGGCAAGGCTCAAGCATCACCAATTAGATAGCCAACACGTTTGGAGGAGCGGCAGTGCAGTACCGAGTTCGCTGGTGCGTTCCACTAGAGATTCTGGAGCCCACCTTCAAGCACAAAGAAAGGCCACCCGATGGGGTTTTAGTAGGATTTCATTTACCTTAACTGTTTCCTAACACAGTTTTTCTTCTCGTCACCAAAAAGGCATTACCAATTCAACTGTATTAGGCGTCATTTTTGAGTTTTATAGAAAGTAGTCAAAATAAAAAAATCTTGTTCCCATTAGATGCTAACTCAACCTACGTCTTGATATTATCCAGACATTTACGCATAGAAGAACTAGGCTCCTATTCTCGGGAAGTGTTTACCTTTATATTAATTCTAGGCAATCCCAAGACACATTTAACTCGAGCTTGAACTAAACAAGTAAGTAAGTCCTTACAATCTACCTAATCTATTTCTTACATAAGAAGTTGATTAAAACGTTTGGGTTGTATTTCATACAATCCTAATCACAAGCTCGCAAACATTCGACAGCGTGCACACCATGCTGGCGACTTTACCACGTTGATTAGCAATACTTGTGCATTGGGCCAAGACGCAGTCAGTGTTATATTCTGCCGCCAAGCATTACTGTGTTCCGGTTTGAAGGGTACTGCAGCTAGCAAAATTACAGCGCTGTTGAGACTAAGCATCGAATGTCTCGCCAAAGCAGCGATGCCCTATACTTTGTAAAGCTATTCAAAGCTCTGTGTATCGCAGCAAAGGTCATGGACAGGCATTATCTCTTACCATCAAGTATTTAGGTGTCTAATGTTCTACTATACGATATTTATTTATCAGGAGAGCATCGTCTCATTAATTTTACATTTAAAAACAAAACATATTAATTTTGTACTGAGTTATTATATAAGCTTCAGATGTACCATACCGAAAGGGTATCACTGTATTAATGACAAAAATAAAATTAGTATGGTCATTAATATGATACCGTGAAACAAAATAAATAATCTGTGGACAGATTTTGTTTTCGCTATTTTAGAGTTGTGACTATCGTAAAAGTGTTTCATAATGAATATGACAATGATCCCCTTTCGGCTACTCTACATAAAAAAACAAAGTCGCTTCCCGCCGTCTGTACGCTTAGATCTTTTAAACTACGCAACGGATTTTAATACGGTTTCCATCAACAGACAAAATGATTCAAGAGGAACGTTTATAGTATGTATATGTATAATACATGCATTTTTTTATGGTTGACAGGCTAGGTGTTGAGTTTGAGCTCACCTGATGTTAAGTGAAGTTTAGCACCAGGTTGGTGCATATGCACCACGTTAGTATCTATATTGCACCCGTAGGAAGGCGGGGCGGGTCGTTAGTAGTATGTGCGTATAGATACATAATTATATGTTTAGTTTGAATGCTGAAATTATTGCTAATTTTTATTTTCGCACATACCTTCAAAGTAGGCGTGCATGTAATATGATGACATCAAATTGCCCAAATATTAAGTATAAATTGCTAATTACGGATTTATAAGGAAGTTGCCAGTTGTTACCTAACGTCAGTTCATTAACCGACCGACAGACAACGATGGGGTTGTTGACTCTCCAAATAAAAATCAACGGAGCCGTTTTCAAGGAATCGCGTGTATTTTTATTTGAATAAGATGATATCGGTCATACGTGTACTTTTAAATATTTGTTTGGTATCGCGGTCGTCGAACCTGCGCGGGCGCAGGCGGTCGTACGGTGAACGGTTGTTGACGCAGCGCTCTTGACATTGGCTTTGCGTAAATGTGTGTAGTTACGTAAGAAGCGAAGTCTCGAAGCACGTGAAGCAATCTCCGACCAGCCTAACTGCAACTGACGTCGTAATGCAAGACGTTATCTCAGATCGGTATGCTTATTGATTCTGCTTTTTAAGGTACCGTAGCAAGTTTACGAACCCTTATTGTTTCGCTACGCCTGTCAATTTGACTGTATGTCACAGTGTTCTTTTATTGAGTAAAACCGGAGAAGTGGTTCGTAGTTGCCATAAGTGTCAGTTCAGAATATATGCACTAACATAAACTATAAGCAGAAAATCAGCTAATAGTTTATGTCAGTGGATAAATACTTTAGCGTTGGTTTAATAGAGGGGAAACAGTTAAAGGTTCTATTTTACGGATCACTACTGCATAATAAAGTACGTTAAAGCAGTGTAACGCATTGAGTTTGATCGCGCAGCGATGAAATGAGTTATGAAGGAGTGCCCTTATATTTTGTGTTACCAGTTTTTTTTTTGGGTTTTCGTAACTATGATACTATTGTTAACTAGCTGCGATGTTACCCGCTACATGTTTTTGGTATAAAAGCCTAAGTAGCCTACGTGTTAATCCAGGGTCTCAACAACCTCCATACCAAATTTCATACAAATCCGTTCAGTAGTTTTTGTGTGAAACAGTAACAAACATACTCACAACCTTTCGCGGTTATAATATTAGTAGGATGTAAGTGCAAAAAACGGGAGATATGCTCGTCTAATAGGAACATCAGAAGACAATAGCTAAAATCAGTAAATCTACCAATAATGTCACATCACTGGACAAGTTGCAGAATAATTCTGCGATCGAGTTGTCCGGAGTGAGTTTTCAGAACTTGTCATTTAGTACGTGCCTACTTAGTATATACAGATCAATGGTCACTGAACAATATTATTTGAAAGTAGCAGAGTATATTTTATTCGTAACTTGAATATCTACAGAACCCAAACGTATAAGCATCGAGACACGCATTTGACAGATGCTTATTCTGTTTTAACGTCAAAAAGTAACGGTAAACACTCGAAATACCATCAACAAACCAAACCAGAATTTGATCAATGATAACTTGTTGTTCGCCCCATATCTACTAATCTCACTTTATGCACTTTACAGCTTTCCGACTTAAACTTAAAATTATTATTTGCTATAACTACTTGACTATAATTTCGAAGTAAGTAGGTAAAATATATTAAACACGAACATGGGCTTTTGGGCGAAAGCCGATTCGTTCAAGATAGACTAAGAAACTTTCGTTTCAATCTAGTCAAAATATTTTAGTATGAAATATGAGTTTTTGGTATTATTTTTTTAAATACGAAAAATTCCATTGCAAACTAAAAGAAAGATACTTTATCTACAGGAATATAAGCTATGAAAGTACTAAGCCAAAATCATTGTAATACCGTTATGATCAACTTTTACTGAGAACATAACTCTGATATCGCAGGGGAAAATATCGGCTGCCTATATTTCATCATGTTAACGTACTTTCATAAAACAGCTGATTCTTTTTCCGATTCCAAGGAAACCAGCATTAGTTATTCATGGTGGTAGATCGTAGCAGAAGGTCGTCTAGGTGCCACCACCGCAGTGTCCGATATTATGCCGCCAAGCAGTAGTGTGTAAACTTTACTGTGATCCGGTTTGAAAGGTACTGCAGCTAGGAATTTACCGGGCTGTTAAGACTAACCAAGCAGTAGTGTGTAAAATTTACTGTGATCCGGTTTGAAGGGTACTGCAGCTAGTGAAATTACCGGGATGTTAAGACTAACCACCGAAAGTCTCAAAGTAATGAGCGCCAAAGCAACGATGCCCTGGACTTTGTTTTGCTACTCTAAGTTCTGTGTATTGATGCTACGGTCATGGACAGCCGTATCTCTTACCAGCAGGAGAGCATATTTTTCGTCTTATTACTTTTTACATTAAATAATGATAATAAATATAGTGTACTGACCCCCTTTCGACGTAGTTACACCCCAATATTATAACTCTGTACCAGTAATAAAATCGAGTCATCATATTTTTTTCCAGAATACATGAATGGAAACTATATAGCTAAAAGTGTCCGTATATCAATGAGAACTAGACATAGCAACGAGCAAATTTTTGCAATATCAATTAAAATTGTACAGTCAGCATTAGCAATTCATGAGTACATTAGAAAGGCCAGTAATCCAGAACATTACAATGCGAATCAGATTTGTACAAAAGAATAGGCTGCAACATTGTCATCAGTGAAACAGAGCTGCATTAAATGTTGGACCAATTTAGACCAGACTGAACCGCAGACATCCTTTTATTTTTCTTAATTGGCCCGCGAACAGATTTTTTTAATTTATTTACACGGAGCAATTCGCGATTTGAATTGCAAATTCTTTTATTTATGTGGTGTGTGATTTACTGTCTTAGTTACAGGCTGGAGAATTAACTAAGTAGAAGGCCGATTTGTCGAGATTTTAGCCTAAGTGCCGTTCAAGTATTACATAAGCAGAATTTTAGTAATTACCTATTAACCCTTCTCTGCCCCATGACAGCAAAAGTAAGCAAAGCGCTATGCTTACGGAAACATTAGTCAGCGGTCTTCTCGCCAATAGCGATCTCTTCCAGGTAGCCAAAGTATCAAGAGGATTCAAGAACAAATAGAAAACGAGGTATGCCGATAACAAGGAAAATAAACAATCAGCATAATTTATATGACATTGCTGACGTTATCACTATAAGCAAAGCATAGATAACCCCCCTACCTCCCCCTTCGTGCTCACGTATTAATTGAACAGCTTAACAGGCTGCGCCTCACACTCCCACCCGTGTTTTAAGTTAATCCAAGATATAAACTATATATCCATCGTGAATATTTCCTTGGACATGAACCTACCGAACGTTTCGGCTCTACATTTCTCATCTTTACGGCCAAGGAATGGAACAAGCTTAACAACTTTGAATTTAATTGGTATATGCTTACCTATATATTTATAGAACACCCAGAACAGAAAGATGAAAGCGACACGGATTTGTAACCACTACAACAATTTGATTTAACGATAAGGTACAATCAATCTTTACAAACCCCACCTTGTAACGATAATAATAAGTTTAGCAAATATTTTTTTAGGACACAGAGGTAAAATATAAGTAGGTACTAACCTGAACTAATCCGCTGATATTTACACTACTTAGGCATTGTGATATTCCCTAAACATAAAAAACGAGTGACGATACAAGGAAGTTGTTCGTCTGATAGTGAATTCAGTCTGGTAACACGTACCTATAAATGGCATCCAAATTTTTAGGCATAAAAAGCCTGTTAATTCAGGGTATAAGCTATCTGATGTCAAAAATCCGTAAAGACATTACAGCATGAAGAATTTACAAACATAAATACTCTATCAGATACTCTACCGCCTACCGCCAAGCAGTAGTGTGTAGACATTACTGTATATATAGCCATGATTACGATGATGATTCTACGCAAAGCATTTCTTTATATGAGATCGTGTTAAAGTCCTTGAAAGTTCATCATAAATATGGAACAATGTAACGCTCTGTACTACGAGCTTTGTCGTGTGAGACAAGTTTATCTTATCGGCTAGTCCTTGCTACGAATACTCCTGGTGTTTATTTGCAAATTATTTACAAGTGTGTCCTAGGAACACTTGTAAACAAATAATAAAATTTAGTGAATACTTTGTAATTACTAACTTGAATTACTTATAACACCAAGTAAAATTATCCGTGTTAAGCTTTGCCGTACGTAGACACGGCGTGCTGCAGCGGCTAAAATGGCTAAGCCTGCCGTCACCGCTGCGGTTTGTAGTGACAGCCATTATAACAAACAGTGACGCCCATGGTTTGTAGTGACAGCCATTATAACAAACAGTGAAGCCCATGGGTATTTAGTCATGCTAAAACGCTGACGGCTCGTAGATGCTAAATTCGCGGCAGCTGCCCTAGGTTGCATCAGTGTAGAGCAGATTATGTAAAAGAAATGAGGCGAACGAAATACTTTCCTTATAGTAAGAGATGTTACCAGTCCATAACCATTGCAGCGGTACTTAGCACTTTGAGTAACAAATCTAAGTCTACGTCTAATCATCACCACTTTAGCGCTCAATACTTTGAGACATTCGATTGCCATCTCAATAGCCCTGAAGTCTCGCTAGCTGCAGTACGTTTCAAGTGAACACAGTAATGTTTACACACTACTGCTTAGTGGCAGAATATCTGATACTGCTGTAGTGCCTAGTTTTGCTGGTTGCTGCAGTAATGTACTTTATCATCCGTACTATTCTTAGAGAACAAAAACAATCTATAAATAGAATATATACAGCATTAAACGGTGAAATAATTATGTTTGTGTGCTTATAACCTAATTGTCTATTAACCAGACTAAAACTAGATAATAACATATTTATTTGGGTCTAGGTTTAAACGAATATAGATACAAATAGGTAAATATACCTTATATAACTAGTGATTTTGTGAGCGAGTTCTAGCAATGTGATAAATACTATCAAACTCCAGGTAGCGTCAATTTTTATCACACACTTTTTTCACGTTTAATTATTAAAATAATTAATTTAAAAAAACTATAATGACAACGAAACAACGATAGATTTAACGCCCTATAAATTTAAATTCATAAATTTGTTTTTCTTCTTGTTTTTTGGATTTTGCCAGTGTCAATGTATTTTCTTGTATTCTATAATAAATCAAGTTAAATAAGTCACAGTCAAAGTCACACAAACTAAGTCAAGGTCGAGTCCGATCGTGCTCTAGTAAAATAAGAGACAACTACAAGCTTCGACAGAGTTTTGAAAGCAAAGTGAGAAATCATGTTACACATTTTATCACTTTCCTACGTTTACATACGTAATATGGTATTTTATGTATAAAACATGACTATTTTAACACATAAATACCTACTCAAAAAAAACTAATAGAGATTAAAATTAAACGGCGCGGCTTGATATTTTCGCGTTCCCCCTTTCTTTCTTTCTTTCTTCTATTTCTAAACTCCAAAATATGAAAAATCGTTGATATATTGGTTGTCATCTTGTCATTTTTCGTTCAAAAAGTTCGTTCCATTTTTAAACATGTGCTATTATTACATATTCTGATTTTTCATTAAAAATGTCAGCTGCTAAACACGACAAATAATGTATTTTCATTGTTACTTTCTTTAAAGACTTTGCCGGCTACTGCTTGCATGTATTTGACCTGTAGAGCAAGATCAATTTATCTTGAACAAGGTTGTCAAAGAAATTTTCGTATTTCCGGATATATTTGAGAAAAATAATTATTCGTTATTTTAGTTAGATGGCACGCCTTACACGCGAGTAGAAAATATGACTTTTTAAAAATTTTTTTTTTTACTTAAATGAATGCTCGAAACGTTGCTGTACCCGACAGGGTCCATATCTGACTGTGTACCATATACTACTTTGTATTTAAAAGATCTTGTACTGTATGGAAGCAATAAATATCTTGAATCTTGAGTTTGTTGATTCGATCTCTGGCCAGTAGGTACCGATAAGTTGTTCGGAATTTATATAATCGTATGACTTACTTTTCGATCAAGAAATACGTTATGAAAAAACCAGCTTATATCTGGAGAAGAAATTAAATGATTTATGTGGATCTTCAACCCGTACCCAGTCAACGGAATATAGCAAGTATAGTAAGGCACCTTCGAAGGGTGATTGTTGCCCTTCGAAGGGTTCACTTGGTGGTAGATCTCCTTAGCAGGAGGTCGTTTAGGTAGGTACCACCGCAGTACCAGATATTCTGCCGCTTTCTGCCTGACTAACCATCGAAAGTCTTAAAGTAATGAGCGCCAAAGCAGCGATGCCCTGGACTTTGTTTTGCTACTCAAAGTTCTGTGTATCGCTGCAATAGTCATGGGCAGGCGTTACCTCTTACCATCAGGAGAGCGTCTCGTTCGTCTCACTATTTTTCACATTAAAAAAAAAAAACAATAAAAAGGGTAACAATCTGCCAGCTGAGAAATCACGTAACGCTACCGCGTTTGTGTAACACGACACGATTCGGTTTGAATTCCTGTACAATTGTATTCCTTATGAAACGTGTTGTTACGAGCTCTTTTTCAAGTGTCAAAATCATTTTACTCGTATAAGTGCATAGCGTTATGAACGATATACACGTTTTTGGCGAGGAATTATTAGTAAGTTAGAGAATCAGGGTCCAGGAGGCCTGTAGTTATCATACTACATAGGTATTAATGTGAATGTGAGTATGTATGTTTGTTACTTCTGCAGTTTATCACGGCTTGACAGATTTAGATCAAATTTGGAATATAGATCGCTTGATTCCCTGGATTAACAAATAGGTTTGCTTTCTATTCCGGAAAACGTGGGTGAAACTGCAGTGCGTCGGCTTCAAAATAAACTAGGTACTTTACTGGTATGGCGTTATAAATATGTATGGCGTTTTCGATGATAGCTCAGTGGTTAGCGCGGTAGGTTCGCATGCCGAAGGGCGTGGGTTCAAACCCCAACAATGAGCTTGAGCTGCCGGTGAAGGAAAACATCGTGAGGAAACCATAGCATGGTGGTAGGGTACTTTCTAGTACTCGGCTGGCTAGCTACCACCCTCAAGTTGAAAATCTGCCGCCAAGCATCTAACGGTGTGTTCCGGCAGCCTCACTTGAGAGCCAGTTCCATTCCAGGCTAGGTGTGCTTTACCATCTTCGACCACACCTTCACTTAACATCAGGTGAGTTGTGGTCAAACAACAAGCCTGTCAACCATAAAAAAAAAAAATGAATTTCAAGTGAGTTATAGAATAGGGCTTTGTAGTTATGTTACTGATATCAACGGAACCCTCTTTGAAAAGCTTATTGATACGCACTGGTCCGATACTTCTGATATTCCGAGACTTCTCGTCACTTCATTTTTAAGGTTATCAAAAAAGAACGAATAATTTGATACTCCAATATCTTTATGGTCCTATTATCTAATTTGTTTCGGTTCCAACGGTTGTTAACCGGGCAAAAACCTCGTAAAATGTTATGCTGCTCGTGTGATGCTCCGCACTGTTAGATCGAGAATTTATTTAAAACGAGATATTTTTTCAAGCGCCGCCGCCGTTCATAGCTTAGATTGAACAGATGTAACAAACTTTCGTAGATCTACTTCTAACTTAACATTCTGTTAAATGACTATTGAAAAACGTACTTTCCCAGAAAACAAATACATAAAGTATAACTATCTAGACATCATCTCTGATATACTAGCTGTGCCTCGCAGTGTTACCCTCTACATATTTTCGGGATAAAATTAGCAAAAAAAAATTAAAAAAAAAAAAAAAAAAAATTTATTATTATTATTATTTTAGCCTATGTGTTAATCCAGGGTCTCAGCTACCTCCATACCAAATTTCATCCAAATCCGTTCTGTAGTTTTTGCGTGAAAACGAACATCCGTCCATCCAAACTTTCACATTTATAATATTTATAATATTTAAAATATTAATGAAACAAAGAAAGAACAAAATTACAAAGAAACTTTACCTACATGTAGCTATATTGTTAAATCTAGTTAATAAATAATTTACTTGGTGGTAAATCTCCTTAACAGGAGCTCGCCTCAGTAGGTACCACCGTATTACCAGATATTGTGCCGCCGAGCAGTAGGTACCTAGTGTGATATGTTCCGGAAGGTACTGCAGCTAGTGTAATTACAGGGCTGTTAAAACTAACCATCGAAAGCCTCAAATGCCCTGTACTTTGTTATAATACTCAAAGTTTTATGTATCGTTGCGATGGTCATGGACATGCGTTATCTCTTACAGTCAGGAGGGCGTCTCGTTCGTCTCAATAACAAAAGTACCGAGAATGTCAGTATTAATAAAAAAGTTGATCTGTTACTAGAAACTTATGCCGTTTATCATAACTACTGTGGTATGTTTCATTTTAGCAGTTTCTTTAAAAGTTTCTTTGCGAAAATTAACCGCAACATCAACTTCTCAAAATACTTGTGAATCAATTAAATAAGCGCCAGTCATATTAAAGACATCGAAGGTGACGGTTCATCTCAATTCTTCAATTGTTCTTAGCTAAGAAACGTGCGCAAATTTTAGTTGTTCAAAACATAAATTTGTTTAGGAAAGATAACGATGTGTTTTTCTACTTGAGACTAGTATCAAACTGCTTTTGTTCGTTTAAATAGTCAAAATATGTCATTAATAGGTTACTAACATAGCTTTTATCATCTCTCGTAAATAAGTTGGTATGGATATAATTATAATTATGTAGTTTCTCGTACCTACCTAAAATAACCTTTTAAATGTTTCCACAAGAACCACAAAATAAAATTCTGCATGGACATTGGACAGCAAGATTTGACATATTAGGTGTTTGACCACAGCTCACTTGATGTTAAATGACGGTGTGGTCGAATATCATAGCACCTAGCCTGGAATGGAGCCGGCTCTTGGTCTTGGGTCGCCGAGTCCGGTTGCCATGCACATTTTCAAGGATTTGTCTTGAAGATTATAAAAGTCTACACGTGACCAAAATGCTGTCCTGTCTTTTGCTCAAAAACTTATCCTTACAATCCATTGAGACAATGCATTCTGGTCTCGTGAATAAATTCGTTCAAACTATGTATAGATACTTTAAACTTTTAAACGATCTCTTTAGTTTTAATTAATTTTATTTCAAGTTTGTTTTTATTTTTACCGGAATTTATAAAATACAATCATATGAAAAATAGATTGATTTTTATTGTAATTACACGTATACCTATACTTGCTTACAACCTGATAACGTAAGACCAGACCAGATCTTGGACTTTAGTATATTTCCGCCACAACGTGAGGGATAAGGAATCAATTATTATTTATCAATCTGACATTTTACTAGATATAAAATTATGTAAAAATAAAATACGAAACTTGAAAGAAGAAATTAAGAAAACTTTTAAAATGGCTATGAACTTTTATAATACGAGTAAAGTGGCTTTTATCATATAATAAAACAACTGGAAAACAATAAATATTGTTAGTATGGATAGATAAACTAATTTTTGTTCACACCAAAGACTTTATATAAATATAAACATTAAACTAGTAAAACAATTGACGGCCTTATCGCTAAAAGCGATCTAGCCGTGAGGGCCGCCCGCCACAAGCTATATAGGGGCATGGCCAAACGTTTAGAGGAGGTTTCAGGTGACCAGGAATACTGGCATCTACTTTGGACATAAGCTTAGCATTGCCATCCAGCGTGGCAATGCTGCCTTCTCAATTCTGGCCACATATCCCTCCTCTGATAAAAATAAATTAGGTTGTTTTTATACATTTATAATTAGTTTATATCACTTTTAAGTTATTATTAGTACATGTCAGTATAAAATGATAGAACAAAAACATTCTTATCAATCGTCGATTCACATGATACTTTTATCTTTTCATATATTTTAGTAACAATGTTAATGTTAACTGTAGATTTACAGTGCTGTATTTCATATGATAACTATATCAGTGGATGTCCAATATATTAAGTTGCGATGCGTTTCGATCGAACTTTGTGGTGGGAACCTCTTCCGCATGAATCGAGGTCAGTTCATCGCAAGTTCATCGTCTAGGATCGAATGCACTTCAATTTACCCATATCTAGTAACAACGCTTTAGCTGGCTGTTACTTTACAATATGGGAGTAATGAACTACACAATTTGCGTCAATTTCTGTAGGCATCTAACTTTACATACGAAGCCCGCAAACTCAATCGAACAAAACATAAAGTAACGACTAACACTGGCTACATAAGTATTTATTGTGCTATGACAAGTAACTAAAATCGAATCAAAATTGATTCGATTTTAGGAAGTTATTCGATTCGATTAGCATTTCAAACATTCCATATATTATATCCACCTACGATTTGGTTTCAGTTAAACCATAAAAATATAACAAATGGCCTTAATCCTTATAAATACGTTAAGTGCGTCGCAACGGTATTCTTTATGCTATGCCAATGTCAAATATAAGAAATCGATGTGGTTTTTTTTAACTTAAAAAAAACTACACGTAAACTTAAAAAAAAAAACTTAATCAATTTAACATGGGTGTAAGCAAAGGGGTTATTATATTCATAATCATGAACAACTGTTGCTATGAGTCCAACTCCAAATAACGTGACAAATACCAAGCTGTTGTACAGAAAAAGTACGTGGACCCTTCCCAAATATATAAAGCAGCTGATTTTTTTTTCGCGATTACAGAGATGTGCCCATAAAAAAAGTTGTTCACAATGATAAATAAAATGACCCTCTTTCGGCTTAGTAGAAGCTTATTGCTCTCTAAACGCGTTTTCGAAAAGCAAAGACTTTAGTTTCGGGGTAGAGTCAAGAGATAAGATTAACTTCGAAAGTGTTTCAGAATTTTAATGATTGTATTTGGTAAGTACAAAGCTCGTACTTGGTGTTGGTATTTACTTTAACTGTACATAGAAACGGGATAGGTTGCATTTGACAATATAAGTACTGTTAGACCGCAAGGTTCTACTAGTCAAATACAGGTTTCCTAGCTGTAATCAAAGCACACAGGCCTTGTAAAGTTCTTGTGAACAAACTGTCTACATACTTAACCACTACGAAAACAAGACATCGAACAACTTAGCTATTTCCCGCTTAGGATTTGTGCTACGCCTCATTCCGAAATAGAGCCCAACAGAATTTCAAAATAAAATATAAATAAACTCATTAGTTTCAGATGGATCAGAAGGGTTATTTTAGCTTAAATTTTCACTAGTTTGAACTAATTCGGTTCAACACTTCATGATACGTACTGGCTAGGAATGGAACTCATTGCTGCCCTTTTTGTTTCCTGCGAACCGAAGTTTGGGCATTTTTTTTAAAGTGAATAGTTTCCTCATAGATATAAGTGATTCATCCTCGGCTACACCACCGCTTTCTATAAGGCAGGTAGGTGGTCAAACGTAGATCTAATGCACAAAGAAAAATTACGACAGTTAAAAGATAGGTGATACAATTCTATAAATGGTGAATATGTAGGTACCTAGAGGAAATAAAAACACGTGCTTAAACTGAGGCAAACGAACTCTTTGTAATGATTAATTATCTTCCGGCTATCGTTATCTCACGAGCTATAATTATTTTTTTCTTATTACGGACTTCAATGTGACGATTAAACATTATGTTGAATTATGTCATTCATAAAATTGATACTACCAATGTTGTTTGAAAATGATTAATTTGCATTCAGAAAAGTGCTAAGTTGATATTTTATGGCGTTATGTTTTAAGCTCAGTGAAAGCACGCTTACTTTGTAAGTTAGAAATCACGGATTCGACTCCCGATTGAACAGATAATTATTTAAAGAAGGGTGTGATAGAGGGTGTATTGTATGACTTAATGTTTTTTTATTCTCATATATTTATTTTAACGATTATATCTTGCGCAGCAAACTTTTACGATTTGTTAGGCACTTGTTTCAGAGTCAATAAACGTTTTTGATTCTAATAATAAATTCGAAAGTTTACCAGTTTGTATGTGTGTCTGTTGTATTCTATTACTCAAACGGCTGAACGGATTTCGCTGAAATTTATAATAAAGAAGCTTTCGTAATTTCTAAACTTTCTGTTTTGTAGCGATGATAGCTCAGTGGTTAGCGCGGTAGGTTCGCATGCCGAAGGGCGTGGGTTCAAACCCCAACAATGAGCTTGAGCTGCCGTTGAAGGAAAACATCGTGAGGAAACCATAGCATGGTGGTAGGGTACTTTCTAGTACTCGGCTGGCTTGCTACCACCCTCAAGTTGAAAATCTGCCGCCAAGCATCTAACGGTGTGTTCCGGCAGCCTCACTTGACAGCCAGTTCCATTCCAGGCTAGGTGTGCTTTACCATCTTCGACCACACCGTCACTTAACATCAGGTGAGCTGTGCTCAAACAACTAGCTTGTCAACCATTAAAAAAAAAAACTTTCACTATTAGAACATTTAATTATTAACTAATTTCATAGTACTTTGTGCGCGATTAAGTCCCGATGATAAACATAATTAAGGAAACCTATAGGTACCCCAGAATAACATACAGGCTACTCTTCCACGTCATCACTTATTACACACTTATCACACATCATCAATAATCGAGTGAAACATTATAAATACTGTTTGTTCTCACAAAAATATCACGCTAATTTAATCAGATAAAATCAATACACCAACACGAGCTTCACTGAATCAATAATTCAAGTTGGGAAACGTAAAACGAACCGAAGACACAAATCTCGTCGTATCTCTTTGTCTGGACCATGGAGATTAATCAAAACGTGAAATAAAGCCCTCGCATGATACCAGTGTAGGTACTTGCTATATAAATATTACGACCTTGAACTTGAAGTCAAGCGCTCAGACAAGATGGTATCAACGACACAACATAGTTACTCAACGGCAAAAACTATTCAAGTAAAAGCGTATGCTAGAATAAAGATGCACTCAGAAAAAGCAAGCAACACCTGATAATCATGAAGCAAGACTAATGAGCTTACCTACTGAATGAGCGATGTGCTGAGTTGAATGGAACCTTAACGTCATGAGGTGAACACCTCGGGCCTAGTAAGGTCCACTTCTACTTTCTAGTCACAACGATCGTATCTTAAACTTTTTTTTATTAGGGATAGTTTCCTTTCAAGTAATGGGGGTGCAGTTTCATTAAATGAATAAATATTGGAGGAAATTTCGTCATCTAGCCACAAAATAAGCAAAGCTTGTGCTATGGAATCCAAATAGCTGACAGAATACCTTTTTTTTGTAAATACATAAAACAAGTCACACAAAATATTAATCCTGAGTGGAAATCAAATCCACGCTCTTTATTTTATTCGCTTTTATTCGCTCAAATCTTTAGCTCTTGAAGCAGAAACTTTACCAAATGGCAACGAAACGAATGAAACAGGGCAGTTAATAAAAACAGCAGTCGGCAGTCATTGTTAAAATCCGCAAAAATGCTACATGTGTCCCATTACGTGTACGAGGATGTGATCATAATTTGCGAGATTCAAAAATAGGGCAGCACATCTAGCGAGAGTAATTTGCTTTTTTTTAATATTTGAATGTCATTTGAGTACTATGTAATTCTCGTAAAACAATTTGATAGACCACTGAGACTTCCTCAAAATTTAAGCTCCAAGTTTTGGTTCATTCAAGACGTAATTTTATGATTATCAAGGTATGATGTATTAAATTATGTTCTTTATATCTATTACCAAATATAGTCTTTATACTAATACAAAATAAATGTTTATTTTGATAACACCAAATTCAAATCATTTCAAATATTTAAAAAAGACTACTTAATTATAATTATGTCAATGAATAAACAACAAAAAAATGTCAAAATAAAGTATGTTAATACAAACAATATATCCGCATAAAAAAATTGACAATTTAGTAAAATGTAAAAAACCATCATAACTTCTTAGTAATTTTGTAGATATGCCATCAGGTATTGAATAGTTTGGTCAGGGTAAGGTCTAGAAAATTACGCGCTAACTCTCCATACGCAACCACACGTACAAATGTTTGAATGTATGCAACCAAAGGTATAGTTACACACTATATTATTTTATTTTATATATTAGTGTATTTTCTCCCTGTGCTATACAATGTAGGCCTAATGATTAACTGCGATTAAACATGTTTACATTGGCTCTTATCGCCGCCTTAAGACCCTACGTTGCGACGCGTCAAGACAATGTGTTGATCAAGTTGAAAATCGGACTCCAGGCACCTAACGGTGTGTCCCGGCAAGTTCACATGAGAATCAGTTCTGTGCCACGCTAGGTGTGTTTACCGTCTTCGACCCCACTGTCACTTAATATCAGGTAAGCTGTGGTCAAAGATCTAGCTTGTCATCCATAAAAAAATTATCTATGCCGAAATTTTTTTAGTTATTTTTTTTAAAGAAAAAACTTGATTTTGTATCTAGCTTTAACATCATAAATGTTTGCTATATTGTGTAGATATAGAGAGATAATTATTTCTTTTGAAATATTGTAACTTGAAAGACATAATCGATAAAAAATCCAAGTTTATTTCAAGCCAGCAGAATGTCCGGTACTTGGTATCAGGTGCGGTAAGAGCTTCTGCTTGCAAATATTTATGTATAAACCTCACGAAGCAACACAGCTATTTAAAAACAAGAAACAACTAAATCGGTTTAACCGTTCCCAAGTTATGCGTTAAGCAACGAACATCATTTGATTTTTACTTTTATAGATTAAAATAGCTAATCATCCGTCCCATAAATTTAATTGACACATACAAGATACCTTTCTTTGGTATTTTCATTGTAACAACACAAAGTGTAAATGTGTACCTATGTGAAATAACCGAAGTACGGCTATACTGCCCTTAAGTACGAGTATAGATGTTGCGCGCGCGCAGACAAGGGTTCAATTCGTTTTGCTCGATGAAGGGCGCCCGGTCGCCGCATCGGATATGTGTCACTATAACACCCAGTACGACGGCACAATGCAGGGCTGCCAAATCTATCTATGGAATTACCCTCATAATTAATTTTTATTCTATAATTTTTTTTGCAGATTATATGCTCAAAATGGTTTTGGTCGTCATGTGTCGTCATTATAATGATCACATTTTTCCTTAATAAGCATTTCTAAAGTAAAATTAAGTTAAATAAAAAAGCTAAATAGGAGCTTTTCACTCGTCAGTGTAAAATTATTCAGCCAAGATTAAAGCTTTTTTGAGACTGTGGAAATTATATTATTGTTTTTTTTGGGAAAAACAAATACCAATCCCTAATCGGGCAACCTTGGCTTCTTGTTTCCACACCGGCTCGTATTAATAGCACCTAAATTAAGATTGAGCTCGGCTTTGATCAGCTGAGTGACAAGTTTTCACATATGTAAAAGTTCCTACTAATATTAAGTACGTAGTCATTTACGTAGCAATATAGCAAAGGAATGACGTGATTTTTTATTTCATATTTAATTTTTTACGTCATATTTAAGGATCGAAAAGTGACATAAGCTCGCTAATATCTTGGAAGACATTTTTCAAGGATAGCAGTTGTGAACTTAAGGAAGTAACTCGTAATTTAATTCACTGATAGGGAATCATGTCACAGTAGGTCCAGTCAGTTTTCAGATGATACGACGATTCTGGTTGTTTATCCTAAAACGGGAACTTTCAAGATGAAAGGCTTTCGAACTGCAAACTTACTCAGACTGGTTTGTACCTAATTCAGACTATTCGAGTTTACTTTTGGCAATGTGTTTTGTGCATTTTTGCGGGAGTAGAATATTTCAATATTTCAAAAAAAATTGTGATAAATTATGTAGGTATGTTAGTAATATAAGTAGGTATATGTCACACAAAATAAGTCAAGCTCGAGTCCGGTCATGCCCTAGTAAAGTTATTGTGACTTTACTACAAACTTCATGCGAGTTTTCGAAGCAACACGAAAAGTAATTCTTTATGGCATTTTATGAATACAACACAAAGTTTATATAGAAATACTAAAAATAAATAAATTCTGAAAAGTGATGCAACGTAGCGAATTTTTCTTTCCGTCAAAATTCAAGTAACTGTTACAGTTAGTAGTTTTATAACTGTTTGTCTCTGTTTGTTGTTTTTGTGTGTACTGTGCTACAAAATAAAAATCATTTTCTTTCTTTCTTTCAAGTTGCGAGTTGGATGGAGGAAATAAGCAAGTAGTACCAACCATCGACATCGTTTTATTTTTGCGGGATTATGTTACACGTTTAATTATGTCGAATACTCTGACAATAAACAAAAAATATGCCAAAACCACGTCAGTTTCCATAATAAAATTGAAATAAACTCGTGATATTTTTTTCTAGCCATTTCTACTGATGAGTTGTTTCATTCAAGACGGTATCCAGCCTCTACATCAAGTCTGCAACATTGTGTATGTACCTTGCTAAGCCATTGGACCGGAATAAATACTGCAGAAAATCAGTTCAGCTTGGTAGCAACAGTTTCGAACGATACCGATAACTTATAAGCTGTTTACATTAGCCTTCATATTAAAAACACCCCGTAAACCTATAGTAAAATGTAGAGTTTTCACGATGATAAAAAGGAATTCTTATAAGTAAGGCTATCGAGTCTGTCTGTTCGTCTTCCACATATTATTTTGAAAAAAGTCTACTAGAAATGGGTTTCGACTAGAGAGCTATAATTTTTATATAAAAAAATATTGTAGGTACATCGAAATATAAATCTTACAAATAAATGCAATCAAAAGTTAGTTAGTACAAATGACTACTAATCACTTCAATTATTTGGATACCTTAATAATATGGACAGTATAATACAATATTTCTCTGAGAGACAGTTTTGTTTTTAAATCAATTGCCGCGCTAAAGTTTGTACTTTAACATTATTTCGACTCTAAGACAATTTACACTTTTTTAGACTTTAAATAGACCTACACCTTTTTTGTACTTTCAAACTTATTTAGAATTAAGGAAAATCGTTGTAGTTATCCCATTTGATATTTAGTTGCTCTCAGATAAAAATACGAGAAGGGTTTTAACTTGTCTCAAGTCGTGCTTTAATTGCTTACAGCTGAGTGCACCTTAGCTCTGTTTTAAAATTCGTTTTCCTGAGCTTGAATTCGTATTTTTTTTACAGTAGCAACCGCAAATACCCACTAAATAAAAATGTGGTTTGTGAGCCACTCAGTCCGGATTGAAAATAGAGAAAGGACGCGTGTACCTATATAAAGGCATCCAGAACACACCTATACCTACGAAATAACTATAAAGACGTATTTACGACAAAAAACAAATATTCTAGAAGATAAAAGCACATCATAAAATGAATTATACACTATAACGAGACGTAAAACAAAGTATAATTATTATAACATAAATTATGGCAAGCAAATTTTTGTTTTGTTGTTCGAGACGCCTTTGTCTGAAGTTTTCACTAAGAGGTACTTTGCCTTTTCAATACATTTAACACCAGAATAGATAGAATAAATTCGATTGATTGATATGTGCATAATTAAATAATTATCTACAGTCCTTGACAGAGGCTCCATGGAAGGCATGTCATAAAACTGTTGCTACGTAGTGGATTTGCACCAATTTTTTTGACTCGAACTATAAATATGCGACTTGCTAAATCAAATTGAGGATTAAATCCCGCCTGAACCTTGAATATGTGTAGTCATCTATCTATTTTAATTCAAATGATACATTTAATTTAACATACTATAAAGTCATTTCAAGCAAATCAATGTGCTTTTCCTATTTTGATTTATTACTTATGAAACATTTTAAACAAGTTTTGAAGACAGATCTTAATTAATTAAAAACGATTCTGACTGAGGTCAGTGCGTTAGATAAGGACAGCACCATTTTTTATGAGTTTTTAAATTTAGATTGACCATTAAAAAGCTTTTTCTACGTATTTTCTAGTGTCAAGTAAATTGTTATTTTAAGTTCAGTCTGGATAATCATAATTTAGTTGTCTACAAGTATCTCTATAGATAAAAATGAATCCCTGTTTACCTTGGTCACGGCATCACGCGTGAACGGCTGGACCGATTTCGCATTTTTTTTTTGTTGTGCTGGTTATTATTAGGAGAAAGATCTCATGAAAAAAAATTTAAGAAAGTTGAGCGGAAATTTAAAAAATTTAACGATTAAATTTACTTTTTTATTGTAACTTTAGCGCTTTAGACAATATAAACTTTTCTTTGTCGTTTAGACTTTAAGGCGTTTGACATAATTGTCAGTCATTCGAATTCAATATCCATGCAGGAGTTTTGGAGGGAACGCGGAAAGAGTTAAGTCGCTCCATTGTATTTTTTTCCAAAACTAATGTTTTTTCTAGTGTTGCTATGTAGAAATATTCATATTCATATTATTTATTTGCTTACATGGGTATAAAAAGTAGTTGGAAGGAGTATAATAGTGGTGTTTTATTCATAAAGTGCCGAATTACAAGCGCGAGTGTGGGAAAGTGATACAATGTGGTGAAACATGACTTTTCGTGTTGCTTCCAAAACTCCATCGAAGCTTATAGTTAAGTTGCCACTACTTTACTAAAGCATGACTGGATTTGACTGACACGGACTGGACTTGACCAAGACTGGACTTTTGACTACTTTTTAACTTATGAAACTTGAAAATATCAAAACATTTGACACTGGCCAAAGACAAAGACAAATTGGACAAAGTAGACTAGTAGATTGTTAACATCGTCTGTCGGTCAGCTAGTAATTACATAAAAGTATTAATAACATTTTTGATATCCCTCTCGTGTATATTTTTAAACTTTAAACTACTATGATACTTATTACTTTTTATTTATTTATTTACTTGCGCAGGTTTCCTAGGCAAGATGGTTTCGTATGGAAGATGCTTTAAAACTTTTATGAGTTGATTTCAAAGATTATCATATTAATAGGATAGTTTTAGCACACTAACCAGTTGTGGGAGGCCATCGATGGTAGACGTATCTACAGAAAAGCGTGGCAAATCCATCGACTATTGATGAGACGAGCCTATGTTAATTTCGACGTAAAATTTTAGAGTTAAATGATGGCGTAGTATTTACGTGAATGTCGACATTTTTTTATAATGCGCCGACCTGTAACATAACGCATGTCCATGACCATTGCAGCGATACACAGAACTTTAAGTAACAAAACAATGTCTAGGGCATCGCTGCTTTAGCTCTCATTACTTTAAAATCTTAGATGGTTAGTCTCAACAGTCTATATACCTTAAATATTCAAAATGAACTTCCGCAAAGTAACGCCTGAATCAATTAATTAGCCCTACTGTACTACTGTACCTGTACTGTACTGTACTACTGTACCCTTCAAACCAAACACTACTGTTTGGCGGCAGAATATGTGGCACGACAGTGGTAGCTAAGTACCTAGACGACCTCCTGCTAAGGAACCAACCAACTAAGAACTTTGAGACTCGATAGTTAGTATCGATAGCACTGTAATTTCGCTAGCTGCTTGTTTTTTTTTATAATAAGTTTTTTTTAAATATATTGTCCGATAAAGGTGTTTTATAATTTTTTTTTGGCAAATTTTTCAATGTTCATGGAAATTCGACTAATCTAACTAACCCAATATTTTTTAAAAAAATTATACTGCGCTCATACAATTTTTAAGGTCGCGACCGTTATTGTAATTGTATTTGTGCATGAGAGTTCAAAATAATAGTTTCTGAGTTAGTTTTGTAGCGGTGATAGCTCAGTGGTTAACGCGGTCGGTTCACACGCCGAAGGGCGTGGATTCATCCCCCAACAATGAACTTGAACTGCCGGTGAAAGAAAAAGTTCGTGAGGAAATCACAGTATGATGGTATTTTCTAGTACTCGGTTGGCTAGCTATCACTCAAGTTGAAAATCTGCCGTCAAGCACCTAACGGTGTGTTCCGGCGCTTGAGAGCTAGTTCTACGACCATACTGTCACTTAGCATCAGCTAAAATGTGATTAAAAGAAAGAAAGAAAATTTACATTTATTTAAACCATTTTTTATTTTACACCTAGCTAGTCAAACATTAAATTAAAAAAGTCAATATTTTTACATTAAAAACTACAATTTAACTAAACAACCCTAACCAAACTGAACTACTAAACAACCTTATGCTATCCATGCCAACAACGTGGCTTTAGTTTGATTTTATTCCATCCTAAATCATGCCTGACGCCGACACTGGTGAAAATACATGTTTCTAAAATCAACGTCAGTACCGAAATATTATACAAGAATTAGGGCCTTGACTTTGGATTAAATTGCCATTTATTGTAATAGCATTATCAAATATATATACGCACTTTTACGATACGGCTTTTATGGCTATTAACGCCCCGTGGTTTCATCTACGTTGTCCAGTATAAAAAGGAGTAATGTGTAAATCCAGAATATAAGCAATCTGCATTTAAAAACTTCACGTAAATCGGTTGATCCATCATGAATTAACAATAAACATATTTCCGCATTTATAATAGTGTGGTTATTGGCTACATGAATGGAACTAGTTTTCTAACATGCAATTTTTGATTTCTGCGAATCCATATCGTGTAGGCGCCTATTTTCAATGCCAGAACTACGACGAATAATTAATCTATATCATTAAATGGGAGAGCCACCGACGTATTTTTGAACATAATGAACAGCCAATGTTTGAAAATATTTAGTTTCGTTATTTGGCCACCTTTACAAATAAAATTTGATTGCTTTGTAGAGGCTACCTGACTCAACGATTCGGAAATGCTGCAGACACATAAAAAGTTAAAGAATGATATCATAGATTCGTCAAAACACAATAGGCTGAGTTACTCTATTTAAATACTCGAAAAATTTGCCTACTTCCTCCTTCATTAAACATTTAGTAGGTGCCTATCTATCACTTAGGTTAACTTGCATAACAATATAGCTTTATTATGTAGCTTAGTATAGTCGTGGTCAGCACATGATATCGGCTAGATTTTTTCTATCAAACGGCCAGAAGTACGAAAAAGCGACATCGTTTCATGGTCGACGTTCCAAAAATCCGTACTAAACGATTTAATCCACTTTCATTGTTCGAACGGCTAAAGCGTGGAATACGTTACCCAAGTGGATGTTCCCTAATAATAGATACAATCTGAATGCCTTCAAGTCGAGAGTAATCAGCATCTTCTAGGTAACCGTGCATCAAAAACATCAGGTGAAATGACGATCAAACGCAAGCCTATTCGTCATTTTAAAAAAAAACCTAAAGCACATAACTTATGCAAAATTGTTACCTTATTTTGTGCGCTATTAAGTCCCGATTATATAATAACTTATGCGTTTAAAACGCAAAAGTTTAAAATTACTTTAGCAAAATAGCAGTTCTAGGTTTTCACCACGTTAATTTCAGAACGCCCGAAAAATAAGTTTTGTAGCCATACAATAATCGGTAAACTTTGTGTTATGTAGTAGGAAGCTCTGACACTGGATATAGTGTCGATATACATACATATAGCAGTTGGAAGAAATGAAGTCATTTCACAACTTGAAAGATCTAGTAGGAAACTATACTTAATTGTCTGAATATGATTAAAAAACAATTTAAAACTTATACGCTACATAATTTAGAATGTAATTACTTTCTTACATAAAACAAAGTTTATGTTTCTAATTGTTATAACTTTTTTGTACGTTGGTAGTATTTAATTTCCTGAGAAATAAAAATAAATGTTATTACTATGTACAATAGTTATTTTAACTATTCTTAACTATTAACATTAGGTACTGCTTTAAGTAAAGCTTAAAAGTAAATTGTGTCCGTCACAGATTAGAAAAAAGTATCAAAGTTGCGTTGAAAATGGCTGAAAATTTCTTGGGCCTACATTTTGCACTTTTTATATACTAAACGTACACAAATTCATTATTAACAGAAACATTATTCTTTGTAGCGATGATAGCTCAGTGATTAGCGCGGTCGGTGCACACGCCAACAATGTGCTTGAGCTGCTGGTGAAGGAAAACATCGTGAGGAAACCACAGCATGGTGGTAGGGTATTTTCTAGTACTCGGCTGGCTACCCGAAAATTGAAAATCTACCGCTAAGCATCTAACGATGTGTTCCAGTATTCACACTTGAAATCCAGTTCCATGCCAGGCTACGTGTGCTTAACAATCTTCGACTACAACGGCACTTAACATCAGTTGAGCTGTCGTCAAACAAGTACAAAAAAATACAAATATCAAAGCCTTACTACATGCATAAAGTGCGTATAGTTCTCCCCGTTTTACACGCAACGTTATATTTGTACTACTTTTCTCTGTGGTGTCTAGGTTTAAAATGCCTATACAACATTTCTACGTGTTGGTAACCTGACTCCTCGAATAGAGCATCACTGCTTAAAGTCATCCGGTCATTAGCAGAATTATAAATGCTGAATAAACGGATTCCTTTGTTTTTAACTGTCTAGAATTGATAAGAAAATGTCTATGGATATTAAAAAGGTTGCTTAAATAACTTTATCATATCAGTAATCATTCAGTTAAGGTAAATGATCTCTGTTTTATTTATATATTATATCTCAGGCAAGGTAAACGCTCTTTATTTTTCTACAATCATAATCACCTCTACTCGTAAATAGTGTAAAATAGTCGTATTGTGTGTATGTTCGCTTAGTTCTTCAAAACTACGCGATGGATTTTGGATCGATTTCAACGTTATTTATTTTAAGAGGTTTAAATGGAATCAGAGCGTTTCAATAGTTACAAATAAAGATATTTCTTTTTTAGATTTAAAAATAATTTGGAATTTGAATTCTTAGTGACATTATATAACTAGCGGGAACGCGGGAAAAGTATACCGCTTCATAATATTTTAATTTCCGAGTTTTGGCGGAACGCGTAAAGATTCGTGTCGCCCCGTTGTATTTTAAATGATATAATGTGGTGAAACATGACTTTCGTGTTGCTTTCAAAACTCCATCGAAGCTTTAGTAAAGTCGTCACTACTTTACTAAAGCATGACTGGATTTGACTGGTATGGACTGGACTTGGCCAAGATTGGACTTTGACTACTTTGTAACTAATGAAACTTGAAATAATCAAAACACTTGACACTGGCAAATGCACAAAATGCGACGCCAAAACCAAAGAAGAAGAATATGAACCCGGAACGAAACCCACGAACGACCGCACAATATTGAAACATTTCCCCCAAATACCACGACTCAACACTAGCACTGAAAAATCAAAAGCTATTGAGAGCAAACAACCGATCGATTAATGTTCTCATTATGAATGAGTGAACATCGTTTGAATATGTAAATATGTAACGATCCGGTCAAGTTCACGCGAGTCACGCACGCATCTCCTGAAAGAAAATTGCGCGTGCATGTTAGTGCGTGAATGTTTTTCCTCTTGCAAAATAAGATTAAGTAGCATAAAGCTGAATCATAGTGAACATGGAAAAAATTGAATTATGTATCAGTTAATCAAATACTTTTATCAGCCTGTATTTACTTAAGGCGATGTTCACCGACTTTAGCAATTATAGTTTACGACTAGTAGGAAAGTATAACGCGGATATCTAAATGTAGCAGTATTCAGCATTTCATAAAATGTATCATATAATAGAGAGTTTTTTTAAAGTAATAGTGTATTTTAGAATTACTCGATAGAAATTTAAATCAAAGATAACACTGTAAAAGAGGTGTCAGATCAAAAAAAAAATGCAAATATCTTTTTAATTTTTATGACTCGGTAGAGATAGAATTGGGTCTTGTTTTTAACTTTTCAAGCAATGTGCGAACCGAGGGTACCAACACACCATAAGAGTAATTCATAAAGTTTTAAAAAAAAAAAAAAAATTATTCCCGTCAAAGATATTACTCACAATCACTATTATTTTCTTAAATTCCTGTAGGTACTTTTATTTGCAATTTTTTTAATACATTTTTATCTAATCTAACAAAGCAAAAGATATGTAGATACAGGTACGTCTTGTAATATGAGCTATGGGTACTAAACATCAACAACTAATAAACTATCTATTCGTATATTTATACGATGTACTTTTCTGTCTAATTATCTCACATCATACATTTCATTGCGTTTCTAGTAATTTATATCATAATCATAAATTAGAAGCTCTCGACCTAGGACAATTTGAATTTTACAGTAAACGATATATTAAACGGTTATAATAATGAACACGGTGCGTTAAGACTTAGTCTTAAAATAACCCGATTTACCAATAGGTCTAATTAATTATTAAACCCGAAGCGATAACATTATGGTATATTCCTTTATTCCTTAGGCTAGGTGTCTTTACCATCTTCGACCTTACCGTCACTTAACATAAGGTGAATTGTGATCAAACACCTAGCCTGTCAACCATAAAAAAAAGTCTTGGACATAGCTTGACGGTTGTTGTTGTAGGTCTAATGTATATATTTTAACGTGATGGCTGACCCGTACGCCACGGTAGCGCTCAGAAATAATTGTCTCTTACGGACACAGATCCGAAGACTGATCGTCTGTTTTTATTACCTGTGATCTTTTGAGATAATCAATTTACGCCACGCTGAAAGACTGAAAGCTTACTCATCCTGTGAAATATTATCGGAGATGCGCCTGCTCGCATAGTTTAGGATTGTCACTATTGGCACTGACTGTTTAGTGTAGCATTTCCCAACGTATGAGGCGCGTCTCACTGATGGCTCGTGAACGAATATTGGGTGAGCCCTGAAAACGGACGTCACACCGACCGCCTAAATAAATTGGACGCAACTAATCGCGATCAAAACAAAACTTCTCATTAAAAATTAACACTCTTTGTATGTATTAAAATTGTCGATTGGAACTAAATGATTTTTTAATTATTTGAACAGCCTTTTGTTTATGTAATCATGCCTCTGTACGCAGTGACGGCCTTAGGGGGTGGCATGCAGGGCAACCACCCGGGGCCTCGCTTCCTCGTAGAAAAAATAATAATAAATAAATATCGTAAGACTATACACACAGCGCCATCTGATCCCAAACTAAGCAGAGCTTGTGTGATTGAAGTCAGATAACTGATAGAATACATAAATACTTTTTGTTTGTAATACATACATATAGTACATACAGAACACCCAGACACAGAACTAACATTTGTTTATTCACAAAATGTTTGCCCTGAGTGGGAATCGAACCCACGCCCTGCAGCTCTCAAGGCAGATATATTACCAATGAGCCAACGGGGCTGTCGAGTAGTCTTTACCATAGATATATGTACGTGTATCTCGCGCAAAACCCCCACCTGAATGCACGGTTCCATTATTAGTGCAAGCATGTTACGGCCACTCGAGCCCTCGAACTATTTTTATAGTGAAACGGACTCAAAGAAAAAGGGCCTCACAATGATCTGTTGCTCCGGGCCTCGCAACAGTTAAGGCCACCGCTGTCTGTACGTTTAAGTAGAGCATTTTTATTTAGTGGGTCGTGGTTAAGTCAACTTTGGGAGCTACTGAGCTTTAAGCAAGCGTTGCACTTTATATCAGGCAAGGAAAGTGCTCGTCAAATGAAAATGGTAAACAATTAACCCACCCAGCTAAGGTACTTTAACAGCTTATTCAGCCGTTAAGCAGTCATGGATGAACTGCTGAGTTAACTTATTGATAAGCAGTACTAATATCTAAGCGACTTCTGTACAACGTTTCTACGAGAGGTATCTTTTGTAATTTAAAAAATGTTGTCAGTGTTCACTAAAGTTTCGAAAGCATCTCGAATTAATTTGAACAATAAAGAGTTACTTTATCTATTGTTAGTCTTTCTATCACATTTTTAGGCTATTTATCAGTCATGTTTATGTTCTATTTGAACACAGGTTACAACAGGTTGTTTGTGACAGGTGAGAGTATAAAGTTTCACAGAATGTGTGCTCAGTGATATTTATATATATACATTACCAGCTTAATGCTTGACCACAGCTCACCTAATGTTATATGACGGTGTGGTGGTAAACACACCTAGCTTGGAATGGAGGCTGCCGGAACACACCATTAGGTGCTTGGCAGCAGATTTTCAGCTTGAGGGTGGCAGCTAGCGAGTCGAGTGATAGAAATTACACCACAGTAGTGAAGAAACCATACAATACAGTATGGTTTCTTCACGATGTTTTCCTTCACCGACAGCTCTAGCTCATTATTGGGGTTCGAACCCACGCTTCGGCGTGTGAAGCGACTGCGCTATCATCTCTAGACGGTTTTATGGTAACAAATACTCAGATGAACAAGATGCTCTCGTGATGGTAAGAAATAACGCCTGCCCATGATCATAGCAATGGGTACCTAGAACTTTGAGAAATAAAACAAAATCATTCGTTGAGTTAGCGCTCATTTATACATTCACTCCCGAGTCTCTTTAGTCCTATAATGTCGCTGTTATACACTAAAACCGGAACACAGTTAATTCTTACACACAACCGTTTAGCGTCGGAATGCTATGCTGTAGCACCTAGGCATTAGGGCACCTCGTGCAAAGATCTACTTAGTTTAGAAAAAAATATGTCTATTTGTCTAATGTAAAGAAACCTATCACCAAATAAACACGGGCAAATAGTTATAGATACAATGTTCTAAAAATATGTATAATTTAATAAATTTCGTACGTAATTGTAGAAAGTGGATTTCAGTTATTTAATTAACTACAAGTATTTTTGTCTCGATGTAAATACTTTTTCAGCTGATAAACAGAAGGGCCTGTGCGATGGACGTGCCCATTGCTTCCTTTTTATTTCGTCCACATCGTATAGGTCAGTTTAACATGCAACACTTTAAGCCACAACTTCGCGTATTTAGATAGATAGATATAACTTTTTATTGTGCACATCATATATAGTAAAGAGTACAGAGAACAAAAAACCTTATTAACTAGTGCTACAAGTGGCGGTCTTATCGCTAACAGCGATCTCTTCCCAGACAACCAAGAAAAGAACAATACGAAGAATACGAATATAGTATTTCCGTATCGAAAGAAACTACCTTACAGGCAATTGAATATTAGCTTTTAAGCTAACTTCGTCTAACCACGCGAACTGTAGCGCTTCATAATACGCAAGAAAAATTATTGAATAATTTATTGTTTCTTACCACTCCCACTTAGGTCTTACTATGTGTCCGGAACCCGATACCGGACAAGAAAATCAAACAAAACTAACTTACAAAAATAGAATGATTTAAAAAAAATAAGAATCTATTAATAAAACTCGTTTTCTCGAGCTATTATTACTTCGATCGAGACATATAAGAACATTTCAGACAATCTTTTTAATTACACACATGCAAAAAAAATATTCGAGCTCGCCCCAGTCTTATCTATAATTAAAAAATATATTGATAACAAAATCATTCCGTTCAAAAAAAAAAAAAAACAATCGCAAAAATAATAAAACTTACCCAAAAGCTTTCTAAGTAGTGTGAAAAGAGAAAAACTCCCGGAAAAGACATGTTTACCAAATTAGAGTCACTTGTGTACTGAGAGATGCGACTCGCGGTGGTTTTTATATAAACACTTTTTGTTTACTAACATGTCACAGGGATCGCTGTGTTATATAAATACAGCACGCCGAATCGACGTGCGTCCGACGTCGGGAACCACTACAACTGAGCGGTGATGACCACGCTTCGCCCCTATATACCTACTTACTTTTTGCTTTGCCTGAATGCTTGATTTCACGCTCTACATCCACGAATAAATAAAAAATATGAATCGTGGATGTCGAGTGATCTTCAACCATCTTCTACATATTGCATCGAACAATTGAAACTTTCTTCATCATCTATTTAAATTGACCTAATAAATTCATTGATAAGCAAAGGGCATGGTTGTAAAAAAATAGTTCAAGGCTGCAGAACTTCGCTCTTGTCAAAGGGCCCTCTATCTGGATAAATGATCGAAGCCCTCTATTCAATATTCAATAAGTTATCGACTATTAGGTAAGAAGTAGGTACCTACCTAAATTTAAAATATTGCAACCTTTTGAAATTGGCGTTAAGTTGGTACATTATTATTGGTTTGATGTCTTGCAAAAATATAATAATTTTAAAAAATAAATATCGTAGGACATTACACACAGCGCCATCTGGCCCCAAACTAAGCAGAGCTTGTGTGATGAAAGTCAGATAGCTGATAGAATACATAAATACTTTTTTTTTGTAAATACATACTTATAATACATAGAGAACACCCAGACACAGAACAAACATTTGTTTATTCACAAAATGTTTGCCCTGAGTGGGAATCGAACCCACGCCCTACAGCTCTCAAGGCAGATATACTACCAATGAGCCAACGGGGTTGTCAATTTAAAGTATTAAGTATTTTAAAGTGCTGATCTACATATACTAGTGCTAACAACTTTAATTCATCATCATCACCAGTACCTTAAATATATCATCACTCTGCCCAGTCTCAGGGTGTCCTACACCAGGTTTGAATGAAGATAAGCGGTCCCTTCTCTATAACACATCTTCTCCAATGGTTATCAGTTCCACGACAGACATGACCAGCCTACTGATACGCTGAACTATCTCGGATTTGTTACTTTGGTTCCCTAGCGAATATGATCCCTTAGAGGAACGCCAAGCATCCATAGCTGAGCGACTTTGAACCTGTGAATTGGTCGAGCAGTTGATGTCTACGTTTTGGGCACCGTAGATCATGACGGGTAGTACACATTGGTCAATTTTTTTTGTTTTAAATGTAAAAGTAATCAGACGAACGATACGCTCTCCTGTTGGTAAGAGATAACGCATGCCCATGACCATTGCATCAATACACAGAACTTTGAGTTGCGGAACAAAGTCTGAGGCATCGCTGCGTTGGCGCTCATTACTTTGAGATTTTCGATGTTTAGTCTCAACAGCCCAGTAATTCGCGTGCTGCAGTACCCTTCAAACCGGAACACAGTACCTATGTTATAAACGATATGTGCTTGGCGGCATAATATCTGGTACTGCAGTGGTACCTATCTAGACGACTTCCTGCTAAGAAAATCTACCAACATGTAAAAAAAGACTCGTTTTGAAACTGTGGAATGGATGACGAGAATGCTGGACATAATTTTCCGAGTACCTACTACCTAGCCCAACCGAGTCCTCTTTTTGCCCTCACACTCGAAATTGTTTTTATCTAGTTCCGAGTGTCTGTTCTAGGTTTTGCCCAATATGTAGAATAGAATGAATAACAATCGATATAAAAACAGCGTGCTTGTTGCATATGACTTTTGTCTTGTAGGTATTGTTTGAAACACATCTTACAGAGTGTGTTCGTGTTCATATTGATGGGCAGATCTACTCCCTTCAGTAGGTAGTATACTACACTACTCCGAAACAAATTTAAGTGTAACTAACAGGTAGTTAGTTACACTACTACAAGTATAACTAACAGGTAGTTAGTTAGTTAGTTAAATTTATTTGAGCTATACATTTGCTTAGTGTTTTTTAAAAATGTAATGAAATAACTGAAACGCTTTTCTGACGGTAAAAAATGACGCCTGTCCATGAACACCATTTGAACGGTACCCAGAAATAAGACAAAGTCCAGGGCATCGCTGCTCTAGCGTCGTACTTTGAGACATTCGTTGGTAAGTTTTCATTGACCTCGAAATTCTTAAAATAACTTTCTGTTGTAGCTGTACCTACTAATATTTCGTATTTTTTGCAAAAAAGTCCACCCGTGTGTCGATTCTGGAAAATATTGACGCATAATAGAGACTGATAACACAGGCATCAGCCTGTACCATACGCGACGATATTATTTTTTAATTTTTCATATGCGGTCTTCTATACACCAAACCCAGCAGTGGGAGAAATGAATGAACGCATATGAAAAATTAAAAAAATAACTTTTAGCTAAGGTGGTCAAGTACGAGGCGGACTTGCGTATGAAGGATTCCGTACCATCCATAACACCACTACTCATAACCGTTCATAACTCTTCGCGTGAAGTTAAATATATATTGATAATAATTATAATTATATCACTGGTCAAAGTAAAACGTGAAGTAGGTAGGTAGGTACTTGTCAATTATAATTGACAAATCCTTGAAACAAAACCCTCCTTGATTTTAATTGTACCTTTCTATTCCCAAAACAAGACTAAGTCGCACTTGGCTGGTTCTTTATACCTACGATGTCTATCCCGACGATAAAGAACGAGCTTTTGAACTACGTAACGAATTTTAATACTGTTTCCATCAATAGACAGAGTAATTCAAGAGGAAGGTTTATATGTATACCGTGCTGCAGCCCTGGGAACCAGCGGTGATGACGGGACGCAACCCTGTCCATCTTACAGCCATAACCACTCTGCCAAGAGTGTCCGACTAAGAAGACGAAGTCTGTATTATGCATGCATATGCAGGAAGCGACTTTATTTTGTATCTACTACGTAGAACTTGGTAAAACTAAGCTAAAGGGTGATCGTAACTGAATTAGGTATAATAATATATAAGCATTATTGTTACCTGGGTTAACATGTAGAAAACTTTTTAACCCGGGAAAATGTTAGATTACTGTTTTTTTTTTAATCATCGTATCCATTTAAAATTTAGTATAGATGTTGAAAAGTGGAAAATCTGCCTCCAAGTACCGAGCCTGTCAACCATAAAAAAAAATAAAAAAAAACTCTGATAGATGTGTCTTATGGAGCATTATTCTGAAATAAACGGTATCCTTTACATTAATCTAGGCAACTAAGTAGCGCAAGTTTTATGATGGATAAAACTATAGCTCTTTTGTTACTTAGGTACACATATTTCATTTTTTTCAGAACCCAATTCTTGAGTCAACGCGTACGAAGTCGCGGGCGCAACCTAGTAAGTAATATAAATGTAATAGGTACGTATAGACGCGTTCTGAACGCTCACTTCGTTCAGTTCACACTCAAAGCAGTTACACATTTTTTTTCTAACTAGAATTTCGTAACATGGCATAATATGAAATCGATTTAGTCAAATTTCTTTGCTTCCATCATAAAGAACGAATGACAAAACAAAAATGAAACTAACGATAACAAATGACAAAGTCACCTACAGAACAATTACACAGATGGGTTAGCCGTTTGCTCAGACTTTTTTAGTTTCGAATTTAGCTTTTGCGTACATACAGTTCATTGTTGTATTAACCTGTTTGTGTGCACTATAATTCTTTGTCTAAAAAATAATATTGAGACCTTGTACTTTTTATTTACTGTTTGTTAGAAAATCCCTCACATTATCGTATATTCTGTAAAAATTTCAAATGCCTACCTTAAGGTACAGAAGATCCTATACGAACCTACAAATTATACCCTCAGCATACAAGACTAAAATATTTTTAGTAGGTACTAAATGCATTTTGTGAAGGGTAGTTATGCCACAAGGGCATTAGGGTTGCAGGAAGGTCGGCACGGAAACGTCGACATCGTCGCCATCTGCCGCCAGCCGTCTGGACCGTATACTATAGAATTTTATACAGGTATACATATGGCAGAATGCGCCCTTCTCCCTTGCTTGCCGCATGGGGATCAATAGAATGCCGCGCCGAGACAGAAAAAAAAAAAGATAAACCAGTAGACAGTCTCTTTTATTTTGAGGTTTTGTTATTATTCTGTTACACACACCGTCTGCTGCTAGTCGAATAATGATATCAGATAATTTTCATACAAACTTAAATAATATCATTATTTATTTGATTACCTACGTTACTACTTACTTATTTAAAAAAAAAGTTGAATGTAAAGGTTTCGAAAATACATTAGAACAATATAAATGACAATATGCTGAAAAGCTTACATCAAGTTTTAGATACCAAAATGTATGAAAATTTTACTTTAATAACAGGCGCCATTTACGCCCGTCAGGGAAGCCGATCTATTTTTCATAGGTACATTGTAGAATTGAAAACTGGAGAAAAGTTTTAATCGCAAATTGCTACGTTAGACCCAATGCTAAATTCCTACATGTTTCGCAGGTTTAAGCTAAAAATTACAATACGGTTAACTTAACTACTTTATTTTATATAGTAAAGTAACATTAAAATAATTTAAATATTGTATAAATAACCGTGATGAATGGCACCGTGGATATCTACAATATTTATGTAACATCTTTTTCACAGTGATAGGCTCATTCTGATCTTTATTTAAAAAGAGAATCAATAGTAATTTATTTTAATATCGATTATTTTTGCATTTGTTAGATTGTTTTATTCGTTTAGATAGATTCTTAACTTGACGTCTTACCTGAACAAAAAGCATACTTTCTTTATGCTGCTCTAGGGACTTGGCAAGCTCTAAACTATGAATAAAACAACTTCCTGAATGCAAACTAAGGATATGTATGCTCTAATTATGCAGTTTTATTTGCGTCATTCTCAGTAACACTGCTGAATTACACATTTCGTACATCCGGTCTGTAACTTTCTTTGCCAGGATAAAAATAAAGCATTTGAATATAGTTTCGGTCACGCGCCATTTTTGTTTAAAGAGTTCATCATAGGGCAATAATAGTTTTGGCGGGAACGCGCTAAATTATCTTGCTTCATCGTATCGTTATTTATAACTTATTTTTTCAAGAGTTTTGTTTGTATTTTAATTTAAAAGTGTCGATGTATGAGCACAACTATAATTGTAAATAAATCACGTTTTGTGGCGCAATACGGGTTTTCCTGTTGTTTCCAAAACTCCTTAAAAATAATAGGCATGGATTGGATTTCACCGTGACTTATTTTCATGATTTTAAAACTAAAACTTATTTTACTTGATGTGAGACACTGGTAAATAAATATGGAATACTTGGCACTGATAGAATGCATAAAGTACGATGTTAAAAATAAAGAAAAAAAATACTGTACAGTCTTGGCGGGAATACAAAAAAACATTTTGCTGCATTGTAGAATGTAGATATTATTTTCTAAAACTTATATTTGTTCGCGTTATGTTACTAAATAGTATTTTTAATCTTAAAGTGCTGAAGTATATAAGCAAATGAGGGTAACTCATATAATGAAATGATGAAACTGATAGCGGAGTTGATCGCAATGGAGTTCTATTCGTACTTAAAACTTGAAGAAGTAAAACATTCAACGTAAACAAGAGAGTCACACTCTAGACCATGAAGTCCTAAACGGCAGAAATATGTCTTTTCGTTGGTTTTTAAAACTAAATAGAAACTTGTGGTAAAATTTAAATATAACTTTGAGAGTAATTATGAGCTGATTTAGCAAGAGAAATTAGATAATATAAAATAGTTTAGACTGGCACAGTATACGGAGTTCGATGCCATGACTTTTTTTTTTAAGCACAGTGTAATCAGAATCGCGGCTAAGAGTGCATGCTGAATTAAAATTATTTTACAGAAAAATATTAATTAAAACTTCGAATATGCAATTCAAAAAAGTTACTCATGTGCTATTTGATCTTGACGGACTATTACTAGGTAGGGATATCTTGGTTTATTATTATATAACATGTGCGAATTATACTTACCTGCTAGGTACTGAAAAATGAAAAATTTCCATTACAGATTCTGAAGTTTTATATACGCAGGCGTTTTCTACAGTATGTGCAAAGTATGGAAAGGAATTTACATGGGAGGTAAAGTCTAGTTTACTGGGCTTTCAGGGGCATGAATGCGCAAGCAAGATTATTAAAACTTATGATCTGCCCCTCACCGTAGAGGAATTTATGAAGCAATGTTTCCAAGTATATGAGGTAGTGTTCCCTAATGTGCAGCTAATGCCAGGTAAAATTACAAAGATCCGAACACGCAGCCCTACTAAAAGTTCAATCTGGATTATGATGTCACTTTTGCAATACAGTTGCAATATATATTGTTGCTAACGCCTGGTAAATTAAATTGGCTCACAGGCATACATAAATAAATATTCCTGCTTAAAACCAAATGCTTATCATACATCTGGTATTTTTGTAATCCGAACTGTGACACTTTAATAGGCTTTAAGTCATTAACGCAAATGTACACTTTGGTGCTGTGGACACTACAAACATTATTTTTTGTAGATAGAAATGGGCCAATGCTGATGATAGAGCAATAGAGATTAAACTAGATTTTTGTTTCATACTCATATCAAGGGCTTTTTTGTTACTGAAATGTTAAAAAATTCCAGGGGCGCAGAAACTTGTGGAGCATCTACACAAACATGGTGTGCCAATTGCTCTTGCTACTAGTTCAAGCAAAGAGAGTGTTCAGATGAAGATGCAAAATCATAAGCAGTTCCTGGACTTATTCCATCACCTCACCATGGGCTCATCGGACCCTGAAGTGACAAAGGGAAAGCCTGACCCTTCAATTTTCTTGGTCTGTGCGTCTCGGTTTCCTGATAAACCAAAACCTGAAAATGTAAGTAATCTTTTGTTATTCCTTGTTACATTTGAAATGGAACTGCTAATGAAAGGTTCCAGTAAATATCTATTTTTTCAATGAAACTAGTCTGTAATTTATCTGATGTAGCAGTTAGTTACCTCTCTGCCCAAAAGAGAATTTAACAGATGTAAAACATTATGAATTAGATCGAAGAAGGTGATCTTAAGAGGTACTAAATTTCAAGGCATGTTATATATAGACATGTATACCTTTATTTACTATGTTAATAATAATTTCGTTGTTAGAACAGACAGGTTTATTAACATGGTTCCTTTCAATGTTTCAGTGCCTGGTGTTTGAAGATGCAATAAATGGTCTGAAAGCGGGGCAAGCCGGGAACATGCAAGTAGTCTTAGTTCCTGACCCGCGCATCAACTTAGAAGAATGCAGCGGTGCTACTCTCATCCTAAAATCCTTAGAAGAATTCAAACCTGAAGTTTTCGGGCTACCCCCTTATGATGATTAAAAGAACAGAAAAAAATAACATTTAGATATTCTGATTCTGAAGCATACCACAATTTCATATAGCCTATTTCCATATTCTACCTAAGTGTGGAATTGAATGGGAATGTAAAGCGCATGTGGCTGTACTTCAAGGAGCAAAGACAAGTACTAACACACAATTGCTTGATATTGCTTTCCTAGCTTCCTTGTATAGTACAGACTAGCATAAAATTATATGTACAGCACTTGGTATTACCAGCATTGCCCAATGCCCAGGTACAAGAACCTGAGCGGCACAAAAACGACCAGGACCAGGCAGGTGCACAGTAGTAATATTCTTATTTTTATAGTTTTCATTGCATATGTAATATTAGTGTAAACGCTCATCACAACTTATCTCACTTTAGATTGTTGGTTTGTCAGCGTTGCTACTGCTTTATTTTATTATACAAGTGTTTTGCATCACTTGTAAATATGCAGATATTTATCTGTGTTTGGACATATACCATAGTAGGTATTTAAAAAAAAAGTAAAGGTATTTGCCATAATTATAATATTATTTTGCCTATGCTCGCATTGGCAAACTAGCCAACATGCCTGGCCAGTTTATTTCGGAATTTTTACGCTCCGAGGCTGGATTTGTTTTTTATGCAATATTAATTACATTTGATAGCTAATACATTTATGCTTAGATATACATAGGTATATTACATATTATACAAACTTGTGATATAGAACAAGGTTAAAATTAGAGTTTTCCTCTACAGTTATTTTCTGTATTATTATTTAATTATCATTATGCTTTTTTACTTTCCTTACATAAGTTACCATAACTTGGCATAGCCTACCATACATACGCTATAAGCGAATCTCAAACAGCGGGTTGTAAAACTCTAGTCATAAGCATAACTAATTACTTGTACTTTAATTAGTAGTTACTTAATTCTAAGAATGGTGATCAATAAATATATTTATGTTTTACATTTGGATTCGTTTTATTGATATTATAATTTTAATAGAAATATTAGGCTTAAATAAGGCCACACAATTTTTAACACATTATAAGGCCCTTTTTTTTTACTTTTAATAGATCTACGTTTGGCCCTTGCCTGTCTATGGGTTTACACAGCATTGCATCAACAACATCTAATATAATTATACATGAGCGACGAAATGACTTGAATTTGAAACAAGTTTGAACGCAATTCGTTTCGAATAAAGTCCTGGCCGGTAATAAAAAATAACGGCTGCCGATGCGCGAAATTAAAAAAAAACGCGGGAACTTCTCATTAATTCTACAGACAATTTTTATTCGATTCACAAAAATTTAATCAAAGACTTGATTGTCCGTTTCTATTTAGTTGAATAAATGTTATTTTCTTTCTTTCAAAAATGTCATTACCCTATGAACTTTACGAAGAGCCCAACTCTAAAATCGCGAAAAAAACAGCAGTTCCATCCTATTAATTCGTTGACACTTGGTTGAAATTTGCTACAAACTAATAAATAAATATTATAGGACATTACACACAGCGCCATCTGAACCCAAACTAAACAAAGCTTATGCTATGGAAGACAGATAACTGATAGAATACTTTTTTTTGCAAATACATACCTACAATACACACAAAACAAACGTTTGTTTATATCACAAAATGCTTGCCCTGTGTGGTAATCGAACCCACGCCTTTCGGCTCTTGGAGCAGACATACTACCAATGAACCAACAGGGCTGTCATTAGGGAGAAACTTTTTTTTTCGTTGTGCCCATAGTAATAAATTTTAATAGTGAATGCAATGATTTTATTTTAGCTCAATAGATCTCATACTTATATATGTACATAATTGTTTTGCGTGCGTTTATATAGAGATAAACTTACCTACTAAACAAAAACTAAACTTTCGTCTAAATCGCAAAAACTTAGTAGTCAAAATTGTAATTACTCGTATCAGATCTAAATAAAATGCGTTGTTAATCCTTATAAGGCGGCAAACCAAAAAGTTCTGGCCGGAAATCCTCCATGGAGTTAAGAATGAGGGTAGCTTCAGGAGCTAAGCTGCGATCGAGTCGAGGGTCTGGTACCATGACGACTTGCATGCCGGCCGCGCGGGCTGCGCGTACGCCGTTAATAGAGTCTTCGAACACCAAGCACTGGGGGGAAGAAACGTCAAGTATTAGGTACTTCGCACATCAGCGCACAAAAATACAAAGAAAGGCCATCACAGAAATTTTCGTAGTAGGTACTTAAAAAGCATCTCGTTCGTCTTATTACTTTAGTAATGAGACGAACGAGAAAAACGTAGAAAAAGTAGAAAAACGTGTATGAATATATGTACCTAGAGTAGTTTCCATTTACGCACTGCTGTCCCAGTTTCCATACATGTTTCATTTGTTTACGTACCACATCTATTTCTCGCTAATTTTTGTATTTTTTTATGGTTGACAGGCTAGGTGTTTTGACCACAGCTTACCGGAACTGGCTCTCAAGTAAGGCTGACGGAACACACCGTTAGATGCTTATCGGCAGATTTTCAACTTGAGGGTGGTAGCTAGCCGGCCGAGTACTAAAAAGCACCCTACCACCATGCTATGGTTTCCTCACGATGTTTTCCTTCACCGGCAGCTCAAGTTCGTTGTTGGAATTTGGCATGCGAACCGACCGCGCTAACCACTGAACCATCATCGCTACAATAAGTATAAAAACTGGCGCTCCCTTTTACTTTAAAACCCCTAAAATACGCATAACTTGGGAACGTTACTGAACTGATTTTTTTTTATGTTCGTAATACTTCAAAAGACAAGGGCGTAGGCCGAGCGCTACGGCATCGGGTACGAAATGCCGGGCATTCAGCTAGTAGAAAGAAGGAGTGGAGGTTTGAGGTAAAAATCGCACCTGATCTGGAGATGGTTTATCAGGAAACCTATCAGCGGCGACAAGGAATATGTCCGGGTAAGGTTTCCCCCTCTTCACTTCGGGGTCTGTCGAGCCACAAATCTTGTAATCGAAGAGGTCGAACAGCTCCAGATGATTCTGTGACTTTAGCGAATAGGACTCCTTACTGCTACTCGTCGCGAGAGCCAGGGGGATGTGGTGCTCATGGAGGTGATGTAAGAGTTTGCTTACGCCTGAAAAGTTAAGTATTTCATAAGTTAGATGTAGGGTAAAAATGAGACCATTTTAGTGATCTTATGTATCTAACTAAATCCGATATGACGGATTTTATAACTAATTCACATCTATGTTTATTTTTTAACATCTCGTGTATGATTTCAAATGTAAAAACACATCTCTACATAGTATAAAACAAGGTAGCTTCCCGCCGTCAGTACGCTTATATCTTTTAAGCTACTTACGCAAAGGATTTTAACGCGGTTTTCATCAATAGAAAGAAGAGATTCAAAAGGTTTATTATGTAGGTATATCTAATACATCTATTCTAATCACTTTGGTATCTAGATTGCACCCGGGCGAAGCCTGGGCGGGTCGCTAAATACAAATAAGTACCTACCTATACCTGATAGGTTCGTATCTTGTCTTTTCTAAATTATGTATCTACGTATTGAAAGTTGCCGTTAGTTCCAAACGGTGAAAGAAAATAACGTGAGGTAACCTGCATGTCAGAGAGTTGTTAATGTTCTCGAAGATTTTGAAGTCTGCCAACCGGTAGATACAAATAATACTTATAGGTACAACTTGATAAAACCCTCACCAGGCAATACTTGGCACTGCGGGAACAGTTCTTCAAAAATTCCCCGCGTCTCCGTGATAAACTCATCGACCGACATCGGCAACTCGAGGTCGTCTATAATGGTCTTCGAGAACTCCAGCGTATGCTGCCCAGTTATCTTGCATTTCAACGCGAATGTGAAATCTTTGCCGAAACGGCTGGCGACTTGCTGGAACCCTATTGTGTATAGGTCTTCTGTGTCTGAAAGGAAATTAGTTGTCTTACAAGTAGCTTGTATTAAAATAAACTGAATAGACTGTCCTGTAGCTCAACTGGCGAAAGCTCTGCTCCGTAAGGTAGCTTTAAGGTCTGTTTGATTACCACTCAAGAAAAACGAATTTAGGTATGTGACGAACATAGGTTGAAAATTATAATTGAATTTTTTGTGAATGCAGTGGTTATGAACATGCGTTATCTCTTACCATCAGGAGAGCGCAAAGATCCTCTCATTACATTTCCTTTAAAAAAACATGTTTGTTGTATCTGGGTGTATAAATATAATATGTAGATAGTTATTGTTAGAAACAATGAAACAAAAACAAACAAAACAACAAAAAAGCATGTATTTTTAATTTTTCGGTAAAAGAAATTTCGAGAAGAAAAAACCTATCTACTTACTATTGAAATTTAAATACTGCAAGTAGGTATACCGAATTGCATATTTATGAGTTAATTATTCTTTGAGGTCAAAAAAGACAAGTAGGTACCTTAGATCAATTAAAAAAAATATTTACACAACTGTAGTTTTTCAGCTTTCACCCCTATAAATATCTAATAAATATTCCAAATGTTTTCACAAAATCAAAAATAATATTAGGCGCAATCCTTGTGTGCCTTGTGTGGAGTGACAAGCTAGTTATTTCACCAAACCTGATGATAAGTGACGATGTGATCGAAGATGGTGAACGCACATATCCTTATACTAGAAAATGTTTTAAAAAAAAATTACTCCACCTGAAATAACGTGCTATGTATAGATAGGAACTTTAACGTATGTACGTAGTACCTACCTACATTACAAATTTGATCGCTTAGGTAGATAAAAAATAGTTTGCTATAAGTCAGCCACACCACAAACTGGCCTGTTGGTATCAGATTCAGAATATTCTTAGGTATTTTTTTAAAACTACGATGTGGCCGAAGATGTAGCACACAGACTTGGGAACTAGATAGGATTAGGACTAAGTATGTACTATTGTACTGGAAAACTATCCCTTTTCTACGCATTCGGTAAAAAGCACAACTTACTCAATAACAATCCATCCATATCAAATAAAATATGTGTAACTGGTTTCAACACCATTTTATTAATCTCGATCACTTTTTCTACAATTCTTGATAATTTTACACAGCTCTGAAGCAACGAACATTCGATGCCGACAGTAAACTAATTAGCATTTTGTAAGTACATATATATTTTTCAATGCGAGGTTGTGACGTCACGTCATCTCTTATAATTATCTTATCTTGGATGCTGCCGTTATAGCAAACAAAAAGACAGCAACGATTCACTATCAATTATAATAAGTACACTAACAATCAATTTTTTGTTGGCTTCGTATGCAGTACATACTTCGCCACACGGAATTGCCTACTTACAAAGAGCCTAGCATGACATAATTTGCGAAAATAGTTTCAAGTTATACCGATGACAAAAATATGTATGATTATTTTTTATTCAAAATAGGTTTTATTTTATCCACACCCTGCCTGATGAAAAGCAATAATAGGATCTACGAGCAAGGTTTACCTAAAAAATTATTTACTCTGGAGCTGAAACCTTCAAGGTTGGTTAAAAACATAAGAAGCTTTAACAGATTCTCACTAGGACCTTTCGTCGTCTGTGGATTCTCATCTGTGTTATTAATTTCTGGTGCACACAATAAAGACTTATGTTTTTACCTATCTAATACTTTATTTTTTAATTTCCGTTTCCGTTTACAGACCAAATATGGCGTTAGCGGTGCGCTAATTTTTTTTTCACTTTTGTAGGTCATTTCTTACATTCGGAATCGGGTATCGATCGATTCGGGGTTTTGCAAATTACCAATTTTATCCATTTAATTGTCCTAGTTTTTAAACGTTCAGAACGCAAACGTAATTTACTAAGTTTGTTGATATTTCAACAAAATATATCCTACTGAAAAGTAGGTAGTCAAGATTGGGAGCCGCGGGATTATATTTTCAAAAAGACAAAATTAATTGATTAATGATTTAATTGTCCGATACAAATGGGAGTTGAATTATAACTAACTTAAAACCTAGATCAAAATGTCGCAAGAGGTCTCCTTATCAGTTATGCTTTCCGGGCGGTCGCCGTGCGGAGCAGACGTAATTCAGCAGTTTTGCCTACGTACATATTTGAATGGTCTCGGACCGAATACCGGGATGCATATCGGACCGAATACCGGGATGCATAACTAGGTATAACAGCGGTCGACAACATGCCGTATTAGCCGGCCCGTAACTATTTTGTAAAAAGGTCTTGTTATTATATACCTTAATAAATAATATATTTATCACAATTTAAATTGCACTGGGATAACATGGTACATAGGTAACACTTACATTATTAAATACCTACATAGATAGACATAATTACGTTATGCGGGCGCAAAGTTAGCAACGAACGTTCAAGAATATGTATCTAATTTGCTGGCCTGCCGAAAGGTTGCCGACTGCCGCTCGATAACATTACCATTACAATGGTATGGATCTCATTTACAAATTAAAACACTAATTATAATTTCGTTATGTTAAATATTCGACTTTAACTGGATATCAACTCGCTACGTAACCATATCAATAACAATCTATAAATAAATAAAACAATGCGGCAATTTGGCCAATTAAATACATCAAAAAGTTGCGATTGTTAAAATTTTCCATAGATAAATAATTTAAACGATCTCTATTTATTTTTGTGTTACTTTGGATTTGCACTTTCGATTTTTAGTTTTTAATACGTAAGTCGGTTAATTAATTATTTAACAAATTCGCCTTTGACGATACTTACTTTATCGTCAAAATATCCTTTGATTAATCCTTAAAGTTAAAATAGAAATAATAATATATAACAATTCAAACTATAAACAAATGTTTGCTTTCTTTCTTTCTTATATCCACAGATAAAAAAGTAGTATCTACAGGTAACAAATGTTGCGTATATGAAATGCTTACGTATAACCGTATAACTAATATTTACATTTAAGTACATATTTATATGCGTGTAGTTCCCATATTATGTCAAGCGAAATTGTAAGACCAAAGATTCTTCGCACGTTTTCCAGCTCAATATTAATCAGCATAAACATTAGACACAACAACACATTTACTTAGATGACGAAATTATTACCGATAGAATTATTAAAATAAATATTTTTATAAGTTTGTTTATCTACAATGTCTATATAGTTACACAATTTGTGACAAAACAACGTGATAGATAAGCAAATTTGCTCACGCGATTTATTTATAGGATATCAATTAAAATATAAAGATATCGTCATCGGTCATGAACATCATATTGCATCATAAAAATATCAAACAAAAATGAATGATAGAAAACGTTCCGAATCAGGACTAGATAAAATCGATGAATTACTTTTTTTTAAATAGGTATTTTAAATATTTTATTACAATTTTTTTAAGCAAACAACACACATCACTAATCCTCGCCGAGTTTTGTCTCGGAGTCCTCTCCAATTCCTATTCACAATAAAATATAATACTTATGATAGAAGACACAATATTATTATAGGATTTGTCTATGATAAAATAAGAGTAAAAAATAAAACAAGCCATCTGCTCCACCGAACGCCAGCACGCAAATTACACCGGTCAACTGATAGATGGCGCCACTAACGCTTATATTGTGATAAATCAAAACTTGGACCGTAGTAGAGAATTGGCGGGAATGCAGAAAAGGTAGATACGCCGCCTCAATTTTTTAATAAAAAATTATGTTTTTTCGTGTGTTTATTCTCCCAAGACTCCTTTGAATCTCGTAATAAAGCCATTACTTTACTAGGGCATGACTAGTCTTGTTGGTCCCATAATTACGGTGGTTCATAATACTTAATGAGTACAACCTAGTACTACTGAGTAAGCTCCTATTAGTTAAGTAGTACCGCGTTAATTATGTATAGTTTGTCTATAGTAACTTGCGCAGTAGGCGTGTCCACTAGGAATTAAAACTAAATTAATTAGTTTCCAATCAACAATCATGACGTTATGAAAGTAATGAGATACAAAATAATTGATTATATAAATATAAAAATATGTGTATAAATTACATTATTTTTAGAAAATAAATTTAGCATTCAGTGACGTGGCTGAATACGAAGCATAGTGTTACGTCACGCCGCGCCATACGCGGTTGCCATTACTGACATTTTCCAGAACAACTGCTGTTATACATGAATAAATGTTTCACACGACGTAAATTCATTCGGACGCCATGACAGTCCTGGGCAATTTCGAGATAAATTTAATAGGTTTTTGAAATCGCTAAATACATTACGTAATTTTTTTATGTATACTAGATATAAAACTATAAATATTAAACAATTTTTTTAATTAAGTTGACAAATTTTTTTCAAATACATACATGCAGCGATCTTGGCACATCTATAGCTTCTACTTTCGTTAGCATTTTTATAAATGGTTGTCAGTTGTAGGTACTTTCGACCTGACCTTTGTTTAAAACATCTTCAATTACATTATCTGTCTGTGTTAACATTTACCAGCTTGTCCACTCACTCCCCTTATTTTTTTTCTTATTTGAAATGGTGGTTATAAGTCACAGGTGACTATTTCAATGATTGGTTATAAGGCCTACTTAAAAACGCCAGTCCTATTGTTATAACTTCAATGGATTGTCACTCCCACCCTCACAAATCTGTTGTCTTTTTTTTCTTACTATTGTTCAAAAGGTGGCAACCCAAACAGCTCAGGTTTGAAGTCCTCAAGGCTGTTTATCACTTGTGTAGCTTCTATAGTGAGGGATTTAGGTGTCCTGATGTCAGGAACCATTACAACTTGCATGCCGGCGGCTTTCGCTGCCAACACTCCGTTTGTTGCATCTTCAAGCACCAGACACTGGAAATATAAAGTGTTAAAATTCTTATAGTAGTATTTCTACTGGTCATCCCACTAATATATATAAATATGAAAGTTTGGTTGGATGGATGTTTGTTACTCTTTCACGCAAAAACTACTGAACGGATTCGGATGAAATTTGGTATGAAGGTAGCTGAGACCCTGGATTAACACATAGGCTACTTTTTATCTCGAAAACATGTAGCGGGTAACACCGCGGGGCGTAGCTAGTTTATAAGAACATTTTGGAAATTAATTTTAACCTACTGCTAATAATTTTAGTTTGCAGTTATATGTAGTTCTGATGACAATAACTACTATCTAAACACACTTTTTTAGTAATGTCTTTTATTGATTGATTCAGGCATTATTTTTTATTAAGTTTATTTAAAGTGTTTAAGGTACATAGGTATAAGGTATTTAGTTTATTTTTGCTTAACTATTGTTTCGGTTGCAATAGTGATACCTTTTATTGTTTCACCAGCTGTACTCCTATACCTGTGTAATGCTGATGAACATGACAAGTAACTATATCACTCTCTGACACCATGAATATTAATCTTTGTTCTGTGTCAGGGTGTCCTTAGGAGCTAAATGACACTGTGTGAAATGACCGATATTTATTTGTTATAAAAAAAATATATTGTTTGTTTGTATTATCCTTACTAATCCTTGATTTTTACCTTTTCTGGTTTAGGTTTATCAGGAAATCTACTAGCAGCTACTAGGAATATATCAGGTGATGGCTTTCCTTTCTTGACTTCAGGGTCAGACGAGCCAAACACTTTAACAGGAAACAATGAGAACAGCTCCTGGTGCTGTCCTTTTGTCTTTAATTCATATGCCATTTCAGTTGAACTTGTAGCAAGAGCAATAGGAACTTTGTTGTTATGTAAGTGCTCTATTAGGCGTTTTGCACCTGAAATGTACAATGACAGAAATTTAAAAGTCATTTATTTAGTGATGATGCAATACTTTGTAATATAATTTTATTGCACAATAAATGATTGCTGTGACATTAGGAGTGTCCAATAAGGCAAAGATAAGAAAAGTCCTGAATAGTTTTTTTAACTGTAAAACTTGTCAAAGATTATAACAATAATTTATCTAGATTTCTAGAACTACAAGTTACACAAATAATTACTCACCCGGTAGTACTTTAGTGCCCAGAAACAAGACTTCAAACTGTTTTTTAGACTCGGTTAAGAACTCTTCAACTGTCATTGGCAGATGAAGCTCATCTATTACGATTGCGGCAGCTTCTGCAGCCTGACGGCCCATTATTTTAAGTTTAATCTCAAATGTGTATTCTTTGCCATACCGCGAAATAATGTTTTGAAAGGCCTCAGTGTATAAATCCTCTGTATCTACGAAATTGTTAGGATATTATAAAGTTATTGTCTGCTCTAATACCAAACTGTTAAATGATAAAACCTTTATAATCGTGATAATATTTTTTTGGTTAAGTACTAATGCATCACAACATTTCATCAAGTCATATTATGAAAGTAGTAAAGATCAAAGAACAATATATAACGCGGGTAAAGTTATGTACCTAATTCAATATTGATTTACAAATTTACTGAATGTACTTACCTTGATGGTTTTAGTAAAGAAATTACGGAAATACAGTTACAACTAAAAAAATATAATTGCGAAGAGTTCAAAAGTATCCATGAAAAAAGTACTTACTTAGAATTAGACCATCCATATCAAAAAGAACGTGGGTAATAGGTTTGAAAGCCATGATAATTAATTCAATAGAATCACAAACAATATACAGAAATAAATATTATAAAATTCGAATTGATGTCTAATTTCCCTCCTTTGATGAAAGGTCAAAGGATAAAAAAAACTACAATAAAATAATGTAGATCATAGGCAGCCCGTACACGTAGCGCGCGATCCGCGATCAATGATCGCGATCCAGACTGATCGTGTACGAAGCGGATTGACGGACTGATGCTCCGGATCGCATAATATCTAGAAATTTTGAAATCATGATCGCGGATCGCGGATCGCGGATCGTGATCATGATTGAACGTGTAAGGCGGCCCATAGAGTCGTACAAATCGTAGACTACGTACTTTTTTTTTTTGGGATTTTATAGTTTGGCTACAAAGGGGTTTGAGTTTGAACCATGTCATTATTTGCGAAGAACGAATTCATGTCTTACATCTATAGTTACAGTCAAAGTCTAGTATTGGTCAAGTCCAATCCGTGTCAGTCAAGTCCGGTCATGCTTTAGTAAAGTAGTGGCGACTTTACTTCAAGCTTCGCTGGAGTTTTGGAAGCAACACGAAAAGTCATGTTTCACCACATTATATAATTTTCCAACACTCGTGCTTGTAATTCAGCACTTTATGAATAAAACACCACCATTTTTATGCATAAACACTCGACAAAACACAAGTTTTGGAAAAAAATACAACGAAGCGACACGACTCTTCCCGCGTTCCCGCCAAAACTCCTAGACTATTTATTTATTTTTTTCTTTTGTTTTGGCGTCGCGTTTTAGCATTTGCCAGTGTCAAGTATTTATATATTTTCAAGTTTCAAAAGATAAATAAGTGTCCTCGTAGCTAGTTATAGTCAAAGCCCAGTCTTAGTCAAGTCCAGTCTGTGTCAGTCAAGTCCAGTCATGCTTTAGTAAAGTAGTGGTGACTTTACTATAAAGCTTCGATGGAGATTTGGAAGCAACACGAAAAGTCATATTTCACCACATTTTATCATTTTCCCACACTCGCGCTTGTAATTCGGCACTTTATGAATAAAACACCACCATTTTTATGCATAAACACTCGACAAAACACTAGTTTTGGAAAAAAATACAACGGAGCGACACGACTCTTCCCCCGTTCCCGCCAAAACCCCTCTAGACTAGTTAGACTACGTAGTCTATATACGTACAAGTCCACAGACGGCACAGACGAATAATACACTTGGTTGAGTGCGTTCCACTCTGCGTTCACGAAGGCACCTCGGCGTAAATCCTGTTTCTATATTAATCGAAGTCCTTAATAAATAAATGATTGTACTCTTTCATCACGCACGAGATTGACTGAGAAGAAAACAAGATTGTAGGCTGTAGATATAAAGAAAAACAAATTCATGAGGCTTTTCAAGTCGATAATATTATAATAGATGGAACATACAATTTCATCATCATCATCATCCACAGCCTTCTTTATCCCACTGCTGGGCATAGGCCTCTCTCTTTTCACGCCATCTGCCTCGGTCCTGTGCCAATCTGGTTCAGGTTTGACCCGCGACGGTGATAATATCGTCGACCCATCTTGCGGCTGGACGACCAACGCTCCGCTTACCTTGCCTAGGCCACCACTCTGTTGAAACCTTACTTCACCTGCCATCACTTCGCCTAGCAACGTGTCCTGCCCAGCTCCACTTGAGGTTCATAATTGCGATACCGACGTCTCGAACTTTCGTTCGTCGCTGGATATCGGTATTACGAACTCGGTCTTGGAGAGTAAATACTTCACAGTAGAGACTAGAGAAGTATTATTGCTTTGCTTGGAAGTTGGAACCACCTTGTTTTGCCTTAGCCGATTTTGCGCTCGAGTCAAAGGACTGGGAAGTGCCTGAAATTCCGGCTACTGTAGATAGAGATAGGCTGTAGATTAAGAATCAGTAAACTGTTTTTTTTTTTTTTTTTAGATACTTTGATTAATTTCATTAATGACATTGTCATTTATTTTTATAAGAAACATTGTTCTACTTAAATGGGATGTTCTCAAGTCTATTGGCGTTTTTCGGACAGCGTTGTGTTCGTATTCTTAGTTGGTTGAGAGTTTTGGCGGGAACGCGGGAAGAGTCGTGTCGCTCCGTTGTATTTTTTTCCAAACCTAGTGTTTTGTCGACGACGACAAAGACGACTTGGACGATAACTATAGCTAAGACAGCAGAAATAACACTTAAGACAAGGCAGTATGGCTTTATAGCTTTAGCCTGCCCGAAGGGGCAAATTATTAAAAAAAAAAAAAAGTAGTTGGTTGACTGACTGTTGTGTTATTCAGACACTGTTTTTAGAATTTGTATAGGTATTGTTTACATTTTCTCATTTCTTTCAATTCTAATGCATATCGACAAATCTACAGAATTGTCAAACATTCCATCGTCGTATGTCCAAATATTTATCTTCACATAGCAGTTGTATATTGAGTTAACTTAGGAATATCTAAAATGGAAGGACCCGGGATGAGTTTATTTCAAGGGGCTGCCAGCATCCACATTAACAACAGTGCTCAGGACAGGCTTGAAGAGCAAGAGGAGCTCGAGGATCAAAAGAGAAGGAATGAAGAGGTACTAAACTAGCATTGCCAGATTCATGTTGTACACATTCAGCAAACGTAAACAATAACCAAGTTTATATAGTTATTTACGTGGATTTCTTACTAGATATCTATGTAAATCAGCTACATTAGCAAGTGCTGCCTTACAAGTAATGTCTTGTCAGCAAACCACCAAACTTCATACACAAAAATGCCTTGTAACTATTCCCTATGTTACAAAGCTTGCACAGACTGACAATCAATGGTGCAGATATTCATATTAGTTTAAAACAACCAGTGAAGAAAAAAATCGTGAGTAAACCGGCATGGCAGAGAGTTATTAATGTTCTTAAAGATATGTAAAGTCTGCTAAGACACACTTGGCCAGCATAGTAGTCCATAACCTTACCCGTTTTTGAAAGAAAAGAGGCCCATTTCCATATTACAGGACAGTTTAGAAATATGGCTTATCCAAATCCAGATTTGAATATTCAAACTCAATTCTCAAACATCTGCCTAGTCAGAAATATATAATATAGCTTGATAATAAACATAATATAATACATATGTACTTATTTCTATTTCATAAAAATAACTGTTGAGAATCATCTTAAGAATTGGGAAACATAATAATGCTGAGCTATTCAAATAGCCAATTAGTTTTTTGTACTTAGTTAAAATTTTATTTTTTCAGTTGAAACACAAACTTGCAAATGCATTCGACGATCTGTTGGATGATGATGAAGCCAGCTCAGTAAACAGTAGTGGCAACTTCACCCTGGATACAAATCAAACGAATGGTAATCAATATTACAAAATTTGAGTCGGGAAGAGGCGATTTCAAACGAAAACTCATGTTGTAAATAGAAATAAGGATTGTGTGTATGCCTCGAGCATTCATGCTCACCATCGAAGGCTCCTTCTTGCGGCGGCGTCGAGTGTCGGGTCGCTCTTCCCTCAGATATGGTTGAGGAGGATGGCTGGCACATGCGTCATACTCGTGATAGGGTGCTGCTTGCGGGTCGCTGGTCTGCTCGCGGTATACACACAATCTAGTACCTACTTTAACCTTAGATTAAGATTAGTAAAGTACTAAAGTAACTTTCCTCTTTTTGTAATGTAAAATTGTAAAAAAAAAAAAAACATGTAACTAAAGTTGACAAAGGTCACGGACCCCAGTGTCTGTGGAGCGTATAATAAAAAAAAAATAAAAAATACAAAATCAAATTCAAAATTATAAATATAACTAGCAATTAACATTACCATTTCTGTAATGGGCTCATAAGACATTATGACAAAAAACATCACTGTCATCAAGGTGCTGGCGGTGAGGTAAAAAGTTTCTGGACAGGTGACTAATCAAACCCCCACCAAAACATGAAACAGATATTACTTAGTTTGAAAAACATAGATGCTACTTAGTCTTACTCTTATCTCTCACTCAGTCCTCACATTGTAAGTCACATATTTTTATGTTTGTCTATCAATTCATGAGTTGCTGGCTGCCACAGTAATGTTTTACTGATCTCTAAAAGGTCTCTAATCTCTAAACTTACAGGTCCACAGCCCAGAACAGGTCTACCCCCGACATACATAGAATCCTTGAACCATCTAAAGGAGCAAGCATCAGAATCTCCCAAACCTTACTGTGAAACACCGAAAAACCATCTAACACACATGAGACTCCAAGAGGAACCGGTAAAACTACAGTTCAACCCATATGGAGCTGGTGATGGACAGAATCATTGCTTTCAACAGGACTTACGAGGTTTGATTTAAATTTTTATCTTAATGCCATAAGAAAGATATCTACTACACTAACAGTACAATATTTCAAGTTGTTCTATTGTTTCACTTTGCATGGGCGGGACCTAGGAAAAACAAAATAGATTATTTTCACCCAAACCATGGGTTTCTATTTTACAACATGTCAATTTATTTTCAGGACATATGAATGGGTTAAACAATTATGATGCCAGGCAAGAATACATGAACAATGACCAGCTAAAAGTCATGTATGAGGTAAGAATTATAACTTTTATCATGTTTATTATAAACTTGTGGATGCCTCACAGTTTCACCTGTATAGTTTCCATTCCTGTGGGAATCCAGGAATAAAAAGTAGCATATGTCATCAGGGGATAGTGTACCTTCCCAACGGTGAAAGAATTTTTAAAATTGGTCCTGTAGTTTTTGATTTTATTCATTACAAACATACAAAAATCCAAAAATTATAATCTTTTCTCTTTATAATATTAGTGTAGATAAGTTACTAAAATTTGTATTAAAATTTGTATTGGGAAAAGTCAATTATCCGCTCAGAAACATGAGACCACACTAGATGTCTAGTTTTCACAAGTGTAAAGACTATTATTATCAGTTTGTGGTTCCGAAATGAGTGCTATGGGAAATATTTGTCTCTGGTTATTAGCTTAGTGTGGGTCCAGATGGTGCTGAGTTAAATGTCCTACTTTTTTTTTTTATGTGAAAAATAATTAGATGAACGAGACGCTCTCCTGATGGTAAGAGATAACGCTTGTCCATGACCATTGCAGTGATACACAGAACTCTGAGTAACAAAACAAAGTCCAGGGCATCACTGCTTTGGTGCTCATTACTTTGAGACTTTCGATGGTTAGTCTCAACAGCCCAGTAATTTCGCTAGCTACAGTACCCTTCAAACTGGAACACAGTAATGTTTACACAATACCGATTGGCGGCAGAATATCTGGTACTGCGGTGGTATCTACCTACATGACCTATGCTGATTTATTTGTTTCCTGATTTAATCTTGTGATAGGAATACACTTGATATAATTGATTAAAACTTTCAGATGCGTGTGAAGGAATGCCAGCAGCTCGCGGGGCAGATGGAGAAGCTGGACTTGGAGATCGAAGGTCTCCGCGCGCGGCTTGCCGCCGCTCTCGCCGACCGAGATAAGGCCGAACTCTCCCTGCAGGAAGCTCATCACTTACTTGGTAAAATTAACTTAAAAAGAAACGCAATCTATTGATTTTATTACTACAAAGTTGATGTAAATCCAAAATAGCCAGCAACATATACTGAGAGTGGCGCCATCTAGATCTCTGCAGAACACTAAAAATGGTCTGAATCACAGTAGGATCGTTTTACGTATCTGTACTAGTATTTTATTTTTTATGCTTTGTATAAGTAGTTACATCAATCTATATTAGTCAAACGAGGTAACATGGGTAACTAATATAATTGCCTCAGAGTAGGCTTGCAGTTATTTTTATATCAGTTATACTGTAATGACAACAGATGCTATTGCCAAAAAAAGCAGTTTTAGATCATGGGGCCACTATTTGCTATAGTAATGCTAAATAGATAAATCACTTAAAATTGTTATTTGTGTTGTGAAAAAAACTCTACAAGTTCTTCGAGTTTTACTATTGTTTTTTTTTTAATCCATATTTTCTGAGTAAACAATAACAAACAATAGCTAAATAGCTTTTGTAAACAATAGCTTTTTTAAAATGATCGCAGCATCAAGCAAGCACTCATTGATTGAGCTCGAGCAACAAGTACAGAAATTAACTGAAAAGCTAGTTGAAAGTGACCAAGAGAAAGAACAAATGAAAATGGAGCTTCGGTCCGCTAACATCAGCCTCCAAGATGTACAGCAAAGACTCCATACTATGCAGGTATTGTACTAAAATTAATAACATTTAATCAACTGAAATCTCAATATCATTATTTGTGACTTTTTAGGAGGTCGTCTAAGTTGGTACCAACGCAGTACCAGATCTATTGCCACCAAGCAGTAGTGTGAAAACTACTGTGCAGCTAGCGAAATTACAGGGCTGTTGATACTAACGATCGAAAGTCTCAAAGTAATGAGAGCCAAAGCAGCAATGCCCAGGGCTTTGTTTCGTTACTCAAAGTTCTGTGTATTGTTGTAATGGTCATAGACAGACATTATCTCCTACCATCAGAAGGGTGTCTCGTTTGTCTCATCTATACTATTATAAAGAGGAAAGATTTGATTGTTTGTTTGTATTGATTAGACTCCGAAACTACTGGACCGATTTCAAAAATTCTTTTACCGTTAAGAAGCTACGCTATCTCCGGGTGACATAGGCTACTGTTTATTGTATACCTGTATTCCCACGGGAACGGAAACTACGCGAGTGAAACCGCGAGGCGTCCGCTAGTTACTTATAAAATTAATCAACAAGCTATTTAAAACTAAATTTATCTAGATTGCTTTCTAATACAGGTGGCGCATACACATAATACCGACACTCTGTTTCGAGAACAACAAGACAGGTAATTGACTAAACATACCAAATTTATTTATGTAGGGAGACAATTTTACAATATTAAAATCTTTTTTAGTAAAAACTCTTATGAAATTTTCGTTAATTGTAATTGATGCATAGTTATCGTCTCTCTCCTTGTGTAATAAAAAAGTTAATTGTACCAAATATGTATATTAGAATTTAACTTTTTTTTAGGCATAGAGAAGAAATGGACAGACTGCAAAATGATTTGATGAAAGCTAAAAATAGGATCGAGGAAAAAGTAAGTATTGGTTACTACATCACTTCGTTTGCATTCTAGGTATTTTGAAAATATTTTTAGGGTTCCTTACGACAACACGGATATAGTAAGAAGACTAAAAAGGACAAAACCTTTTGAGTTAGTGTATTAAGTTAGTAATGTCAGTGCAGGGAGTACTACACATTATAGAACACGTGAACAAAGTGTCTTCCCCTTAATAGAGACAGTAAGAAAAGTGTCGATGGACGCATTCTTCGATTAGACTCTACTTAGCAATTTAAGTTATATTAAAATTACTTATTAGTCTTAACTAGGCTATATTGTAATAACAATGAGGTATCTAACAAAAAACAGATAAATCATTAGAAGGAAAAAAAAAGGGTTCCTTACACTTCCAACAACTCTATATACCTACGTATTAAGGTAACTTTAAAATTTAGTAACTAAAAAAATTGTCAATTGTGTTTTTTGAAAACATGTTAAATCTGTTTTTTTAAAATATGTTTAACCTGTACATGATTTTGTCTTTGGGGTTGTTTTCTGAAAAAAAAAACATTTTTACTAAATAATTTTCGTAACATTGCGCAATTTTAATCTATGTACTAAATAAATTAATGTTCTTCGTGGAGTACTAAACAAGGTACCCATACACCGCTCAACAGTTGAGCTGGACGAACTGAATGTTCGGATTTCGTGATTTTTGAGCGTAGGCACTTTTATTTGTAGTTGACAAGCTAAGTGTTGACATGAATGGAACAGCATTGAAAGTTAATGGCAATCTTAGAAAAAAAGTGCATGTCGCGGCATTTGAACCCGGGAGCTCTATACTAGCAGTCTACACAGTCTCCCAACTGGACTAACGTAGTTGAGTAGACATACGTCGCTAAATCGATTCCGCATTTCCATCTACAGGACAACGAAATAAAAACCCTAGAAAGGCGCTGCAAAGAACGTGAAAAAGAGAAAGAAGAAATATTGATAGAGAAAGGAAGTACCATCAACAGGCTTGCGAGTGAGTTAGAACAAGCACAGAACAGACTTGTGAGTGGGGAGAGCGCGAGACTGAAGGAACGCGTCGCCCACCTGGCAGCGGAGAGGAACGCGGCCAAGGAACAAGTGAAGGAACTTGGAGTAAGTTAATTACGCGGCTACCGAAAAAACGATGGAAACAAATGAACGTACTTAGAACTACTAAAAGGAGAGTCTGTTCATTGAAATATATGAAATCTTGTTTATAATATTCAAGTGATTAAGGGTCTTGTTTGTCTGGTGTTTTCAGTCGAAGCTAGAAGTGACCGCGCATGAATTAGTGTTGTACCGCAACAAACTGTCCGCAAGTCAGAAAGAATACGAGCAGTGGCGTGCCACACTTCATCAGATATTAATGGAAACCATGCCGGACAACGCTTATATTGGTAAGTGTTTATTAACCCCTGACGCAAACAGAGTGGTGTTACAAATTTGCGTGTATTTATGTCTGTCCATGACCGAAAGATTTTTTTTTTTGTTTGAGTACTGACAATCAAGTCAAGTTTGAATTCATCGACAGTATTCTGAGCTATGATTAGAAAAAGATCTGTTGTAGATGTTTTAAAATCAGCTCTTTTCGAGTTGATGAATGTATAGGATCATTTTACTATGGAAACTGACGTGATTTTGATACATTTTTGTTTTGAAGTTTCCGATAAAATTAAACGTGAGTAATCCCGCATAAGTATAACAAGAATATGATCATTTAAAATTAATCAATCATTTTTATCATCATTTCAATTTTCGATACGAGGCAACTTATTTAACATATGAAACACTTGACAATGGCAAATGCTCAACAAGCGACGCCAAAATTAAAGAAAAAAAAGACATTTCACGCAGCGCCATCTAGTCCCAAACTAAGGTAAACTAGTTAACTAATGGTAAAAGTTAGAGCAAGCAGATCTGAAGCACAAAGTCCAAAATGAATCCGAGAAACTGTTTAATCTAATAGCTATACTATCCTTTTCCTATTTTCAGGAGAACCGCCATCGCCGGGTAAACTAACAACATTAAAAGAAGTTTTGAGTCGATATAAAGTACAGATACAAAAGATGTCATCGCTACAAGAAGAGATAAACAAACGGTAAAAAAAAACTCAGGTATTCTGCCGCAAAGCACTACTGCGTAACAGTTAAATATTACTGTCCAGAGGGTTGTTTGCTAGCACCATTACAAGACTGTTAGACTAACCACTACTTTTACATGTACTGACCTACTATGTGTAGCGATGATACAAATCTTTTATTAATAACACCAAAGTTGGGTTTTGGCGGGAACGCGGGAAGAGTCGTGTCGCTCCGTTGTATTTTTTTCCAAAACTAGTGTTTTGTCGAGTGTTTATGCATAAAAATGGTGGTGTTTTATTCATAAAGTGCCGAATTACAAGCGCGAGTGTGGGAAAATGATATAATGTGGTGAAACATGAGTTTTCGTGTTGCTTCCAAAACTCCATCGAAGCTTTGTAAAGTTGCCACTACTTTACTAAAGCATGACTGGAATTAACTGACACGAACTGGACTTGACAAAGACGACTTTGACTAAAACTAGCTACGATGGCACTTATTTAACTTTTGAAACTTGAAAATATATAATTACTTGACACTGGCAAATGCTAAAAGGCGACGCCAAAACCAAAGAAAAAAAAAAAAAAAAAAACACCAAAGTTACAGGTAATATAGAGATAGCTCAGTGGTTAGGGCAGTCGGTTCGCATACTGAAGGGCGTAAGTTCAAACCCCTACAATGTGCTTGAGCTGCCGGTTAAAGAAAACATTGTGAGGAAACCATAGTGTGGTGATAGGGTACTTGTTTTCTAGTATTCGACTAGCTAGCTAGTACTACTTGACCACCCTCAAGTTGAAGGTCTGTCGCCAAGCAACTAACCATTCCAGGCTAGGTGTGTTTACCATCTTCAGCTACACTGTCACTTAACACCAGATGAGCTGTGGTCAAACAAAATATGTTTAATTGTCGTGATAGACCCTCATTTCAGCCGTATGACGTCCAAGGCTGGACATAGACCTCCCCCATTGACTTCCATAAAGACCGGTTGGAAGCGGCTCGCATCCAGCGCGTTCCTGCGGTCTTTAGGACAGATATACATACCATCATTAAAAAAAATCATATTTCAGTGACAAAAAACTAGAACAACACCGTAAACAAGAATCGGAACTAAGAGCCAAGATCGAAGAACAAAAAGGCATAGAGATGCAACTCAACTCTCGCATGGCAGTATTACAAAATAAACTGGAATTACTCGGATCAAACTCGGATAGCGATCTTCTGGACAGCTACAAACGACAAAACGAAGATCTTAGAAATGAAATAGAAGATGTCAGAGCCGAACTTAAAAATGTATGTAATGCACCAGCTCAGTTTGTAAGCTTAATGAGCTTGTAGAGTGTGGGTACGATTCCCACACATTTACATAATTAAGTAAAATAAAATAAATAAATATCGTAGGGCATTATACACAACGCCATCTAACCCCAAACTAAGCAAAGCTTGTGCTATGGAAGTCGGATAACTGATAGAATACTTAAATACTTTTTTTTTTTGTAAATACATACTTATAATAAATACAGAACATCCAGACACAGAACAAACATTTTGTTTATACCACAAAATGTTCATCCTGGGTGGGATCGAACCCACGCCCTTCGGATCTTGAAGCAGACATACTACCAATGAACCAACAGGGCAGTCATGTGAAAAACATTAACGTTTGTTTTATGTCTGCGTTATCTATTCTCTTATAAAAAGTATATAAGTACAAGCTGCGCCCCGCAGTGTTACCCGCTACATGTTTTCGGGATAAAAAGTAGCGTATGTGCTAATCCAGGGTCTCAGCTACCTCCATACCAAATTTCATCCAAATCCGTTCAGTAGTTTTTGCGTGGAAGAGTAACAAACATCCATCCAAACTTTCACACTCATAATATTAGTGGGATTATTTTCTGGTTGCCATAGTAAAAGTTTTGCTAAGTTTTAGGGGTAGATAGCTGTGTGGTTAACCAATGGGTATTTATTTATTTATGTAGATTTTTTAAACTTCGAATAGGTTGCAGTTTGAACACTCCTTGAAAAATAAATATAAATATAATAAAATAAATATTTAAGGGTAAATATTTATTTTATTTTGTTTTTTAGTATTTGTTGTTATAGCGGCAACAGAAATACATCATCTGTGAAAATTTCAACTGTCTAGCTATCACCGTTCTTGAGATACAGCCTGGTGACAGACGGACGGACGGATAGGACGGTCCCGTTTTTACCCTTTGGGTACGGAACCCTAAAAATTTGAATCACAATGCTTTGTATGTGGGGAATATCATGTGTTTGGATGACTTAAATACAGGGCTGTAAGCTTGGCGTGTCCTAAGCCAAAAAGGAGGTCATTGTAACATCATTATGAACAACTAACTAACGGGACAAATATAAACAATAGTGAAGAAAATCAGCTATTCCATAGAAATAGTTTGTTAACTTTTCACCAAATTTTCACAAATGCATGAAACAACTTTTTTGTTTTGCGATTTTTCCAAGTTATGTAAAATTTTAGGTGGAATGACTTTTTTTTGCTAACAACGCCGCAATTTTATAACACGTAACATACCACTGAAATAAATAGTTTTTTTTAAATTTAATTTTATTCACAGCTGGAATTAAAATACACAGAATTAGAGTTAGACCACGATAAATTGAAATCGGAGAAGGGAAGCCGCGCGTCCATGGCGCAGGTGGCGAACGCAGATCTACTGCGGGAATTGGAACGATACAGCAGCCAACTGAAGGACACGCTCAAAGAAAACGGAGAACTCAAAAAATTGTACTTACAGGTCAGTTTATTACTAAACTAGTTGCGCTCTGCGGTTTTTTGTAATTTGCCACAAAACGTAGTAAAAAAGTATCTATTTCAAATATCTATTACCTACTTCATTTCCAAGAAAGACATTTAATAATAATTATATTATTAAAAGACTCGCTGGACGGTTGGGTCAAGGGTCAGATTCAAAAGGCACGGCGATCCGATCCTTGACACGGCGTGCATTGTGAGGAGGTTCCTCACTCTGCAGCCCTAACCTCCGGTAGCTTGAGCCCTGCCCCGCTGCCAACGGCACCCTAGTTTTTAATTTTTTTATTTTATTTTTGTAAATTTAATGTAAAAAAAAACTGAAATAATAGTAATGAAATTTATTTCACCATAGGCATAAAGGTATAGTTAGCATAAAGCAGTCTAATTACTAGAAAATAAATGAATCACAAACATAATAAATTATATTACATTTTAATACTTGCTCATTAGTCAGTACATGAACCATACAGCAATGGTTTATGTACTGACAGTCAAACACTTTTAGTCAAATGTCTATTCAAAATCTTATAAACTGTTCATAATATTTATTGCTAATATTCTTTTATAATGTAAAAGTTATGAAACGAACGAGACGTTTTCCTGATGGTAAGATATAACGCCTGTCCATGACCCATGTAGCGATACATAATTATAACTTTGAGTGACAAAACAAGCAAGCGTAACAAACCAGTATTTTTTTATTGGCACCTCTTCCTTTTTGGTAGAAAGTTATACATTGTTTCTGGTTTTTTTTGCATATACTGTATGTAACTTTCGTTAGATGGTTTTTTGCATATACTGTATGTCAATAAGAATTTGTTTTCTAATTGGTTGATGCACTCTGCCCACTTTAGGGTGGGGAAAAGCAAAATTAATTTCAAATGGCGAGCAGGCCTGCCTTAAAAAACAATGGAACATGGTTCAATAGAAATGAGAAAAAAACTAGTTTTTTTGTAATTTGACAGTTGTCACTTGTCAGTTGAAAGTTAGGCTAGCTAGTTCTCCCTAGGGCGGCAAAGTATTATTTTCAGCATATCCCTCAGGCAACTTCAGACCTACTTTCCGAGTATGAGTAATGAAAAATATTTTACAGGCGTGCAGCTCTCGCGACTCCGTATCGAGAGAACTAAAAGACATCCAAGCGAGAATACAAAAAGAGCGCGAACTCTTTAAGTCCCAAGAGAGAGAACACGTCGAAAGAATAGAAAAACACAAACAACATGTGGAGAAGTTATCAACGGACCTTTCTAACTCTAAGACTGAACTAGAAACGGCCAATAGGAGAATATCCGAGTTACAAAGGGAATTCACAGACAAGCAGAAGGAATTCACCGCGAAGCTGGACAAATATCTTCATGGTAAAGAAATATCTTGTTTATCTTATGTGCTCAACTGGTTGTAATTTCCTTGTTGCGTTCCGCAGTTTTACTTGGGGAAGTAGCTATTGTAGCAGTTGTTAGCATGACCATATCGCACATCGGAAGGCGTCACTTCAAATCCAAACAACTCACTATAGATGCCATTGAAAAAAAACATCGCGCCGAAACCATAGCATGGTTGTAGTAAACTATCTAATACTTCATTGGCTAACAACTACAATAAAGTTGAAAATCTGCCGTTAAGAACCTAACGGTGTGTTCCGGTGACATCACATGAAAGCCAACTCCTATTCTAGGCTAATTAGGTTCATCATCTTTGAACACATCGTCACTTATGAGTACTCAAACACCTAGCCTATCAATCATTAAATATAATAAATATCATAGGAAAAAAAATTAATAAATATCATCATAGGACATTACACACAGCGCCCCAAACTAAGCAAAGCTTGTGCTATGGAAGTCAGATAACTGATAGAATACTTAAATAGTTTGTTTTGTAAATACATACTTATAATACATACAGTACACCAAGGCACAGAACAAACGTTTGTTTATTTCACAAAATGCTTGTCCTGTGTGGGAATCCTATGATGATGAATGATATTTATATTCATTTGGATAAGATTGATTTTTGAATAAATTCTCGTTTATCTATTGAACAATCTGTTACAGATGAAAAGAACGCTATGCGAAAAGAAATGGAATCCTGTGCGCAGTGTGCGAAACAAGCGAAACAAATCAAGTATTTAGACGAACAGCTCGGCAAATGCACTATCAGATTGGGTAAGTTGTAATACAAGCTAGTGGACAAAAGTCAGTATTAAATTTTACTAATATTATAGAGGCAGGCTGGGCAGGACACGTTGCTAGGCGAAGTGATGACAGGTGGAGTAAGGTTGCAACAGAGTGGTGGCCTAGGCAAGGGAAGCGGAGCGTGGGTCGTCCAGCCGCAAGATGGGGCGACGATATTTTTTTTTTTTTTTTTTTATAGTAGATAGGCTTGCGTTTGACCGCCATCCCGCCTGATGTTAAGCGAAGATGCGGTCTACGGTGGAGCACGCTCGCCTAGAAGAAACCGATTCACTCGCGACTTGAAGGTACCCAGACTATATTCATTGGGGAACACCCACTCGGGCAGCTGATTCCAATGTCTAGCGGTACGCATGAAAAAGGTGGAATCAAACCGCTTAGTTCGAGCTTTTGGAACATCAACCATGAAGCGGTGACGCTTTTTAAAGCTCCTGGCTGTCCGATAGTAGAATGGGCAAGGTGGAATTAGGTCATGCAGATCTGAAGCGCACTCTCCAAAATGTATCCGGTAGAAAACCGACAGACAAGCAACTTTCCGTCGATGTTCAAGGCTTTGGAGCCTTTTCTGGACAAGCGAATCGTTGCTTATGAGCCTCTTAGCACGTTTCTCAATGGACTCCAACGCCTCAAGCTGGTATTTGGCTGATCCGTCCCAAAGGTGCGAACAATACTCCATGCACGACCGAACTTGTGCTTGGTATAAGGTAAGCAACTGTTCCGGCGTGAAGTACCGTCGCACCTTCGAAAGGATACCCAGCTTTTTGGCAGCCAATTGGGCTTTTGCCTCAATAAGAGAGCCAAAATTATTGTCACCGTCGCGGGTCGAACCTGGACCAGATTGGCACAGGACCGAGGCAGATGGTGTGAAAAGAGAGAGGCCTATACCCAGCAGTGGGATAAAGAAGGCTGTGGATTATGATAATGATGATAAATATTATAAATGTGAAAGTTTGCATGTTTGTTACTCAATCACGCAAAATCTGCTGAACGGATTTGGATGAAATTTGGCACACATATAGTGTATATGCGTGCCATATTTTATCCAAATCCATTACATTATTATCTAGATTAACATATAGGATACTTTTTTATTTTAGAAAATCCTATCCTACTAATATTATAAATGTGAAAGTTTGTATGTATGGTTGTTTGTTACTCAATCACGTTAAAACAATTTTAAGTATGATAAAATCTATAAATGTACCTAGTTTCATAGACAAATAAATTATTAATAGATTTTTTTATTATTTCGAATGTCACATCCCAACAGCATCTCAAGAGAGCAACGAAACTTTAATGAAAGAGCTCAAAAACAAGGCGGAGTTTTTCCAACAGTACATAATGGACAGATTCAAGAAGCTTAACGAGCAGCGGTCCATAGGGACCAACACTGAGGAGGCTGCGTCGGTTCTCTCGGCGGACAGCGGAGACGACGCTCATGACTCGGATGGCGCTATGGCTGCTAAGGTTGGGTATTCCTTTGTTTCTATACTTATAACGTTTCTTACAGAGAACGTGCACAAATAAATACAAACACAAATATTTTATTGATAACACCAATGTTACAAGTCACTTCAAATTTTTAAAGTCATTTTTTTTTTTATGTGCCAAATAATGAGACGAACGCGACGCTCTCCTGATGGTAAGAGATAACGCCTGTCCATGACCATTACAGCGATACCTAGAACTTTGAGTAACAAAACAAAGTCCAGGGCATCGCTGCTTTGGTGCTCATTACTTTGAGACTTTCGATGGTTAGTCTCAACAGCCCAGTAATTTCGCTAGCTGCAGTGCCCTTCAAACCGGAACACAGTAATGTTTACACACTACTGCTTGGCGGCAGAATATCTGGTACTGCGGTGGTACCTACCTAGATGACCTCCTCCTCCTGCTCATTAAATTAATTTTAATGACATTTTTAAAAAGAGCACGCAAAAAAAAAAAATACAACAACGCTAACAAAACTCAATCTTGTTACTCAATCACATTGAAACGGCTGAAGGGATTTGGATGAAATTTGGCACACAGATAGTTTTATTACCTGGAAGATTGGGATACTTTTTGTGACGAAAAAATGTTAGTTTCCTTTGGGATTATCAAAAAATGAACTACAAGACGTATCCACTTGAAGTTTGTTGTAAATGTGTCTTATGGAATATTGTTCCAGGATAAAATAAATAAATATCGTAGGACATTATACACAGCGCCATCTGACCCCAAACTAAGCAAAGCTTGTACTATGGAAGTCAGATAACTGATAGAATACTTAAATAGTTTTTTTTAATACATACTTATAATACATACAGTACACCAAGACACAGAACAAACATTTGTTTATTTCACAAAATAGGCCATCTGCGGCCAACGGCAATAGTCATTCAAAAAAAAAACAAAGTTTGTAACATATTTAACACTTATTTTCAGACTGCTCTTATGATGAAAGAGAAAGCGATACGGGACCAAATAGCCGAAAAGTTTACGCTAGAACTGAAAACTATGGAAATGAACTGTACAAGAAAAATCAAAGAGATTGAAAGTGAACAAACCGAAGCTATTGCAAAACTGAAAGAATTATTGGAAAGGAAAGCTCAGGAGGTGGAAGTTTTGAAGGAGTTTATCATATCGGAACGTGCGAAAGTGACGCAGATATTGGAATCGAAAGAGAACGAGATATCGGAACTTATAAAGGAACATAACGAGGTGCAAGCGGAATGGCGTAAGGCGAAAGATTGTGTACAAGAATGGAAAATAAAGGCTGAGAAGTATAGAGAAAGGGTGTCTAAGTTAGGATCGTTAGAGGATGTATTGAGAAGCGAAAGATCATCGTGTGCCAAGGAATGTCAAGCGATGAAAGCGAAACTAGCAGAACTGCAGACGAATTTTTCTAAGCTAGAAAAAATGTATGAGAAACTGCAAATGGATCATCAAATGATCCAAGATAAATACAGAAATGCGAAGAAAACTATTTTAACCTACAAGGTATTTTTTTTTCTTTTATGCTTGACAGGCTTTACTTGGTGGTAGATCTCCTTAGCAGGAGGTCATCTAGGTAGGTACCACCGCAGTACCAGATATTCTGCCGCCAAGCAGTAGTGTGTAAACATTACTGTGTTCCGGTTTGAAGGGTACTGCAGCTAGCGAAATTACTGGGCTGTTGAGACTAACCATCGAAAGTCTCAAAGTAATGAGCACCAAAGCAGCGATGCCCTGGACTTTGTTTTGTTACTCAAAGTTCTAGGTATCGCTGTAATGGTCATGGATAGGCGTTATCTCTTACCTTTAGGAGAGCGTTTTGTTCGTCTCATTATTTGTCACAAAAAAAAAAAAAAAAAGGCTATGTGTTTGACCACAGCTCACCTGATGTTAAATGACGTCGTGTTCGAAGATGGTAAAGCACACCTAGCCTGGAATGGAACTGGCTCTCAAGTGAGGCTGCCGGAACACACCGTTAGATGCTTGGCGGCAGATTTTCAACTTGAGGGTTGTAGCTAGCCAGCCGAGTACTAAAGTACCCTACCACCATGCTATGGTATCCTCACGATGTCTTCCTTCATCGGCAGCCCAAGCTCATTGATGGGGTTTGAACCCACACCCTTCGGCATGCGAACCGACCGCGCTAACCACAGCTATCATCGCTACAATTTTTTTCCACAACATTTAAAACGTTGATTAATTCAGGCGTTACTTTGCGGAAGTTCATTTTGAGTGTTCAAGGTTGATATTTTTAGTTTATTCCCGCTTAACAATCGTTTCAGTCACAACAGTGATGAGGATTTCAATTTAACTCACTTGACAACAATTTCAAAATTAAAAACTTATCCGCAACTTTACTTAACATCTAAAACTAAAATTTGACATAGATAAAAAACTAATCAGAATAAAATAACCAAAAGCCTTCTAATCCTCTTCTCGCTGCAGTAACCAGCTGCCTCTACTCGAGGTATCATCAGTTCATCATCAGTTTATAATTGGCGGAATGATCGCGTAACATACAAAACAAACAAACAAACATAGAATCTCCTCTTTTTTGAAGTCGGTTAAAAAAGAACTTTGCTTGGAATGTAATCCCCCCAATTCAAACTCGGGTTTTTATGTACCATGACTCAAATCCCACAGGACTATATAACGAAAAAGGACAGTCACGTGAACAACGAGATGAACCGAATACAGGACGAGTACAGGAAGATATTCGTGAAGCTGCAGAACCAGATCAACTACCACGTGAACAGGAGGCTGCAGGAGGAGCAAGCTCGCGGCCATTCCTCCAACGAACAACAACCTTCTGACGTAAGAATTACTACCCTTTTACTGTGTAGCCTACCTTTCCCTACTACCACAGCAACCTACTCGTTTATGACTGGTCCTATAAACTACTATAAAATATTTTGACGCCCGAATCCAGCCCTGTTTATATAAACTACAAAGTACTTTCTAGTACTCGGCTGGCTAGCTACCATCCTCAAGTTGAAAATCGGGTTTTGGCGGGAACGCGGAAAGAGTCATGTCGCTCCGTTATACTTTTTTTCAAAACTAGTGTTTTGTCGAGTGTTTATGCATAATGGTGGTGTTTTATTCACAAGCGCGAGTGTGGGAAAATGATATAATGTGGTGAAATATGACTTTTTGTGTTGCTTCCAAAACTCCATCGAAGCTTTATAGTAAAGTCACCACTACTTTACTAAAGCATGACTGGACTTGACTGACACGAACTGTTCTTGACAAAGACTGGACTTTGACTATAACTTTAGCTACGAGGACACTTATTTAATTTTTGAAACTTGAAAATATATAAATACTTGACACTGGCAAATGCTTAAAACGCGACGTCAAAACCAAAGAAAAAAAAAATGTTGAAAATCTGCCGCCAAGCCTCTAACGGTGTGTTCCGGCAGCCTCTCTTGACAGCCAGTTCCATTCCAGGCTAGGTGTGCTTTACCATCTTCGACCACGCCTTCACATCAGGTGAGCTGTGGTCAAAACACCAGGCCTGTTAAACATTAAAAAAAACAAACAAATAAAAAATCTTTTCTCTTTATAATTAGTGTAGATTACAATTATTAAAGCTTCAAATTTAACCTCCTTTATTTACGATTCCAGGTATCGGAGCGTCTTAACAAGCTAAACGATGACATCGCTCGCCTGGCTCAGTCCAATTTCAAAAACGGTCCGGATTTGAACGACAAATGACCTGAGGGGTCCGGTGAGTCCGGCCGTTCCATCTCTCCGCCGTGTGGACTGCTCTGTGTAGTTGCGAAATGTAGGAAAATGTTGCAAAACGTAGCGTTGCGAATTACCTAGCTGCGTAAATGTTGGCTAGGACATTACACACAGCGCCATCTGACCGCGAACTAAGCAGAGCTTGTGTGATGGAAGTCAGATAACTGATAGAATACATATATACTTTTTTTTTAAATACATACTTACAGCGGCGGCATTAGCTGTTGCGAGGCCCGGGGCGACAGATCATTGCGAAGCCCGTTTTCTTCGAGTCCGTTTTACTAAAAAATTAGTTCCGAGTGCTCGAGCGGCCGTAACATACTTGCACTAATAATGACACCGTGCGTTCAGGGGAAGGTTTGTTAAATGCGAGGCGCGAGACACACATACACATATGGTAAAGACTTTTTTCTACGAGGACGCGAAGTCCCTACAAGAGCGAGGCCCCGGCGGTTGCCCTGCATACTTTGTTTATACCACAAAATGTTTGCCCTGAGTGGGAATCGAACCCACGCCCTACAGCTCTTAAGGCAGACATACTCTAATACTACACACATACTATATATACTTTAATATAATCTATCAATACGTGATTCAGGTAATTTTACAATCTACACTGGCAATATTATTATAAATTGTCCGCGCTCTACGTGTTTCATTGTGTTTTTAGGATAAAATAGTGGTGATCCAGGGTATAAGCTATATACATTCCTAATTTTATCGAAATCCGACCACCTGTGTTAGCTTGACGAATAAAACATACCAACAAACTTTTACTGATACATTTTCTATAAATTATCTTTTTTTTTTTTTTTATAGCTGACAGGCTAGGTGTTTGACCACAGCTCACCTGATGTTAAGTGACGGTGTGGTCGAAGATGGTAAAGCACACCTAGCCTGGAATGGAACTGGCTCTCAAGTGAGGCTGCCGGAACACACCGTTAGATGCTTGGCGACAGATTTTCAACTTGAGGGTGGTAGCTAGCCAGCCGAGTACTAGAAAGTACCCTACCATTATGCTATGGTTTCCTCACGATGTTTTCCTTCACCGGCAACTCAAGCTCATTGTTGGGGTTTGAACCCACGCCCTTCGGCATGCGAAGCGACCGCACTAACCACTGAGCTATCATCGCTACATATCTGGAATAAAGAACATAGAATATATATTGTATAGGAAATAAGGGAAAATTGTAACCCTACAATTTTTGCTTGGCTTCTATTAATGTCAATGTAATTCATGGGAAACAAGCAAAAATTGTTGGGCCAAGTCATCAGTTATTTATTTTCAATGCAATATATTGTTCATTTTTCTATTTGTGGTCTGTAAATTGTGTTTAAGATTTAATTTCAAGTACAAAGATGAATAAATAAATATCGTAGTACATTTCACACAGCACCAACTAGTCCCAAACTAAGCAAAGCTTGTACTATGGGAACCAAAACACGAATAGAATACTGTACTATACTTTTTTTATGTAAATAAAAATAAAAAATCGGAGGACATTTAACACAGCGCCATCTAGCCCCAAACTAAGCAAAGCTTGGGAACCAGCTGACAGAATAATTAAATACTTTTTTTTTGTAAATATATACTTATGATACATACAGTACGCCCAGACACAGGACAAACATCGATGTTAGTCCTGAGCGGGAATCGAACCCACGCCCTTCAGAGCTCTCGAAGCAGACATACTACCAATGAACCAACAGGGCTGTCAATACATACTTATAATACATACAGTACACCCAGACACAGAGCAAACATTTATCGTCACATAAATGTTTGTCCTGGTGGAAATCGAACCCACGCCCTACTGCTCTTGAAGCAGATATTCTACCAAATGAGCTAACAGGGCACAAACTCATGGTAGTTGAGCAGAGTCACTGGCACGTGAACTGTGCCTTGTTTACATTTGGAGAATTATTTCTCAGTAGGTTTTACAATTTTATTGGCATGGCCTAGCTTCCATTCCTAAATGCATTCTTAAATTGTTATTTATATGGTATCGCAACGTTAAGTTTTTAGTTATAATGTACTTAATTTTAATATAAACCAGTGATGTACAAATTTTTATGACAATCTAAATTGCTCAAAATTTCAATATCGATGATTTTAGAAATTAGGGCTCTTTTCTCAGCCATTGGTATTATTTGCTGAAGAATTAACTTTATTCTGATACATTATACAATAATGCCGTTTTTATACCATTTATCTGATTATTATAATAAAACTTTACCGATGGTTGAAAAACGAGCCTTTATAATTATAATAATGTATGTAATTGAAAAGTATTAATTGCGGAAGCCCCATCATAGATTAGGACAATAACAAGGTCAAAACAGACTGAATATTAATTACAATCATTCCATGACACCATAAGGTGGAACTCCTGTGATAGTCGAGTACAGTGTCGGCAGATAATATGGCACTACTAAATAATCAGACATAAAACGACCGAAACATTTAAAAAACCTCTATTGTTGCATTTCAAACGAGCAGTGCAGGGAAATAAACAGATTACACATGAATGTAATTGTTTGTTAATATGCAAAACGATGATGATGACACATGTAATTATTTCGCTAACAATGCTTATGGCGTTATTTGTCACGCTTATTTTAATACTTCAAAATGAGCGCGTAACACACCCATTCGAATTAAGAGAATATCATTTTGCGTAAATTCGTTCTGATTTGAGTTATGTGATATTTGCTCAAACAGAATAAACCTCTTAGCTGTTTTATTTTTCTTCTTATTTTATAAAATGTGTGACATGACACCCGATTAAGATTAAGTGGTGGGATGTATTTTGACAATTGTGAGTCGCAGTGACAAGGACGGCCAATATGAAATTCATGTTTAGATGGCCCCAATGTGTTACGTTGTATAATAATGGTACAATAAATGTTGAAAGTAAGTATTACCTATATCCAACCTATATTATGTTTTATTATATTAATTGGTCACGCGTGCCATATTTTTGCCGGCTACTGTTCATAGCGTAGTATAACAGTATTAACAGTTTTCATATCGCAGTGCAAATGTAATTTACATTCCTTCCCGATTTCATTTAATATGTGTTTAACAGATGTGTACATAACTTTGTCTCCTTTTACTTCTTTGACAGTTATTAAGTCGTTAATTTACAAATTATTATTATGTTAATTAGTCTTTAGTATCTATTATATTTCTTTCTAAACTGCGACCTAAGTCGCCAATCTTTCCTGTTAGATTTTAATATTTTAAATAAAATACTAATTAATTTTTAAAGGTTTTTATTTTTTTATGTAATATTTGGCGGGAACGAAAGGCATTTTGGCGATCGTACACGGGACGTCTTTACCTCTGATATTGACTAATAGTTCGGTGCCGACTTTCTTCAATGCTTCAGGAACATAGCCCATAGCGACGTTACCACCAAGAGATGGGGCGGGACAGCCACTGGTTACTTTACCTATCACTTCGGAGTTTACAGAGTTTTTCAGCACCGCATCTTTTCTCGCAGGCGGGCCTGATTCCATCCTTATTCCCACACGCCTCTTGGCTACACCTTCCTTTATTTGCTTTAAGATAATCTCTGCGCCAGGGAAGCTAGCGTCCGTTCGCCGAGGCTTAGCGATCAACCAAGTAAGAGCTGCCTCCACTGGAGTGACACTCTCGTCGATATCATTGCCGTAAAGGCACAACCCTGCCTCTAAACGTAGTGAGTCCCTCGCTCCTAGGCCGGCAAGTTTGACATCTTTTGATTGGAGCAAAGCCTCCGCAACGGTTTCCGCTTTGTCCGCTGGAATAGATATCTCCACACCATCTTCGCCTGTATAACCACAACGAGTGATACGACATTTGATTCCCGCCACTGTTCCCTCTCGTGACGTCATGAAAACCAACTCTTCCAACACGATATCAGTCAAAGGCTGAAGAGCTGTCACCGCTTTGGGACCTTGAACGGCAATCAGTGCCCTTTCACTTACATCCCAAAAATCAACACTCACATTGTTGCCTTTCTTTCGAAAGATTTCTGATGTTTCCTTCATGTGTTTCTTATCTACTTCCAATCGTCCAGCATTGGACACTATGTAAAGAGATTCATTGTTCACCTTCGTAACGATCAGGTCGTCAATTATACCTCCTTTATCATTCAAGAACACTGTAAGCGAGCTCGATCCATTTGCCATTCCCTTCAGGTCGACAGGACAGATAGATTCAAACCAAGCCATGCAGTCTTTTCCTCGAACGTTAGTTTGTAGCATATGCGACACATCGAAGATTGAAGCACTGTTGCGAGTGAACAAATGTGAAGCTGACACACTCATGTCAGAATATTGCACTGGGAGTAAGAACCCGGCGAAATTGACCACTTTGCCGCCATACTTATTATGCAAGTTATAAAGTGGTGTTTTCTTTGCATTCCTGTCATCACTGTACAACCGAAACTTTACTATTGAAGGTACTAAATTTTTCACTCTGAAATTAATCAGTCTATGTTGGGCGAAGGACTTTGCAATGGAACTCATTTTCACTACACTAATTCGTGTTTATTTCATTTGAGAGAACAACTAAATAAATTTTATCAGACGCTCATAAGTAAAGTTCAGGGGTCATTAGTAAACATAGATAAGGTAATGACAATATTATATACTAACATAATTATATAGACAAGAGTAAGTTTTACTTTTCTTTCATAAAACAAATGGTATGTATTGTCATATCTATTATGAATATTTGCAGGAAACAAACTAAGTGTATTAGGTATGTATTGTGAGAAAACCTACAATTCTAAGTTCATAAAAAAAGTGAAGTTTGCAAACTTACACTCTACCAGTATAGTGGGCTATGGCTTTATCCTTCTCATAATGAGAAGCAGCCTACATCCAGCAGTGGGCAGTTTATAATAACAGGTTTTACACTGTTGTCAACCAAACAAAACCTTTGACTTTGAAACAGTGTATGTCCACATATACATACATATTACATAAATTTCATTGTAATGTGTATTGTTACCTTTAAAAATATAGGAAAACTATAAACTAATGGCAATATGGAATTTTAGTGAACTAATAATACTTAGTAATAAATTATTCTAGGGTATGGAAAAAAACAGATAATATTTAAAAATAAAATTTATTCATTGGCTGCATCCCCATTATCTTTGTTATTTAAGCTATTAAGATAGTCTTCTTGGGTCAATAACTCTTTTTTTGTTGTGTCAGATATCTCAATACTAGACAAAATAACAGCAATGTATCCATCTGCATCAGGCATTTCTCTTAGAAGTTCAGGACTTTCGACCAGCTCCTCATTCACCTCCATCAATTTTCCTTTCATACAACATGGTACATTAAAGCTGGTACCATCTTTATACTCAACCTTGCATATTATCGATTTAAGGTTCAGTAACTGTCCTCCTTTTTTCCCCTTTCCTTTTACAGAATTATCTCGTCTATTTACTTTGCCAATATTAAAATTGACTGTATATTCTTCTTTGTTATTAAAAAAGAAATGGCTTGGAGCAAGACACAAAAGAGCAATCCTGTTTGAGTGAAACATTATCATAATGTCATTATTCTTGATCCCATCTACATTAGTTACATATCGTTTGGTGAAATATCTTTCCGTGTATGATTTGTAGTTAGAGTAATCTGGTATGGAATCTAAAATGCCAAACTCCTCTATTGCTGTGGACTCCTGTGTTTCAACTGACTCTTCTAATTCCATGGTTACACGGTTAGTTTTTAGCTTGTTCTTGTGCAACAATTCGAGCACGAATATCGGCAAGGCGTTTTCTAGACTCGTCCAAATTTGCTTTCTGGCGACTTAATCTTTCCCCTTTAAGACACTTTCTCATCTCATAGTCGAAGTTATTGCAGTATCCAGCAAATTTTAAGAATGAATGCTGTAAAAGTAAATAAGGTATAAGATAGGGAGTTTTGAAGTTGCAAAGTTAGAGTGAAAACATAGCTTGAGAGGTTATAATTTTTTATCAGCTTACAAATGCATTACATAAATAGAGCTTTTAATAAAGTCCAACCTAACTTCGCTCGAAACTAAACATAAATATTTTTTTAAATTGTTTTTATTACGCAATGCGAGTACCTCTGAATGGCAGTCCTGTAACTTTTTTATTATAACATTGCACTCGTCGGTATGTAAATGCGCAGACAAATCGGTGTGCATCACTCAAGTGTTTTTTATTTCGCTAGTCAATCTAAGGAGATATATAATAGTTGGTTAAGATTTTGATAACCTCAAAAAATCCTAAAAATCCACAATCTTCAATTTTTTTTTTTTTAATAATTTGCCCTTTTGGGCAGGCTACAGCTATAAAGCCATACTGCCTTGTCTTAAGTGTTATTTCTGCTGTATCTTAGCTATAGTTATCGTCAAAGTCGTCTTAGTCAAGTCCAGTTCGTGTCAGTTAATTCCAGTCATGCTTTAGTAAAGTAGTGGTGACTTTACTATAAAGCTTCGATGAAGATTTGGCAGCAACACGAAAACTCATGTTTCACCACATTATATCATTTTCCCACACTCGCGCTTGTAATTCGGCACTTTATGAATAAAACACCACCATTTTTATGCATAAACACTCGACAAAACACTAGTTTTAGAAAGAAATACAACGGAGTGACACGACTCTTCCCGCGTTCCCGCCAAAAACTCCAATCTTCATTACTAGCATTCGTCGTCCTTCACATTTTTGACGTCATTTGTCATCATGTCATGTATTACACAGTTTTTGTAGAAATGTAATGACAGCGCCTACGATATTGCTAATGCTAATAAAAGCTAACACCGTACGAAATAAATCGTTAAAGCATGTGCTAGTTTCTATTAGCGCTATTGACGTCAATAGTAAGAGTAACTTTTTTCGGATCACACCTAAATGTGGCTTTTTTAAATGTTTTTAGATTGACAGTAAGTACTCTACAAATTCTACAATAGAGTTTTAATATAATTTTCCACATACAACTTTGTATCGTATGGTATGAGCCTGAGGTATGAGCGGACTTGACCAAGACTTAGCTACTTTGTGTTATTTTTAATTATGGTAACTTTTTTCATAAAATGTTCTGAAAAATTGACACTGGCAAATATGCATAATGCGTTGCCAGGAACGAAGAGTAAAAACTTTTGAAACTTGAAAATATATAATTACTTGACACTGGCAAATGCTAAAACGCGACGCCAAAACGAAAAAAAAATTGGCGGGAATGCGCCGGAAACTAAGCCGTTGCTTCGATTTATTTATATATTCCAAAACTTGTAGTTTTCGAGTTATGATATACTAGCGGCCCGACCTGATTTCGCACGCCCTATATATCACCAAAACTCGATTAACAATAAGTATTGCCTAAGTCACTAAGTGATAATGTAGCTGTTCTAAGTGTAGATGTAGATATAAAAAAATAGTTATAATGGCAGAACTACAATAGTTGAGCATACAGTATTGCGGCTTTTATCGGCTTATGTCACTCAGAGATAATGTAGCAGTCTAATGGTGGAAGAATTATTTAGATCGGTCCAGTAGTTTCCGAGCCTATTCAATATACACAAACAAACGTACAAAAAGTTAAATTTTTCCCTCTTTATAATTAGTTTACAAGTAGATACCTATAGATAAAAATAGTGGCGGACATAATAGTACAATATTTTAAAATAATAATTTGTATCAGTATAAATATCATTTTTTTTGTTGTTATTTTTATATTATGTATTAGATATAGATTTTTTTCATTGATAGCACCAAAGATTTTATAAATTAGAAATGTTTCGCTTACTTTGTGAGACTTTTACGGATTGAAAGAAAATAAAGAAAGAAACATTTATTTCATAACACACAACAGTACTCGGTAGAAAAGCTAGGCACCCTGAACTGATAGGTATTTTTAAGTTTTGATATCAAAACCAGCTTAACTTCATTAAATAAGTCAGATCATACACTCGTATAAAATGCATTATGGAGTGAGATTAAAGGTTTTTAGTTTTGCTTTAAAATACTACAATGTAAATTCAGAGGTTATTTAATTAAAGAGATACACGTTTATTTTAAGTCATCAAATAAACTTTCGATTATGAAAACATTCAAACGAAATTTAAAGGCCTTAGGGTATTTATCACGGAAGACCAAAAGGAAGTAGGTACCTACTTAACTAATCTATTCTTAAAGAACATGGATTTGAAAATCCTGATGTTGTATCGAAAGCCACAATGTTAAGTTGCCCATAAATTGTAAATAAAACACGAATAAAATGTTTTTATTATTTTAATTCTTACTTATATAGGTAACATAGTCTCAATAAATATGCATCTAATAAAAAAAATTAAGATAGAGACCACAAGGGATTAGTCCTATTTTCAGGAACACCTATTCACTCATTGTAATTAAAATAAATTAAAAAATAAATAATGACTAGAGCATATACTGTCTTGTACAAAACATAATGTTAATAAGGGATATTGGAACTTTTATATCATCGAAATCATCACCTAAGAAGAAAAATCATACACCATTCACCCAAAACAGGAACAAGCGAAATAATTAAAAGCGAAACAATATAAAAATGCGATGACAAAAAAAAAGTTGACGCCCGATTAAATAAAATATAAGAAATGCAAAATGTGCCCGAGAAAGAAAACGTCCAATTCGTTCGGGTTGGTTAATGAAGCAGGTAATTAGAGTGCGGCGTGAGTCGTTCGTTCGCATCAACTCTTGGGCATGCCCTGGGGCGTGGAGGTCTCGACCATTTTCTTGTATTTCCCGACGAGTTCGGGGAGGTCATAAGCGATGGCGACGTCGAGCCGCGTGATGGGACAGCCGCGGAAGTACGTGCACGTCGCTGACAACTGCTGGAACTCGTAAAGCGGGTTCAAACGGAAAAAGTCGCGGTACGTCTCTGGATCCGGCAGGTCGTACCTGAGAACAAATCATCTTTTATTACACACGCGATCATTTTGGCGGGAAAGCGGAAAATTATTGCGCTTTTTTATGTTTTTTTAAAGTTAGTGTACTGCGGAAGTTAGAACTAAGTAGTTTGAAAGTATGTTGCAGAAATCATGCAATGATCATAATAGCTCTTTACATTTTAGGATACTTTCAAGCATGACGAAACCTCCCACCAAAATGGCTGACCTAACAAAATCAAACGATGCTTCTAACACAAACGATCCTTTTCATGACCATACCCCACAAAAAAATCACAGCCTTTGAATCGACATAATGATTATATTGTTGGTTATTCTTTTATTTAAAATAGAGTAGTGTACTTACAGCATTGCAAAATATGTATTTTCACACCACAGCTGTCCATTAAAATAAAATAAAAGTTGTACAAACCTGGAAATGTTAGTGAGCGTACTAAGACCCTCGTAGATATGGTAGCTCTGAGGGTTATCTGTGATCGCGTCGGCGATCAGCCTCCTATTGCCGAAGATGGTCTTGTGATTGTAGTATGTGGTTAGGTAACAGTCCACCATCTTCGCGTGGTTCCGAACGCGGACCTGTGAAAACGTTACGATACGAGTGAAATTATTGCGGATGAAATTATATCTATCAGCATGAATTTTCTACTTTTTTCGGGTGCTATATATTGTTTCAACTCATGGTTTCCTTGGTTGGTGGAATCATTTATGGAGGCGTTTATTCCTGAGGTAGCCATCCAAGACTTGGCTAGAACTCCTTCCCCACTGATGCGAACTGAACTGAGTCTAAGCGAAGCGGCAGCGTAGTTACAATTCAAATACGTATGTATAGAATATTGACCTCTATTTCCATGAGGTAACACACATATTTCTGTCGATTTAAAAAAAGACTTGTGACGATTGGTGCGCTAGAATCGACGAGCTCAAGCACACCCACGGGTTCAGATACAGTCATACCAGTGGGCGATATAGTTTTAACCTGCTTCGGCTAGCTTCGACCAATAGCCGGCTACGCAACTAATACAATTGCAAGAAAGATATGAACACTTCCATCAGGAGAACGATGTGATAAACTCTTCTTATGCGGTAGTTGTCGCAAAAGGAGAAGCCTCCATCAAGCAGCACCCTACTGCTAGTCTAAATGTAACATAGCAAACCATCAACGAAATAGAAGTACCTTAGACTTAACATAATTGGCAAACTTATTTAGTTTTTCCAATTATGCCATCGACATAAAGAAATAAACTCTTCGTAGCCAGCTGTTTGAAGAGTTTGATTGGATACTCACGGCGAATCTCCTAGCGCTGGCGATCTTGTTCTCGATGCGCTTGTCGATGGCGTGTCGCAGGTCGCGCAGGAGCTCCCGCTCCTGGGCCTGCAGTAGACGCACCGGCGCGCTCGCCTCGAACGGCATCGACCACAGCGACACCGTGTACATGACCGGCGGCTGCGCTGAGCTCATCAGGGGCGATATGTTCCAGATGAGAGCGCTCTGTACGCGCATCAGCTCTTCGGGCTTTACGATGTCCGCTTTGTTCAGGACGATACGAGTCTGAGACGTGAGAAATAACGTTTTAAATGTAATGTAAAGGTTGGTACAGGTAAAAAGGATTTACTTGCCAAAATTTGTAGGCTGTTTCAGCGTGCTGAAGTAACAAAAATGTATAAAAACTTTCGTTTTTTTCATGAATAAAAAAATACACTACATTGTGATGTGGTGCTCAAGTCAAGTGGGTGTTTCGCGTTCAAAACAATTTAGTTGTTTTTAATTTTTCGGTAAATCGATTTCGTTTAAAAAGCGTTCATGGCAGCCTACACCTTTACTTTATATCATTAACATCAGAAAGTGTTTTAACTGTTTATCGAAAACGATAACCAAAAGATACATCACACTCCTATACATCTATAATATTTATAACTTATGTGATTATTTTTGACGCAAACTTCTCAAACGTCTAGGCGTTCTTAGAGATTCAAAGAGACAAAACTACATACGATGTCTATACGCCTCACCTGACTCTCCCTGCCCTTGAGTTGGTCGAGGATTGCCTCGGTTTCGGGGCCGACGTCCAGCTTGGAAGGGTCGTACACGAGGAATATGATATCTGCTCGGTCGATGAACCACTGGCAGGCGTCGTTGAACGGGAACACGCGAGACACCTGTTTCCGGACCTCCAGGATGCCAGGGATTTCTACAATGTTCACCTGTAATTACGGTTTTCTAGTACAAATATTATCATCTTTTTGTTGTTATCACGCTATTAGGTCGGCACAACTTATTTTCTTTCTTTACTTCATATCATTCGTCATCTTTACGTCTACATTCACTCTTTCCAGGCTTATCTTTTTTCACACAATTTTAGAACAGTATAAATCAATAAAACCTTTCTTAGATAAACGTTCAGTTTTCAGCCTGAAATAACGACTATAAAAATATTGTTTTGCTAGTAGTGATATAAAACGACACATTTTTATTTTTGTTTCTTAGATTTTATTAATTAATAGTTGTGTACACATTACCTTTTCTAAAATTTTACTAGGATACTTAAGGCCTCTGAGACGCTCCTCCAAACCCTGACCGAATTTCTGGAGTCCTGAGAAAGTCCAGTCCGCGGCCAGCTGAGTTCCGTCTAGAACCTGCGGCACTTCACCGTGCATAAGGATATTGAAGTATGCCGGCGATGGCTCTGCGCCTATGAAAATAAAAGTATTTAGAAAAGCGTCGAAAGAAATATCTTCGTTTAACAATAAAATGCGCAAGCATTACCTGTTCTTAGTGACCATTCAGTGAATTCAAGTCCCGTTAAATAGTTGAGGATGCTAGATTTGCCACCACTCCAAGGTCCCATGAATAACACCAACGGTTTGGAGAATATTTCAGGATCTCCGAAATGTCTGTTACTTAAATCTCTATATTTGTAAAGGCCTTCCAAAGGCTTGATAGAGTTTTCATATGTCCTCTTCAATTCTCTGAGGACAATTTCTGCTGATTTTTCAACCGTTAATTCTGCTTCACTCGCCTCTTCGTCTAATCTCAAGATTTGGGCGATGTGGTCACGAGATCTAAGATTTTCAGGAATTTCTTGAACCTGAAAAAAATGGTTGCTTTGTTTTTTTCTTTGTTTGTATCTAAATAAGAATAGAAATTACTTATTTAGATACACATTCGTCATAAAAAGTTAATTCAAGACATACTCTACTTGTCGTACTAGTTTTGACTTAATAATAATAAAAACGCGATTTAATAATAAAAACTAATTTTACAACCTTCTCGAATTGTACAGGATATAAAATAAACATTTAAAAAAAACTTTAGTAAAAAAATACTCTTTAACTTATCTTCTCAAACCTTGGAGTTTCCCTAAAGATTGTTCGGGGAAACTTCGGTTAAAATAATTATAACATTCACATTCTGATTTACACTATTGAGAAACCGTAGATATTCTCACCAATAATAAGTCTTCCTCGGGTGCTCCTTCTTCGCTTTCTTGTGAAGTTTCTTCTGCTGGTTCTTCTGAGTCATCAGAATCAGTTTCTTCTGTTTCATCACCCTCTTTGCTCTCTGTTTCTGAAACTTCGTCAGATTTATCTTCTACCCCTCCTTCAGCTTCAGCAGTCTCTTCAGCTAATTCTGATTCTTTTTTCTCTTCGGATTCTGTTTGTTCTTCAGATTTGTCTTTCTCTTCTCCTGAATCGTCTTTGTCGTCAGTTTCTTCTGCCGTTTCTTGCGAATCGTCTTTGTCTGTTACAGAATCTTCTTTTTCTTCGCCAGATTCAGCAGATTCTTCTGCTGATTGTTCTTCTACAGAAGTAGGATCCTCTTTTGATTCTGCGTTTGTTGTTTCCTGCGAGTCATCATTACTTTCTTCCGATTCATCAGCCTTTTCTTGAGATCCATCGTCATCCTCTTTCGTGTCGTCATCTTTAGTTTCATCAGAGGCGTCTTTTTCTTCTTCTGCTGCTTCAACTGATTTTTCGTCATCTACTTCTCTGCTTGCATTATCATCATCTTCATCATCTTGAGAAGCCTGATCTTCTTTGCTATCATCTTCGTCTTCTTTAGAATCTTCGCTGTCTTCAGTTGTCGCCTTTTCTGTTCCTGTTTGGTCTTCCGCACTATCTGAAAGTGATTAGCGTTATGAACATGAGTTTCAGTAAAAGACAATTATGAACGCAATTTATTACAATGATGTGCTTGAATGAGCGTGAACCAACTTAGGCTGCATTACTGCTTAACATCAGGCAAGGTATGGTCAAACGTGAGCTTATTTAAAGTGTAAAAAACGATAATAGTTGGTAATTTTACTAGGAATATGTAGGTATTCGAAACATTTCTAGCTAGTTCGTAAGACACATTGTCGTACTATTAGCTTGATTTAAAATTACAAAGTTTACATAAATACCAGTAAAATCTAAATCAACAAACCTCAGCTTGCCGAGAGAGAGCAATATAAATTTATTGCTAGAAAAAGTGTCTCCCTGACTATGGCATCATTGGTAGGACCGTATCAAACTCGATTAGGCTGTGTCAGCACCGGCTCAAAGTAGAGCGAGATTGCCATTGGCACCCTTTGGTCGACGCTTTCGCACAATAAATTGTACTGTATTTCTCTCTATCTCTACATAGTATAAAACAAAGTTTCCAAACCTCCCGCGCGCCGTCTATACGCTTAGATGATTTAACTCCGCAACGGATTTTAATGCGGTTTCCATCAATCATCAATAGACAGAGTGATTTAAGAGGAAGGTTTATAATTTTATGTATGATACATGCGTATTGTAGTAGAGAAAATCCGAGACTTGCAAAGATTTGTGATGTGTTGTCGTAAAAAACATTTTTTTGTGCGCTAACATTGCAAACTCTGGCTAAACCTTACGAGATAGATCAAAATAATCTAAAATAAATTAATTTATTAAATTAAAAAATAATAATTAATAAATACTACGTTAGAATCTCAATTGCATCCGTTCGAAGCCGGGGCAGATCGCTAGTGTCAAATAAATGATAAACGCCAAATTTTTCAAAAAGTAAATCAAATTTCCTGCTTATTACATTATTTTACAATATTTTTTTACTTTCGTTTAAATTATTTATTAATTAACTTGTACCTATAAAGTTTGAAGTGAAATGTTTTTTTACAAATTAAGTATTTTTTTATTCAAAAGATTTTGTTTCTAAGAAGATAATGAAAATATAAATAGACGTTTTAAAGAATTAGATTGAATAATTAGATAATTTAGTGAAGTACCTAGTACAAGTGGGTTAATAAAACCTATATTATCTAAACTTAGTTTTGATAAAAGTACTCCTTTAAAAAAATTAAAAACAAATACAATTTACAAATAAAATTATTCTCGAGGACCTAAACTCGTCAACACAAAGCTATTTTCTTAAATCGCGACTGAGGGCACGTTTCATCACTAACTCGGCTTTTGATAAGCAACGATGTGGGCTACAATGATAGACGCGGACTTGAAAAATCTCATTTACCTTCATCGTCTGTTTGTTCTTCAGCGGATGCCGTGTCTTCCCTGCTGTCTCCGTCATCTTGTTTGCTGTCTCCGTCATCTTCTTTGCTATCTGCATCATCTTGTTTGATGTCTGCATCATCTTGTTTGCTGTCTCCATCATCTTGTTTACTGTCTGCATCATCTTCTTTGCTATTGTCAACCTTTTCAGCGCTGTCACCATTATCAGCTTCCTTCGAGTCGTTGTCGTCGGCGACTTCTAACTCCTCTACTGACGCATGAGGTATGTACGGTTCGTCTGCTACTTCTATTGATGGTACGTCATCCTCACTACTGTCGTCAGCATCTGTTGCTTCGCCTCCATCTTCTGCTGAACTCTCTTTCGTTTCGTCGTGAGCACTTACTTCACTACTATCGTTTTTTTCCGTGGAATCTGTAAAAAGTGTGCAAATTAATTAGTTAAAATATTTTATTGTACATTGAGTTAAACAGATTTGAGTCAAACACAGTTATAATATAATTTTATTTAAATCATTACAAATCTCAAATCTACGCTTGGCCACCAATTCGCCTCATGTAAAGCGACGGTGCGGCTGAGAATGGAACACGCTGATCTAGAAGAAATATATTCACTCTAGCCTTAAACGTCCAAATTGTAGTTTATAGAAAACAGAGAAGCCGGCAATGAGTTCCATTCATAGGCTGAACACATTCAGCTTATGGGCTGACTACACTAATGGTAGGTACAATAACCTTTTGCATCCTTGATAATAAGCAATCGTACTCAATCTCACTGACGGGGGCAGGTCAGAAGTGACGTTGAAAATAATCCTTATGTACTCAAATAAGTACTATATGAGGTCTAGAAATATATAGTAGTATAATAGTCGTGTTTCCATTAAAACAATTAATCAACAAATTTATTTCACAGAAAAACTAACATGTACTTTTCCTAAGTTAGATATGTATAGTAAACTAAAGTTCTGTGTATCGCTGTAATGATCATGGACATGCGTTATCTCTTACCATCAGGAGAGCGTCTCTTTCGTCTTATTACTTTTACATCTGAAAAACGCTGTGTTATTTGCCATAATTCAACCGCAAAATGATATACGTATCAATATGAAGTACCTACCTATAGAATTAAAGTGCTCCCGTGCTCAAATCTAAATATGACACGTCTTTGGTTATTCGCATTAAAAATCCAGGCGAGTCTGAGATGATTTCACATCTTTCACACTTTCACATCACTGCGGTAGGCCTATAAATAAAGTTTTAATTTTAGACGACCAACATTTTAGAGGACACCACTATCGTAGGCTTCTTTGATTTCATTCAAGTGTTCGTCATTTTCTCTTGTCTCATCTTTATCTCAGTCACGAACAGACGAAACGTCTGTTGCCGCAGTAAATTTTAAGTATAAACATCTACCATTTAGAATCTCATTTAGCGGAGCAAAGATACGGCGGTTAAGCAAATTTATCGTAAAACACTCAAAAAGTTAAAAAATCTAAACCCAATTCTGTTTTACAAAGATCTCAGAAATGCAAAAATTTGTCTATTGTTATAACATTCATTTGTGTTCATACAATGAATCAACAAAAAAAAGTGAAATAAATAAGTCAAAGTCGAGCCCGGTTATGTTCGAAAATGGTAACAGCAAAGTTACGGGTAATTTTTCCATTCATATTAAAAAACAAAATAAAAATATTAAAATCGTAACATACATAATGAAAATGTCAATATATTAATTATGTCAATTAACTAAAATGATGAAAGCATGAAAATATTTACTACTTACTTAATTCTCAAATAAGCGAGTTTAATTGTAATTATTTTGAGAAAATAAATGTCTTTAAACTGATCTTCAATTGAGGACGAGATCTCCATTTCAACCTCAATAGTAAAGCCCTCAAATTATAAGAGAAACCGAGATTAAACGTTTACAAATCGTAAATAACCGTAGGGCAGCTGTGACAGAGTCCAACTCCAAACCGTTGATTGGGCGGCTGGTAAAGTCTATTATCTAGCATAGTAATAAATCGGTGACGTTACAGTATCTGGGCGGTTAAATTAAAATAGATTCCAACATGTGAACGCTGGTAATCTCATGTCAATGTGGTGAATTTCGGTAGCGTTTCTCTCTGAGGTTAAATTTAATGGTGCGACTTTTCCGAGCGCGACGCGTTTATTTGAAACGGAAACGTTCCTCGACGCGTGAGAAAACGGGATTTGAAGACAATAAAATGCTATTTTTACTGCCGACGTGTTAACCTTCCATCAAATGTTTGAACTAGATTCATGATGATTAATCGTTGGGTGTAAATACTCGGAGCTACAGAGTGTAATGGGATAGAGTATGGAATCACTATTAACTTTCTTTTTTAGATAAAACTCACAATGATTAAATTTTATTTGTTGAAAATTTGTAGTTACAGAAAACGTTGTCTTCAAACAGCGTGATGGCGTTCAAACGCAAACAATTTACTTTTATCTTAATCACAAAGAGCAGAGCAACAAAATTTTTATTTAATTATTTTTTTTTTCGAACTTTGATTTCAAAAACCAAATTTACACAAAACATTCAACCAATTTGATTAAGTCAGTAGCGTATTGTGATTACAATTATAAAAGGTTAATTAACTATTGAACGATCTCTAACTAATGTATTTGAAGTCTGTGTCATATTTGTTTTTTATTCGCACAGCGAAGATGTGGAACTCTTTGCCGGAGTCTACGTTTCCCGAAAAGTATATAAGTGTATGGAAATCAAAAGTAAACAGGTTCCTTCTTGGTAAGCGTGTACCATCCTATACCACATCGTTGCTTAACATCAGGCAGAATGTGGTCAAACGCGAACCTATTCATATTTAAAAAAAAAACTTATGTTTTATACCTCAGATTAAATTAGTAGTTTTTGATCTGAGGTTTTATAAAACGTCTCTGTAAATGACGACACAATTATTTTTTGTAAAGATTTCACAGATACTGATCAATGCGGTGTTCAGACTTGAAAAGCACCAAAGAGTTGTAGGTAGGTACCTACATCAAACAGGTCCTAATAGATAACATATCACAAAAATATAAATATACATCAACTCTCACCTGATTGATCTCCTGATTCGAGCTCTTTGAGAGCTTTTTCGATATATGGACGGCATTGTGATTCTGAAGGTACATCGTCGTCACCTGAAAAAAACAAAAATTTACTCAATTACTTATGTACAAATAATAGATTGGCACCGGACCGACGCAGATGGCATAAAAATAGGCCTAAATGATGATGATGATGATGATGAATATATTGGCGGACTTGCGGGGACGCTTACGAGGTTTATTACGAGATTTATTTATTTATCCTCCCATCAAAAAAGCAAAGATTAAAGAAGGCCAGTCGGTACAAACAATGTTTGACGTCTTCATACGTCTGTTTATGTAATACTTGACTTGCTACTCCCCACGGGTTCACACGCATTTTCAGGGATAAAATGTCTATGCAAATAGTTTTTCTGCATAGCAAAATTCCCATAAATTTGTTTACTTGTTACAGCGTGAAGAAGCAATAAACATACGTACAAACATATCTTCGTATTTTTTATATAATTGTTATTTTGTGTTTAAAATCGAAATGCTGGCAGGCAAATGAGACTCACTATTAAATGTATCAAAGTATTTGGCGCTAATGCGCCGATGCTCGGCCTTGTTCACAACAAAAAGCTCAAAGTATTGCAAAAACCATAAGCCAAATATTGTCTAGTTAGTCTAATCACTTCTTATAAAAAAGAAAATTGAGAAACCTGGAGCTACTACCAAGAGTGAAACAAAAGAAAAAGAAATATTATATTAAAATATTTTTTTTTCTTTGGTTTTGGCGTCGCGTTTGAGCATTTGCCAGTGTCAAGTATTTTATATTTTCAATTTTCAAAAGTTAAATAAGTGTCCTCGTAGCTATAGTTATAGTCAAAGTCCAGTCTTGGTCAGTCAAGTCCATTCATGCTTTAGTAAAGTAGTGGTGACTTTACTATAAAGCTTCGATGTAGTTTTGGAAGCAACACAAAAAGTCATGTTTCACCTCATTATATCATTTTCCCACACTCGCGCTTGTGATTCGATACTTTATGAATAAAACACCACCATTTTTATGCATAAACATGCGACAAAAAAAAATACAACGGGGCGACACGTCTCTTTCCGCGTTCCCGCCAAAACTCCCCGGGACTTGTCAGGGGCCATCCATATATTACGTCACACGTTAAGGGGGTGGGAGGGGGTCGATGAAGTGTAATAAGGGGCGGGAAGGGGTACCAAATTTTGTGACATCACATTATTTTAAAATACATATAATATCTAATTTCATAAATTTATAAATGTAAAATTGCAAAATATGTGACATGACACGTATGACCAGCTGTGACAAGGACGGGAGAGGGACCAAAAAATCATGAAATTCGTGTACGTAAATTATGGATAAGCCCTTATCGTTACCAAAGTTCTATGTAAATATCGCTGCAATGGATGCCAGGCGTTATCTATTATCATTAAGAGTGTTTCGTTCGTTTAATTATTATTACATTAAAAACCCCTAAAACATGAAAGATTTTAGATTATTGTTTTCACTTTGATTTAAAGTAATTTTGTTTTGGTTTTGATTTTAATTTAAATAATTATATTGTTATATATATTTAAATGTTGTGCTTCTTAAAACAAGCAACGCAATTAGCTTACTAATTACTTTAGTCATGTAAGATTATAATTGTCATTGTAGTTGCTAATGTGAACCCAATAAATAAGTAAATATATAAATAAAGATCAACAGTAACCACATTTTCAGTAATTGTGGAAGTTGAGTAGGTACATTAAGTATGTAGTGATAATAGCAAAGTGGTTACCGTAGTCGCTTCACACGACGAAGGGCGTGGGTTCAAACTCCAACAATGAGCTTGAGCTGCCGGTGAAGGAAAACATCGTAAGGAAACCATAGCATGGTGGTAGGGTACTTTCTAGTACTCGGCTGGGTAGCTACCACCCACTATCAAGTTGAATATCTGCCGCCAAGCACCTAACGGTGTGTTCCGGCAATCTAACTTAAATGCCAGTTCCATTCTAAGCTAGATGTGTTTACCACCTTCGATCACACCGTCACTTAACATCAGATGAGCTGTGGTCTAATACCTAGCCTGTCAACCATAAAAAAAAACAATTAGTGGACGATTGTGAAAAACTGGATCGAGGTAAAGCCAATTTGAGATTTCTGGGACGTAATGATAGTGTTTTTCTCAAATATTTTGAAGAAATTCAAATTAAGTGATGAGCAGTATCTTATCTATTGTTTTGGCAGGCAACACGTTTTCTGTATAATCAATAATAACGTTCATTAAACTGTATCTATGAGTTATCCGAACCGTACGAACCTACGTGTGTCAAAATAATTTCGTCACACTGTAAGTATACATTGCTATATTTGTAATAAAAATTAAATGACATCAATTTAATTTAATTTTAGTTATTTTTTAATGTTGCCACATTAAAAAAATACTAAAACACGTGTAGATATAATGTGTAGGTACCTACATAAAGAATATTTTGATTAAGGATGAGGGCTGATTGTAGGTTGGAATTTTACAATTTTAGATGCAGCTAGAGAAAAAAACAATCAAACTGTGCAACTAAAGGACGAACTAAACAATAAAAAGCTATTTGTTCCGAACAATCTTTGGGTGGATAGAATTTGAACTCGCAACTTCCTCACCTAAACCTTAACAATTATATAGGAACATAGTAACAAGACCGCAGATCGGATCGGATAGGATGTAGGTACAATTGTACAACATATTCCTTATATTTTTATTATTGTAATCTGATTTAATTTAACTGTGACATGTAAATACTATTTATGAAATAAATTAATATGAATATGATCTCTTAACAAGACGACAAATGTACCTATTCATGAAAAGTTTAATCCTGTCCATGGTTTTCAGTTATGAAACTTTGGAATTTAACAATAACATTTTTTGAGTAACATGGCAATGTCAAGAGTTTCACAGCATTGTCGCTTATTAGGTATTTTGAGACACTTAAATATGATTATATTGGTTCTGTAACTTCCCAACAGAAAATCAACAGAAATTCCGCGCTACTTGTGTTATGTGGCCTAGAATTGTATTCACTACATTGATTGCTACAATCTATACTAATATAGAGGAAAGATTTGATTTTTGTTTGTTTGTATTGAATAGGCCCCGAAACTACTGGACCGATCAGAATAATTCTTACATCATTAGAACATTATCATATGCTATAAGTACTTAGTTATATTGTTTTCCCATGTGAAGCCGGGGCGAGCAGCTAGTAAGTAATATTTTTAATACTGTAGATACAATTTATGTAATTACATTAAATATGTAAAAGCGTAAGCTACATGTTATATTTTGAAATATTGCATGTTTGTTTATAACTGAGTGTTTATTGCAAAATTTCAAAATATCTCACACTTTGAAAATGGTTCACATCTATCAGAAGTTGCAGTATTTTGATCCAACCTTCTATAAGTGTGGCCTTGATGCGTGACGCCTTTCGAGGTCTTTCTGTACAAACAACTATGACCGCTATGGTTGTTTTTCTGGACTTGTTTATTTTCTATTTAGTGCTTGAACTAGAGAATAAAAGTAAATTAGTTTGCAGCAATTATAGTCTGTAGTATCCATGCCAACCTGCAACGAGCCAGAGCAAGTAGCAATGCCCAGCTTAGTGAGGTGCTTACATTAATGTTTATAAGCTTTATCCTTGCATGTGCCATCTAACAGGCTTTTTCAATTTCGCCAAGAAAATGTCTAAGGGCATTCTAACTAGAATCTTACTGAAAGTTGCAAAAACAGAAGAGAATATTTACAACTTTAACAGCTCAAATATGATGTAGGTATCTAAGCTAATTCTAAGGATTTAACAACTTGTTGCGTATAATTTTTGTGAGGTAAGTGGAGCTACCTGGAACGAGTGAGAGAGTAGTAGATCGATGTAAATGGGAAGTGTGCTTAATGAGCTTAGTGAGTATGTGTGTAAAATATGATGTGACCCACTTTATTCCAACGTTTTTTATATTATTGTCGTCACGACGATCCTATCGTTTTTCACAAGATGGCGACGCGAAACGACAAATCCCTGTATTTCTATTTACGTATCTACTCGTAGCGTTGCGAGAAATCAAGGCGTCTAGCGTTTAACACGCGAGCTACGCTACCTCGGCATCAGGCCCTGAGCACAGCGGATCCGCTCCATATGGGTCATTAGAACACTTTGTCATACAAAACTTCACCTAAGGTTACCGCCAAAAATAGAGCACATACGTGAGCTTTTTACATAATTTCAGCGCAAGTTACGCCGAAAATAGAAACGATGTGGTGACGCAGAGCGGAGTTGCGATGTGAGGCGAGCTCGGTGGAGTGACGGCCGCGGGGAACTCACCTCTCGCCGCGGCCGCGAGGCTGGACGCGACCAGCAGTGCGCACAACATGCACCTCCATAACGTAAATCCTTTGGTCCACATGTTGCTCAAGTTCGGCCCGCTATACCGGGCTATCAGTCATTTGCACTCACTCTCGCACACCCGGTCGGATCTACGAACGTTGCACACATCTAAACTGAACCACCCGTAACTCCAGATGTTTCGGTCGACGCAAGTTGCATTCCCGCAGGGATGCAACTCGCGTCGACTTCGAAGCCGTCAAATCGCGAGGGATAGGGAATGTCCGCTGTTCCGCGGCTCTAATAATAACCGCGATTTGTCGGCTTCTTGGCGGTTGCAGCGGCGCGGCGGGCGCGGGCAGTTCGCGACACTGCACGAGGACGGCAGACGTACTCTATTTCCGGAGACAGCACAGCATCGCTGGTCGGAGGGGTACTGGCGCGCTCGCGTAGCGACGCAGCTCTCGCGAGTTTCAGCGTGGTGCGCGTGCCAACTGCCCACGGCCGCACCGTCGCGCCGCCGCCGGCGCCGTCGCCGATCGCTGTTGGATGAAGCTTGCGCCACACAGCCATCATGGAATCAAAATATTCTCAGCCTTACCTGGGATCATTCTAACTACATTACAAAGATATACCATTGACCAAAGTAGGATCTTGATCCAGATTTGAACACAATCCTTATAAAGACCGCCGCCCGTGAACATAGTGTTTGTAAAGCGACGGCTGATGTGCGAAGTCGCCGAAGACTGCCAGAGGTTGGCAATCAAAATCTAGGAGTAAATAAAACAATAAAAGTTAGGTAATTTTTAATTTCCTTATGTTCCCTCAAAAATACTAAACGGCTGAACCGATTTTAATGAATGAGATTTTGCTAAGTTTTTCTTTTTGCGCGAATGACACTGGGTATGTTAAATAAAAAAAACAAAGTAGTGGCTAAACGTCAATATGTAGGTAGATAAGTGTTTCCGTAATCGAGTTTATAATTTTTTAACTGTTTAGTTTGTTACATAATACAATAATACATATAAGAGTGCCCGCTGTTAAGACAGTTTGCTGATTGATTCGTATTTTAACTTTCCCTGGAAGACATCAGTTTTAGCGATAAGACCACCACTTACCGATCTTTTCGATTTTCTTCTCACTCACGACCGACGTGGAATGACACCCAAGAAAACAAGGTTTTTTTTACAAGCTACTACAACCTACAGGGTAACCTATCAATTCTAAACTATCCAGGGAGCCATTCACACACAAACAATTTCATCAAAAACGGTCAAGCCGTTTTCGAGTTTTTGCGAGACTAACGCACGGCAATTGATTTTTATATTTATATATAACAGAGGATACATTATCCAGTACCTGCGCCCCGTGGTGTTACCCGCTACATGTTTTCGGGATAAAAAGTAGCCTATGTTCTAATCCAGGGTCTCAGCTACCTTCATAACAAATTTCATCCAAATCCGTTCAGTAGATTTTGCGGGAAAGAGTAACAAACATCCATCCATCTATCCAAACTTTTACATTTATAATGTAAGTGGGATTTATTATTAAGTTACAACCAAAAACAACTCAAACGAAAAACTTATGACAAAAGTATCTAAGTAGGTACCTACTAATAAACCTATAGGCCAATTTTTCAAATTTTCCATTGATAGTGATTTTGCTTTTAAAACACTGTCATGATTGATGTGAGAACCTCATATGTTTCATTTCTCATTCGGCCTACTCATTTCACTCAATACAGATCGTTACTGAAAATTTATTATTAGTTGTAGATAGGTAGATACCGGAGCTGTGCGGAGTAAATATTGTGGGATAGGTCTAGAAAAACGTTTTAAATACATAAATTAATGCCTCTTTGAATTGTGTTTTCTTACAACACAAACTAGAAGACTGAAATGTGTTTAAGTTTTTTTAAATGTGGTTAATTGTGTGTTAGATAATAAATTAAAGCGATGATAGCTAAGTGGTTTGTGCGGTCGGTTCGCACGCCGAAGGGCGTGAGTTCAAACCCAACAATGAGCTTCAACTGCCGGTGAAGGAAAACGACGTGAGGAAACCATATCATGGTGGTAGGGTATTTTCTAGTAGGTACTCGGCTGACTCGCAACCACCCTGAAGTTGAGTACCTAGGTGTGCTTTACCGTCTTCGACCACATCGTCACTTAACATCACTTGTGACCTGTGATCAAATACCTAGCTTGTCAACCATATGTCATGTGTCTGGGTGTACCTACTGTATGTATTATAAGTATGTATTTACAAAAAAAAAAAGTATTTAAGTATTCTATCAGTTATCTGTCTTCCATAGCACAAGCTCTGCTTAGTTTGGGGTCAGATGGCGCTGTGTGTCCTATGATATTTATTTATTTATTATTTATAAAAAAAAAAAAAAAAATTATGTAAATGTGATGTGATGAACGAGTCACTCTCAGGCTATGTTATCTCTTACCATCAGGAGAAGGTAAGATAACGCCTGCCCATGACCATTGCCGCGCTACACAGAACTCAAAACACAGTCCAGGGCGTCGCTGCTTTGGTGCTCATTACTTTGAGACTTTCGAAGTTTCAAACCGGTACACAGTATAATGCTTGGCGGCAGAATATAGGGTACTGCGGTGGTACCTACCTAGACCACCACCCGCTAAGGAAATCTACCACCAAGTAATAATAGGCATATCTGTTGATTTGATTTTGAACTAACAAGAGCTAGGTACAATGGCGCGGTATCGAAGGACTAAGAGACAGCGTGTAGCTGCAATACCCCAACGTGTGATCTCGTCGAAAGTTATGATGCGCTGACAATATTCCGCAAAGCCATGCCCACTTGCCCACACAAGTTCGCATTCCCGGTTATTTGCGGATCGCCTTCGGATCATAATAACTTGCTGACGTAGACAGGTGTCTTATACCGATGATGGCGATATACCGCCAATGAAATGTGTATGTATAACATACCAACCTTTATTATCAAAAGTACATCCGTCGGTAGGTCTCTATATAATTACAAAGGTGAACACTAATAGTAGGTAATAATATAACTCTTTATTGTTTACACCAATTACAAACAATCATAACACTAACTATAACTATAAAAATGTGTTTGTTACTGCTTCACACTACAACGGCTTGATGAATTTAGAATGAAATAACCCTGAATTAAAACATAGGTTACTTTTATCCCGAGTGATACCGCGGACCGCAGCTAACTAACAAAAGATAAATCTGAAGAACAAACAGTAAATATAAACGTAGCGATGATAGCTCAGTGGTTAGCGCGGTCGGTTCGCACGCCGAAGGCCGTGGGTTGAGCTTGAGCCCAACAATGAGCTTGAGCTGCAGGTGAAGGAAAAACATCGTGAGGAAACCATAGCATGGTGGTAGGGTATTTTCTAGTACTCGGATGGCTAGCTACCACCCTCAAAGTAGGAAAACTGCCGCCAAGCACCTGACGGTGTGTTCCGACTGCCTCCCTTGAGATCCAGTTCTATTCCAGGCTAAAAAATATTTTATAAACAAGCTTTTATTTGGGACAATGAACTAAAAATTTAAAAAAATAATTCTAGTAGGCAAGTAGGCACCTATTCGGCATTTTATTTGTACCTATTAGGCAGATCTTAGTATTCTAGGGATTTCGAAAAAATCATTTGGGCTCTTTGCAAGGAGAAATTGGGTTTTACACCTGTTACAATATTTCGGAATCTCCGTGTAGGCGTAATTATATGTACTTTATTTGAAAGCAGAGGCCGTTGTAGCACTTTTATGTCCCCTACTTTGTGGCAATCATGGCACCGTGTTGCGTCTCTAAGTGGTGGTTGATATCTGTTAATTGAAAGTGTGTGATCATTAACAATCGTCCAACTCAATTGGTTAATCGAGTTGGACGAGAGTTAAGGCGATAGCATTGGATTGGGTGCAGCGATTTTAAAAATAGGTAAAATGTGCGGGATTGTATTATGCATTGTACCTACTCCTTATTTTAAAACCTTTTAGGTCTAACCTTGCAAACGTGAAAATAAATCAAGGTGTGGCTATGTCGTGTTTATGATTAGATACGTAACGGGTAGGTATTTTTTTTTTTCGAGTGTATTAAGCGCGCCTAATGCCAGTAAAACGGAAAAGGGATATTTTCGATGCCACTCTTTGATATTAAGACACATAAATATTACCTACAACAAAAAAATATTGGAGTATACTGAAGTAGTACAATATCCGGATAGAATAAGTATTGAAAATAGATCGTAGATTTTCACATAAAATCAAATGCCGCAGAAAAAATCTATTCTAATTCAGATACTCGAAATTGTCAGCGATGACCCCACAATTTAAGTTTTAAGAAAGTCACAAGTTTTGAGTAATTAAATAAACATCGGTCAAAAATATACCTCCGATTTCAAATCGGATGCAATTCTTGTTTCTTCGCACTAGAGCCGGTGGAATCTGATTTTTTTCTGGCATCATTCATCATTCATTTCATTTTTTAAAACTAAAAAGTCTTTCTGTTTTATCGTAACGAATTATTTGATCTTTTAGCTTAGGTATGGTATACATATTATAATTAATTAGCGAAAATATTTTTTCTTATACGTATTACTAGCACGTAAACCGCGACTTCGTCCGCGTGAAATTTAACAAGAATATTTGCTTTTACACTTCTAAATGAGCATTAGTCAAGAAAACTTTATTATGTACGAGCATCTCGCCCTGGCTTCGCACGGGAAAACAAAATATAGCATAAGTCGCAGTGATAATGTAGCATTCTAATCATGAAAGAATTATTTGGATCGGTCCAGTAGTATCAGAACCTATTCAATACAAACAATCAAATCTTTCCTTTTTATAATATTATATAAAAAACTCACAATGTTGTTCAAGAAAATTGAATTAAACTTCAATACTTGATGAGTGGCCTTTGCTGAGATACTCCACAATTCTGCCAATGTCACATGGAATGATAGACTGCTACTTAAAGAGATTGGATTAAGTATTGACTATTATACATACATATGTAATGTAAAATGTTAAATTCATAACGAAAATCATTTATGTTTAATTTTTAAGTTAATGTGTTCAATGTTTTTTATTTAATAAACCTTAGTGGGAAGACACTGTCTGCAGCAACACAGCGAAGGCTACAGCTGCAGGCAGGGTTACTATACATACCTGTACTATTTTGATGAAACATTAAATTTATTTGTATTTGTATTTGTATATGGTATGATTAACAGAATTTTGTGCTTTCCCCCTTTTTTAAGTAAGTTTACAAAGTGGTAAATTTAGGTGTCACATTGAAGATGATGTGCAAATGTTAAGTTTTTATCATGAAGACCGAGAGCAAAACCCTTGCCACTGGCAAATGCTCAAAATGTGATGCCAAAATCAAAGAAGATCACCAAACGAGACAGTGCTATAAATATTGTAGTGGAGTCGTGAAATGTTTTTACAAAAGCCATAAACCAAGAATTGAATTGACAGTGCTATATCGTGATATTGTCTTTTCTCTCATTTATTTTAAGGCCTAAATTAGTTTTGAATAATATGTATGCAGAATTGTCTCCAAATTCACAACTTGTTAGTATCCATAGACTATTACTATAATCTTAAATATTTTTTCACTATTCTGATATCAGGGCAACCAACAAAGAGAATCATTTATCAAGGTTTTACTGATTTAAATACAACTATATTTATCATTTACACTCACACATTTAGTTACAATTATAATAAATTTACGAGAGTTTGATCCGCCATCCTCCGGCCATGTTACAACAGCTATCGTCACCATGGCCATATTTTGTGTGCATACTCATATACTTAAATCTATTCATCCACTTTTATACAGCAAGAGACATTCAGAGTATACAAACTTATTAAAACTATTGGTCTATCATTATGAGTTCATCAATGCTCCAATCTTCATAGGAATGATCAGGAAGATATCGCCGGATGATTATAGGGATCTTGCCATGTTTCAGTTCTTTCATAGCTATCTGTAACGGATCAGTTTCTCCTTCTAACTCCACCATTACTGGGGCACACATAGCTATTTGTAATGCTCGCGTTCCTGTAACAGAAATATGATAACTTGGTTTAAATTTTGAACAAATTCAGCATTTAGTGCACCAGTAAACAGTACATACACTGTTACCATATTAGTCATTACTAACACGAGGAGGTCCGAGAGGTGCATCAAGTTATGGGCTCCCGCTCTGCATGCTTAGTATGGGTATGTACTGGTTGATACCTACCCTACTAAGCAACTCATACTCTATTATACAACATAAACTGTAGGTGCCAACTCTGCTTCATTTTCGAGAAATAGTGTGGGTAGGTACCAACCAAATGCCAAAATTATAGGTGCTAACTTGGCTTTGTTTTCGAGAATTAGCCAGTCATAGTTGGAAGTCTGCATTCATAGACCAAACCAAACCTTGATGTCTGTGTTATGTATTACCAAAAAAAATATGTATTGTATGTGTATTCTTTAACACGCATATGTACATCCTTCCAGGACCGTCTTCAGAAAGTAAAGAAAATTTATGATACAATCATTTTTGTGCTGTAATCTTATAGGTATTTATTATGGTTACTCAAAACTTTGTCGAGCTATATCTACCTAAACTAGAAAAAAAATTGTAATATAAGCAAATATATTGAGGCCCTCGTGAGAATGGGGGCCCTGAGAAAGGACCCCATGTGCCCTTATGGTAAAAACGGTATTGCGCCTTTTAAGATAATATTTCTAATTTATAACCTCACCTAGCACTCTCGCCCTTTCATATTTGGTCATGTATTTAGTAGTAATCCGTTTCGATTTCTCGACGCCGCCGCCGGCCTGTCCGGGCGGTACGCACTGCGTATTGTATCCTTCTTCTTCCTGTTCTTCGGTTTCTTCGATATTATCATCATCTTCAGCAATGTCGTCATAATCAGCTCCAGCGTCTTCAGCTTCAAATTCCTCGTCAGCCATATCGAAAAGTCGGGTTAAGATAGTCTGGATAAGGTTAACAAGAAAATGCGTGCGATTTCTAATTCTTATAGCTCTGAACTCAATCTAGCTAGGTATTATTTTACATGAAAACACACTTCGGTTGTGCTGCAGAAAAACTAAAATTGACTATTGAATTGAAGGAAGTGACATTGACAATACAAATTTGACAATGAAATGGGTCGGTCTCCCTCCACTCTCCAACAAAATTTTGTTTTTTTCTTGTTCTAACGTCGCATTTTGAGTATTTGCCAGTGTCAAGTGATTTATACTTTCAATTTTATAAATAAGTTGCCTCGTAGCTATAGTTATAGTCAAAGTCTAGTCTTGGTCAAGTCCAGTCCGTATCAGTCAAGTTCAATTATGCTATAGTAAAGTAGTGGTAACTTTACTATAAAACTCGATGGAATTTTGGAAGCAACATAAAAAGTCATGTTTCACCACATTATATCATTTCCCCATACTCGCATTTGTGATTCGACACTTTATAAATAAAACACCAGCATTGTTATCCATAAACACTCACAAAACACTAGTTTTGTGACGGGGTGACACGACTCTTTCCGCGTTCCCGCCAAAACTCGACATAGTATTTGACAACGAGTCAGTCTCGAACAAAATTTAATTTACAAAAACTTAATGTTGGTGTCTCTGGTACAGAAATCTTCTCTGTGGTTCATTGTACATCTTTCCTTTTCCGGTTCTGCATCAAAGCTGTAACCATGCCGGTGTGTATTTTTATTCGTGAAGAAATAATTTCAGCAGTGTTCTATTGCAGTGCTATTTTACCGTGCTACAAATATTTTTGCCATAGTTTTTACTACCCAAAACTGTGTTAAATTCATAATGAGAGAAACCCAAAATCGCACAAACAAGCGGATACACATGGCAGTATCTGACATGTCAAACGAGATCATGACAAAAAATTCCGTCTTTACGTGATTTTGTCAATTCAAAAGTGCTATTTAGCGATGTCCTATTCATCTCTGTATATTATTTTACCGTTTCGTACTGCGAAACTTTGAAATTTTTACAATGGCATTATAACCTAAACGTGTCGTGCATTTCAGCTCGCAATTGACTTATTGCACCCCTCCCCCGCGTCGGAGAAAAGGAAACACAAGCTGAAGAGGCTGGTACCGCATCCGAACTCATACTTCATGGATGTGAAATGCCCCGGTTGCTACAAAATCACTACCGTATTCAGTCACGCACAGAGGGTGGTCGTATGCGCGGGATGCTCAACAATCCTTTGCCAACCTACTGGTGGACGTGCTAGATTAACGGAAGGTAAATATTTTTAACCAAATAATAATAAATAAATCATCTTATGACCTTATAGGTTACTAGTTAGTTTCAAATGAAAACATGATAGGTAGGTCAATAAATAAATAATATAAATTGATTCAAACGAGCTCTTTCGATGTTTGTCAGCATGAATTGCTGCATTTTACTTAGTAGGTATTATTTACTCTGATCTCTTCCTTTTTTTACATTGTGTTGCTCAATATCTGCCAATATAATGCAAGTGCATTTCTGTGTCATTGCACCAGCTTTTGTAAATGGTGTCTTTGTTTACCTCAACTAATTTTGATAAGCAAAGTATGTTAGAAAAACTAAGTTATAAACATATCTAACTTGACCAAGGTTTGCAAGGTGACCAGATCTGGAGTAACAGAGTTAGATAGCAGTTTTATTTTGAATGACAAGGCTTTAAAATGTTATTGAGTTGTTAACAACACAACTCAATATTTAGTACATTTAGTCAAAAAGACAGTGCAATACTCTCCTTCAGTTTATTAACTTCATGTATTTTTATTTTCAACATTTCAAATATTTTCATCTTAAAAGATTTGTCTTATGATGACTACAAAAAGCTCCTCTCACCTTAGTCACTTTTTTTGGACTAAATAATAGAATCAAAAGTTTAATTACATAAGATTTTGGGATACTACTTACAATGTAGTTGGATTAATAAAACCTTTAAGTCCTTAGAATCCTTAATCATGAAATTATACCTATTTACCAAAAAGTTGGGAAACTTGAACATTTTGGCACTGGTAACCTAATGCTAATTGGCACAAACAATATACTTTATCACACTATAGAAAACTTGAGTGCTTAATAAACATATTGTGTCTAAGGGAAACATTATTTTCTGCCTGGAATGACTGTCTGTTGCCTCCCTTTTAAATATATGTGTGTGTGGTGTAGCAAGGAAAATGAAAAGTAATTTCATATTTTCAGTTCAGTTTAATATTTATTATTTTTAAGCCATCCCCCAAACCACCACTGCCATCTTATCTCTAAATTGTATAAAACAAAGTCACTTTATAGAAGGTTTGTATATACCATTACATCCAAATGTAACAAATAAATTAGAACACAGTTATATACAAACAAAGAATAGGATATAAAGTTGGTTACTGTAACAGTGTTCTGATCCCAGATCCTTTATTATATCAGCATTTTTGACACTTCATTCACTCTCATGAGATTACTTCCTATAACCTGCACAAGACTTTATAAAATTGTATGATTTGGTGGTAGACAGCAGATCATCTAAGTACTAACGCAGTACCAGATATTCTGCCACCAAGCTGTAGTGTGTAAATGTTAATGTATTCCAGTCAAAACAAACTTCTAATATACCTCATGTTTTTTATATTTGAAATAGGCATAGATTCATCCCACATCAATTTGACTCAAATTCCGCCTAATCATGTAAACATGTTCATGTGCTCATATTGAACATGGGCCCTGGGTGAACCATTTAAAAAGAGAGAGTTAATTAAATACATTACCAAATTGTATTATAATGCACTACATATTGTTGTCATTGCTAATGCAAAAATGCTCTTAAAATATTATTTTAAAAAGTTTTGCCTTGCTATTTTTAAACTTTTCAGCACATTGATGAAGCTTTAGAACTGAACAAACACTACATATTTGGTTACAGGATGTACTCTTATAGGTATATTAAAAGAGTATTGCTTTGTTAAGTCCAAGAAAAATATAAACATGCGATATATTATGTTGCAAAATGGGCAAATATTGAGTACACTTGATATTCCAACCATGTAAACACTTTGGCCACTTTGCCCTGACAATAATGATAATTGTTTGTTGCAGGATGTTCGTTTAGGAGAAAACAACATTAATAAAATGATCCTGGAGAGAGAGCCCTACTTAATTTTAAGATAATGTGTTTTATTTCCGATTGTATGAAGAAGTAAGTTTTCCAGATTTGTTAACATAATTACAGTGAAGCATTACAAATAAAGGCTTTTTCAAAGGGTTTCTGTAGTTTTTTTTTCACTGCTGGCCTACTTTATAATAATAGACATTGTTATCAATAATAACTTTATTTCATTCTATAAAAATATTACAATAAATTGGCATTATTTATTTATTAGATATGATAAATATACATATACTTCTATAGTAAACAAATACAATTTTATCAAAGCCCCATAACATAATAAAAATAATCTCTTATAACTTAAATCTTTCTTCATAATTTCATTGTAATATTAGCAAAAGAATTCAAAAATCATATGATAGAATATACCACTACTGAAACTAACATGCATGTCAAATTTCTAGCTATTAAAATATGTGGAAAATAATTTTAAAATTGGCCTGACAGGTATCGCAACTTTCTAATGCTAGCCTTTCATTGTAGAAAATATGGAGTGCTTTTTAAATATTTACAATGGCACATCACCTCATGGTATTAATTATGGTTGGCTGCAATAGCTCAATCCCATTTACAGAGCGATGCTAGTTACTATAGGATATTTCGAGCCATTCCTAAGCCTTCTAATATTTGCTTTGCATTCAGTCACTGATATAACAATGATTTTCATAAATTCGTAAATAAAGGACCACTACAAACATCTTAAGCCAAGCATAACTTATGAATGAATCAAAATTAGAAAAAGAATATAAATAGATGCTATATGTATAGCTCAGCGTCCCACCTGCAGTCTCAATATTGTCAGTGCACCAAGCATCACAGTTTGTTCATTCTAATTCACCCTTTGTTTCTGGTGGCCTTATACATTTCATTTATATTATACCATTTTCAATGAGAAAAAAGCATTTGACTTTACTTTTTGAGAATATTCTGATTCTAAGCTTTCTTCAGCATTCTGTATATCTTGCTTGATCTCTGCTATCAAGTCATCTAAAGATGTGAAGTTTTTTTCACCTCTTAAATAGCCAACCAATGATATTTTCAAGTTTGAGCCGTAGAAGTCTGTATCAAATTTGTGCATTATGTGTGTTTCCTGAAACATGAAAAATCTATCAATTCTTTTAGGCAAGATATAATTATATGATAACCACTAACCAGTTGTTTACTCGTACAATAAGACATGATATACTCATATTCACTTGGTATGGAAGTAGGTGGCAAGTTTTTTTTCAACTAGTACTGTCCCACTGAAGTGCAAGCATTATGCTATTCTTCTTTTGTTTACCACAACTTGTTTCCATCCATCCAGTAGGCTTTAAGCTGCTCTACAGAAGATTGTTGATCCTTGACCAAATGTATGGAGCAGCTCAGTTTTAAAAAAAAATTAAGTTGTGGCCATAATAATAATTATTAGAAGTCATTATCATAATGTAATCAGATGCAAGAAACTATCAATTCATTATTGTTTTACAAATGAAAGATTAACTAAAAGTATATTAGGATTGTGAAAGCTATACAGAGACACTAAGCTCACAATATGCAAAAATATTTTAAAAAATCTTTTCCATTTATACTAACATAAAATAGAGAGTATTGTCGAATGAGATTTATCTTTTACAGGTGTAAATTACATGGTTTACAGCTTGCCATTGTATTGTAGTTACCTATGACTAGTGTACTTTAGATAACAATTTTAAGTGTCATTTTGTGTTACAATACAATTCCAAGTAGTATTATATAATAAGACTGTAATTTGTGTTTCAACTGAATGTTTGTGTTTCAACTGTTTGCTTGAATTATTATCCTACCATAACATGTTCCAACATTAATTTATCCTGATTAGATAAATAGATATTATTTATGTTATAAATTTCCTATCTAGCATTTCTCAATCTACAAATATTAGTTCAGAGAAAACTGTTACAAGGTTATTTAATTTATTCATGTTCATGTTTTATTAATATACTGTTATAAATGTAAATGTTAGTATATGTTCGTCCTTTTTCATGCTGTAACATAATAACTGATTTGGAATGTAGATAAATTATATTCTATATTAACAGAGTCATTTGAAATTTAATTAATAAGAAACAGGAAAATATAATCTTTACCTGTATATAATGATCCTAATTTTGATACTTAACCTCCTAAAAATGTTCTTTTAATGCATAAATTTAGATCAGTCAACTAAGATAAATTGACTATATGAAATTTCATAATTTTAAATGGCAGATTTTTTTCATTTTTCGCATTCTAACTACATACATAATCATATTACTTTTAATCAATGTTATACTGGCTATCAGCTTCAAATACTCACATTTCTTCTAAATTTAAATTATCCAGTGCAAATAAAAATTTCCTTTTATGCTTTAATAAGCCTGTTGAACCTTATGCCAATATTAAAGTTCTAGAATGTGTTGTATAGTTCTTACCACAGACATCTGCTTGTTCTGATAGAATGGACACCACCCAATATTTGCCACCATTTTATAGACAGTCCCACTATCTACTTGCCCCCAACCATAGTACACCCCCGGCTCCAAGTTCTTTGGCAGTGATTGCACTACTTCTAGTGAGTAATTGGCTGTAAAAATAATGTAATGTGTGGTATACAAAATTATTATAGATTTTCAGATCACTTAACTAATAATTTTTGGTTTTAGATTTACTAAATTTGTCTAAAAGTGGATATGTAATAGGATTTGAGAGCTTAAACATGTCAAACAAATAATTGAATTACTTATTGCTAGCTTGAATTGGTTAGACACCTATATGTAAAAGAAATTAATATTATGCACACATCACATAAGCTAAGTGGAAAAGTGAATGTGAACAGCTCTATTAATTTTAAGCACTAAATGTTGCAAATTATTTTTCTTAACAATTTTCACCGTTGGCATGATATCACAAAAATCAGGTGTTTATACCACACATTTTGTCAAAGTGAATGATATTTTCTGTAGAAGAGCTAATTTTTTTCGACACTTCTGGGTAATTTTACTTAAAGTTAATTCATAGTAACTAGCTTTCAGCTTAGTGTTACCATTCAACTTAGTTCTGTATACTGAATTTTTTAAGACATGGACTTTAAAAAAAATAAATTACATTATGATTAAGCAAATCAGTGTATAATGTACGCAAACATTTGTTACATACTGCGTAAACTGCGAAAATTATAAAAGTTAAGTTTTCGTTCAGCACGGGTTTACCTGTGGGACATCCTAAATCCTTTGATCCTCTTCCAAATCCTTTAACCACTTCTCCCTGAAGAAAGATCGGCAGTACTGGAGCAGTCATAATTTTTGCTATTAACACAGTACTTCTAAGTAACGTAACTCGCGATATAAAACTGAACGTTGTCACAGTGTTTTCTAAGTACCTAAGTACTTAATAAAGATAAACTTTGTATTTGTAGTATACGTCGAACTGTCGAAACGACCACTGAGTTGTCGGTCTAATAGCCTTTTTATACTTTTAAATTTACAAGATAGATAAGAGCTGCTAACTATATGAGTACCTATTTTGACAACATGCTCGAACTCGAACTGCTGTTCATAATCTGAGAATGAGAACTGACTGCTGGAGTGCTGGCCGCTGGGCAACGAAATGTCACAGATGAACATGATAACTGTTGTCTCTGTGTTCGAGACAGGGTTGGATTTTGTTTTATAAGATATCATTTTACGATACTCTGTACAATATTATCTTAGGATCGTGTAGGAAATCTAAACTACTTCTACACTAAAGACCAACAAATGATTACGAATGACACTAAATATGAAATTGCAAAGTGCAAACAATAATATAATCTATGTAATAATAATGATTTGATGACTCGTTCCATACATCCCGAATAATTTAATTACAGAATAAGAAAAATGCGATAATTTTATTACATACACTAAAGACCACTAAAATGTATATACACTAAAGACCAATGACACGAAGTAATCGTGTGTAACTCAGATCAGAACCGGTTCAAATATTCAGATCGCGTAGGTTTGAACCGTTGAGCTGCAGCTCAACTGCAGATCAAGCAGCTCAAATCGTGGCTTGCGGCTCATCGAGTCATCGTTGTCGCGCACCCGACCGCAGCTAATCGAACTGAATTGCGAACCGAACCGAAATTGAAAAGTGAACCGAACGGAGCCGATGCGACGCGATCTGTTTTTTGAAGCAGTGTGACCTGAACAGAATGATGAACGAAACAGAATGACTTAGAAAGGGAAGGAGAGCATATTTACCACGAATCTTACAATTCCCGGGATAAACAAGATAATAATTATGTTAATCCAGATAATAAACTATTTATATGCAATTTATTTTGCAAATCCTTTCATTTGTTTTAGCATGATTGATTAACAAATATCCATACATACAAACTTAGGGAATTATAATATTAATCGGAAAAAAAAAAAAAAAATTTTAATCTCAAAATATTTTTTATCAGTAATTTCCCGATAAATTGAGAACATTTCTAACGTTGTTGAGCTGAAACTATAAACCAACTATATGAGCTGTATATTCTAGCGCTGCATAAGGTCTAGTTTACTTCGCTATTGACTAAATGACTCCCTCGAGTTAGTACGTGAACTGATCTGAAATGACCTGTTGAGCCGGTTCAAGTTTTCAGCTCAAGGGTTGAGCTGCGAGCCGCGGCGTGACTCAAGTAAATCTGTTGAGTTACCCATGGCTAACACGAAGTATTAAATTGCATACAATAATATAATCTAGGTATCTATGACATAATAATCAATTCATGACACGTTCCGTACATCCTGAATAATTTAATTACAGAATTATCCTGCAACATGTCAGATGATGCCAATTTTTGTGAGATCTACTGATTTTAACTATTACCTCCCAATGTTCCAAGTAATGATAATGTTATTATAAAATGTATAATTCATCTTTTTTCGCCGTACCTAAGTTTAGCCCTGGTTAAAAATGTCAAAGTATTTTTTTTTGGTTTCGACATCGCAATTCGAGCATTTTGCTATTATCAAAATAGTGATTTCATGCTACTTGAGTATTTAATACAAAAAATCTTAAGAAATAAGTCACATGTAAGATTTAAAACTTTACTAAGCTACAATGGAATTTGTAATGAAACATGAATAGTAATTTAGTTGAAACGTTTTAATTTTATTTTATAATCATTATATTTTTCCAAAGCATAATTGAAATTGACCTTGATTTTGACTTATATTCACTTCATTTTTGATCATATATTTTTAAATTCTTGACACTGCCAATTTCTCAGATTGCCAATATACACCAAGTGCTACTCAGACGAAAGGTCCTAGAAGTGCTATGTTAAAAACAAAGAAGAAAATGATCTCAAAATGATGAATTTGTCGTGTAGTAGTGAAGGCAGTATGGCTTTACAGCTTTGGCATGCCCGATGGGGCAAATTATTAAAAAAAATGGTAGTAGTGATGTACTACACAATATTATCTTTCATTTATTAAGAATTCGAATTGAACACTATTATGAACGTAATTTCGACACGCATTAAAAAAATTAATTTCTTATACAAAAATGGTGTTATTTTTTGTAGTTTCATTGAAGTAGCTGCGTGTTGAGTAAGATATTTTAAGTGTATCAAAAATAAAGCGATTAATAATAAGGATTGGTTCGATCAGATATAATTTATTTTATTTTTGTATTTTCACATCACTATTTCTATTTCTTGCCATGTAAATTCATGTTCGTCGCATTTTGTTGTGTTGTTTTTAATTATTCATTGTATTCATTAATTCAGGAATACAACATGTTCATAAAAATATAATGGCGTGATTTGATTTGACACGTAAATAAAAAACTAAGTGCAGTGAATAGTTAGTCATGTAATGTAAAAGAGGCTGTGGTTTCTTTGTAGCCACTATCTGAATGAAGGTGTACCAAAATGACTGAAAAAGGGCAGGGGAGAAATAATTCACCGTCCCCTTGGGACGCACCGGGGCCTTCGTCTCTTGGTGCCATTCTAGATACTGCGTTTGCTGCGTCGAGCTCAGATAGTCAGCCTAAAAATGGTAACTTGTTAACAGCCATTCTTGTCAACTTTGCAGTTAATATTTTTGGTTGAAAATGTTGTATTTTCATGGAGTTGATTTAATAATTTCTGTTTTACAGAAGAAATGGAGTGTGATGCAAGTGCGTTATTTGCAGATAATGGTGATCTATTTGCCAGTAGTGATGAAGAAGTAGAAGTAATGCCAATGCAACCTACAGTTTCATCTTCCAATGAATCCATCCCAAACCCTGAATCATCAAATATTGCAAACTCAACTGCACCGAGTCAGCGCTATGAAGCTAATGTCAGTCCTCTTCATCAACCTTCATCATCACACACACCAGTTCCAGAAGAATATCAGCCTCTTCCGGATAGTTCCAGCTCATTTGATTACACAGGTGGACATGTGAATCCAGATAGCTCCAACTCTAATGAATCAAGACCTTCTGACTTAAATATTCGTTATCAGCCTAAACCACAGTACTGGTGTCATCCATTTCCATGGAACCCTGCTAATCATGGATTATACAACAACTATGTTGTTCTACGAAATCTACGGAGCTCTTTAAATCCGCCTCTTTACACAATGGCATCGAATCGAGTTCAACTTCAGCGAGATGCAATACCGCTTGTAGAGGCTGAAGTAAATCAAAACTTGGCTAGACATGCAGAAGTGAGGAATGCACACAGTACTGGGAGTAGTAATGATAATCCTATGCCCATTAATTTAGAGAGACCAAGCCGCAAATTAAACATTTCTCCACGAAGGAGACAATCCAAAGAAGCAGAAGCTTCAAATTTTATTGAACTCAGTTCAGAAGAAGAAGATAATGCTCCAAGGAAAAAACAATGTGATAATGGAGCTGGGGGATATCATTCTACAAGAGTTGAACCACGAGGAGGTGAATCAAGCAACAGTGGAGCAACAAGGCCTTCATCTTTGATTGTTAAAGGTGAACCACATGACCTCAGCACATCTTCAAGACATGCAGAGACAAATACCCTTTCAGTCAACCCACAGAGATCAAGTGTACACACAAATACAAATGAACCCACACCAGTAAGGTCACAAGGCATAGAAGCAAACTCATATGAGCAGCCGATGACAACTCAAGCACCTAGGGTAGCAACTCATGCTCAACAAACACCATATACTACATTTGGGCGACCAATAGTCAAGCAAGAGAATACACAATCTAATGCTGACAATTGGCCACACCAAGTACATCATCATAACATTGGGCATGTGCATTCAACTAATATGCATATGCACCGGCACAGTCCTCATCATCTGAACTACCATGAAGGTGGTCACCGACACCTCCACCATCACCACATTAGACCACACTACCATAATATTGCAGCACGAGTATCTCCCGCATGCCCTGTACATAGTGGCAGTTCATCATCAGTTGCTCCATCTCAACCTGCAGTAAAGGAAGAACCAGGCGTCAGTAGGCACTTTATCAAACAAGAATCCAATAATGATGAAGAAGTTCAAGCAACACCATTGGTCAATGTTAAAAATGAAAGGGATCAAACTGAGAGGCAATCTGTTAATTTAAAAACTGAACCAAGAGCACAGACTTCCATATGTAAAGTAGAAACGGGAGAGGAAGTCACTGTGAAAACTGAAAGCAGTTCCACTCATATGAACATCAGATGTGGCAGTGGAGACAAGAGGGTGTCATCTCCACAACCTGGACCGAGCATGGTTGTAAAATCTACCACCAGGGGGACTAACAATAGTCCCAACCAGGTAATTTCATATTGTTTATTTATGTGTCAAGCTTTTAGTCAATTGCATTTTTTTCCTTAATATTTGCTATATAACTGCTTGTAGAAAACACTTTGCGAGATAAAACTCCTTAGATGACATCTGCTTTAGTTTTACCTCCAGGTAATGTTAATAAAATAAAATAAAGTCATGCATGCATATAAAATAACTTGAGAGCCAGTTCTATTCCAGGCTAGGTGTGGTTTACGATCTTTGACCACACTGTCACTTAACATTAAGCACCCGATGTTAAGTGATGGTATGGTTGAAGATGGTAAAGAACACCTAGCCTGGAATAGAACTGGCTCTCAAGTGAGGCTGCCGGAACACATTGTTAGATGCTTGGCGGCAGATTTTCAACTTGAGGGTGGTATTTGGTTTATTAGTTTGTATCTTGTTTGTACCAGGTTGCTTATAAAACCCTGATTTAGTAATGACAATGTTGGGCTTGATTCCCATCTATAGATCTAAAGATTTGATTGTTTGTTTGTAATGAATAACTGGACCGGAAACTGGAATTTTTTTTTTTATTAATTTAAGTTATGTTTTATTATGTTGTGAAGACCAGCGCAGCCCAGTGGAGTAGAAACCACAAGCTATGCGTTTTATAAATTGGTACATTTATTTTCAGGAGGCGCCGGCGGGCGGCGGCGGCGCGGCAGCGCTGTCGGCGCCCGACCTACAACTCGATTGGCTCTCTGACAGTTCCGATGATGTACAACTCTTAGGAGATGAACAGGTCAAAACGTGTTGACTTTACTAGCAGCAACTAGCAGTGTCATCCGCTTCCTTTACTACCTTTTCACTGACAATTTAATTCTTTTCCGGAATTTAAAGTAGCACTCCATTCCGAATTTAGCTTAAATTTATTTGCATAAATACACAATACAATATTTTATTGATAATATCAAAGTTAGTCTTTTTTTTTGGCTGACATGCTGAATGTTTGACCACAGCTCTCCTGATGTAAAGTGACGGTGTGCTCGAAGATGGTAAACACACCTAGTCTAGAATGGAACTGGCTCTCAAGTGAGGCATCCGGAACACATACTGATGACAGTGTCGACAGATTTTCAACTTGATCGATTGATTAATAATGTAAATAAAAATTGGTTCCTAGCTTCTATTTTAGTTCAAATTCATTTTCATTGAAATTCTTTTTCCGCCAATTAAACAAATAAAAAATGTCATAATTACCGCAGTTGCAACTTTCTTATGATTTTTTTTTAATTTTCAGCGGGAAGTAATAGACTTGACAGAAGAAGATGGAAACGGTACAAGTCCGTGGGGGGGACGAGACGCGTCCACTTCGCCACTGTCGGCCGAGCGCACTTCGCCCCCCGTGGTCCCCGTAGAGCCCGCTTCTCCGCGTGTTGGGCACCGCCAGCCCTTCTACCTTAATGAGGGAAACTCGCTACAAGCCGCGTGAGTATACATAGATAAATGATGGTGGACTATAAACGTAAGTCCATCAATGCCTAGTTGTCAAGGTTTGTATACTACTTTTCACAAATAATGCGCGGAAATTAGCTTCCATTTGTAACTCAAATAAATAAACTGTATGCTCGAAGATTTGCAAGCCAATTCGACATTTAAATAAAACCTTTGATAAATTGCCTCTTTAGTTGCCAGGTTTCGAAGTGAAAGATCATTCCATTTACTGGCATAAGTTTACTAGGTATGTTATCATTTTCGTTTTGGCGTCGCATTTTGAGCATTTGCCCTATGCAATTTATTTGGCCGCTAAACTACGACAGATATGTATTTTTAATACAACTTTTGCCGGCCGCTGCTCCCATGTACAGCAATTTCGATGTATTTCGAAAGAAGGTTGTCAAGATAAAGCTCAAATTTCCAAGCATGTTTGAGAAAAATTACTTTTCTTATTTTGTGGTGTGACGTATCTATCTGCCGTCCGAATGCGCATTCCCCCTCCCCCTCCTTCCTCTTACTACCCCTCTCCGCGTCTAACCTTACTTAACCCATTACTAAATGTGTTCAGTGTGAAAAAGTTATCTGTACATGGTGGATGTTCCCTAAAGCGTTTTGATTCCACATTTTTCATTCGCACAGCGAGTTTGTGGAACTCTGCCGGAGTCTGTGTTCCCTGTTAGGTACAATATGGGTGTCTTCAAATCTAGAGTAAATAGGTTTCTTTTAGGTAAACGTGCTCCATCTTAGACCGCACTACTGCTTAACATCAGGCAGAGTGTGGTCAGAAGCTCACCTATTTTAAATTAAAAAAAAAACGCAATTAAATTAGAAAATACTAGTGCATGCTGTCGGATCTGAACCCAGAACCTATAAATTCGCAACTAGATCGCCATAGCTTTGCTTTTAGTATTTACTCCCTTACAAAGAGTGATATCGTTTCCAGAGCGAGTGATGCGTGTACGGGCTCTATGTTCGGCAACCCGGCGGGCGCGGAGCGCGGCCCGCCCGCCGCGCCGCACTCCCCGCTCGTCTCGCGCCACCCTTTCTACCTCAACGACGGAAACGCTCTTCGACATACCACGTGAGTACCGACTGTCTAGTATGACGATAAGCGAAGTTCAAGTTTGCAATGCCACTTTATCACTAATTTTATTTATTTTTTAGATTGACAGGCTAGATGTTTGATCACAGCTCACCTGATTTTCAGTGACGGTGTGGTCGAAGATGGTAAAGCACACCGTTAGATGCTTGGCGGTAGATTTTCAACTTGAGGGTGGTAGCTAGCCAGCCGAGTACTAAAGTACCCTACCCCTACTAAAGTACCCTATCTCACCGCAGTACCAGACATTCTGCGGCCAAGTAGTAGTGTGTACACAGTACTGTGTTCCGGTTTGAAGGGTACTGTACCTGGGCTGTTGATACTAACCATCGAAAGTATCAAATTAATGAGCGCCAAAGCAGCGATGCCCCGGACTTTGTTTTGTTACTCAAAGTTCTGTGTACTGCAATGTCATGGACATGGACATGTGTTATCACTTACCACCAGGAGAGCGTATCGTTCGTCTAATTACTTTAACACAAAAAAATAATCTGGTACTGCGGTGGTACCTACCAAGATGACTCCTGCTAAGCGGCCATCCATAAATTTAATTACGTTAAAACACGAATTTCATGATTGAACTGATTTGTAAGACGTCCCCCCCTCTACAAAATTAACATCATTCCCTAAATTTGGGACCCCTCCCCGCCCCTTGTCACACTTCGTCGACCCCCCCCTTAACGTGTGACGTAATTTAAGATGTACCACCAAGTAAAGCCATCATCTCGGTTGTGCAGGTACCGTCCGGGTGTGGTTTGTCGCGGGTGCTGCTGCGCATCGCACGCGCCGCCCGCGCCGCTCAACGCACCGCCCGCGCACAGTACGTACTCACTGACGAAAACTTATCAAATAAAACAATCATAAGTATACACGGGCTGACAGTTTAAACATTAGCAATACAGTTCCTTATTCACGGTTTCCTTATTCGTAACGTATCGGCATCTTTTGAGTATGTGTTTAGTGTTGGTATGTGCCGAGGCGGCTTTTATAAAAGATGTAACCAAGTGGACTAATTTCAAACTAAAACAAACCTTACTGCCACTGTATAAAGGCTATTGTCCAATGCCTTATTTTGAAACTGCAAATTATTTATTAATGCTACACCCCAATATCAATCTGAATTTAAAGACTTTTGACCGCGCGCACCTACAATTTTCGGTGCGCATGATTTGAGTGTCCGTATTTTTGTGTTTGGCTGGATGGCGCTGTGTGAAATGTCCTACGATATTTATTTATTTGTTATTTGTGCAAAGAAAATCAAATTATTTAAAAGTAACGTGTTTGCGCAGTGGGCGAGCGGCGACGCCAGGCGGGCGTCCCACCACCTTACTTAGTCCACGAGCGGCTCTGGCAGCGGCAACATCACATGATGGTATGTACTGCAGTCTGCATATATCCGAACACGCTCATTGACTCTTCGAGCGTTTGGCCGAGAATTCATGGCTGAGATTTTCGGCCAATCGCTCGTCAACACGTCCGGAGGATGCCTCGTGTAGCGAAACACGTGTCGGCAACTGGTTCCTGCAGCGAAAAGAAGATATAAATACCTGTGGTAATTCATTAATTAGTTAATTTAATTTAGATGTAAAGTGATAATTATTAAAATTGTCATCAAGTTAGTTAATGTATTAATTTGTTGTTGGTTAATTTATCACTGTTATAACCAAAACCACTTTTAAGCGGAAATACACTAAATATGTGTTTCAGCTTAAACATTATCTCTGAGATTGATCGTGAGAAATAAGTTTCTAGTGTTTTTGCGAGTATACAGAAAAATATGTCGCTGCATTGTGTGACTTGACGCTGACACAATGCAAGTGCGATGCCACAAATTTAGAGAAAAAAAATAAACTTTTTTTTTTTGTTTGAAAAGGAGGTGCAACGTCGCAGCATGATGGGAGACGCTGGCATAATTCTACCAATGCCCGCGGCTGAGGACGAATTAGTCGCGCATCGCCTGCCATCCGTACCCTAGTCAGTATAAGTACCTAATATAACTAAGATTAACCACGTAGAAACAAAAATACACACTAAAAGAATCACCCTCTATATGATTTAAATGTTCTACTACGAAAAGGTCAAAATAGCCCTAAATATGCCATCATAACACCCTACGACACTTAAAAAAAAGCATGACATGACACAAAATATAGCCCGAAAAATAGATCGACAAATCAATATATATGGGATGATTAATCTCTATTAGTTTTACGAGTATATCACCTGTGGTCTTGATTCTTTGAAATGTTGATTTGTCACACCACAGATGGTGAAGTTAATGAGTTACGTGACACGCTAATATTAAGTCGAAAGGTCATTGACCGTTGTGAACAACTTTAACAATGGGACCAATGATTTCCCAAAAAAAAATTGCTCTTGCATAAAAAAAGGCGCGACAAAATGTTTGGCACAACAATATTTTTCGCAGTTTCTTATTTGGCTCCGAATGTTGTTCACAAAGATGAAAACAATGATCTCCTTTCGGATAATTGCTACCGTTTCGCGTAACCCCGTACAGTAGTGACACTACTAAATATGCAAAACATTTTTAAGTACGAATACGTGATTGCATCGTTTGTAGCCAAAATGTTTCAACAAAAAAAAAAACCAATCAAAGAATGTAATTTTTAAACAGGAGTTTTTGGCGCGAACGCGTGAAGAGTCGTGTCGCTCCGTTGTATTTTTATCCAAAACTAGTGTTTTATCGAGTGTTTATGCATAAAAATGGTGGCGTTTTATTCATAAAGTGCCGAATTACAAGCGCGAGTGTGGAAAAATGTATAATGTGGTGAAACATGAGTTTTCGTGTTGCTTCCAAAACTACATCGAAGCTTTATAGTAAAGTCGCCACTACTTTACTAAAGCATGACTGGACTTGACTGACACGGACTGTACTTGACCAAGACTGGACTTTGACTATAACTTTAGCTACGAGGACACTTATTTAACTTTTGAAACTTGAAAATATATAAATACTTGACACTGGCAAATGCTAAAACGGGACGCCAAAACCAAAGGAAAAAAAAAATAATTTTTAAACAAAACTAATTTAATAGTTTTTTGTGCACGATTAAGAACCAGTGATTAACATGATTGAATGTTTGTATGTGTGTTACAGCGACGGTCCATATGTGCACCACCACATGCATCACTTCATGCAGATGTACCCGCCACAGCTTCACATCTCCATACAGCCCTCGGGAATGGTAAGCTTAAAATATCAATGAAAAACATAGCTCAAATAGAAACTGATATACATGCACTGTAAAAATTAGTGTCTTGTTTGTTTAGTTGGACAGACAATAATCAACTCTTTAAGACTAAAAATGCGAAGAAAGCAACTTTTACCAAGTAATTGAAAAACTGTTTTCCTGTTTCTTTGATTGATTTTTAGTCCATTGTCATTGGTCAATCCATTCCGGCCAACTGAAATCATAAAATAATTTTCTTTCTCAAAGTTACAATTAACTATTTGAATCGATAGGAATATCTTTTTTTTCACACTTAACAACTGAAACTGATCAACTAATTTACTTTCTCGACTATCAATATAATTATTTATAGCATCTAAATTTCCACCATGACCAACTGAGACAAAACTCATGACAAGAAAGTGTTTATCTTTGACTGATGAATTAATGTCTGATCTGGGTAGTTACTTATCAATCTTTGTGAGAGTTTTATGACACACACAAAATCAACAGAATAAAACAGTAGATCATGCTTATAATCTACCATTTCATTCGAGCAATTGTGAGGATTGTAAAATTATGCTCCATTTGTCCTTATATGGCAAAAAATTATTTGTATGGAAATCGTACCACCTTAACTGAAGGCAAATTAAAATTTGTGTCAAATTTTCGATATGAACACAAACGCAACTAATGGAAACTTAAAGTAACAATCTAATGACAATTAATTTTCATACGTTTTGGTATCGAAAACTTGACGAGTATTTTTCGCAATAGTCTGGTAGCTTTTCCCTTAGGTAGCACTGTTGTATGATCAAATGGTGGTATATGTGTAGGGTGGTCGCGCTCTCCGTGCGTTCGCGCGTCCATGGCGCGCCGGGCGCGGCGCTTCCCGCGCCGTCATCGAGCGCAACACGTACCGACACGCGTACGCGCGCCCCGCGCCGCACCACCAGGACGAGAAGTGCACCATCTGTCTGTCCATCTTCGAACAAGACTCAGACTGCAGGTACGTTCGTGGATCATCAAGCGTAGCGTGTTACGTGCTGTTTTTTAATTATTTATTTTAGTTTAATTCAATAGGTTTACCGTTATTATTTAATATAATTGTGACATTTATTTAAATACAGCGTAGTCTGTTTAGTACGACTTCGCATATACTACCAACCGTTTTTAGCGACGTAAGTGTAGGCATGTTTGATATGTACAATATGTGATTATTATTTTAGTAAAAAACTAAAATTTACATTGTTATTTCGTTTAGAAATACTTCCGGTTAGTACGACGTATTATACCGGTACTTTGGCTGTCGTAATTACCGGATTCTACTGTATTTGCAATATGACATTGGACTTGACTTTGTATAGATGCTTTTGTTTCTACAATGTTTTTTTAATGATTACTGTAATTGGCGTACTGTGTATTTTTTAATGTTAAAGTAATCTTCTGATAGTAAGAGATAACGCCTATCCTATGACCTTTGCATAAATACACAGGACTTTGAGTAATAGCAACCTGTTTGGCTCATTACTTTCACATAAAAAACAAAGTTTTTTTTTCATTTACTTTTGCTGACATTTCGGCGTTGAAAATTAATAAAATTCTACGTATACCTACTTAAACGACGGCCCCATACAACCCAAATCTGTATGCAGCAAATTGACTTCTACTTCCACAAAATAATACATATAAAATCTACTCAGAAATTCTACCGCCATCCATTTAGCATTTCCATTTACCGCCGCCGCCATTGTGTAGTGCAGTAATCAAAGTTCTGGGTACAGTGATCTTGAACATTGTGTCATACCATTCGGAGAACGTCTTGTTCGTCTAATTACTTTGACTTTACAAATATAATAAAGTAATGAGAGTTTTCACTAAGAAAGCATAAGCGCATTTGCGCGATTTGTGAAAAATTTTGACGCTTTGCTAAGATTACGTCAATGAGGAATTGATTCAACGTAAACTAATGTAGAGTATATTATTTCCAGGCGGCTGCCCTGCATGCATCTTTTCCACATGGAGTGTGTGGATCAGTGGCTGAGCACCAACAAACACTGCCCCATATGTCGCGTCGACATCGAGACGCACCTCAACAAGGACGCCTCCTTTTGAACAGGTACATACTTTAATTGCAATTTTTTCAGCATTAGTGTCGAGGGTAGCTTCAGTCAATGAATTCGGTTAAAATAAGAACTGAGACTAAATTGTATGTTTATTGATTACCCTTCTCATGGATATCTGATATACAGGGTTATAAGGTTAGGGTGTAATGAACCGAATTGAGGTTATTGTATTTACCATTATAAACAACTTTTATGATGGTCAAAACTCGAAGTCATGGAAAAAATAGTTACTCATATCCAGTCCATAGTTATGCCATTGGGTTTGAACCTTCACTGACTCCCAAATAAGCTACTAAAACTTTAATATCTCAGTTATCTTTCGAGGACAACTATTTCTTACTATTTTTGCTACCATATTATTTTAAGGCATTACAAAGTTATAAGTATGTTCAAATATCTAACTATTTAACTTTTTTTTTTAGTTTTACTAGTTAGCATAAATTGGCACAGCATTAACAGAAAAAAATGTTACAAATAAATTAAAGTATATATCATTTTGGTGAAATTATGTTCTCATACTTTAGTCTTATTATTTTTTTTATTTACAAAAATTTTGCTTTTTTTATAACATTTATATCTTTTTAAACTATGTCTAGCTTTCCCTGAGATTTAGGATTATCTTCTGTTTTCAGCTTCTCTTCTAAATTAGGAGACAGGATGATGGCTTTCTGTTGTAACTCCAAGCTCTCCTCTTGAAGGTTGTGAGTCAGGTTTTTCTGGGTGTTACAACTCCTGGGAACAAAATTAATGTAAATTATTTCATTGTCAAAACCTTTATGCATTTGTGTTGGTTGTTATGAAACTCTGGCCTATAGTGAATGAATGTGGATATAAATCAATATGAAAATGTAAATGTTCTTAAAATTATTCAAGTAATGATTCATTTATAATTACTACATTAACAACTAATATGGGATCACCATGGCTTTTGTACATTTGTATTGGTTGTTATAAAAAGCTAGGGCCTAACTTTAAAATGAATGTGACCATAAATTAATTGAAAAAATGTTGTCTTTGTAAATGTTTACAAAATTATTCACATGTATGGAATGATTTTATTTGTGATTACGACTAATACAGATGCATTTCTTTTGTAAATAAAATTTACTATTGTAGGATATAAGGTTTAAAATGTTTTATCTACATACTATATCACATTGTTTATCAATATTTTCACTTTTATTTTTTATTACAATGTTATAAGTCAGAGGAGTGGCTGTTGTTATTTTGTTTTCAATGTTAATTGTAAGTTATGAAATATCTTTATGTATGTACATACTCTGAGAGTAACTGATTTTTATTTCATCTAAAGATGTATGTTTAGACAAGATGTAGGTGCAGATTATGGATAATAAGGGTTTGCAAATATCCTGCTGACCAGGTTTTGTATTATAAAAAGTCCTATTACTTTCTTCACTATCAAACACAAGTACATTCATTAATAGTTTTTATGTTTAACTATCAAAGTTGTTATTTGGGTATAATCATGTTTAAAAATATAGATTCAACATTACACACTTTGCATTTGTGAAACAATTTATAATATGATTTGTTTTTGTTCATATATTTTAAGAATTAGCCACAATTTTAGTACACTGTTATTGGCAATGCTGAATCTATTGTTTTTAAAGTTTTCTAACAAAAGTAAAAAAAGATTACTTAATTTCCCAAGAAATTCAACTTGTGCTTTAAAAATACACTTTTGTGATAAATGTATACTGAAATGATGTTTTATTTTACCTGGTAGCATGACTGATTCTTTCACAAATTGCATCTGAAGCTGCCACATTTCCTGATAAATATGATATTTCTGCTGCCGTTGTGGCTAATTTTTCAGCATACTCCATGTAACCTACAAATCGAGAGTTTTATCAATGTCAGACTACAGCAGCAAATCAGCATTGGTCATATCAAATCTAGGTTAGGTAAACAAACAGGCAGTGTAGGTTTGCATCGATGAGGTTCATAAGGGGCCCCTGAAACCTACCTGGATTGCGAGTCCTGCAAGGAATCCCATTGTGAATGTTTTTTTTTTACCATTTATTTATTTCTCAGATATGCTAAAAGATTTTGTGAAGTATAAAACTATACATACTAAATAGGTTCCTCAAGTTATATTTCAAGTCGCAGAGAGCTCCCCGCACAGCTATCAACTGGTCCCAATGTTGAGGAGGTGTGTTCTCAACACCCCATTCTAGCGCTTGTTGTACAAGACATATTTCCTTTGTTAATGCATCTCTTAACCTGGAAATTATTTTTTTAACGTCACTTAGGGAATATAATCTTTTTGGTTTATTGAAACATATAAATTCTCTTAGCTGGGCAAACTTTCTTGTAAACAGCCTTCATCTCATACTGAAACCAAGTTTTTACGACTTCTTGTCGGAAAAAATAACCAGTAAAACCTTAAAGTTATAGATATGTAAACATTTGAAATTACAAACCTTTCACTAGTGTCTTGAATAGCCACTAAGGTGACAGTAATAAGTTGAGTAGCAGCATTTACATTAATAGTGGTAGCTTGTCGAATTAGAAACTCATGTTCAAGACTGTTCGTATCCAGGACCGGCGTTTCAATCACGTTATCATTACTTTGGCAAGATGCAGTAATAACACTTAAAGTTACCGGGGAAACTTGTCGAATCCTCGCAACTATAGTCCGCTTATGTTTATGGTACGCTGACCTTAAAATGGAAAATAATTTGTTTTTAAACATGACTGCTATACATCGTCAAACGGTAGTGTTAAGAGCTGTTATTTGAACCGTTTTCGCATTTTTGTTTGATTTTATGTTCAATATCATAAAACCCAAAATATTTTGTTGAAATTTTTAGGTTAATTAAAATTAGCCTTTGTTTATAACTGTCATTGTCAATTTTTTTTTTCTTTTATTTGGCATTTGCCATTTACTAGTGTTAAGTATTTTGTGACAAATCAAGGGAAAGTAGAGTCCGGTCCAGTGTTACCACATGAGAAAAATGATATTACAGTGTTTCGTGCTCAAATTTAGTGTTTACGACAAAATTACAGTAAAATAAAAATGAAAATACAGTGAATTTTACAGTAGATTTCAAAAAACTTTAATAAGCATGATAAATATATTAATCAATCACTGTCACTATCATGTAGCCCGATATCCACTTCTTTTTTGTAGATCCCAGAATTAAATGATTTTATCATTTTCTCAGTTGGTTTAAAGTTAACACAACTGGTGCTGTGACGCCGAATGGTTTGTTGCGCTAAAATGTTGCCTCGTATTGTCCTGGTTATTAATCTATTTCGTTTCTTAGTTTTGGTGTCGTTAATTTGACTGAAAATTCTCTCGCATTCCGCATTGGAATTAGGAAGAGCCAATATGTTGAGCATGTATTTTCCAATCATGCGGAACTCGTCCAACTGTTTCACCTGAAAAGCAACATTAGTATTAAAAATATTGTTTTAGAAAGAAATATATTTCTAAAAAAAATATAGTCTTAGTTACTAACCTTGTGCCAAAATTCATCAGGCCGTATTGCAGCATCGACATTGCCTTGTAACTTTGGCAATTTTCTCCATTGGTCGTCCAAAGCTTGTTGCTCTATCAAAGAAGTTGGTGTCAATCTTGGCATTAAGCTTAGTATATTTTGCATTGATTCATCGCGATCTGAGATATCGAGACATTTTTCAGGATCCAATTTGGATATCCCAACCAATACTGGATCATTTAGCGCGAATCTTTTGCGGATGCCTACGCACGCCTTAATCAAAAAATTTCGGCATTTCTTTTTGAAATCCTTTTTTTTCTCTGCTGCTATTTCATTTGTAGAAAACTGTTTAGATACTCCCAAGCCCAGGTAGATGTCATCCAAATTTTTGAAATTGTTTTCGTCAGTTGGGTCAATTTTTTCTATTTCAGTGTTTGAAATATGTGCCGTTGTCATGTATGTCGATAAAAGTTCGTGGAAAAGATCGTTCATTTTAGTGTTAAGTTTTGTGATCATTGGAGTCTCACTCTGAAATAGCGTATTAGCTTCAGTAAATTTAGGTAAAATCCAGTTTAAAAAGAAAAAGTATGATTTTGTTATGGGATCATTCAACTGCATATGGATTTCGGAACATTCGTTGTCTTCAAGCCATCTTCCATCAAAAAACAGTGTTAGTGCATTCCACTGTTCTAAAATTCTTTGCACTACAGCACTTAGTGATAACCATCTCGTTTGAGCCGGTTTCAAAATTTTATGTATATCTGTTTCTGTGAATTCTTGAAACTCTTTTAGTGCCGATTGTCTTTTGCTACTGGTCGCAAAATAATTGTAAATATCACGTGTTAGCTTTTCACATTCAGCTGGTAACTGTTTGCATGCGTCACTTGCACATAGATGCAGGGAATGACAAACACATTTAAGAACGATAATTCCGGGACATTTTGCTCTAAATCGACTCGAAACAGAGTTGTGACACCCCATCATAGTATTACACCCGTCTGATCCAAATCCTATAATATTTTCAATAGGAATAGAATTTTCCTCGAAGGATTTTATTACTGCTTCGAAAAGATGTTGTGCTGTGGCGGTAGCTACCGGAGCAGAGTTTTCCTCTCCATGTATTTGAATTAGGTCCCAAAATCTGCTCACAATTTGACCTTTTATTGCACAGTAATATCTGACCACAACACACATAGTTTTTACTGTTCCGATATCAGTGCTTTCATCAATCATGACAGAGAATTTTTGCTCCTTTAGATCTGCACACAAATCTTGTTTTTCCGATTCTCCTAGAATATTGTTTATTATTGCTTGACATTTTGTTCTCTTCATTTTCATATTTTTTGCAATCTGAGAGTCAGGAAACATAGTGGGCAATAAATCAACTAAGTGGTCCATCACCCTCACGGATATTTTATGCTCTGCCATAAAAGCGGCCAACTTTATTTCAGATTCTTTGCATTTATCATCATCGGACTGCTTAACCTTTTTAAATGCAGTGGCAATCGAAGATTGAGCTGGCGCTGCTGTGGTTCTTTTTACATGCTTAGCACCTTCACCATGTCTTTTTATCACTACTCTGTCAGCTATCAATTTTGCATCACATAGAACACAAACTGCACGATACGGGTCTTTTGGGTCACGTTTCAGCCAAGTTTTGAAACTATTGTCTTTTAACCACTCGTCTCTAAATTTTTGTTTATAATGTATCTTTTTTCCTTTTTTTGGACTTGATGGTCCGCTTTTATCACTATCATCAGATGAATTTGGCATTTTTAATTCTCAAGTCCTCAAACAAAATAACCACTTGTTGCACCAGTTTCACAGAAAAGCTTGAAAGAGCCAAATAAAAACGTAATGCCTTGCATACGAAACCAATTTACAATCATACTAATTTAAGTTAACCCCAATAGGCTTGAAAACCGAATTAAAAGACGGTTGACACAATTTGGGTGGTTAATACTAAGAAGTGGTTTTTAGTCTATGACGGGAAATTCCCGCGTAGTATCCACCGCCGCCGCTAATCATGCCCGTTTAAAGTAAGACATATTCGTTCTTATTACAATAGAAACAAGGCTTGTGACAAATGCAGAGCGGAGGCGCGGGCTCTAGTAGCCAGTTACGTTTTGTTATGTTCATGTTATTTTTTCTTTTCAAAAAGTCTGCGTTCAGTTTACATTAAACTATTTTGAGTTTTGCCTGTAGGAAAATTACAGTGCTCTCCATACACTGTAATTTTAGTATTACAGTAGACAGTAAATCGTGTGAAAATACAGTAAATCTGCTGTAATTACAGTGTATCTGGCAACGCTGGTCCGGTCGTGTCCTGTTAAAAAAGTAGTGCCAACTTTACTACAAACTATGGAGCTTGCAGTACCTAAAGTTGGCTGAGTTTTAAAAGCAACACGAAAAGCTTTATTTACCACATACGCGCAAAACACACTTCATGTTCATGATTAAAGCCTTATTATTTCTAAGCAAACACTCGATCAAAAAGGTTTGGAGATACAAACACAAAAACATCAGTTTTTTAATAAAAATGCAGTGACATTATTTTGTTTCTAAACAAACCAAATAAAATCAGCAAGGTGGAAAAATGTCTCGTCTGAAACGGAAATATTTTCTGCCAAATTCAATGCAGTAAACTTAGTACAAAAAGTTTTGAATAGTAGGTAGAAAAAATTAAAACTAAAAATAAATGTTTTATTTAACGTCGTATATTTGTAGAGTTGATCTGAGTAAAACATTGGCCCAAAATTTCATTTGTATCTTTTAATTTATATAAGTAATTAATTTTATTAATTTGAAACTGTCTTTATAAACATCGTGCAGAATCTTCGTAAACCGTCCGCGTTCCCGCCAAAACTCCCTGTGTGAGTACTAAAGGAGTTTTGGCGGGAACGCGGCAAAGAGTCGTGTCGCCTCATTGTATTTTTTTTCAAAACTAGTGTTTTGTAGTGTTTATCCATAAAAATGGGGTTTTATTCATAAAGTGCCGAATTACAATGCGGGTGTAGGAAAATCATGTAATGTGGTAAAAAATAACTTTTTGTATTGCTTCCAAAACTCCATCGAAGTTTATAGTAAGGTTACCACTACTTTACTAAAGCATGACTGGACTTGACTGACACGGACTGTACTTTGACTTCTATAGCTACGAGGCAACTTATTTAACTTTTGAAACTTGAAAATATAAAACACGTGACACTGGCAAATGTTCAAAATGCGACGCCAAAACCAAAGAAAAAACGGTGCCGATGTCAGATGAATCGTTATGCGGGGTTTTTCCGTTTCAAAGTCCAGTCCGTGTCAGTTAAGGAGTTAAGTCCAGTCATGCTTTATTAAAGTATTGGCAACTGTGCTATAAGCTTCGATGGAGTTTTGGAAGCAACACGAAAAACACGCTCGTGATTCGGCACTTCATGAATGAAACACGACCATTTTTATGCTTAATTTTGGCGCCTTCTGTTTCACTGTTCTTGGACTTGGAGACACTTATGGAGACCTATAAATTTACCCCCAAAAATATTTACAATTGTAATGAGACAGGGATCTCAACAGTTCAAGATCCGGGAAAAATACTCCAAAAGGACCAAAGAGGGTAGGATCCCTCACTAGTTGGGAGAGAGGAAAAAATATCACAGTTATGTGAACGATGAGCGCTGCTGGGTTATTTATACCCGCAATGTTTATCTTTCTAAGGAAACGACATTCCCCTCTCTTGGAAAAAGATGGCCCTGCTGGCGCTGTATACCGCTGCTCAGTGAATGGCTGGATAAATGAAACTCTTTTATGGAATGGCCTTAACATTTCACAAGATTTGCCAAACCTTCTACAGAAGAACCAGTCTTGTTAATACTAGACAACTACGCGAGTCACATTTCTCATGATATTTACAAGTCCCACCACACATGCCCCATAGACTGCAGACGCTAGACGTGACGTTTTATGGACCACTTAAGGCTGCCTATAAAAAATAATCTGACTGCTTTATGAAGAACCACCTTGCTGAACGAATAACTGCATACTATGTGGCATCGTTGTTCAACAAGGCATATTCGAACGTTGCTGTTATAAGTAAGGGAGTGTCTGGATTTAGAGTCACTGTTATTTTTCCAATGAACTCAAATGTGTTCAGTGATGGCTTTTTACCTGCTGAAATGCAAGGCGAACCAGTAATAATTCAAGATAAATAAAGATCTTTTTTTTCTTGAGATAACTGCAACTTTGACATCCCAAGAATCAGTGGCGGTTGCATCAACATCTGCACAAGAACACCTGGGGGTTGCATCAATGTCTGATCAGGAACCCCTGGCGGTTGCATCAACATCCGGGCAAGAACAACTGGTAGTCGCATCTACGTCTAAGCAAGATATACCCCCAAACGAAAACACTAACTGTTAGTACAATACGAGGTCGAAAAAAAACAACAATCTACCATACTGACCTACACCCTAATTAAAGACAGTCTAATAGAAAAGGAAAACAAAAGACAGACCAAGATATTAAAAGAAAAGGCAAAACAAAAAGGCAACGATGTGTGCAAAAAAACCCAAGAGCTTAAAAAGGCTATAAGGCAGCTTAAAAAGGCTCAAAGAAAAAATTCTTCAAGAAGATTTTTCAAGGAGTTTTATTCTTAAAAGTGCTTAACTGAAACAAGCAAAGTCTTGGAGATAGTCAGACTATTTGAAATGGAAAGAAACATGTGGACAAAACCACAATGATCGCAGATAATAAGGAACATGATACAACCATAACTAAAATATGGCAAGAAGTATCATGCTTTAGGCGTGGAAGACTGCTGGACTTACCTAGTTTATACCCAACTTGAGCACTCTGACAAAGCCTCTGAGAAAACTAACTAGAAAAGACTCCGATTTCATATGGAACAAAGAGTAGGAAGAGGCGTTCAACAAATTAAGGACTTTGATTCTAAATGCTCCGGCATTGGGCTACTATGAACAGGCCACCTGTCATGTTCATAATAGCCCAATAGAGAAATGTTGCAACATTATAACATTATTTTTAAATTTGAAAACAGCACAGGAAGAAAAATAATGCTCTATAAATCAATCAATATAATATTTCGAGCCTTACTCTGAATCAAAGGGTGTGTAATAGGAATGAGCGATACGCTAACAAGTGGCCATCCCACCCTGAATATAGGACTCTGATTATTCAGAATGCAACATTGAGTACTATTTGTACTACTCATACTGATTGTTCAGTACTATTCAGTATGGATACCAGACTGGACTTCCACTATTTAGAGTTCGGTATTCATAGCGCAGTAATATTGCTCTAATAAACTGTCCACTTTTAAATATCATCTATAGATTGCGGAATAGTCTCTCGAAGGCGTAGAAGAGGGCACGTTGAAGTTCAGTGCGGCAACACCACGGGCCGCGGCTGCAATCAGCTTGCTCGAGTCAAAGTCCAGGCTATACACAGGACTCGATTTAAATTTATCTTGTGTGAAATACAGCTGCAAAAAAAACAATACGGTATTGTGAGACTTATTTTTGTATACTTTTTTTTGTAAATATTTATATCCCACTAATATTACAAATGTGAAAGTTTGGATGGATGGATGGATGTTTGTTACTCTGATGGATGTTACTGATGGGTGGATGTATAAAACAGTCGCTTCCCGCAGTCTGTACGCTTAGATCTTTAGCTGCGTAGTCTAGGCAACGGATTTTAATGCGGTTTCCATCAATTATCATTTCAGCGAAAGCAATGTGCAAAGCAGGGGTGGGTCGCTAGAAAAAAATAAATTGTGTACCTGAGTATGATAAGGTTTTCGAGTATCAAAGAGTACGCATCGTGAGTGTTGACTAGTTCCCGCGATAATAGCATGATTCCGATCTGTTTTTACGCAGTAAAAAGACGCATCAAAAGGATCTTTCGTGTCGTAAACCTGAAAATAATTTAAAAACATCTAAATTTTAACTAATGATGCACACAAAAATATTTGGCGTGCAAACAAGATAAACTATTATTTTTAAAAAAACCCCCGACAGGTGTGTATTATTCTACTAGTCAAGCCCTTTCATTTGATATCCATATTGAGCGAGTTGTGAAAAAATATGTAATCCGCCATTTTGTGGCGGCGGCCATCTTGGATCGATTTTCATCAAACATAGCTAAGAACACCGAGAGTGTTCTTAGCTATGTTTGATGACTATGACTAATTCATCTTTCAAACAAAAAAAAATCAAAATCGGTTCATACGCTCGGGAGCTACAATGCCACAGTCACACACACACACACGCACATTATTTATTTATTTATTTTTGCGTCAGGGGTTAAAAAATATTGTACACTCGTCTCCTGCAGTTTGCAGCGACATTTATGTGTAAGTATGTACTGGAGTTATAGAGTCTGTTCGTCTGATTACCACTTGATGAGTCCTAATGTCCATCATTTGAAGCATGCCCGAATGTGTCACGTAACAGACCGTATTGTCATTATGCCACTGGACATCTTGCACAATTTGATTTACATCTGCCGAGTCAGTAGACTTGATCAAGAATTCCACCCTGAAAGAAACATAAAATATCTATATATACTCATATTTAGTTTAACTACATTTTTAAAATTGCTTTAGTCTTTAGTTAGTTTGAACATTAAGAGCTTCAAAATTGCTATTTTATTTACTACGGTACGCCAACAGCACATACATTGCAAAATTTACAAACACTGCAAAAAGTTATGTTCCGATACATGCACTAGTTATAGGCATACACAGCTTGGTAAACATATTTACAGTTTTAACGAAATAAACTTCCAGTTTTAAAGAGTTGTGGGATAATGTATGTAATTTATTTGGTGGTAGGTCTCCTTAGCAGGAGGTCGTCTATGTAAGTACCACCGCAGTGGATCATCCTGTAGTTAGTTTTTTGGTAATCCCACAGGAACCTAACATTTTTCCGAAATAAAAATTATCCTATATGTTAATCCAGGTAATAAACTATTTGTGTGCCAAATTTCATCCAAATCCGTTCAGCCGTTTTTGTGTGATAGAGTATCAAACATACAAACTTTAACATTAATAATATTAGTAAGATTATGACAAATTAACAAAATGGCAAGCAACAGTAAAATTTTGAATAAAAAAAAAAATTGGCAGTTCCTTATATCATTTGTTTTTTCAACACAGCAAGGAGTATTATTAAAATTTATTTATTAAGAATAAAAATTACACTACATTAATGATGACACTAAATTAAACTTTGATGTTATCAAGAAAATAATAATAATAGTTTATTTCTAAAGAATACATGACACATACAGATAAATGGTTCGTAGATTTTATACTTTCCGACTTCAGGAAGAACGGTCAACGGGCCCCAAACTAGGCAAAGCCTGTATCTTGGGCGCCCTGTTACAAGTAACTGTTTACTTTGATTTATACTGCAAGTTGTACACTTTTATGTTATTTATAATTGTATTTATAACATATTTATTAGTAGAATTATTAGAATTGCTTTTTATGCCCTTTCACTACATACTGGAGAAACTTAAATTAAATCTATGCTGAAATACACCACCCATGCTTATCACAGACTTATGTTCAATAGGTTAAATAATATTCACCCACCTGGATATATCTGCTATGACTGGTTTACTATTTCCATCGGGTCCAATAGCCAGTTTATCTCCAAAATCATTCAGAGCAAGACATTTTGCTGTCTCCTTGCTTACATCGCCTAGCTCCATGCCAAAACTTACTGGAAAACAATAATATCTACCTTTTGTATTATGAATATAGATTTACATTTTAAACTAGGCAGGAAGAAGACTATGGTATAATGTGTAATGTTTTTGCTATAGGTAAATTGCTAATTAAGGATAATTAGTATTAAGCAAAGCTTGTACTATGGGTACCAGACCAATGGTAGAACACTTATAGTCTTATACACTTCCTTTTCTAAATACAGTGCAACCTTGATTTAACAAAGCTGATAGGAGATAAAAAATATTCATAATACCAAGTAATTTGTTCCAATGAAATTTGTTATATAGCCCTAAGCTGGTCTAAGATTTGTTTTAACAAGGTACTGAAAATATTAATTAAAAGATAATTACGTACAATTCTACTTGCCTTGTTATAGTAAATTGTATGATACAATATATCAAGGTTATAAGTTGATAGAAATAATTAAATATGAGGTAAGTAATACTTTCTAATAAATAAATAAATACAGTCAGACATTTCATACAGCGCCATCTAGTTCCTAACTAAGCAAAGCTTGCAGACTATAGATAACAGATATTTATAGTCTGCAATGACTAATGAGGTTTTTAAGCAAAAAGTATTTGTAATATATAGGTAGGGATTTTTCAAAGAATTTGTTGAATTGAGGAAACCATTATATTAGGGTTCATTATATTAAGGTTAACTGTACAATTGTACATACTTATAAGACATAAACACCCAGACATAATGCAAACAGCAATGTTAATGAAATAAATGTTTCTCCTGGGTGGGAATCGAACCCACACTCAGCTCATGAAGCAGAGCTACTATAAAATAAGCAAATAGAGCAGTCAAATTACTTGGTAACTAACTTCCCGCATCGTCTGTGCTTCGACTCAGGTCAGCACAATCACTATTCACATTCCAGTTCCAAAATAGTACAAGAGGACTGTCCATTGACCCGGTCACCAAATATGCATTCTCTTTATTATTGATAATTTCTACCGTCGATACTTCCACTCCACCGTCTATGTGGCAATTGTCTATATATTGAATGAGGTGTGGCTGTAAGCTTAAGTCGTCTACTTTGTAAACAGCAACAGAGCCATTCCTGAAAAAGTTTTAAATCTCTATACAATATTTTCTGTCGCTTGGTGACCGTATAGTAAGAAACAGAAGAGATGAAAATAAATGTTGTATGACTAGAGCAAAGACAGCGTTAATGAGCAATAATGTAGTGTGCATGGGCCCTCGTATTTACAATAAGCTGCCACGGGAGATAAGGGACTTGAGACCGAATTTGTTTAAGAGTGCCCTGAAGAAAATTCTGGTTGAGGAATGCTATTATAAAATCAATGATTATCTGTAACTTTTGACATATTTGCTTGACATTGTTTATTATTATTATTCTTGACATCCATTATTGTGTATTGATTATTATTATTATTCTTGACATCCATTATTGTGTATTGATTATTATTATTTCTTGACATTATTTTTTTGATTGACTTGTAATTTTTTTTTATATAATTAGAATTTATTATTTTACATGACATGCCATCGCTCATATTTGTACGCCTAAAGGGCAAAACACGATCAAAGGACATAATTAATTAATCTATCAATGTATTTCAATTTATATTACTCGTGTTTTAACAAATAAATTATCTTTATCTTTATCTCTTTATCTTTATGTATGTCTTGAAATGAGGGTAGCAGAAAAACCATTCTATAGTAAAAGTTTACTTTACTATACTAATTTATAAAAAATATTACAACAAATTGATGATAGTTGTGGCTCAGTAGTTTGTAAGGTCAGATCATATGCCACATGATGTGGGTAAAAATACCAAAAATGAGCTTTAACTACCGGTCAAGGGAAACACTATGACAGAAACATAGCATAGCAGTTGTACTTGCTAGTAACCTAGTAGCCTTAAAACTCAAGATATACATCCAAGCACCTGAGGGTGTGTCAGTTAAAAACCAGCAGCTTCATTTAAAAGTCAGTTTCCATTCCAAGTTAGGTATTTACTATTTCAACAAGATTCTCACTTGATAACATGCTTGATACATAACACTTGATAACAAGTTTTGGTTCAATACCTAGTCTGTCATCGATGAAAAAAAAATCGCCACGATTTCACATTTGGTCACAGTTATAGCTAACAGAAATTAGTAAAAATATCAAAAACATTTTTTTTTTGTCTGTTATCTCACCCACTTACCTATTGCCACAAACTAGCAAGTTTTCATTCAGTACAAATCGGGATATATCATCAGTTCTTTTATCATATCTTTTAATTGTAGGCATGCTCAATTTCCATGAATGACGACGACCATTTGGAAAACCATTCACATCAACTGGATAACAATGCAGATCGGATCCGACAGTCAAGAGCAAGACTTCAGAATTGTGATACTTTAGCCAGGGCATGTAATTATTGGCATGATATATTATTCCCTGTAATGATATTGTCAAGTATACAATATTTTGTTTAAAGTTGGTATTTCATTCTAGAACATAAGACAGAATAGTATAGTTATACAGGCGCATGATAAGCAATTGAATAGAAATCAATATCATAAACTGCATGCAATCCTCAAATGCAAAAGGTTATATGTGCTAATTCAGGATATAGCATCAGTCAGTATTACACATTTATTCCAAATCTATCTAGCTGCTGCAGCATGAAAAATTAACTAATATAAACACATAGTATATGTAAGATAAATGAAATGAAATTGGATTTCACACTTATTTCACTTGACAGCCCTGTTGGCTCATTGGTAGCATGTCTGCTTCAAGAGCTGTGGGGCGTGGGTTCGATTCCCACCCAGGATAATATATTTTGTGATATAAAACCAAATGTTTGTTCTGTGTCTGTATGCATTATAAGTATGTATTTACAAAAAAAAAAAAATTAAGTATTCTAACAGTTATCTGACTCCCATAGCTTTGCTTAGTTCGGGGTCAGATGGCGCTGTGTGTAATGTCCTACGATATTTATTTATTTATTTATTTATACTTGAGGCATTTGCAATAAGCTAGAAACATGATTAGGTTATATAGTGTGTCTTTGGAAGAAGCCTCTGTCCCACTATGACTTATTTTATCTATAAAGTGATGTAAGATTCTAAATCTATAATTATAGCTTTATATTTCTTTTTTGCAAATGTGATGACTTACTTTGTTTTTATACATAGCTTTGCACCAATTGTGTGAAATTTTGCAACGAGCATACCAAGACTGCACAGAAATTCTGAAACAAGAGAGTTGAAGAGTTAAGAGCTTTAATTAACTATAATAACATTTTTACACTACTAACTCAACAAGTATAAAAAATCAAATGATTTGCAAACATTTACTAGTGTATACTTAGATTAATGAAAGAGACAATTTAAATGTTTAAGCCCAGTCAGCAGCGAACCCAGCACCTGGTGGCTGTCACATTGAATGGCCAAGCTTAAGGAAGTTCTTGCTTAAGTAAGTTCTTGCTTAAAGAAGTAAGTAAACCCTGAAGTACCATCAAAATAACCCAATTTCAAGGCTCAAAACATATAGAAATTTTAGTCTTGGCACAATGGTAAATAATCATTTAACACATTTATACTTAAATAAATGAGAAATCTTAACTTACTTTCTTTTTCCATTTTCTTCTATAACCAGTCTTTTATGACTGATTGATCTCCAAATAGCGTTGTCGTTAATTATTATGTTCTTCAGTGTTTTGCACGTCAAAATCAAATTACGAACATCTCCTATCTGTAGTTTTTGGATGATCACGGAGAGCACTTCAATAGGAAGTTGGTGCAATTTGATTGCCGGCATGATTGTTTTGAACTTATGAAACTTGTTGTGATAGTTTAATGTTCAATTCATTTCCCATTTTATCAGTATTGATTGCTTGAGTATAATAAATCACAGATCAGGAATTTCTCATGTCCCTGGTCTGTAATTTATAATTAAACATTTATAAAAAAATCACTTAAAATTTACCACCTCCAGAAGTTTTAGCGGGAAAATGCGAAAAATCATGTAATCAATTCCAAAATTATGTAGTGTTTTCCCAGTAGCTGTTTTACTCATAAAGTGGTAATTTACGTGCGTAAGTGTAGGAAAGTAAAATAATTTGGTGAAACATATTTTTTTGAGTCGCAAAACTAGGTTGAAACTTGTAGTACAGCAAGAAAAATCATCTTATCACTTTCACTACCTTGGGGCAACTCTGAGGTCTCAGATCTGGGATGACTAGGGCATGACATGACTGAACGTTGACTTACTGAGGTTTTTTTAAAATGTATTCTTGCTCATGGATGACGAAGGGTCCAAAGTAGTGTTTAAATCTGAGGCTGACTGAAGGTCCAAGGCCCACGGCCCAGGGATGTTAGATGGCCACCAGGGTTGGATTCGGGTACGTTGAAAAATATAGTACAAGACTATCAAAATAGTAGTACGCCGATAGTACACTTTTTTTTTAAATCTTACATTGTTTAAAAAAAAGCTATTTAATCAATAAATAGATAGAACCAACATGTTTATGCAAAATTTACTCCTCTTCTAAATTATGCAAGTTCTTGACTATTATTTTCTTCAGCCTTAGCATGTAATCATAACAACATCTCTTCTAAACTGTGAGTTTAAGAAAGAATAAAATCGGTACAGTTGCCACTTTTGCTGCACATTTTTTTTCTTAGATTTTGGCGTCGCACCCCTAGCATTTGCCAGTGTCAAGTTACACTTTCAAGTTTCATAATTTAAATACACAAAATGCGAAGCCAAAATCAAAAAAGATAAAGAAGAAGTATTTTTTGACAGCTTACCACAACACAACTCAATGGTTTGGCTTTATACGGGTGTCATATTTACCTATTTTGGTCTTTTATAAGCGAAGTAACGAAATAGTAGTATTTTTCCGTACTATCCTTGGATATGGATACTATCTAGTACGGAGCATGAAATAGTAGTACAAATACTATAATTATAGTACGAAATCCAACGCTGATGGCCACTCTGAAATCCTTGTACTTGTACCAGCTGGCTAAAAAAGGGGGCTGCCACATGGAAAAATTAAAAAAAAAAGTTAAAAATCGCTTAAAAACTTTGTTTTACACATAATTATATTTAGAATAAGTATAGGTTTGTACTTTCAATCCTTGAGGTTGGAGCTAGTTTTTTAAAAGTACTCTGGATTGGAATGTTTTTTATATGCATCTCATAAATTTGTCGGTTATATTAAACGTATTTTCAGTGTATTTTTGTCAATCAACGGCTAATCATGACATTTTTCGGTCTACGGCAAATCTTGGTGTTTTAACGTACCAGGATCGAGTAACCTTGGTACATGGTACATGATGCTAAAACCTAGTATGAATACCAAGAAGCTGGTACGTCTAACATCACTGCCAAGGCCAAGAATGACTTACTGTGGTTTTTTAAAATTTATTCTTGGCCATGGATGGAAAAGTGACATTGACTGTTTTGTTTATTTTTTTTTATCCCGCTCAACACACCAATCTGTCGGAGACATTTAGTTGTTTCTATGTCTGAGTCCGAATAGCCGAGCGGGTACACGTTGAAAGTAAAATAATCCAAATATATTTGTATCAACGTAAAACAAAGTAGTAGCGACTTTACTATAAGCTTCTATGAAGTTTTGGAAGCAACACGAAAAGTCATGTTTCACCACATTATACCACTTTCTCACACTGGTGCTTGTAATTATGTACTTTATGAATAAAACACCACTATTTCTATACATAAACTCTCGAAAAAACACTAGTTTTGGAAAAAAATACAATGGGGTGACACGGAGCGAATAAAAAACTTGATACTTTCCGCGTTCCCGCCAAAACTCGAGCGAGGTTTTTTTTCCCTTTAGTTTTGGCGTCGCGTTTTAGCATTTGCCAGTGTCAAGTATTTATAAATTTTCAAGTTTCAAAAGTTAAATAAGTGACCTCGTAGCTAGTAATAGTCAAAGTCCAGTCTTAGTCAAGTCCAGTCTGTGTCAGCCAAGTCCAGTCATGCTTTAGTAAAGTAGTGGGGACTTTACTATAAAGCTTCGATGGAGTTTTGGAAGCAACACGAAAAGTCATGTTTCTCCACATTATATCATTTTCCCACACTCGCGCACTTTATGAATAAAACACCACCATTTTTATGCATAAACACTCGACAAAACACTAGTTTTGGAAAAAAATACAACGGAGCGACACGACTCTTCCCGCGTTCCCGCCAAAACTCTCGAGCGAGGTTCAACTTCTTCAATTTCAACGTATTGGCTGCCGTTGACTTGACATTGACAGATTTTATTTTGGTTTGCCAATGCTTTTTTAGGCACTGAAAGTACTTTTTTAAGCAACTTCCAATAAACACTATTGGCAGCACTGCGTTGTACTGTCAAAAATCTAAGTTGGATTTGTATTTTTATTTCCACCGTTTCAATGTTCTACGTAAACATAATTTAATTTGAAACAGACGAAAAAAGAACTAATCGAATAAGCTGCTCGTTTTTCGTTATAAGTTTTAATTTTAAAATGTGGCTTTAAAATTTTGAAACGAATACCGTCTAATATAATCTTCCTTCGTTACTCTTTCTTCCTATTTTCTATCGTAATTCTTATCGTGCTCTACGTACGACAAAGCTAAATGGATTTATTTAGTAAGGTACAAGGTGCGTAACATTAATAAGGAAAACTTATTTAATCTGATTTCATAAACCAAACCAAAAGACAAAATCAGTGCTTTATTAAAACGGTGGAAAACAAAAGCAATAATCAATTAACCCATTGTGATTACGTCGAACTCTATCAAGGCCGTGCGGTCTTGTGCCTGGCACGACGCGATACTGTCGCGGGCTCGTTGCCCCGCAGCGTCGCCTGCAGCGTGTCGTCAGTGGGTGGATCTCGATATCATAATAACATTATCGTGTACCGACATCGCGGCGCAATTGGCCAATCCATCCAACCGACAGAGTGCCTCGATCGCGCGCGCTGTATACTCGTTTCCACGCAATCTTTGTTCTCAGCTTCTCACGCGCTTCTCGGAACCTTGCACTTGACACGACAGTTATGTGATTGTGTTGTGTTTGTTCCTATAATACAAGTTTTTTTTACCATACAAGTAAGTTTTCGTAGATATCACTAATTTGCAACTGTGTCACGAATAATATGTAGCAATGAGTCATTATAACAGGCTTCCTCGAAGCAAATTTACTTGCTTCTTTCATAATTGCATGCTCACATTTGTCATTCATTATAATTATCTTAACTTAATAGCTGTAGATTCTCAAAATATGACTAAATAATAATACATTTAAAAAAATGTGCCTACAGAATTTAATTTAATGTGTTATATTTTTGTTGGTTTTTATTATCTATGTACAGAAATGACACAATGTTTGGTGTATTGTGTGCAGGTATGAAAGGTCCAACAAGACCAGCTCCAACAGTGCCTGGAATAGGAGTCAATCGGTACTCGCCTGTCACGAATTGGGATAATGACCCCTTCGGGGCTGATTTGTTTGAACCCACACCACACATGCAGAAGAAAAAGCCACCTCCAAGGCCACCACCACCGAAACTCAACCGACAGCCAGATATTCCTGCCAAGCCTTCTCATTTTATAAGGAAGCCTACAGTGCTATCATCTCTTCTATCAAGGAAAACTAAAACAACCGTATCTTCCCAAATTATCACTTATCAGCAAACTGTCCCGGATGTCAATGAGCTAGATACAAATAGAATGTTCCCTAAATGCGAACCAAAAAATGTACAAACTGGTGCTTTGATTGACCTCTCTTCACCGCCAAGTTCTCCCACATTTACTACTAGATCTAGCAGCGATGGACTCAGTGTCGACAGTTTTGGTTCAGATGCAACAACTTCAACAAACCATCACAACAACCACAATGGTAATGCATCACAAGCAGAAAGTGGTTTTGAAGATGACTTCGATCTATTTATGAGTTCCAGAAAGATGACTAAAGAAGATACACTAGATAGTTTTACTACTTCTGATCCGTTTTCACCACAACCAGTGAGCATTAAACCTCCTATTTTCAAGAAACCTGTGATAACTAAAGATCCATTTGGGTCAACTTCTAATGTAAGCAGTCAAGGGCAAGCTCCTTTACTAAAAGGGCCAACAATAATACGAGCAAAGCCAGCACGGCCAAAGCCTCCTGAAAACTCTGCATTACTGAAGACTACCTTCGGAAACAGTTTCCCTGTGTCTTCTATGATCGTGAACACAACATCACCAATCCAGAAAGTCCACAACAGCTTTGGAGATACTTTTGTGAGTACCTAACCTTGATATTCTGTATTTTAAATAAATATTGTAAAGTATATTAATTATTTCTAATTGCAGCAAATTTTTATTATTGTTTGCAATTAAAACTGGCTATCAATTCATCACTTATCAGTCATTATAATATTATCATATCGTCATATCTATTATCTAACACATTGAGCTGTTCAGTTTTATCTATTTCCAGCAATGACTTAACTGTGGGTAATTAAGGTATTTAACATTTGTGCAGTTCTATTTTAATTGGTTGATTCTTTATGATTCGGATTAACATACAATTGAGATTTTTAAACATGAAGTATCTAATTATCATGATATTTAATAAAAAATAGGATAAGTAGTTATAAATACAGTTATAGACTTCTAAAGACAAAACTTTTCGTTTTGGCTTTGCCTTACTCTAGTGAAAATGTGATGATAAATAAAAGAAAGTGCAGGCATGACCTAAGTATTCCGAAAGCCTTATTTCATTTTAGGCTAGGGGTGTTTCTCTTTAATCCCACCGTCACTAAACATCAGGTGAGCTGTGATTGAACACCTAGCCTGTCAAAATATTAAATATATACAATATAAAATACATATAGGTACATATATAAGTGAATCAGCTGGCAACCTATCTAACCTAGCATAGTGTAATATGCCCCTTTGAGGGTTTGCCTAGCACTAGGATATTAAACAAAATACAGGTTCAAAAACTAAAACATGCTAATTTATCCTGGACCACATTTTTAACTATAACATGCACCACAATACTGCCTGGAGAACTACAAAATATTTGGAATGTACTTATGTTTGTGTATCTGACTAGTAGTAATTTTAGTTTGCATAATTATCTACCAAAATGTAAATTTTAAATTAAAATATCTCTATCATATATTAGCAGACGCCTTGCGGTTTCACCCGCGTAGTTCCCGTTTCCTTGGGAGTATAGGGATAAAAAGTAGCCTATGTCACCCGGGGATAGCGTATCTTCCAAACGAAGAAAGAATTTTTGAAATCGGCCCAGTAGTTTCGGAGCCTATTCAATACAAACAATCAAATCTTTCCTCTTTATAATTGTATAGATTCGAGAACATAATTCAATTCTTGATGAATGGCCTTTGCGGAGGTTCTCCACAATTCCGCCAATGTCACGTAGAATGATAGACTGCCACACAAAGAGATTGGACTATGAATCGACTATTATTTTTGTATATGGTACAGTTTACAGAGTTTTGTGTTTTTCCTTTTCTGAAACAAAATAATTAGAACTAACTATAGACAAACACAGGACGAACACAAATATAAACAAACATTCATTATAGATATCACATAAATACAGTTTTATTTTTTATTTTTTAATATGAGAACATAATAAGAGAACGCGAATGCAGCTTATAAAATCTGTCCTATTGCTGTCTTGTCTTTTTTGCTGCATTAATGTGCATAATCGTAGTAGTAGCTATAAACATGATTTGATAATAAATTACTTGCAATCAATATTTACGTCAGTACTAATTTTATGTCATTAGGCGATTATTTATTTAGCAAAATATGTATAACATTATAAATGAATGATTACAAATCTTGACTGCGCAGATTTTATTTAGCTGACCTTTAGTTTATCTTTGTACTAGTTGTCCAGATTATGAAATAGGGCGAATGTTTACATTTTAGGGAAATGCGTAATCAGTTACGTCCACCAGTAATCAGTTATTAGTAAGCGGTGAAATACCAATCTTAACTTGAGTTTACTACAAAAATAATGAATCGACCACAGCATTTTCCAGTTTTCACAGTAGATAGTAGAGTATCTTTATTTTTTATGGTTGACAGACTAGGAGTTTGACCACGGCTCAATTGATGTTAATGGACGGTGTGGTCGAATATGGCAACCTAGCCTGGAATGAAACTGGCGCTCAAGTGTGGTTGCCGGAAGAGATCGTTTCAACTAGAGGTGGTTGCCAGCTAGGCAAGACACGCGTCGTATGCCGAACGATCTCTGGGCAAAGAGGTCGCTAAGCAGTAGTGTGTAAAGATGACTGTGTTCCAATTTGAAGGGCGCTGCAGCTAGCGAAATTACAGGACTGTTGAGACGCAAAGTAATGAGCGCCAAAGCAGTGATGCCCTAGTTTCTTTTGCTACTCAACGTTCTGTGTATCGCTGCAATGGTCATGGACAGGCGTTATCTCTTACCATCTTTTTGTCCACAGTACCTTTGTTAAAAGGAAAATGTTGTGAAATTAATAATATTTCCTAATGCTATCATCCCCATATTATTAGAACCAGTATCATAAAATTGAAATTTCAATTATAACTTCCTCATGCATACAAGGCCTTTCTCATTGTCAATACAATGAGCAGTAATTGGTCACCGCCTATGACGTCCAAATAAGTACCTTTCTGATTCTGTTATGGCCACTGTTAGGATCTATGTATACTCAACAAAATAAAAAAACCGCAGTTTTTAAGCCACTCGCATCATGGCTTTAAATGTCGCCATTTATGAAAATCTGATGTATTGACGTCAGTATCTCATGAAGTTACTAATTACATATACATGTATTTGACGTATTATGTGTGTACATCGTTATCATTGTAATGTATTGTTTGATGGTCTGATCTAAAGACTTGCATACCATTGGGAACCATGTTTAATCCGTGTAATATCTTGATCAAGTGCATTAAATTTTTGGCATAAGGCTATCTCTTTTACGTCTACTCCATACGAATGCAAGTTCCCGTCATAGTAGCCATATCGATAGCCCTGTTGGCTTATAGATAGTAGGTACATCTGCTTTGAGAGCTGAACGGCGTGCATTCAATGCCCACAAACAACATCAACCAACACTAACATTTTATACTAATAATTTACAATAATAATAAGTAGTAAATTACGGTAAAAAAACTCACGAAAATAATAAATTACTATAAATGTCGTAGGACATCACATAGTGCCATCTGACCCCAAACTAAGCAAAGTTTGTACTATAGAAAGCGGATAATAATTAATAGAATAGGTACGATATGGGGCGCGTTCTTCAACTGGCTGGTCTACCATAATTTAGTCTTGATTTAATTCTTCTAAACATCTCTTGTTCCGTTCCTCATCAAGGTTTCCTGCCACATTTTTATCAAGGATGAACATTAAAGTCAGTAATATTTGATAACTTTTACAGGACTCAAAGCCATTTAGTTGGGACGAGCGAGACAGTACGCCTGAACGAGAAAGCTCGCCACCGATGCCCTCCGTTCCGCCGCCGCCACCACCCGCGGTCCTCGACGATCTTCCTGACACCCTGCCTGATCTGGACACCTTGCCGAGGGGTCTAGATGACCTCCGAGGAATGTTAGACGTGGACACGGCTGATGTGTCGCAGTTCAAGGATCTGTCCATCGACGACGAGGAATCCTACGCGATTGCCTTGTTCGACTACTTCACAGACCATCCGGATGACCTCTGCTTTTCGGTGAGTTTATAAAATCATGAACTGTTCAATGTTGTAAGAATTTTGATTTACATTCTAGATGGCTGGGTTACCAGCGCCCTTGCCAATATGACTTTTAGACCATGTATATTTATAGTGGCCTAACTAGCCATAATTTATTGTATATCGAATTACCAGTTACATAGCCAAGCGTACAGGGTTACGCGGAACAGTAGTACTAAGCGAAAGAGGTCACTGTTCTCATTAATATAAACACTAATAAACAGCTTTACTATTTATTATAAGTGTACTTGTAATATATTTTCAGAAAAAGTATATAAGTACTAGCTGTGCCCTGCGGTGATACCCGCTACATGTTTTTGGGATAAAAAGTAGCCTAAGTTTTAATCCAGAGTCTCAGCTACCTCCATACCAAATTTCATCTAAATCCGTTCCATAGTTTTTGCGTGAAAGAGTAACAAACATCCATCCAAACTTTCACATTTATAATATTAGTAGGTATATGTTAGTTAACGCTTCCAATAAGAAATCATTTCGGGGCTGGAAGGTGTTGTATGAAATGTGCAATAATATTAATTTAAGTATTTATGGGGGTCGACCCTAATTATTTTTTATATCAGCTATAATCAGCTGTTCGATTCAAAAACGACATCTCCACTCGCTGTAATGTAAATCTGATTCGCGATATCTGGGTTAAACGTAAAACATATTAAACGTTGATCGTAATGATGCCTTCATATCGGAGGACGTTTACCACTTGTTCGAGTTTCCGGTCTACGTCATCTGTGATTTCTAAGGCAGCGAATCGGTTCGCCAGGTTCTACTGGAACGTTTCGGGTCCAACCACTGTTTGGAGACGGGTTGGACAGAGTGCAGTGCCGTAAATAGCCTTTTCTGCGCCCTATGCCAGCTTCTATAACTGCGCCCATGTTTTTTTAGATATTATAGCTAGAGCAATGCTATGTATAGGCCTACTTTATTTCATTCAGGCTGATAAAATAAAGCACAAGCACTATCTAGAGTGCTTAGTAGGTACTAGTCAGCGAGCTATGGAAAGAGCTATACTTGGCATTTCTCTTGAGGGATCGTATCCGGAACGAAGTAATTCGCCAGAGAACTAAAGTTACAGACAGCTCAGCGTATTAGCAAGCAGAAATGGCAAAGGGCTGAACATATCTGTCGTAGGACCGATAAACGTTTTCTACTGTGGAGAAAAGCAGCAAAGTTCAAGTAAATCAATAAATAAATTAATCAGTCCCATTATGTATATCAATAGACAATAGACAATAGACAACACTTTATTTATGACATAAAACACATTTCAACATAATTTACAATACATACATACAAAAAAATAAACCACCACCACCACTACACCACTACATAGCGCGTATGTACTAGTAGTACTAGTAGTAGTTTAATATTTTCATGTCTAAAACACTAAGGTGACACTAAAATTAATGTTTGTTAATGTTGTTTGAGTGGTTATCAAACCAGTTGGATGGGTGTGTTTATTTATCAGATAAATTATGCAAAAACAAAAACCGATAAAGAAACATAGCATTCCTATCAAAACAATTATAATAACACAGGATCGTCATAAAGACTACGCAAAAGTTACTCTATATGTAGGTATATCACACTAATATTATAAAGGCGAAAGTTTGTGAGCGCGTAAGTTTGTTTGTCTCTTCTACAGGCTCAAACGGCTGGGCCAATTTTAAAAATTCTTTCACCGTTGGAAAGCTACACTATCCGGGTGACATAGGCTACTTTCTATCCCTGTATTCCCACGGGAACGGGAACTACGCGGGTGAAACCGCGAGGCGTCCACTAGTCATTAATACTCTAATATGTCAAGTATACAATTCAATTGTCAAAATAATTATACTTACAAAGTTTAAATATAATTTTACACATTTATGTGTCTGGGTATTAGAAGTGAACTTCTGATAGTCGTATCTTTGCATAATAATAGTTTAAGGTATTAGGTGGAACAAATTACCTGTTTGCCACATAGTTCACCCACATACCGCTCGAAATGACACGCGATATTTCGGATAATATCTATAGGTACTTCATTATAATTTGCAAACGAGTTCTAGAATTTTTTAAACACGCTCGAATATTCACAAGATTCTTCTAGGTTTGCAGAGTTCGTAAATATTTTGTTCATTTTATTTGTTTACATGTATGTCTATGGATAATTGCCAAACATTGGTGGATTATAAATAGACTGTGATCGAAATAGGTGTTCGTTTTCTTTGTTAGACAAGGTGTTATATTTGTTATCATCAAGTTCAAGGTAACTTCTTGTTTTTTTTTATTTATTTTTTTTTTTTATGTTTGACAGGCTAGTTGTTTGACCACAGCTCACCTGATGTTAAGTGAAGGTGTGGTCGAAGATGGTAAAGCACACCTAGCCTGGAATGGAACACCTAGCCTACTTCTTGTTTAGGTATAACATAAACATTTTTATCATGAAAACTGACGTAGTTTTGAAACATACTAATATTAGGATCACCTTGCATTCACCTTAATGTAGCTAAAGAAGTATGTACTCAACTGTACCTACTCATACATAATTTTTTACAACATATTGTGTTTGTATAGAAATCTTAAGACGCTTAAGAATTAAAAAAAAAAGAAGAATTATTATTTCGGTGGTTTACCTTCTCGGCGACTCAGCGAGTCATATCCATACCAGGGTTACCTGGAAGAGATCGTTTTAAGCGACATGGCCGCCAATTGTTGGTCTCCATTTTGGTACTTTAATGTTTTTATTTCCGTTTTGTAATTTTGGCGTGTATAATAAATAAAATAAATGAATAAATATCGTAGGACATTACACACAGCACCATCTAAACTAAGCAAAGCTTGTACCTACTGTGGAATTCAGATAACTGATAGAATACTTAAATACTCTTTTTTTGTAAATTATATACTTATGATGCATACAGAACACCCAGACAGAACAAATATTTGTTTATGTACCACAAAATGTTGGTCTTGGGTGGGTATCGAACCCACCACATGCTCTTAAAACAGATATACTATCTAAAACGAAACGACTTTGTTATGTAGAGAAGGTAACAATTGACAAACATGCATACACGCACACACAAACTTTCGCCTTATTTGTGATATGCTATCATATGTGTGCAACAGCATATACATACATACATATGCTAACAGTAGTGTGTAAACATTACTGTGTTCCGGTTTGAAGGGTACTGCAGCTAGCGAAATTACTGGGCTGTTAAGACTAACCATCGAAAGTCTCAAAGTAATGCGCGCCAAAGCAGCGATGCCCTGGACTTTGTTTTGTTACTCAAAGTTCTGTGTATCGCTGTAATGGTCATGAATAGGCGTTATCTCTTACCATCAGGAGAGCGTCTCGTTCGTCTCATTACTTCTTACATAAAAAAAATAAAATATATATATTATGAACGTTCTTCTGTGCAATGGTCACCAAGTGTAATAGAATAAAACGGAGCAAAACCATAATTAATTTTATAGCCAAACTGGCACGTTTTAATCAGCTCGACTGCCAGTTTGCATAAATATTAATTATGGAGCGCAGCAATTCGTTTATGTAGTTACAAAAATATTGACCAACTTACGTCATGGTTTTTCGTAGGCTTACCGCTTAAGCGTGTGTTAACTCTAAGCTGAGAGTTTACTAAGATTATTTTTATAGCGATGATAGCTCAGTGGTTAGCGCGGTCGGTTCGCAAGCCGAAGGGGTTCAAACCCCAACAATGAGCTTGAGCTGCCGGTGAAGGAAAACATCGCGAGGAAACCATAGCATGGTAGGGTATTTTCTAGTAAGTACTCAGCTGACACCGGGTGGTGGTCAACTTAAAAAACTGCCGCTAAGCATCTAACGGTTATAATTTTTAATGTAATGGTAATGCGATGAACGAAACGCTCTTCTGATGGTAAGAGATAACGTCTGTTCATGACCCTGATTATGGTTTCCAGAACATTGAGTAACAAAACAAAGTCCAGGGCATCACTGCTTTGAGACATTCGATGGTTAGCCTCAATAACCCTGTAATTTCTGATTCTTCTAGAAGACTAGCTAAGGAGATCTACGACCTATGTAATTTGATATTAAATAAGCCTTCGTTTCATTCGGTCAAAACAAAAATATACATGTTACGTTTCCTCTGTTTGTTCGTGATAAAGCACTCGGGTGTTAATTTTTTATCTGTATATCCGTGCGCGTTGAACATTCATGGTCACAGCGGCTGCTCAAGTCGGGAAACTTAAAAATAAAATCATACGGAACTTTTGTGTGTCATGCGATGATAGTACAGACATTTACATTCTCGTTAATTTATTTTTTGTTATGGGACTATATTTTAGAATCGTATGTCTACGAATATGGCCGACTGACAAACGATTTTGTAAGTTGTCCATATACATAGACTAGAATATGTCCATATTCGTAGTGCCCCTGGGGTTTAAATTGACCGACTCATCTAAAGAGTTGGTAAAAGATACACTCGTGATTTTTACCCGGCGACGTAGAGGGATTGCAACGGTCTATGTACCTATGTATAGATCATCTTTTCGCACATATTAATTCAAAATCCAGACAAATTCCATCACACTTACGTTTAGAAGAAAATTAGCTAAGATAGAAATAATGTAGATTAATATGTAAATAACGAAACAAAGAAAATGTATCGTTCAAAAATTCAAGAAAATATTAGAAAATACGATTGCAGCAAAAAATGTAGCACTGACTTACAATAAATTAAACTAAAAATACAATCAAAGAATCTTGGAGTATAATTAAGGAACAAGTAGGTCGAAAGAAAAAACAGAATGCAAAGTCCATTCAGTAAAGAAATATAGGAAGTGTCACGGAACCCCAAAGATGTTGCAAATATATTCGATGTTCTTTTTCTTAATATTTCCTTGTTCAGATGTAATGCATGATCATGCCTGATAGAAAAATTGCTTTCCATATATTCATGAAGGTCAATGACATTTTCTATAGAACAGCTGATTTCATTATCTTGTTTTCAAGAATAGTTCAGTTTCTTTTTATGATAGACAGACAAGATGTTTCAACACAGCTCATCTGCAACATATTGTTGACACCAACTTGTAATACAAAGCTTACAATAAATAATTTTGAATTTAAGGAAAATGCTGCTTCACAATTTTTTTTAAATCACTCATGGATGCGGATATATTAGCTCATCTAAGATACTAATTAACGTGTACAAACAAGTAAACTAGATTAATTGCCCCGCCGACAGCCCCGTTGGCTCATTGGTAGCATATCTGCCTTGAGAGCTGAAGGGGAAATCCACGTGGGTTCGATTCCCACTCAGGGCAAACATTTTGTGAATAAACAAATGTTTGTTCTGTGTCTGGGTGTTCTGTATGTATTATAAGTATGTATTTACAAAAAAAAGTATTTATGTATTCTATCAGTTATCTGACTTCCATCACACAAGCTCTGCTTAGTTTGGGGCCAGATGGCGCTGTGTGTATAGTCCTACGACATTTATTTATTTTATTTATTATTTTGTTTATGACGTGTATGTACCTAGTGATTTTGTCAGGCGGCGGGTATTGTTATACCTACCTACCTTATGTTAAGTTCATTTTAATATTGTCATTGGTGTAATTCGTTAAATATGCGGTGCTAATTGATTGAATAAATAAATAACACAGGTTCATTCCTAGCTTAGGTAACAATGCTTCTCTATGAATGTTATTTTCCGAACACCACTTTTGTATAACTACTGATAGATGATGTATATAATTGCCAAATTAATCACATTTTTTAACTACGTATTATGTATTAAATGAAATTTAAAATAATGTTTGAATTGGAATTCGGAACAAAAATCTAGATCTCTTAATGCAGTAGCTACAATAGGCAATCTGTGTCAGACTACCCAACGTCTTGCATATAATTTCTAGGTCAATAATTCCCCATTTGTTTATTGACTAAAACGGCACAATACGTCAATTAAACAGTAATAAAAAATCAAAGTCTTTATGTCACAATAAAATAACAATAAATGGTAAATATTGTGAATATTTAAATATGTAGATGTATCTCAAAAACGATTGTAAAAGTAAATAGTTGAATAAAGCTATATGTACAATTGTACATGTACAATTGTACATAACATATTGCATCTACACATATGTATTATTTATTTTCGAAAGAATCTATGTTATCGAAACCATCGCTACATTAATTTTTCTGCGCTGCGTTTGCGTTTGCGTTTGCTTATTCAACAAATACAACTCGAAAGGCTTTGAACAAGTCATTAGTTACGAGTATGTTCACGACATTCAGAGAATGCCTGTTACTGCGCACATAAACAATTTGTTCTTGAACACAACATGTAGGTTAGGTACAATTATTATTATAGTGCGCTATAAAAGAATAGAAAAGACTAACCATCGAATGTCTCAAATTAATGAGCGCCAAAGCAGCAACTGAACTGTTTAGTTACCCAAAGTTCTAAGTACTGCTGCCATGATCATGGACAGAGGTTATCTCTTACCATTACGAGTCATTTTCGTTTATCTCTTTATTATTATACTAGCGGACGCCTCGCGTAGTAAAAACTAGCCTATGTCAACCGGAGATAGTGTAGTTTCTCAACGGTGAAAGAATTTTTGAAATCGTTCCAGTAGTTTCGGAGTCTATTCAATATAAACAATCAATCAAATCTTTCCTCTTTGTAATAGTATAGATAAGAAATAAATTCCAAGTTTAGAACCTATTTGGAAGATCGTGTGTGAATCTAACTTTATACGAGTCATGAAAGGAAGCGGTTGTGCAATATCTTAGCTGGACCGTTTACCGAACACGAGGCAACTCTGTAGATATTATGACCCAATTTTAAATGCGCATAAGTCTGACTTCTTAAGTAGGTATGATTAACAGTTCAGCTAAATATCTACTTTATCTCGAAGAGATAAGGACTGTATTTTGGTTATGGAATGGAGCTGTTCCTAAACAGTTACATGCAATGCTGGCTGATTACGATGAGCGGCGCTCCTTAAGATCAAAGACGTTAACACCAAAATAGCTGTAATGCCCATACAACACAAGTAGAAATTGACCTTTAAAATCATGTTCATATTTTGATTTTATTATCGTCATTACCTACGCATTTGTCATCTTTTGTAAAAAATATTTTGGAAGGCGGTGTTTTATTCTTTTTAATTTATTTTTGAATTGTTTAGTGGGACGACTATGCTAATGATGTATTTCGTTTATATACGGGATTTTTTGTATTGATTTTTTTATAGTTTATAAGCTATGGTTGACCACAGCTCATCTGATATTAAGTGACGGTGTGGTCGAAGATGTTAAAGCACACCTAGTCTTGATTGGAACTGGGTCACAAGCTAGGCTTCCGGAACACCGGTAGGTGCTTAGCGGTGGTTTTTCAACTTGAGGGTGATAACTAGCCAGCCGAGTTCTAGAAAATACCCTACCACTACCTACCTTGGTATCCTCACGATGTCTTCCTTCACCTGTTCGAGATTGGTCTTCTCAACAAAGAAGGGTAGAAATATTACAAAGTGTCGATCTACTCAATGATATTATGGATAACTTTGCGCTATAATAATCTTGAAATAATTTCGAATACTCGTGATTGCGTGGCTATTAGTACTCTCATGTGGATATAACTTAGAATTTTTGATGCATGAATGTTAAACGCGATATCTAACAGCACGAAAACGTAAATGGAAACAATTCGGTATGTAAAGAAAAAAAAAATACTTTAGTGATTCCAAAACCATTTCGAAATACATATTACATTCTTGTACATTATTTTTACGTTTAAACCTCTTTAATCTATGAGATGATTTATTTTAATATAATATATAAAATAAACTTGACTTTAAATTGACCGCTGATGATGTCACATAGTAGGGCTACTTTCAGTGCCTAAAGCACTGGCAAATCAAGACCTGTCAATGTCAAGCCAATGGCACCCATAATGACATCTTTCATATAATTATGTACGTGGAGTTGTTTTTTGCTATGATGCAAATATCTGGATTATTTTACTTTAAACGTTGCTCTGACTCTGATATCGCTTTTATGAGGCTATGTATAAGATATGTTTACTTCATGACAATTGTCAAAGTCAAGTGATAAAATACCTAGGTATAAATTAATAACTTTTGGCAAGGGCTTACCTAATTTATGACGTTATCACTATAAAAAGTTTGAAAACGTATAAAAAATCAACTACCGCATAGAAAGCCAAAATATTCAGAGTTTACTATCAGTAAAATATATAAAATAAATACAAAAAAAAACTTGACATACTGAATTATAGAATATAATTATGTATCTGACAGAAAATATAAACTAAAGTGTGTCTTATTTTGTTTGGCTTCACTATGCTAACATGTATACTCTGCATTTACATAAAAATTCAGCCGTAAAATGTCACTAAATTAAAAATTTAAAACGAACGCTTGACTAGCTACCATAGTGTTACGAAAGTTTATGGCATCGATTCGATTGCCAGTATTTAGAACATAACTTCCATCTTACTATAAACTTTTATTGGGTAGTAGATCTCTTTAGAAGGAGGTCGCCTAGGTATCTACTACCGCAGTATTAGATATTCTGCCGCCAAGCAGTGATGGACTTTGTTTTCTTACGAAACGTTTTGGCTATCGCTGCAATGGTCATGGTAAAAAGAAAGAATATTATTTTATGATACTACAACGAATAATTACAGACAACACAAACACACACAAATAAAAAGCTTTAAACTAACATATTTTAAACGTCAGTAAGAGGATTACCGCTGCAGTGACTAGTGCATTAAAAAGAAAAGAGACCAGTGCTCTGCACTTGTGCTGGGGATTATTTCGCAGCGCTGATTTTCAGCCAATTTCTGAAAAAAAATGTCTACCAATGTAGACGCACAGAGTTAAGAAAAAAGAAGTTGTGTACGAACAAAAAAAAATTTATTAAATATGTACAGTTCAACTGATTTTGATGAAATTAGACGTTATCTCTTACTACCAGGAGAGTGTTTCGTCTAATTACTTTTAGATTATAATAACACCGTACAAACATGGACGTATTAAGTTTTAACAAATTGAATAATTTCGCTCAGAAATTAGAATCAGAATTTTAAGCTAGCTCTTTCTATCTGAGACACGATTTTGACCGTCAGTTGTCTTGAATAAAAAAAAAAAAACAGTTGGAACGTTCTTATCTAGTTTCCTTTCATTATGAGGTTAATGGTGTTAAGTTTATAACAAAAGCCTTGCGCAAGAAATAGCGATAAGTTTTAGTCATGGCGGTTACGGTAACTCTTTTATGCAAATTAAAGAAACAAAATTCTTTCGACTTTATTGTAACACTGACCGCGCTCTGCAAGTCTTAAATTTTTACATAATTTACAATAACATTATCCTCTGTATATATTCAAAAATAGCTTTTAACACTTCTGGGCGTGAACACTCGAACAGTGACTGTTATTTGAATTTGAACAGTGTTCCGTATGTACTAGCAAAATGCCCGGGACTTCGTACCCAGTGTGGTAGCGTTGGGTCTTCTGGTTTCAAGTACTTGACTGATTAGGTACCATGCCTAAAAAGTAGAAAGTCTGCTTCCAAGCACTGAACTGTATGTTCTAACAGCCTCACTTGAGTCTGTTCTCGAGGCTAGGTTTGTTTACTGTATTCGGCCACACCGTCTCTTAAAATCAGGCGAGCCAAACGCCTATAGCCTGTCACAAGTAAAAACTAAACATGATGTATTTATTCAATAAACAACGACGTACATACTACATACAATCAGCAAAGTCCACTACCTACGTCAAGGAGGTTGAAAACCAGATGGCAGGTGACGTACCAGGAATTTTTTATCACTATCAGCATGTTTGGGGCGTTAATGTTTTCAGAATTATTTGTTTTTGCGATCTGCGTAATCGACGGACGCCGGCACTGATATATTGTGCGACATATTTACATATACAGTGGAGTTGGAGTTTTGTAGCGATGATAGCTCAGTGGTTAGCGCGGTCGGTTCGCATGCCGAGGGGCGTGGGTTCAAACCCCAACAATGAGCTTGAGCTGCCGGTGAAGGAAAACATCGTGAGGAAACCATAGCATGGTGGTAGGGTACTTTCTTGTACTCGGCTGGGTAGCTACCACCCTCAAGTTGAAAATCTGCCACCAAGCATCTAACGGTGTGTTCCGGCAGCCTTACTTGAGAGCCAGTGCCATTCCAGTCTAGGTGTGCTTTACCATCTTCGACCACACCGTCACTTAACGTCAGGTGAGCTGTGGTCAAACACATAGCCGGTCAAGCATTAAAAAACAAAAAAATGAGTTGAGGAGCCACTGTTCTATTTTTTTTTTAGCAAATTTTATATTGTGAATGAATAAAATAATTCTCTTATATGGCTACGTATATAGTTAAATTGGTTGACCCATCGTAACGATTCGCATCCACTCCACATTATCGGCATGACAGGAACTTGTTATCAAATGGGCACTTCCATCCATTGTCGCGGGCACCATTCGTAAGATTGATGGCTGGCATGATTTTTGTACATTGCTGAAACAATATTTGGAGTCATTGTTATTTTTGAGATTACGTTCAAAAATTTTAAAAAAGAAACCCTTACAGTATTACCACCAGAAGACCTGTAATTGTCTTCTCGTGGTGTATGTCAGCTCAAGCTCATTGTTGAAGTTTGAACCCACGCCTTTCGGCATGCGAGCCGACCGCAACCACTGAGCTATCATCGCTACAAAATTAGACCTAAGTTGCGCCTAATAGAAAATAATGGGAGAATGGCAGCTCTCCCATCTGCTTGCACCGTGAGCCGATGCAAAACGGTCCTATAAAAGTATACTATCTCTTGATCGTTCAAAGTTGTACAAACCATTGCAATGATATCACTAAAATGAAATCACCAAATCAATATTATCATCATCGCCTCTTATTTTCCCTGGCACGCGCTAGGGGCAATATTGACTTTCCTGCGCGGAAACGTGACAAATCTGAATGAATACGTCTCTCTTATTATCATGAGTGGAAATATATCACTTCTATCACGTCCCGCATGCCAAACAGTCTGCTGTACGTAGGTTTCTTAACTATTGACTTCGGTCAGCTATTTGTATCCAGTTTCTGCCGCTTTACACAAGTTATCAGTCCGTCAGTTATCAATCTATCTGCAGTGATTTATAAACTGTTGTTCTGTACATTGCAGAGCTCGGCTACTTCAGTCGATATTGGTACCTACTACAATAATAATATTATATATAAATTTACCATTTGAAAAACCGACTCCAAGACCCTTAGGCCAACTAAACGCACTGCTTTAATGAAACGGCGAGGTTTCGGAGTAAACGAAAATATGATCGATATATACAATTTTTAGATATTTGTTGATTTTTTAACAACCGCTTAATTAATTTCAATAAAAAATTATGATACCATCTTTGAAATATGATCTAGCAAGAAAAAAAAGAATCATCAAAATCGATTTATAATTGATCGGAATGATCGCGTAACATACATACAAAAAAAACATACAGTCGAATTGAGAACCTTCTCCTTTTTGAGTCGGTTAAAAAGCAGACTAGCCCACTGTTTAAGTAATAAATTTGTAACTTTCAACGTTAACAGCTGTCTTCCAGAGAAATTGTCATTGTGGGTAGATAGGTAATAAAAGTCAAAAGTTTTGGTATGTTTTAAAGTTAAAAGGCTGGGTGTGTTTGACCACTCAGCTCACCTAATGTTAAGTGCCAATGTGATAAATATTGTAAACACACCTAGCCTGGAATGGGATTGGCTCTCAGCGGGGGCTGACAGAACATACCACACATACCTACATAGTTTTAAACATTTTTTTAAATTGTGATGTCTAGAAATATTGTTAGCGTAGTAGTGCTCTTGTATCTAGTTACGCTAGGCTATTCGTCTTATTAGCTGGCCGTTAATCAAGCACTAGAATGGTTGAAGGTTTCACTGTAGCAGGTTTGTTATAACAGAAATTTATCAATTTATGTTGGCTCACTGTACTGTTCGTATGGCACGTACGAAGGAACACCTTCGCATAGATAGCATGATCTTTAGGAATTTTGCTTTGGTAGACAAATTATTTTCATAATTGTATTCAGCCTAAAGTGTCCCAATACTGAGCAAAGACCATTCCCTCCATCCAGACCCCGGTATGGCTTTGGTTGATCAGGGATTGTCGTAATAGTTTGGCTTGTCATACTTTTTTTTTCAGTTTATAAATACTGTTGCTTGTAGTACCTACTTTATTTAGTAAACGCATTTATTTGGTCCCTGCGATACAGGTTCTAGTGCAGGGTCCACTAGTATTATTGTAGCCCTAAATTTATCTATCTATACTATTATAAAGAGGAAAGATTTGATATTGAATTGGCACTACTGGAACGATTTCAAAAATTATTTCACCGTTGGGAAGCTACACTATCCTAGGGTGACTTTTTATCCCTGTATTCCCACGGGAACGGGAACTACGCGGATGAAACCGCGAGGCGTCCGCCAGTTGTAAATAAAATTATTATTATTACTTTGGTGGACCTGGTCCACACAGACGACAAGTCGCTTAGATATTGGGCTTTAATCTACAATGACCTTTGCCCAACGGTTAGGCAAATGCGTATAATGAACTTAAATTGTTCACTTAAAAATCTATACTTAAACCAACGTTTCGAACACGTTTTTTATTGGAATTGATCATCAATCTAAACCTGTGTTGGATTGGGTAACATTCAGCAGAGCAAATATTAAGTGGATACGCAAGTGCGTCCGTGTTTGAGGTTTGAGATTTACCTCAAAAATCAACAAACCTTAAACAAAAAGTTAAAAAAACGTCTTACAATGTTCTAAAAAGTAAAAAAACTTATTGCTGCTATAATATCTGTATGTTTTTACGTGGGAATCTCTTGGCGGGTTTCAGATCTTTTTTGTTTTATCTGATTAAATTTTTTATCGAGTCAGTGACTTCAATAACGTTTATATTGTTTACATAGCACATTAATATATTATCAATTACAATAAAAATAAATGCTAAAAACTTATATTTTACTAGATAAAAATGCAAATGAAAATTGCTAAAAGTCGGACAATATCTCTGTTAAGTATCTATTTGTTGCAAGCAAATATGTAGTGTAGTATTTGAATTGTTTATCGTAGTGGAACATTGACAAACACTACAAAGGACCTAATAAATTATGTATGAGCAGATAAGTTGTGAGACCTATTTACAAACTCAAGACGCAGTACCTACCTACTGACACCTATTTAAGATATTTAATCACTGTAATCTGTTTTTTGACTGAAAACATCGTGAGGAAACAATAGCATGGCGGTAGGGTACTTTCTATTAGTCGACTGGCTAGCTACCACCCTCAAGTTGAAAATCTGCCGCCATCAATCAGGTGGTCAATTACTCAACATTATGTACAACCTTTACTATGGGGAAACCGAGAAGAGAAATCAGCTGTTCCATTGAAAAAGTTCGTTGACCCTTGAACAAATGTATGGAACAGTTGATTTAGTTTTCGCGATTTTAGAGTTGTACTCATATTAAAAGTTGTTTCCAATGCTGAGTATAATTAATGTCATCCTTTCGGCTAGTACACGCAAGCCGTATAACTCTGTATATATATTGAATGTCTAGGGACAATAATGTACGCACTAAATACTATACCCAGTATACGACGGTTTTGCCAGCAATATTGACTTAAATTTGGTTTTCCTTTTTCCAGCTAAACACAAGAATCAAGCTGTTAAGGCGAATCGACAAAGAGTGGCTGTATGGCAGCCTCCGAAGCGGCGCTCAGGGCGTATTCCCGTCCAACTACGTAGAAATAAAAGTGCCATTGCCATACGAAAGTCTACCCTCTCCAGTGATCATAGGGACAGCTGTAGCTATATACGACTTCGAGCCGGACCAGCCGGGCGACCTGAGATTCCTGACTGGAGACACCATTTCGGTTCAATACAAGCTGAACGACGAGTGGTACTTCGGCGTGTGTGACGGGAGGAAAGGACAATTCCCTATTAACTACGTGCAAATGAGTTAGTCTCGTGTTGGGTCACGTTTGGAACGCGGTGATGATATATGTATGCTGCTAATGTAAATACGTATTGTGTCAACAGTGTTTGAAATTGAAAATATATGTTTGCAATGTCGCTCGATATAATTCGTGAGTTAAGTCAAGCTTGAAACATTGTGGGGGCTTACTTGTAAAAGTAGCTTAACGTCAATGCTTAAAATGTTCTGGCAAATTCTCGCCGAAAAATGTCACGCGTGGAAAGAAAAAGCTACTTTAAACATATATTAAAATTAAGCAGGAATAGGTGGTAGATCTTTGGAGGTCATCTACGTGGGTACTAGATATTCTGTCGCCAAGCAGTAGTGTGTAAACATAATTATGATTTCGGTAGCAACTGCAAGGATACTGCAGCTAGCGACAGTTACTATTGAGATTATTCTAACGTCTCAAAGTAATGAGCGCTAAAGCAGCGATGCCCTAGACTTTTGTTACCCAAAGTTCTGGGTATCGCTGCAATGTCCACGGACAGTGTCGGATATCTTCATCATCTCGTTCGAAAGGAGCATGTTTAAAATAAAAACAAATCTCTGTTTTGTGTATTCTGTTAATAAACATGAGTGAAATGACACAGATAAGTTCGTGTAGGCTGACTTAGCTGTAATGTCAGAATTAAAAAGCATTCCGAAGGCGTCCGACATGACTTAGTAATATATTGCTCGTATTCACCAGCACCACGTTCCAAGTGGGTTATATTAGAAAAATCTCACTGGTTCGGAATTTTTTAGTAGAAATGAAATTGTGCAAAGACTGTCTCATCGTCCATCTGCTGTTTTATTAGGCTATCTGAGCTATCTGCTATATGAGCTGAGAAATTAAAATTGTTGTTTGGTTTTCTGAATATTTGCCATCAAGGCTCCACGCGGTTAACGTTTCCATTCCTTATCCTAAATTAAATTATTTATCATATACGTATATGAATGGCAGAATGCTGATAGCCTGATAACAAAGAAAAAAAACAGCTGCCTGTAATCATGTGCGATGTTTTACATTTATGAGCGGACTTTAAAAATCTTAGTGTATAACGCTACATTAAACAGTGCAATAATAGTGATGGTTTGAATCTAGAACGTTAAGTCTGATCATCGAATGATAAAAAATGAATTAAAACGAAGTTAACCTTAAATATATATGTATTGTAAGCCATCGATTTTGTACAATTTACAAACTAAATGAATTGCGTATACGCACTTGCCATAATAAAAAATAAGTGCTAAAATAAACTTTCGAATGAAATGGCTTTTTTAACAATGTATTTTATTATTAAAATAGCGATTGAATGACTGAATGTAAATATTAGAGCTTGTATATAACGTCCCTGATGTAGATATAAGTATATATATTATTTAATGTATTGTGTATTTTAGTTTCTACGGTTGTGTAAGTCAATAGGATCTGAATATTAGTATTAATTATTATTTTTTATGTTGTATGTCTGTGGTAGGTATCCATATACTTTGTTGCAAAGTGTGGCTTACTCGATTATGGTCCGTATACTTGATTGTGAACGCTTTTACCATCATAAGTGTTTCATACAGCTATCCTCATGATATCGTTGTTTAGAACGCTGCAAAGTTAATTTCGCTTCCAATGTCTGTGGATTGAGTTTGAACATTTTCGTCGATTTTATCTGCTTGCGTTTGTACTTCTGGAAATAAGGGTTCAATGACTTTGGCGTGTATGAATGTGACATTCAATGTCTCGTGCTATTGTTCCAGATTGCGTGTCATATCGTCTAGTTAGCAGACACGTAGGATACGCGTGCGACGACACAACGCCCTTATACCGAAAATAATATTGGATACTTACAAATATGTTTGTCTCTTTATGGGCTTAATTTTTTCAATCGTTCTAATGCTTTTTCGCACAAGTTATTCAAGTATTTCGTAACTAGATTATGTTTTTGTGTGAAAATTCATGCGTACGATACAAAGATCGAGGCCAAAAGCGTGTTAAAATACACTTGTTATTTATAAAATCGCGCAAGGAATAGCGATTACAAGATAGTGAAGCGTTTTTTTTTAGTAAAAGTGTTATCACTTTAATCTGATAATAAATAATTTATAGTGATATTAAAATGAAATGAAATCATTCACAATAAAAGATAAATCGGAATAGCAATGTAAATAAACTTACTTTCTTATTTTTGTCGGAGACTACTAAAATATATGGCGATTAAATCAAATCAGGCTAGAAAATTGTTTTTTTTTATATTCGTATTATTACACGTATTAAAATCTAAATAATTTTTCTATTTTTTGTCAAGATTTGTACTATTATATACTGATAATAAAAACGTGACTAATTTGTATAAAAAATGCAATACCTACTTACTTTTTAAGGTTCATATATATTGTTACTAAGGTCACCAATACATTGATATGGCTTCTATGACACGTAAAGTAATCAGAAACCTTGCATAATAACGTTATTAACGCTATATGGGTTTCCAACGAGGAATCTCACGTGAGTTAGAGAATCAGGTCCCAGAAGTTAACACACTGTTTAAAGACAAACACCAGTAGTGGACCATATCCTTTTACAGACAAATCTAAAATTGCTGTACTTAAAAAAAATGTTCACGCGTCAAGACTTCGCGAGCTGTCGATAAGTTCACGAACGACGGGAAATGGTCTCCGCCGGGAAGTGTCGAAAGATCGATATCGGAAATTTTATATTTGTTTCTGTTTTCCGCCTGCCTTGACAGCAATTTACCACATTTACGCTGTATTATTTATTGGTAGGATGAATGCAATAAAAAAATCACATAGATGTCAAAAACTTAAAAAAAATAGTCCTTTGCGAGATGGTCTCTATATTGCATTAGCTCTACGCGTAAAATTTATTTCACCCTGAAACTAAAAAAATTTTTTTTATAATTAACTGGCTTTTTGTTAAGGACTATTACAATTTCGAGATGGTAACACTATCAAGTGTAGGACCTAGATATTATTTGAGTTTCAAACAAATTATTATCAGTCCCATGTTTCGTAAGTGTAGTTTGTTTTGTGTCATAATGTTTGTATAGATAATTTTGTGAAGGGACCATAATGTTAAGTGCCTTGAGTATTTAGTTAGTATGTGTATATTATGAATTTATTTATAAATTGAAATAAAGAATCTAATTACAATTAAATTATTTTTTCTTTCGCATTAATATGAGAAAAATTTGTGCTTTATGAAGACTTCAGTAGATACAATATACGTAGATATAGTATAAACCCAATCTAGATTTATATATACATACACATAAATCTCGTGTCATGGTGTTTGTGGTAGCACTCTTCCGAAACGGCTCGACGAATTTTATGTACCTATATTTGGTAGGTATGAGAATAGGTCGTATAGGTAGTGTATTTTATACCGCTAGGTGATTAGGTACATTTTACACCGAAAAAATGTTGCGGGAAACACCACGGGGCGCAGCTAGTATACTACTTATAATAGAAATGGGGTCCCATAGGACATAGGCATGGAACACGAAACCAGATCAAGTCGACCTCAACAAAAATAAAAGATGTTTAATTTCATCACAAATCGTGATATTTTATTTGAACAAAAATAATCTATAAGTTCATAAAATATTTACAATTTCTTAAAATACAACTTAATGTCAACATACCCTGTCCACTTTTCAACCGTTGCGTTCTAAAAACTGTATGAAAACTAAACATTTGGTTGGCAAGACAACAATTCGACCTATTTAAGTATCGTTAACCCTTTTAGAATTGTAATATCGATATGAATTAAAGTTCGGGGCTTACCGCCCCTGAAGTTCTCATTCACAACATGTTGAAAAGAGAAAAGAGGGTGGTCATCAACAGCTGACTATTTTTAATTTGGCGAGCACCAATCTATTGCTGTACAATATTTAAACCAACTACTGTTAAGAAGGGATTAGCAATTGGTCTTTACTTTAAAACTCCTGTTTAATGACGTCAATTAAAACGTTTTGCAATGCGGCGAAATATTATGAGTTTTTAAGTACGTCTGAGGTAAACGATATCGCCACATTAAAAATGTCAATATGTCAGAAGAGGATATCATTTACAACTTTACATAGCTAAGCAAAACCTTTCTAATGCAACCATTTCTAGCACACTTCATGACGAGCCAAGCTAAAAGCTGTAAAGATTAATTTTATTTCTACCTATAGGCGCATGTTATACCTACGTTTATTAATTGAAAACTGTTATTGTGGGTTTTCTTATTTCTTGGATTTCGACTGATTCGAAGTTTTGGCTAACTAGCAGGAGATCAATGGATAAGTATTTTTATTCGATTATCATGTTGTTTAATATCTAAATATGTATTTTGCAATCAAAAATGTGGCATGGCGTTTGGATGTAGCTGACTTTTCGTTTTAATCAGATTACGACAAAACCAAAAGAAAACGTTATATTTAATTTTGGTAAATGAGTAGATAAATCGGATCTTTATTATGGTTTCTGTGAGAAAATGTACTCCAGTACATTTTCCCTCTTTAATGATGTATTACTTAGTTACATTTATTCGTAGTTTTTTTTTTTACTTTTCATTGTATTATTTAGAAAAAATTGGGCTTTGTCAAGTTGAAAATCGTCATCCCACGTTCAAATAAATACCTTCATCCCATAATTATACTAATAATTCGAGAAGATATACGTATAGGTAATTATATTATATAAGTACCTACTACGCGTTCATTAAAATTAATCGACAAATGAATGTAGAGAGACATGCCCAGTGATACCTACTGCGTCAGTAGAATGGAGTAGGTACCTAATTTTCCAGCTTATTTCATGTGAGGTATATTCTAGAAATTTTCAATTTGAGTCTTAAAAGCCTGAATTCTTTATCTTCAATAACTACCTGCTAACAGAGAGTTGGGTGGTGTATCGCGGACTTATGTATGTGATGTAAGATATTTTAGTTTTGAGACTAAGTTCGTATTGGCTCGTAGGCGTCTGACATGGCTTGATGGTTGTTGTTACCTATAGAAAAATAAAACAACCAGTGTCTACAATTTTACAAATTCATCAAATACTCAGTATCTCCCAGAAAGAAATACCACACACGGTCACTCATCCGAATTTTGAGACTGATTTTAAGTTTGTATGTTCTGTCGAAGCAAAAATTTAGCATTAGGTATTGTAAGACTGTTAAAACTATAATACAAACAAATAGTTGCATACCATAGATAAAATTATCACTTGCAACATTGATAATATCGATAAAGTAAGTATTCATTTCGCCAACTCATTCTTCCAGGAGCTAAATGATTTAAAAAAAAATCCCCGATTAAAAGGTACCTATAGAAAAAGGCTAATTTGACAGATTTTCTGATGATTTGAAGAAGTTCTGAAGGATGTAATGTTTTTCCTATTATGTATTACACTGATTTGAATGAGATGAACGTGAAGCTCTCCTGATGATAGGAGATAACGCTTGTTCATGACCCTTACAGCGATATACAGAACTTATGAGTAACAAAACAAAGTCCAGGGCATCGCTGATTCGGCGCTCATTACTTTGACATTTTCGATGGTTTGTCTCAACAGCCCTGTAATTTCGCTAGCTGCAGTATCTTTCCAACCGGAACACGGTAATGTTTACACACTACTGCTGGCGGCAGAACATCTGGTACTGCGGTGGTACCTACCTAGACGACCTCCTGCTAAAATTTACCACCAAGTCACCAAGTTCACGTTTACGAAGTTCCGGGCAATTTAATCTTAATAAATCAGTGATAAGATTGGAAATTACTTATATCAATTTATAACCGTATGTAACATGCGTAATTGCGTATGTGTCATTCGGAAAATCTTATCATCTGTAGATTCTCTCTTTTATGTCTAAATGCTCAATAAGCTATGTTTTAACTAGTAAGTATATTTAGTTCTAACGAGTCTGTGTTTGTGAGACAAATATATTAGCCTACTGAGCGTTTATGCTTAAAAGTATTAGGGCTTTCCTTATTAAACTTGCTTAAAGTCAATCAATAACTATACAAACTCTGTCAACATTTCGTTGTCGTGAAATGAGGTTTTGGTCTGGAAACAGGTCACTTTAAACATAGATTAACTTTCAAGCAATTTATAAGTAGGTATATGTATCTAAATCTGTTACTTAACAATGTAAAGCTTTATCAGAGTTCTCTAAAACTATAGATTGTATAGAGATAGTGGCAATAATAGCTCAGTGGTTAGGGCCGTCGGTTCACACGCAAAAGGGTGTGGGTTAGAATTCCAATAATGAGTTTGCGTTGCCGGTAAAGGTAAGCACAGCATGGTGGTAGGGTACTTTCTAGTACCGGGCTAGCTACCACCCTCAAGTTGAAAATCTGCCGACGTGTTCCGGCAGCCTTGTTGAGAACTATTTCCATTCCAGGGTAGGTGTTACATCTTCGACCACATTATCAGGTAAGCTGTGATAACCCAACAAGGCTGTCAACCATAAAAAAAAATACAGCGAAGAATACCACGCCGTTACTTACAAAAAGCTACCAAACACAGGTACCGATAGAGAAGGTTATGAGAATAGAAGAAGGATAGACTAATAAAAAAATAAGACAGCCCCGTTGGCTCATTGGTAGTATATCTGCCTTGAGAGCTGTAGGGTGTGGGTTCGATTCCCACTCAGGGCAAACATTTTGTGAATAAACAAATGTTTGTTCTGTGTCTGGGTGTTCTGTATGTATTATTAGTATGTATTTCAAAAAAAAGTAGTTATGTATTCTATCAGTTATCTGACTTCCATCACACAAGCTCTGCTTAGCTTGGGGCCAGATGCCGCTGTTTGTATAGTCCTACGATATTTATTAGTTATTTATTATTATTATAAAAAGTTTTTGAATCATGAATTCCGATTTCCACCAGGCTCCCTAGTGAGAAAACCGAGACAGCTACCAACTGCTACTTAGACAACTGTAGCATAATTATGTTTATCACTGGACCATATGCTATAAATTACGTTTTGATTATTGTTTTGGTCGCGACCACGGTTATTGCAACATGGCCGAAACGTCAAGGTAATAACAAAAGTAATTTATATTATTTTGCGAGGAATTAAGTCTCGGTGATGAACATAATTAACTGTTTGTAAAAAAAAAAAAAAAATACAATCCTACCATTTACATCATTTTGTATATTATAATAATGTTTTATAAATATTTGATAACCCACCGCTTCGGCTGTTATGACCCTTTCGGAAGAAATTCCATAAAAGATAGTGAAAGATTGTGTCAAAATGCATTGAGCATTTATATAGAGTGTAGTGTTAGTGATGTATCTATAGTTTTAAAGAACTTTTAGATTGAAGGTTTTAAATGATTGTATTCGCGATAAATGTTGGTAATATTTTATGCACCAGTGACCAAATGCACACGCGTCAGTGATAAACTCCTTATTTATCTTAACGTTTAAACGATTTAATAGCGCCAATTGAAGCAATGCACGCATCATATAATATAATGAACAAAATAAGTACATGTCAAGTCTTCTACTTGATTATTAAAAATCATACTTAAATGATAGATTTAATACACAGACTAAGTTAGTTCCCACTGAAAAAAAACCTCAATTTATTTACAAAAGTAGATTCAGCCTGCTCGATAGGGCAAATTATAAAAAAAAAGAAACTACAGTTTTGGCAGAAACCCGGTACTATCTTGTCGGCGGTTTTTTAAATTATTATTTTCCTAAATTTGCGTTTTCTTGTGTTTATTTATTAAAGTAGTGGTGTGCTGAATCACGTCTACGTGTAATATTATAATTCTTGACATTGAAAAAATACACAAAGTGAGATGTGCAAAAAAATAGTATTTTCGCAACTGATGGGAACAAAAGAAAGAAACAAGATTGGGAGAATACGATCTTTTTTTGTTTCGTTATAAAATTCGAGGTAGCTTGCAACAAAATTTGCAAGGCTAAGGGGTAGGAGACTTTATAATAATATATCTGTACATTAATTGTGCTATCGTGGTAAACGAAGTAAATAATTCAATTCCTCTCTCACTAATAAACCGGCTAGTATGGCTGTCTGGAAACAGGCAAGGTTTTTTTTCGATTTTTGTTATTGTTACAAAATAGTATTCAGTCTGGAACAGTGCGTACAAAATTACTATTGGACATTATAGTTTATTTCTTGAAGCTAATATTTTTGCAGCGGGAACTCAATCTAATACTACTAAAATTTAGAGAAATAACTTCACAAAGACAGCGTAACATAAACTTTAGATAAGAATATCTGAAGTAATGTTTACGAAACAAATATCAAAAGAGAAGTCGAAACAATAGTGTTACAAAATGTAAGTACTGATTTGAATGATGCTTAGCATCACTGATTGCACTTCTAATACATAATAATTATAATACTATCCCGAAAGTATTGTAATTTGCTTCATCCTATGAACATAGCTAGTACAATGAAACCCAAAATATAATTCCCAGCAGTTTTCGCTTCCACACATATAAAGCGGAACTATTTACGAGAGAAACTAAAATAAAAACAAAAATGATATTTGCAGAATCAATAGATTTGTTTGAAGAAAATTGGAGATCTGGCGGGAAGCGGGAACGCAGCAAGCTCGTGTCACCGTATTATATTATTTTTGAAAACTTATTGTGTTGTTTTATTCAGTGCCAAATTACGTGCGAGAGTGTTAAAAGTGATATAATATGGTGAAACATGACTATTAGTGTTGCTTCCAAAACTCCGTCGATGTCAATACAACTTTACTAGGGTCAATATCGAAATACTTGGCAAATGCACAAAATGGGACGCCAAAAACAACGAAGAAAATTCGTATTTTGTTTAGTCGTTGAAACAAGAATCAAGATCACTTAGTTTTTTTTACCTGATCCCGTCAGTGATTTAAGTTAGGAAAGGAAGTTATATTGTATTGCCAAGAAATCAATCAACATATTTTTAACGCGCGAACCCTAGAACTTTTGCTTTCTACAAATTTTATCGTACTGCATAGGTAATAGTTATATAATCTTCTCGGGTTATATGTTGGGTATTATTGTATAGCTTAATCTTATATCTATGATTGAACATCATTAATCATTCTAGTCTATTAAAAAATGAGCCCTATATGTCAACTCATAGAGCAGAATTTCTATGGACAAACGTCGCGTGCTACGTTTAAAACAAATAACATAAATGACGACGCGCGTTTAATTATTGATATGCAAATTCTACTATATGTTTTATGATTTACGGCTCATATTCCAAAGACACGTTTAGAACGACGTGAATCAAGATTTAAGATCAATCGACATTCGACAGCCCTGTTGGTTCATTGGTAGTATGTCTGCTTCGAGAGCTGAAGGGCGTGGGTTCGATTCCCACTCAGGACCAACATTTGTGTGACTAACATCGATGTTTGTTCTGTGTCTGGGTGTACTGTATGTATTATAAGTATGTATTTACAAAAAAAAAAAAGTATTTAAGTATTCTATCAGTTATCTGTCTTCCATAGCACAAGCTCTGCTTAGTTTGGGGTCAGATGGCGCTGTGTGTAATGTCCTGTGATATTTATTTATTTATTTAATCTGAAACTTAGGTAATATATGTACCTTTATTCATTCCGCTATCATGTTACATACATACCTATATACAAATCACGATATACATATTTGCACTATAAGCTTGCGATTTAAAGCATCGAGACACTCAAAGCGAGTCTAGCAATCGTTTTGTCCGATAATGAACCTATTTACATGTTATAGTAAAACTACACGCGCAACCGATCTATAGAGTTGAGTAGAGCACCAGTATTTTTAAACTAACAGCCATTTATTGGAGATTTCTACAGTTGAACTATGACTTTGCTTATGCCATAGACGTCAACTTACATTGGACCATATTATTTTTAATCCACTGCATAAGTTGCCTAAATTATACTGGGTTATAAGGCGTAAGGTGAAAATGGGTTGTTCAACTTATTCTTATGAACAACTTTCACTATGTGCACAACTTTGAAATCTTAGGACACCCCAAGCAACCCTGTATAGAGGCGGCTTTACCTATGGTGCAGGGTGTGCGCCGGCCTCGGTACTTTTAATGAATGCGCCCGTGTTATAACTTAACCCCACGGAAAAGAGCTCCAGTTTGCCAATGTTAAAAAATGGAAACTGTAAAAAAACAAATGACTCTCCATACAAAAAGACCGATCAGCTGATTGAGTTATAGTATGAAAGTCGATTTTTTACATTTATAGCCCCACGTTAACATTTGTAGGTACCTATTCCGTTTTGACCGCGCGCTTACTTAGAGGGCGCTAGGGTAATGATTGCACTGGGGCACTACATGGGCTAGAGATGTCTCTGACCCTGTATAACCGCGAAGCCGCCAGAGGTCGCCATGACGTTTTTCAACAATAAATCACATATGCTCATATTTATAGCCAAAATTAAAATCTTACTGTAAACTTAATTACATTCTTAATTAACACAGATTCATTGGCTCAGCCATGCAAATTAGGTGTTATTCTCGAGATGCAATGACATTATATTTTATCTTAAAATGTATGTTAATATGTTAGGTATTATATACAGTTCGTAGCACTGATTCTCTTTGACCTTAGTCGGGTCTGTATATGGGTATTCTGGGCATGAACTCAATAAGAAGCACATATTCCATCATGGAGGACGAGTCGCAGTGTTGCTTCGTGAGGCGCCAGCGGAGCCCCAGCTTGTTATAAAGGCGGCTGTTCTCCCACTCGAGGAGTTTGTTAAGAGAATGTTGCGTCTGAAATTTATAAAAAAAAAAATATACTTGGTCTCTTCTTAGCACTACTAATATTATAAATGTAAATGTTTGTTACTTCTTTACGCTCAAATGGCTGGACCAATTTCGATGAAATTTGTTATGGAGGTAGCTGACACCCTAGATTAACACTTAAGACTACTTTTTATCCCGAAAAAATGTAGCGGGTAAATCCGCGGCGCGCAGCTAGTTTTAAATATATGAATAGAGATAAGTGGATAAAACATAATTTAACTTTTAATACCCGCGTTTTCCAGGATGAAAGAGTCTATATACACTAATTATAAAGAGGAAAGATTTGACTTTTCGTTTCTATTGAATAGGCTCCGAAACTATTGGACCGATCTGAATAATTCTTTCATCATTAGAATACTACATTATCACTGAGTGACAATCCATAGGCTACATTTATATTGTTAATTGAGTTTTGTTTCCCGTGCGAAGCCGGGACGGCCCGCTAGTGTTAGATAAGAATAAAACTACTTGCATTCCTTTCAAACACTTACTTCTCGTATATATAGTGTTACACAGAACCTACTTTAAGTTACTTACGTCAAAAGTACCATTACGTGTGAAGGTGCACTTTTCTGCTCAATTATAAAATTAACTTTTATTGGAGGTCATATTGGATCTTGGTACTACCGCAATTCAGAATTTTACACAGCTATTACTACATATGTTTTTATTCAATTAATCACATGTTATTTAATATCCTCATCTCGCTCATATACTTCGAAGAACCGTGCCGGGGGCCAATTCACCTATCGCGAGAATTAACAATCTGGTAAACAAATATAATATAAAAGATCTTGTTATTTTTGGAGACTGTCATAGTTCAAGTATAATTTAAATGACATGTGATCATGGCGAGTGTCGATAACAGATTTGTTAAATTAGTTGATTTTTCATATATTAATATTAATTTTTTTTTTGTTTAAAAAGTAATAAGACGAACGAGACACTCTCCTGATGGTAAGAGATAACGTCTGTCCATGACCATTGCAGCGACACACAGAACTTTGAGTGACGAAACAAAGTTCAAGGCGCTGCCGGCGGGACTGCTTTGGCGCTCATTACTCTTTTGATTTGGAATTAATTTAATTATTTAGTCAATTTGAATTTAAGAATCGCATGTTGTGCTTCCTTGAACGCATTTAGCATTAATTAAGTAAATAATTTGGTGTATTCAATGATGTAGTTGCTAATGTGGAGCCTCAAAAAAAAATTACTTTGGAGCTAGCGATGCACCAATAAATGACACTTAAATTAATTAAAAAACTGTACAAATGAAATGACTGCACATAACAATGTTTTCCTGTTACTTAAGTAGCTTCATTTGTCTTCTGACAGATATTTGCTTATGAGCTTGAGCTGCTGCGGAAACCATAGCGTGGTGATAGGGTACTTTCTAGTAGGTACTCGGCTGGCTTACCACACTCAAGTTGAAAATCTGCCGCTAAGTATTTAACAGTGTGTTCCGATAGCCAGTTCCATTCCAGGCTATGTTTATTTACCATTTTCGACCACACCGTCACTTAACATCAGACGAGCTGTGGTCAAATACCTAGATTGTCAACCGTATAAAAAAAATACTTTTGGATTAGAACTGATTATTATATTTCTCATTACACTACACTTATTCAGATTCCTGTATTCAGGCTGAGCATGATCAATTGATAATGTTGTAACATGTATAGCCTCTATTTATCTCTGCTTCCTGAATCCAGGCAAGTTCTACAATTATCAGTTGTAACTTCACTTAGCATATTGTTTGAGATTGAATGATGTTTACTGTTGCAAAATAACAGGGTTAATGAGACTTACCATCATGTGTCAAAATAAAATTAATAAATATTGTAGGACATTACACACAGTGCCATCTGACCCCAAACTAAGCAAAGCTTGTACTATGAAAGTCAAATAACTGACAGAATACTTGAATACTTTTTTTTTGTAAATACCTACTTTATAATAAATTACAGAACACCCAGACACAGAACAAACATTTGTTTATACCACAAAATGTTTGTCCTGTGCGGGAATTGAGCCCACACCCTTCAGCTCTTAAAGCAGATTACCAATGAACCAATGAGAAAGACCTACACTTTGTTTTGTTAAGCAAAGTTCTGGGTATCGCTACAGTCAGCTGTTAATCAGATCATTAGGTCCTGGGCAGGCATCATCTCTTACTAATACTAGAGAGTAGTTTGTTACAGGTATGACAGAAAATATTACCCGTTTACTAAGACAAATGACAGGCCATAGAGAGCATCCCAGTGTACAACAGCAGCACACACAGCCGCAGAACAGCCACTTGACATTGACGGGGAGAGTCTTTTTGAGAACACTGTTGATGCGGCAGACTGTGGCCTGGTATTCTTCGGGCGCTACGCGCGACTGCAGCCCCGATGGAAACTCGCAGTTGAACTTGTTGCTTAGACCAAAACTGAAATGATAGTTGCTTTTATTAGGCTTTTTTTGTAAGGTTCATTTCATAGTAGGTTTCAACATCAGTTTTGTTAAAATATTGGGGCGCACTAACACTTAAATTATAGCATTTATTTAGAATCTGTAATAATTTCTATGCAGAATATATAACATTTTAGATATTTATGACTAATTAAAGAAACAATCATGAGCCGTGATTGTTTTGTTAATTAGTCATAACACAAGAATATTTATGTTCAAAGTAAATTAAAATTAAGTTAAAATCACATAATACTTCCAATGGCATAATTTAACACTGATAGCCTACATTTCAACATCAATTCAGTATTTCGTAGGTGCTGAATATTTCGGTCTAAATAACCATAATTAACAGGCAATTTTTTCACTGGCCTCATTAATAAATGATACAGGCCGGTTTACCACATTTTCTTGAAAAAAAAAAACACAATAATTACATAAATGAGAAAGTATGCTATAAGGCAGTTCATCATGACAACTATTGAGAATATTGAGACAATGAACATGCTACATTTTTTTTTTTATGGTTGACAGTCTAGGTGTTTGACCACTGCTCACCTGATGTCAAGTGAAGGTGTGGTCGAAGATGGTAAAGCACACCTAGCCTGGAATGCAAACTGGCTCTCAAGTGAGGCTGCCGGAACACACCGTTAGATGCCTGGTGGCAGATTTTTCAACTAGAGGGTGGTAGCTAGCCAGCTGAGTACTAAAGTACCCTACCACCATGCTATGGTTTCCTTCACCGGCAGCTCAAGCTCATTTTGGGGTTTGAATCCACACCCTTGGCAGAAATCGGCATGCGGACCTACCGCGCTAACCACTGAGCTATCATCGCTACAAATGAGCCTGACATTTTAGAGTATGATCTGCCAACTTTTCATTGATGTTAAATGTCAAACATGAAACCGGCTACTTTAAATATAGATCAACTTTGAGTTGTGTTATAAGTAAGAAATATAAAGCTTAATTCTATGGGCCCATTTTGGTATACAGATTACTAATGTTACAATGTAAATAGTATAAAATATGATCATAGCACTTATTCTTAATATCATTAGTTATAAGTGGTAATACATTTATTTGAAATAACATTACAAGTATTTATTTACATTTTCCTTATTAGTTTAAAACAAAGAAATCTTACTTTGTTCATTTTAAAATTATCCTTAAACAATGAACAATTCCTTTTTACTATTACAATCTAAATATGTCTTTGTAAGGATATAAATCTACTTGCTTAATTGAGGAATAAACAAGCTCACTGACTGATAAGGAACAATAAATGTAGATTGATAATAATTTTTGTCCAAGCTTAAGACATACCTACTTGTACTTACTAGACCTATTTATCTTTCGTAATAATTACTTTTAAAATTAATATATACACAAACAGTTTTATAACATATTAGGTAGGTAGTTCAGTAAATTAAATTAATAAATATTTGTAATCTCTAGGTCAAAATAGGTAGGCAAATACACATTCGTTTGTGAGAATGGAAGTAAAAGTGAAAATTGGCGTCAGGTCAAAATTAAATCTCAAGAAAATAGTCCTTGAATGTTATTGAGAAATGTAACAAAGAAACTATGGGCACAGTTACTGAACGTCTTTATATGGATGAACCTCTTGAATTTAATGGAGTTCAAGAAGGATTGTGTAGAATAGTAAACAGCTGATACTCATAAAATAGAGAACGTAAATGGAACCTTACACTGTCATATTTCCAGCTCCACGGACCACTATCGGGTCTGGAACTAAAGTCACATGAGTTTCCTCTATGTGCTCCTCCGGATCTTCCGTGTCTGGGTATATAGCATCAAAATCTGCCATTTTAACTAAACCACTAATTATAAACACTATTCTTTGTATTATAAACACATCACAAAGCAGGTGTTTGTTGGATTACATTCGTCGAATGAAATGAAGAACACGAAACAAATGTCAAAAGTGACAATGAAAGTGCTATCTTTTTTATATTGTGGGCGGGCTAAAGGCATTAGAACCACATCGCCTTGACTGTGGCATAGGCAGCCCGTACACGTAGCGCGCGATCCGCGATCAATGATCGCGATCCAGACTGATCGTGTACGAAGCGGATTGACGGACTGATGCTCCGGATCGCATAATATCTAGAAATTTTGAAATCATGATCGCGGATCGCGGATCGCGGATCGTGATCATGATTGAACGTGTACGGCGGCCCATTGACATAGGATCAGAGACATCTATTTTATGGGCACTGTTGTAAAACATTGTTGGATGATTAATTCTCTAGAATTTAGGTAATGACATGAAAAAGTTAATTAATTTTGGAAAGTAAACAAATAGGATCATTTTATTTTTTCACATTGGCGCCAAAAAATAAATAAATTATGCTGCGCTACATGCTCGAAAGTATTGAATGTGTTTGAAAACCGAAGTTAACTAAAATATATCGTATTCTTAGTATAGTACCTATTCTCATCAAAGTGAACAAGTTTCAGAGCACAAGTTTGCTAGTTTCGAGATAAAAATCGTGTCCACATACAAAATTACTTGTTACATTAGCCATACTGTAAAATTTTGGATACAAATAACAAGAAAAAATCCAAGAAGGATTTTTACTCGAATTATTAGCAAAGTATCGTTCTAAAGTTTACTTTGATAGTTAGATTCACACCACGGTTACTACTATACTTCGTTCAAACATTTTTTTGTTCTACATTTATAAAATTGTTTTATGTCACCATCATGTCTTGACGTTCTTTTAAACGTTAAAATCCACGTTCTGTATAATGTACGTTTAAGCCTGCCTTACACAGACACGGCAAGGCCGCAAATTTAGTTGCTACCTCAGCCACTTCAGCTGTTTTTGTTTTGCTTCACTGTTTATTACCGAGGTTGCCACCACAAAACACGTTTCACCAGGCTTGCAATCAAAATAGTAATAAGTCAATGTAGTGTTTGAAAATATTAACTTTTATTAAATCGTTAGGTACCTACATTGATAATTCTGTGAGACAATAGATACCTATTACAGATGTATCTAATAGGTATAACATCAAATAGGAACACAAGTCACATTACAAATTTAATGCACGAAATTATGCTTTTAAGAATTTTATGAATGTACCTACTAGCTGACACCCGCGACTTCTTCCGCGTTTTGGATAACAAACATCCAAACATAGAAACTTTCACATTAATAATATTAGTAGGATAATATAACAAGTAATATGAACTAAAATGGGGCCGCCGGCCACGGTCTTAGTCTGCTGCAAGTTACATTATGTACCATCGCAGGTGCATCAGTGTGTGGAAGGTTTTAAACTTAAATTGAATCCGTTACAAATTCCACAGACACAGGCAGTGAATTTATAACTTTAACTATTATAATCGAATCCGATCAAGCCTTCACTGTATAAGGCGCGACCATTATGTACAATCCAACCAACTTATTTTCACAATGAAGTGCGAGCGCCACTATCATAATTTTGTACAATAAATGAAACAGGTACTCGTTAAATGTACCTAGTTCTCATATTTGACCATTTGCTGAGAAAAAGTGATTGCACTTCATTATTAAACTAGTAGGTACACTTTGATCTCACGTGTAGCACAGCCTAGTCCGTGATAGGCGCGTGCGCAGCTGTGACCCAAAAATGTCTTGCTATCAGTATATTAATGCCTACGCTTGATTGCAGCCTTCCGATGCAACATGTATGAAATAGTTCGCGTGTCATAAAAGGTATTAACTTAGTTAATGGGGGTTTTAATGTAAAAAATCATGAGACTTACGAGACACTCTTCTGATGGTAAGAGATAACGCCTGTCCATGACCATTGCAGCGATATGCATAACTTTGTAATTGGATGACTTAAATATAAATGTGAGAAACAAACATGATAATAATATCACAATTCTCATATATTTTTGTGCAGTTTACGTTGACAATTTTTTGGCAAATTTCGATGCTAGTCCAACAAGGCATGCTTGCCCTTCTTTTGTATTGTCACAGATCAATGATTACCTAATTAAACTATACCTAAGTATTCAAGATATATATTTTCAGTGTATTTCCGCTTAAAAACCGTTTTGGTTACAACCGTGAGGAGGATCGTTTAGACGTTTCCGGTATTCGTACGCAGTGATTCGGCTCTACTTTCTTGATGCGTAGGTACAGCCCATGAATGTAACTCATTGCCGGCTCCTTTGTATCCTTTAAACTACAATTTGGACGTTTAAAAGGCTAGAGTGAATAGATTTCTTCTCGACCAGCGTGCTCCATCCTCGGCTGCACCGTCGCTATTCATCACGTGAGTTGGTAGCCAAACGTAGATCTATTTTATATATATAAAAAAGGTAATTTAAACATTTATTTAACAATTTTTACAAGTCTATCCGAAATATATGAATACTACCTTTGCTGCCAAATATTATACTGCATCTTATCCGTGGAAAGCTGTGACCAAAGGTAAAAAAGTTTGCAGAATATTATATCTAATAGTAGGGGTGGATGGACTTAGGATGTCATTTCGTATGGGGCAATTTTAGGTTAATTTATAGTACCTACGTATCTACCCTTTGCTACAGTAGTGCCTTGATGACGATGTCAAAATTTTGAAACTTGTGAACTAAGGCACTTTAGTCCAACCTAGGCTTGGATCTAGGTTGGTAATTGCACCTTGTTGCACAGTTGGCGTTGCCCTTCTTTCCCTCTATGTATCCATGCTTGGCTAGAAAGCACTTCGGGGCGCATCTTCAGAAAACTAGACTGCACGTCGTTATGAGTAGTGTTTCAAGATCAATCATAAAATAAAATGTCCACATAATTAAAAAAAATTCACACTAGAATTGATTGCTATGTTGTATCAAATTATTTCGCTTGCCATGTCGACCTCGTGCTCTTTAGTTCGAAGAATAAGTATGTATATCTAAATCGTTAGGTATGAGTATATCTAGAGCATAATGCAACCAGTATTGTAAAGGGTATAGGGCTGTGACGTACGATAGGTTTTTCTAATGCATATGTGCGAGCATGCGTATAAAAGCGGTGCGCGCGCAACCCTTGACGTTCACACCAAGCGAGTCCATCGGAGATATCAACGCAAACATGAAGGTACAATGAACATTTTAAAATTAAAAATAAATATTTAGATAAGTATTTCGTTGTCCTTTTTAAAATTTGAGAGCTGATTTCACAGCTGTGATATACGTAACTATTTAAAAAGCTATCATATGAACGTACGTAACCATTTAAAAGTTATCAAATGAACGTACGTACCTAACTATTTAAAAGTTATCGTATGAACGTACGTAACTATTTGAAAGTTATCAAATGAACGTACGTAATTATTTAAAAGTTATCATATGTACGTACATAACTATTTAAAAAGTTGCTATACGTAGGTACCTACCTAGCTATGTTTTTAACAAGTTGGCATAATAATTTAGGTAACTAATTTGTAAACTAAACGTAACTATTCAATAGGTTGCCACATGTATGTATGTACTACATAGGTATGGAACTATTTAAGTAGTCCTCATAGTTTATTTTAAAAAAGTCTTGCCCTTACTATTAACTACTAGAAGAGCTTATCTAATAAAGAGGAGAAATTAGCAAGCAATTTTTAACTTTGCGCCTGTCACAGAGCTGTCTCAAGTCTCTACCAAAATTATTGCTTATTAAAAGTGCTGTGTATAATTCAGTTAAAATGTAATGCTGCATGAAAGAGAAGAATCTGTTTTAATCATGTATTTCATATTATAATTTCGTATAATCTGAAGAATCTATGCATGATTTGTGTAAAACTTTTGTCAACGTTGTATACGATTTGTATTATGTAACGTAACAATACTTTACGTACAGCTTGCTATCCAACTCTGTCAGGTACACAAAAATAATATTCGGAAATTTTCATGTTAGAACTTCCGGACAAATATAGGTCTAATGCTTCAAATTTTAAATTTGTTTTGCAGGTCGTATTCTTAGCTGTCGTGCTGGCGGTGTGCAGGGGGGCCGCGGGTGGCGTGGTACCAGTAGCGGCGCCCTACGGCTACGGCCGCCCTTACGGAGTCGCCGCGCCGCTCCTCGCCCGGCCGGCCCTGGCAGCACCGCTGGTCGCCCATGGTGCAGTGGCAGCCCCTGTCGACGAATACGACCCAAACCCTCAGTATTCTTATGCCTATGACATCCAAGATGCTATTACTGGTCAGTACAGTTTAATTTGAACTTAACTCGAGCACTTAAATTCAAGCCTGTTAAAAGAAACAGATACAAAACATAACGTTATATATCTACTATAAAATAAACTGATCTTGATAACAGTTTTGCTGTCAGGCTATCAGAAATGTAGACAGAACTTGACTTATAACCGTTTGCTAGAAAAAATATGGTGAATGCACTGACTTACAAACATGCCATTGCTGGATTATATAAGATACTGGTGGTAGAACTCCTTAGCAGGAGGCCGTCTTGGTAGGTACCACCGCAGTACCAGATATTCCATCACCAAGCAGTAGTGTGTAAACATTACTGTGTTCCGGTTTGAAGAGTATTGCAGCTAGCAAAATTGCAGGGCTAACTATCGAAAGTCTCAAAGTAATAGTTTCAAAGCATTGATGCCCCCCTGGACTTTGTTTTGCTATCAAAGTTCTGTGTGTTGCTGCAATGGTCATGGAGAGGCGTTACCTCTTTTCACGGGGGAAATGTTCTGTTTGTCTCATTACTAAAAAATATGTGGACAAAAATTATGACGTATAAGAAAACAATAGTTCTATACATTGGTTGAACCACCTATTACACAAGAAAAAGCGAATAACAATTATTAATTAAAAATATTTTTTATTCGGTCACAGGAAAATTCTTTGAATTCTTGTTGCTGCTTTTGGTCCATGCAAAGAAACTCAATTATGATAGATGTAGTTGTATTTTTGGCAATTTGTATACATTTTAGTTTCAATTAAAGTTAGTAGAAGACACTTAGTAATTACGTGGGATACTTTTATGAAGTGCTTTATGAATGGAGACTCTGTGTAATTGACATTGGGAAAACAAAATTGCTTCATTTGTAACATTCGTTCGCCTACTGTAGTAAATCTAGATTTGACTGTGGTATTAAAATTTTGTATGTAACTAGGCCACAAGCTTTATTACAGTAACTACTTATATACTATCATATTAACTTGTACATGCATACAAGACGTCATGTATGTAAATATGAGATTAGTTTGTACTCGTGCAACCAAATATAAAAATTGGTTACTCTTTAAAAATTACATTCAAGAAATATGCAGTTTGTTATGCATGGAAAACGTTCTTTAGAACAAAAAAATTTTTGAAATATTTTCTTACATAAATAAATATTTGAGGGCGTTTCATACAGCGCTATCTAGCCTCAAACTAAGCATACCTTGCAGCCTTGCACCATGAGAAGCCCCTGTACGTACTCTTAGCTTTTTGGTGTCTTATAAGTTTGACGTGTCTGTGTGTGTGTATGTGTGTCATCGTAGCTCCCGAACGGATGACAGATTTTGGTTTTGTTCTTTTTTGTTTGAAAGGAGAATTAGTCGGGAGTGTTCTTAGCTGTGTATGATGAAAATCGATCCAAGGTTGCCGCCGCCACAAAATGTGGGATTACATATTATTTCACAACTCCCTCAATATGGGTATCAAATGAAAGGGCTTGACTATTAGAATACTATACAGCTATACACATGTCAAAGGTTTTATAAATTTTAATTTATACTTGTCTACAATTCTGACACATCTTTCGCTTTGACGTTCATGAGCGTTTTCATAAAATATAGTTTCAGATAAGCTTGTTAATCGATTATTAACATACTCTATCCATAACAGGTGACTCGAAGAACCAGCAAGAGACTCGATCTGGCGACGTAGTCCAGGGCTCCTACTCACTGGTAGAACCCGACGGTACTCGTCGCGTGGTAGAGTACACCGCAGACCCCCACAATGGCTTCAACGCTGTCGTACACAAGGAGCCCGTAGGAGCCGCTGTCGTGAAAGCCGTGTCTCCGATCCACGCCGCACCAGCTTACTACCACTAGTCTCCAACATACGTAGCAGACTTGGTTTTTCTAACGAGTTTCTTCGTACAGCCATACTTTCTTTATTCGCCTTAAACCTCTGCTATACTAAGCTTTTTCAGAGTCCGGTTCTCAGGGTGAGTGAAATAACTTGCGTATTGGCTCTTTTATCTTATAAAACTTCCATGATTCAGTAAGAACCGAGTGAAATAGGCTTTTTAATGTGTAGGTGGATGGTTGAAACTTTTACGTTGATAATTCGTTAAAACAATCAAGTTAAATCTAGTCTTAGTGAAGTCTCAATGCTTGTAGCCTAAAGACGTTTTTAGTCTGTATTGTGCAAAACATTTTGAATACAGTCGGACAAAAAGCGGTATTTGATGAATAGATGAATAGATTTTCAGGCAACTTATTTTAAAAGGACATAAACTTATGCGTAAAGGTTGTTTGAGTATCTTAGACTTATACTTGAGTAATTATTAAAGGTATCAAGTCCGTATGGTGTTACTACTTTTTTAACAGTATTTTCGTGTTGAACTACTGTATCTTTTTGTGATATTCTGGTTCAACACGATAATAAAGCTCGTAAAAAAACACGATAAAATCGCTGATACATAACGATATAATTAGAGCAAATATTGTTTAGTGATCTCGTATCGAAACCAATACAAATGAACGTAGTAGCATCGGTGCCTAACAAAAGTGGACTTAACTATTTATATAGAAAACTGGCTCTAAGCTGCAGCATTTTGAAAGCACTGGACTAGATCCGTCTACAATCGCACGCAGTGACCTGAACCGTATTACGTTAATGTTATTCATGTACGTGTAAAGTATTGTTAGTTAAGTGTTATAGCTGAGGTAATAAATAAGAGGAATTAAAATGATTTGTTTTATTCTGCGCAGCTATTTACCCTGCTAAGCTTGATTTGGATATTTAGCTGTTAATAAGACGTTTAATTTATTTTAAATCAAGTTTCGACAGCCTAGTTGGGAGACCGTCTGGCTTTTAGTTATTGCTGGTACTGGGTTCGAATCCCATAGCACCGCCGTATTTTCTGTTTATGTGCATTTTACCGCTGACTTCAAACGGTGAAGAAAAACATCGTGAGGAAAGATCATTAAAAAAAGTTCTCGAAGGCATGTGAAGTCTGCCGACCCGCACTTGGCTAGCGTGGTGGACTATTACCCTTACCCTTTTCACAATGAAGAGAGACAGCAGTAGGACAGTTTTTAAAAACAGGCTTGATTCGGTATTCGATAATTTATATTAAAGAAATAAGTAAATTCGTATGTTGGGTAAAATTACCCAAATATCAGAGAACATGGTAACTAAAAACCTTTAATAAATAAGTTAAAGAGTAGGTACGTTATTATCTGCAAATTCATACTTAAAGTTTACATTTTATGTAAATTTAATTATGACGTCACTAAAACTATACTGGTAAAGTTTTATCACAATTACACAAAGTAAAATAAACTTTCGGATTTTGGATCTTAAAAATCAGATTTTGATTTAGGTTTTTTTTTGTAAATAGTAAAGCCAGCCGCTTTACTTAGGTACCTAACGTCGAAAGTTGACAGACTTCTTTTACGAGTGGGAAAATAAATAAATTTGTACGGGCACCTTAATACGGCAACTTCCTTTGATTGACGTAATCATAAATACTAATAAGTAATTTATACTGACCTTCTCACATTACAAAGTATTTAATAGAACATAAACCTTATTTATTTTATGAAGTGTCCATAAATGGCCACTGCTCAAAGACTATACATATCACGGCCTTACTATAACGGAACACTGAGGCGGTCCGTATTTAATTAATAATAATTGATTAGTCTATGATTTGGCATTGCACACTATATTTATAGTAAGATCCAGTAATGATTTAATATTAGGTAGACATACACAGGTGAATGTGTGTCAGCCACGCCTGTTATTATCAATCTGCGCTAACGCTGCTTCAATTAAAAATGTAGAATGTTGGTATTAGTTGTCAGGTAGGTTTAGGTTTTCTGGTTTCTCAATTTATTTCTCGAGGCACGAGAATTTTCAACGAGAATTTCTCAAGTTACTTGAGAAATTTTTAATAATTTAATTTTTTTATGTTTAGTTTTATTTAATGTTGTTATTTTCTTTATTACAAATTAGACTGATAGATGTGATCAATTAAATCGAATGGTAAATTTTTAGTTCCCGAAAATTACACTCAACAAATCAACAATAAATTGAACGAACTATACTCGGCTAGTCTAAATAACAAGAGAAGCCCGTACCAGATTTTTTTTATAATATTAGTGGTTATCATTATTTGTCCAGTTTTCAAATGTACAACAGTCTTTAATTAAAAAGTTTCTTTCTCGTCTCGATAAAAAAAAAACTCGAGAATTCTCGCCTCGAGCAGAAACTCTCATACCTAATTCTGATGGTAAGAGATTACGCCTGTTATATAACCATTGTAGTGGTGCCCAGAACAAAACAAACAAACAGAACATAACAAAACAAAGTCCAGGACAACGCTGCTTCGGCACACATTACTTTGAGACATTCAATAGTTAATGTCAACAGCCCTGTAATTTCGTTAGCTGCAATTACCCTTTAAACCGGATTACAGAAATGTTTACACACATCTGCTTGGCGGCAGAATATCTGGCACTGCGGTGGTATCTACCTAGATGATCTTTTACTAAGCTGATCTACTATTTGAGGGTGTTTTAAGAAATGTAATAATACTGAAAGATGGTATTCTAAGCTGACTTTAAAATCGCAAAAGAAATTAACTATATCCGCATTTCTCTCTTTCTTTTTTTACTCTAAATAATAGATGTACTTACCTGTCTGTTTCTCCGCTTATTTCGTCCAAACCACGCAACGGATTTTTATACGGGTTTCATTGGCATTTAGACATTTTTATAAATGAAATGCTTGTGTAGGTATGTATTGCATCTTGATTAAACTTTTTTGCAAGTACCTACAGAAATTCAATATTTCGTGACTTTATGATATTTACTATAAATACTTGCATTTGATCGTGTGAGTTTGACTGCACTAAGTGTCTATAATATCGACGACGTAGGAAAACCTCAAAAGCCAATATAGTTTTAATTTTTTTATAGCAAACACAATACTAAGTTGAAATGTTTTGAACTACAATTATACATTAGCTACTACACTACAATTATACTTACACTGCTATTCTGGTTCAGATTTTTTTATAGGATTTTAGTGTTGTATCTACCTAACTAATGAATATATGTATATCAATATTGCACGTATATAAATAGACTGCTAACATAATATCATTCCTTTTAACGTATCCGTGTAAAAAAGTACACACCTATTCAAAGAATATCTAAAAATGTTCACAGAAGGCAATACGCGAGAGCCGTTGTTTCCTAATCTAGATCAGTGCCAAAATTAGCGGCGACCTGCACCTATCACCGACCGGTTCATGCAAATGTCAATTGTACTTGCATGTAAGCAAGGATTGCAGCTCGAGAGCTATGTATGTGTCGAGGCTAAAACAGCCTTTAAATGAAATAGAGAGTACAAAGTAGTGGAGTCTGGATAATAAATTTTATTTTAGTTGGCAAGGGCAAAAATTATGCATAGGTACGTAATTAATACTATTAGTAAATGACAGCTATGTTGGCTCATTCTTAAGAGCTGTTGGACGCGGGTTCGATTTCCACCCAGGAAAAACATTTTATGGTATCAACAAATGTTTATTATGAGGCTGGGTATTCTTTATGTGTAACTAGCTGCGCCCCGCGGTGTTACCCGCTACATGTTTTCGGGATAAAAGCCTATGTTCTAATCCAAGGTCTCAGCTACCTCCACACCAAATTTCATCCAAATCCGTTCAGTGGGTTTTGCGTCAAAGATTAACAAACATCCCTCCATAAATCCAAAGTTTCACATTTATAATATTAGTGGGATAAGTATTTTTTTTACAAAATAAGTATTTAAATATTCTATGAGTAATGTGACTTCCATCATACAAGCTTTGCTTAGCTTGGGGTCAGATGGCGCTGTGTGTAATGTCCTACGATTTAATCTTTCTTTCTTTCTTTCTTTGGTATAAATGTACTTTAACTACTAAAGTTTTGCGCTTAACAACGAACATCATTCAATTTTTTATGTGTATATAAGTCTAAATAAGTATAATTTGCGTTTGACTATACCCCTAAGTCTTATGTTAAACTGTGATATAGAAAGTTTAGAACAAATTTACGTAGAAGAATCCTGGATTTGAAAACACTCAAATTGTAGGTACATAACCGAAAGAATATAGACGCATGCTGAGAGTTCCACATCCCCACCGTCCGTACGAAAAATGTGGAATCAAAGTATTTTGTGAGGATTCTTCGCCATTTATAGATGACGCTTTAGTCCCATTGTACAGTAGTAAAAATGGGCAGGCGGAATCAATTTGTGCAGTTCCAGGGTACATTCTCCGAAATGTATGCAACAAAAACCGACCTTACGTCTGTACTCAAGGTTTTGCAGCTGAGACGTGACCAGAGTGTCGTTGCCTATTAGCTACCTAGCGAGCTTCTCGATCAAGGTATAAGATTCTAGATATTTATTCCACTCAGTTCAAGATGTTGTAAATGCAAAATAGTATCTGGTACACATTCAGATAAGCACAAATCGGGCACAGCAACGTTAAAAAGAAAGGAGGGAATTATTATAGAAAACAAAATTAATTTTTAACATTATTTATTGTTTTGGGCACGGCGTATGAATTTCTAACTTTAGTGTTATAAACAAAATATTATATTGTGCAATGTGTGTCTTCAAATCCAGAGTAAATCGTTGCATTCCAGATGAGCATGCTCTTTCCTAAAAAGCACTGCTGCTTAACATCAGGGAGTGACCAAACATGATAATCAAATTAAAAAATATTCACAACTAATGATGAAGGTGTTAAAATGTAGTTTGTACACATTTTATAGCATTTTTCTATAATTAACTAAAATTGTGTCAACAGCTGTTCCGTTTCTGAGTATAAGGTGCTGTTTTTCCTTTGAAACACTTTCACATTATAAGAACTAAGTATTTCCTTAAGCTACCTTTAAAGAAAATTACACACAATTTTAAGAAATTGATTTAAATTTATAAGAGTATATTACTATAAATGCAAAATATTAAAAAAAAACAATAATAATGATGTTTATTTTTTGTTACACGGTGCGCGTTGAAGTCTTTCTTATTCTTATTCTTATTCGAAGTGGGGGCGATGAGTCCTGCACTGACGTCCCGCTTGGGGTGTATTGTGCATTTCCCCCTGCCAGCGTCTACCCGAGCCAACCCAGCTCCTTGAAGTACCGGAGCGAGGCTCTGGGCCGCTGGCATAGTAGCTCCAGTGAGATGGGTGGAATATTCAAAGGCATTGATGACGAGAAGCATTCAAGGTGTTGCGGCGACATGGATGATAGCGAAGCAGCTTCATGCAGCCTAGTAGCAATTCTAGTACCTTCTGTGGCTTTGCAGTGCAGAAGCACATGCTCCACAGTTTCATTCTCCTGCAAGCAGCCACGGCATAGCGGACTATCCGTGACTCCCAGTTTAAAAAGATGACTATTCAAGTTACAATGACCGGTTATAAGGCCTACTAAAAGACGAAGGTCATGTCGTTGCAACTTAGTTGAAGTTGAAGTCTTTTTAGGTCACTTTATAGTGGTACTAGCTGGCGCCCCGCAGTGTTACGCGCTGTCCCCACGTGAATAATAAATTTTTTCGGATTAAAAGTAGACTATGTGTTAATTCAGGGTGCCCATGGTCAGGTTCAAGGGTCCATACCGAATTTCATCAAAATTGGTCCAACTGTTTGAGTGTGAAGATGTAACAAACACACTCACAAACTTTCGCCTATATAATCTTAGCGTGATGTGACCGTGTGTGTATGTTGCCCTAAATAAAAACTATTTCATAATGTTTATATTTGCAGCTTAATATAAGCACAAAGTAATATGATTAAACGTGCTATTGTAATGAATACAAATGGTGTGAGAGTTCAAAAACATTATCATCTAATCAATGTCAAGAAGCAAGATTATAACCAATCAATATGCATTAGAATAAAATATTATTTTTTATCCGACAACAAAGGACATCAGCTAACAACGTGTTGTAGCGATTATAGCTCAGTGGTTAGTGCGGTCGGTTTGCACGCCGAAAGGCGTGGGTTCAAACCCCAACAACGAGCTGTTGAGCTGTCGATGAAGGAAAACATCGTGAGGAAACCATAGCATGGTGGTAGGGTACTTTCTAGTACACGATTGGCTACCACACTCACCCTCAAGTTGAAAACTTACCGCCAAGTATTTTTTTTCTCGTCATTTAACATCAGGTCTTCCTAGTCTGTCAACCATAAAAATAAATTTTATTATTTATTTATTAAAACGGTCACATAAAACCAATTATATTAGCTAATTATGATGTGTATAATATACATGACAATAAAACACACATCTTCTGTACTAAATTATGTGGAGTGTCATAAAATATGTCATTTAAAATGAATGTGTTTTTTTCATATCGTTTTTAATCACTTACGCTACTTAATTAACTTTTTTGCGAAGTATAGGTATGGTTGCGTCAGAGAAAGATTTTAACACAAAATCATTATTTATTACGTAGATAAATGTATATCTATTTGTCTAAAAATCTAATCTTAATCTTAGATAAGAAAATAATAATAGTATTAATTTAAGATTATTTATTTTGTTCAATAAATGTTATCTAAAAGTCCGTCAGAGGAAGGGATATGTGGCGAGAATGCTGGCAGCATTGCCACACTGGATGGCAATGCTAGATACCAGCATTCTGGTCACCTGAAGCCTTTTCTAAACGGTTGGCCAGGTGCCGATATAGTTCGAGAGCGGCCGTCCCCCACGGACCTTAATTTTCAACCTCAAACGGCACAAAAAGATACATTATATCCAAATAACTATATTGGTGCCGTTTGAGGTTTTCAGCTTTAGATGCGACAGCACCAGCTTGTACTAATACTTATTACTTGGTTTTGTGATATAACACTTATTGTAGTGAATAGGTACTTTATTACTTGATGAGACACTTGAAAAACGAACATCTTACTTGACAGAGGCGGAATGTATAAAATGCGATGCGAAAAATAAATAAAACATTTATTCATAAATATCATGTGTTGAATGTCTTGATAACAGCTGGTAAATAAATATCGATGAGTGTAAAAGAGAGCTATATTTTTCTGTAAAATTAAGTTTTGCAAGTATTTTAAATGTGTATGCAAGAGTAAACAAGCGCGAAGCATTTTTGTCGATTACATCACCAAAATCGCACTATTTTAGTAATAAATAAATAATAAATAAATAATACATCGATACATCGATACATCGATACATCGATACATCGATACATCGATACATCGATACATCGATACATCGATACATCGATACATCGATACATCGATACATCGATACATCGATACATCGATACATCGATACATCGATACATCGATACATCGATATCCATACATCGATACATCGATACATCCATACATCCATAAATCGATACATCGATACATCGATACATCGATACATCGATACATCGATACATCGATACATCGATACATCGATACATCGATACATCGATACATCGATACATCGATACATCGATACATCGATACATCGATACATCGATACATCGATACATCGATACATCGATACATCGATACATCGATACATCGATACATCGATACATCGATACATCGATACATCGATACATCGATACATCGATACATCGATACATCGATACATCGATACATCGATACATCGATACATCGATACATCGATACATCGATACATCGATACATCGATACATCGATACATCGATACATCGATACATCGATACATCGATATCCATACATCGAAACATCGAAACATCGAAACATCGATACATCGATACATCGATACATCGATATCGATACATCGATACATCGATACATCGATACATCGATACATCGATACATCGATACATCGATACATCGATACATCGATACATCGATACATCGATACATCGATACATCGATACATCGATACATCGATACATCGATACATCGATACATCGATATCGATACATCGAAACATCGATACATCGATACATCGATACATCGATACATCGAAACATCGATACATCGATACATCGATACATCGATACATCGATACATCGATACATCGATACATCGATACATCGATACATCGATACATCGATACATCGATACATCGATACATCGATACATCGATACATCGATACATCGATACATCGATACATCGATACATCGATACATCGATACATCGATACATCGATACATCGATACATCGATACATCGATACATCGATACATCGATACATCGATACATCGATACATCGATACATCGATACATCGATACATCGATACATCGATACATCGATACATCGATACATCGATACATCGATACATCGATACATCGATACATCGATACATCGATACATCGATACATCGATACATCGATACATCGATACATCGATACATCGATACATCGATACATCGATACATCGATACATCGATACATCGATATCCATCGAAACATCGATACATCGAAACATCGAAACATCGATACATCGATACATCGATATATCGATACATCGATATCGATACATCGATACATCGATACATCGAAACATCGATACATCGAAACATCGATACATCGAAACATCGATACATCGATACATCGATACATCGATACATCGATACATCGATACATCGATACATCGATACATCGATACATCGATACATCGATACATCGATACATCGATACATCGATACATCGATACATCGATACATCGATACATCGATACATCGATACATCGATACATCGATACATCGATACATCGATACATCGATACATCGATACATCGAAACATCGAAACATCGATACATCGATACATCGATACATCGATACATCGATACATCGATAAATCGATACAACGATACATCGATACATCGATACATCGATACATCGATACATCGATACATCGATACATCGATATCGATACATCGATACATCGATACATCGATACATCGATACATCGATACATCGATACATCGATACATCGATACATCGATACATCGATACATCGATACATCGATACATCGATACATCGATACATCGATACATCTATACATCGATATCGATACATCGAAACATCGATATCGATACATCGAAACATCGATACATCGATACATCGATACATCGATACATCGATACATCGATACATCGATACATCGATACATCGATACATCGATACATCGATACATCGATACATCGATACATCGATACATCGATACATCGATACATCGATACATCGATACATCGATACATCGATACATCGATACATCGATACATCGATACATCGATACATCGATACATCGATACATCGATACATCGATACATCGATACATCGATACATCGATACATCGATACATCGATACATCGATACATCGATACATCGATACATCGATACATCGATACATCGATACATCGATACATCGATACATCGATACATCGATACATCGATACATCGATACATCGATACATCGATACATCGATACATCGATACATCGATATCCATCGAAACATCGATACATCGAAACATCGAAACATCGATACATCGATACATCGATATATCGATACATCGATATCGATACATCGATACATCGATACATCGAAACATCGATACATCGAAACATCGATACATCGAAACATCGATACATCGATACATCGATACATCGATACATCGATACATCGATACATCGATACATCGATACATCGATACATCGATACATCGATACATCGATACATCGATACATCGATACATCGATACATCGATACATCGATACATCGATACATCGATACATCGATACATCGATACATCGATACATCGATACATCGAAACATCGAAACATCGATACATCGATACATCGATACATCGATACATCGATACATCGATAAATCGATACAACGATACATCGATACATCGATACATCGATACATCGATACATCGATACATCGATACATCGATATCGATACATCGATACATCGATACATCGATACATCGATACATCGATACATCGATACATCGATACATCGATACATCGATACATCGATACATCGATACATCGATACATCGATATCCATACATCGAAACATCGAAACATCGAAACATCGATACATCGATACATCGATACATCGATATCGATACATCGATACATCGATACATCGATACATCGATACATCGATACATCGATACATCGATACATCGATACATCGATACATCGATACATCGATACATCGATACATCGATACATCGATACATCGATACATCGATACATCGAAACATCGATACATCGATACATCGATACATCGATACATCGATACATCGATACATCGATACATCGATACATCGATACATCGATACATCGATACATCGATACATCGATACATCGATACATCGATACATCGATACATCGATACATCGATACATCGATACATCGATACATCGATACATCGATACATCGATACATCGATACATCGATACATCGATACATCGATACATCGATACATCGATACATCGATATCCATCGAAACATCGATACATCGAAACATCGAAACATCGATACATCGATACATCGATATATCGATACATCGATATCGATACATCGATACATCGATACATCGAAACATCGATACATCGAAACATCGATACATCGATACATCGATACATCGATACATCGATACATCGATACATCGATACATCGATACATCGATACATCGATACATCGATACATCGATACATCGATACATCGATACATCGATACATCGATACATCGATACATCGATACATCGATACATCGATACATCGATACATCGATACATCGATACATCGATACATCGATACATCGAAACATCGAAACATCGATACATCGATACATCGATACATCGATACATCGATAAATCGATACAACGATACATCGATACATCGATACATCGATACATCGATACATCGATACATCGATATCGATACATCGATACATCGATACATCGATACATCGATACATCGATACATCGATACATCGATACATCGATACATCGATACATCGATACATCGATACATCGATACATCGATACATCGATACATCGATACATCGATACATCGATACATCTATACATCGATATCGATACATCGAAACATCGAAACATCGATACATCGATACATCGATACATCGATACATCGATACATCGATACATCGATACATCGATACATCGATACATCGATACATCGATACATCGATACATCGATACATCGATACATCGATACATCGATACATCGATACATCGATACATCGATACATCGATACATCGATACATCGATACATCGATACATCGAAACATTGATACATCGATACATCGATACATCGATACATCGATAAATCGATACATCGATACAACGATACATCGATACATCGATACATCGATACATCGATACATCGATACATCGATACATCGATACATCGATACATCGATACATCGATACATCGATATCGATACATCGATATCGATACCTACCTACACGACCTCCTGCTAAGGAAATCTACTACATACCAAGTAAATTTTATATGTATGTTACGCGATAATTCCGCCAATTATGAATCGATTTTGATGATTCTTTTTTTGCTTGGTTGATCCATACTTCAGATATGGTCCCATATATTTTTTATCGAAATCGGTCAAGCAAGTAAAAAAAAATCAACAAAAGTATAAAACAACCTCGCTGTTTCATTGAAGCAGTGCGTTTAGTCGGCCTAAGGGTCATGGAGTCGGTTTTTTTATTTGTAAATTTGTGTATTTCTTTTCTGTAACTGAACATTTTTAATTCCCTATTTTATCAATTGAAAATAGTTAATTTATTATAACACTATGGAACCTAAGAATATGACATACCGTAATAAGCAACTCCAACGATACACCTCAGTTTTTTCCTTTTCACTGACGAATTATATATTATTATTTTGACTGCCCAGTCAGCACGTTTGCTTCATGAGTTGTATGACATGGGTTCGATTCACGCCGAGGGCAAATTTTGATGAGAAGAACATAGATGTTTGTTTTGTTTGGGTGTTTATGTAATATACTTTAGTATGTTCATAATTGATTGATTCATAATAATGATGTCCATAATTATTAAAAAAAAAGAGTTTATTACTTTACCCACGGCTTTACTCGCGTATCCATTTTGGAGAAGTCATTTAAAAAATACTGAATTAAAATAAAATAATAATAAATATTTCTTTTTTAGTAGAATATAGCTTTATGGCATGGGTTTCTTCTTCCGATTTTTTTTTGTGAAAAACATAGATGTTTGTTTTAATGTTTGTTGGCGGCCATATTGGATTAACTTTAAAGTATTCTCCATTCTACTAGTCAATCCCATTCATTTAATTTTGATACCTATATTGAGGTTGTAGTGAAAAAATATGTAATCTGCCATTTTGTTGGCGGCCATATTGGATTTGCTTCTTTTTTATTATAATCTATTCTACTAGTCAAGCCCTTTCATTTGATACCCATATTGATGGTATTATGAAAAAATATGCAATCCGCCATTTTGTTAGCGACCATATTGGATTTGCTTCTTTTAAAGTTTACTCTATTCTACTAGTCAAGCTCTTTTATTTGATACCCATATTATAGGAGTGGTGGAAAAATATGTAATCCTCTAGTTTGATGGCGGCCATATTGGATTTGCTTTTTTTTATTATAATCAATTCTACTAGTCAAGCCCTTTCATTTGATACCCATATTGATGGTATTGTGATAAAATATGTAATCCGCCATTTTGTTAGCGGCCATATTGGATTTGCTTCTTTTAAAGTTTACTCTATTCTACTAGTCAATCCCTTTTATTTGATACCCATATTATAGGAGTTGTGAAAAAATATGTAAACCTCTATTTTGATGGCGGCCATATTGGAATTGCTTTTTCATTTATTTTATTTATTTATGCTCTAATGAAACAGCGAGGTTTCGGAGTAAATGAAAATGTTGTCGACGTATACAATTTTTATATTTATGTTGATTTTTTAAAATTGCTCGACCGATTTCGATAAAATTTATATGAGACCACCTCAGATCTATCAAGCAAAAAAATAATTATCAAAATCGATTCATAATTAGCGGAATTATCGCGTAACAGACAGCCCCGTTGGTTTATTGGTAGTATATCTGCCTTGAGAGCTATAGGGGGTGGGTTCGATTCCCATTCAGGTCAAACATTTTGTGAATAAACAAATGTTTGTTCCGTGTCTGGGTGTTCTGTATGTATATAAGTATGTATTTACAAAAAAAAAGTATTGATGTATTCTATCAGTTATCTGACTTCACACAAGCTCTGCTTAGTTTGGGGCTAGATGGCGCTGTGTGTATAGTCCTACGATATTTATTTAACATACATACATTTTTGTAGCGATGATAGCTCAGTGGTTGACGCGGTCGGTTCGCATGCCGAAGGGCGTGGGTTCAAACCTTACAATGAGCTCGAGCTGCCGGTGAAGGAAAACATCGTGAGGAAACCATAGCGTGGTGGTAGCGTACTCTCTAGTACTCGGCTGGCTAGCTACCACACGAGAGTTGAAAATATTATGTCCCCAAGCATCTAACCATGTGTTCTGGCAGCCTCACTTGAGAGCCAGTTCCATTCCAGGCTAGGTGTGCTTTACCATCTTCGACCACGCCTTCTCTTAACATCAGGTGAGCTGTGGTCAAACATAGCCTAGCATATCAAACCATTACAAAAAATGTTGTCGAATTGAAAACCTCCTCCTTTTAAAATTGACAGCCCTGTATGTATGCTCCAAGGCGTGGGTTCGATTCCCACCCAGGACAAGCATTTTGTGATGTAAACAAATGTTTGTTCTGTATCTGGATGTACTGTATGTATTTACAAAAAAAAGTATTGAAGTATTACCTATCAGTTATCTGACTTCCATAGTACAAGCTTTGCTTAGTTAGGGGTCAGATGGCGCTGTGTGTATTATTTATATTATTTAATTATTTAATATACGCGCAAAAATTTAGGTATTTCCTTCGTTTGCTCAAGCAAAATCATATTTTGATAATTTTTATGTAAAAATTATCTAGAGAAAATGTAATTTTATTGTTATACAAAGCCTGATGACTTTCCGTGCAGTATTTACGCCGTATCGAGGTTTTCTATAGATTGTTTGGGGTTACTTTGGATTTTTTTTCTATCGAGGAAACTAAAAGTAATCGTGTCGTAGCTTACATATAGATTGGATCCTTAAATATCTTAAACATTAACCTCATAAATGATGTTTTAGTAATAACGAAAATACAACGAAACAAACAGTTCCAAATCCAATCGATACCGGCTTAAGTAAATCAACCTTGAAACAGCGCTAAGTGCTCGGAGGTAATGGAGAATTATCCTTCCGAAAGTGACCTTGGTAGACGTTTATATCTAATCTTATAAATGAACTCGCAGATTATTTTTTTTATTAAGTAGTTCATAGATATTTACTATAAGATGAGACAAAAAACTTAGTCTAAAAATCCGTCAGAGGAGGGATATGTGGCCAGAATGCTGGCAGCATTACCACGCCGGATGGCAATGCTTAGCTTTTGAGATAATGATATAAGATGAGATAATTTTATTTTTATTAGTTTACCCGAGATCTTTCCTGAAAAAAAATTACTTAAAAGACGTTTTGCGAAAGTGGCATTGTGCAATTTTAGTGGAAGTCAAATAACTGATACAATACACAAATACTTTTTTTTGTAAATACATAAGTACTTATAATACATGTACAGATCACCCAGGCGCAGAACAAACGTTTGTTTATACCAAAAAAAGTTTGCCCTGGGTGGGAATCGAATCCACGCCCTACAGTTCCATTCCAGGCTAGGTGTGCTTTACCATCTTCGACCACACCTTCACTTAACATCAGGTGAGCTGTGGTCAAACAACTAGCCTGTCAACCATAAAAAAAAAAAAAAAAAAAGCTCTTAAGACAGATATACCAATGAGCCAACAAAGCAGCCTTGCGTTTATAACTTTAATCTTTTGTCTTAATTCTTCATTTTTGACCCTGTCTTTGAGTTCAAGAACGAACAAAGAGCGCTCTGGTGCTCTTTGAAACGTTCATATGTCTTTATTAGTAAACGCAATAAACAAATTATTTATTTGTCAAATTGTTTCGAAAGTAATTTTATTCATTTATTATACAAGCTTCTTTTGTTGAGAAGACTTACTGTGAAGTTGTACTCGTAAACGTAAGCAATATGTTTTTTTTAATAACATCAAAGATACAACTAATATTTTAAGTCATGACAAAATACCATTTAAATGTATAACTACATGTTCAATATAATGATATGTCAATATTTTTTTTATTGTTGACTAGGTTTTTGAGCTTACTTGATGTTAAGTGACGGTGTGGTCGAAGATGGTAACGCACGCCTGGAATGGAATTGGTTTCCAAGTGAGGCAGCCAGAACACACCGTTAGGTGCTTAGCGGGTGATTTTCTACTTGAGGGTGATAGCTAGCCAGCCGAGTACTAGAAAGTACTCTGCCACCATACAGAATATAAACATAGGTATGTCATAATAATACAATTAATATCAATCATAATTTTGTTTATTTATTTATTTAATCTTTTACTTCTAAATAATCGTCGACGTCGAAAAACAAGGCCTCTAGTAGCCAGCTTAATAAACGTTTGTACAATAAATCACAAAACATAATATGTAATCTGCAATTCATAGTGATGCTCACGTCATGTCGTGAAGATACTCGTTTACTATGAAGCAATACCGTAGTATGTCTGTAGCATCTTTAGGTCGCCATTCATACAATGTGAAGATGATGAATGAATGATTATCTATGACCGAGTCATTGGCATTGGCCTTTATTGATTTTTTTTTTTTTCGTTAATTTGCCCTTTCGGGCAGGCTAAAGCTATAAAGCCATACTGCCTCGTCTTCAGTGTTATTTCTGCTGTATCTTAACTATGGTTATCGTCAAAGTCGTCTTAGTCAAGTCCAGTTCGTGTCAGTTCGTGCCAGTCATGCTTTAGTAAAGTAGTGGCAACTTTACTATAAAGCTTCGATGGAGTTTTGGAAGCAACACGAAAACTCATGTTTCATCACATTATATCATTTTCCCACACTCGCGCTTGTAATTCGGCACTTTATGAATAAAACACCACCATTTTTATGCATAAACACTCGACAAAACACAAGTTTTGGAAAAAAATACAACGAAGCGACACGACTCTTCCCGCGTTCCCGCCAAAACTCCTTCTGACTTTTATTGAAATTAACAACACGCTGTGGTATAGATGATGTTGTCGTTAGGGTTACCATATAACATGCATTTTAGTATTTATTTACCAACTTTTTTTCTTGGTTACACGCTGACAGCAAAACAAAACAAACATTCTTACTAAAAAGCATAAACTCTTTGGTGACTTAAGGCCACATACACCATACATTTTTCACACAATCTTTGGTATTTATAATATTTTAGTGTGATTAGCGTTCCGCACCGGCTTGTAAGACATATATTAGAAAAAACAATAATGAAAGCTGGGCTAATTTAGAGCTTGCCTGAAAATTTCATCATAATATGTTGCACCATTTGGGAGTCCATAGAGCACATACATAATCGCATCTATTTTTATATGTTTAGTAAGTCAGATTGCTTAAAATCCGGACAAATTCTAACGGTTGGCAACCCTTATTGCAATTGTTTCGTATTAATATAATGAAGTAATTGAATGTGTTTTAAAGCGATTGTAAGGTAATTTTAGCAATAGCTTATCAGGAATAAATTAATTGGATTTTATTACGTGTTTTGAAATGATGTGAAATAAAACAGCCTTAATTATGTGTCCTGAAATAGTCATTTTGTATTGATTACATAGTCTGTTTGGTAGCCATGATAGCTTAGTGATTAGTGCATTCAGACCGCATGCCGAGGTGCGTGTGATCATATCTCAACAATGTGCTTAAGCTGCCGGTAAAGGTTTTTTTATGTAAGAAACGAATGAGACGAGACGAATGATCATCTCCAGATGGTATGAGATAACGCATGCCCATGACTATTACAGTGATTTGTCGTTACATAAATGTTTGTTCTGGTGGGAATCAAACTCACGCCCTACAACTCTTGAAGCAGATATTATATCAAATTAGCTAACACGGCAGTTAAAGTTTAAAACTATTGAAAGTACATAATTAATTTTATGTTTTTACAAAGTAGTAAAATAAGTACGGAAAAATTATGTTAAATCCGCGATTAACAATTTCCGCTCTTGACAAACAAAAAGAGCAATAAAAGTTCAATGGCTAAGCAGCTTAATCCATTATGTGAACAATTAGGCAACAAAGCTGTGCAAGCGAGGTGAAGCAAACCTTTCTGGTACAGCCGGGTGCAGTTCCTATACAACACACTCTACAAATACAGTGTTTTTTTTAATTTAAAAAGTAATGAGACGAACGAGACGCTCTCCAGATGGTAAGAGATAACGCCTGCCCATGACCACTGCAGCGATACACAGAACTTTGAGTAACAAAACAAAGTCCAGGCATCGCTGCTTTGACGCTCATTACTTTAGAGACTTTCGATGGTTAGTCTCAACAGCCAAGTAATTTCGCTAGCTGCAGTACCCTTCAAACCGGAACACAGTAATGTCTACACACTACTACTTAGCGGCAGAATAACTAGATTTAAATGTACTTCATACTATATAAATGTTAGTTATACTAGAGGTCATCCGATCGCTCATTTCGTTCAGCTCAACTGCAGATCAGTGGATACACATTATTGACAAATAAAATAAAATAAAATGAACTAGCTTTAATCGTATGAATAAGCCAAATAGTAGCTGGGTCATACACAAAACGAGACTAAAATTTGGAGAAAAAAACATTGTCGATATCTTTACAAAATTAGTCTAGGCAATAATAATAACATTAAAATTAGATCGTTTTTAAGATTTGGCTGAAATATTGAATGTTTCAATATTTTATAGCTCTATGTGATTATTTTTAATTACCTCAATTTTATGTTTTTATGAGTACATTATTTATGTCTATATCTTAGTTTTTAAAGGTGCCTTTAGCCTGCAAAACGACTTATTAGTAAAACTTGTAACTTACGCTTATAACTAACTGAGTTTAATTCAATATCAATAAAGAAACGTAAAAATCAATCAATGATTCCATCTCCGCTTAGTACTTACACGTCAAGCTTAAAACCATGTAGAGTTACTAATACCGTCCCGCTTACAAACAATACATTTTTGTATGTATTATATTTTGTAACACAAAAATTTTTTCAAAAAAAAATCGATGCTTTTCCTTGTTAATTTTTTTTTATATTTTAGGTCTAGCTGCTAGAACCACTGATGTAGACAATTTGTTTTAATATACTACACTAATTAATTAAAAATTTAAAATTATTAGTTACTTTTGATTAATTTGCAAGAATTACGTAGTACGTAAACGATACCCAAATGTATGAAAAATGAATACGTTTTTCTATTGTTGTACGTAAATCTCATAAATTGAAATACCCGCTCAGTTCGGTTTTTTAACTGTATAAAGGCCACAAAACAATAAAAATTACTTTTGCTTTTATAACATTAGTGTGAATTATGTTAATATTTCAATTAAATCCATTACCTACCTATCTTTGGCAAGACTTAAAACTTTTAGCTAAGATCAATTTTTCTATCCTTGCGATACCACGTGCATACCAGCAAGACACAAAGGAACGTTCTAGTGAATGCACGTTCTCTCTATAAATACAGGGCGCGTGCAGTGCACTCGCTGTTTTCCACAATCCCATTGTTGTGTGCTGACGACATGTTTAGGGTAAATATATTTGATTATCTTTATTTCACTAATATTATTTAAGACTAAATTTTGTGAGTGTATATTTGTATAAGTGTGTTTGTACGTTTTTTACTTCTTCCGCTCAAACGGCTAATTTTGATAAAATTTTGTATGGATGTATCTGACATCTTATATTACATACGCTTTAATCCCGAAAAATTGTAGCGATTTGAACTGTAGGATTCCTGCCCAACATTCACAGGGTGATACCAATTGACTGCTAATAACTTTCTGCTGAAAAACTATCTCTGTAACATACATCGCGTATTCCATTGATAAAAAGTAGCCAATGTGTTCATCCAGAATATAAGTGAAAATATTCGGTTTTTTACCAAGTTTTGATCTACCTAGCTTCAAGGAAAAGAGAATAGGGTCCTTGAAGGTAGGCAACGCACTGACAATGCCCCGGGTATCGTAGGTGTCCATAGGCGACGGTAACCACTTACCTACTATCAGGTGGCCCGAAGATAGTTTGCCACTTTTTCACATAAAAAAAATACTATCGGTATTTCAAATTTCATCCAAATTCCTTACAGCGAACAAACAGCCTAATTTTTGTATTTATAATATTAGATTGTTTAAAAAAATTCAAGCTTATAAAGTATGGAAAGGTTTTTTGTATCTTCTCTCGTCGAAATATTGGTACTTAAATTTTGCAATCTTCTTCAAATCCTTAAATTGTATCTGCTGAAATCTGCAAGCTGATCAATCGAGATAAAAGTCTAATTATTCGTTTTACCCGAATTTACTACTGGATTTATATCTAACATATTTGTTTATGATATAAGGATATTATTAAAACTGTATAGCATACGTAACGTAATGTCAAGTGTTCATGCCTTTTCTGGCCTAACAATTGCTGTTTTATAATCAACAATAACAATCAAAGAAGAATAGATTTCGAGTAGGTACTTGGTAGGTATTTATAATCTATGTCGTGTGTCACTCAATATTACATAGCTTCCTTTCAATTGTCGGAGTTTTACCAATCTATTTATTGCATTGAATCCGTTCTATCCTGATCAAGATTTTATCTATAAGGTCATTACAAACGTAGAAACACTGAGTGTATTTTAGTGTATAATTGTTTTTGCAAAATGATTAATAACATTACTTATCTAACGTTATGATTATGATATGACTGACCTTTTAGTTTTTTTAGTATTAGCTCTGATTCGTGAAATGTAGGACGTGGGTTCGATTCCCACCTTGGCCATTTTTTATGTGACGTATGTATAACTAATATTATAAAAAGGAAAGATTTGTATTTTTATATGTTGGTAACGAATAAACTCAAAAACTACTGGACCTAATTCGAAAATTCTTTCACCATTAGAATGCTGTATTCTCCCTGAATAGCATACACTGTATTAATTACAAGAATTTCATTAAAAAATAAATGTCTACCCGTGCGAAGCCGGGATAAGCCGCTAGTATATTACATACATGTGTGTTCTGTATCATTTCAGACGTCATTACTTCTTTGCTCCATCCCAGCAGTGCTCGGCATCGTAGTGACAGATCCACCGCCTTCCGAGACTGATTATAAGTACGCCTACAGCATCGAGGACCCATCAACTGGTGACAGCAAGAGCCAACACGAGGTCCGCAGAGGGAACGTAGTAACTGGCGCGTACTCAGTAGTTGGCCCTGACGGTACAAAGCGGATCGTCGAATACACTGCTGATGCTAAACATGGGTTTAACGCCGTCCTCCGAGAAGAGCCAGCTGGAATTCAAGAACATCCAAAATACGTCAGTCAACCCATACGAGCATCTCCGAAATATACGAACAGAAATTTACAAAAGCCAGCCTACATAGAGCAGAAGTTACCTATACCGTATTATAAAAATAATCATGACATTATTCTATTCACTCCGGAAAACGAAATAAAATCTGATAGGATCGTATTTCAACACGGAAAGCATTTCCAACCTGCTTCTGCGAGTATTAAATGATAAATTATTCCTATTTTTTATAGTAGCTGAAAAAATATAAAAAAACAAATGAAAATCGCTAGTGCACATCGAATTGTGTACACAAATAAAAATGTGATATTATTTAGATAAGAAAAAAAAGCTTTTTTTATGGTTAACATGCTATGTGTTTGACCACAGCTAACGAAGTGACGATGTGGTCAAAGATGGTAAACACACCTAGCCCGGAAGAAACACACCGTTAGTTGCTTGCTTACAGGTTTTCAACTTGGTAGCTTACCAGTTGAGTACTATAAAGTACCCTACCACCACGACAGCCCTGACAACCTTTGACAGCTCTATTGGTTCATTGGTAGTATGTCTGCTCCGAGATCTGAAGGGCGTGGGTGCGATTTCCACCCAGGATAAACATTTTGCGGTAGAAACAAATGTATGTTCCGTGTCTAGGGGAACTGTATTAATTTAAGCATGTATTTATAATTAAAAAAAAGTATTTAAGTAATCTATCAGTTGTCTGACATCCATAGTACAAGCTTTGCTTAGTTTGGGGTCAGATGGCGCTGTGTGTAATGTTCTACGATATTTACCACGATATAGTCGTTTCACCCAGATTACATAAAATGTAATTCTTTAGTCTTAATAAATGTTGAAATGTGTGGGAGATAGATCAACGCTAACCAATAAATATTATTTAGGAAGTGATTAATTAATTTCCGTGATTTTTACTATTTTACGACTATAAATAAATTGTAACGTAGGTACACTGGGAGTGAGCCGGCAGTTAAAATAAACACAAATTATTTTGATGTGAATTGCGTAATGTAAATGGAGTTCCGGGGAGTTGATTATCTTGACCAAGGTTACGATAATTGGGCCGATGAGTAAGTCTGTTTGACCTAGAAAAATTTACTTACTGTGCTCAGTTTTAATAAAACCAGTTTAACAAGAGCCACCTTTCCACAAGGGATCTTTCCCTTGACTATGACGAAACCGATGCCTTACTAATAAAATAAAATAATAAAATGAGTGCACATATATATCTATATCTATCTATTCTATTATAAAGAGGAAAGATTTGATTGTCTGTTTGTTTGTATTAATAGGCTCTGAAACTACTGGACCGATTTCAAAAATTCTTTCACTGTTGGGAAGCTACACTACACTTTTTCTGATCGGCTACTTTTTATCCCTGTATTCCTACGGGAACGGGAACTACGCGGGTGAAACCGCTAGGCTATAATAAACAATAACAATAACTTATCACTAGCTGCACCCTGCTGGTGTTACCCTGGTCTTACCTGCTACATGTTTTCGAGATAGATCAACTCAAGATTTGGGTGTAATATTTAATGAAGATAGTTTATATATCGGACTAACACAGCTGTTTTTTCATCCTAAACATAAACAATTCCCGTAAGATATTGGGTGAATCCATGAGGTTTTATTACATAAGATATTACAGATATGTCAGAGAAATTTCGTTGATCATCTGAAAAAATAGGTCCCAGAATCCTCGTTGGGTAGTTAAGTAAATATAAAACAAACTTTTACATTAGTGGACGCGTTTATAAGTTAGTTTAGAGAGGTGCTACTGGACAAAGCTCGAACCAATAGCCGCAGCCGCAGCGCTTTGGCTCATTCATGTGGAGCCACATAAACTCGAGATGATTATCCATTGGGCTGCAGAGACAACACATCAGACGAGAGCAGTTCGAGCTTGGAATGAGGTTGGGACGCTCGCGTGTGCCCGGACCTGGGGACAATTACGTACATTTAATACTGTCCTAGACGCGACTGAGATAAAGCCTGCGGCAGCTTTTATTGCCATTTAAGTTAGGCAATCACGAATAAGCTACGAGCTGCATGTCATGCGTAGTGTAGGGTACGCAATAAGTTTTGCATTTTTCTTTAGTGATCCTGTAACTTAAATAAGATAAGATAATGTAGCGATAACAGCTCAATGGTTAGCGCGGTTTCGAAGCCCAACAATGAGCTTGAGCAGCTGGTGAAGAAAAACATCGTGAGGAAACCATAGCGTGGTGGTAAGGTACTTTCTAGTACTCAGCTGGCTTGCTACCACTGTCGTGTTGAAAATCTGCCACCAAGCACCTAACGGTGTGTTCCGGCAGTCTCACTTGAGAGCCAATTCCATGCCAGGCTAGGTCGTTTTACCATCTTTGATCACACCGTCACTTAACATCAGGTGAGCTGTGGTCAAACACCTAGCCTGTCAAATATAAAAAAAATAAGCTAACAGTAAGAGCTCACGGTATGGCCTCAGGTAAAATAGCGATTGAGTTTACTGAAACTGCCGCGTTTTGTGTTGGCAAGCGCGGGAATTTACAGTGAAGCTTGTTCCTGTAGACTCGAACGTGTATTTATATAAGCGAAAAAAACTTTTGCATCATAAGCTGAGAGCGAATGCGAGAAAGAATTTACTATGGAAACTGACATGGTTTTAACACATTTTTGTTTAACTTATTCGGGATTCGTATGTACATTCTGACTGAAGTTTCGGCCAAATCCGGAGACCGCGGGTGCGTTGTGATCTCCTTGAAGAAGGCTACTAAATTTGTATAAGTATTATAAAATAATATGATGGTAGAGACACTCTCCTGACGGTAAGAGATTACGGTTATCCAAGGCTTTTATAACGGTACCCAACACTTTGTGTAAAAAACAAGTTCAGGGTATCGGTGCTTTGGCGTTAATTACTTTAATTATCCATGATAAGACTCAATAGCATGTAGATTTTGATTCTGAAACAAAGTTTATACACAATAGTTTTTCAGTGGCTTAATATATTGCCTGCAGTGACTTTTAAACCAAAACACGGTAATGTTTACACACTACTGCTACAAAATATCTATACTACTATGGTACCTAACAAGCCTACCTCCTGCTAAGGAGATCTACTTCCTTGCAAAATTCTTTTGAGATAGTTTACCTTTCTTAATGGCTAATACGCGGAACGGATCGCAGTCACCAGCTAGGTGAGCGAGTAGCTCGCGTTTTTCTATTCCAGTAACTAGATCCAGTGGGTCATGCATGGAGCCATAAACTCGGACTCCAACTCGCGACAGTCGAGTCATTGAGCGCAATGCTTGCATCCTAACTAGAACACAGAAACAATAAAGTCAGTTAAAATAAGCTGAGTTGCTAAGTTAAGAGGCGCATACATTACGTCATATGAATTTTTGTCCCGTCCTTTTACAAGTGGTATCATTGGGGTCCTATGAAACCAAAGTACGCGACTTCATACCAGGGGAGGGGGTCTTCATACCCCAGGTCACGTATCTTATAAACTTATCAAATTAAAATAGACGTTCACACATGACGCCATGCCATTATGGGCTAGCCCTCCTCTTTCACACTTTATTCGTTTTATTTTGTGATCGCGTAACTTTAATGGCAATAAGACCTCACTATACAGGCTCAGTCCAAGACAAAACAAAACAAAATTCATATTAAGCCACTTGACGCATTAGATGGAAAGAATGAAAAACAAGTAACAAGTTTCCTGTTATCTACAAGAAGAGCAGAGTTGTTTGTTGATAAGTAATAATTTATTTACTTAATTAAATACTGAAGAATTAAAATAAATATATTTCCTTGGTTTGTTTCTCGATCTTGTCATTAAAAGTCATTACTGTCACCTACTGTCAAACAATAAATAGTTTTATTAGGTAGCTGCGGTAATAAATATATATACAAAATAAGGCTCACAAAAATAAGAGAGGAGGCACAAGCAGTTGATCCTCTAAGCCAGGTATGTATACCCAAACTATTTTGAGCAAGAGTTACTTTTCCAAAATGAACTGCTACCTTAGACCCTCATAGCCAAATTACTTTAAAACACCTATCTCTAGTTTCTTTCCTGTTAATACAAAATACTTAACAATTTAATAACTTTGCGCTTGGTTAAGTGAGTATATTATTAAAATATACTAGCTGCGCCCCTCGGTGTTACCCACTACATGTTTTCGGGATAAAAAGTAGCCTACGTGTTAATCCAGGGTCTCAGCTATCTCTATACCAAATTTCATCCATTCAGAATCCGTTCAGGAGTTTTTGCGTGAAAGAGTACTATCGAAATACTTTACCACTGGAGGTTTTAATCATTTATTCATATCAATTAACTAGATACTCAAAGACTGGAGTTCTTTCTATATAGTAGGTACAGATTTCATCTGCCGTGTTCTATAGCTTTGTGCTTTTTAATAGTAAAAAGTAATGAGATGAACGAAATTCTCTGATATGCTGACTAGAAGTTTGATACTTTTCTCAGTTCCAAAGTAATACAGACCTAAATGATATTAATTTCAAGTTGAAATTAAGCTCACGTGTGCCTCAGAAAAGGGGGCTTGACAGACAGACAGACAACGCAGTGATCCTATAATCTTTTTTTCCTTTTAAGGTGCGGAATCGACACCGACCGACCGGCTTCCGTCGATATATCTGTGTAAACATTTCTATGTAAATCCTCGTTACTTTGTCGTTGTTTATAATTCACAAGTGGCCTAGTTTATATAATTGATTAAACAAGCACAAACAAAAAAATAATATTACATCAGCGAAAATAATGAGACTTCGCAAGGACGCGCACTCCCAAAAAGTCGTCCACATTATAATGCAAGTGATCTTTGTGCCTGAGATCAATCATAGCCTACTTGCTCTTATTACCATATTATACGAACCATTTAGGAAGACTTGTTGCTCTTGAACGTGAGATTGAATGATGCAACTTTGGGATTCGACCGGTTCATGCGAGCGCGATCATACAAACGCGCTCCGTACTTGAATGCAATGCTCGGGGCATGATAGAGACGTATAAAAACTCCGGCAGACGTGATTACAGCACATTCAATTTGAGGTCTCCTCGAAGTTTAGTCACTGTCATTATTCCAACAATGGCTTTTAAGGTAGGAGTCTCTTCTATATAAGTAATATATTTATTGACCTTAGATTATTTACACAGCAGAAAATCTGCCAAAAGTTTTTAAGACATCCCCCTTCTAAAGTTTTCGATGTTTTCAATTATTTGTGGTGTCATTAAGTGCTTAGCGAGCACATTATTTGTTTTGCATGGTAATAAGAAAATCTTGAAAGAAAAAAATATGAAAATTTTGAAAGTTTCAATGAGCTTGAACTTATTTGATGATAATTTCGTGTCGTTTAGTGATATTCAGAGCTTTTCATCTTCTTCTTCAATAGTGAAAAATATATTAATTGTACACCTTTGGACGTAGTCATTTCTTAAAGTACCATTTGAAGGAGAGTTTAAGAAAGATTGTTACGTCTCTAAACTAACTTGCGGGTATACTCGTGCTCTATGATTTATAATTACTCTCTCCAATTAGTCCCCTCGTGTTTATACTTCCTACTGGAAATAATCTAGATCATTCAACTTCAAGTCATTCGTTATTAATCGTACCATAAAATTACATAACCTACATTCAAGGGAGCCATACATTATAATTGTATGTGCTTACTTGGCCCACGCGACTCAAAATCCACATACAGGCATCTCTACTCGAATCTAAAATAAGGGCAAACTGCCAACCTTTACAAACAGCACTGGACTTTTCAAAGTTTTAAACATTCATTAGAAATTCTGTAGCATCTAATAAAATAGATTAGAATAACTAAGATTATAAAACAAAAATGCATTAAATTAAGTTCAATTTGACTGACTGAGACTCTTTTCACAGCTAGTAGTACTGGTGTGCGCTATCGCCGCTGCGCAAGCGGGAGTGATCGCTCCCGTGTCGTACGCGGCGCACCCAGCGTCGGTCGCATATGCCGCGGCACCTGTAGTGCACGCAGCTCCGGCCGCGCCCCTTATCCACGCCGCACCCGTCGCCTACTCCGCCCCCATCGCCTACTCCGCTCCCGTCGCTAAAGTCGTCGCCCCCGTCGTCAAAGCCGTAGAGGAGTTCAACGCTCACCCTCAGTACAGCTTCGCTTACGACGTGCAGGACGGTCTCACCGGCGACTCTAAGTCCCAGACCGAGAGCCGCGACGGAGATGTCGTTCACGGATCTTACTCCGTGGTCGATCCCGACGGCACCAAGCGTACTGTTGACTACACCGCTGACGACCACAACGGTTTCAACGCTGTCGTGCGCAAGGAACCCCTCGGTCACGTCGCTCCTGTAGTCGCTAAGGTCGCTGCTCCGGTCGCCTACGCCGCCGCTCCAGTTGTGCACGCTGCTCATTCTCCCCTGGCCTACGCCGCTGCACCAGTTGTCCACGCCGCTCCCGTAGCCAAGCTCGCGTACTCCGCCCCCGTATTCCACGCCGCTCCTGCAGCTTACGCCGCTCCCGTTTACCATCACTAAATAAAAATCGTATAGGTACTAGTCAATTACCTGATCGCGTTAGATATTATTTAGATTATGCGATGTAAGTCCTGACAATATTTTCTTGAATAAAATATTTTTTACGATATTTTCTTCTTTTACTATCGAAACCACTGAAACTATAACGTCTTCGTTACATTCCTACCTAAAAACCATGATGACGATTAATATAACTATCTAACTATATGAAAACAACAACTTCTACTCACAAAGTGACATTGAATCCGGGAACATACGAGATACAGACCGCTAAGAAGTACGACTATTATCTAATAGTTATCTGATCCGAACACATCTAACTTCGGCGGATCATATTTGCAAATACATTAAAAAATATATCGATTTCATGAATCTTCCCAGAAAAAGCGATGCCATTATCTTTATTATTTCTCCTTTACTCACTTGCCTGCTCATCTGGGGGGTAATTGACATCTTATATTTTATTGGTTACCCAGACCATTATACCTGACTTTTCAGTAATTCATTAAATTCGGTTGCGACATTTAAACTGACATTGACTTTGTATACAAACATGAGTAAATACTTGATAGCCCTGTTGGTAGTAAGACCGTTTAAGAGCTATAGGGTGTGGGTTCGATTCCCACCCAGGACAAACATTTTGGTATAAATAAACGTTTGTTCTATGTCTGTATGTATTACAGGTATATAATTTACAAAAAAAAAGTATATCTGTAATTATGTATTCTATCAGTTATTTCATTTCAATAGCACAAGATTTGCTTAGTTTGGGGTCAGATGACACTGTGTGTAATATCCTACCATATATTTATTTATTTTATGAACTTAACTAGACGTTTAACCAGTCAGCTAAACCCACACACCTATTTTACGACAGTAGATAACATTTAAAAGCCATAGATAGACATCTAATATTTAAGGACCTACAGATGGATTGTGTATAGCCAAGGAACGAGTTCTTTGTTACCACCGATCTTGTTTGCTTTACAGCCCTGTTCGTTCATTGGTAGTACGTATGCTCCAAGAGCTGAAGAGCGTGGGTTCGATTCCTATCCAGAATAAACATTTTGTGGTACAAAATGTTTGCTCTGTGTCTGAGTGTACTGTATGTATTATAAGTATGTCTTTACAAAAAAAATATTTAAGTATTCTATCAGTTATCTGTCTAACAAGCTTTGCTTTGTTTGGGGTCAGATGGTGCTGTGTGTAATGTCCTACGATATTTATTTATCTAGGATTTCAGATTCCATAAATCTTGTTTTCAAGATCAGGGTGAATACTGGTCTCCTACTTAAGTTAGTCTCTTCTCTACGTGCTTGATTTTCGACTAGTCGTCGTTTACCAATCTACCGTTTTTATTTGCCAAAGACTTATTCAGCATTACAATGTGCGAGCTGGTTTGTCTGCGCTCGCGTAGTCGAGTGATTTGCGTAAAATACAAAACTTTGATATACGATACAAACTGTTCAGATTTAGTAAAAAAACAGAGTAAACTCTCCATACACTATCGGTGGCGCTGTAATCCGGAGATTAATTTATAGAGGACATTTAATCATTCTTTTCTAATGTCATCATAGCTCCAATTTTCTTGAACCTATTTTCATGAAACAAACGCTACATGTAGCTCAAGATTTCACAGAACATATAATGCTGCTTGTAAATTTTTCTCGCAATCTCTAAGTTCATTGTGAACAAACAGATAGACAGGCAGATGGACAATAATTATATTTAAAAAAAATGACTTATTTTTGTGCTTCAATTGTCCAGAAAGTCACGCTAAAATTCGTTATACTAGCGCTAGTTATGGTCTTCATCCATAAATGCCATTTGAAGTCTATCATACGATTTATCCGGCTTTAGGCGACATTTTAAATCTTAAAAATCATTGTGCGAAAATGTTCCCGACGCAAATTTATTTTTCAACAAAGCTAGATTTTAAAATTAGTATATTTATATTTTTATTTGTAAGTAATTGTGTTTTGTGAATAAATCATAACCGGCCAGTGTTTCTTACATTTTTTTTGCATTGGCAAGATTTTGTTGTCTACAGTCTAGTCCAGCATCACGTAACATAATTATTATCCAAGACAACTATAACCAACTTTAGGAGATTCCAATAAAGGTACAAATTAAGCGTAATAATAATTTATTTATCTTTAACTATTCTTATTTACAAATCATCATCATTACTCATTTACATTGGACAGCTTTGGTAACTTTAGTTTAGTGGTGGTAGATAGGGGCTGAGTAGACTGCGGGAGCGGAGTGATAGACGGGGGCAGAGTAGGCCAAGGGAGCGGCGATCTTAGCTACGGGAGCAGAGTGGTAGACAGCGGGAGCGGCGGCGTAGGCGACAGGAGCGGCGACCTTGGCAACGTGAGTAAGAGCCTCTTTGCGCACGACGGCGTTGAAACCGTTGTGGGGATCAGCGGTGTAGTCAACAGTGCGCTTGGTGCCGTCAGGGTCTACGACCGAGTAGGAGCCTTGGACGACGTCACCGTCGCGGCTCTCGTGTTGCGACTTTGAGTCGCCGGTGAGACCGTCCTGCACATCATACGCGAAGCTGTATTGGGGATGCGCGTCGTACGGCTCCACAGTTTTAACGACGGGAGCGACCACCTTGGCGATGGGCGCGGCGTACGCCGAGTAGGTTACGGGAGCGGCGTGGTAGGCCACGGGGGAGGCGTGGTAAGCCACCGAAGCGGTAGGTAGCAGACCGGCGCTGGCGCAAGCCACCAGACCAGCGAATACTACAAACTGGAAAAAATAGTTAAAGTTAAATTACAATTAAAGTCAAAGAGAAAGAGAGATATCGAATAAAATTGTATGCACGATGCATCGTAAAATAAATAAACAAGAGTACAGTATAAAGTTAGAATAAATTTATTAACCTTGAAAGCCATTGCTTTAGTGTTGATGTTGTCGGGTTAAGTGATTGAGAGTTTATAATGCAAATTCGTAACATTGTTTCATTATATATCAGCCGGTACATAGCCCGAGGCGAAAGTTGTCATCTGAATGTGGTTGTGTCCTTTAATAATAAGTTGGCAAGTGGCAAGTTCAAGTACTTTGCCTTATCAAATAATCAATGAATGAAAATATATTTACTTTACATTTATGACGTGTTTTAAGTTTTCACTCCTGTCCGCAGTCCTTATGAGAGCCTATTTTTTTTACTTGCATAGTTTATGTAAAGTTAGTAACGAAGACGTAGAGCAGAGTAAGTAAAGATGTTTGAATTTCATAAATAGAGCTATGAAAGCTCTCCAAATCAACTACATGATTGCGTGGCATATATACTCTAAAACAGGGCTGGTGAACCTTTGTGGTACTGGTACATCTGCCCATAAAGGTTATTTCTAAAGAAATGTTGAATGGAGCCATAGGCAGCCCGTACACGTAGCGCGCGATCCGCGATCCGCGATCCGCGATCAATGATCGCGATCCAGACTGATCGTGTACGAAGCGGATTGACGGACTGATGCTCCGGATCGCATAATATCTAGAAATTTTGAAATCATGATCGCGGATCGCGGATCGCGGATCGCGGATCGTGATCATGATTGAACGTGTAAGGCGGCCCATAGACATAACGTCAAATAATTTCGACTTCGTGAGCAATGAGAAAAAATTAAAACTAAATTACAAGCAACTATTTATTTATTACGAAAAAACATTTTGCACTGTGTTTTGTGGATGACGTGCGCAAAATATTGTTGTCGCGTGCCCACAACGGCACGCGTGCCATTAGTTCTTGCCCTAGAATAATAAAACAGTCAATCAGCCACGTACAAACCTGTGTGTATGTAGCGATGATAGCTTAGTGGTTAGGGCGGACGGTTCACACGCCGAACGTCGTGGGTTCAAACGCCAACAATGAGCTTAATTTGTCGGTAAAGGAAAACATCGTGAGAAACCCATAGCATGGTGGTAGGGTACTTTCTGATACTCAGCTGGCTAGCTACCACCATCAAGCTGAAAATCTGCCGCCAAGCACCTAACGTTGTGTTCCGGCAGCCTCAATTTAGAGGCAGTTCTATTCCAGGCTAGGTGTGTTTACCATCTTCGACCACACCAACACTTAAAACATCAGGTGAGCTGTGTTTAAAACAGCCTGTTAAACATAAAATAAAATAAAGTTTACTCTACTATTATGATTGCAAATCAAAAATCTTAACGACTTCAGGACAAATATTTTGAACGCGAAAGAAACGTTTTATTTTACGATTAGATTATGACGAGTTCTTGCATTATACATGTCGGCTGTTACAACTGATTTACTATTCACTGGTACAATGTCACGAGGCTAGATATCGGAGGCAGGACAGCCCACGCCCCAGGCATTCAGCGTTTGTATAAAACGAATGCACAATTCGATTTTTTATTATAAGCTTATTATCACTCAACCCGAACATTACCAACAATTAGCAATGGCATTCAAGGTAAGGGTACTGATAGAGAACCAGAATCAAATCTAAAGAAATCATAAAAAGAACAAAACTAACGTGTCTATGATTTTTCATTTTTGTTATTAACGTTACTATGTAGTAGTCCAAATTTATAGAATATCTTCAGTTACGATTTGCAAAGAAACTTGGGTAACTTTAAGCTCGAGAATTTGGCGTTATTACGCGGATGTTCATCTTTTATTCAGATTTAGTGTTTACTGGTTACTTACCAGATCTAAACAAAAAGAACAAACTTATAGTTTCTATGGTTCTCACCCACGTAACTATGTAGTAATTCGAAATTATTTTAGTTATGATTTACAACTTAGGCAAGTACTCCGAATTAGACGCGAGAGAATTTGGCGTCATTGTGTCGATGTTCATCTCTTAATCAGACTTAACGTATATCCGCTTCAATAATTATTATATCAATAAGATAATAAAATTTTTGCTTTATAGATAATGGATATACTATCTTTTGTTTTTCACTTCAAGTTATGATTTCACTTTTCAAGTTCAATTATATCTCAGAAGAGATTTTGACGTAATAATATCTACTTATTAATACTTTTTCCAGTTTGTAGTATTCGCTGGTCTGGTGGCATGTGCCAGCGCCGGTCTACTGCCTGCCGCTCCCGTGGCCTACCACGCTGCTCCTGTAGCCTACCACGCCGCCCCCGTGGCCTACTCGGCGTATGCTGCACCCGTTGCGAAGGTGATCGCTCCCGTCGTGAAGACTGTGGAGCCTTACAACGCGCACCCCCAGTACAGCTTTGCGTACGACGTGCAGGATGGTGTCACTGGAGACTCCAAGTCACAGCACGAGAGCCGCGACGGTGACGTCGTGCAGGGTTCCTACTCGGTCGTAGACCCCGACGGCACCAAGCGCACCGTTGACTACACCGCCGACCCTCACAACGGGTTTAACGCCGTCGTACGCAAGGAAGCTCTCACTCACGTTACCAAGGTCGCTGCTCCCGTCGCCTACGCCGCCGCTCCCGCTGTCTACCACTCTGCTCCCGTAGCTAAGATCGCCACTCCCTTGGCTTACTCTGCCCCCGTGTACCACTCCGCACCCGCAGTCTACTCAGCCCCTATCTATCATCATTGATGACATTTCATGATTACGTCTGATCGTAATTACAAAAAGTTAAAATTACGATAGTACCTACTGAAAATAAATTATTTTTTTACATATTTCTTGTTTACATTTTGTATGGTTGACAGGCTAGATATTTGACCACAGCTTACCTGATGTTAAGTGAAGGTGTGGTCGAAGATGGTAAAGCACACCTAGCCTGGAATGGAACTGGCTCTCAAGTGAGGCTGCCGGAACACATCGTTAGATGCTTGGCGGCAGATTTTCAACTTGAGGGTGGTAGCTAGCCAGCCGAATACTAGAAAGTACCCTACCACCGTGCTATGGTTTCCTCACGATGTTTTCCTTCACCGGCAGCTCAAGCTCATTGTTGGGGTTTGAACCCACGCCCTTCGGCATGCGAACCTACCGCGCTAACCACTGAGCTACCATCGCTACTAATTACATTTAGCGCAATCAAATATCGAAATTGTAATACCTAAATTATTTTATTAAGTTTATTTAGATAGATCCTAATAACTTTACAATTTCATTATTTTACTACTACTACGCTTGCCAACCTAGAAAAAACTTGTTTACTTTTGGTTGACAAGTGAAAATGTCGACGCCGATTGTTTGTTTGTATTACAAAAAATCTTTCACCGTTGAGAAGCTATACTATCCCCGAGTGACATAGGCTACTTTTTATCCCTGTATTCTTACGGGAACGGGAATTACGAGAGTGAAACCGCGAGGCGTCCGCTAGTAATAATTAAAACTGTCAAAATTCACAAAATTCTTTGTAGCTGTAAAACGTGTGCTCGATAAGCCAGCGTTTGAGTTGTGACTTAAAGCTGCCCATAGAGGGCACTTAAGTTTTTTTTTTTTTCTTTGGTTTTGGCGTCGCGTTTTAGCATTTGCCAGTGTCAAGTATTTATATATTTTCAAGTTACAAAAGTTAAATAAGTGTCCTCGTAGCTAGTTATAGTCTTAGTCAAGTCCAGTCTGTGTCAGTCAAGTCCAGTCATGCTTTAGTAAAGTAGTGGCGACTTTACTATAAAGCTTCGATGGAGTTTTGGCAGCAACACGAAAACTCATGTTTCACCACATTATATCATTTTCCCACACTCGCGCTTGTAATTCGGCACTTTATGAATAAAACACCACCATTTTTATGCATAAACACTCGACAAAACACTAGTTTTGGAAAAAAATACAACGGAGCGACACGACTCTTCCCGCGTTCCCGCCAAAAAAAACTCGCGCATAAGTTTTTTTTTTTTTTTTCTTTGGTTTTGGCGTTGCGTTTTAGCATTTGCCAGTGTCAAGTAATTATATATTTTCAAGTTTCAAAAGTTAAATAAGTGCCATCGTAGCTAGTTTTAGTCAAAGTCGTCTTTGTCAAGTCCAGTTCGTGTCAGTTAATTCCAGTCATGCTTTAGTAAAGTAGTGGCAACTTTACTACAAAGCTTCGATGAAGTTTTGGAAGCAACACGAAAACTCATGTTTCACCACATTATATCATTTTCCCACACTCGCGCTTGTAATTCGGCACTTTATGAATAAAACACCACCATTTTTATGCATAAACACTCGACAAAACACTAGTTTTGGAAAAAAATACAACGGAGCGACACGACTCTTCCCGCGTTCCCGCCAAAACCCGCGCATAAGTTATATGCTCCGGCAACTTGTTATACTCTGTCGGGCCCATATCATGACAGATTCTTTTTAATTACATCACGAATATTATAATGTCACATTCGATTAAATTTGACGTTAGCGCTGGCCACTGTACAGAATCGTCTCGTTATAGTTTTATTGTGTTTAGGTATAATTATTAAAATACAATAATACAATAATTTTTAAATCAAAAACATCATACTGTTTGTCTGCAATTAAACAGTATGATGTTTTTATGGTTTTACCGTCGCTTTAGTCATTGACAAAAAGTACGATAGGTAAGGTATAATTACCAAGTGATAAAAATTGTAAAATTACCCATTATGAGTCATGTGTTTTAAACATCTGAATTTACAGTGTGTGTGAGGTTTTTCTTCTGTCTAACTTTTTTTTTGTTCTGCAATAGCAATCTCTAGCTAGATTAATAGCGCAGTATTTCATAGGGGATGTCACCGATAAGCTGACTCGGTAAGATTCTATTCGCTATATTATAGTCTGGCATCATGTAACATATTTTTTATCCAACACAACTATGACAAACTCTACGAGAGCTCAATAAAGGTCTGTATACAAACGAAGCACGAACAGCTTCAAACGACGGGTGAATAGGGTCCTTAAAGGTAGGCAAGCGACTGGCAATGCCCCGGGTACTGCAAGTGTCTATAGGCGGCGGTGACCACTTACCAGCAGGTTTGTTTGCTACTTTTTTCACATAAAAAATAGCACAATAAACGTACAAATAATTTATTTTTCTTTAACTATTCATATTACATATATATATATCATAAATTGTAAAATTTGGGATAGCTTTGGTAACTTTAGTTTAGTGGTGGTAGATAGGGGCTGAGTAGACTGCGGGTGCGGAGTGGTACACGGGGGCAGAGTAAGCCAAGGGAGTGGCGATCTTAGCTACGGGAGCAGAGTGGTAGACAGCGGGAGCGGCGGCGTAGGCGACGGGAGCGGCGACCTTGGCGACGTGAGTGAGAGCTTCCTTGCGTACGACGGCGTTGAAACCGTTGTGGGGGTCGGCGGTGTAGTCGACGGTGCGCTTGGTGCCGTCGGGGTCGACAACCGAGTAGGAGCCCTGGACGACGTCACCGTCGCGGCTCTCGTGCTGTGACTTGGAGTCTCCAGTGACACCATCCTGCACGTCGTACGCAAAGCTGTACTGGGGGTGCGCGTTGTAAGGCTCCACAGTCTTCACGATGGGAGCGACCACCTTGGCAACGGGTGCGGCATACGCCGAGTAGGCCACAGGAGCGGCGTGGTAAGCCACAGGCAGCAGGCCGGCGCTCACGCAAGTCATCAGACCGGCAAATACAACATACTGCAAAAAACGATCAAAAATAAATTACAACAACCAGAATTAATAATCAAAGAAAAGAGAGAGATTTCGAGTGAAAAATATAAGCGTCGTGCATAATACTCGTTAAAAGAAATAGATAAATGGGCAATATGCAGTTAGAATATATTTGCTAACCTTGAAAGCCATTGCTTTGGTGTTGAAGTTATCGATTTAAGTGATTGAGAGTTTATAATGCAAATTCAGAATATTGTTTCATTATATATCAGCCAGTATATAGCCCGAGGCGAAAGTTGTCATCTGAATGTGGTTCTGTTCTTTCACAACAAGTTAGCAAGTGAAGTTCAAGTTTATGTTGTCAAATAATAATCAATCAATGAAAATACAGACATGTATTTAATTGCATATATATATTGCATGTATTTATTTATGAGAAGCTAAGAGAAGCCAAAAGCGACATCGTTTCAAGTTTGACGTTCCAAAATCTCAAACAAAATGATTTGATGTCACTTTCATTGTGCGAACCGTTAAACAGTGGAATATGTTACCAGAGTGGGCATTTCCCGCTGGATACAATTTGAGTGTCTTAAATTCAAGAGTAGGTAAATTGTAGTTATACAATATTTAGTAAAAAAAAAATTAAATTTTCGTAGGTAGTAAAATCTACAACCTCCAATGTTAGTGTATCTTTTATTGAAACACATCTTTGTTTGAGGAAAATCATAAAATCTTTTGTTTATTTTCACTTGTTTGTTGGCTATTCTCATATAATTGTTGTATATGTATAAAGTACCAACCGCAGGAAAGAGTTAACGCCCGAGATTCAGAATTTCTTGTTCGGGTGCTAACACTCCCCTAACACATTTAATTTCATTGCAAAATAATGTATCTACTCGTTTAATAATGTAAATTTTGGTGTGTCAATAAAGTATTATTATTAGGTACTAGCTGCGCCCCGCGGTGATACTCACTACATTTTTTTTTTTTTTTTTAATTTAAAAAAATGTTTTCGGGATAAAAAGGTGGTCTATGTGTTAATCCAGAGTGCTACCTCCATACCAAATTTAATCCAAATCCGTTCGGTAGTTTTAGCGTGAAAGAGTAACAAACATCTATCTATCCATCCATCCATCCAAACTTTTACATTTATAATATTAGTGGAATAATATATTTTTACATTAATATTTTATGAACAATACAGATTAATCTTAACTACCTCAGAAGAAATATTTTGAACGCGAAAGAAACGTTTTATTTTACGATTAGATTATGACGAGTTATTGCATTATACATGTCGGCTGTTACAACTGATTTACTATTCACTGGTACAATGTCACGAGGCTAGATATCGGAGGCAGGACAGCCCACGCCCCAGGCATTCAGCGTTTGTATAAAACGAATGCACAATTCGATTTTTTATTATAAGCTTATTATCACTCAACCCGAACATTACCAACAATTAGCAATGGCATTCAAGGTAAGGGTACTGATAGAGAACCAGAATCAAATCTAAAGAAATCATAAAAAACACAAAACTAACGTGTCTATGATTTTTCATTTTTGTTACTAACGTTACTATGTAGTAGTCCAAATTTATACAATATCTTCAGTTACGATTTGCAAAGAAACTTGGGTAACTTTAAGCTCGAGAATTTGGCGTTATTACGCGGATGTTCATCTTTTATTCAGATTTAGTGTTTACCGTGTCAGTGGAAATAAAATAATGGTATTGTCTTTTGTTTTTCAATTTAACCTATGACTTCATTTTTCAACTTCGACTATATCTCAGAAGAGATAATGACATACCTAATAATACCTACGGATATTTTTTCCAGTTTGTAGTATTCGCTGGTCTGGTGGCTTGCGCCAGCGCTGGCCTGCTGCCTGCCTCTTCCGTGGCCTACCACGCTGCTCCTGTAGCCTACCACGCCGCCCCCGTGGCCTACTCAGCGTATGCGGCACCCGTCGCCAAGGTGGTTGCTCCCATCGTGAAGACTGTAGAGCCTTACAACGCGCACCCCCAGTACAGCTTTGCGTACGATGTGCAAGACGGTGTTACTGGAGACTCCAAGTCGCAGCACGAGACCCGCGATGGTGATGTCGTACAGGGCTCCTACTCGCTCGTGGACTCCGACGGCACCAAGCGCACCGTCGACTACACTGCCGACCCTCACAACGGTTTCAACGCCGTCGTACGCAAGGAAGCTCTCACTCACGTCACCAAGGTCGCCGCTCCCGTCGCCTACGCCGCCGCTCCCGTCGTCCATGCCGCTCCCGTCACCTACGCCGCCGCTCCCGTCGTCCACGCCGGTCCCGCTGTGTACCACTCTGCTCCCGTAGCTAAGATCGCCGCTCCCTTGGCCTACTCAGCCCCCGTCTACCACTCCGCTCCCGCAGTCTACTCAGCCCCTATCTACCATCACTGATGACATTTTATGATCACGACTGTTGAAATGTCGTAATTATAAATAGTTAAAATAACAATAGTACTGAGAATAAATTATTTTTCTACTTATTACATGTTTATATTTACCGCATTCAGCCAGCGAAATTGTGGTACCTAAATGGTTTCGTTAATTTAAGTAAGTAGATGATGGGACATAACAGCGCTCAAACTAAAGTAAATTTGTAAACTTGTCTTTAAAAATTTACAGTTTGCGCAAAAAAATATAACGTAATTATTATTATGTGTTAAAATATAGAGATAATAAGTTTAAAATTTACGACTATCTTCGGTTTCGTTGAGTTAGTGAACAACAGTCAAAAAGAGGTATAATGCAGCTTACGATTAATTTTAGTATTGCGATTTAATATCAAACCCTTTACATTTCGGAATAAGACAACTCATACATAATATTACCGACCATTTTTCAGCTAGAAGATCGACAATCTCACTGAATTATATATTTAGTTTAACAATTTTATAAGAAAATACTACCTTGCTAATTAAACTATACGCTTTGCTTTATCTGGAAGCAAAAAGTAACTGGTGAAACTCCTTTTGGTTCCTGGTGCACTTCCTTCTCCAACTTTGGGTTACGTGGTAATAAGTGATATGCCATACGAGAGGTGGTCTAGGTCGTTCACGCTGAGCTTTCGTAGCAATGATGGCTCAGTGGTTAGCGCGGTCGGTTCGTACACCGGAGGGCGTGGGTTCAACCCTCAACAATGAGCTTTGGTAGGGTGCTTGTATTCGGCTGACTATCGGCAGATTTTCAGCTTGAGGGTAAGGGAGTTGAAAATCTGTCACCAAGCATCTAACGTTGTGTTCTGCAGGCACACTTGAGAGCCAGTAGCATTCCAGGCTAGGTGTGTTTACCATTTTCGACGACACCGTCACTTAACCTCAGGTAAACTGTGGTCAAACACCTAGTCTGTCATCAATAAAAAAGGGTTGATGACATATTTAGAGTAGGACCTATTTTACAACGTGTCAAATATCTTTGGACAGCTTAAAAGGTCTCGTTTCTCTGCCTGTTCTGAAACATAAATGGACTGAGTGAGAGAAATAAAGATACTGTATATAAATCTACTGCACAATCAAAATAGAACAAGGAATGAAAACTGCAGGCTGTTGTGATTCGAAAGTTCAGACGATTCATTCAACAATTGTCTGTATAATACGGAGAGACAATACTGAAAACAACGGTACAGACACTACTTTCAGCTACCGTTCCATTTGAAAACGTGTTCTTGAAGTGATTTGTTACACTTTTATACATTCCAAAAATTTCAAAACAATTGGCTAAAAGTCAAGTACGCCTTCAAATTTTCCGCCATTGACAAACTGTAGCTCATTTCCAATTGCGTGCACATCTTCTGTGACGCGCCAGCACAATACAAAATGGTAACGTGGGCCGTGTGTCACAACCAGGTGCCGGTATATATACCTTGTGGAACGAGACAGGAGCATAGTCTCATCTGACTTCTTCAGCAAACCATCCCAAGCACTAAAAATGGCCTTTAAGGTAATTTTATCTCAATACATTTCTTTCACATTATCGTAACACTTATAAATGTTCGTTTTCCCAGTTTTTCAATTAACTTTTTAAATTTTTCTATTTAATCATAATTTTACATTATAAAGTAGTGTATTTTTTTTATTAAATACATTTATACATGTATTAAATTATTCAATTTTTATAGTTTAATTTTTATTATTCTTAAAAATTACATTAGTTTGAAAAAATTCTAAAACTTTTGTCGTTATACATAATTATGTATATATATGCATTTACTAATCTCTGAATATTAAATACTTATGTTTAGATATTTAAATCCTTATGCTTTAAGATTCACAATTTTCCCCCCGTTTTGGCGTTCTGCTAATATCCGTGAAATATGGTCACAATACCAGCGAGAGTGGCAGTGTTCTCTAAGGCTCATTCAGATGCAGCGGGCGACACTTCGCGTCCTTGACGGACGAGCTATCCACAGCTTATTAGTAATTTCTCAGCGTGTGTTCTTGCGCAACTATACACTAAAACAATCTTCGCTAAACCGTGTCACTGTTTCAAGTACAGCTGCCAGTGGCTGACGTATATTCATTATCATTATCGCCTTTTGTTTCAGTTCGTCATCATCTCTTGCCTTGTGGCGCTAGCGCGCGCCGGCAGCATCTCAACGGCCGTGGTAGCAGAACCAGGGGTGGCAGTCGCATCGCCGGCCGCCGTGTTTGCACCGTCCGCACGACTCGAGGAATTCAACCCGTATCCTGAATACACTTTCGGATACGAAGTACTTGACACTATCACCGGTGACATAAAGAACCAATTTGAGGAGCGCAATGGAGATGTTGTGCGAGGAGAATACTCTTTGGTTGAGCCTGACGGCACGCGGAGGACAGTGAAATACACCGCTGATGACATAAACGGTTTCCAAGCGATCGTACAGAACTTGCCTCTGTTTACGCCTTCCGTGGTGGATTCCGCTGTGGTGCCAGAGCCAGCCGTAATCCCGACGCGGATCGCCGCCGCCCCGGTGCCAGTGCCGGCAACGCGGCTAGTGGCCAGCCCGGCTCCAGTAGCGCCCGCGCCCGTTCTAGCGCCTCGCTACCCGTCGGTCGCGTACACCGCCGCGTCACCGGCGCTGGCGCGATACGCATACCCCTACCAATCTTTCGCGCGCTTCTCCACACCCATCGCGTACCCCGGCGCGCCCGCGCCCGTCTTAGCTGTTTAACATCTATGCGCATTCACAAGGACTGATAACGAATATTAAATGGCAAATATTTTTTTACCTGAAACTGAATTATGTTTATTTTGATTTCTATACCTATTTAGAAAGTTATTTTTATAGTAACGAGACGAACACTGCTGTAGTGATGGTTGAATAACGTTTTGGTGATGACCCAAAAAAAATGCTTCTGTCTATTTTTTTTCAATGTTTCTAATAGTATTAAGTACTAAAGGAGCTCTAGAACTGCTGCTATCAGTAATGTGAGGAACCTTGGGTTAGATTATTATCCAGCAAATTAAATATTCCTACGCTATAATAACCAATACATTTAAAAAAACAGTTGCTACACGAGGATTGGTTGAGTGGCCAATGTTTTAGAAAAAAAATAATTAAAGGCCTTAGTTTAATGACCGGACGGATAGTTGGACGCACAGGGAAGTTCAGCTAGGCTTAGTTATAAGGCCCTATTGTCTTCCCAGACAAATGTTGTCCCATGGTACCTAATAATTCATAGAAATGATAGCTCCGCGGTTAGCGCGGTTGGTTCACACGCCTAAGGGTATGGGTTCGAACCCCAACAATGAGCTTAAGCTGCCGATGGAGGAAAAATATCATGAGGAAACCATAGCATGGTGGAGGGGCGTGTAAATAGTCCCTCCAGGGTGTGATTGCTCACGATGAAGCAAATTTAAATATAACGACTGCAATAAGTTTGAGGTGTCTTGGCAAATAAAGTGCATAAACCTGCTGACTGACCTGTAACAACCACTTCCATCCACTCGTCATCCAGAAAGCGGCTGGAATCCTAGGTTATAGTATCCTTGGCAGCCTTCAATTAAGGCTAAGTTAGCCGGCCGGCTATTTCGCTGAAATCGCTGAAAATACGTGCATTTCACCACACAACAATCCCCTCGCGTGAGGGAAGAGAATTGTAAACCTTTTATATGCAAATTATAGTTTTTTAGGCGTAAAATTATATTCAGATAGTCACACGAGAAAAGTTCTACTACCACTCTGCAACGTCAGTCCAGACCGACGAAAAGTGCATGTCACATCACGTGACCTTTACATTTATGCCAATTAGCGAGCGTGTTTGCATCGCCTCTGAGGACAACCAACGCCATCTCTCGAGAGATTTGCGAATATCTGCGGCATCACAGGCAGAACAGACAAGCTAGCACCTCTTCACCAATGACACCTCAGACGCGGGTTATTTAAATGTTGAATGTCGAATTACACTGGCAAATTAAAGCGGAAAGGCGCTCCACCATGCACCCCACCTTGGAAGGTCGTCAGGACTTTCAAAACGAACAAACTTCATAGCTGGTCAGAATACATAGCGGAATTAAGAATAAATTATATTATCTACTATTAAATTTATAAAGCGTTAGGAATAATTATACACATAAAATTGAATTTAAGTAAAATTATTATTGCGTAGGAATGGGATATAACTTTGTGACGGCACGTTTGTAAACACCAAATTGGGTTTTCACGGTTGCCACACGGACGGTGTTATTAGAGCCCTTGAAAACTTCGGTGATTACTCCTAGAGGCCAACTCAACGGAGCTACATTGTCTTGTTCCACAAGAACTATCGTTCCTACCTCAACTGGTTTATCTGGAGTAGCCCATTTCTGTCTAACTTGCAACGTATGCAAATACTCAAGTCGCCATTTTTTCCAAAAGGATTGGACCATACTATCCAATAATTTTTTGCGCTCTAACAAAGTCACACGTTGTGCGGACATATCGGCTGCGGGTAAGTATTGCAACGGAGTGGACATCAGAAAATGCGCAGGAGTTAACACATCAGGGTGCGGATCTGATGACAGCACACACAAAGGGCGAGAGTTCAAGATACATTCTATCTGCGTCAGAACCGTTTGAAGTTCTTCATAAGTAAGAAGCTGATTTCCAATCACTCGATATAAGTGTGTTTTCATGCTCTTTATGTTCCCTTCCCAAAGACCTCCGAAGTTTGGAGCTCGGGGTGGTATCATCTTCCATTCAATGCGTCGAGACAACAGCTCATTTGAGAGCGTCGATTTAAAATTAGAGCTCTGCAGAAAACTGTAGAGCTCATCTAACTGCGCTTTTGCACCAACGTATGTTGTAGCGTTGTCCGAATAAAGGCACGAAACTGGTCCACGACGGGAGATAAACCGTTTGAATGCAGCCAAGAAGGTTTCAGATGTCAAATCTGAGACTAGCTCTATGTGTAAAGCTCGTGTCTGCATGCAAACAAATAAAGCAACCCATGCCTTCTGCGAGTGTTGGCCTCTGCGTCGCGATAGCGTTACTCTGATCGGTCCTGCGTAGTCTAGGCCGGTATGAGAGAAGACTCTACTTTCAGAGACACGACACTCGGGCAGGTCGGCCATCAGTGGCGTAGGGTGCGTCGGATTTGACTTGAAACAAGTGTTGCATTTCCGTAATTTTGATCTGATGACCGTTCTGGCATCTAATATCCAGTAGCGTTGTCGTATTAAGGACATGAGAAGTCCAGGCCCAGTATGACAGTTTACAACATGATGGTGTTGTATTATTAAATCCACAATATGATCGCGTTTTGGGAGAAGAACTGGATGTTTCACTTCAAATGGAAGGTCTGCTCGCGAAAGTCTTCCTCCAATTCGTAGAATACCTTCTTTATCTAGAAAAACTGCTAGGCTTTGCAGTTTTTTCGGAAGTAACTTTCCAGTGCTCAACAATTTAATGTCCTGGGCAAAGTGGACAGCTTGGACAGCACGCAGTACAGCTATCTCTGCTGCTGCCAATCCTGACACAGACCGGGGTGCAATCTTAGACTTCGGTCGCGCGAACTTCAGTACATATGCAATGATGCGAAGCAATTTTTCCCAGGAAGATATTCGTTGAGCTAGTTCACAAAGCAGCGGTGTCTCTGTGTGCGTAGTAACAGCCATCACAGTAGATTTGTGTTCAGGCAGCTCATTGCCGTCAGCGGGACAAAAAGGCTTTATCGGCCATTGCTCAGGAGAGCAGCGAATCCAAGGAGGACCATTCCACCACAAATCGTGTGATAAAAGCTGAGACGGAAGCATACCTCGTGATAGGCAGTCACTAGGATTGATGACGCCAGCTACATGATAGAAATGCTGAGCAGCCAAATTTTCCTGACACTGCGCGACGCGGTTGCTCACAAAAATCGACCAACGATGTGGCGACGAATGTATCCACGAAAGAGCGATTGTGGAGTCTGAAAAGGCGTATATCCCAGCGATAGGAATGCGGGGTGCATAGGTATCTTGCACCGTTTTTACTAACTTTGCCATAAGCAAAGCGGCGCATAATTCAAGTCGAGCGAGTGTAGTGATTTTGGTCGGCGAAACCTTTGACTTGGCACAGAGAAGGCGAGTTTGAATGCCAGTCGGGTATGTACAGTGAGCGTATACAACGCACCCTAAACCGTTCATGCTGGCATCGCAGAATGCTACAAGACGCAGTTCACAGCCGATTTCAACACCTACATGTCGCGGAATTCGCAAGGTGTCAAGCAGATGAAATTCTTGCGTGAGAGCAGCAAAACGAGCGCGTATATTTTCCGGCGCGATAGCATCCCAGTCAAAGTTGCCTAACCACAGTTCTTTAATGAGCAGCTTAGCGTAGAGTATCACTGGCGCGACCAATCCGAGAACATCAAACAACCGTGCAACCACAGAGAGTATGTTCCTCTTTGTGCACTTCTCGGTTATCGCGGCCGATGTGAAGAAGAAATTGTCTTCACACGGTTCCCATGAAAGGCCTAAAACCTTCGAGATATTATTGTCGACTTCAAAGGCTAGCGACTTGCAGTGTGAGACTGGTAGGCTGTCTAGAAGAGACGGAGAATTGCTTGACCACTTCACTAAGTCAAAGTCACCAGCCTTGAACAGTTTAACTAAATCATGAGCTAACTGCATGGCAGTTTGTTCATTATGTACAGAATGAACTAAGTCGTCCATGTACAGGCTGCTTTCGGCTACCTTGGCGGCTTCAGGGTAGCGCGGACTCATGTCTGAAGCCAGCTGTCGCACAGTGCGCATAGCTATGTATGGGCTAGACTTGAGACCGAAAGGCTGCCTATTGAAGGCGAAAGTGCGAACTTCTTCGGTTTCATTAAACCGAAACAAAATGCGTAGGTATTTACGTTGGTCAACCGGTACACCAATGCGTAAATAATGTTGTTTTATATCAGCGTTTATAGCGATCGGAAACAATCTGAAGTCTAGTAATAGTAAAAACAAATCAGCTTGCAGATTGGGGCCGATGTGTAGTACATCATTGAGCGAAATACCAGTATGTGTTTTCGCGCTAGCGTCTAACACGATCCGTGGCATCGGTTTGTCAGGCCGAACCACCGCGTGATGTGGTATGTAATAACCATCGGAAGACAACTCAGATTCGTTAACCGGACTGAGGTACCCGTTATCAATATAATCTTGTATTACTTTATTATAATTTTCGCGTAAAATTGGTGACTGACGAAATTTACGCTCGAGCGTTAAGAAGCGGCGATAAGCGGCAGCGTGTGAATTGCCTAACTCTGAAGGATCTCTGCAAAATGGCAAAGATACTGTATAGCGGCCCACAGCATCACGAGTCACGCTGGACGTAAAAATATTTTCACAAGCTGTCTCCTCGGGGGATAGAAATCGTTTCGAAGGCACTTCTTCGAGTTCCCAAAATTTCTGAACTAGATCGTTCAATGCCAACGCCGAGAAAGAAGTAGCAGGCGTAATGCCCTTACGTGGGTAGTCGCCCATCAAAATCCAGCCAAACGTCGTAGATAGCGCAGGAGGGGCATGTTGACCACACTCAACCTTCTTTCCTAAATATATATATGGAAAAAGTTGTGCTCCCAATATAATATCTATATCACCAGGTATATTCCAGGATAGATCAGCAAGTGGAAGTTCAGCGAAAATACTTATATCACACTCGACAAACTGAGCAGGCAACCGCTCCGCAATACACTCAACCACCAGCGCGTAGATTGTATACTTCTGCTCCGGGTACACACGAGATTGGATTTCGACATACACATATCCGATTATCGGACGTGAAGCCGCACCAACACCTTTAACGAACGAGTTATGTAGTGGCGTTATCGGCAAATTTAACTTTCGACAACAATCAGTAGTAATCAGGTTATTCTGTGAGCCGTTGTCGATCAAACATCTGACCACTGATGACGTCACACTACCTTTTGTTAGACTACATAACGATATGTCATTGAAATCTTAGCGCCTACTCTGCAATATTCGTATATCGATAAATATGTAAAATGTATATGTTTAATATGAAGTCTCATAAATATTTGAGTATCACAGGTTTAAACTTAATAAGTACGGTTTTTGTACACTGAGCGTGAGGAGTTGCAAGGAAACTGCTCTGATTGGCGGTTCGGGTCCCACCACTGACACGAAAGAAGAGAGGCCGTGGTGGCCGCCCGGGAACGACAATCAGTGTGGACGAGCGACACAAGTCACGACGTTTGATAAAGATATATAATGGGTACTTAATGTATAAATGCTGTCATGTGTATTACCGAGAAGATGTTGAAATACAAGGAGGTATGAATTATCCGGAAGTCTTAGAGTTTGATTCTAATACTTTGGGGCACGCATATACTTGGGCTGTCGATAACAGGATCGTAGACTTCGATTTCGTTTCAGCTGAAAGTAGCACTGCAGTATTATAGGCTGAAGGCTGCGACTGCGGTGGCAGACTAACGCTCGTATCAGTGTGTGATGTCGAAGGCGTTGCAATATAGTCGTTACGACTATGCATATAAGGTTGAGAATGTAACGCAGCTGTGGAAGCGAGTGAAGGAGTGGAAATGCACGGCGTCGAGCGGGGGTTCGATTCCAAGCACGGCGCGGCGGCGGGAGACGGCAAAAACTGCGCGTCTGTATGTACCATAGCGGTATGTGAATGACAATTATTTCTCTCATTCTTATCTTTACTAAAACAAAGCAAACTGTGATGTCGTTTTCCGCAGGTTTCGCAAACGGAACTGGAATTGCACTTAGTAATATTATGTACTGTGCTCAGACAGTTTACACATCCATGCTTTGATTTGACAAACTGATACCTACTATGTGCATCACGTTTCTTAAATTGTGCACAATTATATAGTTGCACGTGATCACTACTACCACACAAAGCGCATCCACTACGTTGTATAGGGGGCGCGGAAGTATGCGCGGGCGGCGTAGCAACAAATGTTTGTGGGTTTGACTCCGTCGCGACAAACGACTTGTAGGTATGTTGAGCGCGAGTATCGCGAGCCGATGTATTAGCGGCCGCTTTATTCGAAGTATAAGGTCGCGAACGTTCCAAAATCTTAACTTGATCTTGGACAAAATTTATCAGCTGTTTGGTAGTAGGTATTTCGGTATCTCTAACAGTCAGCTCGAAAGTCTGAATGGTATTCGTGTCCATCTTCCTAAGCGCGCACTGTACAAAAATAAAATCAGTAAGATCCTCGATCTCCAATTGTTTAAGCGCCAATATCGACGAAGAATATTTACTAATAAATGTATCGAGGTTGTTTGCACTATGCGAGCTCGCTTTCAAGTCGAGAATATTATTTAGATAAAAACTACCTAATGCGCGTTTATCCTGAAATTTCTTTACCAAACTATCCCATAAAATATTATATGTTTCACCAGTGGGAACAATATCCGCGGTGAACTTTAGCGCATCATGAGTGAGTTTCGAAATCAGGTATTGCACACGTTGCGAGTCAGACAGTTGCTCGTTCAAGTGTATATTTGCTTTGAACGACTGGTAGAACAAATTCCAGTTTTCAGGGCGTCCATCAAAGCTAGGAATCACTAAAGGTTGTAATTTAACTACTGGCATGGTCGAGTTACTCGCTCGATGTGAACATGCCTTAGGAGCGGTTAATTTGTTGCGCGCGCGTTTCACTCTCGCGTACAAATCTTCAAAAGATTCGAGACACGAGTAGTCGGGAATTGCGTCCGATTTTAATTGTAATCTAATTTTATTATATTTATCTATCACAGATTCAAATTTATCGCGTATATCATCTATAGTTTCTGACTCGGCCAGGAAGTTTTCATTCAATCGCGTAGATGAATCAAAAGAAATAATACCCTTTGACGCGGTATATAACCGATTCATACGTTGAAACAGTAATTCTTTCTTTTGATTCATTAAAACCAACATAACCTCCAGATCAGCTTGTTTTTCCGTCATTTTTACAAAAATAAATTATTAATAATAATACGTAAACACAAACTGCTGATAGCTGGTATGCAGGTAATATAAAATGCTAAGTCAGTTAGAACGACTTATAAATAAATAGTGGGAGGTAGGTGTAGCAAAGACGACGAAATGTCGGTAGGTGCGATGGCGAAATGGCGAAAAAATATTGTTTCATATACAATTTGGCCACAGCGTAATTAAATAAGGTAGGATAAAATTGTTTGCTTAGAAATACTTTTACCAATTAATACGTAAGTTTCTAAGAAAATGTTATCAATTTAACCTATTGAGCGGGTAAAAAGTCGCCTACCAATGAATTACGTAGGTGACTCGGAGCGTTACGGATTCAAAATTTTACCAATAAGTTACGTAAAATCTGAGCCGTAAATAAAAGATTTTATCAGACAATCGGATTTACCAATATGACGTGAAAAATAAGCGGGGTATGAAGCGTATTCACCAATAAAATACGTGAATAGGTATGAAGAGGTGAGTAAATAATATGCAAGAATTCACCAAAATTACGTGATTCTGCTCTTTCACTGGACTATCCGGCTCGAAGGACCAAAATAATGGAGGGGCGTGTAAATAGTCCCTCCAGGGTGTGATTGCTCACGATGAAGCAAATTTAAATATAACGACTGCAATAAGTTTGAGGTGTCTTGGCAAATAAAGTGCATAAACCTGCTGACTGACCTGTAACAACCACTTCCATCCACTCGTCATCCAGAAAGCGGCTGGAATCCTAGGTTATAGTATCCTTGGCAGCCTTCAATTAAGGCTAAGTTAGCCGGCCGGCTATTTCGCTGAAATCGCTGAAAATACGTGCACTTCACCACACAACAATCCCCTCGCGTGAGGGAAGAGAATTGTAAACCTTTTATATGCAAATTATAGTTTTTTAGGCGTAAAATTATATTCAGATAGTCACACGAGAAAAGTTCTACTACCACTCTGCAACGTCAGTCCAGACCGACGAAAAGTGCATGTCACATCACGTGACCTTTACATTTATGCCAATTAGCGAGCGTGTTTGCATCGCCTCTGAGGACAACCAACGCCATCTCACGAGAGATTTGCGAATATCTGCGGCATCACAGGCAGAACAGACAAGCTAGCACCTCTTCACCAATGACACCTCAGACGCGGGTTATTTAAATGTTGAATGTCGAATTACACTGGCAAATTAAAGCGGAAAGGCGCTCCACCACATGGTAGTAGGATATTTTCTAGTACTCGGCTGGCTAGCTACCACCCTCAAGTTGATAATCTGCCGCCAAGCATCAAACGGTGTGTTCCGGCAGCCTCACTTGAGAGCCAGTTCCATTCCAGGCTAGGTGTGTTTGACATCTTCGACCACACCGTCACTCAACATCAGGTGAGCTGTGTTAAAACACCTAGCCTGTCGAGTATAATAAAAAAATAAATTTGGCATTTGATAGATTTTTTGATCGAAAACGTATTTCATATTAGTAGTGTAACAATCTAAACATTTTCGATATTTCGTAAGAGATGCCACATTACTGGAAAAGTATGTACCTAAGTTGGTGCTCTGAGTGGGAGTGCAAGATGTACCTACGTGTGATGGATGACTTAGTGCCTTATTCCAATTGTTTAGAACTTTTTAAATTGTAGTATGTAAAGGTGCGAAAGGAAAAGTGATAGATAAACATGGGCACCTTCTGTTGTTGAAGAAGTACGAAAATCCTCGAATAGGAAAAAGTAAAAGATGTATTTCTAGAAGAAATCGATTTATCGACTTGAAAAATAGATATTTCATAATATAAACGCATTTCTAGATTAGTGAAACAAAAACGTAATTTTTATTACTATTACCTATCATCATTTTTGGTAGGGTTTTTCTTACACTACTGGTAGCTTGGACCTAAGACTTGGACCCTCCGTAGAATATTCGTGTGAGACTGGTAGTCAGTGATTTATGGTAACATATACCATGATACACAATTAAGTAATATTGGTTTAAAAAGTTTGTATATTTTTTACTAACCTGATTTATTGCTCTTTGTATCTGATGAACTGACAAGCTTGAAAGTCAGTCATAGAATTATTAGTAAGAATTTTTACATTGTTTTGTAATAACAAAGCTCATTTTTGTTATATTTGTCGGTTTTTTATATAAAACAAGCATGGAAGAGAAACAACTATACGGTGCACTGACAGTATACCGCGAACGTGGTGCGTACCTTCGGCGACTCGAGCAGTTCGAGAAGTCAAAGGCTTCGTACGATGAAGCGTTCAAAAGCACCCCGGAGGATGTGCGGATGCTGACAGGTCGCAGCCAAGTGTGCGCCGATGCTGTGCAGCCAGTGCAGGCGTACGCTGACGCTGAGCTGGCGCTCAAGCTGGAGCCAGCCAACATGATAGCGCGCAACATGCAGACGCGTGCCATGTATACCATGTCAGACTTCGAACGATCCGTAGTAATGAACTACCGCGGTGCTAGGCTCCGCAAGCAGCCGCCTTACTTCCGTGAGGGCATCGATCAAGGCGTAGAAACGATACAGGATTGCATTGGAGTGAATGCCGGCAATGTAATGTTGGACTTCCTGCCTCTCATTAAACAAATGGAAGCCGCGCGAGTTGATGAAGATGAACCTCAGAAACCTTTGCACGTCTCCCGCATTCCTAAGCCCGAACGTAAACGGAAGTTGACCCAAATGGAAGCTCGCAAACATCTAACGTTAGCGAGAGTGATGGCTATGAAATATTTGGGGCCAATGGCGTATGACAAGTTTTTTCTCCAAGAACTTATGGAAGATCCTTGCTTGGTCTCTGCAAATTCTGGAGGTAGCGCGCAACTCAAAGCTATCGTCGCAGAAGCTCTAAGATCACTCAGTGAACGACAAGATATGTTGCGGTCGCAACGACCTTATTACACTATTAAACTCGCAGAAAAAGCAGATTCCAAATATCAGAATAAATACAAAGAAGCTGTGCTTGTAAAAGAACGTGAAATCGGTGCACGTACAGCTGAGCGTTTGCTGAAACAGATCGAAAAGAGTTTGCGTGACAGCCGTGTAATGGATGTGATGGCACAAGCAGAGCGGATGCAGCTATTCCTGGACATCAAGACCCCTAGAACTTTACCTGACAAGGAAATGTACACGGACAGGCTGTACAGAGCCGTTGGCGAAGGATACCTGTCGCAGCACCGGCTGTCATATACGCTTAGCGAGCGCGGCAACAGGCGCCGTATCGCATTCCTCATGGGGCTGCCCGTAGGACGTCCGCAATCTTTCGACTCGGTCATGGCACACTATCCGTTTAAGTTCATCGATATCAAAGAAGCTACGGAGAAAGTAGTATCCACTCTAGATATGTGTGAAAATTCCACTATGAAATGTTGGCTTATGTACGAACTAGCTAGGTTACTTTGCACACAAAAAAATTATGCCCTTGCGAAGTTTTATGCTAAGCGCTGTCAAAAAGAAGCTCAAGAATTGGGAAACGTGACCTGGTGGCTCAACGGGTGTTTTGTTCTGATGAGTGGCGACATGCAGCAAGGGAACGCAAATGAAGTACGAATCGCAGTTGAAGAGGCGTACGAGTGGTCCAAAAAGATGCAAGATCCAGAGCGGATACAAGCTTTCCTCGCGAAATGCGCGGATATGGCGTCGCAAGCTGTGGCGGCGGACGAGCGTAAGGCGATAATCCAGCGGCAAAAGCAGATTATAAAAATATTGACGCCAGAGCAGAAGTCGGAAACAGAGGTGCTGTTCAAGAGAATGTCGACGGTGCCGGTTGGGAGACGGTTCTCAGTGCTACCTGGCAAGATGCTCGCGGACGCACGCTCAGAGCGCCGCCGCCGACGCCAAGATGGCCTCACCGTGATCCCAGGCGCCGTGCGCGCGCTTCCGGCGCCACCGTGCTCCGATGTGCTCGGATTCCAGATATTCGATTTATGATCTTCTTCTGACACGCGTATTTTACCGAACTGTATGCTATATTAACTTAGCTGTACGACCTCTCTTACTTTAGAGATTATGTATAAATTCTTTTACAATAATTTTTCACAATAAAACTTAATTGAACAAGCTTATGGTAGGGTTTGTTTGACATAATGTTAAATTTTATTTTTTTACGTATTTTACGCGATCCTTTAGTCTACACCGAGGTTGCACGTCCTAGGACGAGTTCCTGTCTCTGCAACACGATACCATCGAATGCTAAGAATTCTTTTCGACAAGATTGACGAAATATATTTCTTAAGTTTTGTACAGGGTAATATTTAATTTGCTCACCATCGATTGTAAGCTTAATTTCACAAAAGTTAATGTTTTCCCTCAAAGAACTCGAGTTTTTGTGAAAAAAATATAATTGCTCTATCTGAATTCTATTCGTATCCGGTGAACGAAAACAGCACCACCGACTGGTTTAAATTGTGAATCTAATCCTGGATGGATTAGATTCACAATTTAAACCGGTCGGTCGGCAGTCTCTGAATTTCCCTGTATAGGGTAACATATTTTTACATTAGTTAGTAGAAAATGCGTATATAATTTTTTGGGATCCTATAATACTATTTATTACAAATTCTTCTTAAATTGTAAGTCATATATTCTTTTGAAAATGTTGATGAAATATATTTATATTACTGGAGGTTTTGTTAAGTTTCATAATTTTCTTTTCTTTTTTTGTTTATATTGAAATATTCTTGTGGATCGGGCATATACAAATATCAACATGTATATTCAGGATAGCAACGAAATTAGGTAGAAACTAAAAATGTGGATTTACAATGAAACGTGTAAATGACTATTTAAATAAATAATTTATTTACAAGATGGCATTCGCAGTTTGTCATGACGTTTTGTCTTTAGTGATGGTAGATAGGAGCAGAGTAGACAGCGGGAGCGGAGTGGTAGACAGGGGCAGAGTAGGCAGCGTGAGCGGCGATCTTAGCTACGGGAGCAGCGTGGTAGACAGCGGGAGCGGCGTAGGCTGCGGGTGCAGCGTAGGCGGCAGGAGCGGTGGCGTAAGCGGTGGGAGCGGCGTAGGCGACGGGAGCGGCGACCTTGGCGACGTGAGCGAGGGGCTCTTTGTGCACGACAGCGTTGAAACCGTTGTGGGGGTCGGCAGTGTACTCCACGGTACGCTTGGTGCCATCAGGGTCGACGAGAGAGTAAGATCCGTGAACGACGTCTCCGTCGCGGCTCTCAGTCTGGGATTTAGAGTCTCCGGTGTGTTCGTCTTGCACATCGTAGGAGAAGCTGTACTGGGGATGCGCGTCATACTCTTCTACAGTTTTAACGACAGGGGCGACGGCAACCTTGGCGACGGGCGCGGCGTATGCGGAGTAAGCCACGGGAGCGGCGTATTTAGCTACTGGAGCGGCGTAGGCTACGGGAGCACCGTGGCTAGCGTAGCCCAGGGGACCGGAGTACGCTATGTGACCAGCCGGGAGAAGGCCAGCGCTAGCCGCTGCCACGAGGGCACTGAATACGACAAACTGAAACAACATAAATTTTTCGTCATGTATTTATAACTTAATAGTACTTAGCTGCGCTCTGCAGTTTTACTGATGTGATAAAGCATAAAAATATAAGAAAATAAGAAATACATATTGTGTTAATAATATAAGTAGATTTGCGTTTGAAAGCAGGCTATCTGATGTTGAGCACTATTAAGTGGTAACACAGAATCTTGCATGTATCCATATGTACGCTGTGCTCCAATAAAAAATAATTAAACTAAATATTTTTTTTAATATTGAAACCTACATATGCGATATTATTTTATTCATAATAAGTTTGAGTTTGACCACATCCTGCCTGATGTTAAGAAAGGTTAATGATCATAGTATTGAAGTTATATGATTTTCCATGAGCACATATGTATAATGTAATATTTAGCAATTATGATTAACCATAACGGTTTTTGTTATATTCTGTACCTTGAATGCCATTTTACGTTGTGTTGAAGTTCGAGGGTGAGATTGAACTGCCAAATCTAGAGTACGAGCTCGTTTTATATCCGACGCGTGTCCACTCGTGACATTCGCATTTGTGTGACGTCACATGTGGTCCGGTAATCGAACCCGCACCTACGACGAGCTTATTGTAACTTTCGCTTTTAATTGAAGCGTTTAACGAAGGCAAGGTCGTGATCTTCGATGGAATGTGTCAGAGCGGTCGCTTACCGCAACCACTTTATCTGTTGAGTCGATTGAGGGAGCCACCGTAGCATTTTCTTAACCAAAATTGACAGCCGACTGTAGATAACCTTTTGTTCTATTAGCTTGCCAACTATGCAAATAATTTGGTCAGAGGCTTCGTGCTCGGCGCGATAGCTTCACTCCGCCCGCGTTTGTTCATACTTACTCTCATTATCTTATTAAAAGCAAGGTCTCCTATTCAGCTTCCAGGTATCGAGTTCTTATTTGCGAGTTAGCTGTAACTCAATCACTTTGACCTTTGGAGCGAAATATGCTTTATGAGAAGGTTAAAAGGCTTTTATGTATTTTTAATAATGTTTAAAAGTTAATGTATGATGATAATTCACATTTATTTTATACACTGACTTCGTACGAATTATAATGATTTTGTTAACATTACTTATTGTAAAAAAATTATTATAAGTATTTATCGAAATAACATTGACTGCAATAATTGCAGTCAATGTTATTTATTTAAACAACAATAATTGTTGTTTAAATAAATAATTTAAATCGAAGCGAAATGGGATTTTATCAAAATCCTTTTCTGAAATAGCACTGTAAAATGACGTAATATACTAACTAGGTATCCTTACACGATTAAAAGTTAGGTAGGTACTGTTAACGATTTTTAGTTTAATATATTAAATTTGATTTTATACTATACTTAGTTGATTTTACTATAATACTTAAATGTTAGAGATCATTCCACTAGTCCCGAACTAAGCAAATCATGCACAATGGGAACGAGATAACTAATAGAATACACCCATATCAGTCGCGGCAATATTGTATTTGTTTATGTGACAATAAATGTTTGTTCTGTGTCTGGGTGTTTTGTACTCGTATATATTATAAGTATGTATTTGGTTTGGGGTCAGATGGCGGTGTGTAATGCCCTCCGATATGCATTTATTTATTTACTTAAACTTTCTCAATTTGAGCTCAAGAAATCTCAATGTATTATGATAAGTATGTATCATGTATGTACCAGATATTCTGCCGCCAATTTATTAGTGTGTAAACATTACTGTGTTCCGGTTTGAAGGGCAGCTAGCGAAGCTTTTTTTTTTATTGTAGATAGGCTTGCGTTTGACCGCCATCCCGCCTGATGTTAAGCGAAGATGCGGTCTATGGTGGAGCACGTTCGCCTAGAAGAAACCGATTCACTCGCTACTTGAAGGTACCCAGACTATATTCATTGGGGAACACCCACTCGGGCAGCAGATTCCAATGTCTAGCGGTACGCATGAAAAAAGTGGAATCAAACCGCTTAGTTCGAGCTTTAACTACAGGGCCATTAAGACTAACCATTGTATATCTCAAAGTAATGAGCGCTAAAGTAGCGATGCCTTGGACTTTGCCTTAACCGACTTCAAAAAAGAAGGAGATTCAATTTTATGTAAAATTGAAATAAATTAAAAATTGTAAAAACACCCTGTAAAAAAACACCATCTGACCAATGTAGCAAAGCTTTTACTATGAAAGTCAAATAAATGATGATGAAAACAAAGATACTTTTTTTTGTAAATATATACTTATAATATGTACAATGTACATACATAACACCCAGACACATAACAAACTAAAAAAAATACTACTTTATACCACAAAATATGTGTGCTGGGTGGGAATCGAAGCCACGCTTTACAGCTCTTAAAATAGACGTATTACCAATGAGCCAACAGAGCTGTCTAACTTAGATGTTTTCCAAAAAATCATCGTTTTTGGGAGCTAAGCATAAAATTACATACTTGAAATGTATTCTTTATTACTTATTATATTATATAGATATGTATATAAAGTGAGGTAGAACCCGTTAAATTGCCGGTTACTCCCATAGCATCAGGCGAAAAATTTCACAAATTATTAAATTACCTAAATACGAACTACGTATTTTTTTATTTCTATTCTAATCAATTATTATAGGAAGTTTTAAATCAGTGAAACCAAATATAAATTTTCAATCATTTAATATCATAAATAACAGTCATAAAAATCCTAAATGTACAAATCAACAACAAAATTGTAATAATTCATCTAGACGAAGTAGGGTAACCTGGGAGCTAGGAGGGGTGCGGGAGCAGGAGCATAGACGGGGGCTCGTGGAGCAAACACAGGTGAGGGGCCAAACACAGGTGAAGGGCCAAAGACTGGTGCTCGTGCTACTATCGGGGCGGGAGCTGGTGCAACGACTCTTGCGGGGGCAGCTACAACTAAAGGCTCGCGGCGTACGACCGCGTTAAAGCCGTTGATAGGGTCAGCAGCATAGTCGACAATCCTCTTGGTACCATCAGGGTCAATGACAGAGTATGAGCCGGTCACCAGGTCACCGTTCCTCTGTTCTGTGTGACCCTTGTAGTCTCCGGTAAGAGCGTCTTGCACGTCGTAGCCATATGAGTACTGAGGAAGGGGGTCCACTCGGGCCAATGGCACCGGGGCGACGATACTAGCAGAGGCGATGCCTACCACGCAGATGAATACTACAATCTGAAACAAGTCAAAAAATAATTAAGAGGAGAGAAATCGACCTTGGTGTCGTCCGTTCTAAGTGCCATCTGTACGTAGTGTAGCGATTATAATCCAGTGGTTAGCGCGGTTGGTTCACACACCGAAGCTCCAAAATCCAACAATGAGTTTGAGCTACCGGTGAAGGAAACCATAACGTGGTGGTATGGTACTTTCTAGTACTCAACTGGTTAGCTACCACCCTTAAATTGAAAATCTGTTGCCAAGGACCTAACGGAGTGTTCCAACAGCCTCACTTCAGAGCCAGTTCCATTCACCATTCATTCTAGGTGTGTTCGTCACCTTCGAGCGCACTGTCACTTTATATCAGAAGAGAAAAAAAAAAACAATATACATACAGGCGTGTCGTATTAAATCCGATAGAAGTTATCATTATGAAAATTTTACTATCAGATCAAACCTAAAATCACGAATAATTCACGATACCATTGAAAAAGTTGTTCGTATTGATAGGCATCATTTTATATTTGGCGCAGATACAAATATATTTGAGAGACCTATACCGAGCAGTAGGATAAAACAGGCTGCGGATGATGATGCTGTTGAAGTTTTTATATAAGGCAAAATTAGGTTAAGTTTTTTAATTTTCGAGTAATGTGTGAAAGCCTCAAAAATCTTTGGACACCCACAAACTTGCCTAACAGCCACATTTTTGTTCCGCCTAATAAGATAGAACATTAAACTGGTGATTGATTGCAGTGTACAACTATCTTTAAATACAATGTAAATACGCTTTTTCTAGGTAAGCGTGATCACTGTGATTTACTAATGTTAAGATGGAGCAAACACAAAACTAAATTTTTTTTACAAAAACGTCCTTTTTATTTTCCGCAAAATTTTATGTTTGTCAAATTAAACAGGGTTATTATGCAACATTTATGATTGAATTTTCATTTGTCTATCTTTAATAGTCTTAGATAAACTCTACCGTTACGAATTGGAACGGCCGATGTAGGTAGAGGCACCCTTGCCATTATCGATTAATAAATTACATTGCAACATCCTTACGCATACGCAATGTATTATGTACATACATACTTAAACGTACGTTAAACTATGTCAGCATTATCACCCGTAATCCTCTGCGATAGACACTATTCTTGAGTGAATATTTCCTCATGACGGATCGTATATTAGTGCTGCATTTATATGCGCCAATTGTAAGCTTGCAACATGCTCCCATTAAACCCTTCCTTTGTTACTGTATGCATTGGGAATTTTAAACTAAACGATTGCAATAAAATACTATCAATAATGAAGTTTCGGCAGCCTTGTTGGGGGACCGTCTGGCTCCCAAGTTGGAGGTCCTGGGTTCGAATCCCGCGGCGCGCTCCTCTGTCTTTTTTTAAGCTATGTGCGTATTGCCAATGAATTCAAACGGCGAAGGAAAATATCGTGAGGAAACCTACATCTAAAAAAAAGTTATCGTAGATTTTTGAAGTATGGCCTTACACTTCTCATAAAGAGATGATCCTGCTGTGGGACAGTTGATAAACACAAATGTAGAGCAAATTTTCTCAAAGTATGCTCTGACTGAAATTACTTAAATTTTTACTACAATATATTTGCTAATGGTGCAAGCTTGTACAAAATATAAAATGATTGAGACCATGTGATTCATTAGTATATTGAGATAGGTAAGTAGATACACGGGCAAGGATATATAAGCAATTATATGATCTTTCAAATTGAATAAAGATTTTTTGTAAAATTATTTATTATTGTCAAGTAAAACATTTTCTGTTGAGTTCTGTGTTACAACGTGTTCCGTGAACCAATTTCAGTACAAAAATCACAAAAAGCTAAAGTTTGTATCAGGGTTATTTAAAAATTCACATTTGAGATTATGTTTTTAAATTTGAAGGATACTTAACGAGTAATATTGATAGATTTTTCTGTAGTATATTTTAGTGATAAAAATATGCATTACGAGAGTACCTACGTCATTACCAATAATCATATTTGCGGTCTTTTCTTAATGTTTGACAGGTTAGAATTCGACCACATGTCACTTGACATTAAGTGACGATGTGGTCGATGATGGTAAACACACTTGCATGGTATAGAATGGAACTGGCTCTTAAAGCGGCTGCTGGAACACACCGTTAGATGCTCGGCGGCAAATCTTTAATTTACGACTGGCAGTTAGCTAGCCGAGTACTAGAAAGTACCCTACCATCACGTTATGGTTTCATCACGATGTTTTCCTTCACCGGCAGCTCAAGCTTATTGTTGGGGTTCGACCCACGTCCTTCGGTATGTGAACCGACCGCACTAATCACTGAGCTATCATCGCTACAAAATTAAAAGATCTCCAAGGAATACCAATTGTCAAGCATAATAGAAAGTGAAATGATATCATACAATATTAATAATTCGAAGGGGCAACTGTCTATCACATTGTAATATTATGGGAGTGTGTGGGCGCTACATTTACATACAATGTGCTCTTTACTCCTGACATTATTAGGGAATGTTGCGAATATAACAAGGACTTGTCTATAATATGATACTTTGAAAATAGGTGCAACAGTTTGAGCTTGCTAGATGTAAGGGTTAGATTCAAGAAGCAGCAATTTTATAGCAGGGTAAGCACCAGACGATAACCACACATACAGCTTACATATAAATCAAAGTGACGATGTGGTCGAGGATGACAAACACACCTATCCTGGAATGGGAGTTTTAACACTTCACGCATTATCAGGAGGTTCATCTTATAGCTTTCTGTTTATGTTCCATTCAATGACATATTCGATGTTAAATACAGGTTTGCCAATAGAATAACTCTTTATTGGCACAACAAAAAATTAAATTATTTATTAAAGAAATTAAAATATGTTCAAAATGAGGTCCTATCGCTATTTTGAGCAATTCTCGGATAACGGTCCATGGTTAGGTTTTTTATATTGTAAAGATCCTAGGATTGGGGACAACAATAAATAGTCTAATCCAAAATAAAATATTAAAATTATGTCTAGATAGAATAATTTATTGGACTTATAGCACTTTGACTAAACTGAGCAAGTCAAGAAATAAACTACATAAAGCATTAAAATTTACATAAATCAAACTCAATTAAAAGTGAAAACCTACAGCATTTTTAAATGATCAGTTACATTTTATCCACTGTATTAAGTTAGGCCTAAAATTTAAAAGCCATTTTACAATTTACATCGCTCCTATTGCTGTAGCAAAGTGCCTTTAATAAATAAGGAATAAATAAATAAATAATAATAATACTATGAATAAGATTACTATTCATTTTACATGAAAAATGACCATACTGGACAAGATAAAATGGATGAACATGAACGAGTCATATTGTTAGTCGAGTAGGTTAAAAGCACGGCCGCAGTGTCGCAAGTCTCTCTGATATGGATCGCGTTGGTCAACACTTGCGCACGCGCCGCGATTCTACACGATGTCACCGTACTTATTAACGAGTACTACAACTTGCGCGAAAACCAAAAAAAAATTCTTTTAATTTTTGAAGGTGTGTTGTGTAGAGATATAAAATTTTTTTAGATCGTTAAAAGTCCAGTCCTTTTTTTAGATTTGACATGCTATGGAGCTTGACCAAAAGCTCATTTAATTTTAATGTTAAGTGACGGTGTGGTCGAAGATAGCAATCACACGTAGTCTGTAATGGAACAACTATTAAGGGCTTCGCGGCAGATTTTTAACTCAACCATTGTAGCTAGCCTAATACTACAAAGTACCATACCACCATGCTATGGTTTCCTGACAATGATTTCTTTTACCGTTAATTATTGTTCATTGTTGGGATTTGGACTCGCGCCTTTCAGCGTGTGAACTCACTGCATTAACTACTGAGCTATCATCGCAACAAGGTTGCGCTATAACTAACTTCTTACAGTCAAGTGACAATTCTAGTTTTTTTTATAGCTTTGCAATGATATAACATGTAAATACATAGCTTATGGTCTGAATTGACACACAAGCTATTTTTTATTCTGGAAAACGCGGGTAATCCCGCAGGGCGCATTTGATTCATAAAAGATTTGAAAAAGAATATTATTATTTAAATGAATCAAATTCTCTATGCTTATACGAGTAAATTGCATTATAAAGAACTAGAGTACTCATTTCAAGTGCTTGAATGAAGTTGGCTCTATCAGATATCGTCTTAACAGTCATTGCAAGCTAGATACTTGTCCGAGAACTTCTCAATAGAATTTAACGGTAATAAATTTTAATTTATAACATTCAGAGAACGAACGTCGTTTCAGTTTGGCACCGATCCGGCAGTGACATTGATTTTCAACAAAAGGATTCTTTAGAATTATTTTGAAGCAACGAAACACCACCAAAATAAGTTTGTGTTCGTATAGTTTATAGTATTTTTAGTAACTAATATCAAAAGATAACACAACATCAAGTCCCAGATATGTATGACACAAGATGCATTAACATTATTAATTAATATTCTAAATCAGATCAGAATCTGTCATACAAATTTGATGAGTTTTGGAGCCCTCCCCCGTACTTCGACACAAGTAGTCACAATTGTGACACACATTTCAAAATTATTAAATTACAACAACTGTGTCAAGATTCAAACATCTTTTTTTTTAAGACAGGTGTTAGACCACAGCTCACCTGATGTTAAGTGAAGGTGTGGTCGAAGATGGTAAAGCACACCTAGCCTGGAATGGAACTGGCTCTTAAGTGAGGCTGCCGGAACACACCATTACATGCTTAGCGGCAGATTTTCAACTTGAGGGTGGTAGCTCGCCAGCCGAGTACTACAAAGTACCCTACCACCATGCTATGGTTTCCTCACGATGTGACATCGTAAAGCTCATCACACGATGTCACACTTTTTTGACACAGTCACTACCCTTAAAATGTAACGTAACTTGTGGTGGTCCTTTATTACATATTTATATCCGTTTTCATAATTTTCTCAGACTACTTTTTAATCACTGTTATTTTCACATATCACTGAATTAATTGAAATTTGATAAATTAATGTTTGTTATTAAATTAGCGGTCTCACCTTGGAGTCCATGTTTGTTTGCTTGGGATAGGATGGTCACAGTCCTCGAGTTGGAATGTGCCTGGTCCTGGGCCCCCGCGCATTATATATCCTACAATACTCATGGATACGTAACTCAGGACGTGAGTGCAATACAACGTGGCTCATTGAAGAAAGTGCGCGAATTACGCGACGGATAGTCTTGCGATACATGTTACGTTTCACGAATATGCTTTCTTTGTATCGGTTGCAGAGGCATCTTTTTAGTAATCCGGGCACATAGTGTTCTAGTCAGGTCTCTCCACACAAACTCAGCTTGATAACGAAAATTGGAATCCTTTTTAAAGTTTCTTGTAAAGGAATTGCGTGCAATCGAGACGTGTACTTACAAAAACTTCCATGGTCGCCTAACACTGTTTGTAATGGAGAACCCCATACTCTGGTACTTGACAGGAATAGCTTTTGTAAAAGCTATTCCTGTTTGCTAAAATTTGCTTTCGTAGTGAGCGGTAAGTCTGAAAACTGATGATAACAAAATCGGGAGATACAGTTTGAAGCTGCAGCTACACTTACATCTAAAAGCTAATTGTACCACTCGCTAGCTAAAGGATCAAAAAATTCGTTGCGTTGAGTTAGGAAACTTAAAACATGGAAAGTCAAAGGACTTCTTAGCGTTCTTAGTATATGTAGCGATGGGAGCTGAGTGATTAGCGCGGTCGATGAGTGTTTGTATGAGTGAATGTACGTATGTGGGATGTATGTGAATGTACATGTGTATATGAATGAGATTAGCTATCACAAATATGTTTATGTGGGAAAAGATTACAATATCGATAATGCATCAGTCGTAACAGTGAGATATTTCTTACCAAAAACTGTCTTATTTCATCCAATGTCTGACATGCATTATTATAGGCTTGGCGTGATTGTGGTCTGGAATTGTCCCTGAGTCAGAGGCAATCCAGACCATCAATGTTATCTTGGAGGTATGATTAGGCCTTTGATCTTACTGTATCCCAAGGACGTCAAAAATTTACAAAGCTTCCTTTTACAGACGTACCGGGAGTCGTTAAGAATGTTCATCTTTTTTTCAATGACATGATAGGTACATGTAAGCTCCTCTAACCTTAAAAGAGTGTCGGGCAAACAGAGTCTTGGCAAACGGGACTTTCCAAGTATGATGTCGTAGGGGTCTCAATGGTTCATAGGCAGTAAGTAGTGCAGATCTATGAAATCTAATATTTTCATGTATTTCAAAATAAAATAAATAAATAATTAATATTATAATTTATTTATTTATTTTTATTTCAAAATAAATTAAGTGCAGGAAGTCTAAGTTACATTCAAAGTCTCACAAAGCAAGACTAAATCGATCCGATCATGACCTAGTACCTACTTGTGACTTTACTACAAGCCTGGACAGCGTTTTAGAAGCAACGCGAAAATTCATGTTTCATTCCCTTATGTCATAAGTTTCAAAAAATGTTTTTTTTTTGCCAAAACTACCCATGCAAAAGTATAAGCCATGATCATGATACCACAATGGTGTTATCCCATACCATAGGTTATTTATTTTCATTCTTTGAAAGAATGTAAATGTTTCCTATGGGTGTAGACGTAGAATCTCTACCGTCTAATGAAATGCGCTTTGCCAGACTTTAATAAAACAGTGAACAAATGAAATGAAAAGAGATCATCGACATGAAACAAGTTTTCTTTTTGGAATGAGTAGATAGAAATATCTCTTTTTTGGTTGAATAAAAAAAAGCTACTTTTATTTATTGACTTACTTTAGGTGCGATTCTCGTTACCCTGGTTTAAGGTTTACTCCTTACCCCGTAATAAGAGTATTGCATCTTACCTAATACTGAATCTTCTTCTTCTTCTTAGTAGGGATCTTCATTGCTGAAGGTCGTGTCTAATCTACTGAATTCATTATTATAATATGATCGCTATAACAATCGCAAACCACTACAAACAGACATTCAGTTCTATTTATTCTTAATAGGTTCGTGTTTGACCACATCCTGCCTGATGTTTAGCAGTAGTGCGGTCTAAGATGGAGCATGCTAACCTAGAAGAAACCCATATAGGTACTCTAGATAAAAAATGTAGAATCAAAACGCTTTGTGCGTACATGGGGAATATCTACCATGTACGGATGACGTTTGTCTGGCTGTCGGGTAGTAGAAAGGGGGGGATACAAATTTATTGCCAAATATATCTAATAATTATTATAGTAGTCACAATTTAAGTATCGTTTTTAGCGATAAGGTTCAGTTGTTATACTTATGTAATCTTTAGTGCAAACAATAAAAAGTTATGAAAACTGGATCTCTATCGTTCGATTCAACTTCAGAGGTGCATATCGATTTGCGAGATTGACGTTCTTTGTAAACGACAAAAAACATATAGAAAGCGGAACCGCTACTCTGGTCGTAATAAATGGAAACTGCTTTTTTTCATTCAATTGACTATCGTTTACGTACTACATAATTCTTGCAAATTAATATGCTAGAATAATGTGTCCACCCACAAGATGGACAGACGACCTAGTAAAGACCGCAGGAACGCGCTGGATGCGAGCCGCTTCCAACCGGTCTTTATGGAAGTCAATGGGGGAGGCCTATGTCCAGCAGTGGACGTCCTACGGCTGAAATAATGATGATGATGATGATGAATATGCTAGAGCACGGATATCTCATGGCATATGCATTACATATTATGTGTGCGTGATTTGTTTTAAAGTACATGAAGTTTTAGTTAACATATACACCTAACGGTCCACGGACGTTTTAAAGGCCGTCTGAAGCCAGTAGAAACAGACATTCATAAAATAATAATTTTATATGACAAAACATCACCACATTGCAGTGTTACTTTGTGAATAACAACTTTATGTACATAAATACACTTTAAAAACCAAATTTAGCAAAAAAATATAATACAGTGGTATTATTTATCCGTTTTAACCAAAATTCTTAAAACTTTCTCTTAGTATATAATTTTTTTTAATAAATACATATGCTTTCTTTGACTACCTCCTTATTAATGGTTGACAGGTTAGACGTTTAACCATACCTCATCTGATGTTAAATAACAGACAGTGCAGACGCTATCTCCGATCCACCATGCTTGTCTAAAAGAAACCGATTCCCTTGCGAATGTATCTATATATGCATAGAAGTGTAACTTCATGAAAATATTTACACTTGTCTTGCGCTATCTATGAATAGAAAAGCTTTTTTTAATTTATTACCTCCTATCGTACGTACACTTCTTATTATCTGTACTTCAAGATACTTTCTTGGTCATTCCACCAAATCAGGAAAGAAGTAGTTTAAAAAAGTTCAACGCAACTAAAACTTCATTCATTTATTTTTCAGTTTTGTTTCAAGTAAAAAATAAGAAAACAAATAATAAAACTATGTACAAATTGAGTCTTTAGGTAAAAATGATCCATCAAGTTGGGGGTATTCTTCAAGGGTAGCGGTATCCGGCGACGGCGGGAGCGGCATTGACAAGTTTGGCGGGCGCGGCGGCCACAGAAGCGGCAGTGTAAGGTGACGCGTAGTAGCCTGCAGGAGCGGCATATTGAGTATAGGCTGCGACTGGTCCTGTAGACGTGTATTGGGTGACCGCGGCGCTCGAGAATGGAGTTGCATAGTTGTACGGCGTAGAGTAAGCCGCCGTGTACGGTGACGCGAAGGCGTAAGATGGAGCAGCAGTGTAGCGGGTGGCAACTCCGGGAGCGACGGCGGCAACGGGAGCGCTAGCGGGAGCGAACGCGTAGCGAGCTGGGGCCACGGAGGCTACGAAGCGAGGTGAAGATACAGGCGCAGGAGCTATAGCGTAGCGGGCGGGGGCCACAGCGTAGCGAGCAGGTGCAGCAACAGGAGCAGCGGCAAAAACGGGAGCGGGAGCCGCGGGAGTGACGTAACGAGCGGGAGCGGCGGGTACTACGGCTTCTACAAGCGGCTCTTTAGTTACGACCGCGTTGAAACCGTTGATGGGGTCAGCCATGTAATCAACGATACGGCGAGTGTTGTCGGATTCAATTAAGGAGTATCTGCCGCTCACTAAATCGCCATCACGTTGCTCGTACTGGCTCTTGTAGTCACCAGTGAGATCGTCAGCTACACTGTATCCGTACCGGTACTGCGGTGAGGGGTCAAACTCTTCTAGACGCGCCGCGACTACAGAACCACGCGGTGCCAGTAGCGATGCCTCTGCCAACGCTACTGGTGCCACCGCGACGCTGCCGCACGCCACCGCGACCAGGCAGGAGAAGACCACCAACTGCAATCAATTACAAACTTTAATAAACTTACGGTATATAAACTAGTAAAATCCCAAAGCATGCGCGTTCACTAATAAAGACCGTGAAAAGATGAAAATTAAGAGTTATTTTGAAGATTTTTTTTCAACATTTGTCGTGCAGTTGCAATGTTTGCAGATGCCAGGTGTTGAGCGTAACTCAGACTATATATTTAGCACAATCAATAATCCTTTATCAGGGACACTAAATCTTTTTTCTATGCACTTCACTTATCACGGCCACTGTTTAACATTTTTTTCACTGAATCCTCGGTTCCATACCTTAAAAGCCATTTTTAATTGTTTGTGATGTGTGTTCGGGGATGCTCGGAGCAGCGAACTGTACCCCCTGTTGGACACTAACAGCATTTATAGTAGTTGTGGTGAAGCGCTTGCCTCATCCCTAGCATCTCCAAATTTAAATATATTCAAGTACGCACGTACGGGCCTGGCCGATGGGACGACTGGACAATGCCACGCTAACAAAGCGGCTACTTGCAACATTTCTGGCCTATGAAACTTGGCGGCCACTTCGATTCTTTTCCATATTCATGAATAAACATATTTTCAGGGCTGTTTGTACAGTTTTCACGGTTTTAATACCGTTTATAAACTAATTCGGGATATATAAACTTGAGCAATGCATAAAAAATTGCTGATACATTAAATTGATTCGAAATGTTAATATTTCACGAAAACAACGAATTCTTCGTAAATACATATTGTCTTGTTACTAATATCCTATGATCTTAGTATTAGCCATGGGATTGTCACTCATTATTACGAATACAAACATTATACATGGTCATTAATTGTTGATTCCTGATCTAGAATTTTCAGATTAAAAATGTTTATGAAAAGATTTATACAATTATTTCTTGATTTACTTTCTATTTTACATCATTTTTGCCGACTTATTAATAAATGTTTGTATTTTTTTTTTTATTGTGTCATGATCTTGACTGAGTGTATCTTTAATAATATTGATATTTTGCTAATGTTTTATTGTGGTAAATATTATATTAATTAAATATTATTTAAAAAAGTATATATTTATTTATCATTTTTATTGAAAGCCGGTTCCATTCAAGGCTAGGTGCGTTTTCGACACAATTAAGTAGGCTGTGGTCAAAAACCTAGCCTGTCGACCACAATAAAAACATATCGAGATAATGTTATTCGCCAATATGCTACCCGAAATAAATGTATTTTTATTTCGGCATTATTGGTTATTTTAACCGCCTCAAAAAAGAAGGAGATTCTTAACTCGACTGTATGGTTTTTCTTCTTTGTATAACATACATACAACACAATAATTCCGCCAGTTATTCAATCGAATTTGATGATTCAATTTTATAGAAATCGAACGCACGGTTTTTAAAATATCAACAAAAATCTTAAAACTAAGAGTCGTTGATGAGTTTTGTTTACTCCGAAACCTCGCTGTTTCATTGGAGCAGTGCGTTTAGTTGGCCTAAAGGTCATGGAGTCGGTATTTTTAATTGTAAATTATTATGTCATTGTTTTAAGAATCATGTGTACAACCACTAAAACTTACAATTAGGTAGCTATATTCGTCCATACATATATTTTCAATACTTACTTTACATATCTATGTGTAGGTATATTCGAAATATTCGCTTAAATTTTATCATGATAAGTGTTACAAAATCTCAGTCTATAATCTGTTTTCTATTCCAAGGTTGCCTGAAAGATAGATATCACTTTTAGCGGTAAAGCCGCCCTAGCCTAACCTAAGCCGCCTTAGCTTTGTGGCACTAGCTTATGAGGTATTTTTGTTGTTTGCATATTTTAATTTCTTGTGTAATAAAGAGTTTATTTATCATTTAAAGATACTTTTTTTTTATCACTTATAGACTTGCGTTTGACCGCCAAATCGCCTGATGTAATGCGAAGATGCGGATTTACGGTGGAGCACGCTCACCTAGAAGAAACCGATTCACTCGCGACTTGAAGGCACCCAGATTGTATCTATCAGGGAACACCCACTCCGGCAGCAAATTCCATTGTTTAGCGGTTCGTACAATGAAGGTAGACTCGAACCGTTCAGTTCGTTGGAATATCGACCATGAAACGGTGTCGCTTCTTGGACACTTTCTAGTCTTTTCTTGTCGTACTTAATTTCAAACGTCATATTTTGCACTAATTCTATGTTTAAATAAAGTATACATGGTATCAGTAGGAATTATTACGATTATAATATACATTTCGTCCAATAGATATAGAATTAATAGCTTCTGCATTTGTAACCGACATTAGAAACTAGCTTGATAATTAAAACAAGTTTTTGATTACTTAGTGAAATAAAATATTACTTTATTGCCTATAAATTGTGAACTAAAGTATTGCTACACTAGTACTCGATACACTTAGGCATTGATTTTGTAATTATATTTTCCAGTTTACATTTTACATTAGACATTCAATATTCATACATAAATTCATGCTTATCATCATCATCATCATCATTTCAGCCGTAGGACGTCCACTGCTGGACATAGGCCTCCCCCATTGACTTCCATAAAGACCGGTTGGAAGCGGCTCGCATCCAGCGCGTTCCTGCGGTCTTTCATAGGTCGTCTGTCCACCTTGTGGGTGGACGTCCTACTGGGTGGGTGCTTATACTAGACTGTAAATTTAGACCAAATGCAGCACTGCTAAAAAAACGTTCCGAGGCTCTATTGTTATTTCAAAATAAATAGGTAACATAATATTACTCAATTAGCTGCGCCCCGCGGTCTTACCCACTTTTTCACAACATTTTTTTGGGATAAAAGTAGCCTATGTGTTAATCCGAGGTGTCAGCTAACTCCATACAAAATTTCATCAAAATTAGTCAAGCCGATTGAGTGTGAACAAATAACAAACATACAAACACACTCGCAAACTTTTGCGTGCATAATAACAATAAAATAATAATAATCATTTATTTCAAGTTACTAAGTAATTATTTATATTTAACTACATACAAAAATACAAAAATTCAGTTCAGTAAATAAGTACATTAATTTAAAAATAATAATTATTAATAAATAAATTCAAAATTAATATACAAAATCAAAATTAAAATTCAGTAAATTAAGTAATTAGTGTGATAGAAACAAATACAAACATTACTGTTTTTGTACATGTAGTATATGGCATGTTACTTCAAATACACTTTTTTTTTTTTTATTTGTGATAGGTACTATCGATTTTTGTAAATGAAACGGGACATATACACTTTTATCGTTAGTATAGATAGATAGAAACTCTTTATTGTGCACACCATAAACAGAAAAAAAGTACAGAGAACAAAATGACTCTTAATATGAGCTGTAACTATATTTGGATGACAACATTTTCTCTAACTTCGTTTTCCTTTAGTTCATTACATTGACACAGTTAATTGAGTTGCTATCAGTGTATACGTGTACTTTCAATGGAACCGTACTTGACCGGTAATTTATTGGTACGTTTGAAATTCAAACCATGAGTAGGGTATCGTAATTGTTCACTTTTGCGCCGACGCTTACCAAAATTCCGCACTGACTCATTTGGGTTTCCTAGACTTTTTGCATTTCAATGGGGCAGTCTGGCGCTAAAGAGAAAAGTCGCGCCTTTTTAAACTTCTTACCTAATTTTGTTCTAAATCGGAATCATTCGATACAAATATTTCAGCGAGTCTTGTCTCATTTTGACGTGAAGGACATTTATAACGAAAAGTTAACAAAGTATTATATCAGCTATCTGGTTCCCATAGCTTTGTTTAGTTAAGGGTTATGTGGCGATGTGTGAAATTTCCTAAAGATAAGGACAAATTTAGTAGTAATAACATGTACATGTAGTAACAGTACTATGTATGATGTCCGTAATTTATTTATTTGATCTTCATGTTATATTTGATGGCAACAAAATAGTCTAATAATATGGTTTTTTCTTAAGTCATAAAATTAAAATGAATACGATGTCAAGTAAGAAAAATAAAAATTGAAATATAAAAAAAAACTGATAAAATTAAAATGTCAATGAAATTAATTAAATGTTTATTTCTTAATAAATTTTCTTTTTCTCTTTGCCTTTGTCTTTCTCTTTCTCTTTGCCTTTCTCTTTCTCTTTGCCTTTCTCTTTCTCTTTGCCTTTGTTTTTCTCTTTGCCTTTCTCTTTCTCTTTGCCTTTCTCTTTCTCTTTGCCTTTGTTTTTCTCTTTACCTCTCTCTTTGCTTTTCTCTTTGCCTTTCTCTTTCTCTTTCTCAACAAACTACACTAATGTTACGGAGAGCAAGACGAAGACGAAAACGAAGACGAAGACGAAGACGAAGACGAAGACGAAGACGAAGACGAAGACGAAGACGAAGACGAAGACGAAGACGAAGACGAAGACGAAGACGAAGACGAAGACGAAGACGAAGACGAAGACGAAGACGAAGACGAAGACGAAGACGAAGACGAAGACGAAGACGAAGACAAAGACGAAGACGAAGACGAAGACGAAGACGAAGACGAAGACGAAGACGAAGACGAAGACAAAGACGAAGACTAAGACTAAGACAAAGAGGAAGAGGAAAAGAAAGGGGAGGAGGAAGAGGAACAGGAACAGGAACAGGAACAGGAATAGGAACAGGAACAGAAAGACGAAGACGAAGGCGAAGACGAAGATGAAGGCGAAGACGAAGACGACGACTAAGAGAAAGAGGAAGAGGAAGAGGACCAGGAACAGGAACAGGAACAGGAACAGGAACAAGAACAGAAACAGGAACAGGAACAGGAAGAGTAAGAGGAAGAGGAAGAGGAACAGGAACAGGAACAGGAACAGGAACAGGAACAGGAAGACGAAGCCGAAGGCGAAGGCGAAGGCGAAGACGAAGACGAAGACGAAGACGAAGACGAAGATGAAAACGAAGACGAGACGAAGAGGAAGACGTAGACGAAGACGAAGACGAAGACAAAGACGAAGACGAAGACGAAGACGAAGACGAAGACGAAGACGAAGACGGAGACGAAGACGGAGACGAGACGAAGAGGAAGACGTAGACGAAGAGGAAGAGGAAGAGGAAGGGGAACTTCATTATGTAGTATGAGTGCCAACTCAAAAAGCCCGCGAAAAACACAAAATGTTTTATTAGGTACTGCGATTGTTAATGTAATAAAAAATGACGGATCTAAAATTTAATAAAATTAAATCTAAGTTAATTTAAATTATTTAATTTCTATTTCTTTATCAATTTTTAACTAATATCCATCGATAGACAATCGATCTCAGAATCACTTTATCTCCCGCCGCGCTTGTAAAAAATTAGGTATTCGCATCTTCCATGATAATTCCGAACGAGCAGTGAACGGAATGGGCAATAGATCCCAATCTATAATCGGTATCGCAGATATAACTTTATTATCTAAGTACGACATAAACTTTCGTTTACGAATAAAGCCTCTAGTCCTTAAAACTATATCCGGTGACTTACCGAGCTGCGAATTTGACACTTCACCTTTGACCTACATAGGTGATTTACAGCTCGCGAATCAAACCCGCGGAAATTGATATATTACTGGGCGCTGAGTTATTTATGGAAATATTAAGACTTGCCAAACTGACTTGTTAGGTCCGCCCGGAAAACCTCCGTCTCCGTGTCAACGGTCCCTACGTACATAAAGACATGTCAAAAACCGAGGTTTACAGGAGAACGTAATTTATTCAAAACGCTCTAGAAATAATTCTATGTAATGTAAAATTACTTTTTTACTATATTGTTTTATTAGCTTTAGGAACTTTAGGTACGTGCATATGAAAAATATAAAGCCAATATTCAATTTAAAAAAGTGTCATTTTAGACATGTATTTATGTACGTAGGGACCGTCGATGTATATGTTATTGAATTTTTTTTTATGTCTGCCTAAAACATGATTTTTTATTACTTTGATTTGTTGGCATGCCATCACTCATTATTATTTGTACGACTCATAACAAAACACGATCACAGGACATAAATGTGGTTGATCCATCTGTATTGTACCAACAATTGTACTTGTGTTTCAAACAAATAAATTATCTTTATCGATGAAAACAGTTATTGTATACAGACAAAGTTCTTATAAAAATGCGTAAAGCGGACGCCATGGTGTGAGCGGTGCACGCGGGCGGACGGAGCATTTTGCCCACTGCACAGTGAGCACGCGCGTCCTTCACAAGGTTGCCAACTGTTGTGCAACTTTACGATGTAGCTTATGTTGGTCTATAAGGCTTTAGCAACTACTCTATTAGGCTCTGTGGACTAACAAATTTAACGGATTTTAGGGTGTTCAGAAGGACTCTACGTTGCACCATTTGCCTCTCTAATCTACTTTTGATGGGCACTATTTATTATGACAAATGTTATATAACTAATTGTGAGAAGGGTAAGGTTACCATTTACCATTACCATTACCACGCTGGCCAAGTAGACTTTAAACATCTTCGAGAACTTTTTTAAGAACTTTCAAACATACATGTACATAATTATGTTTTGTCAGGATGTTTTCCTTTGCCAGTTAAAGTTAATTATCAGCATTTATACATAATTTAGAAAAGACAGAGGAGCGTGCAGTGGGATTTGAACCCTCCAGATCCAGCCAGACGGTTTCTCAACTAGGCTGCCGACCCTTAATTTATTTACTAACTTTTTTTACACTATACTGCTCTGCAGTTGAGTTGAACAAGTGAGTGTTAGGATTACGTCATCTAATTTGTAGTACGCATCTATCATTGCCCAAACAGCTGACATTTCTACAAACTGTACACAGATTGTAAATTTTAAATTTCATTGTGAATTTTGTAGTATAAGTAAATTAAGTAGAGTATTGAAAGAAATGTATTATTTTACAGTGTTTATGACGATATTTTTCTCTATAACATGGAAAAAGTAATAGTAATTTGATATAAAACATACATAAAATTATCCGAACTAAAAGCATTATAAACTAATTTAATACACATGATACTGTGTACCTATTTCTTGAGCGTGGTGTTAAATTTCAAAAACAGCTCGCCGCGCGTATTTTGATCTTTATCGCCACACAAAATCGACTTAAAATACTGTACCTACTTTATTTTGTATCAAATATTATTTTTATTTAAGTATCAAATGCACTTGTGCAGTATCTTATCACTCTTATCACGCGCCACCTTGATTGGTATTGCTGACCCCGTTTTCAGGAATGTCCACTTACGCCAGGTGAGCTGGCAGCATCTGATTGTTATTCTTGTCTAACCTTCGGTAGCCTAAACGCTTTCCTTGCGAATATTTCTTAGAACGCCTGCGGTTAAAGGCTAAAAACTAGAACAAAATTATAAGTACCTACAAGGATACGAGTGACGTCACACATTACGATAGAAAACAGTAACTGAACTTAGAAACAATTTCTGAACACAAACTAGACTGTGCGCAGGATGTCGGTAGCCCTGCCTCACTGGGTACTAGATGGAGACTTAGTACATCGGATATCAATTATAATACTAATATACCATATATTAGATAGGTACTATTCGATAGCTCTCGTTGGCATATTAATCAAAATAGGGTTGCCCTAAAGATCAGAATTTTGAGTCTAGCCGAGCTTTAGTCTCCAAAGTAAATATCTTACTCTTTGTTTCTGGTGTCGCACTTTGTGTATTTGCCATAGTCAGTGATCATTTTGATATTTCGAGTATTTTAGTGAAGGTGTAATCTAGTGAAATAAATTACGTCACACGAATTTCATGACTTTTTTACCCCTCCCCCGTCCCGTTGTCCCTGTGTGATGTCACATATTTTGCAATTTTACATTTAGAAATTTATGAAATTAGATATAAAATACTATGTGCATTTTGAAAAAATGTGACGTCACAAAATTTGTGACTCCTCCCCGCCCCTTGTCACACAATGTCACACTTCGTCGAGCCCCTGTATGTAGCTTAAGAAAAAAATACAATTCATTCAAAAGAAAGTGTTAGAATTTTCAAAATTGGATTGGTTATTCCGATGATTACCTCGCCTCAAACCTAACACAATACCTATTTGTAATACTAGTAACATCGAAATGTTGAAGCATCCGATGGCTGAAGAACTCGTGGCCAAGAATAAATTAAAAAATAATAATGCATCTTCGGCATTCTTACGATTTTTGTTCAGTTTTTTTTGTTTACGTTGATGACGTTACCAAGTCCATATTGCGTGATATTATGTACTGGATAGATATAAGTACTGTGTCATGTGACATTATCATACGAGTAAGGTCGAGCTGGGACGTAACTCGGCTGCCTACATGCAACGGACGTGACAAAGAAAGTAACTGCGTACATTATTTTAGTCATCATCATCATCATTAAGGCAGATCAACAGGTATATGCTGGCTGGTATCATAAAAGCCAGATATTCTTTTCTTCTTGGCTGAGTGGAGAATGTATCCTAGTGTGAGTTTCTTGGGTGCGTTATGAATGTACTTATCTGTATTTGTCGGGGTGAATAGTTGTTCTACGATATATTGCTAACCTTATAAAAAGTTGTAAGCAAGTAGTTCGTGTAAACACATGTTTTTTTTATATTTCTGGTTTGAAAATAAACCAAATCGGTCAAAGAGTGTCGTGTGTCATGATATTTTTTTTTAAAGTAAATTAGAAAAACCTTTAAAGTATAAATTTTTGGTTTAAGTACAACTTTTCGAATTTTTCTTGGGCTTCAGGGCTCGCGTTGGTTCCCACCCTTAAAACCTCGAATATAGCAAAATTCGATTTATTATCTATATTTTTTTTTTTATAATAGATAGGCTTGCGTTTGACCGCCATCCCGCCTGATGTTAAGCGAAGACGCGGTCTACGGTGGAGCACGCTTGCCTAGAAGAAACCGATTCACACGCGACTTGAAGGAACCCAGACTATATTCATTGGGGAACACCCACTCGGGCAGCTGATTCCAATGTCTAGCGGTACGTATAAAGAAGGTGGAATCAAACCGCTTAGTTCGAGCTTTTGGAACATCAACCATAAAGCGGTGTCGCTTTTTAAAGCTCCTGGCTGTCCGATAGTAGAATGGGCAGGGTGGAATTAGGTCATGTAGATCTGAAGCGCACTCTCCAAAATGTATCCGGTAGAAAACCGACAAAAAAAATTAATCATTATAAAAAAAATCTTATTAAAATACATCAAAGGACTCAAATGAAAACAAAATTCAGTGAGAGCAAAGAAAAACAATTTAGAAAGATTAATTTATTGGATCCCACACTAGGGGGAGTCCTGTGCCGTGAGATCCCGTTCCGTTACTATTACGAGTAGGCAACTAACTTATTTTATATTTTTACTAACTTTTTGTATTTTTTGTAAATATTTTATACACGTATCATTTAACTTATTGATACACGTATCAAAGAAAAGTGTTTTGTATAAAAATGTATTACTGTGTTCCGGTTAATAAGGTTTTCTACAGCCCTGTATGTTGAGATAAATTATTATCGAATGTCTCAAACCAATGAGCACCAAAACAGCTACGATCACTTCATCACGCTTCGATCAAGGACATGCGTTATCTCTTACGTACTTTGGAAATTGTTCAGTTCGGCTCATTACTTTTACCTAAAAATGTGATTGTAAGTATCCTCATCATCATCATCATCAGCCTTATGCAGTCCACTGCTGGACATATACCTCTCCCAAGACACCTCGCTCAGCCCAATCTTCGGGTTTTCGCTTCCATCCACCGTCAGCTGTCCTACGTATATCGTCACTCCATCGAGTCTCAGGGCAGTCTTACTGATTGTAAATATATATTTATAGACATTATTTCACAAGACTAGCCTGCTAGTCTTGTGAAATAAGGCAATCGATGTGTTTTTGTCATATCTGTTTGTGACGTTATACATTATGTGGAAGGTTGAAATTAATAAATACCTACTATAATACATATAATACATATCTTGAATTACTATGCTTTAAGAAAAAATTGTTTCGAACGGTTTTCGTTTCTTGAAATTATGAAATGGAATATGGCCAAATTATTTTCAACCCGTAATCTTGACATCAAAATAATAATTATAGGAAAGCCGTAATTGCTAACTTTGATGCAGATACTCAAATTAATGTTACATCGTTTGCATAAAGAAATATAACTACATATTTGAAATTTTAATTTATTTAATTTTGATTTTGATTTGAATTTTAATTTGTATAATGTATTTTGATTCTTGTTTTTGTGATAGTTTTGGTTTTGGTTTTAATTTTGAATTGTAATTGATTATGAATTTGATTTTAATTTAATTTAATTTTTGTTTTGATTATGGTTTTACTAATTTAATTTTGATTATGGTTTTTATTTTGATTTTAATTTTATTGAATTTTAATTTAATTAATTGTATTATATTAATATATTTAAATGCATGTTGTGCTTCTTTAAATAAGCAACGCAATTAGTCAGAGAATTAATTAAGTTGTGTAAAATTATAATAATAATTATTGTAGTTGCTAGTATGAAGCCTTAAAAAAAAATAAAAAAAAAAATAAAAAAAAAATTTTAGACTATAAAAAACAGAAACTAAAACTAAATTATCTTTTACAATTCAATTATCTTGAAACCTGATTGGCATGTCTACATCCATATGAAGATTTATCAAGAAAGTACGGATAAATATGTATATAGGTATCTATTGCACCATTTATGAATCGTGTTTAAACTTCGTAAGTATTCCCTTGGAATAGCCACTATACCGGTACCGGCATAAGTCCAAAGACGTAAGAAATTGTGACATTTCGCTGAGATATGTATCCATGGAGCCTATTGAGAATACAAAGGCAGCGGCTAGATTTTATCATCCAAGTACTTAAGTAACACGGTCGCTGCCTACTTAAATAGACATGTTCATGTTCATAGACTTATAAAAGTTTTTTTTTTAATAAAACAATCATATTATGATATGGATTGTAAAAATATTATAAACCAGCCTTTGAAGCCTGGTCAACGTGACTAATTCGGTAAATCATTTCAGAAAAGTCGCCTTGATAACAGCCCTTTTGGCTCATTGGTAGTATATCTGCTTTAAGAGCTGTAGGGCGTGGGTTCGATTGCTACCAAGGTCAAATATTTTGTGGTATAATCAAATGTTTGTTCTGTGTCTGGGTGTTATGTTTGTATTATAAGTAGATATGTTATTAGAAACAACAAGTATTCTACAAGTTATTAGAATTCTTAATAAAAAAATAAAAGCTCAACTAAAACTAAAAACTTAGATAGAAAAATCTATAAGAAAAAAATATATCCTATGGTCGACCATAAAAAATCACCTGAATCCTGAAGGCTTTGCCTTATAGTAACCGCCGCTAGGATATGATAAACTTCGATTTTGGAATCTATAATTTATTCTTCACAAATCATTCATATCAAACCTTTTAATCAAGTAAGTAGACAATAGATTCAAAATGAAAAAAATGTTGACCTCAATAGGTCTTTGGTTGGTATAAAAACTCTCACGACTGGATTACTGAATCACTAGATCGGACCTTGCGCAATATACTCGATTTAATAACCCCAGTACTAACTTTCAACTAAGCTGTTATAGAGAGCACGTTAGCTTGAGCTACTGAATGATGGATGTCGCTATTGGCAAAGTGTTGAAACTGTACTCGGTTAAATCTTAGTTGCAATCGTAGAACACTTATGTATTAAGTAGCTAAGTTGGACGCTTCTATGTAATACTGTTTTTACGATAAAGCTAAAAATATAAAGAGTAGCGTTGATAGCTTTGTGGTTAGCGCGGTTAATTTATACGCCGTAAGGCCGAAACCCCCAACAATAAGCTTGAGCTGCCGATGAAGGAATACGTCATAGCACGGTGGTAGGGTACTTAGTACCTACTCGGCTGGCTAGCTACCACCCTCAAGTTGAAAATCTACCTCCAATCATCTAACGGTGTGTTCCGGCTGCATGCCTCTCTTGAGAACCAGCCCCCGTACTCTGAGCTACTTATAGCGATACCTGTTAGACACTCAAGAAGTGGCTACGCGACCATAAATCGTATGTCTGCGCAATATGGTTCGCAATCGCGTAGCTTTTTCGTGAGCGCCTAACAGATATCGAAATAAAAAGCTCAGGGTACAGGGGCAATTCTATTACAGGACAGGTGTGATTTACCATCTTCGACCACACCGTCACTTAACATGAAGTGAGCTGTGGTCAAACACCTAGCTTGTCAACCATAAACAGAAACAAAAATATTGGATGTTACGTAAGAGGCAACATTTAAACTTTGCGAATTGTGTACTTAATTTATATCAACAGTCTTATAATGATTGTTTTTTGTTGGTATGACAATAAAATAAATTCTTGAAATCATTATTCATAAATTATCGAATGCATGCCATGTTGGTGGTCGTATATTTATCCGCATCCGTAGGTCGTTTTTGTGCCAGGCTTTGTTGTCCGTTGTCGCGTCTGTCATCACAAGTCATGACAGTTTGGGAAAGTCTAGCCGCGATTTTATATTTTTTATGTAAAAGTAATATGACGAACGAGACGTTCTACTGATGGTAAGACATAACGTCTGTCCATGAACATTACAGCGATACACAAACCTTTGAGTTACACAACAAAGTCTAGGGCATCGCTGTTTTGGCGCTCATTACTTTGAAACTTTCGATGGTTAGTCTCAGTAGCTCTGTAATTTCGCTAGCTGCAGTATTCTTCAAACCGGGACATAGTGATGTTTACACGCTACTGCGCTACTATATAGACGACATTCTACTAAGGAGATCTACAACCTAGTAAAGTAAACTAGCTGCATTTAATGCCGCTAGTGACTGAGGCAGGCTTGCAGTTAGTGCGATGACCTCCAAGTTGGTCTTGCCCTTTGACAGTAAAGGCTCCGGTATCCACGGCGGTGTGCAATCTCGTGTTACTCAGGCCACTGGAGCTCCCGCGTAGTTATCCCCACCAAATACAACTGATACGCAATTCTCATATTTTTCAACCACATTAAAAACTATGACAATAATTTCAGAAAAATAAAAAGTCAAAAAGTAAAAATAATTAACGAAGTTTTTTTAAATATTTCGATATCAAAATTTATGAACAACAGATTAGCGGACGTAAACTACATTTTTTTCATATATTTAAGTAGTTAGGTATCGAAAACTTAACAAAGGTTTTTCCAGTCTATCAGAGGAGAGAATTGTGGCCAGAGTACTGGCAGCATTGCCACACTGGATAGCAATGCCACGGTTAAGACTAAAGTTAAAAAAAAAGAATGGCAATGCTAAGCTTTTGACCTGAGTAGATTTTTGAGGGCCTGGACAAAGTAACATTCAATTAGCGATAACGATTTTAGAAACGTAAAAATGTACAGAATTGACATAAGCTTACTTGACTTAACGTTTAGAGGAGGCTTTAGGTGACCAGAATGCTGGTGTCTACTTTGGTCAAAAGCTTAGCATTGCCAACCAGCGTGGCAATGCTGCCAGCATTCTGGCTAAATATATCCCTCCTCTGACGCACTTTTAGATTAAGTTTTTTGTATAAATTTGTAAATAGTATTAATTCAAGATATTTTTTACTTAAAGCTACACACATGACATATCGACATATCGACATATGTCACGTGTGCAGCTTTAACTCAATCCCGTACCGGAGTTTTGGCGGGAACGCGAGAAGAGTCGTGTCGCTCCTTTGTATTTTTTTCCAAAACTAGTGTTTTGTCGAGTGTTTATGCATAAAAATGGTGGTGTTTTATTCATAAAGTGCCGAATTACAAGCGCGAGTGTGGGAAAATGATATAATGTGGTGAAACATGAGTTTTCGTGTTGCTTCCAAAACTCCATCGAAGCTTTGTAGTAAAGTTGCCACTACTTTACTAAAGCATGACTGGAATTAACTGACACGAACTGGACTTGACAAAGACGACTTTGACGATAACTATAGCTAAGATACAGCAGAAATAACACTTAAGACAAGGCAGTATGGCTCTATAGCTTTAGCCTGCCCGAAAGGGCAAATTATTAAAAAAAAAAAAAAATCAATCCCGTACCTTTTTGGACGTCTCCTCTAAACGTAAGAAACTTAAGAATTGAGTTTTGGCGGGAACGCGGGAAGAGTCGTGTCGCTCCGTTGTATTTTTTTCCAAAACTTGTGTTTTGTCGAGTGTTTATGCATAAAAATGGTGGTTTTTTATTCATAAAGTGCCGAATTACATGCGTGAGTGTGCGAAAATGATATAATGTGGTGAAACATGACTTTTCGTGGTGCTTCCAAAACTCCATCGAAGCTTTATAGTAAAGTCGCTACTACTTTACTAAAGCATGACTGGACTTGACTGACACAGACTGGACTTGACTAAGACTGGACTTTGACTATAACTAGCTACGAGGACACTTATTTAACTTTTGTAACTTGAAAATATATAAATACTTGACACTGGCAAATGCTAAAACGCGACGCCAAAACCAAAGAAAAAAAAAAAAAAAACTTAAGAATTATCTTAAGCTTCTTAATCATAACCAACGCTGTAAGTTGGAGTTTTGGCGGGAACGCGGGAAGAGTCGTGTCGCTCCGTTGTATTTTTTTCCAAAACTAGTGTTTTGTCGAGTGTTTATGCATAAAAATGGTGGTGTTTTATTCATAAAGTGCCGAATTACAAGCGCGAGTGTGGGAAAATGATATAATGTGGTGAAACATGAGTTTTCGTGTTGCTTCCAAAACTCCATCGAAGCTTTGTAGTAAAGTTGCCACTACTTTACTAAAGCATGACTGGAATTAACTGACACGAACTGGACTTGACAAAGACGACTTTGACTAAAAGTAGCTACGATGGCACTTATTTAACTTGAAAATATATAATTACTTGACACTGGCAAATGCTAAAACGCGACGCCAAAACCAAAGAAAAAAAAAAAAAAAAACGCTGTAAGTATGCTAAGTAAACGCTATAAGTAAGCTTTAATGATCAAATATCGATGAACTCAACTCTCGCCAAGTGAATCACGACGATCTAAATAAGATTGCCATAAGTGCGTACTTGTTGATATTTTGGTGTTCCCACGTGTGATCTAGATGTCAACTTGTTTTCCAATGTGGGCCAAGGTCGAGAATAAAGCGATTTCGCGGACTGTTTTACGACTTCACGGACGTCCGAAGGCATAAAAAGGCTTTAAACGTTGAATACTTCTCACGGTTAACTTGCGTCTTTAGAAATGTACATTGCCTGGTGATAGTTACTACGCCCTAGAATTTAATAATTATATATACAGAAAATGTAAATGTAGTGCTTTTCTCACTTTTAACAATTTATATCTATAGTTATTTTCAATTGATAATATTTTTCGTCTTTAGTAATAAAGAAGGCGGTCTATTTCGATTTATTCACCGTGTTTTCATTGTATTATTGTTTTTTGTTTTTGTCATCGCACTTTACTCATTCTGCCAATGTCCAGTTTTTTTTTATACCTACATAAAAAAGCTTAAAATTTAAAACTTAACGCACAAGCAATAAATACGTACCTATATTAAAATTTGTAGATCTAAACTTTTACAAAATGTTGTTGTCTTTTTCATTAGGTACAGTCCATTAGACAATAACAGCAACATTCTTTAAATTTAAATATAAATAAAACATTTCAATTAATTTATGAATGGACCAAGTGTCACTGCCCTAAGAATACTAAACAAACCCATATTTTTACATGAACAAAAAACGTTGCACTTATTCCGGCCCCCAAGGGCACTTATTTAATCTGGCTCCCAAAGGCACTGTATAAAACAGTAAGAAAGACATGTCTACAATATAGGTAATTATTGCGTACGCTAATCTATCTTTTAAATTGACAGCCGATGAATCGTAACTCATTATTTATTTCCAATAGCTTATCGTATGCACGTTTCTTAAAACAATGGTAGGCTTTGCCTTGACATTAAGTAAGCAGAGTCGACAAGCCAACGAATTTCTAATGTGCATGTAAGCATTTTCTAATGCCCTCCAGAAATCTAAAAAAGGACTAAAAATATATTTGGTGCACTAGTTAAAAAAATATTACCGTTGCGTATTTTTTTAAATTATGGTGTTGTGTGGTACCTAATAAGTATGATTATTAAGTAGGTAATAATAAAGAATATTAGCAAAGTAATTATATTGCCCAAGACCTTTCCCAGCTGTTTCAATATTTTATTGATAACACCAATGTTACAAGTCAAAATTTAGTAAAATCATTTCAAATATGTGTATCATAAAAAAAAAAAGAAAAAAGCCACAGCTTTTGTGCAGTTTGTTTGATGAAGAATAGTTTGCTATGTACCTATTCAATTATGAGTGATGATGGTTCAAGAGATATATTTTTAGTGTATTTTCACCTAAAAGGTGTTTTGAATTAATGATTTCTTTTATGTAATTTGAGCATAATTTTAAATATTTATCTAACTTTTTATCTATACTTATTTGTATAGAATCTATCCGAAATATTTCTTAATATGTAAAACTTAAATCCGACATAAACTTAAAACCTAATTATTTTTTTATCTGTATTACAATAACTAGTTGCACTCAAAATGAACTTCTGCAAAGTAACGCCTGAATCAATTGATCAACTGATGATGGTGTCTCTTCGTTTTATTTTTAAACCTCCATTAGCGAAATATATTTAGTCTCTACAACTTCACTGGGGCAAGACTTGGACTTGACGACAGGTAGGTACTTGTTTCGCTAAAACTTTAAGGACCTAACCCTAGAAAAATATTTATTCTACATTCACAGCACAAAAAGCAGCTAGTGTTCCCTTGGGCAAAGTGAGTAGTGGCATAATATAATTAGTTTTGAACGTTCGTTTATGCGAACCAGATACTTGACATAATAATTATCAAATGCGATACAAATTTTAAATTCGTTAATCATGCATGAAGACTAGCCGAGAATGCAACGTGCCCACAATCTATATACTTACCTACATATCGCCATAATTATAATAGCACAACCTATATCACTACAACACACTGAGTAACGAAAATACGAGTAGGATAGCATAATATTACGTTCTCACAGTTATATACGTTTTGTCAGCCCTATTGACTAGGCCACACCCGTCGAACCACTTTTATTTTCATAGGCAGACGTCACGCATCCCTCTTTGGCCCCTGGTCTGGCCTCTGGTCCATGACCACGAGACCTTTTTATCAATGTACAAAAATGATTATACAAAAAAACTGTACCTAGAATAATAACTTAGCTTATATTTATGTTTTTTTTTTAATAATAGATAGGCTTGCGTTTGACCGCCATCCCGCCTGCAAATAGTGCGAGAAAACTCTTTTAATGCATTTTTATTTATAATTGATAGGTCAGGTGTTTGACTGTTGTCTGATGTTGAGTGCTATGATCGAAGATGGTAAACGATGGTGAACGATCGTAGCGATGATAGCTCAGTGGTTAGCGCGGTAGGTTCGCATGCCGAAGGGCGTGGGTTCAAACCCCAACAATGAGCTTGAGCTGCCGGTGAAGGAAAACATCGTGAGGAAACCAAAGCATGGTGGTAGGGTACTTTAGTACTCGGCTGGCTAGCTACCACCCTCAAGTTGAAAATCTGCCGCCAAGCATCTAACAGTGTGTTCCGGCAGCCTCACTTGAGAGCCAGTTGCATTCCAGGCTGGGTGTGCTTTACCATCTTCGGCCACACCTTCACTTGACATCAGGTGAGCTGTGGTCAAACACCTAGCCTGTCAACCATTTAAAAAAAAAAAAATACAGCAGCGGTGGTAGTTAGGCAACCGAGCACTAGCGAGTGCCCCACCGTTACCACGCGCAATAGATTAAATCAAACATAATTATATTATGCTAAATTCTCCGAGTGTTAACAAGTTTGATAATTATCCGCGATTTTAGCCGGTGACAATTATGACCGTTACCGTACTGACTTCAAAGTCCATGTATTTTATACTGTTTATGCAATGGCATATTTCGATGATATTGCTGTCGTTTTCTGTGGTTTACCGAATTTTCTTGGTTTAACAAATAATTTTTCACACAGAATACTTTGCTATTACCAATGACTGCTATCGTCATTCACAACAATATCTGAACAATATGATTGTCGTTTATGACGTGAAAACTTCTAAAGCTGCATTGAGCTATTTTTGGCAAAGCTTATGGGTTTTTAGTTTCACTTCTGTTAGTCTGTCCCTATAACTGCCTATTTTTAATTAGGTATAACTAAGTACATATAAATAATAGCTACATGAAATCAGCACCACATGAGCTTTAGTGTAAAAATTTGTGAGAAATGATGAGAAACATGTAAAAAATTAAAAAAAAAACATTGAAAGTAGCTCAAGCGGACGTAAATGGCAACCTCGTCTTTCATACAATATGTTTCGGTTATGTTCTGTGTAGATAATAATTCATACAAAGGCTAGGACCCTGATTATTCGTCTGAGTTACTCACAGACCGGAAAGTTTCTCATAGCTATTTGCAAAAAAACTTTCTTCAACATTTAGGCTTTCAATAGACAATTTTACTATACGGCAAAAAAATATTTTGCTCAATGACAATTCATTTATATAAAAAAGGCGATTTTTATCTCTGCTTATCGTATACCTTTAATTTATTTTACAACATTGGAATATTTTCCTTGAAAGAAGACAAATATCGAACTACAACAATAAAATACGGTACAATATTTTGTTTCTCAATAAAAGTACTGTGACGTTGGCACAAATGATTTTTTTTTTTCGTTAATTTGCCCTTTCGGGCAGGCTAAAGCTATAAAGCCATACTGCCTCGTCTTCAGTGTTATTTCTGCTGTATCTTAACTATGGTTATCGTCAAAGTCGTCTTTGTCAAGTCCAGTTCGTGTCAGTTAATTCCAGTCATGCTTTAGTAAAGTAGTGGCAACTTTACTACAAAGCTTCGATGGAGTTTTGGAAGCAACACGAAAACTCATGTTTCACCACATTATATCATTTTCCCACACTCGCGCTTGTAATTCGGCACTTTATGAATAAAACACCACCATTTTTATGCATAAACACTCGACAAAACACTAGTTTTGGAAAAAAATACAACGGGGCGACACGACTCTTCCCGCGTTCCCGCCAAAACTCCCACAAATGAATAAGTAAGAAGGCACCATGAAGTTACCGACGCCAAAAAAAATAGAAATAATTAAAAAAATGAAATGCATTAATTATAAACTTTACATATTACATACATACTATTATTATTCTTTAAGAAGATACATACATAAATAAATATGTACATTGTACATCTATTTTCACACAAAATGCCTATTGAGTAATATTCTTATAACAATCAAAAACCTCTCTACGAACATGGAAATAATATGAATGAGGTGTAAAGTCATAAATCAATAATAATTAATACACCTGTTTTACACTGTCATCACATTGTTGGTAAACGCATGAGATGTCGTCATGAATGATCTTCTTTCTTTGTAAATCGAAGAATTACAACCTTTACCAGTTAATTGAGGCTTTTAATATACACGTGAATAAGTCAAGGTGAGATTTTCCGGTCAATTTGAAGTTATTTTGGGTGCTGGGTAAAGATAAAACGTCGCATTACGCGAAATTTACTTGCGTCTTTAAATTAAGTATGTATTGCCAAATATGTAAAGAGGAGCTAAGGTGCACTCCCAAGTTTCGATGTAAACCAGATGATATAGAAATTTTCAACTTGATTGAAAACTTTGACTAAGGATTTATAAAAGATTTATAGTATTTACAAAAGGATTATAAACGTTAAAGGGATGGTATGATAAGGTCGTGTAGGTCTTTGTATTGGTTTGTAGCGATGATAGCTCAGTGGTTAGCGCGGACGGTTCGCACGCCGAAGGGTATGAATTCAAACCCCAACAATGAGATTGAGCTGCCGGTGAAGGAAAACATCGTGAGGAAACCATAGCATGGTGGTATAGTACTTTCTAGTACTCGGCTGGCTAGCTACCACCCTCAAGTTGAAAATCTGCCGCCAAGCATCTAACGCTGTGTTCAGCAGCAGCGGCAGCTTCATTTGAGAGCCAGTTCTATTCTTAGGTGTGCTTTATCATCTTCGACCACACCGTCACTTAACATCAGGTGAGCTGTAGTCAAACACCTAGACTGTCAAATTTAAGAAAGATGATGATGATGATTCACGGATGAATGTTATTAGGTTATTTGTAATACATATCTACCTACTTACATATATTTTACTATGGAAACTGACACTTGCTTTTGACACATTTTCGTTTTGTATATATACATATCAGCTGATCTCGTTTCTTTGAACAGATAAAATTAATTTAGCAGCATTTTACTCACAACTCGTTCCAAATGTGTTCTCATCAATAAAATCCTTTGCAAGGAAATGTAATATTATGCGTATGCCAAGCCATCTGATAAAAGTCATACAAACCGATCAACTTGATTGTAACACTGATGAGGGAGCCATAATCGTATTATTTGAAGAAAAGTAACGTCCGTCCGTATATAATTTTAGTTCCTTCATGAATACAATTTTACTGATAAATTGGTTGCGCTGTAGTGCATGCCTCATATATTTTACACAGGCTCAGAAAATTGCTTTTGTTTCTGGTGAAGTAGTATAAGTGAAGTTTTGTAGGGCAAGAGTAGGATTTTGTTGAAATTTACATTTGGGCCACGTAGGTAACGACAGATCCTACCCTTTTGTTTTACTACTATTTTTGTTTTTAGGGTTCCGTACCCAAAGGGTAAAAACGGGACACTATTATTGAGACTTCGCTGTCCGTCCGTTCGTCCGTCACCAGGCTGTATCTCAAGAACGGTGATAGCTAGACAGTTGAAATTTTCACAGATGATGTATTTCTATTGTCGCTATAACAACAAATACTAAAAATAAAAATAAAATAAATATTTAAGGAGGCTCCCATACAACAAACTTGATTTTTATAGATAATGGTACGGAACCCTTCGTGCGCGAGTCCGACTCGCACTTGGCCGGTTTTTAGTTTTCTACTGAATGATGTGCTAAGCAAGTCAAAGCCCGCGCGCGTTGTATTCATCTTTGCATGGCGAAGGCCACCGGATATGGCCGTAATTATAGTCGGAGTTTTCGATAAAGTCCGAGTCAACCCTTTTTTTATAAACTGGCCCAGCAGTGGGCCAAGTGGTTTTTTTGTGTAGGTATATGTTACGCGATGATCCCGCCAATTATGAATCGATTTTGATTATTTAAATAAAAATACAAATAATTTATTGATAACCAACCAACCAATGTTACAAGTCAAATTTTAGTAAAATCATTTCAAATATGTGTAGGTATCATTAAAAACATAATTATAAAACACTGATTGCATGCCAATGAATAAAAACAAAAATTCAAATAAAGTAGATACATAATAGGTATGTCGATATAAAATCGTGTCAATATAAAATTATTATTCTTTTTTTGCTTGGTAGATTATCCTTCTGAGGTCCCATATAAATTTTATCAGAATCGATCGAGCTGTTTTTAAAAAAACCAACAAAAATTTAAAAATTGTATACATCGATGATATTTTCGTTTACTCCAAAACCTCGCTGTTTCATTGGAGCAGTGCGTTTAGTTGATCTAAGGGTCACGGAGTCGGTTTATTTAAATCGTATTTTTTTTTTTTATAGAACTCTCATACATATATATATGTACCTACATAGGTTTCCTCACGATGTATTCCTTCACAGTTTGAAATTGTCGTCAATACGGCAATCTGCCGATAAAATTAAACGTAAGTAGGTAATGTCGCAAAATTGTGCCAAAACTACGTCAGTTTCCATAGTAAGATTCCCTTTTATCATACTAGACAAGTTTCTTTGAATTTCAATTCTGTGATCTTCCTCCTCCGCTGTTGGGGAGGTAAGGTATCGGTATTGAGGATATGCCTCATTTCGGAGGTTGGGCTCTATGGTAGGTACTCTGACCATAGGGATGTGTGGAGAATGCGAGTCGACGCCCGTTTAGTTTCTTTGATAATTAATTGAGACAAAGCATTGAATTCGCACTCAAAAACAATAGCATACCTACTTAGCCCCCACATGCTTGTATAAGCTAGAATTTTACAACGCTCTTTAATAACCAAATCACGACCTAGTCCATAATTGTCATTCAGAAGCTTTATAGTCGTTTAGCCCACAAAAAACGAATTACTTTTACGACCTATCTATTCTTACATGAATAAATTAACTTATCATTGTGTAATATCGTACATAAACTGTCAATTTTGACGCAATAATTTATATGCTGTTTTTTTTTTAATTTTAATTTATACGCTACACGGATATCGGGGTTCGTGACCCTTGTCGTGAAACTTGAATTACATTTTTTTTTACAATAATACAACATATGAAAAGGAAAGTCAGCCGACACGCAAGTGAAGCCGCGGGCACGGGCGCAGGCTGACTTTCGCACCCCGGCGCCGAAAATGGCCCTGCTCACCATCACGCCCTAAAGAGTTTTGGCGGGAACGCGGAAAGAGTCGTATCGCTCTATTGTATTTTTTCCATAACTATTGTTTTTTTCGTGTGTTTATGTAGAGACATAGTGGTGTTTTATTCATAAAGTACCGAATTACAAGCGCGGGTGTGGGAAAGTGATATAATGTGGTGAAACATGATTTTTCGTGTTGCTTCCAAAACTCCATCAAAGCTTATAGTAAAGTCGCCACTACTTTACTAAAGCATGACTGAACTTGACCAAGACTGGACTTCGACTATAACTATAGCAACTTATTTATTTAACTTATGAAACTTGAAAATATTAAACGTTTGACACTGGCAAATGCTTAAAATGCGACGCCAAAATCAAAGAAAAAGAAGAAGAATTTCCAAATTCTCCAAGTCATTTCATAGTAGTAAAACTGGGAATTGAGTTTTGGCGGGAACGCGGGAAGAGTCGTGTCGCTCCGTTGTATTTTTTTCCAAAACTAGTGTTTTGTCGAGTGTTTATGCATAAAAATGGTGGTGTTTTATTCATAAAGTGCCGAATTACAAGCGCGAGTGTGGGAAAATGATATAATGTGGTGAAACATGAGTTTTCGTGTTGCTTCCAAAACTCCATCGAAGCTTTGTAGTAAAGTTGCCACTACTTTACTAAAGCATGACTGGAATTAACTGACACGAACTGGACTTGACAAAGACGACTTTGACTAAAAGTAGCTACGATGGCACTTATTTAACTTGAAAATATATAATTACTTGACACTGGCAAATGCTAAAACGCGACGCCAAAACCAAAGAAAACAAAAAAAAACTGGGAAGTAGTGCAAGTCCGAAGTTGAACGAGTGTTGCCGTACGTCAATAAGACTTTGATCCATACCTTGGTCTGGTTCCGGCCTGTCAAGGGCTACCGGAATTCGTTACGAGAACCACTAATTACAGCATGATTATTAATCAAGATCATGTGTACAAAACAAACCGGTCGATAGAATAACTTTTGCGGAACAAAGTAGCTTATGTGACACGAAAAGGTGTCACTAATCAGTGAACCCATTTTTATTCTATTGCATAAAATGTAGGGTTGTATTAAGTAGCAAATAATTTTACGTTCTCAGCTACTAAAATATGGGTAACGTAAAAGTTTATGACATGTTCTAGGACTTCCTAAAAATAGAAACGTAATTCAGAATAGGTAATTGATTCAATTGAGTAATTTAGAATGTATGTACCTAAGAAAGAGTCTCAACAACAAAAATTATGTAACCACCATATTTTTGCTACGCTAAATGAGACCCTGGCGAACACATCATTAGATTAATGATCGGCTGCAGTAATAAACGTGTTTGAAACGTCGGGATTGATAACAAAAAGTAATCAATGCTCATATACCAAAAAATTTGCATAATTATATTGATCCATATAGGTGTACGCCTGGATTTTTCGGCAGCCTAAATGGGAGACCGTCTTGCTTCCAATCTAGAAGTTTTGGGTTCGAATCCCACGGCGCACACCTCTGTCTTTAGCAAGTTATTGCCGATGACTTCAAACGGTAAAGGAAAACATCGTGAGGAGACCTAAATGTCTAAATACTCTTTAAAAATAAAGTTCTCAAAAATGTGTGTCAACCCGCACTTGGCCAGCGTGGTGAACTATGTATGGTTTTACCTTTTTCATAAAAAAACAGGGCTGATACTAACAAAATATTCCCTTAAGGATATTAAGAAACATCTATATTCGTCACACAAATGTTTATTCTGGATGGGAATCAAACCCACGCCCTTTGCTTCAGAAGCAGTACTACTAAATGAGCTGAGCAAATCGAAATTGAAAGTAGGTACCTACTAGATGTTTGTGACTCGTAACCATTAGTTATCAATAAGTATGAAAGTACTCTACTATCATGCTATGTCTACGATATTTTCCTTCAGCGACAGCTCAATGGAATTTGAACCCTCTCCCAGCGGCAGCATGTGATTCGAACGCGCTAACCCCTATCCCAGTTATCATCGCTACTAAAGGTCTTTTAATTTAATTTATTTATTCCAATGCAACAAAATAAAAAGGTCACATAGCAAATAAGTAGAACTGAAGATCTAGTGAACTTTACGGTCGATATGTGAACGTTATAATAACCTTCCTACAGAACACAATTTATCTGATATCCATATTTATCAATCACTATAATAAATCATTAAAGGCGAAAGTTTGTGAGTGTGGAAGTGCGTTTGTTACTTCTTCAATCACAGACGGCTTGACCAATTTTAATGAAATTTGGTATGAAGGCAGCTGATACCCTGGGTTAACACATAGTTACATATATACATATCTACACATGACATATTTATCCGCAGGTAACACCGCGGGACGCAGCTTGTCTTATGTAAAAATCCGAAGCAAAAAAGATGATAATTTCACAAAAAGTTTTAAAACTCTGTGAAATGTTTGAGCTGTAAAAGCTCACACTGATTCTGTACCTAATAGGTACGTACATAGACCTTTTTTCCATGACTACTTACTTTGTAAGTAATTTTACTATTGAAGAAAACCCGTGATGATTGCTTTTATTACCTACTAGGTAAATATCGTTAATAATAATCGTTACAAAAAGTATTACCATCATTAACAAATCAGAGGAATTTAGAGGAAAATACATTTTTTCTTTATTTTTCATCGTCGCCGTCGAGTCGTTCAGATGGCCGTGGTCTGCGCGAGCCCAATTCTCACCTCTATTAAGTCTATAAAGCTTCCCCACAGGGAACTTAGCGAAGCCCCGGGGCTCGCCTCATGGTCGCGTGACGTCGAGACTCCGATGAGTGAAAGGGTGCGCCCCCGCAACTCGTATAAAAGCTTCGAGCGATCCCCCACCGATATCATTCAACATCCACCAACAACTCAATCAACACAATGGCATTCAAGGTAGTGTGTACATACATTATGTGTGACGTGTGATCCAGTGACGTATCTAATAATAATTAAGTGTCAGAGAAGTGATTTTAATCACCTTGGTTTTTTTTACAGTTTGTGGTATTCGCTGGTCTGGTGGCTTGCGCCAGCGCTGGCCTGCTGCCTGCCGCCCCCGTAGCCTACCACTCCGCTCCCGTGGCTTACCACTCGGCTCCCGTGGCTTACCACTCTGCTCCCGTGGCCTACAACTCCGCGCCTGTGGCCTACTCGGCTTACGCCGCACCCGTCGCCAAGGTGATCGCTCCCGTCGTGAAGACTGTGGAGCCTTACAACGCGCACCCCCAGTACAGCTTCGCGTACGATGTGCAGGACGGTCTCACCGGTGACTCCAAGTCGCAGCACGAGAGCCGCGACGGTGACGTCGTGCAAGGCTCCTACTCAGTCGTCGACCCTGATGGCACCAAGCGCACCGTCGACTACACCGCTGACTCCCACAACGGTTTCAACGCAGTCGTGCGCAAAGAAGCCCTCGCTCACGTTGCCAAGGTCGCCGCTCCCGTCACCTACGCCGCCGCTCCTGCCGCCTACGCTGCTCCCGCAGCCTACGCCGCTCCCGCTGTCTACCACGCTGCTCCCGTAGCTAAGATCGCCGCCCCCGTGGCCTACTCTGCACCCGTCTACCACTCCGCTCCCGCTGTCTACTCATCCCCTGTCTACCATCACTAAGTTGATGCCAAAGCCTAGATAACTAAAGAGTGTAGTTGACACATTATTTTCAATATGTTAACTGCATTCGTACTAAAATGTGATGTTTGCTAAACTAGAAGCATTAATAAATTATTTTTTGTACGAAATTTACAAACGTTGTATGTTTTTAACTGTAGATAGATAGTAAGAAATTCTTTACTGTGCACACCAAAAATAGAAAAAAATAATACAGATAACAAAATGTGCCTCAAGTGGCGGCTTTAGTGTGGCGCTAAGAGCGATCTCTTCCAGGCAACCAAGAATGGAAAACACGATACATCTAACAAACGGGAGATGAAGAAATATTTAAAACAATACATAAATAGTAAGTATGTAAAAATAAAATAATTATGTATTTAACATAAAGATAAAACAAAATTAAAGTAAAAACCAACATCAGCAGCAAGGAACAACAAAAAAAACATCTTTGACCCGACTAACAGCAATATTAACTCAGCATTAATTAACTCAACTGTAATTAGGTTTTTTTTCCTTAACAAACAAACCGTTTGTTGTAAGAAATAGATGTCTGATGTCAGTGCTTTATGATACTCCCTATTATGATTCTTTACTTTAGTAGATATACTTAGTTAAATCGACCTAAGTACCTACTTAATAAAAATACTGATTACCTAGGTATTAGACCAAAAATTGTCTAATACCTAGGTAATCAGTCTATAGTGATTAGACCAAAAATTATTGTCAAATAACACCATTAACACGTGAGTGACACTGCGCGAAGCATTCTGTCCCTTGAGGCCGTAAGGTTATCGAGTTCATTAAAAGGTCTGAGAACGTCCTATTGACATTTGGAGACCTCAGCATGACTACTTACCAGTTACTTGTTCCACATACATGCATATAATAAATCTCCTGAAGCACCTGCATAGACTAACTTTAATAGAGCGAGAAAAATTAAGTTGGGATTACTAATACTAACTATAAGCAAGGAATTTTGATACGACGCTAAAAGATATACCTATAATAATACCTAGTGCTACACTTAACTAACTATAAGCTTGCCTACACTGAAACACGAAATAGAATACTTTAATACTTCAGTTTCAGTATCGTAAGTCTACTTGATTATAGGTACCTACCTAGATTAGTAGCGCCTTTAACAGCCCAAAAATTTTGGACAACAAATGTGGCAATAATTTTTTTTAACCTAGAACCTTACAAATACTAATATATCATGTAGGTATTTACTGCTTAATTACTATAATATAATACATTTTGAATACATGTCTTGCATAGCTTTTTCTTTTGCTTAAAATATAATATAGTTCAAATACTATTACACTACATCACGAATTTTTCGTGTTTTCGCCTGTACGCGTTCGCTTCATTGCTTTTGGCATCGCACCTTGTGTATTTGCCAGTATCGAGTGTTTTAATATTTTCAATTACTATGATAACTTGTGTAAGTCTTAACTTACACACAAGTAAGTCTTGGTCAAGTCTAGTCATGCTCTAGTAAAGTAGTTGTGGCTTTACTACAAGTTATGTTTCATCACATTATTATATGGAAAGTGTTCCAACACTCGAGCAAATTCAGCACCTAAGAAAAAAAAACACCATTATTTTTGTTGAAAAACATAAATATCGTCTATGGATTTCAAGTTGGCAACCAATTTTAGCTCATATTACCACCACGATAAAGAACCAAATTACAATGTTTTTTAACTGTCTATGGTTTTGATAAATAGTCAAAACTAAACAAACAAACAGACTCAAACCGTGGCCGACTGGGCCGATGCCTAAATAAAATAATATTACCTACTCGAAGAGTGTCTCAGTCATTTATTTTATGTGTTAAGATGTTTTTAAATTAAAGTACAACTGTCTGTGTATTTATTGTTTTCATCAATTTCATAGTTCAACGTCTATATGTGCGATTGTCTGGTTGAAACTCACAATCTAAATTTCATACAATATGCGTTTTCAGCGTTTCAATTGATTTTTGTGGGAAAAAACCTCCCTTCAGAGTTCTAAAAATTACAAATGAGTTGAGAGTTGTGTGTATTCAAAAGTTATTAAAATGGTCTCTACGCGGGGTGTAAGATACAAATTTACAGAAGGTGAACGAGTTCTGTGCTATGAACCCGATCCAACCAAGGCCAAAGTCCTATATGATTCAAAGGTATGCGATCTAATTTTTTTTTTATCATTATATCACTCGATAGCTTTTCATTAAAATTAAAAAAATAACCTAAAAACTAAGATTGAGAGGGTGAAACTGTTAAATATTATGAGACTAAAGATAGGGTATAGGTGAAGAAAGATGCGCACGCCACTACTAATTTTATTTTAAAAACACACTTAATATTGAACCATTCATTCTAATATTTAAGAAGATATACACTTATATTTTCTTCATTACTTAACTATAAGGGTAAAAAAACAAATTAGCAGCTATATGTAACACAATAAAGAATAATAATATAACTCTTTATTGTTCATACCATTTACAAACAATTATAAGAATATATACTCAACACTAATGGAAGAATTGGCGGTAAAGTATCATTCACAAGAAATAACACAAAATTATTGAAACAGAAGTAGAAAGATTAGAATGAACTATGTGAAAATAGTCTGATTAGATTGATACAATATAACAACAGTCAGTCATCGTGAGACCATTAGAGATAAGATGGTAGGCTTCGGATGTTAACAGCTCATGTTTTGAAATGTCTGCTAACACCTTACATTGTTTTCTGTAGGTTCTAGAGGTGATAGAAAGCAAAGATAAGCGTGGACGTCGCACTGTTGAATACCTCATCCACTTCCAAGGCTGGAACTCCTCTTGGGACCGTTGTGTTAGCGAGGACTTTGTTCTGAAGGACACAGAAGAAAACAGGCAGCTGCAGCGAGACCTCGCTGAAAAATCACAGCTTCAGTTGTAAGGATGTGTTTCAAAATTGAATTCTATTTATTGTTTGCTTAAAGAATACTATACCTTGTTTCAGTAAACCAGTAAATAATTTGTTATCAATGTAATGAATAACTAAGAATTGCATAAAATCTATCAAAAATTTATAGAACTTTGAAGTAACTTTGTTAAAGTGACCACTCTGTTCATGAGTTATCCACCAAATAAACGATTAACTTCTGGTATCAAAAATATTTTAGAAAAATCTCAATATTCTGTTAGATTTTGAAAAAACAAAGGCATGCACTTTATTTCTTTGTAAAACTGATTGTTACGTAGTTTGTTTATTAAAAGCCTTATTTGTGTGACAATAGGTGTAAAAAGTCTTAGGAGCAATAAATATTTCTGTCCATTATCAACCTCAAAGGTGTACAAATTTATTTAAGGATTAAAATACTAAATAATTTATTATCATTATGAAAAAAAAATTTGACATAATATGTAATGTATTGATTAATTCCATTTATTAAATTTACTAGCAAGCCCATCCAATGTTAGTGATGTGACATTCTATTTAAAATTCATCAAGATCATAAAAAACACTATTGCCTATTTTACTCACAGCTGTGTTACCAGTACATTATTATTACTAACCAGTACATACATTCTCATTGAGAAAAATAGCATAACGCCACAGTTATACTTGTAACAGCATATTATACTTCATGTTTTTTTTTAATGGTTGACAAGCTATTTGCTCACCTGTTGTTAAATCACGTCGTGGTAGAAGATCGTAAAGCACACCTAGCCTGTAATAGAACTGTTTTCAAGTGAAGCTGTCGGAACTCACAGGGTGGTAGCTTTTTTAGGTAGATTTCGTAGTTCTCAGGTGGCAACCAGAGATTTACCAAATACCCTCTTTTTTTTTTTTAGCTCAAGCTAATTGTTGGGGCTTAGACCCACACTCTTCAGTGTGTGAACCGACCATGCTAACCACTGAACTATCATCGCAACAAAATTAATCTAATCTGGCATGGCTTACAGGGGAGCATACTTGTACCGCCGCGAGCGCAAGAAAGGCAGCACATCTAGCACAGGCGCGGCGGCCGCCAAACGTTCGCGGCATGGGTTCAGTGACGACGGCTCATCCAGCAGTACTCAGCCCGATGGTATTCTATTTATCTGTAATGTATCTTAGTTATAGAGATATTAAGTAGGTGTATTCACGCGATTACTAATCTGGCTGACTAATCTGGCGCAAACTAACCTCATAATAAATTCATACAATAAATTTCATACATCTAATGAGTGCCGTAGAGTAACTTTTTAATAATAAATAACAATAGACTTTTAAGACTACTAATGATTTTACTAGCCAAATCAATGCTTATTATATTACAGGTTTAAGTTTAAAGTTAGTAAGTTTGGTTACACTATTTAAGTTTCGAAGAAGAAACGACGAAGACGAAGAATTATGTTAACGATTTTTTTTTAATTCATTTTTTGGCTTCACATTTTGTGCATGTTGCCAGTGTATTTCGGTATTTTCAAATATTTAATAATAAATCAAGTAGAAAAAGTGTAATGTTCGACCAGTTAACATCAGATAATCTGTGGTCAAACAAAAAAGTAAGTCCAAATCAAATACGGTCATGCCCTAGTAAGTAGTGGCAAATTTAAGTTTAAAAAGATTTATCGGAGCTTTGGAAGCAACACGAAAAGATATGTTGCTCCTCATGACATCACTTTCCTATTTTCGTGCACATGTTTCAGCACATTATGAATACCACCATAGAAATAAAATACCACAATTTTTATTTAATACTCGAAGAAACACAAGTAGGTATTGGATGGAGTCAGTTAAAAATTATATGATTTTTCTGCTTTCCCATCAAAACTTTCAAGCTATTGATGTTGTGATGGTAGAAGCGGAAGGCGAGGCGGAGGGGTCGGGCGGGTCAGATCATGGCGCGTCTACTGCAGACACGGACTCTAGCGGGTCTGGCGGGTCGGGACGCGTGCCGCGGACGCTGCCGTTACACGCCGCCGGACGCGCGCACATCGCGCTACCACCGGCGCTACGGTCAGTATACTATACTAGAGATCGACTCTAGCGTTATCTCGTTTTGTTTCTATGAATAGACATTGTACAAGATGGCAGGCTAGGTGTTTAACCACAGCTCACCTGATATTAAGTGACTGTGTGGTCGAAGATGGTAAAGCACACCTAGCCTAGAATGGAACTGGCTCTCAAGTGAGACTGCTGGAACACACCGTTAAGATGCTTGGCGGCAGATTTTCATCTTGAGGGTAGTAGCTAGCCAGCCGAGTACCAGAAAGTACCCTACCACCATGCTATGGTTTTCACACGATGTTTTCCTTCAACTTATTATTGGGGTTTGAACCCACGCCCTTCGGCATGCGAAGTGACCGCGCTAACCACCCAGCTATCATCGCTACAAAACTACAGGATACCAGTCCTTCAGCCGATTGGATTGAATAGTTGATCTGTGTTGCCAGTGACCGTCTCACGTTCGACTACCACCTGGTGGTGAAGCGTGGGCGCGTGTCGCGGCTGCCGGCGGGTCCGTGTGCGGCGCAGATCCTCGAGTCGTTCGTCAAGTGGTTCGCTCGCGCAGGCGCCTGGCACGTGCCGCGCGCGCGCGCCGACCCACCCGCCAAACCAGACTTACTGGACGTCTCTCTCAGGTACTAATAGATAAATATCGAACAAAAAAATTGGAACTAGGTAACTGATAAAATACTTGTATATCGTCTTGATAGCTAGATATTATTATAATTTAACCAGGAGGTACTTGTACATCTTTTATCATAACATAAATAAATATTGGAGAATGTTTAAAACAGCGCCATCTAGCCCCAAACTAAGCAAAGCTTGTACTATGGGAACCAGACAGCTAATAGATTACTTAATTATTTTTTTTTGCAAATATATAGTACCTACACCAAGATACAGAACAAACATCGATGTTATAGTCACAAATGTTAGTCCTGAGTGGGAATCGATCCCCAATGAACCAACAGGACTGTCACATAGGCTACTTTTTGTATATTATATATTTTTTAAATTTAATTTTGGCTTTGTCGCTGAGCGACCATATCGCCTATTATATAATATACCTAGTCTTGCCATAAATATTGTAACAAAGAAAATTTATTTTTTTCTTTTGCAAATAACATTTATTACTTTTACAGTGTGTTAGTTTAATACATAAATATAAAACAATTTAAAATATAAAAAGCTTATTCGAAGTGGTCTCCATTGGCTACAATACAGTCCTTTAAACGTTGAAGCCAGTTATCAATAGAAGTACGCACTCTTTCTATGGGCAAATTCTTCACTGCCAATCGTATGGATTGTTTTAGGGACTCCAAATTATCATGGCGTTTAGAGCAAGCCGTACTCTCTAAAACTGACCATAAATCATAATCCAGCGGATTAAGATCGGGACTAGACGACGGCCAGTCTTTAGCTCTGATGAAGTCCGAAACGTTCGCTTCCAAACAAGACTGCGTGGACCGAGCATTATGACCGGCGCCGAGTCTTGCTGGAAGGACCATACTTGGTTATTGAACATGGTGTTGTTAACTACTTAACTACCTTCTCAAGAATGGTATCTTGATACACTTGTGCCGATGTTTTGATACCTTTTGAGACCTTTTTCACAAAAATATGGCTCAGTCACTCTTTCATAGCCAACACCCCACCAAACCATCACTGAAGTCGGATAATGCCCACGTTGCACTCTGTCGACTAATTGGGAAGCTTCCTAAGAGCTTTGAGCATAAATACGGTCATTTTGTTTGTTAAAATGTTGCTCAATTGTAAAAATTTTCTCATCCGTAAACAAAAATTTTCTGTGACCTCCTTTTGCGTACCGCTTCAGTAGTTGTTTCGATTTTACCACCCTATTCTTTTTTAAATTATCAGTTAAGAAGTGACCAGTGCGTCTCTTATAGGCTGCAAGTCCTAAGTCATCTTTTAAAATACGCGACATGGTTCTAGGTGCCATCTTCATCTCCAAAAATAAAATCTTTTGCTTTCGGACAGGATTTCTTCGAATTCTACCCCTTACTGCTTTGACCACCTTTTTCGTACGAATACTACGTGGACGGCCAGATCTTTTTCTGTTACAAACAGAGGAGGTCTCATTGTACCTATTAATAGCCCGGTACACAAACATTTGACTAATACCAAGCGTATGGAGAGTTTTAAAAATTGCATTTGGCTCCCTAACTACTTTACGACATTACTAACTTAATACACTAACTCGAAAGGTTTTGTCCTTTTTAGTCTTCGTACAATATCCGTGTTGTCGAGGAGCTGAATAGCCTCGACGTTCACATGTTGATAAAGTCTATTTTCATGAGCTTCAGCGTATTTTTTAATGATGGTTGCGACCATGTCCACTTTGAGGTCCCGATGGAGGTCGACATTTCAAGATACAAATGAAGAACGAAAAAAACATGTTGGCTTCAAGAGACCTTGTTTTTTGATTTTTACCAAAAATTAAATACATACATAATTATAACGGCAAGACAGGTGACACTCGCTCCGGCTCGTACCTGGTGCAGAGGATAGCCATTGCCGTACAACGCGGCAACGCCGCGAGTGTTATGGGTACCTTTGCACCGGGTACAGTTAGGGGCGGGTTATTTTGTTAGTGCTGTCTTGTGATTGTATTTTTTTTTGTTTTATGTTAATTCGACTGACTACTAAGAATTGTTTAGTTTACTTTTTAAATTATAACATTTTTATCTATTTAATCTAATTATTTTTTTTGTCAATTTTTTTATAATTTTTTATATGAATTGTATTTTTATGTATGACATTTTGTTTTCATTAATTGACATGTAATTCAGTGTTTTATTACTTAACCACATATTTGAAATTGACTTGATAATGAAATATGTTATAACGACAATAGAGTACCAAATACTCTCCTTCAGTATCGTTGGTATCTCACCAGTCATGCTGTATATGTTCATGTAAGCGAAGCCATGGGTAACAGCTAGTAATACAAATATATATAATCGCATTATGTGATTGCAGGTTAAATCTAGTCCGCGAAGTTACTGACGGCTTGCGTGTGTATTTTGACTTCATACTCCGCGGCCATTTGCTCTACAAACAAGAACTAAACCAGTACCACGAGATCTGCGGACAGTATATTGATGAGTAAGTTATCTTTTAAACTAGGCATCTGACACTCACTACTTCGTTAAGTTGAACTAGAATGGTTTGTACACTTGGTGGTAGATCTCCTTAGCAGGAGGTCGTCTAGGTAGGTACCACCGCAGTACCAGATATTCTGCCGCCAAGCAGTAGTATGTAAACATTATTGTGTTACGGTTTGAAGGGTAATGCAGCTAGCGAAATTACAGAGATGTTGAGACTAACCATCAAAAGCCTCTCTGTGTGCCAGTATTTTAATACATAATCTTACTTATCTTATCTTTGACAGCCCCGTTGGCTCATTGGTAGCATATCTGACTTGAGAGCTGTAGGGCGTGGGTTCGATTCCCACTCAGGGCAAACATTTTGTGAATAAACAAATGTTTGTTCTGTGTCTGGGTGTTCTCTATGTATTATAAGTATGTATTTACAAAAAAAATAGTATTTATGTATTCTATCAGTTATCTGAGTTCCATGACACAAGCTCTACTTAGTTTGGGGTCAGATGGCGCTATGTGTCCTACGATATTTATTTATATATTTTACTATGGAAACTGGCGTGCTTTTGACACATTTTTGTTTTGTATATATGTGTAGTTAAGTATATTAGCTGATCTCGTTTCTTTGAACAGATAAAATTAATTTAGCAGCATTTTACTCTCAACTGAATACGAGTTTGGGGCCAGATGGCGCTGTGTGTATAGTCCTACGATATTTATTTATTTTATTTATACTTAATCATAGTTTAGATAACATAAGTGAAAACTTTTTAGGCTTTTGTATGTTCACTTATCTCCTATTTATTTTCAAAATTAGCAGATGTTTGTTTTCCATGTAAAATAAAATAAAATTTCATAACATGCTTTTTCATACCTCTTATGCAACAGCGAATTTTGTATTACAGACAAAAGCAGCATATAAAAGAAGAGTTAGATGACTCGGAGCGCATGTCGCAGGAGGAAGGTGACGATTGCTCGGAGGACGAGTTCGCAAGCCCACGCATGGCTGAATATTCACACCTACCTCCAGACCCCATCGGAGAACGAGGTACATAGGTATCCCTTCAAAGAAGATGTAAAATCTATCATTTTTGTTTTCACTCTTTGCAATTTGCTAGTGTGTAGTAGTCTCTATTTTCTAGAAGAAATAGGAAAATAGTTACTTATAAAGCTAGTCACGGTCAAGTCCTGCTCATGTCCTATGAAGGTATTGGTGACCCCACTGAAAGCTTCAACGGAGTTTTGCAATTTTATAATTAAATTGCCATTATTTTATAAATGTTTAAAAAAACTGGAAAATAATGTAATGCAGCGACATGATTTTTCCGCGTTCTCTGGAAAACTTTCCTAAGTAGTTGTTTTCGCGATTGTAAACGTGCTATCGTTAACTTTAAGTTAAATTAACAAATAAATAAATATCATAGGACATTATACACAGCGCCATCTGACCCCAAAGTAAGCAAAGCTTGTGCTATGGAAGTTAGATAACTGATAGAATACTTAAATACTTTTTTTTTGTATATACATACTTATAATACATACAGTACACTCAGACACAGATACAATATAACAAGATACGACGACATGGTGCAGTGTATGTAAATGTAATGCAAATGTAAATGGTAACCCTGTTGGCTCAATGGTGGTATCTCTGCTTTAAGATCTGTAGGGTGTGGATCCGATACCCACCCAGGACACACATTTTGTAATATAAACAAAATGTGCGTTCTGTGGTTCAGTATGTATTTACAAAAAAAAGTATGTATGTATTCTATCAGCTATCTGACTTCCATAGTACAAGCTTTGCTTAGTTTGGGCTTAGATGGCGCTGTGTGTAATGTCCAACGGTATTTTTATTCTAGTAAGATATTTTGTCTTAAAGTTAAATTAAATAAAATTATTTATTTATTTCAACTAACTACACATGGGCTCATTAAAATACAATAATAATAATATAGAATAATAATTGATCACTTGGTAACCTATATTATGTCCTGATAACATTAACTGCTATAGGTAATGACAATTTTTTTTTAATGTAAAATGTAATGAGACGAACGAGACGCTTTCCTGATGGTAAGAGATAACGCCTATCCATGACCATTGCAGCGATACACAGAACTTTAAGTAACAAAACAAAGTCCAGGGCATCACTGCTTTGGCGCTCATTACTTTGAGACTTTTGATAGAGTTAGTCTCAACAGCCCAGTAATTTCGCTAGCTGCAGTACCCTTCATACCGGAACACAGTAATGCTTACACACTACTGCTTAGCGGCAGAATAACTGGTACTGCGGTGGTACCTACCTAGATCTACCACCAAGTAAAACCTTTTAAGTGATGGACTGCAATATTTGGCGTAAGACACCCTTACAACAAACATAAACTTGGTACAGCCAATGCGTGAGCAACCACGCACATGTATTTAATTATATAAAATCAAAATTAGGCGTTTCAAACGTAATATTATTATTAAAGTCAACGTTTTGACAATTGCAGACCATGAAGAACCGCAGACACCAATAGACGAAAACAATGAGATTATAGTAATAAAACAGGAGATTAAAGAAGAGCCAGATGAAGAACATATTAAAGAAGAGTTTCAAGAGGAACTTCATATTCAATATGATATAAAAGAAGAAATACAAGATTATGAGGAATATCAAGACGACAACCAAGAGTACTATGAGCATTATGACGATTACCAACAGTATGATGACGAAGACGAAGCATATGAAAATCAAGATCAAAAAATTGAAATGGATTTTGAAGAAGCCCCTGTAGGCATTTATGGTGATAAGGGATCATTAGGAGAAAGACAAGATATTTCTAACCAAAGCGATGAGCAAATTGACGTTAAGCTCATTATTGAGGCACAAGAAACTGGTAAACAAATTGCTACGAACAAAAGTGGGAAGCAGCTGAATTTAAATTTTGTTGTTAAAGAAGAGCTCGATATAAAGCAAGAAGATGAAAAGCAACTAGATTTTGAACAAAATGAAAAACATACAGAGCCAAAGCAGAGTGGAAAATATATGGAGTTGAGACGCAGTAGTAAACATGTAGCGATTAAACAAAGCGAAGGGAAACAAAAAGAAATTGTTGAACATAATGTGAAAGCAGAAGGTGGCAAGCAGGGAGGTGGGAAACAAACATCCGTGAAACAAGGCGGCGGAAAACAAATTGAAGTGAAACAAGAAAGTGGAAAACAAATAGACGTGGACCAGGGTGGAGGTAAACAATTACATTCAAAACGAAGGAGTGGTAAACAAAATGAGGCTGAACACGAAAAGGAAATGGCTCGAGACAAGAAACAGGAAAGTGGCAAACAGATTCATACACAAGAAGGTGAAGTGACAGTGGCTGAAAAACAAAGTGGGCGAAAAATTAATGCAAACCTTGAAAGTGAAAAACAGACTGATGTCAAACAGACCAGTGGAAAACACGGTCATGGGAAACAAATAGATATAAAACAAGGGGGGAAACAAATTGATGAAAAACAAAGTGTAGGAAAACAGGGTGGTGGTAAATATATGGAGTTGAGGCAGGGAGGTGGTAGGCAAATAGATTCGAGTCAAAGTAGAGGAAAAGATCTAGATGTTAAACAAGGAGATAAACACCACCGTTGTAGTAAACAAATAGAATCGAGACACGGAAGTGAAAAGCAAATCAATGTAAATCAAAGTGATGGGAAACAAATCGATGTGATACAAGATGATAAGCAAATGAAGGCTAAACAAGGGAGTGGTACTCAAATGGAACTACGACATGGTGTTGGAAAGCAATTAGATTTGAGTCCAAGTAGTGAAAAACAAGTAGACGTGAAACAAGAAGAAAATCATCTAGAAATGAAACAGGGAACTGGTAGTCAAATGGAATTAAGGCATAGTAGTGGAAAACAATTAGAATCGAGTCAAAATAGTTGCAAACAATTAAATATGAAACAAGGTGAGAAACAAATAGAAGTTAAACAGGGAGGAGCTGCCCAATTGGATTTGAGTCAAGGCAGTGGAAAACAAGTCAATGTAAAACAAGTGGAGAAACAAACAGAAGTCAAACAAGGAGGCGGTACACAGATGGAACTAAGACAGGCAGGTGCGAAGCAATTAGATCTAAGTACAAGTACTGGAAAACAAATAGAAGTGAAACAATTAACTAGAAAACAAATGGAATTAAGACACGGAGGTGGAAAGCTAATTGATTTGAATCAAATTGATGGAAAACAAATCGATAAAAAACAAGGAGGAAAACAATCAAATGTAAAACAGGGCGATGGGGAAAAAATTGATAATAATATACAAGAAACACGAGAAACGATAAAACAAACCCAAGTTAAGAAAACAGGTAGTAAACAAGGATGTGGAAAACAAATAGATGTCAAACACAGTGGTGGAAAACAGATTGATATAAATCAAGGAAAAGGAAAACAGATTCATATAAGACAAGGAAACGGTAAACAAATTGTCGCCAAATTAGAAAGCAACAACGAAAACCAAGATACTGGAAAACACATTCAAATAAATCGGGGAGAAAAAGAAATGAGTTTGCGCGCGAAAGGAAAAGATTTGAAACAGGTAGGTGTAAAATACATAGAAAACAAACAATCAATCGAAAAACAAATTGGTGTCAAACAATCAGGCGAAAAGCAAATTGATGTGAAAGAATCATGCGGAAAGCAAACCGATTTAAAAGAATCAGGTGGAAAACAAATTGATCTGAAACTATTGGATGAAAATCAAATTGATGTTAATCAATCAAATGAAAAACAAATAGACGTGAAACAATCAGTAGGAAAACAAGTCAATGTAAAACAATCTGGTGGGAAACAAATCGATATTAAGCAATCAAGCGGAAAACAAATTGAAATCAAAGAACCAGGAGGAAAACAAGTCGATGTGAAACAACCAGGTGGAAAACAAATAGATGTTAAGCAATCAAGCGGAAAACAAATTGATGTCAAGCAATCAGATGAAAAACAAATTGACGTCAAGCAATCGGGTGGAAAACAAATAGACGTCATGCAATCAGATGGAAAACAAATTGAAGTCAAACGATCAGGTGGCAAACAAATTGATGTCAAACAATCAGGTGAAAAACAAAATGATGCTAAACAATCTAGCGGAAAACAAGTGGATGCTAAACAATCAGGAGGAAAACAAATGGATTTAAAACAATCAGGCGGAAAACAAATTGATGTCAAACAAACAGATGGAAAACAGCTTGATGTTAAAAAAAATGAAAAACAAATCAACCAAGAATCTGACAAACATGTCGAGTTCAACAGTGAAAAACATAACGACGCGGAACGTGTTAATGATAAAATAGAAGGATCTGTCAAAAAGCGCAACGATAAACACATAAACGAGAAACACATAGATGAGAGCCAAAGTACTGAGAAACGTAAGAAAAGGCAAAGAGTTGAGAAAAAGACTGATGAGAGAAAAGAGGATAAAATAGTCGTTAAAGAAGAAATAACAGAAGACTTCAAGGCTGATATAAAGGTAAGGGCGAAAACGCACTAGGATGTTTGCTTGTTTAATTTATTTGGACATTTTATTGATTAATTGTGAACTTTATTGTGTTTTGTATCTATGAATACAGGTAATTTTTTTTTTTATTATTGTAAACGTTTGGTTGATTTTCCAGTTGGAGATCAAAGAAGAGCCTGAAGACTTTAACGATAGGGCGGAGGCCCTGTCTCCGTTAGAAGAAACCTTGGATAACGTCAGCGATTTACGCACCAGAGCGCACACGCGTCGCGGGAATCTAGCACGCAGGTACATTATAATATCACGCGTAATAAAACGAGACAATTTAATGCGTTATACGATTATAAAATGTGTTATAACAAGCTCTGATATTGATTTACCACAATCATTACTTAAATTTTACAAAAAGTAATGTAGAATTTTTAACCAACTCAAAAAACTTTTCTTTTTTTTCTTTGTATGTATGTTACGCGTGCATTCCGCCAATTATGAATCAATTTTGATGATTCCTTTTTTGCTTGATACTTCAGAGGTGGTCCCGTATAAATTTAATCGGTTAAAAAACAAATTAAAAATGTAAAAATTGTATACATTGATGATATTTTAGTTTACTCAGAAACCTCGCTGTTTTATTAGAGCAGTGCGTTTAGTTAGCCTAAAGGTCATGGAGTCGGTTTTTTTTTAATTGTAAATTTATATATTATTTACTTGTTTTTACGTAATAAAATGAAAGAAACATTGTTCTGATCATTATAAACAACTTTTACAAAGGAAACTACTCTAAAACTGTCTTCAAATGTCAACGACTTTTTGAAACAATAATCTAATTTTTTAAACCCTGTACAATTTTTTTTTAAACATGGCTTGAAACGTTCCTACGCTTGCGTACGCACATTCAGTGTAAATAGATAGGTACTTTTATCTTACATCAAAATTTTCATTATATCGCACGCATAATAGAATACTGACCGATTAGGAGTTAGGTCAAAAATGAGTTACGTATAGACGCAGGCTTCTTTTAATGCCTTCTATGATAATTATATACCTATTGGACCTTATAACTGTTTTGATGCCTCATCTTTAGCGGTAATAATACCTATGCTTATCATATCAATATATTATATATATATATATATATATATTATGTTTGTTATTAGACTTCGTTCGCACAAGTCCGCGGTATCGCAGTCGGAGAACGAAGAACCTATGCCGTCAACATCGGCAGTCGAGCCACGCGCTTCTGAAGCAGTTTCTTCCAGGTAAACTACTCATTTGTAAACGTTCAATTTTGTTAGAAAATTGTTAATGACATGATATTGTCCGATGAAAAACAGAATTAAAAATAATCGTTTTTTTTCGCTCAAATTGTATAGTATTTTCATTAATGTGTAAAACTTTCTTTTTTATGCTTTACCAAGATTGTAAGTATGGACAGTGGTTTGGACTGTTTGAAGACCGCATTTTTTTATGGTAGCATAGAACAGCCCTTAGTTTATTTTTTATGGTTGGCAAGCTAGGTGTTTGACCACAGCTAACCTGATGTTAAGTGACGGTGTGGTCGAAGATGGTAAAGCACACCTAGCCTGGAATAGAACTGGTTCTCAAGTGAGGCAGCCGGAATACACCGTTAGATGCTTGGCTGCCGATTTCGAACTTGAGGGTGGTAGCTAGCCAGCCGAGTACAAGTATGTACTTTACTATGCCATGGTTTCCTCACGATGTTTTCCTTCACTGACAGCTCAAGTTCATTGTAGGAGTTTGAACCCACGCTCTTCGGCATGCGAACTGACCGCACTAACCACTGAGCTATCATCGCTATAAATCATGGTTATTCATAATGATGAGTACAATGTCCTCTTCTAGGCTTAGGATAGCCAAAGTTTGTAACCCTGTACTTTCGTCCATGGTTTAGTGTATGCAGTAGCGGATCTTCGATGAGCGAGGGTTGGCGGGGGGGTCCTGCCGCGCCTGCGCCCGCCCCCGCGCCACCTACCAGAACCCCTCTCTCGCTGCTCTTAGAAAAGGTAAGCACAGCGGTATGCCGTTGAAAGCATCACTTGCTTTTAACTGACCCTTCAGTGCTAAGTTGCAGATAAAGAACGCGGCCTAATGTTAAAGACCAGCGGTTCTCAAACTTGGCGACGGGAAAATCCCACTAATATTATAAATGTGAAAGTTTGGATGGATGTTTGTTACTCTTTCACGGAAAAACTACTGAACGGATTTGGATGAAATTTGGTATGGAGGTAGCTGAGACCCTGGATTAACACATAGGCTACTTTTTATCCCGAAAACGTGTAGCGGGTAACACTGCGGGGCGCAGCTAAATATTATAAGTACATAATTAATTAGTATAAACAATTTATTTTGAAAAAACACAAATTATATTATTAAACCTAGGTACTCAAAAGGAGAGAGATCTATGAGCTACTGAGGATTTGTTTCCAGGTGGCCAAATGGCAGATCATACCGCGCGAGGGCACGGAACGGCAACCATGTCGCATCTACGGCGCTATACACCTTGCCAGGCTATTCGGTTAGTTGAATCGGCCCTTATAAGTCTAATGAAATCAGATTAGTGGGTTAAAAACGACAAATTTTCGATGCCGAAATGTATGAAAAATGTATATCAACGCCTTGGCGGGCTTAACCGGAATATAGAATAATCATGAAGTGATGTGTTTTTTTACACATTTTGGTATCGAAATGATTAGAAATTGTATTTGTCAGGCTATCTGCGATCTTACTGTTTTATTTGACCCTCTGTACCTTTTTGTGTTGACCAATGCCGCGTCAGCAGGCACGCTTTTTTACGGTTCCGTACCCAAAGGGTGAAACGGGACCCTATTACTAAGACACCGCTGTGATAGTTAGACAGTCGAAATTTTCACAGAAAATGTATTTCTGATGCCGCTATAAAAAGAAGTACTAAAAAACAGAATAAAATTCATATTTAAGGGGGGCTCCCATACAACAAACGTGACGTTTTTGCTCGATATTGATAACGGCAACAGGTAAACGCTTGAAATATTCACAGAATATAATATAATATAATATTACTAAATTAAAATAAATATTTAAGGGGGGCTCCCATACAATAGACATGATTTATTTGCCGTTTTTTTATATAATGGTACGGAACCCTTCTTGTGCGAGTCCGACTCACACTTGGCCGGTTTTTTTATTACCGGCCAGGACTTTATCAAAACGAATTGCGTTCAAACGTTTTAATAAAGTTTATATTTACAGCCCTGTTGGTTCATTGGTAGTGTGTCTGCTTCGAGAGCTGAAGGGCGTGGGTTCGATTCCCACTCAGGACTAACATTTGTGTGACTAACATCGATGTTTGTTCTGTGTCTGGGTGTACTGTATGTATTATAAGTATGTATTTACAAAAAAAAAAAAAAAGTATTTAAGTATTCTACCAGTTATCTGTCTTCCATAGCACAAGCTTTGCTTAGTTTGGGGTCAGATGGCGCTGTGTGTAATGTCCTGCGATATTTATTTATTTTATTTATTTATTTATTCATTTAATTAAATAGATTTCTAAATTCAAAAGTCATTCCGTCACTGTTAGTAAGTGCGCCGGAATGACCCATTTTGCTCGCGCTTATCGACGAACCCTTCGCCTCTTTTCGAATAGATGGGATGAAAAATATTTATCTCGATCACAAAAATTATTTATTAACGAAAGACTAAATCAGAACAGTTACACAGATTGGTTCGTCGTTTTAGATTCCATACTGTAACTTATTTACTATTTTCGTATTTATGTTCGCAGTGAAGTTGCCCGAATTCTTAAACGCCACGCCGATGCCCGACAACAAGTTGAAGCTGATCGTGAAGCACATTGATATGTTTGTTCAGTAAGTTCCTCATTCATGACAATCCAATGTACACAGTCATATCAGAATAATTTATTAACATTTTGCCTCCACCTTGTATGTATTTAGATGTAACCAAAACGAAGATACTAAACATTTTTGCGAGAAGTAGACGTGATGCTTAAAAAAAGGATTTTATTCATTTCTTTTTATCTATGTGTGTAAGTTATCTTTGGTCGTCCAGCCGCAAGATGAGTCGACGTCGCGGGTCGAACCTGGACCAGAATGGCACAGGACCGAGGCCGATTGCATGACAAAAGAGAGGCCTATACAGGCCCAGCAGTGGGATGAAGAAGGCTGTGGATGATGATGGTGATAAGTTATCTAAGATTCCGCATGTTACTCAAAATTCGTTTAAAGATTAGTTTTATATCGTTTTGACTTCATTTGTCTGTATTGTATCGAATACAGACAAATAAAATCAAAACGAAAAGTTCTGAAGTGGAGACCACGGACCGGCAAGCGCAGCGTAGGACGTCCACCCACAAGGTGGATAGACGACCGCAGGAACGCGCTCGATGCGGGCCGCTTCCAACCGGTCTGTATGGAAGTCAATGGGGGAGGCCTATGTCCAGCAGTGGACGTCTTACGGCTGAAATTATGATGATGATGATGATTGTGTCGAATAAAGTATTTTCTTTTTTTTATATCTGTGGTAGTTTGTATGGAACACAAATTTTTTTTTCAGATATTTGAACGAGCACAGCGAATGGTTCGGCGAACATTATTATTATGCGGATAATTACTCTCGAGCCGCTTAATTAGAATAGTGTATGAGGATATCAATATACCTGCTCACTAGAAACTAAATACTCACAGTGCAATGTCAACTTTTCACTAACAAGAAACGCCAAAGAAAACGAGACATAGCATTGCTATTATACAATGTGCATGTATCTGGTTATAATCGTCTAGTATGTAATGTGGTGTATTAAAGTTAAACGTGATTGAAAATCGAGAACATTCCAAAAATGCCAAATATTTGAGCAATTTATTGCCATTGTAATCGTAACGTTCCAAGAAATTATAAAAATAAATACTTTTAGTGCTATAGTTGATTATACTCGGGCGTTACTTTGCGGAAGTTCATTTTAAGTATTCAAGAGAATCTTTTGAGTAAGTATTTATAGTCTGAATTAAAACCTGAGCGAAACAATTTTTTTTAGCATTATGACGTCGCACGTTGCGTTTTTGCCTAGTCAATATAAATAAAGTTTTTTTTCAAAGTGAAGGAGAAACTTCGCGTGGCCTTCCTTGAAAAAAGTATTTTATAAAATATCTGTACCTACATTTACACTTCATATTTTTTTATGAAATGTTAATTTTAAAACGTTAAGGCCGTGTTTTTTTTTTACTGAGCACGGGCATAGTGACGAAGATATGTCCGAGAGGCTAATTTATTTGTAATTCTTTTTAAATTTGTATTTGCTCCGGACAACTTAAGCCATTAATTATTTATTATTAATACAAGAATCGTTGAATGATTATTGACATATTATGTTACATGTAACATTTGTAAGTACATGTAGATTATGTTAAAAAGAAAGTGGAAATATGAACCGACCTAGCGACTTTATTATGATGGCGCGTCAACGTCTCAAACTGGTTTGTTTCTGTAAGCAGTAGGAAGTAGAGTAGTGTAGAGCGGGCACCAAGTGTACGCAAGTGTAGCTACGAAAAATTTATACAAATGCTCTATAGTTCCAATGAAAAAAAATTGAATTAAATTTTTTAATTTTTTTTATTGTTTAAAAATTGTTAACATTATTACATAAAAATCATAATCGTAAAATCACTATTCATATGATAGTGAGTAGGTAATATAGTGGTAATAATATTTTTAGTAAATTTAATTTAAATAACGCTAGGTACTGTCATCGTTTTCATTTATCGTAACCCCTTCTCGGGGATAAGGATCAATCGGCTTGTGCCAGACCTTGCATTCTCTATTCGCTTCCTGCTTTTAGCTTTTATGATTTCACATTTTTTTTCCTGTCGGTCCTTCATATTTGTCTGTGTATCTTGCTGCTCTGTCCGCCAACAGTTCTGTTTTAGTATCTAATAATTATTATTATTGTAATCACGGTAAATTGATTGGTGGTTGATTTCCTTAGCAGGAAGTCGTCTAGGTACGTACCACCGCAGTACCAGATATTCTGCCGCCAAGCAGTATTGTTTATAACATTGCTGTGTTCCGGTTTGAAGGGTACTGCAGCTAGCGAAATTACTTGCCTGTTGAGACTAACCATCGAAAAGGTCTCAAAGTAATGAGCGCCAAAACAGCGATGCCCCGGACTTTGTTCTGCAACTCAAAGTTCTGTGTATTAATGCAATGGCCATGGACAATTGGACATGCGTTATCTCTTACTATCAGGAGATCATATCGTTCGTCTCATTACTTCTACATAAAAAAATATGTAATAATTCAACTGTAATGACAGTGATACTTAGTTTAAAACAGTGCTACCCGTTCCTTGTTTAAAAGCGTGTATTTTTATGAAAGTAGTTCGATAAGCAGTAGTTGATGCTTCGCTTAAGGATGCACTTAAATATAAGTATAACAAGTTTTATGTACACTATAAGTAGGTCCAACGCTAGGTTTTTTTGGTTTTTACAATTTTCCTTTAATTTCGGTATATGGGGGAGATCTAGTGTAACATTTCCCTAAAGGAGTCGCATCGTAGCTCTCATAAAACAGTGGCTCTAGCATATTAATGTGAGAATTAGGTACCTAAATAGTACGCACACTAATAATCAAATGTATGCAAAAGGTAGTTTTTATTTAATTTACTCCCACCGGGGGCGCTGTCCCACTTTTCATACAGTTTTCTATCGTTTACTTTGTGGGTAAATCTCGCAAATTGATATGCTAGACCAGGGCTGTCCGGACAACGGCCCGCGACGCATGTTTTAATCAGAAAACAGATTTGGACACAAATAGTTTGGATAATAGAATTCTTTGTCAAAAATATTTGTGTCCATACTGGACATAGCGACAATTGATATCGTTATGACTGGTAAAGATAAATTAACGAAGAGCCAATTAAATGTATAAAGAAATTATTACACTGTATTTGTTTTACTTGAAAATTATTTTTTTTCTGCGGCCCTCCAGCTTTTGTTAGTAAATTTATTAGCCCGCGAAGGTGTGTAGTTTGGACAGCCCTGTGCTAGACAATCTGATTAGCTGATCCTTAAAAAAAAATAATGTAGTTACTTGTAAATAAACTAGTTTTAAGAAACATTTTAGGTAACGATCAACGACCTAATTTGTTGCCTTTTGTTTGTACGACCGAATTGGCATCTCTGTCTGACTACTAGGTATACAATAGTAGTCAGACAGAGATGCCAATTCGGTCGTACAAACAAAAGGCAACAAATTAGGTCTAGTGTAACGCGCTCTTGCGACTGGCGTCATTTTATCAAGAATAGCTGAAACGAGTCAAATCAAATCATAATCTAACTAATAATATACTTCTTAGCAATCGATGGTATCACCGTTGTATCGCGTGGCAAGAACAGAGCCTCGATCGCGATAATTTATCGAATTCTAATCGTAAAGGTATATCGAGTCTTCGATAGCATACAAAGCTGTACAAATCTCATACAATTTTTTGTCGATGTCGATACGAATACTATTTCGCAAGTCGTTCGTGATCGAGGCTCTGGAACCTTTACAGTGCCTCAGACTTACGACCTAGTTGTAGGTTTAATTTATCTGTAGAATTCCCGTAAAATTTGTAAATAGGTAGATGTTGTAAAATAAAATACTCGATACAATCTGTCCTTATATTATCTTGTTTTTTTTTTTTAATATTATGAATGTGTTTTAACTGACAAATATAAATGTGATTAAAATATTTTGATTGACATACCTAGAGAATGTTATTTTTATTTCACCCCAAAGCATATGCTTTGTAATGAGACAGGCGATTCCTATACATTATCACACTCTGCACAATCACTTATATGGAACACTCGCTTCAAAAGAGAGTAAGTAGTAAAATAGTAGTTGTAGTGCATATTCTATTGTTGTATTAGACAGCCCTGTTGGCTCATTTGGTAGCATGTCTGCTTCAAGAGCTGTGGGGCGTTGGTTCGATTCCCACCCAGGACAAGCATTTTGTGATACAAAAACAAATGTTTGTTCTGTGTCTGGGTGTACTGTATGTATTATAAGTATGTATTTACAAAAAAAAAGTATTTAAGTATTCAATCAGTTATCTGACTCCCATAGTACAAGCTTTGCTTAGTTTGGGGTCAGATGGCGCTGTGTGTAATGTCCTGCGATATTTATTTATTTATTGTTGTAGTGGTTTCTCGTCTGTGTGTGTGTGTCCGTAAGTGTCGTTTTAACCAGTCGTCCTGTACGTCCTGTACTGTCAAAACAGTACCAGTGTAAGTACTGTTTTGTATTGTATTCGCACTTCGGGTATTTATATTTTATTTTCGTTTTATTTGTTTCTCTTGTTTGGCTAGCTGTTATTGGAACTGTATATTATTGTATGTGTATATATCATTCTGTTTTATGTGTTTAAATTCACCCGAAAATATTTTTACCGGTCGGCACACTCGTGCGTGACGTCACCTGCCGGCTTCGACGGAAGACCAGCGCCGGCTGGCTTCAGTCGGCATTATGCTGAGTCGAGGCCGGTTTGTGACATAAAATATATTTCAAACTTTTTGTTTTTTGTTTTTTTGTTTAATTTTTATTTATTGTATACTATACTATATACCTTTAAGTTTTTTTCTATGTTTTATGTTTATTGTTTATTTTTTTGTATGTATGTATTGTAATTTTGTTGAAATGTGTTTTATGTCATAAATAAAGTGTTGTCTATTGTCTATTTGGGTTTTCTAATCAAGTAAATCGGTTCAGCAGTACTCAGGTTATGCGCTTACTAACGAACATCGTTTAATTCTTATTTATATAAAGTTGATAAGCCGAGGAATTCGATCACTGCAACTACCTTATGATAAACGGTATGAGTTAACACACTCTTTCGTAACCAAAGCACTGTGCCAACATAAAAAAAGTTCTGAAATAAGTATGATTAGCTGCGCCCCGCGGTGTTACCCGCTACATGTTTTCGGGATAAAAAGTAGCCTGTGTTAATCCAGGGTGTAGTGTTATGTTCTTCTTCTTCTGCTCCATACTAAATTTTCATCAAAATCCATTCAGTAGTTTTTGCGTGAAAGAGTAACAAACATCCATCCATCCAAATTTCACATTTATAATATTAGCGGAATTGTCATTTTTTTATTTTTTTTAATGGTTGACAGGCTAGGTGTTTGACCACAGCTCACCTGATGTTAAGTGAAGATGTGGTCGAAGATGGTAAATCACACCTAGTCTGGAATGGAACTGGCTCTCAAGTGAGGCTGCCGGAACACACCGTTAGATGCTTGGCGGCAGATTTTCGACTTGAGGGTGGTAGCTAGCCAGCTGAGTACTAGAAAGTACCCTACCACCATGCTATGGTTTCCTTCACCGACAGCTCAAGCTCATTGTTGGGGTTTGAACCCACGCCCTTCGGCATGCGAACCGACCGCGCTAGCCACTGGGCTATCATCGCTACATTTCCCACAGCGCAGCGTCCTCTAGCCCCAAACTAAGCTAAGCTCGTACTTTGGAACCGGATAACCAAAAGAATACTTTTTTTTTTGTAAATACATAGAGTGCACCCAGACATGACCAACAATTATCGTCACATAAATGTTTGTTCTGGTAGGAATCGAACCCACGGCCTATAGCTCTTGAAGCAAATATTCTACCAAATGAGCTAACAGCAGTGGGGCAACTGTTTGTTATAATATCTATACTATTATAAAGAGGAAAGATTTGATTGTTTGTTTGTTTGTAATGAATAGGCTCCGAAACTACTGGACCGATTTCAAAAATTCTTTCATCGTTGGGAAGCTACACTATCCCCGGGTGACATAGGCTACTTTTTATCTCTGTATTCCCACGGGAACGGTAACTGCGCGGGTGAAACCGCGAGGCGGCCGCAAGTTAAAAATAAAAAAGAACTTCCAAGTTCAAAATATTTTATTACCAAATGACATTCAATCAACAGCCGTAACATTAACAATTCAGTTTTACTAACAGACACACCATATCACGCAACACACAATTTTGTATTACGAACTATATTTATTTTAAAGACTAAAATGTATATTTCTATAAGGACTAAAATAAAATAAAAGACTTCACAAATGGCCGTGTACTGTGTAATGGTATACCAGGCCAACTCCAATTAAAATGATTGCTGTTATTTTTTTTTTAAATATAAATTAAAAGAGTTTCTATTAAATGTTAGATTTAAGTAGTATGATCAAATTAGTGATTAGGACATTTTTTTTCTACCATTATTCATTACGAAGACTTTTAGGCAAGGCAAAAAAAAATATGACTTATGCTATGCCATAAAAAACGTTGAACGAAAAACTTTCCTTGGTGAATAAATAATATAAAAACACTAAAAAAATCGACAACAATCATTTTTTTTATTTAAATTTATTATATTCATTAAATTTTATGCTGTTTCTTTTGCGAAATACATATGACCAAATTCAATATTAATGTAACAATTGTCAATATATTTGAATCGTGAGAGATAGCAAAGCATATAAGCCGTAAAATGTAATGTATGTTATTAAAAGTATATTCCAAAGTAAGCTGGTAGGGATAAAAATAAATTATAAAATAATAAGTAACTGGTAAATGAGAATCGACATCACTAAGACTTTTTTAGTTTATAATAGGTTTGGGTTTGACCACATCCGGCCTGTTATGTAGCGATGTGGTCTACGCACACTTACCTAGAAGGACTTGAATTTGAAATTAATCACACAATAAACACACTTTAATAACACGTCGCTATCGTAAAAGGAGTACAAGAACGGTTTTCATAATCGACAAATTTGACATTTGACAAGTCATATCCAAAGTACCTAGTAATTTAAATAGAATTTTACTGTCTATTGTTTTTAATACAAATTCAATACTTGGTTTATGGCGTTGGTGAAAACGTTTCACAACTCCACCACTTGTAACATAGCAAGATCAAACGCATACACGGCATCAAACGAAAGAATGTGTACTGAGCCTCGCTGTTCGGTAAAAAAAATAGCAGTTTGTTTGTCACCATGAGACCAAAACATTTAACGAACCCAAACATATATACATAGGGGACAGTGAGTGTTATAATGCTGTAAGTACATCTATTTTTACATAAATTATTACTAAAAATTAAGTATGACAGTTATTTCCAACTGTCAAAATGGCAACATGTTACAATCACGCTCCCTCAAAGCGTTTCAACTTCAACTCTTGATGAATGGCTTTTGCATAAAGAGATTGGGTTAGTTAAAGTATTGACTATTATACATATGCAATTGGTACAGTTCACAGAATTATGTGCTTTCCCCCTTTTCTGTAACAAAACAATTAAAACTAACTATAGACAAACACCTACACATTTAGGGCTCTTTGGTTATCAAAGAAGTCATGTTTGACACATGTCAACGTATTTTGTCGATTGTGGGATATCAAATTTGTAGATAAATAAAATACCGAACTTACACGGCAGATGAAGATTTATTTGTATATTATCTAACATGCACAAATGTGAAGAGTCAGTTAGTAGGTGAGTATTAGTGTTATTTGTTTAGCAGTCTTGTTCCATCCTGTGTATGACTCTCCTATATTCTTCCTCTAGCGCTAGGTACTGTGTGGCGAGCCGGCCTTGAGTCTCGCTCAGTCCCGTGGAGCTGATGGTGGCTGCGTATTCTTCTGGTTTTAGCACTTTTTGGAGTTTCTTCATTTCTAACTTCTTTTTCTATGGGTACGAAAACATTGAATTAGTTTAAGACGCTGTTTTAGAATTTTAAAGGAGCGAAAGAAGTTATATTTCAGGGGGAACTGTTACTTTAAAAATACTATTGCGAAAAAAGTTCTCTATAAAAAAAATCTTAAAGTAGTGTCTAATTCACATGGTTGTAGATATTCTTGGCGAGGTCGTCTAGGTAGGTACCACAGGAGTACCAGATATTCTGCCGCCAAGCGGTATATCTGTAGTATCTTACGCCAAATGTATGGAACAGCTTAACTTCAGAGGCCTATGGTAAATGTTGGTTGTTCATAATCCCACTAATATTATAATAATAATATGTGAAAGTTTGGATGGATGTTTGTTAATCTTTCATGCGTAAACTGCTGAACGGATTCGGATGAAATTTGGTATAGAAGTAGCCAAGACCCTGGATTAACACATAAGCTATTTTTTATCCCGAAAACATGTAGCGGTTAACACCGCGGGGCGCAGCTAGTGACAAATACAATGACCCTCTTCTCAGTTTAGTGCCTCAACAAAACAATGTACACACATTTACATTTTAAAAAATTAAGCAAGTGTAATGACTGTTACCTGAAAAGGCGCATTAAGCCTGTTCTTGACGTCGAGTCGATAACTGAGATAGGCGGTCTTATCGGATGTGTTAGTATTCTTAAGCCGCAGTACTTCGTACACGCGCCGCGCTTGTTTCTTGTTTATCTTAAACTTACTGCATGCTTGGGAAGACATTTCTTGGGAGAATCTGCAATACACCCCTTACTATAAATAATAGACAGTTCTGTTGGCTCATTAGTAGTATATCTGCCTTAAGAGCTGTAGGGCGTGGGTTCGATTCCCACTCAGGACAAACATTTTGTCCAATAAATAAATGTTTGTTCTGTCTTGGTTAGCGCGGTCGCTTCATACGCCGAAGGGCGTAGGTTCAAGCCCCAACAATGAGCTTGAGCTGCCGCTGAAGATAAACATCGTGAGGAAACCATACAACTGATATACTACCGTACTTTGTAGTACTCGGCTGGCTGCCACCCTCAAGATGAAAATCTGTCGCCAAGCACCTAACAGTGTTCCGACAGCCTCAATTTAGAGCCAATCCAAAATAAATAAATAAATAAATAAATAAAAATAACATTATTTTTTTATTTTATTTCCAATCCAGGTCGCAAAAACGATGGGGTGTTATAAAAATAAATGTTTTTTTCTTTCTTTCTTATAAGTTTGACGTGTGTGTGTCTGTCTGTGGCATTGTAGCTCACGCACGAATGAACCGAAAAAAAAAAAAAAAGGTCAAAGCAACAGATAGTCGACCATAACAAAAATATTTAAACTAACACCTTAAGGCCTCTGACCTAGCTTTACATGATAAGTTATAACATTGACAGCCCTGTTCATTGGTAGTTTGTTTGCTCCGAGAGCTGAAGGATTTGGGTTTGATTCCCACCCAGGAGAAGCATTTGTGATATGAACAAATGTTTGTTATGTGTCTGGGTGTACTGTATGTATTATAAGTATGTATTTACAAAAAAAAAACTATTTAAGTATTCAATCAGTTATCTGTCTTCCATAGTACAAGCTTTGCTTAGTTTGGGGTCAGATGGTTCTGTGTGTAATGTCCTACGTTATTTATTAAGTAAGAATAATTTACCCTTGAATGAGTTTTGAGGGTTGAAATGCAGGCAACGTTTCACAGTTCTTGGCGTCGACATAATCTCGGATTCTTTGGAAATCTTGCGAGGGATCCTCTACCGTCATGTCAACGACGTCCGGCTGTATTGTGAAGTGGGAATAGATTGCCTGGAAAATTCAAAGAAGTTCCTTAAGGTCTGCAAATAAATACCAGTAGCTATGATTTCACTGTAAAATTATGCTCCATTTGTCCATAAATAGCAAAAACAATATTTGTATGGAAATCAAACTACCTTAAATAATATTTGTGCATACAGATTAGCACCAGTAGTTGAATTTACAAGAGAAGTATATTTTTGTCCTAGAGTAAAGAAACAATTGTTTGCGTCAAACTTATTAAGACAAAGATTGCCTGTACTTTTATCTATACTATTATAAAGAGGAAAGATTTGATTGTTTGTTTGTTTGTATTGAATAGGGTCCGAAACTACTGGACAGATTTGAAAAATTCTTTCACCGTTGGGAAGCTACACTATCCTCGAGTGACATAGGCTACTTTTTATCCCTGTATTCCCACGGGAACGGGAACTACGCGAGTGAAACCTGATGAAAGTAGATGAATTTTCTGTGGTGAATGTAATTAATAATAATGATCAAAAATTGAGTTTTTAGCTGAAAACCCCATAATTTTATGTAAGGTATTTTCTGTCCATCCCTTTCCAATATATGCAATAAATCTTCTACAAAAATATCCTTTACGGTTTATTCCCATAATAGCTTTTCAACATGGTTTTGCTCTTGTAGTTCATTTGGAGTGATCATTTTAGAAAGTTAATTTTCTTATAAGGTGGAAAACCGTGAGGAAGCCATTGGTGGTAGGGCATGCACCCAATGGTGTGTTCCGGCAGCCTTGCTCGAGTGCCAGTTCCATTCCAGGCTAGTTGTGCTTTACCATCTTCGACCACATCGTCTTTTTTTTTTTTTTATGTAGAAGTAATGAGACGATCGAGGCGCTCTCCTGATGTTAAGAGATAACGCCTGTCCATGACCATTGCAGCGATACACAGAACTTTGAGTACAAAACAACGTCCAGGGCATCGCTGCTTTGGCACTCATTACTTTGAGACTAGATGGTTAGTCTCAACAGCCCAGTAATTTCGCTAGCTGCAGTACCCTTCAAACCGGAACACAGTAATGTTTGCACACTACTGCCTGGCGGCAGAATATCTGGTACTGCGGTGGTACCTGTGGTCAAACACCTGACTTGTCAACCATAAAAAAAATGTTGTTTAACCCTAGGAGATTCACGCACCACGATCACAGTGCACTGTCATAGATTAAGCAATAGGAATAGCAATTTTGTATTAGCTTGGCGCTTACAACAACTGACGCGCATTATCACAATTTACATACAAAGCTCATTTTTGGGAAAAAAGTAGCATCCTATAACAATTACAATTTTCAGCTATTTAATCGTGTTAACAAACAGACAGTGAGATAGTTACTTTCGCTTTAATTGGAGGACTCGTCTCGTCGTCGTCCTTCAATAAAATAAAGTTCAACAAGTCATCTGCCCAGTGACCTTCGTATCACCTAAAATTGATTTAAAACGAAAAAATAGAAAATAAGCGATTTTAAAGGTTACAGATTTCACACAGCCGCTCGGAATCGATACCTAAGTTATGCATGAGGCCAGCTATCAAACAATATGTCTACTACGAAAAATCTATTGAAAGTAATCCGAACTGACAATTTCCATACAAAATTATAGTTTAGATTTTTAAATGTTTCCGATGGTCTATTTATTTTTTTCCTTAATAAACCAAGTATTTGGGAGAAATACAAAAAAAAAAATTTTGCGTGACGGTAATTCTAGTGATATTTTTCTATTTTTTTTTTAATATAGTTGTATATACTTATATTAGGATAGTTAAGATGGCGACGTGGGTTTGGCATACCTGTATGAGATGCGCGCAGATGCCTAGTTTTCTGAAGGGCGGCAGTGTAAGTACTTGCGAGATGCGCGGCCGCGAGTGACGCGGGTAGGCGTAGTAACGGTACACGGTCGCGTACGCGGCCGACGCGTAGCGCGCGCTGCCTTCGCTGCTCTCATACTTTTCGAATCTGGAATGCCCAACCATTTTTTTCTTTCAAACCAAGTTATTTTTTTTATTTTTGACACCGCACTTTGTATTTTGATATTTTCAAGTATTCGATGAAATGTCAATAATATACTTACACTGTGAAAAATGTCCACTGATCATCATCAACATCAATGAAAGAGGCTGCATCCACATACCACAAGAGGAAAGTCTGTAATCTTTCATGATATGATAAGAAGCCGGGTGTTGATGTCTCACAGAAATATACTTCAAATGTTCGCTTGTCTCCAGCATCATCTGAAATAACAACTTTCTTAATGTGTAAAATAATGACACTAATAATAAGAAATAACACTTGCATTACAGCAATATCCAGAATTTTGAGTAACAAAACTAAGCATAGACCATAGCTGCTATGGTGTTCGTTACTTTGAAACATTTGATAGTTTCACTAGCTGCTGTTCACTTCAATTGCTTTCTTATTTTCTTGAATGTGAATGTGTTCTCAATGTACGTAAGGCATGACCATATGAGATGTCAATATATAAACACATTTATAAAGCGGTTACATTTGTCACAACAACTGAATTGATATTGAAGAACTTTACGAACAAACTAGCTGCACCCCATGGTGTTACCCGCTACATGTTTTCGGGATAAAAGTAGCCTATCCAGGGTTGCAGCTACCTCCATACCAAATTTCATCCAAATCTCTTCAATAGTTTTTGTGTGAAAGAGTAACAACATCCATCCATCCATCCAGCCAAACTTTCACATTTATAATATTAGTGGGATTAGTGGCCTCCTCATAAAAACATGACATGTCATTTCAGTAACTTCAAAAAATGTTAAAATATTTTATACCCTAAGATTATCACAGGGCTTATAACTTCTAATTAGTTTTGAAAATTCAGTAGTAACAATTCAGTTAATTCAGAACTGTTCAGCAAAATAATATGATTTCTTAAAAATATCCATTACACTTATTATGAGTATATGTATTTAAGTTTACCTATATTTAAATAGTTTTGGAAATAGTGTGTCAATAGTAACCAAACAATGCAAGAGTTTTTTGGCGGGAACGCGGGAAGAGTTGTGTCGCTCCGTTGTATTTTTTTTCCAAAACTTGTGTTTTGTCGAGTGTTTATGCATAAAAATGGTGGTTTTTTATTCATAAAGTGCCGAATTACATGCGTGAGTGTGGGAAAATGATATAATGTGGTGAAACATGACTTTTCGTGGTGCTTCCAAAACTCCATCGAAGCTTTATAGTAAAGTCGCCACTACTTTACTAAAGCATGACTGGACTTGACTGACACAGACTGGACTTGACTAAGACTGGACTTTGACTATAACTAGCTACGAGGACACTTATTTAACTTTTGTAACTTGAAAATATATAAATACTTGACACTGGCAAATGCTAAAACGCGACGCCAAAACCAAAGAAAAAAAAAAAACAATGCAAAATGATTTCTATGACTACCTTTGCAAATGTATGTTATTAACAATACTTACATGGATTAACAGTGAAAGCATGCAATAGGGTTCCTTGTGGCGTGAAAGATGCATCTTTTTCTAATTTCGACACAAAGTGGTCTAGATTCGTGACATATCCTGGGGCTAAGACTTTTTTCAAAGCACCTTCAACGTCATCAGCTTTCATACCATCTGACTTACTGGGTTCAATCTGTAATAAAATGTAAGCTTCCAGAATTCATACTAGTGTATCTATATGAATATTATTGTATTCAATAGAAATATTATATAGATTTGTATTAGGGCTTTTGGTAAAATGTCATTTATGTAAAACGTCATTAGTTGTGTGAATTTTTTTAAGCATAATTTTTAAGTCCAGTCTCCGCTAAGGGTTATAAAGATATTTGATTAATGATTTTGTACATTGACTTCTTACCTTTTCAGAATATTCAACACCTAAATATGTTTGTAGGCTTCCTGCACTGTAATACAATCTAATATGGAGGTCTGTGTATCCAAATATGTTCTCATTCTCTCCAAACACTTGGTGACACATTTCGGGCCCAAAGCTAGTATCATCATTTTCAAGATCATCCACTGTTCTTACTGGAATCAATGAAAGACATCATCAAATAGTTTTAAATGAAGTTGCACTCCATACATCTACTGGTTTTTTAACTATGCAATGAACTTTGGTAGTTTTAGCTATTATATTATACAGATTTTGTTATGGATGGTTTATGTGTCCATATGATGCTGGAGTGAGCTGCTAATATACATATAATTTGTATATGACTTTCTTAATTACTAGCTGTAACAATTAATCATTAAAAAAAGCACTAATACATACATAGGTATATATTGATACAAATATTTGCATATTTTACATTTTTTTAATTTGAAATTTTAAGTTTCTTAAGTTACTTGGCTGTGCCAAACCTAATTTAGCACCCTAGATTATATTAATGTTTCATCCAGACACATATGCAAAATAAATAAAAAATTAACAGTAACCGTGAAATTTTTAAATTAAATATGTTCAATTTAGTTTTTCAGTTAATTAAATCATATAGCCACACAGGCCACTTTGAAAAATTTATCACTGTAGTATGTATTTCAAATAGAATAGTGTATATTCTGTGTACGCAAACAAGTTACATACAGGACTGGTACTGGTTTTTCAAGACTAAACTCGATCACAAACAAAAATAGGTAGGTAGGTACCTGAGAAGCATCATACATGTACCTAGCCATTTTATATACATGCTTACCTAACTTGAGCTCCAAGACCTCGTTCCCATCTACAACTAAATGGCATAGTGCATCAGTCATTCTTTTAGGACTATGTTTTTCATTAAAAACGAAGACACGCTGATTCCCGCGTAAACTGAAACTTGCAAACGCCTCTGGATTTCAGTGTTGAGTCGTGTTGCATGGGTTAGTACTCGAATCAATCGTTACTGATATGAATTTTTAAGAAGTCGGACATTGAAACTGCTATTTGCAACTATTATATCAATAATGTAATAAGAAATCGAGCAACTCGAACACGAAATTAACAATCAATGAAACGAAAAACGTTTGAAAGAAATCGAACCGGAAAAATAATTTTGATTTTGATTGCTGTCAGGTGTCAGGTTCTTTTGTAAGTAATGTCGTTATCAAAATCTATTGAAATTTCAATGTCACAAAATCAACTATCATGAGCATAGACTATATTATAGATTAAAAATAAAATAAAAAAGTTTTGCTGTCGTTGGTAAAACTGTGATAGCCGACCACAAAATGAAAAACCAAGAAATTGCAGTTCTACTGCATAAACATTTGAATTACCATGAACGTCGATTATAATATTATCATAATATCTGTTAAGAAAATGCAATGATTTTGTTCCAAATGTTTAATGTTTATATTTCAAAAGCTGAACGGAGGATGATGATTGCATTTTGCCAATTTTGATGTTTCAAAAGTAGGTTGCGAAACTTGCGAACAAAGCGACATCTGCCTGTGGTTTCATTTATGTGACGTCATTATGGCCTGGTTGGGTTAGGATTGTCTGGAAATTTTTGTTAATTATCTTGTATTTTAGTGTATTATATGTTGTGCTACTTAATTTAGATTAGTAATATAAATACCTCATAAAGTACCGGTAATTCTGGTGCCAAAAAGTGATTGTTTCGACGACATTCTCTGGCGAAAATGAATCGCCATGAAGGTGGGTAATGATAATCAAAATTTGTTCGATGCTATTGTCACTGCGAATTTCATTGCGAAAAACTCTGAAACAGTGACATCACATCGTAATATTGTCTTAGATTCAATGAACTTTAACGCTTTAGTATACCAGACAAAGAAATCGATAAAATACTTACGCATAAATATTGACAACTTTTCAGGAGTCAGCTGTGATTCTTGTTTGAAAAATAATTTTAGAGGACGACGTTACAAATGTTTGATATGTATCGACTACGACTTGTGCGCAGCCTGCTATGAGTCTGGCGCTACCACAAACCAACACACTACAGAGCATCCTATGCAATGCATTCTATCTAGGAGTGATTTTGGTAAGAACCCCTGACACACATTCATACATATCATAAGACCATATTTAGACGGGTCATGCAGATTATTTATGTCACTCTTAATCACTCAGCTCCAAAATAATTGCAAAGTCTTACAAAATCTTTTATGTACCTGTCTACAATAAGCAAACACTTAATATCCAGTAATGCAAGTGTGAATAGTAAAAAAATCTTAGCAGTAACCTATTGGATTCCATTGTTCTATATTGGGTTGCAATAGGAAACAATGCAAAGCAAAAGCATCTCTTACATCTCATTAAACATCAGTCATGCTTGAAGATCCATATTTAATCATTCTTAATATAAAATCTTTACTTAGTACCTAGTTATAAGCAAAGAATAGGTTATTTTGACATAGCTAAAGTTGATATAAGAAGATACTTATATTAATGTGTGTTATACTTTTTAGCTTTCTGTGTATAGACAGAGTGGATAATAGAATTCTAAGTTTGGACTATATGTCTGTCTATTTTCCCTTTTTGTCTGTAATAATAATAATAACTTTGAATACTGTTGAAAATTGTGACAGATTTGTGTGATGTAGTTATTTTTATAACCACTATGGTGGTCTTTAGGATTAAAAAAGATATGATCTCTGTTCTAAAGTACTTAGACAAGCTTTGCTCAGTGCATGCAAAATTTAATACTTGAAAACATAGTTTCCCAGATATGAGACTCATTTCCTAAAAACCCCATATAGCACAAAAAAAATCATTAAAATTGTTTGAATTATTTTTAAGATGTCAAAATATGTATGTATTTGTATGTGCATATACAAATATTGCTTGTTTAATAGTAGGTGTAAGACAAATTGAGTTTTGAAAAATAATTACATCTTGTCTGATGTTTAGCAAAAATATGGTCTATAATGGAGCATTCTTAGGAGAGATAGTAGTACTGTCTAGATAGATGGGACCTATTTAAACACTTTAATTTTAATTTTTCAGATTTATATTATGGTGGCGAAGCATTGACTATAGAACAGCCACAAGCATACACATGTCCATTCTGCAACCGAATGGGCTTCACAGACACAGCACTTATGGAGCATGTCACCGCTGAGCATGCTGACACTACACTAGCAGTAAGTACTGCCAAAATCTCTACTCTAGCATATTCTAGTGTTTAAAACATATGTCCCAGAGTATTACTCACAGTTAAAGCAGCTTACAAGTTTCAAGTCTGTCAGTGAACTATCAAAAATATGTTTTTCCAAAGAATTATATCTGAAATAGATTAATTTGCTAGAGATCCAAATTCTATAGTCATAACAATTCATAACAAATTATAGTTTAAAATATTAGCAAGTTGATATAAGGTAGTCAATCAACAGCCAATTTTGTCGCCATTGGGATAGAAGTTTATTAGTTGAGCATGATAAATTGGTAAATATTACATATTGTAACTTGCTTTCAGAGTAGTTATTTTTATAAGTCAAGAGTAGCAAAAATCCAAAACCAAACTGAATAATGCACCTAGACTGTGACAGGCTAATTGTGGTATTAATTAATGCTAAAACAAATATAACACTCAATAGGATTGATGCTTCCTAAAGTTTATCCATCCAGTTTAGCCATCATTCATAACATATTTTGGCACTAGCCACCAAACTGCATATTAGCTACACAAACCAAGAAGATTATATCATCCATGAAAGTATGGTCATGACCTTTCTGTATTTACGTTAAAAAAAAGAAATGTAAAAGCTATAAATGTACGTAATTTATTAACTCTGTAGCATCACTGCTGTGACTGGTACTACCTGGTATAAAGACCGTTTCACAAATGCTAGGGGTTGAACTTGAAATGAAATCACTTACTCTGTCATAGCAATAAAAGTCAACATGCAATATGATACTTGCAAGATACTACAATTGTTTCACAAGAAATATTCAATTGCTAATTAATTGAACAAAAAAAAAGAAAAAAAGAAAAACATTTATTTTTCCTTATAAAACACTAGATAATGAAATGAAAAAATAATGATAAATAGTAATATAATATAATATCATGAAAATTACAATGAATTGAATGTGGCATGATGTTAAACCCTAGTAATTCACAGCTTTTTAAAAAAAAAATATCCCTTTTATCATCTGGTTTGTTGTTTGATGTATCATGCCTACTTTATAAATGTGCACTTTTCAATAAAAGCAGTAAAACTTTGCAAAAATTGTTTTTCTATTTTTACCATAATATGACTAAATACTTACTAAAAGTCTTAAAGACTTAAAGACTCTGGAATTTATTTTTAACGCAATGAACATTATCAGATCATCCTCTTATTAAAGAGCTGCTGTTGAACTCATTCTTGAAACTGTCTTTTTGACCAATTGCAACCCAGGGTTGTACAATAAACACATAAATAGGTACTTCCTAGGCAATCATCATAATCACCCATTAGGTCATATTGTAGTGAAACACATGCCTATCCTGTTGAAAACAAATTCAAATTAAATCCAAAGTAGAAGTGTAGAGTACATAAACCAGATCATTGTATTCCTAACACAAAAGCATAAAAAGACATATTGGGTAACAAAACTATGAGAAATTTATTAAAAGTTTAAATCAGAAGTAAACAGACAGATCAATGATTTTTTGTTCACCAAATCGCCTGGGGCATTATTTTTATTATATAAGATTTATTGCTGAAAACATTTACATAATGTGGTGCTCACAAAATTAATGACAGTTCAAAATAATTATGATGAAAAAAAAAGTAAAATGTAATGTCTAAAATAGGGCTAAGTTATCACAATGTTTTAGGTAGATATAATAACCAAAAAGTACTTAAAATCAAATTTATAACTACCTATATAGAAAAGAATTTAAAAAAACCGGCCAAGTGCGAGTCGGACTCGCGCACGAAGGGTTCCGTACCATAATCTATAAATACGGCAAACAAATCACGTTTGTTGTATAGGAGCCCCCCTTAAATGTTTATTTTATTTTTAGTATTTGTTTTTTTTTTTTTTTTTTATTTAAGAAGTAATGAGACGAACGAGACGCTCTCCTGATGGTAAGAGATAACGCCTATCCATGACCATTACAGCGATACACAGAACTTTGAGTAACAAAACAAAGTCCAGGGCATCACTGCTTATATTGTTGTTATAGTGGCAATAGAAATACATCATCTGTGAAAATTTCAACTGTCTAGCTATCACCGTTCTTGAGATACAGCCTGGTGACGGACGGACGGACAGCGAAGTCTCAGTAAAAGAGTAGATAGAGTGCTGGCGGCATTGAACCTTAAATGGCAATTTTTTGACCAAAATGAAGCCAGTATTCTGGTCTTGTATCATGATAAGTACCTATAACCTGAAGGGCTATTTTTGTGGCCTTCTCTATTTCCTTGCACCATTAGCAGGTGGTGTGCCCAGTATGCGCCTCGATGCCCGGCGGGGAGCCCAACTTTGTGACCGAAGACTTCGCGGGACATCTCACACTTGAGCACCGGACGGGACCACGGGATCTCATCTCCTTCCTCATATCCTTTTACAATAGTACTAACGACCCGCCCGACTTCGCACGCGTGCAAATTTTTTTGGCGACTTGACAAAATCAAAAAAAAACTATACATGATGTAAATCATATTAAAATCTATTTTGATTTTGAAGATGTCAGTGGAAAAATAGACTCGCGGATATCGACTGTGTTGTATACTATTCAGTGATTAGATATAATTTTAACTAGCACACTGGTACTAAGTAAGAAAATGGATTTGAGCGTACCTAAATAAATACATTATGTATATTGTATACAAGCGGACGCCTCGTGGTTTCACCCGCGTAGTTCCCGTTCCTGTGGGAATACAGAGATAAAAAGTAGCCTATGTCACTCGGGGTAGCTTCTTAACAGTGAAAGAATTATTTAAATGAAGGAAAATTTAACCAATTTACAATAAAAACATACTTAGGAGTTATGGTGCATTTAAGAAAAAACATAATTATAAGACCTTAAAAAATTGCACACGAAGAACACTTGTATCAATCTATACTATTATATAGAGGAAAGATTTGATTGTTTGTTTGTATTGAATAGGCTCCGAAACTATTGAATGGGTATACATGTTATTTAATTTTTGAATTGTCCAATTTATTTACTGATTTTTTGATCACTTGAAAATATCTAAATACTTTGACATTGGCAGAATGAACAAAGTGCGATATAAAAAAAATATATGTATATTGAATGTAATTTCGTTAACTCCTACACACGATGAGCCGAGCGGCATTCGGCACGGCGGCGTGCGGCGCGTGCCGCACTCGGCGCGCGGCGTCAGTCGCGCGCGCCGTAGCAACATGCAGTTCAGGTGAATACACGCAGGTTTAGTCATAAGAACGTAGCCTGCGGCTGTGACCCAGCACGCGTCGAGGAGTCTCATCATGATGGAACAGATATTTGTTTAAGAAGCGCCATCTATTGATTTGATGCTTTACTACGATGTTCAACGTAAAGCCAATGTAGTTCTAAACACTCAGAGAGTGTCGCCATCTAGTCCCCCCAATTTAGCCTATCGTAGATCGTGATTGTGTGGTACTCGCTTCTCTATGAATTAACACACTGCCGCCAGCAGGGGCAACTGTAGCAGTATAGTCGAGGTTTCATAAAGAAACACAATATCGTTAGACATTCTACACAGCGTTATCTAGACCCAAATTAAACAAAGCTATGGGAAATAAATACTGGTAGAATACAAAGTACATAATAATAACGATAACATGAAAAAAAAAAGGTAAATCAGGCTATAATTTAGACTATTTTACAGTGTCAACCCCTAGATGGCGCCACTTTCTGTACGTGTTTTGGACTATTTTGGCTTTACGTTGACAACATCGTAAAAGTAAAGAGTCAAATAAGTAGATGGAGTCTTTTTAAAAGGAAATTTTAATTTTACGTGATGAGTTCTACTAAAATGTACAGACCTATGTACCTATATAAGAATGTTGGTTGCGTGTCGAGTCGCTCCGCTCGCATGCGCCGACTCTAAATTTAAATGAAGGTCTTACATATTCAGCACGGGCGGCGGCATCGCGTCGCTGTCGCCGTCATCACGCGACGCTGTCGTGGATCCCATCACCGAGCTGCTGTCGCAGCTGTCCGGCGTGAGGCGCGCCGGACAGCCCGGCACGCCGTCACAACTACAGCAACTCCAGATGCAGTTGCAGCTCGAGCGTCAGCAGGCCTCCGTGAGTACACGTCGGAATAGCACAACACTACTGCGACCTTAGGCTAGGCTTTATAACCGGTCATTGTATTATTTATCAATAGTCATCTGTACGTGTAGGAGTCACAGATAGTTCGCTTTGCCGTGGCTGCTTGCTGGAGAACGAAATTGTAGAGCAGGTGTGGCGAACCTTATGGGTCAACTACCTGTTTACCCGCTACATGTTTTCGGGATAGAAAGTAGCCTATGTTCTAATCTAGTCTCAGCTACCTCCATACCAAATTTCATCCAAATCCGTTCAGTAGTGTTTACGTGAAAGAGTAACAAACATCCATCCATCCAAACTTTCACGTTTATAATATTAGTAGAATGTGCCATTTTTGTAAAGAAATTTTTAATGAACCCATAGACGTAGATATCTGTGTTGTGCCGATAATAAAAGTTGTTATAATAATGAATATATCGACCCCCTTTCGGCTTAGTACACATCAAGCTTATATCCTGTAGGTATACGATTACAAGTGGTCGAAATAAATTAACTTTGTATTTGATATTTTTTTAAGTAGATATAGTTTAATGTTCTTTGTACTTGTAACAGGCAGCGCGGCAGCAGCTGGAGCGGCTGCCGAGGCGCGCGGGTGGCGCGGGCGCCGCGCCTGCCCCCGCGCCACAGCCCGCCGCCGCGCAGCCGCAGCCGCCTCCCGAACCCGCCGACTCGCAGTTCCTGCTCGCCGGCTTCCTTGGTAACACGCTTTTCTTTTTATTTTTCCGCGGTGAAATGCGAACTGTCTCCCGCGTTTTCACAATGTTTGGTGGAATAAAAAAAGTGGCCTATATGTTATATCCTATCCGATCTATGCAGGGATACTCTTAATCAGTGAGCATCGTTTTAATTCCATATTTTGTACATTAAAACAAACAACTTTTGTCCTACAACCTTTGCAAAACCACAATAATTATAAAACAACATATCCCAAAAAAAATCAAACTTTTCGTGGTACTCTCTAACACTTTTTTCTTTGTTCTCTTTTGCGTAGACGCTTCATTCATCGTTGTATCTTCTTTTTTTTTTTTTATGGTTGACAGGCTATTTGTTTGAGCACTGCTCACCTGATGTTAAGTGAAGGTGTGGTTGAAGATGGCAAAGCACACCTAGCCTGGAATGGAACTGGCTCTCAAGTGAGGCTGCCGGAACACACCGTTAGATGCTTGGCGGCAGATTTTCAACTTGAGGGTGGTAGCTAGCCAGCCGAGTACTAGAAAGTACCCTACCACCATGCTATGGTTTCCTCACGATGTTTTCCTTCACCGGCAGCTCAAGCTCATTGTTGGGGTTTGAACCCACGCCCTTCGGCATGCGAACCTACCGCGCTAACCACTGAGCTATCATCGCTACAAAATCGTATCATCATCGTAATCGTAGTATCGTGCGAGTTGCCGTTTAAAAGAAAACTTTTTTTTTCTAGACCAATTACTTTCCTCTTAATAAATTTAATTAGAATTGCAATTTACATTTGACTACTTTTGAGAAACGATACGGTCAAGAGTTAGATTATATTTTCATCCTTATTGTTTTATGATTAGAGAATAGCTTATGGGCGGAGCGATCTTGGGTTTGTTTTTAAATTAACCCTTTACAGCATCAAAAGTAGCATACAGACAAACTTTCTCTCTGGGGCGCGTCTAGTCGCTTTACCAAAATGAAAAAATTTTGTTCGTTGACTAAATGCATGGTAGAGCTGATTTTGTTGCACTATTTCAAAGTTGTGCCTATTGTAAATGAATACAAGCCAGAACTAAGAGTGAACAGAAGTGTTTTTTTTTATTGGCTTGCGTTCATCAGCTGCGACATCTCACCTGACGCGAACCTATTTTGAATAAAAAAAAAAAAAGTGAAGATGCGATCTACAATGGAGTACGCTTGCCTAAAAGATACCGATTCAGTCTCGTCTTGAAGACGCCCAGAGGCTCGATCACGAAAATTTATAATATAAATTTATCGTAAAGGTATCCGAGTCCTCCATAGTATACGAAGCTGTACAAATCTCACACAATTTTTTGTCGATGTCGATACGAATACTTTTTCGCAAGTCGTTCGTGATCGAGACTCAGATGTATTTACGTATGTGGTGTTGCGCGTGTTACAGGCGGCAGCGAAGAGCAGTCGACGTCTGAAACGGCGTGTCGCGCGTCTTTACTGCGCGCTCTGCTGCTTGCGTCGCTTGGGCGCGCGCCGCCGCCCGCGCCCCCCGCGCCTCCCGCGCCGCCTGCTCGCCCCGCACCCCGCGCCGCACTCCCACAGCCGCCGCACGCCGTGCTGCGCGTCAAGCCGCAGCCCCGAACCAAGGTGAGACCGCTACACTATACCACAGTTTAAGTAACAGTAATAACGTAGAAAGAACACACGAACAAAAACGAAAGAAAGAAGTCGAATTTAGGTATAAAATTTAACCTACTCTTACGACCATCATCTGATTAAAATCACATGAAAAATCAAATTCAATTTCAATTTTTTCAATCAGTTTCAATATTTTTTTTAAATCAATTTTTAAATCGTAATAGCTAAGACCTAGCCGTGTCCAAGCTTAGGCACATGGAGTCGGTGTTTTTAACTATAAACTTGTATTATGTTCGGCGATTGAGAATTTTACGCATAGTTTGCCGCTACCACTACCTAGTAAGTTTTTTTTCATTAGAAACACATTAAAGTACTTTGTGATTTTTTTTACGCCGGGAATATTGTAAAGGTCGCGCCACCTGGTGCTAAAAAAATGTGCTATTCTTATTTCATACAAATATCTTTGTATGATGTTAGAACTCAATTAAATATTCTATTGTAAACGGTACGAAATGAAACTGGGTGAAGTATGACTTTAAGGTCCACGCAAACCGACGCATTCGTATGGTTACTCAGGACAGTGACTCCCGGGATCGGTGATTGTTCGTCCGCTGACCGCCACCGCGTTGCTTCTTTGCGCCTGCTTGTGTAGATCTTTATGAAATTTATGTGCTGCCGCTGTCTGTGATTAATACAGCTCGTTCAGGTATTTATGTCATAGTTTAGAAATAATTAATATTACCTACACGTATACACGTAATACAGGGTGGAAAATTTTATCTAAAGAGTATGGGACTTTACTTTCAAAACTTTTTTTTTGCAGTATCAAGTCATGTGGCTGTAGCAGCCCCTGTTCTTAAACTTTCCACCGTGTACAATACAAACATTATGGGCATTGCATTAATATGTACTCTTTAGTCCAGCCCAAATGTATGCGCTCCAATAAAATTTGCGCTGCGAAGCACGATTTGATAACCTTATGCTAAATTCGCAGCGATTTTTCTATAATGACGCGGTTTGGACAGTGGTCTAACAACCGGCCGTTTCAAACCGCCAGGCCTATAGTGACTGCCACACTATGGCGCTGTGTTTTGGCCTTCATGATGGCAAGCTTAGATTGTAGCTGGCCACGTTTTTAGCCCTACCACAGATAGTCTGTCTTGGGCGGGCTTAATATTGGTATTTGTTTGGCAGTGAAAACCGCACTGCGCTGCGCCCGCTCTTGCAATCATCATTAGTTAAGACTCGTAAGTAAGGTTGCCCTCTTCACCGAAACAGAGCGGAGTTTTCTAACAAAAAAATTGTAATTATTTAATATATTCTTTAGTACTATGGCTCGAAGGACCAAGATCTATTTTTCGCTAATGGACTCACTAACCTAAATTGCTGGTTATACAGGTCAGGAGTGACTTTTCTCACTCATAAAGTTTAGTAAAAGATACAGTAAATTACCTATGTAGTGAATAAATGTATGTATGTACATATTGTATAGATTTACATATTGATAGCCCTGTTGGTTCATTGGTAGTGTGTCTGCTCCAAGATCTGAAGGGCGTGGGCTCGATCCCCACCCAGGATAAATATTTTGTTATAAGTATGTATTTACAAAAAAAAGTATTCTATCAGTTATCTGACTTCCATAGTACATGTTTTGCTTAGTTTGGGGTCAGATGGGGCTGTGTGTAATGTCCTACGATATTTATTAGAATTTGACATTAAACTATACCTACTGACAAAAAGTAATTAAGAAATCTTACACATTTATATTAAAAAATCCGTTAGTATTTCAACAAGGGTCCATCTATGTAAATGCTCTTGTCGAGGGTTCGTTTGATCCATTCTAAAAGGCAGTTTTCAATATCGGGATTCTCGGACTCGGAGTAGACTCCTCGTAATATTTCCGTGTGCCTCACAGCACTTAATCTTTTGATTTTATAGTAGGTAAATTCTGGTACACCAAACTCGCTCTGAATTTAATTACGCGATTTCCGACACCTTTCACACCCAAACGCGTTCATTATTTTAAGTTTTATCACTTAGAGAAAACTTTGATTTTTCTTTTAAACATTACACACCTACTACCAAACCTTTCTTCTCTATTGATACTTATCAACTGTACTAAGATCGACTAATTCCCTTATATATGTATATCCGCGTTATTGATGCACACAGTCTTTTTCTTTCTTTAATCCTTTTCATTCTAATATTGCCTGGAAGAGATCGCTTTTAGCGATAAGGTCGCCAGTTATTACACCTAATAATAAGCTTATTTTCTTTTTCTTCTGTTGTATAATTTTTGGTTTGGACAATAAAGAGTTAATCAATAACAACAGTAAAAGTCTGTGCACGTCTATCGGCTTTTTGTATCAAATCTAAAATGCCAAATGTGTAAAAGGCTTTTTAGAATAACTTAGCCTTTATCAAATGATGTGTTCTCCGCTCTATTTCGGTATACGGTGCCGCAGAGTAAGTCGAATCCTGTTTGTTACTCTTTCACGCAAAAACTACAGAACGGATTTGGATGAAATTTGGTATGGAGGTAGCTTTAGAGACCCTGGATTAACACAGGCTACATTTTATCCTGAAAACATGTAGCGGGTAACACAGCGGGGCGCAGCTAGTATTATATAAAAGCGTTGGATATAGTCACGATATTAGTCGAAATATCTTTAACTTATGGTAGGATCATAATGTTTAACTTTAAGTTCTTTTACCATCATACTTTTCTATTCTTGGTAGGTACTTTTGTCGTAGGCGTAGAGGGGGCACGTATCAGCTGTTGTATGCAACGATTCGCGCAGGCAATGCATGCAATTAAAGAGTGGAACGCTTGGGTCACTTTCATGAAATTTAATCGAGCGTTCCACTCTACATGGGATTCCATATAGTATAATTATAATCTCTACGGTCGTATGTAAGTTTCATGTATTCTAAAATTCGCTATTTTTTACCATGATTATGTACATATTCCTTCGCATTTTCTGGATATTGCCTTTGGTAACGGCGGCGGTATTGTCGTGTGGGTGTACTGTCTCTAAAGCAGTGTATGTATGGCTCATATGTAGAACGTCAAACACGCGAATTATTATCACAGAACTACATAAAATATAAGATTTTGTTCATTCTATTTTTGTTTGTGATTGGCTTCGCACATTGTGTACTATACGAGTACCTACGAGTGTTAACTAATTCACGGTACGTATTCGGAAGTAAGTCATGGTCAGGTCCAATCCATGTCCTAATAAAATAGTGGTAACTTTACTGGAAAGTTCTATAGTTTTATCGACAACTCGGAAAAGACATGTACCTACAATCTACATATATTATCATGTACTTACGTACTCGTGGTATATCTCTTTTCCACATTCATTCGTTTAATTCGACACTATGATTAAAACATTACAATTTTAGACATATCAACACACTCAAAAGATAATACAATGCAACGGTATGACTTTTCCACGTATCCCCAAAAACTTGTCATACCGTAACGGATCTGGGGGTTATAAAAGGGTACCGTTGTCAAATATAATGATGTTTGTATTGCAGGAGGGTGGCGGTGTCGCGCGAGGCGCCGTTGGCCGCGGCGTGGCCGAGGGCAGGTAGGGGCGGGCGGGACGCGCCTCCCCGCACGGCCCCACGCTCACACTCCGCAGTGGACGCTTGCGTTTGTTTTGTTGCCTCCCCAAATATCGGTGTGATTTCGTTTATAGTAGACAAAAATGATAGTGATGGAATGTTTTCGATTGACGGCTTTGACGCCTCGTCTTCGCACTACCAACACTTGGAAAAGTATACCTGTTTATTTTGTTAGTCTGATTCGATCGAAGACTCGCGATAATAAGAAAAATGCAAAATTTCGCCTTATTTTTTTCCTTTACTTTTAAGTTATTCGTCACAGACACGTTGAAACGCGAATTTTGGCCTTTTTTTGATTATAGCTTGTCCTTAATAGATGAAGCTGATATGAAAATAAAACAAGGTATCCCTTTTAGAGTTGTAGTTGGGCAAGGTTGGGAAAGTGAGGTATTGTGTTATTGCGTTAAGTTGGTCGAGCCCAGCGTCGGCCGAAGCGGCGAGGAAAATACGATTATACCGGAGTCAGGGTAATGTCGCCATATCGCTATCTATAGCACGATCGCTGGCAACGGCAGGCGTCTCGGCTCGACGAGGGCATCAGTGTTGCCACCTTACTTTTTTAAAGTCACTACTTAACTAGATATATCTAAATCAGGTCTAGAAATCAAAACACCAATTTTTTAACATGTATGACAACTGTGCTTAATCAACTCGCGTGTTGGTAAGCGACGAAAATTTCTATCGAAAAATTATTTTAGTGTGCATGTACATATTAACACTAAATATACCTTTAGATAAGAAAATTATAAAAAGCAATTTTACTAAAATTAATATTATGATTGAATTGAACCACATTTGCTTGTTGTATTATCTTAGTTTTTTAAATATTTAATTACATATTAAACATAGGATTCGCGGCAGAAATGATGAACTATGGCGAAAAGGACTAAGGTGGCAACGTTGGAGGGCACTAGGATTTGACTAGTACAGTCCCACAAGAGTCTAAATGAACAATGACATGTGAATGAGACTGCCAGTAACACATATCTCTCTCAATATCACAAGACAACAAAACAGCAGTAGGTCGTTCATTTAGCCTTGTCGCTCTGTACTAAGTTCGATTTTATTACACATATTATGAGTAGGGACGATATGAATGAATATATCGTCGTTTTATCGCGTAACTAGTGAGCGTGTGTAATGTACGACGATACAAAATCGATTACGACTCGGTTTGAACACCGTTTAGTTCTGGGATTCGTTTAGTAGTGTGGGATAGGACTAGACTTGTCGTCGGACTGGACTAGGACTACTAGACTTATGGTCGGTTCAGTACCCTCTCTGCGCCGGTGCGCGCGTGCCCTAGAAATAAAGGTATTGTCTATATTTTAGTGGCGCTCGTCACTGTTTTATTTATTGTTTACGTGAAGAGAGGAGTCGAAATGTAAATCTGCACCGATTTGTCGCCCATTCAGTTTTAAAGCGAGGCGTGCGCTCACGCCCCATCAATAACGAAGTTTGCATTAGTAAAGATATATTTTTGTTACTATAGGGACCTAGAAACTGTAAATATTACGTCGCGTTCTCCTCTCTAAATTTGTTTTATTTTTAATATATTACAACTATAGATTATGTACCTACTTACCACAAATTTTCACTAGCTACTTGAAAAAGTGCTTAATAGTTTGATTATTATACTCCAACATTACAAAATGTTTGTATGTACCCTAATTAAATTCTATAATATTGAAGTGCATTTTATTATCCTCCCTTGCCAAAGGTATTGGAAACTATGGGTTAAACGTTAGCAATAAAAGATATAACTTATGTGGTATCTCATCAAACTTACACAAATAAAAAGTTTTCATACTGACGACATGTCCGATTTTTGTTTTCCTTATTCCTCAATATTTAGGTGGTGAAATTGTAGATTCCTTGGAGACTGCGCTGGCACGCGTCAAACTGTAGCAAGATGATTTTTTGTTCAGACTGAACTTACAAACATTTTCTTAGTTGATTTAGGTAAGCAGCCTCTCTTTTCCATGCGTGATATTTCAAACCGGTAAGAAAATAACAGCATTCCAGATGTACGCGCCACCGTAATCCTCCATAAAAGAAGGAAATTCATAGCATATAAGTAAGCATTTTTGTAAAATAACTTCAAAACCTGAGACTTGGGTCTTTTAACCCAATAATACTTTAACGATGCTTCGGCCCACTCAACCTCAAAGAATATGGACTCGAGAGAGCTCACCCTTCGCTACATTCCGAAATTCGCCAGCTCGCTGCCTCCCCTTTTGGTTCCGCTCGGTCTGGCGCGCCGAAGCTGTATTTTGTATGATTTTTTTTCATTTTTGGTATCGCACTTTTTGCATTCTGCAAGGGTAACATTTTTAAAAGTCAAGTCCACAGAGTACATTATATATAGGGTCAAGTCCAAGATATACCTCGACAAAGTAGTAGCGACCATTAAAGAAGCTTCTTCGAAGTTTGGGAAATACAACGCGCCAAATTTATTTATAAAGTTAGGTAGGTATATGACTTTTCATGCTACTTTCAAAATATCATTCGACTACTTTTAATATGTACCTACAACACTCGAAAAAAGAAGTTTTTTCAAAAAAATATTCTAAATAGGTTCGCATTCGACCACTCTGCCTGATGTTAAGCAGTAGTGTGGTCTAAGATGTAGCACGCTTACCTAGAAGAAACCTATTTACTCTAGATTTGAAGACACCCATATTATTGTACCTAACAGGCAACAGAATCAGAGGCGTCTTTACCTATGGTGCAGGGTGTGCGGCGCACACGGGCGCCGGGTCTAAGGGGGCGCCGAGCGCCCTCTAATGCGACACCTCCAAATATGCGTCGATGCCGGCGCTCTCAAAGACCCTGCGCTCGTGTTATGGGCGCGCGGTAGCAAAGCAAGGCTACTCCTTTTCCTACTCTATTTAAATTTACACAATAACTTTTGTTTCAACGTAAAATCAGCCTTAAAACAGATAATTAAAGATTAAATTGGCGTAATGTCGCATCGCTACCAAAGGCGCGTGCCGGCATCGGCACCTGTTTGTTTTGATTCGTTTGACAACACGCCGACAATCATTGCTAACTCGGCTGTACTAGAATGCTATAAAGTTCAAATTGAAATTCCCAGGGGCGTGCGGCGGTCATTTTCAAAGGCTTGTGTATGCATACCGCAATTTTTGTTTTACCGCTACACCGTAGTTTTGAGAAATAAGCCTTGATGCAATTTGCTTAAGTATCATCTTTGAATAAACATGTAAATATGAAGTAAATCGGCTTTTCTTTTGATAAAAAATATGTAAAAGGTAAGATTTGGTTATTTGCTTGCACAATTATTGCGATATGGCTCGAGGTCGGAGGTCATCAAAAATAGCTAGCGAAATTCATGAAAAAAAAAAAAACATCGAGTGATAGATAGTGATATCGAAGTTAAATACTCGTACCTATAGGACCTAGGATTTTTTTGAATTACAACTTTTACTTTTACCTTCCTTCCTAAAAAACTTTTTGCTTTCCGACATCATTTAAAATTGCACCATTTGCATCTGAATTTCCGTTTGAAAATATAACTGTTAGTATTCCATTTGGACCCCGCTCGTACTAGACTAGAGGGCGCCAGGGTCCTGGTTGCACACGGGCGCCACAAGGGCTAGAGACGCCTCTGAACAGAATCCAGCAGAGAGAAACCCAAACTCGCTGTGCAAATGAAAAATTTGGAAGCTTTTGCAATGCATGTTTAACATTTTAGTTACAGTCAAAGTCCTGTCATGATCAAGGCAAATCCAGTCATGGCCTACAAAAATAGCGGCGACTTTACTATTAGCTTCGATGGAGTTTTGGAAGTAACACAAAAAGTCATGTTTTACCACATAATATCGCGTTCTACACTCACTCTTATAATTCGGCCTTTATGATTAAACACCACTTTTTTTTTTACATACACTAAACAAAACACTAGTTTTAGAAAAATATAGAATGGAGCGACACAATTATTTGCGCGTTCCCGCCAAATCTACATATTTTCTTGAACACGTGGTGCTTCCTTATTATACATAGTTTTTTCGTCCATTCTAAATATATCGAGTTAAACAAGATACATCGATTTCATAAAATTCTTCTTACTTTGACATCACTAGGTTTTAACAAATATTTATTTGCAGCGTTGCCAGACGTACGAGAAATCTCGTACCATTACGAGATTTAGCAGTCACTGTACGAGATTTGAACAATGTTATATAATGTCCATGCCATAACATAAACAGCACAACAGATCACTAGATTTATCACGTATGCATCTTTCTTTAGTTTTTTATTGAGGAATACTGCTTGATGTATTTTTTTGCTTGCATTCTTGCATATTTTGCAATTATAGCATTCTGTTCTTTTTTGTACTGAAACGTAATGGGTTGATATTTTTAATCACTACTTTGGTCTGCGTACCTCTTTGAAGAAATCTGGCACTATGTTAATATTCACATAACATAGTGAATATTAATAGTAAATACCTTTTTGAAGATTATTACAATTTAAAACACTAAAGTACATTATTAATCTTTTCATTTGATAGCCCTAACCTCAAGAAATGAAAATACAAATATATAGGTATTTTTCATACATAGTATGTAAAACACGGTTATAAGCGATTTTTGAACTAGAACTTGTACGAGATTATGTACTCAAAGTACGAGACATATGGCATCCCAGGTACGAGAAACAGATTCAGTATCTACTATCTGTGGTAGCCCTGTTTATTTTACACCACACCGTCTATCTCTGGTTTATAGTGTTTAATGTATTATCTATGACCAGCATACAAGCTAACTTATCTCTATCAGCTTGCTTGTTTTAGTCGTTGTTATTTGCTACAGAATTGTATGTAATTTGTGGAATACAAAATATCGACTCGAAATTTTCGATTATACTCGTCAAATGGCTAACCCAGCAGCGTCTCACTTAAATAAATTGAAGGTGGTTGAGCTACGCAAAGAATTAAAAACGCGTGGCATACCAGTTAGTGGTGACAAAATTCAACTCGTCGCCCGATTGCAAGCGGCAATGTCTGCAGACGATCACGGTGATATTAACTTAGACTCCGACGAGATAGACTCGGACGGTGTTCTTGAAGATGAAGACGATAAAAGTCAAACGGATATACTCGATGATGCTACCGTAGATACGTTAAACGAAGAATTAGCACTCTCCGATCCCCCGAAAACTGCGGGGGAAACCAAGTCTACTCACAAACCTGCATTTAAACGTAAGATAACTACAGAATCAAAAGATATAACTGATGAGAAAACTGGAGATAAAGAACCTACAGCCAAAAAAATTGTACTAAATAGAGCAACTTCAATAACGACACTTGCTAAACCTGCAGACGATGATAAAGAAAAAGAAAAAACTGATAACAAGCCGGAAGCGCCGACCGAATCTAATAAAGTGAAAATAACTGCTGATGTAGATCCTAAGACGAAATTAGAATTACGAGCGAAGCGATTCGGATTACCTGTGAAAATGAGTGACCATGAACGGAAAGAAGCTAGGATGAAGCGTTTTGGTCAGAACACTGGGAACAGTGCAATCACTGCATCAAGTGGTACTTTAAGTGAAAATCTTGACAAACTAAAACAGAGAGCAGATAGGTTTGGCCAGTCAGTGTCTAAGATCATGACTGACATTGAAAACAAAGAAAAGTTGGAGAAGCGTAAAGCAAAATTTGGATCAGTAAAGCAAAATTTGGAATAGCATAACAATCATTTAACTTTTTAAGTAACATAGTGTAAATTAATAAGAAATAAATACAATTTACTTATGAATATTATTTATTTACAGATTTATTTTTAGTATATAACAAGTCCATATATACATAGCAATGATGGTAAGGTGCTGCTGCCATAAACCATGACGAACATATTTTTTGTTGACTTTTTAATATTTCCATAGGCTGAGATAGTCAGTCTTTATATAGATTAAAGCTACGCTGTTACATAGTGTTTTCATCATAAAATGGCATTTCTTGAAAATCTACATAACTTGTAGATGCTTTTTGCATCTTACTTGTATCATTCTCTTCGAAACAAGTATTAAAATCTTGAGGTATGCATAAAGCATGCTCCATATATGGCTCTTTATGTAATAGAGCCCACCTTGAAGCTATCTCCTTCATCAAGGATTTCCTAAATGCCATGCAGTGTATAAATCTGTATTTGTTGTATTGAATTCTGCTGAATCCAAGTTCTGCCAAGGTGTAACGCCAACACTTCATAAGCTTAGCATTAGCTCCAACATGCTTCGAGTCTGGGGTACAAATTATTAACAAACCGCCAGGTTTTAATAATTTGTAAGCTTTGTTACAAGCATGTATCCTGAGGTCTGAAGTAGGTAAGTATTCCAAAAGAAAGCTGAAAACAACTGCTTCAAAAGATTCTTCTTGGAGTTCAATGATTTTATTATCTTTCACTAACAGTTGTCCTCCAATGGGAACCTTTAAAAAGTCACACTGAAAGACAGAATCATTAGCAGGACACAAATCTAAAGCTATTACATCTAAAAATGTATTGTATTCGATGAAAGGATTGTAACAGCTTCCTACATCAAGAAGTTTTATTTTGTTGTCGAATTTTTCTTCCCACTCAAAATATATGCCAATTTTCATAGCAATGCTTTTTTCCTTATCATGGTATAGTAAATATAACTTATCTGTGAAATACTGCTTACAGAAATCAGCAGCCCAAGATATTCTTGATGGCCCTTCATTATTTTCTGACCAATGTTCAGTTGCTAATTTCTCCATATAATTGGCATACTTAGTTAAAGCAACTTTGTTTTCGCAATGCTCTTGCCATGCTTTTTCTGATCCTAATTTGGCAGCTGTTTTCCTTAGAGTTAAATGGATATCTTTAATGTAGCTAGATAGCGTTTGATGATCACATTCATAATTAGTTTCATTTTCCATGATTATTGAAAATTTCATATAATTTTTGGTAGCATTAGACTTATTTATGATAAATAATTACAGAAATTAACCAAAGAATAATATTACTCACAAGGAGAAATCTATAAAGTTAATATGACTAATGACTAGTTCTAGTATGAAATGAACCTTATGAATTTATGAACTCACTCAGGCAGCAGCAGGGTTGGATTCGGGCACGTTGAAAAATATAGTACAAGACCATCAAAATAGTAGTACGCCGATAGTACACTTATTTTAAATCTTACATTATTTAAAAAAAAAGCTATTAATTAATAAAATAGATAGTTAAAATCAACATGTTTATACAAAATTTACTCCTGTTCTAAATTATGTAAGTTCTTGACTATTATTTTCATGTAATCATAAAAACATCTCTTCTAATGCGAGTATACGAAAGAATAAAATCGGTACAGTTGCCACTTTTGCTGCAATTTTTTTTTCTTAGATTTTGGCGTCGCACCCCAAGCATTTGCCAGTGGCAAGTTACAATTTTAAGACAAAATGCGAAGCCAAAATCAAAAAAGATGAAGAAGAAGTATTGTTTGACAGCTTACCACAATGTGCTGTGGTAAGCTGTCAAACAATACTCAATGATATTTTTTTTTACAGATGATTTGGCTATAAACGGGTGTCATATATACCTATTTTGGTCTTTTCTAAGTGAGTTAACGAAATTGTAGTATTTTTCCGTACTATCCTTAGGTATGGATATTATCTAGTACGGAGCATGAAATAGTAGTACAAATACTATAATTATAGTACGAAATCCAACTCTGGGCAGCAGGCAGGTATGAAGATGAACGTATGAACATTTCATACATTTTTTTTTATAATTCATCGGCAATTATATACTATATGGAGTCCTTAATGCCTAATCTTTATAATGTACTTCGGTTTTAACAATTTATGTCTGAAACTCTGAAATCATCAGTTATAGTCCATAAGTCCAAGTTTAATCCGTGTCGGTCGAGTAAAGTCGAGTTCAATCATACCCTGGTAAAGTAGTAATGACTTTACTAGAAGCTTCGATATATGCAAAACGAAAACTCACGTTTTACCATTTTATATCACTTTCCCACACTTGTACTTTTAATTCGGCACTTTATTAATAAAACACCATTATTTTGATACTTAAATACTCGAAAAAACACAATTAGTTTTGAAAAAAATACAATGAGGCAACACGACTCTATTGGCGTTCCCGCCAATTTTTTTCTATTGTTTGTGTTTTTTTTCTATTTATTTTTGGCTTTGAATATTGATTGTGTTTTTTTTATTTATTCTTGGCTTTGAATATTGTTTGTGTTTTTCAATTTATTCTTATGGATGGATACAAATGGATACTAGTATCCATGCCTCAATCTTTGTTTTGACTAAATGATCGTACGGCGGTAGTACGCGACAAATTATATTATAATGGTGGCAACGTAGCTGAAAAAAATGAGAAATAAAAGGTTTAGTAACTACAACTATACTAGGAGCAACTAAAATATTAAAACGTTATTCAGGTTTAATTATACCGCATAACTAAAACAAAAAATTAATTAAAAACTTATTTTCCTTTTTTTTTATTTTCGGAATTTTTGGAATGGAACTCATCTGTGCTGGGGTTTTGGTGGGAACGCGGGAAGAGTCGTGTTGCTCCGTTGTATTTTTTTCCAAAACTAGTGTTTTGTCGAGTGTTTATGCATAAAAATGGTGGTGTTTTATTCATAAAATGCCGAATTACAAGCGCGAGTGTGGGAAAATGATATAATGTGGTGAAACATGAGTTTTCGTGTTGCTTCCAAAACTCCATCGAAGCTTTATAATAAAGTCGCCACTGGAATACTACATTGAAGCATGACTGGAATTAACTGACACGAACTGGATTTGACAAAGACGACTTTGACGATAACTATAGTAAAGATACAGCAGAAATAACACTTAAGACATGGCAGTATGGCTCTATAGCTTTAGCCTGCCCGAAGGGGCAAATTAATAAAAAAAAAAAAAAACATCTGTGCTGTGATTGTCAATTGTCATTTGTCAGATCACTTTCTTATTGTTCTTGTGTCTGTGTCGTTCTTGTGCCGGGTGGGTTTGTGTTTTGTTTGTATGTAATTTGTGTAAAGATCGCTTGAAATAATCTATGTTTCAGCTAATAATTATTAGTTTATAGTGATATTGATGCTCATCCTCTGTGTTAATTTAACTTATACATATTTTTCGTAGCTCCCGCTTATACCAAATTACTGCCCACTTATGTACTTTACTACTTTATCATGAACAAGCACGGGAATCGGGGTTCTGAAATTGATGTAGACCAATTTATTCGTGATAATGATGAGACATATATGCCGTTACCAGATATTGAGTGCGAACCTCACCTCCTCATATCCAAGGTAAGCTCAATATCTAGGATAATTTTATACAGCGTTTTCCAGGAATACCCACGGAATTGTAACTATCTATAAGTATATTTCCTTGGTATAAATTTGGTATTAATAAATGAGACGTATTAATGTATTTTTTTGTGATATTTATTATCAGTAGTTATTATAAAATGTAATTTATAAAAATTGTCTCTCAGTAGAATTATTTTGACTAAAAAATAATTGATCTATAATTTTTTCAGGTGCGCAAGCATTACATGGAACATATGATAAAACTGTTGTCAACAAATTATGAAACTAACCAGAGGCTTGTGAACAAAAACATATACATACCCAGTGCTATTTGGAAATGTGCTAAGCAGCTAGAGATGAAAGCAGCCCAGTCATGTATGGTTGTCCAAATTTACAGAAAATGTATAATGACAATGGTGAGATATCTACTTACACTTATGCTATTAGGTGAATTTACATAAAAGCAATATCAAACATTTTTGTTTTACTTATATGGGATTAATGTAAAACAAATATGTGTCAAAATCATGTGTTTCCATAGCAATAGCAAACTATTTTATAATGTTTTATGCAAGCTTATGAAATACTGTCATTTAGTAATAGAAAACATACTGGCTTATATTATTACAATTGCCCTCATGGAATATGTATGATACTGACTATCATAAAATTTCTTCTTTACTTTAGATTTCATTTACTATTTATATTCCAGATAAATGAAGTCAAAACTGATACAAAAAAGGGGCGTCTTTACAACAAATTGTATGAAAACCTTCATCTCAAACCAAAAAACGAGAAAAGAACACAGACATTAAATACTGGAGATAATTGTTTGTGTAATTGCAATGAAAAAAAAAGACGACGCAGAAGATCCAGTCCACCAAAACCATCAAATACAGCATTAACATGGGACCATTCAGAAAAAGATAGTCTGACTGAAAAGGTTGAAACCCTGTCACTCTTACTGCAAGAAAATAATAATTTAACAGGCCATATACAAAGAATTCCAGTGGTAACAAACATGCAGACGGACCACATACCCATGTGTCCATCTGAAGTAGTCAGCACTACCCAACCACAGCTAGACATCACTGTGAACCCTCCTACCATGACACCAAACAATACTGAATCAGATGATCTCATGCAGCAATTAGAAGCTCTATTCCAAAGTGATAAAGATGATGACGACTTGTTCACAAGCACTTTTGTTAAAGATAATACAAATACACTGAATGGTCTGAACACTACTCAAGAGTACGTAGTTGGCAGTACGCAAGATCTTGTTATTAACAGTACACAAGATTTTGGTACAAGAAACACACAGGGTTTTATGATAGAAAATCATGCAGCACAAATAAAATCTCTTGATGAACGACTGGCAACATTGACAGATATATTGGTGAACAATGAACCATCACGTGTGCCACAAGTGCAACCACAAAATGAAATTCAAAAGAAGCCAAGGCACACAAGTAAATGGCTTTGTGAAGAGTATTTCTTGAAGAAAAATCTGTTTGAATTGCTTTATCAAATTGGTGATAATAACAGGCAGAAACTAGCCAAGGTAAATAATGATTGATAAAAAATATGTGTTGGGAACCAGCTTCCAATTTTTGTATAAATTATCTTTGAGTATATTATATACTTTATATTATAAACCTATATTATATACTTCATATTATATACGTATATAATATTAAGTATATAACTGTACAAAACTAGACGCAAACATACAGACACACGACAAGCTTCAAAGAGTGGTGCGTGTATTGGGATTTAAATACAAATGCCTTTGTGTCCCAGTAGTCAACAGTCTTTCCTAGTAAAATCAGAGGCACTCACTTCGTTCTGTCCGAAAAACATCACTGTTCCAACTAATTAAAACATTTAAAATAGCGTATTAGTTCTTAGAATTGACCGTGATCGAGATAGTAGGTACTCAAATATCAAAAGATATGCAAAAACCGCATTTTGTATAACTGACACTTTTGTTTGCTTATGTTCTCTCTTTATTAATGCAAGACCTTCAGTAGATGAGAAATTTGGTTTCTCTATTTTGATGTAATGCAAGGCAGACTGTTTTTTTAATGGTTTTTATTGTCGACAGTCTAGGTATTTGGCCACAGCTTAACTGATGTTAAGTGATGGTGTGTTTGAAGACTGTAAACACCCATAGCCTGGGACGGAATTGGCTCTCAACTGAGGCTGCCGGAATACACCCTTAGGTGCTTGGCGACATATTTTCAACATGAGAGAGGTAGCTAGTAGTCTACCACCACTCTATAGTTTCCTCATGATGTCTGCCTTCACCGGCAGCTCATTGTTGGGTTGGAACCCACGCCCATCAGCGTCAGAACTAACCGCGCTAACCACTGAGTTATCATGGCGATGCTTCGCCACTTGTAACTCCGCAACTCTCTTTCCAGTCAGCTTAGCGATGCCCTCATGTACAAAATAGTTGTGTTTCGCATCTGGCAAGTAAAGAATAACCCAACATTGTTAACATACATACATAGAACATATTTTTCTTTACAATATCACATAATTATCTCCATACTCAAATTATTTTATTGACATAAAAACATATTACACAATGTACAATAATAATAATCCAATAAAAACTGTCTCACTAGGGTGATTATCAAGTACATAATGATACATATATATAAATATATTACCTGTGTTACAGATAAAAGACTTATACAGGCGGTTGTTTGGCGAAGATAGTGATGATGAGGAAGGTATTATGTCACCAGTAGACAGTCCCGAGTTCGTAGCCAGCTGCAAGTCTCGTATTGACAGCTGGGTGATGACCATACTCGCGCCATACTACTCCAAGGGCCACATTCAGGGCAAACTCCTCTACAAGGCTGTAGCAAGGCATCTCATAGAGCTTATCTACAAATGCAAGCCATATCCAAGTGAGGCAACAACTATATATGTATTTACAAAAAAAAAAACTATTTAAGTATTCTATCAGTTATCTGTCAGGGTCAGATGGCGCTGTGTGTAATGTTATGATATTTTTCATATATTTATTTTTATAAGACGATTATTGTAACTTGTTACTTTTCACTAAGTATCTGTCTAAATGGAAGTCGATTTCCGTCCGATATGTCACTGTTATTAAGTGCGCCGGAATGACTTTTGAATTTGGAAATCTATTTAATTAAATTTTTTAAATGCAATTTACTTCAATAAAGTCCTAACTGGTGATAAAAAAAGCGCGCCTACAAATGTGGCATTGGTTAACCGAATTAAAAAAAATACGCGGGAACTTATTCGTTTTTTTATTACTTTTTTATAGTTACTTTACTTGTATACTTTTTTATATACTTAAAAATGAGTTCTTGCAATCAAATTATGATATTAACACGAAAAAGTGAAAAATTAAACCCAGAAACTGTTATAAACAATTTACTAATAAACAAATCGAGAGAAAAATATCTTTAAATACCACTGATGAATGGTTTAAATCATTGTTTATGGACAGCCGTTATCTCTTACCGTTAGTAGAGTGTTTGGTTTGTGTCATTACTTTTGTGATTTCAACCATTTTAAATTTCGCGAGCGCTTAGTACATAAGTACTAAATACCCTACCGCCAGAGTTGCAATCAAAAATCTCATTACCATATAGGTATTATACTTATTTATTTACCTTTTTTCATTATATTAATGCAATGTACTTAAATTTAGAATTACGTTTTTTTATTTAAAATTTGATTATTCTTTTGTTTGTGGTTCCTACACCAAAAAGTTTGATTATGGCCGATCTAGACCCACTCGTGTGTGTTTTGCCCAAAATAAAGAAGTATCCAAGATACAACTTTATTTTCACGACATTGAGTCTGACATTTACCTATCGTTCAGTATCACCCACTTGAAATTTATTGTTCTTTGAAATTTGATTACAGGCAGACATGAAGTTACGAGTTTTGTTATGGATTTCTTGGAAAATCGAGGCAAGATAAGGTGCGAAGCAGATTTCAAAGAGTTCCGAATTGACAATGTGCATGTTATGCCAAATTATGCTCTGTTATAAACAATTTGTATGACTTGCGAGTTATATATTTGAATCTTTTATGTTTATGTTCTATTTGTGTTCCTATGTTTGATGTTTAAGTTAGTTTTGATTTTATTTTTAAAGTTATTTTAGCATAGGTATATGCGCACGTTAATTGCAAGTGATCTCAAAAGCTCTAAAGCAGGACGTCTAGCCCACGATCCCCACACGGCAATACTAAAACTTATTTGAATATAATTCAAAATTATTTGAATAAAAAAAGAGTATAGACTTTTATAGTCTATGGCAGCCCGTACACGTAGCGCGCGATCCGGGATCCGCGATCCGCGATCAATGATCGCGATCCAGACTGATCGTGTACGAAGCGGATTGACGGACTGATGCTCCGGATCGCATAATATCTAGAAATTTTGAAATCATGATCGCGGATCGTGATCATGATTGAACGTGTAAGGCGGCCCTATGCAACAGTTTTCTTACGTTTTTATTTTTAACGTTAATTTATTTTGTACCTACTAACAACACTGGCCTAAGTTGTAAGTACTAAATAAATACTCTAAATTTAATTAGAAATCATAACGATCCCCAAACCTAGTAATTACCAAAGATACCTGCTATTGAGAAAGTAGCCATGAAAAAAGTTAATATAAGCTTAAGCCTTTTGCAGGTGCTGTTTTGACGGTTCTAACTGTTGAAATGTCAAAAATATTCTTACTAATGTCTTACTCGCTTCGAGTAAAAATGAGAGGTGTAACTAGTTGATTACTTCATAATAATACGTTTTACGTATATTATATGTGTCATATTGTACATGGGTATAAAATTACTTAAAAACAAAAATAATTATTTTTTAAATGTAATGAGGCGAACGCTGCTCTCACCTGATAGTAAGAGATGACGCCTGTCCATGACCATTGCAGTGATACACAGAATTTTGAGTAACAAAACAAAGTCCAGGGCATCACTGCTTTGGCGCTCATTACTTTGAGACTTTCGATGGTTAGTCTCAACGGCCTAGTAATTTCGCTAGCTGCAGTACTTTTCACACCAGAACACAGTAATGTTTACACACTACTCTTTGGCGGTAAAATATCTGGTGCTGCGGTAGTACCTACCTAGACGACTAGATTGTATGGCTTTAGGTATTTCTAATATTTAATTAATGCAATATGATAAAACTTAAGTATAAAATCGTAGTATTGCCAGCCTGTCAGTTTTCTACCGGATACATTTCGGAGAGTGTGCACTTGAGCTGCACAATTTGGTTCCACCTGCACCCTTCTTTTACCGGACGGCCAGACAAACGAGACCAAAACGTCATCCGTACATGGTGGATGTTCCCCATGTACGCACAAAGCGTTTTGACTCCACATTTTTCATTCGCACAGCGAGGTTGTGGAACTCTGCCGGAGTCTGTGTTCCCAGTTAGGTACAATATTGGCGTCTTCAAATCTAGAGTAAATAGGTTTCTTCTAGGTAAGCGTGCTCCATCTTAGACCACACTACTGTTTAACATCAGGCAGAGTGTGGTCAAACGCGAACCTATTTTGTATAAAAAAAAAAAAAAAAAAAAAAAATATGCTCTAGCAGATTATTTTTCGAGATTACGTTTACATACTAACGTTATGTATTTAACGTCTCTGCTTGTTTTTTTTTTTTAATTTTATATATTTAAGCAGCTTAATCCAGCTTAAAGCTAAGTTCATACATATAATTTTATTCACTTTATTTAATAAACTATCTCTACTAATGGGCCAAATTCGATAGTGTCAGTAGATTGGTAGTAGATAGTAATAAAAGAAGTTAGAAAAATAAATAATTTCTAAGATTATTACTGTAACATTTATAATACAAATCGTAATTTTAATAGTATTTCACAAGTGGCGCTCCACTGTTAAATCTGCGTTTTCTGGAACAAAAAGTAAACATAAAATGTGTGAAAAAGTAACAAAATACAAACATTCGCTATAAGTGTGATGTTCATTTTTATTGTTTGCGCAAATAATAAATAAATAAATATCGTAGGACTGTACACACAGCGCTTTCTGGCCCCAAACTAAGCAGAGCTTGTGTGATGGAAGTCAGATAACTGATAGAATACATAAATACTATTTTTTTTGTTAATACATACAGAACACCCAGACACAGAACAAACATTTGTGTATTCACAAAATGTTTGCCCTGACTGGGAATCGAACCCACACCCTACAGCTCTCAAGGCAGATATACAACCAATGAGCCAACAGCCCCTTTTTTTAATTAGACAGCCCCTGTCTAATATTTTTGAACTTTATAAATGTGTGCGCAGTACTCTTTCCTTTCCCTTACTTCAAATAAATGTGTACCTACTACGCAGCTACTCGCGCTAACGTCGAAATTCTCGAAAATATTTGCTTGCACCCTTTTGTGGTGACCCCATAAGTCAATTCAAGTCAACCCCAAGTCATAAGTCGTTTTACTTCCTTGATAAATGATTCTGTTCTATTCTAATATTTATTTAGAGAGCACTATTATAAATCGACTGATACATCAAATTGTTTGTCCCGGTTTGTCCATATCAATAATCCTTGAGCTAATAATAATAATCGTGTTTGACACTAGGGGTTGCCACTCAGTCTGCATGCCTAGTTTTAGTTCGAGTGTAGAAACGAAGTTATCTTAGATTAATTCTCTCTTGTCAAACTTTCACACCCAATATTTTTACCCGATGGCCCTAGTAGGAGGTTAGTTAAAGTTATTTTATGGATCTGTATGGAAACGTTGCGTCATGCTTTTAAAAAGCCTAGCCAAAGGCAAGGCCTGCAGAAGTGGCAGTAGGCATGAGGAAGGCTTGATAAAGTTAATTCAATATTAGCAGCATATCCGCCTATTATAGTTGTATACATAGCTGTTAATTGTTATAAGGTACCACAGCAAAAGCCTCGTATCAGGAATTCTTCTTCTTTGTTTTTTTTTATTTGCGATTATCAAACGTTTTAATATTTTCAAGTACCTATCTTAAGTTAAAAAAAAGTCACAAGTGACGGACTAATTTAACTTGTTAGTTAGTCTTGGTCGAGTCCGATCATAGCCTAGTAAAGAAGTGACTGCTACAAGCTTCGATGGAATTTTAGAAGCGACTCGAAGTCACGTTTTTACATATTATATCATTTTCTTACACTCGACATGATTCGACACTTTATGAATAAAATGCCACTATTTTTGTGTTGCTTCCAATATTCCGTCGAAGTTTGTAGTAAAGTTCACTATTTTAATAGGACATGACTGTACTATACCTTGACTGTGACTTTCACTGGACTCGGATCTAAATCTGATTTATGCTAAAATACTTACTTGAAAATATCGAAATACCTACTGAAAAAATGTAGAAATTGCTATGTGAACCCAAATAACGATAAGTGTTACTGAAAGTATGCGCCACATGGAAAAGTCATGTCGCGACAATGTAATTACTAAGCAGGGTAGATATTATGTAATTTTGTGAGTGAATGTGCAAATACGCTTTCCACACTATAGAGGCTCTACAATATAACTTTACGATGAATACGTAGTACGTAAACAAGACAAAATATATATAAATAAATGTTTCCATTTATTCCTGTCAGAGGGGTCGTCGTAAATTTTTGTCTTTTACGTACTAGGTATATAAATCTCGCAAATTGATATTTTAGAATCTCAGCTCGCAACTAAATGTACGTGCCGGTACCCGTACTGACAATCTGATTGTACCTAGGTACATGTACTAAAATTTATTAAAATAAAATTACATTATCTATTCACACATTCTTTTATTTCTTTTAGGTTCTGGGCTATCCATGTCAACTGATTTTCTTTTAGTTAACCACATATTCAAAGTAGCTTGGTTTTTTTTTTCCTTGGTAATTTTTTTGTTACAATCTTGTGATTTGTTTCGGGAATTGTTAACTGCAGTGGATATTGGATGCCATGATAGTATCTTTACTGGTATAAGGTGGGACAGGGCCATATCAGCGTTCACGTTTTCAATGTCCAGCCATGCCTGTAAAATAAAATATTAAGTCATATATTATGTTCAGACTCATAACACAAACAGCTATCAAAAATCTTAATATTTGATAGAATATACCTAATCTCTACATAGTATAAAACAAAGTCGCTATCTCGTACGCTTAGATATTTTAAACAACGGATTTTATTGTGGTTCAAGATGGAGGTTTATATGTACATATAATACATGCACCACGCATATACATATGTGCATATACACCACGTTAGTATCTACATTGCACCCGTACGAAGCCGGGCGTGTCGCTATTAAATAATACACATTAAAATGGCCTGAAAGGAGGTGCGCTATTTGATTTTCATACATTTTCTACTTTGATAAATTAGCTTTTCTAATAATAATCAGATACTATTTTAGGTTCAGTTTTCAGAAGTATGGTGTTTTTTAAATGTAAAAAGTAATTTCATAATTTATTTATTGCACAAATATGGGCACGTATACAAAGATGTATATACAAATAGATGGTAAGAAAGATAAAATAGACCTTATTTTACCCTACGGCATGTAAAAAAAACTAAAACTACTACTAGATAACGCCTGTCCATGACCATTGCAGCGATACACAGAACTTTGAGTAACAAAACATAGTCCAGGGCATCGCTGCTTTGGCGCTCATTCCTTTGAGACTTTCGATGGTTAGTCTCAACAGCCCAGTAATTTCGCTAGCTGCAATACCCTTCAAACCGGAACACAGTAATGTTTACACACTACTGCTTAGCGGCAGAATGTCTGGTACTGTGGTGGTACCTACCTAGACGACATCCTGCCAAGGAGGTCTACCAACAAGTTACAAGTACCAAGACCAGAAGTTACAAGTATCACATTTTCTCAGCTACAGCACTGAAAAATAGCAGACGAAAAGTTTTAGTGCATCTCTAGTTGATAATAACCTGAATAAGTTCTTCTGTATCAAGGATGGCCGGCATTCTATGGTGTAGCCAGCTCAGTGTGTCGTTAGATTCCATGGTGATGACAGAGTATGAGTAGATGTTGTTTCCTTCGTCTTGCCACACATTGTAGATTCCTGCCATGTAGAGCAGCCGTATGCCAGTCCAACCTGTTTCTTCATTGTAACTGTTATTCCAGGTTTTTGAATCATCAATCTAATAGAACATTAATATTGAAGCCATAAAAAGGAGACTGCAAAATGATTATACTACAGCTGGATTCAGATGAAATATCTCTGGTAAAATTAGAAAGTCGTCTTTGTAGGTACCACGGGCACCACAGTAACGAATATTCTGCTGTCAAGCAGTAGTGTACAAACATTGCTGTGTTCTTGTTTGAAAAGTACAGCAGCATGCAATTTTTTGTCATCAAAGTTCTGTGTCGCTGTAATGGTCATGTACAGACGTTATCTCTTACCATCAGGAGAGTGTCTAGTTTGTCTCGTTACGTTTAAATACAAAAAAAACTTGTTTCTAACTTAAAAAAAATATTGTACACGTAATTTACAACATATTTTTATAACTTTAGTGGGTAACACCATTCTATTCGCTATAGATACTTTGTAAACTTTCAACAAAACAATTTGAATGTTTTTATAAATTAATTGATAGTTTTTTTTCATTGAATCTAAAATGAATTTTAGGAAACTTGTAGTGACAAACTCGATACCTAAATCTGTGACATAAACTTATGCAAATATAGTATTTTCACACCTAAGTGTTAAATATTAGAGGACTTGAAAACTTGTCATAAGATTTCATTTGTACCTTTATATTTTCACTCTGCGGTGAATAAATATAATATGGTTGTTTAACTTTTGCTGCTTTATTCGTAGTTTGCCATTCATAGAACCCTTCTGCTATAATAACACACCTGCCACCATTCTTGAGTATTGGGCCATATAGTGTTGATTCCTTGATTGTTTCTATGCGACAGTTATTTGTACTCATTTTGTGGTTTTTATGATTACCCTGGAAATATAACATGAGAACTAGTGAGTGATGTTTATTATATGCATATATATATATATATAACAGTTGGTACATGTCGCTTAATATCTCTACAACAGTTAAGATTTGAGTAATAGAAGATGCATTTCATTAATTGGTTAGCTAGCTACCATTCTCAAGTAGAGAATCCACTGCCTAATTGTGTATTTTGAGCAACCTCACTTAAAGCCAGTTCCCATTTCAGACTAGGTGTGTATACCATCTTTAACCAAACTTTCACTTTATATCAGATAGGCTTTGGTTAACACCTAGCTTGTCAACCAAAAATTTTTCTTAATCATAACATTCTATAACTCAACATTATTAGTGAGATTTTACCTTATGCCATGGTGGTATAATTCCCCACAACATTGGCTTGAGCACCCTTTCCTGATTTGAGTCTGTGACATTCCTATATTTACAAGCGGATACTAGAACTGGAGTCACATCTGTAGGAGCTATGTTGGGCGAAGGAATAAACTCTTTACCAGCATTGTGTTCTGGCAACCACTTTGGTTTTATATAGTGACTGCCACCTCTTGGTTTGTAGCTACAGGCGCATTGCACCTGATCGTTGTTTAGTGATCTGAAAATACATTTAATTATATTTGTTTATCAAGGCACCAACTTAATCTTAGGTAGACAACTGCGATTTTCATGACGCTGGACAAATGACAAAATCTATTTCAAATCTGTTTAAATTGTAGGTAGTTATGTACCTATTCGGTTTATTACAAATTACTCATCAAAGTTTAAACGCTTCGCTTCAATGTGATAGCTAGGTAACTGAAAGTAATTAGAGAACACTATGGGCATAAAGCGTAATTTACATGATAGTTTTACATTTATTTAGTACTTACAAACAAGTTCTTCCACACATAGGTATAATAAGTTTACTGGATACTGGATGAATGATGATCCTCTTTGAAAGAGGATGTGACGACTAAAGACTAAACTAATAAATAGTTATCTAAAGTTTAGTACTCAAGGGAAGTTACAACTTACAAATCACAATATATATCCAACATTTAACTATTTTTGAATTCACAAAAATTTTGCAAATGTTCATGTCTCTGTTTTTTTGGATCGATTCAAAAGATTAAAGCAGTACCGCCTCCTAATGTGTAAATTAAATTTTACACTGAAATTTCTGTTTTAAATTGGCGCCATCGTATGCGCAACAGGAAACAGGTACTAAGGGCACTAGGTGGCGACCATGTTATTACTAAAAAATCTAAAAATGTAATTTACACTTTTTTTTTTCTTTGGTTTTGGCGTCGCGTTTTAGCATTTGCCAGTGTCAAGTAATTATAATATATTTTCAAGTTTCAAAAGTTAAATTAGTGCCATCGTAGCTAGTTTTAGTCAAAGTCGTCTTTGTCAAGTCCAGTTCGTGTCAGTTAATTCCAGTCATGCTTTAGTAAAGTAGTGGCAACTTTACTACAAAGCTTCGATGGAGTTTTGGAAGCAACACGAAAAGTCATGTTTCACCACATTATATCATTTTCCCACACTCGCGCTTGTAATTCGGCACTTTATGAATAAAACACCACCATTTTTATGCATAAACACTCGATAAAACACTAGTTTTGGAAAAAAATACAACGGAGTGACACGACTCTTCCCGCGTTCCCGCCAAAACCCCAACTTACACGTTGTGTTCCTTTAATGATTTTTGGAGTTTAATGCTATTTCACTGTGCAAAATTTTTTTGTACACAGACTCAGATTGCGGCTTGAGATAGGAGCGAAACTAAAGTCTTCGTTTCGTTAATCTTAATAACTTTTTAAGCTTCATATTAACCGGACGGCCCTGTTTTAAGCCGCAACCACATTCCATGATTCCCATGATTGTGTTGAATAGGCTTCACTGTTTATTCTTTATTGCAGCACCCACTACGATAAACACAAACCGACAAAGTACTATGGTTTTAGTTGGGCCGTGTTTTACAGTGGCCAAATCACTTAAGCATTTCTACGGGTTAAATTATTATTATTGTCAATGTCAACATCATCTGGGATGCGTGTGACAGACTGACAGTCCACCCGCCCGCGACCGTGCCCTCGAATCGCGGACAACTTACATTTTGCCATATTTTACATACTTCTTTTCGGTAGTTTTGTGTAAATATAAACATAATTATTAAGACCATGGGTAAAAACTAAAATCCATTAGTCTAACCTTTATCTTTATATAAAACATGTGGAAATATGTAACTCGCCGTTTTCGAGATACGTTCGAGAGAAGCGCCAATCATTTCGACAAACGTCCTACTACAAACGTAGTAAATACTGCAAACATAATCGAGGAAAAGAAGAAACCATGTTCAGGTGGGGGCGTACCTGCCTGCCCTATTCAGGCATGGTTCCGCCACCGAAACTGTACCCGGAAGGCTAGATTCTCCCGTAACACTAACAACAACAGATGGAACTTCGAGCAACTGAACCGATCTTGGATTGGTGCCATCACATGGGTAAGGTTTATTTACGTTTATAGAGCTTTCTTTAAATAACTTCCGTCACTGATATAGGATTTGCAGAAAGAAGTCTACAGGAAAACCTGATAACGAAACTGATACATTATCTTAGATAATATTTACACCCAATTTTTTATTACAGAGTAGTGCGTTAGCCCTGGGATGGTACACCAGCCAGTTTATAAATTTGAAGATCAAACATCGTTTCAGGGAGGAAAATCGATGCATCAGTGTTAATAACCTCATAGCAACATTGAAACCGTATGTGAATACTGTAAACAACAAGGCACTTTTTGGCAACTCCACAGTAAAACTTGAAAAGATTCTTGAAGAATTCACTCCTACTGTGCATTTGATTGCAAATGAACAGAGTGGAGTAAATGAGCCTGTAAGCTCTGGTGTTTCTACGACACCTGACTCTTCGGAAAGTGACTTGGGAGATGTGCTCAATTCTATTGAGAACAGGCTTGGCTTGGCAGCTATTGAAAGTGGCCAACACCAAGTTGGACTCAACTTGCTGAGGTATTTACTTATAAAATACAAAAGATTTAAAAAAAAATTGTAGAGCAGGCTAAAATGTTGTTTTACTTTCAAGGTCAGCTGCCAATCGTCACCATGCTCCTGCAATGTTCAATTTGGGCTTATGTTATGAGATGGGATTAGGAGTTACCATCAATGAGAAAACGGTACATGAATACTTATTTATTCTTTGATACAATCTTTGGCTTTGGTTTGATTTAAGATTCACACATCCTTGCTAGTAGTCCAAGGTTAGCTATGTGAAATCACGTTTTTAAATTTGAAAACATTTTAAAAAACTTACCTGTATAAATACCCTAAAATGAAAGTTGAAAACGAAAAATAGTTTTAGGTTCTTTCAAACTTGCTGCCAAACAAGTCGATTTTGATTTGGGCAATAACATTTGTGATGTAATTATAAACAATCACAAATTATGATAGTAAACAAAGTATTAATAGCTAAAAAAAATTACGAAAATGATTTATTTCTATAGCAAAATGATGTAAGTGTAGATTTTACATCTAAAAAATATGACATCATGCTTTGAGAATAGAATAAACTTCAAACATAGTATACACCTACATAGTATGTATGTATGTATGCTGTCGAATTTAATGAATAGCTATTATCTGCTTGCCTTCAAAATGAAAGAGAATCAGTTTCTTTGAGGCAAGTGTACTCAATCTTAGACTATGTCCTCAGGTGAGATAACAGTCAAATGCATGCTTATATAAATAAAGATGTTAATGGAGCAATCAATTAAAACTCTGATGTACCTCATTCAATAGTATGTTTTTTATGAATAGGCGATGGAGCTGTACAAGTCAGCAGCTGCACTGCAACATCCAGGGGCTCTTTATAACCTTGGCATTTATTATGGACAAGGCAGAGGTGGCCTGGGTCGTGATCTTGAAACTGCCACTCGCTTGCTGCGCCTCGCTGCTGTGCAGGGACAGAAAGACGCAATCGACGCTCTCAAGGCTCTTGACGTCGACATAGAGCCTCCGCGAGTAGAAATTGATGACACATGGCTTAATTGCAATCCACTGTTAATGAAGGACAGTGTTAAGCCACCGATGCCAACTTCACTTTTTGTTGAAAACGTATTTTTTGCACCGGCTCTTCACAAGTCCAAGGCCACAGTGTATTAAGTTTTCCTCAAAGCTAAGATGGTGGTGGTTAATTGTTAAGTTTATGTCATGTTTTCAATATTGTGAATTTTATAAATCATTTCCTACTAAATACAATATGTATATCAGTTTTACTATTAAACATGTAAAATGTATTATTTTGTATGTATTACTTTGACGTCTTAGTACTAGGATTATTTGTCTAATATAACTTTGTGTTTAAAATAAATAAATATGATAATTATAGCTACTTGTTGATCAGTCACAAAAATGTAAGATCTCTAATTTTCGGCTAAATTGTGCATTGTTTTTGTAAAGAACTCAAAAACAATCACTAAATAAGTTAAAAAAAAATTACCTTATAGAAATTATAATCTCTTTACCAGGCTATGGCAAAGACCTTGTCAGATCTTGTCTCCTAAATTAACTATTTAAATTTTGCAACACTGCTTGCAATCATAGCCATTTCATGTAGTAGTTAGAGCATGGCATATTAGTAGCATTCTTGTTCATAATTTACTCAACAGATTTGCTTTTATGTTAAAATATGCTGTTGTATGTGACATTAATTGGAAGAAATTATACAATTTTAGGATTTCATAAAAGTAGCCTCGTAATGGGAACTCTATAATAGTTTGTGAAAGTCCAAAATCAAATTTTGGCATATACGGCATTTGGCATATATGTAAGGTTTTAACATGCTATTATTTGTCTAGTACTAGTACTTAATGTAATTGATGAACAAATAGTTTCATTATAGTTTGTTATCACATCAAGTTATTGTCGCACAAAAATAACTGATTAACAAGTTTCGTGTCGAATAATACAAATAAGATTTTTATAGAAATTTATGTAATTCATTGTTTTGCTTTGGAATATAGAAATATATCGAGTTATCAGCCACTGATAAGAATGATAACAAAGAAGCATTTTTTTTAAATAAAGTCATTATATGAAGATTGTTTGATTGTTGTTTAAAAAGTCCTATGTAAGATGCATATTGATATAGAAAATAAAACGAAATTTCCTTAATACAAACGTGTATTTGGTAAGCTTTACCAACATGCTTAATAATAAAATATAACTTTTATATTACACACTCTTCATCAAAGAAATTGTCTTTAGCTTTCCAGAACCACAACACAAACACATTATGAATAAAAATAAACTCGTAGACTTTCAGCTGGCCTATGACCTTCGAAAATAAAATTGATCAGCCTATACAAACTAACTTAAGAAAAAATACAATACATAACATAGTTTTTGTTTTACCTATGTGGGATTACTCACATTACAATATCTAAAAAAAAATTTCAAAACCATGTCAGTTTAAATAGTAACATAACATAGTTATCACATAAATCCAATGTTATACCAATCCCGGAACAAAGGGAATGCTTAATATATTTATTACGCATAATATGAGATATTCACAAAACTTAAATTTAAATTTGTTTGAGATAGATACTATCTCGCTTAACTACCTATAACACAAAAACTAAGTGCACACTACTGGAACTTAGCAGTCAAGATTATTAGGTATTCATATCCAGGATTTAAGTTGTCAAATACCTTGCAGTAAACCCTGTAAAACAAAAATTACTGTTCATTTTTTCACATGTATCTGGGGGCAAAATGTGACATGTATGACTTTTTTTTTAAATATCGTAGTACTACACACACAGCGCCATCTGGCCCCAAACTAAGCAGAGCTTGTGTGATGGAAGTCAGATAACTGATAGAATACATAAATACTTTTTTTTGTAAATACATCCAGAACACCCAGACACAGTACAAACATTTGTTTATTCACAAAATGTTTACCCTGGGAATCGAACCCACGCCCTACAGCTCTCAAGGCAGATACACTACCAATGAGCCAACGGGGCTGTCTATTTGAATTTAACATGCATTAATAAAAAGAAAAAAGGACCCTGTGTTAGTACAAATATAAATATATGATAATACTATACAAGTTTTGACAAAAAAAAAGAATGTAAATGATTTTTATGCGGTCCTGTCAATTCAAAACTTTGTTATCGGCTGGTTTGTTTACCTCGTGTCTAGTACTTCCTGGCGTAGTCACGTGCTGTCGCGGCGTACCGGTCGGGGTAGGGCGCGCCGGGCGGCGGCGGCTGGTACTGCGGCGGGTAGCGCGCCTCGTAGCCCGTGTACCGCGACTCGCCGCCGCCGCCGCTCGACCACGCCTCGCTCGAGCCGCCGCCTTCGCCACCGCTGCCTGTTCACACGCATTACACTTACAACTGATGACTTGTTTAGGCAGACACGCTTGCGATGTAACGACGACGGACATTTCAAACTAAGAAAACGTCATATTATAGTATATGACGTTTTCTTGACGTCGTCCCTAGTGAAGCGACAAGCGACTGAACCTAGCCTTTACAACAAAAATGCAGCGTTATGCAGCGAGGATGTCAAAGCTAAGCTAGGAGACGCGTGTCGCCCCGTTGTATTTTTTTCCAAAACTAGTGTTTTGTCGAGTGTTTATGCATAAAAATGGTGGTGTTTTATTCATAAAGTGACGAATAACAAGCGCGAGTGTGGGAAAATGATATAATGTGGCGAAACATGACTTTTCGTGTTGCTTCCAAAACTCCATCAATGCTTTATAGTAAAGTCACCACTACTTTACTAAAGCATGACTGGACTTGACTGACACGGACTGTACTTGATCAATACTGGACTTAGACTATAACTATAGCCACGAGGCTTATATACCTTTTTAAACTTGAAAAAATAACTGGCAAATGCACAAAATGCGACGCCAAAACCAAAGAAAACAAAATAAGCTAAGCTACGAAACTATGTGACTGTTTCCACTGATGCTAAGCTATGTAGCGGGCTAGAAAGATGCGCTGCCGCGAGGTAGCTGTGGGAGCAAGATACGGAGTAAATAGCAATTGGTGAACAGCAATTCATCTTTCTTCATGAGATCTTTTTTGAGATAAAAAATTTGAAGAAAAACATAATTTTGTATAGTATTGTGTGTATACTGACTCTTAGTCGGCGCGGCGGAATGCGGGTAGCGGGTGGAGGCGGTCCAGCGCGGCTCCGGCTTGCTCGGCGGCGGCGACGCGCGGTAAGAGCGCGCCTCGCGCGACTCGTACGAACGCCTGCAACAACACAATTATGATTATCTACATTTTTCTCTTTACTTTTTAGCAACGCACTTTACACATTCTGCCAAAAAAAGGTACAATTCTTTATAACAAATTAAAATAATTTTAAGCGCTATAGAGTTTACGTTACATGAAGACAATAAAGAAAGAAAAACAACCAAATTTTACTAATTACAATTACTTAAAGTTGACATATTGATGATTTAATAAATGTTAGTCATTGGTCATAGTCTATAGTCTTGGATACTCTGGAGATTTAGCCGGAATCTTTTGGTAAACTTTTTTATGAACTTGTGTATCTTTTTTAGAAAATTCTGCCGCCAAGCATCTAACGGTGTGTTCCGGCAGCCTTACTTGAGAGCCAGTTCCATTCCAGGCTAGGTGTGCTTTACCATCTTTGACCACGCCTTCACTTAACATCAGGTGAGCTGAGGTCAAACACATAACCTATCAACCATAAAAAAAAAATATTTTAGCACCTTAAAAACTTAGCTGGAGACTTGAAAAGCGATAACAAAGAACATATTTAATATCATTATTAAAATGTATATTGTTGTTGAGAATGCCTCTTGTGTTGTAAAGAAAGTATCATGCATGGAATTTCTTCAGTATTGTCTGCTAGGAGTTAAATATAAGATAAAACAAGGATTTTATTAACACATTTAGTGCTGCCTAGCGTGTCCTCACGAATTCCTATCGCAATGATTTTTATGATTTCTCCTTTAAACAGTTGTGCCAGTGAACACGCCTAGCGTGCCCATGTAATTACATCTTGCAGTGCCGAGAGCACGCCTGGCGTGCTCGCGTTTTGTGTAGGGCGGCGTCGCTGGGAACTACTCGAAAATAGTGGCGGCAATGAAAGTGTTAAGATTTCATACCCGGGTTCCTTAGGTCTTGTGCCCGGTGGCATTGGTTGCCGTGTGTCGTCACCAGCGCCACCATTGCTCGAGTATTTCATGTTGCTAGCTGGAAATTTCAAGGTTGGTTTTAATCAACATGGTAGAAAACCGACACTCATACATGAATATGTGTTTGAACTCTAGAATTAAAAACCCATAATTTTACCTACAAACCGGGGTAAATATTTACCCCGTGGGATTTTAGGTCATAAATTCGTTCTGAAAGCAACAATCTGACTTATGACATACTCATAAGTCCGATTGTTGCTTTCAGAACAAATACGAGCAAATGATATTTTTGCGTTTTTTCATGCCATAGAAAATGGCAAAGAGCAAATTCTCTTTTTATTTATAGTGTTTTCTATTCTTGGTTGCCTGGAAGAGATCGCTCTTAGCGATAAGGCCGCCACTTGTGGCACAAGCTCATAAGATTTTGTTCTCTGTACTATTTTTCTGTTTTAAGTGTGCACAATAAAGTGTTTGTATATCTAATGTCTCAAGAAGTAGATATTATTACCAAATGAGGGTAGATTTTTTTGTTTTTTTTTATATTGAATAAGTTCGCGCTTGACCACATCCTGCCCGATGTGAAGCATCAATGCGGTCTAAGATGGAACACGCTGGCCGGAACAAGATGTCATGATCAGTTAATTTAGCTATTCATCATCATCATCAGCCTATATTAGTCCACTGCTGGACATAGGCCTCGCCCAAGACACGCCACTCAGCCCGCTTCCATCCACCGCCAGCTGTCCTACGTATATCGTCACTCCATCGAGTCTCAGGGCGTCCTACGCTATGCTTGCCAATACGCGGTCTCCACTCCAGAACACGTCTTCCCCATCGGTTATCGGTTAATTTGCTATTGGTTATAATCACTACATAGTATAAAACAAAGTCGCTATTTTTGTCCGTCTGTTTGTCTGTATGCTTAAATCTTTAAAATTACGCAACGGATTTTGATGCGGTTTTTTGTAATAGGTAGAGTGATTCAAGAGGAAGGTTTTTATGTATAATAACATCTATTAAATAATGGAGAAATACTGTTATTTTCAGGGTTTCTAATGTGGTGTCGTAAATTCTAACATTTCTTGCCGCTTACATTGCGTACGCAGGCTTAACCTTACAGGATTTATAAAAATAATGTACTAAGTATTGTACACCTTGAAAAGGTCTACAGAAAAGTCCGCGATGGTATTATATGTCTATCTCTTATCGATATCCCACAAAACCATTTTTTGTCATTTACTTTTTACGGCAAATAATAGCTAATTTTCGAAGCTATTTTAAGCACTACAGCATTATTCCTTATTTAATTAAATACTATAAATAGATTGTTGATTTAACATAGATTTATATGGCCTTTTACAGCACATAATTTCTTTGAATATTTTCGAAGATATTACAGATTTAAAAATACATTGCGTAGCGTTTGCGGCGGTACCTATCGGCCGGCAGCCGCCGACCGCAGCGCGACGCGACGCGTTCCTATAAATAGCGCGTCGGAGGCCGCACTTCTCGCTATAATAATTTGAATTTGGAAGCGATTGGACGTGGTTTTCGGAGCTCTCTAGCAAGGATAATAACATGACTATGTAAATATTGACTATCAAAAAGTGATGTGGTGCATCCTATTTTGATAAATAAACATATTGATTTTTTTCGAATTTTGCACCCGTGCGAAGCCGGGGCGGGTCGCTAGTTATGTTATAAAGTAAATAAGAATACTGACAGGCGGCATGTCGCGGCGGGTATTCGCGCTTGTACTCGCGGTCGCGGTCGGTGCGCTTGTCGGCGCTGCGCTCGTAGCTCGCCGTCATCTCGAACCGCGGCGGCGGCGGCGCCTCAAACTGCGTGCGGCTTGACGTCTGCTTAACATAACGAACATTTTACATTTTAGCCTGTTGACACTAACCATCGAACCTCTCAAAGTCAACAACTACTACAACTACTAGTTTACTTGGTAGATCTCCTTAGCAGGAGGTCGTCTAGGTAGGTACCACCGCGGTACCAGATATTCTGCCGCCAAGCAGTAGTGTGCAAACATTACTGTGTTCCGGTTTGAAGGGTACTGCAGCTAGCGAAATTACTGGGCTGTTGAGACTAACCATCTAGTCTCAAAGTAATGAGCACCAAAGCAGCGATGCCCTGGACTTTGTTTTGTTACTCAAAGTTCTGTGTATCGCTGCAATGGTCATGGAGAGCGCCTCGATCGTTTTATTACTTTTACATAAAAAAAATAAAAATAAAAAGTAATGAGCGCCAATTTTTTTAATGGTCGACAGGCTAGGTGTTTGACCACACCTCATCTGATGTTAAGTGCCGGTGTGGTCGAAGATGGTAAAGCACACCTAGCCTGGAAAGGAACTGGCTCTTAAGTGAGGCTGCCGGAACACACATTTAGATGCTTGGCGGTACAACTTGAGGGTGGTAGAAAGTACTCTACCACCACGCTATGGTTTCCTCACGATGTTTTCCTTCACCGGCAGCTCAAGCTCATTGTTGAGGTTTGACCCACGCTCTTCAGCGCGCGAACTGAGCTATCATACATTATACTTTTATTGCATATATAGTCAACTTATGGTATTTTTATGGTGGAATGCTGGTGTAGTTTTTTTTTTATGATTGACAGGGTCGGTTTTTGAGCACAGCTCATCTGATGTCAAGTGAAGGTGTGGTCGAAGATGGTAAAGCACACCTAGCCTGGAATGGAACTGGCTCTCAAGTGAGGCTGCCGGAACACACCGTTAGATGCTTGGCGGTACAACTTGAGGGTGGTAGAAAGTACCCTACCACCATGCAAAGTTATATGTAGTGTGGTGTAACTCACGATCGGCGGCGGCGGCGGGCGCTTGTGGCGCGCGTCCCGCTCGTACGCGGGGTCTGGCGGCGGGCTGCCCGCCTTGCGGTACGCATTGCTCTCGTACCCGCGTTTGCGACGCTCTTCCTCCAGCCTATAATACACAACAATATAAAGTGACCAATTACAAAATGACATAAAATGTCGCTTCTAAAACTCCACCGAAACTTCTAGTACAGTCGCCACTACTTAACTAAGGCATGACTGGATTTGACTGGCACGGGACTGGACTTTGACTGTGAACTATAGATTATCTTATTAGTTAGTATTGATTTGACAGCCCCGTTGGCTCATTGGTAGTATATCTGCCTTGAGAGCTGTAGGGCGTGGGTTCGATTCCCACTCAGGGCAAACATTTTGTGAATAAACAAATGTTTGTTCTGTATGTATTAAAAAAAAAAAAGTATTTATGTATTCTATCAGTTATCTGACTTCCATAGCACAAGCTTTGCTTAGTTTGGGGCCAGATGGCGCTGTGTGTATAGTCCTACGATATTTATTTATGATGTTGCAAAAAAAAAAACCGAAGGCTTTACAGCTTTAGCCTGCCCACGGGGCAAATTATTAAAAAAAAAAAATCAAATAAATAGTTTTGACTACTAACCTTAATTGTGCGCGTTTCAGTTCTAGTCTCTCCAGCTCCAGTTTCTCACGTTCGAGGCGATGTCTCTCGCGTTCCAAGCGGAGCAGCTCGTTCTTTTCGCGCTCAATTTTTTCCCTGCAAATAAGAATTAAACGTCATGGGTAAACTACAAGCATTTGTTTCTTTAGTTCTTTTTCATATGAATTTGGCCGCTACCTGGAGTATATTAAACTAGAAGATATCTATTGATGCAAGCTTTAAAAAGTTATAAATGCAATTACAAATATTTTATTGATAACGTTACACACTTTAAAATTTTAAATACAGTGTAAACTCTATGTCACGTCACTCGATTTAACGTCAAACTCTTTAAAACGTCGGAATTACTCGACTTTGGTTGGTTTGCGTTGTTGTCCATACAATGATGCACTCTATGTAGCATCACACACACTCTACATAACGACTACAATATGTCGTTATAAAGCAAGTAATTTCGGGAACTAATAAAGCACCCACTGTTTGTTTGTTTCTAAGTTGCCGAAATTGATAAGAACAGCAGTTGTGTACGGTGCTTATGTTTGTCATTTTGTTGTTTTATTGTCTGGCCCGTGCTCACCTCGACTGTCGGCATCCTACGAACCAGAGATTCCAAGAAATTCGTTCTTTTGTTTGTTGTAATAATTACTTTGCACGTGTTTGCCTCAGCTGCTAGACTGTCGTTAGTTTATTATTATGCATTTTCAACACGTTATCATATTCTTAGTTGCTACCAAACTTTCTTCTCCATATAACGACAACTCTCTATAACGCCAGAAAATACGCAGTCCCCTCAGCGTCGCTATATAGAGTTTACACTGTATGTCATTAAATGAGTTTTAAAACACTGATGTATGTATTTTACAGATATTTGCTTCCAAAACTCTAACTAAAGCATGACTGGACTTTGACTATAACTAAAGCTACGAGGCAACCATACTTAACAGATGAAACTTGAATATATAAAACACTTGACACCGGCAAATGCCTAAAATGCGACGCCAATACCAGAAAAAAAGTGACTGCGAAAGTAATAAGGTCGAGTTTGGTTACACACCTCTCTGCGCGTAGTTCGTCTCGTTCGAAGGCGAGACGCTGCTTCTCCTGGCGCATGCGGCGCTCGCGGTCACGCAGCGCCTCCTCGGCCGCGCGCCGCCGCCGCTCCTCCTCGCGCGCCGCACGCGAACGTTCCCGCGCGCGCGCCACGTCGCGCTCCTTCTGCATATCGACAACACGTCATCATTATACATTTTTTCAAACATGCTTGTTATTGACAACCTTCTTCGAGATATTATTTACTTTTTTTATTTTTTTTTAATGTGAAAAGTAATGAGACGAACGACACGCTCTCCTGATGGTAAGAGATAACGCTTGTCCATGACCATTGCAGTGATACACAGAACTCTGAGTAACAAAGTCCAGGGAATCACTGCTTTGGTGATCATTACTTTGAGACTTTAGATGGTTAGTCTCAACAGCCCAGTAATTTCGCTAGCTGCAGTACCCTTCAAACCGGAACACAGTAATGTTTACACACTACTGCTTGGCGGCAGAATATCTGGTACTGCGGTGATACCTACCTAGACGACCTCGTCTTGGTGGTAGATCTCCTTAGCAGGAGGTCGTCTAGGTAGGTACCCAGTTATTCTGCCGCTAAGCAGTAGTGTGTAAACATTACTGTGTTCCTTACTTATTAACAATTAATACATTTAAATTAAAACTTTTTCTCGATTATGTATCAACTTTTAGTGTGAGTCACGTGACAATAGCAACTTGGAATAAACGACAGAGATACTGACTAACGAATGAACAGATCGTGTGACCAAAATTTCACAAAAAACTTCTATTATTATGGTAAATTGTGATCTTTACCCAAATCTTGTTGAACGAAAGCACCTCTCTGGGGGACCTCCTGCGTTCGCGACTTCGGGTGCTGCGCCGCACTCGATCCTACAAGATACATAATTATAATATATTATTTGTTATAGTTGACAAGCTAGGTGTTTGACCACAGCTCACCTGATGTTAAGTGACGGTGTAGTCGAAGATGGTAAAGCACACTTAGGTTGGAATAGAACTTGCTCTCAAGTGAGGCAGCTGGAACACAAGAAGAAGATAGGTGCTTGGCGACAGATTTTCAACTTGAGTGTGGTAGCTAGCCAGCCAAGTACTAGAAAGTACCCTACCACCATGCTATGATTTCCTTCGCTCAAGCTCATTAATATCAATTAATATCTAACCACTAATTATAACTCTGCACAAACTTTACAACTCATAATAATATAAAGGCGAAAGTTTGTGTGTAAGTGTGTTTGTTACTTTTTCCCGCGCAAACGGCTGGACTTAATTTGATGAAATTTGGTACGGAGGTAGCTTACACACTGGATTAACACATAGGCTACTTTTTATCCCGAAAAAAGTGTTCACGTGGAAACAGCGGGTGACACCGCGGGGCGCAGCCAGTATGTTATGTCAGCATACTTTTTTAGGATTTCTGTCTCAGAAATGTCCAACATGATTCCATCATAATGTCTGTTCAACCTGTAGTAACATCTCATTACACTTTAATATGAGTAGTGGTCCCCCGATATATACAACAAACAGGTCAAAACAACAACACGACCAATCAAAGAAACAACAACCGACAAAACAACAATCAACAGTGAGTGCTTTCAAATTGCGAGTGACGGTTAACTGTTGACGTTGACTGTTGTTTCTTCTGGAAAAATATGCTCCACCGCTGCCCACATCTTCGCTTAACATCAGGCGAGTTGGTGGTCAAACGCAAGCCTATTTATTTAAAAAAAAAACTAGGTTAAACATTCATAGAAAATGTTTATACAATGTTAGTATAGATAGACAAGATACAAACTCTTTATTGTGCACACCATAAACAGAAAAAATGTTTCATTATGAACTAGTGCCACAAGTGGCAGCCTTATCGCTAAGAGCGATCTCTTCCAGGCAACCAAGAATAGAAACAACACGATAGATAGAATACCTTGTGATGACAGATGTTAGTATAGTTTATAACACTGTATTTGATTGTCAAATTTTCAAATTGCATACCTTGTCTGATCGAGCCGACTTCTCCCGCGTGCGCGATGTGGAGCGAGTGCTTTCGGCACCAGACTCCTCACCTTCCTTCTTAATTTTCACTTCGCTTTTGTCACCTTCTTGGCTCTAAATAGAGAAACAAATCTATTATATTCAGAGGGTTAATCACGAAACCCATCCTAATCACACTCTAGATTAGATTCCGGTAATTTTATAGACAATTGACAACTCTGTACATACAATAATATGCAAATTTACAATTTTAAAAAAAACCGACTCCATGACCCTTAGACCAACTAAACGCACTGCTCCAATGAAACAGCGAGGTTTCGGAGTAAACGAAAATATCATCGATGTTTACAATTTTTAGATTTTTGTCGTTTTTTATAAAACCGCATGGATTTCGATGCGAGCTGATCCCTTATAAATTTGGACCAGATCTGAATTATGACTCATCAAGCAAAAAAGAATCATCAAAATCGATTCATAACGTAGACGTAACATAGACGAATTGAGAACATCCTCCTTTTTGAGTCGGTTAAAAATTAAAAAAAAAACACTATGAATACACATATTGTAAACATGATGCTTCATAGCTACATGGATCGCCAAAAATTAGGATTTAAAACTAACGATCAATCGCAAAATGAAGTCGCATTTTGTTTGTCTCTTTGTCTAGTTCTGAACACAATGGATTTTTATTATAGTTTTCACTATCATGGAATTTTCTGCTCAAATGGGTATTCCCCGATAGATACAATCTAGATTCCTCCAAATCGCAAATGAAAGAATATTCACTTAACATTACGCGACATAGCGGTCAAACGCAAGTGTATTTGTAGTTTTAAAAAACATTAGAGAATTTCTTAATTTATGTCTTTTTTTTTTAAGTTTGACCAAAGCTCACCTGATGTTAAGTGATAGTCCGGGTGGCAGCGTTGCAAATACAAAAGTCACAGTAAGCTGGCTGATATTGATACTGATAGTAGATCTCATATGACTTATAAGTAAACCGAACGTCAGCTGCCCAGGTAGCGGTGGGTTTGGGAGTGGGAGGTCGTGGAAGTTGTAAAAAAAATTAAAAAAAAAGTAATAGTACGCCGGCTGAAACCCATTTTCATGAATAGTTGACATCACACTGAGTTGAAAAATAGTCGTTAGCTGCATGGAGGAGGGTGGATTATGCGTCAGCCGATCGCATGAACTTGTAAAAAAACGCGTAAAAAAAAGTCATAGTACGCCGGATGAAACTTAAACTAGCTGATTATTTATACAATTTAAACACAGCAATCAGCTGCGTGGGTAGCGGTGGAAAGACCGTCAGCCGATGCAGTAAAGGTTGAAAATATTGGAGCATTGCTACTATGCGGTTTCCTTTTAAACACGAATTTTGAGGTAGATTCTGGCCTTGCTTGAGCCCATAACACGACCTCCTTCTCATACCCACCCACCGCTGGTGCGCCAGCTGATGCTCAGTTTACTTATCAGTTATTCGAGATCTATCGAACTAGATAATGGATCGGCGTAAAATCACTACCTAAAATGCAACGCTGCCACCCGGACTATGACGGTGTGGTCGAAGGTGGTAAAGCACACCTAGCCTGGAATAGAACTGGGTCTCAAGTGAGGCAGCCGGAACATACCGTTAGGTGCTTGGCGGCAGATTTTCAACTTGAGGGTGGTTGCTAGCCAGTCGAGTACTAGAAAGTACCCTACCACCACGCAATGGTTTCCTCACGATGTTTTCCTTCACCGGCAGCGCAGGCTCATTGTTGGGGTTTGAACCCACGCCCTTCGGCGTGCGAACCGACCGCGCTAACCACTGAGCTATCAACGCAAATGCGAAAGCAGAGATATGTATCTTACTTCTTTGTCCTTGTTCTCATCTTTCCCGTCTTTGCTGCATCGTCGTTCGGACCGTGATGGCTGGCGGCGAGACGCAGACTCCGATTCAGATTTTGCCTTTTCCACCGAAATCATGCGACCATGTAGTTCTGTAGTATATAGAAAATTACTTACTAATGTAATTTATTCATTAAAGCGCTTTAGATATTCTAATTGGTATCATAGTAAAATTATTACAAGACTATATGAATAGAAACTACAACAAATTAATTTAGTAACCTAGTTAAAATAATTTATATTTATCAAAAAATTCGAAAGCCTCACCTGTTCTATGAAGGTTCTTGATGCAGTTTTCAGCATCTTGAGCCGAGGCCATGGTGACATAGCCATAGCAACGAGATCCAGGAGTTCGGGCATTTGTTACCACTTTCGCTCCAATTACCTGCCAAGAATTTTACTCACTATGTTGTTTTGAATCAACCTTATTTTTATAACATAAAAATTGCCTTATTTTTATGGACAGATTCAAGTACGAGTTGACAGACTGCAATTTTTTTTTATGAACTCTCGGACTAGTAGGTTTCTTTATAATGTTATTCCTTTACCGTTTGAAGTCAGCTGCAATTCACATAAAGAGATAGCTGTGCACGCCATGGAAATGTAACCCAGACAATCTCCTTGGCAGGGACTTCACAAAATATTCTGATTAGATGGAATTAACAGTATCTTTTTCTTGTGGTTTGTATAAATACAACCCTAATATATCCCAAATTTCACGTCCTCTTTTTCAGGACAGTGGAGAATACATACATAGTTCTATTCCACATGATCAGTATAACCGAGCCATTTATTTGTATTAGTTTAGTATAGTTTTATATACCTTTCCATGTTTGCTGCAGAGTTGCTTCAAGTCTTTAGCGCGAGTGTCGCCAGAGAGACCACTGACCCAAAGGTTTCGAGCTCCTCCTTCTTTACCTTCATCTTTCTTTTCCTTTTTCTCACAATCACCATCTTTGTCTTTCTCGTCTGAAAATTATAAGATTTATAAAAACAACCGAACATAAGTTTGAAGATTTCTGAAGTGTTATATTATTTTCTACTTTATCATACCTTTTTGATCTTTTTCATTCTGCTCTGGATCATTGCTGAAAATACAGATACAAGATTTAATTTGCAATTCAACAAGCATGTGGTTTTTATACTATTGATAATTCGTACATGAAACAATTTGTATGTTGTCACTTATTGTATTTGGAGACATTTGATTGCTATCGTCGGTTTAACGTCACACAATCATCTACAAAGTTTTGCACCGCTACTCCTCCAAAGTCCCGCTATCCGCAGCTGGTTGTTGTAGTCTTGGGCACTCGTTGCTCGTAGACGCTGCCTTGCCACATAGTTTGAAGCGCATACGACGTATGAAGAATACCCGGAGTGTCACGGTGGCACGGCGACCCGACGTCACTCGACGCGCAGCCACACCGTCGATTCCGCCAGTCGCGGACGACGCGACGTCGACGATCCGAGCGAGGCATCAACGCTGGTGCAAAACTTTGTAGCGATACCGAGCGTAAAATACGTAGAGCTAGTCGGAGAGGATAGTGGCGCGTGGGCGTGCGTCGCGATGGCCGTGCGGCGTGCACCAACCTAGTGGCGGTGGCTTCCTCGCTAGCTTGCTGGTCGATGTCCGGCGCGGCGACGGCGGGCACGGCTTCCTCACCAGCCGGCACCTCCGCGGCTTCCTCCTCCCCCGCTTCATCTACGCCAATATCGTTGGTCAGCCGAGTCAGCGCAGGTCGCTCCTCCTGGGAGCGGCCGGCTCTGTCTCTCGCAGACAGCTTCTTGCTAGCACGAGTGACGCACGCACGCGACGTAAAGGCGTGGGTGCGTTCTTGCACATTTTCTTACTTGCATGTTGAAAATTTACAAATTCCTGACCTGAAAACTTGATTGGACATTAGCACCGCTGCCTGCATATGTAGCATTGTGGCTCACAGCCACAAAATCCGGGCAATATAATTACTGAAGAGCGGAAATTTTGCAAAGGTAGCCCCACTGACAAGCACATTCTTATGTAAATGTAAATATGTTGCTACCGAGTGTAAATACTCTCCAAATGCTGCAATTTTCCATTTTTGAAGCAGTTACTTGTAGCTGCTGCTTTTGTTGCAATTTTCGCACGGTGCTCTCCAGCTGAATGTACTATCATAGTTTTCTTCTTTATGGCAACACTGCCCAGCAGCACTGGTCTTCAAGTGATGGGTGTATGCTTACTGTTGTAATGTTCATGTCTGTTCAGGTTGAGTAATGTTGTCACATTGTTATAATGATGACATTATTTTCAATAATGTTTCCAATTCGTTCTCACATTACACACCACTTCTTGTCATTAATTAACCTAAAACTGTTTTAAAAAATAATATCTTACCTTTGTTATCCGGCTTAGTTGTGTTGTCAGTCTGGAAGAGAAAATCATTGGTGAATGTTGTGCATCTGGCACATCTCCAGCAAATTAACTACTCATTTATATTTAGCTGAATAATCAGACCATTTGTGCAAGTTTAATTATATGTTCACTTGCACCAACACTTCATCTATTTCCTACGATGTTAGAGCTAACTGACAATTAGAAAGAGAAATAAAATATTATGATAGCAATAAATATATTTTATCTACATACAAAACCTACAAGTTGTTGCCAAGTATCCAAGTTTATTTACAAAAAAAACCACCCACAAGTTTCTATTCTAGTCAATATCCATCATTATATATCCGTTGGAGTATCCATTTGATACTTTAGCACTATGGGAGGACAATTTTACAGTGACATTGAATACATAGAAACATACCTCTTCATTTAATAGTTCATCATCTCCTATGTCTAAGTTGATGCTATCCTCTGCATCCGTGTTAATCTCATTTTTGTGGTCATCTTCCTTTTCTTTATCCAAGCAGGCTTTTTTAGCTTGAGTGGCTTCAGATTCTTCTTTGGACTCCCGCTTTCTATTCGTTTTTTCATTTTCATCAACTTCCATGGTGTTTTCTAATGGTTTCTCTTTGTTGTCTTGAGTTCTTGAGGGTTCAGTTTCTTCTTCGTCTCCAGCGTCATCCTGCACTATCATGTCTTCCATGGCTGGAGTTTCCTCGGCCTCCTGTTCTATAGCGCTTTCCGAACGCCTCGTTCTTTTGGTGGGAGTTTTGGTGTCAGCCTGCTCGAAATTATACTTCTCGGGATCGTGGCCCTCCTCTTCCAAGTGCTACAAAATAATTTTGTTTAAATGATCGCTGCTCATAATCAGGGGTATTTACTCAATTAGGTACTGATAGATCACACGTCATTTTTTACCTTCCACAGACGTTCGATGAGCACACCGCGGACGCCGCTTTTATCTAGGTTACGTTTCTCCAATTCTGCGCGTAAATCGATTACTCTAAGATCATTGATGTTGAGACGCTTTTTGCTCGACATCGCTAGACGTTATTTTAGGACCACAACTATCAATGTTATTTTCGAATAGATTTTACAAAATATGACGATACTTTACCACGCCAAGAAAAAACTACGAAACGAAAACAAAATGGCTGGCTTTTTTTTTTAATTTATTGGTAATTGGGGCTGGCTGGTTGGCACTAATGGCTGACACTGGCAGTTGTGTCATGTGTACGAAAACGTAGTTTGTACTCTTTTGAAGCGTGTGTGTAGAAATTGTGGTGTTTTATTCTTAAAGTATCAAATTACAAGTGCGTGTGTTGGGAAGTGATGTAATGTGGTGAAACATGACTTTTCGTGTTGCTTCCAAAACTTCTTTTTTTTTTTTTTTTTTTTGTTTTGGCGTCGCGTTTTAGCATTTGCCAGTGTCAAGTAATTATATATTTTCAAGTTTCAAAAGTTAAATAAGTGCCATTGTAGCTAGTTTTAGTCAAAGTCGTCTTTGTCAAGTCCAGTTCGTGTCAGTTAATTCCAGTCATGCTTTAGTAAAGTAGTGGCAACTTTACTACAAAGCTTCGATGGAGTTTTGGAAGCAACACGAAAACTCATGTTTCACCACATTATATCATTTTCCCACACTCGCGCTTGTAATTCGGCACTTTATGAATAAAACACCACCATTTTTATGCATAAACACTCGACAAAACACTAGTTTTGGAAAAAAATACAACGGAGCGACACGACTCTTCCCGCGTTCCCGCCAAAACTCCTCCAAAACTTCTTAGAAGCTTATAGTAAAGCCGCCACTACTTTACTGAAGCATGACTAGATTTGACTGACACGGACTGGACTTGACAAAGACTGGACTTTGACTACTTTTTAACTTGTGAAACTTGAAAATATCAAAATACTTGACACTGGCAAATAACGTCAAAAACAAATATGAAGAAGAAAAAAAAAAATGTCATGTGATGTGATGTGATTGTTGTCAATCATTTGTGATCGTGATTCGTTTGTCCATTTAATTAATAAATAAAACTTTTTGTAATGATTTGCTTTGTTCAGAAATAGAGATTATTAGAGATTCTATTATAAATATAAATATAATTTAATCTCGATTACCACATAACCATAACCGCGCCCTTAATTCATGAACATGGCTTCAGGTAAATTAACCACATGAAATCAAATCCAGTTACACTACAATAATTCACATTATTTATTACTTATCAATGTAAATTCTTTCAGATAACAAATATGATCTGGATTTAACTTGTAATTTACTAGACAAGCTAGTTTTGAAACAGTTACATCTCATGGAGGAAAAAATGCAGTGCGAGCTTAATATTGAGTCAAGTATCAACAATGGGACCATTCACCTTGCTAAATCGCGATATATAATGGGCCAGAGTTCTGTGAGTACAGCCAGATTACCTACAGAATGTAGTCCCGATTTCGCTGCATCTACGATGTGTGAAACGGTTGAGGAGGATGGTGTGAAACAGATGAAAGTAGTAGATAATAATGGAGAGAGTAAAGTCAACCCTTTAAGATGGTTTGGTGTCTTAGTTCCTCAGAACTTACATAAAGCTCAAGGGATTTTCCAGAATACAATTAACTTTGTAGTTGAATGTGTTAATGTTCAGCTACAAATGCTAAAAAACTTGGAAGATATTGAAACCTTAAAGAAATATAAAACTTTAGGTCAGTCAACATAATTTCACATGAATGCATAATTGAACACTATTATAAATGGTATTGTAGCTTGAGTAATGCTTATATGATAAAAGATGGAACATCAGTATTTCTATGACTAGCTATAATTTCTCATGGATTTGAAAATGAATGGATATCTTCTTGCATAGAAAGTGGCTGAAATTTCTGTGGCCTTATAATGTTGCTACTTGTGTAGCTCGGGAACAAGGGCAGTGAAGGTAAGTCTGAATACATGTCTAAAAAGGTCATTAAACCTACACCTGCAACTATGTTGACCTAGTTAAATAATAGGCACTGTATGACCAACATTGCAATGAACTTATAAAGCAACACCATTTAATGCTAAGAGCTTTTTTGTTCTTGTATTAGAACTCATCAATTGTCAGCAGCATTAGTAGTTCATATTCCGATAATGCTCATTTTAAAATGACCAAAGGGATTATGTTTCTTATGCTATTTCAAAAAAGTTAAAAAGCTAGATTACTCCAAAATATGTAACCGTATGGAGTCTAGTAAAACATTAAATTTTATTATCTGTTGTACATTTAGGCAGAGTAGATCCTTTATGATCAGTGTTAAAGTGACATAACTCGTCAAAGAAAAGTTGTCAGACAGAACAGATTTGCTTATTGAACACATATGTGTAAAATGGTTTGTGGTTTGATAGTAAAAGGAATAGCTTTATTTAGCTTGGAAGCACCTTGGCATCTAGAGCTTGGGAAACTTGGAAGTTTACTGTTCAAAGCTATGAAGATTGTTAAAGTTTTATTTCAACTATATGTCTCTTAATTTATTTGAGTATAGTGATTATTTTTGTTTAGGAAAGAAAAACACAATGTAGATATTTCATTGATTTTATTTTAATTACAATATGAATGACCACTAGTAAAAATAAAATACATGTCAGCTGTACTGCAAAGCTTTGTCTTTTGTTGTCTAAAGTCTTTTCAATAGGTACTACCTACCTATATTATTGCACAATTTATTTTTCTAGAGATAGTTAAATCTATGAAGATGTGCCTGTGCTAGACACTAAGGTATCAAGTTTACTTAGTTTTACAAGCATAATGTAACCAAATTTAATAATACCTTTGTACCTGCATAGGAACTACCAAGGACAACTCGGAAAATACATTAATAATCTTATCATGTAGCACATACTGCAGGTACTTATAGTGTTTTCTGTTCATGATAATTTAACTTCATTTTGACAATTAGACAATAATTAGTAAGTACTGCAACAATAGAAAATTATAACAATAAAAATAGATTTTTTCTTGAGTAGTGAGATCCAAAGTGATTAGCAGAAAAATTTGGGAACATGCTTCATGGATTAGACTATCTATAACATCCAAGATAATACTTTATCTACATAATTATGTTTACATAATAGTAAGTATTTATATAATTCTTATGGTTGTTGGTGTTATAATAAGTCACAATCTGGTATGATTTACTAAAAAGTAAGATCACATGTATTTTGTGCGGGTATATCCATACTTTATTTAAATATTTGTTTGGTAAACACTGGAGAAAGAATGTATTTACTTATATTAATATAAATAATATGCATAAATGTATGTATAGTTTTTCAGGAAGTCAATCTTTTTCCATTGTTAAATGTTCACCTGAGCTTAAGAAAATTATAAAAATATTTAAAATTTTCACTGGATTTTATTAACTATGAAACAATGTCAATTTCACTAAAAATACAAATTAAATGCAAAGTAATCATGATCGAAGCGCAATTTTAGATACTTTTCTTACCCATGCCTACAGTTTTGACTACACTAATTATGTCATTGCTATAAAATGCAGTATCCCAAAATAGGCTAGCAATATCGTATGGGTTATTCATGTTTTAATGGCACAAACCTTTGAAGCTCTACATATGAATATCCTCCTGTCCATACAAAATTGAATGTTGACTATATTCATAGATGACTCATTCAAACGATAAAAAAATGGGACACCTTGTATGTCGATGGTATTTTAAATGTAAAAGTAATGAGAAGAACGATACGCTCTCCTCATGGTAAGAGATAACACATGCCCATGACCATTGCAGCAATACATAACTTTAAGTAACAAAACAAAGTCTGCGGCATTGCTGCACACATTACTTTGAGATTTTCGATAGTTAGTCCCAAGCCCAGCCCAGTAATTTCTCTAGCTGCACTACCCTTCAAACCGGAACACAGTTTACATATTACTGCTTAACGGCAGAATCTGGTACTGCGGTGGTACCTACCTAGAAGACTTCCTGGTAAGGAAATCTATCACCAAGTAATCCATCAATAAAGATCCGTTATCCCCAATTTCATTTAGGCAGCAGTCATGAACAGCATTAAATAATGTGACATTTCACACGTCTGTCTGTTCGCGATAACTAAAAACTACTGCACGGATTATGATGCGAGTTTCACCAATAGATAAGAGTGATTCATGAGGAAGGTTTAGGTATATAATTTATCAAGGTTTTGTGTAAATGATGGTACAAACCTAATGAAGCGGGAGGTAGTAAAAACTGTATTAATTACATAATATGTACATGGAAAGTAAATTTGAAAAACGTATGTGAAATGGGTCCATTAATCTATTTTCAGTAAATTATGATAAAAACTACGCTTCTGCGTGTTACTTTTTGGCAAATTAATTATATGACAATTGCAATTTTACATAATTTTGTTTAGTAAAATGATATAAGTCATAATTTTTTAGGTGCCATAGTTATTGTTTTGGACATGTGCCGACTCAACTTCATAGATTAATAACGTAACTCAGTCAATTTAAAAAAAAAATATTGATGGGGAGATTGATTATCATATTGACTTGTTCAATTAAAATCAATTTATTAACCATAAGATATTGATAGCCTACTCTATTTGGAACGTGACTTAGTAAATTAAAAAAAAAAACCTGAACGTGATTTTCTAATAACAAAAAAACTAGTCTAGTTAAAGTCAAATTATTTAACTATTTTTTAATCTACAAATAACTTATTGTGTTTTTTTTATGTGAGTTACCTACATATATCTTGTCTCATTATAACAGTTCTAAGAAACATGAAGCGAGGCTTGAATTTCTTATAAATGACTAAGTTCAATATATACCCTGGTAAATTAAAACTATCGGAAATGTCAGTCACTTATAAAGACGTGAACATGTATTAAAATAACGTTACTGGCATAATTATCTGTATCCGAATACATAAGTAAAACCTGTAATTTAGAAACTTAATCGTAGGATCACGCAAACGTTTTATATAAAAGTAAAACTTTAAGACATTTCCCATGATAATAAGGCTGTTGTTGTGACCTTGAAACCTTTACATACTTTTTTTATCTAGACCAATATGTCCTGTGCAGTATCGTGAATAATGCAATACCTTAACGTCGTACAAAGTACATTATGCAGTAGGTAACAATATTAATTATAATCACTAACATTCATCGAAATAAATATAAGTACCTAGGTACCTAGTATTTAAATACCCCAACAATAAACTTAAAAATTATGCAACAATAATCGCAAATAAATGAAAACTCCTCATAGAAGTTTAAACCTTAAAATTAAAGTAAATAAATGCAAGTTACACGAAATGTCTAATTAATAATATAGGTACTTACACTTACAAAGTGTTTTCAATGTTGTGCGCTAATATTTGTGCTAATGGCTCGATCACATCTAACGAGTAGGTACATTGGCGAGGTAAAAAAAAAGTTAAAACTGTTGTTGAATGTTACGCGGCACTTTTTTTGGTACCGGCGAAATTAATCCATTTTGCAACGTTCTGATGCTGCACAAATTTAGTAGGTTGGGCCGTCAAAAGGTGGTCTGATGTCTCAAGGGAGAATATGAACACTTTACTCTTAATTTATCTCTGTTTAGTATCATTTTACCGTACTCGTACTAGTTAGGTGTAAAGTCTTTAAACATAGTGTTAGTGCTATCTTCTTGACGGATACCTTGACTAGACTCACTTTGCTTTTTTGCCTTCAAAAATTTAGTTACAATTTTTTAACACCATATTTAAAACATAATCATATCATTTCAATGTCCGATATCTACGCCTGTATCCTGCTCAACTTATTATCCATGAATAATAAACAGCGTATAATAAAATTATTTAATAAGTATAAAATATTTTTAAATATAAAAAGTAGATAAACAAAGTGTTTTGTGCTTAACAAAGCGTATAATACCTTAAAAATTGACAGTTAATGAAACCGACTTTCGTCAATGTATTTAAGTATTTCCACAAGCGTAACGTAACGCAAAATGTCAAATCGTGGCCATTATTGTCGAGCGACTAGACAATATTTAAATTAAGACTGGTCTATAATGTTCTCCCCTAAATAAACTATACACATTCCTGTTGAAGTTCACCCAGGTCTCGTTCACATTGCGTTCCCAACATAACTAACATCCTATTCCAATTTGGGCTCCATAATACAATAACATCCTAACACCTACCTATGCTTTATTACTCAATGTACAAAAATATTATGGAACAACATGAACACGACGATCGTACGGCATCTATCAATAACTTGCAAGTTGATATCGAATTATCATATATCTACTTATTTATTTACTAGGTCGCGTACATTCTTATAAACCTATCTAAGGGTTGCAAGAATGGATGCGAACATTTATGACGGTAAACGACGTGCGGTAGGTATAATGCAACTCGAAGTGTTCGAACGGCATTTGAAAACTTCACTGCTAAAAAAATCTAGCTGATTTTAAAGCTGCTATGCTCTAGGTAGGTAATATAGGTACAATTTACATCCCATAATACACACAATTTTAAATTCTCTTACTTTTTCATCTTTGTCAACGTTTCAATTTCACTTTTAAGTGTTTAGGTGTTTCACATTAACTGCTGTTATAACAGGCACTGAAAAATACGGTCAAAGTAAGCGAGCAACCGACATCACGTAAATAATGAATCCTCTACTCATATCGATGAGATTAAGATTTGCTAATGGTCTGGATTTGTATGGGCACGTCTAGCCTTTGTACTGTCTGGAATTCATACACAATTGGAGTTTTTCGACTCCATAACAATCTTCAGCGTAGCGTACGTATCGCTGCTGTGTGTGGAATCGTTTCTTTATTTATTTGACTATGAGATTACATTTGGATTTTGTGACAATCATGTCTTTTGTTCAGTTTAATCTATTTTAGGATGGCCACAGTACGTGATGCGCGGGGCAATCCGCATCAGAGGCGGATGAGTGAATGTTACTTTACAGTGGAGCGTGCGCCTGGACTAGCCTGGTTCGCCGCCGGCTGGAAGCGCACGCCACTCGGACCGAGTGCAGGTTCCATCTCGCCACCAGGCTTGCACGTCGTTATAGTGAGCCGTCCGTTGCCGCTGTTCGTTCGCGTGTACCATCGCGCACACGCGGCAGAAGAAATACGTGTTTATAAACTCGCCTTTACCCTGAAACAGACATACAAATAATCAATATCTCGTCCTATGTAATTTTACATAAAGAACGTAAGACAAAACATCAATTCCACCCACAACTTATTTAACATATGTATGACATTGTATGAGTATCGTTTAGCCTTTGTTGATGAATTGTGTGAAAGACGATATACGTTTTAGAAGATTGGATGTTGAAATTACGTTTGATACAGTACGCTATCCCCACCTATTTAGATAAGACCATGTAATGATCGTTCACTTTTTTACACAATTAATGTGTAATCGAGGCTCGCCTCACCTTTCACATGTTGTGTAACGTCGAGTGATCACAGCCCACTCGTACATGTGGCTTTGTATCAGAGCGTTCGTTTAAAAGTGTTTCCTTCTTTGGACTTTGTAAAAGTATTACCAAGTTTGTATTTGTGCATGCGTCTGACGTTACGGTCACCGCGTCTTTAGAAATGATCCTTTACGATATTTCAGTTGGCTCACCTTCCATTTGAAGTATGAGTTGTACAGGTTGTCGTCCCCGTCTAGTCGGTGCAGATAAGCCGCCAGTTCTTCGGCGCCCGTGAACTCATCCACGTGGATATACGAGTTGTGCGGCGCTGCAGCTGCATACTCTGACGCTCGGGCACCCATCACTATGGGAACAGCGTTGTGCCTGTACAACAATAATCAATAATGATTATCGCATAATGACATATTTCTATTGTTTTCAAGTGTCTTCTACTTGTCGAGTCTACTTGACCACTAATGATGTCATGGGAGAGATCCCATGACATCATTAGTGTTCAAGCAATCAAGAAAAGCAACAAATTCTTAGGTAATGCGCTTACTTTTGGTGTGATAGCACACTTTTTAATTACAATTCAGTTGTGTATATGCATAATTATAATACACTATTTTTTGAAGCGACAACACTGCTTGTGCGAACCAGCCTAAAGAGAGTAAGGAAACTCATTGGAAGGACCGAACGAACTTTATATTACGTGGCAAAAGAGGTCGACAAACTATTTATCGCATGACATGAGTCCTGTTGTTGTCTAATAGAGGAACACAGGAGCCAAAGCACACTTCGAGATCAATAGTACTTATATATAAGAACTCACTGTAATCCATTAACGAAGAACTTCTCCGTGATATAATCTCTACAATTTGAATTCTCAAAGGCCAGATAGAATTTATAATCCTTATCTAGCATTTCTAAACAGTTGGGATCCGTGCGAGGGCAGTGGTTGGATCCGCAAGCACCGTAGATATCCACCTGGATGAACTTGCTAAGGTGTCTTGCGTACTGCAGACGTCGATTCCTCGCGTGACAGTTTGACACGAACCACGCTACCTGAAAATCAAACTCAGCTTTCATATCTACATAACATAGCAGTGTAAAATCCTACATTTAATTTTACTGCTGCGTTAAATACTTTCTAAAAGATAACGATAACTCTGCCCCAGTCAGGCAGAGTTTTCATAAAAAACATTGAACGTTTAAATAAATAGGTAAGGTACATATTTTATGTATATAATATATTATATCTACCCTAGTGCATTAATGTGAATAACCATGATACAAACTCGTGTAGCAAAAACCGTCATAAAGATTAGATTAGTCTGGGTTTCCTGTGTGTAATCCGTTTTAAAATGAGCATTACAAAGATCACAATAATCTATCTACCTAGGTACTCCTATTATTTACTATCTATATAAATAACTATACTTAGTGATTATCTAATATAGAAAGAAAGAATAACGTTTAATTTAGTAACAAGCATAAAAACAAAAACAAACAAACAGATATATCTAAACAATGTGGTATTGTTGTGTTTTAGTAATGCATCAAACTGAATGATGGCCATAATTTCTATGCGTTTTTTGTAACGACTCGTGTGATTTAGAACTTGTTCCAGTCTAGTAGGAGATAGGTGTTATAGGTACCTTTTTCGTCTTATTTGCAGCATAATTTCTATCGAGTTGTTTTTCGGTGATGAGCGGATCGTGGTAGACCCAGCGTTCATAAGGCGCCACGATGTCAGAATCTCGTCTATACGTCGATGTCCAGTTAAAAACGTTCAATGAAGACGGTCGCAGCGATGCAGTGTGATACGGACATTCCAGGTAGTACAGTATCCAGACCTGGAAAAGATCAGATTATACTTTCATTAGGGTTTCATTGTTCCAGGACAATTAATTTTTATTTATGACTCACTTCGGTATGAATAAGTTCGATCGCACATATCCGTCGTCTAAACCAGAACTCGGGGGGCTAGCATATTAATTTGCGAGGTTTGTGTAAACGTATAATAAAATGTATGGAAACTGGAGCACCACTGCTGTCGGGAGTAAATGGAAACTGCTTTATATATATATGAATTTCGTTTACTACGCAATTCTCGGCAGTGAATATGCTAGAGTAACTGATAAAGTTTTCTTAAATTTTGACACAATTGTTTAACGTAAGACCAACTACGCGACAGAAGGTTTAAATTTCATAATTTGAAGAACATAGTCTTGCTTATATTTAAACACTTAGTTCCAGTTTGTTCATCACTCATCAGATATTTTCACACCAATGTTAGGTAAGCAATCCAATCCGATATTCGATTGCTAATGACCGCGTCTGGTCATTTGCCACACTGTGTTTACTACAATGACTAGGATTCTTGCTTTAGCTATGCAGTAAGAAGTCGCCGTCAAGGCTCTCGATTTGAATTCTTTATCTGCATATGAATGAAAATTGTGAATAACGTTATCCATTTCAATGCTTACATCGTGACAGAGATTGTCAGCGGTAGGTATGACTACTTTGTTTTAATATTGTTTTTCAACGTTTACACATAAAAGAATCTAGGTTAACAACAAAAATATTATTGTTATACTGTTCGACAGCGAAACTGTTTAACAAAATAACCTTTCGCAAATATGCACAAAACAATTACTGATTTTATTACTTTCCCCAGAACAATAGTGAGTTATTCTAGGCACCTATTTGTACATAAATAAGTTTCTTCTAAAGCAAGATGATTTAGGGGTTGATAGTTAATTTCGTCGGAGTCATTAGATATTTGCGCTAAGTGTTCGTATAATGTTCTCTGATCTTACTTGTTTAGGAGGACGTTTCACGTTGAATGGCGTATGGTGATCTTTAAAGAGAATCGCGTCTGCTGTGGCTGCGTCTCTAGAGTCCGCAGTGATGAAGCATCGGTCTACTGGACACTTGTTTCGGAGGAACTCAGTTCGACCCTGAGGCACTCCCCAGGCTCCCAAGCCGTTTGCTAGAAGGATTTTCTTAATGGGCACGTCCTCTTCACTTTCCGGCAGCTTGTACATTAATTGTTGGACGATTCTGAAATGAGAATTGGCTATTGATAAAAGTAGGAAGTAATTTCATCATTATCATTAATCTATGCGTATCTACTATAGAATATTCTACGCAAGTAGGTATTGTTTATTACAAATCATAGAGCTTCATCTGTAGTTTTATTCGTTTCATAACTTTCAACAACATATAGCTACTGTTTATCTACTATCTATATCTATTACAAAAAACTTCTGAAGGTATCGTTTATTCTATTAAACACGAAGCTCAATTTTTTTATGGTTTCCGTTTGGTGTGTCCCGTTATTATAGCTCTAGCTTATTATAGGGCGTTCCATTCTTACTATTTAAACGTCATGTCCACTCTAGAATTCATCTATATCTCTAACGTTATTGATTCTTTTAAGACCAATCTAATATCGAAGGTAACTGTTAAAGTTTTTTCCTAAAAATGAATGAAATTGTCCATCTACATTATAACGTTGACGTTACATTATAATGTGGTGTAATGGGTAATTTCACCTGTCATCTCCTGGCGCATCCTCCGGGAAGAGGGAAGTGAGTGGGTCGTGTTTGCGCGGGCGCAATTCTCCGCCCCGCATAAACCACGGTCGCCGCGACAACTCACTTTCCTGGTCCCGCGGCGTGTCTTCCTCTGGGTCTGAGCTGATCGCTGCCTGAAATGTTACGTCTTATATTGTTTTGGGAACAGAGTTCAGTATAATCTTTTTTAAAAAATTTGTCTCTGTTATTGGACTAGTAGTTTTCTCCTAAACTTGCGTGTTCTGTCTCCGTTTGAGCCAGTCCAAGCTGGCTTATTTAGTTGAGCGATGAATGCATATACTCGTACCTGTAGATGTAGTTGTTCTGGTGGCGCGCTGGGCGTGGCGAGCCGCGGCGGCGGCGGCTGTAGCGCGGGCGGCCGCGGTAGTAGCAGCAGCGCCAGCGCCGTCAGCGCTAGCGGCAGTAGCAAAGCCACGCGCCGCAGCGCGCGTGCCATGTGCGCCGCCCGCATACGCATCGCGACTACCCGCCCGTACTGGTGCCTAAACACGTCTCGCCCGCTGCCATCCTCACATGCGCTATCGTGCCACTACGCGTACCATCTGCAACAAATTAGAAATCATTTACTGATATACTTTCTTGTGTTTTTTATTCACGAAATAAATAAATATACATTGAAAATGATGTTAGAGCGTTGTAATATTTTACACAAACATGTGATTTTCGAGTCTATTTAGAATAGAATAGAATAGAATATAACTTTATTATACACCAAAAACACAGATCACAATTAATACAAATAGGAAACAAACAACAAACAAAAAAAAAAAAAAAAAAAGAAGATATAATAATATAACAAAACAATAGAATAAATGATGTATAAGGGCGTATAAGGGCTATTTATGTTTAAAAATAGAGGCAAAGTATCACTATTTTGCAAAATTACGTGCATAAGCGTGAAGGTGACTCTGTAAAAGCTTCTAATTAAGTTGCCACTAAAATAGCACATGTTTCATGACTATTGCGTATTTGTTACTTACACATGCTTCATTTCTGTCTGAACCTAATTCTAAAGTTAACGCGAACGAAGTCGTGAGACGTAGGCTAGTAATTATTAATACATATAAATAAATGGTTTTATGTTCTTTCTGTATTCTAATGTATGAATTTTACGGTAGGTACAACCCACATAATTATAATGAGACCCATATTCTTGCATAGAGATACAATATTAGAAAAGTAGCAAAACTTTACGAAATAGGACTGTTTGCTGACTCATTACAAGCCAAAGAACAGCCAACAAACGTTATTATATAATTTTACCGGTTTATCATATTTGTTGAGATCTTAGAAGATTCACAAGTTGAGATAGATGATTGATTGATTGACAAATAGTATAAGACATTGACGTCTTCGACATGTCCTATATGATAGATAAATACATTCAGAATAGAGGTGTAATAAAAAAAAGTAGAACATTCTTCAACGAATTCCAGTAAGGGCTCATCGGAAGACCAGCGCTAGTACCACATAGCAGAATTATGCTGAGGTGAGCCCCTATTTTCTAACTGTCTGTCTCTGTTTGTTTTTGTGCTAGTGTTAGAAAATACCTTTCTACCTTTTCTTTCAGTAAAAATTCATGAGAACGTGATAAAAACTTTAAAAATCTTAGTACCTAAATATATATATATAGTATATAGACCGTATTTTGTATCCCCGCGTATTTTTATTTTTTAATACGGATAAGTCCTCCTTTGACCACCAATTCGCCTGATGGTAAGCGACGATGTGGTCGAAGATGAAGCACACAGACTTAGAAGATACATATTCACTGTCAATAAGGCTCGCAGTCACTTAAATCTTTCGAGTTGTAGCTTAAACGGCAAGCTCGTGGTACCCCTTCAGACATATTAGCACGAAACTACGTGTTTGCAACAATTGCATCATGTAGCGAGTCTATAGGCTATGTATTTGAAGGTGGCAGCTAGCCAGCCAAGTACAAGAAAGTATCTTTACCACCATGCTATGGTTTCTCAAGATGTTTTCCTTCACCGGCAGCTCAAACTTATTGTTAAGGTTTTTTTAACCCACGCCCTTGAGCGTGAGAACCGTCTGTGCTAACCACTGAGCTATCATCGTTACAATAATAATCATCGTTTCTATTTTATAATCATAACTTTAGCGTTAACTATTAACATATTTAACTAGAGTTTATTAAATTTGACACTGGTATTTTAACTTTGGGCAGTAGAGTATATAGAGTGTTAATTTTTGTACCGTTTTGTGTGGTTTTGTTGTCGTGCTATGTCCCGTATGTCAGTACGCGCTAATCAGGTAACGTTACATATCCATGGTCGCTGTTTGATTAGATTTGTTTGTTCTAAATAAAAGAACATTCATTGCAAGGGCAATGACCGGCTCGTTTATAGAGTAAAATGTAAAAATATTGTACATCGACATAAAAAACAAATTAAAATTATTGAATGTTACCTAAAACTTTACTGTGTTTCGCTTTGAAGGGTACTGCAGCTAGTGAAATTGCCGGGCTGTTGAGACTAACCATCAAAAGTCTCAAAGTAAAGAGCGCCAAAGCAGCTTTGTTTTGCAACTCCTCAAAAACTCAAATAAATGGCTGCATATTTTTACTAAACAACTTATATAATAGAGTATTGTTTAGACCGTAAGTGTCTACTTCATCATTCATCATTATTTTTCAGCCATAGGACGTCCACTGCTGAACATAGGCTTCCCTCATCTATACTATTATAAAGAGAAAAGATTTGTTTGTTTATATTGTAAACACACAAATATATTTATGTGCATCGACTATCGTTATTATCTGTAGTAGGTGCCTAGTAATGTGTTAATTTTACTTTTAATAAGACTTAGTCTACTTCAAATTTGCAGAAATACAACATTGGTACCTTAAAGTTTTCCTCAAATTTCTTAGTCATCATCATCAGCCTATATTAGTCCACTGCTGGACAAAGGCCTCTCCCAAGACACGCCACTCAACCCGATCTTCGGCTTTTCGCTTCCATCCACCGCCAGCTGTCCTACGTATATCGTCACTCCATCGAGTCTCAGGGCGTCCTACGCTACGCTTGCCAATACGCGGTCTCCACTCTAGAACACGTCTACCCCAGCGGTTATCGGTTCTGCGACAGATATGTCCAGCCCATTATAATTTCTTAGTATTTTCTATCAAACCAATATTGTCGCAAAAAATCATAAGAAAAATTTGTAGACATTTGATCCTAAAAAACTATCAATTTATCAATAATCCTGTATACATACTTTTTAACTTTAATATTGATTACGCGCTATGTGAGCTAATAATTAAAAATGTGTTTGAAACGATTGATATGGGTGGTGTGATGGTTGTTGTAAGCGATAAAATATAAATAGGTTGTGGTTTAATATTCTTATCTCGCAATTTTCATTTAAATTTTAATGTTCACTGAACATACAATAAAAAGTATTAGCTCATTGGTAGTACGAGTATATCTGCTTCAGAAGCTGAAGGGCGTGGGTTCGATCCCCACCCAGGACAAACATTTTGTGGCATAAACAAATGTGTGTTTTGTGTCTGGATATTCTATATATTTCTAAACTATTAAAAAGAGGAAAGATTTGTTTGTAATGAATAGGCTCCAAAACTAATGGACCGATTTCAAAAATTCTTTCACCGTTGGGAAGCTTCGCTATCCCCGGGTGTCAGGCTACTTTTTATCTCTGTATTCCCACGAGAATAAAGTACTAGCGGACGCCTCGCGGTTTCAGCCGCGTAGTTACCGTTCCCGTAGAAATACAGGGATAAAAAGTAGCCTATGACACCCGGGGATAGTGAAGCTTCCCAACGGTGAAGAAATTTTTGAAATCGGTCCAGTAGTTCCGGAGCCAATTCAATATAAACAATCAAATCTTTCCTCTTTATAATAGTATAGATTTAAATTATACATGCTGTGCCGTGGCACCGCTGGCACAGCCCTATTAACGGTACCTAGCGGCTAGACTCTAGAATAGTGGGAAATAATGAAGAGCTGCTGATTACGATACTTATCACAAGCGCACAATGAGTTTAGTGTGAATGTAAATGGTCAGCTTATCTATTGGTATGTTTGTGTTTGTTCGGTACCGTCAATAGTTTGCAGTTTGCACGTTGATCATTGTCGCGATACAATGCACAGGGCTGCCTCTACATATAACTTTTTTTATAAAATGGTAGGAGATATAGTCTGTTCATATTCATTGCTGCGGTACCCAGAAATTTCAGTAACAAAACAAAGTCTAAGGCTTCGCTGCTTGCATTACTTTGCGACATTCGATAGTTAGTACCTAGCCTTATAATTTTGCAAGCTGTAGTATCCTACAGATTGGAATATAACAGTGCTTACACACTACTGCTTGGCTGCAGAATGTTTAATCTGCTCAGAAGATCTACCATCAAATAATTAGTGTATAATTTTTATAGCTACAAGTTAACCACGGCAGAACGGTACACGCTACGGTGATTTGCAAACCCCTATGTTCAAATCGATTTTTTATCATAAAGTACTTACAGTTTTAGAGCGAACTGGAAATAGATTTATTATTGTGTTCATGTTATTAGGTTAAATTTCAAAATGTAAAGCACTTTGCCTCTCGATGGATATTTTTGCATTATTTTGTCGATATAGGCAAAGTACATACACACGAAGCTACATCCCTACTGAGGCAGTGTTGATGAGAAGATTTTATGTTGATTTACCTTGAAAAAACTAATCAATTCGCGTGCTGAAGACACCCAGATTATAAATTATAATAAACTAGCAGACGCATCACGGTATCACCCACGTAGTTCCCGTTCCCGTGGGAATACAGGGATAAAAAGTAGCCTATGTCACCCGGGGATAGTGTAGCTTTCCAAAGTTGAAAGAATTTTTGAAATCGGTTCAGTAGTTTTTAAGTTTATTCGTTACATACAAAAATACAAATCATTCCTCTTTATAATATTAGTATAGACTATCGGGGAACAGCCATTTGGGCAGCAAATCCCACTGTACCTATAGCGGATTGTATGACGAAAGTGAAATAAAACCGTTTTGTTCGAGTTTATGAACATTGATAATGAAACAGTGACGCTTTTTAGATCTGGCGCGGCGGTCCGATAGTAGAATGGGCAGGGTATAATTAGATCATGCCGATTTGAAGCCGCACTGTCCTAAATGCATCCGATTAGATTCTCCTATGACTCTCCAAACCTAACAGCGTGCCATGCCAGTTTCACTAATGAGTTAGATTTTATTCTAAGCTTGTGTTTATCATCTTTTAGCCATCACTTAAAATCAGGTGAGCCGATGTCAAATACTTAGCCTGTCAAAGGAGTTTTGGCGGGAACGCGGGAAGAGTCGTGTCGCTTCGTTGTATTTTTTTCCAAAACTAGTGTTTTGTCGAGTGTTTATGCATAAAAATGGTGGTGTTTTATTCATAAAGTGCCGAATTACAAGCGCGAGTGTGGGAAAATGATATAATGTGGTGAAACATGAGTTTTCGTGTTGCTTCCAAAACTCCATCGAAGCTTTATAGTAAAGTTGCCACTACTTTACTAAAGCATGACTGGCACGAACTGACACGAACTGGACTTGACTAAGACGACTTTGACGATAACCATAGTTAAGATACAGCAGAAATAACACTGAAGACGAGGCAGTATGGCTTTATAGCTTTAGCCAGCCCGAAAGGGCAAATTAACGAAAAAAAAAATTTGCTTGTCAAAAATATATATCAAAAGTCACGTCAATCCGTTGTTTCGTAACGTTGCTGCAAAAATTATTTTCGGCAACACTGGAATTTTTTTTCAAAATTCAAAATTTTATTCACTTACACTTACTGCTTTTTATGGTTTGTATGTATATAATATGTTTCATGTACATAATAGGAGAAGCAACTGGCTCCTGACTCACAGTCTTTGACTAGTTCGGGAGCCTATGGTAAATTGTATCTGTTCACTATGTTTTTACATCGACTAAATTATTATTATTATTTCTTTCTTATTTATAATTTTTTTACATGAAATATTTACAAAACATATATAATATAAAAAACTAGGGTGCCGCCGGCAGCGGGGCAGGGCTCAAGGTGCCGGTGGTTAGGGCTGCAGAGTGAGGAACCTCCTCACAATGCGCGCCGTGTCAAGGATCACTGCCTTTTGAAGCTGACCCATGACCCAACCGTCTAGCGAGAGCGTTATTATTATTATAGTTATAGGTAAATTAGGTACGAGTGTGTTACGCTCTCACGTATCTTTGTAAAACAATAAAAATACCTAATCCACGTTACATCCAATGAGTAATAATCCATATGCCTCTATTTATCTTATCTAAGTAATCTACGTCAAATGGGGCACTAAAACACGAATATTTTTTTGCCAAGGGGTTTTCTGGCAACCATTAAAATGCAATACACAGACATGTGTGACATTTCCGATAACACAGTGAAAACCGACAGATAAGTACGCTATGTGCGACAAGTTTAGATTTACAAACATATGTGTATACTTACTTATGTTAGCTATACGCATATCGGCATATGTACTTTAATAACCGGCATTTTATGATTGCAGTTTGTAAACATTGTATTCGTTTACAGATAGATAGTCTGATAATACAAGATTATCCTATTGACGTTTAAGATCACTATTTAATTGAGGTGATTAGAAATGGAATATACTTTAACTGTCTCTTGATAAAGATTACAAGACAATAAAGCAACAGACAGGCGCGGTCGCAGCCTAAAATTTTGGAGGTCGCTAATAAAATAATTTAAAAAAAAATCTAATTTACTCGACATTGTTTTATTATAATAAAACAATGTCGAGTAAATTAGATTTTATTTTATACACAATTTTTTTGCACACATTGTAAAACAAATGGATATTGGCAAATTGGGTGATAATATTTGAGACGCCTGGATGAATATTTAGAAGAGCTAAACCTGTCAGCCTATCTTCTAACATGTTTGAAAGCATGCGAGCAAACAAAACGCATCGCGGCTAGGGGCATAAAATTAACTAATGTTTATTTTGTCAATTTTTAGACGATTTTTCCATTTGACGGGTCATGCCCCCTGTGACCCTCCCGTTCAGACCACGCCTGGCTATAGATAACTCAGACCTATATTAAAATATGAATAGGTACAGACATGAGATTAAAAAATCATGCATGTGATGGTAGTCGTTTACAGTGTTATGTATATAAATAAATCTCTAATACCTACGTAGTAACATGGTACCTACTCAGTGCCGTAATTTGAACACTCATTTTGCATCGCATAGAAATTGTAAAAAAAAAATATTGCGACAAAAACTGTGTAGCGTAAATAGTTACGCTAAATGCTCAAAAGTGAATCTCATTTCCTGTACAAAATGTTTAGTAATATGTTATGTTTGCACTTAATTTGAAAATTCATGTAATATTTTGTGGGAGTTCACAGTCAATTGTGATTATGTTGATACAAAATGTGATTACGGTAAACTGTGTCGGTGCCAGTTATTCCCAAATTTGCGTACGTCCTCTAGGAGTCAATTATAATCTACAAAAAGGCCATAAAAGTTGGAAAAATAAAACTGTAGGGAGCAAATGGTTGTAAATTGGTTGCAGTCAGATGTCAATTGAGACGTAGGTAATTGTAAATTGGTGGTAATGAGACATAAATACTCGTAGGTATGACTGACAAATATTATTTTCTTGATGTGATTTTATGTCATGTTTAAATTAAAAAACAAATAAAGTATAGATAAAACTTGACCATATTTTTTTTTACATATTTGACAGTATTTATTATTGAGGTTTTATTTTTTTAATAAGTAATTATTTGAGGAGTATTTTAATTTTGCATTTATTCATGCAAAAATTACATTAATAAATAACACCAGCTTCACTCATAGTAATTTGATAAAATAGTTTTAAAAAGTTGTATGATAAAAGTACGCACATAAAACAGTTCGAGTACCAGTGGTCAAGACTGTAAATAATTTAAATGGCATGTACATTGTACAGATATCGCAATAATTTATAGCCATATTTGTAAAGAGCGATAGACATCTTGTGTAACTTGTAATCACCATCAGCGTTTATCAATCTATGATAAGAAGGAGTGTGGACACATTCGACAGAGTGCATGGACACTTTATGGTCTAGCAAGATGTTTGACATTTTTTTATGGTTGATTGTCTAGGTATTTGATTATAGCGCACAAACAAATATAGGTACCTAGGTACAGATTTTGTGAAATTACAACGTGTATTTGTATATTTATGTATATCAAAAATTTCATGGTATAGTTTCATGTTATTGATTCTCTCGTCTGGCAATTTTTTTTATGGTAATGATTGACAAGCTAGGTGTTTGACCACAGCACTACACTCCTTATGTTTAAAGACGGTGTGGTCGAAAATGGTAACTCACAATTAGCCTGGAGTGATGTCTAGCACGCAAAAGAGGCCGATTCACTTCGTTAGGTGCTTTGTTTTAAATTTTTAATCCGAAGGTGGTATAGGTGTTTTTTTGCGTACCAAGTATTATTTTGACATTTGTTTTTGAAGTAAGCGGCTTGTTTTGTTTATGCGGGCTATGCCAATGCGGGTGTTTTTTCAATGCTAACGCTACCTAGACCTTTGTACCCTATTGCTTAGCGTGAATAAACGATAACGTAGATGCAGTGTTATGCCATTCCGATTACAAATACTATCGACTAACTGCAATCTAAACAATAAAAATCTAATCAAAAAAATAAAATTAACAATCTCTCGTTGCCGTCATATTTATGTTGTAAGCTTATATAATTTTTAAAAAAATTTAAACATTTACAATTTTTATGTCCGCAGCAAACTGTTTATCATTATTACAAATATCGTTAGAAGCTTGAGTGCACTTTCATTTTATAAACCACTCCGTATAGGGCAACAAAAAAAATAGTAAAGTTAGTTAAGCGGGGACCGGGTTATCAGTATTTGTAAACTTCTCCTAATGCCCTGAGCACAGTCGGCAGCTCTCTGCTACCAGCTACTCTACCTACACTACGCTCGCGTACACAAGTGGTCTCGACTCTAGAACTTATAGGGGCCGGGAGACAGCACTAAGAAGTTATTAGCATGTATATCGAGTAAGAAAATTGACAGATGAGATTTCGCTCAAGCGCCGTCTATCCCACTAATATTATAAATGTGAAAGTTTGGATGGATGGATTGATGGATAGATGGATATTTGTTACTCTTTCACGCAAAAACTACTGAACAGATTTGGATGAAATTTGGTAAGGAGGTAGCTGAGACCCTAGATTAGAACATATGCTACTTTTTATCACGAAAACATGTAGCGGGTAACACCGCGGGGCGCAGCTTGTATACCTATAACTGGCCTTTAGACCTCGTTAAGGAGCTTCGTAGGCAACCGTAGCTTTGCTACGGATGCTACGACGTAGAGACCTATAGAGACACTTAACATAATTATTTCACTTTTTACCTTCTACGTCTTTTGAGATCCTCTTCAGATTGGATTCGGGATCCAGGTTTCGGATCAGGTTCTTAAAAATGCAGGCGATGCTGAATGTCAGCGACACAACTCTTTCCCATTTATGTTAGGTATTTTATTTATTCTGAAAGCGAAGAGCGACTGCACGGAATGTGATTCAAAGAACAATACCATTCTTGCACGGTTGGGCCACAGGCGCTTTAGAAACAATGATAGCTGCTGAGCATGCTCCGTTTGTTTGAAAATTATTTCATAACCGTCTCATCTGTTTTGCAAAACATCCTGATGCGACGTTGGTAATTTTGTTCAGATCAAGAATAATGCAAACACTGAAGAGAGATACTTGTGTGTTCATTTAACGAAAATAACAAAATATTTTGGCGTAATGAGTAACAATACAATATTATTAGTTGGTATTTTAAAGTTTCACCTTTGCATTAGTGCGTTTAGGTAATGATGTCCAAGTATTTATGGAAACCAATGTGGTTTTGACACATTTTTGTTTTATTTATACGAGATTAGTCATGTTTATTTACTCGGACTATAAATGAGGCTACTTCCAGTGGCCTTTTTCAAGGAGTAAAAGTAGAGTACAATAAACGCGTGGCCTTGTCTGCGCGATGCAAGACGGTTGCCAACAAAAATCCTTACCAGCTCTACTGGCTAAGGCTGTTATGCAGCAGGATGTACCGACGGGTAGGTGAAGTTGGCTTGGACCGAGAGTTACTATACGTTCCCATACATCCCAGCCATCCTAGATAAAGACATACTGACCTATTGAGACTAAAGTCATCAGAAGTCTTTAAGTAATAATCAGCGCCAAAGCAGCGATGCTCCGGTTTTCTTATTCAAAGTTCTGGATTTCGCTGCAATGATTATGTCATCTTTTACTATCAGGAGAGCGTTTAGTTCGTCTCAATACTTTACAAAAAGAAATCTCAGTTAAAAAATAATCTACAATGACTGTAGGAAAATCGCGGGTATAGCCTTGAGAATTGAAATACACCTAATACATTATTCATGCCAATAGCTAAGTGAGGGACGGCGGTCGCGCAGAATTCAAACATTCTGTAAAAAAAAGGAGTTTGTCATATTGCAATTGATTAAAGTTGAAACATTACATAATTCACGAAAAAGTGACTAGGTAATTTACTAGTCCAGTCGGGAGGTGCAACTGTGGTTTCAATCTCGATTTTGCTTCAGAAATTATGTATGCATGTAATTAGTTACAAGTGCGAAGATATTCAACGGAGTACGTCAATTCGTCAACTTGCATAGAATGCAATAATATGCAATATATGTTATGGATTTTTCTGTCATAATCAATGTTACAAAATGAATATCAAACCTGTGTATCAAACTTAGATATTGTTTCAAATTAAATTGGCCTAGACTGGCAAACTGGCTAAATTGAGAATTGATTGCTCGTAAAAGAATCGCTACGAATATTAGCCAAATTGAAATAATGACAATGAGTTTGTTAAACTAAAACAAATGTTGTGTGTTACTGTTTTTTTAGAAGGCAAACAACCAGTCGTTATGCTTGACGGTAAGCAATCACCGTCGCCTATGGATATCTGCAATATCAGGGGCACAAAAAATACGTCGCCGACATTTTAAGTTTCAATTAACAAGCCTTCTGAAGTATACATTGTTGAAACTCCGCTGGAATACTGAGCACATTAAGCACATTCTAAGTAGTTCCAGCTCACAGACCTTTGTCTAAATAAAGGTTTGTGTTTCAGCTTATAATAATGAAAGTAAACATGAAATCAGATTTTAAATTTCAAGTCTATATCTTGTAACGAGTACCTAACTCTACCTTGAGTTAGGTGATACAAAATAAATATGAGAATTATATATTTATTCAGATGTGTAGTAAGTCTAAGTGCCTTAATAATCCTTGCGTTGAATGTTGCAAACATAACTAAAAATATGGGATACCTACATTATATTAGCAAATACCTAATTGGATCTGTTCAAAATTATTTAGCATATGACAAGATATTTGTTGTGTATCATTAAGTTGTGGTGTTTCTATTGTTTCATTAAGGGATACCTACTCGCCAACAAGCTGTAAGCACAAAATAAGCAATAGTTACTTCGTAATGGTTTTGGTTTCATTACTTTTACTTGGCGTTGAATTGATAACCATAAGGACACGTATTCTCGAGTAGTACTTATAGTCGAAACGGTGCGCGAAAAAACTCCTGTTTTTTCGCGGCGGCAGAATGTCTGGTACAGCGGTGGTACCTACGTAGACGACCTCCTACTAAGGAAATCTACCACCAAGTAAAATTAACCCTTATCTAACTCGCCTTTAAAATAATAATTGAATATTTGCTCTTATTGTATTCGTAATCGAGCCTTTGGCATATTTTGAAAACGTAAAGCAACCCTACTAATGTTATAAATGTAAGAATGAGTTAGAAAAGTTTAAAAATTTGGTATAAAGACCTCTGAATCTTAAAAAAAAACTTAGGTATTTATTTGTCGTCATTGTCGGCATTTTTCATTATTATTCGGTTAAAAATGCTTAGCACAGCTGGTGGATAAATAAAATTAGTTGTACGTAAAAGTTATTTACAACTTTCGATTCTCAATTCAATCAATCAAATCAAATCAATTTAGAAGACGGTCAAAAGTAAGCCAATTGATTAAAAAAATCTTACTGACGGAAGACGTGTAAAACCTTAGATGAATAATAAACGGTCCAAATGTAAAACGAAAGAACAAGAATGCGGTAAATTCTTTTTTTGTAAAATCGTGGAAACTCAACTCGTAAGTATGGATATAAGTATGGAATTTTTATTTTCAGGTAAATGTTATAGCGGTATAAAATTGCTGCCATGTTACAGAATGGTAAGTAGGTACATTAAGTACATGGCATAGTTTTAAAAACGAACCAATCTAATCATTTTGTAACATATACATAAGGCGTTATCACAAATTAACGTTCCTTATATACTATTGGTGGATATTATTAAATTTGTTTTATGAAGTTTTCATTGTGATATCGCTTTCAAATTAGTCTCTTATCTAAACAGTACATGCCATGCTTTTAATTAAACGTTCGCACTAGGTGGTGGGTAGGTGGTATATCTCCATAGAAGACCTGTCACCAAGCTCCTAACTGTGGGTTCCAGCAGCCTCAGTTGAGAGCCAGTTCCATATCGGGCTAAGTGTATTTACCATCTTCGACCACACCGTTACTCGTCGTCGTCGTCGTGTTCGTGAGCAGCGGTCAAATACTTAGCCTGTCAACCATTAAAAAAATCGTCGCCAAGCCGTATTGCGTAAACATTCTTGTGTTAATAGGTAGCGAAATTACAAGACTTCAATTGAGAGATTGAGACTAACCTAAGCCTAATTAGCAATTTCCTGGAGTTGTTTTGTTACTCAAAGGATCATTATCAGGAAAGCATTCATTCGTGTCATTACGTACAATACAATACAATATTTTATTTATAACACCGAAATTACAAACAATATTTAAAATTTAATTTAAAAACAAGCAATAACACACATGCACCTTCGATATTAAATTATTGACGCATTCGCATACCATTGATTTTTTTATACGGATATATTTATAAGTATTAGCAGACAGGACCGGATATAGTATGATTTCCTTTACTGAACAGGCAATGGTATTCTTAACAATGTAAATACAATAGGTACCTACGTGTGATGTAGTTTTCTTGATGTGAAAGTTACGAGATGAACGAAACGCTCTCCGGATGTTAAGAGATAATGCGTGCCCATGACCATTGCAGGAGTACGTAAAAGTTTGAGTAACAGCTCCAATGCATCGCTGTTTTGGCGCTCATTACTTGATTAGTTAGTCCTTTATTTTGACGTTTACATCTCTATCTGTACAATCTGTACATAGTATAAAACAAAGTCGCTTCCCGTCGTCTGTTCGCTTAGATCTTTTAAATTAGGCTTCGGATTTTAATGCGGTTTTCATCAATGACACAATGATTCAAGAGGAAAGTTTATATAGATAATACATGCTTATGCACTTCATTAGTTGCGTACCTACATTGCGAAGCAGGAGTGGGTCGTTAGTTTTAAATAAATGTAAACGTTTATATTAAAAACTTACACATTCTCAAATAAGTACACAGACCTGGGAGACTGGGTACACAAGTAACGGCGGGTTGAAAGTAACAAATGCTTTGTAGGTTTTTGCAATAGTCAAAACATCACTTCGTTGCAGTCTGGTGGTAGCCGGTAGTGGTCACTTGCATTCGGTCGCCGCGCGCGGCACGCATTGTTAGGTTATATGAGAGGACGTTACGTGATTTCACAAATCAAAAGTAAGTTTTTTTAGATTGATTTCACAGTGTTTCAATTCGTTATTTTCTTGCACGTTCCGTTGAAAGGTTTTCTTCCATGGGTTAAAAAACATGTGGTCGGGTAAAGAGTAGGTACCTACCATATCCCTATGGGTATTTAGTCCTTGTAGTGATTTTCTTACGTAATCTTTTTATTTGTTTATTTCAACAGAATAAAAGTAGGTATAGCACAGGGAACTACAGAAGTTTACCGAAAAGCATTTCAAATATTGTGCAAAAATTTAGCCCTGGCAAGAAAATATAATACCATGTAACATTATATGTATAAAAAAATTAAAAGCAAGAATTACTAGCGCAGTTGTTGGCTACCGTTGCGCCAACCGTGTTTTTACTAATGATGAGGAAAAAATCTACATACAGGACTATTCAATCTAGTGCTCTTGAGTTTATTTTTGGTTATCTCCATCTGAAGTAGGTAGGTACGGAAACTGGCAAACGATGGCGATTAAAAATGTAAAAATATCTGTTTCCTAAAAATTCAAATGATGATGTAAATTATGTGTCCCATAATTGCGAGTCAGAACAGAAGTTTGATACTGAATAGCCAGATTAGAAAAAAAACGATTATGATACGGATAATAATTGATATCATTACTTAAACTAAGAATAACTTCTAATGTTGATTTGTTTTCATAAAATATACAAATTTTGAGCATTTAAAATGCAAATGTTTCTAAGTTTTCTATCTTATAAATAATTTGTTGATTCAATATTATTACTTATGTCGTATCATTTTGATTGTTCAAGGTATAGTATATTTAGTTTATTCAGTTACAACAGTGATGACTGATGAGGATTTAAATTTAACTGACTTTTTATTTTATTTTATTTACTCAAAACTTACCTACAGTAAATTTTAAATCAAGTCTTGTTAGTCAAGTTAGAACTTCGCAAAGTAACGCCTGAATCAATCAATTATGTCTATGTATATGCAATAATATACATGTATGTTATGTTATTTATTACAACCCCCTTTGTCCTGTTACTTTCGTCCCACAACGTGTTACTTTCGTCCTTGCCAATGTAGGCAAAAGTAACAATTGACGAACTTTTTAAGTCTCTGTTATACAAAATAAACAATAATAAGGTAAATCAAAATCCTAATGTTAAGAAAGTGAACTTAAATTGTAGATATACGGCTATGTTAATTTTATCAAAATAATAACATCTAACTAGAAACCAAGGTAAAAAGTACAAAATGTTACTTTGAATTGTTACTTTTACCCGGAAATGGGCTCTTAGACCGAATCTTTCTACATTAATATTAGGTATACTAACTGATTAAGAATTGTAATTGGAAATCCACACCATATCACTTGTAAAAAACATTGCCTATCGCCTACTATAACTAATACTTTATGTTATCGGTATCACCATTCGTTTCAACCTGAGAATATAGGTAGGTATATTGCTTTAACTGTGACATTGTATTGAAATGGTTTTCGAAAATGGGTTTTTACAAACATCGTAATTAAGGTAGTACATATGTATATAAATTAATTCCTGTTTCCCTTGTTCACGCCAACTTGAGAACGACTTTACCAGATTCATTTTTTATTTTTTTAAGTTTTCTTATAGTTAATTCTTACGTAGAAGGTTCTTACGGAAGGAAAAATTAAGAAAATGCAGATTTTTTTATAAATTCTACGCGAACGAAGTCGCAGGTAACAGCTAGTTTAGAATAAAAAAAGATAGGTAAAAATTTAAATTGAGTTGTCATAATTATGTTAAAGTAAATGCGTAAATCTGGGTGTCTATCTTTCTATGATAACTGTAGTTAATATGTAACGATTTCTTAACCTGGCCCATACTTAGGTAGTCTAAAGCACGCTGAAAACATTTAAAAAAATGTCTATAACTGTTACAGAGGTGTAGATATCTACCAAAGTGGCTCAAGTTAACATCTAAACTCCGTTAACTTTATTGGTCAAATATTATCGATGACATTACGTAAAGATAGGGAATGATAACAAGCCTAAATAAACGTAAATTTGGTGTCACTGTCGGGAATAATTTTAAATTTGTAAAAGTGAGCGAAACTTATGTTGCTTCGTGTTTTTTTTTTTGGTAAATTTCAGTCATAAAAATAAAAAGAAATAACCAATTTATTGATGTATTTTATCAAGTTAGCGATAACGATTTCCTTGAAATTTTTTAAACCCCAACCAATAAAAAGCAAATTGATTTCTATTAATACTCACGTGAATATATTCCGCACCTCTGATCACACAACAAATTTTAACAGGAATTTTTCAAATGAAATAATACCTAACACAGCACAGAGGTCCATACACCGATAATGGCAGAGTTTTCGTGTTTTGTACGGGCGTGTGGTTTTGGTTGCGCGTCGATATGCGCTGTAGGGCGTCTTGGTGCGTCTGGCGTATTGGCGACGCGTCGAGCGCGGTCTGCGCGCGCAACTGCCGCTTTGACAGCCGGTACCGCGGTGCGGCAACACTCAGTCCGCATTGACGGACGCACCATACGCACTATCTATATCCTATACTAGACATATATTACTTGTAATGGTCACAGGTCTTGTTACAGTTTGCAGTGGCTGGACCCAACAAACATTATGAGAAATGAATGAGCGACGCAACTTGGTAGAAGCCTCAGCCTTGCTATGTTGTTTCAGTAGATCCTATAGTATCAGGTTATTTATTCTGCCGCCAAGCAGTTATGTGGAAATATTGCTGAAGGGTACTGTAGCGGGAAAAATTACGGGCTAATGATCCTTAGTTATCTTTGAATGGATTGAGTGAATCAATTTAAGTAAGTACGTATCAAAGTTTTGACATTGGTAATGATAGGCATTGTCTCCATCCTTACGACCTCGTTACCATAAAAAGCCACTATCTAGATGATGATGATGAGAGAATTATAAATTTCGCCCGGGGCGTGAGAGTGTCAGATCTTTAGTAGGTATTATTTATTCTGGCGCCACAACAGATAAATTATGTAAGGAAAATTAAGGTTCATATAAATATGTCGAAAATATAAACTCAATTGATTTGTAAGTATGCCGTGTTCTGAATTGGAAGGTAAAGTTTTCGGCTGACTTTAAAATAAGTTTGATAGGTTAGGTATACTACCTAAGGCTGTGCCTTATGGCTGCTATAACTGCTGCTTTACCTGCATATATCTATAATCCTTACCCCCATGAGTGATTGTTGTACACAAATATAATGTAGGACGTCGCTGTTTATCCGTAAATTGGTGTGGGTCGGTAGCTGTTGTTGCAAACTGAAAGGCGCATCGGCTCTACTTATTCAAAACGGTAGTTTGGTATGCATGGTATGGTTTGTTTATCTGATTAAGCGCTGTGGTGTGGTTAGAAGTGCCGGTAGAGCTATATTGGCACTCATTTGAGAATTTGGATCACTATAACGTTTTATGTTTGGGACAAATTGGGTCAAATAAGGGTGTCTGGCACCCTACATGCAGACACGTTCTAGGTACCTTTTTTCAACAGTTTAGGTGTAAGTATATTAACATGATTTTATTTTATGGGAAGTGAAGCTGTGGTGGCTATTGTAGAATGTTGTGTCCGATCAAAACCGAAAAGTTTTGTATATCTACTTACCAATTTAGCCGACTTTCGAATCATTTTGTATGGATAGGCGGACATATTCGAATGCGAAAACTCAGGCGTGTGGTTAAAAATCAGAGTCCCAAGTACTTACGACTCGTAGATGTTTTGGTAGTAAGAGACGCGCTCCACAACTTTGCTGTTCTTACAACAGAGGTAGTTTGGAATCGCTTAGTCTTTTTAGCAAGAATTTCCAACATAAGACAGGCATAGTATCTGAAACGAAGTAATTCGCAAAACTGACAACCGTTGCGGTAGACGTGTTCTAGAGTGGAGACCGCTAATTGGCAAACCTAGCGTAGGACGCCCTGAGACTCGATGGTAACTATATACGTAGGACAGCTGGCGGTGGATTGGAGTGAAAAGCCGAAGATCGGGCTGAGTGGTGTGTCTTAGGAGAGACCTATGTCTAGCAGTGGACTTCGATAGGCTGATGACGATGATGATGTTGATTGTATTTTTTATATTGACATACCTACCTTATTTTGACATTTTGTTTTTTATTAATTGATATCAGAGTTTTAAAACTCATTTAATGATCTATTCGAAGTGATTCTATGGAATTGACTTGTATCTAACATTGGTGTTATCTATAAAATATTTGAACAATTTTTTTTTGTTTTTGTTCAAACATCCACTCGGAAAACTTGAAAGTAGAATGAGACAAAACGTTCATATTTTCAATTCTCTAGACATTTCTAGTAGTTTAGAATTTGTTAAATACCGTTACAGTCATCATCAAAGTCAGAGACCTTTGGTTAGACGGTGGTAATGTAAATGACAAACATCGGTTACTCGCTCTTCAATTTGTACCTACTTCTAAGAATATTAAGTAGATTCCTTTTAGATTGGTTTGTTTGGCCAGATAGATTAGTAGCAAATTAGTCTACCAAGGAAAGTTGAGGTGGACTAGGACAATGTCAAATACACGTATTCATATTTTTCAAAACTGCCTTAAAATTTTCTTTCTCTCAATGAATACCTACCTACTAATATAAACGAGTTACAGAGATCCTGTCTTGTTTTTTTATCTTTTATATATTAAAATGTTTTTTATTTAAACTATTTGAAACTCTTGTCCACACATCCCGTCCTTATCTAAACAGAATCTTCTCCATACAAAGATTGCCTGGAAGATATCGCTTTTAGCGACAAGGCCGCAATTTGTCCCTCTAGTATTAAGTTTATATTGTCACAATTATTTGTAATTAGTGTGAACAATAAAGAGTTATATTATTAGATCTTTTGCAAAGACTTGCGTAGTATCTTTTAGAAATAGGATGATTTTGAATATCTACAATAATATTATAACCTATAGCTAAATCTAATTCTTCATGTGTCAAGGACATAACTAAGTATCGAAAACTTTCTCTCTTACCACCTTAATGAAGTTGTTGTGTCTACAATGTTGAATGTTTGAGAATCTTTGTTTATATTCATTGTCAATGCAAGCACTGTTGAATAATATCTGAGTAATATTATGTATCTACTTCTACTCGTATGTAAGTACTTAGGTAGGTACCAACTTACAAAAGGCATTTTTTTTTTCTAAATACATAGTTCTTTATCACCGCGTGGTAGACACCATTGGTTAGCGTAGCACGGCGGCGATGAAGCGCTAATAGAATCGGCTGCCCTCATTTTTTGTGATACATATTGCAATATTGATGATAAATAAAAATTAAAAAATAGAAATTAATTAATTATTTTTAATTTTAAATTTAATTAATTACTTGACATTGTGAATATTATAATGACATTAATTTGACTTTTTTACATTTATATAAACTTGATTAATGTATGCCCAAATGGGCACAGCATGTTGACACGCTTTCCTCATTAATAAGATCCAATGCTACACAGGCTGACGATAAAATATTTTGAATTTTGAAAAACTATTATTAAATAACAAAAAAACTCGTTAAATAATGTTCCGATTGTTACCTTTTTTACTTTAGCTGACTCCATCAGCTTTTTTTTACGGTTATACGTTCCTTATAACAAACAAGGGGTGGCAAGGTTGAATATGACCCCGGGCGATAGTCAGAAATGCTACGCCACTGCGTACATTTTTTGGTAAATAAACTCACCTGAACTTTACCAGTGGTCTAAGTAGGGAATTTGATCCACTATTACCTACTACTAATTTATTGATATGAAAGAAATTATTCTGTTACCTACTACACTACTAAACACCATAACTTTTAAAATTTGGTTGTATGGGTTATGGGGTATTGTTAGAATCTTAACATCATCCGTGTTGGATGCAGTTGTTAACAAGCTTAATGAAATTAAAAAAAAAAAATTAATGCCCACTGAAAAATGTTTTTTTTTTACAACTAAAGTTATAGCCCGTATTATATTTTTTTTTGTAAAAAAAAACATTTCTCAGTGGGCATTCGTTTTTTTTAATTTTTTTTAAGCTTGTTAACAACTGAATACAATTGCTACCTACTATCGAGAGTTATCTTACCATGTTATTAATTGTGTGAACCATTTATTTGATTAGTAGGTAGTCCAATAGTCGACTAGCCACCTCTTTGGCCTTGTTAAGTTTTGTGATAGGCCTTCTTCCTTCTTCACCATAATTGTTTACATTAAGTTATACTCTACATACATACTCTTGTTAAGCTACTGTGGTTACGAAAGCTGTTCACGGATAGAGAAGTTATTTGCAACCGCTAATTTGAAACCCGTGTATTAATTATGGAGTTCAGAATCGAAATATCTTGTCGATTGCACAACATAGCGTCGCGGCGGATGGTCTACTTCCACGCGGGTCCAGCTTGTTTGTATTCGTAGATATTTATTTATAACACAAAGGGACGTGAAATGCGTACTGTCACTTAATATCTTATATTCCAACAGCTAATTACTACAATCGATCATCAGTCTTATGTTAACAGTGATAGAGTCACGTTTAGTAGAGCAAAACTGTTCCGGTTACGCAAGTCTGCGAGTGTAAACTACTATTTTGAGATTTTTCTTACATTATTAGAAACAATAAATCTAACCTAAATCTATTGCGGTATGTTAAGAAAAAAATATTTACTGATTCTAAAACCATTTCGAAATACATTAATATGCCTATACATTATTTTTACATTTAAAACTCTTTAAAATATGATGGGGTTTATTTTATTAAATACACAAATTAACTTGACCTCTAAAGACGTCACATAGTAGGCTGTATAGGGCTACTTTCAGTGTCTAAAAAGGCAATGGCAAACTAAAACAAAATCTGTCAATGTCAAGTCAAGAGCAACAACAGTCATAATAACCGTACACGTACGTCGATTTGTTTTTCGCTATAATGATACCAACATCTGAATTATTTTACTAAAAGTTACTCGGACTCGTGTGATATTGTGTTTATGATTTCTTAGGCTTTGGGGCCGTTCAAGTATTACGTGAGCAGATTTCTTACCATTTTTTACCCCCCCGCCCCCCTTGTCATCAAAAGTAAGCAAAGCACTTACCCCCTCCCCCTATGCTTACGTAAACATTTTTAGTAATAAATGTTTTTTTATATTGTTATTTTTAAAATAGGAAAATTCATGAAAATATTAGGTTTAACTGATACACATAGAGTAAATGACAAAAAAATATAATCAGAAATAAAGAACATAACTAACATAAAGAATATTTTCGGAACACATTAACAGTCTTCAGTCCATGAAACCTGAATCCATGATTCTAAGTTATCGATGACATTGGATTGCTGCTCAGTGTTGTGAGTCTGCTCACTTTCATCCGATTTTGGAATGTCTACGTCACTCTCATCGAGCCATTCAACATCTTGGTGCTCTAAATTTTGAATAATGCACATCAGTTCATTAGCACGACGAGCAGCGACTCTTACAGGTCTAACTTTTCCCTCTGTGGGCGTGTTTACTTTTTTATGGATCTTCTCGATGTGACGATTTAATGATTTGACGGAAGCATGATAAAGACCACACGTTTTGCATGTTCGGCTTGAGAGCCTCAATTTTACCGTCGGACAAAAATAATCGTAGGGCATTTGCAAAAAATCTTTGAGGGTAGTACTCAAGCGTAGAGCTAAATTGACTGGAAGATCAAGAAATTGTCCTCCTTCATCCAAAACCAAGTCATCAACTGTTTGTTTTACTTTTGCAGGTGGTGGAAGAAACCTGTTGTCTAGTAATCTGAATAGGCCACTTCTTGGACGACAGCATTCTGTATTTTTACATTTTACAATTTGAAGCAAGTATTGGCTTTCACGCACATGTTCTGAGTACCATTTAATGTCTGGAAATTCAGGAACATCTTGTTCATCAGCCTCAACATATTTTGCAGTAACATTATAGCCATCAATTTCCATTGAACTCCATACTTCAGCTAATACATTTCCTGCAAATTCGAAATTATATCTTTCTAATTGTTCATCAATTGTAATGCCACGTTCATCCAAATGAGACCCAAAATGGTCATGAGGCAGTATTAAACCAGCCAGTTCCCGACTCAGAGGAGCCATTCTTCGCTCTACTCTGTTATACGCACTCCTTCCAGGAGCATTGGTAGCTATAAACAATGCATCGAGATCATGTCGTTTAAAATGTTGTATAGCAAACCCTATGACTTTTTGATAACGCGGATTTTTTATCTGGCCCTCCATCAACCGTCATAATTACTACTGGTTTTACTAGTCCATGGTCAGTTTTTGCTAATGGTCGAAACTCTTCAAGTTCGAGAAGCGTCTCGAAATCCTGAGCATGAGTATTAGCAGTAGATGAACTATGCTTTCCACTTCGAATAGCGATGAATGTTGGCCCAGAATATCCGACGGCTTGCGGTTGTCCTAGCATATTGGAAGTAACTTTGATACCAGCATAAATAGATGGTATTAATTTATGACGCTCAGCGATTACCCAATCGTGGTCAGGTAATTTGATTCTATATTCCATATGCATTAAAAGAGATGCTTGCTTATTTGCCGCAGTGACGCCAATAGGGACTCGAGCTTTGTCATCTTGAGATAAGAAAAATACTTGATCTGGTCCAAGTATGGATGCTATGTTCTCTAAATAATGGATTGATGTTTCAGCGAACTTGCTATCTAAGTGGCTCTTGTGGTGATCAGTTTGAGCACGAATGAGCCTAACAGGGACTGTCGATACATGTCTTCGTCCCTCTGTAGAATTCGATTTTCTGGGAATCAAACGAAGATATGTCGCACTGCGACTAATGTCAAATCCTAGTTTACGCAGTTCTTGTGTGAGTTCGTCAAGAGTTTTTACGCTGCGAATAGATTCCGTTCGTCTCCTGTCATCACATGCACTCCCAAATAAAGCTATATCCGCAATTGTTTTCAATAGTAATGGTTGATCGCTTTCAAATTTAGGATGTCCTACTGAATCCCTCAGAGATAGTCTTCTTTTTATTTCAGGATTTTCCTGACAAATATCTTCTAACTTTCTTTTCATACCATCCCTGTGTTTCTTCTGGGCAACTGCGTTTTGAATCTTCCTGTTTAAAGTATTTTTTGCTGTTTTAGTTCCTCGCGCAACTTAATGATCTGTTTATCAACTTCAGCGCAATTTGGCATAGTATCTCTGGCAGAATACAAAGCGTTCAGATTTTTTTCGAGTAGAGTAATCTTATTTTTCAAAGCTTCTTGAGAAGGTTTTGCTCTTTGTTTATCTGCATTATTATTATTTTCGCATTGCTCTTGTGATTCATTGCCGGTTTTAATTTTATCTTCTTTCTGTTTTTCAATGTTAGAAAATGGCTGTATAATTTGTGTTTTTTCTGCAGGTTTACTGGTAGAAGACGTTGCCTAAAAATGAAAAATTTCTAAGAGTTCTGCTGGATATTCTCTTATTAAGCTACATAAATTCACCGTATTTAATAAAACCAGCGTTTAAATATTATTGAAAGCTTTTCCCCACAGAAACCCTTCACATACAGATATTGAAAACACCGTGTATTTTGTGACCAATTGCCGGAGTCGATCTTAAGAAATAAAATATCAATCATTTACCTTTTTACTTTGAGATAGGCCAAAATATTTTTTACTCATAAATCGTTTTAATTGTTACAGAACGTAAAGAGAAACTTTGTACTTATATTTACTCACCTTGGAAAAAAAATGAAGCAGATTGGATTTATTTTTAGTCGCCGCTTGCAATTCTTCTTCAATTCTCTTAGATACAATAATATCTAGTTCCTTATCTGACTTTGCTTGTAATTTATAATTTCGCCAAACTTCGTTAACTAACTTTTGTACATTTTGCACTTTCGTCCCAGTATGAGATTTTTTAAAACTTTCGAACAGTTTTTGGTATAACTTGGATTTGTCTATATGATATAACATTCTAATAAGATATTTAAATTTAAATAATTAAAACGTTAAACTTTGGCTAATTGCATCAACATAAACACAAATGATAACTTTCAATGCTTACAATACGTTTAGAATCCAAACAAAACAATACTGATAGATGCGCACTTGCAGCCGGCCGGCACGAGAGTGAATTATTAGACAAGTGAATAGCGCACGGTAATTTCCCTAATGCGCGGTAATTCCCCTAATCAGTTCTCAAAGCGAGTGCCTACGCATATGTATTATTTGCGGGAATCCCCGAAAAAACTTAAATAACTAACGATGACGTAATCATCATCTAGACCCCCCCACCCCCCATGTCATCCAAAATAAGCAAAACAGAGACCCCCCACCCCCCCTTGGTGCTTACGTAATACTTGAACGGCCCCTTTGTTAAAAGATTTGTTTATGTTTACTTCATGTCAATTGGGTTTTGGCGGGAACGCGGGAAGAATCGTGTCGCTCCGTTGTATTTTTTTCTAAAACTAGTGTTTTGTCGAGTGTTTATGCATAAAAATGGTGGTGTTTTATTCATAAAGTGCCGAATTACAAGCGCGAGTGTGGGAAAATGATATAATGTGGTGAAACGTGGCTTTTCGTGTTGCTTCCAAAACTCCATCGAAGCTTTATAGTAAAGTCGCCACTACTTTACTAAAGCATGACTGAACTTAACTGACACGAACTGGACTTGATTGACGCCTTTGACGATAGCTATAGCTAAGATACAGCAGAAATAACACTGAAGACAAGGCAGTATGGCTTTATAGCTTTAGCCTGCCCAAAGGGGCAAATTATTAAAAAAAAAACATGTCTATTGTCAAAGTCAATCAAATGTGTCAAAATAGCTATGTATACTTTTTTTTTACATGGCAAGGACATACATATTATTCAACCACAAAGGAGTTTCGGCGGGAACGCGGGAAGAGTCGTGTCGCTCCGTTGTATTTTTTTCCAAAACTAGTGTTTTGTCGAGTGTTTATGCATAAAAATGGTGGTGTTTTATTCATAAAGTGCCGAATTACAAGCGCGAGTGTGGGAAAATGATATAATGTGGTGAAACATGAGTTTTCGTGTTGCTTCCAAAACTCCATCGAAGCTTTGTAGTAAAGTTGCCACTACTTTACTAAAGCATGACTGGAATTAACTGACACGAACTGGACTTGACAAAGACGACTTTGACTAAAACTAGCTACGATGGCACTTATTTAACTTTTGAAACTTGAAAATATATAATTACTTGACACTGGCAAATGCTAAAACGCGACGCCAAAACCAAAGAAAAAAAAAAAGCCAAAATACTCAACAAGTTAGTTTCATCAGTAAAAAAAACTTTACATACCGAATTCCGTCTTATGATATTCGAAAAAAATTATACTTCACTCTTCAGGTACCTATTATAACAGGTGGAGGAGGTCGTCCGTCTACTAGAAACTAGATATTCTGCCCGTCTGCCGCCAAGCAGTAGTATGTAAACATTACTGTGTTCTGTCTTGAAGGGCTGCAGCTAACGAAATTACAGGGCTGATAAGGCTAATCATCGAAAGTAATATAAAATCAAAGTAATGAGCGCCAACGCAGCGATGTTGTTTTATTACTCGAAGTTCTGTGTATCGCTGCAATAATCATGGACACTGGCTTTCAATTTTCAACTTAGTGGTGGTATATACCTCATTGTTGGGGTTTGCACAAACGCCTTTCGGCGTGTGAACCGACCGCGCTAACCACTCAACAATCATCGCTACAAAACTCTTGGATTGGTCAAGTTGAAAATTTGCCGATAAGCACGTTATGGTGTATTCCGGCAGCCTCACTTGAGAGCCAGTTTAACATGAAGTAACTTGTGGTAAAACCTGTCAACCATAAAAAAAAACAACTAGTTAAGTATTGCCGATGCCTTCAAACGGTGAAGGAAAATATTGTGAAGTTCTCAATGATATATGAAGTCTATCAATCTGCACTTGGTCAGGGTGGTGGTCTACAGCTTTACCCTTTTCACAATGAGAAGGGACCCAGCAGTGGTGGTGTTTAGAAAAACAGGGCTGATTCTGAGATTCTCTTGAATCATAGCTAAGAAAATGATCTGGTCATCTTACAAAAGAAAAAAGATCTAAATCGGTTCAGCGACTGGCATGTTAATCTTATAACACTATGTTTGCATCAGGGATTGAAAAATAATTAAATGCAATAAAATTATATTGTTTTTATTTACCCCAAAGACATCAATTACATTACAAAAACTTTTACCTTATATCAGCATAAAGACCAGAATAAAGAAATTTGTTTACTACCACAAGGTACATAACAATAATACAATAATAATAATTGCAAGACATTTAAAACTAACAATCTAATTCGGAAACATCTTACATTCGGTTACAGTCAAACTGCTTTGTCTTGTTTTACATGTGGTGCTTCTCAGTAGAGGCAACATGACATATTATAGTCAACTGCATAGATTTAGGTGTTTATTTACAATAATTGTTACTTAACAATTGATAAATAGATAAAGAGCAGAGCAGAATGTTTTATTATATGGGATTATAAGCTTGAGGTATTTAATAACACCCTTATAAGGGTCATTTTCATTACTATTATGAATAACTTTTACTATAGACACAAGTGAGAAATTGTGACATAAAATTTGCTGTTCTATAGAAAAAGTTTATTGACCCCTGACCAAATTTATATAGTACTTCATTATTTTTTTGCAATTCAAGAGATGTGTCAATAGTAAAAGTTGTTGATTATCAGTGAGTACAATGACCCCCTTTCATCTCACTACACCTAAGTTTATAACCCTATATACATATATTTAAAAATAGGATAGGATTTGATATTTTATGGAGTTGTGACAATGAGATAGTTACTGATTTAACTTGATACCTATTACATTTTCATAATATTAAATTATTATTGACAGTAATTTTGTGTCCTATTTTTAAACATTAATCGGCTACCTTAAATATCCATAAACATTTATGAAAGTTTTGTGATTACAACTTTGTAGGCATATCAGAGAATGTAGGCTATGTTCATGCACTACTGAACACTTCATAAATATTTGCACCAAGCAGTTTCAGCTTCTCGTTGAGAGTAAGCTGCTGGGTTATCAAGTCTGGAATGTTAGTGTTGCCCTTGCAGTTATTCTTAATTACAAGTTCATTAATAACAGGCAAGAGCTTAACAAAATGCATATCAACTTTGTTCACATCTACAAATGTAGACACACTGGCATCAAGAGCTCCAACAGTTATAATATGGTCTTCTACTTCCAAGTGGTTTTTAGAGACAGGTGAGGATTTATTCACAAACAGATTAGCCACTTCATCAATGACAAGTGAAAAGCTACGGCTAACGGAAGATGTTGCTATCGCTGTCACTTCATCACTTTCCAGAATATCCATTGTCTCTTTGACAATGGTGTCAAGCTTAGCTTCATTGATCTCAGTATGGCCAACCAAGTAGTGAACCATCTTTCTGACAGGGTCACCAGCGTTATCTGTGCATAAAATCGTTTGAATAGACCAGAACATCTGCTCTACATCTTGAAGTGTGATTTTTGTTTTGAGAGAAACTCCTTCTACAACCTTCTTTACAGCTTTTTCAATTTGTTTCACTAAGTCTTCAACTCCATTACCTACAAAGTGATGGCAAAGAGATAAGTATTTGGATTGCAACTCACTATCGACAAGAGGGTCTTGTTCATGAACAGAGTCTCTGTATAAGTAGCCCCCAATCACATTGAGCTGGACTCTCAAGGTGACTTGCAGTATGCACAAGGCATATACAAGCACACAGAGACGTGTAAATATCATAATTTTCAATTGCTCCCATAATGATATTTTATCATCAGGATTTTCACGCAGCTTTTGTACAATGTCATCTGTGTTTATGACGTTCAGAATGCTTTCTGACACAATTTTCGAGAGTGATAAAATGGTCTGATTGCAAGTTCTTTCTGTACTTTCAAAGTGCTGCTTTTTCCTTGTCATTTCAAAGAATTTTTTTGCTTCCTTTTCTTGCCATTCTCTGAGCTTTTTTTGTGCATAGCTGGTTAGTAGGTAAACGCCTCCAACTAATGCTCCAGTTATGACAAACTTCCTGCGATGACGATGCAAAAAGTTTCTGATGCTAGAGAACATTTTGTCTGATTATTTAGTGATATTGCTCACTGAAACTCTAGTGGTGCGTCAGAGCGGTATTTAGTAGTGTTCATAAGACGTCTAGTAATGAATGTGGTGGCGTCAATGAATCGTTCAACGCAGTTCATAATGCACACCTCAGTCTTGGAATCGAATCGCGAGGACGGCCGCCCGACGCATGTTTCCCAGCATGTATCTGTCAGTCCGTGAACAAGCACCTGGAAATAATTAGGATCAAGTAATTATACAGCCTTTGCATAAACAATAGGCAATGTTACTGATTTTTATCCACAGTATTTAGTACAAAGGTCAGTCTCTCTGCAAAGGAATGTACCCTATTATTATTAGTAACAAGATATTCAGTGATTGAGTCACGAAAAATGGTTTTTGGAAGGAAACTAAAAGAGCCTTATGCTACTAAATTATTTTCGCAGAAATATTGATTTATCTAACCTGAAAACGTTGTTTCTGAGTTTCAGCAAGAATGAAGTTTTCTAATTGTGGATCAACACTTTCCTTTTCAGTCATAATCTAATTAAATGTATGAACAAAATGTTTTTCTGAATTACTAAAAGAGACAGCCACTAAAATTACGGAAAAGATGGAATTCTTGAGGATTTTAAATAATCAATCATACGCGAAAATGAAAAATATGATCCGACAAGGGATGGGGTCCGAAATAATTCAACATTATCCGCTGTCTACAATGAACTATGCGCACTACGTGATCTTACACAAGACGTTGCCACATTTATCATTACTTCTTGTATATCAATGTTCCTAATTGTGAAATTGTATTGAATTATTTTCAAACAGTTTAATAAAGTATGATGCGGACAAGTGTGAATTCAAGGTTTAAAGATCTTTAGCGTTATTTAGTTATTTTGGATTGAAGTCGCGAAGAGATATTCACTTATGCCGGCGCCACACAATCGTCCAACACTCTAACATAGCTCAAGAAGTAAAAATACCTACTCTACAAAAACTAGTCTGGTCTGTACACTATGACTATACTATGTACTGCGTTACTTGGTAAATAATAATCAGGTTATAATTATATGGTACATAAGAATATGTTTGTTATTGCCATTTACATTGTTAAACACTAGGCTAAACATAATACCTGATAGACTGACAGTCTCAACCAAGCGCAAGCAGAGTTACTATAGTTAGTTTTTTTTTTAATTGCAAAAACGGAAGACTAGCAGTATTGCTTTTTGGGTTTAGCCTGCCCGATGAGGCGAATTGAATTAAAAAAAAACTATTTTGACATTGACTTGATGATTTGACAGTTGGTCTATGTCAACCAAGCACGAAATTCGAAAAAGTGTAGTCACTGTGTTGTTTATCGTAAAGATTTTGTGATATTTTTAAAATTACTTAGAATACGTATTTAAGCCATGCCTCAACATATTTGGAAATTTTTCAATTTAGACGATTTAATGGATTATACTCTAATCGTGCCAAGCGTTGCTGTGGGAAACGTCGGGCAGCTTGCCTGCGATTTGCTCATTTCTTCATTAAAAATGACAAAAAGTGCTACATTACATAGCACAGCGTTCATTCCAGTGGTCGGTTACGATCCATATGATCTTAAATCCAAATCTCTATCAGGCAGCTGCGACCTGTACCAATGTAATGCCAACAAGTTACTTGTGTTACAACTAAGAGCACCTCTCGTATACAAGTACGCCAAAACGTTTCTGACGGAACTTGTCGATCTGTTTAAAAAGAAGTACATAAAAGATGTCATCGTGCTAACTAGCAGTTTCGCTCACGAGAAGAAACACATACTAACCTCTTCCTTCAGATATGTTGCTAATAACGTGTGCCTATACAGTAGTGAAATCGCCAATTTGGAGTGGCTACCACATGAATCGAATGAAAATGGGATCAAGATACCGGGTGGAGGTTTTGGTGTGATGCTTTATGAGCTCTGTGTGGAGAATTCATTACCTTGTTTGATTTTGTACAAGTATTGTTCAGAAGGTGACAACATCCCCGATGCGTATGACATGATTAACTATCTGTCCAAAATACTACCGGTGTTCGGAAAAAATGCCGATCCCATAGCCCAGCTGGTACAACCTGTTTCTTGGAAGTTATTGTTTGGCAGACCCCCACCTCAAGATATGTATTGAATTACATATATTTCTTATCTTTATCTATGTTCAGTGTTTGTTTTCAGAATAATTGTTTTATCATACTGAAATATACTGATTCTGTGTTATATATTTAGTGTCTTAAAAATGTTGAGTAGGTATAAAACAGTGTTTTAAAAAGATAGGGAAGTACTAATTTAGGTGTTTATTGAATGTTTTCTAAGGGCATAAATAGACCTCGAAACAATATCTTTTTTTAAACAAAATGTTATTAACTTAGGAAGTATGGACCAAACTTGTAGCAGGATACTGATGAGGTAATGTTTATTTATGTGTCTCACAAAATTAAATGATTGAGCAATACATTTGTTTTATAATTTTGGCATTTTTATTTGGGAAAAATACTCATCAATATTGTGGAATTGTGGATCCTAAGGATTTTTACTATGAGCCAATTGCATTCCATTAACAAATATCATTGACCTCCGAGAAAATGTATGGGAAGGTAAATTTTATTTGTTGTTATATTTACTCACTAGTAGAAACAACATGAAGAAGTGACAAATAAAAATACAAACTTTCAAATTTTGTAAGATTTGTTGTGTATGTACATGTAGTTACATTATAACTGTATATAGCAGGCTATACTATGTAACTATTTTGATCTCAATTACTCAAATTTTGCTCAGACTGAGGGCCAGATTTTTGTACATCATTCAAGGAAAGGTTGGTAGTTCTACCAATAATTTGTAGATGTCGCTACTAGTTTCTAAATTGTACCAAAAAGGAAGAGCCGCACTTGAGAATTAAGATTTAGGTAACCTCTTAGCATTTAATGGTATCGCCGGGTGCCGGCGTCGGGTACATCGCGTTGTAGGGATGAGAACCCGTACAGTAAATAAATAGATAAATATCATAGAACATTTCACAGAGTGCAATCTAGACCCAAACTAAGCAGAGCTTGTACTATGGGAACCAGGGGCCATCCATAGATTACGTCACACGAATTTCATAATATTTTTTACCCATCCTCGTCCCTTGTCACAGCTGGTCACATTTGTGAGATATGCTAATAACCTAATAGAAGAGTTTTGGCGGGAACGCGGAAAGAGTCGTGTCGCCCCGTTGTATTTTTTTCCAAAACTTGTGTTTTGTCGCGTGTTTATGCATAAAAATGGTGGTGTTTTATTCATAAAGTGTCGAATAACAAGCGCGAGTGTGGGAAAATGATATAATGTGGTGAAAGATGACTTTTCGTGTTGTTTCCAAAACTCCATCGAAGCTTTATAGTAAAGTCACCTCTACTTTACTAAAGCATGACTGGACGTGACTGACATGAACTGTACTTGATCAAGACTGGACTTTAACTATAACTATAGCTACAAGGACACTTATTTAACATTTGAATTTTGAAACTATAAAATACTTGACACTGGCAAATGCTTAAAACGCGACGCCAAAACCAAAGAAAAAAAAACCTAATAGAAAAAAAAGAATGAAGAAAGACTGGTCCATTTCCTTGGTTAATGTAGGTACTTTCCTACGTAGGTACCTGCAAATAGATACCAACAGTAAGTTTTGCAAGTTATAACACGAGTTATAACGAAATGTGGACAACACGCGGCATGGTAACAAAATGTAATTACGCGGGGACCGCCGCCGCCGGAATCGCCCGACGGTAGGTACTATTGAACTGCTGCAATTAACTGACGCGAGTTTGGATATGAATGCAAACAGCTATGAACGTTACGGATGTTAAGGTAACATCAACAAAAAAATTTGGTATTTGTACATATTATTATGGATCAGAAAAATATAATTAATTATATCTAGCTTTAAATAAGCCTAGTAGTAGGTATGCATGTGATTTAATTATTTATTGACTTTATTGTAACTACTTCACTTGGTGGCAGGTACATCTCCTTAGCAGGAGGTCGTCTAAGTAGGTACCACCGCAGTACCAGATATTGTCGCCAAGCAGTTGTGTGTTATCATTAGTGTTCCGGTTTGAACGGTAATGCAGTTAGCGAAATTACAGGGTTGTTGAAACTAACCATAAAAAATCTCAAAGCGCCAAATCAGCGATGCCCGAGGAAAGATTTGATTGTTTGTTTGTTTGTTTGTATAGGCTCTGAAACTATCCCTGTATTCCCACGGGAACGAGAACTACGCGGATGAAACCGCGAGGCGTCCGTGTTTTATAAATGAAACATAAAAAACAAAAAGGAAGAAATAAATTTTATGTCACAAACCGGCCTCGACTCAGCATAATGCCGACTGCAGACAACCGGCGCTGGTCTTCCGTGGAGGCCGGCAGGTGTGAATCAACGTCACGCACGAGTGAATCAATATAACGATTAAAATTACTATTCTAAAATAGCGATATTCAATGGCAATGGGTAAAGTGCCAATTCAGCAATGCCAATGATTTACCTAATAGCGCGTGAAAAATGATTTACCTAGTAGCGATGATAGCTCAGTGGTTAGCGCGGTAGGTTCGCATGCCGAAGGGCGTGGGTTCAAACCCCAACAATGAGCTTGAGCTGCCGGTGAAGGAAAACATCGTGAGGAAACCATAGCATGGTGGTAGGGTACTTTCTAGTACTCGGCTGGCTAGCTACCACCCTCAAGTTGAAAATCTGCCGCCAAGCATCTAACGGTGTGTTCCGGCAGCCTCACTTGAGAGCCAGTTCCATTCCAGGCTAGGTGTGCTTTACCATCTTCGACCACACCTTTACTTAACATCAGGTGAGCTGTGGTCAAACAACTAGCCTGTCAACCATTAAAAAAAAAAAAAAAAATAATAATACTGGAAAAAGTATCCGAAGTAGCATTGATTGGATCAAATTATCAAATTTGGAGCTAGAGTTGAAGCGTATGAAAAGTACTAACTTACCTCTAGTACTAAGCAATTGTACAATGTACAGGCTCCCGTCCTTGCAGAGCGATAATGGCGTTACCATATTATTGGATGCTAAAAAGGTTCGTTTCGTCTTGTCTTTGCGCTTTTTAATGAAAAGTTTCTGATTCGAAAAACGCATAACTAGAGAGAAAGCGTGAAGAAACAAACATTATTTTAATCTTATTTGACTATCTTGACAGCCCTGTTGGCTCATTGGTAGCATGTCTGCTTCAAGAGCTGTGGGGCGTGGGTTCGATTCCCACCCAGGACAAGCATTTTGTGATTTAAAACCAAATGTTTGTTCTGTGTCTGGGTTTGGGTGTATACTGTATGTATTATAAGTATGTATTTACAAAAAAAATAAATATTTAAGTATTCTATCAGTTATCTGACTCCCATAGTACAAGCTTTGCTTAGTTTGGGGTCAGATGGCGCTGTGTGTAATGTCCTATGATATTTATTTATTATTTATTTATTTCGAGAAATATCGGTATATCGGTCATAATAGATAATTAAAATCCTATGACGAAAAATCAAGGAATAAAATGCTCGAGAAATTGTTAGCTTGGTATATGCTCAGTAACCATGTAGGTATACGTTAATTTAAAAAATAGAAAGCTATAATTTTTAATCTAATTTCATTAATTGTCCGTCTGTCCGTTTCGCAGCTGCCATTCGGTCATATTTCCTACAACGATCCATATTTCGTCGACAAACCGCAATGAAATTTTACTTTACGACCGTCCCAGCTTTCACAATTACTATGCGATGCTAGTATTTCACGCTTTAGGCGGTAAAAGTCACTGAAAATAATTGGGGAAAATATATGGGGTAAACTATAACCTGTATAAATATATAATGCTTACCTAATCTCATTTAAGGGTTCGCAAAGCCCATCTATCTACCTAAATGATTTTTATATACACGAAACCCAAATTGTACCTTCTATCTAATAGCTTGTCTGCCGGTTTTCTACTTTATTGTCGATTTATCGGACAACTAGGACATCTAAGCGACACCGCTCCATGGTCGATGTATAAAAAAAACGAACTAAAAGGTTCGAATCTACCTTCATTGTACGAACCGCTGAAGAATAGAACTTGCTGCTCGAATGGGTGTTCCGTGATATACCAATACAATCTGGGTGCCTTCAAATCGCTGAATCGTTTGCTTCGGTGCTCCACCGTAGACCGCATAGGCGAGTTAGTAGTCAAATGCAAGCCTATACATTACAAAAAAAAAACAGTGTCTACCTACTTGTTAAATTAAGCGTACCTAACTTTTAATACTTAGTTACATTTTAGCATCAGAAAGGTACGCAAGAAAGTTTTGCGAAGTACCTAATTAATTATATTAAATACGAATCTACTTACTATTAAAATCTAACTATAAACGTTAATTTAAGCAAAAAAATAAATTAAATTAATGTTACCTGTTAATGTACATTTCTGTAGACCTAGATTTGAAATGCTCTAAACCTATATCGCACAACAAATATACAAATATTTTTGGGCATTACTGCATACTATGCTCCGATTAAAAATATCAATTCAAGTTCAATCCAAAAGCGTCTCTCTCCCTTGGGATAAAAAAATAAAAATGTGTATTATGTCAACTGCTTAAAAAAAGCTTGGACCCCGCAGTGCGAGTGAAGTGTTAAAAATTGCGTGTTATCGTTGGAGCAATAACTACTTTATAGCGCTATAAAGACAACGTAGCGTTATCTGTCACGCTCTACCGTGCTTTACGCAGGTTTTATACGCGATCGAAAAATACGCTCGTTTTTTAAAAGGGTCGTTGAATAAGAGCCAATTTACGACTTGTAGTGAAAAGTGTTTTCTCCAATTTTCGTATGGCAGTCTAGTTGAAACACCGTCTGACAATCATTCTGAAGATCCTGGGTTCAAATCCTTTGGTACGCATTGCTGTTTTAGTAAGTTATGAGCGTATTAACGCGTTGAAGAAACCTGTGTGTCTGAGAGATCCTAATGTCCTCGAGTCTGCTAACCTGCACTTGACCAACATGGTCTGCCCCTGCTCAAAGATGCCCAGTAATTAATTATATACTGTAAGTAGTAGGTACTTCTAATGAATATTATAAAACTAGTCTGTTCGGAGCTCGCTTTACAGGTGTAGAGTTTGACCCAACATCGGCCAAGGCCAAGACCCTTTGTTGCTGATAACTTTAATTAAGTAAGGAATTTCTGCGCTTAATTTTATATGCTTTAAGATATTTATACAAATATTATAGGTAACTATTACAAGCGTCGGAACTTAGGAATATACAAGGATTTCTTTCAATTTCAGACTTGTTTTCTACTATTCAAGGCCTATTACACTTTACATATTTCGGGGGCTTTAACCTAAATGTAGAAAGTTTCAATAAACATCATGAACGAGTTCCGATTCGCGAACAAGTCCCACACACTGACTCCCTGCGGAAACGCGATCATAACGCGTTTTGTTCAGGCTCCTGCAAAATGCAGTGAAATAAGGGTTTTTATGTTTTCGTTTGATGCGTATTGTATAAAGCCTACCTATAAGTGATTCTATTCAGCGGCTTTATGCCGGCATTTCCGCAGTTTCTCGCATTTAACGATTTCCTCTAAAATAATCGAGTAAAAGCTTTATGGAAGCGCGTGTAAAGCGTGAGTTATATGAATTAATTTCGTGACGATGAAGTTTAGCTATGTAGAGTATGTAGAGGCTAAAAGAGGTTTTGTAAAAGCGAACTTCCTTATGCATTCGAACAGCTATTTCGGCACAGGGCGATTAGTATTCATCATGCTTCCCTCAATCCCGAATTCTCGGTTCGATTAGATTGCTATCTCGCTTGGCAAAACTTAATATGTAGTTTGATATGGTTTCATATCAGATTTAGGAACGGCAAGTTTCATGTATGGAATGTAAGTGGGAAATCAAGAGGTAACTACATTACATGATGTTAGACATCGTCAGGAGCAATGTAAACCTTTTATACATTACTAGAAAAGTAGTGCAATTATATCTCTTGAGTGAGTAATCCCTTAGATATCTATTTTTTTAGATAAATATAAATGTTGATAATTTTGTAATCAAAAGTATTTATTTGTTTTACTCCGTTTCGTTTCACAAAATGTTACAGCGTCCCAAAACAAGTGCACACAGCTTTCACTTATTCCAACAGCAAATTTTATTATTAATAATTTACAAACAGAGCAATCGGTCTGTGATGATAGGTACCAAGTATACCCAATTATACATGACCTACATAATTATGCATAAGAGGAGTGTGTTATAAGTAAGACTTTTAAACAAGCTCATTTCTTTTCTGGGTATGAGTCTGAACTGCAGTATTAGTACCTACTTATCGTAGTTATGAAACGTTAATATGTATAATGTTATATTATAATATATGATAATGATTTTATTTTTAGATATTAAGCAATATTTAAATTGTCGTCAAGTTGGTTAATTTTTAATTTAAATCCTCACCACCGTTGTAACCGAAACGACTGTTAAGCGGAAATAATCTCAATATATAACTTGAACTTAAAACGAAATAAAAATCAAGTTGCTACGTTATTCAGTAAAAGATGAACAAACAAACCAACTAGGTATTACCTATTATTAATTTTCGTGTTAGATAACTTTTGTGAAAACAAATTGTGTTGTATCAATTTAATTCCAAATGAGATATATTTTGCGAATATAAATTGTGTTGGAACATTTCAAAAGGGTTTATTGCTGGAAAAAGGGTTGCCAGTTTACTGTATGGAGTTGCGGTGACCTCATATACGGGGCAAAGTCTTCATTTTTAAAACAAAGGGTTAAAAACGCGCTTATCTCGCTCCGGCGAGCGGCTGGCGATATCTCGTGGAATCAATTATTATTATAAGCCGTCTGTTTTGCATTCGATTTGCCGCTCCGTTCCGGGGTCGGTCCCGACTCCTGGCCCGTGCTGGATCTCATGTCTCCAAGGTATCAGGTTACCTTGTTTTGCCCCTGTTTGTTTAGACTTGTAATGTTTTGAGCTGTATTAATTGGTGTTTTATTCTAACGTAAGTAATTTTATTTTCTTATTATTGATATTTTATTTCATTATTTGCATGACTTTACTATGCACCTACTACTGTAAAGTTTGTTACTTTTGACAATGACAGTCCTGTTGGCTCATTGGTAGCATGTCTGCTTCAAGAGCTGTGGGGCGTGGGTTCGATTCCCACCCAGGGCAAGCATTTTGTGATATAAAACAAATGTTTGTGCTGTGTCTGGGTGTACTGTATGTATTATAAGTATGTATTTACAAAAAAAAAAGTATTTAAGTATTCTATCAGTTATCTGGCTCGCATAGTACAAGCTTTGCTTAGTTTGGGGTCAGATGGTGCTGTGTGTAATGTCCTACGATATTTATTTATTTATTTGATAAATAGGTTTACGTTTGACCGCCATCTCACTTATATTACGCACAGATGCTGTCTACGATAGAGTACCTACGGTTGCTTAAAAGATGCCGGTTCACTCACGACTTCAAGACACCCAGACTGTATCTACCAGGGAACACCCGTTCAGGCGGCATACCTATTCTACCTTTTAGCCATTTGTACAATATAAGTGGAATCAGATCGTCACACATTATGTACAGTCCGGTGACGCTGTAGAGGCCATCTGCGGCCAACAGCAATAGCAGCGATGCCCCGGATTTTATTTGCTAACTCAAAGTTCTGTATCGCTGCAATGGTCATGGACATGCGTTATCTCTTACTATCGGGAGACGGCATCGTTCGTCTCATTACTTTAACATAAAAAAAAAAATCATTCACAAAAAAAAAAAACACATATTATGTGCATTGCTGTGCTGTGGTATCTTAGTATCAAAAACTCGACGAGGTTATTGCAAACTATTTATTTATTTAGATCACCAACACTATACACATCACAACAATTATGGCGGTCATCAACACAAAAAAAACAAAACTAGATGTTATAGGTGACGACATCAGGTGCAATAAGTTAACAATTATTTACAAAAATTAAGAAATGTCAGCTAAATAGATAGTCAATGGATAAATATGCCAATTATGCCATACCCACTGTTTCGTAGAGATCATTAACCTTGAACAAGATTTATGTAACACAAATGTTATGTACGATATTTATTTATTTACTTACCGATACCCAACCGTATCTACTTGCTACTAATCGCAAAAATGCCATAACTACTCAGCTGATAGATCGGTTGTAGGTATCGAGGTTATATTGGGGGAACGCTGTGTGCGAATTTAGCGATCAATCGAGTGATAAATCCGTGCAATTTATCGTGAAATTGCACGATATGGCTAATATTTACACCACAACCATTTTGCACTCGTGCGACGTACAAACAGCCCTAAATAATTATGTTTATGTTTATTACCGTAGATAGGTACCGTAGCCGTGTATATAACCTTTCTATAAGATAAATAAATATCATAGGACACTGCACACAGCGCCATCTGACTCCAAACTAAGCAAAGCTTGTGCTATAGAAGTCAGATAACTGATAGAATCTCAAAAACCTCAAGTTGAAAATCTGCCGCAAAGCATCTAACGGTGTGTTCCGGCAGCCTCACTTGAGAGCCAGTACCATTCCAGACTAGGTGTGCTTTACCATTTTCGATCACACCTTCACTTAACATCAGGTGAGCTGTGGTCAAACATCTAGCCTGTCAACCATAAAAAAAAAGAATAAATAAATACTTTTTGTAAAGATACGTATCAGTAGTAAAACTAAATAGAAAAACATTTAAAATACAACTAAAATTATTTAAACACACGTCTATTACGCACCGAGACTGGTTACAAACAGATACAGCGCCACTCGATTCGTTTTCAAAATGTTATACATGAATCTGTTTATCCCCTTTTTTAGAGTTCCGTACCCAAAGGGTAAAACGGGACCCTATTACTAAGACTCCGCTGTCCGTCGTCTGTCTGTCTGTCTATCCGTCCGTTCGTTCTTCACCAGGCTGTATCACATAAACCGTGATAGTTAGACCGTTGACATTTTCACAGATGATGTATTTCTGTTGTCGCTATAACAACAATTACTAAAAATCATTAAAATAAATATTTAAGGTCCTATACAAAAAAAATGAGATATTTTTTTATAGATTTTTTTTTACGGAACCCTTCGTGCGCGAGTCCGACACACACTTGGTCGGTTTAAAAAAAATATATTTTTACTGTTGATAGGGTAGATGTTTGACCACATCTCACATGATGTTAAGTAGCGATGTGGTCGAAACGAAAGGTTGTAAGCACACCTAGCCTGGAATAGAATTGGCTCTCAAGTGAGGCTGCCGAAACACACCATTAGGTGCTTGGCGGCAGATTTTCAACTTGATGGTGGTAGCTAGCCAGGCCAGTTCTAAAAGTACCCTACCACCACGTTACGATTTCCATACGATGTTTCCGTTCACTGGCAACTCAAGCACATTGTTCGAGTTTGACCCACGCCTTTCGGGATGTCATCCGACCGCGCTAATCATCGGTACAAAAGAAGAAGAAAGTTAGTACAGTTTTGTAGTAATGATAGCGCAGCAGCTAGCAAGTTCGGTTCGCATACCACAAGCAGGGGGTTCAAACTGGAAAGAAAAGATCGTAAATAAAACAAAGCTTGTAAGTAGCACAATATAATTTATTTATAATCTTAGTTGTAACGGTGAAACGAGAAATTGGGTACCACTGCCTAACATATACAAGGCCACAAAACAACTAACAAAATAATACACTCCAACGAAGAACAGTCAAAAAGTATAACAATAACCGGTTTCAGTAAAAGTTATCATAATGTTTTCCTTTATTACAGCTTTTATTACTTATTTTTTACGACGAACGCTGAGCAACTCGACCGCGTCGGTTTTTTCATTTAAATTGGGGACAATTTTCCTAGAAAAAAAAATATTAGGCAGAGAATAAAGGAACATACTCTTTGTGCAGGTAAATAAAACGCCTTCAAATGATCCTCCCCCTCGAATAGATAGCTTGGATGAGCACATTCACATTCATGTATTTTGAGAAAATGTTTATTTCATTTCTGAAAAGAAAATGACATAAGAGGCTAATACCTCCCCCGTTCTAGCCTTCTCCACACTGAGCTCGTTTGAGGACGTGGGTGCGACGACCGCGAATCTTGCCGCTACCGCATGCCGATCGTGTGTGGGACAGGCTTCACTGCTTGTTGCCGCGTGATCTACCATAAGCAGGAATATACTGTTCAACATCTTTCCAGACAAAGTCTTCTGATAATTCAATAACTTTCCACAGATGTCGTTTTAACCCTCGAACCCACGCTCTTGGAGCAGACATACTACCAATGAACCAACAGGGCTGTCAAAAATAAAAAAAAAATTGTTCGCCGTAAAAATTAGCTCTTTCAAAATTATAATGTAATACAAACAAAAGTTGTTCCCATTTTATTATTCTAACATGAAGTTTTTTGTTTGTACGACGCGACAGTCAACATTCCATTTTACGAGTGTACAGCCATTTGGTCAGTTTATAGAGCAAGATGGTTCGGTCAGCCAAATCTGCAGAGCAGGGCGACGCCCCGCTTTCAGGTCAAACGTGGTTGACGTGCATCTTCAATAGCTCATTCAATAGGCATGATGACAGATTTTGAAAAACTATTCAATAATGTTTTTTTTTCTTTTGGTTTGGCGTCGCATTTTGAGCATTATCCAGTGTCAAGTGTTTTATATTTTCAAGGCTCAAAAGTTGGACTTCTTGGTCAAGCCCAGTTCATGTCAGTCAAGTCCAGCCATGCTTTAGTAAAGTAGTATTTAGCAGTTAAAATTTTAAAGTAGTATAAAGTAGTTAGTAGCGACTTTACTATAAAACGATGGAGTTTTGGAAGCAACACAAAAAGTCATGTTTCACCACATTATATCATTTTCCCACACTCGTGCTTGTGATTCGGCACTTTATGAATAAAATACCACCATTTTTATGCATAAACACTCGACCAAACACTAGTTTTGGAAAAAATACAACGGGGTGACACGACTCTTACCGCGTTCCCGCCAAAACTCCTCCAATAATGTTTGGCGTGTGAATTAACATCGCTAAAAAAAACTAGCCAACGTTAAAATCTTGGCTTGCCCTTTGTTTTTTTGTCACATATTTTTTTTTTGTTTCATTGTGCTTAAGTGGTAGACAAACGATAATCCAATTCTATATTTAAAAAAAATGTTCCATACATATTATCCTTTTTTTCTTTTACATCAACTACGAGCTATTTAGTTGGGCGACAGCCCTGTTGGTTCATTGGTAGTATGTCTGCTTCAAGAGCTGAAGGGCGTGGGTTCGATTCCCACCCAGGATAAACATTTTGTGGTATAAATAAAATGTTTGTTCTGTGTCTGGGTGTTCTGTATTTATTAAAACCAGGTATGTATTTAGAAAAAAAATTATTTAAGTAGTCTATCAGTTATCTGAGTTCCATAGTATAAGCTCTGCTTAGTTTGGGATCAGATTTCGCTGTGTGAAATGTCCCACGATGTTTATTTTACTTTTATTTGTTTCGTTTTTTTTTAACATGAGTAATTTATTGAAAATTTAGGACAATGTAATAGATCTTAAACTATCAGAAAGTCATAGGTTGTTTAACCCCAAAATCCTATTATCGAATATTCTAGTCATGTCGATTTTTCCAAGCTGGCCAACTTAACGAGTCAGTAGGTAATAAAATAACGCTTTTTTCAATGTAAAAACGAACGAACATGAGACGAACGAGACGCTCTCCTGATGGTAATACCATTCATTACCATTGCAGCGATACACAGAACGTTGACTAGCAAAACAAAGTCCTGGGCATCGTTGCTTTGACGCTCATTACTTTGTGACTTTGAATAGTTAGTCTCAACATCCCCGTAATTTCGTTTCCTGCAGTACCTACCTTCGAATCGGAACGCAGTAATATTTACACACTACTGCTTGGCGGCAGAATATCTGGTACTGCGGTAATCTAGTGCTACGGACAATGTAATAGAAGCTTAACTGCTAAGGCAGTCATAGGCTATTCAACCCTTTATATCATATTATCGAATGTTCTAATCATGTTGTTTCTCCAGAGCTGGCCAACTTAATGAGCCACTAATAAATTTACTTGCAATCGCGCACCAAAACTAGGTTAATTTTAGCAAGTGAATTGAGTTTAAATGTTTAATACAAAGCTACCCTGTATTACGGATGTCTCGGAGCCACAGTGTAGCAAGACAAAAGACCAACTGGGTTTATCAGCAGGTTTATGATGATAGAACAGCAAAGGGGTAGTTAGATACGTAAGTTAGGAAAGCCAAAGCATGTTTATGTTTTTTTTTTTAGTTTGATAGGCTAGCTGTTTGACCACAGCTCACCTGATGTTAAGTGACGCTGTAGTCGAAGATGGTAAAGCACACCTAGCCTGGAATGCAACTGGCACTCAAGTGCTGCTGGAACACACCGTTAGATGCTTGGCAGATTTTCAATTTGAGGGTGGTAGCTAGCCAGCCGAGTTCCTTCACCGCGTCTCAAGCTCATTGTTAGGGTTCGAGCCCACGCCCTTCGAAATGCGAACCGACCGCGCTAACCACTGAGCTGTCATCGCTACATGTAATCGCTACATGTAATCGGATTTGATCCGAAATCCTTCAGATTGGCAGTGAGACAGTCTCACGACCTGATAGGGTAGGACTCCCGTTCTGCATATTCTACGTGCGGGGTGATTGCGTTAGTTGGCAGACGGAGGGTCGCAGCCTCCTCTGATTAAACCGTTTGCGCTGATTACGACTCGCACGAATTAAACTCTGTTTCACCAGCTACATCTGCATTTGTATTCGTACTCTAATTAAAGCGTAAATTTCATTTTAGAACCTATAACCGGCCGAGGTGATCTCATCAACATAATTCAGAAAGTTGTGTAATCGTGGATTGGTAGCCAATTAAAATAAGGATTTAAGCTCAGAATAGGAGATAATACAAGTTGTAAAAATTAAAAAAGGTTAGAAATAATGTCGCATATATAAACACACATATTTTTTTTTTATGGTTGACAGTCTAGACTCTAGGTATATGACCACAACTTACCTGATGTTGGTAAACACACCTAGCCTGGAATGAAACTGGTTCTCAAGTGAGGCTGCCGGAACACAACGTTAGATGCTTGGCGATAGATTTTCAACTTGAGGGTGGTAGCTAGCCAGCCAAGTACTAGAAAGTACTACCACCATGCTACGGTTTCCTCACGATGTTTTCCTTTACCGGCAGCTCAAGCTCATTGTTAGGGGTTGAATCCACACCCTTCGGTGTGCGAACCGATCGCGCCAACTACTGAGCTATCATCGCTACAAATAATTCAAATAATGTTCATGATTCAGTATGAAAAAAATATAAAATAAAACATCAAATGTCACGTGCCTTGTATGACTTTTGAAGTAAAACTTTACACGGGTTTTTGGCAAGTAAACTCACGTGAGTTGAGACTCAAGGGACTGCTAAATCATATTTACTTTGTATACACGCATGCTGTCAAAGTTGATGTTTCGTCTAAAAAGATATTTTGTCTAAGTACGTAATAAAATATGTCTATATAATTTCAGAAAATGAAGTTTCCGCTATAAAGACAGAGCTAATAACGTTAATTTAGCTCAGTTATAACAAATAACGACGGGTAAATGACCTCGATATCGCTTTGAGTGGAAAATAAATAGCTGCCAGATGTAATTGGTACTCGAATTGCTTGATAACTTCTTGGTGAGAAAGAACATTCTAATTTTTGCGTCTTTTGAATATTGAGATGTGTTATATATACTTAAAATTACGCTACAATTTATGAAATTAAGGTTTTAAAAATGTTTTATGTCGAAGAATTAACTTACATGGGCTTGTAGCGATGATAGTTCAGCGGTTAGTCCGGTCGGTTCACACGCCAAAGAACTGGAGTTCAAATCTGAACAATGAGCTTGAGCTGCCGGTGAAGGAAAACATAAAGAAAATAGTATGGTGGTAGAGTCTTTTCATCCTCAAGCACCGATCCAACAACTTTACTAGAGAGTTATTTCCATTCTAGGCTTGTTACACTTACCGTGTTCGACCACACCGTCATTTGACGGCCCTGTTGGCTCATTGGTAGTATATCTGCCTCAGGGCAAACATTTTGTGATATAAACAAATGTTTGTTCTGTATTTATTATAAGTAAGTATTTACAAAAAAAAGTATTTAAGTATTCTATTGGTTATCTGACTACCATAGTACAAGCTTTGCTTAGTTTGGGTTCAGATGGCGCTGTGTGTAATGTCGTACGATATTTATTTTATTATTTCTTATTATCTTGTTTTTGTACTATAAGAAATAAGAAATAAATAAACTTTTTACTTTTAAAACGATAAAGAGTTTCTATCTATCTACTTCAACAGTTATTTACCTATCTTACAAATAACAAATAATTTCCCATGAAAACGTGTAAAGAAAATTTATAAGCGTGTTGTTGACTTCGAATAAAAACACCGATACTCGATAGAACAAAGCGAAGGGACGCGACAAAGGAACTCATAAACTTTGACACGTAATCATCGTCGCGGAGCTTTCCATCGTTTTGTACCGAGACTGCTTGCTACGGAGCTTGTTCGATGTTACCGACACGACTTTAAAGGCTCTTTTACCCTTTCTTCAACCATAGCAACTTTAAGCTTATTTTGTCATAAGTCATCAGTCTGTGGCGCTAGTTATGATCTAGGGTTTTATTACCGTTATAACATTTTTACGTGATCAAACAATGCTTGCTTTTGTTTGATATGGATTGTTCACACTCTGCCTGATGTTAAGCAGTAGTGTAGTCTAAGATGGAACACGCTTACCTAGAAGAAACCTATTTACTCTAGATTTGAACAGACTCAAATTGTACCTAACAGGGAACACAGACTCCTGCAGAGAGTTCCACAACCTCGCTGTGCGAATGAAAAATGTGGAATCAAAACGCTTTGTGCGTACACGGGGAACATCCACCATATACCTACCGATGACGTTTTGGTCGCGTTTGTGTGGCGGTGCGGTAGAAGAAACGAACAGGGGGAACCAAATTGTGCAGTTCAAGTGGCACAGTCTCCGAAATGTATCCGGTTGATAATTGACAACTTAGCAAATCTACGACGATACTCAAGGCCTTGAAGGCTTGAGACTCCAGTTTGCTTTACCTTTGAGAATATCGCTGTACGAATTTTTTGCGTAACAACATTTTTATATCATTTGGTGTAAAAGGCGCAGTGCGACGGCCGAAGCGCCCCGGTTGGGTCCTGAGTGGCACCAGTAATTATGCGTCGGTCCGTCAAAATTCAGTCCAAACTTTTAATTGAACCGTTGAAACTGTTTTTAACCTTCACTCAGATAAATCTCAAACGGGATCAACATTTTTATGAACAAAATGAGATTGTGATGTCGTTCGACCTCACAGTCTAATCGATTTGGTTTTGTCATATGTTTTCAAACGATTTTTCTTTTAAAAGCCTCCGGGGCTTCCGAGTTTGTTTTCCTGAACTTCTGCGAATTAATTTGTTTACGAAGTAAAATCTCTTCAGGTTGAGCAAATCGAAAAAAATCCGCATTTTTTTCCTTTGTTATTACCATTTTTGGTTCAACGAAAACCATAGGAACTTTTATCGACCAAAGACTCTGTGGTATAAACAAATGTTGTTATTTAATGGTTGACAAGCTAGGTGCTTGACCACAGCTCACCTGATGTTAAGTGACGTTGTGGTCAAAGATGTTAAAGCATACCTAGCTAGGAGTGGAATGTTTGTTCCGTGTTGGGATGTTCTGTATGTATTTAAAAAAAAGTATTTAAAACTTTGCTTAATTTGGAGTCAGATGGCGCTGTGTGTAATGTTTAACGATTTTATTGTTCTACATTATTATTTATATTATGGTGAAACATGACCATTCGTATTGCTTCCAACACTCCATCGACGCAAATAGTAATGTTAATAAGAAATACTCGAGACTGGCAAATTCCCAAAGTGCTTAGCAAAGAAGAAGGAGAAATTTAAAGTAAAGCTACAGTCAAGTCAAGCCCATGTCTTAGTGAAGTAGCGATAACTTTACTGCAAGTTTGTTCCCATCAAAAATCTCCAAGTTTAAAATTTAAAGCCAGATATTTAAATGGAGAATTAACCCTTCCTCTTTTTACTAATGTTTCGGTGACAGCAAATAAAACTGAGTTATTTTTGAACATTACATCCAATACCTGGATACCACTCAAAGAGTTCCTACATGAGAAAATACTTTACAACCTGGCGTGAAGCACGCGAGCAACAATGTCACGTCTCCGGTCTCCGTTTATGAAAGAGCGTCGTGAGCAATTTCAAGTGCTCACAAAAATATTACCTACGAACTACGGCTGTCATATTTTGAAACTTCAACCAATTTTCTAGAATGTTCCTTTATCACATTATCTAGCGTAGCTAAACGTTTTGGAGTTCCTCCAGGAAGTGGGATAAATTGAATGTTTTATTGGCCATCAAGCGATCTTTTCAGCAAAAATAATTCTATTACTAAGTATAGTTACGTAAACTCTCGGAGAGTATTAAGTAGATAGTACTCAAATCGGCTCTCTGATCGGACTCAATACTTCGTTTTGAATGATCATTTTTTGATTCAGAAATATAGTAGTAGATAAAGATGTTGCATATAAATGAACCAAGACTTCTTAGTCATACGATTTATTTGTGTTTGCGTAGTTCCAATTTCTCAAGCGAAATTGCTGGACCAGAGATTCTTGACAGATTTTTTACGTAAAGTTATAATTATTATTAAGTATATAGATATATAGATAGATAAAACTCTTTATTGTGCACACCATAAACAGACAAAAAATTGTTATTGGTTAAGGGTATATTTTCAACTTAAGGGTGATAATTAGCCAACAGAGTACTAGAAAGTACCCTACCACCATGTTATGGTTTCCTCACAATGTTTTCCTTCACCGGTAGCTCAAGCTCATTGTTGGGGTTTGAACGCACGCCTTTCGACATGCAAACTGACCGCGCTAACCACTGAGCTATCATCGCTACATGGTACCTTGGTATTGTCACCGCAGATACATAAGTATGCATGGTGGTAGGGTACTTTCTAGTACTCGGCTGGCTAGCTACCACCCTCAAGTTGAAAATCTGCCGCCAAGCATCTAACGGTGTGTTCCGGCAGCCTCATTTGAGAGCCAGTTCCATTCCAGGCTAGGTGTGCTTTACCATCTTCGACCACACCTTCACTTAACATCAGGTGAGCTGTGGTCAAACACCTGGCCTGTCAACCATTAAAAAAAAAAAAAAAAAAATAATAAGTGCAACAAATTTTAGTCCAATCCGACATCGGGAAGTGGGTTAAATTTAACTTGCAAGATTTGACCGGTACATACATACAGTCATACATATATATGTATATATATTGCAAGTTAAATAAAAACTTGTAAAATAATGGTGCTTTATTTAGAAAATGCCGTATAATGATTTACTATGAATTAATTTTTAATTTTTTAGTTCATTAAAAAGTAAAAAATTAAGTAAAAAGCTTGTTTTTGCAAAATATTGTTTTCCTTTTATTTTATTTATACTTAAAAGCCCGAAATACACAAAAGTTTTGGTAAATAATATAATGCGGCGAAGCGACCTTTCCGAGTTCTCGCAAAAAATACCTTAGGTACGTGAATCTTGCATTATTTATTTAGGTATTTATTTATTTATTGGCCGTCGTTGATTAATCAGCCAAGTCCATTTTATCCAAGCTTCATAAACGAAACCGGAAAGCGTATGTTCGTAACAAATCATTTATCTGCCACTTGATCGGACGTCGCAAATGAATGTCGTTATCTTGGCGAAAGATAATACGTTAGGGACAGATAGAGGAAAACGGTCGCACGCGTTTCCCCTATTTGTTTATCTACTTTCTTATCCTGTATAGTTATATTAGTTCACCAAAATCGATGTGTTTTTCTGTTATACTTTTATATACAGGCTATTTTTTAAGAAGTCTTCTGAAATACTGTCTCCCTTATTTTATTTTTTTATCAATTTGCCCCATCGGGTAGGCTAAAGCTGTAAAGCCATACTGCCTTGTCTTAAATGCAGAAAGTTCTGCTGTCTCTTAGCTATAGTTATGATCAAAGTCCAGTCCGTGTCAGTCAAGTCCAGTCATGCTTTAGTAAAGTAGTGGCGACTTTGCTATAAAGCTTCGATGGAGTTTTGGAAGCAACACGAAAAGTCATCGTTTCACCACATTACATCATTTTCCCACACTAACGCTTGTAATTCGGCACTTTATGAATAAAACACTATCATTTTTATGCATAAACATTCGACAAAACACTAGTTTTGGAAAAAAATACAACGGAGCGACACGACTCTTCCCGCGTTCCCGCCAAAACTCTATTGTCTCACCTGTCCTGTTTGCTTTTTTCCTGTTTTTTTTTTATGGTTGACCGGGTACGTGTTTGATCACAGCTCACCTGATGAAAAAAAGCCTGCCTGTGAAGGCGGGGTAAAATACAAAATAAAAATATTTTATTAATAACACCAATGTTACAAGTCACTTCCATTTTTTTAAATAGGTATGTAATTAAATGAGTTTTAAAACACTGATTACATGTCAACACAAAAATATCAAAATACAATGTAAAAAAAAATTGATGATATAAATTATATTGAAGATGGTATTGCACATCTAGCCTGAAATTTCTGCTTCAAGAGCTTAGCAAGAGTATACTTATGGCATGGGGTACGATGCTCACCCAGAGCAAACATTTGTGTGACGGACATAGATGTTTGTTTTGCGGTTGGGTGTTCTGTATGTATTAGAAGTATGTATTTACAAAAAAAAGAGTAAATTAAGTAATATATCAGCTACTTCGTTCCCATAGTACAAGCTTTGCTTAGTTTGTGTGTAGATGGCACTGTTTGAAATATTCCAAAAATATTTATTTTTAATCATAGATACTTTTTGAAAAAGGATACATCTTATATCAATAAGTCCGTGAGCCCTTTTACTTTTTATTAACAGAAGAGATCGCCGTAAGAGATATGACTGCTTTTGCTATCAACTGTAATGTTATTTTTTAATTGGTATGATCATTGAAGGTTACTGACATAAACGTATCTAAGTTCACTCAGTTACAACACAAGGGATATCCAAGCCGGATGTTCAAACGGTTCCTGGAACTAATGATCGTGATTAGCCGATATTTGTGCAGATAGGTAATGCATCAGAGATGGTAGCGAGCGGGGAAATTGCCAATTAATGTGTCCTCTGGCAGAATCCCTCGCAAGCCAGGAATGTACCGAGAGCGGAATTAAAAGCCAAAAAATTTGGTAGAAATATTTATTACTGTTTACATATTACTCGGAATTTACATGGTTTGAAATACACATTTAACTCTTATACGTAAATATATGAAAAACATTTAATAGACTTTTATATACGTATAACTACTAATTTTGGTACTTATAAGAGTATAAGTTCTGAAAATCAGTAAAGCACTCCCTATTTTAAAGGTAAATAAGGCTGAGTTTCGATCCTAGTGGGTTTGTGGCATTGTCTGATTGGCCTCGAGTACGGCTCTGAGCACGGCACTCTACTAGTTGGGTAAATAGCTTGTCCGGTCTCAGCTCGACTTTGTAGTGTTCAACTTGGACTGCCAGACATGTATTGTGCGGTAATCCTGCTGTGCTCAGGATTCTAACGCTGTGAAATTACCTAGCTCTTCTAATTGAGATAGTTAGCTCGCGATGTTTGTTTACCTATTTGCAACTTTCAAAATAGAATTCAATTTCTTATTTCTACTTTGTTTATGGCATCTATTTTTTGTGTATTTCTCCGTTGAACCCTATTCCAGTGTCAATATGATTAAAGTTTTTTTTTCCTTTGGTTTTGGCGTCGCATTTTGAGAATTTGCCAGTATCAAGTGTTTTATATTTTTAAGTGTCAAAAGTTAAATAAGTTGCCTTGTAGCTATAGTTTTTTTTTTATGTAAAAGTAATAAGACGATCGAGGCGCTCTCCTGATGTTAAGAGACAACGCCTGTCCATGACCATTGCAGCGATACACAGTACTTTGAGTATTAAAAACAACGACCAGGGCATCGCTGCTTTAGCTCTCATTACTTTGAGACTAGATGGTTAGTCTCAACAGCCCAGTAATTTCGCTAGCTGCAGTACCCTTCCAACCGGAACACAGTAATGTTTGCACACTACTGCTTGGCGGCAGAATTTCTGGTACTGCTAAGGAAATCTACCACCAAGTTATAGTCAAAGTCCAGTCTTGGTCAAATACAGTCCGTGTCATTCAAGTCCAGTCATGCTTTAGTGGTGACTTTACTATACACTTCGATATGGAGTTTTGAAAGTAACACGAAAAGTCATGTTTCACCATATTATTATCATGATGAAAGATTATAAATCTTAGTCACAGTAATATTAAATAAATGCAAAAATCTTTTCCAATTTACTTTACCCTTTTTTACTTTTTATTATTCGTATTTATATCGCATTGTAACTGATGTGTAAGTGAAAGGAGGTTCTCCTATTCATACGTATCAACGTTTACATTCATTGCCCGTGTTGCCCTCCCAGCCCGACCAAATTGAGATAATTCTACCAACGTTGCTTAAAATAATCTTTCCAACAATGAATTCATGGTCGTTCTTGGCTGGTCGAGGAATATTTTTACTGTATCATTGTGTCCTCAACTTATAGAAATCTCCGGGCGCCTTCGTCAGAGATAAGATTTATTCCGTTCTTTCCTATTCTCTGAATACATTATTCTTATTTGTAAATAATTATTTCTTCGCCGCTTCATCCCTGGAGATAAGGGTCGTGACTGGTTTATTTCTTCGACGAAGATCACGCATACCTATCGCCCTTGTTAGAAGGAAGGTAAAAAACTATTTAGTACAAGCTGCGTGCCGCGGTTTCACCCACGTTTTCCGGGATAAAAAGCAATCTAGACATTTAGAACTAAACAAACAATTTCAAAATCTAACCCCACACCAACAGAGAGGTAGGTTACTATCAAATATTGAATCGTCGGTCCTCGTCATTTTTATGGCATCAGATGTTGTTTTTTGTTGAATTATAGTGTGGTATAATAAATAATTAGTGTAGAAAATAAGTTTAAACATTTTATCTGTGCCATTTTTAGGCACTTTTATGTAGTTTAATTTGACAACAAGAACAAAAAATGGAGTAAGAAAAGTATTATAACAGTTATTTGGTTCCCATAAGTTAGCTTTGTTTTGTTTGGCACCTGATAGCGATGTGTAATAATTAAGTTTCAAGGTGTAACGTAAGACCTAAAAAAGTGACAAATACTTATAAAAAAAGTGATAAAATGTATTACCTACTGCTATTATTTTATCTGACCACAATTAGTCAAGAGTACAGTAGATGAACAAAAACAAACCCATTTCCTTCAATTTAGGGGGAGCGGTGAAAGCTGGCCGCGAGGGTTTAATTAAAATCGACACACCGCATGCAGGGACTCTCCGTCCATTTGTATTGTTGCTTAAAATAGATCCATTTTCAGGTACTGGCAGTGCAGCCCAAACAAAAAATGAATAAATAAATAACAAAATTAACTTACGTTAAAATAGGTAACCCTGACTAAAATTACAATTGAGTGGTGCTTAGTGTATTAGATTGTTGTTTGGAATAATAAGCTAATTGCTAAGCCGGTCTTAGAGTAATTTGATTAAAGTAATTGATTTATTCATGGAATTGCTACCACATTGCACACAGTGAAGTGAAATTATGGGTAGCATTCAGTTCGACACGTTCTATAAAAGTTTTTTTAAGCAAAAAAAAATACCTAGCCGTGTTTTGGCTAAGGGCAAAAGTCGTTTTTTTTATTGTAAATGTATACTTTGTTACAGGTTTGTATAAATAATACGATTATATATAGTAGGTACTAACGGCCCTTCGCGGCTACGCACGGGTGGACAATGGAAATGTATTTTTTAATTAAATTCTATTAATAAATATAGCCTATGTTACTCAGGGATAATGAAACATTCTAATGGCGAAAGAATTTTTGAAATCAGTCCAGTAGTTTTTGAGTTTATTCGTTACATACAAAAATCCTAAAATACAAACCTTTCCTCTTTATAATATTAGTGTAGAAGTGTAGATAAATCAAGAAATTCAAAGTTTTATAATTAAGTCGCTAAAATAAAAAGCACTTGTACGAATTCAGGGCGGGTCACTAGTAGTTGACAAAGGTACTTGCAAAAAAAACTTACTACGTAGATGTATAGGCGACGACCGACTTAATACAAACTGTTTGTGAGATTAACAAAACATCAATCCACGCAGGTACAGGTAATTCAGTGACTGGCAACATTCTATTGTTTGCTCGCTTGTTTCGTCGTTAACAACAATGTGGTAATTAGTAACGGTGCTATATGTATTATAATGTGAGCATTATGTAAGCACATACGACAGAGATGATATGTTACAGAGGGAACATGTATGTATCTACATTCCTCCGAGCGCTAGAGGCAACTACAAGCGTGCACACAGCTGTAAATATTGCATAACCCCTCTATAGAATATCACCTCTGTGGTTCATACGTTGTGGCGTAGAGCGTTGTAAGTAGTTTCTTTGTTCCTAGGTTTTATCCCGTTGTACAGGAATTGTATCTTTGATCAAGAATAAAAATTATCTGTGTTCTAGATTATTCATGTTTTTAGGGTTCCGTACCCAAAGGGTAAAACGGGACCCTAATACTAAGACTTCGCTGTCTGTCCGTCTGTCACCAGGCTGTCTCATGAACCGTGATAGTTAGACAGTTGAAATTTTCACAGATGATCTATTTCTGTTGCCGCTATAATAACAAATACTAAAAAACGGAATAAAAAAAATAATTTAAAGGGGTTCCCATACAACATACGTGATTTTTTATTCGTTTTTACACGGTATTGTTAACCTCATCAGGTAGACGCTTAAAATATTCACACAATATTTAGTTATAGTCATTGGTCGTAATTTTACCAGGCTTTTTAATTTTACTTGGTGATAGATCTTCTTGGCAGGCGGTCGTCTAAGAAGGTATCACCGCAATACCAGATATCCTACCTCCAAGCAGTAATAAGTAAACATTACTGTATTCCGGTTCCAAGGATACTGCAACTAGCGAAATTACAGGGTTGTTGAGATTAACCATTGAAAGTCTCATTATAGAGAGCTAAAGATAGATAGATAGATAGATATAACTCTTTATTGTGCACATCATTATACAGTAAATAGTACAGAGAACAAAAAACCTTATTATCTAGTGACACAAGTGGCGGCCTTATCGCAAAGCATCGATGCCCTGAGCTTTGTTTTGCTGCTCAAAGATCTGTGTATTGCTGCAATGGTCATTCGTCTTTAATTACTTTTGTATAAAAAAGGCCGTATATTTTACCGTAGATATTTGTTTATTTAGAATAAAAACTATCTTCTTACGAAACCATTGGGCTAATATTACTACGTACGTAGTATTAATATCTCAATGTACGAAACCAAGTTTAATCAAATTCAAGCAGCGGTAACGGAGAGGCAAACACATTCAGAAAGTTGAACTAATGGGATCAAATCGTCTATTAAAATACGCATTATAGGCGTCAGGGCATAGGATCAAGTTTTGGTGACATCTGTCATGAATAAATGAAAATTTCTTTTCTAGAATGTACGTTTATGTGAAAAGTATGTGAAATTACGTAGTCATTTGGGGCAAAAAATGTTGTGAAGAGGCGAAAGAATTTACCAAAAAAGTACATTTTTTTCATAGCTAATTACACGAATTTTATTATTTTTTATTGTTTGCCTGGTACTTCGTATCTAATGCAGTAGTACTTAGCCTTCAGGCTCGCATCTATATGAACATTATTGGAAGTGTCACGAACATTTAAAAAGAATCAGCTAAATAAATAATTATAAAGAAATAAATAAATATCGTCGCACTATACACACAGCGCCATCTGACCCCAAACTAAGCTGTGTGATGGAAGTCAGATAGCTCATAGAATACATAAATACTTTTTTTTTTGTAAATACATACTTTTAATACATACAGAACAGCCAGACACAGAACAAGCATTTGTTTATTCACAAAATGTTTGCCCTAAGTGGGAATCATGCCCCAACAGGGTTGTCAATCCCAAATCCCACTAGAGACCCACTCATTATACACACAACTTTTCATACATATATTATGTAAAGATATCCACATCAGTATGAATATTAAATGTTTTGTCGTATACATAATAATAAATTAATTTTTTATCATTATTTAATCCATTAATATATGACTAGGACTATAAATCGTCGCTGCCTCAATATGAGCAAAACTTTTGGCGCTGATTTTATAGCGAGTCGGGAGATGCGCAGAAATTCTCCGCCATGGCGCTTACGGCAGTCATCTACGAGCCGTAGCAGTAGTGGTGCTACGCCGTAGCCGCGCTACGAATTTCGCGATCGTGTATACACGTGAGAGTTTGTTGTCTCGGTTTTATATTTTATTAAATAAACATGAATTTAAAAACGTTGTGTTATGTACCTAGCTTTATGTCTCAGGCGGTCCTTTCTCTTTTCTGTTTTTATAATTCGCAACTTCGAGTGTTTATGTTGGAATAATTAAAAGTACATTAACGTCAATTTTTGCATGCAATGATTAATCATTTGTGAAAAATTGTTTTGAAAAATACTCAGGACTGGCAAGCAAATAAATTACCGTATGTTGCCGAAATAAGCAATGCTATAAGCTTAAAATATTAATATACTTTAATTTTGGACACAGCACAGGAAATAAACATTAACCGTGTATTTCGTTTGCAAATTTTAAGAGTTAGCTTTCATTACATATTACACATTGTTGCTTCATTTCTTGAGTATCGAAATAATCGCACACGGAGCGCAAAGAATACCTAAAATCGACTAAAATAAATTAATCAAATAGGTAAATCACGCTCTTAGTGAAAATTGCTGCTAAAATGCCGATGTTAATTTTTTAAATTTTTTATTTCGCTAAAACTGTTCGCACTTTATAAAAGAAACTAAACATTACAAAATTTGTCATAATCATAGACTTTTTTCTTACGTATCGAATGTTCGTGGAAACAGTCTCTGTAGCATACAATATGTATTTTGTCCGACACCGGATCGTGGGAGGGAATCGCGGGCGGCTTCCTGTATTTCTCTGGGAATTGTATTCCCTTCCGTCGTTATTCAGAAAAATGTGTACATATTTCTTAACATACTCGTGTTTGTTCGGAAAGCAGCTTTGAGAGTTGAACTGTGAAGAATGAACAATGGCCACATGTTCTAATCTGTTTATCAACTCAAAGCTTGGTTCAGTTTATTTAGATATACTGGGTTACGCGGAACTGCCGAAACTGCTGAAAGGAGTTCATTGTATATATCATCAACACATTTTACTATGAGCCCCACTATAAAGTTGAGAAAAAATCAGCAGTTCTAGACATTTTGTCGCGGGTAGCAGGCGGAGGGCGCGGATTCTAGTTTTGTGTTATTTTTTAATAGAACAAATGTACTTTCCGCGATTCTTGACTCGGTTTCAATTATAATGAGTACAATACTTAGTACCATCATTCCGCATAATCTTTTTGTAGCGATGATAGCTCAGTGGTTAGCGCGGTAGGTTCGCATGCCGAAGGGCGTGGGTTCAAACCCCAACAATGAGCTTGAGCTGTCGGTGAAGGAAAACATCGTGAGGAAACCATAGCATGGTGGTAGGGTACTTTCTAGTATTCGACTGGCTAGCTACCACCCTCAAGTTGAAAATCTGCCGCCAAGCATCTAACGGTGTGTTCCGGCAGCCTCACTTGAGAGCCAGTTCCATTCCAGGCTAGGTGTGCTTAACCATCTTCGACCACACCTTCACTAAACATCAGGTGAGCTGTGGTCAAACACCTAGCCTGTCAAACATAAAAAAAAAAAAAAAAACATACAAACATTGAAAATTTTTCAGCCAATTCAAATTAAAGTGTAAACATTTTTGGCTTAATTTTTAGTATAAATTTCATTAAAAACTTTAGAACAAGATTGTTAGGTACGTTTTAAGGTGTAAAATTTTAGTTTTTAACGTCAACATTGTTATAGTTAGAAAAATATTTCTGCGCAGACTGTGTTGAGCTCCAGTGTTATTAATGTATCTTCTATAGGCCTGCGACATGGTATAGCCAAAGAATTAAGCTTTTGTTTTCTTTACATTGGACTAGGCAATAGGCATGCGTTTGGCCATCTCACCTGGTGGAAAGCGTTGGTTGGTTGGTATTTTAATATTCGGGCTAAAAACTTTATATTATCATTCTATAGCTCAGTGGTTACCGCGGTCGGTTCACACGCCGAAAGGCGTTGGTTCAAACCCCAACAAAGTGCTTGAGCTGTGAAGGAAAAATATCGTAAGGAAACCATAGATAGCATGGTGGTAGGCTATTTTTAATTACTCGGCTGGCTAGCCAACACCCTCGAGATAAAAATCTGGCAGCCTAACTTGATAGCCACGTCCATTTCAGGCTAGCTGTACTTAACTACGTGCGACCACACCGTCACTTAACATCAGATGAGCTGTGGTCAAACACCTAGCTAGTCAATCATAAAAAAAAGATTAGCTTCAATAACTAATCCGCATTATTCTGGATGTACCTAATAAAAACAAGTAACATATTATTTTATTTTATTATTATTCTTTTATGAGCTGTTTTTACCGTAACTGAAATTAGACAAAAAAAAACTATCATAACTTTTACATTAAAAACGAACTTTTACGTGTGAAGCTGTATTGATTGGAGCAGGGCGTCAGTGTATGAACAGTTGAGGAGTTCTTAGTTATTAATAAAAATGTATTCTCAAACTTGGATCATGAGCATCGTTGCTCTACTGGTTCTGGACGTTTCCACGGGAGCATTGGAACGAGGTAAGTGATCAATGCTTGCTACCACACCAAAAAAAAAAAAAAAATGTTTTCAATATAAAATTATAGTTTTAAAATCATTTCTCGTATCTATTTGACAGCCCTGTTGTTTCATTAGTAGTATGTCTGCTCAAAGATCTGAAGGGCGTGTGTTCGAGTCCCACCCAGGATTAACATTTTGTGGTACAAACAAATGTTTGTTCTGTGTCTGGGTGTTCTGTATTTATTATAAGTATGTATTTACGTAAAAAAAGCATTTAAGTAATCCATCATTTGAGGTCAGATGACGCTGTGTGTGATATCCTACGATATTCATTAATTTTAAAATACATGAGCAATACTAATAAATTATTCTCATTCTATTTAAAACGCATATAGAATTCACATACAGACATTTTAGTTGGTCAATGTTGGATTTAAAAACATTATAGGGACGGCTGTGTTGTTTGTTAAAAAAATACGATTGTGGCTCCAAAATACAACTCTACAGTAATGTGGTCTCGTAACTCAAACCGAACAAAATACAGAGCGAGGTCCGTGGTCAAATGGAGCGACCCACATCAAAGGAGCACGTTAACACAAATTTATTAAACTTTCGTTTGTGATTTGGAAAATAAAATAAACGGAAAAAGCTTTCACTGGTTACCTCTCCAATACTTTTATGACCGGACGTAGTTTCAAAGTTGATAAATGGATTAACGGAAGACTTTTGAAATTAAAATTTTTGAACTAGCTCCAGTCGTGGAGCTCACAACATTGTTCGAGTTTTATAAACTGAATTCAAATTTTGCTGTAATTAAAACATCGAAAGAAAAAGGTTCTCAAGTATTACTAAAGTTTTCTTATAGATCTATGATTTAAAGTTTAATAGACAAAGTTTCATTAATAATACTTACTCTACGTTTGTTACAGAATTCAAAATCTAATCAGTGTTTGAAGATAACTAAAATTTTTCGCTGTAAAAGTAGTTACATGATATAACAGTTGAAATACTGTAACCGAGATAAAATCAAGGCAAAAGCGTACAGGGGTGTTCTATGCCAAAAAGGTCATTCAACAACGTTTGCTATTGGCACATCTTTGAAATCGAGTCAACTTGGGTAGCAAAATTTGTCATAATTATAGAATTCTAAAATTTAACTCTAAAATTTTGACATATTCATATTATTTTCTTTTTCCGTTTGACATTTTTTATATTGTATCCCATTTGACATTTTAATAAACAATTAACCATGACATATATAATATTGTACTTATTAATCTGATTGACATTTTTCTATAATTCTAATTTAATATGCAAATGTATTTAGTCATTGTTAGTAGTAGGTAGTTTTAGTTTTTTTGCATGCCGTAAGGTAAAATATGGAGGTCCATTTTATTTTTTCTTACCATCTATTTATTTGTATATGTGCCCATATTTGTGCAATAAATAAATTATGAATTGAAATCGCAAAAGTCGCAAAAACAAAACACAACCAGAAATGGCTACACGTATTCATACACAGCAAATATAATATACATTACGTATACTATTACTAACCTTCAATATTAATTTAAATTAATCAAACTTAATTCCGTAGTTCTTTACGTTTTTGTCACAAATGATTTCTGTTTTTGTTTAGTTATAAAGTTCTAGCACTATAGCTGTCACAACTTTATGTAACTAACTAACAAACCGTTGCCATTGGCGTTAATAACTATGTATGTATAAACATAATACTCGTAACTCGTAACTTAGAAGTCGCGGAGCACATAACTGCGGTCATCGACTTTATTAGAAGCCTGTGTCAAGCGCTAGTATTTATATCCTTGCTGTTTAAATATGTAAAAGAAGCGGGAACGGGGAAATGTCACTGCTTTGTATTACTTTCCGAAACTTATGTTTTTTTCAGGTGTTTTTTGTTTTAAAACGGTGCCGGTTTACTCATAGACTGCCAATTTGTACGTAAGAGTTTGTAAATGTAGTGAAACGTATATTTTTGTGCTGTTTCCAAATCTTCCTAGAAGCTTCTAGTAAAGTTATCATTACTTTCTAGGACAAGGACTGACCTTGACCATGACTTACCTACTTATCTGACTAATGCTTATTTTATTTTATCTTAAGACACTTTCAAATATAAACTATTGGATACCAGCAGAATTCACAAAGTGTTACGCCAAAACTAAAAAAAAAAAGTAAAAAGTAAGTACTATATGTATAGGTATATAGAGAGTGGGTGTGAAAAAGAACGTGATATAAGAGAAATGGAACGCGTATACTAGAAAGGGACGGATAGAAAGCACCATTTTACGTTCCGCTCTGTTTTTACCAATTAATCATTATTATAGTAGATTAGATTAAATAATTCAATTATACAACGATTCTCTTTCAGCTTATTAGTTACTTAGTACACCTCAAGCTTACAACTCTGTATTTTTGGGGTGGCCGTGAGGAGGCGACTAAATGTAAATCGAATCAATGTAATCGTTAGATGTAAATAGAAATAAGGATTGTGCGTATGCCTCGAGCATTCATGTTCACCATCGAAGGCTCCTTCTCGCGGCGGCGTTGTGTGTCGGGTCGCTCTCTTCCCTCAGATATGGTTTAGGAGGGTGATGGCTGAACCATGCGTCGTACTCGTGATCGAGTGCTGCTTGCGGGTCGCTGGTCTGCTTCTACACAAACTAGTACTGTAACCCTAGATTAAGATTAATTTAACTAACTTCCCGCTCACAGTACTTTAAAAAAATGAAATTCAAAGGTTACGGACCCTGGTGTCGGTAGAGTGCAATTTTATTAAAATATAAAAAAATCTCTGTATATTAAGAATAATAATATTACATAACTTTGTATAAAGTTCTCTATTCAATTTATTCCATATATTTCGTTATAAAATTAACCTCTCGTAACACTACCATAAGATATAAATAACTATCAATACACAATATGCAATTTAAAATTGATACAATTTTGAAACAAAAAACTACTGTTCAATATTAGTTTAAATAGCTCCAGAAACTTTAAAGGTAACAATAAAGTATAATACTTATTGTGTATACTTGTCACGAGCCGAAGTTGGCGCCACAACCCTCCTCGATCACCGCTTAGTTGCCGACTTGTACCCGAGACTCGACTCGACTTCTGAGAGTTATGAAACAACCGCCTGAAACAATTAAACATTGTGTTTACTCGTAATTGACACGCTTTGTAATTACGATTGGCGAAAACGAGGTTGTTTGGGAGTCAATTACAGGATAAAACACAAAATTAGGATGTATAATTGTTTGTTTTAAAGTTTTTAATTGTTTGGTCACACGTCGAGACTTGCACATAAACCTTCTAGAAAAAATATCTAATAGCACAATTCGTTACGGATTTTAGAATGAGTGATTCTTCTTGTTCAGAGGGTTTTCAAATAAAAAATCATTAATTTAATTTTTTCATTCGCTTCGGTCTAATTTTATAACGTAACAATAAAATTAATGTAATTTCGCTTGTTTCTTGTATAATATTTACCTTTTAACTCAGTAACAGGTAAATGGATAGGTATAGTATTTTGGCATGTAAATACAAGGTTATCAGTTTGGGGTGTGCGAAAAGTCAAAAGGGGTAATTCCTATTAGATACTCTTCAATGGACATAAATCAGAATCCATGAAAAAGTGAGCTATTTAATATAATTTTATAGTAATGGATAATAGTCCAGTCATTACGTACATTCAAAAAAGAAAATGAATTTGCGCTTCTAATTTTTTAATATGTTGTAGGGGATACCTAGAAAAGCTTAACTTGAGATTGTCGACCAAGCTTTCCTAGGAGCTTTCGCCGCCATGTTGAAAAAAGGGGTAAAATTTGTTTCTCGGCAATAACTCGGCTATCCGATGAGATTTCGAAAATTTTTGTAGGACACTTTTTGTAGCTTTCTTTGTGCTCTACAATAACGCCCGAATCATTTTTAGCGTATCATGCATCGTTATCGAGATATCGATCGATAAAGTCAAAAATTTAGGACACAATTTTTGTTTTTTCCTTTTTTTTTCTTTGGGTCTTAATAAATATGAAAAATTGTTGAATTCAAACTTGTAGAGCATATTCAGACCTACAATTTCCTTCTTGGATTTTTTTATGTTGGACAAAAATTACGATCTCCAGCGCGCCGCAAAGTCGGTGAATCCACGCTCAGCGTCGAGCGAGCTGCTCGCTCGGTTGTGTCTGGATGTCGAATCGAATGGGAAATTGTTCAGGAAATTGATGGGATAAAAAATAAGTACATAGAGCAACAAATTAAGGATCACACAATAGTAATTTATTAAACAAATAATTTGTATGTGCAGTAAAAAATATTATTTTTTTACAATACAAAATAAACAAAACAAAATAAACGGAAAGAAAAATATTTTTTTCTGCACTCGAGACACGAACGATGGACTTTTTTCATGTCTTTTTTCGCTTGGATGGTCCAGGCTGAAGATCTTCGTCCTCCGTATCCTCTTCGAGTTGTTGTGTCTGTTGAAACGTTGGAAATGATGCTGATTCGATGAGAGCATCGTCATCATCATCGTTACAGACATCGTCGTCGTCGTCAAGCAAAATGTCGACTCTGGCGACGTTACTGCATGTTTGCCCACTGCAGTGCATGCAAATAACGGAGCAACTGATTCCCGCTTTTCTGCACCCACAGGCGGCCTCACAATTTCCTTTACACTTACAGGAAATGAGCTTTAATAGTTCAGGCGGAGCAGGTTCGGCGGTGCTGGTGATTGGTTCGAGCCCTCGATTGGTCTGTCGCCAACCCCATCCTTGTGGATCCTTGAAAAATCTACGAAAAATGCTACGAAAAGAAGAACACGTTTCAACACGTAGGCCCTAATAAAAGGGTCCCTTTATACCTGACCCCTCCAACTCCAACGGACGCTCTATGCGGGCACTCCGTTATAACGAGTTTACAGCCAACTAGATATCGAAATTTTTGCCCAGAATATCGGAACCCTCGATTTACACTACGCACAGCAAAAACTCAACACGATACGATATACTAACTTGAGCGCGCTCGACGCTGAGCGTGGATTCACCGACTTTGCGGCGCGCTGGAGATCGTAATTTTTGTCCAACATAAAAAAATCCAAGAAGGAAATTGTAGGTCTGAATATGCTCTACAAGTTTGAATTCAACAATTTTTCATATTTATTAAGACCCAAAGAAAAAAAAAGGAAAAAACAAAAATTGTGTCCTAAATTTTTGACTTTATCGATCGATATCTCGATAACGATGCATGATACGCTAAAAATGATTCGGGCGTTATTGTAGAGCACAAAGAAAGCTACAAAAAGTGTCCTACAAAAATTTTCGAAATCTCATCGGATAGCCGAGTTATTGCCGAAAAACAAATTTTAAGCGTTTTCCAAGATGGCGGCGAAAGCTCCTAGGAAAGCTTGGTCGACAATCTCAAGTTAAGCTTTTCTAGGTATCCCCTACAACATATTAAAAAATTAGAAGCGCAAATTCATTTTCTTTTATTTGCCTTTTTTTCGGACGAAATGACTGGACTATAAACTCGTTTAATCTTTTGCCAAATGTATGGAACCGCTGATTGTTCTGCGCTATTTAAGAGTTGGGCCTTTGTAAAAGTTGTTCATTATGATAAGTACAATTACCCCCTTTCCGTTTATGATATCCTTAGCTTATAACCGTGTAAATTAAAGTTGAGGGTGACATAGGTTTAACCCGGAAATACAATCATAATAGTTCTTGTGGGATCGTAACCGCGGGCCACGGCTAGAAATTTCCATTTTTCAGTTACTTTGTAAGGGATAGTACTTTGTAACTTCGACTAGTAATTTATAGCTAAGTAGGCCAAAAGTATTTATAAAGTACATACTCGTAAGTTCGTAGCACGAAGTAGACTTCTTAGCTTAGCTTTTAGTACAATGTATTTGTTGCATCGTAACATATTTTGTAGCTCATTGTAGTTTATAGTATAGCTTATCACGCTACTTGACTTTGTAGTAGGTATAAATTACTATTTAGACTCTGGTGGGAGCGCGGAAAAATCATGTTGCTTTATTGTGTTATTTTTTAATAAAACGTCTGTGTTTTCGTCTCGCTGGTGGTACGATTTTCACAAAAATACATTTTTTCCATTTATGGACAAATGGAGCATAATTTTACAGTGAAATCACAGCTACTGGGATTTATTTTGGTCTTTATTTGCGGTAAATTACAATTGCTTAATTAAAACAATAGATTATTAGCATAATTTACTGCTTTATTCAAAAATCATAAATTCATAAATAATTCATAAAATTAATTTTCTGCTAATAATCTACTGTTTTATTCAAACAATTGTGATTTACCGCAAATAAAGACCAAAATAAATGTCAGTAGCTGTGATTTCACTGTGAAATTATGCTCCATTTGTCCATAAATGGCAAAAATTTCTTTGTATAGAAATCGAACCACCTTAAAGTATTTTGACAGCGAGAACGTTATTTATCGACGTGTCTTTGCACTTAGATACTTGTCTAGCGATGATAGCTCAGTTGTTAGCGCGGTCGGCTCGCACGCCGAAAGGTGTGGGTTCAAATCCCAACAATGATCTTGAGCTGCCGGTGAAGGAAAACATCGCAAGGAAACCACAGCATGGTGGTAGGGTACTTTCTAGTACTCGGCTGGCTAGCTACCACCCTCAAGTAGAAAATCTGCCGCTAAGCACCTAACGGTGTGTTCCGGAAGCCTTCCCTTTGGCATGCGAACCGAACGCGCTAACCACTGAGCTATTTATAAAAAAATTATTCTACGCTATACAAAGTTTTTATCCTACGCTGATTGTGATTGTGTTGTTTGCAGATATCGTCGGTCGTCGATGTCACCAGTGCTCTGCCGGGAACAGCACGGCATGTGAGCGGCGCGGCTGGGTGACGGCCAGGTGCCCCGACACACGTCCCTACTGCGCTACCACAGCAGCCGCTCCTGGTCAGCTTTACTACCACTCCACCATAGTTGTCACTTTATTTTTTTTTTGTTTTTTGGCAGGAAACTATTGAGCATTCTGCATGTGTCAAGTATAACTGTCGTATGAACATTATAAAATCTAGTTGACAGCCCTGTTGGTTCATTGGTAGTATGTCTGCTCCAAGAGCGTTCACCGTTGGGAAGCTGCACTCTCCCCAGGTGACATAGGCTACTTTTTATCCCTGTATTCCCATGGGAACGGGAACTACGCGGGTGTAAGCACGACGCGTCCGCTAATATATTTATAAACTAACAAATTGAACCTGGCGTCAATTTCCCATTCAAGGTATAATAAATTCACGACGCCTCAATTTAACCCGTAAACGCAATCAAAGAGATTAATATTCCCGCTCAATATGAATAGTGATTAGACAGTTAATAACACGACCGTATTAATAATCCCTGGCGTTTTATATGCCGCACTCATTACATACATTCATTAACCAGAGCTCTGGGACGCTTATAAATAACAGTAATGAGAGAAGTAATTTTTCCTGGAGGATAAATCGAGTTATTAATATCGTGTTTTCTCTCTCGTCTCTAATGTCTAATGACCGGCGCGAATGCAGACTGCAAAGTTAGTCCACTGACTAAAAGTCGACAACGTACTTCAGTGATTTTTTTAAAAGAATAGAATATAACTTTATTATACACCAAAACAAAACAAAACAACATACAAATATGTAACATAAAAAGGAGATAATTAACATAACAAAACAATATAACACATACTTGGTGTATAAGAGTGGTCGTGTCAGCTAGAGCGATTTCTTCCAGACAACCTTTGTATGGAAAGAAAAACAGAAATAGATATTAGGATGGTGTATAAAAAAAGGATACCATAAACGTATATCCATATAAATATATACATATAAAAAAATACTAAACAAAATAAATATAAATTAACATGCTGATAAATAATGTTAATTAATGGTAATAATGTTAACTTTGAGTAACAAAACGATTGCTAGTTTGACGTCCATTACTTTGTGACGACATCCGATTGTTATGGCAGACATCAACAGTAAGGTCGTTTCTACCTAGACGACCTTCTAAGGAGATATAACACCTAGTAAGATTCGATGATATAACAAAATTCTAAATAATACCAGAGAGAATTGTTTTTTGGATTTTGTCGTCGCACTCAGTACATTCTGCCAGTCAAGTATTTTGTATTGTCAATTGTCTCATGATAAAATCAAGCAAAATAGTTAAATCTTAGTTAAAGTTACACAAAGTACTTAAGTCAATATCCTAGTAAATTAACGGACTTTGGGTGAAAATTCGGGAAAAACACGAGAAACCATATATATTTCGCTACATTATATTACTTGGCCACACTCATGCACGTGATTTGCCACGTTATGATTAAAACATAAACATGTGAACAGTTTTTGAAAACAATCTAACGACATCTTTTTCCGGACAAAATTCAGTTGGAAAGTTTACCTTAAACATTAATTACTAAAAGAAGTATTTGTTTTCAGATTTCACGTCGTCGCTGGGGTGCGCGGTGGCCGCCACCGCCGCCTGTTCATTAACGCTCTCGCCAAGACAAACACTAGAGCTGACCTGTATTTGCGTGAGCCAACTCTGCAATGCGCCCTTCTCATCCCAACTACGGGACCAGCTGCTCAATTTTTCATCTCCGAGCGGAAACGACAGCGTGCTCACCGAAGCGTTCTTTAAACTATCCAACTTCGCTAACGTATCTGAGAGTGCACTTTATAAAACGATAACCGTGGATGCGACGGTGACGGTAACGCCTGCGAGAAACTTGTCTGAAGTTGTTACTTTGTCGTCTATATCCGCGAGCGAGGCGCCGCGTCATGTCGAGGCAATGCCACGCGCTGAAGCGTTAAAACAGCAAGCAACAGTTCCTTCTGACGATGACGAAGATGAGAGCGAAGGTAGCGGCGCTTACGAAGATTCAAGATCTCACATCCAAAGTCACTCGGCCTCCGCGCCGGCCGCCCCTAGCTCCTACTTACCGGCTGAGGAAAACAAGGCCGTACATCATATCGCAAACTTTCTTATCCCGCCCTTACTATTCTTTTACACTTTAATCTGAAGATTTAATATTTGCGAAAGAAAATTTAATTATAGAGAACCCTAGGCGCAGAGTCCCAATTTATCTAATATAAGAGATATTGATTACACAGAGAATTTAATTAGCGTCGACCTATTGGGAACAAATAAGTACGTATTATGATAGATGACTTTGATTATATCGGTTGATGAAATTCTTTAGTAATTGCTTTCGTTATGTATATTTTTTTTACTTCAAGAAGCCTTGAGCTTTCTGTAGATGTAATTTCGAGCCTTTTGATTAATATTGAAACAGACTCCTCAAGTGTTCATATTTTTACGGGATTCGTGATACCCTTCAGTAATCTTACGTGCGGCTCGACGTGCCAAATTACGAATAGGAACGGTGTAAATAAGACACTTATTGACTTCGTGAGTTTCACGATAATAAGTCTATCCATATAAATAATATAATAAAATAAATAGAACTTAGTTTTTTTTAGATCGTTAGATTACAAATCAGATTAAGAACTTAGTTAGGGTTTAACATTTGTCTAGAAAATTCAGTTAGATGTCATATATTTAGTAAGTAAAAATCTTAAATTCACTTACCGTTAACAATAAAATTCCGCATAATAATTATAAACAAGATGATATATGTCTATGATATATATTTATTAGGGGGATTCGATAGCCTCTTATTTAAATAAAAATAATTATGATCAGGGGTTATTCATTTCGACCGTTCTTATGAAATGTAGGTATTTTCTAAATGTCTTTTTAAGAACTATGTTTCTCACAAAATTTAAGTATCAATATGATGGAACTTTGAACCCTATAGGCACCATAACATATACCTGCATAACTCTGATAATAATATTGTGATTTAAAATAATTATTGTTATTTACATCACTGGCTGCAACGTCCAACTATTAATTAGTAATATAATTACTTATAACATTATTTCCTATAGATATAGAGTCAATTAACTATATCACGGTCCTTTGATTTTATCGAAAGGAAATGTTGTGATTTAATAAAATATATGAAAGCCATAAACTAGTTGTCTTTTTTTATTTTCCTAGTTATGTCTGATGTGAGCGGATTTTTCAATCTTGAAGGCATGACATAGGGGAAACCACCAAAAAATCCATTTCGTTAATAGATTTTATTACACACATATATCCTATCCGTGTATTATAAAAGATAGGAAGACATAGGATATTTAATTGTTGAGAAATCGCAATAAAACAACTGAATGATTGTAGGTATGGTCGTGGTACGTAGTATGTATATTCTGATGAAGCTACTAAAAATAAGGAATTTAAAAATGACCTTTTATAATAAAGTCACAATCATTTGCATAGTTCCTTTTTGATTACTAAATTTACATGTTCTAGTTAAGATGTTCGAGTATAAATAAAATGGTGTCGACAACACGACATTCGAAATAAGTACAAGCTATGAAAAATAGTACCGTGCAGTGACATGATTTATCCGAGCACTCGCCAAAACTGGTCATGTATTTTTAAATCAAATTCCTGAGACCATTAACCATTTTCTTACCTTTGAAAATAATCCGCGTCACCGCTTTGTTATTCGTTTGTGTCTCAAAGGCGCGGATTTAAAAGTATCGTATTATTTTCCGTCTGTAAGCAGGTTTTGTTCGAGATTTTTCTTTTCAACTCGGAGCTATTACGTACGTCGAACGGTTCAAAGGGAACTAATTTAAATTCCATGATTAGAACGCTCGTTTGGTATCGGATTAGTCATTCGTATTGGGTCTGTCTGGGGTGTTGAAAAAAAGGCCTGTCCATTGAATAAATAAGAAATACACGACATTTGACGCCCTGCTGTGCAAATGAACGACAATAACGCCAGAGAGCTATTTCATTTTCTGAGTGGGCACTCAGCTTCTGTCTATTAATTTTGCGAATAAGCCGGATGAGCGTAATGAAATTCTTTCTTGCGGACAAAAACGCTTGTTTTTGCTTATATTAATAGTCACAGAAGGAAAATATTTCGCGGAATATTACAAAAAGCGTGCCCCGGAAAAGCGTGTGCGAATAATCGGTATCGAGTTTCTCTGAAGTGATTGCGAATTTGTTACGCACTGGGTAAAAACACAGATTAGAATAAAACCGTTTATAAACTATTCTACTGAAAAGCAAAATTAAAAATTTTGAAAACATCCACAACGTTTAAAAACTAATTATCACCTATCTAAGAACATGCACCAATCAAACCTGAACCCATAACTGTAAACTGCATCAAAATCGGACTAGTAGTTTTGGAGAAAAATGGCAACATGGCAACATTTGCACAAACAAACATCCTCTCACCCCAAACGCATATATCTACCGTCTCCGTACCGTCGTCGTAGGTAAAAAATGATACAATTACAATGTTACGCAGAAAATAGGTAAAGACAGGACGTAAGATTATGTTTGCTTGTCATAGTAATATGATAACTTCACGCACATATATTATGTAGTTGTATGTACAGATTCCGCATGCAAACGAAATTTTAGGTCCAAGGAGATTTCATGTAGAAGTAGGTACACATGTAACTATATTTGTACTATTTCGAAAAATGCAGGTACCAACCACTAACGCAATTACACACAGGAAGTATTATTTATTTGCAATTACACTCAATAAAAATAAGAAAAATATAATATAAACTAAAATTATATTATTTTCAGATCCGTGATTTCTAATACACACGATAAAGAGTTTTTCTCTATTAGCAAATTTTATTTTGATCGATTGTGATAGATAAACTCAAAATTATTGTGTGCATTAAAATAACGGAACTTTTTTTTATGTACGTTTACGTAATGACACGAACTAGACGCTCACCTGATGGTAAGAGATAACGCCTGTCCATGACCATTACAGCGATACACAGAACTTTGATAACGACAGAGAAAAAAGATAAAAAAATAAATAAATATATATACATAAAATTACAAAAAGTAGCCTATGTTAATCCTTATGAAATAAAGTAGCTCCTTGTTATATTATACTAAGATCAGATAAGCCGTTTAGGCGTGAAAAGGTAACAAACAGACAGGGTGACTGAGTTACTAACCTTTTTATAATAATTTTTTTATATACCTATGTTTATAGAAACGATATTTTGGCCATGGTTTTGATTACAAATGAGTACTATGCTTAGAAATAATAATCATTGTATTTGTAATCGTTTTCACATTAAATTTTCCTTGTTATTCTGTTGCGGTTTGTTTAAGAAGATTTGTTTTTACCTGTGATATAAAATATTGTACGTAGTATATCTTATATCTTACATAGTAGGTAACTCGTTTACGTACTAGACGTAAGACGTTTATGTACACGACGTAATCCAAACCCTTCGTTCATCTCAACTGCAAAATAAACAAATTTTCAGCACGCCATAAAAAATAAGAATTTTGTAACATATGACAGTAAGAGATTGATGAAGTATTTTTTTTTAATCATAAAAACAAAACAAATCGCAAATTAATAGAAAAGTTAGTTAAGCTTAGAGTTTTGGCGGCATCGAATCTTACTTTTTTCTTTTTATTTCTCCGAATATTGTTTTTTTAATTTGTAATATTTTTCATAACTAGTGTTTATGGGCAAGAATGATGGTGCTTTATTTATAAAGCGCCGAATTGCATGCGTGAATGTGGAAAAGTCTTATAATAATGTGGTATAACTTTACTTTTGGTGTTGCTTCCAAAACTTCATGGAAGCTTCAAGTGAAGTCGTCACTACTTTAGTCCGACCAAAACCTTATCTTGACCAAGACTTTGTGTAACTTTGACTGGAACTTAGGCTTACACAACATAAAGACAAAAGAAGAAGAATTCGCTTTCTTTTCATTTTAAATCTCTTCTCTAGGTACAAAGAATTTGTTAGTTTTTTTTTAAATGGTTGACAGGCTAGGTGTTTGACCATAGCTCACTTGATGTTAAGTGAAGGTGTGGTCGAAGATGGTAAAGCACACCTAGTCTGGAATGGAACTGGCTCTCAAGTGAGGCTGCCGGAACACGCCGTTAGATGCTTGGCGGCAGATTTACAACTTGAGGGTGGTAGCTAGCCAGCCGAGTACTAGGAAGTACCCTACCACCATGCTATGGTTTCCTCACGATGTTTTCCTTCACCGGCAGCTCGAGCTCATTGTTGGCGTTTGAACCTACGCCTTTCGGCATGCGAACCTACCGTGCTAACCACTGAGCTATCATCGCTACGTCAGTGTTTTATTTTAATAGTTGTTTATTGTTGTAATTTAGCAAACGAGTATTTTAAAAGTTTTTATTTGAATTTATTTGTAAATACATACGTACACTTCGACGAAACATGACGAATCTCCGACACAAATAGAACTATAGCCTTTGGAAAACAAAAAAACCTTACTTTAATAAGGATTATCTACAAATACATAATATAGGTACTTTGATGTGGACAATTGGAGTTTACTATTCTGAGTATACAATAATGAGTTTACATCTAGATCTACAGTCTTTTGTTGATATCTAATTCAGCCATTAATAAGAGATGATTATCGCGCTTTGCTCAGGGTTTCGGAGAACATTAGTATAATGAGAACAATGGAGACAATTCGTGGATTACTGCGTCAACAGCGGCTGAAAGTAAATGTACCGTTATCCGTGGTTCAGAATACTCTTATTGTGGGAAATATAATAAGATACAGCTAATCCAAATGCAAATCCAGCGTTACTAGGTTATAAGCTTCCTTTGCTGAGCTGATTGCGTTACTAACTCTAACCATTGACACACAAATGAAATCGAAAAAAATATTAGCTCTTCATATACACGTTTGTCAAGGAATAGAATTTAGATCGAGTCCTATTTGCCATTTACATAATGCCGATGTAAAAATTGTATTCTGTTTAGTGTATCGTAACAAATAAATAAATTAAAAGTTCGTTGATCCCAAACAACATATATGTATATGAAATTTTTTAACGATTTCAAAGTTGTGCGCATTGCTAAAATTTATTAGTAATTAAGAGAACAATGAACTCTTATCGGCTTAGTACACCCGAAGCTTATAACCCAGTACATTATTAATTAGAAGGTAGTTCTTATCTGTATTGTGTGTCTGATCGCACACCAGTTATTCTGCCGCTAAGCAGTAGTGTGTAGACATTACTGTGTTCCGGTTTGAAGGGTATTGCAGCTAGCGAAATTACTGGGCTGTTGAGACTAACCATCGAAGGTTTCAAAGTAATGAGCGCCAAAGCAGCGATGCCTGGACTATGTTTTGTTACTCAAAGTTCTGTGTATCGCTGCAATGGTCATGGACAGGCGTTATCTCTTACCATCAGGAGAGCGTCTCGTTCGTCTCATTACTTTTTACATAAAAAAAAAGACCTCGCCACGACGACAACAATCTTCTGTAAGTATAGAAATTTAGAGACTGTATTAAAATTTAATCGTCATCACCATTTTTCATCACCCGGTGGAGGAAACGGCACGCCACAGCTAGTAGTATACAACCCAATGAATAAAACTTATTGATTACCCGTAAGAAAGTATCACATCATGTTATTTTGATGAAAATCAAATCTTAGTATAATTAACAAGTTCGCCGAGCGCTGTCAAAACTGCTTTCGCATTCACCGACGACATTGCTTTCGCCAGTGTTCCCCGCGTTCGAGTTTCCTTAGTTATGATTTAAAGCATTAGAACATTTTTCAGACACACCCAAACAATTGACGCGACTGCATTTTTACTCGACTACGACAACGCCAAAAAGAAGGGTAATGTTTTTAGCAGTCTATGTGTGCAAGTTTGTATTTATGTGCATTCCACCGTAGCGCCGATTTTCTGCACATCTGATTATTTTAGTTAACAACTTTTACAATAGCCATAATTCGAAAATCGTGAAAACAGTTGTTCCATTAGGTTTACCTTTGGCCAAATATCTATCTAAAGTGTACATTGCGACCAAAAATGATGGTTATCAGCGATAATAATTCTACCGACTTCTCTGTAGAAAAGGCAATGCCATATCTCCTATTTGTTCTTAGGTTACAAATTACACTGCAGTCGTGCGCCGTGTAGGAGTGTCCGGAGTGCTGCGGTCGGGAGGAACAATGCGGGGAAAGTTCTTTCATCGCGTCGGTGAACACTTTATACAGCGTCTGTTCCCGCCATCGTTCTTACATTTTTAAGCTCCGTTGTTAATATTCTTTGTTATTTTATATAAATATGACTTGGTAACAAAAAAATGTGTGTTGGCGAACGTTTATGTAAGCCAAAGAAACACTATAACTTTCTAAAACTCTTTGATTTCTTTAAGATCTTAGACGGGTGTAGATGGAACCTGAATATGTATTAATGGTAAATGTTTGTCACTAATTAATTAATTATGCGTAGTGCGTATGTTTTTTTTTAATTCTTAGATACTTTGATTGCAAAAATAGAGTACCTAAGTACGTACTTAGACAAATTTAACTTAAAATCACAATTTTCTTTGTTTGTATATTTTGCAAGGTTATAAATGAATCCTGAATGGCAGTAAGCGCTAAGGCTGCAAACCAGACTGCTATTTTTTTCTGTTTTAGAGTAAAGTAATCTGTATTGAACTATGTGTTATATGATCACAAATTTAGACAATAAAAAAGGGAGTTAGGATAGGTTACAGATAGGTTTGCGTTAGACCACACCCAACTTGATGATAAGCAGTAGTGCGTCTAAGATGTAGCACGCTTACGTAGAACCAATTTACGCAGGATTTAAAGACACCCATATCTGTCACTGTCTGTCTGTCGGTGTTACCACCTTTCTGGAAACACAGACTCCAGCAGAAAAATCCACATCTTCGTTGTGTGAATAAAAAACCGGCCAAGTCCGAGACGGACTCGCGTACGAAGGGTCCATTATTATCTATAAAAACAGTAAAAAAATCACGTCTGTTGTATGGGTGCCCCCTTAAATATTTGTTTTATTCTGTTTTTTAGTATTTGTTGTTATCGCGGCAACAGAAATACATCATCTGTGAAAATTTCAACTGTCTGACTATTACGGTTCATGAAATACAGCGTGGTGACAGACGGACAGCGGAGTCTTAGTATTCCCGGGTCCGTTTTACCCTTTGGGTGCGGAACCCTAAAAATGGTATCAAAACGTTTTGCGCGTGTTTAGTGTAGTGCCTATATGCTTATCTAAAAATGTTTGGATATAGGTTTTTATAAGGTATACTACACTACACCCTATAAAAAGCCGAAATACCTTACTAAACGATGCCGCTCTATCCGTCAATGTGAAATTTTACTACAAGCCAACCCTAAAGTTGCAAAATAGGAAATCGGCTGTTCCATACATTTTGTTAAAGATCAACGTATATTTCTGTCCCATAGTAAAACTTATTAACATTGGTTTGCGTATTACAAAATTATTTAAATAATTAACTTATGATGGAACTCGCAACTTGAACTGGAAATTCAGTTATCACACTCGTGTAAGTCAGAAACAAACAAGAACAATTATTTGGATGTGTTGGTACACGATTAAATATATGAAGCGATTATTACGTACCTATATACTCGTACATTGAAACTATATCTACTAGAGATCGTATATTAATTTTAATTCTTTATAAACAAACTGTTAGATTATATTTATATAATAGAACTGTCTGGTTATCACAAAATATCCACAAATAAATTGAAAAAAGCCCTAGAGATCATAACTTCCAACACCTTTTTTGTTTTTACTCTAAGCTAGTTGTTACACGCGATTTCGTCCGCGTGAAATTTAACAAAAAAAATGTTTTTTCAGTGCGCTAATTCTGTATTCCTCGTTTGGTAATTTAACATTTTCAAAAGTGTCTTATATGTTACCCAGGTAATACAATTTCAGTCGTTGTAACGTGACTGAGTAACAAACATCCAAACATACAAACTTTCACATTTATAGTAAGATAGACTCACTAGTAATGAGCATTGCGCACGTCTAAAAAAAAGCACGCTTACCTAGAAGGAACTTATTTATTCTGGATTTAAAGACACCTACCCGTGGAATTTCGTGGAACAGCTTCCGACAAAGTGTTTCCCAACAAAAATATGGAATAAAAACATTTTTCGCGTACGGATGACGTTTTGGTCGTATTTGTCTGGCCGTCAGGCAATAAAAAGGGGCAGGTGAAATCAGATTGCGCAAGGTTACAAGTTTGGGGTTTGCTAAGCCGAATGAGAGTCATCATTACGAACAAATTATACTATGTATACAATTTATTACTTTATTTTTACTTTTTGATATCGCGCTGAAAAAATATTGCAGTTTAATTTCTGATGACATTTGGTCAAGGGCCAGCGAACTTAAAAAAAGCAGATTTTTTTTAACTTTTCAAAGTTGTGCCCATAGAAAAAGTTGTTTATAATTAATATATATATCATAGAATATTTAGCACACAGCGCCATCTAGCCCAAAATACGCAAAGCTTGTATTATGAGAACCAGATAATTGATGTAATACAGAACATATATTTGAGTTTTTGGCGGGAACGCGGAAAGAGTCGTGTCGCCCCGTTGTATTTTTTTTCCAAACTAGTGTTTTGTCGAGTGTTTATGCATAAAATGGTGGTGTTTTATTTATAAAGTGCCGAATCACAAGCGCGAGTGTGGGAAAATGATATAATGTGGTGAAACATGACTTTTCGTGTTGCTTGCAAAACTCAATCGAAGCTTTATAGTAAAGTCACCACTACTTTACTAAAGCATGACTGGACTTGACTGACACGCATTGTACTTGACCAAGACTGGACTTTGACTATTACTTTAGCTACGAGGACACTTATTAAACTTTTGAAACTTGAAAATATATAAATACTTGACACTGGCAAATGCTAAAACGCGACGCCAAAACCAAAGAAAAAAAAAATATTTATACAGGCCGCCACTTGTGGCACTAGTTCATCAGGTTCTTTTGTTTTCTGTTTTATGGCGTGTATTTTCTATTTATGGCGTGCACAATAAAGTGTTTTATCTATCTATCTCTCTATAATACTTACATACTTTTTTATCATCCACAGAACAAACATTTATCGTCGCGTAAATGTTTATTAGTATATCCAATATTGACAGTTTATGCTTTCAAATACCATCCTCTTGCATCGAATTCACTTTTAAACTGCCTGTAACTGTAAAACGAAGATGCAATAAAATTATTGTCAGAACCGTTTTGCAGCAACCATTCGAGAGTAGCGGGGGTGGGGCCGCGGGGTGGCTGGGGGGTGTTTGCCCTCCGTCTGCAATAAATCCGTTACAAGCCTACCACGGCTATATAAAAAAATCTATAGAATAGGTAAGTAGTTTTTACACAAGGCGTTCATCTTTCTTCATCGATTTTGCTGATTGGTTTATAAGCTATCCATATATTTTTTGTATGCCTTGTAAATAGGGTAATGAATATAAATATAATAGTATTCATTTAAGATTATTAAATTTTATGTAGTTATATAATTTGGTATCAATAAAATTAAACCAAATCTTCGTCACTGTTGTAGCCAAAACGACTTTTGAGTAGAAATACACTTATAATTATATGTACAGGTATATACAATTATACATACATATGTATTTACAATTATGGTATCTATTTTTTATGGTCGACAGGCTAGTTGTTTGACCACAGCTCACCTGATGTTAAGTCCGTACATGGTGGATGTTCCCCATGTACGCACAAAGCGTTTTGACTCCACATTTTTCATTCGCACAGCGAGGTTGTGGAACTCTCTGCCGGAGTCTGTGTTCCCTGTTAGGTACAATATTGGCGTCTTCAAATCTAGAGTAAATAGGTTTCTTCTAGGTAAGCGTGCTCCATCTTAGACCACACTACTGTTTAACATCAGGCAGAGTGTGGTCAAACGCGAACCTATTTTGTATAAAAAAAAAAGAAAAAAAAAGTGACGTTGTGGTCGAAGATGGTAAACACACCTAGCCTGGAATGGAATTGGCTCTCAGGTGAGGCTGCTGGAACACACCGTTAGGTGCTTGGCGACAGATTTTCAACTTGAGGGTGGTAGCTAGCTAGCCGAGTACTATAAAGTACCCATTTTCTGTTTGGTATTTCTTCACGTGGTAACAGCTAAACAAAACGTAAACTAAACGTATAATAAAATTTGGAGTCAGATAACCATAGATAACCATAGATATACTCGTAGGTAGATTTAATTCTTATAACCTTTTTTTATTCTAGATATAAGGGTAGCAAAGACAGGGGTGCGTGCTGTGGGATTCGAATCCAGTAACTCTAGATTAAAAGCTAGACGGTCTCTCAAAAAAAAAAAAGAAATATTTGTGATCATATTTATATCGAGATCCGTTTAAGACGAGGCTGCAGACAGACTGCGCCCCTCGGCGAGGCAGCCCGCGGCGCTCTCTTGACTGATGTAATAATTCGCAAACGAACTGCTGGGAAGGAGACTGCCCGCGGCGATGCGTGTCGTACAGAGATTTCTTTGGAGATGCCTAGACTAGACAGCGCTTACGTCAACAGTATGCATTTTTGTGTCGGCAGTCGCAAAATTGCCTTCGCAATTTGTCTGCGGTAAACATTTTACATGTTTACTAAAATGTATAATTTGCTCATTTTAAAATTTATTTATTATTATATCTACTATAATTTTTTTAGAATTTCATATATATTTAAAACATCAACTTTCTTTGATAGTTGCATGTGTAATAAATACTAAATAATAAATGTAAAATATAACTTTTTATTTGCGAAACTAATAAGTTTCTTTTCCTTTTTTTTCAGTGCGGAATAAATATATGTAACTAAAATCTAAATTTATTTTTTAGTGTAAATTACTTTTTACATGCATATGTAATTTAAATTTGCTCAACTTAGATTGTAAAACTAAATGTAGCTAATTCAAGCTATGTATGTATTTACAATTTTAGACAACACTGTCGCTTAAAACTATGAGCTGACTTTAAACACTTAACTACAAATAATGTTGTTACAACAATAAATACCATATAAATAAAAAAGGCATATACAAAGCTTCATTTTAATACGACAATAAGAAGTAGATTAAAAAAAGTATGTGAGATACTAGTTCAGCTAAAGCGTGTTAAAAATGTACAAGTATGCCAAAGTTGAATTAATAGCTTCACCAGGACTGATCCAGTTCAGTGTTTTTTGACATATCTACAGAATATCGTCTCTATGGATTTCATCGAAAGCGCTCATCGTAAATGAATGCTGACTGAAACATTTTAGCTCTTTGATTTTGTGTTACAAGCAAGCGCATCGTAAAATTAAGTCGATAATTTTAGTCTTCAAGTTTTTAAAAGTCTATGTATGTTTGTATTTATCTTTATAACACTGTAGAACCTACGCTACTCATCGATTTTTTTATAAATACTGTCAATTGATTCGATATAAATATATGTGTATCGATATGATCTGGACCACAACGTACGTATAAGCGTCGTTGGCAGTCGACTGTTTTTTTTAATGTAAAAATACTGAGACGAACGGGTCGCTCTCCTGATGGTAAAGAGATAACATATGCCCATGGCCATTGCAGCGATACACAGAACTTTAAGTAACAAAACTAAGACTAGGGCATCGCTGCTTTGGCGCTCATTGCTTTGAGACATTAGATGGTTAGTCTCAACAGCCCTGTAATATCGCTATCTGTACCCTTTAAACCGGAACACAGTAATGTTACACACTACTGCATGGGATTGGGTTTAAATCCAAGTTCTTCGGCGCATGCACCGACCGCGCTAACCACTGGTCTATCATCACTACGATCCTGGCTAAAGTAAAATTGTAAAATTGTATAATCAAATCATTTGTGGTAACCCTTATCATATAACACAGGGTAGGGGTCTTGCTGCAAATGAAATAAAAAAATTTAACAGAATGAAACTTACATTTGCATTTCCACATCTGCGCAATTCAGAAAGCTTGGAGCTTGAAACAGTGTAATTTCACAACAGGCAGTGTTGATCGTAATCCCCAGCGGGATAATTTGAAAATGTTTTTGACTTTTTACCCGACTGCCAAAGAAGGGTTATGTTTTCCGCGCGTATCTTGTATGTGTGTAAATTTATTTATTACCTCGTTTCTTTCAAACGGCCGAATGGACTACGACAATTAAGGTATCGTTAGATTCGTTTCAATAACCCAAGTGTTCTTAAAAAATAAAATAAAATCGCGGATTTTTGGCGAGAAATAGTAATGATTTCGAGCACCACTCGAGCGCTTGGTCATCAGTCTCGACCAAATTTTAGTTTTAGATAAATATTAAGTAAAATTTCGGATAAGTTTTAAATTGCTGTCAAGTTAGTTAAATTTAAATCCTCATCATTGTCCTAACTGAAACGACTGTAAACGAAATATATTATGTATACATTGAACACTCAAAATGAACCGCAAAGTAACGCCTGAATCAATCAATTAAATTGGTTTTGTTTATTTACTTGAACGTTTGGCCATGTTTAAATAGCCGTGATCACGAGCTACCTGGAGAAACAACAGAAACTGGTAAAACTAATTTCTAAATATTTTGTTTGCAATTAAGTATTTATGGACAAAATGCTATGGGCAGGGCACATAGCACGCAGAACTGATGGCCGATGGGGCTGCAAAGTTCTGGAGTGGAGGCCACGAACCGGCAAGCGCAGCGTAGGACGTCCCCCACAAGGTGGACAGACGACCTAATAAAGACCGCAGGAACGCGCTGGATGCGAGCCGCTTCCGACCAGTCTTTGTGGAAGGCAATGGGGGAGGCCTATGTCCAGCAGTGGACGTCCTACGGCTGAAATGATGATGATGATGATACAAAAATCCTAAGTATCGAGTCTTCGATAGCATACAAAGCTGTACAAATCTCAAACAAATTTTTGTCGATGTCGATACGAATACTTTTTCGCAAGTCGTTCGTGATCGAGGCTCAGTTTACCCTACGCAGTGACGCGAAATGTATCTTAGCCTATGACACCAAAAAGTGCCATCTTTGTCGATCTTGACGTACTTTCAAGTTCCAGTCAAGTACCGAGTTCTAGCTCTCGGAGATCTTAGGTTGTCTCATCTTTCCATCTACATGTAGTTGGGACAGCTGACGGGCATTCTGCCCTCCGGCAGTCTGAGGTACGCCCTTTTAACGGCGCGCTCTTTACCCATCTTTTCAAGATGTCTGAAACCAGGGTAATGAGTTTTTGTCTCACCAATGAGTTGGGCTCCATCACCAGCTCTTCAACCAATTAGTTATAAATGTTATCTACTTAGACAATATTTGGAGAGGGCAGAATTAACCTCATATAAAATCCTAGCACTGAACCCGGCTTGGAGTTTTGGCGGGAACGCGGAAAGAGTCGTGTCGCCCCGTTGTATTTTTTTTCAAAACGTAGTGTTTTGTCGCGTGTTTATGCATAAAAATGGTGGTGTTTTATTCGTAAAGTGTCGAATCACCGCGAGTGTGGGAAAATGATATAATGTGGGGAAACATGACCTTTTGTGTTGCTTCCAAAACTCCATCGAAGCTTTATAGTAAAGTCACCACTTCTTTACTAAAGCATGACTGGACTTGACTTACACGGACTGTACTTGACTAAGACTGGGCTTTGATTATAACTATAGCTTCGAGGACACTTATTTAACTTTTGAAACTTGAAAATATGAAATACTTGACACTAGCAAATGCTCAAAACGCGACGCCAAAACCAAAGAAAAAAAAACCCGGCGGAGAGGTCTGCTATTGTTAAGCCGAACTACACCTTTCCAAGTAAATTATTCATGCCCCAATCCGGTTACCTATTCTGCAAAATTCCTACATTTTCAAATTTCAGTGTCACGAATACGCGGAAACGATTTTTGCACGTACGAGTGCATTAGAACACGTCCACGTATTTTCATGCTCAAAACTTTTGCAAATTCAATTTATAAATTAATGTCGTGCTCCGACTCACGAGTGGCAGTTATTTTATGAGATTAATTTTGATTGATTACCTTTTCATAGAATGAACATTTAGGTTAACTTACTTCATTTTTAATTTATTAGATAGATTCTACGGTTTTATCACAAAAAATGTTTTTTTTTTTTAATTAATTTGCCCCATCGGGCAGGCTAAAGCTGTAAAGCCATACTGCCTTGTCTTAAGTGTTATTTCTGCTGTCTCTTAGCTATAGTTATGGTCAAAGTCCAGTCTTAGTCAAGTCCAGTCATGCTTTAGTAAAGTAGTCGCGACTTTACTATAAAGCTTCGATGGAGTTTTGGAAGCAACACGAAAAGTCATGTTTCACGACATTTCATTTTCCCACACTCACGCTTGTAAAACACTCGACAAAACACTAGTTTTGGAAAAAAATACAACGGAGCGACACGACTCTTCCCGCGTTCCCACCAAAACTTTTATTTGTTTATATGAAAATTATGTAAATAGACAAATGAAAAAGGTGTGTATAAAAAATGTTTTTTTTTTAAATATTTATTATTTTCATTATCTGGCATCGCACTTTGTGCGTTTGCCAGAGCCAAGTTTTTCGATATTTTAAGTATTGGTGACTTTACCACAAGCCTCTACTTTCACGAACACTTTATGAACTAATCACTACTATTTTTGTACAAAAAACACCCGAAAATAAATACAAATGACATAATGTAATGCGGCGAAATTACTTTTCCATGTTCTCAGCAAAACTCCGGGTTATAAACAGAATAAGTTGTGATAAATTATACTTAGCTATTTATAGATCATAAATAGCTTCTCTAATTGGTGAAGCGACTCACGCTTGACTAATTGGAGTTCTTTCAGGAGCTCTATCTTCGAGCCAACTTTGACTCCGTGCTTCATGAATACAGGATGATCGAGTATTTAATTCAATAATGTTAGTGCGCTCCATCTCAACATGCAAATTTATGGGGTATTCTAGAAGAAAGCATCGTAGGTGCGTTTATTTTGCTACATCGTCGTAATTAAGTTATCTCAATTAGACGAGTAGACTTTTCTTCTTTTTTGTTGTAAAAAAGAATCCTTTAAATATCCTTTCTGTTTTTGTACGACGAAACGAGACAAAAAGATTTTAATCTCAGTACGTATGCCAAGCCATCTTGATTATACGGGTTGATTTTTTTGCCAGTGCGCAAATTTATATCACGCAATAAGAATCGTTAATAAAACATATTATTTCACAAAGTAAAAAATACATGTTTTTTTTGCATATCGACCAATGTATAAAAAACGAATTGAATTTAAACTAATTTCACGTTTAAAGTGATGAAATAAATTTATTATTACAATGAGGTAGGGTAGCCAACCCCAAATTTAAAAAACTAGGATTTGAATATGGAAAACCCTGGACAATTAGGTCTTATAACAGGACGCAGTAATAGAGATGCAAAGTGGCGCACGAAATTTAAAATACATGACTTTATCAGGGCGTTTTAAAAACTCAGAACACAGTTTAAAAATACCCGGAACATCCCAGGACACTACAAAAACTTGACATGTCCTGGGAAAACAGGACGGTTGGCAAGACTACAATGTTACGTAATAACAGAAGCCTTTGAACATTTTTTTCTTTTATTTTTGACATCTTATTTTACGTATTCTGCCAGTGGCATACAAGTGTTACCAACTTAGTAAAGTAGTCTACAAACACAATGCTCTAGTAAATAAGTGGTGACTACTAGAATTTACAGAGTTTTCGAAACGAAAAAAAAATATTTTACCCGCCAAAACTATATTTTCAAGCTTTTCCTGGAGAAGCCTTGAAAATTATTTCACTCATTATCTCGAAACAAAGTTGAGTTTAAAAAAGCATCGGCGTAAAAGGTTGCAAGTTTTAGATCAAGCTGATGCTAGAAGTCTGAAGTACGCACTGCACAGTATTTAGCAACTCCCTTTATAAGTCAAACTGCAGTGCACTCTCAAAGAGCGATCGGTCCCTTTCAGATAAGCCAGGTGAAAGTTGGCGCAAGTTCGGCTAGAACTATGACTGTAGGGTTAGATAGATTTGCTATCCAACGAGGAATAAGGATATTCAGTACCAGATATTCTGCCGCCAAGCAGTAGTGTGTAAACATTACTGTGTTCCGGTTTGAAGGGCAACTAGCGAAATTACTGGGCTGTTAAGACTAACCATCGAATGTCTCAAAGCAATGAGCGCCAAAGCGGCGATACTACTTGGACTTTGTTTTACTACTCAAAGTTCTGTGTATCGCCGTAATGGTCATAGATAGGTGTTATCTCTTACCATCAGGAGAGTGTCTCGTTCGTTTCATTACTTTTACATAAAAAAAAGAAAAGGTCCACTATACAGAAATATCTAGGAAAGTAAATTTGGAAACTCTTTTTTAACCGAGTAATAAATAAATAAATATCGTAGGACATTACACAGCGCCACCTGACCCCAAACTAAGCAAAGCTTGTACTATGGAAGTCAGATAACTGATAGAATACTTAAATACTTTTTTTGTTGTTGTAAATACATACTTATGATAAATACAGAACACCGAGACAGAAAAAATATTTGCTTTTACCACAAATTTTGTCCTGGGTGGGAATCGAACCCACGCCTTTCAGCTCTTGAAGCAGACATTCTATCAATGAACCAACAGGGCTGTAAATAACATAAACTAAACTGAACAATGATACATAAGAATCTTTGTTAGTGACACGGCCAGACCTGATACAAGATTACAGACAATAAATATAAAATACTAGCTGCGCCCCGCGGTATTACCCACTACATGTTTTCGGGATAAAAATTAGACTACGTTCTAATCCAGGGTTTCAGCTACTTCAATATCAAATTTCATCCAAATTCGTTCAGTAGTTTTTGCGTGAAAGAGTAACAAACATCCATACAAACTTTCACACTTATAATATTGGTGGGATGTTCCACTTTTTTTATTATGCCTCCGCCTAAATATAAAATTTACATATTTATAAGTAAAATCTTAGTATCGACTATGTCGTTGATTATAAGTGGGATCGAAAGGAATACCAGCCAAATCTCTGTCTATAATCTACTATAAGACCTCGGCTTGCAAGAACAACTAAAAACTAATTGCTGGAAATAGCATCCAAAGCAGTGCTGGTAGAATCATACAATATTTGATCCACCTACTAATATTACAAATGTGAACGTTTGTATGTTTAGATGTTTGTTACACTATCACACAAAAACAGCTACACAGATTTCGATGAATTTTTGCACAAAAATAGCTTACTACCTGAACAAGATGAAGAGTTTAAAAAATCTATAACCCGACTGCAAATAATATAGCTATAAAATTGAAGGAAAAAACTTATTAAACTAATTTATTATTTCTAATTAAATTTAAACTTATTTTTGTAATCCCCTTTTAATTTCCTTTATTTACCTACCCTATTTGATAGGTTAAGATATATTTTTTTAAATTAACATATTATTAATTCGCGCCAAAAATTTTCATATCTTTCTTTTTATTATCTTGTTTTTTTTTTTAAACTAAGGACACTTGAGTTATTGAGACGAATCTAATGATACCTTAATTGTCATATCCATTTGACTTCGCCATTTTGCGATTATGAAAACAATGATTTTTTATGGTTCAGCGTAGCAGTTCTGTCCAACCTTGTATAAATACTAGCCACTACAGAGTTTTATACCTGCGCGTGTTCGCAGCCAATTAAGAACGCCAGCTCTTTTATCTGCAACTCTCGGAATTAATTCCATTATTAAGTTTTGGCAGTTGAGTTTCACTGGCCATTTTGGGGAGGAAATTTCACTTTTGTATTTTTTTTTGTTCTGAACATCCTAGCGGCTTACTACTGCCTACCTGATGTCATTTAGCACACTTATAGAAGGAACCTAATTCACTTTGGGTTTGAAAACACCCATATTGTAGGTACCGTTTGGGAAAAACTGACCGCGGAAGAAAGTTCCACAAACTCGGTTTAATAAAAAATGTGGAATCGAAACGCAATGTGCATACGTGGGGAATAATCACTATGTACGAATTAGGACGCCCTGTGACTCGATGGAGTGACGATATACGTAGGACAGCTGACGGGGATGGAAGTTAAAAGCAGAAGAACGGTCTGAGTGGCGTGTCTTGGGAGAGGCCTATGTCCAGTCCAGCAGTGGACTTCGATAAACTGATAATGATGATGATGAGTAAAGAAGGTAGGTACTTGTAAGGTAACTAATCTCCTATTTACGCAATTTTCTTTGAAGAGCTTACTTTACCTTAAGTACGGCTTATTATTATAGGGGCTTATTATAAAGGATTATTAGCAGTTAATCTTCGACTTAAAGACAGATTAAATCGGATTTTTTTAAGCGTTTAATAAATTATGGTAAAGATACATAAAGAAATATAATAATTTCCATGAGTGCTGAACGAATTTAAAGTTTAGGTTAGAATTGCATGTTACAAATAACTTCAATAAAATAAATTAATCATACAAAGACAGTATAAAGTATAAATAGTTTAAATGATCTCTAATTTTGATATGTCCAAACAATAATGTAGGTAGTAAAAAGTTCTAACTATAGATTGTGTAAAGTATACCTATATATATACTTGATACATATATATTTGAATATATTATCGTTTAGATCGATTTTTTTTATTTGAATCGGTATAAATATAGGAAATGCGAGAGGTCAGATTTGGAGACGATTTCTTACTTCCCACTCAGCTCAAGACAATGGCGCGATGTGGCTCGCCATTGCACTCCCCAGGAAAAATGCCATAGGCATAGGCAAACTGCTAGTACGGCATAGGGATGTAACTTACAAGGGAAAAATCGATGAATAAATAATCGATTTTCCTCTCTTTAAAATGATGTATCGATTATCAAAAAAAAAAAAATCTATTAGAAAAGTTGCATTTTTTTGTACATAATAATAAAATTGCCAAGTCGATAATAATTAAACCAACAATCTGTTGGTTTTAAAACTGAAAAACAAACCAAGTTTTTTATTAACTTAAATAATGAGGAAACTGAATAAAATTATCGATTTTTAATATTTATATACAAATGGTGCCATTTTTCAACTGACAAGTGACATTCCTTTTTTACGTTTAGTGACATACGTTTTTTCATTTATCGCACAGATGGCGCTTTTGCAAAATTCGATCAAAATGTGTAGTATGGCTATTGGCTACATTGGTTTAATCCAACACCACACATCTTATCTTTTTTACTTAAAAAATAGAGAGTAAGTAATATAATCGATTTATTTAGAGAATCGATAATTAAACATCGATTATTTTTTCACATCCCTAGTAGGGCATCGTTGCGCTCCTCGAGCGATCCCGTTGCGCTCTGTCATGCGCTCGTTACGGCTTTAAGGTGTAATCCAACATAATTGGTCAATATATTAGATTCAGTTATGTTGTGAAGGTTTAACCCCGTCATCGATAAAAATACATCAAACAGATACCTAGAGAGTAAAAACTATCAATTTAACTTTTTAACTGAGACTTAGATTTTGGCATCTAGTAAAATAATTATAAAATCGGATCGTACGATGTAATAACAGTAATCAAACCCTTGAACAAACTCGGACAAGAACAAAGTGTTTATTCTCCGACCAGGACAGTTCTATTAAGTAAATACTCATTACTACTGGCTACCGGGATGAAACCTATTGCTTCCCTGTATTGATATACAGGGTTATGCGGTACGGTAGGCACTATTAAGGATCTATTTCACATATTTTCACGTTTCAAACACGTTTTGCAATAAATCATCACTGCAATTCTGTGTTAGATAGTCTCATTCAATGTGGAATATGTATTTTTTAAGAATTGCGTATAAAACCATGGCGTCGATTTTTTTACTTTAATTAGTAATTAAGTTTTCTTTTCTCGCGAGACTCGATCCTAATTTTTTTTATGGCTGGATGTTTGTCCATTGCTCACAATTAACTGATGGTGTGATCGAATGTGGTAAATACACCCAGCCTGGAATGGAAACTAACGCTCAAGCGAAGCTGCCGGAACTCAACTATAGTTGATCGATGGCAGATTTTCAACCTGAAGGTGGTAACTAGCCAGCAGAGTACTAGAAAGTACTTTACCACCGTGCATGGCTTCCACGTGACTTTTTACTTTGCTGGGATATGAACCCATACCCTTCGGCGTGTAACGCGAACGCGCTAGCTATTAAGCTAGCATAGCTTCAACGAAATACAAATATACAATATACAATAATGGTTTCAATGTTTTAAATAATTATCTGTGGTGTGGTGTTCTAGAGTTATAAGTTATAACTCTAGAACATCATAAGATGAACTTCCACAAAGTATTAACGTCTGATTCAATCAATAAATTATCTAAAAAATAATTGTCATAACGGAAAATTTTAATGTACTTACTCGCTTCCTCAATTTATCCCATCAAGGGTTAGTTAAAAAACGAGTATATATAAATTATACATATACATATTATTTGATATGTCATTTCCGCGAAATTCCTCGAGGCAGTAACTCCCCTTCTGATTGCGTTTTTTATTGCCTCTGAATCGAGGGATATTTTAATGAAAACCGTTTATTCTCACACCTAATAAACCATTTGCTACGTCAAAAATCATATACAGTTACGATAAGATAGAAAAAAAAATGTTCCACAGATCGGCGTTTTTCGTTTGTCAAATTTAACAAACATTCTACACAAAAAAGTATAAAGATCTATGCTATGCTGCGATTCATGACTGCTCATTTACTAAAAAAGTTAAGAATTTAGTGGCATATACGACTTTTGCCATTTTAGCATCGTAATATGCTGAGCGACGTCATCGACTTTCAGTGACCCGTGTGCGCTGGGCCTAATTTGCTGTGAAATCGCTTCAGTCATTAGACATGATATTTATCACATCTTCGCTGGTTTAGCACTCATTACTTTAAGATATTCGATGGTTATACTCAATAGCCCTGTAATGTCACAGTGCCCTTCAGCCCGGAACACAGTAATGTTTACACACTGCTTTTCAGCGGAATATATAATAGAATCCAGCTAGAAGATTTTCTGCTAAAGAATAATATTAGTAAATACAATCTATTAAACTATAGGGACCGTTTGAGGAAGCGTTAGGTGGCCAGAAGGTGAATGTAGGTATATACATGCTTAGGTAAAAACTAAAAGCCATCCAGTGTGACAATACCGCCGCATTCTGACCACATTTTCTAAAAGGCTATTATATATAAGTTTTGTTCGTATGAGTTAGTAAATAGTAGGTATTCATTTGTCGGCGTTTAGCTTTAATGTTGATTTAGTTTAGCGCCATTTTGCGTAATTTTGGTGGACCAGAGGTGGAATGGCGTCACCTCTGACGTAACACTGGTTCCGTGCTCTGCTTGTCGTTAGTCGTGTGACATATTTTGACTTCAACCAATGAGAGAAGGTAGAAGATGCGGATGTCGGCCGGTAGAGGGCTGTGGGAAGCCGACCGTGCGTTGAATTTTGAGGTGGAGAGATTCATTATTGCTTTGATTGAGGAGAGATTATCATTATTTCCTTGAGAGGCGACTGAGTTGGACGGTTGCAGAGTGCGAAGCTAAGCGGAACGTCTTGTCCCCAAGCTATGTAATAATGACTATACTGTTCTAATCATTCTTAAACTAAAATCGTTGGGAAGTGCTGATTAAACTTTGTACAAGAGAATTGAATTATGTGGTTTGTCTTCTCGCCCGCTACACCCTCGCCCAGTAACCCAGTAACCACTTCTGATGCGAATCCGCCATCTGACGTACGTCAACACATTTAAGAAATGTTTTTGTTGTTATTTTTGTATCCATAAAAACACATCCCATCAAATTAATATGATCCACATCGATGTATATGATTTGATTTACGTTAAACTATTTTGATGTACGATTAAATGTAATCCTAATTTCAATTCGTCCCGCTCGTTCCGCGGTAATTTTTAATTTCAGGATTAAACCAGTGATTAAAGCGTCAGAGGATGGGTAAACCGGTAAACGAATAAATCTCTCGCAGTACTGATTAAAGTTTTAATGGCATTTCCTGAGTTGTAGTGAAACGTTAACGTATCTGTTAACTAACATTGCACAACACAACCTACCGCCAAACAGTAATATGTAAACATTTCTGTGTTCCGGTTTGAAGGGTACTGCAGCTAGCGAAATTATAGTGTTTTTAAGACTAACCATCGAATGTAAAAGTAATCAAAGTCAAAGTAATGAGCGTCAATAGCAAAAGCGTTATAAATACTGTGTATCACTGAAATGGTCATGCGTTATCTCATACCATCGAAAAGAACATATCGTTGGTCTCATTACTTTTTAACCGACTTTACAAAAAGAAGGAGCTATCATAACTATTTTGTAAATGCTGTTCATAATGATGAACACAGTGACCTTTTGGCTTAGTACAACCCAAGCTTATACCCTATACCTATTTTCGGTATCATTACTTAGTATCCCTATTTCTGTACCTGTTCTTTACAAAGACATGAAATCCATCACTACCGTTAGATACCAATACTAAGTAGATACCGGTACCGTGAATCGAAATTCAACATTTATTTTTGCCCTGCCCACCTAAGGTAAGACAAATGAAACTAACGAAATCTCCAGACACATTGATTAATGTAAAGTAAAGAAATAAGTTATTTCTGTTACAGTGTAAGCGCAGAGCTTTCTCACTTGCACCATTATAGACTTCGCTTTAGCTTTGAACGTGCTGAAGATAGCTAAGGTTCGAGAGCTTGAGCTAAATACTAATTAGCTTTCTTTTGTTTATTTCAAAGTAGGTTTCCTTAGAAAATAGGATTGTGGTGAAAATATAAATTACTAGCTGCGCCCCGCGGTGTTACACGCTACATGTTTTCGGGATAAAAAGTAGCCTATGTGTTAATCCAGGATCTTAGTTACCTCCATAACAATTTTCATTCAAATCCGTTGCGTAATTTTTGCGTGAAAGAGTAACAAACATCCATCCATCCAAACTTTCACATTTATAATATTAGTGGGAAGTATTATTGGAGTCTGGCGTGTGATCGCTGGAAAGAATAAATAGGATACTGTTTTCATATATATATAATTATGTAATGTAATACGAATGATACCTAGTAAGAGATGACTCCTGTCCATGACCATTGCAGCGATACACAGAACTTCGAAAGGTAAAACAAACTTCAGGGCATCGCTGTCTTGGCACTTATTGTTTTGAGACTTTCGATGGTTAATATCAACAGCCCTGTTATTTCAGTAAATGTAAATTGTAACCCTGTTATTTCACTAAATGAAAAGTGTTTTTACCATTACAGTGCACTTAAGAACAAGTTGTACTCTATAAGTATTTAACGTTGAAGTAACCTGCCCGCGAGGAGGTGTTTTGGAAGGAAAGGGGAGGAAAGGGTCAATTTACGTTCGTTTTAAAAAAATATGAAAGATGACGCAGTAATGGAAATTAGATGAGAAATAGCAATACAGTAGAATTAAAAATATATTTTAGATATTTTAGCGTTTTACGCACTCTTAAAACATTTTTTAATTAAACAAAAAAAAACACTCACGAAATAAGCATACCATTAATTAATTATCCGTTCATAAGTAAACATATTTTTTTGTAGACTTTACTCTTAATAAATTTAATTAGATTCGCGTGTTACGTTTACATACTTCCAAACCACAAAACGATCTATCGGTAGATTCTATTTTCATCGTTATCCTTTTATGATTAGGAAATTGCGTATGGGCGGAGCGAACGTGCGTCAAATACAATGTAATAATTTTGTTTATTGATTTACCTTGACGTTTTACACTGCAATAGCCATAACCGTGTAAAACTGTTTCGTAGTATTTAGTGCGCGATGAAGTCCCGGTTATAAATATATTTTAAATCTTGATTGCAGGTAGGTTAAGTTGTACCGATGTATCAAAAGGAGCCAAATATAGAAATATTTGGCTCCGTTTGATACATCCGTATTTTTTTGAGATATCTGCGTATGTAACAGTAAAACTTTTAGGTGAAAATGATCACAAGTTTTAACACCGTAAAAACCATAAAAAACTTCTGACGAGGGTAGGTCGTTAAAGATATGTGAATATAAAATAAGCCATACTGGGTGGATGCAATCTACACACGTGTCAGGGAAGATATAACGTGTGCTTTTATAGCTAAAGTTTTTGTTGTTCCAACAAATTGGCCTGAGCGTCTACGAGGCCAGTTTTAAGCGGGCCTTGGTTGGCTTAAGCTGGAAAGGTTAAATTAGTTAATTACACACGGCATGTTTATTTTGTCAAGAGCTCCCACGAAAATGTGGGAGCAACGTCCGTTTATAATAACTCATAAGGTCAGGTCAAAGGCTATTGATATTATTAATAGGACGTAAAACAATGATCGAATCCAGTGACTGGGTTTTGACCATAGCTCACCTGAAGTGACGGCGTAGTCGAAGATCGTGAAGCACACCTAGCCTGGAATGTTGTGAACTCTATTTGGCTTAATGGTTAATATAAGGTTTTATTAAAGCAATTGTGATTTACCGCAAAAGAAAGACCAAAATAAATGCCAGTAGCTGTGATTTCGCTATAAAATTTGTCCATAAATGGCAAAAATTTATTTGTATGGAAATCGAACCACCTTAACACGAAGTGTGTTCAAAACTAACCGAACTGTACTGTAGGGAACTTTGTTTTCGCACCCAAAGTTCTGTGTATCGCTGCAATGATCATGAACAGGCGTCATCTCTTTACATCAAGAGACCGTCTCGTTCGTCTTTTTACAAGAAAACAAAAGGTTCAGAGTTGTGATTAGGTATAGTACAAACATAAATAAATCAGCATAAGTAATATGAAATACGTTTCCCCAGTCGTACCTACAGAGAAAATGGAAGAATATTACAAGAGTATTGTGAGAGGATATTGTAAAGCAAAAATGGAAAGCGCAGGTGCGACGGGATTCCAGCTGCCTCTGGCAAGTGCATGCTACTAAAGCTTATGCTTTCCGCACGTAGTTCATAAACAGCTTTTCTAGTTACTGTATCTCTGACAATACCTACAACTGTACTTTGAGCACATTATTACGTAACAGCTGGATGCCCGGTACTACGTACGCGGTGCGGTAGCGCTCGGCCTCATATCAACAGACACAAGTGTATGACTTGAGATTCAAATCCAAACCACCAGATCATATTTCCCAATTAGACTGCTTTTGATCTAACTTCTGTAGTTTGGTACTCTAAGGTACAATAATTAACTAACAAAACAATAGAGAGGTTTATTTATTAAACAAAATAAAAAAGACCTTAAATTATACTATTTACAAAATGTATACAAATAACTTAGTACCTAAGTACTGAGTATATTATCATGATATAACTTACCAAATAAAGGTGGTCATGAAAAAGACTTTTACGCTAATTCCTGTTTTCAGTGAATTCGTCGTACGAGTGTTGTAGTTTGAAAATGCCTATTAAAAAGCTAAAGTACACGGAAAAGGGTGCAAACAGGAGCGAGGCATTTCCCTTCTGCTGAGAAATCTTACATTAGTGCATTAGTGCACTCAAAGGATTTTTTCAATGTAAAAATTAATGAGACGAACGAGACGCTCTCCTGATGGTAAGAGATAACGCCTGTCCATGACCATTGCAGTGGTACACAGAACTTTGAGTAGCAAAACAAAGTCCAGGGCATCACTGCTTTGGCACTCATTACTTTGAGACTTTCGATGGTTAGTCTCAACAGTACAATAATTTCGCTAGCTGCAGTACCCTTCAAACCGCAACACAGTAATGTTTACGTAAAAAAAAAAAAACTACTGCACTGCGGCAGAATAACTAGTACAGTCTTAATACAAATAATATATCTCGTCGATATTCTTACCGCCCATAATCAATTACGATCTAGATTTTAGTCTTATACCTACTATATAAGCTAGGCACACCGTTTCTCGTACCTAACTGAATATAATGGACGCTTTCAGGTGGAATTCAATCGCAAATGGTTATACATCGGTTCCCTTTTTGACCTTAAGTTACTAAGTAATACGTAGGTATGTGTTATTAAGTAATGTATCAAATTAGAAAATGATCGCAGCGTTCCGCAGTTACATAAAATTAAATTGCTGTTTTATAAAAAACTAGAGGCTCGTTCCGGCTTCGCACGTGTGCACTCTACACTATACACATTATAATGACGAACGAAACGCTCTCCCGATGGTAAAAGATAACGCATATCCGTAACCATTGCAACGATATACAGAATTTTGAGTAGCAAAACAAAATTCCGGGTTTCGCTGCTTTAGCCCTCATTACTTTGAGACATTCGGTGGTTAGTCTCAACAGCCCTGTAATTTCGCTCGCTACAAACTTACGAACACGAGTTTAAATAAAAGAGATTTTCAAAACAAAGAAGCGTGTGCCAACCAATTGTCGTTATTGTTTTGAGGATGACTTCGACATTCTTCTTTACGATCGAAAAAATAATGTTGACCAAATCAATTTTGTTTTGTCATGCTACGAAATTTTATTTACTTAATAAATGAATATGCTTTGTGGAATGCCTACTCAACGTTATGAACATTCCGCGTTATTCTGTATTAGTAATATCTACGTTGAACATTTCAGTCGCGCAATTATCCGCTCAACCCAAAATAACATTTACAGGTACTCAACGAATAAAATATTCATTCCGCTCAAATATGGGCGCCCTAGGGTGTTCATAACGAAATCAATGCAAAATTAATTTTGTGGCCAACAACGACAAATAGATAACCATTTTCGGTCTCATTAGGCGGACGTCTGATTACTCTCGCGGTGTTATTTTAAATGAAAATTAATAGCTTTGTCTCAAATTCAATGTTGCAAAAGTTATAAGGAAACTAAAGATAACTCAAAACAAAACGTCAACCAAACGTCAAACGACGTAAATTTTGTCGGCTTATTTTTCTATGATACTCGACATATCGCAGGCTAGGTATTTGACCACAGCTCATCTGTTGCTAAGTAATGGTGTGGTCGAAGATGGAAGAAATGAAACGTCAAGAGAGCTGTAGCCAAACACCTAGTTTGTCAACAAAAAAAAATTACCTTATCTACGGGTGGGTAATCAGTAAAATAAAGTCCTCCAAGGCAGTTTGCAAAGTATGCTGATCTAATTTATAGTGCGCAACGTGGAAGATCAATAAAAGAACTGGCTATTAATCTTCAGAAGGAGTTTAATAATTGAACATGAGAACGTAAAGTCATCTTAAAACATCAATCACTTTCTCAACTACCGTGGCGGGGCGCCACCGCTGCCGCCGTCGTCTCTCCGTCGCATATTAAATTTAATTCCCAAGAAAATTAAATTAATCCACTCACTCCTCAGTCACACACCACCGAGTCGACCGTCAGTTCTTGTGAACAGAAGGAAAAATTAGTTTGCTCGAGAAACTAAATTCTTGGAAAGTTTTCTATTCTACAAATTGAGTTGAAAGTAGGTCGTGTAATTTTCTCCTTTTTTCTATGTAATAGTAATGGAAAGAACGAGACGCTCTTCTGATGGTACGAGATAACGTTTATGCATGACCATTGTAGCAGTACCCAGAATTTTGAATAACAAAATAAAGTCCTGGGCATCGCTGGCATTGGCGCTCAATATTTTGAGACTTTCAATGGTTAGTGAAGATGATCTACAACCAAGTAAAATGTGAAGAAATCAACAAAATTCTAGTGTACCTACGTAGACTACGTAGTAGGTACATATAAGTGAATCGAACGCACCGATTTTGATGAGACTTTCTAAAGGGTAAGCATATCAGTTTGTGGTATGTATGTACAACGAAAACGCTAGAAAAATACATATACATGTAAATACATATATGGGAAGTGAAGTGAGTTTTGTAGCAATGATAGCTCAGTGGTTAGCGCGGTAGGTTCGCATGCCGAAGGGCGTGGGTTCAAACCCCAACAATGAGCTTGAGCTGCCGGTGAAAGAAAACATCGTGAGGAAACCATAGCATGGTGGTAGGGTACTTTCTAGTACTCGGCTGGCTAGCTACCACCCTCAAGTTGAAAATCTGCCGCCAAGCATCTAACGGTGTGTTCCGGCAGCCTCACTTAAGAGCCAGTTCCATTCCAGGCTAGGTGTGCTTTACCATCTTCGACCACACCTTCACTTAACATCAGGTGAGCTGTGGTCAAACACCTGGCCTGTCAACCATAAAAAAAAAAAAAAAAGTGAAAGTGCAACCCTGAAGGTAGTAAATAGAAACTACCTTTTTTTCTTGCATTTAAAAATAAAATATCTGTAGCTCTTTTTATTACAATGGTAACTTAATTAACTCAAAATCCAGCGCAAGATTTAAAATCAAACGAAAATGAGTAGCCCAATTACATACCCCACTAGAATCGAGCCAAAACAATTATTTCCACAGCAAATTCAACAAAATGATTATGCATGCATTTACCACTGAAATTATAAATGGTAAAGTTATTATGTTTCTGTAATTGTCTGTTCGCCATACCATCTTCCCTGGTCGGTAATTTTACTAGATTTGATTTTATGACCTTTAGGAGGATTTAGGAGGGCCTAATGATTTTTCATATATATGGATAGACTAGCTACGCCCCAAGGAGTTATCCATTTCACTTTTTCGGGATAAAAAACCTATGTGTTAATTCAGGGTGTCAGCTACCTCCATCCCAAATTTCATGAAAATTGGTCCAGCCGTTTGAGTTGACATACATGTTTGTTTCTTTCAAAAAATACCGTCTCGTTTTTCGTTTTGTATACCTTCTAGCTAAATGAAATATAAAAAAATATTGTCAAAGAAAATCATAAATAAACTATAAAACTATACTATAACTACTACTATAAAATAAACACTAAAAACCCAGTACGCTGGCGGCATTGCCCCGTTGTATGGCTAAGCTTAGCCTTTGACGGAGGTAGGCGCCAGCTCTGGGATTCCCCGAAGCGAGGACCAGCCGCTTTGAAATGTCTTTATGTTTATAGTTTATTTATGATTTTGTTTAGTTGGTTAATAATGAATCTGTATTATTAGATACTACACTTATGTTTTATTAAAGTCACCAATTACATACTTGTCAAAGATAGTATGGAATATATTGACCTTAACTCTAAAGACTTATCTAAGGCGCTGTTGTCAGAATGGCTCAGGAATTAAGCACAATTATAAGAATTTCTCAATAAGAATCAGAAAATAAGAATCAGAATCAGAATAAGAATCTTTTAAGATTTTCTTTGAGCTCTGCTTAGTTTGGGGTCAGATGGCGCTGTGTGTAATGTCCTATGATATTTATTTATTTATTTTATTTTTGACTTTTTTTTAGAGGGATCTGTTGTTCTCAATACACGATTGCATAAATTATGTAACCGAAAAGCGAATTGGGCTGAGTGACGTGTCTTACAAGAGACCATGGACTATGATGGGATGATTATAATGATGATGAAATATAGCCGTATCTTTTTTTTTTCTGACACAGCATTAAACTGTTCGTCGACTCGACCTACAAACGTGCTCTAAACGTTAGAATATAGAGCCTAAAATGACGCGCCTACCCGAGTCTTCCAATCTAAACATCGGCAACAGTAATGTATCACATCCTGAAATCAGCTTCTGATAAATCGTTCGTATTTTCCAATACTCGCTTTTTTGCGAGCATTCCCGGTTCCCCATGCGTTACCCTTTTTTGTTCCCTATCGTAGTAGATTATGTTACAGTTAGTAAGGGTTTGCCCTCGTCACGGGAGTGACAGAGCGTTACCGAGACAATTCTACGACTGGGCCATTCTAGCCATTACAAGGGCTCGATATTGATGGGGAACATATCGCGGGTTAATTGGTTTCCTTTACTTTTATCTTTGTTCAGTTAGTAAATAATAATAACTAATAAAGTATTTATAAGTTTGGATTCAGCAGTCTACTTTGGAGAACATTTGGCTTCTAATCTGGGTTCAAATCCCAGGCACCTGAGTCTGTTTTAAATTATGTACGTATTGCCGCTGAGGTTCTCAAAGATCTGTAAAACCTGCCAACCTGCACTTGGCCAGCGTGACGGACTGTCCTTACTCTTCTTGCAATAAATGGAGGGCCGCGACAGTGCAACAGTATATAAAAACTGCTGATTATGAAAATATAAGCATACTTATTATCTTCCATAACATATAGCATGCCGCCTATGTCCTAAGCTAGAAATTCTATGTACCTAAAAGAAAGCTTCAAAGCACAGAAATGTGTGCGTAACGGCCAACCGATTTGCACGGTTTTTCTGTACTATAAATTGTGAATTTTTCAATGTCGTATTAATTTTGTTTTCTACAGAATAATGTGTACCTATTTATATGTTACTCTAAAATTTTCATTGAGCCTTGAGAAAATGCACGGAACAGCTGTTTTTTTAAAGCTCCAAACTAAGCAAAGCTTGTACTATGGGAATCGAATAGCGGAAAGAATACTTACCTATATATACCTACTTTTACTATAAATACAGACTTTGTAATACACACTGAACAAATATCTTTATTCAACAAATAAATGTTAGCCCTGAATGGGAATCAAAACCCACACCCTTCAGGTCTCGAAGCAGAACTGCTACCTAATAAACTAACTATTCGTAAAGGGCAAATTTGCGTCTTCAGTCAAAATTCGTCATGATGCAATTATGAGTAAAATTATTCACTTCAAGCCTAGCTTATCCCTGTGCTGTTTCTACAATATTTGCATTCTCAAAAGTTCTAGGCAGCATTCGATCAAAATTTTAGGTGAAAACAGTTATTAAAATAGATAAGGTTGTATGTTAAAAAAGATTGGTGACGTCATTAGATTAAAACGTTTCACGGAATATTGCGTGAGCAGTCTGCGACGTACGAACCTCTTTGAAAAGATCAAAGGGGCTTGCATGTTAAACATAACGAGCTGGAAAAGTGTCTACCCCAAGTTAAATGTTTAACAAACTAGAGACAAAAAGTATTTCAATATCTCGTCGGCCCTTCCAGCAAAAATCTCGTAATATTTTTTTGTTTGCGAAGACCCCGCCTAAGTTCGCTTTTCTCTTTTGGCAAATTTCAAGTCATCGTTATTTCCGAAAAGAAACGCAATTTGGCAGAAAAATAATCATTTCGCCGACTTTGTTTGTTTACTTTATTTAACATAGAGTTATACATGGAAACGGCTATATAATTGCTGTTAACGTAATTGAATTTTGGTTTTATGAATTTAATTTTGCAATAACACCAATGAAGTACATAATAAAATTAAATGTTTGAAGTGGCTTTTACCAGTACCCCTTTATCTATAGCCCTAAAACAGTCAAAATTTATGTAATATATACTTTTTTATTTATATAAACGTAATGCTTTCCTCATGGTATAACATCCATGTCCATAACATATACATGCCTGTTGCAACAGAACCTATCCAGAACTTTGAGTAACAGTACAAATTGCAAAGCATCTGTGCTCTTACTAAGACATGTGATGGTTAGCCTCGATAGCTATTTAATTTCGCTAGCTGAAGTACTCTTCAAACCGGAATAAAGTTACATTTACACACCTACTGCTTTACTATGAGTGCAAATCTGGTATTACGATGGTAATCTTTTTTGACGACATCCTGCTACGGACTTCTACCACTTGATAGAAGTAATTATATTTATGTATTTTGCTGAATAATATGTAAAATGAGTAATTAGTTGGCGCTGTGAGCAACCAAAATGCTTTCGCAAATGAATTTTTCAGCAAAATGCATACAGACAAAAAATGTATGGCTTTATCTTGATGACATTTCTTAGGTGGGCATTGTTTTCGAAATACTATTATGTGCTTCGAGAACAATGTTACAGTGTGTGTGTGTGTGTGTGTGTACGTTTGTGTGCATGTATGTGTACGTATAGAAGAGAGAGTGTGAGTGTGTGCGCCTGTATAAATTAAAATAATAAAGGTTACGCGCTATACTTTATTTAATGGTCCTGTGGTCGTCTATTTTTAATAACGCAACAGTTATTATTTATGCAATTAATTATTTTCCAATAAACGTATCATACGAAATTGGAATCACTTCGACGCGTAACTAACATGTGTTTGCTCCGCTAAACAGCTACTCACACATTACTACTGAAAGTTCCTTAACGGAGTTAGTTGTACTTATTTCCATAAGTTTCTTGCATGAAATGTACACCACGTAAATTTCTTTACTTTTTGTACCAAGCGCACAATTTCTAAATCCTTTAGTCCGCTGTTTGGGAACTTCGCAAGCATGATTGCTATTTGTTTTTCTGTTCACCTGCCTGTGACTATCTACATAACTCAATAATATAGACTGGCAAACCAACGTGCATTGAAATTGGTTGCACTGTTGATTTCCCAATAGATTTTATGCAAATCAAAACTATCTACACTTACTATTAAGTGATTTCAGTGATTTCGGGTTCGTGACATATTATTGTCTAGGATTATTGTTTGCATCTATGCTCATGCAGTGCCATTATTGCGAGCAAACAGCAATTTGCTCATAATCCCCGGACGGAGAGTGAAGTCATGTGCGGTACGGTGCATGGTATACAAAGCTATAAGCTTGGGATATTAGCTGAAAGAGAGCCATTGTGCTCTTCATTGCCAATAACTTTTACTAAGAGCACATCTCTGAAATTGTGTCAAAAAACCATCTGTTATGTTTTCATGATGCGTGTCAAAGATAACGCTTTGAAAACAAGTAAAATACCAGTAATACAAGTAAGTGGCTGTTTTCCTACTCAAAGTTCTGTGTATCGCTGCAATGGTCATGGACAGGCGTTATCTCTTACCATCAGAAGAACGTCTCGTTCGACTCATTACTCTTTACATTAAAAAAAAAAATACCCTGCCTGAATTTAATTAAATCACTGTATACACGTATCTTGCATATCTATAAATAAATAAAAAAGCCTTTATTTCCCAATGCCCATATAACATTGTAGATGTAAATGTTAGTTCATATTTACTAGTAGTTATATTTTCCTTTTAATCTAAGTTAGTACGTTTTTTACGTACTTAGGATATGGCCCCTCCACAGGTAAAGGCCTTCCGATATAATTAAACTTGTGTAACCCCGCTTAAGTAAAACAAAATGCATAGTTAGATACTTATTTACAAAAATGCTTTGTGGTAACCCTATTACAAACTATAAACACACATACCAACGTCGATTTTAAACAGTGACTCTAGCATATTAATTTACGAGAAGGACGTAGTACGCAAACAATAGTTAAAAGTACGAAAAAGCAGTTTCCATTTACTCCTGCCTGGGGCGTTGTTCCACTTTCCTATACATTCATATATTTTTCTATACAGTACATTTTTTTTTGTGTTTGACAGGCTAGTAGTTTGTTTGACCACAGCTCACCTAAAGTTAAATGACGGTGTTGTCGACGATGGTAAGCACATCTAGCCTGGAATGGCTGGTTCCCACGCGAGGCTGCCAGAACCGTTATGTGCGGCAGATTTTCAATTAGCCAGCCGAGTACTAGAAAGTACCCTACCACCATGCTATGGTTTCCTCACGATGTTTTTCATTACCGGTAACTCAAGCCTTAAACCAATCATCGGCGTGTAAACCGAACGCTAACCACGAAGCTATTATCACTACAAATGTCACAAATTAATATACTAAACCCATTTAATTTCACAATAAAAACGGTTTTGGAGTTTTGGATGAATAATCAGAACGTAAGCTTTACTGTTATAGTTACATAGATAAATAAAACAATTCATGTGAGATTCGAACAGAGAGATAGTGTAAGCTCTGCTACAGCTCAGAGCACAGCACAAAGAGCATACCAGCCGTAACAGAATGCAAAGCTATATTTTACGTTCCACCGAGAATCGCAAAAGGCGTTTACTTATTCAGCCAGGCTTTTTGCGGAATTGGTGCGGCATAACGCGCGCTGGCCAAGCGAATACAGATGCATACAGTGCCTGCCAATGAAAGATGAATTTGATAAAATAGAGCGGAACCGAAAAATGATATGCATTTTCAAATCCCGATATGTGTTAATCTATTTAACGTAAATATATTATATTGGTGTGGGTTCGATTCTCACCCAGGACAAACATTGTGTTGTATAAGAAAATGTTTGTTCTGTGTCTGGGTGTACTGTACCTATGTATTTACCAAAAAAAAACTATATAAGTATTCTATTAATTTTCTGAGTTCCATAGTACAAGCTTTGCTTAGTTTGGGGTTAGATGGCACTGTGTGTAATGTCCTACGATATTTGTTATTTATTTTATTTATAGTGCTGCTTTACACAGTTTTTAAAATATCCAAAGAAGGGGCACGCTTTATTTCAATGAGTAAGTTATATATTTTTGTGATTTCAGTGTCGATTCAATAATAAAATTTATCCACATAATAAAATATAATGCATCCTTTTACCGTAGTTATATATTTTCACAAAAACTCTGCATCGCCCTAAATACACACTATCTGATAAAAAGTAAATAGTTTTATCAAATACACGAACATTTCCTGAAACAACATCGTGCTACCAGTATATTTCAACATACAGGCTGACTGGTATTTTGTATAGATAAATTAAAAAAAATCATAGCATAATTTTACAGTGAAATCACATCTACTGACATGTATTTTCTTTATTTGCGGTACATCACAATTGATTCAATAAAACATTATAAATGCCAGTAGCTGTGATTTCACTGTAAAATTATTCTCCATTTGTCCATAAATGGCAAAAAATATTTGTATGGAAATCGAACCACCTTAATAGACAGGCATTATTTCTAGCCATCAAAAGAGCCATCATTTGCTTTAATTATTTTATAAGGAGTCCAAAAATTTCCTTTAAAAATAATCACTCTGTATAAAAGGTGGGAAACACTATTGGTTGGACCGGCAGGTGTCCTGCGCGCCGATTAATCTTGCAAACAATATCCCCAGACGGCGGGACGCATTCAATCGCACTTAATTGTGTTTGCGATTGGAAATCGCTCTGATCAATTTGTAGGGGCTTGACGCGAACGGAATTCGTTTACTGTCGCGTCTTGTTGAACCGAATATTTTCAATTTCGTCACTTTCTTATTCCTGACAAGCATTTTCTGCCAGATATTAGGTTTACCTGTGAAGGTTGAACTGTATTATATAACGATAGCGATAGATTCTCAGATTTTCTCAAGTACTCGATAAGTATCGATCGACAGAAACGTGTAGTCTATGCTTTGTATTGTTTAGGGATGTACCTAAATCTCAAATGTAATGACGCTCACGTGTCGCTTACTATTTGGCACATTGTTAGTGGTAACACGGGAGACGTGGCGTCGAGTTATGGAGCAATAGCGCGGCAGAGGCGCGGCGCAGCGCAGCTGTTTGCTGGTACCACGTCTCGTACTTATTAACTTTGACCCCCGCCGTACATTAACCGCATCGGTGGGACGCAGACACCCTTAATTTAACGGCTCGGCATCTCCGCCTCTCTAATCCTGCATAACATAGTAGCTGAAACATTTCACAGATTTATTGACCGACCTCTTCACTCACACAAATTACTCGACTCCAGAGCTGGCGCTCGGAGATCCTCTCATATATCTCGACATGTCACCGTTATTAATAAACTTTAAACGCTTGCCGTATCTTTTGCGAAGGGCCGCGCCACAATCAAACATATTGCGGCTGCAACGCGGAAATACGTCGAACGATTTTGTGATAAATGTACCGAATTTCTAGTGTGGGTGGAACGAACGCGTGGCGACGTACGAGCGCCAATTGACGAACATACAAACGCCGTCGATTATTTATATTTTCTCTCCGGCTACATTTATCGTAGTCGGTGTTCTCAATTTATTTTGTTGCCGGGGGACCTTTTTGAATAGGCAATGTGGCGTATAAATTTCTCTCGCCCCTCGAGGACCGTGGGCTCGGGTGTCTCCGTTAAAAGGTGCTACGAATTAATTTTACCTGACATCAAGGCCGTCGCCGACGGAATACGTTAGCTCATAATGAGATAGCTCTGTAAACATGTTTGGCGCCGAACAAAGTGAGTACCTGTTTAATTATGCATATTGTGCCGTCTATCAAGTGCGCTCGTATTTCACATGCTCATTTGGAGCTCGTTCGCCTTGTCGTTCGCCCGACTCACCCTTTAGCTCGGCTCATTGCTTGTTTTGCCCGAAGAGATTGTAGGCAAGCAGGTACTACGACTGCTGAAATAGGTAAATACAGGTTTAAAGCTAGCTCGGAAGGAGACAATCAAAACTGTTGTAAGGAAATGAATTTAAAAATGTTGATAAGTAAAATTGTTAGAACCATTGGAACCAACCATTAACCACTATAATAATTCATAGACTATTATATTTATTTTGTGTTTTATAGATTGATTCTACTCGTATACTAATGTTAGCAAATACTGTTATCGTTCAGCTGGTGAAAATGGTGCTACAACCAGATTATGATGCTATAGTTTCTTCACGATGTTTTTCTGCACCGGCAGCTCAAGTTCACTGTTGAGATTTGAACCCGCTCGCTTTGGCATGCAATCCGATCGCGATAACCACAAAGCTGTCAACGCTTCAAGAACGCTGTGCAACAAGTTTGAGATGTCAAGTAGACTGAAAAATCTGCAACCACTTGCAACTCCAAGATTCTCTTTTTCTCGAAATTCTTGACACTACAATCTTTCCTCACGAAATCATATGAATTCATTATTTGGTGGTAGATCTCCTTAGCAGGCGGTCGTCGAGGTAGGTACCACCGCAGTACCAGTTATTCTGCCTCTAAGCAGTAGTGTGTAAACATTACTGTGTTCCGGTTTGAAGGGTACTGTAGCTAGCGAAATTACTGGGCTGTTAAGACAAACCATTCAAAAAGTCTCAAAGTAATGAGCGCCAAAGCAGTGATACCCTGGACTTTGTTTTGTTACTCAAAGTTCTATGTATTGCTGAATTGGTCATAGACAGGCGTTATCTCTTACCATCAGGAGAGCGTCTCGTTCGTCTCGATACTTTTCACATAAAAAAAAACAAAGAATAATATTAAACGGCACAATAATCCTGCTTCTCTATTGAAATACAAAGTTATATGTAGCAATGTTTATGTGCAATATTTCAGCCACCTAGACCGGAAATTGCAACGTTCGTAGTTTAAAATTACTTCATCGAGTGTCGGACTGTCGAAGCTAGTACCTACACTATACAACATTATCTGACCTAAATGGAATTGCCGTGAACTAAGTAGGTATACAATATTGCTGACGTAAACAGCATAGTTGAAGTGGCATAGGTAGTTGAATTCGCATAGACAGATGGAAGTAAGTTTTCTCGTTGAGGGTGAAACGTATCGAGCACGGACGACTGAACTTTCCAAGCTTAGCAATTCAACTATCTCTCTATAGTGATGCTATAGATCTATTGGCAGTAACAAATAATGTTCCCTGAAACTGAAGTATTTAAACTATCTACGTTTTCCGATTTTAAGGCTGCCTCCAACAGAAACGGCATATGGTAAAAACTAAAAATGCAGCTAAACTTATTCAAAACGTTTTAAAGCATTTCGTAACAAACCGATTTCTTATGTATATGCGTAATATTGTCAACCGTACGAAAAATAGCAATTAGCAATCGCTTCACAAAAACAAAACGCCGACAAAATAATTTATAGTACCTCTACATATTTTGGTTATAAAAATAACTAGATTTATGAAAATTATACAAATAGTTATATTTTTTTTTTATTTTTTTTTTTATAGTAGATAGGCTATATTGTTGACAGTCTTGTTGGTTTATTGGTAGTATGTCTGCTTCAAGAGCTGTAGGGCGTGGGTTCGATTCCCACCCAGGACAAACATTATGTGGCATAAAAAAAATGAGTGGTCTGTGCCTGGGTGTACAGTATGTAGGTACTTATTATAAGTATGTATATATCTGACTTTCAAAGTACATGCTTTGCTTAGTTTGGGGTCAGATGGCGCTGTGTGTAAGGTCCTACGATATTTATTTAAATCTTTTATTGATAACACCAAAGTTATATGTCATATGTATTGTGTTTTAATTAAGAAACTTTAAATATTACATTAGAGAGGATAAGTGTACTACCATGGCATGTATTAGAAATTCGGAGAATGTAGATATGTACGTGTGGCTGGTCCCCATTAACCCAACCCTCTGGCTCCCGTCCAATCGCCGTAAGCGACACAGAAACAACTTTTTAATTGAATAATATATTGACCAAGATTTTTTATGGACATTTTGACTTTTCATTGTTTTATTTTATTCTTTGCTATTTTGTTTACGAGGTGTTTCCTAATTTTTTATATTTTTGTACACTTTGATTTTTTTCTCCCAGGGAAAATCCTTAATCCTTGAACCCCCATAACCACCAGACCCGGGGAAAGCTTGGTGGTTATGTGGGAATCTACACCAAAATGGCGGCCTCCCCAAAAAAAACCTAGGGGTGTTCCTTCTCCGCGCTTGCAGTTGCAGGGTCACGGGAACACTTGTGCAATCTTCCGCAGCCCCAATAGCGCTTGTCTTTATCAGATACTTGTATACAATAGCTGTCTCGTTAATGGTGACCTTTATCAAGATATGGTAACAAGTGCAGTGCACACGCAGTTTCCTACTCAGGCGAACACAAAAATATGGTTTTTAATGTTTTTAGCTAAGTGTTTCAATACACCTAGCTAAAAACATCGCATCGCATAAATACATCTTCGCTTGAGAGCCAGGGCTAAAAATTAAACTGGCTCTCAAGCGAAGCTGCCGAAGGATACTTGGTGGCACATTTTCAACTTGTGGGTTTTAGCGAGCCAGCCGAGTACTAGAGTTTTTTTTAATATAAAAGTAATGGGACGAACGGGACGCTTTCCTTATGGTAAGAAATAACGCCTGTCCATGACCATTGCAGCGTTACGCAGAACTTTGAGTAATAAAACAAAGTCCAAGGCATTGCTGCTTTGGCGCTCATCACTTTGAGGCATTCGATGGTTAGTCTCAACAGTTCTGTAATTTCGCTAGCTGCAGTACCCTTCAAACCGGAACACTAATACAAATACAAATACAAATAATTTATTAATAACACCAAAGTTACAGGTCATTTTCCCATTCATATTTAAAAATATCAAAATCATAACATGTCAAATAATGAAAATGAAAATGTCAATGAAGTTATATGTCACATATAAAATAATTATGTCAATTATATCAATTATGTCAATATAGTTAAATGTCCATAAAAACAAACATATAATTTCTTACTAGTAATTTAATAATCTCTTAATTTTAAATAATCGTCAAAGTCATAGAACAAGGTCTCTTGAAGCCAAGATCTAAGTTTGCTTCTGAAGCACGCGATGGAAGGTGCATCCCGAATGGAAGCGGGTACGCGGTTGTAGACCGCGGGCCCCAGAATGTAATATTAAAACACTTCTGCTTGGCGGCAGAATATCTAGTACTACGGTGGCACCTACCTAGACGACCTCCTGCTAAGGAGATCTACTACCAAGTCAAACTGTGAAATGTGTGTTTCGCACACATCAAAATATCTACCTAACGTCACGAGTCGGTCCAATTTCACTCATACCACTTTGACCTAGAAAACTCATCCAACAACATTCAAAGCACCTTTTTTCCCGTAGATAGCTCCGAAAAATAAATTATTAAATAACCAGCACAATTTGTTTGCGCCCGAAATGGTGGCAGGCGAGAGGTTCTTCATGAAACATTCAGGACTCTGTCACTCACTGTCTGAGATTCCTCTGAATAATTTATTCCTATTCCACTCAAGATTATTGTTTATTGTCAACCCGCAAGAGGTTTGACTTTGATCTTGGAGAATCCCTTCAAATCATAGACGAATCATCTATCATACCTATAGACGGGTTTCCTAAATAATATTAATTATATTATCGCTGTGTGAATGGAATGTTTTCGCGGTATTAGCTGAGAATGAAATAGTCAAAGATTATTTTATTTCCATAATGCCTGCGTATATGCGTTGCTGCGTTGTTATTTTTTTGAGGCACACAGATATTGGAAGATTTTAAATTTACGAATTCAAGATACGAAAGCCAAGAGGTCACAGTTCGGGACGAATAACTAGTAATAGTAGTCAGGACAACTCACTAAACTAGACTTAGTATGAACAGAGTTAATTTCCTACCGTCGCGTCGCCTGCGACTAATAAATATCTTAGCATTCATCACACCCACTTAACTCACTTTAAACTTATCCCAACTGAGCAATTTTAAATTAAGCTACAGGTACAGTCCTCTCCTTGAATAATTCAATGAATGATACCTATCCTGGAACGGTATGCAATCAAAACTTTACCGAGGTGGGATACACTTTGCATAGATCCTAACTCAAGTTAGATCACGAAAACTGACCGAGATCTCAAGCGATATAATTACGCAGATATTGTTAAATCTGAGTTAAATATATTTAGTAGTGTTAATATTTACATGCCTTTATTTACTTATTGGTTTTTTTCTATATCACTGACTACATTGGCTGGCTCATATACCTATAGTCGCTTTCCTAAAGTGAGACTGGGCCACTCATGTTGGCCAGCGACATGCGACGGTACAGGCTGATGATAATAATAATGTAACTGCCCGATAGTTATGTGGGTAGTAACCCTGCCTTTTCTGCTATAAGTCGTGAGTTCAATTCCCACCCCGTACAAACTATTAAGTATATACAGCGATTCAGTGCGATTTCAGTGTCAGCTCAAACGAAATATTATTTTTATTTATGACTAGGTATATAGCATCTTTCAGTATTGTTGCGCTTCTCCGAAACTTCTTAAATATATTATATAATAGGAAAACGAACTAGAAAATAAAGTACGCGCAGATAAGAATAGTTGTCATTATAATTGACTCGGACAATGGGGCTTAGTTGAAAGTACATTTCATCCTTTCTCGCGAACAAAAGCGAGTTTAACGCAGAATAAAGCGAACCCTACAGATTTGCACAAGATAAAAGCCCTGTCAGAACTTGTCATACTACGGAGCTGGTAGCTGACGCGACAGTTGGCCGATGTTGTCTCTAAAGGCTGACTGATCGACGACGTCAACTTATTAGAGGGGAAGTTCAACCAGAATTTTAGTGGGAACGCGGAAAAATCTTATCTATTTTTTCCGAAATTATCGTTTTTTTCGGGTGTTTACGTATAATAAATAAATAGTGTTTATTTTTCTTTATGTTTATGGCCGGGACTAAATTTGCTGTTTTTTTTTTAATTGATTTATCTTCTGTATATATACAATTCTTTTGTTTGTATATGCATATACTACATATGTCCATATGCCACTGAACTCCTCCTAAACAACTAGACCGACTTTGATGAAAACTTTTTGTGTGTTTGAGTGGCGTCCTGCATGGTTTAGATTCGCAATTGGATCCGGTAGGTGTCACTACAATTGGACAATGTCTGTCGGGCCTGCTAGTTATACTCGTATATATATTAATAGGCAAGGGCAAATGCCGAATTCTACCGCATCGGGTACAAAGTACCAGGAAAAAATCTAGTAATAAAAAAAAGGATACCTAACACATTAAATTTGTTCGCGTAAATACGTGTATCTAACATGCGATCAAAATCAATTAGTCGTAAACGTCTTTTTCGTTTACTTACTAATGAACGATATTTCATGCGTGGCTTGATTTAACAAAGCACTTAACTTTACTTCTAGTCATATATAAAATATTTGGAGATTAGTTAATATAATTACTACAAAAGCTTAAATGGGTTTCAAAGTTCAGTGAGTGCGCGTTGAGTTTGACAATTTTCACACAATAAAGATCTCAAAGCTCACAGGGTGTCCGAGTTTACAAACAAGGAGTTGAAGGAAGACTGATGATTTAAGTTTACCACAACTCCGTAGATTACTTGGCTAATTCCATCTCGTGGTGAAATTGCGGACACCCTTACCAACAACTAAACGTTAAATACAACCTATCACAACTATATAAATAGTTTTGTTTACAATTTTAGCTGGTCTCCTCTAAAAAGTTTGTAACAAAATTGCTGTTCGCATCGTCTGTTTGTTTCTCTGCTTACTACCACATAAAGGAGATTAATTCTATTTTCACTGTCATTTAAGTATTAAAATAAAAGTATTTAAGGTGGTTCGATTTCCATACAAATATTTTTTTTCCATTTATGGACAAATGGAGCATAATTTTACAGTGAAATCACAGCCACTGGCATTTATTTTGGTCTTTATTTGCAGTAAATCACATTTGCTTGAATAAAACAGTAGATTACGTATATGGCAAAAATTTATTTGTATGGAAATCGAGGTATATTCTATCAGTTATCTGACTTCCATAGTACAAGCTTTGCTTAGTTTGGGGGTCAGATGGCGTTGTGTGTAATGCCCTACGATATTTATTTAGATGTCTTTACAGAAGGTTTGGTAGGTACCTACAAACCCGATTTTAGAATAAACTACTTTTTCCTAGACTTAACCGATTCGTCAACGCAGACGAAGTCGCGGGCACAAGCTAGTAATATAATAAAATGGGGTACGTAAATCGCAGTTTTTATAGTAGATACCTATTATATAGAGTAGAGAAGTAAATATATACATAATATAGAATAGTAGAGATATGCATAGAGGGGCTATACAACTTTTTCTATTTTGTGTATGGGACTTTTTTTTATGGTGTACAGGCTAGGTGTTTGACCACCGCTCACCTGGTGTTAAGTGACGGTGTGGTCGAAGATGGTAAAGCACACCTAGCCTGGAATGGAACTGGCCCTCAAGTGAGGCTGCCGGAACACACCTTTAGATGCTTAGCGACAGATTTTCAACTGGAAGGTGGTAGCTAGCGTACTAAAAAGTACCCCCTAGGATATGTACCCAAGACATCTAAATTGTAAGTGACAAGGTCTACCAATTGGCTGTTGAAATTTAAAAACGCATCCTTCAAACCTAATTTAGATAAATTGCTTGTCTTAAACTGGTTACGAGTACAACCCTTTCTTCTTTTCTTGTTCTAGCGTAGGTAAGTAAACCCTCACTACCTATGAGATTATTTTCCCCGCAGAGTAAGCGGGTAAAATTTAATCTCGCTTGTGTTGTTCGCAACTTCGCCGAGGGAAATTGGTCGCGTGATCAAATTAGCCGCGTAATCTTCGAAGTTCCTACTTCCGCCATTACTTTGGACCAAGCAGTGTCACTTCTTGTAAGCTGCAAGTTTAATTTCTTTGTGTTGGTAGTTAACAGACAATAAATAGGTACAGGTCTCAGACACAAAATAGTAAAGGTTGTATATCCCCTCTATGTATCTTTCTACTATACTCTTTGTAGCGATGTGGTTAGCGCGGTCGGTTCGCATGCCGAAGGGCGCGGGTACGAACCCCTACAATGAGCTTGAGCTGCCGGTGAAGGAAAACATCGTGAAAAAACCATAGCATGGTGGTAGGGTACTTTCTAGTACTCGGCTGGCTAGCTACGACCCTCAAGTTAAAAATCTGCTGACAAACATCTTACGGTGTTTCAGCAGCCTCCTCGCCTCCTCAGTTCCAATCCAGGCTAGGTGTTTATCATCTTCAACTACATCGTCACTTAACATCAGGTGAGCTGTGGTCAAACACCTAGCCTGTAAACCATAAAAAAACGCATGGCATAAGCAGTAAGCGATAAGAAGCTTTCATCACTATGAACCACTTTTACTAACTACACTAAGGAATCAATGCGACCCTAACTTTTTGCACCGTGTAATAATATAATAATAATAAGGTTTATTTGCACATAAATAACATAAACCATAAATAGGAGTTTTGGCGGGATCGCAGGGAGAGTCGTGTCGCTCCGTTGTATTTTTTTTCCAAAACTAGTGTTTTGTCGAGTGTTTATGCATAAATTTATTTTTTTTTTGACTGACACAGACTGGACTTGACTAAGACTGGACTTTGACTATAACTAGCGATGCTATGACTTTTGTAGCGATGATAACTCGCTTGACGGTAGGTTCGCATGCCGAAGGGCGCGGGTTCAAACCCCAACAATGGCGGTATTCCCGTTGAGCAGACAAGCTAGTCCAGGCGATAGGCGAACGCGTTTCTGGCTCCGGGCTAGGCAAAAGCCTATTCCGAATCTTTCTTTGTTGCTGTCCATAAAGAGAGCCACACCCCGAATCCTAACTCCCGGCACTCCGCTTTCTGCGTTTTCCAAAAGATGCTGTATGGATATGCTTTTTGGGGTAGTTTCTGTGCCGGGGGTCACGCTCCGTGTGGCGTTTATAGACTGTGTGTTTGTTGAGGAGGAGGAGGGGGTTTGGAGTGGGGTGACAGTTTGACGTGGAGGGATGGTTAACCGCCAAAGTAACCATGAAGCGAAAATCCTACGACGCCATGCCAGAGTGCGAGGTAGGTGGCCACCGATTTCGACTAGTGCGATCGAAAAACAAAACGATTGCACTGTTCGATTGGGCGGCACAATCGCCTTTCGCGCAAGCTGGGTCGCTACTTGAGTATCTGAGCAGAAAAGCAGACAGCACGCCCCGGGTAATAAGCGTGGATGCGATGATGGTAGAATTCTCGAAAGCGGAAGTCGCAGACCGGCTGGGTTGCACTAAAGCCTCTGAATATCATGAGGTTGTTGTGTACGAAGACAGGGGAGAAAACTTAAGTTTTCTCAAGGCTCCAACACACGACAACACTAGCGCAACAGACAGCTGGGGGCATCCCGTTCCAAGTTCGACCACTCAATCCGGCTCGGAAAGGGTACAACAAAAAGCAGCAGCCGAGAGGGCCGCAGCTCTTTCGGGTGGTAGCCGAAACGAAAGAGAAGACCATGTAGCGGCTTTCGCAACAGCTTTTAGCGCAGCAGCACAGAGCTTGTTCCGAATCAAACCCAAATCACCACCCCTCCCAACATTAGTGGCCCCGAGAGCAGCTTCACAAACTCAGGCAGCACGGACGAGAGCTGACATGGGGCAGGTCGATTCGCCCCAATACATCCTGGCTTCGGGGCCACAGGGCCACGCGAAAAATGCTTTCCTCGAATTTCTAGCCACATTGAGAGCGATAAGAAAAGTCAATCTCAGGAACTGCGATAACATCCTGCAGTCCTTCAGACTAGGAAGTGAAAGTCTACTAAAACAGGGACTTGAGGAGGCGGAAGCTGCCATATACGACAACGCCACTTCCCAGGTTATCAGGGGAACCATGAAAGGACAATATATGGCAGCTTACAGTGCAGAAAGTGGCTTTGTGGCACTAGATGAAGCCGAGACGGAGCGAACAGGAAGACCAAAATACGCGATACCATCGAATGACCCAATCGTAGTCACCGCTAAGTGCACCAAGATAATGCTGGATGACAGGATCCTCGAGATGGCTACTCAGGGAACTCAGATGTCGAGGCAAATTGGGACAACTGGGTGGTGCCAAAGATGCAATGGGTCAACGGAGTTCCAGGGTGTGGAAAGACAACATGGGTGATCAGACATTTCGATGTCGACAGGGACGCTATCATCACCACAACAACAGAAGCAGCAAAAGATCTGAGGGAGAAACTATCGCACAGAATAGGTGACCTGGTAAAAACCAGGGTGCGAACCATGGCTTCCTCCCTCGTAAATGGTTTTGGTAGAAATAGCTTCAGCCGCCTTTTGGTGGATGAAGCCCTTATGAACCATTTTGGAGCCATAGTAATGGCTGCACGGCTGTCTGGTGCTAGCGAACTTGTCCTTGTCGGAGACGTCAATCAATTGCCTTATATCGACAGAGAAAATATCTTCGAAATGAGGTACCATCGCCCAAACCTGGTCACAAACATCAGTCAGGAGTTGCTTTGCACACATAGAAACCCAATGGACGTCGCGTACGCGCTGAGGGAAATATACTCCGGTATATATTCCTCAGCTCCCCGTATTAAATCCCTTGAGCACAGACGGTACAAGGGAGCGCAAATACCCATCACCCTTCCCAACACACTTTTCTTAGTGCACACTCAAGAAGAAAAGGAAACCCTCATCAGCCTAGGGTATGGGGGAGGCACGGGGTCGCGCACTCTTACCATCCATGAAGCTCAGGGGTTAACGTACGAGTCGGTAATCGCCATAAAGACCAAGCCAAAAATGAAGCTGCACGAGAGCGTGTCGCATGCGGTCGTCGCAGTATCACGGCACACCGGGACCTTCGTCTACTACGCCGACAATACTGAAGACGATGCTATCTGTCGGTTCGTGCGTCGTGCGTCGGCTGCGTCACCGAAGACCATCAAAGAATATAATTTGCAGATGGCCATCAAAGATCGGAACACGGCGGTGATGGAGGCCTTGAGTCGGGAGGAGGCGATTTCAAACGAAAACTCATGTAAATAGAAATAAGGATTGTGTGTATGCCTCGAGCATTCATGCTCACCATCGAAGGCTCCTTCTTGCGGCGGCGTCGTGTGTCGGGTCGCTCTCTTCCCTCAGATATGGTTGAGGAGGGCGATGGCTGGCACATGCGTCATACTCGTGATCGGGTGCTGCTTGCGGGTCGCTGGTCTGCTCGCGGTATACACACAATCTAGTACCTACTTTAACCTTAGATTAAGATCCTACTAACCTCTCCTCTTTTTGTAATGTAAAATTGTAGAAAAAAAAAAAATTTTGTAACTAAAGTTGACAAAGGTCACGGACCCCAGCGTCTGCGTGGAGAGAATAAAAAAAAAAAAAAAAAAAAAAAAAAAACCCAACAATGAGCTTGAGCTACCGGTGAAGGAAAACATCGTAAGGAAACCATAGCATGGTGGTAGGGTACTTTCTAGTACTCGGCTGCCTAGCTACCACCCTCAAGTTGAAAATCTGCCGCCAAGCATCTAACGGTATTTCAGCAGCGTCTACGCCTCGTACGCCGTCGTACGCCTCGTCAATTCCAATCCAGGCTAGGTGTTTATCACCTTCAACTACACCATCACTTAACATCAGGTGAGCTGTGGTCAAACACCTAGCCTGTCTACCATAAAAAACGCATGGCATAAGCACTAAGCGAAAAGAAGCTTTTACCACTATGAACCACTTTTACTAACTACACTAAGGAATCAATGCGACCCTAACTTTTTGCACCGTGTAATTATAATAATAATAATAAGGTTTATTTGCACATAAATAACATAAACCATAAATAGCATTGACACAAATTACATTTTTCACTAATATGTAAGACAACACTTAGTATACATAGTTGAAGAATAATCTTTTAAATGTGCTGAAATTATAAATTTCTTTTTACTGAAACGACGTTTGTTGAATCGTATATGTATATTCTATATTACCATGTAGACAGAGGTTAAGCTAGCGAATGTCGTATACATCTTGGTAAGAAATCACCAAGGTGGCCTCGGTAAGGCCGCTGATATTTTCACGGTGTAGCACAAAACTACCAGAGTTTCCGTGCCGAAGTACCTACCGACACGTATAAAATTTACTCGCTCATAAAATATTGATACAATTCTGGAAAGTTTTTATTAAAATTCAGAAAAGGACAGGTCCCATGTGACGTGACGGATGTCCACAAAACTCGTATAAAATTCATAACCAAGTTTTAGAAGGTAATTGATCGGAACACAGTCCCGGGTCCGTGTGACCTTGCGTTTTATTTATTCTATCCAACAAATTCCGTGTAATATGTTTATTTGGGACGGAATATATATATTTTGGTGTTAGATTTTGTGACTTTGTGAAAGCCAGGTTACCGTGTTTGCGTTTATATTTCGTTGATGTACCTACCTTAGTTACCTATTCAAATATACTTAATCGTGTTTTTATTGTGAATGAATGAAGAATATTGTTCGAAGTCTTGACTTTTAGGAATTATAATTTTTTCGTTTCGATTAGAAATATTAGGTTTTGTTTTTTAATTCGTCGTGTATTAAAAAACCGGCTAAGTGCGTACCGGACTCGCGCACGAAGGGTTCCGTACTATTATCTATAAAATCGGTAAAAAAATCACGTTTGTTGTATGGGAACTCCCTTAAATATTTATTTTATTCTGTTTTTTAGTACCTATTTGTTGTTATAGCGGCAATAGAAATACAGCATCTGTGAAAATTTCAACTGTCTAACTATCACGATTCATGAGATACAGCCTGGTGACAGACGGACAGACAGGCAGACGGACGGACAGCGGAGTCTTAGTAATAGGGTATCGTTTACCCTATAAGTACGGAACCCTAAAAACTATCGACTCGATAGAAATTGAAAATGTAATTATTCCAAATAAAATAATCTTGAATTTTGAATTTTTTTAATTTAAAATTTAAACGAGTCAAAGTAAAACAGGTACAATCTATTTTTCACTTTGACGCTGCACAGCCGCCTTTCACGCGTTTTTTTATGTTAAATTTTATTCAAAAGCTATTATTTTTATTTTTACTAAAATGGCTCAAAGTCACAAAGTACATAACCGTGTAGTAACTAAAAAAGTAACTTTTATTAAGTTACTTTTTCTATCGTAATACGTGCTATCTTTCATGTTGATGTAAGTACGTCAGTAAGTAAAATTATTACCGCGATGATGTAATAAATAAACCGTGTTTTCGGAGGTTTCCCTTTTCGCTAGATGCGGAGTTTTCCTCCGGGTAACATCGCTCTTGGCAGGGCTATTTAATTTCATTTACATCACACGCGAGGAAATGGGAAGGTGGATAAATAATGAACGCGATAGTTGCAAAACGACAATATGTTCGTATAGGTTGAACAGTCACCCTTTGTGTCAGAGTAATAGCGCAGCGCTCCCAATAGCCTATATGAGTTAAGATCAAACTCATATGGGCTATTGGGCTATCACAGAATACAAAAAGAACTGTATTCCAAGCATAAAATGTAAAAAAGCGCGAAAAAAATGTGGCATTATATTCCTTTTTGCATGTACATTAATTTTACATGCAAAAAGTAGTAGTAGTAGTAGTAGTATCTAGTAGTACTAGTAGTTTTCTGATTGTTGTTCCGTTTTGCTGTGTTTTTGCTTTTTTCCTTTTTTCTCTGGTATTGTTGTCGATGAATTTAATTTAAATGTAATAATAAATTTGTTTTATGTGAAAAATATGGCATTCACGCATTGATATTGTGATTCATTTAAAATATAATTGTAAAATAACTAATTACATTAAAACTATTGCGTCATTTTATAAATAAGAAAACAATATGTACCTAACATTAAATAAAGTATTATGATAGTAGCATAGCGATTATAGCCCAGTGGTTAGCGCGGTCGGTTCGCACGCCGAAGAGCGTGCGTTCAAACCCCAACAATAAATTTGAGCTGCTTATTATGGAAACCATAGCATGGTGATAGGGTACCTTCTAGCACTCGGCTAGCTAACTACCACCTTCAAGTTAAAAACCTGCCGCCACCTAATGGTGTGTTCCGGCAACATTCCAAGCTAGGTGTGTTTACCATCTTCGACCACAATGCCACTCACCATCAGGTGAGCTGTGGTCAAACACATAGCCAGACAAGCATAAAAAAATTATGTGTAATCGTTATTAATTCAATAATATGTCTTGATGTAAATTTTATACAGAAAACAACCTTTACTATATTATTTACATGTACACAAATGCGTCATGATATTTGTATGCGTGTAGTTCGTGTAAGACAGGAGAACTTGTAGGGCCAAGGAATCTTCACAACATTCTATCGGTACATTTTTCTAATCAATGAGTTTATTTTTCAATAAAATAACCAATTCTCACTGGAGCCGTTTTTTATCGACAATTACGAGTGGGTCCTATTTAATCCGCACCCAATCCTTTCTTTCCATCACTAAATCTTAGGTTAGGTCCAAATCAATTCAGAGGTCGATTTTATGTAGGTAGGTACACCTTATCAGACTGGCTCAGTATTTTCAAAGGCGAGGCGGATCACGTCGTTGCCAGTTATCGATGTAATCCTTCTGTCTGTCGTCGAAAGGATTACAGCATCGAATATCTGTATGCTTTGATACTCGCCTATTCTCGACGAACTTACGATTAGAGAGAATAAACTGAAAAGTATTTATTATTTCTTTTGACACAAGAGTTTACAACCAACCAACCTTTGAAGTATAAATAAAAATACATGTCATATTTTCCCCTCAAAGCGCAGTTAGGTATTGACTGCGCTTCGCTCAAAATTTCGCAATACATTCTGGCCATTTATCCATATAAACATTTTAAACCAGCAAAAAAAAATTGGTTTTTGCATCCCACTTGGTGCATTCCGCCAGTGGTAAGTATTAGATGTTTTCAGTTGTTGTACCTAGAACCCCTATCACATTGAGCTAAGGCCCTAAGATTCATCAGAATGAGTGCTATCTTACAAAGAAGTAACAACAAAAACCTGCAGAGAAACGGGTCAAACTCGTATGAAAGGACTCAGCTCTAGAAAAATTACAAGGAGTGACTTTGACGTGACATCCTGTTTCTAACGGAACGACTGGTATTCTTATAGCAGTAGAGCTAATGATCAGGATGATTAAAGTTATTTCTTAAAAATAAACTGCAACATTTTTTGTCATAAATACGTCTTTAAATATACTTCTACTGTTGAAAGCAATTCAGAAAATAAGCAAAACAGAATAAGAAATTCGGATATACCAGCCTGGTGATGCAGTTAGGTACATATTTAACATTTACATCCAAAATTTAATTTCATAATTCATAATGAATTTACCTAAATTACACAACTCGATAGCTAAATGATCACCACGAGCGAAGAGAGCAGTTTAATACTAGAATCCTGAGCGTAACGATGGATTTAATTGGCGCTAGATGTAAATACATTTGAAACCAAGTGCAACACAACTTTACACTTTAGTTTAACGAGGAACTAAACGAAAAATAAACAACCAAAAAAGTTTTCCATAAAAGTAAAATAGTGGCGAAAAAGACAAGCATTTGTGTCATGAACATATGTGTCTGGGTACTCTAAATGCAAGTGTTAAAAGTATGTGCTTACCAAAAAAAGTATACAAGTAGGTATTATATTTCATGTTTCGCTTAGTCTAGGATAAGATGACGCTGTGTGAAACGTCCTTCAATATTTTCTTATGTATTTTTTGCTTTGTTGTGTATAATAATATATAAATTTACAATTTAAAGAACCGACTCCATGACCCTTAGGCCAACTAAACGCACTGCTCCAATGAAACAGCGAGGTTTCGGAGTAAACGAAAATATCATCGACGTATACAATTTTTAGACTTTGTTGTTGTTTTTTTTATAATTAAAATATTTAAAAAATATTTTTTTTAATAACCACTTGATCAATTTTGGTAAAATTTATATAAGAGGGACCACCTCTAAATTATGATCTACCAAGCAAAAAAAGAACCATCAAAATCGATTTATAATTGGCGGAATGATCGCTATAGCATACATCAAAACAAAAAAAATCGGTTAAAAATAAAGCGCATCTCATCGATAAGAACCTGTAACTCTTCCTCAATGAAGATAGACAAGGTCTCGTGTCACGTCGGATGTCCTGCCTTGCAGCCGGACGCGATATGACGTCTCCGACTATTACTCTTGTCTCGGCTCGAATAGGACACGTATAAATCAAGAGGGATATTTGTGTTCCGGTATAAGAGTGCGTGAAGCCTGGCGCGACTTGATTTCAGTTTTGTTCTCCACCAACATGTAAATGTAAATGTCGAGGCTATCCAGCTCCTCGACAACACGGATATAGTAAGAAGACTAAAAAGGACAAAACCTTTTGAGTTAGTGTATTAGTAATGTCAGTGCAGTGAGTGAGTGTGCTTATTATAGAACACATGAACAAAGTGTCTTCCCCTTAATAGAGACAGTAAGAAAAGTGTCGATGGACGCATTCTTAGAATATACTCTACTTAGCAATTTAAGTTATATTAAAATTACTTATTAGTCTCAACTAGGCTAGATTGTAATAGCAATGAGGTATCTATCATCAGAAAGATACATCATCAGAAGGAAAAAAAAAAAAAAAAAAAAAGTTTTGTTCTCTTCTCATATCTTTATCGTTTATATAGTAACATATGTAAACGTATATGTATATGGATATATCTGTATGTTTAAGAAATAGCGACAGAGTAAAGTGATGGCGTGACGATATACGTAGGACAGCTGGCGGTGGATGGAAGCGAAAAGCTGAAGATCGTGCTGAGTGGCGTGTCTTTGGAGAGGCCTATGTCCAGTAGTGGACTTCGATAGGCTGATGATGATGATGATGATGAAGAGATAGCGATAAGGCCGTAAATTGTTCCTTTAGTGTTAAGTTACATTGTTATTGTAATTATATATGTATAATTGGTGTGTTTTCAGAAAATGTTGTTTTGAGCTACAAAGGAAATCGGTTTTTTAGCAGTGCTTCGGACAAATGTATTTTTCCAACACTTCTTCAAGATGACATGGTTAAGTAATAATATACACCCTAAGACATTTCACATAGCCATCTAGCCCCAAACTTAACAAAGCTATATAGGGGTGGCGAACCTGGACCAATGTGTCATGTATTCTAAAGACGTGTTCAATGTTAAATAATTTTGACTTAGAGATTAATGGGAAAATATTAAAACTAAATACTATCAACTCACAACTCAAAACTTTTCGCATTGAATAACTTTGTGAGGCTTTGACTTATTTAACTGGATTGTAAAATAATAAGTACTTGATACAGGCAAATACACAAACTGCGAAGCCAAAAACGAAAAAGAACTATGGTTAATGCATTTTGCTTATCATTTTGGTCGGAGTTTTGGCGGGAACGCGGGAAGAGTCGTGTCGCTTCGTTGTATTTTTTTCCAAAACTAGTGTTTTGTCGAGTGTTTATGCATAAAAGTGGTGGTGTTTTATTCATAAAGTGCCGAATTACAAGCGCGAGTGTGGGAAAATGATATAATGTGGTGAAACATGAGTTTTCGTGTTGCTTCCAAAACTCCATCGAAGCTTTGTAGTAAAGTTGCCACTACTTTACTAAAGCATGACTGGAATTAACTGACACAAACTTGGACTTGACAAAGACGACTTTGACTAAAACTAGCTACGATGGCACTTATTTAACTTTTGAAACTTGAAAATATATAGTTACTTGACACTGGCAAATGCTAAAACGCGACGCCAAAACCAAAGAAAAAAAAAACTCTTTCAAACGTCAATGTTTTAGTAGAGTCATTTCAATTGTCGTAAAATATTCAAGACATTTTTTAGTAAAGTGCCGAAAGGACATAAATAAAAGTAAAAGGGACAAAACTGTAATAAAACTGAAAGGACAGCCGTTTCTAGTAAAATTTTAATCAAAGATTTACCCACCTTCCTTTTCAAAGCAGGTCATGCAATCCCTTTACTTACTTCCTTTTAAACTAATATTTTACAGGGTCACGCGGAACGGTAGAACTATATCGATGAACATTATACACATTTAAACAACTTTTCATGGTGGTAGGGTATTTTCTAGTAAGTACTCGGTGGGTTCTGACAGCCTCACTTGATTTTCCGTTTCTGTTCCAGACTAATTATGCTTTACCATCTTCGACCACCATTACGTGAGTTGTAGACAAACACCAACTTTTACAATGAAACCAACCCTAAAATCAAACGTTTTTGCAAATTTTTGTCTTTGTCGATAGCGTTTACAGCTGTTTTTTTTACAATTTTATGGTTAAAAAAATAATTGGTCTTAATGCTACTTGCATTTTCCGTTTCTGCTCCAGACTAATTATGCTTTACCATCTTCGACCACCATTACGTGAGTTGTAGACAAACACCAACTTTTACAATGAAACCAACCCTAAAATCAAACGTTTTTGCAAATTTTTGTCTTTGTCGATAGCGTTTACAGCTGTTTTTTTTACAATTTTATGGTTAAAAAAATAATTGGTCATAATGCAAGTACGAGTAAAATGAGCTCCTTTTGACATAAACCATTCCGCATAACCCAGTATAAGTTGTTCAGCGACCTTTTGACCGTTTCATGTCATATTTGAACGTGAAAATTGTATTTACTTGCGTTATTTGCCTACAAAATATAATTTACAAATAATTATAGTACCTAAGTAGAAAATTGCGACGACCTAAAAAAAAGTTTAACCCAGTATCAAAAATTACTAGATTTTTGTCTGTTACGTTTTTCACTGGCTAGTGCAGAAATATTCCGGTTCCATTATTCACTGTTCCGCACACCGCAAACAGATCCCTAATGGCTAATCTTTCTTTGTCCATTCCCTAATGATTGCTAATGGCCGACCAATTTGTTATGTTCTTATGCCTTGCTATTTTTGGCAGAGGTTTAGTCTAAAATGACAACAAACTTTTTTTGGCATCTCAGTTTGAGCATTAGCCGATTTCAAAAACTTGAATTTCTATAATTCAATTACTTTCATCCCAGGCTAGGTGTGTTGAGAGCTTGAGACCTCACTTGAGAGCCAGTTCCATTCCAGGCTAGGTGTGCCTTAACATCTTCTACCACACCGCCACTTAAAACAGGTGAGCTGTGGTCAAACACCTAGCCTGTCAACCATAAAAAAACGCTCGTTAAAAATATATATAATTCAAATCTTTGTTAAAAATTTAGTTATTGTGAGAGCGGAATGCAATACGGTAGTCTGCAACATTTTTACTTGTTTTTCATTTCTGGTACAGGAATACTTGTTACTTAATTTGATTCTTATTCTCTTGTGGCTTCAGGTCTAGACTCCCGCGGGGAAAATTCTAATGGAAACAGCATTTTGCAGGTGCGCCACAGTGGACTTGTAGGTAACACATTTTTGTACCCAAATACATTTTAACGTACCTACCTAAAAGTCTCGCTACGTATTTGTAATGCCTCTAGTTGACAGCCCTGTTGGTTCATTGGTCTGCTTCAAGAGCTGAACGGCGTGGTTCGATTCCCACCCAGGACAAGCATTTTGTGGTATAAGCAAATGTTTGTTCTATGTCTGGATGTTCTGTATTTATTATAAGTATATATTTACGAAAAAAAGTATTTATGTATTTTATCAGTTATCTGACTACCATAGCACAAGCTTTGCTTAGTTTGGGGTCAGATGGCGCTGTGTGTAATGTTCTGCTATGTTATGCTATCTGTTCTGTTCTGTTATGTTGCTGTTATCATTTAAATGTATAAAATAATGCCAGATCAAACCATACATACATAACACTTTTATGATACATTATGTTACAAAAATAAAATAAATAAATAACGTATGACTATACACACAGCGCCATCTGGCTCCAAACAAAGCAGCGCTTGTGTGAGTTTGATTTTGCGTGATAGTAAACGCGTGCCATCCCGATTGCGTCAATTTAGGCGTGTGTACGTACGAGCGGAAAGGCACTGTCAGAATCACTAATGAACATTTATACCTAACAATGTCACACATTAAGCAATAATAATAATTAGTACCTACCATCATGAAATATCATAGACCATATGATATAAGTTTGACAGCTACGTTGGCTAATTGGTAGTATATCTGCCTTGAGAGCTATAGGGCGTGGGTTCAATTCCCACTCAGGGCAAACATTTTGTGAATAAACAAATGTTTGTTCTGTGTCTGGGTGTTCTGTATGTATTATAAGTATCTATGTATTTACAAAAGAAAAAGTATTTATGTATTCTATCAGTTATCTGACTGAATAGCATCACGCATAAGCTTCTTGAAACTGTAGGAGATAAGATGCAATACATCGAGTGAAATACTATAAGAGCTTATAAAAGTACATTAACCTTCGACCTACCTGGGTGTTTCGGCACTAACTGCGTCTAACCGGCAAAAAGTAAATAAACACGGCATTGAGTCAGCTCAGCGGAGATGGGCCGCTCATCGGATCGCATGATTCGATCTTAACCCTGAGGAACCCGCTCAACTGTTATTTATAGCTGGACGTAGGGTCAGCTGAGGGGAATAAATAGGCCGCTGCAATCACGCGCCTGGACGCTGGAAGTTCACGGCCGATACAATCTGCTGCGCATCGTAACCCTTCTGATGCTTGACCAATCAGGGCTGCCACGCAGTGCACGCCGCCACAAACAGCGATTTAGTTTTTTTTTTTATTGAATTTTGGTTTTATCACGTATAAATATATTTCCTGAAATAAGGTTGTTCTTATTGTAGGTATATAACTATTAAAATGTAATACACATTAAATTGATTTAATTGGATTATAAGATAGGATGATTTATGAATTATCTTGAACTTTGTCATGAAAATAAGCGCTATGCAAAACGTGCCAAGGCAGAGGAAAAAAAAATTGCCCGCATATTGCAGAATAAATAGTGTTAATCCAAGGTATAAGCTATCCTGTAAATTATGAATATACCTACAGAAGCCTGTTCAAATTTCATCTTCCGTCAAGCGCGAAAAAGCAACAAAAATATACACACAAACTTTCATATAATTATATATATATATATACATATTATATATTTCATATAATTGTATATTGACTACCACCATCGCATTAGGGAAACCCTGTAAGGATGGTGTGAAATTAAGGAATAAATAAATAAATATATAATATTAGCATGGTGGTTCATTTGTATTGGACTATCATTTTAATCTTGCACATGAAATCTTTTCGTGTTTTTATTACTCATATTTTAAAATATTGAATGAGTAGAATTTCGTCACTTTTGTTGAAATACTCGTATCGTCCACTATAAAAGCTCACTCGATTTATTCGTCAGCTTGTAAGTCGACACTTCATCTTCATTGTCGGCGGGCGTCGCGATAAATTACACTATTTGTATAGATTTGTGACCCAAGAGGTGCACCTAGAATAAAGGGTTAGTTATGATACCTTTGATGGCATAAATAAGGAAAAAATGCAGTTCGTTTTGCAAAAGTCTGTCACTCTTTGAGAAACGTGAGGCTAACGAGTGATTTCCTCATACATAAAACCAAATGTATCTGCAAATCCACACTTCAATAATGCAACTAAGCTTTCATAATTAAGCCATAACTATATGGCAGTTTGCGAAAAAACATTTTATCAAATTTGCAATAAAATATACATGAAATGTATCAGTATAATTATAAATGGAAACTGAAATTATGTCACGTGCTGTTATATTTTATACATATGGAAAGCTTGAGAGTTATTCCGCAGATTATCATCCTAGACTTTAAAAAATAGATAGGTCGATGGAAAGAATTTTTCGCGGAAAGACGGAAATCATGTCACTACATTGTATAATTTCCATTTGTTTAGACTGTTTGGATATCGTATTTTTTATGCCAAGTTATACCTACACACAATTGTGAGCAAGTGATAAAATGTGCAACACGTCTTTTCGTGCGTTCGTCTATTTTCAAAACTCCCTCGAAGCTTCAAGTAAAGTGTCCACTTCTTTACTAAGATACGGACTGCACTTCACCGTAACTTACACCTATGTATATACTTTTAACTTAATGTTATTAAGAGGCACTTTAAAATATGCAATACTTAACACTGGCAGAATGCACAAAGTGCGTTGCTAAAAATAAAGTAAGAAAAAAAGTTTGATGCAATCTGGACATATCTCGATCACGATACTAGAAGGAGGTTATGTGTGGAAGTAGGTCGCAGCAGCGGCCTGCAATGCGGTGCGCTTCTCATAACCAGAGACGCACTCACTGGCAGCCGACAAAGTGAAAACTTCACTATAGCCGCAAGATCTCATCGACAAACAAAACCCTACAGATAAATAAAGCTAACTATTAAGAAGACTAGTGACTAGAAGACCACGTAGTGACCGGTCAACGTAAAACTAAAACAGCCTGAACCACGCACAGAGAATAAATAAATAAATATAATAAATAAATGTGATAAACATAATTATTTTATTTCTACCTTCTTTTTTATTTTATTTTACTTTTTGCCTACTGCCCCATTGTGATTTGGGACAATTTTAGGATCAATAATATAGATAGCAATAACGAAAATATAAAAAACGCAGGTTAATGAAGATAGCAAATGGAATATTAAAGCCGAATACTTATTATTGGAACCAATAAATGTAGCTAATGTAAAATGACTTTTTTGTTCGGATATGCAAACATGCTTATTTAAAAGCGATGCATCCAAAGTGTCAACATACAACCAATTTTTATTACATAATTATATCCGTGCAAAACTTTTTAAATAGGTACCAATACCTATAGTACCTAACCTAACCTATTACCTATATACTTACTTCCTTTTTTTGTTTAATGATGTAAGTGATAGACAAAAAGGACCATGTCTCCAACACAGTCATGACTAAATTAATTTTGCTATAATAATAGCACCCAACGTAGATCTTAGACAAGATAATCTTAAATTTTAAACCTTTGTTGGGCGCCAGTCGTAAATCCTGGTTTTAGTGAGTTGATATAATACCTGATATAACTGAAAATACAGCAACGTCTACACATGACTCAACAAAGTAGACATGTTTTGTACAGAGGAGCTGCTTTTTTCCTGACTACGACAAAGCAAAATAAAGAATTATATGTTTTAGCAGTCTCTGTTTGTATTTATATCTCGCAGCGACGAAACTATTCATCCGATTTTGACGAATGAGGTATCATTTGATTCATTATTATACTTCGTGTAACATAAGCTACATTTTTTTCATTAATTATATTGTTCTATTTGGGTTATAGTTTTTTAAAGTTTGGCGCCCAACGTGGTCAATGTTCAATGTCAGACCAATACATTTTCAGACTTAGTTCAACTCTGCTCATTTGCCGAACTGAATCTTTTATGCGACAGGTAGGCGTATTGAAAGTGGGGGTAATATTTCGACAGCTGGATTACAGCCATCTGCTATATCTATCTAGCCACTCATGGTGTACCTATAGTGCATCTACTTATTGTGACTTTGGAATATGGCAGGGAGCCAAGTTCAAAGATCCTTAGTAGAAAGCAACCGACTATATTTTGTAAAGATGAATGAGAGAGCTTTTATTCATTTTGTATGAGATAAATTGATATTTATGATGTATCATAAGCATGTACTTGCAAAGAAATGTTTATTTTATCTGGTTTCCGTAATAGAAACGTTACTTAGTTTGGTACTAGATGGCGCCGTGTGAAATGTCCACCGATATTTATTTATGTTCTGACACGATATTTTCTGTAAAAGACTATAAATTATGAATAGACACTATCACGTCTATAACCATTAAAGTTTCTCTTTGTACTCTAAATACTGGATCAAAATATATACTTTTATACTAAATAAAATTTTATTATAAATAGAATTTGGATCAGTATTTAACTAGGTAAGATAACATCTTTCAAGCGTAGTTATTATCTACAAAAATATATCAATTTATTTGTAATCAAAATGTTCATGTTGTCGACACAGAACATAAATGAATTATATCACACTTAAATATTTAAATTCAGCAATATGGAAACAAAGCACCCCATCATATGAAGTTAGGGTTGGCAACCAACCTTCTTAACTACGATTTAGATAGCTTTCTGCCGCACCTCAAGAACCTCTATGGGGATTTCATTCAGAAAATGGGTAGGGTTTGTCTAGGAAATCAAATTGCAACAAAAAAAATGTGCTAACATCATAATGATGAATATTTTATTTCTCATACGATATGAAGTACATTCTATGTTAGCACTGTATTAGCCTGTAATTATTACCAATGAGCATAGCCCTACTATCAAAAGGTGATTTGGTCAAATTCCACAGCGCTAGCCTGGTACACATTAGAGATTTTATAAATGTACACCAATATTATATTAAGGATGAAAATTAATTTAATCAGTATTCTTACCCATGACGTAAGGTGCCAAAACCTGGACGATCATGGTGAACCTGGCCATTCAAGTCAAGTCGCTGTTCAGATTTATTCAGCGTGCTACGAGAGAGCTATGCTAGAAGCTTTCGGCACAAAATCCGAAACAAAGTGTTGCAGCATAGAACTAAAGTTATTAACGTAGTTCAAAGAATTAGTTAAGCTGAAGTGATCCGTTAACATTTCTTTAAGAACTGATAACCGGTGGGGTAGTGTAGGCAAACGTAATGTAGAACACCCTGCGGCCATGTGGCGTGACGGTAAAACTACATGCAGAAAGCTACCGACCGAGCTTAATGGCATACATTAGGAGAGGCCTACGCCCAACAGTGGTTAGTAAGAGGCTAATGATAAGATGATAAGGCTTTTTTTCGTCGACGAGCCGATGGTATGAATATTTAAATCAGTGCGTAAATTCTAAGACTCACTGATACAGAAACCACTAAACCTTCAATACGACAAACTTTACCGAATACTCGGAGTACTTAGTCACTGGACACTGTTACAATATTGGGAATGCAGACATTTATGTGGAGGTTGCAAGGAGTTAGAAGAAACAACGGCGCAACTGCTGCTGTAATGTAGCAGCGTAGCGCCTCGTGTTCATCCTCGTCAACATACTGCTGACCTTGCTCCGAGACACCAGGTGGCTGGAACAGCCACGTAGGCAAGAGTGCGGAGAAGGCACGTTCACCAACTACCAAGTACCGAATTAGACCCAAATTATAAGGCGTGACTTAACTCAATAAGGCTGCCACGGTATCTTCTGTTTTTTACCGGCTCTATCTGACGCTGAAATTAGTTGAAGGTAAATTACGCAAGAAAAATTCACAAAATAGCTATCTAGCATTTTCTAAACATAAAATTAAGTATCCACCCAATATGATCAGAAGTCACAGCCACAGCCACCAAAGCAAAACTTTTTCCTTTTTCTTGTAGACAACCCTATTGGCCATGTCGCACGCCGCTAGGTAATCTATTTCCCTGAGTGTTTATTCATGCTCCAATTTATTGTCGCCATACGATCGTATTTTCTAAAGCGACCTTATTTTCTTAGAAACGTGTTTTATGTGCGGGTCGACAACTGGGGAACTGGCAAAATGGCTGTCACCCGAAAATAGGGCCTTTATAGCAGTACATTAAATATGGATTGCCAATAGATACATAACTCCCTCATTTTATTTCGTGGCCGTACGTTTTGAATTTGTATGGTTACCGAAAGTTCAATTGCCCTGAGCGTTGAGTTTGAGCTGCCAGTAAAAGAAAACACCATGAAGAATCATCATCATCATCATCATCATCATCATGGTGGTAGAGTTTTTTCTAGTAGGTACTCGGCTGAGTATCATCATCATGTCATCATTAACTTAAAAATCTGCCGCTAAGCACCTACTGGAGTGTTTCGACAGTATCACTTGAGAACCAGTTCTATTGCAAGAAGACTGTGATGGTGTGGTCGTAGATGACAAACACGCCCAGCCTACTGAACTGTACTCTACCACCATGGTATAGTTTCCTTATAATATTTTCCTTTTACAGCAACTCAAAAGATCTCATATCAGATCGATATCGAATAGATTTTTTACGAACTTTTGAGGATCGATTCGATATATTCGATTCGATAATTTCATGTATTTTATGGTTTTTTTTTTATTTAGTCTGTCATAGTAAAAGTCACACGAAGCGAGTCCAGTCATGACTTAGAAAAAGTAGTGTTGACTTTACTACAAGCTTCGATAGAGTTTTGAAAGCAACAAGAAAAGTCATGTTTCACTAGATTATATTCCTATCATACATGCACGTGATTGAATACTTTGTGAATAAAACACCACTAATTTAAAAAAAAACACAAGTTATGGAAAATATTATAATGCGACGAAATGGATTTTCCGCGTTCACGCCACAATAAAATGTCTGTGTGTGATTATATGACAGTAGACATGTATTAAACGCGTGAAACTCAAATTTAAAAACGGAACAAAAAGTTTAAATATGACATAAAACTTATACGATGTACCAATATAAGCCAGTTTTAAAATTTAACTGAACGTTAGGTAAGTTTTGTGTACCTACAAGCATTATTAAATATACGGACCATGTTTCATTGGAACTAGGTCATTCACGAATGTGTACCCACAAATTACATAATTCAATATGCATTGAATGTTGATTTACCAAATTGGGAACATAACTGTATGTACTTCTACATTTTACTTGATTATTTCCCTTTTTTGTACCAGACTATGACAACGCCGAAAGGTAGTATGAACTATGACACACACATATACGAAACACATTACTTTGCAAATGTATATAAAATTTAAAAAAAGAGTACAGTGTAACGCTACGCCACTAAAACTAACGATGTCACTGCAGGCAGAACCGTGAGAGAAAGTTAGTTATCAATAAAATCATTCAAAGTTTTAGTCGTTAAAATCCATTTGATTATATCAGTACAAATAGGCATCCATTAGAATTATGGAACATGGCTTAAAGACTTGAACACACGAGTCTATAACCCAGTTTAACAAATTGTGCAAGTAATTTATATTTGCGTTCATAGCTGAGCGGTCGAAAACATCCAAAAAAACTAAAATTAAAATTTTAATTGATCAAGTAAATCAAAATTTGGTTAAAATAATTCAATGACATCACAAATAAACTATGTACCTAACTATAAAATAAAAAATGACGTTACCATGTATACAATTTAAAAATACCTACAATTTGTATAATTATAAAATAAACTAATCAATAATTAAGAAAATTAATTAAAAAAAAAAAAAAATTAATCAAACAAATATTCGTGTTTACAGACTCGCGTATATATATATATATATATATACCAGAGGACATACTGTGACTCGATGAAGTGACGATGTACGTAGGCTGGCGGTGGATGGAAGCGAAAAGCCGAAGATCGGGCTGAGTGGCGTGTCATGGGAGATGCCTATGTCCAGCAATGGACTTCTATAGACCCTTGGAAGATGGGACGGCCTCTTGTGTGGGACGCCACTTGTGTCGACACCTTGGCGCCGTCTCATCTTCCTGTGACTTCGGGACAAGCTGGTGCTGCCGCATCTAAAGCTGAAAACCTCAAACGGCACAAATATAGTTATTTGGATAGAATGTATCTTTTTGTGCCGTTTGGGGTTGAAACTTTAGGTCCGTGGGGGCCGGCCGCTCTCGAACTGTATCGGGACCTGGCCAAACGTCTAGAGGAGGCTTCAGGTGACCAGAATGCTGGTATCTACTTTGGTCAAAAGCTAAGCATTGCCATCCAGCGTGGCAATGTTGCCAGCATTCTGGCCACATATCCTTACTTCTATAGGCTGATGATGATGATGATGATACTGTGAGCAGTTTTTGCACGAAAATTTTTAAATATTTTATTTAGCTTGGCCGGGCTGTTTGTTGTTTTTTTTTGTCTATTTTTTTGTAATAAATCTGCTTCAAAAGCTATGCAAAGGCGTGCTCATTTGTTTTGTGTCTGGGTGTTCCGTTTGTATTGTCATACTTAATACTTACTAAAAATGTGAAAGTTCATATGTTTGGATGTTTGTTACTGAATCACGGATATACGGCTGAAAGGATTTAGAAGAAATTTGGCACACAGTTTATTAACATATAGGATACTTTTTATCCCAGGAAAATATTAGGGTCCTGTCGGATTTTCAAAAAACTAACAGGACGTACCTATCCACTTGAAATATGCTATAGATGTGTCGTTTGGAACATTATTCCGGAATAAACGATATACTCTATATTAACTAGCACAAGTTTTATCTACACTAATATTATAAAGAGGAAAGATTTGTACTTATTTTTAGATTTTTGTCTATTTGTAACGAATAAACTCAAAAACTACTGGACCGATTTCAAAAATTCTTTCACCATTAGAATGCTACATTATCTTTTTTTTTATGGTTGACAGGCTAGTTGTTTGACCACAGCTCACCTGATGTTAAGTGAAGGTGTGGTCGAAGATGGTAAAGCACACCTAGCCTGGAACGGAAATGGCTCTCAAGTGAGGCTGCCGGAACACACCGTTAGATGCTTGGCGGCAGATTTTTCAACTTGAGGGTGGTAGCTAGCCAGCCGAGTACTAGAAAGTACCCTACCACCATGCTATGGTTTCCTCACGATGTTTTCCTTCACCGGCAGCTCAAGCTCATTGTTGGGGTTTGAACCCACGCCCTTCGGCATGCGAACCTACCGAGCTAACCACTGAGCTATCATCGCTACAAACATCTCTAAGTAACATAGGTAGGATATAATTATTTTATAACTAGAATTTAATTAAAAAATAAATGTCTACCCGTGCGAAGCCGGGATAGGCCGCTAGTGATTGATAAAACTAGGCATTTGTTACTTACACATGTTTCATTTCTCTCAGAACCTAATTCTTCAGTCAACGTGGACGAAGTCGCGGACGCAAGCTAGTACGTACATATATCACAAAAACAGACAGTGTGCGCGACGCTTTACTCAGCAAGAGTCTTTAGGTAGCTGGTCCGATCAACTCTATGTAGTAGACACATAAACGTCGCCGCCCGCGCGCCTAAGTGTATCCATCATAAGTATTTCGAAAAAAACGAACAGAATAATCACAACATATAAACTAAGCTCCCGTGTGAAATACAAAAGTTGTGTTCTTAGAATGACGTCGAAATTATCTAAGTTTTACCCGAGGATTGTTGCGAGTGTCGCGCTTTTCATTTTCCTAAGTGGTAAGTGAGAACATTTCTAATTTCAGCTGAGTTTCACATGTCTGTGTACAAAGAGTGGTAAATTTACAGAATTTCTAGCTTAGTCTTCATGTGATATAAATTTCTGTTAGATAGACATAATTAAAGAAGTGAGAAGATTTATTTCTAAAAATTTTATAAACCCTTTGTTCTATCGTGTATAGTACACGTCTATTAGTTTGTGTTACGTCTGTGCGTAATTTACGTAGTGAATCAATGTTATAACAAAACTTGCGAAAATTTCTTTACTAAAAATTTGTTTTGATAAAAAATGAAAAATATGTATACTTACCTAATTGCAACCCGCACTTGGTCGACTTTACTACATTAGTGCATAGTATTATAGTATAATTACATACAATGTTTCAATGAAGTATAATAATAATTAATTAAGGGTGCTGTTCAACCTATCAAAGTGAGCATTTTTTATATTTCCATAGTTTTTCTTGAGGGCGACAATCAAATTCTATAAAAAAACTGAAAGCTTCAGAGTTGGTCTAGTAAAAGTTGTTCTCATTGACAGGTTGATCAGCACCCTCCAATATTTACTATACTCTCTGGAAACACCTATATATGTACACACATATAACATATACATACTCGTATAAACATATCAACATTATAAGGATGTATGTTTAGTACATACTCATTTATACAGAAGATCAAGCACAATAATACGTCCATCAATATTAATAAAGCTTAGCTCTAATCGAATCATTCCATTAAACACATTAGCAATCTACATATTATACAAAGACATTTGCTGAAACTATTAATTATATCTGTCTTTCCCCGATTTTATGATCTATCTATGTAAGAAGTTCACATTCATGGAGAGATTAATGTTCTTTGGTACCTACATAAAAGTAACCCATAAATTTAAGGACATCTACCTGGCTCTATTATATTATTACACAATTATAATATGATAACATCGTATTTTTCTTTTCTTGGTTGCCTGGAAGAGATCGCTGTTAGCGATAAGGCCGCCACTTGTGCCACTAGATAATAAGGTTTTTTGTTCTCTGTACTATTTACTGTATAATGATGTGCACAATAAAGAGTTATATCTATCTATCTATCTATCTATCTATCTATAACAGTACGAAAATATCATGGTAACGAAGTCCATATTTCACACTAAAAAGTAACTGACGTCAGAGAGATTAAAAATGCATACAGCTGCTATGGGCCGTAGCCAGGGCAATTCGGTATGTAAAGAAAAAAAAACTTGATTTCAAAACTGATTCCAAAACCATTTCGAAATAGTACATTTCTGTACAATATTTTTACATTTAAAACTCTGTAAACTATGATGTGGGGTTTATTTTAATAAAAAACATAAATCAAACTTGGGGGGCTTTTCACGTGGGTAAAGATGTGGATTCAAATGGCAATATGTTGGAAAGCTAAGCATAGATTGTTATTATTGGAAGCTATTCCAATAATAACAATGATTGAATAAGCAATAATAACCTGCCCTGTAACTTTGTTGTAATTAATAAAATATTTGTATTTGTTATAAATATCGTTAGACATTTTACATAGCGCCATCTAGCCTCAAACTAAGTAAAGTTTGTACAGACCTCTCATAACTGATAGAAAACATGTATACTATTTTATGTAAATATATTAAATTCGACCAGCCGGACATAAAAAAAAATCTATGTCATCACACATCACACAAGCACTCTGATCGGGTGCTGCTTGCGAGTCGCTGGTCTGCTCGCGATATACACTCAAAGGATTAATAAGAAAATAATAATAATAAATAAATATCGTAGGACATTTCACACAGCGCCATACGACCCCAAACTAAGCAAAGCTTGTACTATGGTAGTCAGATAACGGATAGAATACTTACATAGATTGTGGTCATATTACCTACTTTAAATCAAATTATTTCTACCTTAGATTAAAATCAAATTACCAACCACTCTCTGTATTGCGTTTAGTTTATGTGATATTAGAATATTGTATTAAGTTGACAAAGGTCACGAACTCCGGTGCCTGTGAAGCGGCAATAATAATAAATTGATAAATAAAATGTATATAAACATCATCATCATCATTTCAGCCGTAGGACGTCCACTGCTGGACATAGGCCTCCCCCATTGACTTCCATAAAGAACGGTTGGAAGTGGCTCGCATCCAGCGCGTTCCTGCGGTCTATACTAGGTCGTCTGTCCACCTATAAACATATACGTACCTACCAATATTTTACTTATACCGACGGGAATAAAAGTGTAAGTCAACAAAAACGTCGCGTCAACCGCTTGTGCCGCCCCTGAATCGCCCAGCCTAGGTTACGCCCACACAGCTGCCGTTCGTAGGTGAACCTATCATCAAGTATTCAGTGTAATTTACAGCAACCTTCCTCGCAGATGTACGCTCCCATGGATCGGACAACATTCACTGTTTGTTTTTCTTTGATTCCCTGTGTGCCGTTCTGTTCTGTGTTACCTTGTTCCGTGGAAGAGAAGCACGTTGTAAGTTTCTGTCTATAATAAGTGTGAGGTCACGAAAATGTGACCCAATTCCTTAATTAGACGTCTTAAGGGAAATTACTTTGGTGCATTGTTCCTGAATACATAACTACCTACGCATAATATATCTACCTATTACAGTATTTGTAGAACTGTAATACCGAGTGCTGATCTTACCAATGATGTGGCGTGTTGATGTGTAAATTGATTAATTATTCATTGTGAGGAGGGCCATAGTTCACCACGCTGGCCAAGTGCGGGTTAGCAAAGCACACCCACCGCCCCGACACCCACATACATATATACACACACACAAACACACACAACTGGCAACATTATATTGGCATTGGCAACTGATAGTTTGGGGTCCGATGTATTACGCTCTAAGACTACGCTATACCTTCAAATTTTAGTAACAGAAACTGTAAATCCTTTGCATAAAAAGGTGAATAACGCGATAGTTTTAATTCTATTAATAAATGGATTTAAAGCTAGTGATAATGGCAAAACAATGATAACAAATTAAAGAGCACTTTATAACAAACTGCAAACATTGAGTGTTCTAGGTATGTATTTAGTTAATTTCCGTTTATTAAACAAAAAACAAATAAAATAAAGTAACCACAAGTCTTTATATCCTCTTCTCGCTGCAGTAGCCACTTGCTGAGACGTGTTTCGCCCCTACACGAGACATCCCCAGGACGTATTGATTCTTCCACCGCTTTGCCTAAAGATTAATATTACTCGGCCGAGCAAAACTAGTATTGTCTTAAGTTCTTTAAACCTTAATAATTCCAAATAAATAAATCGTAAGTACCAGTTAAAACGTCAACATTTTTTACTGCCATATTTTAGCTACACCTAACGCGACCTTTCAAATTGCGTTATAAGTTTAAAAATCAACTGAGCTACTATCACACATCAACATTAGCGCCTTAATAATAATTATGTTCGATTCCCGAAAGCTACTTTATAAGTCTATACTTACGTTATAGTTTAGAATTACATGTTAGGTAAGTACCTACTTAACACAAAGAGCTTCATTAAAGAGTGCCGACGGCAAATATTTCCAATCACAAAACGTCCAACCATTGCATTGTTCCAATCAACCATTGGTGCTAATTGAAATCGCAACATTAATCCCTAGTAGCTAGAACATGAACTAATCATGAGCGGCAATCAATCGCGGACAAACGGCCCTGCTGCAAACTACTGCAAACTAGCCGCCTGTAGGTACACTGGTACAATAGGTATTTATCATCCGAGCCATAAATTAGTCAAATCCATGTCACGGATTACTGACTTCTGGATCTGACCCTTTGCCCAACTCCTTAGCGAAAGCCTCTTACGGTGTTGATCGAGGATCTTCGCTATAAAGCCATTCACCGTGAAGAATATTCCTGAACTAAGTCATGGTACTTACTTGCTAAACTTGTCTTTCTCGACCTTCACGAGATTCTGATCATGTAGAATGATTATGTCTATGCTTAGTTATTATTAAGTACCTATTAGTACAAATAACCAATTACATAAATTTATTTTCATATAAAAGTAATGAGAACGGGACGCTCTCCTGATGGTATAAGATAACGCAGGTCCAGAAAGAGAAACACAGAACTTCGAGATGTAAAACAAAATCCAGAGCATTGGCCCTCATAACTATAACATTAGATGATTAGTACCTACCTATGGTTATCTGTTACCCGTGTACCAGTGTTTCGATCGCATTGTGATGGGAATGACGATGATGATGATGATAATGAAGACTAAACGTAGCTTATGCCTGTTTCATTCTCGCCTAGGACGCGAACCATCATGAAACTCTATGCACGCATTTTATACTGTAAAAATAATAAAAATATGGATTACATTACTACCTTAGTCACGTTTTCGCGCGGGGAAAAACAATTAGAAGATTTTGTTTTGAGGCCATTGACCTCCATAGTAGCGTAGCTTTACCTATATTTTGTCACGGTTTGAGGCCCTGCAGCACCATCAAAAGGGAGGACGAAACAAATACGTACGAGTATTTTATCGACAGATTGAATTTAAAAATGAAATTCTGTTTTTCAAATCACGTTCTATTTTAAAAACAAATGCTATAAAAACGGTAGAAAATATTCGGTTTTAGAACAGTTCTTTTTTTTGTTGTGTTATGACACAACAAAAAAAGTTGTTAGTGTAAGTTGTAAGTGTTAAAATAATGTTGTTCATAGTGATAAGTAGGTACAACGACAGCCTCTTGGCTTATACTTTATCTACTTATGTTAGTAGAAGTAAAGTACCTAAACATATAATTTGTACTTCTTTGGTTTTTTGGATTAGACTTTTCTCACTTTTTTTGGATTACACTTTTACATGTGAAGAGAAAAACAGCAAAATTCCAGGGCTATTGAGACTACCCATCGAATGTCTCAAATTATTGAGCGCTAAAGCTGCGCGATACCCTGTACTTTGTTTTGTTGCTCAATATTCTGTACCTATATCGCTCCAATTGTCATGGACATGAATTATCTCTTACCATCAGGAGAGCGTTTCGTTTGTCTCGGTACTTTTAAATTAAAAAAATGTTGTAGCCATAAGTTTTGTATCTTGGCCGCAAATTATAAAAAAGTAACAGTGATATAATGTTGTGCAGAAAATTGTTAATATCCGACGCACATAAATAGAGTGGTGCCATCTAGATTCCTCGCAATGACACTGTAAAATTAAACTGTCACACAGCTGGGCCGCTTTTCATTGCGAGACGGATAAGGCAGTAGTCGGAGTTTTGGCGGGAACGCGGGAAGAGTCGTGTCGCTCCGTTGTATTTTTTTCCAAAACTTGTGTTTTGTCGAGTGTTTATGCATAAAAATGGTGGTGTTTTATTCATAAAGTGCCGAATTACTAGCGCGAGTGTGGGAAAATGATATAATAGGGTGAAACATGTCTTTTCGTGTTGCTTCCAAAACTCCATCGAAGCTTTATAGTAAAGTCGCCACTACTTTACTAAAGCATGACTGGACTTGACTGACACAGACTGGACTTGACTAAGACTGGACTTTGACTATAACTAGCTACGAGGACGCTTGTTTAATTTTTGAAACTTGAAAATATATAAATACTTGACACTGGCAAATGCTAAAACGCGACGCCAAAACTAAAGAAGAAAGAAGGCAGTAGTCGAGTTTTGGCGGGAACGCGGGAAGAGTCGTGTCGCTCCGTTGTATTTTTTTCCAAAACTAGTGTTTTGTCGAGTGTTTATGCATAAAAATGGTGGTGTTTTATTCATAAAGTGCCGAATTACAAGCGCGAGTGTGGGAAAATGATATAATGTGGTGAAACATGAGTTTTCGTGTTGCTTCCAAAACTCCATCGAAGCTTTGTAGTAAAGTTGCCACTACTTTACTAAAGCATGACTGGAATTAACTGACACGAACTGGACTTGACAAAGACGACTTTGACTAAAACTAGCTACGATGGCACTTATTTAACTTTTGAAACTTGAAAATATATAATTACTTGACACTGGCAAATGCTAAAACGCGACGCCAAAACCAAAGAAAAAAAAAGGCAGTAGTCTAGCACTGGCCAAGTGCTGGTTGGCAGACATCACATATCTTCGAAAACTTTTTGTTTTCCACGTAATGTTATTCATCGTTTTGGAGTCAGCAGCAAAACACACATAACTTTAAGTTTAAGGCAGAGGTGCATGCCATGGGACTCGAACACTAGACTTCCAGATTGAAGCCAGACGGTCTCCCTACTACTACTAGGGTGTTGGAACTTCAAATCTATTTTTTTTTTAATGTTGAAATTCTGTTGTTGTCCCCAGTATCGCAAGCCGAGGAGCGCACACGTTGTTACTGGTGCGGGCCCCTTGCGGAGCAGGTGCACCGGAGCCAGCGCGCCCCCTCTTGTCATATTTTCGACCTGGAGCAACACGAGACCCTCTGCGATCTAGGGTACACGTACTGTGCGATCGTCGCTGTCTCTCCGCGTGAGTATTTTCTCGAAGATTCTGTATCTATGTAGACTGCCAGGTTAGAAACATCTTTGCTGAGGCGACCTGGTATTTAGACAGAGACCAAGCTCCTAAATTTTGCAACGATAAAGTAAAAAAATACTAATTATCTTGATTTAAGAGTGTTTCATATAGACTTATTTGTTCTTTCTGCCAAAATGTAACCCTCATATTGTGTTTCGCAGCTTACGCCGAGTCCAGACTATGTGTGAAGTTATACCAAGACGAATGCTATTCCCTGTATTGCAACTCGACCAAAACATGGCGCGTGGTTTGCGCTTGCCGCGGGAACCTCTGCAACGGCCCGCGAACAGACCGAGAATTGCACGCCTTCGCTTTACTCCCCAAGTTCACCAAAACCAAACCACGCAAACGTAATCTAATTTCACACTTCAATAGCATCAAAACAAAAACACCGATAGATGAGGATACTATCATAATAATGAGTAAGGAAAATCAAACCATTTACGGCATTCAAAGCGACCAACCCATACAACAAAACGAAAATATGACCAAATTGTATACACCTACTCCAACGCGTGCAGATGATGCCTTAATAATCGTACATGGAACTTTAAATGATGATAAGGGTATTGATCATGATTCTCTAAGCAAAATAGAAAACAATGACGAAAGTAAAATGCATAGTATGGGACCTACAATGTTTACTATGGAAGATAAACATGTTGACAATACAAAACCTAACGAACTTGACAATTCTAAAGTACACGATGTTGACAATACACCTATTAAAAATCTTGGCAATGCTGAATTAGACAAGATTATTGGTAATACTGAAATAGGAAAACATCTTGATGCGGCACAAACAGAGAAGCATGTTAACAAATCTGATATAGACAAGAATGTTAGTAAAGCTGCAGAAACCAAGCTTGATAATGCCAAAATTGATAAAACATCAGGGGAAACCACGTCCGCGACGGAAATCGTTACAGAAAAACACGAGTCTACTACCACCGCAAGCATATCGATTAAACCAACAGTGGAAATCGCAGTTGCTGTCCAAAGCAATGCTACTCCTGGAAAAATGCCACCAGCAGAATCTTTGCAAGAAAACGTCACTCCTACTAAAGCTATGGAACTTACGACTACAGTAACTGTAGCAATGAACACTGAAAATCTCATTACAGAAACAACAGTACCAACCGAAACAAAAAACTCAAACAAAAAGAACGGTGGGCGTCAGAACATAGCAATTGTTATTGTACTTTTTTTTTCTTTCCTTGTACACTGTTGCCTTTAGAAGTATTTGAATGTTTATAAATGTTTCAGCTCCGAATTGGCATTGATCTCTAAAAAATAAGCTTTAACTACTTTTATAAGTTTTAAATGTATTGTGAAATAGTAATTGTGATATTAGTGAGTAAATAATTTAGTTTTAGCATTTGATTGGTTTCTGAAAAACACGTTAATAAACAGCACAAATAACTTCATTGTTTTATTTGATAATACAAGTTTAGTCAAACATAAAATCGTAGTCTTTTGATATTTGCCTACATTTTGACTTAGCCTCTAAACTTTTTGTTCCTTGTGCGTACGATTCTCTTATATCTGACTCAAACGGCTTTTCATGTTTTTGCTTTTTCGGCACGGGACCATAATAATCGTAAGTTGGCGGAGGAGCCACTTCTACTCCACTGAATTGATTATTGTCTTGTTTAGACTCTTTTCTTTCTGTATTAACTTCATCGTCGCTTAACTCGTTAACAATAGGAGTTGGTTCCTGAGGTCTCACAAAATTCTTGTATTTAACCTCTTTTTTATTTATGCTCGGTGGACTAGGTTCATTCTGTTTTTTTGTGGAAAAGTACAAGCCTTTTTGTTCGTTCAGATTACCAATATCAGGTAGTGGCGGCGATGCAGCTTTTGGTCTAACATCCGACCAAGTCTTAGGTTCTTTACTATCTAGCATATTTCCATGATGATCGAATGCATTCTTAAATGTGCTGCTAGAAGATGCTTTAGGCGGAGCAAATTCATTGATCCTTTTATTCCTTTGCTGGTCAACGTATTCTTCTTGGGTCATTTCTCTGAATTTCTTGACTTTGTCATCGACGCCTTCTTTACCGAGATCCCATTCTCTGACGTAAGCTTCGCGCAGTCGCTGTCTCTCTTTTTCGAGTTCTTCTTTCTTCTTCTTTTCTTCTTCTTTAGCCTTGGAGTCTACTTCGTTCCTTTGCTGTGTCAAGAACTCAAGCAAGTGGGTGGCAAAGTCTTTTGTAGTATCTGAAAAAGTTAAGTAAAGCTATGTCAGAATAAGATAATATACATATATACCTATATACACTTCAAGAGTTAAAAAAGTTTATTTCACATAAGAGTTTAATTGTAATTCAATTAATGATAACACCTCATTTGTAATGACTATAGGCGAAAGTGTGATAAGTGAAGAGTAATTCAAGAAAAGATTATCTATTAGCTATGCCAACCAATAACAGGGCAGATATCGCTTGGTATACAGTTTTCGACTACAATAATAATAATAAATAAATATCGCAGGACACACATAAATCAGGGTAATGTTCGAACTAAATTTAATGCTCGGGGTCTAGATAGCAATTTTGGCTTTATATTGGCCACTTTGTTGAAGTGAAACGACAAATCAATAGATAAACCTTCTTTACGAATTAATTTTCGTTTCTAGATGACGAGATTTCGTGGATTAGGTATTAAATTATAAAAGTATTTACCTTCAGGTTCTTCAGGCGGCAGACCGGCCCGAATCCTTTGTCTGGCGCGTGCTGCTTTGACCCTGGCCGCCATGATTTCATCCCGCTTCTTCCTCTGTTCTTCTGCCAGTTTCTGAGCTCGGAGCGTGGCGTCGCGCTCTTTAAGCAGCTGTTGCATCTGCTTCTGACGTTCGGTTTCATCCGTACTGAAAGCGTAGTAACCCACGCCGTGGATTCTCGCCTCTGAAAAGATCGATCAGTTATTAAACGCTTTTAAGGCAGGCTTAAGCTACGGTAGCCTGGGAGAACTTTTGTACCACCAATCTTTTAAAATTATTTTACTTGGTGGTAGATTTCCTTAGCAGGAAGTCGTCTAGGTAGGTACCACCGCAGTATCAGATATTCTGCCGCTAAGCAGTAGTGTGTAAACAATACTGTGTTCCGGTTTGAAGGGTAATACAGCTAGCGAAATTACTGGGCTGTTGAGACTAACCATCGAAAGTCGCTAAACAATAAGCGCCAAAGCAGCTATACCCTGGATTTTGTTTTACTACTCAAAGTTCTGTGTATCGCCGCAATGGTCATGGACAGGCGTTATCTCTTACCATCAGGAGAGCGTCTCGTTCGTTTTATTACTTTTACATATTAAAAAAAAACTGGAGGAAATCCCACGGCACGGACGTAGCTGCGACGTCTTACGACGCGTTAATGTTTAGCATAATTCTTCAATTCTGTTGCGAGCTATACAAAGATTTAACTAAACAAAATCACCACTTAAAACTTAAAACTCATGAAGCAGGCTTACTATCGAAGTCTTCTAACTGAAGTCACAAGTCCAAACAGACTGATTAGAATTTACAGAACAGTTTTTAAAGACACATTTTTTTTATGCCATGAGTTTTCCTTCACGAAGAAGCCAGTGTACTTACCTTTTTGTGACAAAAAATGTATGCTATGAATTTTCCATCATGAAGAAGCTGTACTTAAAATTTTGTTTAAAAAAAATATGCCATGAATTTTCCTTCATGAAGAAGTCAGTGTACTTAAAATTTTGTGAAAAATATATGTGCCATGAATTTTCCTTTACGTAGAAGCCAGTATACTTAAAAAAAATGCGTCTTTAAAAACTGTTTTGTAAATTCTAACTAATCTATTTTGTCTTGTGACTTCAGTTAGAAGACTATATTGATGTTTAGATACAAACCATCAAACAATAAGTCCTGATAGTGTACATCTTTGTCTTTGGCAAGTAAATCTCTCTCTTTCTCCTCCCATTTTTGCCGCAATGACTGCAGATAATCATTGGTTGTTTTCACTAGCAGTGGTTTCTCTACTAATTCCTGAAAATAAATGTGCAAAAAATATTAATTAAAAATATGTCTTACGTAATAAATTAATGGTACCATATGTTGCCCATATTACACTAATCTCTACAAGTACCACGTCATGTCTGTTGAAGTTTGAAGATGACTAGAATGTAAATAAATAAATATCATAGGACATTACACACAGCGCCATCTGACCCCAAACTAAGCAAAGCTTGTACTATGGAAGTCAGATAACTGATTGAATACTTAAATACTTTCTTTTTTGTAAATACATACTTATAATAAATACAGAACACCCAGACACAGAACAAACATTTGTTTGTACTACAAAGTATTTTATCCTGGGTGGAAATTGAACCCACACCCATCGGATCTTGGAGCAGACATACTACCAATGAACCAACAGGGCTGTCATGTGGTTATGTAGTATTATTTATATTATCTTATGATTCTGGGTTTCCACCATCAAAATGTTCTACAATACAGCCTTCGTAATTAATTCGGGTATTTAATTCCCGGTGATCAACATAATTACTATGATGTGAGTACCTGATTTTCAGAAGACTCCTCATTCGACCGATTTTCGTCTTCATTGAACATGACCCTCATAAGGTCTTTGTCTCTCTGTTTGAACATGTCCAGGTCTGATTTATGACATTTTCGTGTCCTGCCGAGGCAGTCCGTGAATTCAATCCTGCGTACAATAGATATTTTGTATTTTAGCACATTTTGTCATGATGATGGAGAAGGATGATGGCCATAGATACTTCTGGACAAGATAAACCTGTCAAGTTTGGGCTTGATTGATTCGTTTTGAGGAGCACTCTCTTAAATACTTACCTACTAAAAAGTTAAAAATAATGATCACAGATAAAAGCTTGTTTCAAAAAATATTTTTTTACTTTTAATTTATTACAAAACACATGGTAACAGGCATACAAAATATTTAACTTCTTTTTAATAATAAGGGTTAAATGTAATCTTCTGCTATAAGAAAGATGTTTATCTTAATATTATAAAAACTCAAATGTTTTTTAGTTTACATTCGTTTTTTTTTTATTTGAAATATAATGAGACGAACAAGACACTCTCCTAGTGGTAAGAGATGTCCATGACCTGTCCATGACCATTGCAGCGATATCAAAACTTTGGGGCATTGCTGCTTTGGTGCTTTGTATTGATTCAATGATTTTTAATATTGAAATGAATTAAACTTGCTACCTACCAGTATAAAAAAAGTCATAAAATAGATATTAGAAAGAGATCAAAATTGATGTGCATTGTTTAAGCTTTGTAAAAGTTTTGTGGTGGAATGAAACAAGTTACCATTCATCATCGTCTTCAGTAATGCTGTCAACTTTATCCTCAAGTTGATCAACTTCTGGCACTTGATTTACAGATTCCTTTGCCTCCTCATCCTTCTTAGTTTTAAAGTCCACTAGAAACCTCCCAGCGAGCTGTGAGTTACCCGCACCATCTGCTAGGTGCTCATATAGTTCCGCTTTCTTTTCTAGCGCTAACCTGAAAGATGATAAAACATTTCTTTTTATTCAGCCCAGCGCCAACTGACTGATTCTTAAAATCTATGGCTTATAGTTGTAGATTTACAAATATACATATAGACTCAAAAAACTTTGTATTTCTGGTTGATGATTTAGATTTTTATTATTATTCTAATGGGAGATGAAATCATTGTAGCAATTTGTGTAGAAATCAATGGCATTTTGCAAGTTAAGTCTCTTGCAGTAAAGCCTCATTAATCCAAATCCCCAATAATTCAAATACTTCTATAATTCAAAAGACTTATTCTTATTCTTATTCGGAATGGGGGTGATAAGTCCTGCACTGACATCCCGCTTGGGGTGTATTGTGCATTCTTGGGGTGTATTGTGCATTCGAAAGACTGTTGCCCTACTTCTCACAGAACATTGTTGTGTCATGTAATGCTGCCTCGTTTACTTTGTGCATATGTATTAATGGTAACATTCTTGCAATCTGAACAGGATGTAAGTTTTGTGTGTTCAGATTATAGAGGCCTTACTGTACTATTAAACAACCAACTTATATTTGTACATTTATTTTGAGATCTAGAAATGGGTTCTAACTTTTCAATTTCAATTAAATTGATAGGGTCTTTGGAATCTCCAGAAAAACACATTTTCTGAATTTTCATTAGACAATAAATTCTGGATACACTAAACAAAGCTTGTTCGGCCAGGTACTCATCACTAGTGTTAAGAAATATGACCTTGTCATTGATTAAACCTGTTTTGTGTAATATAATAGTCAAAATAAAAGACAGCCTCCAAACATTTTAGGGTCATATCACCATTCTACCTTAGATGATCTTCATTTTGCAACAGTGTTATAGTAGATAAGATTAGGTTTCTACAAGATGTGATCTCATTAATATAAATGATACTACAAAGTATTAAACCAACCGACTGCTGCATCAAGAATTGCATCTTACTATTACATAATAAAAGAATACAAATCTGAACATACTTAGACTTCCTACAAGCTTCCAACTCTTCTGTATCAACAGCCTCAAGTCTATCTTTAAAACTCTTCTTAAATTCATTGTCTATTGTTTTTTTTTCAGCTGCTTTAGGTAATGGTCGTTTATAGTTTTCAATTCGATTCTCAGGCAGCTGCTTTTTGTCAAATACCTCTTCTCGCTTTTTATGAAGCTCTGCTTTTAAGCTAAGTAACTAAACACAGAAACATTTGTAGACAAGTAGGTGAGTACTTATATAAAATTTGAAAAGGCCATGAAAGACAAGAGTATTTCACGAAATTTCCTGTTCAAGAAAAGTTATACTTAAATTCAGATGTTTACAAGGTAAGTAAGGGTTAAATACACTTAAATACCATACTACTATAATATAAACAAATTACAAAGAGTACATACCGAAGACTTGTTAAAGAGAATCTTCTTATTGGGTTGCACATTCATATTTCAAGGTTTTATATCGATTTAGATAAAAAAAGATTTACTACGCATAATTCCGAGAAAATATAGTATATTGCAAAATTAATAGATACAGATAGAAATGGAATGGAACATTATTTGATATATTTTAGTTTTTTAATTTTTTTACCAATTAGTATTTTGACTGTTCACGTCAGATATGAAAGTCAGTGACACTGACACTAACATTAACCAACTTGTTATGCTTATGATGGTGTTTTGGCGGAAATGTGGAAAAAATCTATCGCTGAATTTTTAACTTACTCTTATACTTATATATAAAAAATAATGAATAGTAAAATAGTACAGAGGAATCACAAGCATATAAAGCATATTAATAAATATAGAGGGCCGAATATTATATTTTAATCTTACCTGTGATAACAACACGCTACCATAACATACAACAAACTACTTGTTCTATGTCTGTCTGTCCGAAGAAAGTTTCAATCAACAATTATTTTATCTATGCATTTATCGGAATTGTTCTCAAGGTGGACAACATCTCAAAAAAGATAAGCCCTTGTTTTTGGCTTACGTGCAGCGTTGGATTTCGTACTATAATTATAGTATTTGTACTACTATTTCATGCTCCGTACTAGATAATATCCATACCTAAGGATAGTACGGAAAAATACTACAATTTCGTTACTTCACTTAGAAAAGACCAAAATAGGTAAATATGACACACGTTTATAGCCAAACCATCTGTAAAAAAAAAAATCATTGAGTATTGTTTGACAGCTTACCACAACACATTGTGGTAAGCTGTCACACAATACTTCTTCTTCATCTTTTTTGATTTTGGCTTCGCATTTTGTGTATTTAAATTGTGAAACTTAAAATTGTAACTTGACACTGGCAAATGCTTGGGGTGGGACGCCAAAATCTAAGAAAAAAAAATGTAGCAAAAGTGGCAACTGTACCGATTTTATTCTTTCGTATACTCGCAGTTTAGAAGAGATGTTTTTATGATTAAATGCTAAGGCTGAAGAAAATAATAGTCAAGAACTTACATAATTTAGAACAGGAGTAAATTTTGTATAAATATGTTGATTCTAACTATCTATTTTATTGATTAATAGCTTTTTTTAAACAATGTAAGATTTAAAAAAAAGTGTACTATCGGCGTACTACTATTTTGATGGTCTTGTACTATATTTTTCAACGTACCCGAATCCAACCCTGCTTACGTGGAATCTGCTGCTAATTTCATGATTATCTAGCAGACATCCATCTCACTGGCCGTGACGACAGAAATTTTTATACAACGACAAAGGCAGTATCTTTTGTGTACAAGCTAAACTGGTCTATAACTAACGGTTAATCATAATATACCAAAAGTTTACCAGCGCAACAAACGGTTTACGTGAACATTCATAGTGGAAATAAGTGTGTGAAATCAAAATGTCAACTCCTGCCAGAAGACGCTTGATGAGAGATTTTAAACGGTACGCATTTCTAGAAACACTAGTGAAACCTATCATGATACACGTCATGCATGAATACCTTCAAATAATTAGGAGTTGGAGACACCTTTGTTCTGGGTTGTGCTGATTCATGAAATTACATCACTGTCCTTTCATCGATTTCTATTTTGTTGTATATATTCATTACATATATTTATTATTAGCTGCAAGTGGCTGCAAGTATACCATCCTTTCAATTCAAGGACTTTTAAATTCTTAAAAAGTTCCGAATGAAGTAACCTACTCCAGGAGATAAAAGTTGTTTGTTGGTATTCATTATCTAGGTTATCTAAATATCCTCCTACATTATAAAAACTTTAGACAAAAGGTTTCACGTCAACTATTTTAAATAAAACAACAAAGGGCTTTCATATAATTCCAATTCACATGAATTTTAATTATTCATATTCATTTCAAGCAATCATGACCTTGACTATTTTGTACAAATGTAGCCTTTGTATGCTAATTAATAAGAAATCACAATCACAAAATTCTGGTCTTTACATCTAACAATTGCACTAAGGTATTTTTACTATAAATGCAGTCGATGACTAATTCAAGTAGGTGTATACAATCTCCAATATTACTACTAATTGTTAATAATTATTGTTGCTTACAGCTTACAAGAAGACCCGCCTACTGGGGTTTCTGGAGCCCCCACTGACAACAACATCATGATCTGGAATGCTGTGATATTTGGACCTCATGACACCCCATTTGAGGATGGCACATTCAAACTTACGATAGAATTTACAGAGGAATACCCTAACAAACCTCCCACAGTGAGATTTGTTTCCAAAATGTTCCACCCTAATGTTTATGCCGATGGTGGAATATGCTTAGACATCCTACAGAACAGATGGAGCCCTACATATGATGTATCTGCAATTTTAACTTCTATACAGGTAAAATAATCTTTACATACAATCAATGCATGATTTAATTATTTTAATAATTACTTGCTGCACCTATCATTATCATCTTCATGATCAGGAAAATTACTGTATGTCACTCCCCAACCCTGAATAACAGAGCCAGTTACAGTAAAAATGAATGTTGATATTATCTGTCATTATAAATGATTATTATTATTGACTAACACCATCATTGCTTTTTAAGTAAAATGAGATCAATTCTTCTAAAACATTAAGAATAAGACAGAATAAGCATTGTCCTTTTAGTAAAACTGTTTTGTTATTATGTCCCAATGGAAGTTCATAATTTAAGTCTAGTCTCTACTCAAGGCCACAAGCCTCCTTTCTTTAACTCTGATGTCAGTGCTAATGCTAAATTTGATGACTACAATCTTGTTCTTCAGATTCTACATGCTTTGAATTTTAAAGAGTTGCCACAATCAACACTTCCCACGCACTAACACACACCTATTTTAACACTTTCATTAGTATATTCAAATAACTCAATTAGATTTCAACAAGAATCTCTTACAACACATATTATTCAATCCTATTAATTTTTTCCAAACTTTTATTTACCTTGCAATATATGTTTGTTAGTTAGTAAAAGTCAAATCTTGCAAGCTGAAGTAGAACCACTTAATCTTATACTAAAAAGTTAATTTCAATACATTTTTACGATAAACATGATTTGATTCTACACCCAAAATTGGCTCCCAGATAAATGAACTACTCGATGGTCACAATAGCACAAATTTTTTTATACATAATAAATTTTGATTTCTTTTTTTAAATTATAGTTACCTAGCTGCTTTACAAAAAAAAGATTTGTTTTCATTCATCAAAACAAATCTGATATATATGCCTATACATAACTGGTAACCTAGTGAAGCATTATTAAGGTATACAGGCTTTGCCTACTAGGACCCACTAGTATATTACTACAATAGTCTGTAGTACACAAATTCAACTTACACATAGAGTTAAACTTCACTAAACAAGTCCAATACAATCATGATCTGTATTTATGTTTCCGAGTTAGTTATGTGTTTAAGTATTTTTGTATTTATATGAAATATGTGAATGTGTTAAGCTTGTAATTAATGTATATTTTTTTCTCATTTCAGTCATTATTAAGTGATCCTAACCCTAATTCTCCAGCAAATTCAATGGCAGCGCAGCTATATAAGGAGAACCGGCGAGAATATGAGAAACGGGTTAAAGCATGTGTAGAACAATCATTTATTGACTAGCACGGCCCAGCCACCATTACCACACAGTGGCAAAAGCACCGGCACTGCAGTTGACGACAGCCGATACCTCCTTATTAATTCATTGGGACAAATGTGTAAATTTACGTTCAATATTCACTATTGATCTGTAAACGTAAATTGAAGCTATGTGTGGAATTTAAAAACTTATCTTTACTAACATCAACTAAACATTTATTAGCATCAAATTTGATATTAAGTTTCTGACATAAATAAGGCTCGCTCATTGATAGCTTTCAAATATACCTTTTTATTGTAAGGATAGAATCAACAGTCTGAGTAACTGTTAATTAATATAATTAATCACCTGAGGGTTAGTTCTATTAGTAAAATATGTAGTTGAATGCCTTATAAGTTTAATAATTGTACATGTTAAATCTTTTGTAATTAATTAAACCAAGCAATATTTACAGACCAAAATATATGTTTACAAATATCATGTGCCTAACCTAATCATTTGTGTGTGTAGTTGGTAGTTATATTATTCTACAATATTTAAAAAAAAAACAACTTGGCTGAGCTTTAATATTACTTTGTCATGTATAATTAACACATTTTTCAACCGTCTCCGAATTAATTAGGTCTTAACTTACACAATATGCTATTGTATCATATAACATTATATTCATTGTCATTGCTGTTTATATTTTGATTTTTAACTTAACAAATTAACTGTACTGTTGTTATTTATTTTAAAAATTTGCTAAATATGTATTTTTGTCCATATAAATAGTGTTCAACAAATCCTACAATTGTTTACCTAAAGTAGTACAAGTATTTTGTTTGTAATTGTATTTAATTTTTGCTAATTTTTTTATTATTCATGTAGTACCTGCCATTTTAAATTCTGCTGCATAAAATAATATCCTTACAAAATTGTGAATATTTAGCAAATCTACTGGTAGTAGGGTAATAGCATGGTCCCAATGAATGTTTTTGAAAAGTGTAGCAGTTTTCTCGTTTTTTTATTAATACTAAGGAATGTCTTAAGTGCTCCAGGACATTACATATATTATGTGTAATATTTTGTCTTCTAGTAAAATATTATTTTTGGTTTTATAACAGTGTTTTGATTTTTTTCCTAATTTGATGTAAAGTGAAAATAAGTGATAAACATTTTAAAAATAGTCATCTTATTTATTCGAAAATCATAAGTTTACATTCACCAAAAGGTATACAAATGTATTGCTGTGATAATCATACAAATTACAAAAAATAATTACTAAATAAAAAACTAGGTAGATACACAAGATGACATATATAATTACTTGGATCATTTGAAACACTATTGTTAAATAAATCTCAATAAATACCTAGAATCATAATAGTTATACTTGTTATAAGTATCACAATTACAAATATGTTTCATAGTCCACATCACCTGGTTTTCAAGTCTTCTTTCAACTTGAAATGTAACAGTTCCATACACACCATCGCATCTTCAGCACTATCATGCCCATCCACAGAGTTCTGAATAATTTTCTTTAAATACTCTGATGACAGATTTCTCAAGGCTCTTTTATAGGGAGGGCCCATTTTATGAGGGTATAAAACACTGGTGTCGACTATTGTGTCGTGGATAAGTTTTAAGGCTTTGAAATCTGATTCTAAGCTATGTCCTACTAATATAGTCTTACTATTAAACATTGTTAAGAGGGTAGCTTGAACTTCTAAGAGTGTAGTTCTAACATTTGCCATTTGTTCTTCAGTGATACCAGAGTACCTTGTATTATAGTCAATAATAGGATGCAAAGGCCTCACAAGGGTCTCATAGATCACCTTACAAGAAGAATTAATCACAGTAACTCTAGTAAGATCAAGACCATGAGTAGTATAACACATTTCACAATCTAATGAGTAAACTCCATAATCATCCATAGATCTTTCAGGAGGCAATGTTTTCACATATCCCTTCAAGTTTTCAAAATCTACATACTCATAGACATGGCTAGGGGCTACACAACATCCATCAGAAGTAGCATCTTGGCTGCAGCACTGATATTTAGCTTCCCCTCGAACCCTGTACATCCTGTTAGGGTGATAGATGCATTCCTCATTAACTACTGCAAAGCCCTTCTTGGTAACTGTATATTCTTTTTTACACCTACAGCAAGTTCTCAAATAGCCCTTAGGTGGTGGTTGCTTATTTTGACCATATATAATGGCTCTTCCTTTTTCTCCACTTCCATGAGGTCTCGGAAATCCATTACTTTGCAATAGTTCTTCAGTGAGCACCCACTTGGAGATGTTTTTGTAAAACTTAGCTCCAAGAAATTCTTGGAAATTATCATTAACTTTTCTATTTTTACTTTCTATGCTCCATGAGCCCACAGTGGATTTGCTAGATGACTCTGATCCTATCACAGAACAAGAAGAACCTGTCTTTTTGACTCCATTACATTCTTGCAACTCTTTTCTTAGTCTGCTGACAGCTAGTACAGCAGAATTTTTATATATTTGTATGGTGGAACATTTTTTACTAGTACTGAGTTCTTCATGCTGAGCCCTGGCATAGGCATCTGTCGCAGTGATATACAGTTTAAGACATTCATCTATCATCATATTCAAATATATTGATCTAATGTTTGCTGCTATTTTTGAAGCAAGCGGCTCTAGAACTCCAGGTCTGTCAATAAATTTTTCATTAGGGACATGTGCTACTCTTTGTGAACCTTTTTTTACAGTCTGGCAAATAGTAGAGCTTGTGGAGGGTACAGTTGGTGTTTTAGTCTGAGGTGCCATTGTTCTTTTAGCATTCATCATAGTTGATGCATATGGTACATGTGCTATGCGAATTTTAGAACTAGTACTTGTGGCACTTAGTAGATTTTTGGATACATCTGTTTTAAAACTTGGGTTTTCGTTGAGGCTGGAAGGAGGTGGGACCGGTGGTTGTCTCGAACTATGAAACTCTCTAATCTTAGCTAATCTTTCTGCCATTGCTTGAGCTGCACCAACTTTGAAATCGGGTTTAATGGGAGCTTTAGTTGTTACCTTAATTTTTTTGTCAATTGTCCTAGAAACCCTCTTCTTTCCTGGTACATAATCTTCTTCAGGAACATCATCATTTTTAAGATTATCTTCAGAATTTCGTGGTTGCTCTATATGCACATATTCTTCAAATATTTTTTTGCACTCTAAAGCAATTTTTTCTTCATCATCATCTGACAAATCATAATTGTCATCATCACTATGACCATTTTGTCCATTATCAAAATCATCATTATCAGATATTGATTTCTTTTTACTTTTCTTTTTCACATCATCATGTTTGCTTTTGTGCTTTTTGTCCTTTTCTTTACTCCTTTTATCTTTATGTTTAGACTCACTTCTAGAGCTTTTAGAATCAGAATGTCTTTCAGCCTTCTTAGATAAGCTATGCTTTCCTTGCTTATGACTATTATCAGAACTTCTAGAACTATGGTTTTTCTTATCCGAATGTTTTTCTTTACTCTCTTTTTGTTCCTTATCTTTGCTATTCTTATGCTCTTTGTCTTTGCTACCCTTGTGCTCCTTTTCTTTACTTTTACTATGTCTGCGTTCTTTTTCTTTCTCTCTGGTTAAACTCTTATTTGATTTCTTATCACTAGTTTTATGCTTATCTTCTGATGATGACTTTTCTTTTTTATGTGATTTGCTTTTGTGTTGAGATTTGTGATCTTTTTCACTTTTAGTGGCCTCACCATTCTTTGCTTTGCTATCTGAGGTAGTTTGTTTAGATTGTGTTATAGGAGACTTATCTTTTTGCACAATGATTTTACTTTCTTCCACAGTTTCTTCATCTAATATTATTTCATCAAGAATCTCAAACTCTGGCCCCAGATCATCAAAGCCATTTAAATCATTAGACAATTTTTTTTTCTTATTTTCTGGTTCTTCCTCATCACTTGAAAAACAAGGTGCTAATGATCGAGGTGTTGGTTGGTAAGTGACTGAAGATTTACTATATTTTACTGGATTTGATGGTTTATATTCCAAAATTTTCTTTTTGCTTAAATTTTTGTCTGAAGATGGGACATAATTCCTTTTATTTGATGTATCTTGAGTTGTTGGGTCAGGTGTGTATTCTGGGAGTTCAGTTTCTGTCCCTGGTAGATATTTCTCCTTTGATTCAGTGGTCCCTGGTGGTGTGTATGTATCATTTAGAACATTCTCAGAGGAACCCGGCGTATATTTCAGGGGTGGAGGAATATAAACGAAAGGTTTTGAAGATCCATTTGTGTCTAGGGGCCTTTTTATTGGAATGCTAGCAGGTTTTCTTGGCGTGTATGGGACCGGTATATGTCTTTTTCTCTGTTCATTGATATCCTCGTTGTTTTCAGCATCAGTATTGTTAATTTTATTGAGTTCCGCTATTGGTGTAGGGTTGTATGTGGCTTTAGTTGCCGAGACAGCGCTTGGTTTGTTGATGTCAGCGATTGTATCTACTACTGCAACTTGCGTCGACGCCAGTGATGCAGACACATCTGTCTGCTGTAGAACTCTTTGAACTGCTGCGGACACTAATTTCTGTAGAATCGCCCCACTTTCCATACCTTCATTAGTCGTGTTTTGCAAATCTTTTCTCGCATGGCGGAAATGACAATAAGGTCTATCACAAGGACCATTTTCATAGAAAGGACAATTGATTCCATTAAAGTAACCAGTCGATGGAAGCATAACTTTAACAATGTTTATAATACTAATAGTTAAAAATTACAAAACAAGTTCAGTGATCATGAAAGAAATATGAATGAACCAAGTTGTACATATTATTCATAGACCAGGACATAGACTAAACATTTACCACAGATTTCAATACCAATTTGGTGCGACTATCTCGGTTTGGAGCGCGGCAGCTAGACACGCCAGGTAGAACTTTATAGTAAAGTCGCCACTACTTTATTTATGATGTGCACAATAAAGAGATATCTATCTAAAGCATGACTGGACTTGACTGATACTGACTGGACTTGACCAAGACAGGACTTTCACTATAACTATAGATACGAAGTGACTTATTTAACTTAAACATATAAAACACTTAACACTAGCAAATACTCAAAATGCGACGCCAAAACCAAAGAGATAAAAAGGTGGAGTTTTGGCGGCAACGCGGAAAGGGTTGTATTGTATTCCAAAATTAGTGATTTATTCTGATTGACATGACTCTCATCTCGCTCTATTGGCTTTGACTGACTTGACCAATACTGGACTATGGACTTTGATCAGTTTTTAACATTTGAAACTTCATAATATCAAAACACTTGACACTGGTAATTACACAAAATGCGACGCCAAAATCGAAGAAGAAGAATATAGAATTGATTGACGTAGTACTTTACTTTGGTAGTGTCAATGTCAATAAATATCAATACAAGTTTTGCTCGCCTACACACTTAGGATAGGAAAAAAAAATGTTCTTTACTTTTTGATTGCGAAATGATTAGCGAGTCGCGACCTTGAATTTTATTGTGGTAGCAGGTTCTAAGCAACAAGTTTCATAATAATTGGAAGGTAATGGCACATACTTACGAAAAGCTATCGAAACCACATGGCAGGCTATCATGGAGCTATTTGTAAAACTTTTACGTGTGTGTCCTCGATCATTTAGGGAACTAACTAAAGTTATTATCGACTGTTTTGATAGTTTGATAAGTGTATTTCAATATTTATATCCAGATTTCGGTGTCGATTAACTCCCTGGCATGATGTTGGAGCAAGCTGTAGAGGATTATGCTGCTTATTTCAAATTGGATGTACTCGACGGGTTCCAAACTGTTCAAGATGTAGTGGACAACATGCTGACAAGGCTCGAAGAGTTGACAAGTGTCCTGCAGATGATCAAGTTGAAAAACAGTGATTGTGTTCTATTAGTTTCCGAAGATATTAGTAAATACAGAAGTGAAATTACCATTCTTTCAAAAAAAATTGCTACACTTAGCTATGTTATAGTGAAATTACAGAATAACATAGAGCTCCTTGAGAAGCAAGTTGAAAAAGCAGAAACTGACTTTGGAGTGCACAATGAAAACAAAATAAAAAGTTTATTGAAACCCTTCTTAAAAAGAAATATGAGTACTCCTGTATCAAATATTGTAACATTTGAGAAATTTCGATTTGAAAGTGTTATGAATAATTTTGAAAATAGCACCTAGCACATTAACATAAATTTCTAAGGATAAATTAAATCTTGTTGAATTAGCTTAACTGTTACATTCTGTATTTATTTTTATTCAAAGTAGTTATGAATAATTTTGAAAATAGCACCTAGCACATATTTCTAAGCATGATTAAATCTTGTTGATGAATTTGCTAAACTGTTACATTCAGTATTTATTTTTATTCAAAGTAGACCTAAAATATAACAACATGAGAAAAATGACAGAATGAAACTTACCTGGCCTGAAATATTTCACTGGTAACAAAACATGCTTAATTTTCATGTAATTTCTTTGATTAAAGTACATTCACTCATTTAAAATAAATTAATCATTACCTTATTTGAAAATTTCATGAATACACACAAACATTTTGTAATAGTGTAATGTTATTTTCTGCTATATTTATCTTCAATTCGGTTTCACACCTGAATATAGTTATAGTCACCATAATATAGTGCCTTATTGGTTAGGGTTATAGTAATAAAAGATAAGTATTTTATTAAATAACTAGTTTTATTTGACAATTAATCCTAAAAGCTAAATTTATAAGATATATTGAGAATGATAAATCAGATTCTTGATGAACAAACTTTACGTACAAGAATTATTATTTCTCAAAACTTTCAACAAACATTGCTATTTTTACAAAACTAAGAAGTAATTGTAAGCAATCATTAAGAACGACTTTCACAATGGGGCCAAACTGGGAATTGCAAAACAAAAAAACTTTGCTGTTCATATATCACTTTGAGAATTAATGATAATTTTTATAGACGAGCTGCTTCTTTATATTTTTAGGGTAGGCTTAACAGTGACATAGTTCATAAGGATAACTTTAATAACCTGCATTTGAGGGTGATAACCATCACTGAATGGGTCCCAAGGTTAAGCAACCAGTAGGCCAGTCTAGAGACAGTGGAAAGATGACTTCAATGCTTACAATTAGGATTGGACCTCAATAACATACTGAGGGGCATCAAAAAAGGTAAGAGAGGCCTTTGCCCAGCAGTGGGACAAGATCAGCTAAAATAATCATATTAATAAACTTCAAACTTAAAAAATATTGTTCATCAAAATTAAGTCAATACATTGTTTAAAACACTTATTTTATGGAATTAAGATAAAAGGAACAGTACAATAAAAATCTTACTGGGTACCTGTTGAACCAAAACCAGATTCTGCTCTTGTAGTTTGAGATAGGTTGGTTACTTCTTGTAGTACTGGATAGTAGATTTTCTCACATATGAGCTGAGCAATTCTATCACCTTTCTTGATTTCAAAATCTGTATTGGAATGATTAAATAGAACAACACCAACATTGCCTCTGTAGTCTTCATCTATAACTCCAGCTGAAATATTTAAAAAAATCAATTGGATACAGCTAACAGCTGAAATGGCTTGAAATGAATGAACTGCTAAGTTGTCCCTGCAAATGATGACAGAGCTTTATGATAGCATGCAAGTGTAATTTGAAATTCTGTTTCTTTAATCAAATATTCTATGACCCATAAGTCAGAATGCATAATCATTTCCTGGAAGAACTAATAATTTTGCAATTTTTATGGATCTTTATTTATGAAATTCCTTCCTGAAGTGGGATCTCTCAAGTTATCATACCTCCAACATCAATGAAGTTCTTCACAGCTAATCCTGAGCGGGGTGCCACTCTTCCATAGCAACCAGGAGGTAGTTCAATTTGTAAATCAGTTTTCACCAACTCTTTGCCACGTGCAGGAACAACATAGTCATATGCACTGTAAATAATATACAAATCATTTTATTTATATCTATACTTAATATACAAGAGTCACACAGTGACTGTCACCCTGTAACACAATAATAGTTTCACATAATCATACCTACTACTCTTATATAATTTTAACAGCATTGTCTAGTGAAGCCAAAATGCTGTTACGCAGCCCTACATCAGAATTTATTCTATTATTATAAAAACTTGTCAAATCTCGCCTTTGTACCTGGTTCTGGACAAATTCTATCAGCACATAATATGCGTCTTCCACGATCTCAGATGGGATACATTTCAGTGAATCTGTCACTCCCATCAGGTATCTAAACTTGATTGATAGAATGTATCCGGACCGAAATCTCCTCATCAGTGCTACATCTTTGCTGTTCATATCATCATTAAACCAGGGGTGGCGAGGAGGCAGACTTTGAAACGAATCATCAACCATTTACAGAAAGGTCAACATCGTTTTGTAAAGGCAGTACTTACCTCTTTAAATCAAATCCAGCTGCCTTTTCAGAACCCTTCATCGGTGGAAATGCATGTTCGCTCAAGCGTGTGAATTTCAAAGCTTCGTAAGACATGGTAAAGAGTTTTGTGATGCTATTTATTAGACGAGAAATCTTGGCTTATATTAGATAAGTAAAGTAACACCTGTGAAATCAATGCCAACACGTACAAACTACAAAGTACGTGGTATTGAAATGAAAAATTCACAATTCTAGACAAAAAAAATAATAAAATTGGCGCGAAAATCACGCGAGTACGATTATTATTACAAGGCGTAGTCCGAAACACGTAAATAGCACTAATGTAATAAGAACCAATCCATACAGTTCAGTTTATATTGGATCTTCGTCCTTTTACTTCTTTGTCATAATCGTAACACAGACGTGTTGGTTTTCAAGATAGTGTTTGTGTGTTTGGCGCTAATGCCGCATTTCGGTATTTATAACTTTACAAGCCGACATACGTCATTATTCTTTTCTTCTTCTTCTTTGATTTTGGCGTCGCATTTTGAGCATTTGCATTTTCAAGTGTTTTACATTTTCAAGTTTCATAAGATAAATAAGTTGCTTTGTAGCTATAGTTATAGTCGAAGTCCAGTCTTTGTCAAGTCCAGTCCATGTCAGTCAACTTCAGTCAAGTTAAGTTATGCTTTAGTGAAGTAGTGGCGACTTTACTCTAAGCTTCGATGGAGTTTTGGAAGCAACACGAAAAATCATGTTTCACCAAATTATATCATTGTCATACACTCGCGCTTCTAATTTGGCACTATATGAGAAATGGTGGTGTTTTATCATTTTATACGTAAACACTCAAATAAATACTAGTTTTGGAAAAAATAATACAACGGGGTGACAAGACTCTTCCCGCGTTCCCGCCAAAACATGCCATTACTCTTCCAATCATCAATGCCAAATCTCAGAGGAATCTGCCAAATGGAATGTCTTTTTCTTTATTATAGGGTCCATTTTGTGAATTTGCCATAGTCAAGTATTTTTGATCTTTTCAAGTATTTTATAAAGAAGCAAGTTTGATAGGTCAAAGTAAGCCATGGTCACTTCATATCTTATAGGTGACTGTACCATAATATAATATATAATTATCGTATCGACATTACAGACAGCGCCTTCTGACCATAAACTAAGGAAAACTTGTACTATGGAAGTCAGATAACTGATAGATTACTTAAATACTAATAACTTTTAGTATCTCAGTTGAGATACTAGACTAGCCATCGTATATCTCAAAGTAATGAGCGCCAAAGCGGCAATGTCGACTTTATTTTGCTTCTCAAAGTATTGTGTATCACTGCAATGGTCATGAACATGCGTTATCTCTTACCATTAGGAGAGCGTTTCGTTCGCCTCATTACTTATACATAGGTATATAAAATGTCTGTGAAATAAAAAAATCTACAAACAAACTATACACTCGGAAAATCACAAGATTAGCTGATTACACACACAGTACATGACACTTTTTTATTCTTGCTATTTAATTAATGTAGAACGTTAAGGCCCTGTTGTTAATTCGAGCGTGTTTCGGTAACTCGGTTTAACGAAGCAAAAATATAACAGTAACGTGTCAAAGTTGTGATTTGTGCGTCATTGAAGAAAAATAGTTAATTTGTGGCAACTTTTACTCTAACTTTGACTCGTGCACGAAGGGTTCCGTGCCATTATTTATAAAAACGGCAAAAAATATGTTTGTGGTATGGGAGCCTCCTTACATATTTATCTGAGGTTTTGTAGTATTTGTTGTATAGCGGCAACAGCAATACATCATCTCTAAAAATTTCAACTGTCTAACTATCACGGTTCATGTGATACAGCCTAGTGACAGACGGCCAGACAGACAGATAGACAGATAGCGGAGTCTTAGTAATATAATTTTACACTTTGAGTATTGAACCCTAAAAAAGCAGACAGCAGTGCCATTGAACAAAATATTGTACTTAATCTTTACTAATTTTATTCATTTGTCTTAGTATGAAATTTCTACTTTTTTAATACTTTTTTCTACCGAGAAAATGTATCGCAAGTGTTGAGAAAACAATAGTCCCCTTAAAAATATCGTCAAGATTACTAAATTTTTGCTGCTTTTAGTATTATGTTTATATACTATGAAGGTACCTACTTGAAGTAGAATGGGAGCAATACATATATATTTTTTAAATTTGCAAAATAAAAATATTGTAAAATTAAAATAAGCAATAATGCAATAATAATAATGCCTAATAAAAATCATGTACACAATTTTTCTAAAAAAACTATTTTTAAGCCCATTTGACCTTCTTAGTACGAGTTACATCTTAATGACACATAGTTTTTTTCTAATGTAAAAAGTAATGCGACGAACGAGACGCTCTCCTGATGGTAAGAGATAACGCCTGTCCATGACCATCGCAGCGATACACAGAACACAGGTTTTGATTACCTTATAATAAATTCTAACTAATAAATTCTAAAGATAAATCAAGTAAATTTAGATTTGTGTAAATATAAATCATTTGTCAGTAGTCGAAGAGCTTTTTGAATATGTTAGGCAATACATATGAATCAAAACCTGATTCAATAACTGAATTTTCTGGTATCAGAAATTTAAAGTCCTAAATGAAAAATCTACAATATGTCAAATAATTAAAAAAACCTTAAAGATTTAATCATTTAATTAAGTTTCTCGAAACTAAGGTAGCGCTCAAGATCGTCTTAGATCTGCCTAAGCGTATCCTAAAAGGTTACGGTTAGCAAACCAATTACCTTGTTTACCTACTTACTAATAAGGGGCACTAAATAATGCATATAAATGAATGAATGACCATTTTAAAATAAATGTATGTAGGTACCTACTATGCTATCAATTTGAAAAGACTAAGGTTAGTGTACGATAGATACATTATATTTACATACATACTTTACACATAAGATGTGGTTTCCGAATTCCGTCCCAATCCCAATGCACAAAAAATATCTACCTGCCACAAAAAGGTCTCAAAGATTCGGATACAAAATTAATGTGAGCGACTGATTCAAGCGCGATTATCTCTTTGAAAACTACCAAAAAACGCACAAATAAAATTTGAAAGTGCAATAGACATTTTGACGATCAATAATTTTAAACTACGGGAAGCTATGGTGTACGGAAATCATTATAGAAATGTAATAGAGCTCGCGTTATGCCTACAAAATTATATATTTTTCGGCGCTCTATCGTACCTACATAAGAACTTATAAACGACGTTCACCACACATGTAGCAAAGGTCTTTGCCCAATAAAAAACGGAATCCCAAATGCGAAGCGCTACGTGCATTACTGTGATTCATTCGAGTGAGCCCCTAAGAAGGGGAGTTTGTCCATTTTTATATTTACGTCGAGTCCCTCGCGACATGCGCGGCGTCTCTCTCTGTGCCAGTCTCGCTACTACAGTTTCACGCACGTACACCAGCGCAATGAAACTCATGTAAATATTACTACTACGGTGATATTTACGCGCGAATTGTTATTTTTAAACGTTCAATACGCAGTATGAGTGCTGTAGATATAAACTAGTGTGAAATTTACAAAGTTTTATGTGAAAATTTACGAGGAAAGTGTCCGAGTTCTTCCGCTTCGATCCAAGTCTGAGGAAATGCCGCCGTTCTCAATGTGCCTATTTCAGGAAGCGTTTCAGCAAGGAACTTTTCGTTCTCATATCTTACGCTAGAGGTCAGTATAGACTTAAAGAAAGTTTTGTTTTTATAAAATGCAATGAAAGTGAAGAAATCTAAAATTATTTCCTGCATGTATAAAGTTCAATCACCGACAAGCTTCCCTCTATCATCCCTTCTCCGCCCTTTACGCATGATCGACCGGAGTTTTGGGGTTCCCTTTGTAGGGTAGGGTGCGATAAAGCACACATATAGATGTAGATACTTAGATAGATAGGAACTCATTGTAAAATTGAACGTCAGTTGTGTGTGTAGACATGGGACGCGACAAGTAGGTAAAAAGTACGCCAGTGTAATATTATAAAAGTAGGTACTTTAACAGATTACCTACTAAATAAATAACAGTTATTATTGTTTCTTTTATAATAAGTTCAATTAACTAAGCCATTAATTATTCTGAGTAGTGGCTAAATTTGATATGTCCATGGATAACTGGATGAATCCATGGATTTTAAAAATTAGTACCTGCAAAACAGTTGAAAATATTATGTGGAGACAAGGAGTCTTCATCCGTAGTCTTCGCAAAGTTATAAATGTACCACATTTTAGTTTGTTATATGTATTCCCAATCAAATCTCAATTTAACGACATTTGCAGACAATACAGAATTCTACTAGGTAGGTACCTATTTCTACTTTTAAAATCACGAAAATCTATCTTCCTGTTTTTACATTGACATCATTTGACACAAACCTGTTTTCCGTAAATTATTGTAAAACTACTTGTAAAAATATTAAAATTATTTTTTTAAATTTTAACCTGAACTCTCAAAACTACGGGTAATAAGTACTTCGATTTCTGTGCTTTAGTAATTTTTTTTGCTACATACCTACGTATGTACCACGTATGTAGTACCTAGGCCCATCATAATAACCAAAAATTTTTGTATGGACATAATTATATAGACATGTAATTATGAAAATTTAAATAAATCGCTTTCGTTGTGGAATGGTCGGTTTGGTGGTAAAGCAATTCAAAATTTTAATAATGATAAAGGTAAAAGTAATAATACGAATCGTAAAGGCTGAACCCCCTTGTTGAATTTGATATGAAAAATTTATCATCGCAATCGCTATCAGAAAGCATAGAAGCATATGTACGACGTACCTACATACTACTACACAGTCTTAAATCGCACATATTAAATCAATTATAGATTTCGTTGTATAGTTATTCATAATATTGTGTTGGGAGTATCATAGACAAACTCTTACTCTTAATAAAAAAGCGGCAAAAAGAACATTGCAGTTAAAACCGTGGAGCGCATTCGAGTACTTTGATTTCGCTAATTGGTCATCGGTAGGTACTTGTGATCTCGTTTTATTCAAATCGAATTCGAATTCCCCGCACCCCACCCACCCGTAAGATCATTAAGACAGTCAGACTTTAAATGGTTAATTTTATAACGCCAAAAATATTATTAGTAGTCTAGCTCAAGTAAATAATAAAACATTTAATCCGAAAAAAAAATGGAAAGAAAAAAAAATGTATAGAATAACGTCATTAATGTAGCTGGGATGTTTGTTTTCATAGGTACTGGCGACCGGTCCGAAATTATTCGTCGCGATTGGTTCAAAATCCATAACTGGCCCCCGAGAGCCAGGTGTCGTTCACACCGCGGCCTCGCGCCTCGTCTCGTTAATCACTCGTGTTCGCTATTGTTAAAAGCGCGCCGACTAGCCAGCCATCTTTGTCAAATTACGGCGACTCAAATATCTAATTCGTTTGTGTGTGTTTATTATAATCAAATACAACAAAACAAAAACTTCGCGAATGACGCGTTAGCGGCGGAATCGAGTGCATCGCTACGTTCTCTTTTGTTTGACGATTAGCTGACGCTAGCTAGCTATGTTCTGCCGTTGAATGGTAGCGTAACGCGATTACGGCGTTAACAACCAGTCGACCATTAAAATGATGGATGATGTCGTCTTTTGCAAAAACAGTGCAAAGTGTTAGCTTTAGTGAATCAAGTGAAGGGTGTCGTTGATGTTAATGTTCGGGCGTAAATGTGATGAAAACTGCGTCGTAATCGGCAAAACACATTGGATAAACGAGTGAAATGGCGATGCGGAGCGCGCGGGCCCGAGCATGCGCGCCAGTTTCCCCACGTTCGCTTGGAACGCACTAAGTGTTCTACGTTTACGTGCATATCAAAATGGGAAGGTCGAGATTCCCAGGGAAACCACTCAAGTTTCAAAACAGAAAGCGAATCAGTGTTCTATCAGGGACTATTTACCATGAGACTGCTTCAGAGAGTCACCCGCCCGCCCGTGGCAATGCTTCTAATGATTTTGCTGGGGAACAAGAGGTAAACCTTGTTTTGTGCCATCATGTCTCCTTTGTGGATCAATCATACCAAAATAATGGTCAACATACGGATATGTTTTGTTTACGTAATATCTACAAGCATTACGAGGCGCTAATCGCTGCAAGCATCTTTCATGTCGTTCGTATCTATGATTCTACTATAGGGATTTTGACAACTATGTGTTCCATTTTGATTATGTCAACAAAATATTCTCTTCAAGGTGTTTTTCGAATCTTTGATTAGCCAAGCTTAACATTAGACGTTAAACAGAGTGCATTATTTGTATGTAGTTGGTAAACAAATTAGAAAAAACACCTATATTGAGCCAACATAACCTCATAATTATTTGTGTTCTTTTGTCTTTCATTGACAAATCTCAAGGCAATTTCAAGGTATCCACCTAACAATCTGCGTTAGCAACTTATTAAATATTGTCTTATCAATTTGATTGCATTCTTGTTCAATAAAAAGCCAAAATATTGTAGGTATATGAATTAATGTTATAATGAATGTAATGTCACAAGACTTAGACTGGCGGATTGAGACATTCTTGACTGATGCCTCAATTTGTGAAGCCTCACAAGGCATTAAGTGATGATTTGAGTTGAAATTAAGTTTTTGCTATGACTAAATTATCTCAGTATTAAGCCAAATGTTTATAAAAATGTTGCACAATGTTTTTTAAGCTGCAATTTGCAATTTTAATACTTATTTATTTTAAACCCATTGCAGGTCAAAACAAAAGTTCCCAGTAGTTCCAAACTCAAACCATATTAATCAATAATATACCTAACCTAAACAACAATTTCTCTAATATTCCTGATAAATTATTATATTTATTTTCACAGCTTATACTATAAACTATAAATATGATATATGATACTATAAATATTATATTCCACTAATTATATATTTAGGTTACAAAAAAGTTATTTCAAAATATTACATAATTATCTCTGATTCTTAGAGAAATGTATATGTATGCATATTAGGTTAATAATATGGTAAATATTAAAATAAGGTCTGACATTTGTAGTAACTTTATAAAATACCAAAACAACATTTTTGTAGTAGGCTTTGAGTAATAGTTTTTCTTACTACGTAGACTACTCCCTTAGAGATTAAAGGTCATGATTTTAATTTAGTTTATTATAAAAGTGTGAGATACATTATTTTATTTTACCATTATTATAATAATGTGCATTTGATGTGTGAGACTAGTAAAAACTAGCATAATTTAAATCTATGTATATAGACATAAAATTTCTGTGTAATATTCTGAATATGATGTTCTGTATACATAACTATGGTTTCAAACATTTAAAATTTACAGGAAGAAGAGAAGAAAGAAAATAATAATGAGCAGGAGACAAATAAGAATCAGGTTGCAGATGAATTAAATAATAAGCCAAATAATCTGGATAAGAATGCCAATGATTCATCAAAGTCTCCAGTAAGAACCAGATCACAAAACAAAATGGAGCCAAACAAAGGCGATAAACCTAAACCAGTGAAGAAGACTGTAACATTTGGCACAGTAGAAAGCTGTGAAGACATCTTTTTCCCACTAAAGAAAATTCCTACCAAGCACCATGCCCCTCTTGTGCCCATCATCAAGAAAAAGTCAGCATTGAAACAAACAGAATACTCTACTTTTAACAGTATTCTCAAACCAGCAAAACTAACTGATTTAAGCTCAAAATCATCATCAGAATATCAGGAGGGGTATCAAAGAAAGAACTTGAATCCTTTATCTAAACCTATGAATAAATTCTCACAGTTTAGTGAAAGTCGTTGCATATCTCCTCCACCAAGAAATATGTCGCCGGTTGATAAAGATAGTGGGAGCTCTACAAAGTTTGTTTTGCCCACAAGGAGTGCACATTCATCTCGCGTTATAAAGCCAAACAAGAAGTTCATAGATGGAGAGGAACAAAGTACTGCGAGCAGTATATCAACTGGCAAGGTTCTACGAAAACCAAAATTAAAGAGAGTAGTATTTAACAACTTACATGATGATGATGAGACACCTGATGAAGAAGATCTTGATAAATACATTATTGAAAAAGATAAGGAAAAGCAGATAAAGTCTTCTAACCTGTTCAAGGATAAGACAACAACAAATTCATTTTCCAGCCTCGGCACTGGTCCAAGACAGCCTGTGCATGATTTGTTTGCCTTTGAAAAAGATCCTGAATATCCACAGGACGAAAATTCAAACTTGGAAAGTGTTGATACTGTCAAGAATCAAATGACTAAAGAGGATCGGACAGGGCATGCTGGCCGCAAACTGATGGATATATCAGATGCTAGCAGCTCTAGTAGCACAAGCAGTGAATCAGAGACCGGAGAAAGTTGGGACAGTGACAGCCCTGAAGGTAGTGGAGGAGATGAAGAAAAACCACCACCTCCAAGTCCTGAGAAAGACAAGTCTTGTGCATCACAGCTACTTAGAGGCAAAGTTATTATCAGGGAAGCACGTCTGCAGCTTGCTACTCCATCTGCCCCAACAGGTTTAGATGGGCCATTTACAGCTACTGCATCTTCTCGTAAGATTAATTTTTTTATTTTATACATTCATAAAACCTGTACAATGAAAATAATTATACAATACATATTATATATTGTTAAAACTTACAATCTTACTATAGTAACAACTCATGCATATTTCTTTCAGCTACAAATACACCACCAACAACAGTAACATGTGGCGTGTGTGGTGCTGTAAGATTCTACAGATTTGTAAAGCAAGCGCGCAAATTCGGAATATTCTCTTGCGAGTCCTGCCGCAAGTTCATATCAAAGATGTTGAAAAAAGAAAAGCTGTCCCACAAAACTGGCATTGTCCAGATGCTGGAATGCTTGAAAGGAGAAGGTAAAAGGAATAATATTTCTTTATTCCAACCTCAGCCACAATTATCTCTGTATGCCCAGCTAGCTATTTGGCAACATCTTACTGTAAAAAATTTTCTATTGTCAAAATTTTCAAAATACGTGTGTTAAGTGTAAATGAACTAAATATAATATACCTTGAACACTCAAAATAAAATTCCGCAAAGTTACTGTAAGTCCTGAATCAATCAATTGTCTACAAAATAGTAAAACAAATTAGAAATGTATGCCTTTTAAAACCCCTTTTCTTGTGCTCATAGTGAAAGGGTTAGTTTTAAAACAATCAAGTACAGAGTAATTTAATTTGTTTTATCTTTTAGGTAACTGCAATGTGCCACCAATAGTGAGATCCCAGCAGTGGAAGTTATTACCATGTACAAATAAAACGCGATGTCCAGCTTGCTGGTTGAAGATGTGCCTAAAGGCATTCCAAGTTCCTCCAAACATAAGAGCTGGTTTAACAGCTATGTTGCCACCATATATGCGGTCAGGTTTGAAGTCAGTATCTACAATGACACCTGCTAACCCATTAAGGATATCAAGTCAGTCAACAACACCCCAGTCTGTGTTCGCTGTACCTGCTACCAATGACAATGACAACAAAATCTTTGGTGCTTTGAAACCAGCTAAAAAATCCGAAGATGTTGAGAAAGTGGAGGTAAGTAATAAGGTTACGTTTGTTTTATTTTTAACTTATGTTCTGTCACTAAACTTATCTTGTATCACTATGTATTGCTGAAATGATACTTACCTTCGGAGTAACAGTTTTTCTATATTTTAATCAATGTAGAAATGTATTATGTCCATTGTTTTAATTTGTAATGATTGTACTGCTGCAGTGTTTTACTTGGTGGTTGATCTCCTTAGCAGGAGGTCGTCTAGGTAGGTACCACCGCAGTACCAGATATTCTGCCGCCAAGCAGTAGTGTGTAAACATTACTGTGTTCCGGTTTGAAGGGTACTGCAGCTAGCGAAATTACTGGGCTGTTGAGACTAACCATCGAAAGTTAAAAGTAATGAGCGCCAAAGCAGCGATGCCCTGGACTTTGTTTTGTTACTCAAAGTTCTGTGTATCGCTGCAATGGTCATGGACATGCGTTATCTCTTACCATCAGGAGAGCGCATCGTTCGTCCCATTACTTTTACATAAAAAAAAAAAAAAAGAAAAAGTGTGTAGTAATAAAAAAAGAAAATTTTGCCCAGCTGGCCATCTGTTATAGATAGCTTACCATCAAACTAAATACTCATTTTTACGCTTTAGTCACAATTATTAAGCAAATTGAGCAATTCTTGTACCATAGCAGCCTAACTGGAACTTTTATAGATTGGATATTATTGGATTACAGTTCTTCATCAAATCAATTCTTATGAAGTCGTCAAAGTATATATAGATAAATAATCTAAGTATGGAAATTAATATGGTATTGACACATTTTTGTTTAAACATGAATAATCCCCATAAAATGTTCCCCATGTGCGCACTAAGCGCTTTGAGTCTACATTCTTTACAAAGTACAATATGAGTGTCTTCAAATCAAGAGTAAACAGGTTCCTTCTAGGTAAGCGTGTTCCATCTTAGACCGCATCGTTGCTTCACATCAGGCAGGATGTGGTCAAGAGCGAAACTATTCAATATAAAAAATAAAAAAAAATTTAATCTAACATTTGTTATTTTCACAGGAGAAACTTACGAAAGCTTCCCCTGGCGTCGCAGCTGACGATACGAAAGAAGACTTCACCACCAATAGAAAGAGACAGCTGACATCACGAATAAAAGTGCGCAAAAAAGATAAGTCGGAAAAAGTCGAGAAGCCAGAGGCCAAACAAGTTGAGGATCAGAAACGTCAAAAAGTGGAACTCAAAGGGCCTAGGGTCAAACATGTCTGTAGAAGTGCGTCTATTGTCTTGGGGCAGCCAATTGCTACATTCCCCACTCAAGAAGAGAAAGAGAAGCAGGAAAAGTCTGTTCCTTTGCAAGACGAGAACATAGCGGCTGTCGCCGTCAAGGATAGAGTGACTCCAGAATTGCCTAATGAACCTGATATGGACGAAAATACTCCTCTGATTGCACCAGAACCCATTTCGAAAGAACCTGAAGTAGAAGCTCCTATCGAGGTCAAGAAAAGAAAGATTGAAGTTCCTGTCAAAGTGCAAAACAAAGGAGAGTCGAGTGAAGACGAAACAATTATGGATCTCGTACCAAGGAAGACAGTTTCTAAACCATTCACTAACATTACTAATGTAAGTTGTATTTCTACCTTCCTATATTTTTTTTGTAACAAGCAAAAGACAAATAAAACAACTTTGATTCGTCCTAGTAGTTTACGAGATCTTTGTTTTACAAAGTTAAAAACAAACTGCTGTGGGAATACCGTGGACTATGGCCATTCATGTTTGTTAATTAACCAGCCCTTTTAGTTCATTTGGTGAAATTTCTGCTTCTAGAGCTATAGGGAGTGGGTTTGATTCCCACCAAGTTAAACATGTGACGATAACGATAATATGTTTGTACTTAATATAAAAAAAGTATATAGGTATTCTATCAGTTATCTGGTCCCCATAGTACAAGCTTTGCTTAGTTTGGGGCTAGATGGCGCTGTGTGCAACGTTCTAAGATATTGAAGAAAAAAATCTAACGAAGTTATTGCCAATCTAATTAAGCTAGCATACAATATTTGGTCGCATAGCTTTTTCATGAATGCCTTAAATAAGAGATCACGTTTAGGTTCTTTAGGTTACCCTGTTATAGCAGTACTTTTAAATTTTTCAGATTCGCGGTCGGTCTCAGAAATGCGGCCAAAATCGCCCAGAGTTGATCTGTGTAGACTTCTGGGAGAGTTATGATCCAGATGAAGTGTGTAGCTCGGGATTCGGACTTATCGGCGCCGGGCCGTTCACCGTTGCAAAATTATGTTTCCTCTGCGGAAGCGCCGGGAAAGACAAGGTGAGGAAAGGCTATAATTAATTTAAGAAAACAACAGACATAACTATTAGGTGTAACTGACTCTTCTATAAAATACCCTTAAATTATTGACTTGATTCAATCTGTAGTTGCGGAAGTGACAACAAATAGTAAAATTTGTTCCTCACTACGCTTTTGTTTAAGCTGCATAGATTTGAGCATCAATCTACGCTAATTATATTATAAAGAGGAAAGATTTGATTGTTTGTATTGAATAGGCTCCGAAACTACTGAACCGATTTAAAAAATTCTTTCACCTTTGGGAAGTTACACTATCCCCGGGCGACATAGGCTACTTTTTATCCCTGTATTCCCATGTGAACGGGAATGACGCGGGTGAAACCGCGAGGCGTCCGCTAGTAGGCAATATTTATATTGTTAAGGTGGTTCGATTTCCATACAAACAAATTTTTGCCACATTATATGGACAAATGGAGCAAAATTTTACAGTGAAATCACAGCTACTGGCATTTATTTTGGTCTTTGTTTGCGCTAAATCACAATGTCCATAAACGGCAAAAAAGTTGATTGTTGAAAAAAAAATTGTTTTCCCGTGCGAAGCCGGGACCGACCGCTAGTAAAATAAAATTGTATTAGACAAAGAACGTGTGTAATGGAAGTGTCGTTCGCAGATGCTGGCATGTTCGTCGTGCTGCGAATGGTATCACATGTGGTGCGCGGAGGAGGCGGCGCGGGCGTGCGGAGGCGCGTGGACGTGCGCGCGCTGCGTGTCGTGCGCCGCGTGCGGGCGCGCGGCGGCGCGCCTGCGCTGCCGCGTCTGCGCGCGGCACCACCACGCCGCGTGCCTGCCCGCCCCGCCGCACGACCACCGCACCGACTGGCCACAGGTAACACTACAATAAGGCCTACAAACTCAGCACCTAGCACGGTAGTGACAATACATAGGTAAAGAAAGAAAGTTTTTTTTTTATGGTTGACAGGTTAGGTGTCACAGTTCACCTGATGTTAAGTGAAGGTGTGGTCGAAGATGGTAGAGCACACCTAGCCTGGAATGGAACTGGCTCTCAAGTGAGGCTGCCGGAACACACCGTTAGATGCTTGGCGGCAGATTTCCAACTTGAGGGTGGTAGCTAGCCAGCCGAGTACTAGAAAGTACCCTACCACCATGCTATGGTTTCCTTCACCGGCAGCTCAAGCTCACTGTTGGGGTTTAAACCCACGCCCTTCGGCATGCGAACCTACCGCGCTAACCACTGAGCTATCATCGCTACAAGAGAAATGTTTAATTCTGTAACAAGCACAAAAACAAACAGAGACCGACAAAAGTTACAAAATAGGGGCTCACCTCAGCATAATGCTGGTCATACGGTGAGCCCTTGTAGTTTAGTATAGGTGGCATAGGTTTTGTTCTCTCTACTTTTTTTTCTGTTTATGGTGTGCACAATAAAGAGATATCTATCTATCTAATACATCACACAGATATTAATCCTGGAATCAGAAGAAACCGCGGAGCGCAGTTATTAAATATATATTTAAGTAAAGCTTGTACTAAGAGACCCAGATAACTAAAAAAAAATATCATTAACATCCTTTTTGTAAATACATATTAAACATACTTATAATCAGGGTCGTCAAATCAGTATCAGCCGTACTAATAATACAGAGGCCCCCAACATATTGTGTAAGCAAAAATTTACAAACAAACATTGATGTTAGTCCCGAGTGGGAATCGAACCCACACCCTTCAGCTCTCGAAGCAGACATACTACCAATGAACCAACAGGGCTGTCGAAGTAAAGACTATTATTTTTAATAATTATTTAAATCACAAGTCAAATTAGTAGTCACATGCGCTCTGCCCCTGTGTTCTTGATAGTTGAGATTTTGGTTTTTGTTATGAATGTCAATTGTTGAAAAACACATTTTTAGGCCTTAGTCTTTTTTTTTATCTGTCCCTAACAACATGCAGACAGTAAATTATTTTTTCTCCCATATTAAATGTTAATTTTCTTCCAGATCTGCAGTTCGTGTCTGAAGTGCAAGAGTTGCGACAGTAGCCGCGTCAGCAAATTCGTGGGAAGCTTACCGTTTTGTGGGCCGTGCTTCAAATTACGGCAGAAAGGAAACTACTGCCCACTCTGTCAGGCCTGCTACAGGGACAATGACTTTGATAGCAAGGTGATTTTTAGTTCTAACCTGTGATATTTATTGATCGAGATGTCCCTGAAATTACTAGAGAGATATCTTCTATCTTCAGTGATCATTTCTCATTATAAATTTAAGTTTAACTGCTACTAATGTGTTGTATACCTATTATGCTGCTTTTATTTTTTGACTCCTAAAACACAGTTAATTACTAGTTTATCTAAACCTAAACCTAGGTTCAATCGAAAGGCACCTAAGCTAAACCTAACCTACCCTAGGTTAGGTTTAGCTTAGGTGCCTTTCGATTCAAGACACTATTTGTTTATAATTTTATTTATTTATTTAATTCTTTATTGCACACTTTTAATGCTCAAGCAATTTTATGTCAATAATAAATAATTTGTTTGTGCGTTAGTGACGATACATTGAATGAATTACATATCAAAAAAATACTTGGCTTATAATATCAAATTTTAGATCATATGGAATGTGATTTGATGGCTTTTTGCACATGAACAAATTACATATAGTAATGTTCGTACGTTATAGTAATTTAAAAAAAAAAGCAGTTCTTTGTTTAGCAACTCAAATAACCTAATGAAGTTAGTTCTGAAAAGTGGTAGTATAACATGTTTTTTTATTAATTTCAGATGATGGAGTGTGGCTGGTGTGCCAGATGGGTTCACGCCAGCTGTGAAGGCCTCTCCGGCGAAGGGTACCAGCTACTGTCTGCTTTACCACCATCTATCGAGTATATTTGCTGCAAGTGCATGCCTAATGACCCACCATGGAGAAAAATGCTCACGGAACACTTGAAAGGAAGACTACTGCACTTGCTCAAGCTACTGGCCAAGAATAAGAAAGCTTGCGCACTCTTGAAATTGACTCCACACAAAAATACTCCAGTCCCCAACAAACCATTTAGGCTAATGTCGCCCCAAGCGATCAGGAAACTGCATTTCGATTCTTCTGATGATACCATGAAGGATACGACGGAGACGAAAGTGTACCGAAATATGTCCAGAGGGCGACGCAATGGTCCTAACAAACTGGATGAACCGAGCACTTCGAACATGTGGCATTGTTCTTCTCTTCTCAACGACGTTGAAATCCAGAAAAATATACCTCATACATCTCACAAAGTAGTAAATCTACAAGAGCCGCTAATGCAAAACAAGGAGATATGTTTTTCGACAGGACTTTACGATACTAAAACAGAGCTGTTTGATACGCCATGCGTCGAAGTTCATGAGAATAATCCACCTCAAAATAAAAGTGAAAAGGCGACGACAATGTTGCCCACGTCTGTTCACGTGGATAAATATGAGCCGATATCGGATGACGACGAGCCAGTGAAAAGCTTCCCACAACCCCGGAGTGAACAAGACCTAAGTCCAGCACTTGTGAGACATCAGAGTCCACCGAATCTGGAAAACGATGACATGAACAGATTAGTTTCACCATCACTACTAGACATTAAAAAGAGAGTAAACAGTGACGAGTATGTTTCTTTGAAGGACTTCAATCACGAAATGAAAGAGGTCATCGATAGAACATCAAGCTTCGATCTTAAAGCAATATACAAAGACTTGTTCTCAGAAACATTTCCTTGGTTTGACTGTGTCAATAACTGTCTGCAACCAAACTTGGAGGTGGAAGGTGAAAACGATGATGCAGAATCTATAAAAGATGTTGACATGATTGATAGTAAGAGTATCAAAAATGATGACGAGTCTGTGGAAAGGCCATTCGACCAAATAGTGCCAAAACCTGAACAAGATGGAGAAAAATTGGAAGAGGATTTGTTGGAGTTTTATCCAGTCATAGATTCGAGAATATGTGTTCTATGCAAGTTGGTCGGAGATGCGTCGCCGGCGATGGAAGGCCGCTTGCTTTACTGCGGCCAGAACGACTGGATCCATGCAAACTGCGCTTTGTGGTCTGCTGAAGTTTTCGAAGAAATCGATGGATCCCTACAAAATGTTCACTCTGCAATATCAAGAGGAAAAATGATCAAATGTGCTACTTGTGAACTGAAAGGTGCAAGTGTTGGATGCTGCGCTAAGAACTGTAGCGAAACTTATCATTACGCATGCGCTAGGAAATCTAGCTGCGCATTCATGGATGACAAGAGAGTGTTTTGTCCCGCACACGGAAAAGATATCCCTAAAAAGAGTCTTCAAAAGGACGCCGATTTCGAGCTGACTAGACCTGTGTATGTAGAGTTGGATAAGAAGAAAAAGCGCTACAGTGAAATCAATAAAGTGCAGTTCATTTTGGGCTCTCTTACAGTTCACAGTCTAGGCAAAATCGTCCCATCAGTATCTGACTATGAGGATTTCTTGATGCCAGTCGATTTTTCATGCACACGGCTGTTTTGGTCCTGCAAGAAGCCTTCAAAAATTGTGCAATACACAATAAAGACCAAATTAATACTGGCTGAGCCAATGCCTGGCTTTGATTTCGGGGTAAATATAACAGTAGACCATAGCAGGGACATACAAGTTGTAGATAGAGTCATGGCCGAAATTGGCGCTTGGCATGAAAGCATTGTGACAGGTTCTGGAAAGTCTGCTCTCAATTTGTTGAAAAGCGACAAGTCACCAGTGAAATTTGGAAGTACTGTAACGTTAGAAGAGCTTGCTGTTAAGCAAGTAGTCGAACATTTACTTGACAATGTGTGCAGGCAAGAACAGCAGGACGAAGAAGAACCTCAGAATGCGGCTGATTTACTACCGCCTGAGGTAAAAGATGCAATTTTCGAAGATCTCAATCATGACCTTCTAGATGGCATATCTATGCAAGACATATTTCAAGACTTGAAAAACGAATTCTATTGCGCCATGAGTCAAGGTGACGATAAAAGCAATGACAAGGATTTCCGATCGACAGATTTTATCGACGAGCTGCTAAATGCTCGATTTGAATCTGGGAGCAAGGAGTTGAAACGAAGCAAATCGGAAATGCTGTTGCAGAGTCACAGCTTGAAAACATTAACAACTGGACGGGGACAACAAAGGTCCAGCAGTTGGAACAGTAAATTTGATACAAGTTTGTTGTCTTCGACAATAAAGAGGTGCAAGATGGGCAAAACATCGACATCTAATGTGACAGGAAAGCTCAGTCCAATTCAAAAATTACCATCAGCTGAGAATTCACTCGACTCAATAAAAGAAGAACCAGTCAATAGTGATAAAAAAGATAAAGAAGAATCTGGTAGCAACAGCAGTTTATGTGACGAAGCTCCGCATTCATCCGGTATTAACTACCGGACTACATCGCCCAAGCAAAAAGACGAGTCAGAAGCTGAGAAGGGTGACAAAACAGAAGGCTATTACACTGACGTCATCGATTTCTACACTAAGATTCAGTGCAGTCCTATATCACAACTCGATGGTGCTGCAGACTGGTCTAGTTCAGAGAGCAATTGCAGCTCACGACCAAACAGTCCTCATGATGAAATTGATTTCACCCCCATTCAGCAATTAGACGGTGCAGAAGATAACCTCACTGGAAATGATAACGGCAGTGGGCAGTCAAACCAGTTTATGTACCGAGCTAGTGGTACCGAAAGTTATACTGTGACTTTTGCTGGAAACTCTATTAGCGGCCAGCCTGAGCTAGTGATGAGACCTTTGAGTGATAGTGGCAGTCAAAGCATTGAACAACCCGTGCGATGCGATCGATGCCAATGCACTTATCGCAATAAGGAATCTTATGATAGACACGTTCCTTCATGCGATATGATATCGACTAGTGAAAGCGAGAGTGAAAATCCAAAGTCTCCTGAGAACAGAACATTAACAACGTTACAAAACGCCTTTGGAAATGCTTTCGCTCAGCCTATGATCATACATACGGGAGTCGTCAGTGGATCTGATAGTACTGTCAAAGCAGAAGGGATCTCGGCCAGGAGGACTTCAATAAACACTAGACAGATAACTATCAATGGCACGATTGTAGAAACGCCATCTCCAGGCCCTTCAAATGAAGTGACCATGACTATAACAGAACAAATGAAAACAGGAACCGTGATCTTCGATCAGAGTAAAACTACTAATGTGCAAGTTTCGGCAAACCAGCAAGTGATGTCATCGCCACAAATTGTTGTTACTCCACAAATGCTTCTACCTCCGAAAACGAGTAGCGCCGGTGGGCAAAAAATTATGACGCCGCAATTGATAACTCAATCAGGTCTCTTGCCTTACAATATTTGCGTGAAACCAGGAAACAGTGGCGCAAATATTCAGCAGGTTCAAGGTAGTGATATGGCCCAATTATTGTCGGGTACTGGAGGTATTCAAGTCATTTCTTCAAACTCGAATCAAGTGTTAACATTGCCATCACATCAACAAGGCAACATCACACAGATGATACAAGGCAAAAATCAAGTGACGAATTTCCCGAATATGGCCAGCGCATCGTCTATTACGCTGCCAGTTAATTCAATTCACGGTATGCCAAACACTTCAATCATTCAGAATATACAACCGATGATTCGACCGCAACTGCAAGGCAATCCGACAATAATGGTCCCTGCTATGACAACACAAAGACTGACTGCGCCAAATACGCAAAACAAACAGCATATCATCATGTCGGGTACACATCAGAAATCGCCTAAAAAGCAACCGCAGCCTGTTCAACCTAAACCTATATTCCAAGCTGCAAACAGAGGTAGAGGTCGTCCGATGCCGAAACCGACAACAATTAAGAGGCACACAAAATTAGAGAAGACGTACACAACGATTAACCAACCACTTGGGCAAGGAAATACTGTTATCCAGTTACAAACAAACAACCAAACTGGACAGCCATCAATCATAGTGCAACCAGTGGCTAATCAGAACATCATGTCTTATGTGGAAGCCCTCTCTCAGCAACAGAATCAAAACATGCAGTATATCGCTACTATTGCACCACAGGGAGATTATAAAGCGACACCTACACAGTTTATCTCTCAAAGCGGCCTCATGCCTCAGACATTCCAAATACAACAAACCGAGTCAGGTGGATTAGTTGCGGTACCGAGCGGCGGGATACCGGTTCTGCTTCCACAAGGGAATGTTGGCATATTGCCTCAAGCTCTCCAGCAAGGCGCCACGATTTTGCCTCAAGGCGCGATACAAACTCAAGGCATCATATCTCAAGGACCAAATGGGCATACGATTCTTCCACAGACACTTCAGAATGGAGCTACAATAATACCTCAAGGATCGACTCTTTTGCCCAATAATACTTTGCAAACAGGAGCAACTGTTGTGCCACAGAGTGGTATCGGTAACGGACAAACGACCATAATCCCGAATACTTTACAAACTCAGGGCAACACGCTAATTGCCTCTGGTCCAGGTGGTACTACTATACTGCCTCAAGGAGCTCTGTTGCCACAATTTTGTAATGACCAAGTCCTATTGGGATCAACGCCGACACTTGAAATGGTCACAGATCAATCTGGTTGCATGTACTTGACAACTCAGCCTGTGTATTATGGATTAGAAACTATTGTGCAAAATACGGTGATGTCGTCTCAGCAGTTCGTGTCGACTGCAATGCAGGGTGTGTTGGCCCAAAACAGTAGTTTTTCAGCCACAACAACGCAAGTGTTCCAAGCTAGCAAGATTGAACCTATTGTAGAAGTACCGACGGGATACGTCGTAGTTAATAACGTGGGAGACACTGTTGCTGCGTCGACACCAAATGTCGTCACAGCTCAGACTGTGCAATCGTCACCTCCATCAATGAAGACAGTGAAGTCTACTATACCGAATTTGACCTTACAACCTTTGCCTGATAAGTCGAACAATAATAGACAGACGCCCAAAGTGATTCAAATGAGCCAACCTCAGATAGTGAGCTTGCAGTCTAGTCCTGCGATAATAAATGGTAGGCACAGTGTTAATCCTATCACATCTCAAATACATAGCATGACGCTATCAACTGGGTCGCCAACCATGCATAGAAATATCCAGAGACCGAGCATAGTATCGATGTCGCCGAACGTGACTCTCATATCATCCACTGGACAACCCATAATGGCGATATCGCAGTCGATTCCCAACTCCGTGAACTCGTTTTCGCTGCAATCCATACCTTTGTCACAACCTATAGTATCGAGTTCTATTGCACCTTCTGCTAATAAGAATAATGTCAAAATGGAAAATTCGCACGTTATCGAAATAAGTGGAAACTTACAAGATCCTTCTAACTCTTCGAGTGTACCGACAATAAGTGTGACTCAAAGCATAAAGTCGCCTACGCCATGGAGACAAGTTCACACACCAATTAGTACTATACCTTCAGATAACAAATTGGACATGCAAAATATACAAATGAAGTCAAACAATATGAATGCTTCAATGAATGCCCAGAACAACGCTACATCTATGAGGACACTCACACATGGTGATCCTGATAAGAATAATCAAAACTGTTTGATATCTATTTCTAATAATGGAAATACAATACCCGGAATCAACATGCATTCACACCAGTTCGAGACTACATTAAATGTTAGCCATCATTCTACATCACACTCAAGCTCAAACAATGTTATTCAAATCCAGTCCGGAAATATCTACGCGCCTTCATCAGCAATGAATAGCAATTTTGACGCAGACACAACATTGAAACTGAGCAAAATCAATGCTCTTTCTAAGGCTGAAGGTGGTCACTTGAACTTCTCCCAAGAAATCATGGCATCACATTCTCAACAGCATGTGAACAATGACAAAACTTTCCAGAATATGGGAAATACGGACAACAAGCATTCAGACAATATGAATAATCAAATAAATATTCACAAACTAAATAGTTGCCAGATGGCAGGCAGTATGGCTAATACTCCAGCTGTTAGTATCGGCCAACACGGCGTGATGCGACCACCGATGCAGAACACTCCGAATAGTAACAGTCAAAATCAAATGTGCTCTATCCCCAATAGTGCAAATCACGGGCAAATACAAATACTGAGTTCTGGAAATAACTTGATGCAAAACATGAATCTATCATGCCAGGAGACAAGCAATAACAGATTGAATATCATTGTTACCAGCGATAACAGTATGCAATCAAACCAGCATGAAATGACAAATTCTTCTATGAACCCAACAATCATGCCACATGGTAACATGCAAATAGTCTCTCAAGAAAACAATCATATACCATCACCAAACCAGATTCACATAATGAATGGACAGATTCAACATAATCGCCAAATCGAAAGCAGCAACCCAATTTCACAAATAAATCAGGGCACATCTGGAAGACCTTTCCATGATAACATAATTGGCGTACAACAAAATCAAAATATGCTATCTAATCGCAACACTCCCGACACGACAAACCTGATGAACCAATCGATGAATATGCACAATGTGCAAAACAATAATTTGAATAGACCTGATTTGAGTGACTTAAATCATATGCATATACAGCAATCTATGACAAATACAAATATGCAGAACAACCGCATTATGATGGATAGCTTGCAATCTCATGGCATAAATAATATGAGCCATACTATGCATCCCAACAGATCCATGGAAAGCATACATAACACACAGCTTCATAGCATGCAGCAAATAAACCATCACATGAGTAATAACAATCGGAACCAGATGGAGAGCAACATGCATATCAACCAACAAATGTCTATGCAGCAAAACAGACAACTGGACAATCTAAGCATGCATCACCAACATCAAATGCCTAATGTGATGCAGATGCAGAACAATCGTCAACATATCGACAATAACGTCATGGGGATGCACCAACATCCACCTTCCCAAATGCATAATCGACAGCAAATGGACAATAGTATGCATATGCATCATATGTCGGGCAACGCTCCAACTTTGAGCTTAGGCAATCAAATGGATAGCTCGGGCACGATGCCAAATATTCACGGTAACAGATACGATAATAACTCAATGTCCATGCAAAATATGAACTCGATAAATCAATTGCAAAGTAATAGAAATTCAATGGAGCACAATACGATGATGCAACATCAGATGAGCAACATGGCGGCTATGAATAATATGGCGATGCATAACAATCTGAATAGTTCGATGCAAATGGGAAATGCTACTCATCAATCCATAAACAATACAATAATGCATAACATACCTGACATCAAAAATGAAATACAAAATTCTTGCAGTGGAAGCTGCTCTAATAATAGCAGTCAATTTTCTAATAATCAAAATACAATGGAGCTATGCCCTAATATGAATGCAAACAACATGAATATAGGATCAGGAAACATGATGCACGGAATTAATGTAAACAATTCGAACATGTCTAATAACATGATGATGAATTCTGTTAGTAACAGCAGTATGTATGGTGCCAACACCCAAAACAATCTAACCAGTCATGATATGCTAATGAATTGTAGCAACTCTACAGATCACAGCGTTAACAACCTTATGACTAGTAACAGTCACATGATAATGAATAGTCCACAGTCTCATGGAACTAATAATCAGAATCAGATCTTAAGTAATCAAGTTCCCACCAATACTCAAATTAATATAAACAGCTGTATGAATAGCAGCAACTCTTCTCAAAATCACAATATTACTAATCTAGACAACCAAGTAAACAGAACTATGCCTGTGAATGATCCACCTAAGTTCCCTCAAGAGCCTATTAGAGGCAAGAACATCATGGGGCCACCAATGAATACAAATATGCCCATGACTTTACCAAACAATGATTGTGCTAAAGTCAATGTTGTGAACGATAAACACAACATTTCTGTCAATAACCAACTTGGCTTCATGCAAATGAACCCACCAAACAGCAATAGGGTTATAAATCTACCAGAGCGAGGAAGAATGAACAATACTAATCTTGATAGTAATATTAATCAGCATGTGCCACAGCAGCATAACATTCGAGTGGTTACCAACAACACTAATAACAATGTGAGTGGTATAAATGCCGAGTCGCTGACTTTCCAGCAAAAGAGCGAAAACAGTGGAACTATGATAAATGTTCCTTTCCAGACAATACCTAATAGTGCACCTATGAATATCAACGTTAATTCTAGCAACAACACTGTCAATATAACTGTTCAAAATAATTTGGTGGATCCAAAGATAGCTTCCAAAGCAGCTGCCGATTTGAACTTCCCTATTCAAACAAATACAATACTGCAGCCACAAAATATACCACAGAATAACACCAATTTAATACCAAACCAAAGCAGTAGCAGCAGCATGATATGTATACCTGTTGCACAAAATAACACAATTAATTTGCCAACGCAAAATAGCACCAGCATATCGCTACCCAAAGCACCACCTACTCAACAATCGGGAATTCCTACAAACGTTGTAAATCCAACGAGGCCTACGAACAGGGTATTGCCCATTCATAGAGATGGTCAAAGCAAGTCATCAAAGACGGGTACATCCAAAACTACTCCGACAACAGCGCCGAAAACCAGACCTGTAAGCCACGACATGCCTGATCTGAACATAAAAGATGAAACCATAGATAGCGATCTGGAGAAGGCTATAGAAGAATCCAAAAGAATTATGGAGTTGGAAAGAATAAAACGTGAAAAGGAAGAGAGAGATGCTGCACAAGCCATTCAGCTTTCTACTGAAATCCAGCAGGCAAACACGAGTTCTGCTCCAGATACAGAAACTATTGGAACTAGCCAGTCAATTGACACTGCTTCTAAAATGACGTCACTCCCAAGTTTAGACACTGAAATGATAGACTTAGAACCACCAAAAGTATTGGTAGAGAAAGATACGAACAGGACTTTACCTCCTTCAAAATCATCGAGTGCTCCTACTAAAGTGATGAAAAGACCTTTATCTGACAAGAAGTCCGAAAACGAAGCATGTGTCACTAAAAAGCAGAGTAAAATTGCAAAAGGACAGGAAAACAAGCCGGTTGCTCCTAAACCCGCCCCAGAGCCACCTAAAGATGACGGCCCTAAGTTAATATACGAAGTGACTTCGGAAGACGGTTTTAATTACACTTCATCTTCTTTGACTGACTTATGGGCGAAAGTGGTGGAAGCCGTTCAAAATGCGCGGAAGGCATCTGGACTTCCTTTGATCCAGTATAATTTACCGTCTAGTTTGGCTGGAGCACATTTACTGGGACTTAATAACAATGCACTGCGATATCTCATCGAGCAACTACCTGGGGTATGTAAATTATAAACTACTAATGGGCTTTATTTAATTTTACAAGTATATCTTATTATGTAACACTAAAAAATATAAGGTATTTGTATGTTACTGGTTCCAATCACGATGCTGTAATTTTTTTTTTTTTTGTTAAATAGAATATCGTAAGATTTATGAAAGATTCTAGATTGGTTAAGTAAATGACGTCATCAGAAGTACAATATGTCGCTTAACTCTCAATCCTATACATCTATATTGAGTCGAGAAAAAATTCTGTTAGTTATAATAAAAATTCTGTTAGTTATTATAAAGCACAGTCTCGGAGCTTATTGGAATTCATATCATTTAGCAATACGTTTCGCAGTCGCGTAACTTATGAATGAACGCCTAACAGAAATTCACAAAATTGTATGACACAAAAAGTACTGCAACTATAAAAGAAAGATTTAAAAAATAATTTATATAACCTATCATTTTAAAAACAGGGTCAAAACAATCAATTTTACCATACTCAGATTTGCAATTTTTTACATAAAGTGTTGATGTTACGTTATAGGCAAGTCGCTGCACCAAATACAAGATCCGCCAGGGTCGGCAACTGAACAGTTGGGACAATGATTTGGATCTGAGCGAAGGGTTCAAGGAAAGCCCCTGGGGCAGCGCGCGCACTGGCCCTGTTACTAGGAAACCGAACCACGACATGTTCAGCTGGATGGCATCGCCATTCAGAGAAGAACCTCCGCCATTTGGAGGACAAGACGGGGAAAGTTCAATATCAAGGTAAACATAAACACAGTATCATTTCTAGGTTCACTCATTTCTAGATTACTATTGTCATTATTTTATTATTTAATATCTGCACATCGTGGCTTCACTCGCGTTTTTCAAGATAAAATGTTGTCTATTTGTTAATCCAGAGTATAAACTATCTCCATTTCAAATTTCATCATACAGTATAACAAAATAATAAATAAATATGCGTATATCATTGTACGAACCGCTAAACAATGGAATTTGCTGTCCGAGCGAGTGGGTGTTCCCTGATAGATACAATCTGGGTGCCTTCAAGTCGCTAGTGAATCGCTTTCTTCTAGGCGAGCGTGCTCCACCGTAGACTGCATCTTCGCTTAACATCGGGCAAGTTGGCGGTCAAACGCAAACCTAATTGTAATTTAAAAAAAATGCTTAACCTTAACCACAGCTTATTTGATGTGTTACCCGCTAGCATAGTTTTAATTCGACTTGTGTTTTCTTACCCATGATGTAGTATATCTGTTTAGTTTATGAGAACTTTAGTATGGCTACCGTCTGTAACAAAAACTAACTTATATTTTCGTGATTTTCGCAGACGACTGGCAACTTTACCACCGGCTATGAGATTCCGGCAGCTGAAAGAGACATCGAAAGCTTCGGTCGGTGTCTACAGATCACACATACATGGTCGAGGACTATTCTGTAAAAGAGAAATAGAAGAAGGTATGACACAATCATACTAGATCATATATTTACTAGTATGACACTAGAAAATAGCCCAACGAATAAGCCTGATTTATCTTAGTACCATTTTTTGAGATGAGATGGTAAAATAGTGTTATGTAATACCACTATTTTACCATCTCATCTCAAAAAATACCAAACCACAATACCAAGTAATTTAATTTCGGATTACTTTAATTTGAAAAGCCATCATAGTAGAAAATTGACATCTGCACACCACATTTGTGGTTGTTTGTTTATGGTAGAACTATGTTATTCAAAATTTAAGATCTTTGTTACCCATTTACAAGCTAATAAATATATTTGAATATGAAATATATGTTTTAGTCACAGTCTAAATCATAAAGTTAGTCTCAGTCACGACCAGTTCATGTTCTAGTTAAGACTTTACTTCTATAAAGTTTTGAAATGTTTGACCACATATCATTTGTCCAATACAGCGTAATTTGTGCAAAAAATATAATACTGTCATAGTGAACAGGTATTTAAAAAAAACAACCAAAAATCTTTATATAACATGTGGTATGTCTTGTTAGGTGACATGGTGATAGAGTACGCAGGCGAAGTGATCAGAGCCGTGCTGGCAGACCAGCGTGAGAAGAAGTATGAAGCGATGAGCGGCCGGCGCGGCGTCGGTGGCTGCTACATGTTTCGCATTGACGACAATCTGGTGGTAGACGCCACACTCAAGGGTAACGCGGCGAGATTTATCAACCACTCTTGCGATGTGAGTTCTTTTTTCTTAATTTTTTTGGCATGACACTTTAATTATTTAAGTTTCAATTTTATTACATAAATATACAGAATTCGGTATGTAAAGTTTTTTTTAATAAATGAATGAAGAAATGTCCTCCAATATACATATTATTTTACAGGTATACTGTTAATCAGTCAGCATCGTTTTAAGGGCATAGCATATTTTATACATTAAAACAAACAAATTTTGTCATACAACCTTTGCCAAAACACAATACATATCCCAAAAAAACATTAAACTTTTTGTGGTATTCTAAAACTCTATTGTGTTAGATGCTTCATTCATCGTGCGAGTAGCGGTAGAAGGAATCAGAAGGAAAACAAAAGTTGTTAGATTTAATGCCATTAAAAGGATGCTGACTGATTACAAATCACTGTATATTTATTTACTAACATACTCTTCTGTAATTCCAGCCCAACTGCTATTCCCGCGTGGTCGACATCCACGGCCATAAACACATACTGATCTTCGCGCTGCGTCGGATCACGGTCGGCGAAGAACTAACTTACGACTACAAGTTTCCATTCGAAGAGGTCAAGATACCTTGCACTTGCGGCGCCAAGAAATGCCGTAAATACCTCAACTAAACATCGTAAAGACATACGTGAGTGATCTGTGTCAATTACGCTTGAAACCCAAGCAGAAACCTGAAGTACCCGAGAAAGTACTGAAAAACTCTTACTAAATTACTCTTAAAATTCGTAGTATTCTAAACGGTTATGTAAAGGGATTTTCTTAATAGCATAATTAATAGAAGTACATTGATAGACGTTAGGTAATATTTTAGACATGTGACGGCTTTGAATATAGCGATAGAAGCGCACTGGTTTTGGCAATCGATGGATCTCCTGTGAATTCTACGTAAGAATTTATGCGTGGGGGAATGAATGTTGAATGAAATACTGGGTTGAACACAATTATGTGTACATAATTATTTTATCTATGACAATAAGTCAAATTCACATATCGCTTTACTCCCACCTCGTATTGAAATGTTCCGGACCACTGGAGGGTACTTTTATACAGAGTTATAGTATTAATAGATGTTCGCCGTCTAATCAACAAGAGGGAAAGAGAGAACGCCATTCTTTCTTTTTCTCGCGTTATATGTAGAAGGGGATGCACATCTATTAATGTTATTGAACACATACCTGAGACTACAGCAGGCCTAGTCTTTACAGCGTGATAAAATGTTAACGACTTCTGTTTTGCGAAAATTAGACAGAACAATTAGCTTTGTCATGTTTTCGCGCAACAAAAGCGTCGATAATATTTTCTTGGCTTACTGACTTAGCTTCTACAGGTTGCTCATACAGACTTGTAAGTGCACGGACATTGAGAAGTTTACATGAATCTTGTTATGATCTCTTTCTTGAATCTGCCCAGTGTTAGCGTTGTTGGATTATTTAGTAATTTTACAATAATTTTAATTAAAAAAAAAATCTTATTTTGATATAGGTTTATACAATTTTTGTAAATAATAATACATAATTATGTTTAGTTAAGTTGTTTTCGTATGGTTAGTTGAACGGTTCGCGAACGGCTTAAGTGTAAAGCGGGTGCACTAAATTCGATGTGATAAGATAAGCCCCGATCCCGGGATTGAGAATGGTTAGTGCTTAGGTATTGTATATTGGTTCCTCATTATGTTCTTAAACTAATTTCTCTTCACATGTGATCAGTTAAGTCTCGACTAGATTAGCGCGTACTTGTAAATATCACGATATAAGACGTTAAATGAAATATTATTAGTACATTCGAAAAAAGGGTAGCAAAGTTTCAAGTACAATGTTACTTTTGGTAATTTTAATGTGTATAGTGAAATTGTAAATAAGAGGAATTATCTGTCATAATAATTGAGTTTAAACGACAAATCGTTTTATTGTAGTCATAGTGATAGGTTTTACTTAGAGTATATTTTACTGTGTACATAATAAGTTATTGATATGTACGTAGCAATAGCGGGACGTCTGAGGCGGAGAGAGGGGGCAGGAGAAGAACAATATTACAGTAGACTAGCAAGCGATTTTGCCGTACGCACACCGTAATACTTTAAAAATGTTTAGTATCATACAGTTGTACATAAAATATTGATCACAAATATCTTTACTGAAAAGTTTGTTGTGATAGATACATAACTTGGACACCTACCAGTGAAATAACGTGGATTCTGCCGTACAATTTTTTAAATAATTTAAAAATTGATTTCATCATGTTGCATATAAATATGATGTAAAGGAAATTTCACCGCAGTGGAGTTAAGAATGTATTAGATGGTATAGCTTACTATGGCCACCAATACAATTGCAATTTCTTACAATATAGAGACAGTGCGAAATAGTAAAATCAAACGTAATTTACTAGCCTCCATTTACACGGCATGAAATTGTAAGCCAACATTGGTAAGTTAAACATCTAATATCTAGACTTACAGCACTGTAAGCGTCTTAATGCCATTAATTTTGAGGTGTTCACGAAAAAGTTACGCGATTGCGAACCTAGTTGCGCGACAATACGATACGTGTTCGCGTATCTTTTTCAAAAGTGTCCTCGCAAATTGTACAACTGAATCGATCCCAATTATGTTTTAAAATAAACAATGCACATTTTAAGCCTAACACAATCATCCATGCTTGAAGTTTAACCGATCATTAATCTATTCGATTGCCCAGTTCCAATTGGTCATGATTTTATAATTTTTATAAGCATTGTATAGACTGAGTTACGCATCACAGAATAAAAGCCATCACATTTACCAGCCACTGCTAATGGTATCTACAATATTCACAATTTATATGTTAGTAATTAATAGATAATTTAGATGCAGATGCAATAGTAAATTCAGAGGAAGACATAGTAACTTACTGTGTCTATCTAATCCAGTATTACTTACGTGCTCCAAGTATTTCATATTTCAATAGACAGATTAAATAAAATAGTTCATAATATTAATGTCTCTAGTATTATTGTACTTTGTATGCCCGAACAATTAATTAGATTTCAATATTCTATTATTTTTTTATCTGTAAACATTGACTTCATAACACAAAATTAAATTACATATCATCGTTTATTAGTTGCACCAAAATTGTATTCCATCTTTGTTGTCTACTAAATTGTAATGTTGGGTGTTTGGATGCAATAGTGGTACTTATTGCAATGTTAGTAAAAACCACTATTGCATTAGTTGTGTCTAGATTTTTTCACAATAGTCTTAAAATTCTATAACGTTTTACTATTTCAAAACATTGCTGTCCATTACAATAGATGTATGTAATTAAGTCTTATTTTAGTTCAGTGAAACAAGTGCAACTTATGGAAACTGTAAAAGACATGGCAGACTAGTTGAGGTCGTTTGTCATATATATACGTTTAGTACACATATTTACTTATAAACGTCTCTTAAGTTAAGCTATGGTTAAAAAGTTTAAACACGCTTCTCCAGTTGTTATACGGGAATATAAGACGGCAAAATATAGATAACTCATGCTTAGGAAACGTCTATATGTAACCTTGAAATTACGTGTTTTTGGATTCGCATCCAATATTCTATAATCTGTAAAGAATGTTGTAAAAATCTTAAATCATAATGAGTGTTACTTACAGATGAAGTGATGTATTGGTTCCTTCCAAGATACGCACACTGTAAATTCGAAATATGAGTACAGCTATTTGTCTCGCTCTAAGACCGCATTTACTATTTATAGTATGTACATGTAGCCATATTCAGACTTGGCCTTTGCTAACATCGAGAAAAAGCTCCAGTCGATGATGCATAACACAAATAGTTGCATATTAGAATGGTTAGTTAACCCTCTGATGCAGAAGTCGAAAACGCGGTACACCTTCGGAAGAGACAAATAGAGTATCTTTATTTCGTCTTCCAATTGCAGACAAACGGCTTAACTTAGATTAATGTACGAGTGTAGCATATAAAAGTGATATATCGTATCACGGTATTGTGATGACTACGTTCCCATCAATGTTGTTAGAGATATATTCAGAGAGCAGCAGGCCTTGCGCGCGTCGCCAACAATCTTTCTCCTGCGTTTAAACGTGACAAAGCTAGATATCGATACGGCTGTCTCGTTTTCGCGGGATAAAGATTGCCAGTATGAGCACGGCTCGCGTGCTAGACCGGCAGAGGCATCTGTAGACTAGTCTAATCAGTTTTAGTGTTACATGCTAGTTACATATAGGATAGCTGGTGACATTTCGATGATTAACGCTGCCAAACGTGATTTCATTATCAGATATACATACCGAATTGTTTTTGACACGATATAGATATAACAAAAGAATTTGCTGTCGAAGTTTCACTTCTGTGGGAAAAATATTTAAGAAAAATCCAAAACAGTGCAATGTAGCGTTCTGAACTTAGCAATGTGTACATTGCTAAGTTCAGAAACAACTACATCCGTAAGTTCTGTCGCCAAGCAGTAGTGTGAAAGCATTACTGTGTCCCGGTTTGAAGGGTACTGTAGCTTGCGAAATTACAGAGCTGTTGAGACTGACCATCGAAAGTCTCAAAGTAATGAACGCCAAAGCAGCGATGCCCTGGACTTTGGTTTACTACTCAATGTTACGTGTATCGCTGCAATGGTCATGAACAGGTTATCTCTTACCATCAGAAGAGCGTTTTGTTCGTCTCATTACTTTTACATAAAAAAAATACATCCAAAAAGTTCAGAAACGGGTTTTCAAATGTGTATGCTTTTTATTGCTGTTCAAGTTCGAACATCACGAAAAAGCTAGATGAATCTTGTTATGGGAGCGATATGCGGTTACATTTCTTTTTGTGAGCGTCTAACTTGAATAGAAATAAGTACACGGTACCCATGTTGTTTGTGTTTAGTACAGCTTACTTATGACTAAATATTTTAAATATTTTTTTACAAAACGGTGACGCTGTTGTATTGGAGGCAAAACCCAGTTTTGGTCACTGTGTCAGAAAAGTTAGCTAAGTTTTATTTTAAAATTTCTCATGAAGACCCCAAGGATCCAGATCTTCTTAATTTACGTAATACTTCCAAAATGTATGAGCGAGCGAGACTGCATCAGAATCCCCCCTTGAAAACGTGTTAACATTGTGACGTCACCAACTACCACTGTTTTTTATAATGATGTGGACTTAGCCATAACAGGACAAGCCATTCGTTTTAATGAATAAAAAGGTTGTTATATTTTGTTTACATTTGATACGAGAGTTAGTTGAAGTTATAGTTTACATCGAGTTAAAGATAATAAAATACAAAGTACAGGTAATTATAAATAATCAATATCGATTTATTATTAACATCTATTTTATAAATGTTAGTTTAGCTTCGTCATAAGATTAACACGAGTTTTTTTCCTCTCTCCTTGTTTCTCGTGTACGTTTTTTTATTAGCCCGCTATGTCGGTGTCGAACTGGTAACAAAAAGGCGTAAGTTACTTTACAAACAACTATGTGAGTTACAACCTTTTTCCGCTGGTTGTGGAACTAAAATGGATTGTGAATTCGATTTTATTATTTGTGGGCATGGCGCTCGTTTTGTAAACGTGAATAATTAATATGCTTTAAAATAATGTACATGTGCATTTTTAGTCCTGTATTACAAATAATTAATTAGAAATGAAATCAAAAGACCAAATCACAAAGTGATGAATCAATTTGAGTTGATTTTTTTTATTTAAGTGTATGCATCTGTTCTTGATATTATTTGTGTTAAAAATAGTAATGCTTTTATTTTTAATGTACACAATGCCATTTTGCCTAATGTTATTATAAATTATATGAAAATGCTTTAAAAGCACCAATTTTACAATGCATAGTTCTATGACCTGTCTTATACATTTTATTACTTTATTTATTTCTATCATTATTTTGTATTGTGGTAAATTTTACCAAAAATAAAAATACTAAAATGTGCTTTATATATTGTTTCATTTGTCAAACCCAATGTTGAGACTCCAATTATCACTGTCCCGAAAGCTAAAGCTGCAGATAGAGTTGCTAGTGTGTTTTGAAATTTGATCTAAACAACATAACCCTGTTTACAAAGTTATTTGTAAACTTATAACCCTGTTTACAAATAACTTTGTAAACAGGGTTATAAGTTTGGGGTGAAATAAACCGAAAGCCATTGCATTGTAATCAACTTTGTTAAAAAAAATTACGATAGAAGATAGTATAGCATAGCCATTTCTATCGTAATTTTTAGGATTTACTTTCGTGATTTCAGACTTACACCCATAATAAAAGTTGTTCATAATGGTGAGTACGTACTACAACGGTATGTTACACCCTAAGTTTATTGTATTAAATAATATTAGCGGGAACATAAAAAAAAATGTCGACGTATTTATATCATTTCCCAAAGATGTATTTTAACATGTTTTTGTTGTTCGTGTTTTATTCATAAGTACCGAGTTACGTGCACGACTATGAGAAATTGTTAAAATATTGTGAAATATGTCTTTTCGCGCTGCTTCAAGAATTCTTTAAAGTTTTTAGTAAAATTACCGATGCATCACTAGAGCATGACTGAACTTGACCTTGACATACATTATGCGACTGTGATTTATTTATTTTTAACGTTTTATTTGATTTTTCATCGAATATTAGACTGTTCAGTCAACATGCACAGTGTGCGATGCCAAAAACAAAGAAAGTAAAGTGGTTAATTGCTTGTTTCACTACTATAACAATCTCATTTAAATAATTGTAGTTGCTACGCAGATTGCTATACGCACCCTTACTACATTTATTATAAGCATGTGGCGCGTTTCAGTTGAAATAAAACTACAAAGATAAAAATAAATCGTAACTCTATTACAAAATATGGTGTAGCTAATAATAACTGTTATAATAAGCTATGGTAACTATATCTGTATTGCTAGAGCCCAGATGTTGACAATGCAATACATGTACTTGTTTTCCCAACGTACCGTGCAGGCGCCATCTGTAGCTGTGTCCCAGTAGTACGCAGCTGCAGTATGCAAACCAGAACCATTTTTTTGTGTAATCGTTAAACGCACTGTGAAAGAAAAAAGAACCCCATTATAATATCACTGTCCTACAGTAGCCAACGCCACTTTTTTTAATATACCTATGTAACTCGAAAAATCAGAAGTTATAGAAAAAATACTATGGCGCACGCGACTCTTAGCATTTTAATTTCCCACCAAAACTTTAATTTTTTTTTTTTAATAATTTGCCCCTTCGGGCAGGCTAAAGCTATAGAGCCATACTGCCTTGTCTTAAGTGTTATTTCTGCTGTATCATAGCTATAGTATTGTCATCGTCTTTGTCAAGTCCAGTTCGTGTCAGTTAATTCCAGTCATGCTTTATTAAAGTAGTGGCAACTTTACTACAAAGCTTCGATGGAGTTTTGGAAGCAACACGAAAACTCATGTTTCACCACATTATATCATTTTCCCACACTTGCGCTTGTAATTCGGCACTTTATGAATAAAACACCACCATTTTTATGCATAAACACTCGACAAAACACTAGTTTTGGAAAAAAATACAACGGAGCGACACGACTCTTCCCGCGTTCCCGCCAAAACTCCCAAAACTTTAATTTTAAACTTTTACTAATTTTTTTTTCTTTAGCCATGACACGTTCATGTATTGTGCCACTTTATTTGTTGCCAATTATCTGTATAGATAATTTTAATACATTTTATTTAATTTATTCTTAGTCATGGATACTAGTTTTTCAGCCGCCCTACGCTTTCACTATGTAGAAATGTGTCAAGTGTCGCCCTCTAAAAAGCTTTTAAGCATTTACACTGAACGTACTATAAACTTAGGTATTATGTGCCATTCCATTGTTGAATATCTGTGGCGAAAACTGAAATACTGCTTTTCCAAATTGCCGCGAGAATATAAGTTATAGAATAAACTTTTTAAAGTTTATGTACTCATATGTACTCATGACAGCTGAGATATATTATGGCTCAGCCGATGGAGAGGCAATTTTACCAAATAGAAAGGGAGTACTTACTTAAATATTTGAAAGGTTTATTCAATTTGTTTATCCTTGCCAATGTTTTGTCCGTAATGATGGTTATCCATTGAGGACATCGTGAATGACTGTAAGTGTTGCCGCCTAGACAAAGTTCAATGTTGTCACGAACTATTTTCTGGACTTCTTCTACGTTGAATACTAAATCCTAGAGATAAAAAAAAGATTTAATTTGAAAATTGTATCTATTGGATACAAGGTTATATCAGCATTATGAACAACTTCTACTCTAAGCACAAATATAAATTCGGGGAAAATAATAAAAAAATTCTATAGCACAGCTTTTTTTTTTTACTATTTCTTAATTGTGCTCTAAAAACCTTTTAAAATGATCGTGAGTACAATACCCTTAAGGTTATAATATTACCCTGTATACATATATACAATTATACATAGCACACGTAGATCAGCTATGTCGTCGTCGTTTTTGGTGTGGTCAACAAGTACCTACCTTAATTATTATAAACGCTACTCAAGTGCTTATAATGTTGTGTCGACTTCTCGCCGATGAGTGGATTAAGCCAGACTACTTTACGCATAAGTAGATTCAGAAGTGGGGGTAGTTAAGTATCCAAAGACCCTTGCCCAAAGAAATTGGGGGCCTCGTGCACGACGCTGCCTAGATTCTTAGTAGTTACGCCCCTGGATAGATTTTATTTATCTTTCAGTAATGTTTACAAGTAAAGTGCTAAAAAGTTAGTAAATTAAAAAAGATAAGTGATTAGAATACCTTTGTTACACGTATACCAACTATTTCTGTGGGTAATATAAATACGTAGTAAAATAATATCACACGTTATATTCAACTTACTTCCTCGTCATCGTCTGGCGGTTGAGCCATTGAGTATTTATAACGATTTTATTAAATTGGTTTATCAATTAAAATTATACTTAGCAAACCAAAATATTATTAGAACTTAAAGTGGTTTGTTTGTGTGACAATGATTTTGTCATTCGATAAAAAATTAAACGCAAATGTTAAAATGAGGTTAGCTTGTCGAGCTGTAAGTACGAGTTTATTTAACAAAATATTAAAAAAGTTTTTCACATTATGTTCGTCCAAGGTGAGAATCTAATAAACTCCTAATGCAGTTCATGAAACCGAGCTACTACCACATTAGAGTTTTTTAAGGGATCTAATGCCTATTTGTACTTGTATGGTTGTGAATGAGAAACCTAATTTAATATCTAGATATTCAGGAATAGTAAGTATGTTTTTCAGATAGGTAGCTACATTTTGTGTAGAAATTTCTTCAAACTTTGCAAATTCTAACAGGCCAATATGATAAAAAAAAATGTGTTTTAAGTAGCGGAACGCGAAGATTTTTTTTTTTTCTTTGGTTTTGGCGTCGCGTTTTAGCATTTGCCAGTGTCAAGTAATTATATATTTTCAAGTTTCAAAAGTTAAATAAGTGTCATCGTAGCTAGTTTTAGTCAAAGTCGTCTTTGTCAAGTCCAAGTTTGTGTCAGTTAATTCCAGTCATGCTTTAGTAAAGTAGTGGCAACTTTACTACAAAGCTTCGATGGAGTTTTGGAAGCAACACGAAAACTCATGTTTCACCACATTATATCATTTTCCCACACTCGCGCTTGTAATTCGGCACTTTATGAATAAAACACCACTACTTTTATGCATAAACACTCGACAAAACACTAGTTTTAGAAAAAAATACAACGGAGTGACACGACTCTTCCCGCGTTCCCGCCAAAACTCCAACGCGAAGATTTTTTTTTTTTTCTTTAGTTTTGGCGTCGCGTTTTAGCATTTGCCAGTGTCAAGTATTTATATATTATCAAGTTTCAAAAGATAAATAAGTGTCCTCGTAGCTAGTTATAGTCAAAGTCCAGTCTTAGTCAAGTCCAGTCTGTGTCAGTCAAGTCCAGTCATGCTTTAGTAAAGTAGTGGCGACTTTACTATAAAGCTTCGATGGAGATTTGGAAGCAACACGAAAAGTCATGTTTCACCACATTTTATCATTTTCCCACACTCGCGCTTGTAATTCGGCACTTTATGAATAAAACACCACCATTTTTATGCATAAACACTCGACCAAACACTAGTTTTGGAAAAAAATACAACGGAGCGACACGACTCTTCCCGCGTTCCCGCCAAAACTCCAACGCGAAGATTATTTATGATTAATTATTTTCCAAAACATTTTTTTTTTTTTTTTAACATTGACTTGATATGTCATAAAATACTTGATATTATCGAAAAACTCGAAAATGGTAAATGCGCAAAATGCGATGCCAAAACTACAGGAAACGATTAATCAATGTCATTGTCGTTAATGATGTTTTTTTTTTTTTTTTTCTTTGGTTTTGGCGTCGCGTTTTAGCATTTGCCAGTGTCAAGTAATTATATATTTTCAAGTTTCAAAAGTTAAATAAGTGCCATCGTAGCTAGTTTTAGTCAAAGTCGTCTTTGTCAAGTCCAGTTCGTGTCAGTTAATTCCAGTCATGCTTTAGTAAAGTAGTGGCAACTTTACTACAAAGCTTCCATGGAGTTTTGGAAGCAACACGAAAACTCATGTTTCACCACATTATATCATTTTCCCACACTCGCGCTTGTAATTCGGCACTTTATGAATAAAACACCACCATTTTTATACATTAACACTCGACAAAACACTAGTTTTGGAAAAAAATACAACGGAGCGACACGACTCTTCCCGCGTTCCCGCCAAAACTCCAACGCGAAGATTATTTATGATTAATTATTTTCCAAAACATTTTTTTTTTTTTTTTAACATTGACTTGATATGTCATAAAATACTTGATATTATCGAAAAACTCGAAAATGGTAAATGCGCAAAATGCGATGCCAAAACTACAGGAAACGATTAATCAATGTCATTGTCGTTAATGATGTTATTGTCAATTTATAGCAACAATTTTTTTTTACTCTGCTTGGTTCGCAAGCATTCGCTGTTTTATTTTATTTTTATTGTGATTTGGTATGTTCGCGTTGTATTTTATCAGGTTTCGCCTCTGCATTAAATTTCAGGCAGGCTAAATTGTGTGTAAAATATGTCCTAGACGGATACGTGTGGCGTGTATTGAGGAATTTTGTGATGGAACTGAAGGTCTGGGTCGAAGGGATACAAAGGATAGTTTGTGGGGTCACAGAGACCACCACTTGTCAGGTCAGTAGAAATTCTCACAATTAGTCTACTCTACTAATGCTATGAGTATTAATTATACTATGAGTATAATTTTCACTTTTATATGCCACTTTTGTATCGTAATAGTTTATTTTATCGTCTAGGATGTAGTTTTTGCACTTGCTCATGCTACTGGTAAAGTGGGCAGATTCACATTGATAGAGCGATGGCGAAATAATGAGAGACTCCTGGCTCCTCAAGAATATCCTCTGAAGGTATCTACATGTTCTGTCTATTACTCATATTATGATATGTATACTGGAATAAACATCTAGCTAAAATATTGTTTGGTATAATTTTAGATTTTAATGAAATGGGGTGAATATTCCAATGATATACAGTTCATCCTGAGGCGGTCTGACCCCGGTAACAGCCAGAAACCTTTGCAACCTGCAAATAACTCTAAATCACCTGTCGGAAATGGGTTTGTAACACACCTACAGTTGAACATATTTAAGATAGTGTTTGTCAGCTGTAGTAAATGTATATAAAGTTAAATGAAAGCAATTTTTATATATTATATGACCTATGTATTAGTTTACATACATAATCTTGCATAAGGAAAATGTAATTAATTTTCATTTAGCTTTTATATCTTTAGTTATTTTACTGATGTTCTTAGATTTGTTCAACAGTAGTTTTAATTATCCTATGTATAACAGCTTACTAAAGCTTTCAAAAGGAATGGTTTTTAGTCTGTTTATACTAATTGCCTACTCTATGCCCTGTATTAATTTGGGCAGTGGGCCATTTATTAAAAAAATTGTATTTATTGTTAAATTTCATACATAACTATTTTCTTATGCTATATCAACACTATAAAATTCAGATTTTCTAGAATGTCTTCTGTGATTCACATATTATTCACATATATCTAAACAGATACAAAAATAGAATAAGGTTATGACTCTATGACTCATAATGATTCTGAGATCTAGGAAATGAGTAATAAGAGAAATGAAATTCAGTAGGTATGTAAATTTTTATCTCATTAGTGAGAAAACAAACAAACACCCTACAAACCGGTTTACAAACTTTTGTGAAATTAGTTTGTATTTTGTAATCACAAAAGTTTGTAAAGTTTGTTTGGTATCATTAGTAGTTGGAGAATATACTTACATCAAATGTAATTTATACTTTTACCTGTTTTATAGAAGCGTAAAAGTACATGTAAATAAATATGATTATGTATTCAAATGAATTTGGTGTGAAGCACATACCTATATTGATTTAACAGAAATTTAGCTACGCAAGGTTATCATAATGAAATAATAGCTTCCGATGAGACCCTTAATCTTTTATTATTATTGTCATTTGGAGTGGGGGCGATGGGTCTGTGACTGTATTGTGCATTTCCCACTACCATCAACTACCCAAGCCAACCCAGCTCCTTGAAGTACTAGAGCGAGGCTCTGGGCTGCAGGCATAGTTGCTCTAGTGGGTGAGATGGAAGTGTTGATAATGATGAAAGACATTAAAATATTTTTCTAAAATCTAATTTAGTTTAATCTAAAATTACCTAGGTAGGTAGTTTAATATTACATGTTTATAATTATGTGTTACTAGTATTATGTAAACAGCTAAGTCATATCTTATTTAATTTTTAGGAGCCATAACACATCAAACCCAAATATCTTAGACCAGAGTTCTCCACATAGATTGAACTCCACCCCTCCATATAGCAATAACGCTAACACCTCTCCGGGCAATCCTGTTGGGGTGGTGAAGGGAGTGCAGCAAGGGAAAGCTCCTGACTCGGACAGCCCAGTTATGAAAGATGTCCCTCCTTACAGGTACTCAATAAATAGTGAAAATGTTCCACTAAATCTTTCTTTCATTGCATTTTTCGGGTTTAGTTCTTGTGAAGTGTATAATTTTTTTTATGACAGGCTATGTTTGACCACATGATGTTAAGTGATGGTGTAGTCGAAGATGGTAAACACATCTAGCCTGGAAAGGAACTGACTCTCAAGTAAGGCAATTGAAAACACTATTAGGTCCTTGGTGGCAGTTTTTCAACTTGAGGGTGGTAGCTAGCCAGCTGAGTACTAGAAAGTAGGTTTTGGTTTCCTCACAATGTTTTCCTTCACCAACATCTTAAGTTCATTGTTGGGGTTAGAAACCATGCCTGTTGTCTGGGAGCTTTGGTGTATACAGTAAGCACAGTATGGACCTTGTACAAAAAAATAAAAAATTGCGTGTGTTCTATGTTCTTTTCCATAATGCATGACTTATAATTCAGTTTATCATAGTAGCTACATATCGCACGCATAATCAAATACTGACCGATTAGGAGTTAGGTCAACAATGAGTTACGTATAGACGCAGGCTTCTTTTAATGCCATCTATGATATGAATTTGGAAAAACATCAAAATTGATCATTTTTCATTTTTATGTGTTTCTCACACAGTCTTTGTTCAAACACCGACTGATGTCAGTTTGTGTCGGACGCTGTTAATATGAAGTTGCTGTTGTTTAATTGAACCTAGACTGAATACGAGTTGAGTGTATTTTCTACAAAAATAAATAGTAAGTTTTATAAGTTGATTTACTAATAAACAGACTAAAAACATATTGAGTCCTTAAAATAAAGAAATTAGTTTGAACAAGACAGACTTGCAGTTGAATATGCCACCAATAATAAAGGTTAGTTGCTTTAGTTTTAAAAGTAGACAGACTTAACTCAAGAAGTTAATTTTAAAACATAAAAAAATATTTATTATTATTTAATTTGAACAAAGTAAATAACACATAACTATTGATAAGTTTATAGACTACACGAAAAAAAATTAATATATTTATTTACCTAATTAATTTTTATTCTATTTAAAAAGAAGCCGACGAGGTCGTGATTGCACGGAGGTTTTTCGTGATTTCCCAAAAACTGACTTTTTTGAGTTAAGCCAGTATTTGATTATGCGTGCGATATGTGAACTAGAAAATAAAATAAATGGCTGATATAATATTACAAAACGTAAATCTGACGTAATTCGTTTAAATGGCATTGGTTTTTCACTACATTCACATTAATAATTTTTAAATGCCAAATTCAAATACATCCTGTTGGTAATGTCGGTGATTAATTTGTGGTAATGTATAGCTAAATTATTTGACTCATATGTGATTATTCCACGAAGTTGTAATTTGTTTCCCTCAACTCTTCTTCTACTTGGTGGTAGATTTCCTTAGCAGGAGATCGTCTAGGTAGGTACCAGTATCAGTTATTCTGCCGCTAAGCAGTAGTGTGTAAACTGTGTTCCGGTTTGAAGGGTACTGCAGCTAGCGAAATTACTGGGCTGTTGAGACTAACCATCGAAAGTCTCAAAGTGATAATGAGTGTCTAATGAGCGCCAAAGCAGCGACGCCCTGGGCTTTGTTCTGTTACTCAAAGTTCTGTGTATCGCTGCAATGGTCGTGGACAGGCGTTATCTCTTACCATCAGGAGAGCGTCTCGTTCGTCTCATTACTTTTACATTAAAAAAAAAAACGGCGTATCCTATAGTTTAACTTTGTGAAATATTTGAATATGTTTTATTTAAGTATTTTAAAAGTCGTGTTTCGTTTTGGGTTAGAACCCAGATGATTATTGATATGTTTAATTAATTAATTTATGTAAAGCTTTGTATTAGACAAACGAGACACTCGCCTGGTGGTAAGAATTAATGCATGCCCATGACCATTGCAGCGGTACACATCATTTTATAGTAAAAAAAGTTCTTAATGATATTTAACCTTATAATAACCTTTGTATAAAAAAAAAACCCATTAGATACAACGTGGAAAAGTTTCGAATTTATAATACTAACTGCGCCCTGCGGGTGTTATCTCTTACTATCGATAACATCTGGAGAGCCTTGTGTTGTCTCATTACTTTTGTCATGTCAATCATAAAATATTCTACCACATAGAGAGCCACCGCCACCGTATCGATCTCCGCCACCGCCGTCACAGGCTCGCAAGTCTCCAAACCGCTCTCGTCAACGCAACTTGTCGCCTGTCAACCTGCCCGAGGACACGGAGAACCGCAATCCCGAGCCTGTCAGCTACAACACTCAGTATAGAGAGCTCGTCTCTCTAGTTAACTACCAGAGAGAAAAGCTGTCTAGTCAACAGGTGGACCTCATAAAGGTAAAGAGCTTATATTGTTTTTAGCATCGGCGATTGGTTACAGTCTTTAATGCTTCATATTTTTATAGACCATACATGTCAAATGGATCATTCTTTGTCACAGTCAAAGTCACTCTAAGTAAGTCATAGTCCAGTCCAGTAATGTAGTGTTCGCGTTATTGGACGCTAATGAGTTTTGGAATTATATTTCACCACATTGTATGGTTTCCCACACTCATGCGTATAATTTCGCACTTCACGGTTGAAATCGCTATTTTTAAACATGAACACTTGAAAAATCATGACTAAAAAGTAGTAGTTAGTAAAAAAAGTAGTAGTTTTCCAAACTACTACTTTTTCCTTGTCTTACTAGCTACCACTCTCAAGTTGTCACTTAACATCGGGTGAGCTGTGGTCAAACACCTAGCTTGTCAGCCATGGAAAAAGAAGTAACGTGTCCATGACCCTGTAGCGCTTCTCAAGTAACTTTGAGCAGCAACAAAAGTCCCGAACATCGTGATAATATACGTAATAATTTCTTTAATACGTTCCGTGTTTAGATTATGGATTTTACCTACAGATTGATATAGACAGTGAATATTGATTGTTTATTAATAGTATGATGCCGAGATCGGATACTGGGAGAACAAGGGTCGGGAGCAAGAGCGCCAGGTGGAAGTTCTGCAGCAACAGATCAACTCTGCCGACAATCAGCTCAGGATCACAACAGAACAGGTAATATCTGCGTTTTACGGATAAACAACCGACAAACTGTATTTTCTGTACACTATTTTATTTTATACATATTTTATACATAAATTAATTTATACATATTCAGTTCCATTCCAGGCTAGGTGTGCTTTACCATCTTCGACCACGCCTTCACTTAACATCAGGTGAGCTGTGGTCAAACACCTAGCTTGTCAACAATAAAAAAAAAAAACTATTTCTTCCCACTAATATTATAAATGTGAAAGTTTGGATGGATGGATGGACTGATGGATGGATGGATATTTGTTACTCTTTCACGCAAAAACTACCGAACGGATTTGGATGAAATTTGGTATGGAGGTAGTTAAGACCCTGGATTAGAACATAGGCTACTTTTTATCCAGAAAATGGGCGGGTATGGGTCCATGTAGCGGATATCACCGCGGGGCGCAGCTAGTTAATATTAATATAACCCTTTATTGTTCACACCAATTACAAACAATATAAACTTAACACTCGTGGAACAACTGGTGGCCTTGTCGCTAAGAGCGGTCTCTTCCAGACAACTTTAGTATGAAGAAGATTTTACAAAGTTAAGGATGTGTTGACAAGAGAATTAAAATAAAAATAAAAAACATTTTAAACATAATTTATATAAACGAGAAAAACAAAAACCGACACCGCTTCATGGTTGATATTCCAAAAGTTTAAATAAAGCGGGTTGACGCCACCTTCTTCATACGAACTGCTAGACATTGGAAAGGGTGGGACTGCCCGAGTGGATGTTCCGCGATAAATACAATCTGGGTATCTTCAAGGCGAGAGTGAATCGGTCTCGTCTAGGCAAGCGGCTCCAGATGGCAGTCAAACGCAAGCCATAAAAATAAATATTATATACAGGTGCAAGTGTTGAACTACATAGATGAAGAGACTGAAATAGTGAAACAGAATGAGAAAACCCTCAAATCGGAGATAGTCCTGGTGCGGTCCAAACTGGCCAACTGCGAGACTGAACTTCTGCAGTGCAAGAACAAGATTAGGAAACTAATGGAAGAAATACACAATGAACAGAGGATCATTAGCAGCAGACAGCAGGAGAATAGGTAAAAAATACTTTATGCGAATTCTGCCTAACAGTCCTGTTGGTTGATTGATAGTATGTCTGCTCTAAGAGCTGAAGGGCGTGGGTTCGATTCCCACCCAGGACAAGCATTTTGTGATACAAATAAATGTTTGTTCTGTGTCTGGGTGTACGGTATGTATTTACAAAAAAAAAACTATTTATGTATTCTATCAGTTATCTGTCTTCCATAGCACAAGCTCTGCTTAGTTTGGGGTCAGATGACGCTGTGTGTAATGTTCTATGATAATACTTATATACTTAATACTTAACTGTCCAAAGAAGCAATGATTGATAAATAGATAACACTTTTATTGTTAACTCTGAAAATACAAAAAAAAACATACGTAATTACATAACAGCGCGACAACTGGCGAGCTTATCGCATAGAGCGAAGAGATCGCTATGCAACATTATTGAGGATAGGTTTAAGGATTTATTTTTATTTTATTTCATATTTGTATGTTGTGTTTTGTTTTGTTGTTTTGGTGTGTGCCTTTTGAGATTAGTCCAAAGGTACAGGGAGCGAACCGTTTTCTTCCAGGCAAGCGTGCTCCATCGTAGACCGCGCGGTCTACGATGCGGTCTTTGCTTAACATACATTTTATTCATGTCGTTGTAAGTATCAGGCGAGTCAAACGCAAGCCTATTTATTAACAAAAAAATAGATATAGACTTAAACTATACAAACTTTTTTAATGTTGCGATTACATCTATAGTTTTCAACATCGACGTCCGATCTGGTAAATTAATTACATATTACAAGTACAAACAGAACGATTCCTATTTTTGGTTTTGGCAGTGAAAACGAGCGTTGACCTAAAAAAACATGCGCATGAATTTGACTTGATAATTGTCCCACGTTATAACAAAGTTATTTAAAAAACGTTAAAACGTTTTATCTACTCTCAAACCATTACGAATTAATAAAAGCTTCTTGTTGCTTAATTTGACTTTATTATACATAATTGAGTTGTACCACAGATTACATACTATACAAAACTACGTGCAGTGAAAAGCCATGGACAAAGAATAAATTATAGTTTTGCAATTTCAGGATTTTCTAGAAGGTATACAGCGTTTTCTTTGAAGTAGAATGCCTATTGAGATTAGATGCGCCGATAGCCAGCGAACATCTCTACATAGTATAAAAAGTCTTTACTATCTATCTTTTATATCTATTATATTGTTTTGTTATGTTATATCTCTTCTATTTTTTATTTTATTTTTATGTTTCATATTTGTATGTTGTTGTGATTTGTTTTGGTGTATAAGAAAGTTATATTCTGTTCTATTCTATCTACGACCAATTCGTCACTTAACATCAGGTGAGCTGTGGTCGAACAATTAGCTTGACAAACTTACAAAAATAAAATTGTGATGGGATTTAAAAGTAACAGCCGACGAAATAAAATAAAAATTAGTTATCGTTTTTGTTTCTTGTTACTTCATGTTTCTATCCTTGAATTTGTTTAAATAGCTATTCAATTTTGATTTTACTTTAACTCCGAGCTAATTTTTTAAGTTCATAAAGGTGAACATTACATTCAATGTTACTGAAAGTGAAAAATTACTGTGTTCCGGTTTGTAGGGTACTGCAGCTAGCGAAATTACAGGGCTGTTGTGACTTACCGTCGAAAGTCTAAAAGTAGTGAGCGCCAAAGCAGCGATGCCCTGGACTTTGTTTTACTACTTAATGTTCTGAGTATTTTTTTTAGTTATGTATAAGCAGTGAGACGAACAATGCGCTATCCTGATGATAAGAAATAACGCATGCCCATGACCATTGCAGCAATACACAGAACTTGTGAGTGACAAAACAAAGTCCGGGCCATCGCTGTTTTGGCGCTCATTACTCTGAGACTTTCGATGGTTAGTCTCAACAGCCCAGTAATTTCGCTAGTTACAGTACCCTTCAAACCGGGACACAGTAATGTTAACACACTACTGCTTGTCGGCAGAATATCTGGTACTGCGGTTAGCGTTGCCAGGCGTCCGGATAAAGTCGGACATAGTTAGGCTTTTCGATTGCGTGTCCGGCTAAAATAAACGGTGTCCGGCTTTTGTTAAGACTTTTTACATTTCCCAAACGAGCGAGCGCCGAGCGTGGCCGAGTGTTTTTGTCGTACCTATTAATACTGAGACACAAAATCCTCAATAATGTAGAGTGTCCGGTCTTTTTACCCAAATGTCCGGCCAAACTGGCTGGTCTATCCGGCTATTAGGTTTGGCGACCTGGCAACCCTAACTGCGGTGGTACCTACCTAGGCGACTTCCTGCTAAGGAAGTCTTCCACCAAGTATCGCTAGTGTAAGATTATCGCTGCAATGGTCATGGACAGGCGTTACCTGTCTCGTTCGTCTCATTACTTTCACATTAAAAAAGTGGCTCCATTACAAGGCTAACACTATAGTTGGATAGCTATCGACACAAGCGCAATATGAGGTCTATTCCCAACAAAACGTCGTGCGCTTTGTATATACAGAGCTATGTGAGTTACTCTCTGTTGTGGGAACTCGAGTACAATCGAATTGTGAAGATCAACTTGATAAGAAATATCCCACGTTTGTATCATTTTATACTAGATTCAAAACTAGCGAGAGTTTATTGCAATTTCCCATGTACCATAACTTGCATCAAGTAACGTACCAAATGAAAATAAATGAATATAGCTGAACTACACACGGATTTTAACGTCACTTTGAGCTACAAAATTCTTACGCTAAGATCTTAGCGACAGGAAAACCTTGTTTGAGCAATTTCTCTAATGTTAAGTATGCGAAGGTTTGTGTATTTGCTTTTATGACTGAAGAGATTTGGATGATATTCGAAATGTAAATTATACTTGGTGCTACTTTTTATCACGGAACACTCGAGTAAAACTGGAGGTCGTAGCTTGTTCATAATATACATTGCAAATGTTAGAAATTTACATTATTCAGAGATGGTGGTGGTGGTGGTGGTGATGGTGGAATTATGACAAATTCAATGTATGACAATGCAGGGGTTTGTTGAATCGAACGTAAAAAATAGTTTTTAAACGTTCGCGACTTTGTTTCTCACACAAAATACTGTAAAATTAATTATATTTATTTACCTCCTCTTTTATTTCGGAGATGTTGCAAAAGCCGTGGTCACAATTTGACCATGCTAATTTTAAAGTATTTTGTGCGCGTTTAAGATTCGGAATTCATGGGAATCAATTAAGTACGCGTAACTCTCGCAAACGAATCGAAAGATACTTGTTTATGAACAGAACTTTCACTTTCAAATTAAATGTCAACATGTCATCACTTTTTATAACACGGAAATAAATTTGCGTAATTAATTACCTACTAATATGTGAGCGTAGATTTGCTTGTTTTCGTTTCGTTTTTGCGTTATTATGTTTAGTATTAAAAATAAAACAGCTATGGAGACCTCCTCCTTATTGCTTAATTTGACCCGTAAAACTCATTGATCATGATCATGGTTGCTGATTGTGAAATTTGTATCACAACTTCATATAACTTTTTATGCTACAGTTAGCAAACAAGCACACAGGTTGTCTGTCGGTAAGCAATCACCAACATCAGAAAACATTTGTGATACCAAGGGCACTACAAACATAAATATATAGCTTAAGATAAAAAAAAAATAAGCAAATTAAAAAAAAAATGCTAGAAATGGTACGGCTGTTGGAACCCTACTATTAATATCTTTGTGTTCACAGCGAAACGTTAAAAAATATCCCATTATTCTAGACAAGCGTTGGAGCGCTCCATGCTAGCCGAGGTGGACACCCTACAGAGTCAGATCCAGCAAGCGAAGCATGCCACAGAAATCAACCACCTCACAGCTGAGAACTTGAAGCGCGAGGTAAATATTTTCATAATAAAGTGTTCAATTGTTTTCTATGTTAACTCTTAAGAGGGAATTTATCGCCTTAATGGATACAAATTTGTTGAAGTTATTTTTGCCAACATATAACATTTTAAAATGAGCGAAGTTAACTAAACCTTTTTCGAAAATATTCAAACCAAGATACGGTTTTAATTGAATTTTATTTGAATTGTGATTAACGCGTGGCAGCAGACTATAAAACTATGAAATGCAAGATTGTATCTTGAAAAAGTCTTTCTATTCTTGTTACGTTAGTAGTGCGGTAGGGCACTTTCTAGTACTCGGCTGGCTAGCTACCACCCTCAAGTTGAAAATCTGCCGCCGAAAACGTAACGATCGGTTCTGGCAGACTTGCTTTAGAATCATTCTAAGCTTGGCCAGTTTACCATATTTGACTACACTATCACTTAACATCAGGTGAGCTGGCGTCAAACACCTAGCCTAACCAAACCCATGAACAAAATGACTGATTTAATGATCCATCATTGCATGATGTGAAAACAACTACGAACTACGGTTCGAATATGACAAGATAAGTTTTCTATCTGTCCGTCCTTGCCAAGGCTTTTTTATATGTAATAGTTAAGACGGACGAGACCCTCTCCTGATGGTAAAAAATAATTCTTGTCCATGACCATTGCAGCGATACACAGAACTTTAAGTAGTAAAACAAAGTCCAGGGCATTGCTGCTTTGGCCCTTGCTACTTTGAGACTTTCGATGGTTAGTATCAACAACCCTGTAATTTTGCGATGTAGATCTAGTTTAATTGTCATCCCAATGTTTGAGCGGTCAAAACCTGGGGTTTCAAATAAGCGTCAATTCTCCACAAACAAGTTTAACGCCGTAATATATGAGTCTAGTGACATTTTAAAAGGATCGTGATTGTAGACTTTCTAATCGGAATTTTTGTTTATTTTAGTGAAATGTGTGAAATCGTGTCTCGTCTATTTTAAATCGTTTTGGAATAGACAAGACGAGATTTATTGTTTAATCGTTAAACGCGACATACCTACTTTTAGTTCGGACGATAAAAAAACTCTTTGAATGTTGCCGGCAAATAAAAAAAAGCTAGAGTCTTTGAGACGAGAACCAAACTCAGCATTCTGAGTTACGGTACTATGCGGTGCAGTTGCTGATATATAAAAAAAAGTTATTTTATGTTTAACAGACTAGGTGTTTGACCACAGCTCGCTTGATGTTATGAGATGGTGAACACACCTAGCCTGAAATGAAACTGGCTTTCAACTGAGGCTGCCGGAACACACCGTTAGGTGCTTGGTAGCTGATTTTTTAACTTGGGGGGTAGCCGAGTACTTATTAAAATGCACTCTACAACCATGTTATGGTCTCCTTACAATGTTTTCCTTCACCGGCAGCTTAAGCTCATTGATGGGATATGAACCCATGCGCCTCAGCGTGCGGTCCGAACGCGCTAACCACTGAGCTATCATCTATTGAAATCATATCATTGTTTTGGAACATAACTTTGACCCAACCGTCCAGCGAGAATACAAGGTTTAGGTTCATTATTATTTTTTCAGGTGGGTGTGTTAGAGAATGCGATAATGGAAAAGAAGCGACAAGTGGAGAGACTGGTGCAAGAGATGAAAGAAGCCAACTTGCAGAGCCTAACGGGGAGTGTGGACGAGCTGCGGCATCCTTTGGACGGTAAATAAAAACAATACCATAAACAAGCGGAAAATTTTTTCGGCATAAAAAAGACTAGGTGGTAGGATATCCTTAGCAGGAGGTCGTGTATTCCGATGTTTTGTGTTAGGTTACTAATGCGGGATTATTTACGTTTAATTATATCGGATATTCCGACTATAGTTTCGGTCAAATCCGGTGCCCTTCTTCATAATAATAATTTAATAATAATAATTTATTTGAGCAAAATGTATACAGTGAAGTTATAACTTAAAACACTATGATAGTAAACTTACTAAACTTATTTCCTAACTTCTTGCTATGGACCCTGAATCTCACACTAGGGAGTCCCGTGTCGTGAGATTCAGTGATTCCCACCTATATTAGATAATTATTATTTGAGCAAAACATATATAAACGAACAAGTGATACAAACTGAGCATGTATGTGTGTGTGTGTGTGGTGTGGTGTGTGTGTATGTGTGGTGTGTGTGTCTGATATATTATATGTATGTAACTGTGAGATAAATAAAATAAATAAATAAATATCGCAGGACATTACACACAGCGCCATCTGACCCCAAACTAAGCAAAGCTTGTACTATGGGAGTCAGATAACTGATAGAATACTTAAATACTTTTTTTTTTTTGTAAATACATACTTATAATACATACAGTACATAGAGATGAAAATAATGTTCCCTCGTATCCCCGGAAAAAAAAGAAAGTAAATAATTAAATGATGGTTATAATTATATATATATATATTGTATAATTGAATTGAATTAAGGGGACTGATTCCTAGTAAGACGGTTGTACTACTGAGATTGGCTGTGCACTTCTTCTTCATGGAGACAAAGATGAGTACAACGCGCGCGCGGCCTCACACTGAACCACATCATATTTACACACTGTTCCTTGACAGCATAATATCTTGTACTGCGGTGATACCCACCTAGACAACCTTCTGCTAAGGATATGTACCACCAAGTAAAGTGATGTGATATTGTAATTTTAAAAGCACCTAACATTTGACCATAGCTCACCTGATGTTAAGTGAAGCTGTGGTCGAAGATGGTAAAGCACACCTAGCCTGGAATGGAACTGGTTCTCAAGTGAGGCAGCCGGAACGTACCGTTTCAAATTTTCAACTTGAGGGTGGTAGCTAACCAGCTGAGTAGGTACTAGAGAATACCCTACCATCACGCTATGGTTTCCTCACGATGTTTTCCTTTACCGGCAGCTCAAGCTCATTGTTGGGGTTTGAACCCACGCCCTTCGGCGTGCGTACCCACCGCGCTAACCACTGACCGATCATCGCTACAAAATTCCTACAAACAGTAACACAGAAATCTATTTGACAGCCCTGTTGGCTCATTGGTGGCATGTCTGCTTCAAGAGCTGTGGGGCGTGGGTTCGATTCCCACCCAGCACAAGCATTTTGTGACATAAAAAAACCAAATGTTTGATCTGTGTCTGGGTGTACTGTATGTATTATAAGTATGTATTTACAAAAAAAAAAAATATTTAAGTATTCTATCAGTTATCTGACTTCCATAGTACAAGCTTTGCTTAGTTTGGGGTCAGATGGCGCTGTGTGTAATGTCCTACGATATTTATTTATTTATTATTTATTATTTCCAGGTCTGTGCAAAGCGGGCAGCGCTCGTAGGATCATCGGCTCCCCTCGACAGTTAGAAAACGCAGCGCCTACCAACAAAAACCCTCACGGAGTCTGGGTATAAGATACCTAAAAGCCTTATAGTACAGCTTGTGCACATATTATGGAATTGTCGGGTTTATTATTTAGTGGCATAAGTACAAAATCTGATCTGATGAAATTTTACTGAGGAATGCTCGTTCTTGTGAGAGGTTACCAGCATACCTGCAATTCTGGGTTACTATCGATAACCAGTTATCGATAATCGGCGCACCGTGCCTTCGTCTCCCTAGTGGCCATAAATCATCGATGGATTTATGATCTCGCGGGCAGCGAATGTTTGACTTTAAAGTGGTTCGATTTCCATACAAATAATGTATTGCCATTTATGGACAAATGGAGCATAATTTTTACAGTCAAATCACAGCTAATTATAAATTATTAGCATAATCTACTGTTTTATTCAAGCAATTGTGATTAAAGACCAAAATAAATGCCAGTAGCTGTGATTTCACTGTAAAATTGTACTTACTCCGTTTGTCCATAAATGGCAAAAAATTATTTGTATGGAAATCGAACCACCTTAATATAACCATTATAATCTTTGATATGACGAATCTATAAAAACATTACATATTTAGGCCTAGCGGACAATAGAGGTGTTTTTATGGTTGTATGAAAATATTTCAAAAAAAAAAAATAGGCGCTGTCACAATTTTCTATAATCACATTTTAGGAATATCTTTTTACTTATCTACGAGTAGAAATTATGACGTAACTTAAGTGCATAGGCAATTTGATATAGTAATTTATAAAATTCCACCTATCGAATATTTTAATCATATATAGAGACGAACAACATAACGATTTTTTTAATGATTAATTTAAAATTAAGTACATATTTTATTTTAGTTAAATATTTAGCATGTATTTGTGTTCAATTTAGTGTCATATTTAAATTATAACTTCACAAATGGTGTGTTATTTAATTAGATGTTAAGACTAAGTGTACTTAAAAATATTGGCCTAATATTTTTATTGCACACTAAAAGTATTATGTATCTTGCCGTATAGTAACTGTTATGTAATTAATGGCAGTATTTATTAGGTAGATGTTTGGGTTGAATAAGTTTGTATTGGATTTGATTCTGTGCCGGACATGCGGAAGTCTTACCAAAAAAAAACTTGATTCTAGTTTGTATAGTAAGTCATTTTAAGAATGCACACTAGCGGCCTGATGTAAACAAATTGCCTAAAAAAGAAAGTTTGTAAGAAGCGACAATGTTGCTGAACGGTTTCTTCGGATGGCTGACCGTGAGTGGCATTTCTTTCTAAGCGCTACCGTGGGTCGGATGATTCGTTAAATTTGCCCGGTTGTTTCTTTTTTATTTAATTTCTATAGCAACGATTGTCAAGCCATTTCAGAGGCATTCGGCATATTAACTCTTCACACTAGAGCTCAGCAGCATATACGAACTTTAACGGAGGAAAACCCCAATGAATGTAACTGACTGGGGCTGTTGGATCGATGAAACTGATTATCTCTGAAGAGAAGAGAAATACACGGGCAACGCACGTCTAGCAGTTCTTTGAAATTGAAACAATAGTTTCGAATGTCTGGCACTTTTTAGTTTTTAAAAATGGTACAAAAATGTTTGATTTTAAATTGTGTTACGGATTGCATGTTTAATAAATCTCGTTTGAATTGAATTTGTGAGAACAAACGATGTCAAACCTCAGTACGGGATTAAGTTTCAATATGAGTGCTAAAAGTATACTATATTAGTTTTAGTTACAATTTAAAAGGTGTTATTGGACCTCAACGTTAAATGCAATCACGTTCATTTCTAGATTTTTGACAGAGTTATTAAATCTATTAAAAATGTCACTCTTCTTGTCTAATGGACTGCGATGAAAAATACATGTTCATTTTTAAAAAGTTTGTCCTGTGAACTACAATGTCTTCAATATTGATCTTAATTAGTTAATCAATTTAGTACGTCGGCTTAATACGCGAGGGTAGCGAGCAAGAAAGTAAAAAAAAAAAAATTGTTCTGTAATATAAAAAATAAACATCCTAAAATCATCCCGTGCAACCGGGGGCAATTGGAATTTTGCTTTCTGCCACCGTATTTTCACGACACTTATCAATGTGTTGTAACTTTGTTATTGCGCGGTCCAATTATAATTACATTTTATTCAAGAAATGCAAGGCAATGCAATCGAGGTACTCTTCTAATAGTCCGATTTCGTTATTTAATATGTACCTTACAACCTTATGAGAGAAATCAGAAAACAAACGATCAAAATTAAAATCGTATTACTACCACACGTTACACTGTAAATGTAACGCTTTTTAATTCGGTAGGATAGTATGTTTTTGTCTGAATGTTGGCACAAAGTACGTTTATAGTCCTCTAATCTCGTTCCTCGTAGTGTTTCTTCTGGCGCCGATGTCCTTACTGCATATAGTGAAACGATTGTTTGCCTCAAAGTATCGAATTTTTTGGTGTAGAAAAAAAAAGTATATTTCGATGCTTATGCTTTAATTTTACTTTGTGAACTTTCTCTGGTAAATTGAAAAACTTATCTATAATAATGATAAATATGTATAAGTCAATTCTTACGATATTATTTACAATTTGTCAAAACATAAATATACATACAATATAAACACAAAAAAAAATAATTAAAAACTAGGTCCACCGGTCGAGCCCGCCGCAAACGTACCCATAAAACTGGCGGCATTTCCGCGCTGGATCGCTAGAGAAATGAACTATGATAAATTGTTGCTTTTAAACTGTATAGAGTAAAAGGATGTTACTTTCTGTCTCCCATTCTTTCGTCTGTTTCAGTTCTATGATATCACTTTCTAGTTGGAAGAAACATTTCGTGAAGACATTTAACTTTGAGGTTGAAATGGCGCCTTGCATTTCTCTCTAACATTTCAGAATCTATAGGTACTGGGTACCATCTCATTATAGGATATCTCGATAATTATGATTGTCCTATTATTCGCAATATAGATATAATTACTAATAATAATGTTCTAGTCGAAAGTATAAGCCATTGCAATATTTTATAAACCATTATATTAAAAATAAATTTGTAACATTTCAGATGACTTGGCATTTATTACGTTTCAAATGATATGCTATCATAGTAGACTTGTGTGGATTGTTTATTTTAAAATTGTAGTTTAATTATTATTTTACATGGTTACTAATAGTATTTAGACGTGTGTATAGATCAATCATATAAATAAAGCCATATAAATAAATCAATGCTATATCGTTTTAATTTAATTACGTTTTTTTATTGTGATTGTTAATGGGCTAGGTGTTTGACCACAGCTCACCTGATGTTAAGTGAAGATGTGGTCGAAGATGGTAAAGCCCACCTAGCCTGGAATGGAACTGACTCTCAAGTGAGGCTTGAGATTTACAACTTGAGGGTGGTAACTAGCCAGCCGAGTACTAAAGAACCCTACCACCATGCAATGGTTTCCTCACGATGTTTTCCTTCACCGGCAGCTCAAGCTTATTGTGGGGTTTGAATTCACGCCCTTCGGCATGCGAACCTACCGCGCTAACCACTGAGCTATCATCGCTACAAATGTACCTACCTGTTAGGTATACTTAATTGCTAAAGTTTGAATATATTTGCTAATACTCCACGCTGTAACGGATTTTGATTATGCTAAATTTTGTTTCTCACTTTAACCGATCCAGAAAGCCACTACTTCTGAGTGGTTTACTCGATAAAGGGCACTATCCTAGTTCGCTTGATTTTTTTTCAATTATCAGGGCTTAAAAAACTGGCATTATTCTAACAGGTGTCACATGAGGACTTGTGGCGCTGCCGTCGCAAGATTATTGTCTCTGGGTTAAAAATAGATGTTAATCTAATAAATCTAGTTATTCGTGTAAATATAAGTATAAATTCATAGTGTGTTATCTAAATAATATATATTATAGGACATTACACACAGCGCCATCTGACCCCAAACTAAGCAAAGCTTGTGCTATGGAAGACATAACTGATAGAACACTTAGTTTTTTTTCGTAAATACTTACTTATAATACATACAGTATACCCAGACACAGAACAAACATTTGTTTGTATCACAAAATGCTTAGAGGGAATCGAACCCACGCCCTTCAGCTCTTGGAGTAGACATACACTAAATATTCGCGATCCTAATTCTAAACTAGTGTTGGGAAATATGACGGGTCCAGACTGGATCGGGTGACTGGTTGTGGGTGTGAGCCCTCCCTTCATTATTTGCTAGGTATGTAGTAATAACCAATAAAACAACTCTTATTAATGAATCCTTATATTCAATATAACTTATTTCAAATAGTACGAAATTATATGTTTTACACAACTATAATAAAGAATAGGTACTCTTTATACAATAGATGCCGTAAATGCGTAAATCTCCGCTGTACTTCTATTGTTTGACTACGAAAAAATATATTTACATCTCTCTTACATTACAACCTGAAAATTATCATCTCAAGAAGAGATTCTTCTAACAAATCAATTTATAATTAACGTGGCAAACAGGGAGCTAATTCTTAGGAAATAAATCAGATACTGTCACTAACACAGAACTATACTCATAACGGAATGCGTACTAAACTTACAAGTCGTTAAAAAATTAAAAGTAATTTAAATTAGTATTATGCTTAATTTGGGGAACCGAACAAAAAAATTTGGTTCCCGAGTTGGGTTTTTGGTGCAAATCAGGAACGGGTTAGTTAGTCGATTTCAGCCTTTAGTGTTTCACTGGTGGGCAAAGGTATCCCTTTCCCTCTTCCAGACTGCCCGGTCTTCGGCTTTGGTCGTCCAATTACTGTCATGACGATTTAGTTACACCACCTTCGACTTGGGGTCGCTTAAATTTTGGGGTCCAATATGTGGTGAGTTTACCTTTGCATAACGGCCCTTCGACGTGACAAACGTGTCCCGCCAATTCCCATATCATATTAGATTGGCAAGTAATTCTGTATTTGGTTTGTTTTTAAATGTGATAAATACATAATATTTAAAACATATATATTAGTAATAAAACTTAAATTTCTTTAGCAAAAACGACTGTCCTTAGTTCAGTCGCAATTAGCAGTTCCGAAAAAAAAACTGGATGAATGATTGAAATACAGAACTGTTCAATAATATATCTACTTTAAGATGAAGTACAGGACTGGACATGTTTATACAACTATACAAGTACCCATACGTCTTATTGTTGTGTACGTAAGTAATTTCAGCTCAGTGCGATAAAATTATTTTGAGAGTAAGCACATGTTAAATGTAACAAAGATATCGACTTGGAGAAAAGGTCAGTAATAAAGTTCCTCACCAGAGAAGTAAAGCACAAAGAGATATTCGTGCGCATAGTTACAGTTTACAGAGAAAAGGCAGCGTCTGAATATACAGTAAAATTTTGGAAGCAATTTAAATGGGGAAAAATGTTTCCAAGGGTTTGAGACTTAAATTTCTCCAGCAGCCTTTTCCTTCTTTCCTGACTACTGCAGGAGAAATTAACCAAGTGCATTGACCTTGAAAAATAACAATCTTTTGTTTTTATTTAGAATGTTTCTAGCCCAAGCAAAAAAAAACTATGGAAACTGACGTGGTTTCGTTTTAATTATGCGGGATTACTAACGTTTTATTATATATAGTATACACCGACTATAGTTTCGACTACATTTGGTGGCCTTCATCATGGAGATAAAGCTAAGTACAACGCGCGCGTGGCCACGTCATGCTTCGTACATCGTCGGAATATCCGATATAATCCATTCCAGGCTAGGTGTGCTTTACCATCTTCGACCACACCATCACTTAACATCAGTTGAGCTGTGGTCAAACACCTAACCTGTCAACCATAAAAAAAAAATTAAACGCGAGAGATTAATCCCGCATTAGTAATACGAAAAAAAATATCAGAATCAGTTTCACGAGTATTTAAATTACACATCTAATCATCTAAGACTTTATTAGATAAATTCTTAAACATCTGTAATTCTTAAGTTTCAGTATTTTGGCGCTTGTACTGTGATTAGTTAGGAATGAAATTATCAGGTCAGTAAGTTTTCTTTCGCAGGCACTCACTCTGGTTTGAGTAGAAGTCAACCAACCGTTCTCATTGGGATTGAGACTTCGATAACTATAAAACATGGACAATATTTATTGCTCAAGAATTAGCCCACAAAGCTGTTAGCATCGAATTAAGTGAAATCAAAATAATTTCTACAAAATTGAAATCACATTTCAATACTTGAAGGTTTTTGCAGCAGTTCCATTACCTGCCGAGTCTGAAATGAGTGGATATTGATTGCTATGTAATTGTACATAACTGGACTATTTTATCTTAGAATAGACAATGTGCTATATAATGTGTTGAGGGTATATAATAAATTATATATGTAGTTTCTGTAGTGTAGAATATGTATAGAATATTTTCCCACTCTTTCTTATAATCTATACTAATATCACAAAATTATATCTCCCTTACCATAGAAATTGACGCCGGTTTGACAATTTTTTGTTTCATTTATCACACTTATATTCTAAAGGCGAAAGTTTGTATGTTTGTTACTTCTTCACGCTAAATCGGCTGAACCAATTTTGAAGAAATTTGTTTTTTTTTTATTTCTCAAAAAATAATAATTTAATGTTCACGTGGGAACCGCGGTGCGCAGCTAGTATGGAAATAAATTTATGAATTTTGTAGTAGTCAAGTATTCAATGACACATCAAGTGTAAGTCTCGAATCACATAAAATATGTCAAAATAAAGTCCGGTACAAGGACATAGTAAACTAGGGCAAGATTACTCACTTGAGACTCAGTTCTCATTGCAGGCTATGTTTGTTTATCATTTTTGATCACATTCATAAAAAAACTTACTAGATTTATTTTGGATGGAACACGAGAAAATGTTTCATCACATTATATCATTTCCCCACACTCGCGATTGCAATTCGGCACTCTATAAATAAAATATCATTATTTTTATAAACAAAATGTCCTCGAAAAAGTACCAGTTTTCGAAAATGTCACAATGTGGAAATTCCGCGTTCGCACCATAATAAAAAAAAAAACTTTTAATTCTGGTAAATGGTTTACAACATTGCTTTTTATTACCTGTATAGTGTGCAATCGATTAAAAGAAACAGTGGGAATTATTGACCTAAATATATTATCTGTATCTCTACATAGTATAAAACAAATTCGCTTCCCGCCGTCCGTACGCTTAGATCTTTTAAACTACGCAACGGATTTTAATTCGGTTTCCATCAATAGACAGAGTGATTCAAGAGAAAAGTTTATATGTATACCTACTTAATAGAGGTTTACTACGATAACATGACACGCTTCTCCAAAATTCAAGACATTTGAAAGTATTTACAACGCACCACCGCGCATGTGCGCTTACTAGTACTGCCGTCAAACACCTAGTCGAGCTAGCAACAAGTCCATGGATTTGTGTTTCGACTAGTGGCGTTCATTAATCGCTCTTTATTATTAGTATGGCGCTGCATTGACGTACTCTATGAAAATGACACGTGCGTTGTCTTCCGCGGTCAACTTGTTATGGTAAGATGACAAACAGATCTGGTGCTACTGAAGACGAATAAATAAATTACAACTACATACAAACTCTTTATTTAAGGATGTGACCACACACATTAGAACAGTAATTTGGAGGGGCGGGCCATGTTATCGTAGTAAATCTCTACATGCATAATTATGCACCACATTAGAATCTAGATTGCACACGTGCGAAGCCGGGGCGGGTCGCTAGTTTGCTATATTAAATTTAATAATAAATGGAAGCGTGTGTATTGCTGCTATTAATCTCTATTATTGCGTATTATTGGATATGTTTTCTGGCAACTATGTTATTGAATATCCACTCATTTCCAGCCCCTAATCTTCAGCAAACACTATGCCTTTTCTTCCTTTTCTCTGTTATACCGCTCCAACTCTTTTAGGAACTGGCCTTTTGGTTTCATCACGTTGGGTCTGTCTCCGCGGCACTTCGGGCAGAACCACTTCCCTTTAGGCTTCGTCGATAGAGACACGCACGAGAAATGGAACCACTCTATGGGGCAGAGATCGTTGTCGCACAGTATCATTTCGCCGAATGATATTTGGTCGCATAAACAGTATCGCGGCTCGTCGGGATCTATCGGGTCGGTTTCCTCTGGCGGCGTCTCCGAGCGTTGGGCCGCTTGTCGCGCTTTGCGCTTTTTCTTTTTACCTATGCCTGTGGTGTAAAAAATTATTAGCGTTATAGATTACAAGCTGACGCCCGTGACGTTGTCCGCGTTATCTTTAGATTTAGGTTCAGAGAGAAATTAAACATGTAAGTAACAATTAAGCGATCTGTTGACTGTCAATCTGTCAATGTGACATTGATCAATCTGACACCTGTCAAACTGACATCCGTCAAATGAAATTCACTCGAGACTTGTTTATTATGGGGTACCATATACAAAAATAATAGTCGATTCATAGTCCAATCTCTTTGTGTGGCAGTCTATCATTCTACGTGACATTGGCGGAATTGTGGAGAACCTCCGCAAAGGCCATTCATCAAGAATTTAATTGAATTGAGTTTATTATGGGTATATTATACAAGTCTCGAGTGAATCGATTTTTTTTCTATGACAGTGTGCTCCATCGTAGACCGCATCTTCACTTAACAACAGGTGGAATAAGTCTATTTGTAATAAAATGTATAAACTTATAAATAATGGTTTATGGAGTGACGGTCCTGTCAAAAGTTTTATAAAAAAAAGATGCGGAATATCTCTGTTGAACCATAGTGGAGTTCCACCTAGTTCATAAGTTTATGCTAGATGTCTTACCACCATCGCTTTAACCACCAAGCATAATTCTGAATTCTGAATCCTAGCGGTAGGGTTCTTATAGGCTATTGATTAAATGCAAACAATTTAAACAACCTAATTATTTATTGTTTTAAAACGACTGCCACAGCTGGCGTATGTTAGTTTGCCGAGAATCTCGTCACCGCGTGTTAAGATTCATGCTATGTTTTATTGAGCGACATCTAACATAAACTTATGAACTAGGTGATGGTTCAACATACAATCTCAAATGAATAAAAAAATAGGGTTAGGTAGGTATATATATAGACTATCACGATATTATAACCCATATTATTCATGTCTCTACCGGATCGGTTTCTCCTAATGACAGCGTGCGTAGACCGCATCGCAGCGAACAAAAGCGTTCCTATTACTGAAAACAAAAAAAAAATTACCTTTCTTGTGTTGCGTGTTATGAGCGTGGCGCTCGCTGTCTCGTTCGCTGGAGTCCGCGCCGTCGGTGGCGGCGCCGGTCGTCGCTCGCGACCGCCGCGCGCGCTTCGACCACCGCTCGCCTAAACCACAATTAGTAATTTATTTATTTATTTATTTGGATCACCAACACTATATACATCGCAACAATCATAGCGGTTGTCTAATTTTATTTTGTTATTATTAATTTGTATTATTGAATCTGAATTTTCTAATTTAAACCGCATTTCCAATTCTTTAATTAATAATATTTCAATATTTTGACCAAAATTGTTTGCCATACCCTAATGGGGTTATATGTACTAGGAACAACATGTAAAATTTATAAGCATAAGAACCTGTACATATGTTGCAATAAAGTATTGAGTATTGGTCATCAACACAAAATAACTAGATGTTACAGCAATTATAGGTGACAACGACATGCATAAATTTACCAATTATTTTCAATAATTAGGAAATGTCTATTACATAGTTAACGTAGTTGAGTTAGTTAATAAATCTTCATCATCATCATCATCCACAGTCTTCTTTATCCTACTGCTGGGTATAGGCCTCTCTCTTTTTATGCCATCTGCCTCGGTCCTGTGCCAATGTAAACAATTTGCCAATTATGTTCCATATTTGTATGTTGTTGTTTTTTTTTTGGTGTGTAATAAAGTTGTATTCTATTATATTCTATAGGGTTTCTTATACCAGAAACCGCAGACCAGTGCAACTGCTAGTGCGCGTATATTCTCTTACCTCCGGACTTGTCACGCTCGACTTTTTCCTTCTCTTTCTCACTCGTGCGCTCGGGCGGGGGCGCGGGCGCAGTGTGCTGCGGCGGCGTGGGCGCGGCGACTGGCTCTTTCTCGCGGTCTCGCTCTCTCACCGGCTCCGGTGCTGGTACTGGTTCCTCTTTGGCCGTACCGTTTGTGTTCACATCTAGGCAAGATACTGGAAACGAAAGACAATTTTGTATGTTATTATTTATTGTTTTATTATAACAAAAAAAAAACAAACTCTTTGTGTACACCATGAACAGAAAAAAAAGTACAGAGAACAAAATAATCTTATGGGCTAGTGCCACAAGTGGCGGCCTTATCGCTAAGCGCGATCTCTTCCAGGCAACCAAAAATAGAACTAAAAAAAAATTACTAGCTGCGTCGTGCGGTGTTACCCACTACATGTTTTCGGAATAAAAAGTAACCTATGTGTTAATCCAGGGTCTCAGCTACCTACATACCAAATTTCATTCAAATCCGTTCAGTAGTTTTTGCATGAAAGTGTAACAAACATCCATCTCGCCCACAGCCCTGTTGGCTCATTGGTAGCATGTCTGCTTCAAGAGCTGTGGGGCGTGGGTTCGATTCCCACCCAGGACAAGCATTTTGTGATATAAAACCAAATGTTTGTTCTGTGTCTGGGTGTACTGCATGTATTATAAGTATGTATTTACAAAAAAATATATATTTAAGTATTCTATTAGTTATCTGACTCCCATAGTACAAGCTTTGCTTAGTTTGGGGTCAGATGGCGCTATGTGTAATGTCCTGCGATATTTATTTATTGATTATAAGTATGTATTTACAAAAAAAAAAGTATTTAAGTATTCTATCAGTTATCTGACTACCATACCACGTACAAGCTTTGCTTAGTTGGGGGTCAGATGGCGCTGTGTGTAATGCCTACGATTTTTTATTTTATTTTATCCAAACTTTCACATTTAAATAAAATTATTGGGATTAAAAATTTGATATGCTGATAAGTAAAACTTGCATAATTTCTTATGGTCCGAGTCAAGTGCCCGCTGCTTGTTGTCAATGAGGTCTTGTAGTATTTGCACAACTTGTAACTTCTCGTCTCCAATTTCCTGCGCAGCAACAAGCACTGTCTGCAGGCGAAGCGCTGCACGGCTTCGGCGACGCTCCTCTGTGTTTGCGCTTATGCATACTGTTAGGTGCTTTTCTGCTTCCCGGAGACATTCTGTAAGCAATATTTTTCAATAGTGTTAAGTGAATATTTTAATGGTGGTACTTTGGGGGGTACTTTCAAGTACTCGGCTGGCTAGCTACCACCCTCAAGTTGAAAATCTGCCACCAAACACTTAATGGTGTGTTCAGGCAGCCTCACTTGAGAGCCAGTTCCATTCCAGCCTAGGTGTGCTTTACCATTCTCGACCACACACACTTAACATCAGGTGAGTTGTGGCCTTTACTTTAAGACTTAATTAATTATTTAATTTAATATTATGTTTAAATTTTGAATTTATTTTTGTTGTATGTATTATAATTCTTACAACTGTCCCTGCGCCGATGTAGGCTTGGAGCACCTTAACTTAGTTTACATAGCATAAGTCAAAACTTTTTAGATGTTTGTGTGAGCACTTAACACCTAGACACAGATCAAACATTTATCATCACACACATAACAATAATCAAAATACAGACTTGATTATCATAGACAATAAACAACAGTTTATTTTATTGAGACAAAAAGACAATATACAGGCATAAAAAAGCAACAAATATTGCCTAAATAATCTCAAAAATATCTTTATGTCACAAACCAGCTTCAACTCTACTTAATAGTGTTCATTATTTAATTTGTTTCAGTTTATTGTTAGTATTTTTCTATAACTAATTAAATTGCGTACTTCTCTTCTCAAAATGGATTTACAGGAAAAAAGTACATTCACTACAATTTAAATATCTTTCTCTGTACCTACCTACATCCAATCAATTTATTATGTTGTTTTAAAACAAAATTAATACTACTAATCTCCTTTGATCCAAATATCTCATTACATAGTCCTACTGAAAACACAAGAGGGCTTAAAATTTTGTTAATCAGGTTAACAACCATACTTCTCTATTTTGGTCATGGCATGACTAATGAAACGCAAGTTATAGGCAGGGAGAGATGATGTTCTTTTTTTAGGAAGAAGTCCGTAACGAATTACTGAAAAAGATGTTATTTTAGTCTCCAAACATAGGAATACGTCGACTGTAAATAGATATGCATACGTTGTTAGGTTGAAAAATCAGACGTCAACATAAGATTTTCACTACTATTTTTAGTACAATTTCTAACTTATATAGGTTCTAGGGCTTTGTTAAAGCGACGTTAGGAGTTTTGTTCGAATTTTAATAAAGATATTACCTCGGTAAGTCACGTCAAGTTCTCGCATACGCGATAAATGTCGCTGCAGATCGTTAGGAAGGTTTTCCACACAATCCAAGTAGTTTTCAACGTAGGTCGCCGATAGTAACGCTTCAGTCGACGTTTGGCCCAACATGGTTACTAATTACACACTGTTTTCATAGTGATATCAAGACAACATTTGTAAAAATTCTCTTTAAAAAAGCAAAGCAAAGTGCAAACAACAACTGCGCTACAGCGCTAGATTCAACAAGCCGTCAAAATCGGTGTTGCCATTGAAAACTACTTATTTGTGTTACACTTATGTTAGTTAGTAAGAAGATTAATATTACATGGTATTTTAATCATTTACGAAACTTAAAAGTCTTTCGTCTTTTAGTAAGTTTGATAAAATGGTTTTATTTATCAAACTTACTAAAAAGTCTAAGTTTGAGTTAAACATAATAATACCCCAAAAAAAAGTTTATTTTACGTTAATGGGTAATTGTGCTTGGCTATCTCTGTTTGTTCTGAAAATTGTATGTGTTTCTTTCTATCACGGCTAAAAGTTTTTCTGATAAAACTTAATCTAGAAACTTCTTGGATTTTTGTTGTGTAACTTCTAAGTTGTCAACTCTTATTACTCGAGTTATGCTTATTGTACTTTGCTGATAATAACCATTTATTTCTAAAAAAAATATCTGTTTTGATTGTAATGGTAAACATAGTAAGTTGCTATATTTTTATAATCTCTACAAAGTTATCTAGAGATAGTTATTAGATGGTTATGCTGGCAGCACTTTTTTCCGAAGCGTCACAACAGTTCAAAAACTGAAGATCAAAATAATAAATTATTTTCACTTTGATTTTTAAACGAAACTCGATTGGCTTGACAGTGACAGCTTTGTTTTTTCTTTTTTCTACTAGTAAGACGTCCCACATTTTGTATTTGTCAGTATTTTAAAGTAATATTTTAAAATTATTATCTAACTGGTTGGACAAGTGGACACGTGGATAAGTCTTATTATAGCAGATGACATAACCCTTTGCCAGACTGGTGGTTATGTGATGGTAGTAGTGTCACAGTGTTCTTCCTAAAGCTTCATACATTTAATTAATGGGTGTTATTCAATCGTTTTTCTACTAGGTGTAATGTTAAATAGCAATACTCTCCTTTGTCCCTCCATTTGACAGTGGTATTCGTCTATAATTATAGTGTAGATCTTCTAAGATAATTATAATAACTAAAAACACTTGAGAGCCAGCGAGTAAGTTGCTATGATTTTACAGCAGGCACTAAGTTCTAATTCTGTCTTAGATAAATAAAAATCGAATAATGTTAGTTGGTATCAACGCAATATTTGAGAACAAATAAATATCGTAGGACATTACACACTGAGCCATCTGGCCCCAAACTAAGTAAAGCTTGTACTATGGAAGTCAGATAACTGATAGAATACTTAGGTAAACACTTTTTTTTGTATATACAAAAAAATACAAATAAATACAGAACACACGGCCACAGAACAAATATTTGTTTATACCACAAAATGTTTGTCCAAAGCTGAACTGAATTAGATGAATCTTTTTTTAAATATTCCTGATACTTCGAATGGTGTTTATATAGAAGCGAGGTCGAAGGCCGAGCACCACTGCACCGAGTGTTCAACTAGTCCAGCGGTTCTCAATCTTTTTTGGCGACTGAGCTCTTCTTGAAAGCGAAATATTTAACGGAGCCCTAAAGTAATCAAAACCTGTTTTAATTGTATTTTTATTGTCTGTTGAGTCAGTGTTGAACTGTTGCTTCTGACTAAAATGTCACGCTCTCATATTAGGCTTTCCACTTTATGTTGGAATATTTATAATATGTATACTGTATAGTACCTACCACTTCAGTTTTTTTATTCTTTATGACCAGTATTTTCACGGAGCCCTCATAGAGGCTTTGCTTGCTTTGCTTTGCCTAGGGTTCCGCGGAGCACACTTTGAGTATGGCGGAGCTTGTCATAAATAAAAAGTTATATTTTGTTCGAGAAGAATATTAAATAATAAACTGTTGATTCTTATATCAAGGTTTTTATTTACTAGTGACAGCTAGTAAAACCTTGGCATAATACCACTTGTCTTGACATACTAGTAATATGCAGGCATTACCTTCGTATTTTGGCAAACATTAGAAAGTAATCAGGAACTACTATACTTATATATTATTATATTTTATCTATTAAGTTAGTGAGTATGTTTCCAATTAAATTATCTACCCATCTAATCATATATTATAAAAAAAAACGAACAAAATTTGTATATATTGTACATGTACATATTATTATTTTGAGATCTCTAAAACGTGTCTAACGGTTTCGATGAAATTTGCTATACGAGATTTTTTTTGGGAGATAAATTGATCTAGCTGGTCTGGTAGTGAGACAAAGCTATCGCTTGGTAGCGGTTTGTTTTAGTATCAGACCCCTCGTCAGAGTCTGACATCTCTATCGAAACTCACCGATACCCTTAGCATTGCGGTTTAGTTATTTGGGGTAGTCACATCCTGTACCAAAAAACTTCTAAGTACCTACAACATAATTCATTTAAGACTTTGTCATCCTCCGCAGTTCTAGAAGTGTCTACGTGATTTAGTTTTTTGCAAACTTTATTAATAAGCAGGTGGAATCCTTAACTTTCTGTTTTCAGCCACTTACATTTATGATATATTAACTATATCGTTAATCCATCAAGTATCATCGACTGATGTGGCTTAAGGTAAGTAGTCTAATGGAACAAAAATCGATCGTGACTTTAGACTTAGTTAACCAGGAAATGCTCCACAAAAATATCTCTCCTCTAACTCACCTCACTTAAAACAAAGGAACTTATGAACATAATAATAATCAGTAAATTGTAGCCCACGATCCCAACTCCTACTAGTGTCTCCCACGCTAAGCAAAGCAGTAAAATAACACAGTATGATATTCAAACTCGACCTCACTAGTTAGTCAATAAATAGTTTCCTTCGCGTTTTGACAGCAATCATAAGATCAGTTATTTTTATTTGATAGTCAAGTCTGTTGCAATCGCGAATTTTCTAAATTTTCGTGTTTTTATGTGTATGTGAAGTGCCGTCTATTGTCGTTGCCGTTGATATTGTTTAAGATGTCCTCGACCCTCATATTCGTTGGCCTGCCAGAGGATTCGAAGAGTTCAATTACAAAGTAAGTACCCATTCGTATAGTTGAAACTACAGTGATATTTTCTTCAATTAGACCTCTTTAGGGGGGAGTCGTCACCAACGCGGTAAGAGTTTTGCAGCTAACGAAGTTACAGGACTATTGAAACTCATCAAGGTGTGTTTTAAAATAAAGAACGCCAAAGCGATAATACCCTGGATTTTATTTTGTTACTCAAAGTTCCGAGTAGGTACCGCTGCAACGGTCGCGATTTCTCTTGCCATCAGTTTCCTTTGTTTGATTACTTTTACATATTAAAAAAAACTGCTTCTTCTAGAACGTATTAAGTACTTACTAAATCATATAAGTCAAAATATTAACTTATGATTCTGCCAGCCTTCTCTCACAGCTTGCATCAATGAGTTTATACTAAAGTTGTTGGAACTGTTGTCGGATCACATTTTTTGCCTTTTAATTCACCGACCCAGTCATGTCGATGGTCAGTCATCATTGATTACTCTGTTGCGCATTTACATGCGGGTTTAATTCCCATTTAGACAAACAATATTTGTCCTAAGATTAATTGTCCTGATCAACATATATTTGTCCAGATTTGATCTGATATTGGATCAACATATATTTGTCCTGAGTCTGTGTACTCATATCTTCTACATTTTTCCTATTTATATAAAAACCGATGTGTGTATTTATGTTAGGTAAGATTAAGAATAACCCAGCGTATGATCCTGTTAAGTTTGGTAGCGATAGAATCAACAGATTTTTTTTCTTTTATTATCTAGGTTCTTTGATATCCTTTTTAGAGATATTGTATTATAATAGCTTTCCAAAGGTTTCGGTATCTAGTTTAGCGTTTCATGTAACACTTTTTTAATTAATCGGAAACTTGATGTCTCTATATCCAATTTCAATAACCCCTTTTCAGTTGAGTACATCATAATCGTATAGCCCTGCACACGTAGTACCCATTGTAAACGTTATCCATTGTAAAAGATGAGCACAATTATCCTTTCGGGTTAGGATACTAGAAGCTTGAACCCTGCAAAGTTAGTTAGTTTAAACTAGGAGTATCTGGTAAATGTTGTTTGGTAAACACGGTTTTAATTGTAGGTATATGTAGGCTGTTCCAGATTTACTCACAGTCGTGGGTGGCAACTGCCTTGGGACTCCAATTAAGGATGTAGTGCCTTGTTTACGCCTGAATGGTTTCTGTGTTCAAATTAGGAGTTATCGTCGAGTTTTGTGCGTTTAAGATGCATTTTAATTGAGAGGTCTAAGTAGTGGATGGACAATGATTGTTCAAATAGAAGTATACGAGAAAATACATACGTATTAAGTAGGTACATACATTCCTACTGATGGCAATTTCCGTTTCCGTAAATAAATGCACACTAAACAACACATTCTTGTGACAGGTCAGGGTAGCTTAGTGACTGTGGGAAAACATCTTGTATGTTGTAAACAGCAGCGATAATTTGGAAGGAGTGGCCTTGAGAATTATGCGCTCCTAATTTGGTAGTGCAGCCATTTGGCAGACGCTTTTGTCTCTGTTTTGGATGTAGAGCAGATTGCAGACAGATGACTAACTAATTCAATTCATGAAAGGACAAAGGAAAATAACTAATACGCGATAATAACACAACTAATTTACTTATTTGAAACATAATTATAATTCGATACAATTACTTGCGTTCACAGTTACATTTCGTACTTTTGCACGTTTTTGTAAATAAGATTGTGAATTTAAAAATAAATTAAGTTAGTACCTAAGTATAAGTATTGATATGTATTATTGTTATTTATGTTATAAATAATTTGTAATCACACCTCGTCCTTTACTGTTACCCATTAAGCTAAAAGTAGCTTGCCCTAAATGGGCGATGTACCTAGGTACCTACCTATCATAGTTTGTCGGGGGCTCTTCTACTCCACTTTCATTTCATAGCGCCACGTTGGTCCTGGTCATGTCTATTATTCTTTCACAAACTTGTTTACAAACATAATTATAATCGTACGAAGTCTAACCCTGGACGTCGAAGTTTTGCTTACACAAAGTTGGGGCCTTTGTTGCCCGGGGGCCCGTATCTTCAATACGGCTGATACGGCGACAGCTACGCCCCTGCTATTACCGCTAATCCTTTAAATAATAAGGTTGCCTGAAAGATATAGCTTTAAACGATAAGGCCGCCAGTTGTTACACATTTATTAAGCTGTTTCCAATGATGTACTATATAAACTGAGGAAAACCTCATTGGCTGTTTATGGCATTTCGTCGCTAGAGAACGGCTAACGGCTGATTTTTTTTCAGGATTTCAATATCGATTCCACAGTAATTAGTAATTTATAATAACTCCTTTCGGCTTAGTACCATTGTTCCGCGTAACCTGTACCTATTATGCAAATAATAAACGTAGTTAAATGATTTTTATTCATCTCTCTCGGCTTAGCCTTGTTGTTATAATTTCTTGTAAAAGGAATAATCCTTTTTAAAAATATAACGTGTGGGGTGGTTTTCGAAACCCTAGCCAATAATGTTATTCTATTCCTCTGCACTAATAGGATCAGGGGCTCAGACAGGAGTGAGGTAACGGAAACCGAAGCCTTGTGTAGTCAGGATTTGTAATGCAATGCATTGCACTTAGATGCATCATCATTATAATCAGCCTATCACTTAAACATAGACCTATTTTAGGCTCTTTCCTTCCAACTTTCAACTCTTCCTTCCGGCAGCCTCACTTGAGAGCCAGTTCCATTCCAGGCTAGGTGTGCTTTACCATCTTCGACCACACCTTCACTTAACATCAGGTGAGCTGTGGTCAAACAAATAGCCTGTCAAAAAAAAAAAAAAACTACGGCCAATTATCTAACGTACATCGTCACTTCACTGAACCGTTGCCCTATGAGATTGACAAAAAATAAAAAAAAAATGCGGCGCGATATAACAATATCAAGTTTTATCATATATTTATTTTGTGAATACCAACGTTGTGTACATTATCGCGTGACTAAAAGTAAAAAGGAAAATAGAAAGTATATAGATAAAAAATATGGATAATTAATTAATTTACATGTCATTTTTTGTCAGAGATTGATCGCAAAAACCTCTTGAAGCTATTAACGTTGTCACCAAAAACATCTACATCGATGGTCCTAGACATGACATTATACTGTCGAGCCCTCCATCGACAAGGGTGCATTGAATCCCAGGTTAGAGCGAGAATTGCGTGTACAAAAGGGCAACGTACGAGGATGCATGGATGGATAGATCATGCTCTTATACAAGGTACAGCTTAGGGTGTACCTACTAAAGTATTAAAAAAAGGGTACCCTTATTATTTTGCTACATAACGACGAGAAAACAAAACTAAGATGTTTTATAGACAAATGCGTTGATCCTTGATCAAACGTGTGAAGTAGCATTTTTTGCGATTTCCGAGTTGTGCCTGTTGTAAAAGTTGTACATAATGAAGAGTACAATGACAACTTTGGCGAGATAAGGCGAGGCAGCACGCGCGTCGTACTCAGCTTCGTCTCCATGATAAAGGCCACCGGATATGGCCGAAACTATAGTCAGAGTTTCCGATAAAATTAAACGTGAGTAATTCCGCATAAGTAAAACAAAAATGAGTCAAAACCGCGTCAGTTTCCACAGTACAATAATAATAATAAATACTAATAATAAATATCGTAGGACATTACACACAGCGCCATCTGGCCCTAAGCAGAGCTTGTGTGATGGAAGTCAGATCACTGATAGAATACATAAATACTTTTTTTTTTGTAAATACATACTTATATACATACAGAACACCCAGACACAGAACAAACATTTGTTTATTCACAAATTGTTTGCCCTGAATGGGAATCGAACCCACGCCCTACAGTTCTCAAGGCAGATATACTACCAATGAGCCAACTGGGCTGTCAATGACCCCGTTCAGCTTCGTACATACGAAGCTTATAACACTAAACAAGAGATTTAAGCTTGACGGAAAACCACAAAGCAAATTCTAATTTATAGCTTGAATAGGACCAGTCATTTTGTACGTAAGGGATACAATTCTATTGTTTTAGTTCTAACTTTGAATGCATCAAACGACCGACCCAAATTGTCAAAGAGTAAGCTATTGTCACCGTACCACACGGGTTGATAATTGTAATGGCTTACTGAGACTAGGTAAGCTAGCTGAGTTGTAGTTTCATTGTTGAAAACTATATTATGACTGTATTTCTTCTTTTTGTATCAACGGGATGACGTCGCTCTCCTGATGGTAAGAGGTAACGCCGGCGCATGATTATTTTTGCAGTACCGACAACTTTAAGTAATAACTAAAACAAAGTTCAGTTTTTTTTTTATGGTTGACAGGCTAGGTGGTTCTCCACAGCTCACCTGATGTCCAGTGAAGGTGTGGTCAAAGATGGTAAAGCACACCTAGCCTGGAATGCAACTGGCTCTCAAGTGAGGCTGCCGGAACACACCGTTAGATGCTTGGCGGCAGATTTTTCAACTTGAGGGTGGTAGCTAGTCAGCCGAGTACTAAAGTACCCTACCACCATGCTTTGGTTTCCTCACGATGTTTTCTTTCACCGGCAGCTCAAGCTCATTGTTGGGGTTTGAGTCCACGCCCTTCGGCATGCGAACCTACCGCGCTAACCACTGAGCTATCATCGCTACAAAATTTGCAGCGACATGGGTTACATACAGTTAAAAAATAATTAAATTTATCACAAATCATTATGACATGCAAAAATGTATCAATAAATCTAGCTTTTATTAATTATTCAAATTGAATGTGAAAGTAAAATTAATAATAGTTAATGTTTTATTATATATTGCATTTTGTCACCAAACGTGTCATTAAAAGCTCACGCATAGAATAATATATCTTAACGATTAATAGTTTCTTGTCAATAGTTAATATTTCCTATATCTTTTAAACTGTGTGGTAATTCATTACAAATGATCTTTTAATAAATTTATACTCTTACTTCAGAGCTATGAAAGGTTATGTTTTTAGCGCTGATAGCTCAGTGGCTAGCGCATTCGGTTCACACACTGACGAGCGTGGGGTCACATCCCGACAACGAGCTTGAGCTGCCGGTGAAGGATAACATTGTGTGGAAACCATAGCATTTGGTAGAGTAGTCAAAAACCTGCGCCAACCACCTAACGATGTGTTCCAGCAGCCTCACTTGAGAGCAAGTTCCATTTCTGGCTGGGTGTATTTACCATCTTCGACTAAATCGTTCTTTACATCTATTGTGGTTAAACACCAGTAACCATAAAAACATAGTTTAAAGTAGGGTGCTAAATAAAAAGAAAAGCGGCTTTGTTTTGAGTTGAGTCCTAATTTATGAGTGGAAATCTCGAGTCTCAAATTAAAAATAAATGTGTTCAAAAAGATAAGATATTTATTTTACCTGTTATGTATTCTGTGGCGTGGCAGACAGTCATGCGCGAGCAGTCCGCTCTGCACAATGGCCACACGCCCTCGCGGAAGCTGCTCGATTACACGCTCCACTGCTTACTGCCTATAACTCTTTGCGACGTATGTTGCCCTGGTACCTATTCCTAATAAATATAGTTGGAATAAGCGCCTGGAATGAGGAGTTTAATTACGATATAATGAATTTCATACTTTATCTGACGTTATATGTCTAAAGTAACTTTTTATTGGTTAGAAATACTGAAACCCACAAGGAACAAAAAGGAAAAAAGTCTACGAGATTAACACTTAACAATTTTAAAGTTAAAAATGTATTTTCTTAAGTCAAATAGACCTAAAGATCTGTAGTCCACAGATGTCAAGCCTGTATTCGCATGCTGAAAAAACTTGAATTTGCAAAGTTTGGATGTGTTTGACAATGACATATTTTATGAGTATTATACATTTTTATGTACCTACCTATATGACTGCAATTCGCCCCGGTTTCGCGCGTATGTAGTTAATTTTGGAGACTTCTTTACGAAACATTAAATTCCTCAACATAAATTTAGGATATGTTGTACATACAAATCTTCCGTAAAATATCTAAATTTATAGACTACTGCTGAAGTTTTATATGCATAAAATATAAATTGTTTGAGTTGTAGAACACGTAACAGAAACGTAAAAAATGTACGAGATGACATTACCTGTCGATATGTCATGTGAGCAGCTTATATCAATCCCGTACATTTTTGAACTTTTCTAAAAGCGTTATCAAATGTATCAAATGTTACTTTGTCTAGGCTTTTAGTTCTTCAGGATAAAAAAAAAACCATTAATTTATTGCCAAAGTTCGTCAAACGCACTTTCAACTTTTACAAACCTTTGAATTTATAAAGTTTTTACTTTTAGCAAAAATAGAACACAAGTAAGTAATTAATTAACATTTCGTTAAGATTTAGAAATACTATCTATTGTTCCCAGCGGTCTATCAACCTCCTGCCGCTCAACAGTTCTGTTACGATCAAACAATTGTAAAAGCGCATCGCCTGTTCCGTCGAATGTTCTTTTGATTGTCCGATATTTGTTCCGTCTCGCTTACGATATCTGTTAATTAGAGGTTTAATACACAATGGGTATAAAGACAGATAGTGTCAATTAGTGGGCCCGGTCGACGCGATAAAGTCACGGTGCGTTCTCAGTCCTTGCAGTAGTAGAGATTTGTAGCAATTTTTTTTACTGTAAAGGGTTTAACCAAAATTTACTATGGTCACAACTTGCGATTAAAAACATTTTTGGTAAAAGTTCAACACACTTTTTCTATGGAACAGTCGATATTTTCACGATTTCAGAGTTGTGCTCATAGTAAAGTTGATCATAGTGGTAAGTACAATGACTTTGAATAATGCAATGAGCTTTCGTCTTAGTATACCGCAAGTCTGTAACCTAAACACTATTTAGGCAACCGTTTTGTTTGTTAGCAAGCGCAGCGTTGCCTAGGGACAAATTAGGGATGTTTTCGATGCGTGTCACTCTAGAGAGATATTTATAGACGCCCTTTTTGGAACAGTTCAGTAGCACCACTTTTAGCCAAACAAGCACCTTTGCTACGAATATTGTTGTTCAATTTTCTTTTATTTATAATTATTAGAACATAATATGTCAGAAGCTAAGTAACTATCTCCAAGGTATACCGTGACTAGGGCTCGGTGTTTATTTAGTCCCGTGGGGCACAAATTGGTGTGTGTAGCTATCAAATTAAGGAAAGGTTTATAGTGTACAAATTGTTTGTTACTTTTATTGTCCATCGGCATGTAATGTTTGTTGTGAAAGTGATGGCAATATAAATAAACGTTTGAGTAATCTGCATTCATTAAAATATTCTATGTTTTATGGTTTTGTGCATTTCATGATTTCTAGTTATGGAAAGTGCCATACATCCTTTCAAACACTTATTATTGACAAATTTTATCACGATCAGTTTAATTAATAGTTTAGGGTAGTAGTATTAAAAAATAGTTCCGCGTTTAGTGTAGCGATGATAGCTCAGTGGTTAGCGCGGTAGGTTTGCATGCCGAAGGGCGTGGGTTCAAACCCCAACAATGAGCTTGAGCTGCCGGTGAAAGAAAACATCGTGAGGAAACCAAAGCATGGTGGTAGGGTACTTTAGTACTCGGCTGGCTAGCTACCACCCTCAAGTTGAAAAGCTGCCGCCAAGCATCTAACGGTGTGTTCCGGCAGCCTCACTTGAGAGCCAGTTGCATTCCAGGCTAGGTGTGCTTTACCATCTTCGGCCACACCTTCACTTGACATCAGGTGAGCTGTGGTCAAACACCTAGCCTGTCAAACATTAAAAAAAAAAAGTTCCGTAAAAGCTTGGGATTCCGTTAAAAGGCACAAGCAGAGTTAATGAAAAATAGGAAGTTTTATTAAATTTTCATTTCAAGTCAAATGCGAACAATAAGATACACTTCGTGTAAGAAATTAGGTCTGGTTTGTAATATCAAAGTTATTACTACCTACTTCATTTTAAACTACTACCTGCTTCATCGAAGAAATCAGTTTTAGGAAATGAGTCGAATAAGACGTTGGAATGTTGAAAGAAAAATTGTAGTGATGATAGCTCAGTTGATAGTGCGGTTGGATCACAAATTAGAGGGCGTGGGGTCATATCCCAATAATTAACTTGTGAACTTGAGCTGCTGGTGAAGGAAAATCTCACGTGGAGACCATATGGAAATTGAAGATCTGCCACCTAACGGCAGCAGCCGGCAGCCTCGCTGGAGATCCAATAAACTACCTATACATTCTTATCACTAGATTTCTTTACCATCTTCAACCACATCTTCATTGAGCTGTGGTCAAAAACCTAACCTATGACCAATAAGAAGTCAAGGTCCCACCTCTTGACTCATTTAGTTTTACATAAACTAAATGAATGTATAATGTATATGTACCTATAATAAATGTTCCAAAGCCGAAGGAAATTAGGAACCTGGTATAGACGAGAAAAGGTTACTAGCGTACCTACCTACAGGCAATATTACTTTTGGATTTATGTTATTTAACCTTAGTTGAAGTGTGGTTTCTTGCAATACACATGCCCTCAGCATTTTGTTTAAATGTCAGACTTATTATGGCGATTCTGACGTCGAAGTTACTTCATTTGACGCTTTCTCGAATCCTACAATGTAAGTAAACAATTATTCGCTTGTCTAGTCGACAACGGGACCGGTTACGAGATGTGAGTTCCTATTTATGTAGTATAATTGCGATGCAGTAGGTCTTTATTTATTTCATAACATAAGTATACAAGTATAACATACTTTCATAAGTAATTATCGTTAGATTCCATATTCGAGATCGATAAGCAAAACTTGGCAAAGTATTATTTTAGATAGCTCTAGGTTATGTCATCCAGTTTTGTTATTTACGTCTTTGTCGAATTGGGCTTGTCTCTTCTTTAAAATTTTGCATAAATTTCTCCCGTATAGTATATGGGAAACTTTTAATATAAAGTGAATAGGAAACTTGCATAAAATATAAATACAAATTGACGTATGTATCTACATAGCCCAGTATATTACCAGTTATCTTAGCTGGTTAGTTACCAGGTTATCACCGAGCTAACTTTCCCTGTCTAGATTTCCAATTAATTATTTTGAACAGTTGAATATGAACACTTGACGGTAATCTGATACCATACTATTGCAGTTAAAGATAAAGAACTACTCTGTCGGATTAGAGTAATGTAAAACAGATAAATAGTTACAATCGCTAGTGTAAACAGTGAAAACAAAAAGAGTAAGGCTTATTTATTTTAGGATGTTTTTTTTCCTTCTAATGATTACAATCTAGCCTAGTTGAGACTAATAAGTAATTTTAATATAACTTAAATTGCTAAGTAGAGAATAATCGAAGAACGCGTCCATCGACACTTTTCTTACTGTCTCTATTAAGGGGAAGATACTTTGTTCATGTGTTCTATAATATGTAGTACTCACTGCACTGACATTACTAACTTAATACACTAACTCAAAAGGTTTTGTCCTTTTTAGTCTTCTTACAATATCCGTGTTGTCGAGGAGCTGGATAGCCTCGACATTCACATGTTGATGAAGTCTATTTTCATAAGCTTCAGCGTATTTTTTAATGATGGTTGCGACCATGTCCACTTTGAGGTCCCGATGGAGGCCGTTTCTTATGTACCAAGGTGCGTTCAATATGCCTCTGAGTACTTTGTTCTGAAATCTTTGTATCATCTGTGTATTGCTATTTTAGGATGAAAAATTAATTATCTGTGCGGTAAAAATAAAAACTGGTCAAGTGCAAGTCAGACTGGCACGCTGAAAGTTTTTGGCGCAGAGACGAAACACTGTAGAAAGAAAGGAAGAAAGATGAATTTTATCACATAACACTACAACGACAACACACTACTTTGTAGCGATGATAGTCCAGTGGTTAGCGCGGTCGGATCATACGCCGAAGGGCGTAGGTTCAAACCCCAACAATAAGCTTGAGCTTCCTGTGAAGAAAACATCGTGAGGGAACCATACCGTGGTGGTAGGGTACTTTCTAGTACTCGACTGGCTAGCAATCAAGTTAAAAATCTGTCGCCAAGCACATAACGTTGTATTCCGGCAGCTTCACTGGAGAGCCAGTTTCAATACAGGTTGGTCCTAGTGCAAGGTCCACTAGTACTGTTTTTCATCACAAGTAAATAATAACAAAGCAAAGAAAGCTAATGTAATCGTTGAATGGAGCGCCGCCGCCGGGGTGGAACACTCCAGGGTTTTTAGTGGATAGGCCGTCATTAGGACGCAGAGTCTCACATAAGCTGCCCGCCCCAGGGCCGGTGGTATCCGTAATGAACCTGGACAAAAAAAAACATTCAATTGTATTGTAATATATGTAAGGGAAACCCGTACAGTTCCTAAGAGTAGCAACTCAGATGTAGGTTTAAAATACCCCTTTTCGCATGTATCAACGAACACCTTCACATCCCTTGGTTAGGCAGGAATGGGATGCCTAATGCCTAACCAAATTTGATATGATCCTGTCAAGTCAGGTAAAAATGTCAAAAAGCAGTGAAAATTTTAGAAATGTGAGCTCATTATCAAACAGTTTCTCTTCAGCGATTGCATTGCTTTGTTTCGCACAGGCCGCTCTTTGTTCCGTTGACGAGAGATTGTCGCGTCATCGTTATTATAAAGAGATATCATGCACAAAATGGACAAATAATAACCGGTAAGATAACTAGCACTTTCACCTGAAGCGCCTGATTATCGTGGTTTGGCACGCTATTAGATAATGGGACGTAATGTAGAGCTTTTGCTACCGTTGTCTTGCCTACGGCGGTGTATGGTTCATAGTTCAATGATACCAGGTGATTTACATTCGTGTCTATAGCTGAACGTCGCCGCGCCAAACTGAGAGGCTAGCATATAATTTTGCGAGATTTATTAAGTAAACGACATAAACGTGTAGTGGGAAAGCGCCTCTGACGGAAGTAAATGGAAACTACTTTCCTGAAATATTTAACGTTCCTTTGACTGTGACTGTGGCTGTCTGTTCAGAGATGATATGCACACTTCGAATAGAGATAAAATTTAATCTATGATTGTAAGTAAGGCCGTAAATTTTCCATTTGCCCTGTTCCTAATTCACGATGCATCGGTCGATGTGCGTTGCTCCCTTGCGTTTTATACAAATATTTACCAAATACATAAAAATTACAAGTTAAATGTCAAAAATTAACTAAACGTGACCCATGGTCACGTTTAGTTGTCCATCCGAATTTTCTTAAATAAGCTTTCTTCGTTTCAATTTGATAATTGCAATTAACTTAATTCTATCTCGTATTTATATTATCAGTGTATGTATATAATCTATATCTACACTAATCTATTCTACAATATTTTAAAAAGGAAAGATTTGTATTTTTGTATGTATGTAACGAATAAATTCAAAAACAACTGAACCGATTTCGAAAAATTTTTCCCCATTAGAATACATTACACTCTCCTACATTCTCCTTGAGTAAAATAGGCTATATTTTTTACTAAAGTTTATTTAAAAAATAAATGTCCACCCGTGTGAAGCTGGGGCGGGCCGCTAGTAGCTAATACGAAAGAGTAAAATTTAAGAGTAATTTAGAAAATTCTTAGTGTCACGTTGTATAAAAGTATTAACATTATTTTTTTATATCTATCGTGACGTGTAGGTACGTATAATAGCCATTAGCCAAGATCTTAGTGTAAAATATAAAAAGTATACAACAAAAGTCTTGCCTGTTAAAAAAAAAGCCAATGTACTAAAGAACCTCTGTCCATTGACTTTTGCTTTCGTAAAGCAGAAGTGTTGCCATGGCCGGATAGGCCGTGTAATGTCTAAGTTTCTTGTCTAATGAGCCGTAATGCAAAACATCGTGGTAGCCGCAGGCCGAACTCCTGTCCGTTGCCAGCTCACCGTTCCGCCGACAACTGCACTAATACCTTGTTATTTCGCTCTCTGGGGAATTGATTCAAAGCATCGCTTCACTTGAATAGTTACACTATTCGAAGGTAGATAGTGTTCAGCAAATAATATAGGAGATTTTTTTGTGGAAAAGGCATCCATCATTCATGTTAACGTCTGGTTATGACCATTTCAACGGTACTCAAAATTTTGAGTATCAAAACAAAGTCCAATGTTTAGGTACTCACTAGCTTACGACTTTCGCTTTAACCTAAACCTACTAAGATAGAGAATGCTCTCCGACGGAAGATCTTTCCGCAGAGCTATAACCGGTGGTGCTTTTTTACAGGCTAGTTGTTTGACCATAGCTCACCTGATGTAAGTGACAATGTTGTTGAAGATCATCTTATGAGAAAAGCTGATGGTCATCCATCATGAGAGCTTTTCGTTTGTCTCCTTAGTAGTCTCCTTTCCTCTTTATAATACTAATAAGTATTATAAAGAGGAAAGATCTGTATTTTTGTATGTAAAGAATAAACTTAAAAACTACTGGACCGATTACAAAAATTCTGTCACTGTTGTGAAGCTACACTATCCCTTGGTGACATAAGCTAGGTGAAACCGCGAGGCGTCCACTAGTTTTAATTATAAAAAAACTTTTAATACTTCAAAATTAATTGCTGGAAAGTGAATCCTAAGCAACGTTGGTAGGATCATATTAAATTTGGTTAGGCAGGGATGGAATCATGGATAAAGCACAACTAGCCTGGAATGGAACTGGCTCTCAAGTGAGGCTGCCGGAACACACCGTTAGATGCTTGGCGGCAGGTTTTCAACTTGAGGGTGGGTCAACCTTAAACCTATAACTGGGTCGCAAGTTATACAGGTTCCTGTTCTTCCAACGCGATAGACTCGGCACAAGGTTATACCCCAAGAAAAACAAACCGATTCTAAGATATAAGATATAAGATATAAGATATCGAAATTGGATACTTTGATTTTAGTTACGATCGCCTATTGTTTGTAAGAGCCTCCTACTTATCTGCTCCATCCTTACCTCTTTCCAACGTTCCTCAACACCTTCATCCCCAGAACCCTTTTGGCGACCGAGTCGCGTAGCGTGGGAGAGGTGTCATACGTCGGGCTAGAGAACTCTGGCGTGAACACTTGCGTGAGTCGGAACGAAAATCTCGTGCTAAACTGGTGAGCCATGAGTCCATGACGTTGATACCAAGCTTAGTCTTTATTTCATGAATTTCCGCAAAGTATCATCTGAATTAATCAATTTGAAAACATCATTGGAATCTGCTGCCCGAGTGGGTGTTCCCCAATGAATATAGTCTGGGTACCTTCAAGTCGCGAGTGAATCGGTTTCTTCTAGGTAAGCGCGTGCTCCACCGTAGACCGCATCTTCGCTTAACATCAGGCGGTCAAATGCAAGTCTGTCTTTGATAAAAAAAATTACACTACAAGTTACGGTTACCAGCACAGCTAAGGTACAGTTTAGTATGAAAAGTTGTGTTTTTTGTTGTTCGTATATAAAACTTTTCATAAAAAAAACCTGCATTCTGTCCGATTTTAGAATGAAACATTTTATACGAAAACTAACATTGTAAATTTAAAAGCTCTCTTTTTACTGTTTTTATTTTTTTTAATTTTTAATGTGCCGCCTTTCCATGGTCTCCAAGGCCTCAAGTTGGTACTTGACACAATAATGCCAAAGACGGCAGCTGTAGTCCACACAATCATGCATGCATATATATTATCGAACGTTTGAAGCGTATAAAAAAAATAAAGTTTCATTTGCAAGGACAATCTTCTAAATGTAAAAGAAACCAAACTTTTTTCAGATCTGTTTACGATTCAAAACTGTAATAATTAACGATAATGGAAGGGAAAGGAAATTAACGAACGGGTCGTGTGTAACAATTTGAGCCTAGGGCGTCAATAATTTGCGCCAACAAAAGGTGTCAATAAGGAACTTCGCAATCACAAGCTCTGTTAGTAGTAGGTGATTTTTTTTTTCTATGACTACAGATACAAAACACAAAATTTTATAATCTACACTGTACACTTGGGTTATAAGTAGATCCCAAGATCTAGTAAGCTGTAAGGGGGTCATTGCATTCATTACGTAGTACAACGCGTAGTACTTTATATATAAAACTACACTACTTTTAACATACTCGTATAAACAAAAGGACACAAATTTTGAAAAATAATACAATGCGGCGACATGTCAAACAACGTTCCCGCACAAAACGCCAACATGTACTTTTACCATCTTTCAAAATCTAACTATACTACTCTACAAACGTTTAGAGGAGGCTTCAGGTGACCAGAAAGCTGGTATCTACTTTGGTCAATAGGTTTTTTTTTATTGTAAGAAGTAATGAGACGAACGAGACGCTCTCCTGATGGTAAGAGATAACGCCTATCCATGACCATTGCAGCGATACACAGAACTTAAAGTAACAAAACAAAGTCCAGGGCATCGCTGCTTTGGCGCTCATTACTTTGAGACTTTTGATAGAGTTAGTCTCAACAGCCCAGTAATTTCGCTAGCTGCAGTACCCTTCAAACCGGAACACACTAACGCTTACACACTACTGCTTAGCGGCAGAATAACTGGTACTGCGGTGGTACCTACCTAGACGACCTCCTGCTAAGGAGATCTACCACCGAGTAAATATCAATAGCTAAGCATTGCCATCCAGCTTGGCAATGCTGCCAGCATTCTGGCGACATATTCCTCCTCTGACGGATTTTTAGACTAAGTTTTTTGTATACATTTTGTAAATACATAGTATAATTTAAGGTCTTTTTATTTTGTTTAATAAATGGTTTTTAAAATAAATAAATATGGTAGGACAATACACACAGCGCCTTGTCCCAAACTAAGCAAAACTTGTGAGAATTTTACGCAGTTTTACTTCAAAAAAATAAGAAGGGACTTACGTACATAATTTTGTTTTTGATACTCTTATTCATCTTTGTATTTGCAGTTGCGCTTTATGCATTAGCCTGTGGCAAGTATTTCGATATTTTCAAGCATTTTACTATACTTAAAAAGAAAGGATATTTAATTATTACTACATATATAATGTGTATTATTTATTCATCAAATTCGATGTTGCGTTTCTTAATGATGGTTTTTTTTTCAGATTATATTACTATTGTGTTATTTCTAGTAGCTTAGATTAGATTAGATTAGATTAGATTATTTATTCACCTTATAACAGAGTTTCGTTATACTAGGTAAGTCAATTCAATACACTGGTTAAATAATAATTAAAAAATAAATAAATTGAAATTATACTATTAGTCAAAAAAAAATTAAGATGTCAAAAATTTTTATGTAAATGTCATATTGAGTCAATTAATTAATTAAATAATAAATTTAGATATAGGTACATTACGAATTGCATTAGTCAACATCACATGTAAAAGATCGCTCATTCCAATTATTTTTCATAAAGTTATTAAGCTTATAAAATGCGTTCCGGAGAAAGAAGCTTTTAATTTTTCTATTAAAGTCAGGCATTGGTAAATTTCTTAAAGCAACTGGCAACTTATTGTACATGTGTATTATATTAAAAACACCTTGCTTTTGTGTGTTTGCATAGTCTTACCCTAGGGAGCACAAGCGTGTCTGCAAATCTTAAATTAAAATTTAAAATTAAAATAAGCTCTTATTACTATAACGATTTAGGGCCAAAATGTAAGCCAAGTCGCATTGTTTATTTATTGGGGTTTAAGACCTAGAGCCTAGACTAGATTGATGGTAAGTAAATAGTTTCTAACATTAGCTACACAATGTGACAAGTAAAGTAGGCTATGTAAGTTTACCTGTTTAATTCCACAAGCTTCTAATGTATGAGACATTGTTTGAGGCACAATTGAGGCTGCCCGGCTCCGCCTGGCACCGGCTGAGCCGATTCCGATGCGATCGATAAAGCAAATATATAACGTGCGTGATTGATGATCCTCACATAAAACGCGAAGTCGGTTATTGTTGCCAATCGATGAATTTTGGCCTCATTTAGGTTTATTGGGTCAGTAGAGTCTTTTGCGTTAACAAAAGAGTATCCAATTAAAGAAGTATAATAATTGGATAGTTTTTTGTTTGTAAATACATACTTTTAGTACACTAGCGAACGCCTCGCGGTTTCACCCGCGTAGTTCCCGTTCTCGTGGGAATACAGGGGGAAAAGTAGCCTATGTCACCCGGAGATAGTGTAGCTTCCCAACGGTGAAAGAATTTTTGAAATCGGTCCAGTAGTTTCGGAGCCTATTCAATACAAACAAACAATCAAATCTTTCCTTTTTAAAATAACATTCTGACATAAAACAAATATTTTAAGAATTCAAAAACTTTTAAATTTTCTTATAGTTACTTTTAAAACGTTTCAGACAAAAATATGCGACTATACAAATACAAATATTTAAGACAATGAAATTAAATATTGTAGTTAAAAATGCCATGTTGAACACTTATGTTCAGAAATTCTCATGAAAAAGCGGTACCTACGAGTACCTATTTGGCGCACGGTGTGTGGTCGTTTTTAGGGTTAAGTAGATGTAAAGTCAAACGATCTTTCTAATTGCATCATCGCAGCGGAGATTACTAATAAAAACCACAGTAAGTGCTACTAGAAGATTGTTGCTTTGCAATATAGGGAACGAATTATTTAAAACCGATACAATATTTTATTACTATGGTTGATATGGCAGTCTAACTCAGCTAGAAGGTTGACACTTCGAAAACGAGGTTTGAGGATTATGAATGTACTATATGGCCAGAAAAATATAAACAATGTACAATTTAGTCGTAAAATGATTTTAATATCAGTCGAGTTATATAATTTTTTATAACATAAGGTTGGCAAAAGTTTCTTTATACTTGCCAAATCAGCCAGTTAAAAAATGACGATTCTTCTTAAAACGATCTATATAGTGTATAATACTCATCTTGAGTTTGACAGCTGTGTATTTTTTATTGGAATTAGTAAATACATAGTTAATCTATTATAAGACACATCGCACGAACGTGATATGGCCGAAACTTTTAAAGAAAAGAAACTCTATTATTTACTGCTCCCAAGAAAAGTATGATTTTGTTTTGTTAAAGTTTGTACCGGTATTTTTTTAATATCTTTAGTCCTTATTAGCGAGCTACTCGTTAACTGTTTGCAGTAATTGAATAATTCCTTCCTGCATTAAAAAGTGGATGTTAATTGTGAGTGAGAGTTGATCAGATGATAATTATTACGGTAGGTATCCTAACATTCTTGGGCTGGCGGTAACTTGGCGTTACTGAACATTTTTCTTAGCACTTTTTATATTGGTTTTATAGCATAAGAAGAATGTGGTTTGTACTGCGGATGTTTTATGTGGATTAATATCTTTCTTTACTTCTTGTTATGTAAGTAATAATAATAATATTATTACTAAATAAATACCTGAAATAATAATATAACTCTTTGTTGTTCACACCAATTACAAACAACAATTATAACAATATAAACTTAACACTAATAAACATAATACATAAAAACATACATACATACATACTTAACTATATTATAAAATATCAATACTTAAATATACCTTATCTATACTATTATAAAGAGGAAACAATTGATTGTTTGTTTGTTTTGAATAGGTTCCGAAACTACAGGACCAATTTCAAAAACTCTTTCACCGTTGGGAAGCTACACTATCCCCGAGGGCCATAGGCTACGTTTTATCCCTGTATTCGCACGGAAACGGGAACTACGCGGGTGAAACAGCGACACGTCCGCTAGTAGAATATATACCTGTAGACATACAGATACTTATACGTATAGATATACAATTACATATGTTTATGTATGGTAACATAAACATTAAACATATAAGAAGATAGAGCGAATTGCAAGGTTATTTTAAAAAGTGCAGCTTAACTCTACTCTTGAAAGCCTCGAGTGTGTGTGTGTGTAGTTGGGCATCAAAGATTTCCCCCTTTTTAACAAAAAATAAACTTTTGCTCTTACTGGTAAGTTCTGACAAATTTTATTGATTTCATGGCATTATATTAGTGTCAAAGTTGGCTCTCTAGATGGAGTTGACTGGGGCAATATCGTCTCACGGGAAAGAGTAGGCGAGCGTCGTAAATGCATCACAGTCAAAATGTTCATGTCATAAGTTTGCCCATTCATAGCCAGACGTAGGGTTGCCAAGTTATTGCTGTAAATTTAATTTAATTTATAATCTTGAATACGAAAAGGCCCTTATTACTTGATGATTTTTAGAAGTGACACGAGTTATGTTTAAATATATATGGATCAAAAGTTAAACTAATTTTTATTGAATGAGTTGATGGTAGATTCTTAAAAACTTAGAAATGATTAGATTATTTATAGACTCGATTTATTCAGACATGTAGGTACTGTGTCATGTTATGTAACTGAGTAAGCTCATTTTTAAATCAAACTAGTTGCACCTCGCGCATTCACCTGTATTTTCTGGAATAAAAAGTAGCATGCCCCAGGTGTAAGCTATTTCTGTTTCAATTTTCATTCGAACTTGTCTGCCCAACGAGAAGAAGTGAAAAAGAAACATACGCTTATACAGACAAACATAGTTCCGTGTCTGGAAACCTTATTACGCGAGCATACGCCAAGCAGTCTCGTCAGTCTTCTTCAGTCAGCCTCAGGTTTGACATAGAAACCAGTCACCAATTATGAACAGAACGATAAAGTTCAGCATAATACTTAATGAATTTCCAATTGGCATCAATACAAAATTCGACAACCCTACTGATTGATAAATGTGCGTTTAATCGAGGAAGCGATTACATTTCATCATTCATCTTCGGCTCCTGAATCGATGGATGATAAAATGGCTGGGTTTCGATTGGCATTAAATTACAAGTTCCTTCCTAGACTTGCTTCTAATATAAACGCCGCTTATCTTGATCTGATCCATCCTACTAATAGTATAAATGTGAAAGTTTGTATGTTAGAATGTTTCGATGTTTGGATGTTTGTTACTCAATCACGCAAAATCGGCTGAACGGATTTGGATGAAATTTGGCATACACATGGCTTATTACCTGGATCAACATATAGAATACTTGTTAGAACAGAATTATTTCACAGGTTAGGTTTCACAGTAAACGAAAAGATAATGAAAATAGAACACAATTTTTAGATTTTATTGGTTTTTTAAAAACTCGACCGATTTCGATAAAATCCTGGGAATGAAAAAAAAGAATTTTTCAAATAGGTTTAGGCGTGTTCGAGTGAACATACATTAAAAAAAAATCCGACTAATTGAGCACCTTTTTTGAAGTCAGCTAAAAATAAAGTCCTGGGCATCGTTGCTTTGGCACTCATTACTTTGAGATGTAAGATGGTTAGCCTCAATAGCTCTGTTCCTCCATTAATCCAAATAGGCGGTAACTCAACCTTCAGGCAGTTATTATTGGTACCTAGTGTCAGCTATTCATCCGTTCGTGACGCCACGAACTCTTCGTGAAATAAATGCACTGGACAACACAATTTGTAAATCGTTCCTTCTGGCCCGCAAAATAAATACAGGTGTTGCGATACTCGCTTAAGAGGCGAAACCATTGCGTAGCAACATCGGAGCACATTTTGCATAGCATCGTCTAAATCCTTTTTTTTTTTTTATGGTTGACAGGCTAGTTGTTTGACCACAGCTCACCTGATGTCAAGTGAAGGTGTGGTCGAAGATGGTAAAGCACACCTAGCCTGGAATGGAACTGGCTCTCAAGTGAGGCTGCCGGAACACATCGTTAGATGCTTGGCGGCAGATTTTCAACTTGAGGGTGGTAGCTAGCCAGCCGAGTACTAGAAAGTACCCTACCACCATGCTATGGTTTCCTCACGATGTTTTCCTTCACCGGCAGCTCAAGCTCATTGTTGGGGTTTGAACCCACGCCTTTCGGCATGCGAACCTACCGCGCTAACCACTGAGCTATCATCGCTACAAAATCCAAACAAAACAAAGCTTGTGACTATGACTAACTGACGGAAACCTTATAAAAGTGCATTTTTTATTGAAAATAGGTACATACTTATAATAAACTAGCCTAGCTAACTGCGCTAGCCCGCGGCCTTACCCGCTACCTACATGTTTTCAGGATAAAAAGTTGCCTATGTGTTAATCCAGGGTCTCAGCTACCTCTATACAAAAGTTTATCCAAATCCGTTCAGTAGTTTTTGCGTGAAAGAGTAACAAACATCCATACATCCATCCAAACTTTCACATTTATAATATTTGTGGGATTAGTGGGATGTAGAGTAAAAAGGTTTCTTCTAGGTAAGCAACGTTGTTGCGTAAAGTTGCTTTTTAGCAAAGCTACAAAAAAGCAAAGCAACAAAAAAAAAGCAACTTTAACTTTCAACTTAACTTTTTTGCTAAAGTTGTTTTTTAGCTTTGCAAAGTTAAAAAGCAACTTTACGCAACGCATCTTTGCACTCTTGTATAACAAATAACTATTGCTAAGCACTATGTGATTCGTAATCATCGCTCTTAAAGCAAGCATTGTACATTAAACAGGTTGAAATGGACGCTTAGTAGCAAAGGTTTATTTAACAGCTTGGCCGAGCCTGGAGCGATGGTCTGCACAGACCGGCACGTGTAGCAAATGGTCACGACTAAAGATCATTCCCTCTTTCTCCCCGTCTATCGCGTCCAGTTCAACAATGCGTTCAGGATGTTGGGGCTCGCGTGCTAGTACAGCTCATCGACGAGGTTTTCCAGCAGGTGTTGTTGCTACACCAGCATACGGAATATAGGCACGTTGCTAATGCAGCGCGTGCTAGGGAGCGTCTATTGCATTCTGGCAGCGGTCGTGGACAGGTAAGACTGTCCATACATACAGTTTCTATTTTTATTCGGTATGAAGCCGAAAAATCCTCCACTGACGTTCTACTTCTGCATTTCCCTATACAAACATCTACCTAGGACAACAAAACGCAATCACTATATTGCAAAGACAACAAAATTGGAAAGAACATTTTTTTCAATTTCAGTTGGCAGTTCTTGTTTCTACCGCCAATAAGTAGGTAGTGTGTTTTGGTTTGAAGGGTACTTGCGGGTGGCGAAATTACAGGGCTTTTGAGATTGACTATCGAAAGTCTAAGAGTAAAGAGCACCAAAGCAGCGATGCCCTGGACTTTGTTTTACTACTCAAAATTCTGTATATCTCTGCAATGATCATGGTCTCAGGTGTTATCTCTTACTATCAGGAGAGCGCCTCGTTCGTCTCAACACATTTACATTTAAAAAAGGGCAGCATTACATTTAACTAATGTTATGTAATTAACTTATGTTCATGTTTATGATTTTCTTTTGATCCCACCTTTTGTTTTTTTTACTCACAAACGTATCAAAGAATGTCATTTTTTTTCTTTTTTACAACTGCCTAGACAGGCATTTAACCACGGTTTCGCCTTATGAAGACATAACACGGTTGCTTGGGAAACACTCATCGTTTTTTTGAACAACTCCAGGTTGTACCTACTTAATAAGAAAGAGAAGCAGGTATAAATGTGTTCCACACATCAGCTGTTCTTACTCAAAGATGGCTTGAAAAAACTTTTATTGCGCCTACTGCCGCCAAGCAGTAGTGTAAATATTACTATGTTTCGTTTTAATACCTACTATAGTTAGTGAAACTACAGAGTAAAGCTTCGAATGTCTTAAAGTAATGAGCGCTAAGGCAGTGATGCCCTGAAATTTGTTTTGTTATTTGTTTTTTTGTTGTAAGTTTTGGGTACCGCGGCTGTAATGGTCATAAACAGGCGTTATCTCTTACCACCAAGACAGCATTATCGTTGGATAATTATTTTTAGATATTCCAATTGGAGTTTATCAAAACCAGACCTCTATTTAAAACCGCATCTTCAACAGACTACATTCGAATCCCGGCTGTCCCGGGGCCATGAATCATCGTATTAGGCCGCCAGAGCAATCTGTCAATTTATTATCTAATCTGCGATCTTGTCGGCAAATCTGATGCTTCAGTTTATTACTCGAGGAGTCCTTACTTAGGCTTAATAAAACGGGAACAAATTGTAATATCACTGTCTGTATCATCAAGTGCCCGTTTTGATTTATTCTCTGTGCTTGAAGCTTTATTACTAAATCGCAAGGAGATTATTGTACAGAATTTGTACTCATTGAGTTTGCGAGATTTACATGCCATTTTACGATACACCGATTCCTTTTTCAAGAAAGAAGAAATTATGTTTGAACGTATAATCTCACACTCAGAAACAGGGCTTGAATCATTTGGTTGGTGTTGCCCGCTAACAAAGTACTGACTCGTTCTTATAATTTTATTAATTCACTTTTGTTATCCATCATACCTATCTATATTACGAAAGATAACAAGCTTATAACATCGTATTGGTATAATTAAAGCTGTAAACAGATAATTTAAACATCGCTAAGTGCCATTCATAGGAAAATTAGAACTGCTCATTACAGAATTTCACTGCAATATAAATATAACTCACATCCGGGTTTCCACACCCATACTGATTAGCTATTTGGTATGAATACACAGCGCGGGAACGCGAGAATATTTATTTTTTAAACGATTATAACGCCACGCCTCGCTACGCCTCGTGGTTTCACCTGTGTTTTTGGGAATAAATAATATTATACTTACATATATAAAACATATCTATGTGTTAATATTGGGTAAAAGTACATAGTAACTAGCGACCCGCCCCGGTTTCGCATGGATGTAATTTATTTTAGCGACTTAATTACAGATAATTTAGTTTCTCTACTTAACATCATCGTCATCATTGGTCACTGCTGAGCATAGACCTCTCTTCTTCTTCGTAAACCACTCGTCCCGGCCCTGTGCCAATCTTATCCAGGATCGTCCCGCGCTTTTTATTATGTAGTTTTTCCAATGACCTGGTGGACAACCAACGCACCGTTTACAAGTTCGCGGTCAACGCTTTGGTCGACCCGCCATCACTGGCGAGATGTCCTGCCCGACTGCATTTAAGTTTCGTGGTTGCCGATCCGATATAGCTATCTCTACTTATACAAAAGTTTAATTAGGATTAAATTAAATTTGTTTATTTGTTTAGGATGTATCGTCAATAATTAGCTTGAGCTTCCGGTAAAGGAAAACATCGTAAGGAAACCATTGCGGGGCACTTCGTAGCTTTCGGCTGGCCTAACGATGTGCTGCGGTAACCTCACTTGAGAGAAGTTCCCTTGCAGGCTAGGTGTGTCAACCGTCTTCGACCACACCATCACTTAACATCAGATGACCTAGCCTGTCAACCATAAAATAAGGAGAAGTTATCAATAAATATGCCCGTTGTAACGCTATCACACAATGGAAAAGTAAGTACAACCTCCTAAAAAATTTAATGGAAATTAACTTTTGTTTTTTTTTTGTTTTGTTTTGTTGCTGTTTTAAAAAGATTCAAATTGTACGATAGACAACAACTGGGCTAAAAGAATGTAGCAGGCCTTACGGAGCACGGAGAAAATAATGAACGCATGTCATTTGGTAATGACATGCTCAACAAATTGTAGGGCTATTTAGTAGGTACCTATAGCAGGAAACGCCCGATGGGAATGAAAAATGTACACATGCCATAGTAATTGTTTTAGTAATAGTAAAATGAAATCGTGATGCTTTTAAACATGCTCTTAACAGCTTCCTGGGGATCGATAATTCTTGTACAAACATTGTTACCCTAAAATTAATGCAACTCATAATTTTCTAAGTTCGTAGTGGCACAGCATAAGCAAAGCATAGTTTTCCACAAATTAGTGTTTACCTGCCTTTGGAATTTTGATATCGGGAGAAGCCATTGGTTCCCGAAATACATTAAACATTAGTTCGGAGCCAATGTGTTCAATTTAATGAACCTATTCAAATGAAATAATTTTGCCAAATAAAATAATTTTGATTTGATTTTTGAAACTTCGTACATCGTAAATCTTGAGGATACTCTACCATCACGCTATAAACATAGCGCATTTTCTAGTACTTAGCTGGCTAGCTACCACCCTTATGTTGAAAATCTGCTACCAAGCACTTTGTATTCCGGCCAGCCAGCCTCATTTGATAGCCTGTTCAATAACAGGCTAGGCGTGCTTTAACCTGCTTCGATCAAACCGTCACTTAACATCAGGTGAGCTGTGGTGAAACACCGAAATTGTAAGCAAAAAAAAAGTTCACAAAGCGATAACAAAGTTGCATATTGAAAATTATGAGCCCGACAGAAAGTAAAGATTTTGCTTTCCTGCGAGTTCGAAATAAATCATCACTTATTACGTGCAAAGATAATAACAAAGCAAAGCGCTTCAGTCGAACAATGCTCTTTGAAGTAAACCTATAGAATGACGCAACTTGTAAGAGATCCCGGTTAAAGGGAAACTTAACAGCCGTTTAACGAGGTCCATTTTAGACAAAGCACTTTCTTAGCAGTTTAACCGAGTGTTTCAGTGGATAAAGAACAATGCTCGATTGTATTTGGCGGACACTTAAACGGTAGCTGCAGCTAATGTTGAACGTTAGTTAGGCAGGCATTTTTTTATTTTTTTTATTTATTGAGGCTTCATATTAGCAACTGCAATGATTATTATTATAATTTTACACAACTCAAGTAATTGTCTAGCTAATTGCGTTGCTTATTTAAAGAAGCACAACATGCATTTAAATGTATCAATACAATTAATTAAAATAAAATCAAAAACAAAATCAATAAAATTAAAATCAAAATAAAAACCACAATCAAAATTGAATTAGTAAAAACCATAAACAAAATTAAAATCAAATTCATAACAATTACAATTTAAAATTAAAACCAAAACCAAAATTATCATTAAAAAACAAAAATCAAAATACAATATACAAATTAAAATTCAAATCAAAATCAAAATTAAATAAATCAAAATTAAAATCAAAACTAAAACTAATATTACAAATAAATCAAAGCAATAAAAATTCACCAATTTAACAATACAGCTTGTTCTCAACACTAGCCATCATTACATTTAAATTAGACTTGAACTGTGACAGAGAATCTCCAAAAATATCAAGATCTTTTAAATGATATTTATTGACCAGATTACTAAATCTCTAAATCTCACAATCTCAGGCATGTATGTATAATACTTTAAACTTATTATGTGTTTTAGATATTGTTAAAACGTCGTCTGTGCGTGGTGGATATTCCCGATGTACGCACAAAGCGTTTTGATTCCACTTTTTTTTTCACACAGCAAGTTTATGAAACTCGGCCGGAGTCTTTGTACTCCAAAGGGTACAATATGGTGTCTTCGAATTAGAGTAAATAGGTTTCTTCTAGATAAGCGTAGTCTTTCTTACATTACTCTACTGCTTAACATAAGGCAGTGTGTGGCCAAACACACAAGAAAATGACAAAAGAATAAGATTCGTATATAATTTGTATCAAGTTTTCTTTTTTTAAAGATAGTTTAAATAATTGGATTCAATTAAATACAACATTCTCAAAAATAATAGGCACTATATTTTCTAGTCTAAATTCATAAAAGATAACTCTATAATCATCAAGATACAAGTTTTCTTTTCTTAGCCCACTTGTTCTTTTATAATAAAACAAGATAAGGTTGAATAACTAAAAGTAATTCTATAACTCTTGCCTGTAACGTACGCCACGCTATATTTTGTTATTGCTCACGTTTCTTTCATCTGTAGCTAAAGTTTATATTTTGGCTTTTACGATCATTCTACCTCAAAGTATCGATATATTATTAGCACCTTTCTTTCTTCTCCTTTAAAGTTTATATTTTGGCCTTTACGACCATTCTACCTCAAAATATCGATATATTATTAGCACCTTTCTTTCTTCTCCCTTAAAGTTTATATTTTGGCCTTTGCAACCATTCTGCCTCAAAGTATCGATATGTTACCTTTCTTTTTTTAAATTCAAAATAGGTTCGTGTTTGACCACATTCTGCCTGATGTTAAACAGTAGTGTGGTCTAAGATGGAGCACGCTTACCTAGAAAAAACCTATTTACTCTAGACTTGAAGACGCCAATACTGTACCTAACAAGGAACACAGACTCCGGCAGAGAGTTCCACAACCTCGCATTGAAAAATGTGGAATCAAAACGCTTTATTTGCTTCTCCTTTAAAGTTTATATTTTGGCCTTTACGACCATTTTACCTCAAAGTATGGATATGTTACAAGCACCATTCTTTCTTCTCCTTTAAAGTTTGTATTTTGGCCTTTACGACCACTCTTCCTCGAAGTACCGATATGTTATTAGCACTGCGTTTTAGATGAAACATAAGCAGCGTCCAAGCGCATGCGCATTGTTCCGTAAATGCATCCGCAGACCGTGGCGGGGGGCAGGGAGGAGGGGGGAGGGGAAGGTATGGAAGAGATGACGGACGGATAATCTATTTTTGAGATGTTGAGAAACGACAAAGAAGACTATGGTGACCTATATTTTGCAATATTGGTTTGTTAGCGGCTACCGGCTGTAGCAATCATTAACCGTTTTGCATCCGAGCAGCGGTGCAAAGTATGCCAGAGTTTGGGATCAATCTAATTAGGTTATGACTACCTACTCTTCGTGGTTTAACCTGCGTTTACTGGGGGTCGTCCATTAATCACGTGATGATTTTAGCAACTTTTTAACCCCCTACCCCCTGGTTAAATGGGGGGATGGTTTAAACTACACAAAAAATCACTTGTATTGTTTGTATATTTAAATTTTGAGAACATTATCTTTAAATGTAGGTATAATCTGATTAAATTTTAGTAACAAAACAAAGTCTAGGGCATCACTGATATGGCACCCATTACTTTGAGATATGAGTTAGTCTCAACAGCCCAGTAATTTTGCTAGCTGCCCTTCAAACACATCACAGTAATGTTAAAACACTACTGGTTGGCGGCAGAATATCTGGTACTGTGGTGGAATCCACCTAGACGACCGCTTACTTAAGAAATCTACTACCAATCTTCCTGCAATTTTCGCTTTTTTACCCATTTTTTTACGCTACATTTTAATATATCTGTACTACTTTTTCTAATCAGTGAGCGATACAAAGTACTTACAGCATTACAATAGCAGTAACATGCGTGTCTATTACTCTATTACATTTTGATTTGATGGCGTGCATTTTACAAGAATTGTGTTCAACATCAGTACCTTGTCATAGTAAGATAAGTTATAAATATCTGAGTTTTTATCCAAAATTTTGTATGAAAGTTTCTTTGATAGGGTTGTGAAATGATTAGTGATGTTGATTGCACATGCGGATGAAGTGATGATATATCTCTCGGTGTTAGAGTTTCGACACTACGTCCAATTTATAATAAGTAGTGCTTAAATACTGTTGTTGATGAGAAAAATGTGTAACAAACTGTACCTTAGCTTTGTTTTATAATGTAGCATGGTTGGTGTTCACTTTATTTTTATTTTCTTCTATTGGTATTCGGCTTAGACTATGCTATGACAAAATCATCCCTAGCGAACAGTCACTTCCCTATTTAAACAACTCTTTGTTTTGTGTAATTGAGAGCGAATTCTGCGAGAATCCTTTTATCCTATAAAAGGAAAAGTTTTATCTATAAATAGTATGATATAAAATCGCAGTCTGCGTTTCGCCGCTTCCTTCTTCCTACTCACGGAACGGATTTTGATATGGTTTACACTGTCTTTTAAATATATTTTTTTTACGAAAGATTTTTTTTTTTAATGTAAAAGTAATAAGACGATCGAGGCGCGAGGCGATGACCTGTCCATGACCATTGCAGCGATACACAGAACTTTGAGTAACAAAACAACGCCCAGGGCATCGCTGCTTTGGCACTCATTACTTTGAGACTAGATGGTTAGTCTCAACAGCCCAGAAATTTCGCTAGCTGCAGTACCCTTCAAACCGGAACACAGTAATGTTTGCACACTACTGCTTGGCGGCAGAATAACCCAGAAAACCTAGACAACCTCCTGCTAAGGAAACCAAGTTTACAATTATTTACAATATTATAATTAACCCACTAATCAAAATTTTTGCTAAAGTATTAAGTGATTAAGTTGCTAAAATAAGTTCTTACTAGCGAACCTGGGGTGGGTCGCTAGTATATTTTGTCATAAATTCAATCCGGAAAAGCTTTGTTTTATAAACTGTCTATTCTCTTCTCATTGAAAGAAGTGTAAGATTGCCCACGTTGGCCAAGTGCGAGATAACAAACATTACAAGTCTTTGAAAACAAAAAAAGAAAGAAAATTAGACATGCAGGTTTTTTTTTCTTTGGTTTTGGCGTCGCGTTTTAGCATTTGCCAGTGTCAAGTGTTTATATATTTTCAAGTTACAAAAGTTAAATAAGTGTCCTTGTAACTAGTTATAGTCAAAGTCCAGTCTTAGTCAAGTCCAGTCTGTGTCAGTCAAGTCCAGTCATGCTTTAGTAAAGTAGTGGCGACTTTACTATAAAGCTTCGATGGAGTTTTGGAAGCACCACAAAAACAAAAAGTCATGTTTCACCACATTATATCATTTTCCCACACTCACGCATATAATTCGGCACTTTATGAATAAAACACCACCATTTTTATGCATAAACACTCGATAAATACAAGTTTTGGAAAAAAATACAACGGAGCGACACGACTCTTCCCGCGTTCCCGCCAAAACTTCACATGCAGGTTTCCTCACGATGTTTTCTTTTACCATTTAAGTTATTACGCACAAAACTTCTTACAACGATAAAATGCCTACGCTCTACAGTGGGCATGTGTATAAAAACAGGTCTCAATTGAAAATACTAGTAACGAACTACCTAGTACAAATCACCATAATCCATACTTCGAGACTTCGCGACTTAGGACGATAGCCTTCCGAGACTTTACGTAACGAACCTCATTGATTTATTAGCTTCAGAAAGCCCCCGTGATTACTTATCTTGTCAGTATAGGTTTTAATATAACCGTGTAATATAAATTCAAGAAAGAAACATTTAGAAAATTTTGACAAAAATATGCTCCGTTAGCTTTCTTTATTATAATTACTGAATTGTTTTTGTTACTCACACTCTAGTATTTGCCGACATATAATACCTACAATTTGTACTCATTACCAATATTTTTATTATGGGTACATCTCTATAAGTATCTAATCAAAAAATGTTTGAGTTGCTAGCATATCAATTTACGAGTATTACGGTTTAAGATATTTATTTTCTGAATTAGTCTATCAAGTTACATTCACTTAGCGAGAAAATAAAAAATACTCTCATTAGTAAGATTTTAAAAGTATTTAAAATTACAGTAGCTGACGAAAAAAAACAGAACTATTCTATAAGTTAGAATTACGTTGTACGTAAACGATAAATAAATGATTGATTGATTGATTGATTAACTCTTTATTGCACACACTAAAAAAACAATACAGAAGAAATAAAATTAATTAATTGGTGTAACAACTGGCGACCTTATCGCTAAAAGCGATCTCTTCCAGGCAACCGTAGGACGGACAGGATCAGATGAAATGCATGAAAAAAGCAGTTTATATTTCCTCCCGCCAGGTCGATTTACTTTTCATATTTATTCTTTTGTTTACGCTCTACGTTAATACATTGATATGCATCTACGTTAATATTTGGCCAAATGCATAAAGCTGCGACTTTAGTGTTTTTTGTGCCAATTGTAAAAGTTACTTACAATGATAAGTAGGTACAATGACTATTCAGAAGTTTTCTTTTAACTTGTACCGTTTTTTATCTACCTATAGCTACACACTAATTACAATTTTAAATTCACCTCTAGTGTTTTTATTGCACGCCGATCCGTAAAATGAATGGCCACGATGCACATCAATGGGTTTTGATCTATAGATCGGCATTCGAACTGGGTCGAGTGTGGTTAACTCTGGTTAGATGTGGTTTAACGCAATGCTGATTAATTTAGACGATATTCATGCGGAAATGAGGAATGATTGCGGTGAGCACTTTGATCGAATAAAAATTGACTGGGATATTAGAAGTTTATCCGATTATTTTTTTGTACTTTAAAGCCATATGATTTATATTTTAGTTTTAGCTTAAGGTTTTCCATTCTAATGAGTCTGTTACTGCTGTAAATCATCTGTCTAATGTTGTGCGCCATAGAGTCTCATTTAGTGCAATAAAAATATGGCGGATACGCAGGATTGTGCGTGTCATTCGATTTTTTCACTGTTGAGGTTATCCGCATTCAAAAACTATGAATTAAACCCAATTCTACAGAAGTTTAAAATGATAATAATAATAAATAGTAAATATCGCAGGACATTACACACAGCGCCATCTGACCCCAAACTAAGTATAGCTTGTACTATGGAAGTCAGATAACTGATAGAATACTTAAATACTTTTTTTGGTAAATACATACTTATAATACATACAGTACACCCAGACACAGAACATACATTTGTTTATAAAACACAATGTTTGTCATGTGTGGGAATTGAAAACACTTACTTATAATAAAAGTTTAGTCATTTATTATTAAGCGCGATTAAGTCGCATCAATAAACATGTCGAAAAATCTTGTCGCCGCGTTTTTTTTTAATGTAAAAAGTAATGAGACGAACGAGATGCTCTCCCGATGGTAAGAGATAACGCCTGTCCATGACCATAACAACCATACACAGAACTTTGTCAACAAAACAAAGTCCAAGGCATCACTGCTTTGGCGCTCATTACTTTGAGACTTTCGTTGGTTATTTTCCAAAGCTTGTGTTTATGCTCGCAGTAAACACACAAACTAGTACTTTAACCCTAGATTAAGATTAATTAAACTGAGTTCCCTTTCCCTGTATTGTAAAAAAAATATATAATATTGTAATCCAAAGTTGACAAAGGTCACGGATCCCCGTGTCTGTGGAGCGTATATTTTAAATTAAAAAATATAAGTTCAATACCTATAAAATGAATCATTTTCTTTTTCCAGGTAAGTACTCCCTCTTCAACGAGGACAATTGATTGCTCTGCCGTACACACAGTTACTGTAAGTAAATCGTTCGCTTTACTAAAACAATTACTAAAGTGGAAGACGGTTTAGAAATCGCTTGCGAAAGTAATATCGGGCACCACATGTGCGGAAAATTGAACAAGCCGTGATGTAATTGTTAGTAATTGCCCATTACTATTATTGGCAGTTAGATAGAAGCGGTTTGTAAATAAGAAATAACGTTTATGGTATTACGTTATATCGTGTTGGAGAAAAGATTTCCTACCACAACGTGCTTTAAAACCAAGCAGAGATCTTGGTTACTGGTGACTTTGTTGTTTACTCAACACACGAACAGAAGGGTGTTATAAGTTTATTGTATGTATCTGTCTGTTGGCATCGTAGCTCAAACGACTGAATCAATTGTCATTTAGTAATTGTTTGTTTTGTGTTTGAAAAGTCTTAAATAAATAAATATCGTAGGACATTACACACAATGCCATCTGACCCCTAACTAAGCAAAGCTTGTACTATGGAAGTCAGATAACAATAATTTTTTTTTTGTATGTATACCAAATTTCATCCAAATCCGTCCAGTAGTTTTTGCGTGAAACAGTAACAAAACATCTATCCATCCATCCAAACTTTCACATTCATAGTATTAGTGGGATACAAACTTTTACTTTAAAAATGTAAGCGTGATTACAATGACTAATTTTTTGTGTACAAAACATTTAGAATGCAATGTAATATTGCTAGAAGTTGAAAAATATGTCCTTAAGTGGAAATGTACATTAAAATCTACCATCTTACAATCAAGAAACGCAGTTTCGCTGAACTATAACTCCTAGCTGACAGCAGATGCAACCGAACGTGGATTTTCATGTTCTGTTAGGTAATGGTATAGTGCTACTTTTGATTGATCCAGTAATTAGACAGGGCAACATTAACTGGAACCAGTGCCGGTAAATAGAGCAATGCCAGCAGTGGCCAAGCATAGAGTGCGAATCCTAGAGAGAAGTAAGTAAGCGTAGTATGTTTGGTAGTAGCATACAAAAAGTCTTACTTTAAGACGAAATGTATCACACATTGCACAGGTTCTGAGGGGGTGAACCAGACGCAGACCGCCGAGCGGCGTAAGGGGTCTAGCCAGCTTAGCCACCCGCGCGCGCGCGTGCGGTTACTAGATAGTACTCTATGCAGTGGCAAGTCCCGATGCTGATTTATAATATCAAAGTAGGCTGCGTTGGTTGATACCTTATTTTTATGGTCGACGAACTCTAACTCGAACGTGAACTCGAACTCGAACTCGAACGTGAATTCGAACTCGAACGTGAATTCGAACTCGAACGTGAAATCGCACTCGAACTCGAACGTGAATTCGAACTCGAACTCGAACGTGAACTCGAACTCGAACTCGAACGTGAATTCGATCTCGAACTCGAACGTGAATTCGAACTCGAACGTGAATTCGAACTCGAACTCAAACGTGAACTCGAACTCGAACTCGAACGTGAACTCGAACTCGAACTCGAACGTGAATTCGAACTCGAACGTGAATTCGAACTCGAACGTGAAATCGCACTCGAACTCGAACGTGAATTCGAACTCGAACTCGAACGTGAACTCGAACTCGAACGTGAATTCGATCTCGAACTCGAACGTGAATTCGAACTCGAACGTGAATTCGAACTCGAACTCAAACGTGAACTCGAACTCGAACATGAATTCGAATTCGAACTCGAACTCGAACGTGAATTCGAACTCGAACTCGAACGTGAATTCGAACTCCAACTCGAACGTGAACTCGAACTCGAACGTGAACTCGAACTCGCTCGAACGTGAATTCGAACTCGAACTCGAACATGAATTCGAACTCGAACGTGAATTCGAACTCGAACTCGAACGTGAATTCGAACTCGAACTCGAACGTGAATTCGAACTCGAACGTGAACTCAAACTCGAACGTGAACTCAAACTCGAACGTGAACTCGAACTCGAACGTAAATTCGAACTCGAACTCGAACGTGAATTCGAACTCGAACTCGAACGTGAATTCGAACTCGAACTCGAACGTGAATTCGAACTCGAACTCGAACGTGAATTCGAACTCGAACTCGAACGTGAATTCGAACTCGAACTCGAACGTGAATTCGAACTCGAACGTGAATTCGAACTCGAACTCGAACGTGAATTCGAACTCCAACTCGAGCGTGAACTCGAACTCGAACGTGAACTCGAACTCGAACTCGAACGTGAATTCGAACTCGAACTCGAATTCGAACTCGAACGTGAATTCGAACTCGAACTATAATTCGAACTCGAACTATAATTCGAACTCGAACTCGAACGTGAATTCGAACTCGAACTCGTACGTGAATTCGAACTCGAACTCGAACTCGAACTCGAACGTGAACTTGAATTCGAATTCGAACGTGAATTCGAACTCGAACTCGTACGTGAATTCGAATTCGAACTCGAACGTGAATTCGAACTCGCGCTCGAGTAACGTTATATCGTAGTGATTTCAGACTGTGCGGATAAATCGATCTATGTGTATGATGTGCATGATAAATATGGGATTGTTCTCCAGACAGTATAGAAGTAAAAATATATCCTGTTAGTAGGTAGGCACCTACGCAAAGACGATGAATGAAAACAACTATGTATGTATGCGACGTTATCGCTGTGCCACAAAGCACTATAAACAATGATTAAAAAAAACTATGTCTGTATGTCGGTACTTAGGTATTCTTGTTCAAGTTCAATAGTTTGTTTCTCTTGTATTTTTGAGCAGAATATTTTTACTTCTTATTATCTTTATTTCCCATGTTTACTATATATTCTTTTTAGTCGTAATAGCAGTGTATCCTCATATAATCTGTTTGTTATATTGACCACAAATAAAACCAATGTAGTCGACCGCCCGGGTGCGCTGGAGATTCGAATAAAGTTGTACACGTCCTTCAACGCACTACGGCGGACTGACGGGGGTCGGGCGACATGGTAACGCCTGCATATTCTGCGTGCGCGTACTTAATATTCATTTTACTATGTTTTATTAAAACAACCTTACAATTTTTCAAAAAGCTGAACTCACAGATGGATTTGAATGTTTGTTGGGATTACATATTTTTTTATTTGTAAAAATACTTTCGATAGGAAATGAATGTAGTTGATTCATTCCATCAACGGAAAAGTCAAAACGGGCGTTTTTTAGGAAACTTTACGACTTTTTCTATCGAGCGAAATTTATGTAATCGTGTTTCGGTGATCAAATTCGGATAAAGAATTTTGTGAACATTTTTGTCACACATAAAAAAAGAAAGTCAATTAACCGTTTTCAAAGGTCTCGTTTTAAATAAAAGTGAAGACGAATCGCCAAGTTTGAATCATATTTCACCTTAAAAAAGGTTACATAAAGTGATAGTTTCAGCACTGACTGGAACTATTGATTATAAAAGTGTAACTATATAATCTTCTGTTTCGTTTTTGGCATCGCAGTTTGTGTATTTTTAACCGGCTTCAAAAAAGGAGGAGGTTCTATGTATTTTTTTATGTATGTTCACCGATATCTCCCCCATTTGTGGATCGATTCTCAAAATTATTTTTTTATTTGAAAGAGTAAACTCCTGAATTGGTCCCATTGGTCAAGCCATTGGCCATTGGACACCTTTGGTCACCAAGTCAGGATCTGATGATGGAATCCTAAGGAAATCGAGGGCAACCCTTAAATGTTATGGGTATTAACAATGTTATTCATATATTTTCTAAAGCTATTGAGATATTTGCGTATAGTCATCATCATCTCATGACCTTCCGGTTTGAAGGGTACTGCAACTAGCGAGATTATGAAACTAACCATCGAAAGTCTTAAAGTAATGAGCACCAAAACAGCGATGCCCGGACTTTGTTTTGCTACTCAAAGTTCTGTGTATTGCTGCAATGGACATGCGTTATCTCTTACCATCAGGAGAGCGTATCGTTTGCCTCTTTACTTTTCCATAAAAAAAAACTATGGTGAAACGAAAACTGCACCTGCTCGGCTGGATCGGTGTGAAGCAACCGAGTTTCGAGACTCATTCTCGGATCCACTAGGAAGTATCCCGGCCTATTTGTGCCGATTCTATTCCCGCCCTTTGTTGCTACGTTTATTTCTGTTTACGTCCAGTTTCGAAACTTTACGACTACAACGGAGATGCGTCTGCATTGCAACAGCATCACCACAGGTTACATCATAGCTTGTATTGTTGCTTACAAGATTATGTATCAGTTAGTATATGTGTAGATTAGGTAGTGGTTAAAGTTATTAACGGACGCCCGGGGCGATGCCACAGTTCAACGTAAAGTTGTTATGAACCAGAAATATAATGTTTAGAATTGTAATTTATCATTGGGATTGGGGTTACGGCTGTCTGTCTGTCTGTTAGCTAGTGCATCGCGGTGCACTACTTCAAGACATTTAATAAGAATACCAGTAACCAGTAATGCAGTTTCTGATCCATTTTTGAGATCAAATACGAGCCAAATTGATGTTGGGGATGCAAAGCATATAAGTGTCTTCAAATCTAGAGTAAATAAATAAATAAATATCATAGGACATTACGCACAGCACCATCTGAACCCTAACCCTGAACTAAGCAAAGCTGTGTAACCATACTGCAAATAAAATAACTATCATTAAAGAAAAAAAACGTGATAAATGAATTTATTATTTCCAATGAAATTTAAGTATAAAACTTCAATGTGTTTTTGTTTTAATTTTCTTCATTTAGATACCCTAATTGATAGGTTTAGTTATTTTTTTATTAGCCTATTACTATTTCGCGCCATAAATATACCATCTTGATTTTTTAAAACCACTTTCAAGGAGACTTTGATTATTGAGACAAATCTAACGATACGCTAATTGTCGTAAGCCATTCGGCCGTTTGGACAAGGTATTAAAAAAAAATACATACAAGATGCGCGCGTAAAACATAACCCTTCCTTGGCAGTCGGGTAAAAGACCTGAAATCACAGTTTCTGATTAATTTAGTTTATATTTATGAATGAGCTAAAAAGATTCTAGGTTTGCGAAGAGGTTCGCGAGGTCACAGATAACGCTGAACGATTAGTTTATTTTCAAACCAATATCAATCATTGTGTAACACAAAAATCATACAAGCGGAATGCATGTTGAATCGTTTCCCACCAATAGCAGTTTGTTGTGCAGCTAATGTACCGTTTATAACATAGGGCTATCAACCGTTCGAATTCGTCAGGACATTGACTGAATTTAGATCTTTTTTTTTATTTTTGACAAGCTAGGTATTTGACCACAACTCACCTGATGCTATGGCTCTCAAGTATGGCTGCTGGAACACACCGTTATATTTATGCAACTTGAGGGTGGTAGCTAGCCAGCCGCGTACTAGAAAATACCCTACCACTAGACATGCTATGAATTCCTCACGATGTTTTCCTTCACCGGTAGCTCAAGCTCACTGTTAGGATTTGAAGCCACGCCCTTCGGTGTTGAAGCCATAACCACTAAGCTATAATCGCTACAAAGGCTAAAATGACTGATATGGGATTTTTGTTTTAATCATGCAAGGTTACTCACGTTAACTATAGACGAAGTGTTCGACATCATAAAAGTGAATCCCGCGCATAATTAAAATAAAAATGCTCATATCATTATGTTGTGTTTTTTATTCTTTGATAAGATACTAGCTGACACAGCGATATTCTTCGTATCGCTTAACTGTCAACATACATACCGACAGCAGTGCCACCCACCGGATCGAATTATGTTTTCAAATCATCCGGGAACCCATTGAAACATACACACAAAATTACATCCAAATCGGCCCAGCCGTTTAGAAGGAGTTTGGTGACAAACCCAGGAACAGAAGATTTATATATATTAAGATGTATGCAATAATAAATAATTATGGTGGTGTACAATAAAGATATATTTTATTATATTCTAAACGTGTAAACATTTATAATTTACTAAGCCGCGCCCCGCAGTGTTACCCGCTACATGTTTTCGGGATAAAAAGTAGCCTGTGTTCTAATCCTGGGTCTTAGCTAGTTCCATAGCAAATTTCATCTAAATCCGTTCCGTAGTTTTTGCGTGAAAGAGTAACAAACATCCATCCATCCAAACTTTCACATTTATAATATTAGTGGGATATAATCAAGAGATGGTAACCCTACTATATATTACAATCACGTAGTAAGAGCCCGATGAGTAATGTATTAAATTAATGGATACTTATTGTGGCCAATTCACAGCCGATTTTGTTTCTGGCGTTGTCTTCATTTGTTTTAAATAGGGTTGCCTAAATGCAAAAGTCTGTGAAAGATCGACCTCGGTTCTTACACGGATGGCGTGGGTTCAATGAGCTTGAGCTGCCAATGAAGGAAAACATAGTAAGAAAACGATAGCTTGGTTATAAGGCAGAATTCTGCTAAAGATTTATCTACCTGCAAGGATTTTAGCCATGACTGAAAATTTTATGAGAAAGCTTTATTGTTCTACTTTTCCACTTCTAGGAAAAGGACAGGCAAATTACTTAACATTTGAAAGTACTGTACCTATATTCCCGTTAAAGAATTCGTGACCGAGATTTCTCACGTGACATCCTTATTCATTAATGGCGATACATCATTGAGATTAAGGTTGGCTTGCACGGGAGCAGCCGTCTGACCCCTACCTTCTTCCCACATTGGAGTCTAGAGGTGTTAGAAAGCTAACGCCCAACTCTTATCGTAGTTCGGTAGGATGGGAGCAGCTGGACCGTTTGATTATACTACTTGCGCCTGCATGTTACCTAAAGCGGTACCTAAAACTTTGATCATCAAAACAAATTCTATGACAACGCTGCATTAGCGTTGCTTTAGATATATTTTTTTTTCGTTTATTCGTTTACTCATTATTTTTAGATATATTTTGTAGCGATGATAGCTCAGTGGTTATCACGGTCGGTTCGCATGCCGAACGGCGTGGGTTGAAACCCCAACAATGAGGTTGCGCTGCCGCTGAAGGAAAACAATAAAAGGAGGCGGAAACCATAGAATTGTGAAAAGGTACTTTCTAGTACCCGGCTGGCTGGCTACCTCCTTCAAGTTGAAAATCTGCCGCCAAGCATCGAACGATGTGTTCCGGCTGTCTCACTTGAGAGCCAGTTTCATTCTAGACTTGGTGTGCTTTACCATCTTCGACAACACCTTCACTTAACATCAGGTGAGCTGTCGTCAAAACAACTACAAATTGCATTTACAAAAAAGTATGTAAGTATTCTATCTGTTATCTGACTTCAATAGTTATAGCTTTGCTTAGCTTGGGGCCAGGTGGCGCTGTGTGTAATGTCCTACAATATTCATAATTTAAGCTACTTACATACCACCACCACCGCATAACACCGAATAACTGGTACCACCGCAGTACCAGTTATTCTGCCGCTAAGCAGTAGTGTGTAAACATTACTGTGTTCCGGTTTGAAGGGTACTGCAGCTAGCGAAATTACTGGGTTGTGGATACTAACCATCGAAAGTCTCAAAGTAATGAGCGCCAAAGTAGTGATGCCCTGGACTTTGTTTTGTTACTCAAAGTTCTGTGTATCGCTGGCAGGCGTTATCTCTTACCATCAGGAGAGCGTATCGTTCGTCTCATTACTTTTTAGATAAAAAAAAAATTAAGCAATAAAAAAATATGACAGTGACTCGTAACAAAATGTAATGTAGACTCTCGAGCTACGAGCTTGCAGTTGCTGCTACTCTAAATGAAGTGTCGTGATTCCCGACGATAACGTCCCGGGTTTGATTAATCGTCGCGCCGCATTTCGGTATCGCGATTTCGACTGGGGCTCGACACTCATTAGAACGAACGCGGATAACTAATGAAGAGAAATTTTGTTTTTACTAGTATATTTTGGACGCAAATCTATGTAAGTGTAAGGCTCCAAAGCAAGACCATTCACAACATCTTCAATAGCGCGAAAAAATAACATTTTTTTTTTGAAACCTGTGGCTATAACGTAAAACAACTTAATTTTCTACAACATCGTTTGCACTGACCAGTAATTGTTCGAAAATTAAGAAATAAAACAACAGTTGTGAGAGGAGGAAAAATTATAACTCTATCGTAAATAGTTTTGCGATTATTATCTCTGTAAATATTAGTAGTTATCTCAATCTATACTTTTATGTAAATACCGAGAGACTTTCGTTGTTGCGATTGTCTGTTTCATAACTCGATTAATTGGAACGAGACTCGAGTCTGTATTCGAGTATTTATGTTCAATATTTTGATTTCCTTGTCATGTTACCTCTCTAGTATGACCGATCAATTTTTTTTTATGTAACACGAACTAGACGCTCTCCTGATGGTAAGAGATAACACTTGTCCATGAACATTACAGCGATACATAGAAATTTGATGACATAAAAAGATTTAGGGCATCGCTGCTTTGGGGTTTAATTACTTTGAGACATTATATGGTTAGTCTCAACCGCCCTATAATTTTTCTAGCTGCAGTACCCTTCAGACCCGAATACAGTATTGTTTACACACTAGTGATTGGCGGCAGAATATCTGTCACTGCGGTGGTACCTAGACGATCTCCTAAGCTAAGGAGATCTACCACCAAGTAATTATAATTATATTATGTTTATAATAAATTGGTATCTAAAAGATTCATCATCATCATAATCAGCCTAGTCTACTACTGGACATAGGCGTCTCTCAAGACACGCGACTGCCAGCCCTGTTTGCTCATTGGTAGTATATCTGTGGTCTCTACTAGAAAACGTCAATCAAAAAAAAAAAATTTAAGGATTGCATTTCTTGCGATCTAGGTGTAGGTTTCAGTAGCACTTTCACGTAAACAATAACGCGCACTTTCACTGCTCATGTTCCTATCCCTATACGGCCAAATTTGTTATAATACTACAAACTTGTCTTTCCATACTCTTTACATCAATTATTTTAAAGATGATCTTGGCAAGACCCATGTCCTGTCTAAGTCTTAAGTCTTTTAGTAGATTCTATAGAGATTTTGTTTAAATTTTCTTTAAATCCATATAAGTTGACCATAAAATACACATATATTTTTCAGCATTCAAATGTTTGCTAAAAAATGTATTGCGGAACAGTTTTGACCAGTCTGTTTTGTTAATTAAATTTGTTTTTTGTGACAGCGTTGGACTACTGGACTGGACTGCTTGTTAACTGGACTATTATAAATGAGCACCGAACACTTTGTAGTTATGACTTGTGGCCACTTCCACAGATAAGTTGGTTGTAGCATTCAGCGGCACGTCAATATGGATTTCATTACCTTTCTATTCTCAAGCAATTGGTAGTAGATTAAAGGCAGTTGTTTATCAGCGAGCATATAGTGAAAAAAGCTGAACTAATTTCCTGTATTCATTTCCCATGGCCGCACAAAAAACTGTTATTTTTAGATTCATTTATTTTTTCTCATAATATCTTAACTATAATCTAAAATAATTAAAAGTTATATGAAACACTCAATTGTTCTCATTGAATTAATCATCAACATCTTTAAATTGTTATTTTTTAATTTCATTGTTTTTAGTGACAAGATACAATCGGCATAATCATAAGAAATAACCATTTCCTTTTCTATGATTTAGATATTCTTTTTTTTTTAATTTAATTTGCCCATCGGGCAGGTTAAAGCTGTAAAGTCATACTGTCTCGTGTTCGGTTTTTGCAATTCATGTCTAACATCTGTAGTTACAGTCAAAATTCAGTCTTAGTCAATTCTGCTCCGTGCTAGTCAAATCCAGTCATAGCTTTGTAAAGTAGTGGCAACTTCACTATAAGCTTCGATGGAGTTCTGGAAGCAACAAGAAAAGTCACTTGTTGCTTTCCATATCAATCTATATCACGTCCCATACTCGTGTTTGTAATTCAGCACTTTATAAATGAAACACCACTATTTTTATACATAAATACTCGAAAAAACACTAGTTTTGAAAAAAAAAAAACACAATGGGGCGACTAAACTCTTTTAGCGTTCCCGCCAAAATTCTGATTTAAATGAAATATTGAAATACAAGTGAGATCTTGATCGCACATTTTTCATCGCTTCTACATTATTAGATATTTAGATAAAATCTGAAGTTTTGATAGGTATTTAAGTGTATTGGTATTAATCTGCGATCGATTGATGGCAGCCGGTCGCCTTATTGATGTTATCTCTGCGCGTAAACATTTAAACTTACGATGGTATGATTGCAGTAGGGTTGCCACACGCACAGCGATCAATTTGCAGAAAAATAACAACCGATGATGTTGTGATGGTATTCTTTGGATAAACGCGATATTTATTATAGATTGTCTTGTCATACGCATGTGATGGTTTTACTTTTTTTCATATCATCATCATCAGCCTTTTGTAGTCCAATGCTGGATATAGGCCTCTCCCAAGACATGCCACTCAGCCCAATCATCAGCTTTTCGCTTCCTTCCACCGCCAGCTGTCCTACGTATATCGTTACTCTATCGAGTCTTAGGGCGTCCTACGCTACGTTTATTTCATATATTTATCTCATTTTAATCTGGTGTTCTATTAATATGGTACCGAAAAACCATTTCGATTTGTCTCGATTCGAATATTTACTTACACTTAATACAACTGTACAAAAACATTTAAACACAAATAAAACACAACATAGCACACATGAATTCAACACACATTTTAACAAACTATCCAATGCTCTGATCAGCTTGGTTCTTCTGTACTTGTATAATTATCCGTGAATAACAAACGACCCCGTGCTATTCTTAGTAATGCATCTACACACATTTTATTTGTACCTATATATTTTACCAAACTAATTTGTAGTATTAGGTACGTGCGCGATTAAATCCCGGAGATAAACATATTTTTTATATTCCTTGATGTTTTGGCTATATTATAATAGCCGTAGTCACGAACTGTCTGGAGAATGCAGGTTGTCTCGGAGAAAAAATGAGGTAACTTGTGATCTCCTACTGTCATTTTGATTTTAGAAAAACCTAAGGTTGCCACCACGGCACACTACAGTGACTTTTGTGAAACTACACCGCGATAAAATTGTAAGCGGATTTCATAACGCCGAAAACTTAAATCCACCTTCCCAATTGAAATTGTAGTGCTTTCAGCACCTTCACAAACTCTTTATATATTCGTTCACTGGAGACGAATTTTGGATCTAATAACCGGCTCCCATGATTTGGTTAGCATTAACAGCAACCGACAGTCTTTCCACTCGCGAAAAGGCGACATTTATCTATATTTTAGCTTTGTGACCAATACGAGGAAAGATAATGTTGTCCCCTGCACGTGATGGCTTAGTGTTAAAATATTATGTCATCGGAGTAGCACCCCTAAAGTTCTCACGAAATCCCATTGTGTTGAATTTCACGGGGCTGCGCTTGCGGCGCGCGCCGTCCGCGCGCAATTTCCATGCCGCGGCCCTCGCTGAGAATGCGATTAAAAAAACATAACAGAGCACGATTACGGTTTTAAATCATCTCGATTCAACTTTTTAAATTGAGGGAATCGTCTAGAAATTTAGAAATCTTTACGCTACCAAGTTCTAAACTTAAGAGAGAGTCGCAGCTAGTGAGTGCTTTGATGTGTTTTGGTAGTCGTTTACACCACATTTTTTATAGGGAATAAAATCTTCAGTTTGAGAAGACTAGTTACTAAATTTACGACGATATGTTTTCATATGTTTTTGCGATTGTGCTGTTAGTGTTTTTCAACACTTTATAAGGGTAAAATTTTCATCGGAAATTTCATTATCGACGTGTCTCTTAAGTAAAGGTTGGAGACGGTGTATGGAGTACTGTTCGCACTTATAGGATGGTTCTGCCAAATGCCAACTTGAGACATTGGAGTCAAACGAGAGACGCGCCTGATCGTCGTCCGTACATGGTCGATATTCCTCATGTACGCTAAAATGTTTTGTTTCCATTTTTTTATTCGCACAGCGAGGTTGTGGAACTCTGCCGGAGTCTGTGTTCCCTGTTAGGTACAATATGGGTGTTTTCAAATCTGGACTAAATAGGTTTCTTCTAGGTAAGCGTACTCCACCTTAGACCGCACTACTGCTTAACATCAGGCAGGGTGAGGTAAAACGCAACCTATTTTGAAAAAAAAAACTTAATACTAACGTTCACCTTTTTCGCCTGTGTTACCATCCCTGCATAATGAAATTTGATATGATCCTACCAACGCGCGACGCTGCTTTGGATACTCTTTCAAGCAATAATTAACCATGAAACCACTTATGGCCAACTCATTAGACTTGGCTGTATGGACATACGCCTTACTTCTCTTGTTTTAAATGTTTTCACTGTTCAAAATTTATCGGCGTTTCACAAAGACAAAATGCATCTCACCTCACGCCATATAAGCATGTATTAAAGTTGATTACCGATTTTTTTTATTATAATTGGCTTTGTACTTAAATTAAAATCGTGTAGTCGAATGTTTGGTTCAGAAAATTAGCATATCTGTTAAAGTAATTGATTTTTTTGATTACTGGAGAGAAATCTGAAAACGTGTATTGATCTAAATAATTCAAAAAGGCACACTGTAGCAATTTTTATTTTATTATTACGGAAGCTTGAAGCCTGTTACTTATCCATGCCGCTAAAATGAAACTACATTTACATTTCTACTTTTTTTTTAAAATTACATTTACATTTTACTTGACGTAAAACCTCCTTCTATAACTTCTCTTTTATTATAGAATGGGCTTCCCGCGGAAATCCAGAAGGCTCAAACACTCGAGGTTTTCAAGAGTAGAGTTAAGCTGCACTTTCTAAAATAACCTTGCAATTCGCTAATCACCTAATCACTATCTCTTCTTATATGTTTACGTATAGTAGCATATGTAAGGTCTATTAGTACCTATAGGTATATATTCTATTAGCTATATTAAATTATTGTTTTTTTTATAATATAGATAGGTATGTATGTATTTTACATATTTTGTTTAAAATGTTTTATATTTTAATTATCTTGTCAACACACCCCATCCTTAACTTAGTTGAATCCTCTCCATACTGTGGTTGCCTGGAAGAGACGCTCTTAACGATAAGGCCACCACTAGTGTTAAGTTTATAATATTATAATTGTTGTGAACAATAAAGAGTTAAATATTATTTTTTAATATTTTTACTATACAAGGGAACGTATACGATAAAAATATCTGTTAACTTTTTTTAAATCATAACACTCTTTTTTTGCGTAATCGGGCAACCAACATAGCTATCCCATGACATGACACCTTTCACCAGGCCGTCTCGTCATATCTCAGCCTTTTGTCCGCGTCTTTATTGATTAATGTACGGAACAAACTGGCACCTCATTGACAAGTGGTCTACCAGCTTTACCACGCGCATTGTTTCAAAGACTCGCACGGATAGAATTTGAGCAAGTTTAAGGTTTTACTGCGAGCGACTAAGTTTATTACTATTTTTATCTGACTCAAAAAAGGGGGAAGTTCTCAATTTGACTGTTTTTTTAAATTATTGTTACGCGATAATTCCGCCAATTATGAATCGATTTTGATGATTCTTTTTTGTTTGGTAGACCATACTTCAGAGGCGGTCCCATGTAAATTTATAGAAATCGATCGGGCGGTTTTAAAAAAATCTAAAAAATTGTATACATCGATGATATTTTCGTTTACTCCGAAACCTCGCTGTTTCATTGGAGCAGTGCGTATAGTTGGCCTAAGGGTCATGGAGTCGGTTTTTTTTAATTGTAAGTTTTTGTATTATTTTACTTAATATGAGGAAGTAATTGTTCCAGCAATGAGCTTGAGCTACCGGTGAAGGAAAACATCGTGAGGACACTATTGCATGGTGACAGGATACTTTGTAGTACTCGGCTGGCTAACTGTCTTCAAGTTAAAATCTGTCACCAAGCACCTAACAGTATGTTCCGGCAGTCATTTGAGAACTTGTTCCATTACAGGCTAGGTATGCTTACCATCAATTGCTACACCGTTATTTAACATTATGTGAACTGTGATCAAACATTTAGCCTATCAATCATAAAAAAGTAATTGTTACCAAATATAATGAATTGTACCGCTAATCGCTTGCACTGTGGACAAAATCTCGCATGTCTCTTGCGTGTTCATTGTTCAATCTGTCAATCATACAAGCAAGCGATAAGACAGGATAGCTCAATACCACCTACATTTGTCAAGATTCTTAGTAGAGGAAAGTTGCATTCCAAACTTTAAATACTTCCTCAATTCGTTTTGTTTAAAGACTAAAAAGAGTTAGTGTACTAAGTTAGTTAATATCAGTGCAGTGAGTACCTACTACATATTATAGAACACATAAACAAAGTGTCTTCCCCTTAATAGAGACAGTAAGAAAAGTGTTGATGGACGCATTCTTCGATTATACTATACTTAGCAATTTAAGTTATATTAAAATTACCTAGTAGTCTCAACTAGGCTAGATTTTAATAATAATGAGGTATGTAACAAAAAACAGATACCTACATCATTAGAAAAAAATAATGTTTTACTTTTAAACTGTCCTGAACTTTAACAGAGTTTTGGCGGGAACGCGGGAAGAGTCGTGTCGCTCCGTTGTATTTTTTTTCCAAAACTAGTGTTTTGTCGAGTGTTTATGCATAAAAATGGTGGTGTTTTATTCATAAAGTGCCGAACTACAAGCGCGAGTGTGGGAAAATGATATAATGTGGTGAAACATGAGTTTTCGTGTTGCTTCCAAAACTCCATCGAAGCTTTATAGTAAAGTTGCCACTACTTTACTAACGCATGACTGGAATTAACTGACACGAACTGGACTTGACAAAGACGACTTTGACGATAACTATAGCTAAGATACAGCAGAAATAACACTTAAGACAAGGCAGTATGGCTCTATAGCTTTAGCCTGCCCGAAGGGGCAAATTAATAAAAAAAAAAATGAACTTTAACATAGCATGGTGGTAAGGTTTTTCTTTTTTTTGTTTATAAATGTTACGCGATCATTCCGCTAATCATGAATCAATTTCGATGATACTTCTTTGCTTGGTAAATCATACTTCAGAGGTGGTTTCATATAAACATTATCAAAATGTATCGAGGGGTTTCTAAATATCAACAAAAGTCTCAAAATTGTATAGATCGATGATATTTTCGTTTACTACGAAACCTCGCTGTTTCATTGGAGCAGTGCGTTTAGTTGGTCATGGAGACAGTTTTTTATTGCAATTTTGTATATTATAATGTTTTAAGTCTTTATGTTGATATTAGGCGTACAATAAAGTTATATACTATTCTATTCTGTGTTTCGATACACTCTAATTAACACTGTGCTGTACTGTGTATAACACTGAGGTATCTGATCATACAGTTCCAATTGATAATTCCGCCCATCCTTTATTTTTATCTAATAAATTTCAAACTGAACATTTATTCTTATGATCTAGTTTATAATTGAGTTATTGAAACAATTTATGTTTTCCCAGAAGGCGTACTTACTAAATTGTAACACAGATAAAATTCAATTCAATATTCCATCAATAAATTATTTAAAATGAAAGTTATTTTTATCTATTACTTTCATCTCTGTTATGCATCTCTGTGTTTACGGTCAATTCGTTGCAAAAATATATTATTAAAGAGTAATTGTGATTTATTATTAGCTTGTAGTTATTTGAAGCGTAAATTACTTTTGACCATCAAATATGATTTTGTCTGTAGTCTAAAGTAGGTAGATACTTTTTTATGGTTAACAGGCTAGGTGTTTGACGACAGATTACCTGATGTTAAGTGACGGTGTGGCCGAAGATGGTAAATACACCTAGCCTGGATTGGAACTGGCTCTCAAGTGAGGCTGCCGGAACACACCGATAGATGTTTGGTGGCAGATTTTCAACTTGAGGGTGGTAGCTAGCCAGCTGAGTACCTACTATAAATATGAATATAAATAAATATCGTACGACATTACACATAGCGCCATCTGACCCCAAACTAAGCAAAGCTTGTACATGTTAGTATGTATGTTAAGCGATCATTCCGCCAATTATGAATTTTTGCTTGGTATATCATACTTCAGAGGTCATATAATCATATAAATATCATCATATGGTCATATCATTTTTAGCGCAATCGATCGAGCGGTGTTTAAAAAATCAACAAAAATCTAAAAATTAAAGTATACATCGATGGTATTTTCATTTACTCCGAAACGTCGCTGTTTCATTGGAGCAGTGCGTTTAGTTGGCCTAAGGGTGATGGAGTCGGGTTTTTTAGATTGTAACTTTGTATATTACTACTATTAACAAAGCATAATCATTTCAAAGTCAATGTAACATGACTGAATGGAGGATGTGGTCGGCGCGCCAGCTAAGTTTCATATCTCAATAATTGCAGGAAACTGGAAAATTGCTTTTAATATCGGACTATCTTTTACACGAGCTTGACGGATGGAAACGTAATGACGCTGCATATTTACTATTTCCGTGTCTTGGTATGCACTTTTATGTTAAGAAGTACAACGTCAACAGACAACGCCTGTGTGACTATAGCCAAAACTTTGAGTATAAATAAAAATATTTCATGAGTAAAGTTAGAAGTCGAGTAGACTGCTCGTTTCTTTAAGATACACGATAGTGAGACTCATGAGTCCTATAATTTCGCTAACTACAGTTAGTTCTTTTTAAACCGAAACACAGTAATACTAACAGACTCGACGGCAGATTTTATTATCTGATACTGCAGTAACAACTACTTAACTACACAAGCTCCTGCTTAAAATTACCACAGTTGTTTTACTTATGTGGGATTATTCCCGTTTAATTATATCGGATACTCTGACTATAGTTTCGGCCATATCCTGAGGCCTTCTTCATGGAGGCAAAGCTGAGTACAACGCGTGCGTGGCGACGTCTTTCATCGCACTACGGGCCGCCGCACGCTCCATATTATTAAACGTAAGACATATCGCACAAGTAAAAAATGTGTTAAAACCACGTCAGTTTCCATAGCAATTTTGTACTCGTTCTATTAGTTTGCCCTGATTTTAATATGGTTTAAGTTATATTTTTCGCAAAAGAATTAAAGTCACCTAAATGAGAAACAAAGTCATTTTTATGGTATTGTAATGAATGCAGTGTACATTATAATATAAATTAGCTTAGGCTGTTATCGTATATAGACAAAATAGGTAGTATTACAGATGCAAAAGAATATACAAGTATGTATTTAAAAGAAAATTGTTTTGTATAATGTGTTATAAATTGACCTGCCAACGGTGGCAAATTTATTAAAAAACCAGTATGAAAATACAAAAATGTTGACCGCGTCTGCCTCTGGGTGAGATAGATATAATTAATCAACACTAAAAGTACCTTTCCCAAAGAAGCAAAATGCCAGAACAACCGTTACATTGGAGGACAGCGTTGGCAAGAAGAATGAACGATCGCCTAGATGGTTATCACAAGTTTTATTGGCTCAGCCTCTCGACTTATGTTTTCACTTAATCCATTTAGATAACTATCTAATTGAACAATCCGTTTAATGCTCCTCGAAAAGTCGATTAAATAAACATTGCGTTATCGGTATGAATTTTAGTTTGACGATTTATTGGTTCGTTGATTTGATGAGCTATTGAGTTCTCATTTCTAAATTAGTGACGGCGAAATAATTATCTCCATTTTAGTTTATAGGTACCTTTCAGTAGTGAAAAGATTGCCATTGTATTTATTTTTTTAATTTGCAACGTTTTATTTTTGACTACAAGCGTCATCACTTGACCGGCCACGGATACAGTAGTACCCCAGATTGAAATTCCAGTCTAACGTCCATGGAAACGTCGTTTCAAATAATTGGGAATAGTGGCATCTAGCGAAATAATTTTGAATTAAATCACAACATACATCGATATTGTAAATATAGTACCTACTTGTATCGGTTGATTTGCGTCGGTCTGTTTTTAATTCATTTGCTTCTGTGTAATTATTTAATATTTTTTTTATTTAAAGACCTAGCATATCCAGATAATAAAATTACACCACGTTCGGCCTAAAATTATAATTATGTATATTACACGATTTTGAAATAGGTACTCATTCGAACTTTTAATGTAATTATTGTTTTCTGTTAATAGAAAAATTATTAAGTTTAATTTAGATGATCAATACTGAAACTCTGGCTTAACAGTCTTAGTTTTAGCTTCCGTTTATGATTGTCCGGAACGTTGATTCATTTTTCAGACAATTTGATATCGAAAACATGACGAAAGTTAAAAAATATTGTTCTATAGTATATTTTATCACCATTTTCCATTTTCAACTAGTGATGTGCCATTTAGTTATTTTCTCTCACCCCAAACCTGTGAAGGTTCAGATTAAGGCGTTAAATTTTAATTAGATTTATAGTAGTGTGCGGTGAGCAGATTTTTTACACTGCCATTTAAACGAAGATAAGTCGAATGAAAACCAAACTAGAAGCTTCTCTGGAATTTTGGAAACAACACGAAAATACACGTTTGTTAAATTTAATTACTCAATTTATTACTTGACAACATTCTTTTTGTTGCGTTCCCGCCAACTCTCCAAGTTATTTGTTGCGGACGCGACAACAACTAACTGAAATTTTCGCCGAAAACTTGTCAGTTTTATGTCGAAATTACGATGGTGGCTCTATCACACAATTCTACAGATAGACTGATCACATTGTAACACCTATTACAAAAGGGAAATCAATTGCAACAGTACGTTTTCTATTACAAAATGAGGTCACCTAATAAAGGGCACGAGCGGAGCAAAGATGACGAGGTATAATTTTGATAAGACGGATGGAAACAGACGAAAACTCATTGCGTTGGGTAATCTGAGTGTCCATCAGAAAGGTAATGTTGCCATGTCTTATCTCATTTCAAATACCATAAAGTAAGAACCAAAAATAACACTTTGACACGATTGGGATAGACTAATCATCGGAACTCTCGAAGTATAGACCACCAAAACAACGATGCCCAGGAATTTGCTACGTAAAGTTCCGTGTATAAATATCATGGACAGGCTATTTCTTACGATCTCTCACCTGAAGTTCAGTGAAAATGCGGATTACGATCAAGCACGCTTACCTCAAAGAAATAGCTTTAATCACAAATACCAAACACGGTTAGGTGTGAATCTATCTGTACAGGGTATTATCACAAAGAAATGAAAATTCACTCAAAAAAACATCTATAATTGAACGCCGCAGTACTATGCCTACGCAAAGGCAGAATAACTTGAAACAAACGCTGAAAGTGGCGCCATCTAGATGCATGACGCAAGAAAATAGCTCGAAGAAAAGTCTGATTTACCGCAGCTCTGTCTTTATTTATTTATTATTTATTATTTATTTATCTATTTTATTTATTTTCTAGACTAAAACGGCACAGTATGCCAATTACAATAGTCCTTAAGATAATATTAAAATAGATATTCAGGTTCACTCACGCACGCTTTCATCTCACAATACTTCAGACACGCTGACATGACACTCCTCCATTCACCCGCAAACAGATCACAATCAGGCACCCTAGCCAGGAGAGAGTTGAAGGCGGTGAGAACATGTGGAATAGGAGAGGAACCACGCGCCACGGTTCGACAATGCGGAACCGCAAAGAGTCTATAACTTCTTTATTATATAAGATGATGTATCTGTACTAATATTTTATTTATTAATTATACTTTTCGGAAATATTCAACTGTAATTTTACTATGAAACATTAAATTATGGTAAAATCTTGAACTGGCAACTCCATAGAGAGTTGTGCCTACCTAGCTGAAAGGTTAGGGCACGCACTGCTGCCGCGGTTATCTTTTCGAATTAGGAAAGCAGGGAACATCGTTGCTTATGTTTTGATTGTAGACAGAAGATTATTTACATTACTACTTGAGTAACTTGAAGTAAACTTTTTGTATCGACTAGACTAGACTTCACCATAATGAATTTTCAAACTAATAAAAACTTTATTAAATTTTAAGACTCTAACCATCTTTAAATTCATTGCTGGAAAGCAAAGTACTTGTAGGATCATACCAAATTTGGTTGGGCAGGGATGGGGAGACGGGCAGTAATAGTTTTTTATGGTTGACAAGCTAGGTGTTTGACCACAGCTCACCTGATGTTAATTGACGGTGTGGTCGAAGATGGTAAATCACACCTAGCCTGGAATAGAACTGGCTCTCTAGTGAGGTAGCCGGAACACACCGTTAGGAGGTTGGCAGTAGATTATCAACTTGAGGGTGGTAGCTAGTTTATTTTTGTCCTTTCTTCGCCTATTATTTTCGTATAGAAATAGAATTTGTACATTCTTTGAATTTCATATCACTAGAACTAAAATCATTATAGTATAAGTTGTGCTTTGGTATTTATTAAGTGGGTGAGTCAAGATTTTGTATCAGTTGAGAATTTCCATATGAAAAACTTTTTATATCAAGATAACCCACTCGGGACAAACTTTGTGGGACAAACAAATGTTTGTTCTGTGTCTGCGTGTGCTGTATTTATTATAAGTATGTATTTACAACAAAAAAAAGTATTTAAGTATTCTATCAGATACGAGTTCATCAAACTTCCATAGTACAAGCTTTGCTTAGTTTGGGGTCAGATGGTGTGTGATGCCCTACGACGTTTATTTATTTATCTAGAAAAATATTACTTTAGTTTTGTCATTTTTTTTAATCAGCCCTTTTAGCTATGAGCAGATGTGATGGAAGTGATCTTTGGTAGGGTGCTACTCCCAGTAGAGTACAGCACTTTTATTGGTGTAGTTAGTCAATATATTGACTATCCTAGTCAAAGATGTCTCGTCTCTTTTTTAGCTGGCTAATAAAATTTATGGGATTTTTAATTGCCCCGCTTTGGATGCTTTTGTAGCCGTTTAATGATACGTTAGTTGAAACTTAATTAATTATATGTAATGATTAACTCGTACACACAACAAAACATAAATCGCAGATCACTTTCCTTTCCTTTACGGAATGTTATTAATTCAGTCTCGGCGTGAAAATGTAAATTGCAATTGCAGTCCCCAGTGCCATCGTCAGATATAAAATATGGGGATAGGATATAGCTCGAGGTTGCCAGGTCTATTAGTAGATTATTCCCCAAATTCAATATTTGTGTTACAAATAAATACTTTTAGTTGGTGGTAGATCTCTCTAGCAGCAGGTCGTCTATTGTAGGTATCAATACAGGTACAGTAGTGTTTAAAATTTTACTGTGCTCCGGTTTGAAGGATACTGCAACTAGCGAAATTACTGGGCTGTTGAGACTAAGCATCGATTGTCTTAAAGTAAAAAACGCCAAAGCAACGATGCCCTTGACTTTGTTTTGCTACACTAATTAAAAAAAATCACATTAATATTACTTTCTCAAATGTTCTTCAAGAGAAAAAAATATCCTTAAAATTGGTAGAAAACCCCCCAATATGGCAACCCTGGTAGGCTCATTACTATAATGCACGAGAATATTCACGGGGATAACTTAAAGGCCTTGCATGGTATGAATTTATCGCTGTTTCTAGTAGGTTTCCTATTTTATTTTTACCTTTTTATTATTATTTTATTCAGATACTTAAGGTGGTGACTATACGTACAAAAGTATTTTCATTATTTATTGAATACTTAACAAAATATTCATACATTCTTTCTCGTCCCTTCAACGACATGACTATTTTTCCGTTTTACATCTCATTGTTCTAAGGGGTTTTGGCGGGAACGCAGGAAGAGTCGTGTCGCTTCGTTGTATTTTTTTCCAAAACTAGTGTTTTGTCGAGTGTTTATGCATAAAAATGGTGGTGTTTTATTCATAAAGTGCCGAATTACTAGCGCGAGTGTGGGAAAATGATATAATGTGGTGAAACATGAGTTTTCATGTTGCTTCCAAAACTCCATCGAAGCTTTATAGTAAAGTCGCCACTACTTTACTAAAGCATGACTGGCACGAACTGACACGAACTGGACTTGACTAAGACGACTTTGACGATAATCATATTTAAGATACAGCAGAAATAACACTGAAGACGAGGCAGTATGGCTTTATAGCTTTAGCCTGCCCGAAAGGGCAAATTAACGAAAAAAAAATAAAAAACATCATTGTTCTAATTTTAATGATTTGCACGTTTGGGCTTTGCATTAATATATTTATTTATAAGGATTTATTCGGGAAATCTTAAAACTGATCCTGATATTATAACTGGCTATATACCTAATTACCTATGTACCGATTGTCTATAGCTCAGTGGTTAGCGCGGTAGGATCGCAAGCCGAAGGGAGTGGGTGCAAACCCCAACAATGAGCTTGAGCTGCCGGTGAAGGAAAACATCGTGAGGAAACCGTAGCATGGTGGTTGGGTACTTTCTAGTACTCGGCTGGCTTGCTACCACCGTCAAGTTGAAAATCTGCCGCCAAGCATACAACGGTGTGTTCCGGCAGCTCCACATGAGAGCCAGTTCCATTCCAGGCTAGGCGTATTTTACCATCTTCGACCACACCTTCACTTAACATCAGGTGAGCAGCGGTCAAACACCTAGCTTGTCAAACGTAAAAAAAACCATTACTGCCCGTCTATTAATGCATATATCCTGTATATATCCACTGTTTTATTCAAACAATTGTGATTTACCGCAAATAACGATCAAAATAAATGCCAGTAGCTGTGACTTCACTGTAAAATTTTGCTCCATTTATCCATAAATGGAAAAAAATTGTTTGTATGGAAATCAAACCACCTTAAGCGCCTGGTTGTACAGGGATCCTCTGTATATCGATCTCTATGGAATGGTTGATTTTTATTTTCCGCGATTTGAAGGTCGGTCCTAAAGTTTAAATTCATTACACTGAAGACTAGATGAGCACCAACTATTGCTACGTATTTCTTCAGCAGTCTTCAGCATTTCTTCTGTAATAATGTTGTTCATTTTATGGTACTACCGTACGCACTACAATTACTTGTAAAGAGAAATGCATTGTGTAACTCTGCTGAGGTAATATTTGAAAACAAAAAGAAATAATGCATAGGCATTAGCCCCACGATTCTACACGTTCATATAATGCAGTGATGAAGCTTAGGTAGAAAAGATTTTCAATTATTTTCGTATCGAGAGCAGCCGTTTATATTTTCTTTTTTTTTTGGCATCGTACTATGTAAAAAACTTCAGATGTTTCAAACAACACAGAACAAACATTTGTTTATATCACAAAATGCTTGTCCTGGGTGGGAATCGAACCCACGTCCTTGGAGCAGACATACTACCAATGAACCAACAGAGCTGTCAAATGCTAATGATATTTTAAACAAACGCTTGAAGAAGCACAGGTTTTGTTCAGGTAGTAGGGGTTTAATTCAGCGATTACTACTTACAAACAGATAGTATTGACGAAAGATGTATGACTTGTTGTGACTGTGTAACCTTTCAACTTTTTTTATTTACATATCTTTGATTTTTTGTTTTTTTTGAGGGAACATTAAAATGTAACGTATTTTCTAAATTTCTTGAATTCATTGTAATATATTTGCAGAAGAACATTTATAATATTAATTTCTTAGAATTTTTTATAGGTGAAACCTCGTAACAGTTAATTTTTTTACCTATACACTACATAAATATCTTTTTTATTTCCTTTAAAGCAAGACTAAGCAGGTTTTAATGAGGTATGCGTGTTTCATAAAAGGCTATGACATAGTCAAATGCTAAACACCTCGGATTAGCCCTGAATTTTTATAAGCTGCCCCAATTCTAGGCGCAGGCCTCTTTTCGTAATGAGATTGGTAAGATCACCTATCTCACTGCGGGTTGAGTGACATTACAGCTTATCGAGTACCTAAATTAAAAACTGTCAGACATGCCGATTTTCATATGATATTTTCTTTTACCATTTGAAGTAAGCATCAAATATGTGTCCTATTTAAAAAAAATCATGGGTATAACTCATATATCTAAATTTGATAATCTTCCAACTTGGCAGCCGTAACCTTGCAAACCGTTCTGAATAAATAAGACTTTTTACCGGTTTTTTGGATAATCGCATGTAGGATTGCATTTACTAAACCCCCATCGATGGCCTTATCCGCATGTTAGCGACGCGCTCATTATTAGTGTAGGTAGGTATATTAAGATAGTTTAAGTTACGGGTAGGCTGCGGATGTGCCGCGGCCGCCCGGCTCCCAACGTTGTTCTTGTCGGCCGAGAGGAGCGAGCGGGTGCATATAGTGTGTGTAGTGTAAAATGTGTCCTTTTTAATTTAGAATGACACGCGTCATACCGTGCCTATATCTCAGATCAGATCAGATCAGATCAGAGAGTCAGATCCTTAAATCTGACCACCCACCAGCCCTTTTAATTGGCTCTGACGACAGCCAGAAAATACCAAAGGCGTATTTTAAAACCCTGCCTCCAGGGTTGACTGAAAATCTCAGTACTACAATTTTTCTTTTCTCTTTCAGCGTGTAAATTTTTTTCATTGTTTTGGCTTGACCACTGACCAGCTTCAGTATATTGTAACACAGCCGTTCACTCCTTTGCCAGAGTGCTATCTATCTCAGTATCGAACGAATAGAAAATTATATAAATTGCTTCTTGTAATACGCGAGCGAAAAGCCGCTTCTCGGCCTCTCCGTTATGGTTTAGTCGTGAACAATTATACGGAAATATGCTTTTTATTATGATTTAAGTGCATTTTGAGATTAAGATACGAGATTTTGGTAAGGTCGAAAGGTTTTTGTTTGAGACTGGTAATAACAGGTCTTTCAAATATTGCAGATAGACGCTATTGATAAATTCTTCATCATCATCATAATTTCAGCCGTAGGACGTCCACTGCTGGGCATAGGCCTCCCCCATTGACTTCCAAAAATTGTTTATAAATTCTTAGTGGGGTGAAATTGAAAGTAGGTATGTGCTTTGAATTTTGGCTGCTCGTATCGTATTTAAAGACAAAATGGTGATAAGAATTTAAGATCGTTTTTTTAACAACTTAAGTTAAAGGGTTATATTTTATCAGCAACAGAAATTTTACAGAAAATATCGATCGGCTCGATCGCACGCTAGTATTCAAGTCGCATAAAACAGTCCCCGGTTTCATTTCACATGTGCATTCGAAAGCACTGTTTATAGCTAACCGTTGAAACTGGAGCTCATGCAAATAGCGTAAATCATACGTTTATTGGTTTTCAGTTATCTCGAGAATTTAGTCGTCGTCGTCCGATCTACCAACATGGAAGTGTTTTTTGTTTACCGGCTCGCTTTATTTGTTTGTGTCGTTTGTTTATTGTTCTGTATTTTTTTTTAATCTTGATAATACAAATTGGAAAACATGTTGTTTAGGCGATGTAGTTTTAATTTTTTCAAAATTATGTTTGAATTTTTTACTGCAAAATTAATACATTTAAAAGCACCGAAAATATTGATGTATCGTTGTTGACAGACTGATTTTTGACCAGAGCTCATCTGAAGTTGGATGACGATGTGGTCGATCTTAAATTCTTATCACCATTTTGTTTTTAAATACTATACGATCAGCCAAAATTCAAAGCACATAATACCTACTTTTAATTATAATGGGAAAGTAATAATGGGACTACCCTTCAGGTACCCTACTGCTGACTTATGCTCTGTATGCAATGTACTTCCGGTACGGAAAATGTTCGCGTTTGAATGCATCAAAAGATACCATAGACATGTAGCTTCTGACCACAAAAGCAAGAAAAGACGCGACAAATGTCCTATCCCAAAGTATAAGTGTGCCCTGTCCTGGAGACATTATAATCACATAGCTCCTATTCTCTATAACTTACTCAGGTCCCAACATCAAATTACCACCTTAAATTCTCTCCAACTTAAGAATAATACCAGAACATGGCTTCAAACATACGAATATGACACATTTGAAAAACTTTTGACTAGAGTAGACTGAAGAACATATGCACACGCTCACACACACTCACACGCACACACACACACGCAAACACACACACACACCCTCAAACTCACACACACACTCACACACACCCTCAAACTCACACTCACACACACACACACACACACATACACACACACACCCACACGGCATTGAGCAACTATATCCTTAGCTTAATTTTTTTATATAAAATTATAAATATTATTGTTAACTAACATGCACATATTTAAGGGAGAGCACTGTCTGCTGCACTACAGCTATACGTTAAAGCAGCAGACAGGGTTACATATTATTAGTCATCAGTTATGGTTACAATAAAAATATTTTGTATTTTGTATTTTTTTTGTAATTTCACCCCACTAAGAATTTATAAACAATTTTTGGAAGTCAATGGGGGAGTCCTAAGTCCAGCAGTGGACGTCCTACGGCTGAAATTATGATGATGATGATGATGAAGAATACATTTAAAAGCACCGAAAAAAGTTGATGTATCGTTGACAGACTGATGTTTGACCAGAGCTCAGCTGAAGTTGGATGACGATGTAGTCGAAGATGGTAAGCATATCTAGCCTGGAATAGAACTGGCTCTCAAGAGGATGTCGTAACATACTGTTCAGCCGAGTACTAGAGAGAACTCTACCATGACGCTATGGTTTCCTCACGATATTTTCCTTCACCGGGCAGCTCAAGCTCATAGTAGGGATTAGAACCCATACTCTTTGGCATGTGAACCGACTGCGCTAATCAATGAGCTAGAAATCGGAGAAAGTAACCAAATGTAATAGTTATATACTGGCACACTACTTGTGATAATATGACTTATGCCAGTCTGTAAAATGGTCTTTTGTTGACAGATAACCAACAATATTTCATGGACAAATAACGTATGCAAGCATATTTGTCAAGCAGACAATGGGGTTCGCGTAACGGTTCGTGAAATGTCCCAAAATGCGAGGTAATGACGGATAGGTCCGGACAATGATAATAAAATCTGTTGACTACAAGTACTAATACTTTCATCGCGTCAAACATAAGCTTGGTATAGTCTATGAAGCAGCAACGGCGTGGAAGTAGATTTAAATATGATACGCTTGAATGACTGACGTCACAGCTCAATTGATAAGTTATAGTATTTTTTATTGCGTTTATGGGTACAATGGCTATATTCTACCTATCGACATGCAAATAAAATTTGTGTAGGTACATGCAATACTGACATTGGTATATCATTAAACAAAATAAGGTAAGCCTATTGGTGCCCATTAAGCCTAATGGTCAAATATGCTCGAAAGTAAAAAAAAAGTGAATGAAATATCTACATCAAAACTAATATTATAAAGAGGAAAGATTTGTATTTTTGGATTTTTGTATGTTTGTAACGAATAAACTCAAAAACTACTGGACCGATTTCAAAAATTCTGTCACCGTTCTAGTCGATGACAATCTAAAACGCTTTATTTATGTCTCCGGAACAGGTTAGTAAATATGTTTTATGTGCATTTATCTGGATGACGAATCAATTGATTATGTTATCTATGTGGCCAGGTAATGTCAGAATTGGCCGCGTAGCTGATGATCGCGGACTATACTATTGTTCTGCATTTAATGACACTTACCCACATTTTAGGGATCCTCTCGAAATTTTTCCTGTATGTAAAACTGCAATTGATTGCGTTCTAAAATAAATGGTATGCTTCCTTGTAATAGAATCACCAAATTTTTAAGTTATTTTGAGTATATTAGCTTTTCTCAGGTGCAAAATGACAATGAAGCCGCGAAGAAAAGTTTAACAAAGTAGGATACGGAGGCAAGACAGTTTACCTGGAACACCTAATTAGGGAGAAAGGCAGAAAATTCCCGGTCAAGGTGAGTAAATGCATATGCTTAACTCAAAATGTAGGTAAATTTATTCGTTGTACAAATACTGAACCCAATCGTAGCGCTCACTGTTGCACTTTTTATCGTGACATTAAAAAGACAGTTTTCATAAACAGCACCATAGTGTGCGGTACAGTGACCCACATTACCACAAATCGCTTCCACTTTCCAATGTGAGTATAAATTACATATTTTATTATACCGTTCGGATGCGGCCGTTTTCAATCCGCTATTGTTGTACCGTCTAATCGGCCCAAAGCAGGATTGAATTCAAAAGAAAATGTAGACTAGATTGCAGCTACTGTAACGTTGTATTGGATAGTTTATTTAATTCAGCAGGGATATTGTGTTGAGATTTTTTTTTTTTTTTTTAATATAATTTGCCCCTTCGGGCAGGCTAAAGCTATAAAGCCATACTGCCTTGTCTTAAGTGTTATTTCTGCTGTATCTTAGCTATGGTTACCGTCAAAGTCGTCTTAGTCAAGTCCAGTTCGTGTCAGTTCGTGCCAGTCATGCTTTAGTAAAGTAGTGGTGACTTTACTATAAAGCTTCGATGGAGTTTTGGAAGCAACACGAAAACTCATGTTTCACCACATTATATCATTTTCCCACACTCGCGCTTGTAATTCGGCACTTTATGAATAAAACACCACCATTTTTATGCATAAACACTCGACAAAACACTAGTTTTGGAAAAAAATACAACGGAGCGACACGACTCTTCCCGCGTTCCCGCCAAAACTCTTGTGTTGAGATATTGATCCTATATTTTTTTTTATAACGAATAGGCTTACGTACGTATGTATACTTTAATAAATACAAAAGTTGTAAGTAATAGGCAATAATGATCAATCATATAGATCAATCGTTATAGGTCGGTAAATATTGTACGAACAATAATTACCGGAAGTAGGCAGTGAGTTGAAAAAACCGCCAGTAGTGTTGTAAGAATTTAATGTCCAGCCTTACAATAATAAGTCTCGAGTTTTCTTTTTAGACAATATTTCTTTGTCTCTCAAGCTTAAATCGTTTTAAATTTTAGTAATGCCAAAATAACATGGGGCTGATTTCTCGGAGTTCTTAGTTAGAATTACAAGTTAACTGTGTTAACATAAAATAAATAAATAACAGATATTAATAAATAAATTTTAACATATGTGGACAAAATAACCTCGAAATATATTTTTGTCATAAATCATTTACCCGTACTTACATTGTTTCTATTAGACAGACAGGCAGACAGTGTAACTTAAAATAATTATAAGAAGAACTGTTCCGAACGAAAACTTTCTCCCTAAAAGCATATCAAAAATAAGCGAAGAGAGCATTAATTAAAATTGCCTCAATAAAAAAATTAATCTGAAAGCATAGCACTAATGCCAAAGAAATCAACGTGTTAAACAAAGATGCTATTTCCACGATAGGTAGGTACACTTTCACCGCACTCTTCATTAATCAACTCGAATTAATCTAAATAAAGCTCTCGATGGCCTTTATGTACATTATTAGCTAGAACACTTTTGCACGTATAATCGGATTTACGGTTAATTTCGGAACGAGAGAAATCGATTATGTAACCGAAATCGAATTCTTCAACTATTGTCCGAGAACTAAAGTCAATCATTGTTGTTGATGTTGAATTGATTGACGTGATTGAAACACTTCCGAATTTGATTCGCTAATCAACAAAGAAATATTTAAAGAAGAAGTGGATTTTGTTATTGAATTAGGAACTAAATAACAGTGGCGAAATGACTTTTGAATTTGGAACACTATATAGTTAAAAAGTTTGAACGCAATACGATTCCGTAAAGTCCTGGCCGCTAATAAATACGCGGGAACTATTACTATTGTTCGTTTTTTTTTATTACTTTTTATGAAAATATTACAGACAATGTTAATTGATTCACAATTTTTTTATAAAAGATCCATAGAGAAAAATGCTATGAGGCTATGAGAAAAATATTTTTTCTCATAGAGGGGGATGAAAAGCAGAGTGTGCCACACTGTACCAAAATTGTTTAACCTCTAGCGACGTACTTTGAATCCTTCACGACATTTTTTATTAGGTTTTTTTCTCCTTTTTTTGGGTTTGATCGATGACATTTATTTTACTATTATAATTAGGAGTCTCTGTATCAAATAGTCTTATACAAACTTCCATCCCCTAGTTTAAGGGGTTGGGGGGTAAAAGTAGGACTTTAGAAAGTACCCTAAGAATTTTGATGATCTTTAGTGAGTCAGTGACGAAATCAGGGTAAAAAAACAGACGCCATCAGCAGAGAGTTCCACATCCTCGCAGTGCGTAGTGTAGGGCACCCTGCGGCCAGGTGGTATGACGACCTGCGTAACGCGGCGGGAAAGCAATGGATGCAAAAAGTATTAGAGACCGAGCTCAGTGGCGTGCATTGGGAGAGGCATACGTCCAGCAGTGGACAGCGAAGGGCTGATGATAATGATGTTGGTGTGTGTATGAAGAATGTGGAATCGAAGCGTCTCGCTCTGTAACCAAGCTAGTTACACGAATGATGCGTGTGGACATGACCTAACACGAAAGTTTATCGCGTTACATTTCACTTGTCACATCTGTGTGGAAACACTATCACCTGGATCTTTGTAAGCCAATCTACTGTTGTTTTTATTACACTTAACTGTCGCAGTGTCCGTATTTAATATCTATCGCTTAAATTGAGTGTCAAGACACACTGTCTTGTCTCAGTACTAAACAAACTTACATGATACGATCGGATTTTTAATAGCGATATAACTTATTCAGTGTCTGTAGTGAAATTTTGTTATTGTATCTCGTGTTTAAGCCGCGTTTTTAAATAGACCGCGTATTATGATGATAGATATAAATGTTGTTCAAACTATTTTAGGATGATTTGGTTTTAAAAAGGTGAATACGTTTAGCACAACATTTTTTTAGCTATAGCGACTTAAACACATAACAAAATAATAAAACAAAACAAATTAAATAAATATCACAGGACATTACACACAGCGCCATCTGACCCCAAACTAAGCAAAGCTTGTGCTATGGAAGCCAGATAACTGATAGAATACTTAAATACTTTTACTTTTGTAAATACATACAGTACACCCAGATACAGAACAAACATTTGTTTGTACCACAAAGTTTATCCTAGATGGGAATCGAACCCACGCTCTTCAGCTCTTGAAGCAGACATTCTACCAATGAACCAACAGGGCTGTCGATAATTTCATAACATTTTGTGTGCGATTAAGTCCCGGTGTTATAATTACTTAGTATATTTAACACCGGGACTTTTTTTTTTTTGTATTTTTAAGTCGCAAAAAATAGTTTTACCTCGACGTTTCGACCATGTTACAATAGCCGTGGTCTCAAGTTGATTGGAGAATGCGAGTTGTCTTAGACAAAAATGCAGTGTTGTGATCTTTTATTATAACCACACTGACTGTGTCAGTGAGCCTTTCTGAATTTACACTGCGATCTAAGCATTTACTTATGTCCGGGTATCACGACGCTGATAACCTAATTTATAGTATTTAGTCCCGGGGATAAATACAATTATTACATTGGCACAGGACCGCATTGAATGGCGTACAAAATTGTCTACAGCATATTATGGATACTGAGCGTGCCCGACTCTCCGGATGCGACGTATACCATGTAGTTATTAAACAGAGAACTCAATTGAATTCATAATTGTACATATGTATTTTGTTTTGTTATAAGAGTATCATTGTTTTTAAAAACCCTATATAAATAAATGAATGATTAAAAAAAAAGCATATTATGGGATTATGTATATGACTAATGTGGGCATATAAATGTATAGAGAACAAACCTTATTTTTATACGGATTTTACCTTTTTTTTTTTAATATTTTTTAGTAGAATTCTTAGAGCCATCGAAATGTCTTACTACAAATTTATGTTTGGGTTTGTGTATATATTTTTTTAGATTTGTTAGCGTTAATGTGTAATTATGTAAAAGTAACTCGTAGGACGCCCTGAAACTCGGTGGAGTGATGTTATATGTAAAACAGTGGGCACTGACTGGAAATTAAAAGTTTAACATCAGGAAGATCTGACGTGCATTAGGAGAGGCTTATGTCCACCAGTGGATTAAAGCAGGCTGATGATGATGAATTACATAATATTTATTTTATTTGTTTAAAATTATTGAGATAAAAACGACAATAACAATCAATTACATCTATCTCACAAGCCAAAAAAAAAAAAAAAAATTATAATGTCAATATAAGGTAAATAATGAGTTTTTGGCGGGAACACGGGAAGAGTCGTGTTGCTTCGTTGTACTTTTTTCCAAAACAAGTGTTTTGTCGAGTGTTTATGCATAAAAATGGTGGTGTTTTATTCATAAAGTGCCGAATTACAAGCGTGAGTGTGGGAAAATGATATAATGTGGTGAAACATGACTTTTCGTGTTGCTTCCAAAACTCCATCGAAGCTATAGTAAATTCGCCACTACTTTACTAAAGCATGACTGGACGTGACTAAGACTGGACTTTGACTGTAACTAGCTACGAGGACACTTATTTAACTTTTGAAACTTGAAAATATATAAATACTTGACACTGGCAAATACTCTATAAAGAGGAAAAAATAGGTAAACAATATAAATGTCAATGAAATAAAATTATATTAATCGTTACTTGTAAGTGTTGCAAAATATTACTACAAGTTTATAACATCCTTTATAAGGTGCCAATATTATTACCTTTCTAAGCCAATTATAGCGATCCAATCTCCATTATTAGGCTCCGGTTAAAGATCATAGATACGACAGAACTGACAGAATTTAAAAATTAAAGACCTCTTGTAATCTTACTTTTTATTACTGGTAATACCAGTTACTTGTAGCTGTTTATTTCCCATCAATAATAATATAATTGGTTTTTGGCGGGAACGCGGGAAGAGTCGTGTCGCTCAGTTGTATTTTTTTCCAAAACTAGTGTTTTGTCGAGTGTTTATGCATAAAAATGGTGGTGTTTTATTCATAAAGTGCCGAATTACAAGCGCGAGTGTGGGAAAATGATAAAATGTGGTGAAATATGAGTTTTCGTGTTGCTTCCAAATCTCCATCGAAGCTTTATAGTAAAGTCGCCACTACTTTACTAAAGCATGACTGGACTTGACTGACACAGACTGGACTTGACTAAGACTGGACTTTGACTATAACTAGCTACGAGGACACTTATTTATCTTTTGAAACTTGAAAATATATAAATACTTGACACTGGCAAATGCTAAAACACGACGCCAAAACTAAAGAAAAAAAAAATAATATAAATATTTTGTTTATTTGGATTTAGGGTATAGAAATAAATAAAAACTGGTCGTGCCATGTACTAGATTAGGTAAAGTTAAAAAGCAGGGCTTTAACGCCAAAATATTAATGTATATCTAATATAATATTCCTTATGTGTATCACATAATTAAAACATTCTTTGACTGCAATCGATTTTATTTTTTATTTTTTTTATTTTTTTATTAAAGTTCTCGGAATCCTCATTTTTGTGTAACACATAAACCGAATTTGCACTGTAGATAGAAGTATGTTCGTTGTTGTTATCCTAATAATTAATTAAATAACTTTAAACAAATTCAAAGTGTAATTGTAAGTTTTTTAACAACTGACTTGCCTGTTACTTTATTTCTATTTATGGCCAATAAATATTACTGATTACTGAATTAACGTCGCGTGCAGTTAGTGCAGTACTTACTAAAAAGGTAACTGCTCTTGGATAGTGCTTATTAGTAATCCACTAAAAGTAAAGCATAAGTGAATATAAATACCACAGATTAAAAATATATACTCATACATATTATATATAAAAAAACTGCTAACTAGATATCGTTTTTTTACTATGATTATAGTAAATGACACCAAAATTTTAAATGCATTAATAATAATTGTTGCTTTCTAAAATTCTCGAATAGTTCTTAAACGTGCAATATTTAATCTTGGTCACTGAACTAGTGTCCCGACCTAGAAAAAATCTAGATTACTCATAAATCGATTACAACAAGCGCCATTGTTTGCGCAGATGATAGACGCCACTTTTCTCGCTAAAATTGCTGTCATTGTCAACGTCACAAATCTAGTGCCATCGCTGTTTGTCCCAAATGAAACTCCTGATGACTGCGCAATTAGAGTAAAACGGAGCTACTGACAGACGAACTCACTGGTAAAGCTGAATAAGCGAGCCACTGCCGATTTTTCTAAATAAATTTCAGAGCCATTCATCAAAAATTTTTAGTTTCCGCAATCATTCACCATTTCAAATAAACTGGTAGCACCGTGAACAGTAATTTGAGCGAATTTCCCGTGTTTAACGCACCATGTTACTTTCTTTTCAACAGCGAAGAGGTTAAACAGACTGTAAATGCAGGGGCCAATTTGCCTGGGGAAGACGATTGTTTTTTCCAGATTTCAAACTGTGTAATCATCATGGAGACAGTGAATGCTAAACTACCTAGTTTAAAAAAGTATGAGAGAATTCAAAGTAATCGTCTTCGAGACCAATATTTAACACCTATATTTTAGTTTACTCTACTTAACTCTTAACTCTTTTTGTAAAACAGTAGATTATGCTTATAATCTATTGTTTCATTCAAGCAATTGTGATTTACCGCAAATAAAGACCAAAGTAAATGCCAGTAGCTGTGATTTCACTGTAAAATTATGCTCCATTTGTCCATAAATGGCAAAAATGGATTTGTATGAAAATCGTACCACCTTAATTTAATTGAGAGTGGGCCTAATGCCAGAAAAAAATCAGTTTCCACCCGCTCTAGAGCGTAGAAACAAGATCAAGAATTGCATTACAATTGCATGATTTGAAATCCGGGGTATACTTTTGACCTAGTTTTATTTAAACTTAAACTATTACATCAAATTAAAAACGTAATAGGCGACTTTACTAGAAATAAGTGTAACTATTTTAGTATAGTTTACAAATAATGTGGGGTTAGCGCTGATAATTTCGAGTATTTTAATTAAAATAGATTTTTTCTGCGGCGTTTGTTGTTTTTTTATGTGAAAATTTCCGACCTCTTTTCAAAATTATATCCAGCTATTATACTTCTTCAGGATTATACCCATACACCATTTTTTTTTTGTTGTAATATTTATGTTTCTTAATATTTGTTTTTTTTTTTAGTGTTGACAGGTTAGGTGTTTGACCACAGCTCACCTGATGTTAAGTGAAGGTGTGGTCGAAGATGGTAAAGCACATCTAGCCTGGAATGGAACTGGCTCTCAAGTGAGGCTGCCGGAACACACCGTTAGATGCTTGGCGGCAGATTTTCAACTTGAGGGTGGTAGCTAGCCAGCCGAGTACTAGAAAGTACCCTACCACCATGCTATGGTTTCCTCACGATATTTTCCCTTCACCGGCAGCTCAAGCTCATTGTTGGGGTTTGAACCCACGCCCTTCGGCATGCGAACCTACCGCGCTAACCACTGAGCTATCATCGCTACAAGATCAAATCAAATAACTAATATCAAAGAATGGCATTGAAAATACTGCTTATTCCGTTTTTCTGGCATTAGGCGCGCTCTTAACGTTAACCCATCATCTCGTAATACAGAACTGCTCTTTTTTTTTTAAAATATGTAACATGTCCAAAAGTCGAGAGAAATAAATAAAATTAATTTAAAGCAAATATCTTGCGAACTATTAAGTCACGATGTATGCGGAACCCTCGTTATGCGATTCCGACTCACGTTTGACCGATTTTGACCTCTTACTTTGGTTTGCTGGATATAAAATGATATTTATTTTCTTAAAGCTTTCTACAGCACACAGATATTTTAAGTTCGTGATCGTGAATCAATGTCCTAAGTCGTTCATTCGACACCTGAGATTTTCGTGAAGAATTCTGCGTGTCACTTTCATCAGTTAACAAGCAGAACTAAATGTTGACTCATCACATCACGGCTCTAAATCATTAGTCTCCTGTCAGATGAACAAACAGTTTCATACCCTATTACGAGAGTTATAAAAGCGATAGTTGAATATTTATTTTTGATTTAATTAAGTAATTGTAGACATATGCACCCGAAGCACAGTTTGTATGTTCAATGTTTTAATTTCATTTATTAATTAATTAGTTTCGACTTTCTGGTCTAGTAGCTTTGTTGCGGAACGGATCTATTAAGATATTGCTTAGCTAAATCATAAAATGTACATTTTACAATTTGACGTAAGGTTATTGCCTGCATTTATTTACCTGATTACGAGTTTTGGCGGGAACGCGGGAAGAGTCGTGTCGCTTCGTTGTATTTTTTTCCAAAACTAGTGTTTTGTCGAGTGTTTATGCATAAAAATGGTGGTGTTTTATTCATAAAATGCCGAATTATAAGCGCGAGTGTGGGAAAATGATATAATGTGGTGAAACATGAGTTTTCGTGTTGCTTCCAAAACTCCATCGAAGCTTTATAGTAAAGTTGCCACTACTTTACTAAAGCATGACTGGCACGAACTGACACGAACTGGACTTGACTAAGACGACTTTGACGATAACCATAGTTAAGATACAGCAGAAATATCACTGAAGACGAGGCAGTATGGCTTTATAGCTTTAGCCTGCCCGAAAGGGCAAATCAACGCAAAAAAGAAAAAAAAAATTTACCTGATTACGTTATGTATATACCTGATTAGGTACTTCCTTCAAAGATATTTAAAAAACAACGTAACGTAGCGTTACATTTTTAACGTGAGTAATCCCGCATAAGTAAAACAGAAATATTTAAAAAGTTTTGTATACATGTATATAATAAATGATTTTTTTTATCAGTGTAAATTTTGACAAATATTTTCATGTGAGTTTTCAAGGTATATATTTTTTTTTTAACTTGACGATAATTTTCAAATATCTATCCGAAATATTACTTACCTAATATTTAAAATTAAAATTTGACATAAACTTAAAATCAATTAGAAATAACCAATTAAAATAACCACAAGTCTTTATACCCTCTTTTCGCTGCAGTAACCAGTTGCCGACACGTGTTTCGCCTCTACACGAGGCATCCTCAGGACGTGTTGACTCTTCGAGCGCTTGGCCGAAATTATTTACTGTTTACGCTGATTATTTATTATTAGCAACTTTCTTATTTTACTAACATAATATGTTACTGCGATATTTTTTTGGTTAGTATTACAATCAGATCTTTCAGATATCCGAGACACGATAGCGTTGTTATTCTCAATAACCGCCTACATGTCGTGGGAATCATATAAAAGTTCTAAATTTGCATTCGAGATAATTATCACTGTATTTAAAGCTGGGTACATATATATCAGCAAAACGAACGCTAAATAAAATATTGTGCCTTTATAAGTCCAAGAGCAGTATCTAAAAAAAAATAGAGCTCTATTTTTTTGCGCGTAATGCAAAACAATATAAACATAAACTTATTTCTAATTATTTTCTAACTATTTTTTATGTTTATAAATCTATATACATATATTTGATTACTTATTTAAGAACCCCTTGTTTTCTCGAAGGTGAAGGCCTCCTCTAGAGATGTCCATAGTACCAATGATATACGTATACCATAAATAGTAAAGTAATCGGTTGTATATCTTCATACCTCAAATAAATTTCGGCTTTACAGCTTTAGCCTACCCGATGGGGCAAATTAATAAAAAAAAAACAACAAATAAATTTCCAAAATGAATGACAAAAACACATACAGTAAAAAACGCTAAAACCAATTTTTTTTTTACAAAATCTCTATTTTAGAACTTCAATCTCACCTACGTTTAGATATCACTCTAAGGCAGCCCGTACACGTAGCGCGCGATCCGCGATCCGCGATCCGCGATCAATGATCGCGATCCAGACTGATCGTGTACGAAGCGGATTGACGGACTGATGCTCCGGATCGCAAAATATCTAGAAATTTTGAAATCATGATCGCGGATCGCGGATCGCGGATCGTGATCATGATTGAACGTGTAAGGCGGCCCTAAGCCTTATGAGGGAAGTGTAGTGCTATCTCGTTTTGTTTCCATAAAATGAAAAGAGAAAGCATATTAGCCGGAGTTCGTTGGTCCATCTGAACAGTAGGTGTGACATGACAAGAAACAAGAAAGAGACATGGCAAAATTGCAATTATTTGGTTTGTATGATTTTAAACGGTATGTTCATTTTATGGTCACGTCTCGTGGTTATTTGCGATTATGAGTCATATTTATTCAATTCGAACGGACAAGATTCGACATGCATAAAGAAAACCGTCGTAATTCATTTTAGCCATTTTCGAGAGAGTCGATCAAAATTTAACTCAATATTTGTTGCGTAACGCTTGATTAATTTATTTAAACAAATACTATTTTTTACCTTTAATCAGATTTTAAACGCCTGAGATTAAATTAATATTAATGTAATAACCTACATTAAATCAATTATGTAAAATGTCTGTAAACATTGTAATGAAAATGTAAATAGCAGTTTACATTATTATAATTTTAATGAATACCTATAATATTCTGCAGTTTCGGCAGCCTAATTGGAAAAGCGCCTGGTTCCAATCTGGCGATCCCGGATTCAAATTCCACGACACATATCTCTTCATTTTCTAAGTTTTTTCAAGCTATGTGCATATTGCCGATAACTTCAAACGGCGAAGGGAAACGTAGTGAGGATACCTACATATCCCAGAGTCCTTAAAAAAACTTTTCGAAGATATGTGAAGTATGTCATCCTGCACTTGACCAGCGTGGTGAACTATACTACTCATAATGAGTAAAAGCCCGTGACTAGCAGTGCAATAGTTCATAAAACAAGACTGATCCGGATGATTCAGAGTTATAATACTATTTTACTTCGCAATTGCGAAGGATTACGTCAGTGAGTATATAAAATCTAATAAAATACTATATAAAATCCAAATAATTTCATTTTATGACTGTTTTGGATATTTCTAGTATTCGTACGAAAAGGTTCGACGATGGAACTTAATGCCGGTTTAGTTCATTTTTAAAACTTGAGTGAGTATATTTCCTTTAGATAGACATGCTTCATCCTCGGCTATGCTGTTGTACACCGTCACACAAATTCATATCCAAAAGTAGATCTCGGTCACAAAAAACCCTAAAATAATAATATAATCAGTTACACTGTTTTGCCATGCCGGTGTCGAGCTATTGAAAGCGTTTGATGCTTTGAACATAATGTTGCGATTTAAGTAAAAAAAAGACAGGATGACTTGCACGCTCTTTGTGACGAGTAAAAGTAGCTGTGTCTGCACTTTTCTCGGTACTTCAATCATTTTAAAACATTATTTTGATTTGATTTTCTTCTTTTCTTAGTTTTTGGCGTCGCATTTTGAGCATTTGCCAGTGTCAAGTGTTTAATATTTTCAAGTTTCAAAAGTTAAATAAGTTGCGTCGAAGCTATAGTTATAGTCCAGTCTTGGTAAGGGCCAGTACGTGCCAGTCAAATCCAGTCATGCTTTAGTAAAGTAGTGGCGACTTTACTATACGCTTCGATGGAGTTTTGGAAGCAACACGAAAATTATGCTTTACCACTTCCCACACTGCAATTCGATAGGTACTTTATAAATAAAACACCACTATTTTTATACATAAACATTCGAAAAATCACTAGTTTTGGAAAAAATACAACGGGCGACAAGACTCTTTCCGTGTTCCCGCCAAAACTCGATTGATTTTCTTTGCAAGCGTAGTTAACGCACGCGTTAGCTTTTTGTTTCAAATCTAATATCAAACACTAAAACAAAACAATGTCAGTTAATTTACAGAATTTCCCCTCAAAATTTAGATGCTACTGAAGGTTTGCAAAATTAATCAAAGAGTTTGAATTAAACACAGTTCCACACTTTCACAATGTAGGTACCTACTCTATAATGATTTAAGATTAAGCTTCGTAAGTAAATGCTAAGTGTAAAGAATTGTTACATTTGTCCGTTATTGAAAGAGTGAATATAATTTTGCGATTGCTTCTGACGTTATAAAATGTAAATAAAATACCGGAAACGTAAAAGCATAACTTTGAGAAAAAAGTGTTTGTTTTACTTGTGTAGTATGTATAGGTATACCTCTATATGTTTGGTTCTATCGTACTTTAATTGTTATGTTGTTTTGTAGTACTCTGCTAGCGTACAATTTTGCAGAAAACAGATGCTATGCTATCTTTCTAAGATAGCATTAACACTCTGAACTCTGTACGTCAAAATTTGTTTTATTATGGAAACTGACGCGGTTTTCCCACATTTTTGTTTTTCTTATTATTCTTTTTTGTTTTCTTATTTTTTTGTTTTTTTTTTGTTTTCTTCTTTTTGCGGGATTATTCACGATTAGTTATATCGAAAATATCACTATGACTTCAGCCACATCCGGTGGCCTTCATCATGTCCACGCAATGCATGCCCATGACCATTGCAGCGATTCACAGAACTTTGAGTCGCAAAACAGAGCCCAGAGGATCGCTGCTTTGGTGTTCATTATTTTAGAGACTTTCGATGGTTTGGTTGGTTTTGGTTTTAATGTTGTCCAGCCGCGTTTTGTAACCAATAACTAAAAAAAAAATTCTCATCCGCGTAATAATTAACTTTAATTACAGCTACTTGCAAATGTGTTGATTTATTCAAGATGAAGCAAAATACTTTCAAAACGTTAGTAATTAAAAACTTTTTTGATGAAGCAAAAATCAAATTTGGGAATACGAAAACGAAAATAAAAAGTAAGATTAGGAATAATTATTGACAAAACCCGTCATAAATAACTTTTTTTGTACATGCACTTGCATAATTATGTATGTATTTATCTGTATAGCTGTGAACCGTAAGTGAAAGAAAAAATAGTTGTACTACTTTTTAATTTGTGACTGGCTATTAATTCTGCTACCTATAATGCTTCTAAATGTGCCCAATCGCGTGTGTTTTGCCCATTTGTTGAAACGATGCTCGACGTGCTATCTGGGATGTTCTCTTGTACACTTGTGACCATAACTCATTGGGCAGGTGGTAAATAATGTATTGATAGTTGCTTTAACGTTATTTGCTTATTAACAAACACATACTGTTTTGAGAAAGGGGAAACGTTTCAATGTTTATAGAGATTTCATGGTGTTCTGTGTAGACACTGTACTAATCATATTATTACTTTAAATAGGAAAGATTGTTTGTAACTTCTTTGCATTGGTTGTAACGGGTCAACAGATTTGGATATGAATGAAGACAGCTCATCACCGCCGATCGCCTGTTTGGATTAATAGATATTTTATTAGATTTCGATGCAATTAATTCTTTTCCAATAAACGAATCGGTTCTGGTGCCTTGTCGATTGTTTGATTAACACCTTATTGTTCACACCAAAAATTACAGAGTACAGAAGAAAAAACAACAAACTTAATTGACAAGTGTAACCTTATCGTTAAAAACGATCTCTTCCAGGCAACTTTAGTCTGGAAAGGAAAAAAAATCTTCCTTGTTTCAAATACGAACGCAGTCAAATACACTGATCAACTACCTACATAATTATAGATTATTTTAAAATCGATCCTTAAAATCTACCTGGCCGGGAAACACCGTCTCTTACTCCTGAGCATTCTCCGTCCACACATGATATCTATAGTGTTATCTACCCATCCAGAATAGTTAATTGTAATATTGCAGCGATCATCCATCCAGAACACTAACGTCAATTACTTTGCTATTGTAACCACAGGGTTCCTTTATCCCGATTAATAACAGACTTACAGACAGCTATATTTTACCATCAAGCATTATTAGACGTTTTTGACCATTCTAAAAGTTTCCAGTAGTATCTAATCGTTGGGAAATAATGGCAATAAATTGTGAAATTGATAATTATCTTTGCTATAATTGCAAAGGCCGCAGTGGGAAACTTAAACCTTCGTGCGTGAGGCGAATGAGGGTGATCATTACTCAAATACACGACCAATAGTCGGGTATTTGAGTAATTATCGGGTTTCGGATCAGCCCTGTTTTTTTAAACTGCCCCACCGCAAGCCAAGTGCGAGTCGGCAGACTTCACGCATCTTCGAAAACTATTTTGTAAAACAACATAATCCCATCGAGTTTCGGCTCGATTGATTCGTCTTGAGGAACACTCTCTTAAATTCTTACCTACTAAAAAGTAAAAAAAAAATTACAAGAAAAAAAAAAAAATTTAAATTGTTTAATTCAAAAAAATCTAGTTCTCAGTAAAATAGAAACTTGAAAACGAAATTTGTATGCATCTATGAATAAATGAAGAAATCTCCCGCACATCCTATTTGTGTTTATACCCAACCGCAGCTGCATTGTTAGGTGGTTACCACTAGTTTTTGCCATCTGATGGTAGTTAGCGGTTTCGCGCTCTGACGAATCTACGGGAAATGGCTAGGCTGTACGCATATTTGCTAAGAAAATGTATAACTGTAATAATATTGTGTACTTAAATATATATTTAATTTTATAGCTATAATTCAATTAGGTCAAAAAAGGTTTACTAATGTGAAAATAGAAAAAAAAAAAAAATTTGGAAAACTTGCATTCTGCAGTCCAAGTACAATTTGATCCATCCATGCAAGTAATTCCCAAATCCTAAATTTAATTTTTTTAGGATTTGCATTTTTCAAGTTTTTGTAATTTGAGATCGAACGCTTAGAACTAAATCAAAGTAGTTCATTTATACTAGTTCACTCATGTAGATACATTTTCAGCCACAATTTCTGCAAATTCTCAAACATGATAACACCATTCTATTCTAATACAGTAATTTCGTGTTTTTTATAACGAAATGATTAAAAACCAGTTTCTGTATTTTCGTGATTTGAAATTTTTTTGTTTTGTAAACAACAAATACTTATTTAAAACTTACAAATTCTAACATTAGTTTAAAGAAAGAGCCATCTGACTTTTTTTTGTAAAATGAGCGGCAAACAAGCAAACGTTTCGCCCGACTGGTAACACTGGTAACGTTTCCCCTCACTGTCACCTCTGGACACCTGCAATAAGACTTACCTCTTTTGGGTAGTTAAGAAAATAAGTTATCGGGCCTTGTTACACTCAAACTATATGAATTCTAATAATAATCTATAATAATTTAAACTTTGTAATGCACTAAGTTTATAGTACTAAACAAAGACATCGAATTAATTTAATTCAATCTGAAACTTTCTACCACGAACAGCTTAAAAAACAATTTAACTCCTTATTGTTTTAGCTCCTGAAAAATTAGCTCTCATATAGAATAGTCACGTTGTGCAAATCTCTTTACAAAGATGTAAATTTCTAGATTTTCTAAACAGACAGTGAGCAAATTGAATATGAACTTTCGTTTGTGGTGAAATGTAGCAGTAATCTTAGGCTTAGGTTCGAAAGCGCTGGGAACATGCCTTATCACAGGTCGATACACCGCTTCCATTGTGGCGAGCCAGATTGGAGGATGCAATATGAAATTACCGACGGATTGGATTAGCTTTGATCTCGGAACTGAATCTGAATTCATATTGTAGGTACAGAATGAATAATAGTAGCGAGTTTACAGAAGCGAAGTTATGTAACTGAAATGTCGCTCTTAAGCGCGAGCGACATTTCAGTTACATATATCGAATAATCCGGCTATGGTTTTGGCCACATCCGATGGCCTTCTTCATGGAGGCAAAGCTGAGTGCAACACGCGCGCGGCATCGTCATCCTTTGCACTGCGAGCCGCTGCTCGCTTCGTACGTGAATGAAGGTAGCGGTTGATGCGCGGGCGCGGGGGTGGGAGCGGGTAGGGCACCGAGATACGCCGGCGCGCTCTGGAACCCTTCCTCACCAGAGTCCTCCTCAATGGTGTCAGGGAAATTCCTGCACACAGAGCTCACACCTACGTTTTCAGATCCGCGATCACTCTCACGAGTTCTATGAAGATAAGGTCTTCAAGTCGGTGGCGGATTCCATCGCTACCTAACTCCAAACTAAGCTAAGGTATGGAAACCAGATAACTAATACTTTTTTTGTGTTAGCACAAACTTATAATACAACTATTTAAAACACCTACACATAAGGACAAATTCTGTGTCCGTCACATAAATTCTAGGTTGGAATTGAACTTACACTATAGAGCCGTGGCGTATAACAGACATATTTTCATTATTCATGATGAAATTTGATTGAACTTGTGTGAAAATATTTCTAAAGAATTGAGATATACCATGGATTGAAAACAGACACCACTATTCAGAATCGGTTGTAAAAGGTTCATCATGAAATCAAAAACTCACAAAGCGAGACAATCGCGGCAATAAATAACTCTGGTTTATTTTGACAATCCATTTTCACCGTTGAATAGTCTCAGACAATGCCCTCTGACAACATAGACATCTGATATATAGAAATAAAGAGATACGTTACTCACTATTACTGGTTGAAAATATAGGAGGAGACTGTGCGATTAAATTTGTGTTGATTTTTGCCGTGATACTGTAAATTACCCATAGTTATGATATATGTAAATTAAAGCATGGTATTTTTTTGTTATGTTTTTTTTTCTGTCCATTGACAAGTTAAAAACTCTATAGGTACATAAATAGAAATTTACGCAAAACTTTAACTGTTTAAAGATATTTTTTTAAATATTTTAGCTGTTTTCTTAAAAAATAACACAAGTTAAACAAACAAAAAAAAAACTTCTTTTCGTTTTTCTCACTTTTCAATGGGCAGACTACAAAAACAAAATAAATAGCGAAAATTACAACCCACCAGAGCTGCGCTTTCTGTTTGAAACTTCTTGAGTAAGTAAATACAAAACAATTACATTATAATTATTCTAATCGGATATTTAACCTTGTTCTTTTTTGTAAGTCGGTAAAAAACAATGCACATATTAAACTCACTTGCAGTGTTCTCTCGCGCATCTTTCGTAAAATATCCACGAAAACATTCAAGAATTTAAAGGGCATCGTGGGCTGGGCTTATTGAGATCTCCTCGGTTTTATGACACTAACTCGGTATTTAGAATAGTTAAACGCCTTAGGTAAAGGTACCACCTACTGTGCTCATTCTTACAATTGCGGCTGTAAAGATGTGGCCTAAAATGATACTTCAAATTTAAGCTAGGATTTCGTCAAATAAAGAATATCTTATTGCAAGCGCTAAATTTATGAAGTTATTGTTTAATCAAAGTAGTAGTACGTTGCAGTTCGACAAAAAAGTCATTTTATTATTATTGTAGTATCTCATCATTATCATTTCAGCCGTAGGACGTCCACTACTGGACATAGGCTTCCCCCATTGACTTCCACAAATACCGATTGGAAGCGGCTCGCATCCAGCGCGTTCCTGCGGTCTTTATTAAGTCGTCTGTGGTATTTAGTGTCTTATAAAAAAAAATCTATAAAAAAATATTTTTTTCTTTCTTTCTATTTATTTTGTAGTGTTTTCACAAAGAGAATGAGACGAAGCTGCAAACCAATTAGGTCTTTCCAACACTTTTACCAACACATTCCTCGAACACAAATATATATCCGTGCATGTTCGAGAAAAGTACTTTTACTTGTTATAAATCGTATGAGACTATCATTCATCAGGACACATGAAAAGCATATGAAAAGATCTTTTATTTGGCCGTCCATTAAATTTTGTTCGCTTTCATCGAGGCTCGAAGACGGAGCTCGACTATTTCTGACATATTCCCAGCGCCGCGTCGAAGTATATTTTTTTAAAGCCATTCAAAAACTTAGTAGATTGAATCCAAGTGAGAGTTCTATTCAAACGTCATTGTTCCTTTCCTTGTTTAAAAATGGAACTCATTTCATCGCAACTACTCTATGGTTGGGAGCTGTCATGGGAAACGTCAACCCAGCTGTCAACTTGACAGACTGTTTGTCAAAGAAAAAAATCAAGATAACATTAGTGAGTTAAGAGATAGTTTCACCAAGTCCCACTCTATAGCCATCTTGTGTCTATTAAATGGTTGAGTACAATAAAGGCATGTGTATAAATAATTAGGTACATAATAAATTAATGTATACTAAGTATTGGTACCTAATAAGCACTGATATTGTAAATGCAAAATTGCTTGTTTATTATTATCTTTTTCCGGCAAAATATTTTAACCGATTTCGTATATTTTGACGAAAATGAAAAACGGGTGAGTATTGTGTACCTAAGATTTTATATATCGAAGACATAGCATATCCAATTTTTACCACAAAAAGCATAAAGTAGCAAGTAAAACCGCCGAGTGAATAATATCCAATGAAAATAAACGTCATTTCATAACTCTTACAACTTTAGCTCCATTCATACTAGGTATGTATCTACAAACAATTGTTTATTTTTCTGTTATGTAAATTACGCTAAGACCACAGATCTGAAAATATATACGGATTCCATATTGCAAAAGGGGTAAAAAATCCCTATATTATTTCGCTTGTCAAATGCAAACAAATTTTATGTAAAGTTGATGTAGGTATTTGTGTGCATATTATTATTATTTTAGTCTATTTTATCCCACTGCTGGTCTTAGATATCTCTTTCCCTTTCCCATGACTCTCTGTTCGTTGCTATTGAGAGCCAATCCTTATCGTGAGTGACGAGCTCATCTTTCGACCGTCTTCTAGCCGTCTATGCTAATTTGTATATAAAAAGCTAAATTGTAAACCCAAGGAGTCTTCCCATATTCTATGTAAAAAGCAATCTGTATATTTTCAAATCTGTGGCAAAGACAACAAGTGAGAGTTGTGCGTGCAAAGTTCATAAATGACAAGGGAATGACGGCTGGTCGGTACTTCAGTTGACAAAACGGTTTTGTTCACAATTAAACAATTAAATAAGAAATGTGTAGTAACTAAGTACTTAGATAATTTTAAATGCATTATGTACAGACTACATGCTTAGCATAGTTTTTGGTCGACAAGCTAGGTGTTTTGTTGACATCCGGTGATTATTTTCAAGGAGTGCAAGCAGAAAATGACACGGCCGCGGCGTTTTCTTGCTTTGCAGAGAGACTCACTGTGCGACAATAGGACTTCTTAGACCAAGACTTTATTATCAAAATATTTTTTTCGAGCTTAAAATGCACCAGTAATGTACATAATCTTAATGATTAAATCTTATATCTATTCATATATTGTTTTAGCCGTTTTTCCCGTGGGAATAAAATAAATGTCAAAACACAAAGGAAGTACTTGCTGTTCCTACCAGGTTAAGAACTTAAAAGTAGCATAAAGCATCGTGCGCACGCATTCAAGATAACGTGGCAATGCTTTGCATGCCCCAAGACGACACGCCTGGTATATTTATTGTGTATGGGAAGGAACTCTGCAATGAAGGTAAGTGTGGATACATATACCTAAAAGAAGATCCTACTCCTGGGTTGCAGCCATGTCTTAAACAGGGCCACAGACCAGCCTAGCCGAGTTGAGGCCCACTACTATAACATGATTTAGTATTTTTTTGTCTTTTACGTAATTCCTTTTTTGCGAAACGTTTGTATTTTTTTTGTGTGAAAATAATGTTATCGTATCTAGTTTTAGGCAATGTATAGATCCGATCCTTTTTTTTTTAATATAAAAAAGTAATGAAACGAACGAGACGCTCTCCTGATGGTAAGAGATAACGCCTGTCCGTGACCATTGCAGCGATTCACAGAACTTTGCGTAAAAAAACAAAGTCCAGGGCATCGCTGCTTTGGCACTCATTACTTTGAGACTAGATGGTTAGTCTCAACAGCCCAGTAATTTCGCTAGCTGCAATACCCTTCAAACCGGAACACAGTAATGTTTGCACACTACTGCTTGGCAGCAGAATATCTGGTACTGCGGTGGTACCTACCTAGACGACCTCCTGCTAAGGAGATCTACTACCAAGTCAAGATCCTGCAACGTGATATACATGACAACCGTACGGAGGTACTATTACCAAAGTACTTGGAGCGCGCGTTCCCGAGTAAGTACAACATGAATATAGTCTGGGTACCTTCAAGTCGCGAGTGAATCGGTTTCTTCTAGGCAAGCGTGCTCCACCGTAGACCGCATCTTCGCTTAACATCAGGCGGGATGGCGGTCAAAGGCAAGCCTATATACTATAAAAAAAAAAAAAAACATTTTCCTTACTAGCGTTGATTCACGCAAGTTTAGCGCGAGGCGCGTGTAGGGATGTCTACGAACAAATCTTCGATCGATCTTTTTTGTTCGTAGTTTCGCTAACATCAAATTTACAAGACACACGCAAATTTCTATGACTTTTTAATATCTTTTTATTAAAAAGTCACAAACCAATTAAATTTTAACATGAACATTTATCTGCACAACAGAAAACAATGACATTTTCGTGCTAACCCCGACTGATCGGTCGGCACTCACGTAGTGATCGCCGGCAAGTGTCCTCTCCCACCGCATCGCCTCTTCCCACTTGTGTCGCCTATTTATCGCGAAGATGTTCTACTTATAGATATTTTACTTACTTTGCCATTAGACTAATAAGTTTTGTCTCATTACTTACGCGGGAACTTTATATACCCACTGGACCATGTGGCGCACGATAGAGGTATAGTCGTATGTATAAAAGTGTAATGCGCACGCGCTTATCATCAGTTTATCTCTGGCGACCACGCGGCACTTACCGTTCACAAAATTTATTATGTGTTGAAATGTCTCTTCGAAAGCACGTGCGTTGTTTGTGTACAATTTATTTTTAAAGTTTTATTTTTGTTTGCATGTTTTATAAGATTTTGTTTTGTAAAATCAGAATCCCATAAACAGAGAATGTTGATTCGCTGTATCATATAACATATCAATAATAAATAAATATCGTAGGACATTACACACAGCGCCATCTGACCCCAAACTAAGCAAAGCTTGTTCTATGGATGTCAGATAACTGATAGGATATCTGACATCCATAGAACTAAACATAGGATTATACAGTTGTTTATTGTAAAATGTACAGTTGGTTATTTTGACAGCCCTGTTGGTTCATTGGTAGTATGTCTGCTTCGAGAGCTAAAGGGCGTGGGTTCGATTCCCACTCAGGACTAACATTTGTGTGACTAATATCGATGTTTGTTCTGTGTCTGGGTGTACTGTATGTATTATAAGTATGTATTTACAAAAAAAAAGTATTTAAGTATTGTATCAGTTATCTGTCTTCCATAGCACAAGCTCTGCTTAGTTTGGGGTCAGATGGCGCTGTGTGAAAAAAAAAAAACAAAAAAAACTTGTAAATACATACTTATAATACATATAGTAGGTACACTCAGACACAGAACAAACGTTTGTGTATACCACACAATGTTTGTCCTGAGTGGGAATCGAACCCACGCTTTCACGCACCAATGAACCAACAGGGCTGTCAAACCATAACAACGTATGACCACATTTAATGATAAAATGATTGATGCTTGAATCTAATTGAGATTAATGATTTAGGTAATTTATGTTAATTTCCTCTTTCTTAGGAAACGAAAACGGAAATATTATACAAGTACATATATTATAGTTACATAACGATTTGAGTAAGTAGGAACAGAGATAGTATTCGGTGATGTGGGTATATCTCCACCTCATGATCAGATGCCATATATCGAATAACTAACTTGAGCAAATATCAATGATAGCCAAGTAATGAAATAAATGGAAAAATACTTTCTAAACTCTGCTGGCTAGATACCATCCTAAAGTAGAAAATCGGCCGTAAAGTATTTTTTTTTTTGAAATTCATTTTAGGTTTGCCTTTGACCATGCCTTGCCTGATGTTAAACAGGATGCAGTCGAAGGTTACTATTACAATCAAAGTAAGCTGTGGTCAAACACCCAGCCTTTAAATTATGAAAGAAAATCACCACAATGATATAAAACGTAGTACACGAACTAGATAACGCAAACACTTCGTTTAAGACAGCTGGAGAGCAGTATATGCCATAAATTTACTACCTGTGCCCGGTGGTTTCAATCACCATCGGTTTCTAAAGGTCGTATAGCGATATTAAATAGCCTATAACTTTCCTTAAGAAATGAGCAAACAAATATAAACGACTAACAAACAAACAGTCGACTGTAATAAAATTGAAAACAGAACTTCCACATTTTTGTATAGATTTTGGGGCAATATCATGTATTTCGCAACTTGTTCAATTGTACACACAACAGTATCAAATTAATTTATATAATATAATTAATACAGAATAAATCATGAAGAGCAACAAATAGTCATATATAGAACAACCACGGATATCAGTAGTCATATACGTAACAATTACGCAGATTGGTTGGCTGTTTTGTACACAGTTCATTGTTTTGAAGTTCTCTTTCTAGCTACATATATATATAATTCGTTGGCCCGCCTTATAATAGAGAGTAAAATAGCGCAGCGTAGCTAGTTACATAATTACACTGCCACATGTCGACCTAATCTTGCCTTTGACTACGTCTGTTTTAAATTTTTGACGGAAGTAACGTGAGTCGGCACACGCGTTTGCTTACATCATGTTATCTATACAAGACGGAAGGGGAAGGTAAACATACTGTTCTGTAGAACCTGTGGTTATAGTAAATCACAGTACACAATTTCACAACATGAATAAACTTTGATTCAACTGTACTTTCATTTTGCGAACCCCTAAACAGTAGAATACGCTGCTCGAATGTTTCCCGATAGATAGGTACAAATGGTACAACCAAGGGGTTTCAAGTCGATAAGGAATCAGACTTCTAGGCAATATCTTACAATCTGGGTGTTTTCAAATCGATAATATAATGAATGAGACTTCTAGGCAATATCTTACAATCTGCGTGTTATCAAGTCGATAATGAAACGTCAGTTAAGATTTTTTTTATGTTTGACAAGCTTATTAGTGTGATAAAAATGCAAACAAACGCAATTTACACAGATATATTATTGTATTTATAGCTTGACTTCATATACTGTCTATAAAGTACAGCGACTCACTTCTGTGAAAGCCATAGACGTTGAAAGGGCGTTGTTAGTTGTTTATAATGGCGCAAGTACCTAATGCCGAAATTGCCTTCCGAGCTTGCATCGAAATAGTTCTGTTTGGTGCAGCAATGAGGTGAGGTTTGATCAAAGAACGATAGAAGTGTAGATAAATAGTAAAATTAGGTAAGAGATAAAATAGGTAATAGTTTAAAAAAACTTTATAGATAATAAGATTACCTATGTATGTGAATGTGCTCAAGACCGTTTGCACGAAACGCTTGCGCGTTAGGTTTGAAGAGCGCCATCTAGGATAATTTCAAATTTGGTTTTAACCAATGCCGCGTCGGCAGGCGCGCTTTTTTTTATTACCGGCCAGAACTTTATTTATCGGATCGAATTGCGTTCAAACTTTTTCATTAAATAGTGTTCCAAATTGAAAAGTCATTTGGTCACTGTTATTAAATTCGCCGGAATGACCCATTTTGCTCGCACATATCAAGGAACCCTTCGCCTGTTTTGGCGGGAACGCGGAAAGAGTCGTGTCGCCCCGTTGTATTTTTTCCCAAAACTAGTGTTTTGTCGAGTGTTTATGCATAAAAATGGTAGTGTTTTATTCATAAAGTGCCGAATTACAAGCGCGAGTGTGGGAAAATGATATAATGTGGTGAAACATGAGTTTTCGTGTTGCTTCCAAAACTCCATCGAAGCTTTGTAGTAAAGTTGCCACTACTTTACTAAAGCATGACTGGAATTAACTGACACGAACTGGACTTGACAAAGACGACTTTGACTAAAACTAGCTACGATGGCACTTATTTAACTTTTGAAACTTGAAAATATATAATTACTTGACACTGGCAAATGCTAAAACGCGACGCCAAAACCAAAGGAAAAAAAAAAATTGATGGGACGAAAAGTTGATTTTATCGTAAGTTTTTTTTTTATGAAAAACGTCACCAATGAAATAATTATTTAAAGAACATTACATAATTTTATTGTTAGGCCGGTTTTACAAAAAAAAAGTTTTGGAATTTTCTTCTATGTACAATTGTACACGATTTGTTGTGTGATTATAAGGATGGACACTACTGGAAATTTGAGAACTTTAAATTGTTGCCGTTAGTAAACTGAACTTTTTTTATCGACAGTAAAGCATTTTGCTGGTATTACATACCAAAAGAGCATTGTCTTTGTTTAAGCTGCTTAACCAATTAAGTAAGGTTTAGTATGGTGTTACCGCTGCATCGAATACTTAGCATGTACGTACATATCAATAGATGTGTTGATATATGTTACATATGGTATGGTAAAACACCACCGTTTTTATGCATAAACACTCGACAAAACAGTAGTTTCGGAAAAAATATAATGGGTGACACGACTCTCCGCGTTTCCGCCAAAACCTATATGAATGTAATTAGTTATTCTGATTGCATTAGTGCAAGGTTTGCGTAGTTTGGGCCTAGATGGCGCTGTGTGGTATGTCCTCCATTTTTTATTTATATAATCATTCTTATGTACGTATGTTTGTCACTCAACTATCTAAATGGCTGTACCGATTTTGATAAAATTGTTTGTGTGTTTAAGTTTTTTAATGTAAAAGTAGTGAGACGAACAAGACGCACCATGACCATGGCAGCGATGCTCAGAACTTTCAGTAGTAAAAATAGTCAGTTCAGTAGTAAAAATAATGTGTAGTTTTAATTTACATTTGGGCCCGGTTTGTACCCCATGATATTTATATATATATAAATATTTATTTTATTACTATACTGTACATTGTACAAGCTTTATTTTACTGAAGCCATGCAAAGCGTAAACAAAGGTGTTAAAGCTCGTTTAGTACAAAACAACAATCGCTTTTCTCTCGTTAATTGAGTAACACTTCACGACTGTCCACTCAAGTGTTGGACCGTAAACTTGACTAATGTTTGGAAGTAGCGGCATCATCCATCTTCGACGCGGCACGCGTCAATAGTTGACTTGAGTGCTTGGTACACACCTAGCTACCTTTTTTACATTGTAGACACCATTAAATAAATAAACAAATAAAAATACGAAAATATCTCTCACGCCGCTACATACCTCCAAACCAAGCAAAATTTATTATTCTATAGGAATCGGGAACCGATATTATCCTTGTATGTTTTTTGTAAATAAGTAAATACAAATACACATATTTTATTTATAAAACCAAAGTTACAAGTCAAATTTAAATTTCTTATATGTCTTAAACACTGATTACATTTTAACGAAAAAAAATAAAATGTCAATATAGAGCAGGTATGTATGTCAAAATGAAAGTAAAAAAACTTACAATATATTTTTTTACATTTACAACACTCGGATAATGAACAAACATCTAGTATATTCGTCACATAATGTATTGGGCGGGAATCGAACTACAGCTCTGGAAGCAGAACTGCTAGGGAATAAGCTAAACGGGTCGTCAATGCATTCATATACCTAGTCGTTTTTCACGATAAAAAAAACTGATTAAAATCAATTTTGTCATTCTGACGCTGGGGTGGAAACCGCGAATCGGCATACGTAGTGCTAGTTCGCTCTGAGATTTGGTATTATACCTAAAAAAAAAATGTTTAGAACCTCTTTAATAGTAGGTTTATTTCCATAAACAAGCAATGTGTTCATCAAGCTGTGTATGCCTATAACTGGCGCATGTATCGGAACATAACTTTACGCAATGTGTTTTTGTAAATTTACCAATATGTGTGCTGTTAGCGTACCTTAATAAATAAATAAATAAATAAATAAGTTAGATAGCAGAAGCCGAAAGCGAAAAGTCAAGGATCGGTCTTAGTGGTCTATCTTGTGAGAGGTACCTATGTAGGTATACATGCCCAGCTGCAGTTCAAATATTTTATTGGATCAAATAAATTACAAAAAAAAACATTAAGTTTCTCAAATCTATCATTTCTTAAGCAGCGAATTTTCTTACATTTTTTTTAATGTGAAAAAGTGGCAAACAACGGACACCTGATGGTAAATGGTTACCGTCGCTACCTGCAATACCCGGGGTATTGCTAGTGCGTTGCCTACCTATTCTTTTTTTTTTTTAATGAAAAAAGTAATGAGACATACGAGACGCTCTCCTGATGGTAAGAGATAACGCCTGTCCATGACCATCGCAGCGATACACAGAATTTCAAGTAACAAAACAAAGTCCAGGGCATCACTGCTTTGGCGCTCATTACTTTGAGACTTTTGACCCTTCACCCTTATTCACCCTTTGTTTGAAGCCATTCCACATAAGACGGCCAATTATAACCAATAAGTAACTTTTATATTGACTAAACATAAACTACGCTTGCTGTATTTTGCTTGACAATAAGTAGGAACTTTCTTTAGCGGCTAATGTCAAAATACTTTCAGCTAAATGACTGTGATGACGCCTACTCGCTATTATAGAATGGCTAGGTACGTATAGACTTCCTAGATTTGACGATGGCTATCTAAAACTTTCTCTGCTCAATTGCTTGTGCGATTTAACAGAATGACTGTCAAAAAGTATATGTAAACACGATCGTACAATATTATGCTGAATTTGACTAAACTGAAATCGAATGATTCGGAACAAAATTATAGAAAACCAGCGGCGCCCTGCGGTTTTACCCGTGCATGCCAAGCCTGGTAAGGTGGCTAATTTATGATATTTGGGGTCATTGAAAAAATACAGCTAAGTATATATTTTTTTGTTATGGTTAACAAACTATGTGTTTGACTACCTCACCTAATGTTAAGTGTCGGTGTGGTCGAAGATGGTTAATCATAATCATATTTATTGATACCGAAGTGTTACAGGTCAATTTTCAGTAATAATCATAAACAAAAAAATAAATAAGAAATGTCAGTAACATAATATATAGCTTGGAATGGAACTGGCTTTCAAGTGAGGTGTGCGAGTGTTGAGGGTTGCGTGCCCTTTTTAGATTATAATTTAATGCGTTTACTATGCCAAAATAACATTACAAAGTAATAATAATTATTAAAAATCATTTTAACGAATTTTGTCAAGTGAGCCGCTCTGTTTTAATAAGTTTTCATGCGTTGTACAATACGCGACACTGCCTTTTGAAGGTGATTTAAATATTAAATTAAATAGGTTTGCGTTTGACCGCCACCTTCGCCTAATAAAGAGAAGATGCGGTCTACGTTGTAGCACACTCGCCTAGAAGAAATCGATTTACTCGCGACTTGAAGGCACCTAGATTGTACCCATCAGGAAACACCCACTCGGACAGCAAATTCCATTGTTTAGCGGTTCTTACGATGAAGGTGTATCCTCAAAGATAACGGTCAAACTACATTTCGCAATGAGACTGATCCTTATCGATAATAATTTAGAATTTAGTCGTTGTTTCGTAACATCATTATACGCACCGTGTTAAAAAACTAGAGCAGAGAGATTTATAAGGCTTTTTTCAGGTCGTGTCTGGACAATACACGTTGTGCTGTCATTTCATGAAATACTGACTAGCGTTCAATCTTGTTAAAGGCCTTTTAGCCGCGATTCAGCTGTCCCATTTACACATGAGTAATTAGTGCAGATTAAGTATGAATTTTATAATTTTATTATCCTGACATGTAATTTATAATTTCACTTTTTAATTATATTTTTGAAATATGAATTAAAAATATGACTTGGTGTAACGCATCAAAATATTTAATTGTATTGAATTTCAAACTTTGTTTTTTAGGGATCCGTACCCAAAGGGTAAAATGGGACCCTATTTCTAAGACTCCGCTGTCTGTCCGTCTGTCACCAGGCTGTATCTCATGGACCGTGATAGAGTTGTAATCGTCATAATATGCACATTGCACACGTTTCCACGCCATCTTTGAGTTAGAGTAGGTACTTAGCGCGTCTTTTTTCAGCTTCCCCAACTTTCAAAAACGGTAGCTCTTAGGAAAAAAAATATTTTGACATTTTTTATTTTTTTGTCTGAACTAATTTTATGATAAAACTTTACGTTTTGCTGAAAATCGCGAAAACCCCGTTATTGTGACCTTTGATCCCGAGTAATCTTTTCCCAGTCTTTTTAGATTTAATTTATGGTGTTTTGAATAATCCTACCAACTTTGAGCTGGGTGCTTTGATTTTTGTACCCTCGCATGTCTAAATTGACCGGGCTAGACGTTTCTTTAGAATTTTGTAACGCAAAGATGCACTAGATTAAATTTATGTCGTTATTATTGTGAAAATTTGCAAGCTTTGGCACGGCTACAAGCCCCTTAGATAAGGGTGATTCATACGATCCCGTTGCGGCCTACTTGTTAGGAACCGGTATCAAGTATATCAGTATGAAGTGACCTTTAAAAGAAGACGCTTTTGGGGAAGTGGTCTTGATTTTTATTTATTTTTTTGTTGAGCTTGAGTGGTCAGATTAATTACAGAATCAGATGTTATAAAAAGGCGAGCGTATTTTTAACGAACTCAATAAGAATATGTAAGGTTTATGTAGGGACACAAAGTCAACTTTCACTGTAATTAAATTAATAAAATAAAAATATCGTAAGGACTATTCACACAATGGCCTCAAACTAAGCAAAGTGTGTGCTATCTCATAGATCTAGAGGAAAGAATCTAAGCCGCCAAGAATCTAACGGTGTGTTCCGGCAGCCTCACTTGAGAGCCAGTTCCATTCCAGGCTAGGTGTGCTTTACCATCTTCGACCACACCTTCACTTAACACCAGGTGAGCTGTGGTCAAACAACTAGCCTGTCAACCATAAAAAAAAAAGAAAAAAAAAGAAAGGTAATTTTTCCGCGTTCCTGCCAAAACTCTTAAAACTCTCGTTTTACCCCATCTGTCACCAGTTTGTGGCATGTGGCATAATAAAACCACCTGAACATATGGCACTAAAGTTCAGATAGAAAAAAGTTGTAAGGATTCCACTTGTATTGAAATGTATACTTACGTAAATAATACTAGGTGTTCAATAAGTATTCATGTATAATTATGTATAACGGTGTAGTTATACATAGTTAGGGTGTATTAATCCGAAAGGAGGTTGTCGGGCAATCATGCAAAAAATAAGATGTTCTATAGAACAATTTCGTTAACCCTTGACCAAATGTATGAATAATAAATATTTATGATTTTTCGATGCCCATAGTAAACGTAGTTGAAAGGGGAAAGTAAATTAATGGCAGTGAAAGATTGAGAAAATAAAATATATATCAAGAACAATCTTGATAGATATTTTGAGACCCAGTTCCATTCCGGGTTAAGTGTGTTTACCATATTTGACTACACCATCACTTAACATCAGGTGACCTGTGGTCAAACACCCAGCCTGTCAACAACAATCATAAACAATCATATAAAAAGCGAAAAGAGCCAATGTCATTTAAATCTTACGTAGGTCCTTCAAATTAACTCAAAGAACAACAACTCCTCTACTAGCGCTAGGATACATGTATGATGAGATGTCTTTTAAAAAACCCTACAATTTTCATTCTGAAACCACTATAGACAAACCACGTCGGCTGTAATATAATGAAACCTCTTATTAGTCTTTACTCCGCCACAAACAAACTCTGCACTAATTAGTGCTTTTGCAATGACTTTTGCAATACCAACACAACACTTTTTCGTGGAGCTTGCCTTTGATTTCTTTGTGTAAAGAGGTTCTAGTTCCAGCATCCATTCCTGAATATCTGAAAAGTTATTTCCGCAGCTGGTGCGGGCGGCGCATGCGCGCGGAGGGTCTCCGCCGGCATCGACTCGTCTTATACCGGGGTGTTCAGACGCGCGCGACAGTCAGCTGACGGCATTCGCATCAAACGCACGCCTCACTCTTCTCGCGAGCCAACCGCGCAGTGACCGCCGTTTGTGAATTATTTTTGAAAGAAAAGTTCGAAAAAGAAAATGGCCACCTACGCCCAATTCAAGCACGTCGAGCTGTACAAGATCGGCCATGGAAAAAACAGGTGAGTGCGCCGTAGGGAGGCTGTGATCTTTGTTTTGGGAAAGGTCAAGGGTTGCGCAGATGAGGGTTGCGGCGGTTTTTTTTTAAATTAATTGAATTGTTTCTATTAATCAGAAAATTGATTAAGTATTTATGACTTTTTGATCAGATATGTCAAAATTACATGAAAATATTAATTTTTGAATTTTCAAAATGTACATGCTCTTTAGGAACCTCTTCACGTCTGAATGTTTATTTTTTTGTTGGGTATATTAAGTTCGTTTCCTGGGCTAAGTTTTTTATCGTCGTCGTAAAGCTGCGAGTTTCAGTAAAGCAGTGCATTGAACTCGGCTGAAGTCTGAAGTTTAGGTAAAACGTGGTAGAGCTAACACGCACTGCCTCTGATAAAATCTATGGATTTTCGTGGGGACCTAGAGTTCTTTGATCTTTTATTGTTCAAAGTTTTGTCACCCAAATGAATAAATCTCCGGAACAGAATTGGCAGAATTTTTTTGTACTTTTTTTTGGTTTTAATCTGGTTTGATGTAATTGCGTCTTTAAATCTACCTTCATGGTGGTAATGCAGAGAACTGATGATAACTATATCGAGGGACGGTGAGGCAGGGAGGTTTTGTGTTGCAGTTACATATCCATCATCTACATCCAAAATGTAATCACAATTTACATCGAAGCTAAAGGACCAAAGAATTCATTACGTTGAGTTGAATAATGAAATATGGGAATCCAAATGGCTTCTTAGTGTTTAAAAATGTCTACGTATTCACGTACACACGACTGTGTACAGCCACACCCCTTATTTTTTTTTTAAATTTGTGTTTAATGCAAAAATATTATTTAAATAGCTGCGCCCCGCGGTGTTACCCGCTACATGTTTTCGGGATGAAAAGTAGCCTATGTTTTAATCCAGGGTCGCAGCTACCTCCATACCAAATTTCCTCCAAATCCGTTCAGTAATTTTTGCGTGAAAGGGCCGCCTTACACGTTCAATCATGATCACGATCCGCGATCCGCGATCCGCGATCATGATTTCAAAATTTCTAGATATTATGCGATCCGGAGCATCAGTCCGTCAATCCGCTTCGTACACGATCAGTCTGGATCGCGATCATTGATCGCGAATCGCGGATCGCGGATCGCGCGCTACGTGTACGGGCTGCCAAAGAGTAGCAACATCCATCCATCCATCCAAACTATCACATTTATAATATTAGTGGGATTGGTAATCTACATAAATTCGGCAATGTTATAATTTGAATAAGGGTGAATAATCATCTTTATTTTGTCCATAATGGCGTTGTTAATATATTTATATGACGTTTATCGTTTAAGGAAGGAACAGAGACATTAATAGAGCAATAAAATATAATGCGGGAGAAAAGACATAAACTATATGCAAAAACTGGCCGACTGCTTTTTATATATAAGATGGACGAGAATGATCGACCGGGCAATGTCCTGTGTTCCGCCTGGTTTATGTAAAATGTGGAGATTGTACCTATATCGTTTCATTAGGCTGCCCTGTTTGCTCTTTTGGTTGTTCTGCTTCGAGAGCTGAAAGGTGTGGGATCGATTTTCAGAACCAACATTTGAGTGACGAACATAGAATATGATTTAATGTTGTAGCAAAGAAATGCTGTAAGGCTTAACAACGTGTTTGAATATAATTTTGGAATACAATATACAATTTTCACAATGAAACGATGTACGATTTTCACAATTAAATGAAATACAATTTTCACAATGAAACGATGTACGATTTTCACAATGAAACTATATACAATTTTCACAATGAAACTATATACCAGACGGAACACAGGAAAAAGTCTAGTCGATCATTCTCATCCATTTTAGATATAAAAAGAAGTCGGCCAGTTTTGCATATACAATAAGTAGTTAATGTCTTTTACTTTACATTTATCCTGGAAAACAAAGGTGAAATCACAGGACGCAGCTAGTTAAATATGATTATGCTTGATTAACTATTATTCTCCTCTTTTGCAAATAACTGGGTATTTTGGGTACTAAATTAAACAGCTTTAAGGGAAAAACAGATTTTAAAAAACACATCCTGATGCAGTTTACAATTATAACTATCAGTATAAAATGTAAATAAGGACACTTAACAAAGCTAAATTTGAAATACACATTTAAAATTGTACTTAAGGCACACTAGAAGACAACGTTACTCTGTTTTAGTACCTCTGTTGATTACTAAACTTATTCAACCATATACATTATTAAGTTTAGCCGAGAAAAAAACTTTAAAAGATTTTTATTTTTATTTTTTATTATTATTATTGTCACCCTGAATGATGTTAAGGATTCTAACGACACTCCATACATCCAAATCTGTGCAGGCGTTTAAAAGTTATGGTAGAATAAAAAAATTACATACATACATAAATACAACCTGAAAATGTTACACTCTTTTTTTAGGCAGCCGTGTAAAAATATGGCAGTTACGTGTCGGTGATGCGATACGCCATACGTTTCATTTATTTAAAAAATAAAACTGTGCGCCTCTGAGGCGTATGCTCATCTTTTCAGTACTATAAAATAAGGTTATCTTTCTAGGGTTAAAATATCGGCGTTTTACAGTAAAGTGCCAAATATACTCTCTTGTGTGGAAAATGTATAAAATGTGGTGAAACGCGTCATTTCGTATTGCTTCCAAAACTACGTTCCTAAAAGGTATTAGTAGAGTCACCGTTACTTTACCAGGGCATAGATTGACAGGGACTGGACTTGGATTTGACTTACTTCAAATTATTTAGGCTAAAATAACACTTGATAACGCGAATTACCCGACAGTGGCACAATGCACAAAGTGCTATGCCAGAAAGAAAAAGAAAAGAAAATTTGTGGCGAGTTGTTCTACGATTCTTGAAAAAATAAAGTTTCATATTGTCAGCCCTGTTGGTTCATTGGTAGTATCTGCTCCAAGAGCTGTTCGATTCCCACCCAGGATAAACATTTTGTGGTATAAACAATGTTTGTTCTGTATCTGGGTGTTCTGTATTTATTATAAGTATGTGTTTACAAAAAAAAGTATTCTATCAGTCATCTGACTTCCATAGTACAAGTTTGGGGTTAGATGGCGCTGTTTCTTACGAAATTTATTTATTTATAAAAAAAAAAACTCAATGAAGCTATTGTCTATAGAGATATTATCTTCAGTTTTTATTATTTTGCCCGCTTACGTTACGGTTCACAGCCGCGTAGCTTTTTCGCTATCGCGTAAATTGAATGGCAGTAAGCAACTCATAGTACCCGCTGCTGGTTTCGTGATGTTCTTCTGCTGTCTCGCATCGCGTCGCTGCATTTCAAACATGTGGGGCAACGCATAATCGTGCGTGACGAAATCAGAATTCGCCAGTCATATTTGAATTTGTACGAAATACTGTAACAACGAAATTTCGTATTCTATTCTCTATAAACCCCTGAGCCATGTATTCGTAATAAAATCATGTCACGCTACCATTACGTTAGTAAGTTACGAGTTCGAAGTAACGTTTTCGGGCGCGCATTGCTAAAATTTTATAACAATATCGCTGATAAAACTGTGTGTTGTGCGGGACATGCGAGGGGAACATGGGGCATCACGCAACCGAGCGCAGACTGGCCTTAATACCGACATTGTCATTTATTCGAGCTTTTTTGTCCAAAATCTAGTTGGACGACGGAAACTTAGTATTACCATCTATCTATCTGTACTATTATAAAGAGGAAAGATTTGATTGTTTGTTTTGAATAGGCTACGAAACTACTAGACCGTTTTCAAAAATTCTTTCACCGTTGGGAAGATACACTATCCTCGGGTGACATAGGCTACTTACCCGGTATTCCTATATTATATAATTATGGTTATAAAACCTCGTTAATTCTTAATAATATCAAGTTTAATTTAAAAGTGTTATTTGTAAAACAATTTATAGCTGTATGGCACTTCTTCTACGAAAATGCCAAATACACATCAATGACGTTTCGCACGGTGTAACGTAACATTTTCGGTGTTCTCGACTACATGACAGAATGCGTAATTTATTTTTCGAAAATTTAATAAATTATAATAGCGACCCGCCCCAGCTTCGCACGGGTGCAATGTAGATAGGTACTATTGTATATATACACCTTTCTCTTGTATCACTCATGTCTATTGATGGAAACCGCATTAAAATTCGTGGTAGAAAATCCGGGAAGCGATATTATTTTATACCATGTAGTGGTTATTTAGTTTAACATTACATCATGGTGAATCATTAGAAATTCTAATTAATACGTTTTATTCAAGTGGACACAAGTCTATTGTATACTCCAATCTCTTCGCCTCCGCTGTCATGTCCCATTAATCAGTACGAATTTACCGTCGCTTCCTGTTCTAATTCCGAAATCTATATTTTCTTGGAACGTTACATAAGCAAAGGTTACGAGGCTATGTTAGGGCTGCTTTGCGTGACGATCACCTTCATTTACATTCCCATAGGCCAAACGAAATACGGTTCAGACAAGCAGACGCTTTCGGACAGTTTAGCTTGACCGACTTATCTATAGACTTGGTGATGGGAGCCACTGGTGTGTTTCCTGACCTAAATTTAAAGTCTTATATGGCAAATTATACTTTTGATTTGTAACCGAAGTCACAGATAAGTTGGTGACATAATAGTGTAGGGTGACCTTGCGACACCTATATATTTATGGGTATAAGTTGAGGGTTTCAAGATGGAATCTTGGTAATCCGAATGCCGGATATTACAGCCTTGCTAGGTTATAAGTGTAGGTCATTAGTACAAGGCCTGGAAATGTTATAATACCTAACTTGACACGTATTATAGAACGGAAACATGCGTATTAGTCTGTAGTCCTTGTGGAAAATGTGAAGTATCCTAGGAAGGGTTACTTCTTGATTTTTTTTTTAATACGAAATAGATGTACCTACATGTTGCCATCAACTCACCTGATATAAATAGGCTAAACAAGACAGATACTAAAATGGAAATAGATATACAATCTAAGTATTTAAGATTCAAGTGCGAGTGAATAAGTTGTGGTTGTTTGTACAAAGTTATTTTATCAATCACCTGACGAAATTTATGTCAATAGGAAAAATGTGCCCCACCGGCGGGCAGAATTTTCGCTTTTACATCCAGCAAGTTGCAATTCAAACGTAAGTCTTATCAACGAATCCACAAAAGTAACCATTACCTACTTTTATTTTTTAAATAAATAGGCTGGCGTTTGACCGCCATCCCACGCAGGCCCTCTGACGGTCTAGATAAAGTAACATTCGGTTAACAATAACGCTAATTATTTATTTATTATAGGAATTTAAAAAATGTAAGGGATTGACATAAGCTATAGTTAGTTATGTCACGTGGGTAGCTTATGTCGATCCAGTACGTTTTTGGACTTTTCTATTAGCGTTATCGAATGTCGAATATTACATTGTGTAGGCCCTCTGATGTTAAGTGATGATGCGATCTATGATGGAGCACGCTTGCCTTGCTTGCCAACTTTTATACCCCCGGATTGCATCCATCGGGAACACCAAGTCAAGCGGCGATCTACACTGTTGAGTGGTTCACACAATGAAAGTGGAATCAAAAGTTATTAATAATGGCCGCTACTTAGTGGGCTTTTTCAAACTTATAAAGTTTCAAGTAGTAATAAACCAGGTCGATGTTGAATGTACTGTATTTTTTCGTTTATATTTAACTTTTGTCTTTCCGTCTACTAGTGGACTTGAACATTTGGATAGCTTTAACTTTCATTAATCTACTTACAATGTTTATTGATTTTTGTGTAGTAACTTTGTTTAAAAGTACGTTGCTTGTGTATAATTAATAAATATTTTTTGTCACAAATGTAGTAGAAAGTTTTAGTTAGCATTATTTATTTCTCTTAATAACGCATTTTTATTACATATTTTTAACGCGTCCACACATAACCAAATTAACATTAATATTTAATTTAATATTGAAATATATTACTTTGACGCAAACTAATTAATCTAAGACCATAGAGTAAATTCAATTTCTTACACTTCTATGGGATAAATTGCTGTCTGTCAAACAGAGCCATTAATGGACTTTTTACGAGAGGGCACAGATGATAAACAAATATAAGACCATTGTTCGGAGAAGTGTGGTCGAAGCTTATTGTCCTGGAAGGGAATTGAATCCACACCTCACAGCAAATTGTATAGTTAATATAAAATGGTTGTAATTTTTTTATTGAAGTTAAACAGTTTGTTTTGTACATCATGGATGTTATGTAGTATTCTTTGAATAAAATTAAATAATACGAATGGAAAGCACGTGGAAGAGTGACTGGTTATGTTTCTGTATGAAATCGAAACTCAAATCTAGATTGAACTTTTCTTAAACTACCGTTATTTTCATCCATTTTTAAGCTAATAACGCCTCTCAATATAAATCAATCTTTCCGATGCTATTCAGAAAATATTTGCAGCAACGTCTTTCCCAACCACTTACGAACGTGATAAACGACTAACTGCCTTTCCAGACACAGAGCCCATATGAACTGTTCACATGTCCATATCCTTTACAATCGACATATCGTCTATCACCAAGGACCGATAAATATACGCCACCTTAGGCCCCATTAAGGGGACCTTAACAACAAAGTAGCGGACTCCATAAACTTACACGAGTCGTATAACTGAAGAGATTTATATAAATATTGGACGATATTTTCTCACAGCGCTATCTAGTCCTAAAATAAACGAAACTTGTACCTACTTACTATTATTTACGTGTAAAATAGTGTTCCGGCCTTTCAAGATAAAACCAAAAGAGTCCGTCGTTATTCTGTGCCGTAAGCAAAACGAAAAAACTAATTTGCACGTAAGGTGAGCCGCAATCACTATAAGTACTGCTATATTCACTTATAGTGGACTTTAATTCATCTTTTTTCTAATTTTAATCATAACACTCTGAACCAATTTTTTAATAAAAATAAAGACAAAATTTATGTTTCTAAGGATTTCATATATTTCAATACACATCATGTAAATTTGTTGTACAGTTCCGAGTTTTCACGACTGAAAATACATAGATACATATTATAGACAGACAAAATAATTATAATATGTATCGATCATATTATATCATTACTATTATTTTCACGTCTTGAGGATGCCTCGTGTAGAGGCGAAAGACCGATTGGCAAGTGGTTACTGCAGCAAGAAGATGATAATAAAGACTTGTGGATATTTTAAATATCTTTTTGTTTTAGAGTTAAGTCAAATTTTTGTCGTCAAGTTACTAAATTTTAATTCTCATCACTGTTGTAACCGAAATGATTATATATATATACCTTGAACACTCAGAATGAACTTCCGCAAAGTAACGCCTGAATCAATCAATTATCTATTTATAATATTTTTTGTGCTTTTATATACCGTATATAATTGTATAAAAATATATGTCTTCACAGTTTTGTTATATGTAAAAGATATAAGTACCAGATAGTCGTAAATATTACAAAAATGAATCAATGGGAATAAGAAAGTGCAAAGCGTGATGACACAGCATTGCTGTCGCTAGAAGTCTCGTACCAACGTGCGACACTCAGATGCGTTAAATCGATAACGTTTTTGTCCCGTATCTAGCGACGGCAGTGTTCAAACATCGATGTAATCGCTGCAAAAAGTAGAGCTGCATGACCGCATTCGTGCTATAATCGATCTATTGATAAAAAGCAATCGATTCTGTGCCACTGGGACCGTTGAAGACACGCGTTTCGATGTCGTTGATAATGAGATAAAGCTACTTCTCAGAGTTTAATCGACCTCGCTCATTCGATTCGATTGTCTACAACTAGTGTTATTGCCATATCTATTTCTAAATATTATAGTGCAACATAATTATGTATAATATGTAATTGGTTAATGCGGTTGGATCGCACATCGCACACGGGGGAGGGTTCAAATCCCATTAATGAGCTTGCTCAAGGAAAACATCGTGAAGAAAATAGGTAGAAGGCTTGTCTCTGAGTCGGCTGGCCACAGTTAAAATTGGCCGCCAAAGCACCTAACGGTGTGCTCAAGCAACCTAATTTGAGAGCTAGGTGTGTTTGCATCTCCAACCACGACGTCATCATTATCATAAAATCAGTTGCGCTGTGGTCATACACTTAGCTCGTCAAGCATAAAAAATGTTATTATCCGTTAATTGTTTTTATTCATGTAAAATTAGAATTACTTAACTGTAACTTTGCATGTACTTGTATGCAACGAGTAAAGAAAATGAAGTGAGTAGTTGGAACGGTAATTTTCTAACGTGACTTTATGATAATACTAACATCGTGTCGCTCACTGAATATTTATTACATCATTAAGCCTTTTTTAGTTCTGAAAAAATGCGCATTTAGGGGAAACAAGGTCATCTGTTGCGTGTATTTGCTAAATTTGCTCGGAAGCGGGTAGATTTGAGTTACCGAATCGGTTTAATATCATGACATTCGTGATGTTACGCAAAATTAATGGAAAACGACATTTTTTGATTTACAACTATTTTAACTACACCGAAATTGGATATGAACTTGAATGTTCATTTTATTATCCGTATAATTATAAAAAGTTTGTAGTAGGAAAATGCATAATTTATCGTCCCCAGTACTATAACTATGTCAAAATGTTAAAAATCATGTAAATTTAATTGTGTGCTAGGTTACATATATTACCTTATTATTACTCAACTAAAGTATCTGTTGACCAGTTGAACAGATTTCGATAATATTGCATGGAAAAGTTTGGTAAATTTTGTTGTGATGTACCCTTATTTTTGCGTGGGGGAAATGTATTTACGCACTTCCGCCCGCCGCCGGGCCGACTGGCGGGGTATGTCGGGCTTGGCACCAGAGTGGTGCCACTACCGACTAAAACCCCCACGTGTTCCCTCGGCAGTGACCAAGTGACAGGTTTGCGGGACCGCTCTCGCATTCGCCGCAAGTTGTGATGTACCCTGCCCCATTCACAACCTGCCCCATTTTATTTAAATATTACCTATCTAAATAACACGTGAAACCGTAGAATACAAAAAAATAACTTTTGATCCGTATGTTTTTTCATTCATAAAATTCCTCTTAAAATTCATTTTTGATAGATAGATAAAAACTCTTAATTGTGTACACCAGAAATAGAAAAATGCACAGAAAACAAATACCGTTACGAGCTATTGCCACAAGTCTTAACACTGAACAAGATCTCTTCCAGGCAACCACGAATGGCAAACAGGTTACTGATTACTGATTATTTATTTATTATTAAAAAAAACAAACAATCAAAACTGACTAAGAACATAGTCATGGGAGATATTGTAACACTATTTAGTAATAAAAAAAATATTTTTTTTTTAAAATAGTACATACATACGATACCAATTAATTCAGCTCTTCTCACTCTCCTCCATTAACGATCTTGCACTACTTGCATCACAATTTCTCAGATATCAGTCCGATTTCACACTTTTTAATGGTTACCACTTATAAAGATGATGAGGCATAAACGCGGTCAGATTCTTTAATGGAAATATAGGTGTTAGATGATTAATTCAATTGCTTTGACGCTGAAGAGCTACTGCCCGTGTCGTGGTCGTAAATGGCGTTAAAGAATTCCATGCCATTGCCATGCCATGGTTATGACCTGGACTTTCTCCCGGCATCAATCACGGAAGGAGCGTGTTAGTGGTACAAAGGGCTTTTTATGATTTTACTCGTAAAGTAATGGAGATTTAACCTGCGGAGCCGTCATAAAACGTACAGAAATTGTAAACGCTGTTCAAACGTTTATGTAACGTGAAATATACTTACTGTATAATGGGGAAAATATCCCTATAGACCACACGATAAAACTAAATAGATATTATTTTCTTTCATCATTATCATCATCACAGCCTTTTTTATCCCACTGCTGGGCATAAGCCTCAGACTTTTTAAATTGTTTTTATTACTCCATTAGCCTCGGCCTTGTGCCATTGTAACCCAGGTTCGATCTGCGATGAATTTACAGGAAATTGTTACGTGGTTAATGTATAATATGCGATAGAAACGCGAGCAAGAGAAACACCAGCAAAGTCCCTCTGTAAGATACTAAAAGACTTCGGCATGCCAAGGAAAACTATTAAAATAATCGCTGGAAAGATTACCAAAAGCAGCGTTGGCTCATATCGAATTCGATTAGGCAGGGATGAGAACAAAGTAAAGCTGAGCGTTAATATGAAAGGAACTTATTTATAAGACGGCTTATTTTTTCTACTTAGATATTAGTCATAATGACAGAATATTCTATTTTAGTCTCAAAGCATTGCTGTTAGAAATACCTATATAGTTCCTATAAAACAGTTTCCTGCCCGAGTGGGGTGTCCACCGTTCGCGGGAAAGGAGTGGGTGTCGCCAGTGAATCGATTTCATATAGGCTTGTGTGCTCCAGCTTAGACAATACTTAGAATAGAATAGAATATAACTTTATTATACACCAAAAACTTTCAAATGAAACACAGATCACAATTAATACAAATAGGAAACAAACAAAAAAAGAAGATATATAACAAAACAATAGAATAGATACATGATGTATAATGGCGGTCTTATCGCCTAGAGCGATTTCTCCCAGACAACCTTTGGGTGGAAAGAAGAGTAAATAAATATAAGGTTAAACTTAGGTGAGATGTCAGTCCAATGCTATCCTATTATCGTTAAACTAATTACATCGTTTATAAAATTGCTGTTTAGGTATATGTAGGTATCAAGATCTTAAGTAATTACTGTACTGTAGTATTATGTTTCAAAACCAATTTGTGTGTAAAATACGGTATAATGAGTCGATATTTCTATGATTTTATAGACACTTTCATATAAGTTTGAAATTATTTACATTACTATCTCAAGAGTCAAGTAAGTCTATATAATTATATAAAGTAAGAAACTAGCTGACTGACTGTTCGTGCAACGCACAGATGAAACCGCTGGGTCTAGAAGCATGAAATTTTGCACAAATGTTCCTTAAATGACTTAGGTGTGCACTACGGAGGGATTTTTGGAAATTCATCCCCTAAGGGGTTAAAGTGTGGGTTGAAAGTTTGTGTTAAACTAGATGATCCAAAAATGATATATGTGGTTGAAAACAGCAGTTTACTGAATCTCCACTATTTATTTGGCTGTGAAATAATTAAAGTTTCTATAAAACTTTGTTGTTTTGGGAGTTAAAAAAAAGTGATACAGTACACTGTTATTTCTAATCATGCATGAGCTTATCTACCAATTTTTACAATTCTTAAAAAATTAACAAGTTTCATACAAACTTTATCCCCTATTTTACCCCCCACGCGGCCGAAGTCGCGGGTAACAAAGCTAGTACTTCATAATTTTGAATTTATTACAAAATTAAACTTTTAGTAAATATAATTTAAAAGTACGAAAAGGTAGAAATGTAACGAGCTCCTAATTTTACTATGAAAAAAGCCTGAGATAAAGTGAAATTGTTTTCATAGGTAGAGTATAAAACAGCAAGATATTTGATTAATTAATTTCACTTGCAACTTACAATATGACAAAATCGTGAAAAGCGCAGTAGTAGAAATACATGCTTTTTATGGCATAAATTACTTGAAATCGAACCTCTATAAATTATTAACACAAGCTCTGTTTAGAAAGCTTAATAAAAGTGTTCCCACGGATAAATATATTTAATATTATGAACAGGCAAGACTAGAAATAGATGGTAATTGCAAAGATAAGGCAAACTTTGTTAGCGTTTATTACTAGTCTGTGGGCTGTGAGCTTCAATTAGGTAGGATGCTTACTTACTAATTTCATTGTACTACTTTTCATCTTTGAGTAGGACAACTGTTAGTTATTTATTGACTAGCTGCAACTAGCGGTTTCATTAGTCGCTATGATCCTACAGGACATGATTTTCCGAGATAAAATGATCCTGTCTTGCTTTTAAATATTGTATATTCGAGCTTCAACTCACGGTTATTTCGGTTGCCGTAAGGCCAAAATAACTAACACGTCAACAAAAACACTTTGTAGGGAAAATTATACCTCATATGATTATATCTGCTAGACAGCTAGACATCCCTGTTGGCTCATTGATAGTATATCTATTTTATGAACAAACATTTTGTAGTATAAACAAAATGTTTGTTGTTGTCTGTGTGTTAAAACTTAAAACTTAGCATTACTTAAATATATATTTTTGCCTACAAGTTAGATGAGATACGCCAGATAATTATTTTGAGAGAAATCAAGTAACAAGACTTTTATGTGTTGTTAGCTACGACTTTCTTAATCAGAGCGTATAAAACTTGCGTTTTCACTTAATAACATTAAACTTAATTATATTAAAAACATAAAATCCATCTACTTAACCTACATTCCAGAAATACTTGATTCAAGACCAAATTTGGTTTAATAATGAGGACATAAAGGTAAGGAAAAGCTCAGTTTGCGGGCTAACACGGTAATAAAGTCGCTTCGTGAAGGTGCGAAATGCAATTTATACATACGCCACAGTAACTAATAGTGCCTTTGCACTTTTTCGTATTTTTATAGATATATTAGTGACAAATTGAAATTTAAAATCAAAAATGTTTACGGTCAAATTTTTGGACACTAAAAAATACTTGTTTTTTCCAGTGTTTATCCGCTAAGTGGATAACAGTATTGTTTTAATTATAAATTACCGATTTCTACGCATTCATGTAGATAAGGGGTTTCTTGTTACTTTACTATGGAAACTGACGTGGTTTTGACATATTTATGTTTTACTCATGCGGAATTATTCGCGTTTGATTAGATCGAATACTCAGACTATAGTTAGTATAGGTGAGTATCCCGCATGAGTACTTAAAACAAAATGAGTTCAGTATCCCTTCAGTATAACTACACTTTTCCGAACATCTTAAACATTTAGTGTTGGAGAGTAGAACAGTATAGGTACTTTACCTTAACACAGTATACTTTAAAGATAAAAAGAAAAAATATAATTTAAAAAAATCGTCTCCATGACCCAACTAAACGCACTGCTTCAATGAAACAGCGAGGTTTCGGAGAAAACGAAAATATCATCGCTGAATACAATTTTTAAATTTTTAGTTGTTTTTTTCTAATACTGCTCGATCGATTTCGATAAAATTTATATGAGACCCACCTCTGAAGTATGATCTACTGAGCAAAAAAAGAATAATTAAATCCATTTATAATTGGCGGAATGATCGCGCAACATACATACCAAAAAAATAATAAATAAATATTTGGAGGGCATTTAACACAGCGCCATCTAGCCCCAAACTAAGCAAGACAGAACCAGACAGCTGACAGAATACTTAAATACTTTTTTTGGTAAATACATACTTATAATACATACAGTACACCCAGACACAGAACAAACATCGATGTTAGTCACACAAATTGTTGTTTGTTAGTCCTGAATGGGAATTGAACCCACGCCCTTCAGCTCTCGAAGCAGACCTACTACCAATGAACCAACAGGGCTGTCGGTAAAAAGATAAAAAAAAATGTACAGTCAAATTGAGAACTTCCTTCTTGAGTCGGTTAAAAATACGGCTTCGGTGTAAATATCGTATGAAAACCTTTTTTTATTTCATTACAATGTTCTGTATAAAAGATTCCGTATTCCGTTAATAAATTGTACCCGCACTCGAGTTAAATTGATCCCGACAGGATAGAGTACACGCTTTTATGGCCGACCTTAAAATTAAATATAGATGAGAACGTAAACCTTAGAAGCTTAAACCCTGCTTACGGAGTTTAATTTTTTATCTGTTTGCGATTACTGTAGCCCGTTAGGCCGCGCATGCGCTCTCGCTCGGTGGAAATCACTGGAATCTATCCATGATAAATTACCTTCTACGTCCGCAATTGAACAAAAACAAACATCTACTTTAATCGCTGGCAATAAAGACCGAACTACCGCAACAACAGCGAACGCGGCGATCGTAAGCCCGCGATTACGTACAAGCAATTAAACTAAGCGTAACTATCTTTCTGTAACATTGTTTACGGTGTTGTGTTTAATGTCATATCTTAAAGGTGATTTAGCGGAAGAAACTTTATACGCTGCTGAATTATTGATGCACTTGTAATAAATTTAATTTAATTACCAATTAATTATTAATGTAATGGGCGATAAAATTGACTTTCAATTTCGATGTCGTTTTAATTCGAAGTAAGTTGGTGAAACTTTTACAATGGTTTAGTGCTGTTAAATTAATTTTAAGTTTGAAACAAATATTTATTAAGTAAATGGTCACTTACAGATTGTTCAGATCAGATATTCTGCTGCCAATCAGTAGTGTGTAAACATTACTGTGTTCCGGTTTTGAAGTGTACTGCAGCTAGCGAAATTACAGCGCCATCTGGCCCCGAACTAAGCAGAGCTTGTGTGATGGAAGTCAGATAACTGATAGAATACATAAATACTTTTTTTTTTGTAAATACATACAGAACAACCAGACACAGAACAAACATTTGTTTATTCACAAAATGTTTGCCCTGACTGGGAATCGAACCCACGCCCTACAGCTCTCAAGGTAGATATACTACCAATGAGCCAACGGGGCTGTATTGAGACTATGGCAGCAAAATATCTGTTACTGGTACCTGTTACAACTTTCTGCTAAGGAGATCTATCAGATATAGATAACAATACCATCTTTTATACATATAAAATTATATAAATGTGAACCCCGAAAACTTTAAAACATTTGTCAGTCGTGTAAAAATCAATCTTAGCAATTCAATGCACACCTTAGAGTATCTATATAATTCAATAATATTATGGGGCTGATTATATAAAGATAATCATTGTAAGTTTAAAATACCTGAGATTCTCGATAAGACCACTATTCTTCAACGGTCATGACAATAGAGGACCGACACGGAGAAAGTAAACTAGATCTAAACATCCTTGTCGTGTGTTTTCAGAATAATTAGCTATTGTGAACGCATTTTAGTACATTCAGCCATGCCGTAGAATGTCCCCGATGCAATATTACGACGGTAATAGGTACACAGTAAAAAAAAAGTACAGATACATCGTTGCGTAGAAAATGGTTGAATTTTTTTTTAAATCTACATCTACACTAATAAAGAGGAAAGATCTGATTTTTTGTTGAAAAAACCCTTAGAGCAAATCTAAATATTACAATTCCGCAATATCATATGTCTAAATATTACAGTTGTCATCATAAAGGTCAAACGTTTAGAGGAGGCTTCAGGTGACCAGAATGCTGGTATCTACTTTGGTCAAAAGCTTAGCATTGCCATCCAGCGTGGCAATGTTAAGATTTTAAAATGCAAGATTTTTTATTTTATTTAATAAATAATTTACGTTGTCATCTACCTACATTTACACTAATTATAAAGAGGAAAGATTTGTTTGTATTGAATACGCTCCGAAACTACTAGACCGATCTGAATAATTCTTTCATCATTAGAATGCTACATTATCCGTGATGAATATAAGCTATATTTTATTTAAAAACCAATAAGGGAACCGTATGGAAACTTCAATGATGTAACCCAAGCTGTGAAAACACAGAGAGAAATCTTAGTTCGCGTACGCTGCGAAAACCATTGACAATAGAACAGAGTGATGTTCTACAGTTTTATAGAGCATATTGATATCATATGGCTATCTGTTACAGTTATGTCACAGTAATAAATTATTTATTAAAACCTGTATCTACCCGTGCGAAGCCGGGGCGGGCCGCTAGTTATTATTAAGCTTGCGTTTGACCTCCAACTCGCCTGATGTTAAGCGAAGATGCGGTCTACGGAGGAGTACGCTCGCCTAGAAGAAACCGATTCACTCGCGACTTGAAGGCACCCAGATTGTATCTATGTATCAGGGTGCACCCACTCGAGAACAATTCTATTGTTTAGCGGTTCATGCGTTGTAGGTAGAAACGAACCGATTAGTTCAAGTTTTTGGAGTTGTTGAGTTACAATTTCACTTGACTTACGGGAACTTGACACACACGAACACCGTGATGTATTTATGTGTAGTTAGCGTAAGATAAGAGTAAAAAAATTCCTTGTAATTAAGGAATCTCAATGTAATATGTCTCTAATATTTTTTATCTAATCAGGTGGAAAAAAAAGGTATATAATCTATATCTAAAGATCAGTCTGTATTTAAAGGTCTATGTATATACAATAGGTTATATATAAGTGAAATATGTATATTTACTCGTATAAGAAAAAACGCTTGTAAGTTACTTTAACAATTTCAATATTTTAAATTTCATTACAAAAGCGTAACAAAAACGTTGATACCGATTGCGTTACTTTTAGTTAAAATAAAATCAATGCTAAATTAATGGTTCAAACTTTTTATTTTTAATTCATGGAAACTACTAATGTATAAACTATTTACTGCTTAAGTATAAACGCGTTAACATTTTCTTACATTCTATTCAACGCATTTCAATCAGTGCGGCACATGCGTGCAATCACCTGAATGTTTCAGATTCCAACTTAGATGCGAGAATGCATTTTTGTCGACGCTCAGTGTCCTATTAAAAACGGATTTATATTTTTATACATTTTACTGAACGCATTTCAATCTGTGCAGCGCATGCTTGTAATTATCCGAATGTTTTAGATTCTAATTTAGATACGAGCATTTACTATTGTTGACGCACTATCGTTAGTAGCCATTTTGTAGTCATTTCACTCTACGTGGGTGTTTAATTTTTACCATTCATATGTTTTATGATGATGCGATATGATTTGAAATGATTTTTTTATCACGAATGGGTTTGCGATTTTACATGCATCACTGAAGCGTAGACAGTGACAACGATTTGTAAGCTTGCCCAGAAGAAAACCTCACACTTCCTTAAAAGATTTTTGGATTATTATCTAAGCATGGCATTCTAATTATGTTGTTTAACAGTCAATCAGTCAATTGAATTAAATTGAGCCAATTAGTAGCGACTCAGAGTGTATCTTTGTTGTTTTCAGAATTTTCATTACTTTTTTTAATATTAGGAAAAACTAATCTATAATCGTTCTTCATGTTACGATACAAGTACGAAATTATTTTTGAAAATTTCAAAGAAATCGGATTTATAAAAACAATAAAAAATAGTTATTGTGCGAACTTAAAAGGGGATGCCCTATCTGTATTTCTCTCGACACAGATCGTTAAAATTCTCCAAACTGAACATTCCAGTATAATAAATCAGCAAATTTGTTCACCATAAAAATGCAAAAAAAAAAATTTATAACATCTTGCTAAGTATTTTTTTATCTATTTCATAAAAGTAACTCAGCTATAATGACTGTTCGCAAAGTTATTGAAACACCTATTAGTAATCAACCCTATTCAATCCATCACTTATCAAATCCCAGTCAGAGTTCTGTCAGTGTTATTGATTTACGAGAGTGCAGTTAAATATCAAACCGCTCTGGTAGCGGGCATCAGTACACGATGATTTACAACAGACGATTGTTGTAAATCTCAAAAGGAAAGTTCTTACGAAACGCTTCTTCGGTCATGATTCCACTTTTTGTGATAAAGTGTTAAAAGCAAGTGATTTGAGAGATGTTCGGGGCAACACTGCAATGAATTCGTGAGAGAGATCTTCTTTCTAAGTAAGCTATTTGTCAGTCCAGTCAAATAAATTATATCTACATTTTTACTTGGTGGTAGAACTCCTTAGCAGGAGGTCGTCTAAGTAGGTACCACCGCAGTACCAGTTATTCTGCCGCTAAGCAGTAGTGTGTAAACATTACTGTGTTGCGGTTCGATGGGTACTGCAGCTAGCGAAATTACTGGGCTGTTGAGACTAACCATCGAAAGTCTCAAAGTAATGAGCGCCAAAGCAGTGATGCCCTGGACTTTGTATTGTTATTCAAAGTTCTGTGTATCGCTGTAATGGTCATGGATAGGAGTTATCTCTTACCATCAGGAGAGCGTCTCGTTCGTCTCATTACTTCTTACATTAAAAAAAAAAACATATACACCTAAGAGAAATTCAGATCATTGAAGGTTGAAAATGGTGTCTGTCACAGTGTGACAAAGTTAATTTTTTACTAAACTTTCGCTGTTAATTAAATCTCGAAGAAATAATAAAATATCAACAAAAGTTAAATGAATACAAACACTGAAAACTGTTAATCTCGGTACACATACCGTAAATAATATAATTTAATTAATAGGAAATATTATTTCATATAATTTGTATTTTTTTAAAATCTGAGATAAAGTTATACAACCAATGCAAACAAAAAAGCGTTCACCATGATGTTTTTTTCATTAAAATGTTTGCTTTGGCTACGAGAGAAAATGCCTAATTGGTGTTTGCTCAAACTGCACTCGAAATGCCCATAACAAACCTTTTTCAAATATTTCGGCACGTGTTGAAGAATTCACTTAAATATTTTAATGCCCTACAAACCAGCACAAATTTGCATACCTTGGCGTGTCTTCAAACATCGTTATGAATGTTAACACATTTCACTTTAAATATTAAAATAAAAATTCGCTGATTATTTATCCTAGAAACACTTTTAATGGTTTTAACTTCGTCAAAATAAAAGTCTACCGTTAATTGCTGTTGAAAAAAATGTAACTTCACATATAATATTATTATGGAACACATGAACAAAGTGTCTTGCCCAGTAGTAGTAGTAGTTAATAGAGACAGTAAAAAAAGTGTTAATGGACGCATTCTTCGTTTATACTCTACTTAGAAATTTAAGTTATAATAAAATAACTTATTAGTCTCAACTAGGCTAGATTGTAATAACAAGAAATCAGAAGGGGGAAAAAATCAAATATAGTAGGTATGCAAAATGGAAATATAATGGAAAGGAAAGTGATCGTGATTTTAAATATCTCTAACGGAGATGTACAATGGGTTGCAATATGTTATGTAATTATTATCCAAGTTGAGCATTTCCTTATACATTACTTTCCTGCTCTTGAAAGAACAAACCCTAATTTAAGGAAATAATAATAAGTATAAGCCTGTTCGCATGCCGAAGGGCGTGAATTCAAACCCCAACAATGAGCTTGAGCTGCCGGTGAAGGCAGATATCGTGATGGTAGAGTACTTTCTAGTACTGGGCTGGCAAGCTACCACCCTCAATTTGAAAATCTGCCGCCAAGCATCTTGCGGTTTATTCCGTCAGCCTCACTTTTAGAGCCAGTTTCATTCCAGGCTTGGTGTGCTTTACTATGTTCGACCACACCATCACTTTACATCAGTGAGTGTGGTCAACTTGTCAATCATAAAAAAATGTTGCCATTGATCAATCAACGCACAGCTGAAACAGCTGGGTCTAAAAGCATGTAACTTTGCACAAATTTTCCTTAGGTGACTTAGGTGTGCACTAAGAAAGGATTTTTGAAAATTCCACCCCTATAGGTTCAAAATGGGGGTTGGACATTTATATGAAACTTCGTTATTTTCGACACATTAGTATCGCTTTATGTATGGTTCCAAAAGCCCGAACTAAGCGGTTGGATTCCACTTTCTTCATACGTACCGCTAGACATTGGAATCTGCTGCCCGAGTGGGTGTCCCCCGATGAATGCAGTCTGGGTACCTTCACGTCTCTAGTGAATTGGTTTCTTCTAGGCAAGTGTGCTCCATCGTAGACCGCATCTTTGCTTAACATCAAGCGGGATGACGGTCAAACGCAAGCCTAAAAATTATTTAAAAAAAGAAATTCCTAATGCGCACGTGCGCAGCCGGGGCGGGTCGCTATTATCTATGACTGCAGTAAGTGGCGTCGGTTTCTTACTAGGCTGCCGAGTACAGGTGCGCCTGCTCAGGCAAACTACAATCAGCGCGCAGGTTGTGCGGTTATTACAGCTAAGCTATGCGCGTATCTGTCACGTATACATATCACGCGTGACAGTTAGATCGATGTACTCGAAGTGACATTAGACGATACAAGGTTCCCTACAACCGTTTCAAGCATTTCGTTGGTGAAAGCGTTGTGATCCTGTGAGTTGTTACTATCAACTTAGTTTTACTTCGATTTACACATTGACTCCTAGCTTCTGTTTTATTTGTTACTTGTTACCATCTTTTGCTGCTATGATAGCTCAGCTGATTAGTGGGATCAGTTCACTGACAAAAGCACGTGAGTTTAAATTTCAACAATGAATTTGAGCTGCTGGTAATGGAAAACATCGTGAGGAAGCCATATCATGGTTGTACGTTCTAGTAATCTGCTGATTAGCTTACTTGAGAGCCAGTTCCATTCCAGGCTGGGTGCGTTTACTATCTTTGACCATGCCGTCAGTTCACATCGGGCAAGCCGTCAAACACCTAGTCTGTCAACCATAAAAAAACTATACAGCAATTTTTTTTATTGTTAAGTGTTACGATAATCTCATTCGGACCTAGCACTCGGCTCGTCTAATTAAGCTGGAGTTGGTTCGATTCCACGAAATAGCACAACCAGAACTGCCAACATCGGTTCAACACCTCGCTAGTCAATCATTAAAAATCTATGGAACAGCTGATTTTTTCCGCGTTTTCAGTGTTGCGCTTATGGTAAATGTTATTCTTAATGATGGGTACAATGACTTCCTTTCGGTTTACTACACCCCAAGCTCATAACCCTGCAAAGTAAAGTTACGAGTTACGGTTATTAAGATGGAAATGGCGTTTATAAATAAATCCTTACCGAAAATAAACACGATGGAGATTAATGGCCAATTAAACCTATACTTCAACGACCCATGATTCAGTTTCCTCGCCGAGTTATAATTGAGGCACTTTAGATTATGTGATCCGCAAGGTCTCTTAAAACGGTGTCAATCTTTTGAAAAACGGCAAATTGTTTAATCACTCTCAATTTAACAATTGTCCGACTTCCTACTCGAAATTGTTTTGTCATTTCGACGAATTGACGTGAGTAACCCCGCTGACTAACAATAAATAATAAGGCTTTGTTGTTTCTGCAAAAAACATCTAACCACAGAAGATAATTTACTTGAAACGTTCGTATACGAGACGAATCTATCGAACCTATTTTTTTACTCTGTGAATCTTGACATCGTCTTTAATTTTTTTCTTTGATCACCTACATATCCTGTATTGAGTATAGTTCCAGTTTTTAACTTAAAAAAATAGTGTTATGTTGACAAAAGTTACAGACAAGGTGACAGGTTGATAGATGCTATCTGGGTGCCGACATTCGCGAGTGAATCGTTTTCTTCTAGGCAAGCGTGCTTCATCATAGACCGCATCTTTGCCGGTCAAACGCAAACCTATTTGTACTAAAACAAACGGGCCAAGCGCAAGTCGGGCTCGCTCACGAAGGGTTCGGCAACATTGTTTATAAAAACAGCAAAAAAATATCACGTTTGTTGTATGGGAGCCCCTTAAATATTATTCTGTTTTTTTGTTAAAGCGGCTACAGAAATACATCATTTGTGAAAATTTCAACTGTATATCACGGCTCATGAGAGCCTAGTGCCAGACGGACAGACAGACAGAAGGACGGACAGCGGAGTCTTAGTAATAGGGTCCTGTTTTACCCTTTGAGTACAGAGCCCTAAAAAGACCCTGGTGCCTGTGAATCTAAAAATGTTAACTTGCATCGCGTCGTGTACGAACGGCCTTAGCACACGGCTGTTGTGTCAAGAGTCATAAGTAACTGTAAATTGTAGACGTAGACAATAAACCTTTTAGTACGTACTTACTTTCAAAATATTATGAAAGAGTAATGTCGGTAGTCGGGAACTTTTTATCTCTTAGATTAGAATCAGTCGAACTCTCATTTTTCAAGACGCACGACAGGTTTTCTTTTTTTGTTTAGATAATAAACGCACGTGTTACGTTGCACGTTTTTAGTTGAGTTGTCAAATGCCGTTTTGATTCATTGATTATAATAAAAGTAGTAACATATTTAATTTAAAGAATCAGTGAAAGCTTGCCTACATTTTTCAGTTAATTGTAATTTATCATTATTTTGAACTAGATAAATTTTCCATAATGCTCAAAACTCATATTATAAATATTATCTGCTATGAGTCGTGATTTGATTAGATTTCCTAGTGCATTACCTGTTACGTCACAGGTTTGTGTATGATTCCTCACGTGTCTTTTGATCAAAATGCTAGCCTCTATTTTGCACAACGTTTGAGTGTTGCAAATCAGGGCAATAGGTCCAACGTTATGGGAAACTATTTCCTTTGATAGCAGCCTTTTTTAGCACATTAATTTATTTTATTTAAATGTATTATTACCAGTGAATTGGCAAAGATAACTTAGGTAAATCACGCTTTTACGCAAGTATCTCTAATAAGACGTTTTTTTCGAAATCACAGAAAAAAGATGTATCACGTTACAAATAAATTTTGAACTGAACCAAACAGAAAAACGTATTTTAACCTTAGTTGAGTCAAGTTTTTGTTAAAAGCATTCAGATATATGTTGTTGTTTGCTACTATTAAACTCGCTAAAGTATATCAAAATATCTACTTTTAACATTGTCGAACCGTTTAGTCTAAAATGAACATTTAAGTCATTGTATCCATAAGAGTAAAGTAAAATTTATTTTTGTCTAGATAATATATTTAAGTAGCTCTGAATAGTTAATAGAATACTTAAATTGCAAATTCGAATGAATTAAACGAATCATTTCCATCCACACACTATTTCCATGAATATTTACCAGTAGGTTCATACATTCCTATATCTGGAGTAAAGTAATGCCACAGATACACGATAACTGTGTATTTTATCCGGTGGGTTTTAGTTCCAGACCACTGGATAGGACGTGTATGACAGCATAATGTAGTGAATATAACAGACATGTTTGATCAGATGTGTACACGATCAACTTTAGTGATCGTCGCTTTTTCTAGGACTTTATTATGAATGTAAAATAATCATTTTATTTGATTCGTTAGACATGATTACCTACTTACATTGACAGTGCTCAGTGATAAGCAGAGTAGACAGGTATCTAATTTTAATTCAGTGCTTGACTCATTATTTCATTTTTTTTATATTTAGCCCCATCGGGCAGGCTATAGCTGTAACTTTATTTAACAGGCGTCGAATTGCAAAGAGCATATATTATATATATTTTTTTAATTATAGTTGCCCAGAAAAGAATGTTTTAGGCGATAATCTCACCACGTGTGATACAAGCTCTTAAGGTGGTTCGATACCATACATTTTTTTTTTCAATTTATGGACAAATGGAGCATAATTTTACAGTGAAATCACAGCTAATGGAATTTATTTTGGTCTTTATTTGCGGTAAATCACAATTGCTTGAATAAAACAGTAGATTATTCTAATAATCTACTATTTTATAAAATAAATGCCAGTAGCTGTGATTTAACTGTAAAATTATGCTCCATTTGTCCATAAATGCAAAAAAAAATTGTATGGAAATCGAACCATCTTATGTTTAATGTTCGCGTTACATTAGTATTTTTGCTGTTTTAAGAGTTATCGTGTACATAATTAAGAGTTTCTATCTCTCTATCTATAGCTTAACGTTAACATTTTTTGTTTTACTTATGCGGGACTACTCTTATTTAGTTTTATCAGAAACTCCGATTATAGTTTCGACCACATTTATATAAAACTAGCTGGTGCCCACACGCGTATGTACCTATATAAATTACAAAAAAATGTCCATGTTAATTCTCATTATGTTTGTTAAATTATATTAAGATCAAATCAGCCGTTTAGACGTGAAAAGATAACATACAGACAGAGTCACAGAGCAACAAATGCTTTTGTAATATTTGTTTGGATGCAAAACGGATTAAATTTGCATGCAATGGTTTCTCTATGCCAATGTCAATTTTTTTGATCTGTCAAAATATATTAGTGGCATATAAAGTAATATGTATGTATGTATAAACGCTATACACGTTTTAACAAGGAATTACGTGTGGTTTCGTGGCCCTTTAATGATTCCGCAGAATGAATTGACTAATCATTAATTATATTTTATTTACTTTAATTTTGACCATACCGCCATATTGCCAAATGTCTTGCTTGTTTTAATGATATTTTTCATAATGACAGGACATGAGAAATTTTATTATATGGCAAACCTACCATGGCACACCCTATCCGATATATGCAAATATCTTATAGATTTCGAAAGGCCGTCATTGTCTGCGAGAACGGTTCAACGGGTGTCTAATGGCCCTTGAAGTATTCTAATGCCGTTCTTTGTTTTCAGTACTCTGAAAATTTTATGAAATTATTTTATCTGTGTCGATACTTTGAGCTCATTTATTTTTTTGGACTAATGCTATGGTAGATGGTTTTAATCTTCAGTTTTTCTATGTATTAGTACTGTACGATACATTTTACTTTATTGCCATTTAGCAAAACAAAAATTTGGCAGATATATCAGTTTGTTAGTAGCCAAATTTTGTTTTACAAATTTACACTATTCACATAATTTTACTTTGAAACATCATAATGGGTCTTGAAAATACAGATTTTGTGTGGTTCGGTTAGTTGCGTAAAAATTTACAATTTTATTTTTTTAATTTAGTTACAATTTTGTATTTAAAAAAAAACTGAAATTGTAATAAAAGTCAGAGAATAAGATTTATTTTAAAGACAACGATATTTTTTGTAAGTTTAGATCTAAAGTCTTTAAAATATGATCTTTTTTTTTAATTGGGGCTTTTTTAAATGCTTCCTTATTTGATAGATATAAAGTAGCAAGAAAAAAGACAGCAACATTTTCGTAAGTTAAAATTTGCCCACTAAAGCAACCAAGATTGATCATAATATATAATATTATATTGTATAAATGTTTTTTTTATGTCAAAGTTATGAGACGAACAAAACGCTCTTTTGATAAATAAAAGATAACGCCCGTCCATGACGATTTCAACGCTCTTCAGAACTTTGAATACCAAAAAAAGTGTGCATGGTATCGCTGATTTGGCGCTCATTACTTTGAGACACAACCTTGTAATGCTAATGAACTAAGTGTGGCTTGAAAGTTATTTATCAAATGGCATTTAAAATACGCCGTGTAGCTATCAGTTAAATACCCTGCTTAACGTCAGCCTGCTTGCTCATTACCATACCGTATCGAATGCTGATTATAATATCGGCGCATGTTCTCCTTTCTGCATCGCGTACTGCAGTTAGAAATCAATATGAAAATATGACTGGGGACCGGAACGATGCACATTGCTTGAACGAGAATGTATTTCTAATGAATGCGGATGAGGTTTAATGCTGTCTCACAAAAGTTTTTTTTTTATAATTAATAAACCAGCGACCGCTCGGCGCAATTAATTATTTTGCCGACATGGTTACAAAACATTGAATTTGTAAAAAAAAAGTACGATCCTCTTGCATATTAAAATATTTATGTATGTAAGTGGGCTTATCGCTTTTTAATTAAAAAAAAAATCCCTGAAGTATTCTTCTGATATTTATAAATTAAATGTTTTAAATTACGCTCCGCGCACTCGGTGTATTATCCATAAATACATATAATTATGTATACTTAGGATCAAAAAGTGTCCGGAATAAGTTATCACTATTCAGAATTGCAATTAAATCCTTTGACCCATTATAGCGCAAATCAAGTAACAAACACACACACACACACTCATAAACTTTGCATTTACCATAATAGTATGTTAATGTATGCGTGTGCGACTCACGTAGCTAGAAAAATGGCTGTAAATTTGTAATTAAAAGTTGTAGTATTTTGTCTTATCAGAATGACAAGCTGACTTCTCTCAAGTTCATCCCTTAATGATTTTGATGCGCAAAATACGTGTATCTTTACATTTACTAAGAAATATCTATCTATCTATACTATTATAAAGAGGAAATATTTGATTGTTTGTTTGTAATGAATAGGCTCCAAAACTACTGGACTGATTTCAAAAATTCACCGTTAGGAAGCTACGCTATCCCCGGGTGACATACCAATTTTCACCCCTGTATTCCCACGGGAACGGAAACTACGCGGATGAAACCGCGAGGCGTCCGCTTGTATACAATAATTATGGTTATAGAGCATACAATAAATACTATGCATTTCTCAGTGTCTTTAGAATCAAATTCTTTATCCAATGCAGTCAGAGTTAATTCATTGATTGTCTATTATTATCGGTGAGACGGAGACGCCTACGCTATTCGTCAATCGGTTAATAAACAATTATCTCCAATGAAAGGGTTTTGTTTTGAACTCTCACTCGTGCAAACCGTATAATTTTAACTGTAAATTCAATGGACACGTTAAATTTTAATTGGTGGTTTGTTTATATTTTTCTTGTCTGCAATACCGCTTTAAATTTTAAATCCATATTTCTTCTTATTGAATTTATTTATCGTTTTAATTTGTAATTGTTAGTCGACAGATTTCGATACGATTTATATTGTACTAGCGGACGCCTCACGGTTTCACCAGCGTAGTACCCATTCCCGTGGGAATACAGCCTATGTCAGCAGGAGATAGCGTAACTTCCCAACGGTGAAAGAATTTTTGAAATTGGTCCAGTAGTTTTTGAGTTTATTCGTTACAAACATACAAAAATCCAAATATACAAATCGAACTTTATAATATTCGTGTAGATTGACAGCCTGGTGACTCATTCGTAGTATTCTCACGATGTTTTCCATCACTAGCAGCTCATGCTCATTGTTGAGGTTTGAACCCACGTTCTTTGGCGTTTGAACCGACCGCGCTAACTACTGAGCTATCATCGCTTCAAAGATCTTTTATTGGTACTACAATGATTATGCGTCTTGGAAACGAGGCGCTAGATCATTAAATTATGCCTGCGCATATGATTGGAGATTCAATTTCCTCTGCAATAAGCACTTATCCTTAATCATTATAATGTGACATCACATACCGAGGGCTTGATAATTTCAATCAACGTACAGCTAGGTATTTTAACTATCTAGCTGATAGACGACTGGGAATAATTGAGAAATATTGCTTCATTGATAACATCGATGTTTGATAGTATGCCACCCCCACAAACGAAACTATAATGAGAGTGGACTCGAGACTACGTTGTAGACTTGAGTGTGAAATATTTTTTTTTTTTATTCTCAATAGATTTGCGTATGATCACATCCTGGTTTATGTTGAATAATAAATAAAACAATACCAAATTTATTTATTATTTAACTTATTACAACGATTAAATAATGACAAATAAAAATAAATACGTTTTCAATAAAAAAAATTAACGTCAAATTAATTCAGAAATTGTTCTAGAGTGGAGACCGCGTATTGACAAGCGTAGCGTAGGACGCCCTGAGACTCGATGGAGTGACGATATACGTAGGACAGCTGGCGGTGGATGGAAGCGAAAAGTCGAAGATCGGGCTGAGTGGCGTGTCTTGGGAGAGGCCTATGTCCAGCAGTGGACTAATATAGGCTGATGATGATGATGATGATGAATTCAGAAAGTTTAAATATTTGTTCCAAGTGGCGATAGCTAAGCTTATGATTAACAGTTGTTTTGTTTGCTCTTATTAAAATATAATATTTTACATTTAACGTGTATAAAAAATTACTTCATATTTAAAACTCAGATTTTCAATTACAATACATTTTTAAACAAAAGACTGATGCCCCATACTATAAAACAATAGGCTTTTGTGAATTAATTTAGCACAATCAAGAAATTTCGTTTTATTAATTTCAATGGAACAAAAGTGTTGAGGATTAAGCATTTTATTGTAGGCCATATATTATTACAATATGTAATCTTTGGTGTGTTCTTTACTGTTCACACCAAAGATTACATATACATAGAAGAAAACAACATGTGAAAAAGGCGAACTTATCGTTTAAAGCTATCTTTTCCAAGCAACTGTAGGATGGAAAGGATTGAAGGAATAAAAAGACGGAGTATGTCAATAACGACGTATACATACGTATATAAGAGAGAATATATATAACTATAACAGAAACGTACAATCCAATAATAATATACATAGTTGTTATTTATTTATAACTTATAAATATTACCCATATTTTATTTGATACAATTAATAACATTCTGATAAACCATCACATTTATTGACGATAATAGCATTATATTATGTACTGATATTTCTTATTCATAAAAGTTATTTTATGCATTTACCGATACAAATAAGTTTCGAGTCTATTATAAAATAAACAGGAAAATTTATCAGAAATGTACCTATGTATCCATTTATAAACTTAGATACTAACGTATGTTGAAGTTCACGATAACTAAAATTTACATAATAATTATTTATAGCACTGAACTGCACTGTCAATTTAACTTCATGATTTGATATATGTATGTATTATGAGTCTATACATATTTATATATGTAAATATTTCGTTTTATTTAAATACATTATTATATGATTATTTTTTATATACTACTATATGTTTAATTTTTTTTTCTTATTATTAGTGTTACATCTCCCGTCTGTTTCTTATGTTTTCTATCGTATTTTTCTTTTCTTGGTTGCCTGGAAGAGATCGCTGTTAGCGATAAGGCCGCCACTTGTGGCACTACTTAATAAGGTTTTTTGTTCTCTGTGCTCTTTTATATTTATGATCTGCACAATAAAGAGTTATATCTATCTATATAAATAGTTTTAATTTATTTTTGCAATTTTGACTCGTATATAAATTCTTAGCAGTTACGATTGTCCTGGTTATTTTTGAACGTAAACCAATTTTATGATATCATATTGAAATAGAAACTGCCATTTGTTTCTTTCACACAAGTCACAAAGCCCGTTTTGGTCAAAACGGGCGTGTTTGACTTTTCTGCATAAGATTAACAATTAAGTATTATACCGGAAACCTCAGATTTACTGCATATGAATCTGATGTATGAAATGAGATAAACAATGCAATACCAGCTTTTATGTAATGGCTAATTTGTGTTCATCGGCCGATGCACCTCTATAAAACACGCTCTGTTGATCTTGAAGGGCCAAAAATAAATCAAAATTTAGCTTTTAATTAAGGTCTTTAACGCTTTGTGAGAGAGTTTACAATTGCTGGTGAAATTTAAAGCTATATTCATGGTATGCTACCTATCTATCAAAATAACGCAGCGGAAGAGATCTATTATATGGTGAATGATTACCATGTTTCAAAGTAGTGATCTAGTGACATTAATTCTGTGAAAATATTTAGCTTTTCCGTCTATTGTTCTGACTTCTAGCTTAGTCTGTTCTTTGGGTTAGCTGTTGGTGACATAGCAAACAATACTGTAGTGGCTATTGATCGGTTTGATTCAATTAGTCAGGCCTTTTATTAAACGGTTTTTGTAAAACTAAATAGCTTTTATTTGGTGAAATCATCGACATTCTTGATTCTTATCATATTTTTACTACCGAAATCTGACTCATAGCGTTTCTTTCTTTCGTCAGTAATTTTATATGCGTCAATAAAATCCATCAAAATTTGTTTATAAACAAATTTATCATTTTCACTCAAGAAATTTCTTACGCAGAAGTTTTTATACGTATCTTTCAATATTAGCATTTTAAAACTTATTTATGGGTAACATAATTATGAGGAAAGGGCTTTTTATTATATAAATCTTCAATCATGTAACCTCTGACCAACCCGGGTCATCTAACACAAGTGGAGTAGACAATTTGTAAACATTTAAATATGTTTATGATTGGACAATATTATTAATGATGTGTTTTCTCTTTACAGGTAAGCATTAATCAGTAGCCATTGTGAAGACAGGTTATAGTGAATTCTGGTAAGATATAAACTAGTACGAGATGTTTAGGGTAAGAATAAAACACTTAAAATAAAACATAGAATATTATGGTCAATGATAAAAGTAAGTGCAATATGTATGAGATACTGATGTCAAATGCAAATGGAAAATATTTTTCGCTTTAGAAAAAATGTCTTCACTTTATGATTTCCAAGGATTTTTTTAAAATTTGTAATTCCATATCTGATCTCAGGTATACTATCAAAGGCAAATTTAAACGAAATACATTTTCTAAATGCAATCTTTAAAGTAATCTTAGATTTATGGTCTCAACTATATTTTTAAAGCAATAAAAACGGTATTTGATTACAAGTAACTAATGGTACAAGTTCTCACACAAAGTAATGCTTTCGAGCTGAGACTGGCGTGGGAGTGGGTTGAGTTTAATTCATTCCTTGCTAATCCTGATAACATCCTGACATAAAATATCTTGGATATGAAAATTAGAATTACAATTTTTAAAGTTGTTTGTATGTACCTATCGTAGTATGTTTTTCGTCACCAAAAAGCCAGTGGTAGGATTTGTTCATCGATACGTTTATTCTAAAGAGGTCACAAGGTCATTAAAATAATTAGAGGATATAGAGGATAGAGAAATATGTTACCCACTTTCTCGTGGAGCGTGTTCGGAACAAAACTGAGAAGGGATTTTATTAGAATATGATTATCAACATTTTGTTAGTAGGGCTTTATAACTGTGTTCTTGTATCCCTTTTGTTTGAAGCTAAAACACTATAAAAATTAGTTGGAAAAAAGCTTGCCTTGGTCGTCAAGTGTCGAATTAGTTGAGGGTATCGATGATGATAAAAACTTCTAAAGTAACTAAAGTCTTAAAAAAAGCGTGAGATATTTTTAAAACTATGGTAGGGCCTTCTAAATTATTTCTATTTTACATTGAACTTAGTATTATTGTTTTAGGAGTAGAGAAAGCGAGACAAAGTTCAGAGTGAGATTAAATCCAGAACGTTTTTGAGATAGTTGTTCGCTACCAAGAGATGTTATCAACGTGGACTTGTGGAGATTTGCATATATCAACATATTATGTATGAATAATATTGTATCGTATACTATACAGCTCGGAGGAGATTGACGTACGATCAGATACGGAATGATACGTGATGCATTGATTTCTTGCGCCTTATTATGGTATTTGTGCTTTATTCAGTCTGTCACGGATAGTTTGTTTGCCGCTTTTACTATTGCAATCGATCGGATTATAATATTAAGATGATTCATGTGAAAGTTTCAAGTCGTTATTATGTTTCGTTGAAAAGATTATGTTGAAAGTGAAATGACATTCGCAATTTACTTTTGACTTGCGTGAACTTTTTGATGTGGTCTTAACCCATACTAATATTACAGTTCTACTAATACTGGTCAAATAAATAGACAACGTTTGTTTGTGAAAGTTATCTCAAGAATTCGTGAAACGATTTTGAAAATGCTTTCATTGATATTGCATTGATTGATATTGCATTGATTGATTTAGTTCTTGAAGGACTTTGCGGTAACTAAGTTTCGGATTATAAATTAATTCCTTAATTAATTTACAGTGTAGTCCAAGTTAGTGAGTAGTACTGCACTTAGCTTAAAATTAGATCTGGCTCTTAAGTAAGGCCGCCGTGATACAACGTGAAGTGTTAGGCGACAGATTTTCAACTTTAGTTCAGTAACAAGGCATCCAAGTACCAGAAAGTATCTAGTGCAAACTAATTATGAAAATTAAAACTTCGAAATGTGATTAAAAGTTTTAAAATGCCTTATTGATATAAAAAGTTATGTCCACAGACTTTAAAACTCGAGTAGATTGAAAACTGATCTTTGTTACATATATCCCTGTGAAAAGTTATATGCATTTGTAAAAACCTAAATGTGTTCTTGTGCCATTCTATCATGCCTTATTAGGTATATATTTAGGTTCACAATAAAGTGATGCCATGCTTTAGATAAATATCTAATTGCATTTGTAACTATGTAATCACAATAGTTATGGTGTGTAGAAATATCAACCTTTCAGAATTGCACGAATCCGACTGACATGTATCCCTTTTTACGTTCCAAGTATCTAACTTAACCTAAAACTGGTAATATACCCTTTTTTTGCCTCCACCGACTTTGAAATACATAATTTCTGATTACCAACAGCACTACTTGCAATAACTTTTATGGTCGACCACCCATAATTTCAATGGTATCCCCAGTAGGTCTCTAGAAAGTATTTTAATAAAACATGTAAATTTTCTATGAAAGCCAAGTTAAATATTCTTGTGGGTGTCAATTTGCACACCGATACTCGTTTTTACGGAATAGTAACTCATTCCATCTACAAAATGACATTAACTGCTATAATATAATTTTCTACTTATACTTTTATATGTATACTACTTTCTTTATAAAATATGCAGATGTAGGTAACTTACTAAAATTTTATTAATAATTTATTTAAAGTTTTTAATCAGAAATAAAACCAAATCAATCAAATGAAGTCATAAGAAAATCATAACGCTTTAAGTTTTTAAACGATTCATCGAGATGCATATTGTCGAAGTTTCGGTTTTATGTTCTTCTACTTTTTTGTATTTGGTATCGCACTTTGTGTATTTTGCCAGTGTCAAGTAGATATTACGTTATGTTCAAGTATTTTATGAAAAACTGAGTAGGTAAATAAAGTTAGAAAAACATCAATTCGACCAAATATGGTGCACCTATCTTTACATTCGGTACACACACTACATATCGATGGAGTTTCGGAAGTAACACGAAAAGTTTCACAACATAAAATTAATGTTACTCTTTCACGCACTAAATTTGTCACTTTGCAAATAAAACGTCACTATTTCACAAAAAAACAATGTTTTGGAAACTAATACAATATAGCGGCATGAATTTCCCGCGTTCCCACCAAAATATAAGTGCAAGTTTTTAATTTTTTACATAAATTTAAAAAAATACATTGCTCTGTAACTTTTTTTAGAATTTACGTAAACACCTTAACTTACTGTCAGAATGCACTTCTACTCCCAAATAGGCTACGGCTAGCTTTTGTATAGTAATGACCAAATTATATTACTACGAACAATTTTCACCTATTAAAAACCATCCCGCATCATTTAGCTAGAAATATTTGCATTCCAACGGTGATATAACCTGACCTATTGGGAATATCAAGTCAATGCATACAATAACAATAGAACTTATATTTATTGGATTCTTTGATATATAATTTGGTCACGTACAAATTGCATCCTTTACATCGAACTAACGGGTTTTATTGACTATTTTAGTGGGGTATTAAGGTCGATAAAATTTTGACGCCCTTTCACTTATTGTTCGTCGAATTTAGTTCAGTAGGTCCTCCTTTAGAAAAGATAAATTGTGTATCTTTTTTATGTTTTTGCGGGCCTTTCCGTGGTACCTTTTGTTGTTTTAATAGTGTCTTCAACAGAGACCAGAATTACAGCTTTTGCAATAAAATTTTAACGATTCATCATCAGATTATATGCGTTGTGAATACGGGAAATCCAGGTGAACACTGCGGCGAAGTCTTTTAGAAATTTTCATTTGCGTTTTTATCTACTAAAATACAAGACTTTTGATCTCGGACAATTAAAAATTTTATTTTGACATCAATTTTATTATCGGGCATTTTGTGTTGACTTATTTAGGCTTGTGCTGTTGTGTATTGGATCTGTCTATTACTTATTGTATTACATTTAATATAAATTTAAATTTAAGGTACGAAAGATCTGTTAAATGATTCCATCGTAAAAATATACGAATGTATAACAATTATAGATAAGTCTTTTTAGAACTTCGTAAGACAGAAATAAGATCAACACAAAATATTTTTTATCAAACTAATATTAAAGTGAATTAAAAAAAACATAGTTATGTTCAAATCGTGAAAGCTTAAAAATTATAACCGTTATATTCCTAGCTCTATGTTCTATCAAGTTACGCAGTGTGGAGTAAAACTAGTGATGGTCTGACGCCGTCTGACATCGATACATAAATCGATCCCGCGATTTGATTCGATCACAGTAATTACAACGCAAGACGATCTTTTAATACGACGACTTCGGACAGGTATTATCGATACACAGCGGCTTGTTATTATGTAAATTAAAATTATGAAGATATAGTTCGCAATCGATAATGCAGTTTTCTAATAGCACACTACTCTTATACGAAATCGATTTGTGTAACAAAGCATTACAAAACTGGTTATCAATTGTGCCTTTATGCTAGGAATGAGGGTTGAAATTTTAAAGTGAGTCAACCGCAGCATGTGTGGTATCACATGAAAGAGCTTATGCTAAAATTTGTTTATAAGGTTTTTATTGTACGGAACCCTCGGTGGGCGAGTCTGGCTCTCGGTTGTCCGTGTTTTTTTATGATTGACATGCTAGTTAGATATTTTATAACAGCTCACCTGATTTTTTTGACGTTGTGGTCGAAGATAGTATACACAACACACACCGACATTTAACATCAAGTGAGCTGTAGTCAAATACCTAGCCTGTAAACCATAAAAAACCACGCTGACAAATTATTTATTGTTAAGATTAACGATAATCTCATCAATCGGGCCTAACACCCGCCTCGTCCAATTAGGTTGGAGTTGGTTCGATTCCACGCAATCGCACAATCAGAACTGCCAACATCGGCTCGCTCCGGCGCACCGCTCATGCCATTACCCGTGCCGATTGCACGTTCTCTCGGAACTGTTGGGTAATGCTGGAGGAATGATAAACAAGCAACCGTGACGCTTTCCGCTAAGGACGCTTTTATATTAGGTGCCAGCACCAATAATTAATAAATAAATATAGGAGGACATTTTACACAGAGCAATCTAAAAAAAGCAAAAAGCCAAATGAAAGTCGCAGTGGAAAAAACTAACAAAAAAAATTTAAGTAAGTGTAAAATAGTGGGCGCTAAAGCATTTATACCCTGGACTTTGTTTTGTTACTTAAGGGCCTATCGAGTGCATTTCTCTAGTCGATTTTAGGTATTCTGTGCGCTCCGTGTGTGAGTGCGCAAGGCACACGAGCGAACAGCTAGTACCGCGCGCCGCCGTCGGCGCCACGCGCTACAGGCATTGTCGATACACATACGGCGGCGAAATGAAAATCGGTTTGAGCTAAATACTTGAAGGGCTAAGTAGACGAACTGGATCAACTATTTTGCCGCTTATATTAGTAGACTGGTGGCCGAGTGGTAACAAGCTGTATGAGTACGGCCACATAGTCACGGGATCGAAATCAACACCATATTAATACGGAATATTATTTTTGCACACAAATTTTGTTGATAGGTATTTTAAATAAATATAATACATAAATATTTCGTTTTTTTTTAAATACATTATAATACGATTATTTTTGTATACTTATTATTTTTATAATACGTTTTATTTTTATTTTATTTTTTTCTTATTAGTGTTACATCTCCCGTCTGTTTTTTATGTTCTCTATTGTATTTTTTCTTTTCTTGGTTGCTTGGAAGAGATCGCTGTTAGCGATAAGGCCGCCACTTGTGGCACTAGTTCATAAGGTTCTTTATTCTCTGTACTCTTTTCTATTTATGATGTCCACAATAAAGAGTTATATCTATCTATCTTATTTTTTTTAACCGACTCGATTTTAAATGGAGGAGGTTCTCAATTCGACAATTTTTTTTTATGTAAAAGTAATAAATCGATCGAGTCACTCTCCTGATGATAAGAGATAACGCTTGTCCATGACCATTGTAGCGATACCCAGAACATTGAGTAACAAAACAAAGTCCAGGGCATCGCTGCTCTGGCACTCATTACTTTGAGACTAGATGGTTAGTCTCAACAGCCCAGTAATTGCGCTAGCTGCAATACCCTTCAAACCGGAACACAGTAATGTTTACACACTACTGCTTGGCGGCAGAATATCTAGTACTGCGGTGGTCTGTACCTACCTAGACGACCTCCTGCTAATTCCGCCAATTATGAATCGATTTTGATGATTCTTTTTTTTGCTTGGTTGATCCATACTTCAGAGATGGTCCCATATATTTTTTATCGAAATCGGTCGAGCAAGTAAAAAAAAATCAACACAAGTATTAAAAAACCTCGCTGTTTCATTGAAGCAGTGCGTTTAGTTGGCCTAAGGGTCATGGAGTAGGTTTTTGTTTGTAAATTTGTGTATTTCTTTTTATGTAACTGAACATTTTTAATTCCCTATTTTATCTATTGAAAATAATTAATTTATTATAACACTATGGCACCTAAGAATATGACATACCGTAAGCAACTCCTACGATACACCTCACTTTTTTCCTTTCCACTGACGAATAATAAACGACGAAAAAGTATTATTATTTTGACTACCCAGTCAGCACGTTTGCGTCATGAGTTGTATGGCATGGGTTCGATTCCCACCGAGGGCAAATTTTGATGAGAAGAACATAGATGTTAGTTTTGTTTGGGTGTTTATGTATACTTTAGTATGTTCATAATTGATTGATTCAAAATAATGACGTGCATAATTATTAAAAAAAAATAGTTTATTACTTTACCCATGGCTTTACTCGCATATCCATTTTGGAGAAGTCATTTAAAAAATACTAAATTAAAATAAAATAATAATAAATATTTCTTTTTTAGTAGAATATAGCTTTATGGCATGGGTTCAATTCCCGAATTTTTTTGTGAAAAACATAGATGTGTGTTTTAATTTTTGTTGGCGGCCATATTGGATCAACTTTAAAGTATTCTCCATTCTACTAGTCAATCCCATTCATTTCATTTTGATACCTATATTGAGGTTGTAGTGAAAAAATATGTAATCTGCCATTTTGTTGGCGGCCATATTGGATTCGCTTTTTTTTATTATAATCTATTCTACTAATCAAGCCCTTTCATTTGATACCCATATTGATGGCATTGTGAAAAAATATGCAATCCGCCATTTTGTTAGCGGCCATATTGGATTTGCTTTTTTTAAAGTTTACTCTATTCTACTAGTCAAGCCCTTTTATTTGATACCCATATTATAGGAGTGGTGGAAAAATATGTAATCCTCTAGTTTGATGGCGGCCATATTGGATTTGCTTTTTTTATTATAATGTATTCTACTAGTCAAGCTCTTCCATTTGATACCCATATTGATGGTATTGTGAAAAAATATGTAATCCGCCATTTTGTTAGCGGCCATATTGGATTTGCTTTTTTTAAGTTTACTCTATTCTACTAGTCAAGCCCTTTTATTTGATACCCATATTATAGGAGTGGTGGAAAAATATGTAATCCTCTAGTTTGATGGCGGCCATATTGGATTTGCTTTTTTTATTATAATGTATTCTACTAGTCAAGCTCTTCCATTTGATACCCATATTGATGGTATTGTGAAAAAATATGTAATCCGCCATTTTGTTAGCGGCCATATTGGATTTGCTTTTTTTAAAGTTTACTCTATTCTACTTGTCAAGCCCTTTTATTTGATACCCATATTATAGGAGTTGTGAAAAAATATGTAAGCATCTATTTTGATGGCGGCCATATTGGATTTGCTTTTTCATTTATTTTATTTATTTATGCTCTAATGAAACAGCGAGGTTTCGGAGTAAACGAAAATGTCATCGACGTATACAATTTTTATATTTATGTTGATTTTTAAAAATTGCTCGACCGATTTCGATAAAGTTTATATGAGACCACCTCAGAAGTATGGATCTATCAAGCAAAAAAAAAATTATCAAAATCGATTCATAATTAGCGGAATTATCGCGTAACAGACAGCCCCGTTGGCTCATTGGTAGTATATCTGCCTTGAGAGCTGTAAGGCGTGGGTTCGATTTCCATTCAGGGCAAACATTTTGTGAATAAACAAATGTTTGTTCTGTGTCTAGCTGTTCTGTATGTATTATAAGTATGTATTTACAAAAAAAAGTATTTATGTATTCTATCAGTAATCTGACTTCCATCACACAAGCTCTGCTTAGTTTGGGGCCAGATGGCGCTGTGTGTAATGTCCTACGATATTTATTTATTTATATTTATTTAACATACATATACATTTTTGTAGCGATGATAGCTCAGTGGTTGACGCGGTCGGTTCGCATGCCGAAGGGCGTGGGTTCAAACCTAACAATGAGCTCGAGCTGCCGGTGAAGGAAAACATCGTGAGGAAACCATAGCGTGGTGGTAGCGTACTCTCTAGTACTCGGCTGGCTAGCTACCACACGAGAGTTGAAAATATTATGTCCCCAAGCATCTAACCATGAGTTCTGGCAGCCTCACTTGAGAGCCAGTTCCATTCCAGGCTAGGTGTGCTTTACCATCTTCGACCACGCCTTCTCTTAACATCAGGTGAGCTGTGGTCAAACATAGCCTAGCACAGTGGTTCTCAAACTTTTTTGGTGTCGGAACCCTTTTGGGAAGCAAAATACTTGATGGAACCCTATAATAAAACAATACTTTTTAAAAGTGTGTTCTTTAATAAAGAATCTTTATTAATAAGCATAATAAAAGTACAATGTAACAGTTACTAATTATTACTTACTTTACCATATGGCAAGTACAATAATAGAAGATATTAAAAAAAAGTAACTAATGGGATTTGATAAACAAAAAGCAAAAATAAAATGAGAAATTTAAAAATTGCGTTGTAAACAATCTCGACTTTATTTTTTAAAGTTAGAGTCGAAAGTCGCTTGTTGATAACTATAGCGTCTAATTCAGAGGCGGCTTTTATCAAAGGGACAGCGCGCTCACAAGTATACAAGTATACATGTTGATTTGTAGCGATGATAGCTCAGTGGTTAGCACGGTAGGTTCGCATGACGAAGGGCGTGGGTTCAAACCCCAACAATGAGCTTGAGCTGCCGGTGAAGGAAAAACATCGTGAGGAAACCATAGCATGGTGGTAGGGTACTTTAGTACTCGGCTGGCTAGCTACCACCCTCAAGTTGAAAATCTGCCGCCAAGCATCTAACGGTGTGTTCCGGCAGCCTCACTTGAGAGCCAGTTCCATTCCAGGCTAGGTGTGATTTACCATCTTTGGCCACACCTTCACTTGACATCAGGTGAGCTGTGGTCAAACAACTAGCCTGTCAACCATTAAAAAAAAAAAAATACCAAACTTATGAGATATTGTACCAGCTATTGTAACACATGTTTATACAAATAAATAAACCTATGCGCGGCCGCGGAGTCAAAACGTTCGACCAGAGACAGGTGTTTTGATTTTTTTTTCTAAATTCTTGCGGAACCCCTACAGAGGTATCGCGGAACCCTAGGGTTCCGCGGAACACACTTACAGTATAGCAGACCTAGCATAACAAACCATTACAAAAAAAAATTGTCGAATTGAAAACCTCCTCCTTTTAAAATTGACAGCCCTGTATGTCTGCTCCAAGGCGTGGGTTCGATTCCCACCCAGGACAAGCATAAACAAATGTTTGTTCTGTATCTGGATGTACTGTATGTATTTACAAAAAAAGTATTGAAGTATTACCTATCAGTTATCTGACTTCCATAGTACAAGCTTTGCTTAGTTAGGGGTCAGATGGCGCTGTGTGTAATGTCCTATGATAATTATATATTATTTAATTTTATTATAATTTATAAAATCGAGTCTGTTAAAAAAACAAAATAAAATACAACAAAATTTGTGTGCAAAAATAATCTTCGAGTGTTGGTTGGTTTCGATCCCGTGACTGCGGATTAGAATCGGGTACCGATACCACTCGGCCACCTGTCTATGTCTACAAGTGGCAAATTTGTTGATCCGGTTCGTTTACTTTGTGATCGTACGTAAAAGCAACCTCAACAGCGACACAACCTCCCCGTCCGACAGTCGAAGCGGTACTAAAGCGGATAGGGGAACAGCGTGGTAGCTCTGCTTAGAATGGACGAAACGCGCAAAAATTTAGGTATTTCCTTCGTTTGTTCAAGCAAAATCATATTTTGGTAATTTTTATGTAATAACTATTTAGAGAAAATGTAATTTTATTGTTATACAAAGCCTGATGACTTTCCGTGCAGTATTTACGCCGTATCGAGGTTTTCTATAGATTGTTTGGGGTTACTTTGGATTTTTTTTCTATCGAGGAAACTAAAAGTAATCGTGTTTCTAAATTAGATCACATATAGATTGGATCCTTAAATATCTTAAACATTAACCTCATAAATGATGTTTTAGTAATAACGAAAATACAACGAAACAAACAGTTCCAAATCCACTCGATACCGGCTTAAAATTCTGTGTATCGCAGCAATTGTTATCGAAATCCGTTATATCTTACCATCAGGAGAGCATCTCGTTTGTATAATTACTTTTACATAAAAAAATAAAAAATCTAGCCCAAAGCTTGTACTCGTACCTACTATATGAACCAGATAACTAATAGAATACCTTATATATTTTTTTAGATAGATAATTATGGAAGGTCCTACGGTTTCTTGCAAGAGATCCGTTTGACCGATAAAGTCGCCAATTGTTACACTAGATGTTTTTTTAATGATTGAGAAATGTGCCAATAAATTCATCAGCAATGACTCCCTTGTTCGGAATAGGCTTCTAAGCACTGAACATCGACGCAAAGCGATTCCATTTATATTATAGTGAAAAATATATGGGATTGACATAAGCTGTCAATATGTCACGTGGGCAGCTTATGTCAATTCCGTACATTTTTGGACTTTTCTGTTAACATTATCGAATATATCGTAGGATCACGTTTGCATAGTATAAGATACTAATTCACTCTCGAAATTAATACGCCAAGTTTGTATCCATCGGGGAACACCCACTCTTGCATTCCACTGTTTAGCGTTTAGGTACGTTTATAGTGCCATAGATGGCACCACTCGTTGTGCGTGTTTGAGATGAGCCAATTGTATATAGTGTGAAAGTACTCTTAGTAATCTGCAGCTTAATGTTATAAAGAAGCATCCGTGACGGTCGTCTCTAACGGAGCCAGCGACTAGCGTCACGTCGCGGACGGTATCGGCCGACGACGCGACTGTAAGTCTGCCTCTATCACGATCTGACTGACTCGCTGCTTATTGCTGATAAATTCTTCAGACTACGCTATAATTCGATTGTACGCAATATAGCCAATATACTCGAAGATTGTATGATATACATTTTCACACCGAAAAACCGAAAGTTTGCCGAAAACGCGTTTCGCATTTATAGCGTATGAATATAGAATTTATTTTGATAGGTCGTGCAGGTAGCTTCTATGTTTTAATTTGACATTGGAATAGAGCGTACCTAAACGCGGCGCGTTACACGTTCATGTGCTCATAGAGAATAAGGGCCCGCCTAATTAATATTTAAATTTACAAAACGCTGTGGGTTTTGACTAGCGACCATCTGATGTAAAGTGATAGTGTGATCGAAGATGGTAAAGACACCTAGCCTGGAATGGAACTGTTTCTTAAATGGGGCTGCTGGAATACACCGTCAAGTGCATGGCGGCAGATTTCCAACTTGACAGTGGTGGTAGCTTCATGAAAAGAGAATATAATCTGATACAATGCGAGGCGGAAGACAATCATCATAAGCTTATGAAGCGATATAAATATTGCGTAGTCTGAAGAGATACTTATTGCCAATCACGATCCACCGCTAACCGTGCTTCTAATAAAGATATAAATTACGAAAAGTTAATTAAAACGGTTATCTTCCCGTGGACGTGATCTGGGGCTGCAGCACAAGTCGATTATTTAGTAAATTGAACGATTTATCGGTGAAACGGGAGAGAACATCTGTTACTGATTGATTTACCATTTTTTCCATACCATACCATCAGTTTCCATTACTACAATATTTTCTTTTGCAATGATTTTAACATACATACATACATTGCTTTTTTTTTGAATTTTTTTTTACCTGTACATATTTTGCAATAAAGTATTGATTATAAGTATATCATATGAGTATGAACATTGTATTTAATAAAAATTGATTTCATATGCACAATGAACTGTTTGAGAAACATTATTTCAGTTTGTTATCGATATTGTGGCCATTCACACGGTCCCGGAAGTGAATACACAATCACTGTCAACATCGTCAACGCATTCAGTATGTGATGAACGCGGCTTGATGCGCGCGCGGATCCAAATAGTGCGACTGGTATAGTCGCACTATTTGGATCTCGTCTAGATCGCATATTGCACATAACGTTGCTTGAGAACAATGGACCAAAATCTAACTCACCGATTAAATCCTCATTATCATTTTCAGTCCCTAATCGACAACTGCTCGGCGCATGCACAACAATTTTTTTATTACTTATTCTGTGGCAGTTCGTAGGATTACCTCAAACAATAATCAGAAATCGTAATAACCGTGGACAGAACATTTATTTTACGCCTAATGTGTAAATCGTGCGTCTCACCTCATCTTGAGAAGGATTTAGAATTGAAGACCGAATGAACAAGCATGGGTTTATCATGCTGCATCGATTGATGTGGCAACAGTGAAAGGTAATGGGATCCCTTGCACAATAGCGCATCAATGCTATAATTAGGTAAATTGTTTCGTTGTGGTACTATGATTTTGATTACGGCATCAGATGCTGTAGTTCAACCCTTTTAAAATTTGCATCAAAACTTGGATCGTGCTCGATCCGTGTCCCAACACCATCGTAGTAAATTGTCTGATGTCAATGCTTTGGGTTACAATCTGTGCTTGAACTTACTTCACCTTCGTGTATCTTTTTTTTTTTTTTTTTTTTTTTTTATGTAAAAAGTAATGAGACGAACGAGACGCTCTCCTGATGGTAAGAGATAACGCCTGTCCATGACCATCGCAGCGATATACAGAACTTTAAGTAACATAACAAAGTCCAGGGCATCACTGCTTTGGCGCTCATTACTTTGAGACTGTTAGTTGAGTTAGCCTCAACAGCCCAGTAATTTCGCTAGCTGCAGTACCCTTCAAACCGGAACACAGTAATGCTTACACACTACTGCTTAGCGGCAGAATAACTGGTACTGCGGTGGTACCTACCTAGACGACCTCCTGCTAAGGAGATCTACCACCAAGTAAATCTATCCGTCTATGTTTATGTTTATGCTTATTTATTCATAATTATAAATATTACAATTCATGTATGCTATACAAGAAAAAGCATAATCTTTAAATGCAATATGTACCTACCCATAATATTTGTAAATGATTTTAGTCTACTCGTAACTATCATTAACCTCATATACCTGTAATCATTATATCTACTCATGTCATTTTAAGTTTAAAAAAGTCTTTAAAATTGTAAAATGCCTGTTCGATAAGCCATTTGTTTGTAGGCTTCCCTAGTATAAGAGTCTGATTTCCTAGTATAATAAGTAAAGTACATTCGAGTTAAAGTGTTACTGTAACGTCGAGGAATGTTAAAAGCATGCGTTCACGGACTTTAAACGTGATGTGCACGAAAATGCTTTAAGGCAATTTAACAAATCTTCACATTCTGATGGTCATGGTGAAATGCTTCAAAGAAAAATAACAGAAAAATATCTGTACCATGAAGTTTATCCAATTTAAACTTATATCTATGGCTTCAGTTCACCTTCTATGAGCTCCACAAATAACCTCATGTAAATTCTAGTAGCGACAACATGTCTATATTTACTTCTGCACTTTAATTTGCATAGATAATTAGTTGCGAGTAAAAGAGAACATCTGGCAGGCACATGTTATAAGAGATATTCCAGTCATTTTATCTCCAATTTAACTAAGGTTCGTGTTGTTTAACTTTTTTTGCGAAAGTCAATATTTCCGCTGCAACATGGCTTCCGGAACTTTGATGTGTCAAATTGGAAATTGAAGAACGAGTGTATACGTTTATGGCTAAAATATGGAAATAATAAGGGTTTTATGAAGAAGTCGATCTTAGCTGGTGATGATAAGTGATGTCGTTAGTGTCGGTCTTTATTAATTATGTTGATGTTTACCATAATCCGCTATCAAAGTCCATTATAGTAATAACCATGGTAATAACTTTCTCAGCTTTTGGTTATTTTATGAAATATCTATTATATAGGAGGTTTGTGTATTAATCTAAGATACAAACTATACTATGTTTGACATCAAGTAGGGTGTGGTTAAACTTGAACCAATTTAGAATTTCAAAAAATTACAAATAGTAACCAAATCAATACAGCCTTTATAATGGACACAAACATATTCCACATTATGTGCAAATTTTGTAACGATGCTAGCGCATTGGTTAACGCGGTCGGAATCCGTCAGACACATCGTGGGTTTAAATTTTAACAAAGAGATTGGCCCATCTTAGAGTATCATCCATATTTTGACTATGAATATCCCTAAAATTTAACAAGATATTTTTAGTAGGAATAGTTCATTAATCATAAGCTAAATAAATGCCAATGATTTATGTGCAAAATTTAACAGATTTTCCGTGTCGTTCGTTGTTTACATAATTTTGTGCGTCTTTCTATAATTAGGTTAGAAACGTCTTCTGGTTCTTGTTTCAAACTGGTTAAAGTTCAATTTTGCTAAGATTCATTTTGTCTAGAGTTTCGTCTAGTTCTAGTCTATTTCTGAAAGTGTTGTCGACCCCAGCACGGTGCATATGGCGGTCCTTCCGGTACGAAACATTTACGGTGTTTGAATTAAACTAAACTTGGAAATGTAAACATTTCTTGGAATGATCCCCTTTGACAGCAAGTAGAACTTGGGTTCTCGAATTTTCGATTCCACGCAGATCATTACGCTACAAACTAGTAGGCATACATTTCCACAAAAACCTTATCATATTCTTTATGGTAGCAAATAATTAAGTTAAAGGTAAACTAAATGCTTTTAGAATGGTTACGAATTACTGCCTGATTTAATTGTAGCATTGCTTACAAAATTTCAATAACGACACAAAGTTTAGGGCATAACTATATTGGCACTTAAACTTTGAGACATTTTAATAACAATTTTGCATCTTTATCATCTTAAGTATCCAAACATCGCATCTTCGCTTAATATCAGATGATATGGAGGTCAAACGCAATCCTGTTTGTAAAAAAAGTTGCAGTCTTTAAGATATGTTATCATCAACCTATACCTACTACAACCTACTCCATCTACGAGTATATACATGTATAACATAATATGTAATTTATTTAATAAAATATACTACCTATTATGATCATTTGTGTTCATTTAAGTCCATTAAATATAATTATTTTAAAACTCACATTGTATTGTACAACTTAATTAACGTAAACATGTCTCATACTTTCTATAAAAATACAAACAAAACGTCGATTCATCACAGCAACAAAAAGCGCATAGAAAAAACTAAAATTGACAGGTACCTAACCTAAGTCGACCTCACGTAGGCAAAACTTAAACTTTCACGTGTTCAAGCTTTTTACATTAAATTCGGAATTATTCGTGACGTCTTGAGAAAACACTTTGAGTGACTGTGCATTTGAATTCTTGTTTTTCTTTTATTCAACTTCGCACGGATGCATACCTACATTCTTAAGGCGGTATGAATGATTTGCAGAATTACTGATTTAAAAACTCCAAATGATTTAAACTAGGTCTAATTTTCTTAATGCTACATAATGATATTACTGCAATTATGATCAATAGTAACCTTTTTAAACAAAGAACTTTAATTTTTTGTCTACGTTTCGACTTGTTTGTGCGATACATCTTCAACCTTTCCTTTAGTTTCAAGTTGTAGTCAAATTAACTTGTTTTATTAGTACACGAATCGATATAAGCCTCACACGATCATTATCTATCTATTATCTCATCCAAAACACATGTTTCACCGTTCACCGTTTGATTAATCCACGGTTTGTGGTCCGGCGAAGCGGAACCAATCCACTTTTTCAACGGGTATCGCTAACGGTGTGATAGAAGGCGAGATATCCGATTACTAGTGTCGATGGATACATTCTTTTATTAGAAACTGCTGTTACTGCCACCACGACCGTTGGTATGATCGATGTGTGATCTACGCCTTTTGCTTGTAATGATTTATCGATGAATAGTAATTGTAGATATATAGTGTTTCCCTAGTATTACGTGTAGTTCTGGTTATTATTAATTTACACATAAAATGTGTCACGTTGGTTACATTAGGCGAAATGTCAACTTAAGGTGTAAGGTCAATCAATTGATAAACATTTTTTATGTTGATATTATAATAAATGAGACAAACAGTAAAGAGGAATAAATAATGTAAGACTTTACCTTACTTTACATTGTATTTCCAGCGTTACGTATACCTACTTTACGTTTTACTGCTACAAAGAATTTTATGAATTTTGACATTCATTATGATTGATTTGACATTTTTGTACATGTTTTTTTTTATAATTTTTTTCTTACTTTCTTAAATTATCAATAAATATGATTATAATTTTATTTATACGTCTAAGATTCTCCAAAACTTTCGTAGAAAACGTCAAATGTTAATAAATTAAAATTTAAGTACTTAATGTCCTAAAGGTACTTTATGGTATCATGTACACATACATGTATTCTTTTCTTTTCTGTTTTTTCTTTCGTTCTTTCTCCGTGATTTTGACGAAAATGATGTCAGCAGAACTTTCTCACCATTTATCACGTCACGATAAAAAATGGACATCAGTAAAGTTGTACAAACATCTAAAACAAAACACTTAAAGTTCCGACAGCAAATTAGCTTGTCAACAAGCCAAGACGCCCCAACCCTCAGCAATCTTACGAACATCCATCCCAACAGTAACGCATGCCTGTTGATTTGAGACAAAGAGTCCTCGCGGACAGATTTATTTATAAAGTATAAGGACAACGGCATTTGGGGGAAGAAATCTTCTGAGTTGAGACTAAATTTAGAAATAACTGAGTTTATAAAGACAGTAAGAAAGTTTTTTTTTAACTTGTCTTATAAAAATAATATTTTTATAGTTTTAACGTATGTGCATATTTTTATGCAACTGGATGAAAAGTGACCAGTGTTTATCTTCGACCGCACCATCCCCTACCATCAGTAGGTCACAAGTTATGGTCAAGCATCTATCCTGTCAACTATAAAAAGGGCTGGGGGCTTGTAACGCAGACTATTTAAAGGTATCATGTGTAGTTTTGTAAACTTTCGCGATTTATTACATTGATATTGTGAGTGTATTTTGGTTCTTAATTAAATTACATACGTAGAAATAATGTAAAAAATAAAAAGTATTTATTTAGTAAATCGATTAAAACATTCAAAACGGTATGCAATATAAAATTGTTATACCTAATTGGTTGTTCATATTTTTTATTCTGAAGTTCACTTCTAAGTACACAGAATTTGTTGCGAACATACTTTTTTAGAATAGATACTTTTTTATTACTTTTTAGATTCATCACAGATACACATAGTGACCACTAACAACAGTAAGCAAAACAATATTATGACGTAACCAGTAAAATCAATCATATCCGCTTGAGTTGTCGAGCCAAAGCGATTTCTTTGATAATACTTTATACAGCAGTTGTGTAACTGTAAAAGCTGTGACATTTGACGAATAAGAGCAAGAAATGAGAGCGAAAGTGCGAATCGAGCTAACAGTATTAATAGTCTGTTTTACAGAGGTTTCTACGATAAAACCACCCTTTGATTCATCCTATTGCTTATGTATAATTTTTACACTACTGCCCAAAAAAGGAGTGTAATATTTTTGCAACATTTTTTTTGTGAGTAAATTTTGTTTTTAATCTTCACCAATATTATAAATAACTTACTAAAGTATCTTAAGAGCGCGCCTAATGCCAGAAAAACGGAAAAAGGGGTATTTTCAATGCCCCCCTTTGATATTAAAAAATATAAATATTACTACAGAAAAAATATTGGAGTATGGGTATAATCCTGAAGAAGTGCAATAGTTGGATAGAATTTTGAAAAAAGGTCGGAGTTTTTCACAAAAAATAAAACAACAAATGCGTCAGAAAAAAAATTTCGCACAAAAATTCTGTAAGTTAATAATTGATCGTTTTTTCATTAACCAGTTTACAACAGTAGTCGATACGACTTGATTATTGCGGATATTGTAATATGAACAAAACATCGAAGTGCATATTAAGCAAAACCAATTCATAATATTTTAGTTTATAGATAGATAAAATCTTTATTGTTAACAACAAAAACTGTATATAATATCTAATATAATAGAAAAACATTGACTTAAAACTAAAATTACGATTGGCGGTCTTATTGCTGAAAGCTATCTATTCCAGGCAACATTAAGATGCAAAGGATTCAAGAACAAGTATAAAACGTTGTGTGCCAATAACCTGGATGAAAAATAAGCTTGACAAGCGAAATTGTATCATTTTCACTTTAATTTTCAATGCAACAAGGGACAAATCCGAGTTCCATGACAAATTGAAATAAAATCAAGCAATGAGTTAAAGTGCTATTACTAATCAAAATTACGAACTTCGACATCTAACATTTAAATAAAGGCGAACGTGGCGTCACAGTTAAAACAAATACAAATTAATAGATACTAACGTACTAACCTTGAGTAACGTTTCAGAACATGAACAAGGGCAGGAGTAACCGTTAAAAGTATACCGCTTTTTTTATATAACGCTTATTTTTATGATTGCTGTACATGCACCGATCTGATGACGAGCACTTTATCGACAAAACGCGTGTAGCCACGGCCCCAAATCCGCCGTGCCTGGTATTTTAGTCGCCGCTGCTGAAAAATCACTCTGTAAAAATCACGAACCCTTTGCATGTTCAGCAAAAGAGATATTGGACGTCGAAATGTCAAATATATATACATTTTTATTGGGTGAGGAATAGAGTTTGCTCGTTTTGATGGTTTTGTTTGCAAGGGTTGTGCGGTCCCAGTCAAGTTTGTTTGGCGAAATATAAAATTTTGTCATTATCTTCTTTATTCTACTAAACTCATCCTCGAGGTCGTCTCAGTAGTATGTTTTAGTTTGAAGAGTACCTACTGCTACTTGCTGAATTACTGGGCTGTTAAGACTAATCATCGAAAGTCTCAAAGTTAATGAGCGTCAAAGTAGCGATGCCCTGGACTTTGTTTTGCTACGTTTTCGTGTAATTCCTTTTTAGTCTAGGTAGGTACCACCGCAGTACCAGATATTCTACCACCAAGCAGTAGTGTGTAAACAAACTGTGTTATTATATTCCGGTTTGAAGGGTACTGCAGTTAGCGAAATTACAGGGCTGTTGAGACTAACCATCTAAAGTCTCAAAGTAATTAGCGCCAAAGCAGTGATGCCTTGAACTTTGTTTTACTACACAAAGTTCTGTGTATCGCTACAATGGTACTGAACACAATGGTAAAATTGACAGGCAGAAACCACCGAATCATCAGGAATTCTGTCAAGCAATAGTAGGTAAACAGTACTGCTGAGATGTACCACCTAATAAAAGAATCTAATAAACCTAATCATACGGAACTTGTTAATTGTATAAACACGTGTTGTTTATAGAGAAAGGAACTGTATGTTGACGTAATTGATATACTTATCTAATTAGCCGCTCTATTCACTAATGGCTCAGACGTGACGGAAATCCTTACGACTTGCTCCACTTGCTATACTAAGACGATTTCGGGGACTTGTTTCGTAATCCAAACAGTTGAATCAACGAGACATTTACACATTTATACAGGGTTATTGATGACTAGCGGACGCCTCACAATTTCACCCGCGTAGTTCCCGTTCTCGTGAGAATATAGGGATAAACAGTACCTAACCTATGTCATCCGAGGATAGTGTAGCTTCCCAACGGTAAAAGAATTTTCGTAATCGGTGTTACAAGATTAGAAATTACTTTCTTTCATTAAGTTTATACGTATATAGAAGAAAAAGTAATTACTTATTTACTAATTACGTAAAATTACAAAAATCTAGAAACTCACAGGGTGGTTTTCGTAATTTTTTGCCTAGTTCTTCAGACCTACGCGAGCATTTTAGTTTGATAACGCAACTAATCTTAATGATTATGGTTTCGATCGCATCAGCTCCTATAATAATTAGGACCCTGTTCTGCTGGCGTGTGCTCTTAAGTGGCTGTTAGTATAAAAATACTAAGAATCATGGTACACAAGTATGTTCTTTTTCGCTACACCTGCAAATTGTGGAATTATTTTCCATCCTCCGTATTCCCGCCGAGTTACAACATTGGGTTCATCAGAAGGCGTGTTTTTAAAATCTCATAAGTTTGGCTACGTCTTTGTTATTACACCTGCAGGTCTATTGTAGGCTTGGTGTGCTTTACCATCTTAGACCACACCGTCACTTCACATCAGGTGAGCTGTGATCAAACACCAAGCTTGTCATGTCTTGCAACCATAAATAAATACTCATAAGCGACGGTGATTGCTTACTATCAGGTCCGTCTGTTCTTGTGGCGCCAACTGCGGCATAAAAAAAATTGTTAGCCTTATGAGGTTGTTAGGTAGTCATTATCTGAAACCCTGTATAAATATTACAATAAAACAAGCTATATTGTGAACTATGTATAGTAAATTCGTCAAAAACTGTTTGAACAGTTGTCATCGATAAAGACTCACTTATTTCACAAGAAATTAGTCATTTGTAGCAACTGAAGCGTGACATCTGCGTAAGCGCCTTTTGTTTATTTTGAATATTTGACACGTTTTGGGAAATTTATCATGTTATTTTGATTGAACGAAATCGTTGCCGAAAGTTTGTTTTTGTTGAAAATATTTTCGCACGTGGTGATTTCGCTGTTGTATAACTCTTTTAACCAAACCCCGCGATAACGAAAACTTAATCATCCGCTATTGCATTGTTTTAACTATAGATAACACATTCTATTTTATGTGCTGTCACGATCGTTTCCATTTCGGTAAAAACGCCACTCTTTTGTTATTCTTATAAAAATACTAGCACCGCCCCGGCTTCACCGGTCGCACTAATGTAGTGCATATGCATGTGTTATACATATAAACATTCCTCTTAAATTACTCTGTCTATTGACGGAAACCGAATTAAAATCCATTGCGCAGTTTAAAAGATCTAAGCGTACAGACGGCGGGAAGCGACTTTGTTTAATACTATGTAGTTAGATATTGTATTTGTATCTGATTTAATCTTGATATATAAAAAAGTGAATGTTTGTTTGTTCGTTGTTATGTTTTTGCATTGCGTCTTGTATCAGCTTGTATAAAACTTATACGCTATGTATAGCTGCTAAACATTAGGTTAGCTAAAGCCTTTGTATGTCAACCATACAAAAATCTATACCTTATATAATTTAGATTTCACGGTTGCTATAGTTTTTATTTAATTGAATTAATCTTTTACATAATTCTCTAGTAAATCCCTTACAAATCGGTACACTAATGCTTGATTTATACTCCAGCTCTTAACTTCTGTTTGTGTTTAATATCAGTTGCATTGCACTGGACATGATCTTAAATCTAAACAGTACCCACTGCCAAGTAATCCATCACTAGTGGCCTTACGGAGGAAATGTTCTGAATGTCACCTAGTCGAATTGCCATTACAAACTGTAGCTACGGCTATCTATGAAGATAAATGTATTTTGGAGTTGATCGACGAGTGAGCTGATTTAAAGGAAAGAAGTTAATGCTACCCTTAAAAGTTTAGGTATTCTTACACAAATAGACAAATTAGACTCGGTATTATTACCATCGTCAGCCTGTATTAACCTACTACTAGGTGCATGCGCGTCCGTTATTATTTTTTTTTTTCTGTAAAAAGTAATGAGTCGAACGAAACGCTCTCCTGATGGTAAGAGATAACGCCTGTACATGACCATTGCAGCGATACACAGAACTTTGAGTGACAAAACAAAGTCCAGGGCATCACTGCTTTAGCGCTCATTACTTTGAGACTTTCGATGGTTAGTCTCAACAGCCCAGTAATTTTGCTAGCTGCAGTACCCTTCAAACCGAAACACAGTAATGTTTACACACTACTGCTTAGCGGCAGAGTAACTGGTGGTTTTTACTCAGGTCTTTTTGGACGGTCGATATTGAAGCCCCTAGTCACCAAGCTGGACAATGGACATATTGGCATATTATCGATTTGAGACCAGGTCTGTATGGTACAGAGGTAGGTTTTGCTTTTATCCGAGTCAATGTATCCCAGTGTTTGCCGACTTCAAACAGTGGAGAAAAATACAGCGAAAAACTTTTCATGTCTTAGTTCTTAGAATATTTTTTTCGCATATCTGTGAAATCTGTCAACTCGCACTTCGCCAACGTGGTTGACTGTAATTTTGCACTTCTCTCGAAGATAAGGAACTTACACCCAGTAGTGGCCCAAGCTTCTATTTTGGATCATTATTCCTTGTCTTGGGTAAGGAAAACAATAAGAAACATTATATTCACTTCGTCAACTTTGATATTTGTTACATTCTCATAAAGTTAAAGAGTATCAGGAATCCTAATACATTTTTTATTCACGTATTCAGATTTAGATTTACTAACGTTTAAACTATAATCGAAGTTTCTGATATAGTTTAACGTGAGTAATCCCCCATACGTAAAACAAAAAGGAATCATTGTGCTCATAAAGAAAATAATAGTCCGTATAGATGGCTATAAAGTATTTTATTATTATGAAAAGTCTCTGTTCGTAAGTACCTACACTAACTTATGTAGGTACATTCTAGAGCCCAGAGGATCTGCTAAACCACATCTACGAACTTACCAAAAGTTTTAGAGCTAAACCCGCGGGAACAGTAGCGTGATGTGCCATGTCGTGCTTACATAATTATGTGAGCATTACTGAGATGGAAAGTTAAGTAGTTAGGTATACCTTCTACTACTTATAGTAATAATAAAATTTAAGTAAGTGAGTAGCAAGTAGTTACTGCAGAGAGAAGAGGATAGGTTATTTAAATTAGATTTTTGTTAAATTTTAAATTAAATTTGTAGCGATGATAGCTCAGTGGTTAGCACGGTAGGTTCGCATGCCGAAGGGCGTGAGTTCAAACCCCAACAATGAGCTTGAGTTGCCGGTGAAGGAAAATATCGTGAGGAAACCATAGCATGGTGGTAGGGTACTTTCTAGTACTCGGCTGGCTAGCTACCACCCTCAAGTTGAAAATCAAGATCTCAAGTGAGGCTGCCGGAACACACCGTTCTAACGGTGTGTTCCGGCAGCCTCACTTGAGAGCCAGTTCCATTCCAGGCTAGGTGTGCTTTACCATCTTCGACCACACCTTCACTTAACATCAGTGTTTTAAAGTTTATGTTAGTTCTAGATATGAAGTAAGATTAAGTTTTTAATTAATAAATTAATGTCAAATTACTTAAGTTTCAGTCCTCATCACTGTTGTAACTGAAACGTCTGTTAAGCGGAAATAAACTAAATATACACCTTGAATAAAATCTTTTGTTTCGGGTATACAAATAATTCTATATGAATTTAGACAACAGAGAAATAGGAGAAAAAGTTTGCTAGTACCTTTGTTGCGACGATAGATCAATGGTTAAAACTCTACATTTGAAGACTCATATTGTACCTTTCAGGGAACACAGACTCCAGAAGAGAGTTCCATGACGCTGTGACTGTTACATACGCACAAAACGTTTTTATTCGCACAGCGATTAAAAAAGAGAATCTTGAAAAGTTGCTTGTGCCTTTATAAAAACGAAAAAAAAACCGTATACTGTCAAAATGTCAATCAGAATGTTTCTGGGGCGGGATCAAAAGTTGCAGGTTTAGTGGCGCGGTCATTCTGCGGTCGACCTACTTCCGAAATTGAGGAAACGCAGAGACGTTCGCAAATGGACGCATGATAAGGCAGAATAAATCTCATTACGCATATTGTACATGAATTGACTTAGTCGTTACAAGTTTTTGTATCTCCATTAATTTGATTTTGCTATTAAGTTTATTAATTCAGTTACTATTACCTAAGTGATTATTAATTTTTTGACAACGTATTTACATTTTTTTTATCATTGGCATGTAAACAATATATACATGTACGAATATTTAATGTAATTGTAATCAGACGAACGAAACGCACTCTTTACACATGCCCATGACCTTTGCAGCGGTACCCTTTTAGTACCGTAAGAAATTTACAGGACATCGCTGCATTGGCTGTTTGACCACAGCTCACCTGATGTTATGTGACGGTGTGGTATTAGTACTTAGTCTCAACTCAATAGCACTGTAATTTTGCTAGTATTATTCAAATTTGAACACTGTATTGTTTACACAACATTTCTGGGCAGAAGAATATCTGACACTGCCGATTCTACAAACAATTCGTTTCGAATTTTATTCTGTGGTAATTTCATGTAAAAAAATTATAGCATAACTATGCAAAGTTCTTAGAAATCTAAAAAGATAACTAAGCTTCTGCTCATAATGATCACTGTCCGTCTAACTGGCTATGATTTCACACTTTCCAATGTAAAATCGGAGCGGTGTAATCGATGATTGTCTAGAGTAGCTTCCGTTCGATAGTATCTAGAAGATTTGCTCGTTTTTTTTGCAACTTAGCAGTTGATTATAGGTACATTGAACAATGGGTCTTTGTATTGCAACCGGATTTCGTTTGCATCTTACAATTAGGGATGCCACTTCGCGACAAAATGTTTTTTTTGTTAATTGATTGTAGTTTCCGAAGATTTTTTCTGGAAAACAATTGCTCTTAGCGATGAGCCTATTTTAATGTATTTATTCTATTTGTAGTTTTCTTTTCTATGGTGTTAATAAAGAGTAATTGTAATGTTGTATTGATAGCCCTCTTACCTGGTATTAATTGACGAAGTCGTTTTTTATATGGGTAAAAATGAAATATCATTTATTTATTTTGTTCTTTTTCTCTCATTAGTTCTGAAAATAGAACAAACAAAGAGACAGATCACGACTTACTTTCCTATCACACTATGAAGAGACGGCCGCTGTAACCACTGAGTAATCATCGCTACTTCTGCGTGCTGTAATGGTTTTATACATTTGGATGAAATTTAGAAAACAGATAGCTTGCATCCTGTATGAAAACATAGGGTAGTTTTTATCGCAGAAAACGCGGGTACATCCTCGGAGTTCAGCTAGTTTATAATATTATGTAATGTAAAAATTGATATTGGCAATATTTTAAAGTTAAAGCAAAGCGTGAAATTAATTGTTCATAGATTTATGAGAACATATTATATTCATATACCAAATGATACTAAGTAAAGGCATTTGATTTCATAAGGTAGGTACTGGTGCATAAAGGTGCATTGTTCATTGTAAACACTTTAGTTTTCATTGTGTTCATTGTATGTTTATTTGGTCTCAGTAAACTTTATGAACATAGCCTACAAACTACAAGCGAGAGAACTTATTGTTTGTCTCTAATACGCTCTCTTTCTCTCTCTTATGTTTGTGAATTGTGATTACAGATTATAATCATAACTCACTTGTTTGCGTAAATATGAAAATGTTGGCATATTCGACAACCCTAAACACAACAGCCGTTATAAAGAGATCTGTATTCTCTTATCTGTTTTGAACTCAATTCTATACAATAAGCCGTTGGAAAATATAGCAATACCCGTCAATATCGGATGTATCTGATTTACTTATTTATATAAACTCGATTTCAAAATTATGGATATCGCTCTTTACGAGTATGTTACTTACTATTTGGGTACGATATGGAGTTATTCAACCACTTACACTGCATTAAATTTGAACTGAACAAATTCAATTCAACTGCAGTGCAGTGTATTATAAATAAATAAATAATAAATAAATATCGTAGGTACATTACACACAGCGCCATCTGACCCCAAACTAAGCAAAGCTTGTACTATGCAAGCATATGTAGTGATTTTGATTTTGATATTTTTAAATATGAATGGAAAAACGAACTGTAACTTTGGTGTTATTAATAAATGATTTGTATTTGATTTGTATTTGTATGGAAGTCTGATGACTGAAAGAATATTTAAATACTTTTTTTTTTGGAAATACATACTTATAATAAATACAGGACACCCAGACACAGATGAAACATTTCATATCACAAAATGTTTATCCTGGGTGGGAATCGAACCCACGCCCTTCAGCTCTTGGAACAGACATCCTACCAATGAACCAACAAGGCTGTCAAATATCTTGTTTTATCATCATCAGCCAATCCAAGTCCACTGCTGGACATAGGCCTCTCCCAAGACACGAGAGCCTGATCTACAGCTTTTCCCTTTCATCCACTCCCAGCTGACTGTAACTACCTATGCTTATATATATTTAGCACTTATATATGTAGCAGAGATTATACATTATAGTGATGATTCATTTCAATAATTGAGTTTGTTCTTGTGAGAAATGCTTGTCCACTTTACGTCCGTTCACAATCTTGATTACATTAATCTAAAATACGGAATCGGGGTTACTTTAATCGATCGTCTTGTTTTGTTTCTCTTTTTTTTATAGCGGGACTACTTTGTTTTAAAGTTTCGACTGAAACCTCATTTCGGTCATCGGTTTATGCAGTTTTTTTTTCGCTGTCCGGTTATTTATCAGAGCGAGACCGTGGTGTACCGTTTCTTGCTATGCTTGGTGGATGCTTACTTGGTGATTAGATGGTGACCAACCGACCGGCACCTTCATAATGAGATCAGTATAATTAGCAATCGTAAGATGGCATCAGATCGATCATATAAGCGTAAAAAGAAAAACACAGGCACAGTGACAGAATATATATTATAAATCTCATGGTAGAAAAGTGTTGCTTAAATTTTTTTACTAATATTTTGGGAAATTTTATGTATCAATCCGAGTTGTTTATTGGTAAAATAAAGTAGTTTATATGAATCCTACTCCAGGACTAAGTAGTACATATTAAAATATGTAGCGATAATAGGTCACAGGTCAGTGGTTAGCGCGGTCGGCTCTCACGCCAATTCAATTGCCTACTTTCATTTATTGTATTAAAGTTTCTTTAAAAGTCCCATTATTACTTCATCTAAACATTTATAAAATGTTAATATTTGTTTTTTGTTTCAGGTATGTAACATGTTCGAGAAAAAATTTTAATCTATCTGGTGTGTAGAGACCGAGTACGAGAAATGGTAAAGTAAGAAACAAAAACATACATAGTGGGTCTACGGGAAAAAATAGTAAAAGGGGGAAAATAACTGCATCATCATATTTTTTCTCGTCGTCATCTTAACCAATCAACCAACGAAAGTACAGGCGCACCAAAAATAAATCTAAGCAGATCGAACAATCCGATATTCGAAGAACTTCAAAGAATTGAAACAGTTGATCGCGCACAAAATAATGTTTTATTGTTTTAATAGTAACAAGTTTTGGAAATAGTATTTCGTGCGTGATAATTCGCGCACAAAATATTATATGGTGGTGGTTATGTGACAATGTTTTCGACAGATAAGATCTCTTTAGCAGCTACTTGTTAATAAATTGAGCAATATAGATATACACCATTCTTATCCTTCAGTTTCAGATGTATCTATACACATCGTATTATATTTCTATTTACCGCTTTATATCCGTATTTGTATCACTCCATATGGTTAAACACGTTTATGTGTAGCCCTTGAGTAAATTTAACATTAAAATTATTAAAATAATTATAATAATAATAAAATTATTAAAATTTTAGTAGCGTTGTATTTAAGTTTCTCGGTCCTCGTACAGCAATCTAGGGATTATTTCGGAATGTAGAAAGTGTCAACACTACCACGTTATAATTGTCACTGTTCTATAAAAATGTCGGATATGGACCGTGGGAGTGGCAGAAGTTATAAATCACAGATTAATTAACAGTTGTATACCTACTACATCAAACAGAGTTTTAATATAGCAATAAATTCCAACGGACTTTAAACAAACATCGTTGGTTTGACAAGGAAGCTGCATAATATATCTATATAATAGCATTTTCGGATACAATAAATATTAACTAGATTATACAAGATTAGGGACCTTTGCTGATTTATCTATAGAACGCGCAAATTGGACATAACTTTTAGATATTTTATAAACAGCAGTGTGTAAACATTACTGTCTTCCGATTTGAAAATTATTGTAAATACATTCCGATCGACTCATTGCAAAGCGTGACTATAGCAAAAGCGCGTTGCCTCCTAAATAGATCACCACGACTTTTTCCTAAATGACAACACCTACCGTCCCTCACACGTTTAAATGCTACTTACTCACCCAAAGGTTGCCTGGAAGAGACCGCATATGACGATAAAAGCATCCTACTTTCATTACATTTTTGTAACATAGGTACTTTATAAATAAAGGTTAAGAGTGTAAGTTTAAAGGTTATAACATTGCATATTTCTATTTCGTATTCAACAGTACAAGCAAATCTAATACTTCTCACTAATGTTATGTTTTAAGCCATAACTTTGTCGTAATAAATGACCAAGGCGTTTAATTTGCGATAACACAGCGGTAGGCCTCACTTTAAGCCTATAAATATACCAAGGACCATGGTTCCTTGGCCGTAGACGGTCACGAATAGGTATTTCATTAAAGATGGACATATTGTCGGTAAAACGCAAGTAGGTGGCAATTAATCTATTTATGTTTTTCAATTTTTCTTTCCGTAAAAACTTCGTTCAGGCTATTACATATATTTATAATACATATAAATTAGCCAAATTTTGCCACTTTTTCTCCATTGATTTAATGACAAACGGACATCGTTTAACTAAGTATTTCGATATACATATTTAATTATAAGTCATCTCACTCATTTCTCATGTCATCTCATCTCACTTACTTTTTATGTTATCTTATCTTCTCTCAATCACTTTATATGCCATCTCACCTCATCTTATTCACTTCTCATGTCATGTTACCTCATATTACTTCTCATGTCAGCTTGTCTCATCTTACTCGCTTTTAATGTCATCTCATTCACTTCTCATGTCATTTCATACACTACTCACTCACTTTTCATGTCATCTAATCCCATCTCAAAAATTTCTCATATCACCTTGATCTATTTATTACTTCTTAACACTCCGACGTCGTAATATTGATTAATGAAGACCGTCACCGTTGAGCGTATACTATCTACTTTTTATCCCGGAAAACGTAAGTGAAACCGCGGGGCGCAGCTTATTATTTATATAATAAAAAAAGTTGATATCATGTTTTCTTACAAAGTTACAAGCCGCGAGTGAATCGGTTTCTTCTAGGCGAGCGTGCTCCACCGTAGACCGCATCTTCGCTTAACATCAGGCGGGATGGCGGTCAAACGCAAGCCTATCTGCTACAAAAAAAAACAGCAAATGTTAAAGTCCTTTTTTAATTGACTGCAATAAAAGACAGCAACATTTTAGTAAGCTTAGATCTGTCATCTAAAGCTTTTTAAATTGGAATTACAATTTTTTTTTATAGTCTCTAGCTAAGCTATCTAGACTCTCACGGACAAGATTTAAACTGCAAGATAATCACCTGAGGATTGAGGCTACTTTTATTGATTCATGAGGACTTCATTAAGATCGTCGTCGTTTGTCTTATTTAGCTCCACGATTGATAACATAATTTGTTCCCACGTTTATCATTCGAGCTCGTTTAGCTTTTGACCATGTTGTGTTTTTTGATATCTATGGATTAAAATTGCTTTTTTTTGGAAATCATCATCATCATTTCAGCCGTAGGACGTCCACTGCTGGACATAGGCCTCCCCCATTGACTTCCACAAAGACCGGTTGGAAGCGGCTCGCATCCAGCGCGTTCTTGCGGTCTTTATTAGGTCGTATGTCCACCTTGTGGGTGGACGTCCTACGCTGCGCTTGCCGGTTCGTGGCCTCCACTCCAGAACTTTGCAGCACCATCGGCCATTTTTTTGGAAATACATACTTTTAATATATACAGAACACTTAGACACAGAATAAACATTTACTGTTATACAAATATTTGTTTGTCGAACCGACACCTTACAGCTCTTGAAGCGGATATATTACCAAATGAGCTAAGGGCAGTCAATTTGAAGTCGGCTAAAGGAAAGATTGTGTGCAAGTATATGTACTTATTTACATCTCTATTTTTTCTTCATCTTCTATTATAGTATTCACAGCGAGATACGCTTTCATCACGTCCAGTGGCACAGGTCATCGCTGAATGCACCCGCAAACCCGCAACTTCATTGGAGGTGCAGTTATCGTGCAATTTGCGGGCAGCTCTCACAAACACGTTGGCTATCCGTAGTTCCCACGTTATAACTGTCGAGACGGAATATTCTTTAAAGTTTATTTCATACAATAAATAATTATAATAAGCAATGAGATGAACAAGACGCTCTCGTGACGATATATTGAATATATGAATCTGGAAAAATGCATTAGTAAATCACGGTTTGCGTCGGTTCAAATCTTAACAAAACATGACACACTGTCAAGGAAGGAAAACATTTTCCAGTGCTCGCATGGTTAGGTCCTACAAGTTGAAAATCTGCCGCCAGGCACTTACCAGGCAGCTTAATTTAAAAGCTTGTTCCCATCCAGGCTAGGTAGTGCGTCACTTAACATCGATGAAGATGTTATCAAACACTAGCCTAAAAAGCCATTACAAGCGGTACCCGAAACAAAGTTCAGAACACATGCTTTGGGGTTTATTTCTTCAAAAGGTTAACCATTTTGTGCAATCTTTAACATTGAACTAGTAGAATTTTAGTTTGAAATTACGATATAGTGTTACGTATGTTTTCAAAGCATAACAATCTAGGAATTCGGTTTAATCTAAGAAATTTGAATGGTAAAAGCGTACATCGCCTTAAAATTACATCATAAACATTGGTGTAAAGAACGTTTTTAATTTAATTCTGGAATATTCGAGAATAATAGCTCTATTTATTTTTGGCACAAACTATATACAGCGTATTTACAGTGCTAAGGTATTATTAAAATTATTTTTGGATGACAATGGGCTTTATACCGGCAACATTGGTCACAAATTGTAAGAATTATTTGCATGAGTCTTGTAGCGATGATAGCTCAGTGGTTAGCGCGGAAGGTTCGCATGCCGAAGGAAAACATCGCGAGGAAACTAAAGCATGGTGGTAGGGTACTTTAGTACTCGGCTGGCTAGCTACCACCCTCAAGTTGAAAATCTGCCGCCAAGCATCTAACGGTGTGTTCCGGCAGCCTCACTTGAGAGCCAGTTGCATTCCAGGCTAGGTGTGCTTTACCATCTTCGACCACACCTTCACTTGACATCAGGTGAGCTGTGGTCAAAGACCTAGCCTGTCAACCATTAAAAAAAAAAAAGTCACGCTTAGTTCAATCTGTAAGTACGTAGGAGTTAAAGCAATGAAATAGAGACAAGTAATTTGTTTCGAAGTAAATTACGTTGCCAATCATCAAATTCCCATGGAATCATATTATGTGAAGTCTAATTCGCTGGTGTCGAGAAGTTGGCACGTACTTCGCTCACCTCTGCACCGAGATAGATTAACACATTGCAATATGCCATTCTAAAGAGACAAAGATGCAAAAATCGTGCAAAGCCTGCATTTTCAGCATATATTACCTTCATGCACTTGAAGGATCATAACCTAATATAAGAAACTAATAATAAGTATACGTAAGTATAATATTTGTAGCGATGATAGCTCAGTGGTTAGCGTGATAGATTAACACACACACACACAAGGGTGTGGGTTCAAATCCCAACAATGAGCTTGAGCTGCCGGTATAGGAAAACATCGTGAGGAAACCATATCATGATAGTAGAGTACTTTCTAGCACTGGCTGGTAAGCTATAACCCTTAACTTGAAAATCTGTCGCACCTAACAGTATGTCGCATCTAACCTAACAGTGTGTTCCGACAGCCCCATTTAACAGCCAGTTCCATTCCATGCTAGGTGTGCTTTATCATCTTCGACTACAACGTCACTTAACATTAGACGAGCGGTGGTCAAACAACTATAAAAATAGAGATTTGGTAATTAATATATCATAAACAATTTTAAACCTAAATAGACACCTGCGGCTAAAAATGATTGAGCGTCTTCATTATCGCGACTAATTACCCTCAATTTAAATTTGCTCTCTTGCGGTTAATTAATTACGACTCTGACGTTGTTATGTAAGATTTTAGAGTGGAGTATCGACCGCGAAATGTGGAGAAAGCATTTTGGTAAATGTTTCACTTGAACTTTGCTAATCTCTATAAATAGTATAAAACAAATCGCAGCTTAGAGTTTTGGCGGAAACTTTAGGTATATATATTTTTCGAATATTTAGGTATAGAAATCCCAAATCGAATTACAATACTTATTTAATGCCCATATGAACCAAATACAACATAAACTGACCCCTTGGAGCTTTCTATCATCATTCAGTTACCTGTCACTTTTTACCTACGTAGGAAACGATTAAATTTAATTAAACGGTATTTATAGTCTTAACCGTATCTATTAGTGTCACAATCGAGTCGCATTAAAATAAAATCGATTCCCGATTGCTCGAGTTGGGCGTATCTCGAATGATCTCGATTATTTAGCCACCTACGCGAATGTTGTACGAACGGTGAAGTAAGTAATTACCGATCGTTATTTAGGTACAGTCCACTAACCATACACGTGCGTTTAACAACCTTTACGCAATGCGAAAATGTTTTCAATTTCTTTAGATTCCGAAAAAAAAACATCCGGTTTATTAATTTGATAAGGGACTAAAATAAACAAGGTTGGTAAAATATATATTATCGTGGTGATTTATCTAAAGTACATTTCACTTTAACTTGTATTAAAGAACGCTATTTAATACAATAGTTTTAAGACACTGTTTCAATTGTACATGCACGAGCATCGATGACAGACGTGACTTTTTAATTCCTAAGTATGTCTTTAAATCATTATTTACAAGTTTGCTGAAACTGTGAATATGTATTTCTTTTACGTTTGATAAATAATGTATTTATAAGCGTCCTACAAATACTTTATCTAAATTAACATAACACGAATAAAGCTCGCATTTTTACGTTAGCATCTGATAAATGAAGAATTATGAGCATAATAACTTTTGACAGCAATATTTTTTTAATTTTAAAGGCTTACGTTGCTCTGTTATATTCCCGGTTCAGTGAATTTTAACCACAACAGATTTGTTTCGTCTGTTTGATACAAATGTTGAAATAAAAATGGTTTAAACTTTAACGTCAACACATTTGATATGTCTAGATAACAAATGTAGTGAGTAATTTTCTAGAGCCCTCTTGACAGAATTGGCAAGCCTCCAGCGGTTTTATGCGGTTTATTGATTGATGGACAGGGATAGGCAGAAGAGCTGCTGTCAGCGAAACTTCATTTTAGTATCGCTATTGAAATCTGTATCAGCATATTTGTAGATTCTGTGTGTGGGTTATGATTAATTTGATACTGGCAGTGTTGTAACACTAAAAAAGAAACTTCAATCTTGAAAATTTTTATCTATCCATTATACCACAAAAAGAATAAAGAATATTCGACTATTTTGTTGTTTTCTGTCTGTCTGTTTGGGAAGACCAAATTAACCGAAACCTGTAACAATTATCCGACGAATACCATGTTAAAGGCAAGCGTGCTCCATCTTCGGCCACATCGTCACATTCCACCAAGTTAGATCGTGGCCAAACGCATGCTTAATTGCCTAGTCCCATGTAAAAAAAAAATCATGAAACTGAACTCGAAGCAAAAAATATAGGAAAAAACACAGAAATCATGTATTTGTAATTATTACACTAATATTATGAATGCGATAATTTGTCTATTCTATGTCCGTAAAGTACGGGTATGGGAAAGTGATATAAAGGAAACATGACTATTCGCGTTTCTTCTAAAACTCCACAAAAGCTTATTGTAAAACCACTCCTATTTTACTATGGTATAATTGGATTGGACTTGATCTTGACTTATTTTATGTGACTTTGACTGTGACTCAGGCTTGATTTATCCTAAAATACTTGATAATATTGAATACGTCGTAATTTGTGCGAGTTAACGACGCTAAAAAAAAGAAGTTTCTAAGAGACTATCCGCCAACTTGTACACTTTTATGAATCTTGAATGAGCGTAATTATGAATGCATTAAAATTTCACTATCTCATAACATCGCCACCATGTGATGTTTGTCTGTTAATGGCGTGACCTCTCGAACTCAACACTCATACGTCAAAAACAATTTGTTTTGATATATGTATAATGTAAAGGTAGAAAACGAACAGTTGGATGTTAGATATAGTCAGTTGCTTTGAAAACTTTACAAGAGTAAGGTAACGTGATTATTGTACTTATGAGATAATGCTTGTCCATGTCCATGACCATTGCAGTGGTCCCCAGAACTAGTAGGTATAAGTAACAAAGTTTTACATAACATAACTTAGTAGGAACAGAAACTTGTGTACCTAAACAAAAATAGTAGTTTTTTTTTCATAATTATGTGCACTAGTTAGTAATATAATTTCCTGAAACATATTTTAGTGTTGCTTCCAAACTCTGTTAAACTTCTAGTAAAATCTCCAGAACTTTACTAGGGCGTGAACTGGACTCGACTGTGTCTTCATATGACTTTGACTGTGTTTAAGACTTATTTAACTTTTTTATCTTGAGATACTTGAATATGAGAACAACATCACATCAGGAGTAAAGAAAAAATATAATGATTTTGAAAACAGTTGTGGTTTAATAAACATGTAGGTTTTAAAATTACATTTTTGCGTCAATATAATAATTTGCAGCTGGTAAAGTTACTGTTGAAATTAAGCTACTTTTATTCAGTTCCGCTAATCTTGGTGCCATAACAATCATGTTTTACGGACGTCCGATTTTGATTGCTATTGAATAATTAATTAGCAACTCTTAGACAATCGTGACTGTAAACCATTAGTGGAAAGATTTTCTCATCTCTTCACAGTCATTAAAAAAATCCAAGTGATGTCTCAATCGAATACACCATGTCGACTGTATGCAACTCGTGGTAACATTAATGGCGCGACCCCATCGTGACCTCGAAACTCATTCGTCAAAAATCATTTCTTCTACCAGTGTAAAACAATGATCAAGAGTGGAATTTTTTACTGTCCGTGTTAGTAGATTTGTGTGAAAGATGTGGCATTTTTGAAGTTATTGTTCCTTTTAAGCAAACACTTAAAAAACGGACAGATACATTCCAGATTTGCGCGCCGACAAATCTACAAATTTGTACAAGTCGCAGGTCATGGAAATTGAGCCTTGAAGATTTTTACTATAAAATACTCACATTGTTCAAACCAAGATAAGTCTCATTGAAGGAAACACATTGTAATTATATTGACAGCCCTGTTGGCTCATTGGTAGTATATCTGATAATAGCTGTAAGGCCGACATTATTGGTATAAACAAATGTTCGTCCTGTGTCTGGTTGTTCTGTATGTATTTACAAAAAAAAGTATTTAAGTATTCTATCAGTTATCTGAATTCCATAGCTTTGCTTAGTTTGGGGTCAGATGGCGCTGTGTGTGATGCCCTACAATATCTATTTTATTATTAAGTAAAAAAAGAAACAAAAATTGATGTGGTATGTGGAGATGTAATGTTTAGTAGCCGCCCGTTGTAGCTATGATTGTTCAGTAGTTAGCGTTGTCAGTACGCACGCTGAAGGGTTCAAATCCTAACAGTAAAACCTTCAAATTGTAAAGAACACCTGTGTGTTCCGGTAGCCTTACTCGAGTCAGTTCCACACCAAACTATTCTTAACATACTCGATCACAACGTAATTTAACATGAGATGCTCTATGGTCAAACACCCAGCCCGTATCGAATAAATTAGTCATTGCCGAGATAAAAACAAACCTTAAAATCGTTTCATAAGATTAGACATTTTCTAGATAAACTGCACAAAAATAATATGACAAAAAGACGGTATATGATTGGCATAATAAGTTTCTCGAGCCTTTTCTAAACACCGTCTAGTATTTTCTGTTACTTGTGAAAGTGTGCCCGGTCTATCAAAAAAGATGACTTTAAAAATGTATTAATATTCATTGAATTAGATTGCTCCAACATAGAACTAATTGATGCAATTACACTTGCAAGTAGTTATTAACCACGGTCTTATAGTAGATACTGTAATAAGTAAGATATTATTCCAGAACAGTTGTATGTTATAAATCACCATATGTGTGCGGAAACGACCTATATAATATTCGTATCATTACTTCTACATAAAAAAAAGACGTGTGACACTCGGGGACTCCCGCGGTAAAGCTATTGCATAGCATTTTTACGCCGATACAACCAATGCCACCTAGAGGCGAGTTGGTGAACTAAAGCGACAAGCGTGATATTTCAAAAAAGTCATTAAAAGTTCTGCTATTCATCGATAGATGGCAAAACTATAAAGTATCACCGCTGTGCCGGTGGGAGTGGGGGGTGTTAGGTTATTTTCGTTACGGAATTTCTGGATTCGGTCTCCACGCTCAAGGCCCGCGATAGAAGCTATGCAATAGCTTAATAAAGACCTATCTTTCTTGATTTTATTATGATACACTTATAAGATTGGGCCGCCTTACACGTTCAATCATGATCACGATCCGCGATCCGCGATCATGATTTCAAAATTTCTAGATATTATGCGATCCGGAGCATCAGTCCGTCAATCCGCTTCGTACACGATCAGTCTGGATCGCGATCATTGATCGCGGATCGCGGATCGCGGATCGCGCGGAACGTGTACGGGCTGCCTATGAAATACTTGACACAAATGCACAGAATACAATACCAAGAAAAGAATTTCACATAAAGCTATTCTTGTTAAATATGGTCTAAAATATAATACACTTTAATTCGTTTATGGAGTATGGAGGATATATAAATATTTCGTCAATTTATAAAAAAACTGTACTTTGTCATCTACTATCCATTTTGTAGATTCTGGTCTGTGAGTATCTCGGCAATAAATTACTCACAACTATACCATCATACTGCACAAAATAAACATTGAATAACGCCCTATTAGAGTCACCTACCCAGACTTTATACTCCTACGTTAACTAACGCACTGAATCGCTGGCCCTTTTCTACAATACTGGCTTTGTTCCCAGTCTATCGACTGCAATACATGTCGAGCCTTCGATGAATGTCGAACTAAATCAAAAAGTCGAATTATGAGGAGGTTACCTGTAGACGCTTGCCAGACGTTTGTTGGTGTTCTAGGTCAACGAACCATATCGTGCTCAGGGCCTATCTAGATTTTAATTGATTGAGTTTGAAGCCTTTATACAAGCATAAAGTTATATTATTAAAATAACTTTAGAGTAAACAAATTTTAAAAATAAAGTCAACTTTTTCACATCTAAAAACTTCTATTTTCATATTTGTTTTATCTTCTCACTTCGAATCATGATTTCCCAAACAAGACAATGTGACTGTGACAGTAGCTTGAATAGAAAAGCCATAGTTTGGCTGGGTATCGAATCCTGAGAGGTTATTGTTTAATTATGATAGGCTAATGATGGTGATGATTAATGAATCAAAACAGGATAGTAAAACACTACACTAGTTAATAACTTGTATAATTACATAGACGTCAAATTTGTGACCAAAAATACATAAAAGAAATATTACTTGCGTATTCACGGGGGTAGGAAATTAGTCTGGGGTCCTTGAACCGTTCCCTAGCCTACGCGATATAAAAATGTTCGTAACCTCACACAAGGTAACTTGGAGAATTAGTATTACTGAAGGAAAAGCAGTATGGACTTAATTTTAGAAAGCAGGAACATAAAGTTTGGAAAGCTCGTTCACACAACTTGATATAAGGCTTTTTTTCTTGTTTGATTTTGGCATAACACTTTGTGCATATTGCCAGTTTCAAGTATATTGATATTTTGAAGTAAGTATGTTATGAAAAATAAAGGAAAATAAATCTAAGTCATATTTAATGTCACCTAAATTAAGTCACAGTTAAATCTAGTCCATGCCCTAGACAAAACAATACTACATAAACACTCGTGAACATCATTCGGCACGAGATAAAACAAAAAAGCTGCCGGCGTCTGTCTTTTTCTCCGCTTACTTCTTAACTTCACAACAGATTTAGATACGGTTTGATATTGTTACTACGCCGATATTTTTCAAAAATAAACACTCGCAAAAAGCACAAGTTTTGTAAAATAATACAATGCAAAATTTTGCGCACGTTCCACCATTTGAATACCTGAATATTCAGATCTCTAATCTCTATAGATTAGTCACGTTTAATAAAATTATTTTCAATTAATTCGTTTTACTTACCTTTGGAAGTAAAAGTAATTAATTGAACATAATTTTAATATTTGAGACAGAAAGATGTGTTACATTATTTTCCTAAAGCTCTTGCTCTACTGTTGCTATTTATATAAGAGAATGCTAGGGTGCCGTAAGTCATTTCAACTTCGTAGGTAATTTAGTAGGCAACACATGTTTTACACGTGTTTATAAATTATCGTGCGGTAAAGCTATATTTACAACTCGGTTTTAGAGGACGTGACTCTAGATGGTGAACAAAGTCTATATTAAAACTTTAAAATAAATAAAATACTTACTTACTTCATCTACATGTACTTCTTACCGCCATAAATAAATATTTTGCTATTGTATGCTTGGTTTAAGCTATACTTAATAAAGTTGTTATTATTATGTATATGTCTTAAAAACCGTTACTATGGTACTATATATATTATGGTTTTACCAGCTAAACCACAAGATAAGACGCATTTCTATATTATTAAAAAAATTCGCTGTACATGTCTGTTCCCCCGTTTCCTTTTCCTAAACCACGGAACGGATTATGAAATCTTATGAAGAGCTGCAAAGCAAATTATTTCCAAGCGTGAAAAAGCAGCAACGAGATAAGTGTAGGTACTTTGACATGTTTCTTTAAGCAAGACTTTAGATTTTCCTTTTTCTCAAAATGTGTTAAAAGTAGGAAATGCGAGAAAACCTTATTCAGGTTAAGTATTCTTTTAGAAACTTCACTGTTTTAATGTGATTTAAGATTTTACTAGGCCAAGTACATCATCGCAAAGCTTTTTAAATAGACGTAGAGGTTTTCTCTCTTTGCTTCAGTTTTACCTTTGCCAGTTTATCCAGCCACTAATATTTTTCTAGTAGCAGTAATGTACAAACATTATTTTATATTTTTAATTAAAAAACTTGTCTCAAACAAATTAAAAGCCGAGTTAATTTAGTGTTTCTTTGATTTTGTTTGTCTGGATTTAAAATTTTATGTGGCGCTTGGCTTACAGGCAAATCTATACCTACTTTACGTTTGACCGAGCTTGTTTGTCATTCAGATATACAACCTATAAAATATTATAGGTACAAGACCCTCAACATCATCATCATCATCAGCATAGTCCACTGCTGGACTTAGGTCTCTCCCAAGTAAGACCCTTGGCTTTTCTGTATGTCTAGATAAGAAAAGATATTTACCTACCTGTTTTTTTTCAGAGTTCATTTTATCTATTTGTATTCGTTTTCTGTGGTAAGCTTGCCTACTTAGCAAACTCATAGTGAGTCATCCTGCCTACACCGAGAAACCTAATTCTATATTATTCCAGTTTCTGCAGTACATTAACTCCGAAGTTACATTGTACTACAAGAGATTTGTCTTTATCGACCAGAATTATCCAATTATGTTAATTCTAATTTCTATTATATGTAAATCGGACCCGTGTTTAGATTTATATCGAGTTGATTACATTAACATCTCATGTTTTAGAATTGTTGTGCTTTCGCTTTATTGTTTGTATTAATAGTTTCAATTAACAAACGTATGATATTCGAAACAAAGGCGCTTTGTACAGGAATTCCAACATCGAACAACTGTTATGTTTCTACCGCCAAACTGCAGTCACAACTTTACGGTGCTTTACATAAGGCTTTAAAGTATCGGATTGACTACAGTTGTAAGTTTGTGATATGCCGAAGCAGGTGCAAAATAAGAAAAATATCAAACACGAGTGGTAACAAAGAACGGTAGCGACTTACTTAACACCTGGTTGCCTCTATGAGAAGGGTAAACGTGGGCTGTGCGTCGCCTCGTGTTTTAGTAGACTCGGTTTTTAAGACACAAAAGGTTTTTTTTTGCAAAAGAAAAGAAGATGGAAATATGCCTAATATTAATGAGTGATTATGATTTATTGATGAAAAGAAACGTTGAGATTTCTATTTTTTTATGAATTCAATTTTTTATTATCCTTCTGAAATTTAAGTTTTTATGCTATGTTGATAAAATTGAAAATGTTATGAAAAACTTAAATCAAGAGAGTCGCCAACAGCGGGGCAGGGCCCAATCTAACGATGGACTGCAGAGAGAGGAACCTCCTGACAATTCTTGCTGTATCAATGAGCCCTGCCTTTTGAACCCTTGACCTAACCGCCTAAAACGAGCCTCTTAAAGTGTTGGTCGAGGCTCTTCGCTAAAAGGCCTATCACCGTGACGACTATTTATACGTATAGGCAATGATAGTTAAGAGAAAGAAAAAAATCGGTATTTTGGTTTTGTTCGTAATTAAAAATAAAGTTGCGTAAACATAAAAGTTATTGCGCGAAACGGTTAAAAATATTTTTACATAGCATTCATGCTTTTAAACTTTCTAGTCCAATAAAATAACTTTTACGCGTCAGTTCAATGCATTCGTTGGTAAACATAACGATCGTAACATAACAAGTCGATTCGACTTGAATAATGCTTTGAACTAGTCCAAAATTACAAGTTTCAGCTTGATTTATTACGTGTCACAAAATGCCCATTAATTGGTCTATGAATCACTGGAATTGTCGCCTCTACTGTTCCAGTAGTCGAAAAACTTTGTGGCAGTTTACATTAGGTATTTATGTATTGATGTTTTGTAAATGATACAATATTTCCTTACTCTTAGAGACATGAACCATTGAACCTACCTTTTAACAAGGGTTACTAAATGAATTAGGTTGGCATAGTACTTACTGGTTTACTACGGATAGAATATCCCCTCTATAGGCATTAGGTACCTACTATACCAAAATCGATTACAATCGATGAAAATTACACTATTTATTCACAAATTACTTTCTTTTTTTAAATAAAAGTTTTGACCTCTAGAAACAACAAAGGCTCGACTGTTGACGCCCAAATGAAAGTTACAAATCGAAACGTGAAAGAAAATAAGAATAGACGTAATTTGATCTTCGTAGGAATGTGTAATTTCATCCAATTGGTTATTTTTTGCTGGACGCGTTCCGCCTATCAACAATTATTGCAGTAACTCAACTGAGTGTTTAGATTTCGAGATTCGAGATTCATTTATTTTTAGCACAATATGGTTCAGTGTATATTTACAGAACAGCACTCAGATTTTGTATGTATGGTATAGTTCACATATCCTTGCCCGCTAGGGAGTACAAATTATCAATTTACAAAATTTTCAAGTAGGTATCTATAAAATAATAAATAAAATTAGGTGAAATGCCATTTAAACAAAGTGATATAAGTCAATGACGTCTACCTATGTACCTATGATTTCAAATATGTATATAATTATTATTAATGATAAATAATAATTAATTAAAATATAAAAATTGTAACCATTAAGATTCGGAGTAAAAGAAGAAGAAAAATAACTTTACTAGGTGGTAGTGATCCACTTATGTACTTAACAGCAGGTCTCTGTCTTCTGTTAAGAAAGAATATATGATAAATTGTTCATCGAATAAGGGAATGCAGTGCAGTACCTGCACCATTGTCGTAGTGTGTAAAACAACGGGCGCTAGTAATAAAAGATCCCCGAATGTAATGTGAATAGTTCGAATCAATTGATCATATTAACCTAAAGCGGTTGATATGATCTACTGACTCGATCTATACTGATGTTCAGCTGTTATGTGCCTTTGTCGACAACAACAGAACGTAAGGTGATGATTGTTCAAAATTGGTCAATTATTAGCGGACCTCTATTTAATTCGAGTTTCAATTTTGTTTAATGAAAGTGAGAGGCGCCATTATGACAAGTTTGACAAAGAGGTTGCGTAATTGTTACGAAGTTTAGTTATTTTCCCAAACCATTGGTAACAATACAATAAAAATGAGGGCGTGACGTTGTTGAATCTTAAAACTAAATTAGAATATTGCGAATTTGAATATTTCTTTATGATATAATGAGGTATGTGCAATTACAAGAAAAAGATTTAACTCTAAATTCATCAAAGTCAATCATCATCATTTCAGGTGTAGGACGTCCATAGGCCAATGATTTTCACGAATACCGATTGGATACGACTCGCATCCAGCACGTTCCTGCGGTCTTCATTAGGTCATCTATCCACCTTGTGGGTGGACGTCCTACGCTGCGCTTGCCGGTCCGTGATCTCCATTCCAGACTTTGTAATTAATGTCAATATCAATCATTAACGTTCGTCTTTAAGGAAATTATTAATAACTGTTTAAACAAACTATCTAATCATCCGGTCAAAACGTGATTGTAAGCTTTGATGAGTATTTTTAAAATATTTCTAAAAAAATGTCATAAAACCAATCCTTCGTTTAATTTTTTGAATTAAAGTACCTATGTATTTATTTGATCAAAGTGTCGGTTGCAGTTTATTCTTAAGGGCAAAATTTGCAATCGATATTTCTGTAAGAGTTATTACCGACTGCAAAACGCACTCTCCATTACAATGACACGTCCAACTGGCTTGTAATACCTTGTGGTAAAGATAAAGAAACAGTCGTAAATCCACGTGAGACATTTCCACCAATGTTCAGGGCCGGACTTAGATAATCAGGGTTCCTTATCACGGGGCCGTAAAGGTCTCATCGATCAGGACATTCAAGGTGAGGCGCCCACAACTGTGCTTACGCAAAATTGGTGATATTCAGCATCTCTTTTTAATTACCTATATTTGAAGAAAAAATAGAGCGACGGTTCCAGCTACGATATTGTTACTATAGCGGGTCGGATTTGAATTACATAGGACCGTGGCAGTTGGTAAAACAACATTAAACAATACTTAGCCAAACCGTGAATGATAACGGCGATGGATCATTCGATTCGAAAATGTAACCAGGCGTTTGACGTTTGATTTGGTGTCCTTAGATTTTTTGTTAATTTATTTTATGCAATTTACAGCGCTATAAACTATGATAGATATATTTATGTATTTAAAAATATAGCTGGAATGATTACATTGATTTAGACTTATGTAAATCATTTGTAAAAGTTACTATCGTACGTATTTGCGTTCGTGCGTGCGTGCGTGCGGGCGTGCTTGTGCAAACAAGCACGCCCGCATGAGCCATGCATGAGCATTTATTACAAGTTTATGAATCTTAGAATTTTTAAAACATATTTCTTTAGGTGAATATTTTTTTGGCTATGCAGTAACTTATATTTTAAGTATGAGTGATAGGACAAACTACAAAATTACGTACTATAATTTATATGTACGACATAGACGTGATACAGAAGCTGATTGTGGCGAGTAGGTACGATACAAGCAAGTATCCGTATTGATATATAGGACAGAAGATCACTGCAGTCAATTTTATCTTATTTATTAAATCGTTTCAGAAAAACAATGTCATACTTCTCACACTTCTGCTTCAGTGTTCCCATAGTTCTAGCCTTATGGTTTAAATCCCGACCTGCGGCGACCTGTAAAGTAGATTTAGTGTTACTATTGTAGCGAAACGTGGCCACAAGCAATCAGCGTCGAAGGAAAACTCGCAGGAAATCAATAACTACGCGCATTTTATCTGACCGAAACTCCTTCTACAAATCAACCATGCAAATTGGCTCGTTTTTTATTTAAAACTTCAAAGGGTAAACTTGGTTGAAGCAATACACTCGCTGTAAATAGCCCGTATCTATTGAAATATAACAATGATAGAACACACTATTAGAAATGATACGGAATATCTTTATAAGTGTAAAGCTAATCTTTAATATTGATTGTCGCTCTTTGTTTCATATTTTTGATAATTATTGTGCTTTATGATTGAGAACAAGATCACTGAAATCGATTTAAACAATAAATGTTTTTTACATACAAAATAAACAAAACCTGCTGTTTGAATTCAATTGAAAAGATCTAAATCCTTTTAATCATCGTGTTGATTGCAAGTAAAGAGGGCGGTAAACAGCAGTTTGTCATTGACACTGTTAAGTTGAAATTGCCCGTGAAAGTGTTAAATCCGTGCTCCGTACACCAACCTAACGTATTGCCTTTCATTCGAAAACGAAGAGCGGTTTTCTCCTGTCGTTCCGCGTATGATAAAGTTACGCGGTCTCGTTACAAGCAGATAGTGTTACAACCTCATTGGTACTGAGTGATATTTCTAGTATATGGCTATGTAGATGCGTAAGGGTATTTATCTGTTACCATATAGTAGTAACACAGATTAGAGAAAATAACGGATACAAAGAATGTATTGTAGAAGATAAGTGAAGACTCTTTGGCCCAACAATTTTTCTTGTCTTACATGAACTACACACACACAAATATCTAGAACTAGCTGCGCCTCGCGGTGTTACCCGCTACGTGTTTTCGGGATCAAAAGTAGCCTATGTGTTAATCCAGGGTCTCAGGTATCTTCATACCAATTTTTTTTTTAGTTTTTGCATGAAAGAGTAACAAGCATCCATCCATCCAAAGTTTCACATTTATAATATTAGTGGAATTATGCAAATGTGTGACGCAAGGTCTTGATATATTTGTGTGCGTGCTTTACGTATAAAACAAGCAAAACTTTTAGAGCTAAACAGTTTTTTACATCATTTTTTTATGTAAAACTAATGAAACGATCGAGAAAACGCTCCCCTGATGGTAAGAGTCTTTGCATGATCATTACAACGCCAGCCAGCACTTTGAGTAACCAAATAAAATACACAGCATCGTTGATAATATTCCATCTACTGGAACAGTGCTCGTTTCTTGAGCATGCTGTCTTTTTCAGTTTAGAATCTACAATCACGCGGAATTAAGCCGGTATCAAGTGGATTTGGAACTGTTTGTTTCGTTGTATTTTCGTTATTACTAAAACATCATTTATGAGGTTAATGTTTAAGATATTTAAGGATTCAATCTATATGTAAGCTAATTTACAAACACGATTACTTTTAGTTTCCTCGATAGAAAAAAAATCCAAAGTAACCCCAAACAATCTATAGAAAACATCGATACGGCGTAAATACTGCACGGAAAGTCATCAGGCTTTGTATAACAATAAAATTACAGAACAGCTGTTTCGCTTAGCTTGAAAGTGTTCACTGAGCTGACTAGTAAAGGAGGAGTAGGTACCAAATAATGATCATACTTCAGTCTCGTCCACTGATTTCCTGCCGTCTTAACAATGTTTTCCATTTAGTAAGCAGGTCCTTTGCCTGTAGTTGGTTTTCTGTTCCGTTCGTTCTGTCATAGTTTTAGGCTTCTTATGACTTGATATGCTCCCATTTCCTTCAAAAGAGATGTTATTCTAGCTTCCTCGTTATACCTACTACATGCAAGTTGGTGGGTAGGTACAACTGGTGATCCATTTACACCAGTGACGCCGTCTCTTTGCCATCTCGATCAATGTCGCGTGTTTATAATAAGCTTTCGGAGTAATTACTAGCATTTATACTGCCTACGCAGTGAACTTGAGATGCGGAGACACATAGTAGATTTATAGTTTGTAGGGTGGCCATTAATACAACTGACACTAAACAAAAAAAAACAAGAGTAGGTACATAACACTTATTGAATCGAACGAGAAAGTGTTTTTAAGTTGATTTTTTGTGTATCTTTTACGCAACAACAACGTTTGGTCAACGTAATTTTTTTTGTTGAACGTGATCAACGTGAAGCCTTGTTGGTTAGTTTGTTGTTTTTTTTTTTGCATTACGTTCAAATTCATTCATTCATTTACGTATTTGCGCTCGTGACACAACTCGTGACACAACTGGACTTGAGGATCCTAGAGACTGTTAAAAGAGATTGATGGGAGTGATGGGTGGTCATAAAATTCCACAGCTAAGATTTAGAGGGTTTTTGTCTTGTTAACCCTTGAGTTAAAAGAGGTGTGCTATCTTAACATGACGTCTATGTCTATCGGTAGCATAGTAAAATGAAGTCAACATTTATTATGTTACTGGTGTCGGGTGTTTTTTAGTTATTCTTGATGTCAAACTTAATTTTATCATAAGTGATTTATGGTAAAGTTTTTGAGTCACCAGTTTAATTCAACTCCAAACTTTAAATTTTAAATTCAAAACTGCGACAGAAATCATTACGCCACCTCCCTAAACATTCCTAGGGTTCCCTCACAATATAATTAGCGACAGAATTCTCTGTTCCGTATGACTTGGAGGCGACGCGTGAACCGCGTTTGTCAGCCCCGGGGCTCGCAGCAAATTGGTGTAAAGTCTTGTATTTATTTACAAAGCCCGACTCGAATCGTCTGTAATATTTTTATGTAAAATAAATTAACAAATGAAACGCTCTCTTAATGGTAAGAGAAAACGGCTGTCTATGGTGTAGCAGTTTCCAGAACGTTGGTTAACAAAATAAATTACAGGGCATCCTTCGGCGCTCATTACTTAGACACATTCGATGATTCATTTCAACAGCCCTGTAATTTTTCGAGGTGCTACCCTTCAAATCGTAACACGGTAATGCTTACGCACTACTATTTAGTAGTAGAATACTGCGGTGATATTTACTGAATAGACCTGGTGCATAGTTTTTTTTTAAACCCATAAAAAAATTCTTAGAAAGCAATCCTTTTTACAAATTAAGTGAATATATGTCAATGAGGTTCTCGGAATCCTCATTTATGTGTAACACATAAACGGAGCCTCCGCTGTAATACCTATGCTCGTTGTTGTTGTTGTAGTTGTTGGATTGGGTTAAGTACCTACTCGTAAATAGCTTCATTAATTAAAGTGTAATTGTAAGACATTTTTTTTACAAGTGACTTGCCTGTAACATTATTGTTATTTATGACCAATATTTTTTTTTTAATGAATAAGTATTGAGACTAACGATGCGCTCTCCTGATGGTAAGAGATAACGCATGTCCATGACCATTGCAGCAATACACAGAACTTTGAGTACCAAAACAAATATTACTGATTTAATGATTTATCGTTACAACAATGGGGAGTTTACAGGTATCGCAGGTTCGAATCCTGCCGTTGAATAAAACGCAATTGTTTAGCTTTACTTTTTTTAAATACAGGCATACCTGTTACCATTTCGTAATAAGTTAAACACCGGCTTTTAAGAAGCACACGTGCGTTTGAGAATGCAACATACTAAAGCACTGTTAATTATAAATATTTGAAGCAAACTAGCCAGCATCTCGCCGGCTATCCTATAATTAGTTGTGAGGAAAGTGCGTGAGAGTAAAGTGTTTAATTGTAATGGACATAATAGGTATGTAGGTAGGTACCTACTGAAAAGGTTGCACATGCTCGACACGCAACGCAACGTTCACTCGACATCCTTCCTAAATATTATCTACGAACATAGATTTAAAAAACTAGTATAGATATACCTAATGTTGCAAAGAAAATGTGTGAAGACACAAAACTACACTCGCACAAATAACTTGATGTGATTGTATAACTTAACGCCTAGAGGAATTTGTGTGCGTGAAATGTAATATCTCTATTGTTATAACTCCTTTATCAATTTGATTTTGGAGTGACAGTTTTTAACTTAACAACATTGACACTAATATTATAAAGGCGAAAGTTTGTGAGTGTGTTTATATGTTTTTTATTTCTTCACGCTCAAACGGTTGGAACAATTTTGATGAAATTTGGTATGGAGGTAGCCGACACCCTGAATTGACACAGAAGACTTTTTCTGTCCGAAAAAATGTAGCGGGTAACACCGCAGGATGCTGCTAGTAATATTATAAATATGATGTGGATGATTGTTACTCAATCAAGCAAGAATGCCTGAACGGATTTAGGTGAAATTTGGCACACGTACATATAGTTTAGTATCTGGATCAACATATTGGATACTTTTTATATCAGAAAGATGTTAGGTCGCTTTGGGATTACCAAAAATGTTCCAGGGTACAACCACTACCCAGCACCAGATGTCGTGAAGTTTCACAATTTACAATAGTAATAACTATTCTACTTATGACTATGATTATGAGTATTCATTAAAATATAATGGTACCTCACTCAACTATGTAGACCTACTCTATATTAACGTTTTAGTCCGGGTGGCAGCGTTGCAAATACAAAAGTCATAGTAAGCCGGCTGATATTGATACTGATAGTAGATCTCATATGGCTAATGAGTAAACCGAACGTCAGCTGCCCAGGTAGCGGTGGGTTTGGGAGTGGAAGGTCGTGGAAGTTGTAAAAAAAAATTAAAAAAAAAGTGATAGTACGCCGGCTGAAACCCATTTTCATGAATAGTTGACATCATACTGAGTTGAAAAATAGTCGTCAGCTGCATGGAGGAGGGTGGATTATGCGTCAGCCGATCGCATGAACTTGTAAAAAATCGCGTAAAAAAAGGTCATAGTACGCCGGATGAAACTTAAACTAGCTGATTGTTTATATAATTTAAAGTACGAAAACAGCAATCAGCTGCGTGGGTAGCGGTGGAAAGACCGTCAGCCGATGCAGTAAAAGTTGAAAATATTGGAGCATTGCTACTATGCGGTTTCCTTTTAAACACGAAATTCGTGGTAGATTCTGGCCTTGCTTGAGCCCATAACACGACCTTCGGGCTACCTAAGCCTCTTTCCTTAAAATTAATTAAATTGATTATAATAAAATGTATTTATTTGGGTATATGTGCGAGTGTGTTAGAGAGGATGTGTGGATGTGTGTGTGGCTATTGACAACTAGTTGTTTTTCTTATCTTGCTTATAATATTGGTGTGATCTGGCTCTCGGTGTCGTGGCAATTTAAAGTAAGAGGGTATTCTTTGAGTTTATTTTTACAATTATGTCTGTTTTTGTCTAATAGGTTAAGCAATTTATATAGCTATTAGGAAGAAATGCTCCTAGGTAACTATAGCATCTCTGCCCAAGTCTCGTTTTTCTTAGAGGTAGTTCCCATCTTTGCGTGCGCGAAATGCTATCAGTCCGTTGACGTTTGATTTGTAAGGGAGCCGATTTGTGAAATCTTAAAGTACAGTACTTAATAAAAAGTTGCCGAAGCCCGAGTTCCTTGGTATCCTTTTAGAGGCCATCTGTAAGGTACCGGAAGGGCTTTTCGCGAGCAATTTTCAAAATGAGTCTGAGCTCTTTCAGCTTTTATGAAGTGTGTACTGCAAGCCGACCCCTATGATGTGATGCAATAAATCTGTAATGATTTACATAGTTAAATTAATTCCTCTAGGAATGCGCTAAAGTATTATCGTTAATGAACCTTTACGATTAAGTATGACTCTTATAGAACTTGAGTCTTACTAAAGATACTACTACTAGAACTGTTCCTTAAGTTTATTATTAATTCTTGTTCACAAATATTGTCGAAGTGAACATTTCGCTCCCAGTCTTTTTTCATAATATTGTTCAGAGTGATTCACGACTTTTCTCCAGTAATACACAGATGCACGCAGATGCTGCTTTAAAATTTTAAGGGCAGAAGTTTAGGTAGCCTGATGGTCGTGTTATGGGCTCAAGCAAGGCCAGAATCTACCTCGAAATTCGTGTTTAAAAGGAAACCGCAAAGTAGCAATGCTCCAATATTTTCAACCTTTACTGCATCGGCTGACGGTCTTTCCACCGCTACCCACGCAGCTGATTGCTGTTTTCGTACTTTAAATTATATAAACTATCAGCTAGTTAAAGTTTCATCCGGCGTACTATGACCTTTTTTTACGCGATTTTTTACAAGTTCATGCGATCGGCTGACGCATAACCCACCCTCCTCCATGCAGCTGACGACTATTTTTCAACTCAGTATGATGTCAACTATACATGAAAATGGGTTTCAGCCGGCGTACTATTACTTTTTTTTTTACAACTTTCACGACTTCCCACTCCCAAACCCACCGCTACTTGGGCAGCTGATGTTCGGTTTACTTATTAGACATATAAGATCTACTATCGGTATCAACATCAGCCGGCTTACTATAACTTTTTTAGTAGCAATGCTCCAATATTTTCAACCTTTACTGCATCGGCTGACGGTCTTTCCACCGCTACCCACGCAGCTGATTGCTGTTTTCGTACTTTAAATTATATAAACTATCAGCTAGTTAAAGTTTCATCCGGCGTACTATGACTTTTTTTTACGCGATTTTTTACAAGTTCATGCGATCGGCTGACGCATAATCCACCCTCCTCCACGCAGCTGACGACTATTTTTCAACTCAGTATGATGTCAACTATTCATGAAAATGGGTTTCAGCCGGCGTACTATTACTTTTTTTTTAATTTTTTTTTACAACTTCCGCGACCTCCCATTCCCAAACCCACCGCGGGTGCGCCAGCTGACGCTCGGTTTACTTATCAGTTATTCGAGATCTATCGAACAAGATAGCAATGGATCGGCGTAAAATCACTACCTAAAATGCAACGCTGCCACCCGGACTATTTATCTAGATATCACATTGTTCCCTGAACGTAACTGTCATAGTATGACGCCGGAAGTTACCGCAGATGAATCAATACACCGCCATTGCTTCTTCTTCAGTCTGCATCTGTAAAAACCTCACAATATATGCAATATTTCAAGTTGAATATCACTATTAATAGAACAACTTTGAATTTTTGTAGCGAAAATAGCTCAGTGGTTAGCGCGGTAAGTTCGCATGCCGAAGGGCGTGGGTTCAAACCCCAACAATGAGCTTGAGCTGCCGGTGAAGAAAAACATTGTGAGGAAACCATAGCATGGTGGTAGGGTACTTTCTAGTACTCGGCTGGCTAGCTACCACCCTCAAGTTGAAAATCTGCCGCCAAGCATCTAACGGTGTGTTCCGGCAGCCTCACTTGAGAGCCAGTTCCATTCCAGGCTAGGTGTGCTTTACCATCTTCGACCACACCTTCACTTAACATCAGGTGAGCTGTGGTAAAACAACTAGCCTGTCAACCAAAAAAAAAAAAAAAAAACTGCACTATTTAATGGGGTGCGTCGTATTTGTGCGAATAAATTTTGGCTCAATTTCATTTTAATACTTCGCTGTGTATCAAATACGTGATAATAGGTCCAGCGTGATTTTTACCCCTATCTTTTCACTCCCACAATGGAAAGAGGGGTCTCTTTTCATTGGGTGTCCAGCAGTGGGACACATTAAGAGAAAAACGGCTAATTCGGAAACCGCATGCAAATAATAAAATTTAGCAATTTGATGACATAACTAACACGTGTGTTATATGTATATTTATTGTTATTTATTTATTTATATTTATACATGTATATTTTTTGTTATGTCAAATTGGTTGTTATATGTTTTGAGTGATATTTTGTGTGTCATGTTCAGCGTATTTTTAATTTTTAACTTTCACTTATCCCGTATCATCGAAACTGAACTTTTTGAAGCAAGAGCCAATTTAAAATAGCGTTTCCGCTTAGTGACTAATCTAAAATAGATTGTATCTTTGCTGGCATCCTTCGGGCATTTAACTGCAACTAATTCAGGTTAAAATATGAGTATCATTTAACTTATCAGCGACGCAATCTAGATTCTAGGTCTGTTTAATTGAAAACTCATTTGAATATAAATGACTTTACATAAAGAAATGCTTATCGTCGATGCCTATCGTTTTTCATCGTCTATGGCGTTTATTTAAACGTCAGATTTAACATGTTTGCTTTGCCACTAGGGAACATGAATTGCTGTGTGTTAGTTATTTTTTTCAAAAAGATTTTACATCTATCGTCTGGACTGCTCTTTAATGTTTTTTTTTAATGTAAAAGTAACTAGACGAACGATACGCTCTCCTGATGGTTAGTGATAACGCATGTGCATGACAATTTCATCAATAAGTACATAGAACTTTGAGTTGCAAAACAAAGTCCGGGGCATCGCTGCTTTGGCGCTTATTACTTTGAGACTTTCTATGGTTAGTCTCAACAGGCCTGTAATTTCGCGAGTTGAAGTACCCTTCAAACCGGAACACAGATAATGTTCACACATTACTGCTGAGTGGCAGAACATTTGGTACTACGGTGGAACCTACCTAGACGATCTAACCAAAATGAATATTGATTGTGTTTAATTGATGTTAGTTGTCAATGTTTTTAACAGTTCACTCAAAGGAGGCTCACATAAAAAATCTTTAATCATTTTCTACGCATTATTTAAGTCGTACTTTTTTCTAATCTGTGATTACAGTGTATTTAATACCAATCTACAATCAAGCAGTTTATGTACTTGATAGTATACTTAAAATGCGCATTAGCTGCGAATGTAGCTTTATCTTTCCATCTGGTTTAATTAACTACCTTGATTGCTAAACCGTACGAGGTCTGGAGAAGTCAATTACCCTGCACAGCCTTCAAACCTATAGAACAATGAATTTATATATATAATACATTGTTCAAATTTATTGATGAATTTTAATTTTACAAATCAGTAACGGTAATAATGTAATTTCTGGATGAGATCAGTTTTTCTAAACTGTCCTACTGGACACTCGAAGCCCGCGGGACTCTCAAGGGTCCTCGCCCTAGGTTGGTAGCGTTCACCACTTTTCGTTAACATAGCGATGATAGCTCAGCGAAGAGCCATGTTGGTTGAGTATTTTCTAAAAGTCGGCTGGCTAGCTCAAGGTGAAAATCTGCCGCTAATCATTTAACGGTATGTAAATGCTATATTATGTTCCGTCAGCCTCACTTGAGAGCCAGTTAGGTATATTCCAGGCTATGTTATCTTCGACCACACCGTCACTTAACATCAGGTGAGCTGTGGTCATCACCTAGCCAGTCAACCAAAAATAAACATGCAAGTTTCCTCACGATAGCTTTCCCCGTTTGAAGGTAGCGGCCATACGCCTATATAGTCATGACTTAGACTAGACGGAGGTTCGTGTCGTGAGTTTTGAACCCAGGTCCTCCACATTGGCAGTAAGACAGTTTCTCAAACTTAAATCGTAATTATGTTACGTGCAAAATAAATAATAAATTATTACCATTTTATTTCATTTATTTTGTCCCTATTGGCAAACATCTCTTTTATTATTTATGTTCGTAAGATATACGTATGTATTATTTTTTCGAACATTTAATTTAGGTATAATAATTTTAGAAGGACATATTAATGTTTTTTTTCTTTTTTAAACATAACTGTGTATCTTTAAAAATACTTAAGTATTACCTATTTCCGTTTAAAATGAGATCCCAATTAAGTACTGCAATAACAATAAAATCTAATTTTGTATCTTTTAAAAAATAACGATATCTCTTAACACTCGCAATATGAAATCATTTGACTGCGTTAATTGGAGACGGAACAATATTAAAACATAAATAAACATTAAAATTTATGAAGTCCATAACGATTCATAAAAACAAACATAACAATCTGTGTTTAAAGTAAAACAAACATAAAAAAGTAAAAGTTCGATATGGTACAGACATTGATTACTTTACTCTGATCTGAGTCAATAAACAAAATTGGTCCGAATATGGCACGAACTCAAATGTAACTAGAAATATTTTTAGAACTATGAATGTTATTTTTAATTAAATGGCTCTATTGTATTTCGGAAAATGAAGTATTAGTAAATTTAGAAAATTTTACATCTTCGAACTTAAAATAAAGAAATATATACATACTTATACGTTCTAATACCATCCCACTAATCCCATTAATATTATAAATGATAAATTTTGGATGGATGGATGGATGTTTGTTACTCTTTCACGCAAAAACTACTGAACGGATTTAGGTGAAATTTGGTATGAAGGTAGCTAAGACTCTAAAGTAACACATAAGCTACTTTTTATCTAGTAGCAGTTAACTCCGCGGAGTGCAGCTTGTATTATAAATGTGAAATTTGGATAGATGGATGGATGGATGTTTGTTACTCAATCACGCCAGAAGAGCTGAACGGATCTGGATGAAGTTTGGCACAGAGATAGATTGTAGTCTGGAATAGCACATAGGCTTCTTTTTAAACTTTTCCCGCTAAATTGGATGGTTCCCGTGAGATAGATTTGTTTTAGTGTTTTATAGAACAAACGATCGACATGATTTTTTGCATAGGTAGTGGTAGTTTTAAGGGTCAGGAAATGACAGGCTAATTTTTATCCCGGAAAAATTCACGGTTCCTATTTATTTTATTCTATTTTTTAGTATTTGTTGTGATAGCGGCAACAGAAATACATCATCTGTGAAAATTTCTACTGTCTAACGATCACGGTTCATTAGATACAGCCTGGTGACAGATGGACAGACGGAGGGGCAGTGGAATCTTAGTAATAGGGTCCCATTTTACCCTTTGGGTACGGAACCCTAAAAAAAACAAAATTTCACAACTCCTTCCCATTAACTAATGCCATTTCCAATATCTGTTTGACACGACTACCAAAACTGTTTCACTCGTACCTATTTTGTCTAACTTTTGTCAAATATTCGGTGAAGCCTAACCGCATTATATTGATTTGTGGTCAGTATTGTCCACTGTCCAGGGGAAATGACCTGTTCCCCTGCACCGGAAGCAAGTCCCCTAGGTATAACGACGCCCATGCGTGTGAGGATAATATTACTTTATCGTATTAAAATTTAATGCATTCTGTGCTTTCTTGTATCGTATTTCGGAAGTTTACTTTGGTAAACATTGGCTTGTTTCATTTCCCTAACCAAATACATATATTATAATGACACCAGAGCGTGTATATTATAAATGTAGGAAAGCTTAAAAAACTCTTCATTCAAATGAAGAGTTTTTTTTTCGAGTAACATATTTTATACTAAATTGAAAATATTTTTACTTAGCAACGATGTGGTCTAAGATGAAGCATATTTACCTTAAAGGAACTTGTTGACAGCCCCGTTGGCTCATTGGTAGTATATCTGCCTTGAGAGCTATAGGGCGTGGGTTCGATTCCCACTCAGGGCAAACATTGTGTGAATAAACATATGTTTGTTCTGTGTCTGGCTGTTCTGTATGTATTATGAGTATGTATTTACAAAAAAAAAGTATTTATGTATTCTACCAGTTATCTGAGTTCCATCACACAAGCTCTGCTTAGTTTGGGGCCAGATGGCGCTGTGTGTATAGTCCTACGATATTTATTATTATTATTTATTTATGTTAGTTTTGTGCTTGAAAAGAGTTCCACATCCTCGCCGTCCGAATATAAAATACAGAGCCGAAGCGCCTAGTCTGCACATGTGGAATGTCCACCATGTATAGGTGATGTTTTGGTTGCGTCCGTCAGGTAATAAAAAGAGGTGGGTGGAACAAGTCGTGTAACTCCAAGCTACAAAAATAAGGATTAGATACATTTTGATAACCCTACGATTTGGTTAGCTGCTGTACTTACCTCTTACCCGGAACACAGTAATGCCCGTGCAAATACTACTGATTGACGGTAGAATATTTGATGGTGTATTGGTAGAGATTTACTACGATAACATGACCCGCCCCTCCAAATTACTGTTTTAATGTGTGTAGTCACATCCTTAAAGAAAGAGTTTGTATGTAGTTGTAATTATTATTCGTCTTATATATACTGTAACTTATATTGTTTTAAAGCAATTGTAGTTAGTATTTGTTATAAACAAATCAATTAATTTTACATTTTCTTACTTTCCAGGGTGCCAAACGCCCCCAAGAGCAGCATCGGTGAAATCTTCAACTCGGACTCTACTGACGGCGGGAGTCCCATGAAAAATGGCGCAACCCGTCCGCGCGCTGTGCGTGACACCCCTACGCGCCCTCGCGACACACACTCACGTCTCTTCGGACAGGTACGGGTACGTGACAACCCTGGCTGTTCCAGGTTTTTAAAGAAATTTTGGGGATAGAGGTGCAAATACTAATGCTTGTTAACCATCACCATATAAATATTGTTTGATTGTGTACTTTCACGAACTTTTTTTTTTATTGTCGACCGGCTAGGTATCTCACCTGATGTTAAGTGACGGCATGTTCGTAGATCGTATACACACCTAGCTTGGAATGGAACTGACTCTTAAGTGAACCTGATACCTAATTAGTAGATACCGAAAAATATCTACTAATTAGGTATCAGAATAAATGTTTCAATCATCATTGAATAAATTGAGAAACAATCTAATTTGCTAAAGTTTGGCAAAATGATACCTATTCAATTAGATGCGAACACAAACACGATTATATCATTGCCCGTCGAGTAGATATCTGCTTAACTCTAAACCCTAACCGTCTGTAGACACGAAAGTCTAGTTTCGTCTAGAAATCTATGAAGAAAGGCTGAAATTATGCTTCTATACAAAAGACGAGCTCGTTCAACGTTTATGAGCTGCAATTATCAATTAAGTAGCACTCTGTGCCGTCGGTTCTTAATCTTTGGTTCTTGAAATATTGGTGCTTGCGGCACGGCGGCTGAGAAAAGCCGAGACAAAAACTGACTGAAGCTACCCCATTATGCAAACTTCTATTTCGGTCCGCCCCATGGTAAAATTAGGAATCCCAAATGGGATAAAAACGCGACTCACGGGTAGCGAGCCCGGTAAAAGACGATTTCTGAGTCCTCTGGGTAAATGAATCCATAGAGCCAAGTCACAAAAAAAACAAACTGATTAACGAGGTCCTCAGATGTTGTACTGACATTCATGTGACGAAAATGTCTGTGGTGTGACTGGATATTTTTATATGTATTACTAGCGACTCGTCCCGGCTTCACACGGATGCACTTTATTTAGGCAAATTGAGCGCCATCCAAATGTAACTCACAATGAAAACGAAATCACGCAAATCGGGCGAGCGAAATACATGTGGCAATTGATTTTTTACTGATAAGTATGTATTTACAGCAAAAAGGACGTATGAGTATTTTATCAGTGACTTGGTTCCAATAGCATAATATATTTTGTTTATTTTTAGTACTGTGTGGAATATTCTTCGATATTTTTTATATTTTAATCTTGGAGATATCATACTATAAAGACGACAATTTAGCTGACTTTACGCCGTTTACTATTTGTAGTTGCATACTTCGGTTGTCAATCGATTGATAAATCAATCCTCGTGCATAATGGTGCAAACTCGTAATAACTGTAAGTGGTAGTCAGAGGCAAAAATATTGAGAACCATTGTTCTGTGATAGAATAATTATAGCAACGCTGCATTGCAGACAAAATTGCACGAGCCGTTTTCTTGCCAACTAGACTGACATTAGCATGTTTACAGCGAAAATCTGTTGGTTAACCAAAACCGACAATATTAGGTATATTCTTGAAGTTTATGCTCATTTTATGTAGGAAGTAATGAGTAGAAACTCATCTTAGTGCCCTGTTAGTTCGTAATTGGCTAAAGGGCATAGGTACAATTCCTACCCAGGATTTACTGACCATTGCAGCTATACACAGAACTTTAAGCCCCGGGCGGTTGCCCTGCTTGCCACCCCCTAAGGCCGCCACTGCTTAGGTGCCTACTAAGTAAATTGTTCTCAAAATTTCAGAACATAAACTCTGGCGTGATGCCGATGGTGACCGACACGATCCGCAGTCATATCCAGTTCGGCGAGGGCGAGACAAACGGCCACTCGCCCAAGATGAACGGAAGCACGCATTCGACTCCCAGCAGAGGTGAGGCGGACAACCAGGAACACTGTGAGTCGATACAATGTAGGCATGGCATTCGCACGGAGACCAGGTCGGATGCGGCACGCATGCGAAATGGAATAGATCGGGAGCTAAATCACGGGGTCAATAACACTAAATTCCACGATTGAAAGCAAAAATGAGGCTATTTACACTGGGTTCCATTATTGATAAAAGTACAAGGCGTAAAAGAAATAACATTATATGATATAAAAGAAAGCGTAATTCAGACTTCATGACCCTTACGCAAGGGCGTAGCTACCGCCATATCAGCTGTATCAATTATACGGGGCCCCCGGCCTACAGGGGCCCCTAACGTGTGTAAGCAGAAATTAGTAAAATTTATCCACAATGTCACTTGTGCTTCCCGGGAAAAAACATATAAAGAATTGACATGCGATCAAGAAATATTTATTTTAGTTTAATGCAAGCATTTTTGTTTCTTTTGTGAGAAATCTTTACCCTTCATGGGGTAATTAATTTTGATACAGGGCCCCTCCAAGGCTAGCTACGCCACTGACCCTTAGGCCAACTTAACGCACTGCACCAATGAAAGTGCGAGGTTTCGGAGTAAACGAAATTATCATCGATGCAATACAATACAATAGGTACAGCAATTGCGATACAATTTTTAGATTTTTATTGATTTTTTAAAAATTGATCGCCGATCGAATTTGATAAAACTTATATGGGACCACCTCTGAAGTGTGATCTACCAAGCAAAAAAATGATCATCATAATCAATTCGTAATTGGCGGAATTATCGCGTAACATACATACAAAGTAAAAAACATACAGTCGAATTGAGAACGGGGGGTTTTATGAGTCGATTAAAAACTAACCTCGTTAGGTTCCATTGTCAAAACTTAAATTTCAGGGCTAACAAGACTCGCCCCAGGTCTAAACTAAACTACAGCATCTAACAATGTGTTCCTGCAGCCTGACTAGAGAGCTAGTTCTATTCCAGGCTAGGTGTGTTTACCATCTTCAACCGCACCGTTCTTTTACATCAAGTGAGCTGTGGTTAAACACAGCCTGTCAAGCACAAAAAAAAACTAAGAAAACAATAAATGTTTAGTATGTATCTACGATTAAGCTCTGAAACTATTCCATTTCTCATTCCTGAAGAATCAGCATGCGGAACTGTAAAAATAATGAAGTTTTGTGTGTTGGTTTGCCGTATTCGGCCAACATTATAATCACTCGTGCACGCTATGATATCGACGCTTCATTCTTACCTACTACTACCTTCTACACATAAGCATTATCGAGTGTAAAATGTACTTTACTTACCACTACATACCTATTTACAAAAATGACAAAGTTGCACTTATCCTTTTGGAGTTTGATTTAACAGATTTTCGAAATTCTAATTGCACTATATCAATGTATTTATGTATACCTACTACATAAATTACACTTAACTACACTACATACATAACATCGCGATAATACATCATGAGTTCATGCTTTGCTTAAAATTAAGCGTGATTACAAATATTAAAACTAATTCTCTAACATACTTAACTGAACGTTTATCGAAATACAAAATTTGTATTTCGATAAATTTGATTTGTCTCACATGTATGAATGTAGGTATATCAAGGGCGAGATAGAATATTAATTAAGTACCTACTTAGTATAATAGTATGGTAGGACAATGATAGAGTCAAAGCTTCAAATCCAAAGAATAAAATTATTATTTAATAAGTATGTATGTACTTAACTAGATAAATAAACAACACAAGAACTAATTAATGTAAGCCTAAAATGTAATTTCTAAATATACTTCTGTATAACTTTATAGTAGGAAAAAACATTACGCTATCTTGAAGCAATTTTGTGGATTCTACCGCAAATTTCCCTCTGAAAATGTTTCTGAAGCTTTGGCTCTTACAGCGTAGTTCGAATGAAAACCGTTTGTTCTGTGAATGGTCAGCATCGTACTCGCCCCCGAAGAGGAACCCGGTGACGGGCGACGGAGTTTCGGTGCCGCCGCTGCGCCGCCGCCACCCGGCCGCCAATCTGCGAGGTGCCGACACCCCTGACTCCTATCAAGAAGACCTTATCGAGCCCCAACCCACCCACAGATACTTCACACGCGACTGGCCCCCGCGACCCGCCAACTACTACGTCGAGTCCACGACGAAACCCGCTCGCAACGTCCGCGTAACTCCCTACACACTTCTCGGTTTAAAAACTGACGATCCAGAAATGTGCCACCCAGTTATAAACCCCGATTCATTGTCTCCTCAGCTAGTTCTCGACCGTCACTGGCCACCGTTCCCGGCTCAACATTATCTCGAACCGACAGAACATAAGGTGCCTTACCATCCTTTGCCACCGTACGCTTTCGTCGGAATGACTTCTGCTCTTGGTGAAAGACCTCAACTTGATTACAAATATGATCCTGTACCAACTTTGGACGGTCCGATAGATCCGTTTCTGATAGCAAACGCTGATCCTCCACCCACATTGTTCAGATATGAGAGAGATGGGCCTATTCCTGATTTAGCTCCTTTAGAGACTCGCGTGATCCCAGGGCCTCACACACTTACCGGTTTCCCCCCCATTTTCCACAAGCACGTCCCTGGCTACTTGTTTAACCCAAACCGGCCAGCCGAAGACTTCAACCAAAAGACGTACTATGTAGATTATGTCCGTCGCAGAGAGATGGGTGGGTGTTCAATTTAGACTGAAGGAATGCCGCACCAGGGAGATCCCATGAGCTTCTTGCAACTTTTGATTTGCTTGTGAAAGGACTGTACAACGATTCCTTCAAGTCTTTGAATTAAGCACTCACAACGTTTTATTATTTGCAGTGTTGAAGAACGTTTTTAGATATGTATTTAGAATATATGTAATCTATTTTAATATGAGCTTGTTTATATTCTATTCCGCTTTTGTACCGTTGTTAAATGTATTGTAATGTATTTCTTTCATGTAAATTATTCTTCTTTAGCACGCCTCTTCTTTAGATATCTCTATAACAAGTCTTTTAGGTAGCTTCAGATAGACAATTTAGAATTTTAAAAGGCCATTTTTATCAACAATTATTCCGTCACTGACCATATATCTCTATAGTTAGAGTTAAATTGTAATCCTGTTTTATTTTAGGGTAATGTTTTAGCCTAGTGCATGAAAATTTCCATCTTTGTCTAATACAGAATTGAAAAACCTTATCTTAATGAAAAATTTATCAAAAATTCTAAATTTCTAAACTGGCTGCATAGTAAGAACATACACATACAAGATTAAAATCTATCAGTTATAGATTTCTTTTAACTATTCATTTAACAGTACTCTTCTGTGTAAATTTTTTGGTAAATTTTCATACTCCATCAGCGATAGATAGGAAATCGTTAGAATCACTGTAGACTTTCACATGATTAGAATGTTTCCCCGGTCGGATTTTTGCTGTTTTTTTTGTGTAGTCTGTTTAATGAATATTTTTATACATTTCAGAAGGAAATCCTATTACCGGTGACGGGTACAAGTCGATGAATGGGCAGATCAACACGGTTACTTCAATAAACGGTAGCAGCCTGATCAACGGTCGCGTGCCGCCTGGCGGCCACTCAAAAGGATTATGGTAGACTAACCCCACCACCGCGCCGACCCCCCACCACACCACCGCGACATGTAACAACGACGCGAAAACGTCATTCGCCGTCCGACCTCCGGCAATCGCGGGTCGACAGTACTATTGGCGACCAGTTTTAATATTACTATTTTGATTTCGCACATAGTATTGCCGGTTCGATTATAATGCATTTATTTCCTATTATTTCTTTAAAACTAAATTCGCGTAGCATTCGGCATAATTTTATTAGTAACGTGCACACGAATTTTACAACTTCCATTAAATTCTGAATGGTATATATTGTTATTCAAATCCTTAGCCTTTCTCAGTAACAGTTTCATTCGTATAATTTTTAGAATAGTATTATAGATATTTTTGTAATAGTAATTATTCTACAATTATGGTAAAAACGTCAGCATTTTGATTTGAAATCATGTGTGGACGCTGAAACGAAACGCGAAAGCTATTATAATGTTTTAGTGATGATTTCAAATTGAGATACTGCTTTAATTATAAGATCTTGAAAAATGTACTCTTTCACACTTGTACGAATATGTTAACCCATTGATATTGTGAATTAGGAGTGAGGAAACGTATCAGCAATATACCAAAACGAATAGTGCCTTTATCGGTGTTGAGATTGGAATTCTTAAAGAATCGGGTATAATTGAAACTAGGCATTTTATGTAGATACATGAACATAAAGATAAAGTGATTATATTATCTATATTTCACAGTATAGAAATAGTAATCATGTGGCACTCGGGCTAAATGATACAAAAAATTAAATTAAAATCATTTTTAACATAACATTGATAACTTTAATATTTCGATAATAAGTACCTAAGTAATCTATTCTGGTTTGTTGAATTTCATTTTAATATATCTTAATATTATTTAAATAGAGGGTTTATAGATTGCATTTATTTCCTTTTTATACATGTTTATGACTTTTTTAGTTTATTTTCTACAAATTTAGTAGGTACCTATTATATTGCGTTTGGTCAGACAAGTCATTCCATTTATTTTTTATTTTTCTCAGAAGTATGAACATACTATGGCCACAGAGTAGGCTATATAACTAGGGCTTTACTTAGAAACGCCTCTGAATATGACTTCAATATTGCGCTTTTATGTTAAAACAGACTTCGAAAGAAGGTTCTCAAATCGCAACGACACGTTTTTTAATTTAAAAGTAGTTTTTTAAGTGAAATATTTACTTTGTAAAGTGCATAAAAGGTAAATTTGGTTGGAATATGATTTGTTTGACGAAACAAATCCCTAAATGTAAGAACGGATTTGAACTTTTGGTCCATTATCTGTTAACAATAAATTGGTAATAAGTATCTAACCATAGAGCAGTAGATATATTTATCTTTTAGAGTTAGCTTTAGGCATATCATCTTTGTAAAAACGTTTTAATAATTCTAACGGCGTATCACATAATCACAGGCCTAACTGTAACAAATGTTAATAGATAATAACCATTATTTCAAAATAAAGTTTTTTATTATTTAATGTTGTTTTAGTTAAATCCAAACAAGAGCATAGCCACGCGGATCGCTGCCTTGCGACGTTCTACATACAAAAAAAAATCAAATCAATGGTAGGTACTTACATGCAACAAGGTGTGGTAGGTACCTTTTCTATGTTATAGTAAGAGATAACGCGTACCCATGACCATTGTAGCAATACACAGAACTTTGAGTAGCAAAACAAAGTCCGGGGCATCGCTGCTTTGGCGCTCATTTCTTTGAGACTTTCGATGGTTAGTCTCAACAGCCCAGTAATTTCGCTAGCTGCAGTACCCTTCCAACCGGAACACAGTAATGTTTACACACTACCGCTAGGCGGCAGAATGTCTGGTACTGCGGTGGTACCTAGACGACTTCCTGCTAAAGAAATCTACCACCAAGTAACCTACGTGTAAATATGTTTATTATTTTTTTGGTACAAGTACCTATATTGAGGGCGTTGTGGTAGCTAAGCGACAAAGCCCTTAAAAAAAATTAAGTGTATTGAAATTTTCAGAATATATAATAATATTATCTGATTAAATTTTGGATCGTGATAAATATGTCCAGACAGACATTAAGGTTGCAGGTTGCACTCAACGTTTAAAAAACGTTTAGCGAACTCGTGCGATTAACGGAAAATAAAATATGTACGTGATATCTAATCATACATATATATGCTCCCCCCCATGATTTCGTGTTTTTTTTTTAATTTAGACACGAATTTAACGTAGTACACGTACAGAAAAAGACATAATAATGAATTATAGAAACTGTAAAACATTATATTTAATTTGATGACCCTGTATTACAAATGTGAAAGATTGTATGAATGGATGGATGTTTTTTACTCTTTCACGCAAAAACTACTGAATGGATTTTGATGAAACTTGGTATGGAGGTAGCTGACACCCTGGATTAACACATAGGCTACTTTTTATCTCAAAAACATGTAGCGGGTAACACCGCGGGGCGCAGCTAGTAGTCTGTATTTAATATGGTTCTCGTTTTCTTTTTTATATAACTGCCTCTTTAGTTTGTTTGGATTGCAATAAACATGCAATTTTGAGAGCTGTAGGGCGTGGGTTCGATTTTCACTCAGGGCAAACGTTTTGTGAATAAACAAATGTTTGTTCTGTGTCTGGGTGTTCGGTATGTATTATAAATATTAAAATAAATATGTATTTACAAATAAAAAGTATTTATGTATTCTATCAGTTATCCGACTTCCATCACACAAGCTCTGTTTAGTTTGGGGCCAGATGGCGCTGTATAGTACTACGATATTTATTTAATAAAAAAACACATCACGTAACATAATTATTAACATTTTATTAAATAACAATAATACAGTATTTACAAGAGTCAACTAAATATAATATATTTACAGCTTATTTTACTTCACTTTCCTCCGTTTGTCCATTAGGAATATCTTTGATCTCTTTATCACTTTTTCTAGTCTTCTCTTGTAGGGAAGCAGGGGACTCTATCTCAAAGGTGACTGGTCCATCGTTTTGTATGCTAACCTGCATGTAGGCTCCAAATGCACCATCTGTGTAATAAAAAAAAACTATTGCATAGCATTTTTACGCCGATACAACCAATGCCACCTAGAGGCGAGTTGCTGAACTAAAGAGACAAGCGTGATATTTCAAAAAAGCCTCTTAAACCTCTTAAACCTTTTTCCGGGGGTCACAAGTCCTAGTTTTATGGCTGACAAGCTAGGTATTTGACCACAGCTCACCTGATGTTACATGAGGTTAAGTGGTATAGCACTCCTGGCCTCGAATGAAACTGGCTCTGAAGAGAGGCTGCAGGAACACACTGTTAGATGCTGAGACGGCAGAATTTCAACTTCAGGGTGGTAGCTAGCCAGTCGAGTACTAAAATGTACCCTACCACTACACTATGGTAGCTAAACAATGGTAATGATGATAGCTAGGATAGGTAAGATATATAATTTAGCTCAATACCTTTGACTTTATCAGGAATGTAGGCATCTTTAAGCATTTGTAGGAAGTTTTCATAAAAATCTTTAGATTTTTCTGCAGGCATAGATTTGTGAAAATCTGGTTTATTACCCTGGAATAATTTAAAAGATAGATTATTTACTATGCAACAGCTTTGAACTATAAAATTTAAATTTAACAATAAGCAGGCATATAACAGTGGGATAGTATATAAACAAAAATTACAAATGAGTGTTAATATTACTTATTTTATCAAATTCAAAGAGCTTTTTCACCGAGGTGAATATGTTGCTCTGGTGACTTTAGTTCTATAGTACAATAAAATTAAGTTTACATAATCATGCACAATTTAAATAATACAGTTTAGATTATAAAGCACTAGCTGCACCTCACTGTGTTACCAGCTACATGTTTTCAGGGTTATAAAAATAGCATATGTGTTAATCTAGAGTCTCAGATAGGTCCATGCCAAATTTTATCCAAATCCTTTCAGTAGTTTTTGCGTCAAATATACATCCATACATTCTAACAAACTTTCGCATTTATATATAAGAATTCTGGCTGCGTCCGAAAGGCTCTCTCAACCAGAATGCTGTTACAGTTGGAACTTGGGAGTTCTGTTTATCATTTGCATAGGACAGTTGTTTTAATTGATACATTCCAAGCACACTCCATGGTATACACACCATCCATAGTGTTACAGACTAGGCAGTTTGGAGTAAGGAGCAACTAGCTTTCAGTACATGCAATTTTCTGTCAAGTAGCATCAGATAGTATTGATAGTTTTTAAGTATATAGTACCTGACCAAGCTATTCCTGGTGTATGCAAAATCTTGAACTGCTTTTTCCCATAGATGTGACCTAGCTAGATCGATTGTCGCTTCTAAAAACTCTAATATATTTCAATGCAATTAATACTCGAGTTTGAGATCACAGTATATTTCTACATACAAATATGTTTAATAGTATTAGATAGGTAGATTGAATACTTCAACTTTTGATATCTGCCAATGTCATGTGGAATGATAGACTGCCACACAAAGAGATTGGTTTAAGCATTGAATATTATTTTTGGTATGGTTCACAGTTTTATGTTTTTCCTTTTCTGTAACAGATTAAATACTTACTTTCCATGTGTTGTACAAAGTGAATTGACTGACACAAAGAATTTCATACTGTTTTTCTACTACACTCTTTTTCCATCTCTTACTGCTGTCATCATCAAATAATTTAATGTTCAGAATTTTTCGTACGCTGGAAAAAAATTAAAGAATAATGCAATGAAATCAATTTGAGCACAGGGTTCATGCTAGACCCAGCACCATCCTAAAAGTATTTTTGTGACGAGGTTTGACTGTCAGTACATGGAACATTGGTGTATGGTTCACTTAATGACCAATAATAATTGAATGTGTATTACTGCTCAATATATTTGACTTATGACCAAAATAAATTCATTTTAAATTTGAATTTCCTAACATCATGTAGGTTGAGGTCAAACAACTAGCCGGTCAATCATAAAATCAATGTTAGTGTGTGTACAAAATAACTAGCCATGGGTAACTCAACAGATTTACTTGAGTCACGCCGCGGCTCGCAGCTCAACCCTTGAGCTGAAAACTTGAACCGGCTCAACAGGTCATTTCAGATCAGTTCACGTACTAACTCGAGGGAGTCATTTAGTCAATAGCGAAGTAAACTAGACCTTATGCAGCGCTAGAATATACAGCTCATATAGTTGGTTTATAGTTTCAGCTCAACAACGTTGGAAATGTTCTCAATTTATCGGGAAATCTACTGATAAAAAATATTTTGAAATTAAAATAAAAATATTTTTTTTTGTTTTCCGATTAATATTATAATTGCCTAAGTTTGTATGTATGGATATGTGTTAATCAATCATGCGAAAACAAATGAAAGGATTTGCAAAATAAATTGCATATAAATAGTTTATTATCTGGAATAACATAATTATTATCTTGTTTATCCCGGGAATTGTAAGATTCGTGGTAAATATGCTCTCCTTCCCTTTCTAAGTCATTCTGTTTCGTTCATCATTCTGTTCAGGTCACACTGCTTCAAAAAACAGATCGCGTCGCATCGGCTCCGTTCGGTTCACTTTTCAATTTCGGTTCGGTTCGCAATTCAGTTCGATTAGCTGCGGTCGGGTGCGCGACAACGATGACTCGATGAGCCGCAAGCCACGATTTGAGCTGCTTGATCTGCAGTTGAGCTGCAGCTCAACGGTTCAAACCTACGCGATCTGAATATTTGAACCGGTTCTGATCTGAGTTACACACGATTAAAAATAACACAATTATAAACCATCATGGAATTAACTTACATGTACTCCATATCCTTTTTAGTGTCTGTACTCGATATTCCAACAAGTATGCATACACCTCTTTCTATGCTACTTATGACTTCGCCATTCACTAGAAATATAAAATGAAATGGTGAATACCACAAAATACTTTGTATTAGCTAGGCGTGGTGCCTAGAAACACATTCCAATATAGAAAGAATAACGTTTAATTTTGTAACAAGCATTAAAACAAAAACAAACAAACAGAGACAGACAAAAGTTACAAAATATCAGCTCTGTTAGGGTCTAGCAAGTGTATGACCATTTGTACAATCCAAAACATCCCAGGACAAGCTACATACATAATACGTATATTATTCATATCAAACAGTTGAAGCAGAGCAAGTGGTCTTAAAGTTTTTTATTCAAAGGATCCTGCATTTTGATAAACAATTTATAAATTTCAGTATTCTTTTGGAAATTGTCATGCTTGATAAATGTGGCACGAGCAGATTCTGATGGCGAACAAGAACTCGTGAAAAGTAACAAGTAATTTACCTGCTACATTAGCATTCATAACACGTTGTACTAGTGCTTTCATGATGCTTCCGTATACCGTATGGTGTAATTCAATGATTTTATATTTACTTTCCTCAAAAATCGTAGGACGGTAGGAACAAGCGGCAAATTATTGACATTTTCAAATTATAATTTTTTTGTTTGTTTTTGGCATCGCAATTAAAGCATTTTGCTAGCGAAATGTACTTCCATAACTGTTATTGTAAATGTTGATGAAACTTGAGTAAATCTACTTAAAACTCTACTGGAAACTTTGAGGTAGTGTTATATTGGAAGCAACACGAAAATAGATCGATATTACCAAATAACTATATTAGCATCCTGTACAATTTTTCATGTTTTTAAAATAGCCCGTAGCCGGAACGAGCTGTTATTAATGCTTTATTTCAGTGTAATGAAAACATGTTATTGGAACAGAACATGGTTCGTCTATTCGATAATAGATGGCAGCAGTATGTTGCTGCCAAGTATTATTTTTTTTCTTTTATTTTGGCGTTGCATTTTGTGTGTCGCATTTTACCAGTGTCAAATGTTTTACATTTACAAGTTTTATAAGTTAAAAATAAGTTGCCTCGTAGCTATAGTTATAGTCAAAGTCTAGTCTTGGTCAAGTCCAGTCTGTATCAGTCAAGTCTAGTCATGCTTTAGTAATTAGTGGTGACTTTATTATAAAGATTCAATGGAGTTTTGGAAGCAACACGAAAAATCATGGTTCAACACATTATATCATTTTCCCACAATCGCACTTGTGATTCGGCACTTTATAAATAAAATACCACCATTTTTATGCATAAACTAGGTTTAGTAAGGTTGACTAAAGTACGTTTACTTTATTCTTGCAAATGATAGAATTATTGTTGTTTCTTAAAACGAAGTGTTTAGGTATATTTTGGACCCTTCATAGTTATATCCTTCTCCTTCTTTGATTTAGGTACCTACTAGATTTCCCGACAGTAGGTATACCTACCTATATCAGATTTTTTTAAACATTTATTTTATACCTATCCACGACTACGTCAGGACTAGGTATAATTATGTGTTATGTGACCAGACTGTGTGTGCACATCCACGACACGTGCGTGTTACACGTGCTGACTTGCCGAAAAACCTCGAGCGCAAGGTCTCGTACACTGTAAACTGACCAATCATAATATAATAATAAATATAGCTGTCCTATGTCGCTCTGATGAGACCAACGTTATAATATTGTAGCGTATATTTTGTAGCGATTACAACTCGATGGTTAGCGAGGTCGGTTCGCACGCCGAAGGGCGTAGATTCAAACTTCAAACCCAAACAATAAGCTTGAGCTGTCGGTGAAGGAAAACATCGCGAGGAAATCATAGCATGGTGGTAGGCTACTTTGTAGTACCTACTCGGCAGGCTAGCTACCATGCAAGTTGAAAATCTGCCGCCGAGTACGTAGCGGTGTGTTCCGGCAGCCTCACTTGAGAGCCATTTCCATTCCAGACTTTGTGTGTTTACCATTTTCGACCACACCGTCATTTCATATCAGATGAGCTGTGGTCAAACACCCAGCCTGTCAAACATAAAAAAAATATCCATATAGATACTAAACAGGCTAATAGGTCGGAAAATAAATCCACCTTCCAAAGGCAGAGCCATATTTTTCGTCGTCACTAACGCAACAATACATTTTAGCTAATACTAGAATAGAAGTAGACTACCGCTTTCTACTTAGTTGGTAAATAATAGATAATAAAATATTGAGTGTTCATTATTTTATCGCAATGTTGGAAATCTTCGCTTCTTGTCGCTCTTTTCCCCCGTGTTTCACGAAAACACGGAACATTGAAAGGAACGTGCATCTAGGTACAAATTTAGAACAAAACGCAGTGAAATATTTTACTTGGATTCTATCACGTGAATGTTTCCTCGTGGTTCACGTGGCAACCCGGCTGAATCAGACGTATGACAATGTGACCGAAATATTTAACATTTTGCAAGTGGATGAAGTTGTTTTAATTTACCAAGATAATACATTCTCGGCCACATTGGCTTGGCTTCTAACAAAACAAAACCTAGTGTAGGTATACACCTTGTTTAGTACGAATAATTAAGGCATCTATAGAACATATTATGGATGTCTTCAAATCAAGAGTAGAAAGGTACCTTCTTAGGTAAGCATGCTTTATCTCACACTGATGCAGGGTGTGGTCAAACGAGAGCCTGAAGAGATATTATGTCTAGAGATCAAGACACAGCGGCAAATCAATAACACCAGGACGATACCCATACTACTTTCAAGCAGTGGGGAGACCTAAGAAATTTATTGGGCTATTGAGACAAACAATCGAAAGTCTCAAAGTAAGAAGCACAAAAGCAGAGATACCCCGGACTTTGTTTTGTTACTCAAAAGTCTGTTTATTTGGCATATGTCTAGGCTCTAGGAGAACGTATCGTTCGTCTTATTACTTTTAAATTTTAAAAAGGCAAACCAACTCTTGTATATTTATTCGGACCAATGGTTATTGTTATTTTCTAATGAAACATGGGTATTTTGTTTTCTTAATTTTCGAATTTTTTACTTTAAATAAGTATAAAACAATAATGCAAAAAACTTAAAAAATAGTGTGCCGCCGGCAGGGGGCAGGGCTGCCGGCGGTTAGGGCTGCAGAGTGGTTATTTTATAATTAATTATTATTACAGTAGCAATACAATAACAATAGATACAGTACGATGCAGTCTGCTTGTTAAAACTCATTATTGCAGACGGAAGCAATCTTTAAGGTCAGCGTCAGTCAGTTCACTTCCGAGTCGCACGTGGTGGGTAAACGTGAATCACGCGACTGGCCAGTTATAGACCCATTGCTCAAACAGTTTAAGTAATCTATTATTTATTTATTTTTTGGCTGTTGAAGGCATTTGAATTTGTTTTACGATTACTCTAAAACAAGTAAACATGCAAAGATGGGAACACGGAAATATCATGATTGTAGGTACATCTTTATCTAAAACTTACTTTAGATTGTTTTATGACCAAAAATAGTAATGTTACCATTAGTTATTTCACTAAAGCATGGCATGGGTTGACCATGAATTATTTTGTAATAATTTTCACTGCGTTTAATACTTTTTTCGCTTGATTTTATTTGAGAAATTATAAAATATTTGACAACGGCTGAAAACAGAAAGTGTGATGCCAAAAATGAAGAAAAACGTGCAATTCAATTTTCCTGTTCCATTTTGAACCATTCTATAACATATCTTTAAACTCTTTTTTATTATATCACGTTGCTTTGTGATTCAAATTTATTAATAGATATATGTTTTTACTTGACAATCCACAGCTGGGCAAAGTTTTTTTTTGTCATCCAACGGATGATGATGATCCGGTCAGTCTTTGGATGGGTGATCGCAAGTTTCAAAACAGCGTGAACGACACGTCGATTATATTATCGTAAAAATAGGTCCCTGTCCTATCTGCAAATAGTAGGTAGTATATCGTACATCCCATTACATCATAGACAGAGCCTTGCCGGAGACTTTCAGAGGGCGATGTGGCAAGCATTAGGAGGAAACAAAGGTCTTTGTAGATTTAGGTAGATAGTTTTGTAGGTACATTAGAGAGAAAAAACAACTTCAATCCGCCAATCAATTGTTCAATTGTGTTCTTGCTAAATATTCAGATTATATAAAAGACTTAGGTACAAGGTTTTCTACGCTCATTCGTTTACTTCGTTTCGTAATGTAAACTATCGAATATTATACACCTGGACCTACCTACTACCTACCACCTACCTGTTATTATACCTAGGAACAAACAAGGTTTTATTTCATTACACGTGAGTAGGTAGGTACTGACTAAATGATTATTACATTTTAAGTTTTTCATGACATGCTGAGAGTACTGAATCTCCTATTCAATACTCCTATATTTATTCTCCCTAAAGTCTTTAGGTACAAATTTAAATACAAAATATTTTGTTGTATTTATAAAGATTTATAGCCCCGTCTGTTTCTTTAGCGTACCCACAGCTGTAACAGTAGTGTAGCCGCCAGTGGTCTCCCTTATACTGAATACGAGCACAGAATACATAATAGTACAGTAACGAGTAAAGTAATAATAGAAATTAAATTAAAAATAATAATTATATAATTATATACGTTAACATGTGTGGTGTGGGTAGGTGTGTGTGTGTTTGTGTGAGTATGTGTGTTCCTTGTAGGATTACTAAAAAAATTATGTTGATGTTTTTTTTTGTATTGACATGTTTTTACATCGACATAAATTATATTATTATGTACTTATTGACATCTCTAATCAGTGTTTTAAAACTCTTTAAATAGATAGGTATATTTGAAATTATATTACAAAATTTTACATGCAATGTTGATGTTATCAATAAAATATTTGTGTTTGTGTTTGAGTTTATGTTTGTGTTGGTGTTGGTGTTGGTGTTCGTGTTTGTGTTCGTGTTAGTATTTGTTTCAGTTGTTTACTTGTAGGATAGGCAATCAGATCTCTAAATCTGGTTTCTTGTTAGTTGGTTCTAATTTCTAAGACTCAATATTTACGATTCAGTTTGGAAACACTCGTCAATAAACATCATATAAAAATACGTCGCACTAGAAAACTGGATCATTTTAAGTAGGTACTTGTGTCTACTTTGTTTCATACTGCAGGTACACTGTTTTGCTTCACCACCTCTTGTTTAAATATGCAAATCATAACAAACGATATATATACAATTATACATGCAGTAAGGATTTCAGCTTTTTACAAGTTTATATTTCACTTGCAATGTATTTTTTTAGGAATAGGTTCGCGTTTGACCCCGTCCTATTTAGGATGGAACACGCTTACTTAGAAGAAACCTGTTTTCTCTTGATTTGAATACACCTTTGTAATTTTTCGGGAAACACATACACCGGTAAAGATTTACACATCCTCGCTGTGCGAATAAAGAATGTGGAATCAAAATCGCTTTGTGCGTACATGAGGAATATCCACCAAGTACGGATGATGTATTGGTCCGGTAGTAGACAGGTGTAGGGGGAGCCTGGGACCTTCTCAGACGTCCTGTTAAGGAGGACGTCTGAGTAGGTCCCAAGTATTACGTACGTACTTCGCAATTCTCGTAAATTAATATGCTAGAGCCAACGTATCCTTACTGTTTGCGTATAATTCTTTTGATGAGACACACTGCGGTATGCAAGAGGCCACGTGAGTGCTCACGTGTTAGCTAACTTTCACTCGGATGTCTACGGTACATGCAATTCTCGAAGCGACGCGTGATTAAAAAATTAAAATAAAAACACAATAAATAGTTTGAAACTCATTTTTTTACTTAAACGCCCTGAGATGAGATGCGAGCTATAACAATTTTTCACCCTCAAAAATCCTTGTAAATTTCATCGAAATTGTAGTGCCATTTTTGGGATCTCAAAATAAACATAATAAAATATTACCTACTCGTTTTATAGTATAATATTAATAAGATAATTTGATAAGTGGCATCGATCGAATTATACTTATTTATTCATATACATTAAACAAATGAACACGTCGTATTTTGGTGTCCAGTGAAAGGGATTATTTAGGGCTTCATTAAGTGTTTAATAAAGTGCTTTCATTGCAAATACAATATTATAACTATCTTATGTTATCTTTTCTGAATAAAAATTCTTTCCGCCGTCTGTATGCTTAGATCTTTTAAGCAACGCAACGGATTTTAATGCGGTTTCCATCAATAGACAGAGTGATTCAAGACCAAGGTTTATTTGTATAATACATGCATATTATCGTAAAGAAAATCCGAAAATTTCAAAGATTTAGAATGTGACAAAAAATGTTTTTGTGCGGTTAAATTGCAAACGCTGGCCAAACTTTACGAGATATAATTTATTGAGAGTAACGAAAGTAATAAATTAACAAAAAAATAATCATTTCGAAACAAGTTATGCGTAATTATTTCCTCATTATGTCGCATGGAAGCCACATTGAACTGAAAACTGATCAAAGAAAATCACAATTGATTTCTCACCTATATTGTTTTGATCAAGGGTGAAAACCTTCAGTTTCTTTCGTTTTTCAGATCAAAGGTAATATAATAATTAACAGTAAAACTCATTTTAACAGTTAATTATGTTACAGGTAAGTACCTACGTGTGTACCTAATTATAATTACGCAGGTAGGTACCTACTCGAGGACGAAAACCTTATATTTTTTCCTATTACCTACACCAAAACCCCAACGCGTGTTTTAAAACGTGAGATGCTTAAACGTGGTATAATTTATTATACCTAATTACCTATAAATAAAAACTCAGCAGACTAATATAGCAATGACTAACGAATATCTGAACTTGTGAAGACAGTCCTTTCATGCGATATCGAGTCAACTGGCGATATTGCATAAACGTCAGATCTTTGAAAAATTAATGGGCATAGTTATATCTGTAGAAGTGTATATGGCTAATAATATTGATCACACGTTTGTTGACATCCCATGAATATCCGCTCGATATCGGGCGTTTCTGTAGTCAATCATCTGTCTAATAATGTGTTAAATAGAGTATCTTTTAGCGGAGCAAAACTATGACAGTTTGACACTTGACGTGCTTGACAAACTTCGATTTCTGAAGTTTTTCTTAGATTACTCAAAGAGTTAAAATCCAGTTCTGTCTTAAGAAATTTGCAAAAATAAATATTAATTATCTGTTGCTATAACATTCACATGTTTTTATAATACCTAACGGTGTGTTCCGGCAGCCTCACTTGAGAGCCAGTTCCATTCCAGGCTAGGTGTGTTTACCATCTTCGACCACACCGTCACTTAACATCAGGTGAGCTGTGGTCAAACACCTAGCCTGTCTACTACAACTAAAAAAAAAAGTTACCTAAGTATGACGTCAAACTGCCCACGAGTATTGGATAAATTAAAATATACCATGTACCAGGAACTTTTCCTATACACAATAAAGTTGTTATCGTGGTGCGGGCATGATCTAAAAATATACTTATTTACGTCGAAAAAAAAACTCACGTGTATTTGTTTGCCTAGAGATAATGAAGCCACGTGTATTGGTGCCGAAATCGGTGTCAATATTTTGTTATAATGATCTGAGAAAGAGACAAACAGGTTTTCATACAAATATTTTTTTTCCATTTATGGACAAGTGGAGCATAATTTTACAGTGAAATCACAGCTCCTGGCATTTATTTTAGACTTTATTTGCGGTAAATCGCAATTGATTAAACATTTATGTTCAATCACTGCGTTCCATTACATTTCTTACCTGTAGAATAGGTTTGCGTCAAACACAGGTCTACGAATAATCAAATGAGAAATTTTGAATATCATAGACAATAATATTCGTCGAACTAAAGTAGTTCTTTATAAGGCCAGCAAGCAAGCTGCAAACGGAAGCCAGTTAATTAAAGTTTGAAAATATTTTATCATAAAATTTTAATTAAAAGATGAAATATTTTTAAAAAATCAGTTGTTTTTATGCAAACATCGAAAACGAAACGAGATTATTTACATTCGGAAACTCATTTGTTTAGTGAAATGTAAAAAGTTTGCAATACATAAAGGTACTGATCGACACATAAAAGATTTATAAAAATTGGCTGTTTTGTAGAAAAGTGCCATTGACCTTGTAAAAAAAAATGTAATAGCATTTTTTTGCGATTGCTTGTGAACTTTGGGGTCATACTAACAAACATACAACAATAAACGACGACATAGGCAAAGCGTGTCATTAGAATTAGAAAATTTTATAAAACCCTAAATAAAACGAAACGGTTTCGCTATTTTGGTGCCATGTCTATCGTATTGCAGGGAAAGAAACTTGTGCAGTACATACCTACACTTCTAAATGAAAATTACCAGGCTACTGGCTATGCCCGGGCGCCGCTGATAAACGCTTAATAGGGGTGTCACGTGGATTTAAAACACGTGTCTCCAACCAACAGTCGAGTGCAAAGCAGCCCTGACATACTTTCGGGTAAACAAACCGCTCGAGCTACTTCTTGCTTGGAATCTTTAAGCACCGTGTCAAAGTAAAATGTGCTAGCAATATTTGCGAAGAGTAGTTTTTTTTGTAATGCAATTTATACAGGATTATAAAAGAAAGGTTGTAATTTTTGCCCCCTAAGTATGTGTAGAGATGTAATATTGTTTATTTGTTTCTTCGTGTTTGGAGTTTTGGTGGGAACGCGGAAAAATCATGACGGCGCGTTGTGTTATTTTCCAAAAGATCTATTCTTTCAGGGTTGGTGTATAAAAATATTTTTATTCATTAATGTAGCACGTAAGCATAATGGCATGCAGAATTACAGAATGTGAGATAGTGTTAAAAGGTAATGTGGTGAAACATCTTTTCGTATGGATTCCAAAACGTCGTCAAAGCTTATATTATGTAGTTTGGTTGCCACTTCTTTCCTAGGCCACCTGACTTGACCTTGAATTATTTTGTATAACTGACTGTTTGCAATATACATAAATTTATTTCACTTCAGCGAAATGCATAAAGTGCGATGCCAAAAACAAAGGAAAAAGTCGTAATATCTTGACTAAAGAAAAAATTGAGAAGTCTAAAAATATATCTATATAATTATGTACTATTATAAAAATATAAAGAGGAAAGATTTGATTGTTTGTTTGTAATGAATAGGCTCCGAAACTACTGGACCGATTTCAAAAATTCTTTCACCGTTAGGAAGCTACACTATCTCCGGGTGACATAATATGCTACTTTTTATCCCTGTATTCCCACGGGAACGGGAACTACGCGGGTAAAACCGCGAGGCGTCCGCTAGTATTGTATAATAGACAACATGGTAAATAAATCATCAATATGGCGGAATTTATCCCTAACTATTAAAGTTGTGTCTCAAAAATGTTTTGTTAAACCAAATAGGTCGTGTGTAAAAGAAAAGAATGAGTATTATTTATTTTAAATATAATTTGCAATCAAAAACGTTGCGTAGAGTAATGAAAATGTCGAGTTTTAGTGTAGCATCTTATCTTATGAATGTTTATAATGACATGGTACTATTTAGATGCAGATATGTTGTTTCTACGCACATGTCTAACCTTTAGTAGCTAATTCGATTGTATGGATGTAAGGACGGACGCAATTTGTATGCACGTCTTGAACTTCAAACCGTAATATCCAACGTAGTGTTACTGCAACAATAAGTTCTACCTACTATAATGGAGCGAGAAGAATCATTCTAATTAAGAACTCCAGTTTCGGCCTTTATTTATCTTGTTTTATTTGTGACCAGAATCACGAAATGATGCGTTCGTTTACAGACATAAAAATTAAAACGAAAATTAGTATAATATCTACTAGGACATTTCACACTGCGCCATCTAGCTTCAAACTAAGCAAAGCTATTGTAGCTACTATTGGAACCAGATTACTGATAGTATACTATATGTATATACTTTTTAATTCTTGTAAATATATCCGTACAATATATACAGATACAGAAAAAACGTTTATGCGTTATGCAACAAATGTTTGTCTTGACTGGGAATCGAACCCACGTTTTTGTAACAAATACACTATTAAATGAGCTAATAGGGCAGACAGACCTGTATTAAAAAGTTTCATATCAATACAAAATAATATTTGAATTTACAATTTAAAAAAACCGATTCCACTACCCTTACGCTAACTAAACGCACTGCTCCAATGAAACAGCGAGTTTCCGGAGTAAACGAAAATATCATCTATTCAACTTTTAGATTTTTTTCAATTTATTTAAAAATATCAACGATACAACTTTTAGATGTTTGTTGTGAAGTGTTGTGAGGTGTCATTAACATACTCACTACTCGACATAGGTAAAGTTTATTTATTAACAACGCAAGCAATGAGTCAGTACCTCAAAAGTAGCTTTTGTAGCCAGTAATACGTTCCTCTTCAATGTATTTCACAGAGGCAAGTTAGTTTAGTCTGCTTGCCAAGGTAAGAGCTAAATGCAGCGGGAGTAATGCTCTGGCCACGTGAGTGAGCGGCTCACGTGGCGTAGGCGATGCGAGGCTGCGACCTACTTCACGGGTCGCTGTCCCAGCCCGCTGCATTGGTTGCCGATCGCCTAGACAGCTAAACAACGTCGAACGATAACTAAAATACGTAGGTTATTTTATTTTCCTTACATAACATCTGCTAGGGCCAGATATTTTCAACAATGTAATCCTGTTTAATGTTTATGCATAAATTCTGTGTAGGTACCAAATAGTATTGAAAATGTCCATGATTTTTTTTAATGTAAACGTAATGAGTCGAACGAGACGATGCTAAGAGATAGCGCCTGTCCATGACCATTGCAGCGATACCTGTGTAGTAAAACAAAGTTCAAGGCATCACTGCTTTGACGCTCATTACTTTGAGACTTACAATGGTTAGTCTTGCTGGAGTGCCTTTCAACTCGGAACACAGTAATGTTTACACACTGCTTGGTGGTAGAACGTCTGGTACTGCGGTGGTACATACCCAGACGACCTCCTGCTAAGGAGATCTACCACCGATACTTAAGTGTTCAAGGATATAAAAAGTAACAAATCGACCGAACTAAAAACAATTTTGTTAAAAGTTTCGATGAATAAACATGATGATATACCACACGTGACGATTTCTATGATATTTTTCATGAGTTTTATTCAAAAATGTTCTTGGAATTTAGTCAACCACATTTTCTCAATCTTAAGTAACTGCATATTATTATCACTACATAGTATAAAACAAAGTCGCTCCCCTCTGTCCCTATAAGCTTACATATTTAAAACTGCGCAACGGATTTTGATGCGGATTTTTTTTAATAGATAGAGTAATTCAAGAGGAAGGTTTATATGCATAATACTTGCATATGCACCACATTAGTATCTACATTGCACCCGTGCGAAGCCGGGGCGGGTCGCTAGTGTATAATAAAAATATGTACATACTTACATGTATAGTTTAAGTCCTCAGAATTATACATCTATATATCTTTTAAATCTTTGTCAATAAAAGTTTTGTTTTTGACTTTTCTAAACTCTTCTTCTTTTTTGTTTTTTTTTAAACCCAAGTTTTTCTATAAGTGACTCCAAATAAAAAGTATATTTAAATTGGTAGTTTTTAATCTGAGAAATTGCTGAGATTAAATTAAATTGCATATATTATCATTAAATTCGTGTCATAAAATTGTCATAAGTCATCACGTTTTTCGCCAGACGCGCATCTGTAGAGTATACGAGCATTCGGCTGAGGCCACGTGACAATTTCATTCAATTGACGGGACACGTGATATTTTATTAGACGAAATTTGTTATTGCAACGTTGTGACGTCAGAGATATTTGTGAAGAAAATGGCCAGAGGCTACAGAATATTGAGCCAGTTAAAAATGTTGATGCGTTTTTGTTTAGTCAGTACCTAAAGGCACAGAAATGATAACGATAGAGAGTCTAAAGTGTGTAATAATCATTACTTAGTAAAGTAGCTAAGCTATCATATCGAAAAGGCATATCGAAATTTGATACAATTTGCATAGGTACATTACGTACCTATGTAATTTTCTTTATTTCACCAAAACAAATACATTAATATGATAAAAAAAAAACATAAAATAAATACATACATACAAATGAAATAAATACATAAATAGTATAAATACATTATTATGATTATTTTTATGTACTTTCTATTTATGTTTTATTTTTATTAATTTTTCTTATTAGTGTTACATCTCCCGTCTGTTTTTTATGTTTTCTATCGGGTTTTTGCTTTTCTTGGTTGCCTGGAAGAGATTGCTGTTAGCGTTAAGGCCGCCACTTGTGACACTAGTTCATAAGGTTCTTTTGTTATCTGTACTTTTTCTTTGCATGTGTGTTCTCATTAATTTTTTTAACAAAGTTTGTTTGTAAAAGTTATTGTGTGAATTTTACAAAGTATGTTCATAATCATATCTCGACGTTCGATGTGCCGACCGCTTAGGTAACTGCATGCCTAGCAGTGGCATGTGCAGTAAACACCGAGATCGACAACAGCTTACGTAAAAACGATAACAATCCTCATGTATAAATAGGCATTCTAAACTATTACAGTACTTATACTCAGAGGTCTAAGTCTAAAACTCTCAATCAAGTCGAAAACACGTTGTCCTATTCTCGACTTGCAGTAGCGACTTGTTCCTGATATTGATGTTATTGCCAACGCACATAAATTACACTGCAATATTTGTTTTCTCATCTTACGAAGTTTACGTGTTTTCTAGCCAAAAATGGCTCCTTAGAACTTTTAACTGCGTGATACAATTTGTAGCTCATAGTTCTTACGATCACACGGCGGAGCCGGTGCGTTGTGGTATGCCAGGTACCTCGAAACGTTTCTATTAAGCTGAATAAAAAAAAAAAAAAAATGAACTTCCGCAAACTAACGCCTGAATCAATCATCTGTTTTCGTTCTGACCCGCCACGCCTTATACTTACTTATTTATTCGTATACCTTTCAGAAACAATTTTCTAAATCTATATATAATCAGTTTTTTAATAGGTGCACGACGAGGAAACGTCGTGCTATTAAAAAAACTGATTATATATAGAACAGAAAAAATAATTTATTAAAGAACATAGTGTGGTTTTTGTTAAGAACTGATGGGTGGGGCGTTTTTTATCGTAAATGAAGTCGATTTTCAATGTCAACCTTTATTCAAATTCAGCGTTCAGTCGATTCCTGTATTTGGTGTTTATGGAAACAGCTAAGCCTCTGCGTTTACGTATATTTTGTCACGTACCTTTAACGATAAACTATTTTTAACTTATTGTATAAATCCGTTGCGTAGTTTAGAAAAAAGCGTGTTTGCTACACGCGTAATGCGACTTAATATTATACTACGTATTTATTGTTTCGTAGTCGTTAGGATAATTAAACCTACGTTCAACAATGTTGTTGATTACTTTTGTTACATAGTATAACCTCACAGCTATAACACAATATAAATGTTATCCGTATTTTCTGTTGTGCTATTTTTGATACAGTAAAGCGGTTTTCCTGTCCAAATACATATTACACATACTTCACTACAGTTGTAAAATCAAGTAAGATTTTCTGTAAAAATAGGTATTATTAGGTACGCTAAAAAATGACACGCTTAAACATGACATAGCTACTCTGTGTAAGTCTTTGTGCTTCTATCTAGGGGCTCAAAATGTCTCGTGTAAAAAAAAAGAAATTTTGTAATATAAGTATAAATTTTATACTTGTATTACAAAATTTATTTTCAAAAAGGAGGAGGATTTCTATGAGGTTGTATTTTTTAAGTTAAATTTTTGTTACCTCAGAACTTCACCTAAGCCTATTTAAATAATGTTTTTTTATTTGAAAGAATATAGTTTCAAAAGGGTGGTCATTGAAGTTTTATGAAAATCGGTTTAATAGTTTGATTTTTAAATCAACATAAAACGTAGCCGTGTTTAGGCTTAGCGGCATAAAGTCGATTTTTTTATATTGTTACATAAAGTTCATGTAAATTTTCAGCTTTTTTGGAATTTATGCAAGAGTGAAAGAGTATTTTGACCGGACTATAATCACTACTAAAACAATTGCGAGTCGGGTTAGCATTTGACGTTGCAAAAATTCCCGATAGTAATTGCAGTAGCTTTTAGGGGGTATAACAGGTATTAGTCTAAATTCGAAATGGCGACCAAATTTCGCGGGTGCGTTAGCTGCCTTCTTAAATTTAGGGAAGAATGGATTTTACCCAATATCTCGACCGTTTTCAACAAAAATGGCCAGGAATAAAGTTATTGTTAATTTAAATCTCTATAATTTGTTCCTTACGATCGATTTCGACTTCAACGAGAAAAAAAGTGGTTAAGATTATCGAATTACATATAGGTAATTATAGTTTATTTTTACCTTTAGGACATAAATGTACACGAACAAAGTTGTAGAGAATTACTTCTACAATTTTGAATTCCGTCTTTTTTTCTACAGCCAATATTTATGGTCCTACGATTGCGATAAAGGTACACAGCAACACACTCCGCTAAAGATGAATGTATAAGAAAAGCACACATGATCCGACAAAATATTTTCCACGCTATTCTCTGCGTAAATCGTTTTCAGAGCTGGGCGACGAGTAATTCTTTCACAATGGCGTGCCACTTAAGCTTAACGAACATACAATGTATAATATTACTAGCTGCGCCCCGCGGTGTTACCCGCTACATGTTTTCGGAATAAAAAGGGTGGAATTAGGTCATGCAGATCTGAAGCGCATTCACCCAAGTGTATCCGACAGAAAACTGACAAACAAGCCACTTTGCGACGATGTTCAAGGCTTTGAAGCCTTTTCCGAACAAGCGAGTCATTGCTAATGAGTTTCCTAGCGTTGTCATACTTATTATTTAGAAACTAAAACTGTTGGTTTCTCGACTAAAATAAATGACAAAAAAACATGAGCTTTACGTAATAGTAAAATGTTGTGACACAATCTTACCGTGTTATCGATAAACCTGAGCTGTTTTCTTGTTTCGAGAACTGAGCGACGTCAACCCTGACGGTCACGTTGCCGCACCGGCCTGTTAGTGCACATGCCCGATCACGTTGCTGGCAATAGCCGAAAGTTGATACGTTTTTGTAATCAAGCTATTTGATCTAGGATTTGTACGATAATCCATCGATTGGTGATGTTTCTGTATTTACTATAAGTATATATTTACAACAACAAAAAAAGTATTTAAGTATTCCATCTGACTTCGATAGTACAAGCTTTGCTTAGTTTGGGGTCAGATGGCGCTGTTTGTAATGGCCTACGATAATATTATGTATTATTTATAATTATTTAGCTACAGTAACATAAACAATCATCGTATTATCTTTGATGCTACAAGGTATAGGGGCATAATTCTTCACTAATCCCACTAATATTATAAATGTGATACTGAACAGATTTGGATGAAATTTGGTATGGAGGTAGCTGAGATGCTGGATTAACACATAGGTTACTTTTATTCCGAAAACATATAGCGTGTAACACCGTAAGGGCGCAGGTTGTTTTTCATAAAACAGTTAAAAGATATCGTATCACTTGATAGTAGCAAATGCACAAATTTGACACTAATAACAAAAAGAAGTGAAGGAAAATATCACACGAAAAACATCCATGCTAAGTCACGAAATAATAGATATCAACGATGACACCAATTTTCCAATGATATTTCGACCACTACATAGGCTCTGTAATACAAACCGTCTCAATAGTTAAATTGCTCTACAATGTCACCTCACACTACAACTACGTACCTCAATGTAGGTAGATACATATCTGTGTTGAAGGAGGTAGATATATATACCACGTACACAAAGTACCTCGTACATAATACATGTATTAATGAAAAGTCTGTACGTAGACTGTGTATTGTTAATTTATAATGTTTTAATTATTTTAAGTACGTATTTAATTTTCTAATTTATTTTTATCATTATTGACACTTGTATTTGACATTTATATATTTATTCCATTTTGTTAATATTATCATTTGTGACATTTTTATATTCTATTACACTCGTTTGGAAATTTAATGAATTTCTAGGTAGGTGTACAAAATCAAAGTTAATAAAACATGCAACATTTAAAACAACAAAACCAATCGAAAAGGCCGCTATTCTAATGATTTGATTTGTACAATGTATTAATGTAGGGTAGGTACAAAATATAAAAATTAAAAACTTATCCGAAACTTTACTAGAAGAGAAGAGGATATAAAAACTTGTTGTTATTTTATTTTAATTAGTTTTAGTTTTTATGTTTATGTCAAAATTTAATTTTAGATATTAAATAAAGTTATAATTTTTAAATTGTTGAAATCCTCATCACTGTTGTAACTGAAACGACTCTTAAGCGGAAATAAACCAAATATACATACCTTGAACACTCAAGTTGTATACATAAACACTCAAGTATTATAATTATATTAAGATCAAGGATGACATATTTCTTATAATAATAGAATACATAAATACTACTTATAATACATACAGAACACCCAGACACAGAACAAACATTTGTTTATTCACAAAATGTTTGCCCTGAGTGGGAATCGAACCCACGCCCTACAGCTCTCAAGGCAGACATACAACCAATGAGCCAACGGGACTGTCAGGAAGTTCCCAATTCCACTGTATTTTTTTTTGTTACGCGATAATCATGAATCGCTTTCGATAATTCTTTTTCTGCTTAGTAGATCATACTTCAGAGGTGGTCCCATATGAATTTTATCGAAATCGATAGAGCGGTTTTTAAAAAATCAACAAAAAAATCTAAAAATTGTATACATCGATGATATTTTCGTTTACTTCAAAACCTCGCTGTTTCATTGGAGCAGTGCGTTTAGTTGGCCTAAAAGTTATGGAGTCGGTTTTTTTAACTTGTAAATTTATATATTAAGCACGTTTCCTACAGAAAATAGAATAGATAAAGAAGTAGGTATGTACATAGAACAAAGTTCTTGCCACCCTTTAAACCCCGGTAGCACCAGACCAGCCGGGCCTGACGGCATATTTCCTCTCCCGGCCACGTGCCGTCGCGGCAGCTGCGCCTACACACCAATCGCTACATCCTCCCCTCTTAATCCAATAGCACAGCACAAATGCTATGTACTTATATATATCGTAGGATATCGTAGGACTATATCGTAGGACTATACATACAGCGCCATCTGGCCCCAAACTAAGCAGAGCTTGTGTGATGGAAGTCAGATAACTGATAGAATACATAAATACTTTTTTTTTTGTAAATACATACTTATAATACATACAGAACACCCAGACACAGAACAAACATTTGTTTATTCACAAAATGTTTGCCCTGAGTGGGAACTACCCACGCCCTACAGCTCTCAAGGCAGATATACTACCAATGAGCCAACGGGGCTGTCTAACTTACATACAGTTAGAGGGAAACTTTATAACCGCTCTAAACTGAAATTTCGTTCTAAATAAAATAATACGATTATAGAGCGTGGGTTCGAGCCCCGACAATGAACTTGAGCTGCCGGTGAAGGAAAACATCGTGAGGAAACTATAGCATGGTGGTAGGGTACTTTCTAGTACTCGGCTGGCTAGCTACGACCTTTAACTAGAAAATCTGCCGCCAGGCATCTAACGGTGTGTTCCGGCAGCCTCACATGAGAGTTCCATTCCAGGCAAGGTGTGTTTATCATCTTCTACCACGTCGTCACCAATGAGTCAACAGGGCAGTCACACTTATCATTTGATTTGAATTCTTTGGGTATTGTTATTAATTTATGGTTATAGCGTCATACCCGCCAAGCCCCCAAGTCTAATCTTTAAATACCTACAACGTGACTTAGTTTTATTATTTTCGAAGTTTCGACGTCTCATGATTTAAATACCCAAGTGCAAAAAAACCTCTGTACCTATTTTCGGTACAAGAACTAGCTGGTTCTCGATTATTTTATTGAACCTACGAGTTGGTATTTTAAGCTATACAAGGTTATTAGTAATAATTCAAATTTTTTTTCGCTTTTGATTGTAATGTCTAGCTATAGGTATGTAAGAAGAATATGTTCTTTCTATATTGTAAGAAAGAACCGATTGTCGATCTTGCATAAATATGTTCACGACATCGTGTAATGTTTAGAGTCTAAACAGTCAAGTTGACCGAGAGATAGAGTTTTGGCAGGAACGCGGAAAGTGTCGTGTCACCCAATTGTATTGTTTTTTTTCAAAACTAGTGTTTTTAAGATACTTAAAAATGGTGGTGTTTTATTCATAAAATTCCGAATCAGAAATGCGAGTGTGTGAAAATGATGTGGTGAAACATGATTTTTCGTGTTGCTTCCAAAACTCCATCGAAGCTTAGTAAAGTCGCCACTACTTTATTAAAGCATGACTGGATTTGGCTCACACGGACATGACTAGACTTCGACTATAACTATAGCTACAAGGCAACTTATTTTACGCGATAACTATGACTATGACTGTGCAGAGCAATCGATATTGGTACCAACTATACGTATATACGTATATCTACATGTTATGTAGGTATGCATACTACAAATTAGGTGAAGTGATCCAAACTTTAGACATTCCTCACAAAACTGGAGCTTTATTCTCTACGAACATAAATAACTGGTAAGGCGGCCACGTTTGCGTAATGTGGCGAGAATCGGTGTAAATTCGTGTAGAATTCTCGATCTCTTCCAGGCAACCCTAAAAGAAAATGAAACAAAAATAAAAACCGCCCAAGTACGAGTCCGACTCACACACGTAGGGTTCCGTACCATTATCTATAACTAAATATTCTGTGAATAGTTAAAGCGTCTACCGTTATTAGTATCGAGCAAGAAACGGTAAAAAAATCAAGTTTGTTGTATGGGAGCCCCCCTTAAATATTTATTTTATTTTATTTTTAGTATTTGTTGTTATAGCGGCAATAGAAATACATCATCTGTGAAAATTTCAACTGTCTAGCTATCACCGTTCTTGAGATACAGCCTGGTGACAGACGGACGAACGGACGGACGGACGGATTGACAGCGAAGTCTCAGTAATAGGGTCCCGTTTTTACCCTTTGGGTACGGAACCCTAAAAATGAGAGATGCCAAAACATTTATTTACATTAACATAACATAAATACAAAAATATTGTATATAGGTAGTATGTACCTATATTATGTATGTTAAATTTTCTACGAACTACTTTTTTTGCTACGCAAACGAAGTGACGGGTAAAAGTTAGTTGTTTAACACGCTGCGATCGATAACATGATAGCATTCACAATTCTATCATAGCTTAGCTTCAATGACTGTTTTCCTGTTGCATCGGTGCATCGATGACGCGTACGCTAGAACGTGCGTGCCTGACCTGTCCCAACCTCGTGCCAGCGAATCTATTAATTACTAATTACCTACTTAACTGCCTTTGCTAGGCTTTATGACCAATCCTCGCCTTAAGTGGTCGTAAAACAAATTAAACATCACAGTTAAAGGTTGAGTGTTCATTTACGGATAGGTTTTATTTATTTTTGGCTGAATATCAAATTCAGTTTTTGCATCGTAAAACTAAATTTAGTTTTTGTTTATTTATGAAAAACTCAAAGCTGAAAACAAGTCTGAATGACACTGAAATATTTATTATTGAATGTACATTCTTCTATACGTTTATATAACAAAATCAAAAACATTTTGGACCCAGGGCGTCCTTAGGTTCGTTGCGTCCGCGTCGTGATAGACAGATTAATGTATTAGTTAGTTCGTCTTTGTCACAGATTAGATGGTAGTTAATCCTCGTAGTCACAGATTCACAGATTAGCCACCAGTCATATTTGTGTGTGAGCACAACGTGCATGACTCACGGCACACGTTGCGGCGACCAAACGTCATACAACGTGTCTCGTCCAAGAACTACGAAGATACGAGCGCGTAGACCCGGCAATGCAGGCTCGTTGCTACTAGGCCCGCTGCCGCAGCTAGCTGTACATTTGTATGTAAATTATTTTATAAATAAAAAAACAAGCCCCTTATTATATTGTAATAACCGCTGCTTGCCGACATTGCCAATACCAGAAGTATTGCCATCAGCATTGAACTGAGGTGAATAGAAGTTATTTGCGCTAGATTTTTTACCTGAATTTGATAATGGAAAATGTTAATAGACAGAAACTTTGTCCTAGTAGTGGTTGTATGTAGGTATAGAAATATACTAGTTTTTATTTCATTCAAAAAACTAAATAGACATAACTAGTATATGATAAGTTTAACATAACTAGTATTACTGTATACACCAAGATTACAGAACAGTAACAATAATAACATTTAATTTTAACATTCAGATTAAGTGCAATTATCGTTTAGTTATGAATTCACAGCCATTTAAAATACTCCTCAATATCAACGTCCGCTAGAAGGTGCACGTTGACCTTAAAATGTTCGTTCATTTGCATAAAAATTGCTCTTTTGAATTATTTTTGTCTATTACTAGGTCTCTTTGCACTTGCAGAGTTATGACTAATAAACGATTTTATACGTCATACGACGTATACACATACATATAACGTATACGTCTAGGTACGTATAATATTTGAGACAGACGAAATAAAAGAGTTGACTATAGAAGTTCACGAAAAATTTTACGACTTGAGTCGACTTTAGAAGTCAAACGTCAAGTTAAGTACATTGAAAAAAATCACTGTCACTGTTTCATAATTTGAATAAGATGTAAATATCAAAAGTTATCGATTTTTATATTATAATCTTTATAATTTTTAGGTGCCACCTCTATTTGTTCGTAGTTTTAAGGCTTCATAGATAGTGCGACCAAACAACCGTCAGCGCCGACACGTGTTTTCTCCGGGGAGAACGGCGCAGCGGCGCTGCTATCGTCACAGTGTTGCTAGCTTAATAACTGAACTTTTCTCCGAACATTTGGGTTGTTATTAAATATTGTGTGAAAGATTCATAATAAGGAAAGGCAAATAATTTTTATTCGTATCAAAATTGTTTATATTATACACAGAGCTATAAAAATTAAGTCACGGATTAAAAGTAAACACACTTAGGCTTCTATTACGAATAAATGGGTCATATACTACTTCAAATAGGTATAAAAATTATTTGATGATTTATCTTTATGCCAAAATAGAATAGGCTAAATTTTCAACTAAACATTGTGAAATAAAATCCACTTTACTTTGTTTAAATTACTTTGGTATAATTATTACCACATCTATTGATGAAATTTGTGGTGCGACGTCGCATAGATAATACGTAAAAATATCGTCGGCGAGCCAACTTTGCACGTGTTCAACCATGCGTGGTCTAAATCGACTATAATATGACAATCGCAAACAAACACGTGTGCTCTTCTACAAAATCAGCTAGAAAAATTGAAATTCGATTTTTTGTTATAAAATATGCACAGTTTAAGGATTTATCCTCCATTTTCTGTAAAAAATACCACCTCTCTTAGCTTCATAGCTGTATGATGACCAGATAGTGCGCCCAAATAATCCCAACACGTGTCTTACCATGCGAGCCGTGCGCGAAGCAATGTTGTTAGCAGCTTTAAGGGAAATTTACCAGAAAATGTAGGAAGCTTTTGTTTTACGAGCATCACTACACAGGGAAAATTTAGTAGTTTCCATTAAATTTTCTTCAAAATATTTATTTGATAAATTATCGTCATTAAATTCGCGAATATATTGAAGTAACTAAAATTTTATAGTGTTATCAACAGTACATTAATTGATAAAAATAAAATATTATGCTGTACAAAGCTATGAGAATTCCAAGAATTAAGATATAAAGTAAATATATTTGTATTTGCACTGAAAGTGGCTGTAAATTAAATATTCAGAATATTTTTACTAAAATTTTAGTTCAACAAATTAAATAGTAAAATTTAAACTTAAGGTAAAACAAAGTCGCTACTGGCAACATCACTCTCAGACTCGACTCGCAAGGCTGACACTCCAACCAACTCGACGCAACTTTAGCAGTCTTGCATTCGACGTTCAGAGTGGAATACTTCTCGTACGGAATTCGAAGCGTTTACGTTCCTATCGCACTAAAGCTAAAGCGCGAAATTATTCGATATCTAACTAAAACGTATTGATATCAAACGTAAACAATTTTCTGTCAGTAGTGTCCGCATCATTGTGTCCCAAAATGTGTGAAAAGAAAATCAACAAGATAACCAAAGGTTTGTACTTAAATTAAATTTTGTATTTAACATTTGTCTTTTCTTTTTTGAAGTTTTTTTATTCGTTTAATAGGAAAGTGGAAACGATACACAGTTTGTCTGCAAAACCGTGGTGAATTGCAATTGTTTTTTTAGACAAAAAAATACTACTTATGTGGGTTGGGTTGGGTAGACAATTTCTCACAATGTTTCAACACCTTGTTGCAAGACTAGATTGAAATAGCATACCACGTATGTAGGTAATATACGTATATATCATATTAATTAGGTACTTACATTGTTATTAATTGAAGCTAGACAACGCGAACTTTACAGCACTGACCTACCTCAAGTTAGCTATTTTGTCGTAGCGCCACTCATAAAAACGTATTATCTCTTTTGTTATTTATATTTCTTTACCTACTTGTTTGGTTAATACGTCTCGACTTCGTATCCAACCGATTAGTTGAAATAACGAGTAAGTTACAATGACATTTTTTTTTTTACTTTGGCTCTGATGTGGTTTTATTACACTGCACGGTACGTATTTAAGGAGTTCTTAGTTCTTGCCACAAGCATAAATGTTATTTCCTTTGGTAGGTATATGATTAGTGTCATGACGGCATGAAAGCAATAATAAATAATATCAAAGTTGATAATATAACCATTAACCATGTATGACTTGTGTCTAAGCATTTGCATTTCTGGACGAAAATTTTATTGGTGTAGGTAGAACTACTAACGCATGATATCTTGATCAACAATGCGATGACGGTTATGAGCCGGGTTTGTCAGCAAATTAGATTTAGTTATGTCAATACCATATCGGAATAGGGACTAGCTATTCCTGGAAACTGGCGCATCCTGCGAAGGTGTTGCATATTGATTAAACTTGGTGCCGGACTAGTTATGAATACGTAATGGTTTGTTTTGTTCTTCACTGCTTTGCTTGCTTCTAGAAATTCAAGATTAGTTATTCTCTTAAGTCCTGACTAATGTAGGTACTAGCTACGTAGGCACTACACGAGCATGCACTACTCTCGCGTTTTTCAAAGGCATGTTTGGATCTACATCGAAATAATTATATTTCAAAGCTATGGGCCTTCATCAGGATTCATGATGTCATAGATCAGCACAGAAGAGCGACATTGAGCAATTTGTCACAGACGTGGTGCCTTTTCGTTGCAAAGTTGTTTGTTTCGATCGCCGCCATTCGCCGCCCTGCTACTATCTACACGACCTGACGTTCCGCTAGTGACTTTGACAGTGACAATTCACTCTTGACGTTGACAGCACAACGACGTGCCACTTCATTTCTTGTATTTTCCCTAGGTAGATAAGCTAGGCACTTGCCTTCTAGCAAACAAACGACGCATCAGTTTGAAATTCTACTTCACAACAATATTTTACAGATCAATTTTCAATACATTCGACTTGGTGTTCCATAATGACAGCAACATGACCTTTATCTGACTACAAAAAAGGGTTGATTCCTTTCCTTGTCTCTCATAAACTAATAATCCTATCTTGAGAAATAAGGTACCTATCGACACGTCTTCACAAATTACATATAAAATATTGCTTAGAAAATGGGTAGGTAAAAATTCGTTGGCCTTACACTTTTTGTATTTCATATTGTCATACTACCTAGCGTGCATAATTGCACATATTGGTCTGCTTGTAGTTCGCGTAGGTCAGGTAAGAGTTCACCACGTCATATCTATGGGTACGTACGTAAACGTGTATCAGTACGTAACTACATGTTATTTTCTTATCGGGGTAGGCATTTATAGGCATTACTATTAGAAATCCGTGCTAAATTATTAAATTGAAGCCACGTTCGTCTCACATGATAACGCTAGAAGGCTGGAAGCTCACAGTGCGTTCACCTCTGCTTACGTTACATGCTTTGTTATGCACCGCTACTCTTGGAAGGATTGCATATACGATTTAAGACCTTAATCCTAGTCCATAAGGGCTATAAAATCAATGAGGACTACAATTGAATACAAGTGGTTTTTTACCCAGTGTAGGTTGGTAGGAAAATGTATTTTATTTTTAGTCTTGACGAGTTCGTGCCGAGTATTGGCGAGATACTTTTTGTCGTGTCTTTGACCTCAAAAAATAAGTGTATCCGTTTTTGTATTCTATTTTTATTGCATAATAGAAAAATAAATTAAGTTTTTAGAACAATATGGGTTAGATTAAAATTAGATTAGTGTTTGTGTTCAATGAAAATCAAATCAAAGTCAAATCTGGCGTGTTATAGGTACCTACCTAGATATCTCATGCATTTGACATTATTTTCTCTTTCAAATTATTTTATATTAAGCAGGCTACTCTACTTAGCAATTTAAGTTACAATCAAATTACTTATTGTTCTCAACTAGGCTAGATTGTAATAACAATGAGGTATCTAACGACAAACAGATAGGTACCTACCTACATCATTAGAAAACAAAAATGAAGCAGGCTATGAGGAATATTTGTATCAGTATGTACGTACGTACGTCGTACATATATGATACTTAAATAGGTCTGTACGTTTTATGTCCTGTAATCTGTTAATGACTTATTTTTCGATATCTACGCTCCAAACAAAGCCTAGAATTTTCGAGAAAAAATATAATCAACACGGTTAACATCAAACATTTACTCAAAAACTCTCATAAAAAATCTATCTCAATATCAAAAAGGGGGCTTTTACCATTCGATCTAAATCTAAATAAATTGTAGGTAGGTATAGTGCGGTCAATTTAAACTAGGTAAATGGGATTTAAAAGCTTCAGCAGCAAAAGTTGAAACCCAAAGCACGCACCTGTGCCTTTCTAAGTTATGTGCAAGTTTCCGCTAGGTTCAAACGGTGAAGGATGCCTAAAAATTCTTAAAAAAAGGTCTTTAAGATGTGTGAAGTCTGCCAACCTGCATTTGGCCAGGGTGGTGGTGCCATCTTCACAATGAGGAGGCCCGCGCCCAGCGGGACAGTTTATAGAAACAGGGTTGATTCGGATACTGAAATAGATAAATGAGATAACTAAAACATTTGATCGTGAATTTTGGTAAGAAAATCGACAGTGGCTCCCTCAATTTACTCTAAAGAAATTAAAAAAAAAAAACTCTTTTCAATTTCAAAGATAATGGTGAACGACTTTGAAAAATGTCACTAGCCTCCGTACTATGAGCTTCTTATTACCATTCCTGATAAACAATCTAGCATATACCTGATAGCTATAACTATAATTATGGCGGTTTTCGATCTTAAAACGCACAGGCATTTAGTTTCCCTGTTTATTCGTTTACAATTTTGAATGTCTTAACATTGCCGTTAATTATGCCATAAGTAGATAAGTTCACAAAACAGGAGCAGCAATGTTTACCAACAGAGAAGTATTCGTCAATAATAGTCACGTGGCAAGTTGCATCCCCTACGCGCAAGTCTGCACTCTGATCCGGTGGCTATTTGTCTTTTTTTGCTCTTGGCGTCGCACTTTGTGTATTTTGCCGATGCAAAGAATTTCTATATTTTATGCTGAAAAAAAATTTGTTAATTAAGCCTAAGTCACAAATAATAAGTCAAGGTCCAGTCTAATCGTGCCCAAGTAGTGTAAACTTTAAAAAGCTTTTACGGAGTTTAAGAAATGAGATAATATTTGTCACACTCCTATCCATAATTCAACACTTTATGATTTAATGCATGCACTCGAAAACATCTTGTAGGAAATGATATACATTGCAGCGTCATGATTTTTCTACGTTCCCGCCTAAAGTCTAAGAAATTGCGTATTCCATGCCCGGGGGAGTAAAACCCGACAAGGCTCTACAGCCACAGATTAAAGCAGTTACTCCTATAGGCACCCCGTCAGTCCCGCGCTACCCTTGCTGTTCGCCGCACATGTTGACGCGGTCCTTCCGCCGATACACACCGGTTAGTAACAAATTTAAAAACTGCTACGACATTCCGTTTTCGACACCAATTTCTTTTCATTTGACAGCTCGTGTGTGCATCTGTGAACATCCCGCGCTTCCCTTTTCAGGTCGCTTTGTTACGTGTGTTCGTGTGTGAAAGTTTAAAATGTATTGCATAATATCTAGATATAGGTTCCTAATGAGTGGGTAGATTTTAGTGCTGCAACTCTATTGGATATGATAGAATGTATGTATCTACGGTTATGAACTGGCACTATTGCCGGAGTTAAACAGATTCAGCTTTTGACTAATCTTTGATAAAGTACGATGAACTTATTAAACCGTTTTCTACAACTGTTTTATAAATATACTTAACTTGTAATGAGTCGCATTAAGTAATTGTAAATTTACTTACCTATGCGGTGAAAGTAACTTTGGGCAGCTATAGTCGCTGTCAAGAATTCTCTTTTGTTACTTACTATGCATTTTTGGCTCCACTGTCGCCCACAATATAATTCCCACTCTTTAATCGTAACAAAAATAGTTAGGTATTATATTTCTATTATTTTCTATCTCTAATAAAAACAGTATAAAACAAAGTACCTAGGTACCTAACTTTCTGCCGTCTGTATGCTTAGATCTTTTAAACTACGCGACGGATTTTAATGCGGTTTCCATTAATAGACAGAGTGATTTAAGAGGAAGGCTTATAATTATGTATATAATACATGCATATACACCACATTAGTGTCTACATTACACCCATACGAAGCCGGATCGCAAGTGTTTATACTAAAACGCAGTAAACATTGTACCTACTTATAGAAACACTTAATAAGTATTATTTGACAATGATATTGACAATCTTTCCAGTATATAATAAATGTTTGTTGCAAAGGGATAATCATCGATTTCTAAATAATATGTAATATACATAAATATAATACATTCTAGGGCAAGCAAGCTTGTATTGTAGGAACCAAATAACTGAGACAATACTTATAAGTCACACAAATGTTTGCACTGAGTGGGGATCGAACCCATGCCTAACAGCTTTTGTGGCAGGATGAGCTAGCTGTGAAATATGTAGAGTATTCATGACCTATAGGGTTACACGAGTAGATGATGTTATCTATTGTCTAGAAATGTGGCAAAACAAAGCCACAAACAGGTCGTTGTACTTTTACTAGGTATTTACAACGCTTAGAAATTTTTCATTGCGTTTTTACCTTTACGTTCACATGGTATTAATGTTTACGTAGATGTATATTTTTCAATGAAATTCTATCATACATATTGAAGAACATTATTGAAATTGGGACGTTGGAATTTAGAATACCCATTACACAAAAAACGTAGCTTGCCAAACATTTTAAAAAAATTACACAATAGAAATTTAAATCACACTGAATAACAATAATACACTGAATAAGTAATTAATGAGTAATTGTTCGAAACCTACAAAGATATTTTTTTTTTGTTTTGGCGTCGCATTTTGAGCATTTGCCTGTGTGAAGTGTTTTAAAGAGATTAAATAACAAAAAACGTGAATGTTATAAACTACAGATCACTAAGTCTTTTTTTTAAGAACTATATGAAACATTAAATAAACAACAACGACACCATAATCGGGTTAATTATCTTTAGTCAAATTTGACAAATTCTCTAGAATCGTAATTCGTAGTTCGATACGCATGAATTTGCGTAACCGCCATTATTTTGAATAGCGTAATGAGACCTTATAAAACACAGAATCAGACTGATAATTAATTAACGTGCTGGAAACATAAGCATATATGTATATAGATAGATCCTAAACTGTATTAGATATTTTAGAGTTCTTTGTATAGTAAATGGAATGTATGAAGCAGCTGATATTTGCATAAATTAAACAATATTAAGCAATATATACCTAGTGAAAGCAGAAAAACTTCATTTGAGCTTTGGTCAAACATATAGCCTGCCACCAGAAAACAAATGTTCATGTTGAGTAGATATATAGTAATATCACGGCCTTCAAACGTCCAATATCTCGCGCCCTATGCAGAATTCATTCCCTTATTTTATTTCACCCTTACCGTCTAGACTGTTATATCTATACAAATCTGCCTAGTTTTACTACCGGGTGCCATAAATCTAAATAGAGCTTCATGCGAACGCTTTAGGTTCAACTTCGTATAACTTTTAGGTTAATTCTACCAACAGCGATCTCATCAACGATTTTAAAAATTTTAGGTCTTTCCAGGGCATAAATAATAACAGATACTAACTATAAGCCTTTGTTTATAGATATTATATGCTATCCACATTAAAAGTTTTTAATATTAGTATGATGTAGCAATGATAGCTAAATGGTTAACGTGGACGATTCATACGCCGTATGGCATGGGTTCAAACCTCAACAATGAGTTAGAACTATCTGTGAAATAAAACATCCTGAGGAAACGATGGCTCGGAACTCGGCTGGCTGGCTACCTCCTTTCCGTTGAAAATCTGTTGCCAAGCACTTAATGGTATGTGATGGTGTGTTCACCATCTTCGACTACACCGTCACTTAACATCAGACCAGATGTGGGCACACATCTAGCCTGTCGAACATAAAAAGTTCAACTGTGTCATGATAAAATCAAGTAAAATCACAATCAAAGTCACAAATATGAAGTAAATAATAAAAGTCCAGTCAATGCTCTAGTAGTATCTTATGACTGTCGGTGACTTTGCTGACTTCAGCCGAGTTTTGAAAACGCCCCGAAAATACAAACTTGTCAACACTTGCGCATAACTCGGTACTTTATGATTAAAACTTTACTTGAAAACGAAAAAGTTTTGAAATGTAATACAGCGCAGCGAACAAACATTGCAAGTTATTTCTACGGATTCCGACAAAAACTCTTGATCTAGTTTTTAACATCTAACTAGGTTAATTGTTTTAATTATGTCACGTCTTTATTAAAAAACAAAATGTACCTAAATTTAATAAGATGATCGAGGTGCTCTCCTGATCGTAAGAGATAACGCCTGCCCATGACCATTGCAGCGATACACAGAACTTTGAGTAACAAAAAGGGTACTGCAGCTAGCGAAATTACTGGGCTGTAGAGACTAACCATCAAAGGTCTCAAAGTAATGAGTGCCAAAGCAGCGATACCCCGGACTTTGTTTTGCTACTCGAGGTTCTGTGTATCGCTGCAATGGTCATGGACATGCGTTATCTCTTACCATCAGGAGAGCACATCGTTCGTCTCAATACTTTTACATAAAAATAAAAACACGTCGTCGGTTGAACAAATTGTACTACTATAATATTTATTTTTAAATAAACATGTCATAAAATATTTAGTCAATTTAGATGTGGCATAAGTTTAATCAAAAATTTTACATGACATGACATAACTTATGTTCATAATAGTTGATTAATAGTTGATACATGTACAATATAGGTACATATTATAATTTAATAACAAGGGTTGTCGAAGTATATCAATATCAATAACAATTTTAATTGTATCATACACGTGTACAATAATAAGAGTTGTAGCATGTCGCTGATTCATGTTTTCAACAAAACAATAGGCGTTATCTGTGTGGGTAGAACGAATGGTATTTATAATTTTTTACTCGAAATTTTAGTATATATTGCTATCGCAATAATATTGTTGTGGAAGTTTTGGCAGCTAAGTTGGGAGACCGTCTTGCTTCCAGTCTGGAAGTCTTGGGTTCAAATGCCGCTGTCTTTTCTAAATTATGATATTGCCGCTGACTTCACCGGTTAAGTGATGGAAAACATCGTAAAAAAACCTACATAATTATCTGAGAGTTGTTAAAAAAGTTCTCGAGATGTGTGAAATCTATCAATTAATATCGAAAAGGTGGAGGTTCTCAATTCGTCCAAACCTTTTTTTTATGTAGGTAGGTATGTTACCTGATTACTCGAAGACGCCTGAACCAATCCAGAAATTCTTTTCTTGTATAAAAGGGTATAGTTCCCAGGCGCTAAGTCAGGATCTGCTGATGGGATCCCAGAAAAATCGAGGGCAACAGTCAAACTTTTTAGGGACGCATAATGTGTATATTTTTCTTTTAAAGGATATACATTCAGAATGGTCCCATACAGATTACATAAAAAATCGGTTGAATAAAATAAAATTAGGTATCACAGACCGAAGGGGTGGTCATCATCATTACAATCAGCCTGTCGAAGTCCACAGCTAGCTCCCATAACACGCCACTTAAACCAATCTTCAGCTTTTTGCTATGGCTATTAAAGAAAGAAAGAAAAACATTTTTTTTATAAGACACTAGAGATACCTACTACAACGAATTGACATTATCTTTTCTTTTCTTTATTTTTAAAATTATTTTACTCCAGTGTAATGTGTGTGTGTAGTGTGTGTGTGTGTGTGTGTGTGTGTGTCTCTAATACCAAATCAATCAACCATCGCACACCAATTTTCTTTCGTATAGGTAATTAATTTCAGACAACTTGAAAAAAACTCTGTTTTTTGTCCAACTCACGTGGCTTATTTACGTAACCGCTCGTTTCATGTGGGTTACATACACAATAGTAACTATACTCTAATCTGTTACACTATAAATCATAAATATTACGTGCCATCAAACGTGGTCTGGGTAACGCGTCATTCTGTTCCTGCCATTTTTTTATGATAAAATTTGAATATTGTATAAAATATGGCTTCTATATAGGATACTAGCTGCGGCCCGCGGTGTTACCCGCTACATATTTTTGGGATAAAAAGTAGCCTATGCGTCAATCCAGGGTCTCACCTACCTCCATACCAAATATCATCCAAATACGTTCAGCAGTTTTTGCGAGATAGAATAACAAACATACTCACAAACTTTCGCATTTATAATACTTGCTGCGCTCCGCGGTGTTACCCGCTACATATTTTCGGGATAAAAGGTAGCCTATGTGTCAATCCAGGGTGTCAGTACCTGTACACCAAATTTCATAAAAATCCATTCAGTAGTTTTAGCGTGATAGAGTAACAAACATCCATTGTTTTTGCGGCCTCTACGCGCCTGGTTCTTACTAGTGCACAAATGATATAAGAAAATATTTTTCTAGTTACGCCCTCACCAAAATATTGCGCGTTTAAAATTGCTTAAAACTTTTTAAAGTTATCACGCGGCCGATATGCAGTGTGCAATTTACCACAAAATTTGAATACTTTTGACCTCAAAGATCGTAAAAACTTGTAAAAACTTCTGCATTAGGTACATGAGAGTCACACCACGCGATTTTTATCTATAGCTATACATGTACAATCGTTTGGTTATTTTCTTAAACGAATAACAATTTGACCTGCTATTTGTAGATAAGGGTTTGTTTTTTTTATATTTATCCTTATCTGTTTAATCACTTACATTTTAAGAATCAATTATTGTTTTGTATTTATAGGAAAAGCTAAACAGATACGAGTAACATATTAAACAGATACGAGTAACATATGTATAATATGCGTCTTGACTTCTGCGTTCACGACAAAACTCTCCCTAGGTAGGTACCACCGCAGTACCAGTTATTCCGCCGCTAAGCAGTAGTGTGTAAACATTACTGTGTTCCGGTTCGAAGGGTACTGCAGCTAGCGGATTGACTGGGCTGTTGAGACTAACCATCTAGTCTCAAAGTAATGAGCGCCAAAGCAGTGATGCCCTGTACTTTGTTTTGTTACTCAAAGTTCTGTGTATCGCTGCAATGGTCATGGACAGGTGTTATCTCTTACCATCAGTAGAGCGTCCCGTTCGTCTCATTACTTTTTACTTTAAAAAAAAGTCTCCTTTTATTTCCGCCAGGGGCGCTGTTATTTTTATATAGCTGAATGTAGTACGTAAATCTCGCGAATCGAAAGCCCCTCTGGTTCGTTAATCCGTACCTGTGTTACCATTACGTAAAAGCTTAGAAGTGTTTCTATATAAAAAGTGTGGTGTGTATGCAGTTAACGTGGTCACGTGTTAAGAACACGCGTATCGGTGCGCAGTCGTCGTTTCGCCGGTCGGTTGTCGAGCTGTGCAGTAAAGGTAACGTGACTGGCTCATTATGCAGAGTACGCCTTTGTTCGGGACAAATATCGAAACATCCGAAATAAAATACGTAGCTACACAAGTAGCTATAGGTAGGGTTACTAACTGCCCGGTTTTGCACGGCCTTTTCGAATGTTCGCGACGTTTGGTTGGCTTTTTCAGTTAATTTTGGATTTTAGGTTCAAAATTGTTGTAAGAATTGTATGGTATCTGACGTTATTAAAAACGCAGGTAAAGTAAATCAAAAATCTAGTATAAAGTAAAATAATTGTATTGTAGTATAAAATATAAGAAGCGGGAAAGTTGCTTTATTTTACAGACGCACACCTCCTTTCGCTTCATTATTTTTTCAGTTTGAAACAAAAATAACAACTTTTTACGAAATTTGTAGCGTTAACTTAGACGAGAGTTTAGACCCACGTGTCTAGTTAATGAAATCCAAAATAAGTAGTTATCATTTCAGTTGGTCAGTTGGATATTAAAATTTTTGCACGTATCTAGATACTTTGTGATAACATTTTTTACTAGAAATCTCTGAATTTTTTGATATGGTATCCCTAGCAATTTAAGTGAAATTTGGTTGAGTACAAGGGTTTTCCGTGATTATTTATAGTACTTTTTCACGTAGGAACATACTTAGGCAGGTTTCTTTCATGTCATCTATGACCGCGTGTATATGGACGGTTTTAGAATTTGTAAATAAAATAATATTTTTGCAAGATGATGATGCGATTATTAGCATGAGAGTTAAAACTATATTGACTCGTACTTTAGTCATATTTTATAATAAATATTAACATACAGCGTCAATACACAAAACTATTTTTAGGTATGTTTGTGTCTGAATAGTTTGTTGCCGTTTTGTAACGTATGTGACTTTATTAAGTAGAGAATAAATAAATAAATATCGCAGGACATTACACACAGCGCCATCTGACCCCAAACTAAGCAGAGCTTGTGCTATGGAAGACAGATAACTGATAGAATACTTAAATACTTTTTTTTTTTGTAAATACATACTTATAATACATACAGTACACCCAGACACAGAACAAACATCGATGTTAGTCACACAAATGTTAGTCCTGAGTGGGAATCGAACCCACGCCCTTCAGCTCTCGAAGCAGACACACTACCAATGAACCAACAGGGCTGTCAGGGAAATAATAGAGAAGATATACATCGGTCGGTTTATTACATAGGTCAAAACTTTAGCATTGCCAATTTGCCATCCAGACTGGCAATGCTGCCAGCATTTTGGCCACATGTCCATGCTCTTGTGGATTGTTAGATTAGGTTATGTTGTATAAATTTGGAATATTATATTTTTTTAAAGTCGTTTTTATTACAATCGTGATGATAACACAAACTATTTAAATTTATTGATTCAGACGTTATTTTGCGAACGTTCATTTTGAATGTTTTTGTTCTTGTTGTTATTTTAACTTGTTTTAAGTTGTTTAAGTTTATGTCAAATTGTAGATATCTATTAAGTAAAGTTTCGGATATTTTTTTTTTTTAAATTATGTACTGGTTAGTTATATTTTAATTTTAATCCTCGTCCCTGTTGTAACCGAAACGACTTTTAAGCGGAAATAAACTAAATATATATATATATACCTTAAACACACAAAATTATTTTTACAGTGTGAAAAGTCATCTAGAAATAATTTAGCTCGTGTCTGGACGTCACTACTTCAAAACGAATTCACATAATTTCCTTCTTAATTTCAATATTCTATAAATAACTTATACCTATTGATTGCCAAGTTAAATTTCCTCTTATACCTTTTTCACTAGCTCTTTGTATTGTTTGCGAGCACGTTGTCTTTTTGTAAAAATCAAGCTCAAAATATATACTCTCGCTACGCTTGCGCATTGTTTTCGTACGGTCAAAATCGATAATTTGTTCTACAATTAGATAACTAAAAATAGTATATATTGACTGGTGACAGATAGTGAGTGACACGATGTGCCGGTGGTTCGCGGTGGTGACCGACGGATTTCTTTCTACCTATGTATTATGAGATGTCATTAGATTTTCGCTTTTGAAAGCGACATGGGGTACATTAATTCAATATAGCGTCTGAAAAGAAAACAGGTATAATTTAATAGAATTATTATTTGTTTTTATTTCATTTATATACTTAATAGTTTACTTCTTATTGCATTTAGTACATGTGTTATAAAAGAAAAAACATAAGTTCGTTTAAGGTGGTTCGATTTCCATATAAATATTGTATTTCCATTTATGGACAAATGGAGCATATTTTTACAGTGAAATCACTACTGGCATTTATTTTGATCTTTATTTGCGGTGAATCACAATTGCTTGAATAAAATAGTAGATTATTTTACTGTAAAATTATGCTACATTTGTCCATAAATGGAAAAATTTATTTGTACAGAAATCGAACCACCTTAAGTCTTTTTCTTTAAAACTTACTAAAATAATAAAACAGTCAGACACAGTATGTTATTTTTATACCACAAGAGTATTTGTACTATAGTAAAATACAATTGTGTAGCGATGATAGCTCAGTGGTTAGCGCGGTAGGTTCGCATGCCGAAGGGCGTGGGTTCAAACCCCAACAATGAGCTTGAGCTGCCGGTGAAGGAAAAACATCGTGAGGAAACCATAGCATGGTGGTAGAGTACTTTCTAGTACCTACTCGGCTGGCTAGCTACCCTCAAGTTGAAAATCTGCCGCCAAGCATCTAACGGTGTGTTCCAGCAGCCTCACTTGAGAGCCAGTTCCATTCCAGGCTAGATGTGCTTTACCATCTTCGACCACACCTTCACTTAACATCAGGTGAGCTGCGGTCAAACACCTAGCCTGTCAACAATAAAAAAAAAACACAATTTAATCCCCCATCATCATCATTATTCTAATACATAATGTTCTCTTTAATTTTTTCTTCATTTTGCATATCCTGTCTGTTCTTAACCAGTAACGTGTTTTCCATTCTTGGTTGCCTGGAAGAAATCGCTTTTAGCGATATGGTTGTAACAGTTTTTTTTTCGCTAATTGATTGATTTAGGCGTTACTCTGCGGAAGTTCATATTGAATTTTCAAGGTATTCAAGCTACTTTTTTCCTATTTCTGGTACTTAATATCTATCTTAATTATAAATATGTATGATGATTTCTCTCACACGTGTCTACTCTACTCCCACACGGCATTTCACGCGGAGCCCGTATTGATCGTGCTCTCAATTCAAGCAATCAGTCTATTAATACTTTTTATACGTATAGTAATAACATACACGATTATTACACGCCGTGTATAACACATACAATTGAATTTTTTTTGATTGGCTTGTAGTAAAACGAAGTTCAAGGCATTGGTGCTTATTACTCTGAGATTAAGGCACTAAAGTGACTGCAAGGTCGGATGACACGCCGAAGGGCGTGGGTTCAAACCCCAACAATGAGCTTGAGCTGCCGGTAAAGGAAAACATCGTGAGATGGAGAGACTCAATCCTTTTCGATGTCAAATATATACTGCTGCTTATTATTCTGTCCAAAGTCAGGAATGGTTTTGTTTTATCCGTGGCCGTGACTTAAGTGATTTAAATTAATTTTAAAGTGAAATCGAACTATTGGTTGTGTGTTCTAGAATTATTTAATTCGGCATAATATCACGTGTATGTTAATGTTAGATACTCTTGCTTAGAATTCATCTGCATGTGTTGTATTGAAAATTGGGATAGGATGAATTAATTTTCACGGAAAGGCCATGAACTGTGTGTTTTCATGGTTGTGTTACCATAATATTCTTTCTTCTTTATTTTGTTTCTTATTCTTCTTCTGGGTGCCTTCAAGTCGCGAGTGAATCGGTTTCTTCTAGGCGAGCGTGCTCCACCGTAGGCCGCATCTTCGCTTTACATCAGGCGAGTTGGCGGTCAAACGCAAGCCTATTAAAAAAAAAAGTCAACCCTACCAACTAAAAAATAAACACTTATTACTATTGTTACATCGATGGTGTACTTCATTTTTGATATTTAGGAGCAAGTTATAAAAATGTATATGAGACAAGATTCAAGGAATAAACTCTTAATTCATTACAAAGATGCCCTGTTATATCGCATAATTTTACATCTCATAAAGTTGTTCCGTTATTTAATTTTTACAAATTGTAGTTATGTTATTAGACGTGCAAATTTTTTTATAGTCACACTTATACGCTGTTCTATTATATATACTTGTTATAAAATTAATTAGTAGTTATTATGGTTATAATGTCTATGTCGAAGCAACACGAAAAGTCATGTTTCACCACATTATATATATATCACTTTCCCACACTCGCGCTTGTAATTTGGTACTTCATGAATAAAACACCACTATTTTTATAATTAAAACAGTCAAAAAAACATTAGTTTTGGAATAAAATACACACGACACGACTCTTTCCGCGTTCCCGCCTAAAACTCTCAAAACACAATGTCTGTCAGGCATTAGTGATAGTTTCCTCGTGATGTTATGGATTAATTAATTATAATTTTTATTACTAACAAATTAGTGTTATTATTAACAAATAGGTTATCAACTAAAGGCGAATTTAAATTTAAAGTCATAAAAATAACCCAATTATTAAATGACATTTTAAGCCAATATCTGTACCATATCTGTACGATATCTACACACCGGAATCGCACTCCATTTAAGTTGATTTTAACTGACTTTTTTATTTTTCAGGATCCCATTTGACTCGTCTGCGAGAAGCAAGACGTCTTCAGCGTCTGCACACCATGACGCCGGCACCAGCAGCTCGAGACCACCCTGCCCCACTACCCCGAATAGCTCTACCCATAGACAAGACTGTCCAGAATAAAGTAATTCTGGAACTAGCCTGGAAGACAGTCGCTCTTATGCACAAGAACAAACTTATCCAGCAAAAGATAATAGCCTTACAAAAAGAGACATCCGAATTCGTAGCGACTATCATGAAGAATCCAGAAAACAGATTACGATATTTGAATCATATGCGTACACAAGCAAACGCCGCAGCCACAGCTGAAGATATGACGATTGAAAATAAAGAAAACAACAACATCATTTTTAAAACTGAACCCGATGCTTGAACATACGGCAAATGCGTGAACGGACTGAAGGACGGTTATACCACTGTCAAAGTCTGAATTGTTGGGGATAATTTCTTCTTCTTAAAAAATCACATTTTCGGTAATGTGGAGAATGAACATTTAATGTTAATCTTTAAACGTGACATGGGTGGAATTGTGAAGACATGTTCCATTCAAAACCCACGTGAGTAGCATCATCTCAATGAAAGTCGTGAAAGGATATAAAGTTTAATGTTATGTACTTAGGTATCATAGAAAGATGTACGAATGTCGGATTATTGTATCTTGATGTACACGTACAAGGCTTGCATAAGTTTCTCAAGATACTAATGCACGCCAGTGGATCTCAATTTTTGTCAAAGATTTGTATTGTCGATATACATACAAGAAATGTAAATTTTTCGGTTCATTCCCGGTGACTGCACAACCGCTTTCACGTTTTATTTGCCTTGTTTATAGTTCTGCATAATTTAACGCTTGCCTTGAAAGACACTATTATATTATAATATATCCTGTAAATAGGTCTATTTAAAGTAATGATTTCAATATGGCAAATTTTTCAGCAACTAATTAACTAATTCTATTATACAAAATAATAAAAATTCGCTGGGCGAATATAAAGAGGAAAATACCTCGTAGAATTTATATTTTTGATCTGATCAAAATTCATAGACATTTTAGTGATAACTATTAATTTAGAAAATATTTTGATACATGACAAGTTTTACTTAGTTGAAAATTATTGCAGTCGTCAACATGTTCCCACTGTGTCCATATTTTTTTTTTAGTCTTTTGTTATTTTGCTTTTTTTTTCGAGCTAGAACTCAGAATCAGCAAGTGTATGTTGATATTTAACCTGTTCATTAAACAGTGATACCACAACTTTGTTTTGTTAGGTACCAATATTCTAGGTATCACTGCAATAGTCGTGGACGTTATTTCAAACATCATGCCCACCAAAGTTCAGTCTATGCCAATCTTATTCATAAAAAAAAACATTGTCACCGATATAAAAGTGGGAGAAAATGCTGGAAACATATTTTTTATTGTATACATAATATTAAAGTAGGTATTTGTTTATTGCCATCAATAAATAATAATGCAGTGTCTTATTTGTAAAGTTGTGGTAGTGTTTTCATGTTACTATAGAGGTAAGTATCCAAGGTTGTAATTTCCAGAGGCTGTTAGCAGGTATCTTCTTACGATTGTTTTTGACTGTAAATGTAAAATGTTTGTCAATACAGAGTTACGCCAAACGGCCAAGCACATTGTAATCGTCATTTTGGACAACTTTCACTGCTTGTAATAACAATTTTGTTGAGGGTGAATGTAATTTTTCTACGGAACAGGTGATTTTTTAGCGATTTAAGGTTTGGATCTGTAGTAAAAGTGGTTCACAATGATGATGTAACTTATATATAGGTTTATAACCTGGCACGTAACTCCGTATGATTAACTCATTAGCTTTCTTTTCTCAATTGCTTTTACCATCGCCTGCATTAAAGAGATATTTAACTATACGATATGTAGAGTCTTTCCCTGAATTATTTCTCGCGCTAACCGGCAGGGCTACCGTGACCTAATGCCGTATATGTTAGGAGATCACGAAAAATTCGTGGCTGTGAGCTTTATTGTTCTTGCATACGATTTACGGTCACGTTGCTTTTTCGCGGTCGCCTAACTTGAATGACGAGGTTGTCACTACCCCCGCGGGTCAGCGTAATGCAATACGGCCAAATCCCTGCCAAAATCTTGGCAATTGAATATACAGTAAACTGCATAAGCTGCTAATTCTACTTTAAATATTGGGCCCTAAATAAGTGTAGTGTAATAAGATTTAAGATTACAGGCGAAACCGATGTTTCAGTGAATTTTATCTCGATATAAAATATCAGTTTTCATGTTATGCACCGAACTGTAATAAGTGCTTGTGCCAAATACACACACTTACATCTTTGTGTATAGTTGGTTAATATTGTCATAAATAGATGTTGTCTTCAGATAAAAATATAAAACTCTTAAACTGTTTTTTTTAAATAAAATGTAATAATGAATTGATTATTCTCATGCATATTTAACTCGTGTCAAATTCACAAATGTAAGAGATAAATAACTGTTTATCTAAAAAAAGTATTTATTTCTATGAATCTTATACTTACATTTACGTATTATTTTATAATTATTGGTTTGTTTTAATTTGCACTCATGGAATGTCGATATAACGAAAAAGGTTAAACAATACTCGTATATAATTAATTTAATTTAATGCTAAAGCAAATACCTAGTTTTAATTTTCTCGTAACTTGTAGATATTTATCTTTAATACACTATTTGTATGTTTATCATGATATACCGCAGCCTTTCTAACAAGCATTCTGGCAGCTACATTAAAAAAAAAACGTTATTCTTAATACCAACTACAATTCCACATTCAATCACACGATCAAGATTTACGGTTGAACTGAGAAGTGATCAGGTTTTACGGTAGACCTAGTGATTTAGGTTTACGGTAAAATTAGCGGTCGCGGGTGTTTATGGTAGAATTAGTATCTAACCAGGTTTACAGCTTTGAAAAAGCCTTTAGTTGCCATCGTGATAGGAGATTGTAGCATTGGTAAAAGATGTAAATTGTTTAATCAAGGAGATAAAGAATTCCCTCTCTTTTGCACTTGTTGGCCGAGGTTGCTTGTGTAGTTTTTTTTTTGTAGTGCAAATATTAAACAATAATTTCACGAGTCACAGAATCACAATTAGTTTCAAAGCTTATTGCAGCTAACAGAACGCTTGTCGGTAGTGTGGTTCGAGTATAAAAGATCATTTATTTATAATTTAACAAAAATCTTCCTAATAAATGTGAAAAGATTTTCGTGTTTAGTAATTTAGTAAGTAAGTCTTTTAGCTAAGATTGCATTTAATAGAAATTTAGTTGGACAATTGCACATCTACCAAACACTGTGTTCATTCTAATTGTACGTAATTTACTTTGAATTATAACAAGGCTTATAAATTAATTTTAGATGAAAACGCCTTATTAATTTTAAAAAATGTCTCATGGCACTTGTAGCACAGTGTATTTTACTCGATTAATTTCGGATTGAATACAGGAAATCTGTCAACATGTGAATTTCATTTGGGGTATGTTTTTAAAAGTATGTAAGTATTCATTTATTTTGTTCAAAATCAGTTTTTTTGGTTCCATTTTAAGGTATTATTTTAATCTGATAAGTATTAAATGTCTAGCCTTGATAGTAAGTTGTTATTTAATGTATATAACTTTATTGAGCACAACTCTTCGGTGAGCTTGATACTGTCTTTGCTTATAATATCCTTGGCTTGCTGTGTATACCTATAATGTTAGTTTTGTAAGACTTTATTTGGAAAATACACTAGTCTTACTTGAAATTCTTTGTTTCATTTTACACCATTAAATCTAAATAAGATGTACTTTTTCTCAAAATAATTGCCTGTTTGCTATGTACCTATACAGGTACATTTAGTAATATTAGAAAGTAGTATCCAAACGCGGGCCTATTTAGAGTAAAATATACTTAATTCGACATAGTAAATACATGAGTCTAATACCAGTATACCTTTTATAAGTATGTAAATAAATAAGCAGTGCTAATAAAATTTAATTAGCAATTTTTTAATTATCATCTCTATGAGTAGGTACCCAACTAAGTAGGTATGTTTGACCGTTGATGATGTAAAAACTTGGGACATTTCCGGATGACCTAGACAGCTAGACACTAATGAAACTTTTACATACAGTGTAAAAAACTAACAAATAATGACTTTTCCAGTGCAAAAATTTCGAATAAAAACAATTACATTAATCTTTTTAAATTAGAGCGCCATCTGTTGTACAGTAGCTAGGCTATCAAGTTTAGCTACTCCGATATAGATGGCGCATAACATTTCAAAATAAAATAAGGTTAGGCCTTCTCCACAATAATGTAGCCTACATTTATTTATACACGCATAAAGCACGGTCTGAAATGCACTAGCAATAACAATAATGCCAAAAGCAGTTTACGTTTATTACGAACAGTTAACACTACATACTCCGCAAGAGCGCAATTCTTAATAAATTTATTAATTCTTAAGCTGCATCTACCCTATATATTATTATAATGTTCTCTGTGGCTGCATCAGTGTGAGGACGGCTTTCAATTTATTTAATTTAGGTATCGCCATCTATTGTGGAATAGCCGTACTTCACCTACGTATTAATATAGAGTTCAGACCGACCACATAGCGTTTCCTATACTAATCTGTGGACCGACTATCAGACAACAATGAACGTACTGCTGTCTCTTTTCATTTTACTGATACAAAACGAGATAGAGATAGCAGATAGCTATATTCGTTGGTCGTTGGTGTTTGTTGGCTAGGTCCGCACTCAGCTTTAAAACTGATTACACTAAAATGTCACAGATGGCAGTATTTCAAACTAGGTATTTCATTCATAAAATCTACGTCTAGAGTTTCGGCGGGAACGCTGAATTAACGTCTTAAAAAAATACTAGTCGGAGTTTCCGATATAATTAAACGTATGTAATCAAAACCACATTTGTTTCCATATTAAGGATTTTTTAAACGCAACGCTCTCTTATTAAATAACTCTTGACTTTAGAACATTGTCGCGATACCCAGACTTTAAACAGCAACAAAAAGTCCTGAGACCAACTTTGAGAAATTCGATGGTTAGTCTCCATAGCCCTGTAATTTTGCTAGCTACAGTCTGTAGGTATTCTACAAACCGGAACACAGTAGGTAATGTTTACACACTACTGCTTGTTGGAATATACCTGTAATACAGCGGTGGTACCTACATAGACGACCTGCTGTTAAGGTAAGCTACCATCAGATGGCCTAGCTAGACAAAGTAACATTCGAAAACGCTAAGTCGAAAAATGTAAAGGATTGCCATAAGTTGTCATAGGACATATATTATGGAGAGCTTATGTCAATCCCGTAGGTAGCTACATTTTTGGCTTTTCTATTAGCGTTATCGGTAATCGAATGTTGCTTTGTCTAGGCCCTCTAGTAGATATGACCCTAAAGGCAGCGGTGAGGCAAAATGCAGCATCAATTTAAAATTAATCAGGTTTATACAAAAATCTTTTATCATTTCCATTTAAGAGAATAGATTTACATTGCAAATAAAGTAATTGTAAAGTTAATGTTGTCTACCTATATATTATTTTCTTACTACGAACTAGAAACTAAGATATACTTATGGTAGAATCTAAGTAGGTAGGTATCTAATAAAATAAAGGTTATTTTTACGTTTTTTTTTGTTTTTGGCAACATACTTTGTGTAGTGCCAGTGAAGTATTTCGATATTTTTAGTAACGTAGTATATCTCACCAGGTCTAAGTTACACATAGTAAGTAAATGTCAAGTTCTGTCATGTCCTTGTATATCTAGTAATGGTGACCTACAAGCTTCGATCTAGTATCGGAAGCAACACGAAACGTTTCACCACATTTTATTAATTTTCAACACTCACACACGTAATTTGGCACATGTAACATTACACAAACTTTTTTATATATACTTAAAACACTCGAAAGTTGAAAAATAATACAAATTTGAAAAAAGGGTAACATTTCGAAAGGATTGAGGAGGACTGATGAAGCCAGACGCCAGACGCCAGACGCCTGAAGCCAGTTTGGAACTTAAAAAAAACAAAAGGCGAGTTAGTACTCAAACGTATGTTTACCATTACCTACAAATTAATAAGACATCTGTAGTTCTTGATATAAGGATAGATTTGACTACCCCATAGTTCTGTTCCGTGAGCATTTGGTGTGAGTTTGATTCCCACTCAGGACAAACGTTACGTACGCGAATGTTTGTTTTGAACCTAGATTTATTATAAACGAATTTATTTTCCGTTATTGTACAGGTTTACAAACTTCGGATAGTTACTTCAAAGTAGAATCTGGAGTCAAAGTTCTCACCTGATGATAAGTGAAGGTGTGATCGAAGATGGTAAACACACCTAGCCTGTAATAGAACTGGCTCCCAAGTGCCGCTGCCGTAATACAACGTTAGATGCTCGGCGACAGATTTTGAAACTTGAAAGTTTTATTAGCCTACACTCGAACTTATAGCTTCATAGTAGTAAGTCACCAGCTCAGAACTTCTTATTGCAATTACTGTCAGGCAGACAAGAAAAAAAGAAAGAACGACAAATTCTTATTCTTATTCAAAGTGGGGGCGATAAGTCCTGCACTGGCGTCCTGCTTGGGGTGTACTGTGCATTTCCTCCTACCAGCGTCTACCCGAGCTAACCCAGCTCCTTGAAGTATCGAAGCGACGCTCTGGGCCGCTGGCATAGTAGCTCCAGTGATTTGGGTGGAAAGTTCAATGATGATGTCATGAATTATAGCGAAGCAGTTTCATGCAGCTTAGTAGCAATTCTAGTACCTTCTGTGGCTTTGCAATGTAAAAGCACATGCTCTACAGTTTCATTTTCTTGCAAGCAGCCACGGCATAGCGGACTATCCGTGGCCCCTAGTTTAAAGAGGTGACTATTCAAGTTGCAATGACCGGTTTTGAGGCCTACTAAGAGACGAAAGTCCTGTCAAAGAATGACAAAAAGAATGTAAGATTTTTTATATTTTTCTGTGTAGCACAAAACATCCAACAAATACCCTAAGACTAATCACAGTTACGATACAGGGGTTCACGTCAGCGTGAAGCTGGAAAAAGAACCTTACTTCGTAGGCATACGATATGTGATCGCGCAACAGGAATCGCAATTAGAAGCTCAGTAAAAGGGGGCAGGTTTTTTTGTTTTAACCGGTCTCCTCCAACTATGCTATCCATTTCTGAAAAAGGCCAGGATAACGTTTATACAGCTATTTTTAGGGTATACAGTTATTTATAATATTTTGCTTCAGGTGTACCTTATTGTCAATAGAAACTAAAAATGTACAGATCCCCTAAAACGTTTTTGTAATGTCAGATTTTTAAAAAAAAATTAAGACACACATATGTATCTACATAATATATGTACGACTGTACGTATATATTGCTTTGTAAGAAGTCATAGTCGTCTCTTTATTTATGCAGTTTGCATACCTGTTTCTATTCTTATACATTATGTAAATATATACATAGTATAATGCACTTTTTTCTCAAAAATTAGATATCTTTTGTTTTGTTAAAATATTCATTCTATATTTTTAAGTCCATATTTAATTCAATTTCGACATTTTAATAACATTCTCATCTGAGTTGACATGAATTCATTATTTGTTAGTAATATGTCATTATATTTAAATTACATGTACCTAAAATATTTATGTATTAGGGCAGGTTGCCATAGTACTTACAAGCTTTGTATAGTTTGGAGCTAAAAGGCGATGTGTGAATATGTCATCAAATATTATGTTTTTTTTAATGTAGAGTTTATTTAATACATAGATTTATCAATCTAATTTAATTTATAAGTTTTTATATAAGTAGACGAAACAGGATTTCTTCTCTATTTAGGTTCTAAGTTTCCTACAGAAACTACAAAGACAACCACGTGCGGCGGCGCGCAATGGATTCCTTTTCAACTTTCTGCGTTACAGAATGTAAAATAATAATCAAAAATTACCCGAAGACAGCGTGGCCACCAGGCTATCAAGCTCAGTGCCGCCGGGTCAGTGGAGTCCCACGATCGTTCGTCCATACTTTGTTACCTATCTCAAGCATTGTCTAGTCGAGAGACGCGCTACATTAAAAAAAAAATACAGTACAAAAATTATCAAGGTCAAATTATCTAACATTGTTCAACAAAACCGCGTTTTAAAGTTCTTGAGTGTTATAGACATGTGATATTATACTAAATATATAGTTAAAAAAGTTTGTATTGTACGTTTTAATCGAAGCATTTAAAAAATTCAATTGAACTTGAATTGTGTAAGCTGTTTATTTAACATATATAAAAGTTAATAATGGTGTGTGTTTAGGAATCTAAAAAACGTGTACAATAGTTCTTTCTAATATTTATTTACTTTAATTCAAAACTCAGTATAGCAAGTTCTGTAAAAACTACCAAAGGGATGATCGCACAATATTCTATTCAATTCAATTCAATTCATTTTTTATTAAAATTTAGGTACAATAATGTACATTTATTCATGTCAAACAAAATTTAGAATTTAAAATGCCACAATAATAATAATACTTGTTTTTATGAAGAAATATTCATATTGCAGATCAGACGATGATCACGTTATAGCTATGTATTATAAATATAATTTTATAATAAATAACTGACAAACAGTAGACAGATACACCTTCGATAAAATAATTTACATTTGATTTTCTGATGTATGATTTTTTTTAAAGCGTCATTCACAACTTTTCTGTAGTGATTTAATTTTAATAAATTTAAATTTTAATCTTTGTCTTAAATACTTCCTGTTTGTCAAATTAGTCTAGATTTAATAGCAGTCTAGCCTCGCCATTTCAAGCATCTTATCAACAACATTCCTTCGAATTTAATTAGAAAGCTGCATTTTGTTTTGTTTTTATTTAAATTGAAACTCGCTTAAAAGTTTTAGTTAGCTAACCTGTAACAATTAAACTATGTATTATACTACATAATTATGTAACATAAAAAAGTACTAAAAAGGTTTTTCGTTGAATCAATTCTAATGATAGATATAATTTTATTTTCTCTGTATCGTTCCAATTTTAGTATATGTAGCAAGTACAATATAATTTTATACATAGAAATGAAAAAAAAACAGCAAACACTTTTTTTAAAAATTACAAATAGGCGTTTGCCTATCAACTCCCCTGATGCCAAGCGAATATGCCGTCTACCAGAAGAAACCGATTCACTCGCGACTTGAAGGCCTTACGTGTCTAATAGATTAGAAAAAACTATTATAACCCACGAGGTGTTTATTTAATAGCCTAATTTCATGATAAACCTACGCCTTGATACCTACGTAAACGCCGTTAGAAGGTATGAAAAGCTTTTATGTATTTCTTATAAATCTGTTTAGTATACACTAAAAATTTATTTGCGGTTACATCTACCTTGAGTTCTTTAAGTAGGGAACTATTTGTCATAATGTCATCGTACTTGAACCAATAAAATATCAATAGAAGTCAAGTTGACATTGATTGAGCTTCACGCATATCATAACATGAGATTATGTTTAAGTATAAATCGGTATTAGCTGTAGGCGTATGAAGATGAAAAATTGTTTAAAGTAACCTGTACAGGGTCAGTAGCTTCCGATGTACAAAGCTGAAAGGGGGTCATTGTTCTCATCATTATGACACTACAATATAGTCACAATTCTGAAAAGGTAAAAAAATCAGCTGTTCTATATAAAAAGAACATCATTGATCAAATGTATGAAGCAGCTGTTTTTGGCGACTTTGATCAAAATTCCAAGGATACAAACAATTTTTGGAATATTAAAGAATTGTATTCAAACTATTGCGTATTTAAGAACTCAACAGTACCTACCATGAAATGAAGCGTTATACAAACTTTGTTACCTAATGAAAAAAAAACCAAAAGTTTTGTTATCAATGTGTCCTAAACTCGGCTAGACCGTTTTTTTGAGCTTTAAGTACATAAAAAAATTAGCACTTAAGTGTTAATTTTTTTAATTACGTATTTTTTTTATCAATCGTGTTCCCTAAAAATTTTATTAATACTACAAAACATTTCGTCCACTTCGTAAATATTTATAAGTTACGCAAAATAAAAAATTGTGAAACCATTTTGACTACCAGCTTTTTAGTAGAACTTATATAGGTAGATACTCGTCGCTCATTCATTCATTTGCCACGTATTCATAAAAGCGTAGAGGCCGAAAGGGGTAACAAATTAGCCTAAGTACCTACTTAATTAAATGTATTATTTTAACATTTTTATGCTAAATAGTTTAGATATTAAACAGGCTTTTTAAATCTAGCAACATTAAAGGCATGGTTATTGCTTCTAATGACGCGCGTCTATCTACGGCGATGGACAAGATGTAGGTACAATATGTATAGCGATAAGTGGTTAGACCACAAAAAAAAATATAACTATGACCCTGTCAATTAGATAATATTATGTTATTTTTTAGTTTTTCTTTTTGTTGCAAGACAGCTGCGATATGTCAATCGATGCACACAAATGTTGCAGAATGCGTCATAAAACAAACCGGTATAAAATGTATTAAAAAGCAAAATTTTTGATCTCAAAATTAAAATACATAATTATATGTATGTCGAATAAAAAATACCTATAAAAATACCTCGTTTAAATTTTATAATATATAATTTTTTTTTTGTTTTTGGCGTAACACTTTGATCATTTGTCAGTATCAAGAATGGCAAATATTTTGTGAAAAATCAAGTTAAATAAGTCCACAAACTATTGTCATGCTCAGTAGTGATTTTCCTATATTCTTTGGTAGAGTTTTGAAAGCAAGAACAGTTCTACAAAAAAATTACCGATACAATAGTTCTTATTTTTCTTTACTATGATACTAAGAAATCAGCAAAAGTTTCGGAAAAATGTTTTGCATAATAGTCAACACCGAGTTTGTATCAGCGTCTGCGCTAATACTGGCCCTCAACAAAAGAAAAAAAAACAGTAAGTAGGACCTATTCTATCTCTATCGAATCCACGTCGCATCGTTTTCCAACCAGTTAGTGTAACAGAGATAGATATACTTTTCTTGCCGTATTTTATTAGAATAGATAACATTAGTTACTTCGTTGAATGCCAACAAACTGAAAAACGGCTCCACTTGTTTTTTGGCGGGAACGCGGAAAGAGTCGTGTCGCCCCGTAATATTTTTTTCCAAAACTAGTGTTTTTTCTAGTGTTTATGTATAAATATGGTGGTGTTTAATTTATGAAGTACCGAATTAGAAGCGCGAGTGTGGGAAAATTGTACAATGTAACCACATTGTACAATTTTCCCACACAAACATGATATTTCGTGTTGCTTCCAAAACTCAGTGGAAGTAAAGTCGTTACTACTTTACTAAAGCATGACTGGACTTGACTGACACGGCCTGGATTTGACTGACACAGACTGGGCTTTAGCTATAACTATAGCTACGATGCAACTTATTTAATTTACGGAACTTGAAAATATAAAACACTTGACACTGGCAAATGCTCAAAATGCGACGCCAAAACTAAAGAAAAAAAAACGGTTCAACTTTTTTCGAAGCGTTTGCTTTGGGTTGGTTGAGTTTACACACTAATACAAAGTAAAATTAATGTTAAGTTATAATTAAGTTAAAATAAAATATAAACAATTTATAATAATAAAACTCATAGAACTAAAAGGAAGGAAGTAGAAAGGTATAGGAAGGTTTGTACTTAGTTACATATAATTATACCTACCCATACAATAACATTATCACTTTTCTTGGACAGTCCAGTAAAAAACAACGCCAATTTGTCCACAATAATAAGTCTATATCAAAATACATATCTCGTTCCCGAGCATGATTTTGACATAAGCGAAAAAAAATTCTTAACCACCAATAAAACTACTACATTAATTTTATTCTATCAGCACTTAAACAAAGATGAATGACTCGACTGAAATAATATCTAGAAAATACTAAAACAAATCGGTAAACTTAGAGCAGGTGAAATAATCAGGGACATCGAAAAAAACACATTAATACTCATTTACATAATAATAAAAACTATAGAAATAATATTCTAATATGTTTTGCGTTGTATAACATCGCATTCAGTACTAGATATCGCAAACATTTTTTCCTACTTCTGGGCTGATTTTATATTTAGATATAATGTAGGTACCATTTAGTCACAAAAATGTTTCTATTTTTGCTCGCGTTATGATTTTCTCGTAAAATAGAAGAAAGTATGTTCATACTTGTTAAATCGGCTAGTTATGAAGTGTATAATCTTTCCAAAACTCTACAGAAGCTAAAGTAGAGTTATCACTACATTAAGGTATGGACTGGACTTGAATGTGATCTTGACTGTGACTGAGAGTTGTTTTACTTTGCTACCATACACTTGAATTACTTGACACTGGCTGAAAGCACAAAGTACGATGCTACGAATAAAAATAGACATGATCGGATTTTTAAAACATTAATCCGCTTTCTTAAACCATAACTTTATTTACATAATTTTATATAAAATGTAATAAATAAATATCGTAGGACTTTATACTCAGCGACTTCTAGCCCCAAATTAAGCAAAGCTCCATTCTTTTTTTACATGTAGGTATATTATATAGGCTTGCGTTTGATCGCCAACTCGCCTGATATTAAACGAAGATGCGGTCTACGATGGAGCACGCTTGCCTAGTAGAAACTGATACACTCGCGACTTGATGGCACCCATATTGTATTTATCAGGGAATAAATACCCACTCAGACAGCAAATTCTATTGTTTAACGTTTTGTACAATGAAAGTAGAATGTGTGTTAGTGTTCCGTAATTATCCACTATAATCACTAACATAATGTTTATTTATATCATGTTACGTTAAATTAACGTTATGCACAATCCTTTATTTAATGGCAGTATCGTTTTCTTTTTAATATTATGATAGTTTACAATTATTTTCCAATATAATTGAGTTGTAAAGTTTCGGCAGCCTAGTTGGGAAATACAAGGTAGCCGAGTAGACCGTCTGGCTTCCAATCCAGAGGTTCAGGGGTCGAATCCCACAGCACGCACCTCTGTTGCTTCCAATCCGGAGGTTCAGGGGTCGAATCCCACAGCACGCACCTCGGTCTTTTCTAAGTTATGTGCGCATTGAATTCAAACGGTGAAGGAAACATCGTGAAAAAAAACCTACATGTCCGTAGTTAATAAAAAAAAAGTTTTCGGAGATGTGTAAAGTCTGCCAACCCGCACTTAGCCAGCGTGGTGGACTATGACCTTACCCTTCACACAATAAGAAGAGACCCACGCCTAGTTTATAAAAACAGGGCTGTTTCGGAAATTAATCCTACGAATCACAACGTCGACACTTTTTTTTTTTAATTCTTATTTTTATTGGGGGCTTTTATCGCAATGCGATAATGCCAGCCCCGTATTACAAAACAAATCATATGATGACATATTATAAATATGTAAATATTTACTTAAATTCCATATTTATTAAACGCGAAACTGTGTATTGCTTAATAGTAATTAATTGAGATATTAATAAATCACTTGCATTAGTTACTGGAACGCCTTAACTGGTGTTAGGTAAATATAAAGTTACATCGTATCGCATATCTACTGCTAAAGTTACATCGTCTCTCTATTTATCCATTCATCTCAACTTCGTCAACATTCCGGATCACCATTCTCAAAGAGTTGTCCTACCTTATACATTTTTATAAGTAACAATTTAAAAACTTAGAATATTTTTGTTTTAATATCAGCTCGGTTATTCTTAAACGAATGTCATTTTTTTGGAAAATACTTGTTCACTTTTATAGATATTTGAAATTTAAATTTGCGAATTACTTATCCAAATATTTTCGCATACTTAAAGCCAAATTTTACCAAATAGCTTGTTCCATTCTCTGGCTGCATAGATTAGAAATGTTGAATTAAGTCGTTTGCTCTTACAAGAATCTGGGAAAAATCTACACTGGATATCATAGCAGTTTGTCTTGTTTAATATGTTGAAATAATTGTAAATCGAATGACCAATTAAAATAGAGTTAAGAAACCGCATAGAAAACAATAAAAAAATAATTGTTGAGATAAAAAACCGTTAAAAAGTTACACCTTAATGTTTAGTTGAACGTTTATACTGTTAGTAAGGAATATATCACAATGGATAGAATATAATTATTTGTTTCACAATCAGCACTTTAACTTCCGTAACATAAAGGCCAAAGTTTTCCATACAAAAGAATGAAACTCAGCACCTCATATTTCAGAAATGTTGATACTCATATAAATAAGTACTACACACATACAATATCATATTATTTTTCAAAGTTTGAAGTTTAACTTTAAACTGGCAGTCAAGTAAACAAGAGGAACAAATTTTTACGTCAGTAATAAAATTATTGAAACTTTACAACAGATACTTAAAGTTGTAAGGTAACATTCCATAACCAACTAACGCACTGACTGACAAGGTTGTAAAAGCGATGAGATTAAAGTTAAAACCTTTTTATACTTTACGATCGATGTTTAGTTTTACTTATACGGGTTTAACTCACGTTTAATTATATCGGATACTCCAATTATAGTTTCGGCCACATACGGTGGCCTTCTTCAAGGAGACAAAGCTTAGTAAAACGCGCACGTGGCTTTGTCTTGCTTTGCACAGACAAAAATGCAACCAATAAGGTTAATTGCATGTAAAATGCAATTAACCCCTTTCATCAATGATATGATAAGCATTTTAGTTGGTATGTGATAGCATATGAACATACTTGTTACATACATAGCTTATTATATAACTTAATATGTTCACCAAGAAACCAACCTCGCCAAGTTTGAAGTTATTTAGGTTTAGGCATTCTTAGGCATGATCATTAGGAGAGCATGATCTATTCTGAGTGTATACATACACCATGCATAAAAGTTAAATATACCATGCACCTTCTTTGGTCATGCAATCAAATGGGCTAGTCATTTTTTTAGTCCGTTTTTTTATTTTAGATAATTTATTCCATTGATAGAAATAAAATTTATTAACATCACTCGATTAATCCATTACTTACTTAATTTACAAAATAGCAAGATATATTAATTATGGCTTAAAGATTAATGTACATAAAAATACCACTATAAAAAGCTAAATAAGGAAAATTCAAAAACCTGACTGAACCTTTTTCCACAAAAAAAAAATTGTGTTTGTGTATCACTCGGGATGATGTCAAAATTCTAACGATACATCCAAATCTGTTCCGGCATTCTGAAAACATTACACTCGTATGTGTAAAAAATAAATTAAACTACTACTACTATAAAAAATACTTTAGTATAAACTAATGTAAAATTACCTATTTAGTGTGTAAATATATATACTTCATTGTATATATACATAATGTACTTTTTTACATTAATAAACTGCTGTAATCATAACCCACCATTTTGCGTACGCGAGTAAAAAAAGCATTTAAAAATTAAATAGAGAAAAATTAAGTTTTCTTTCACACATTGTTCGTCTTCCATCAATCAATTAAGTTTTTTTTACTGGATGTATATTGTATACTTTTGCTAGAACTGGTTTCTACCACTTGAGTACTTAATTTGCTTGTAAAAATAAGTGTATCCTGATACTAAATAACCATATTTAATGGCTCAAACTAGTATTTAGAATGAGACTATGTCAGCGTTGTTATATTTTTATGATAAACTTAATCTAATTATGTTGAAACTTTTGAAAACTTACTTACTTAATACATTTTGATTTTGTCAATATCTAAATATATTATAACAAAAGTTGCTATCCGTGTCTGTTTGTTTCTTCGCTTACGGTATTCACTGTCATTTAGAGATTTTTTTTCGGAAAGTTTATATACAAAATACATTCTGATAAATGTTTGTTTATGTAGAGAAATTCAATGTTTTGTAACCAAGACGTCAAAATAAATTGCAATCTTGTATCCTTTAAACATTTTTAATTTATTTAATTTATTATACGTTAAAAACATAATAAATTAAATAAATTAAAAATGTTTAAAGGGCACTTGGCAGTAAAATTTGTATTTTTTGATTTTTTTTTAATAATTTGCCCCTTCGGGCAGGCTAAAGCTATAAAGCCATACTGCCTTGTCTTAAGTGTTATTTCTGCTGTATCTTAGCTATGGTTATCGTCAAAGTCGTCTTAGTCAAGTCCAGTTCGTGCCAGTCATGCTTAAGTAAAGTAGTGGCGACTTTACTATAAAGCTTCGATGGAGTTTTGGAAGCAACACGAAAACTCATGTTTCACCACATTATATCATTTTCCCAAACTCGCGCTTGTAATTCGGCACTTTATGAATAAAACACCACCATTTTTATGCATAAACACTCAACAAAACACAAGTTTTGGAAAAAAAATACAACGGAGCGACACGACTCTTCCCGCGGTCCCGCCAAAACTCTCGTAAAATTTGTAAATTTATGAAACAATTGAATCGTACTAAAATAACAATTAAATAAAAAAAAAAACAAAGTATATAGTAATCGATTAAAATATAGAATGAAAAATAACACGAGTGTTTATATTTATACTTAACCGTAAAATTAAAGAAAATAATCGAATAATCCAATCGAATAAATTGTCGGATCGTACGTAGTATATGACATTAAATAGGGATCGTAGGCGTGCGGTTGTTCTCATGTCCATCACAAGTAAATGGACGTAGAGTTCTTTCATCGTTGTTGAAAAAAAACCGATCAAAAGCAAGTCGGACGCAAGCAACTAGGGTTCCGTACCGTCACAGAATATTTCGTGCTTACTAAAATAACTTCAAGTTATAGTTTTTTTTTTAATTTTCATTGGTTCATCCTTGAAGATTGCTTATTCTAGTATTGTTAGAACTTTCTTCGTAATTATTAGTCATTAGTAACGTTCTTTTGTTCCGTGTATTACTGAACATTTTATGTGTTTATAAAACCATTTTTAAGTAAAACAATGCTAAAAAAAAACATTCAATGAATGAGGGGTTTTAATTATGCTCGTATTTTAAAAAGGTTTTATTGTTTGCTAAGAAATTCCCTGATGTCCACTGAGTATCGAAAAAAGGTTAATAGGTATCATAGACATTATCAGTCGGGAATAAAATGATAATGATTATAAATCAGACAGACAGACACCATAGGTGTAGTATAAATAAGTTTGGGTTGGTTAGAATCTCATTACTTTTTTAAAAAAAGGTGTTGGATCACAGCTCAGCTGATTTTTTTAATGTAATAATTAATGAGACGAACGCAACGCTCTACTGATGGTAGGAGATAACGGCTGTCCATGACTATTGCAGCGATACACAGAACTTTGAGTAGCAAAACAAAGTCCGGGGCATCGCTGCTTTGGCGCTCATTACTTTGAGACTTTCGATGGTTAGTCTCAACAGCCCTGTAATTTCGTTAGCTGCAGTACCCTTCAAACCGGAACACACTAATGTTTGAAACACTACTGCTGGTGGCAGAATATCTGGTAATGCGGTGGTACTACCTAGACAACCTCCTGCTAAGGAGATCTAAAATGGGATGCCTGGAATGGAACTGCCGGAACACACCCTTAGGTACTTGGAGACAGATTTTCAACTTAAGGGTGGTAGCTGTAGTCAGTCGAGTACGAAGAAAGTACCATTACGCTATGGTTTCCTTACGATATTTTTCTTTCTCTTTAATTGTAGTAGTTTTTAAAGTTCAATGGGTAGGATAGGGGTGCCTTGCAATGCCAAAAATTTAGAAAATAGGGTTTCAATCTCGATATTAGTAGGAAGGGAACCATAAAATGCTTAAAGTTACCTATATCTAAGCATAGTTACGACCGGTTATGTCAACATTCCTTAAATTGGGCTCATTATTTACATTTGTTGAGAACTGGATTACACCTACTTACTTATTTAAGAGGAAATAGTTTTTTTTTTTATATCACGTAGCGTTTTTAAGATCGCTAATACAGTTTTTCTTTGTTTTGGGCATCGCACTTTGTGCATTTACCTACCAGTGATACTTTAAAAATTAAATGTCTCATGATAAAATCAAGGACAGCCTTTTTTAAACAGTTAAAATCATATAAAGCAAGTCACAGTAGTCACAGTTGAGTCCAGTCCATACCTTAGCAAAGTAATGGCAACTTTACTGTAAGCTTCAACTGAATTACAAATAATAACACGAAAAGATATTTTTAAAATACATCATCATCATCATCAGCCTATACTAGTCCACTGCTGGACATAGGCCTCTCCCAAGACACGCCACTCAGCCCGATCTTCGGCTTTTCGCTTCCATCCACCGCCAGCTGTCCTACGTATATCGTCACTCCATCGAGTCTCAGGTTTTAAAATACATTACACAATTATACCTACATACATTTAATAAAAAAATTACATTGACCTTTAATAAAATGTATTGAATATCTGTTTTTTTCTCAATTTCAGAGTTGTGTTCCATAGTAAAAGTTGTTCGTTGTCCTTTTCGGCTTAGTACCTACATCCCATGCTTATAATTTTATATAAGTTTTGTAGCCAATCCTACTTTTAAATCAATCTCTTTAAATTTGCCAGTTTCATTGTCTCCAAAATACAATGATCTTATGCATGACAAATTTAATTTTATTTATTTGTATATGTTTTACAAGTAACACATACTTAGATGTATTTATTTATAATTGATAATAATTACCTAAAAACTTTTACTTAAGATTTTAATTAAATCTGTGTACTTACATAAATGTAATTCACGCATACTTATAAAGTACCTAGTACTTTAAACGATCTCAGTTTCATTAATATAGTTAATTTACTTTAGATACATAGATTTATTTTAAATAAATTTCCTATAACCTAAAAAAAATACCTTAAAAAATAAAAAATATTTTTCATGTCTTAATATTATGTTTATTCATATAAAGTAATTACGTCTAAAATATCCGTAACCGATACATTGTTTTTTTTTAATCACATAACATAATAACATTACATAATCTTTAACGTTAACGATTACCCACAAGAAGGCCCTTATATGACCTAAATGAATATTCTGATTTGCCCATTAACTAGTTGCCCAATTAGACTAAACTATTGAATATTTTTTTATCGATGGTGTTATACACTCATTTTATTGTTTGTCTTCACAGTGTACTAACGTGTAAAAATATTGTGCAATCGTAAATAACAATTAGGTAACAGGAATAAGGAAGTAGACAATAAAATATATGATTATTTGCCGTAATATTGAATTTATATATATCGCGAAAAAAGAGTGCAGTTGATCGTCGTCAGGTAATTTGGTGGCCAAAATAATTAAAAAACAAAAGTAAGACAGTGCCAAAGATTTTTTTCTTTGTTTTTGACTCCATATTTTATGCATTCCGCCAGTGCAGGAAATGTGGGGTGAATTGTTCGCTCTCATTCAATAAATGATTTCTCAAGATTTATCTAGCAATACAGCTTTAATAATTTGTACGAGTTTAGTACCTACTAATATATTACATACTGGCTGTGCCCCGCGGGTTCGCCGGGGTAAAAAAATAGCCATGTGTTTATCCCGAGTACCGATAATATATTTAGGTACATTCCAAAAATTCGTCCAAATCCTTGAAGTCGTTACAGCGTGAAGAAGTAACAAAAATACATAGACAAACTCTCACATTGATTAAATTAGTGTGAAGTTTGATTCTCAATAAAACCAATAGTAAAATTAGTTCAAAATTAAAATAAAAAAATACCACTACAGCAATTAAAAATTGTGCAAAGTCTCTTTATATAATTATGTCAATCAAATCTACATAGGTACTTTGCGATTTTGTACACGCTTCCACGGTTTTGCAAGGCGGACATAACCTACTAATGTTCTTGCATTATCAGATTACAATATTATATAATAAATCTACATACTTACTTATCACTCAATTCTTGGGCTTGGTTGTAATGTGACTTTAGTGTAGACAAGACGCGACCGTCATCTGGTCCGGGCCAATCCATCTACAGCCTTTAGAAGTTAGCTAGGTCACCTAGGTATCTTCAAAATATCTACTCTATCATTTTAATTTCTATCGCGTTCTTGTACTCACGCGGTTCACACGAAAAAATTACTGTTTTAATTATTTTTAGTTAAAAATAATTATGGTTAATCAATTTATGATATTTATTTGCCATCATTACCAAAATTAAAAACAAAAGGTTAGATTTTTCTCGTCACAAGTAAAATAAATAGATGAAGTTTAAAAATATCTATTCAATTAACAATTTATAACTAAGAACCTCTAAAAGTTCTTCAAAGATTGACAAAAAAATTATGTATTTATACGTAATTTTTTTGTCAATCTTTCAAAACAAATTTTAGGTACAATTTTATTGTTAACCTGCTCCAAATTTCTTAAGTAAATTTGTACTTCTATTAATTGACTCCAATCGTAGGTTAACGCGTTCTAGTGAGAATTATTTTGATCATCAACTGTAGTGACACAATAACTTGGTATCAGAAATAAAGTTGTAGTCGAGTGAAGTGTTTAAAGTTTTCATAACATACCGTGTATGAATAATGGCAGTTCTTTAGATATTGTGAGCTGAGAAGTTACATACAGAGCATAAGCACAATGACCACCGTCGAGAAAAGGGCGCCGATTGGAAAAACGAGAGTCATTTTATCACAGGTATGTAATTTTTATAGCTTTATTAACTTTTTCTTTAATTGGTTACGGGTTCCAAATTATTTATTATTTAATTAATCTGTTGCCCAATTATTCGATGTTGTCATTATGTCCGGGTTTGATAAGGCCTTGATTTTCTAGCTTAGGTTAAATGATAGAGTGGTTAATATTGTTAACTTTGCATTAAATTACAAATAAAAAAATAGGTAAATCGTAACTTGGGCTACAGCCGCTTCGGATTTGTTTCAATAATATTCATCAAAATGACATAAGCCTTATTAATCCGATTTACGGCGAGTGAAGTGTAATGGCGAGTTGCCTTGTTTACTGTGAGACGCTTTTAAAAAGACAATCTAGTATTTATAAATAAATAATTACTTATTAACATTTTAATCTAATTAGTTTTTGATGTAACGTATATATTATTACCATTATTTTATGTAATTTTCTCGATTGTCATTTTGATTCCATTGGCGGATTTATTTATCATAATTTAGTTAAATATCAATAGTGAAATTAGTTATATGCGGGTACACATATGAAATAACCTCTGAATCTAAATTGGTACTATTATATGAATGGGAATGTGAACTTACCTTTTCACGCCCTAACTACTTCAACTATTTTTTAAATTAAATATATACCTACATACATAAATGGAAGTTTAAGTTTATCATTGATTTTACGACCACTAGACCGCTAAAAATACCTATGCAAAAAAAGCAGGTTAGGTTAAATTGCTAATTATATATTCGATATGTAGAGGTTTTGTCATATGTTACTTGATTCTAATTTGTTATATCTAGAATTAAATCGTTCTGATAAGTCACAACTGAAATAATTGTTGAACAAACTCGTTGCCAGCATTTGTGTTTCCACAAAGTACAGTCCTGGGTTGTTCAGGAAAAACGTGAATTTCCACATCATCGCATGAAACGCAAGCCTGGCCAGTTGTAAAAAAAAACGCTTAAACTTTTAGTCATTTTCACATTTATATTTTAACTTCTCGAAATGATTTTATTAACGTTTCTGTATGAAATATGTACTAAGAGAGTAATATTATTGATAAATTTAGACACGAAAATTTACAAAAGAAGAAATCTTACAACTGTCCTTTTACATTCTATTTCATGTACTTGAAACGCCCTAATTTTTTCTTCTCGGTTAAAAAAACGCCCAGTGTACATACAATATTATCATCATCAGAATCAATGGTCACGCTGGGTAAAGCGCTGACTATAGATAAGTATGCTTTGCGCTTATGGACAAGTCTTGAGAGTTGTGGCCATTTTTGTTAGGCAGTCACTGAAAAACTTCACGACGTCTCGTGATTTCTTCAATGCTCGCGCAATAAAGTTCGCAGTCGCGTATCTTTTTCGTGTAACTTTAATGCCATTAGGAAAACACAGCTGTACGCTAGTCTGACCATAAGGGTCAGACTAGCGTACAGCTGTCAGTAACACCAGAGTAAAAGAAAAAAGAGATAAGAGATGAGAAAAAGCATTGTTTCTACCCTTTCATTACTACAATTGCTTTTAAATAGTAATCTGTTACGTAGATTGTATTTATACTGTTTTAGTTGTTTTAAACACTTAACTAAAAGTAAAGTAATTTCTTCGTCCAAAGTAGATCTACGCTCGTGGCTAAATAAGTATTAAAATTATAAGTAGGCACTAATGCAATACTTAAAGATCCGATATGAGCTATAAAAAAACTAACATTAACGAGTAATAAAATTAAGATTTATTATCTCAAACAATCTTTTGTAAGGTGTGATATGGAATTTTGAAATTTTCCACAAAAACATCGGTCCTACCTACGTGTAAATCAGATCGAATAAATTAAATATAACGAACCGTAGAGTTGAAACAAGGAAATAAATAAGTACTTATATAGAGTTTTAGCGGGAACACTAAAAATATGTTATTCTATTTATACCTTTTTTTATGCAAAAGAAATGAGATGAACGATACGCTCTCCTGATGGTAAAAGACAACGCATGTCCATGACCATTGTATCAATACACAGAACTTTGAGTTGCAAAACAAAGTCCGGGCATCGCTGCTTTGACGCTTATTACTTTGAGACCTTTGATGGTTAGTGTCAACAGCCCTGTAATTTCGCTAGCTGCAGTACCCTTCAAACCGGTACACAGTAATATTTACACTCTACTGCTTGGCGGCAGAATATCTGGAATATCTATCTATCTATTTAAATTTTGTTCAATAACAATTAGCTTAATTGAAACAACAAATAATACATTATAAATGTGCTAACCCAAACATTGCTTGCATCATCAAACTAGCGGTAATAAAAATTACTTGAAATTTAGAGAATCATGTTATTAACTCAGTTTTTGAAGTTGAATAAACAAAAATGAAAAACATCCAGCTCATTATAAACACTACACAAATATAAATTATACATATGTAACACACATACGATGTAGAGGATAGTTACGTCCGATATCATTTTGTGTAGGTGGAACACTAAAAAGCTCGAAAATGCGAATAGCAAAATGAGTATTCACTAGCAATTCTTCGCCTAGCACACCATTTGCGGGTAGTCACATACCAATATTTTAACGTCTATAGGTAGGTACATATACTATGGCATTGTTCTATTTTCTAAAACTTGTGTTTTTCGAGTGTCAATTCTTTGGAATAGTAGGTATTGTCCGGGCCTATTTCATGACGTTCTTTTTTAGTTATGTATGCTTGCGTTTGACCGCCCGTTGGCTCATTGGTAGTATATCTACCTTGAGAGCTGTAGGGCGTGGGTTCGATTCCCACTCAGGGCAAACATTTTGTGAATAAACAAATCTTTGTTCTGTGTCTGGGTGTTCTGTATGTATTATAAGTATGCATTTACAAAAAAAAAATATATTTATGTATTCTATCAGTTATCTGACTTCCATCACACAAGCTCTGCTTAGTTTGGGGCCAGATGGTGCTGTGTGTATAGTCCTACAATATTTATTTCTTTATTTATTTATTTATTTATTTATCTCTCCTAATGTTAAGTGAAGATACAATTAACGATGGAGCACGCTTGCCTAAAAGAAATTAAGTTACTCGCGACTTGAAGGCACACAGATTGTATCTATGAGGGAACACCTCGGGCAGCAAATTCCATTGTTTAGCGGTTCACACGATTCGAATCGTTTATACTCTATAGCCGCTTTTTGACAGCTCATACAAAGTTGACGACATAACTTTGTACAGCGTCTAGCAAAATAAATCTCACACAAATTAATACGATTAATCTAGCATTACCTCTTTACAAGGTTTAATAAATTACTCTTAAGTTAACGCAGCTTTGTAAAGAGGCTGACAAAAAGCAGCAGAGTAGAGTATAGTTCCATTTAGTTATTCCTCAGAAGTTATTCCATCTTAGACACACAAGTGCTGAATATCAGACAGCGCGTGGTCAAACGCAAACCGATTTAGACTAAAAACTGCTTTTATCTACTTTTAAACTTATTCCAATACGGCGAATTAACATATTTCTTTATGCTGTATGTTATTATAAGTATATAGTACTGTATAAAAAACATTGCGACACTGCCAACCACAAAATGATTGATGACTTCGATCGTCCATTAAAACAATCTTCAAATTAATTCACTTTATTTCAAATCAGGAGGCGGTCAAAACGATTCTAGGGCAAGAATGCGCTACGTAAGTACAAAACAATATGACAGTAGGATTACACGCGTAATGAAATGTTTAATAATGAAAAATTATAACTTAGTACCTAAACTAAGTAACTTAGTAACTTACTACTTGTACCTACTTAATTTACAATAAGTTGCTTTTTTAACAAGTTTAAATCAGCGTTTGATTACCAACTCGCGTGTTGTTAAGCGACGATATGGTCGAAGGCGAAGTACGGATTACATTTTTTAATGTAAAAGTAATGAGACGAACGTTACGTTTTATGGTAAAAGGCGGCAGCAATACACATAACTTTGAGTAGCAATCCATTTATCGTATGCTAGCGCAATATGGTTCACAGTTGCATAGCTATTTGACAGCCCCGTGGGCTCATTGGTAGTATATCTGCCTTGAGAGCTGTAGGGTGTGGGTTCGATTCCCACTCAGGGCAAACATTTTGTGAATAAACAAATGTTTGTTCTGTGTCTGGGTGTTCTGTATGTATTATAAGTATGTATTTACAAAAAAAAAGTATTTATGTATTCTATCAGTTATCTGACTTCCATCACACAAGCTCTGCTTAGTTTGGGGTCAGATGGCGCTGTGTGTATAGTCCTACGATATTTATTTATTTATTTCGTGAGCACATAGATCTCGTAGTAAGAAGCTCAGAGCACTGGGACAGGGTGTCGCTGCTTTGACGCCAACAATGTACTATATAAAAGGTAAAACCTTATTGTTTGACGCTCATTACTTTGAGACTGTCGATGGTTAGCCTCAACAGCCCAGTAATTTCACTAGCTGCAGTACCGGTACCACAGAATATATAGTACAGCCGGAACACAGTAATGACATACGAAATACCTAATGACTCTGACCTTGAAAATATTCAGATTATTATCACTCAGGGTTAATTTATTCATTAAACAAGTAATAGAAGATTAAAGGAAACGAACAACTCGACTGCGTTCCTATATTTCTTCGTTAGTAACACAGTATCTATTTGTTGCCTGTATTATTTTTCTTTCTAGGGTTGCCTGGAAGGTATCACTTTCAACGATAAGGTCACCCGTTATTACTCAAGTTGTTTTCTAAAATAAACTTGTGTACCGAACAGGTCACCCGATCCCTTCTATAATTGTTTGTCCACGTGTATAGCTATACAAATTTGAACCTACGGTAGATACGAAATAGTTTACTTTTCCAAGCTACGTATAAAACCGCGCCCTGCTTTAATTTTACTGTGGGTGTTGGCTCTAAAATCATGTACAAATGTACTTACTGGGCGTGGCTAGTGAATGCAAATTGTAATTAATCAATCATGCCGATCAACTTTTATCAAGACAAGTCGAAAATTGTTACACTAAAATCTACCTTATTCGCTAACTAAAATTTGCAAACTTTCAAATTCATTTTAAATACCTATCTTTTAAAAATTAAAGGTATCGAATAAGCAGTTTATAACCGGGACATGTTTATACTAGTTTACTATTTTTGTATAGTAACAGCTAATATTATCGCTTATTTAAATTAAGCTTCAGATATTAAATAAAGTATCTAGAAAAAAAATCTACATAGATGTACACTTACTTAATTTACTATATTATATATGCATCTTTCATGATTAAAATTAAATCACACACGTCAGAACTCTAAATTAAAAATAGATACGTATAAATTTGCTCAGTCGTATTAATTTAAAAAAAAATACAACGAAAATTAAATTAACTGACATCTATCACATTATTTGCAATGTAAAAAAGTTGACGATCGCCTTTTTATGCATACATAATACATACATCATAATAGATACAGTCTAAATAGTTTGTAAAGATGCACTTTAGAGATTAGGGGCACATGACGATATTTAAAAAAAAAAGAAAGACCAAGATACAAAAAAAAAACGTGTTTTTAGACTATCATTATTATCACGATAAATAAATCTTTGTTATTTTTAGCTTTAACCTATCATATTTTAAAATTATATTCTAGTCGAAACTTTTTGACATTTTAGTTTTTTTTTTTAAATATATTTTTTACTAACTGTAATAACGAGTACATTTAAAGCTTATTTACACATTGTTAACAGATAATATATGGTTGCTTTCTGGGCCAATTCGTTGAACTTTATTTGCAAAAACAACTATTATCATTTTATAGCCATTTAATGTATTATTGTGACTGGTCTCAGTGTGATAAAATATGATTTATTATCACCTAGGTCAGTTACATTAACGTTTATTTACTTAACTGTATTGCTAGAGATGAACAATGACTAAGATTTAAAAAAAATCTGTATGGGTTTGCGTTGACTACACCTTGTCTGATGTTAAGCAGTACTGCGGTCTGCTTACCTAGAAGGAATCTATTTACTTTGGATTTGGAAACATCCATATATCTTTCAAGGAATACACAATCCGACAGAGAGTTCCACAACTTCGCTGCGCCAATAAAAAATGTGTAATATGAAACGTTTTGTTCGTACGTGGAATGTTTTTTTTTTTTTTATGGTTGACAGGCTTGTTGTTTGACCACAGCTCACCTGATGTTAAGTGAAGGTGTGGTCGAAGATGGTAAAGCACACCTAGCCTGGAATGGATGTATCCAATTATCCATCATGTAGGTACAGATGACGATTTAGTCGCGTCTGACTGTCCGGTATTAAAAAGGTGAAATCAAATTGTGCAGTTCTAAGGCACACACTCCGAAAAAATAAATACAATCGTCTTATAGTGTACTAGAGGACGCTTCGCGGTTTTACCCGCGTAGTTCCCGTTCCCGTGGTATTACAGGGATAAAAAGTAGCCTATGTCACCCGGGGATAGCGTAGCTTTCCAACGGTGAAAGAATTTTTTAAATCGGTCCAGTAGTTTCGGTGCCTATTATTTTACAAACAAACAATCAAATAGTTCCTCTTTATAATAGTAGGTATAGATAGATAGATAGACAATAGAAATAGAAAAAAATGTACAGAAAACAATCGAATATTATGAGCCAAAGGTTTGCTAGCTTATTAGTAAATATTTATAGTTTTAAAGAAAAAACGACGCTCAAGGCTTTGAAGTCGAGACTCGAGCAACTCTTTTGGCACGTCTCTTGAACGATTCCAACGCCTCAATTTAGAAGTTAGAATAGTGAATTATAAATCAATAACAATTTCATTACTAATCGATGATTTCTGGTCGATTAATTGATGGAAACTATCCAATAATTCTGTTACGAACACAAAAATATGTATTTCTTTATAACGCCTTATATGACGCCAATAAGCATGTTGTGAAACTGCGTCAATTAAACTGGATAAATCTGGTTTCTAATATCTTCATTGACTTTTACCGCTTAAGCAACGGCCAGATAAAACTCGATTTTTAACTAAGTGGAATATAACTAGTAGTTTTAGCCCTGCCAACGCAATTACAATCACTTGCAATATCTTGAACGGTGAGTTTTGGTGGGAACGCTAAAAAATCAAAAGCGGCTTCATTTGTTTTTAACAACACTAGTATTATTTTGAGTGTTTATGTTTAGTAGTTTTTTAAATACTGAGGTGCTTATGTTTAGTAAATGGGGTTTGAACCCACGTCCTTGAGCGTGTGTACCGGTCGCGTTAACCACTGAGCAATTAATGCTATGCATCGATGCAGAAAATAACCATGTAATAAACCGTAATAGTCATAGGCATCTCTTAAGTATATTTTTGTATTCATGATCAAGGTTAAGAGTTCAAGTCATTCATAAAAGTTCGAATTTTAATAATTACATAAGTGTTATATAATATTAATAGGCCTAATATCCTCCATATTATAAGGCCTATCGACAAAATGCACATAAATTATATATAAATAACTAGCCGTAACCAGATATTTCGTTCGCGTGGAATTCAACAAAAAACATCAGCACCGCCATCTGGTGATGGGTTCGTAATCCCACAGGAATCTAAAATTATTCTGATATAAAAAGTATCCTATATATTAATCCCGCTAATAAACTATATGTGTGCCAAATTTCATCCAAATCCGTTGAGCCGTTTTTGCGTGATTGAGCAACAAACACCAAAACATACAAACTTTCACATTTATAATATTTGCGTTATGTTTTTCAATTATTTCGGTATGAAAAAGAATCCAAACATTGAGTTTTATACTTCCCCATAATTATATGGATTCACATAAGTAGTATACTAGCTCCATATAAGAGCGTATACAGGGTTATTTTTAATTACCAGACATGATCTGTTCCTGTTTGTCACATTTCTAAAATTACAAACATAGTTTGTTACTTTGACCTAGGTAACTCTTTATTATTTATACACAAAGAGTTAAATAAATCAATAATGTATGTAACAAGTGGTTTTATTGCACAAGCAATCAATAAGCAATTAAGCAATTTCTTTTAGGCAAACTAATTTGGGTGGAATCTACACTAATATTATGAAGAGGAAAGATTTGTATTATTGGATTTTTATATGTTTGTGACGAAAAAACTACTAAACCGATTTCAAAAACTCTTACACCGTTGGGAAGGTACACTATCCCCGGATGACATAGGCTACTTTTCATCCCTGTATTCCCATGGGAACGGAAACTACGCGAGCGAAACCGCGAGGCGACTGCTAGTAATAGATAAAGAAAAAAAAATATAGATTTGCAAATATACGTACGGGTCGAATAGGGAATCCTCTTAAGAAGAGAGTCGAGAAAAAGAAAAAAAAAATCGATTCGATTGATTCGAGTCGACTAATGAAGTCAGCAAAAAGAAAAAAATCTTAAAAATCTTATCTTATCTTAAGACTAAGGTAAGTGGATAACGTGGATTTATTAAGTTTTGTACTAATAAACACCATTGCATTTGACCGCAATCTCATCTGACACGGTCTACGATGGCGCACGCTTACCTAAAAGGAACTGTTTCAATCGCGACTTGACGGGACCCACATCGTCGAAAACACACTCATGCAGCAAATTCCATTGTACTCGTATAGCGGTTCGTACGATAAAAGTGGAATTGAACCGTTTAGTTCCATGAAACTGTTTTAAACTCATAGATGGATAGATAATAAGCAACAAGTGGTGGCCTTATTACTAAAAGTCAACATCTTCCAGGTAACCTTAAAATGTAAAATATATGTTATGATCATATTATTTTTTCCTACGACTATTATTTTTATAGCGTTTCCTTATAAAGTTTAAGAATGAACATTAAGTCTTTGTCGAGATATTTATGATATCTGATATTCATAGAGATAAGTCTATTAACTTGCATAAGATGCTTTTTTTATTCTTTTGATAATCTAAACAAGTTTAGAAACCAATGAAAATAGTGTTGTGTTAATTGAAGGTTAATAATCGATATCATAAAATGCAAAACTTTTATATTCATATTTATTATATTTAATAACGTACCTAATTAACGTTTTTGTTGTAACTTGACTTAAATAGTTTTACTTATTATGTTAAGTAAGTTTTTTTATAACAGAAAGAAATACTAACAAATTTTTATGAACGCTACTGGGTTTGAACTTATATTTTTATGTCACTGAAAATAGTTTATGTTACAATCTAGTTTCTATGTAGATTTTGATCGGTAGTATACACCTATAGATTATTTATGGATGGGTCCCGCGCGCGCTCCGACTTGATATCGCGCTACCTAAAAACTACAGCCCCGTGAATGCGGTAACTTCATATTGTAGTGTTTGTAAGACAATTTGCGAGGATGCAAAGATTGTTGCCAAATTATTGTTTCTTATAATATCATTTTTACACAGTTTCACTACGCAAACTGGCAGAATATGACGAAAATTAATCAAAACATTCGGCACGCACATTGCTTGCAACGAGACGGGCTCGGGTACGCCGATTTCGGCGTAGTATTTGTTGCTGCATTTTACAAGTATGCCGGGCGGTATCTAGCTGAGTGCGCGCGGAGACCCATATCCACCGAAGAATCAAATGTTCTGCCTCCAAGCAGTAATGCGTAAACATTGTAGTTTGTAGACTGCAGCTAGCGAAATTACTGAGCTATTGATGCAAACCATCGAATTACTCAAAATAAATAACGCCAAAGCAATGATACCCCGGATTTTGTTTTGTTACTCAAAGTTCTGAGTACCGTAGCAATGGTTATGGGCAGGCGTTATCTCTTACCATTACGAGAGCGTCTCGTTTGTCTTATTACGTTTACATTACATTGGTGTGTATTAACATTTGAAAATAAATATGAATATGTATTCTTTATGGTGTCACAGAAATAGCTTTACAACCTTTCTTGTTTTTAACCCCCGCGCAAATAAAGAAGTGTTATAAATTTAACGTAAGTATATCTGTTTGTAGCATTGTAGCTCCCAAAAGACGAAACCGTTTTTGATACAGTTTCTTTTTGCTTGTAAAGTGACTTTTTTGACAGATTTTTTGAGCTCTTTTTAAGTTGATGAATGCGCGTGAGCCAAAGATTCGACCGTGTCAAAATGGTGCTAGAACTTTTATGATTTTTTTAACCTTTTACTTGTTTAATGCTCCATACTGTCTGCGGAAAGACGTTTGTATATAAGAAGGATTTATTCTTTTTCTTTTTATGTAAATTTTTGTGTGTCAATAATAAAATGTAAATCTATTTATATCTATGTCTATCTAGTCTCGCGTCAAACAAGTAGGCAGTAAGATCACGCCAGAACTGTTCACAATATGATATTTAGATTTGCAATGTGTCTAAGGTAGGACTTGACGGTTGTGGAATGTGCTGCATTGAGAATTTTCTGTAATATGTTTTTCTTTGTTATCAGGTTTTAGCATGCCTCGCCTTGGACTTCCTCCTGGTTGGGCTGGGCATGTCCATCAGCTTTGTGACGATGGTACTACCTGAAGTACTGGACGCGAAGGAAGGACTGTCCATCAATAAGAAAGAAGCTTCGTGGTTTGGTATGTATTTAAAAAAAAATTATCATCATTAGTTTATCAATTCCGCGCTAAATATTTGGCTTTTTTAAAGGTAATCCAATTATATTACTTATTCGACTTGCCAGGGAAGACTTTACCTGAATAAGGCAATTCTATGTTTTTTCTGGTTGACAAGCTGTTTGACCACAGCTCACCTGGTTTTAAGTGACCGTGTGGTAGAAGACGGTAAAGTACACCTAACCGGGAATAGAACTGGCTGAAAACACGCCGTGAGGTGCTTCGCGACAGATTATCAACTTGTGGTTGGTAGCTAGCCAACCGAGTAGGTACTAGAACATACCCTAACATAACGCTATGGTTTTCTCACGATGTTTTTCCTTCAACGGTAGCTCCAGTTTATTGTTTGGGTGGGAACCCACGCCCTTCGGCGTGTGAGCCGACGGCGCTTACCATTGAGCTATCATCATTACAAATATAAATTTATAGGTCAAAATAAAATGTTTATCATATTGAATTAATTATCTTAGCAAAATAAACAGAGGTAAAGCCAATAACGTAACCATCTAAGCTTGTTCATATTTAAGTCGATTGGCAAAAACAACACTCTGTTTGACAATGAAGGCAAACATGTTATTGTAAGTTTGATAAGATGAACAAAACCCGATCTAAGATAAGAATTGTTTTCATAGATTTACGTAGAATTATTTGTGATATTGTACACAAATCTAATGTAAACTTAGCTTTATTTGTGCACAAATTCTCGTACAGTTGAACATACATTTAGGGATACTAGTATATTTAAGCTTTATTAGACACTAGCGGATGCCTCGCGGTTTCCCCCGCGTAGTTTCCGTTCCCGTGGCAATACAGGAATAAAAAGTAGTGTCACCCGGAGATAGTGTAGCTTCCCAACAGTGAAAGAACATGTAAGTTACTTTAGTTCTTTTTTTCGTGTAACTTGATAATGGTGAGGACTATAACCTCGTTTGGCTTGGTACACCTTAAGCTAATAACACCATATAACTTTACTAATTCGAAGCATTCATGTACTTTCATCATCATCATCATCATTTCAGCCGTAGGACGTCCACTGCTGGACATAGGCCTCCCCCATTGACTTCCATAAAGACCGGTTGGAAACGGCTCGCATCCAGCGCATGTACTTTACTTTATGTTATTTATGTCAACACTGCTTGTTATCAAGTTCAAGGTGGCATTGTATCAAGTTATAAGCATAACTTCCGCTAATTCCGATTGGGTTTCCTGCTAAGTTATGTCTAGAACTTAATTATTATTATCTTTTACTACCGTTATTCGTATAGACAAGTTTAAATGCCCATGACCATTGGGGAAAACGGGTTATATAGCGGAGAAACGTGAATCTAATGAAAAAAAGTAATTAGTGTCGCTTATAAGAAGTTGTCTATATAGGTATAAGTTAGAAACACACACACGTAAGTATATGTTTAGAAATAAAATAAATATTGTAGGACATTACACACAGCGCCATCTGATCCCAAACTAAGCAAAGCTTGTACTATGGAAGTCAGATAACTGATAGAATACTTAAATACTTTTTTTATCTATGTAATACCTACTTTATTAACGTTTTGGTTCCAAATATTAAAAGATATGTAAATATTTTAAAACACACATAACAAAATCATATTTATGTCATTTTGTCTAAAAAAATATAAAAATATATTTTTTAGACAAAATGTATATTAATAATGAAAATTTACAATGATATTTTGTCTAATATTTGTTATTATTATTCGATATTTAAAACAGGAATCAAATGCCGTCATTTGCGTGGCGTGATACATTCATTATACGGTTTTTTAACTAAATGTACATCAATTTTTATGATCATTAGCTTCTTAGATCGAGTTCTGATTTTTCGGTGTATTATAATCGGTAATACTTAAATTTGATATTTTATTAGACGAAAGTGTTCTTTGTCGTGCTTCATTACTTCATATATTTCAACTTTGCATTAGAGTTTATTTGAAACGATGTTATTTTGATCATTCTTAATTTACTAGTTACCTATATGCAACAAAATCCATTCAAATCATTTCAGAAGTGGGTATTATGGCAAGTCGCGATGGAACGAATTAGGTTCATGGCATACCTATAACCACAAGAGGCGCTCTGGTGACGGACGAGAAAGGAATTTCTCGACGTGCAATTCCAGTTTTAAAGGAGTGTGCTTAGATATCAATGTCTTTGAGGGGCTGTCTTTATCTACCGTATTCATCCTGACATGAGAGTCCTTCACGAGTCTCTCTTAACTGCTCAAAGGCACGATAGAGATTCCCTGGACAAAAAAAGGGTCAGCTACTCTTAACTAGTGAAATTCAAAATTAATTTATTTCGACCATACGTCATAATTATATACAATTAAACAAAATTAAGAACAATAAAATACAATTTTCAATTAATTTATTTACATATATAGTTTCGGTCACATCCGGTAACCTTCTTTAAGGAGTCAACGTAGAGTGTCTACGACGCGCACGGCCTCGTTTCTTTCAACACAATGTAATGTAAGCAAAAATTTGTCAAAACCACGTCAGTTTCCATAGCAAAACGACAAAACTGTTTTTTACGAAACCCTAAATATTAAGAAAAAAACATAGTGATGTCATAAAATTGATATAGTCGCACCAGTCATACTTGCTCATTTTTATATAAAATACATCTGTAACCAAATTCTGACAACTTAATATGCAATTTGTATGCAGATTTTCAAATAGCTAATTTTAAAAGTTGAAAATCCAGACTTAGTAATTATTACCTTTAGAAAATATTTTGAAATCGGTCCGCGCCTATAAAGGTAACACACCTATAATGTTTACATCTTTTAGTTTTTAAATTCTCTAATACGAAAAAAACGAATATTTTCATCCACTTAAGAATTGATAAATATGCCTAAAAATGTTAAGTAGTAATTTATACGTATATATATTCTTATCTTTACAACATGACAATATACTTAACTTATTAAGGAAAAAAATCGCTGGTCGACATTTAAAATGGCTTAAAAACTAGATTAATTTGGATTATCACTTATCAAAAATTGCTTCGCAGTATGAGAGTATTTTTTTGTTTTGAATCATGAAGAATTTTTACAGTAACACGTGAGATAAACTAAACATTTTCGATATGGTTAAATAAAACGCTCGTCCCATGTTACACAGGTTATTGCACAGGTATCCCAAAGTTAAAGTTTATCATGCAAAAAAAAAGAAGACTGAAAGAAGAAGAAGATGTCAAACTTTGTCTAAGAATTATTTTCTGGTAGGAATTTTGCCTATAATAATATTTTATTAATAGCTAACGATATCTGGAGTAACCATTCTACTATCGGACAGCCAGGAAAAAGTAACACCGCTTCATGATACATATTCCAAAAACTCGGACTAAATGGTTCAATTCCACCTTCATCGTACGAACCGCTTGACAACAGAGATTGCTGTTGGGTGTAGAAAAAATCTGGATGTCTTTCGAGTGGCGAATGAATACCTTTCTTTTAGGCAAGGTTAAAAAATAACCCTTTCAGACTTTTGATCGATTCATTTTTCGTAGCATACGTTATAAATACAATTTTTTTTTAACTGTTGTCATCTGTGTACATGTTTTCAATTATAAATTACTAAGTTAATTATTATATTTTAAAACACTATCTTAGATACAAAATAATTTGTAATGGCTGTGCTTCCATGCTGCTTGTCATCCTATTCGTTCTGTATTAGAAATATTTTAATACGTTTTAATTGAATTAAATTTCCACTTTTTTATCCTACATATTTTTTTATCGATTTACTAGATTTTTATTCAAATCACATTGCCAAGTTCACATTTCATTCTGGACTTCTAGATATTGATCATTGTTACATTTCCTTTTTTTTAATATATAGTCTGTAGCTTATAGAAATTATAATTTATCTCTGTCTGTGGTAAGCGTAATTTTATTTGGAATGGTGTTATAAAATCTTCCAATATTTCTACCTAATGAAAAATGGAAAGAATATGTAACAAGACAAAATTCAGGACAATTACTGTTGTCCTGTTTTTCGTGGGTTTCTTCACCATTTTCTGCCATAGGTCTAAAGTTTTTTTAAAAATATTTTTGTTCTATTGCAGGTAGCATAGCTTTTCTGTGCCAGCCGTTAGGCAGTGTCTTCTCCGGGCCTCTGCTCGATTGTTTTGGGCGAAAGAAAGCTCTGTTCCTGGTCAACATACCGCATCTAATCGCGTGGATCCTCATGTACTCGGCATGGAACGTGCCTTCCCTCTTCATCGCCAATGCACTGCTAGGAATCGGAACAGGCATCATGGAGGCACCCTCAGTTACTTATGTTGGAGAAGTCAGGTATTTTAAGTGTATTTGATATCGATATCGATATAATCGCTGCTTAGTTTGTATATCCTGCCTCTTTTTATTACCGGGCGGATAGGCAGACACGGCCAATGCGCCATCTATACATGGTGGACGTTTCCCACGCGCGGACTAAAAACTACGATTCCACATTCTTCATACGTACAGCGAGGATGTGGAATTCGTTGCCGTCTGTTTTTCCCGCAAAGTATAATTTGGGTGTCTTCAAATTTAATAAACAGGGTATTCTAGGCAAGCGTGCTTTATCTTAGACTGCATCTTGCTTAACATCAGACAGGGCGCGGTTAAACGCAAACATAAATAAATAATTATAGAAAAAAAATCATCTTCGACCATACCGTCACTTAACATCAGATGAGCTGTTTGGATAACCTTATATTAGACCAATGAAGTTCTGTCGAAACCATAGGTTTTTTCGAGGTCAGAATGAATATATCTTTTCCAAATCTACGCTTCATCTTGGGCCAGATCGTCGCTTGCCAACACGCAAATTAGTTGTCAAACTCGGACTTATCCGTGATAGACAAAATCTCAACAAAATTTACACAGGTATTTCGTTATTGATAAGTGATAAGCGAGTGAAGCGATGATTGCTCAGTGGTCGCTTCACACTCCGAAGGACGAGGGTTCAAACACTAACTATTAGCTTGAGCTGCCGGTGAAGGAAAACATGAGGAAACCCTATCGTGGTGGTAGGGTATTTTCTAGTACTTAGCTGGCTATCTCCACCTTCAAGTTAAAAATCTGCCACCAAGGACGTAACGCTGTGTACCGGCAGTCTCACTTGAGAGCCAGTTATATGACAGGCTACATGTGCTTTACCATCTACACGACCACACTGTCACTAAACACTAGATGAGCTGTGGTCAAACATAAACAAATAGATTAACGAATTCACAGTTTAAAGATTAAACTTTAAATCAAAATGTTAAGTTTATTAATCTCAAAATTATGTATCCTTATGGCAGCTCGACAAATAGAACATTATTATTCAAATGATATTTTCAAAACGAGCTCTATTCACTTATCAGATGAACATTATCACATTGATATGATGTTCACTCTCATATAAATTACTCATTTTGAGGACCAAGGTCTTCACTGGTCAAAGTCTGGCCGATAATGATAGTAAAAAATGATAACTATTATAATTGCATTCGATCTCATTCAGAATCAAACACAATAGTGGTTATTAATATTAAAAGCATTTTTTTTGTTTTATTTATTTTGATGATATCTTATTTTACAAGGTAGAAATTAAAATCTTGAATGATTTATGTAAATTTAAGAAGAGTTATAGGTTCTATTAATTAATAGACTATTTCGTAACTCATACTCATAAAAATGTTATTTCATAAAAGCATTTTGTGGAGAGTTATGTTAGAACAGCTAAGAAATACTTTGTGACAGAAAAATTGTGAGTCATTGCTTCTTAAAAGAAGAATAATTCTATTTTTAACCTCCGACGCATAAACGACGGGATGTTATAAGTTTGACATGTGTGTGTGTGTCTCTGTGGCACGAACGGATGAACCGATTTTGATTTTGTTTTTTTGTTTGAAAGGTGAATTAGTCGAGAATGTTCTTAGATATGTAGCTATGTTTGATTAAAATCGGTCCAAGATGGCTGCCGCCACAAAATGGCGTGTTACCCTCAATATGGGTATCAAATTGAAAGGGCTTGACTTTATAATTTACACCTGTCGGGAGTATTTAAAGTTTTTAATTTGTCTTGTTGACGAAGGCCTTGATAGTAAGCATATATTTGTAACAAAACAATTCAGTATCAGATGCTCTGCAGACAAGCAGTAGTGTGTAACTATTGTATTCCGGTTTGAAGGGTACTGCAGCGAGCGCAATTACCGGGCTATTAGATTATAAAGAGCGCTAAATCAGCGATGGAATGGACTTTGTTTTGTTACTTGAAGTTCTGGGTACCGCGGCAACGATAAATAATAGACAGGCGTTATGTCTTACCTTTAGGAGAGCGTTTAGTTCGTCTCACAACTTTTACAATAATACTTTTTTTATAAATTTTCAGTGAGCCATCGATCCGAGGCATCCTGACTACGTTGACGAATGGCTTTACATCAACTGGCATGTTCGTCGCGTACCTTCTGGGGACGGTGCTGCCATGGCGGCAAGCGGCCCTAGTGTCACTCACTGTGCCGGTAGCGACAATGGTGTTAGTGCTATTTGTAAGTATTGATTTAGTTCCATTCCAGGGTAGGTGTGTTTACCAGCTTCGATCTCACCGTCACTTAATATCAGGGTGAGCTGTAGTCAAACACCTAGCCTGTCAAACATACAATAAAAATCATTCTCATGATGATAAAATAAGTAAATAAATATTGTAGGACATTACACAGCGCCATCTGACCCCAAACTAAGCAAAGCTTGTACTATGGAAGTCAGATAATTAATAGAATACTTACATAGTTATTTTTTTGTAAATGCATACTTATAAATAATAGGAACATACAGTACACCCTGGCACAGAACAAACATTTGTTTATACCATAAAATGTTTGTCCTGGGTGGGAATCGAACCTACGCATTGTCTGCTCTTGAAGCAGACATACAAGCCATGAACCACGAGGGTTGTCAAATGATGTGGCTTTCTTTTTACTTTGGCCAGCGCCGTCTCGCCTGTTCGAAAACAATTATAAGGTCAAGATGAAGAATTTCTACTATTTTACTTTTACCTTGGAAACGTTTAGGTTTTTTATGTGAAAGTAATGGGACGAACGATATTATGCTCTTCTGATGGTAAGAGATAAAGCATGTTCATGACCATTACAGAGATACAGTACTTTAAATAACAAAACAAAGTCCAGGTCTTCGCTGATTTGGCGCTCATTAGAAGGTGAGTCTCTATAAGACCGTATTTAACAAAATTTAACAAATATTCTTCTATAATTTCAACAAATATTTTTTTAAGCTTGCTTTTAAATCTGGCTCCTATGCTTTATTCAGAATTCATTTTTAACCATTTATAATTAAATCATTTTTTTGTATCTGATTGGAATTAAAAAACAAACATCGGAATATAAAACTTAAAATTTCTAATGAAGCGAGTGATGTCTGTGTTATTAAAATGTCCTCATAATATGTCAAAAAAACAAGAAAGTTGATAAGTTGTTCCAATTTTATCATTAGCTTTGCGGATATTTTTAGCTTTTCACAGACCACTACTGCGAGTTCGCGGTTAAGCGGAAGTCTTTTAGATTTTAATCAAATAAATCTACACTAATATTCTAAAGAGGAAAGATTTGTATTTTTTTATTCTTGTGTGTTTGTAACGAATAAACTCAAAAAGTACTGAACCGATTTCACTAATTTTTTCGCCGAAAACCGAGCGCTATAATAGCGACTATGAACTACCTACTGGGAGTTCAGATAAAGTGTAATATAACTAGCGGGTCGTCCCGGCTTCGCACGGGTGGACATTTAATTTTTAACTAAATTCTAGTAATAAATATGACCTATATTACTCAGGGAGAATGTAGCTTTCTAATGGTGAAAGAATTTTTGTAATCCGTCCAGTAGTTTTTGAGTTTATTCGTTACAAACAAACAAAAATCCAAAAATACAAATCTTTTTATCAATCAAATCAATATGATTTATAAGTAAAAATTTTTCACTTCACAACAAACTGTCCAAAGTTGAGAAAAATCAACTATGATATCTATGATTGACTTTATAGTACCTTCGTGAGTAATGATGGGTCGGTGGAAATACTTCCCATAAATTCGGTGGGACAACAAACCGGTAATTACGGGGCCTTACGCAAGAAACGGTCATTAGTGCACGATGACCTCTTTTGCGACCTCGACTAAATTTCAAGAATTATTATTGTGTAACATGCACTTAGAATGAAACGAAAAGGTTACTTATACCTTCCAATAAGCTTATTTAAATATTAATCGAACATTTTGATTTAAAAAATAATATTATTACTTACATTTCTTCTCTTTTATCTCTTTTATCTCCCCCAAGCTTATGTGCGTGAACTTAGCAGATCATTGTCCAGCAGATGAAAAATAAATGGGAGTTCTCTTCGCATGCAGGTGAGTTCTACAGTTCCTGATACTTTTTGGAAATAGTTCTGGCGATTTTGTCATAAAAATGTCAATTGTCAAAATGATCTGCTAACTTCCCGTACCTAGCAGATCATTTTGCAGCAAATCAAAAACAAAAGTGATTTCTATTTGCATGCAGATGAGTTCTATAGTTCCTGATACTTTTTAGGAATAGTTCTAGCGTTATTGTCAAAAATGTCATAAAAATGTCAATTATCAAAATGATCTGCCAACTTCCCGTACCTAGCAGATCATTTTGCAGCAAATCAAAAACAAAGGTGATTTCTATTCGCATGCAGATGAGTTCTACAGTTCCTGATACTATTTAGGAATAGTTTTAGCGTTATTGCCAAAAAAAAGCCAATTGACTAAATGATCTGCCAATACATTGTTATCAGAATGTTCAAAAATGAAAAAAAAAAAAATGTTTAAACAGATTTTATAAGCTAGAACTATTTGGTTTAAAGCAGAAACGTATCAGAACTGCAATGTAGAACACAATTTGAGCCCAGAACTCACGTAAAAGTACCAGCTGACTTTTTTGCAGTTTGACTTTCTGGTATGATCTGCTGATACTTTTACGTGAGTTCTGGGCTCGAATAGTGTTCTATATTGCAGTTCTCATACGCGTCTACTGTAAACAAAGGAGTTCTAGCTTTTAAGAGCCGTATAAATATTTTTTTTTTATTTTTTCTTGAATTTTGGATATTTTGACGTTCTGGTATGATCTGATGATACTTTTACGAGAGTCCTGGGCTCGAATCTACGGTAAACAACGGAGTTCTAGCTTTTAAGAGTTGTTTAAATATTTTTTTTGAATATTTGTAAAATTTTGGATATTTCGACTTTCTGGTATGATCTGCTGAATTCGAATTCACGTTCGAGTTCGAGTTCGAGTTTTCGTTTTTTTTTTTTTTTTATAGCTGACAGGCTAGGTGTTTGACCACAGCTCACCTGATGTTAAGTGACGGCGTGGTCGAAGATGGTAAAGCACGTTCGAGTTCGAGTTCAAATTCACTTTCGAGTTCGAGTTCGAATTAACGTTCGAGTTCGAATTCGAATTCACGTTCGAGTTCGAATTCACGTTCGAGTTCGAATTCACGTTCGAGTTCGAATTCACGTTCGAGTTTGAATTCGAATTCACGTTCGAGTTCGAGTTCGAGTTCACGTTCGAGTTCGAGTTCGAGTTCACTTTCGAGTTCGAGATCGAATTCACGTTCGAGTTCGAATTCGAATTCACGTTCGAGTTCGAATTCACGTTCGAGTTCAAATTCACGGTCGAGTTCGAATTCACGTTCGAGTTCGAGTTTGAATTCGAATTCACGTTCGAGTTCGAGTTCGAATTCACGTTCGAGTTCGAGTTCGAGTTCACGTTCGAGTTCGAGTTCGAGTTCACTTTCGAGTTCGAGTTCGAATTCACGTTCGAGTTCAAATTCACGGTCGAGTTCGAATTCACGTTCGAGTTCGAATTCACGTTCGAGTTTGAATTCGAATTCACGTTCGAGTTCGAGTTCGAATTCACGTTCGAGTTCGAGTTCGAGTTCACGTTCGAGTTCGAGTTCGAGTTCACTTTCGAGTTCGAGTTCGAATTCACGTTCGAGTTCGAATTCACGTCCGAGTTTGAATTCGAATTCACGTTCGAGTTCGAATTCGAATTCACGTTCGAGTTTGAATTCGAATTCACGTTCGAGTTCGAATTCGAATTCACGTTCGAGTTCGAGTTCGAATTCACGTTCGAGTTCAAGATCGAATTCACGTTCGAGTTCGAATTCACGTCGAGTTCGAACGTGAACTCGAACTCGAACTCGAACGTGAATTCGAACACGAACGTGAATTCGAATTCAAACTCGAACGTGAATTCAAACTCGAACTCGAAAATGAACTTGAAAGTGAACTCGAACGTGAACTCGAACGTGAACTCGAACTCCTACGTGAATTCGAACTCGAGCGTGAATTCGACCACAAACGTGAATTCGAATTCAAACTCGAACGCGAATTCGAACTCGAACTCGAACTCGAACGTGAATTCGAACTCGAACGTGAATTTGAATTCAAACTCGAACGTGAACTCGAACGTGAATTCGAACTCGAACGTGAATTCGAACTCGAACTCGAACGGGAGCTCGAACGTCAACTCGAACGTGAATTGGAACTCCAACTCGAACGTGAATTCGATTTCGAACTCGAACGTGAATTCGAATGTGAATTCGAACTCGAACTCAAACGTGAATTCGAACTCGAACGTGAATTCGAATTCAGCAGATCATACCAGAAAGTCAAAATATCCAAAATTGTACAAATATTCAAAAAAAAAATTTAAATAACTCTTAAAAGCTAGAACTCCTTTGTTTACCGTAGATGCGTATGAGACCTGCAATATAAAACACAATTCGAGCCCAGGACTCTCGTAAAAGTATCATCAGATGTAGTTCTCATACGCATCTACTGTAGACGCGTATGAGAACTGCAATATAGAACACTATTCGAGCCCAGAACTCACGTAAAAGTATCAGCAGATCATACCAGAAAGTCAAAATATCCAAAATTTAAGAAAATATTTGAAAAAATATTTATACGGCTCTTAAAAGCTAGAACTCCTTTGTTAACCATAGATGCGTAAAAGAGCTACAATATAGAACACAATTCGAGCCCAGAACTCTCGTAAAAGTATCATCAGATCATACCAGAAAGTCAAAATGTCCAAAATTCAAGAAAAAATTAAAAAAAAATACTTAAACGGCTCTTCAAAGCAAGAACTCCTTTGTTTACAGTAGATGCGTATAAGAACTGCAATATGAAATACTATTCAAGCCCAGAACTCACGTAAAAGTATCAGCAGATCATACCAGAACGTCAAAATATCCAAAATTCAAGAAAAAATTAAAAAAATATATTTATACGGCTCTTAAAAGCTAGAACTCCTTTGTTTACAGTAGACGCGTATGAGAACTGCAATATAGAACACTATTCGAGCCCAGAACTCACGTAAAAGTATCAGCAGATCATACCAGAAAGTCAAAATATCCAAAATTTAAGAAAATATTTAAAAAAAATATTTATACGGCTCTTAAAAGCTAGAACTCCTTTGTTAACCGTAGATGCGTATGAGAACTGCAATTTAGAACACAATTCGAGCCCAGAACTTACGTAAAAGTATCAGCAGATCATACCAGAAAGTCAAAATATCTGCTGATACTTTTACGAGAGTTTTGGGCTCGAATTGAGAGCTTATAAAATCTGTTTAAACATTTTTTTTATTTTTTTATTTTTGAACATTCTGATAATAATGTATTGGCAGATCATTTAGTCAATTGACTTTTTTTTGGCAATAACGCTAGAACTATTCCTAAATAGTATCAGGAACTGTAGAACTCATCTGCATGCGAATAGAAATCACCTTTGTTTTTGATTTGCTGCAAAATGATCTGCTAGGTACGGGAAGTTGGCAGATCATTTTGATAATTGACATTTTTATGACATTTTTGACAATAACGCTAGAACTATTCCTAAAAAGTATCAGGAACTATAGAACTCATCTGCATGCGAATAGAAATCACCTTTGTTTTTGATTTGCTGCAAAATGATCTGCTAGGTACGGGAAGTTAGCAGATCATTTTGACAATTGACATTTTTATGACAAAATCGCCAGAACTATTTCCAAAAAGTATCAGGAACTGTAGAACTCACCTGCATGCGAAGAGAACTCCCATTTATTTTTCATCAGCTGGACAATGATCTGCTAAGTTCACGCACATCCCAAGCTTTACATATTTTTGGTGACTTGACAACAATTGTAATTACCCATCTATGAAAAAATAACTTGAAAAATCGATGTTGAAAATTTATCCACAAAAAAGGTGATTCCTGGCTATTACTCTACCCGTAGGCATTTACCTAAACCTAGTCCGTTGCCATTTCATTCATTAATCAAGTTTTCAAGTTTGGCAAGTTCGGTCTATTGTATCGGGAGCTCTCGGTAGCGATAGTGCGATAAAGAAAGAAAATGTTTTTGCAATATTTCATTGAAAGCCGCCATTGGTAACCAGGTGGTCCGGTGATAGTATTCTTTTGTAGTAAATGAGTGCTATATCCATAACTTTAGGCAGGATTTCCGAAAATTTTGATGTAATAATTTTGCCATTATGAAGTAAACAAAAATCTGGTTGCACATGGACAATGTCTTAATGGGTCTGTATTATCCACTAAAAATTTTCTAGTAAATAAAAAATAGTGGTGTATAATTCTTATAATATTCAATTAGAATGTATTGTGCATACAAACTTTCCGTAAAAAATATCTAAATGACAGCAAAAACTGTGATTAAATCTAAAACTTGTGTCACTAGTTAATAAGGTTTTTTGTTCTCTGTATTTTTTACTTTATATGATGTGCACAATAAAGAGTTATATTATTATTCCAGTTATTAAATATGTCGCCTTATTTAGAAAAAATAAGCGAAGAAACAGACAGAGGCCAAAAGTGACTGTTTTATACAATGCTCTACTTGCTTTAGTCTTTTCACCACCTAACCTATCTGAGTCGAGTCTGACACTGAGCTCTTTATCAAAACCAACATTTACTGTCATTGGTAAAATCTAACATCTCCCAAAATCTAACGGAAAATCATCTCTTTTTGATAAAGTCCTTATATCTACCAAGTTACATTGGTAAAGCGTAAGATTTTTTTGTAGCGATGATAGCCCAGTGGTTAGCGCGGTCGGTTCACACGCTGAAGGGGGTGAATTCAAACCCCAACAATGAGCTTGGGCTGCAGGTGAAGGAAAACATCGTGAGGAAACCATAGCGTGGTGGTAGGATACTTTCTAGTATTCCATTGGCTGGCTACCACCCTCAAGTTGAAAATCTATCGCCAAGCATCTAAATGCCATTCTGGCAGCCTCACTTGAGCCTCACAGCCAGTTCCATTGTGTTCAATTCCATTGGTGTGTTTACCATCTACGACCGCATCGCCATTTAACATCAGGTAAGCCGTAGAAGTGTGTCAACAATTAAAAATTAACAATGTAGGTATAGGGTTGGATGTTAAAATCTATTGTGTATTTTATATTATTTTATTACTACGTAAGATATGTAACTTACGTAAGCAGCCATGTCTGACATCAGGATATTTTAAACATCTTCAGCTTAATTTAGATATTTCTATAATATGGTATATCTTTTACAATTCTTGACTAAACTAGATTTCACTGTCTCTTGAGACATTTTATTGTTTTGACTTATTTATGGTATGCCTAGGGTTGCCAACATTTTTAGGTCTGAATAGTATTATAAAAAAAGCTACAAAAATATAGTACGCCTAAAAAATATAGTATTTTAGTAGGGAAGAATAAAAAACAGACCAAGATATATTTTTTACTCATTTATTATTTTTTCCATTTCTTGCATTCTTTAACAATTTTCGTCTTCAATATAACTGGCATAAAGCTTTATCGCAGTCAATTTTTAAATTAATATAAATCAAAAATTGCGGGATCTGTTTTTTTATTTTACTAGTTTTAGTGTTGCAAAATAGAAACATTGATCTATTGTACTGAAATATAGTATTTTCGCGTACTATATATTTTTTACAGTATAGTATAGTACGGAGTCCGAAATACAGTACAATACTATGTAAAATATATATTTTATAGTACGGTTGGCAACCCTAGGCGTGCCTGATGTGTCACCGGTATAAACCGGTTTCAAAAAATTATCCGACTAATACAAATACAAGATTCGTGTTAAAAAAGTTCGAATGTTAATAAGCATCGCCTCATCGGATAGCTGTAAAAATCCGGTTTCCGAATAGACAGTGGGAAGGGACTTTTTTTCAATTTATCTTTTGAAGTTACTTAGAGATTGTTACAAGGCATTCGTATCATAAATTAAAATTATTTGTAGACCGGTTCTATCCTATCATTAATGTCTTATTAATCTTAGGTTATCTTTGCTCCTGTTAAAGAAATATGATAATGGCTAATGAATTAAAATTCAGTTAATTAATCTTAATTTTATGCATGAACTTATGAACGTGACTTGTGAACACAGAAATATATATAACTTATTAAAAAAAATGTGATGGTAAACTGTTTAAGCTATGACAAATAGCGATGGAGGCCACCGCCAAACCTAATTATACTAAAATATTCTATGGTTTAGAAATATTGACCATTATACAAATAACATTTATAGTTATAATAACATAATTCTGTTATACTATCATCAACTAGTTATCTCAAGTTTGACGTCGAAAGAATTATAGTGATCATTTTTATTTATCGCTACTTCTGCATAACGAAAATTACTTATGTATCAATTTGATAATAATTTTCATGTCACATTAATTTAGTAACTAGTTAAAATTCCAAAATCAAGTTCTGTTTAAGAATATATTTTAACTTGTTATGTTGAAGTTAGTTAATTTGGCTACATATAATTATAATATAGATACACAATATTTAAATATTTTTTATAACAAACTAGCTGCGCCCCACGGTATTACCCGCTACATGTTTTCGTGATAAAAAGTAGCCTATGCCTAATCAATGCTCTCAGCTACTACCATACCAAATTTCATCCAAATCCTTTCAGTAGTTTTTGCGTGAAAGAGTAACAAACATCCATCCATAATTTGTTTTATAACTCAAAGTTCTGTGTATTGCTGCAAAGATCCTGAACATGCGTTATATCTTACCACCAAGGGAGCGTCTCGTTCGTCTCATGACGTTTACTCAAAAAAGTTTCGATATGATATGTATAAAAAATAAAATTGTATTATTAATTAAGATGTATTATTAATGACTTAAAAGTCATAACTGTTTTTTTATTTATTTAAAAGTATGTACAATTGTACACCCATCTTCTCTCTCTCCCTTTATGCCAGTAAAATCATAAGTTAAAAAATGCATTCGATATTTCAGGTACCAGAAACGCCGATATGGCTCATATCCAAGGGACGGCAAAAAGAAGCAATGAAATCACTATGCCGCCTCCGTGGCTGGGCGCAACCCGAAGATGTCCAAGAAGAATTCAACCAACTTCTCCAATACAATGCAATTATTCACCAATGCGTAGTCTGCCTCAAAGAAGGCAATGCCATTGAACCGTGCTCACACGAAAGCAGTAATATAATCAAAAGGATCATCTGGAAGTTCAAAAACATCTTCCTCGTGAAAGAGACGATGAGACCGTTCGTTTTGGTCATGGCATATTTTTTGTTTCACACCATGAGTGGTTTGTCGCCAGTTCGACCTAATATGGTTAACATTTGTAAGGCTTTAGGCATGAAATATGACTCCAAAGCTATAGTGGTAAGTTGGATTACATTGTTGCTATCAAATTTCTTGTAGTGGTAATAACCTAACTACTTATAAGTGGTTGTAGCTCACCTATCCGGTTCACGTAAAAGCTTAAGGTCTTATTTCAAACTTCTTATTAACTGTAATTTTTATACTTAACGCCCATGACTTGCAACATTTAAAATTCAGAATCTAAATGAGCCAAGATAACTTTAGCACAAAGTCTGCTTTAACATCGTGTTTTTTGAGGTGAGTCATAGTGTCAAGGTCAGAAATCGTTCCATGGCTAGGAATGCTGTGAACTTTCTGACGAATAAAATTCGAACAAGTCGTAAATTATGAATGCAGAAGCGTGTTTTAGTTTATTTGTTTCTCTTCCGAGTAGCAATGGGGCAACAGATTTTTGGCATAATTACAGATTAATGATCGGAAGATTTATTGTTTTTAACCTAGAACAACAAACGTCAAATTGTCGCAATGAACCTCAGTTTGTGTTAAAACAATATTATAAATTTGTTTTTTTTTTTGAGAACGTTGGCACATGACCGGGATGAATGACGTACAAGAAAACAGGACTGTGCTCAGCAGTGGCCAATTGTGGGATGATGATTTTTTATTTAAATGAAGCAAAACTAGTAATCCCACTAATATTATAAATGTGAAAGTTTCGATGGATGGATGGGTGTTTGTTACTCTTTCACGCAAGAACTACTGAAGGGATTTGGATGAAATTTGGTATGGAGTTAGCTGAGCCCCTGGATTAACTCATAGGCTACTAGAAAACATGTGGCGAGTAGCAGCTGCATAACACGATTTGGATTAATAGGTACATAGTATCAAAGTTGTATCACTATTTAAGTCACGTGCGCAATGCGCATGGAAAAGGCACGTTAAAAGCGTTAATACCATCTTATATAACAAAAATATTAGAACAAACTAGGTACACAACTCTCTCTCGTATCACTCTGGCGATTCAGCGGAAAACATGGCCAGTATTGCGGGAACTTTTAGATTGGTCTCTATGTGGACTTTAAATAGTTCCAATTGACAATTAATTAATTGATTTTGACGTAACAATTATTAAGTAGTGTAATTATCAATGATAAGGTACATTATGACAAAAGGTACATGTAACAAGAATTGTATTAGTTACATTATTATTGTATTAGTTATTTGTAGCGATGATAGCTCAGTGGTTAGCGCGGTAGGTTCACATGCCGAAAGGCGTGGGTTCAAAACATCGTGACGAAACCATAGCATGGTGGTAGGGTACTTTCTAGTAGGTACTCGGCTGGCTAGCTACCACCATCTACTTGAAAATCTGCCGCCAAGCATCTAACGGTGTGTTCCAGCAGCCTCACTTGAGAGTCAGTTCCATTCCAGGTTAGGTGTGCTTTTCCAACTTCGACCACACCGTCACTTAACATCAGGTGAGCTGTGGTCAAACACCTAGCCTGTCAATAATAAAAAAAAAAATTGAAATTCTTGTGCACATACTATAATTGCATAAAATTGTTAACAAACAATTATAATATCACCGCTCGGTATATATTTTCACCTAGAATTTGATTTCTTCCAGGTATTTTTTTTAACCGTCCTTCTCCGCTATTACCCCTGACATTATCAGGGACCTTTATTATGAAATAATTTTATTTAAAATGTTTGAATTTTTACCCTTTCCTTCTTTCCAGGTCATTGTGGGTGCTGTTTTTATCTTGATGAGTATAATTTCGGCTACCATCGTGAAATTCACCGGCAAGAGAAAACTCATCCTCGGCTCTCTCTTTGGCACTGCTTGCTGTAGTCTCGGTATCAGTATATACTCCGCCAGGAGTCTGTCCTCTGAGGTCTTCTCTTATGAACCTGGTACCTTTCCTGAGCAGAAGGAGATATTGCCCGTTGTCCTGTTTATGGGACTTGTTTGCTTTCATGGTCTGGGTATACCTTGGATACTTTTGTCGGAGGTTTTTCCATTCAGGTTGGTGCTAATAATGTAATTATATATCTACACTATCCACACTTAATATATACTAATATAATAAAGAGGAAAGATTTGACAGCCCTGTTGGTTCATTGGTAGCATGTCTGCTTCGAGAGCTGAAGGGCTTGGGTTCGATTCCCACTCAGGACTAACATTTGTGTGACTAACATCGATGTTTATTCTGTGTCTGGGTGTACTGTATGTATTATAAGTATGTATTTACAAAAAAAAAAAAAGAAAGTATTTAAGTATTCTATCAGTTATCTGTCTTCCATAGCACAAGCTTTGCTTAGTTTGGGGTCAGATGGCGCTGTGTGTAATGTCCTGTGATATTTATTATTATTATTTATTTATATTTTAGTATGTAACGAATAAAACCGATTCAAAAATTCTTTCACCGTTGGGAAGCTACACTGCCCCGGGTGACATAAGCTACTTTTTATCCCTGTATTCCCACGGGAACGGGAACTACTCGGGTAAAACCGCGAGGCGTTCGCTAATTAATCGTTGGAACCCATTTTATGATGTCTACAAAAAGAAGCTTGAAAGCGTACAGAAGCGTTTCATGTGGCACCTTGCTTTTTCTTGCAATGTTGCTAATACCATCAAAAGTTCTCCGGCGAGGCTTAAATACTTCCATATGAGCTCTCTTTCGGATCGTAGACGCACGTTCGATTTACTGTTCTTATACAAACTTGTAAACGGAGCACTCGATGTCCCTGAACTGTTATCTTGCTTAAATTTTCCTGTACCAACTACGCAAACCAGGGCTTCGAGGCTCAAAGTCTTAACGAATCCAGGATATTATACCAAAAATGCGCCTCTAAATAAACTTATAACGCTGCTGAATAGTCTACACAGCAAACATTCCTTGGACATTTTTACTAGCACTGTTAGCAGCTTCAAGCGGGCTATCCGCAATATTAACTTAGCTGATGACATTTAAATTATTGTATTGTTGACTTGTATAATTATCTATTTTATTTTATTTTTGACCATGTAATGATGTATTTGTAGCTTTTGATTTAATTAGTATTGACAATTTTTTTTTACTATTATTTAATTTTGACTGAATATTTAATTGTAACGCGCGCCGTCTTCGCCTATAATTGCTGTGACACTTATCTTGACATTTGTAATGTAGTAATTTAATTTTTGATGTATTGGTGTACACTGTGTTGGCGAACTTTATAAATAAATAAATAAATTAAACATAAAACACTGTACATTAGGGTGGAGCGAAACAAGCGAAAAGTTTTTTTTTTTAATATTTATAACTCCTGTATCGATGACCCGATAGGAAAGCTTCATTCGTACATCGTACAAAAAAGGAAAATTCCGAGTTTGTTTTCAGGTGGCGCACCGAGAGTATAGTTTACAAAAAACTTACATTTTTAGTGCCAAGTTGTACCCATAAAAATTAAGTAATTTCGTAACTTTTTAGGGTTCCGTACCCAAAGGGTAAAAACGGGACCCTATTACTGAGACTTCGCCGTCCGTCCTTCTGTCACCAGGCTGTATCTCAAGAACGGTGATAGCTAGACAGTTGAAATTTTCACAGATAATGTATTTCTATTGCCGCTATAACAACAAATACTATGAAAATAAAATAAAATAAATATTTAAGGGGGGCTCCCATACAACAAACGGGATCTTTCCCCCATTTTTATAGATAATGGTACGAAACCCTCTGTGTGCGAGTCCAACTCGCACTTGGCCGGTTTTTTTATACATACATATTCTTTTTATATGTATGTATACATATTGTTTTTACAGTGTACATGTTTTTGCCGCTGTTGCACGATGGATCAGAGTTACTAGGTGCACGGAGATATGATTAAATATACAGAAATCTTGCCTATCTTGGGTAATATAATGTAACCCTTTTTCCGATTACAGGAGCCGTGGTATGGCCACGGGAATGGCAGCAGCTCTGAGCTACTCTATCTTCTTCATCGCCTCAAAGACCAACTACAACGTAGAAGCATCATTTCATTTAAGCGGCACTTACGCCATCTACGCGTGCTTTGGCTTCGTCGGCGTTATCTATCTCTACTTCTTCCTACCAGAGACTGAAAAGAAAACCTTGGTAGAGATCGAATCTTACTACAAAGGAGACCAGCTGGTCTTCGCTGATGACTTTTTCATCAACTCTTTCAAAAAGAAAAGAACAAACAGTGATGTTGATAAACCTATGCTAGTCAATGGAAAAGATAATAAAGTATAAATAAGGTGTTTAGTGAAAATATTAGTATGATTATATTTATAAGTATTTACTGTATCAAAGGGTACGTTAGGCATTATAATTATATAAAAAGGGCAGTTTATCTAATTCTAAATAGGCAATTATTTGGGAAGTTATTTTTCCTAACTTTCATATGAAGTCTTTATTATTTATCTAGTAAGTAAATCTTTGTTGTATGATGTCAATTAATTAAAAATGGAAAAGTATACTAATTTTGAATCTACATAAATCTAATTTCTCGTAGCGATTGTAGGTTAGCGAAGCACACGCGCACACGGAGAGCGTGGATTCAAATCCTAACGACGAGCTTGAGCTACCGGTGAAGGAAAATATTGTGAGGAAACCATAGCATGGTAGAAAATAATTTTCTAGTACTAAACACCTAATACTCCTAATTGCATGAAAAGTGGTATCTATTATGCCTAAAGAAGAAATTTTGTAAAATTAAATTGGTTTAATCTTGCCATTTAAGCTATGTATTCAAATGAAAAGTAGCTTTATGTATATAAGGTAAGGTTTTTGTACGGAGAAAATCGTAATTAGTATTAGGTAGTAAATAAATATCGTAGGGCATTAAACACAGCGTCATCTGACGATGGGAGTCATAATACTTTTTTTTTGCAAATTAATCCTAATAATACAGACAGTACACAGATACAGAATAAACAATTGTTAATACCACAAAATGTTTGTTCTGGGTGGGAATTGAACCCACATCCTACAGCTCTTAAAGCAGATATACTACCAACAGGGCTGTAAAATTTTTAGACAAAAGTTTTTCTTATTCCTATATTGAATTTATATTGTAGATACATATTTGTGGTTCAGTTCTGTGCTGTTCTTGAGTGAAGACCACGGACCGGCAAGCGCAGCGTAAGACGTCTCAACTAGGTGGAGGGATGACCTAATAGACCACTCGGACGCGCTGGATGCGAGCCGCTTCCAACCGGCCTTTATGGAAGTCAATAGGGGAGGCTTATATTTAGCAGTGGACATCCTACGACTGAGATGATGATGTTGATATTCAAGGTATACGTTTGCTTAGTCATTTTTAAATAATAAACTAAGTAAGTTGTCACAGCTGCCAATTACTTGCCATAGTATAACATTCCATATTATAATAAAATTAATGTTATGTAAATATGTAATTGAGATACAGTTAGGTTAGGTTTAGTACATTGATACTATTATTACTATGTTTTAAGAGTTTTTTAAAATTATTTATACACTGTGGCTTTCGCACATTTATGTCAAAAGGTTCTTAGTCTTAATCACAGTCACAGTCATAAAGTATATACGAACATGGAACGGAAGACACTAGACTTCGCGACACAGGTTTTCCTAGTGTGAAGTCTAGGGTACTTAGTAATACCTAATTGTATACTTAATATACTAAGATAAGTTGTTTTAATGTATTATAGGTATTAAGGGTCATGTAACATTAAATAAATAAATAAATAAATAAATAAATAAATAAAGCAAGTCACGGTCAAGCCAATACCATGGTTTACTAAAAGATTATACGGAAATGTGAAAATAACACGCATTTCGTGTTGCACAACACTATAATCACTTGCTCATACTTCTGTGTGTAACTTGGAAATACATGTATAATTAAAATCGCCTTTTTTAAACATAGACATTGGAAAGACATAATATGTTTTGAAAATAAAAATTGAAATAACTTAATGATTTTTTTTTAATTTAACATACATACATTTTACTTGAAATTTGCTAGTAACACAATTTACAACTCAAAAAACCAACTCCATGACCTTTAGGCCAAGTAAACGCACTGCTCCAATGAAACAGCGAGGTTTCGGAGGAAACGAAAATAGTGGTAACCTGGTAGGGTACTTTCTAGCATTCTGCTAGTACCCTCAAATTGTAAATCTGCCGCCAAGCGCCTAACGGTATGTTTTGGTAGCCTCTTGAAAATCAGACCCTATCCAGGCTAGGTGTGCTTAATATCTTCTACCACACCGTCATTTAACATCAGGTGGTCAAATATCTATTTCGTTACTTATAAAATAGACCACAATTAGAATGGGTACATCCTCCTTATCTCTATTACAAGAGCCGTACTGTGAACTCTTATTGCCATTCTAGTTATGAAATCATGAAACAGCTAAGCGACCGCATATCGTATTCCCACGTATTAAGGTTCATAGACCCGTAGCGTCGTTTTGGGATCGTCTAGCATGAGAGGCAATAAGTAATAATTTTTCGGCGGTACATAATAGATTTTTTAAAATATTTATTAGATATTAATGTAAGACGTACTTTGTGTTACGTAAAATATTGTAAAATTAAAAAAAAACGTTTAAGATGTTTTTATAAGGTTTTATGTGATTAAAAAATTTTCAACTATACTTACTAATTTTATTTATAACTAGCAACTCACCCGGGAAAACAAAACTCGATTAACAATATAAAATAAATATAGCTTATGTCACTCAGTGATAATGTAGCATTCTAATGGTGAAAGAATTATTCAGATCGGTTCAGTAGTTTCAGAGCCTATTCAATACAAACAAACAAAAAAATCAAATCTTTCCTCTTTATATACGCATTATAAAATGTTGTCAGTTTAATTTTGAATGAGAAACCTTGCTAAAAGCAAATCTGAAGCCAACATTGCATTGTTTTTACTGTTGTAGTTAAATAATTATATATATGTTTAGTCGAGAAAAACAACAATACCACGAATACGGCCGCATATTATATATCTGAAACATCTTAGGCATTTTGAAGAAGTCTAAAGAAATCTCTTGTTTCTCCACGAGCTGTTGTCAGCCAAGTCACAGGCCTACCACAACCTCCTGCGCATGTTTCATATCGTTTGTCTTTTAAATCTTCTTTTCTATAATCTTTATACTCTACACTTTTGCTTTGCTTTGCATGTCCTAAATAGGTATCTAGCTTTTGGGTAGGTGGCACTGACGTCGGTTCAGTTGTGGTTTCAGAATCACACTCGCAAAATTGGTAATCTGCAAAAAAATGTTTATTAAAAGTACCTACCATTAAAAATAATTTTACAAAAAAAAAACTAAAAAGCGGCAAAATTTAAGTTTTGCTGTTTGAGTAAAATTAATTCGAAGAAAAAAATAGTTTCATATCATTATTAGATATCTAGATAGAACTCTTTATTGTGCACGCCATAAACATAAAAAAGTACAGAGAACAAAAGACGAAAGACGCAGAAAACGTAAGACAAGACGGCTAGACCCAGTAGGCACAAGAAAGTATAATATCACTATTTTATATTAGACATCGCTACAGAAAATGTCCTAAGTTATTTCTGGAAAGGGTTTTAAAGAAAAAGTAATACATTTCAAACACACTTATAATATCCCAAAACAATTATATTTACAAACAAGAATACTAACTTTAAAAATAGTTTCGATGCCATTGTCGTCTTCGCGTTGTAGTTTGCCATGAGACAGGTCTCTCGCAGTTCTCGCCAAATTTGCAAATGAAATTTATCGAACTGATTTCATTATTGTCATCGTCACTTGGCAACGTAGAAGAGTGTTCTAAATTTCTTTTTGTAATATACTCCTTATCAGGAAAAGGATCACGAATATTTGCTTCGTTATCAACATTATTGGGAATGTACTCTTCAGTTACAATTTCTGCAGTAGTGGTTACTGGCGGTGTAGTTTCTTCGTGTGTAATTTCTTTTATGCGTGTGGGTTTAGGTAATTTTTCTGTAGAAGTTTGCATATGTGTTGTAGTTTTTTGTGTGGTCAAAAATTTTGAGGTTGATACAAATACATAAGGGACTTTTTTTGCTGTAGTAGTTTCCCAAGCTGTTGGCCTTTGGCAGTTTATACAAATTGTAGTTTCTTCTGCGGTGGAATTTGTCTGTAAAATTGTTGAAGCAGTAGATTTAATGCTTGTAATGTTAGGTGCAGGCTGGCTATCACTAGTACTTATTTTTGATAGTTCTAGTGTAATCGTACTCTCAACTGCATCATCAGTAGATAAAACAGGTCTTTTCGTTGCATTTTTTATAGTGCTAGGAGATATAATTTTTTTTGTAGAAGTAGATGGATAACCAGAATTAGAAGTTAATGGAGTCATCGGTTTAGTAGTGATATCAAACGTAAACCTTTTAATTATTTTTGATGTCGTTTCCCATGTTTTCGGTCTATCACAGCATCCAGTGAATTTATGGAGTTTTTTAAAAGTCATAGACGTATTTATTGGTTTTGTTTTAGATCTTGTTGATGACATTACAGTTGGTATTGTTTTAGCTATACTTGAGGAAGGACTCAATAAGCTACCAGTACCTCTAATCAATGACGATTTAGCTGTCGTACTTTTTGTTGTTATTAATGGGATTTGGGAAGTAAAAAGTACAGGTGGTGCCACAGTACGTGTGATTTTAGTTTGGTTGAATAAATGCAGCGTAGTACGAGTAGGTATTAAAAATGAAGATAGTTTTGTTGTATTCTTATTCACAGATTTATCACCAAAATTAAACATAACAGTTTTAATCATTTCTGAAGTTGTTTCCCAAGTTTTTGGCCTGTCACAACAGCCAGTAAATATTTGCGGCTTGTAAATTTTCTTTGATTCCTGAGATTTTGGAGGAGAAGTCGATTGCACTTTTGTGACTAATTTTTTACTTGTAGTACGAGTTGAGCTGGTAAATGACACATTTACCTCAGTTAGATTCGGTGCTGGAGATGTTGATTTAGTACTTGTTACTTTTGTAATCATTGTCCCAGGTGTGGTAGTTGTAGTCGTCTTTAAAGATGTTTTCGTGGTTAGTATTGTAGGAGTTGGACTCATTTGAGTACTAGGAGTACTCGTTGTGGTTGAGGTAGCAATTGGACTTGTACTTGGAATTTTAGTCGTTGTTGGACTAGTGGTAATAGTTGGATTAGTGATCGTAGTTCTCAATGCCGACGTTGTCGTTAAAGGTACACTTGTAGCAGTTGTTGTAATAGTTGTTGAACTACTCATTTGCGTTGTCATTGTTGCAGTGGTTGTACTAGTAGAATGGCTCATGTGAATTGTTTCAGAATGGCATAAACATGCACAAAGTTTTTGAGTGTAACTTGTACTAGCGCATACCGGAGTAGGGCTAAAGCTGGGTGGTGGAACATTTATCTTTTCTTCAACGAATGTTTTATGTTCTGGTGTAATACAAAGTGCAGTTATAATTTTAGGTGTAGTAACTTGGCTAACTGATATGCTTGCTTCTAGACCAGACGTCATGCAATGCAGCATATAAGTTTCGTGGTACCCTGAAATAATATTGATTGTTATTTATTTGAAGCCCTAACAATTTTATTTTTTTATAACCATATTCATTCTACTTCCTCGTTGTTAAATATCAGCGAAGACGACAATAGGCAATAGGCAATCTTCTTCAAAAAATATATGTATGTAAATGTAATGAGACTAACGAGACGCATTCCTGATGATAACAAATAACGCATGGTCATGACCATTGCAGCGATTCATATTACTTTGAGAAACAAAACAATTCGAAACATCCCTGCTTTGGCGCTCATAACTTTTAATGGTTAGTCCCTACAGCCCTGTAATTTCGCTGTACCCTTCAAACCGTAATGTTTTCACACTACTAGGCGATAGAATATTTGGTACTGCAGTGGTACCTACCTAAACAACTTTCTGCTAAACAGATCTATCACCAAGTAAAAGATATAATTAATCCGTGACATAAATTTTTACACTGCCACGCCTGTAACTTTTCTTATTGCAAATTGTTTAATAGCATCTACGAGACCATTTCTGCGAACTTCGATCACTTTATCATTTTTTTTGTACAAACACATTTCGAAATTTTACTCCAATGCTTTGATTTGAACTTAACCTACTTAGTTTTGAACATTGTCGCTCTTTGTTAGTTTATCCAGTTTTTGATTAGATTCCATTTCGAAGAGTGTGCTCGAAAGTGTGTTCGAAAAAGCTACATTGTTGTGATTCAGATCAGCATAATCAATAAATTCCTCTATGCCCAGAGGCGTCTTTACCTATGGTGCAGGGTGTGCGGCGCACACGGGCGCCGGGTCTAAGGGGGCGCCGAGCGCCCTCTAATGCGACACCTCCAAAGATGCGTCGATGCCGGCGCTCTCAAAGACCCTGCGCTCGTGTTATGGCCGACACCGGGCGCGCGGTAGCAAAGCAAGGCTACTCCTTTTCCTACTCTATTTAAATTTACACAATAACTTTTGTTTCAACGTGAAATCAGCCTTAAAACAGATGTTTAAAGATTAAATTGGCGTAATGTCGCATCGCTACCAAAGGCGCGTGCCGGCATCGGCACCTGTTTGTTTTGATTCGTTTGACAACACGCCGACAATCTTGCTAACTCGGCTGTATTAGAATGCTATAAAGTTCAAATTGAAATTCCCAGGGACGTGCGGCGGTCATTTTCAAAGGCTTGTGTATGCATGCCGCAATTTTTGTTTTACCGCTACACCGTAGTTTTGCGAAATAAGCCTTGATGCAATTTGCTTAAGTATCATCTTTGAATAAACATGTAAATATGAAGTAAATCGGCTTTTCTTTTGATAAAAAATATGTAAAAGGTCAGATTTGGTTATTTGCTTGCACAATTATTGCGACATGGCTCGAGGTCGGAGGTCATCAAAAATAGCTAGCGAAATTCATGAAAAAAAAAACAAAACATCGAGTGATAGATAGTGATATCGAAGTTAAATTACGAGTATTTAACCTAGGATTTTTTTGAATTACAACTTTTACTTTTACCTTCCTTCCTAAAAAACTTTTTGCTTTCCGACATCATTTAAAATTGCACCATTTGCATCCGAATTTCCGTTTGAAAATATAACTGTTAGTATTCCATTTGGACACCGCTCCTACTAGACTAGAGGGCGCCAGGGTACTGGTTGCACACGGGCGCCACAAGGGCTAGAGACGCCTCTGTCTATGCCCTTCTTATTTACCTATGCCCTCTTATTGGATGGCCAGAAATTCGAAAAAGCTACATTGTTGTAATGGTTGATGGTCTAAAAATTTGATTTAATTCCACTTTCATTGTACAAACGGCTAAAAAAATTGAAAATTGGTTGACGTCCGTATTTTCTGAAAAATCATGCTCCGTAATAGACCGTATTTTCACTTTTCATCAGGTGAGATAGCGGTCAAACGTAAAATGTGACATATTTGTTGTACGGCGAAAACATAGAACCTCGAAACTATATAGACAAACATGAGCAATATGGCTATGACGGAAAGAAGAATCCGGACGAACGACGACACGCCCACACAGGGAGTTTCCAAGAAGTGTAGACATATTGAAAGCTGCTTAGCTACTTATCAAAATCAAAATCTTTTACTACAAGGTGGCACTAAAATCACGACATAAAAATAGATGTTCAATGTTTATATTTAGTTTATTTCCGCTTAACAGTCGTTCATTGAACATTCAAAATGAACTTCCGCAAAGTAACGCCTGAATCAATCAATTATATAAAAATAGATGTCTCGAATTCTTAGCTAGAAGTATTCACTACAGCGGGTATATCAGCGCCCATCAGGGCCGTCTTTACCCGGAACATAGGGGTCGTGGCGCACAGTGACCGTCGGTCTCTGATTGATGTTAATAGACGAACTATAAAAAAATTAAATAACTGAAATTCGATTTTGGGATTTTAAATTGGCACAAAAATAAGTCGTTTTTTGTAGTAATGATGTAGCGTTTTTTGTTGACAAAAGCGGCTTGTCACAGGCTGACTTTCGCATTCCGGTGCCGAATACTATTAAGGGCCAAGTCCTCGACCGTGGGAACTTCTGCTTGAACATCTACATTGATATTTTCCACTCACACAGACGTACATACGTCTGACGTTAGATTTGAATACATTGACGTCACGCTAAAATAGATAAGGAGAGTTAAATTACTATAGCCACGAGCAAGAAGGAGACAGAATGTTTATTCCTATTGCCGAAAGCGGACTTTACATTGATTATCTGTTACATTATGACAGAAGTTTTTTTTTTTGTTTTGGCATCGCGTTTTGAATATTTGACAGTGTCAAGTGTTTTATATTTTCAAGTTTCATAAAGCAACCGTGGGAACTTATGATTACATTGATATTTTCGCTCTGGAAACGAATAAATCTACCTTCGGTGTTTCGTACAAATTAAATGTTCATCACGACTTCGTATTCGTATGACGTTTGATAAAAGTCACAGAGAACACGAATGTATTTAGTAATAGTTAGTTGCATCGCGTAGCCTGCGGGCACGTAGCAAGTAGGCAGCAAAGGGTGGGGCGTAGATGGAGAAAACAATGGGGCCGATGGGTTTTTGAGATATTAAATGAAAACCATTTTAATATCGGGCACCATCTTTATTCACCGTTCAGAACCGACGCCTTCCCATAGACCACACGATCAAAGAATAATATGCACACGATTCAACATTTTCCATAGAGTAAGGTGGACCGCACACGGATAAGGCTTACTACATACATTACAATATATTTAACATGGGTTAGCTAGACTACACTAATCATATTATTATAATCATCGAATTATCGATGAATATAATATTGTAAAGGTTCTGTCATTTTTTGTTTATCTACGTTAGTATTGCATGTACCTACATGATTATTTTTGCACGGCGCAATGCAGAATATGCCGCTCTTTGAGTTTTTAAATATCCATTGTACCCATTTACGCAATAGGTATGAATTATGAAAAACTTCTGGACCCATTTTAAAAAAGTAGTTTAGAGTAATTACTATGAGGCTATATTTATTACTAGAAATTAATTAAAAAATAAATGTCCACCCGTGCGAAGCCGGGACGGGCCACTAGTTAATTATAAATACAAACAAAAAGATAATAATTAAACTACTGAAGCGTGTAGAGGTAACAAACAAACACAGACATTTTCTTTTCCGTCCTTGCTTGTTTCCCATTTTTATAATATTATGTACACAAGATGAATAATAAAAAATAAACAAAAAAGCGTCTGTGCACTAATCACTGATTCACTCCACTAAATTACATAAAAGCGTCAATATCGCGGTAACGTATCATTTACTCAAACTAAAGAGGTAAGACAACAAAATAATACGACCGAGCGCGGTCGGTCGGTATTTAGTTGCACACTAAAAGAATCAAAATACAAAACGGCCGGGAAGCATGCGCGCGGTGCTCGGTACCGCCGCCACCGCGCGCCCACCTCTTGCGGCCTCTCGCGACATGTTATAGGTACACGTGCCTCGTGACGTCAGATTCGTCAGAGAGATTGATTCTTCGAAGGGAGAGATGGTTTGTAGCGCCTACCAAAATAAAACAGCAACAGACGTAACGCAGAAAAGAGGTTTTCAGCAGGCACTATCAGAAATTTTCATCAAACTATCCGTACTTATCTGCTAATAGAATAAACAAAACGTACAATAAAAGGTCTAAGCCTTAAATGTATCTGCATCAAAGTTAGCATCTATAAAATTGCGCCTTTCCTATAATTTTTTTGATATCAAGATTACGGGTTAAAAATAATTTGGCCATATTCTATTTCATAATTTCAAGAAACGAAAAGCGTTTGAAACTATTTTTTCTCCAAGCATAATAATTCAGGATATGTATTATAGTATTCATTAATTTCAAACTTCCACATGATGTATAACGTCACAAAAAGATTGACAAAAACACATCGATTGCCTTATTTCACAAGACTTGCCCGTTAAGACGGCTCTGGCACCCATCAGTATAACACTACTCCGAAACAACCTGTATGTATATTGTATATAGATATCTCTGAATAAAACTCATGCTGATTCGAAATGCAGCGCGCGTAAACATAAACTGTCAAACACAAATCATGTATATAAAAATTGTCTGCTGTAACCATTTATAGTTTCTTCAGACTATGTAAAATAATACCAATATAATAATTATGCAGGATATTCAGCAGTAAAGTTTACGAGGGCTAGGAGAAAAACCAGATAAAACCAACTTCTATTGTTTAAACAATTTTATTTTAGAAATTAATAAATTCACGTTCAACAATTGAAATCTGGGCGACCGCTCGCGCATGGGCCACATGGTTTTGTGGTGTATTCTGAAATGAATTACAAGGTATACTTTAGTAACAGCATGTTGGTTTTATTGGTTTTTCCCTTTTGAAACCTTTATCCTATTCATTTTATATTTTATTAACCGTCATTGAGTAGAACTAGAAAAAATCAGTTAAGAAAGAATACAACTAAGTGTCATAAACAAATAAGTAATCTAAAGGTTAATCATAGAAAAAAGAGAAATTTATTAGTAGTCATAACAGAGATGATCAGCGATCATAGATCACACTAAGATGCGATTGTTGAGCAATAAAAAAAACAAAAATAATTAAATACAAATACACATAACATTGATTACTGATTTACTTTAAATTACCATAATTTAGTTGTATTACTGTAAATTACCATAATTTAGTTTTGGTAAACAATTATGGGGAGATAACGTCCCCTTGCCTTACACCTAGACAAAAGGTAGGTTTCATTTCGGAAAACGTACAGTATACTATATACTTAGTATTTATTATACCCTGAGAAAATTAATAAATATCCTAGAACATTACACACAGCGTCATCTGACACCAAACTAAGCAAAACTTCTACGAAGGAAGTCAGATAACTGAGAGAATACAATTTTTTTTTCTGTAATTACATATTTATACCACAAAATGGGAAACGAACCCACGCCACTACCAATATAATACTACCAATGAACCAACATTAACGTGACATTGGAGAGGTGTATCCAGCAGTAGCAGTGAGCGTGAGTGTTATTGAGCTCATTATAACACAATGAAAAAAATTTGCGTGGAAAATAAAAAGACTAAGAACTAAGACAGAGTAGTCTTCGGTCTTAGTCCTAAATTAACAAGTGATATCAAACTTACTCGTATTATAGTCACAGTTGAACTCGTACATGTCACATTGGTCGAGGAAGGTTCTCCGGCTGCAGCCGTCAGGAGTTGAAGCACACACCGGCCGGTTGTCGTGGAGACAAGTCATCGACATGTAGCAATAGTTCACCGGCTGAAAGAAACAATTTATAATTTTGTTTATTAGTCGATAAATTGCAAGTTTTTATAGGTTTTTAAGTTATATATGTAGCGTAGTGTAACGAAGTAATAGGTTTTAGTATTCCCATATTCTTGTACCTAGATACCTTCTTTAAACGTGTGAAATCAACAATTTATTTTAATGTTGCAGTAGGTATAAACAGTTTGTCAACCAAAGTAGGTAAACCTAGATATAATTAAGAACCTGTTACTCGAGAAAAACGACAAGAAACATAATTGGTATTCAAAGTCGGGGGGTTTATCATTAAATAGAATAATAAACAGTGTAAGTGTCAATAAGACTAATAGACAGCAAGTTATCTATATACTAATTATATTATAAAGAGTAAAGATTTGTTTGTTTGTATTGAACAGGCTCTGAAACTACCGGACCAATCTTAATATTTCTTTAATTATTAAAATGTTACATTATCCGTGATCGACATAGACAATATTTTATTTAAGAAAACAGTTAGGGATCCGTATGGAAACTTCAATATTGTAAGCCAAGCTGTGATACATTTTCCGGGGGGCACGTGGTTCTAACACGCTGACCATATTGCCACGTTGTATGGCAACACTTCAACCTTTTGCAATAGATGCCAGCGTTTTGGTCACGTGTGGCGTAGAACAGGTTCTAATATTTTACTGTACATAATTACTTGATTTTGGTTTGGGGCTACTAAGTGGGGCTACTAAGAAGTCATTGCACTCATCATTATCAGAAGTAATATGTATAAGTATGTCTGCTTCAATAGCTGTAGGGCGTGGGTTTGGTTCCTCTTTTTTTTTTTTATTGGTTGACAGGCTAGTTGTTTGACCACAGCTCACCTGATGTTAAGTGAAGGTGTGGTCGAAGATGGTAAAGCACACCTAGCCTGGAATGGAACTGGCTCTCAAGTGAGGCTGCCGGAACACACCGTTAGATGCTTGGCGGCAGATTTTCAACTTGAGGGTGGTAGCTAGCCAGCCGAGTACTAGAAAGTACCCTACCACCGTGCTATGGTTTCCTCACGATGTTTTCCTTCACCGGCAGCTCAAGCTCATTGTTGGGATTTGAACCCACGCCCTTCGGCATGCGAACCGACCGCGCTAACCACTGGGCTATCATCGCTACAAAACACTATACATATAGGCAACCTTCCGTTAAGTATACTACATTTCAGTGCAACATCGTATACATTCCAGATACAGAAACAATCCAGAGCTTAAAGGAAAAATTAAACATAGAAAAGATCTTACGTAAGACAAATGTTGTTCTGTCCATGTGACTAAGGATACCACTGAAAAACATAAGTTAAACTCTCTGTAAAAATGTAAATAATCCTTTCAAAATATTCAGAACGTTTTATATCGTGGAGGCAGTGTAATCTCACCAAGTATAAAAATATACATTTTCCAAGAAACTCTACATCTTACATAAAAAAAAAGATTTTACTTGTTTTCTGTGAATGCGAAATACTTGTAATTTAATGTTGTTCTGTTTCAATAGTAATAAATTTTACATGTAGAAATATGTACTTAAAATATTAGTAACGATGATAGATCAGTGGTTGCGGTCGGTTCACACGCCGAAGGGCGTGGGTTAAAACTTTAACAATGAGCTTGAGCTGTCGGCAAATAAAATCTATCTGTGAATACTTTTAAAACTAATTGTCTTTTCATTCTTATTTAAAATCGCAATTGTTTGTGTAACTAGCCGTAAGATTTCCCATAATAATATTAAAAAAGAAATTTAAATCGAAATTGGAATTGGATTGGAATTGACATATTGACATATTGGCATAATGACATGTTGGCATAATATTGATACATTGACATATTGCCAAAATGATGTTGATATATTGACATATTGCCACTGACATTTTGGGATAATGACATTGGCATATAGCCATTTAGACATATTGCCACTGACATTTTGGGACAATGACATTTTAGCATAATGACATTGACATATTATAGTAATTTTGGCATAATGACATTAACATATCGATATTGTGGCATGTTGACATTATGACATTTTAGGATAATGACATTGACATATAGTCATTTTGACATTGTGGGATCATGTCATTTTAGCATAATTACATTGACATATAGTCATTTTGACATAATGACATTGACATATAGTCATTGTAACATATTGACATAGTATAATATAATATATTGGCATAACAACATTGACATATAGTCATTGTGTCATAATGACATTGACATATAGTCATTGTAACATATTGACATAATATAATATATTGGCATAACAACATTGACATATAGTCATTGTGTCATAATGACATTGACCTATTGGCATATTGTCATTATGACATGTTGGCATATTGGCATTGACCTATTGACATTATGGCAGAATAGCATTGACCTATTGACATTTTGGCATAATGACATTGACCTATTGACATATTGGCAAAATGATATGTTGGCATGTTGACATATTGACATTGACACTGACACTGACATTGACATTGTAATTAAGATATCTTATTACAAATATAACTTTAAATAAAATATTAATTAATGTAAATGTTAATGTTAATGCAAATCAGGTTGCTCAATGCTCATGTTACATAATTATTTAAAACTTAATGATAATAATTATGTGTGTCGCGTATCCGAACTCAAAGAAAGCGTCAAGTCTAATGTCAGTTGTTTTTGACAGCTACTACTCAACTACTTCACACTTCATATCAATATATTGTCTAACGGAAACTTTTATAAACGCAGAAATAAAAACGAATATTGCAAATACAATTTACTATTATTACAAACAATGTGTTATAGCGAATTTCCTAAAAACTTAAATGTTACAACGCAAAAGAAACGACGGCGTAAGCTTGCAATGGGGCCCTGTATGTCACTCGTCGGGTATGAAAACCTAAGAGGCTAATATGTTTTATTTGATTAAAAATTTACTTGTAAAAAGAAATAATGGGTGCCACTTCAGGAGGTCATTTCACTATAAACGATGTGTGTTTAGGGGTTCTGCAAATCATAAACCGACACCTTTATTAGTCTGAGATTTTTTTTATCTAAAGTATGATAAAAAAAATTAGGTTTACTATGTTAATGTAGGTCAATGTTTTCAGGTTTTGCGGTTTAGCAGGTTAAGTAAATGATATACCCAAAACTGTGTCTTTATATTTATCACTAGCAGCTCGCCTCGGCTGTGCACGGGAAAACAAAACTCGATTGACAATATAAATTTATCGATCCAGTAGTTTCGGAGCCTATTCAATACAAACAAACAAAACATTAAATCTTTCCACTTTATAAGATGTAGATGACAACTGTAATAGTTAGACATATAATATTGCGGACTTATTTGTAGCTGTCAATTTGCTCTATAAAAAATCACTTTATTCAGCTTTTGCAGCTTGAATTACATTATTGAATTTTTCATACGCATCCCTAATTGTTTTTAAATAAAATATGCCCTATGCCCATCACAGACAATGTAGCATTCTAATAATGAGAGAATTATTAAGATCGGTCCAGTAGTTTCGGAGCCTATGCAATACAAACAAACAAATAAACAATCAAATCTTTCGTCTTTATTATAGTATAGGAAGATATAGATAGATAAGTCATAGTTTCCAGCTTGTACTGAACCGGTTGCAACTGGTGAACAAAGGACCGCTCGAAAAATGAAGTGAAAAACATACCTCTACATACGTCATACAGGTTTAGACAGAGATGCTATGATAACCCGTAAGGTATAATAATATAAATACAGGTTTATGAGTTATTTTGGACAGCCTAAGCTTTTTTATTGGGTTCCGTACCCAAACGGGACCCTATTACTTAGACTTCGCTGTCCGTCTGTCACCTGTATCTCATGAACCACGATAGTTAGACAGTTGAAATTTTCACTGATGATGTATTTCTGTTGCCGCTATAACAATAAACACTAAAAACAGAATAAAATAGATATTTAAGGGGGCTCCCATACAACAAACGTATTTAACTCACGTGCGCGAGTCCGATTTGTACTTGGCCGGTTTTTACTTCATTTATTAATGGCTTAAAGGATTGGGATAAAATATTGAATGTTGATTGCTTATACACAGGCTACATTTTGTCCTAACAAACGCGGGTTAATGTTGATTATGAACAGAATGCGTTTTCAATAATCGTAGCAGTTACGTGTAGCCCAGTTTTGTTAGCCCGTATGTCATCTTCAAATGAAAACGTATACACTCATGTGTATGTATACCTACTTACATCATAAAAATTGGCATAGGATTAAGTAGTACGTCTTCTTCAACTGAATCCATTTGTATGTAAAACAAAAAAGTTCTATTGAATTGAGCTGTTTTTCATAAAGGGCAACTTACACGCGTCAAGTTGAATCACTAACTTGACTGATTCATGGCGATTCATTTCTGTTAATAAACACCGTAAAGCCATATTGCTCATATAAGCAGTAAATCGCAAACGTACTTGAGAATTCATGTGTAATGAGCATTCACACGAACAAGAACGTCAACGAACAAGAATATCCTAAGGAACTTTTTAGCAAATGAGCAAACGAAAAAATTGATACGAACTTCTTACCTGTCCGAGCATTTAACATTGCTCTATCAACCATTCAGTATTTTCGGTTCACACAAAAAATATTTTTGATAAGCCTAACAAATATTCCAATGCACTAAATGTTTATTGGAAATTGGAATGTTTGTTAGGCGTTTGGATCTATGTTAGTTTTAATAATGCTCAATGTGACAAGATTTGCAGCGAAAACTTAGAAAACGTTTTATCTGCTCGAATGAATGCTTGGTTATATCCGAACCTTTAAAAAGTTTTCCTAACTGTCCTAAGCCAAGTAAGCTGGTTAGGATACATGGAAAGTTTTTGCTTAGGAAACTTTATTCGTAACGAGTTTCTTATCTTCTACGATGTCAGAGGTCTCTCCGAATGGGCTGAAGCCTCGATCAGCTCATAACAAGCGAACATCTGTCTGCAACTTATCTACATCTTCGAACTAATAATAAAATCCCAAAGTAGCTCAGTCGTTCTGTCCCTCTGTATTTGTTTATTGCTTTGCATAACTAATTCATTGAACACTAAAATTGTGTCGAAATACTCGATTTTAATGGGATACAAATAATAATTGTAATAATATGTTACTACAGGAAAGGAGTTTATCTGTCGGGTATTTTTACGGATGTTTTTGGATTTGTGCATGTAGATTTTAACTAGAGACTTGAAAAGAAGAAAATGAAAAAGATGTGATTTAAAGTAATCAACGGATGAAACATCCTTTATTTTAGCCCAGTGGTTAGCGCGGTCGGTTCACACGCCGAAAGACGTAGGTTCAAACTCCAACAGCAGCTTGAGCTGCCGGAGAAGGAAAACATCGTGTGGAAACCACCCTCAAGTTGAAAATCTGTCGCTAAGCCTCTAATGGTGTGTTCGAGTTTTGGCGGAAACGCGGAAAGAGTCGTGTCGGCCCTTTGTATTTTTTCCAAAACTACTGTTTTGTCGAGTGTTTATGCATTAAAATCGTGGTGTTTTAATCATAAAGTTCAATCGCAAGCGCGAGTGTGGGAAAATGATATAATGTGGTGAAACATGACATTTCGTGTTGCTTCCAAAATTCCATTGAAGCTTTACCGTAAAGTCGCCACTTCTTCACTAAAGCATGACTGGGCTTGACTGACACGGACTGTTCTTGACCAAGACTGGACTTTGACTATAACTATAGCTACGAGGCAACTTATTAAACTTGAAAACATACAACACTTGACACTGGCAAATGCTCAAAATGCGACGCCAATACCAAATAAAAAAAATGGTGTATTCTGGCATCTTCACTTGAGAGTTTACACACTAATGCTTGGTGACAGAATAATAAATAAAATATACACTGGCGACAGTTGTACCTGTCCAGCTACTGGACTCGTGTAAGCCTCACGTAATTCCATTAGTTCAGCACCGTCGTCACGGACATGTTAACCTGTTTTTATTCAAAATGGCGTTACACGTGACTTTTTCGTCACATGTTTAGGCAAAAACTTTTGGCGTGGATTGTAGTGGCGATCAGGTTTTAGAAGTGGTGCAACAACATTAAAAATTCACCGAGCGACGCTCTTGAGCAAGTTCTAAAGGATTTGCATAAACATAAATTGAGAATAAAATTCGCTGAGCTCTGTACCGGCATGAATGGTGGTCCGTCCGTTTAGTTCGTTGTAAGTCTAACGATGAAAAACTGTCAGGTGCTAGTCATACTCTCGCGTAAATAAATATCGCAGGACATTACACACAGCGCCATCTGACCCCAAACTAAGCAAAGCTTGTGCTTTGGAAGACAGATAACTGATAGAATACTTAAATAGTTTTTTTTTGTCCACTCGTGCAAAGCCGGGACAGGCCGCTAGTAGTATTATATAGTCCGGTAACGATGTAAAGACCACCAGGGACCAACAGCAAAAGTCATAATAAATTGCAGTGTTATTGGTAATTGGTATAGAAATGACAGCCTTGCTGGTTCTTTGGTGGTATGTCTCCTTCAAGAGCTGAAGGGCGTGGGATCGATTCACACCCAGGACAAACTTTGTGATATAAACAAATGTTTGTTCTGTGTCTGGGTGTACTGTATTTATTATAGGTATGTATTTAAAAAAAAAGTATTTAAGTATTCTATCAGTTATCTGACTTGCATAGTACAGCTTTGCTTAGTTTGGGGTCAGATGGCGCTGTGTGTATAGATCGTTTCACGAAAGAGTTCCCTTCGTCGTCATGTTGGTAGTTACGAAACCAGTGTTGCTACTTTTTCAGAAAGATGTTTACTCGAAATTAAGGAAATTTTAATGTCACTAACGTAGATACTATTTTTTAACATCTGGTCCGAAGTATCGGCGGGAATCCAGCCGGATTGAAAATGACACCAGACCAGATTGCGGTCCCTAGTCCTATAGTTTTAATACAACTATGTATTTTACCTATATTGATATAATTGACAAGGTTGAAAAATAAAACAAATGTTTATGGTTATTTTTTATAATAATTGTGTTCAACTAATGGGCCAACACCCGAGATGTCGCTACCACCTGTATCATCATCAGAAGAAGTAACGTCACTATCGTTTCCTACTTCAATTATGAATCGGTCAATTTCTGCGTCTGCACGTACTCCATCATTGTAGTATTTGTCTTCAATATTCTTGACATGATCACATTATTTTTTCCAATCTTCTGCAGATATGCTTAAAAATGCTTCTTCTGTTATTTTAACAATTTGACTTGCTTCCTGTCCAACATTTTTTTCTGCAATTCTTCTTTTCAAAAGACTCCATATGAGCTCAATTGGGTTTAAATCACAGTGATAAGGCGGGAGCCTTACCACTTTATGACCATGTTTCTCCAGTAACGTGTCTGCTTCGTAAACAGGCGGTTCTTTATGGTCTTTAATTATTTCATAAAGCTCAGCTTTTACCATCGTTGGTAAATAAGCGAGACCTTTACTAACAATCCAGTTTTGCATCTGAGACTTCGTACTGTTCATTGTTGGTGCTTTGTTGAGTGCCACTGTATGGTAGGGAGCATTATCCATAATCACAAGCGACTGAGGAGGTAGATTCGGTAAAAGCTTTTCTTGAATCCATTTCATAAAATTTTCTCGATTCATATCATCGTGATAGTCTCCGGATTTAGACTGTGATTTAAAAATCAGCTGAGCGTTGGGTACAAAACCGGTTTCACTCCCTGCATGGACTATAATCCATCGTGGTCCTTTTGAGTCCGAAGATAAAACGCCTGCTTCTGTGTCACTCTGCCAACATTTACCTGCACAGTAAGTTGAATGAACGTAAGTTTCATCTAAATAAATGACTGGACGCTGGTCTCCTTCACGATTTTCTCGTAACTGCTTCAAATATCGACTACGCCAAGCCACAATATCGTACCTTTCCATCATAACTTTTCTTTTTGATTTACATTTTTGGAAATAAAATCCTATCTTCTTCATTATTCGCCATAAAGTAGTGCGACTTCCCTTGAAATCGATATCATTTCGCATTTCATGCAGTAATTTGGTCAGCGTAGGTAATTCTTTTCTCACAGCATAGAATTCATGTATTTTATGTCGTAATGCACAAATTTCAAAATCATCCAGCTTAATTTGTTTATCGCGCGGCCGACTCTTACCAGGCTTTTTGTAGCGATGATAGCCTAGTGGTTAGCGCGGTCGGTTCGCATGCCGAAGGGCGTGGGTTCAAACCCCAACAATAAGCTTGAGCTGCCGGTGAAGGAAAAACATCGTGAGGAAACCATAGCACTATTTTTTCAGGTATATCAGAAAAAACAGTCACACAAATTTATAAAGAAGGTGAAGCAGCTGCTAGTACTTCAACAAGAATTTCGACGCCTTTTTTTTTTTTTTTTTTTATTGTTGACAGGCTAGTTGTTTGACCACAGCTCACCTGATGTTAAGTGAAGGTGTGGTCGAAGACGGTAAAGCACACTTGGCCTGGAATGGAACTGGCTCTCAAGTGAGGCTGCCGAAACACACCGTTAGATGCTTGGCGGCAGATTTAAAACTTCAATGTTGCGTTTCAAAAGTTAATCATTTCGATTTTAGATGAACCGATTGACATATGCGGTGCTGCTTAATGATAAGTTTGTTGGATACCCATCGGACACAGAACCCTCAAAAATAACAAATATTTTTTAAAAGTCAATTGTCATTTTTGTCAAGTTCATGACAAAGGAAATGGCAATTTAATTTTTCCTCAAACACACAATGTAGATAATCGTATTTACTTACCTATTGTAAATTTATCTAGACTTCGTTTTAGAGTTTAGAAGGTTACTTAAACTAGTAAACATAGTAACAATGTTTTCATGTTCTTAAACAAAGTATATCAGAGGGACTAGACATAGTCACATTCGATTAGCGATAATGTAGCGATGATAGCCGAGTGGCTAGCGCGGTCGGTTCGCATGCTGAAGGGCGTGGTTTCAAACCCCAACGAGCTTGAGCTGCCGGTGATGGAAAACGTAGTGAGGAAACCATAGCATGGTGGTAGGGTACTTTCTAGTACTTAACTGTTTAGCTACCACCCTCAAGTTGAAAATATGCCGCCAAACATCTAACGCTGTGTTCCGGCAGTCTCACTTAAGAGCCAATTTCATTCCTGGCTAGGTGTGTTTACCATCTCCGATCATGCCGTCATAAAACATCAGGTGAGCTGTGGTCAAACACCTAGCAAATCAACCATAAAAAACGCTAATAGAAAGTCTAAAAATGTACAGGATTGATATAATTATGCTGTCGATATATGGACAGCTTATGTCAATCCCGTACAAGTTAGGCTCTTCTATTAGCGTTATCGCTAATCGCATGTTACTTTGTAGAGACCCTTAGGTTACGTACAGAATAGGCGGGTACCAAATAAGCTGAAAAACATATTTTTTACATTGCTTTTATACTAAAATTTATGAAAAATGATAGCACTTCTCGTTAGTTTTAGTTTGCGTTTTCGCCTGCTAAGTGCTGGTATATTATATTATTCATACATTGTTGTATCGAAAATGTGACGAAAGGTTTTTTCGGAAATAATCATGCTAGATTTCAAAATAACAAAGTTCAAAAATTCAATTAAATTAAAATTTTAGAAAATGAATCACCGCACGCCATATTAAATTAAAATTTAACAGACATGATTTTTTTTCAGTTTTCGTGCGCGAGTCCGACTCGCACTTGGCAGGTTTTTTAACAACGTGATTCATTTTTAAAAGTGCTACCCCACTTTATCCTAAATACGGATATCCGACGTAAGCGCTTTCGTCATACTAATTAATGTCAATATAAAATTAAACAAATAATTATAATTTATCAATGTGTGTTACACCTAAGTCCTCTACAATGTTACTCAAATTCATTTCATTATTTAGACTCGTTTCAAGGATACTCTTTTATCCTCCTACTAACTAGTCTCACTCTTAAACGGGCAGGTCTAGACAGTTGTACCGTGCCTTTAAAATACGAGTTTACAAACTTTAAAAAATGTTTTTTGTTGATTGTCCAAAAAGTGTTAATGTGATTTTTATGTGAGACTGAATAATTAATTAACTAAAATATTTCATATATTTAGATATTAAAATTTAAAAAATGGTTTATAATATAAGAGAAAATTTCACTCTGGAAAGGTTGAGGGCAATTGTGGCGCAAGTAAGTTTTGTATATTTTTATTTAACATCGACCGACCCAATGAGGGGTTTTTACAACATATTACTAGAACCAGAATAAGAACCAGTATTTTTTTCTATCAGATTCCTTGCGCAGTGAAACCGTATGAAACTTATTGCACCCAGTATGACGTACTTTATAATCCCACTAATATTATAAATGTGAAAGTTTGGATGGATGGATGGATGGATGTTTGTTACTCTTTCACGCAAAAAAGATATACGTATAAAACTTACTTTGTCAAAGCAAGAAACGTGATGTAAAAAAATTTATTATTAAGCGAACTTAATTAATAAATTAAAGATAAAAAAAGAAGGAAAAGGAAGATTAAGAAGTTCTGCGAACTTAATCCCTTTTATTCATTAAATTAATTTATGAGATTGCGGCCTCTCGAATCTTCTTTTTCGTATGAAGTTACTTAATGTTAGTGTACTGTAATATGTGTGTATTTAAATTTAAGCTGACATAATTATTATATAAATTTGTTTTTATTAGGAATTGATTATTATTGAATTATTATCTATAATAAATAATAATAATAAATCTTTATTTGACAACAGACATTGATTTCATTACAAACAATATATTTTTACAGAATAATATTTTACAGACAATACATTACAATTACAGATTTTTATTTTACAATTTTTTTTTTTTGCAAATGACATGGCGTTATACATCGGGCCCCAAACTAGGCTTAGCCTGTATCTTGGTGACCCAAGTTTAAGATGTTGCCAGCTTTGGATTTGCGCATCTACATGCATTTTGTGAGAAAAAGATAAAAAAGCAAAAAAGATTTATGAATATAATTATAAACAACTATATGCCTCTTTCAGTGTATTGTGTGTGTGTGTGTGTGGGGGTGTGTGGGTGGGTGGGTGTGTGTGCCCGCGCGCGTTTTTTGTGCGTGCGTGTGTGTGTGAGTGTTTGAAATAGTGTGAGTAATATGAGTGTGAGTTATGTATTTGTGTACGTGTGTGGCAAAAATTTTGGGAGTGTGCTGGAAGGAAACATATAATATGGTAATTGGAGCAGCCTAACAGTCATATACTTTGACCAGTTCTTCGGTTTCCTCGTAATGCTTGGTCATCAGGTAGTTCTTCACTTTCGCCCGAGCTTTTCTATGTGTGCATTCCTTGATATCACACTTTTTACATACCTTATTGTAGGCAAAGATATGTATGTATGGTGGAAGGCGGGAGGCAAAAGTAGTTTTAACTTTTGGCAGTTGTGCTGAATCTGGGCGAACCTTTCTCTTTCTTTTTTTAATTGGTGCTCGTGCAACTGCCTGAGCTTTCTCCACCGCCCGCATGACAAACAATTTCCTAACGCTGAGAGCTCCTGTGTCTAGATAGAGTTGGTGTGTTGGGTAGCGTCGTGGCTTACCGATCATAACTTTCAAGACAGGACGTTGCGCTCTTTCCAGGTCAATCATATATGATTTGGCCGCGCCTCCCCCACACTGATATACAATATTGGAGTTGAGATTGGCATATAGAGGTGTAAACTAGTTTCCGTACGTTTAAATCCGTTGCAGCTCTGAGGGTCTTCATAAGAAATATGTGTTTCCGGGCTCTCTTTGACATGGCGATTATGTGATTTTCAAAGTTAAGGTTTTGATCTATGATCACTCCTAGATATTTGACCGATGGTACTATGTTTATGTTTTGGCACCAGCAGTCAAAGTCTATTCTAAAAATCTATTATATTGACATGTTATTTTGTAGTATACTTTTTTGTTATGATATAGTTGTGACTTGCCCAGTGTAACTGAATGTGTTATAAGGCCAATAAATAAAACAACCAGTTAATATTCACACTTTTACTTTCATTTTACGCCAATATCGCTAGCAATCTGTGATTTATTACACCATCTACAGCTTTCTTTATCCCACTGCTGGGTACAGGCCTCTCTCTTTTCATGCCATCTGCCATAGTCTTGTGCCTATATGGTCCAGGTTCGACCCGCGACGGTGACGATATCGTCGACCCATCTTGTGGCTGGACGACCAACGCTCCGCTGCGTCAGCATCCATCAACAAATTTTTGTTTTTTTATTGTTGACAGGCTTGGTGTTTGACCACAGCTCACCTGATGTTTATTGACGGTGTAGTCGAAGATGGTAAATCACACCTAGACTAGAACAGGCTCTCAAGTGAACATGCCGGAAAACACCGTTAAGATTTCGCGCTTCTAATGGCATTGCAAACCGCTGCTTACTAGAACATTAGCCTTATTTAAAGATACTCCTATCCAAACGTATATCTATACTTTATATCTTACTGTATATTTTGGCCTAAATAAGGTGTTATTTTATCTGTCTATTTCTTTTAATGTAAAAGTAATGAGACGAACGAAGCGCTCTCCTGATGGTAAGAGATTACGCATGTCCATAACCATTGTACCAATACACAGAACTTTCAGTAGCAAAACAAAGTCCTAGGCATCGCTGCTTTGGCGCTCATTACTTTTTTTTTTTTTTTTTTTTTTATGTAAAAGTAATGAGACGATCGAGGCGCTCTCCTGATGTTAAGAGATAACGCCTGCCCATGACCATTGCAGCGATACACAGAACTTTGAGTAACAAAACAACGTCCAGGGCATCGCTGCTTTGGCACTCATTACTTCGAGACTTTCAATGGTTACTCTCAACAGCTCAGTAATTTCGATAGCTACAGTTCAAACCGGAACACAGTAATGTTTGCACACTACTGCTTGGCGGCAGAATACCTGGTACTGCGGTGGTACCTACCTAGACGACATCCTGCTTGGGAAATCTGCCACCAAGTGTATATTATGTATATTTCCATGTAACACACTGCAGTTTTTGTGCTAGGGGGTAAGTGCCCCGCTTTAGTACTTCAAGGAGTTGTGATGGCTCGGGTCGTTAGCGGATGACTTGGTGCAGGATTAACCCCATGAAAATAAGAATCTTAGCTTGCAGGTTCTTAATGGAACCTAACGGGACCCTATTTGTTATTGACGTGTAAGCCTTTTTTATTTGAAATTAATGAAACGAACAAAACAATCTCCTCACTCACCCTTAATATAATAAAATCTTTTATTTGATGTCTTTTGTAGTGCATAGCAATAATGTCGCCGAGTATGTTGTTGTTGGACATCGGGATGGCGATCAGTTTCCCCACCATTGCCGTTCCCGATATGCTGCATTCCACCACCGATCTCTCCTTAGACGACACCCAGGCTTCTTGGTTTGGTAAGTTCTGTAAATGCCTTATAAGTCCTAACTAAATAACAATAAATTGGTATTGAGCATCGGGATGGAGATCAGTTTCCCCACCATTGCCGTTCTCGATATGCTACGTTCGACCACCGATCTCTCTCTGGATGACACCCAGGCTTCTTGGTTTGGTAAGTTCCGTAAATGCCTTATAAGTCCTACCAAATAACAATAATTGGTACTGAAATCAGCTTATTATATAAGTCTTTGTATTACAATGCGTCGTTACGATTGATGTTTATTTCCACACGTCACGACCTGCTAATTTTGAAACCTATTTTGTAAGTAGGTAAGACATACTGCCTCAGAGATCTCTAGCTCGTGATCATCTGCCTTACGCATGATAACAATACAAATATGCAATAAAATTACAGTATTTGGTTGTTGCTAAACTGATGCTAATCTAGTGTAACCGACTGAAACTAGTTTTTTAACGCACGAGTCATTCGATAAACGTTATTGTGTTTACATTGTCAATCAATTGAGTACCTACCTTTGCTAAAGTTTATGTACTTATGTATTATCTCCCTTGTATTATGAATTTGAGTGTTGTGCGAAAGTTTGTCATTTTTACACGCTGTAACGAAATGTTTAGAATAGCAGCTCAATGCTTGGGCTGTTGGCAAACTTTTAGATTTTTTCACAAATTTATAATGCAATTCTTTTTACTATGTACAGTGGAGACCGGGAATTGATGTAGGTACACGTAATGTATTGTTGTTTTTTTTAAAGGCTAGGTTTTACCACAGCTTACCTGGTGTTAAGTGACGGTGTGGTCGATAATGGTAAGCATACCTAAGCTGTAATAGAACTAGCTCTCGAGTGAGGCTGCCGGAACACACCGTTACTTACTTGGCGGAAGATTTTTGGCTTAAAGGTGGTTGCTAGCCAGCCGAGTACTAGAAAATACCCTACCACCATGCTGTAGTTTCCTCACGATGTTTTCCTTTACCGACCGTTCAAGCTTGTTGGGATTTGAACCCACGCCCTGCGGCGTACGAACTGACTACGCTAAGTGGTTAGGGATAGCGATATGTAGATCGATGGAGTGACGATTTACGTAGGCCAGCTGGCGGTGGCTAGAAGCGAAAAGCCGAACATCTGGCTGAGTGTCTTTGGAGAGGCCTAGTGGACTACGTGGTAGGTTGATGATGATTGTGTATTCATTTGAGAGACAGCGTGTATGTTATAAAATGCAGTTCCGTACATTTTGTTGAGTCAAGTCCCTTCCCATAAGCATTGTTACGCCTTTCCGAAAAACACTGCATATAGAAATTATAATGAACTGTTTTCAACCGAACTATGCGGCCATAAATTTTTTTTTTCATAAATTAGTAAAACATCGCTCATAAGAATCGCGACACATCCCCAAAACAACTTGTACCATGGGTACTGCTGCAAATGAAATTACAAGGTTAGCGAGGTTAGCGAGGGAAATTACAGGGTTAGCGAGACTAACAATCGAATGTCTTAAAGCAATAAACGCCAAACCAACGATGTTAAACTTTCTTTTGTCACTGGTTAGTACAGCAAAGGACATGGACAGGCGTTACCTATTACAATAAAAAATGTTGTTATTATTTATTTCAGGAAGCCTCTCATACCTGACCCAGCCATTCGGTGCCGTCATGTCTGGTCCGATAGTGGACTACTTCGGCCGTAAGAAGGCCAGTTTCATCGTCAACATCCCGCACTTGTTAGCTTGGATCCTCATGTACTATGCTCCCAACCTCCCCGCCATCTTCATAGCGAATGGAATGTTGGGGCTCGGTACTGGGCTGATGGAGGCACCAATATTCGCTTATGTCGGTGAAGTCAGGTACAATTCTGTCATGATTATATATTTTTTTTAAAGTAAATAAGGCGATACGCTTTCCTGATGTTTTATCTATTAAAGTTGCAAAGATAGGACCTTCGACTTTTAGTAGGCTTATGTCCTTGTAATTCGCTTTTTTTATGGTCGACAGGTTAAGTGTTTGACCACAGCGCACCTGATGTTAAGTAACGGAGCGGTCGAAGATGGTAAACACACCCAGCCTGGAATGAAACTGGCTCTTATGTGAGGCTGCCGGAACACATCGTTAAATGCTTGGCGGCAGATTTTCAACTTGATGGGGGTAGCTAGCCGAGTACTAGAGAGTACCTTACCAGCGACTGAACAAACCTAAACTTTCACATGTATAATACTAGTCGTGTTTCTGACATAAAAGTGTTTTATATGTTTATCTAGGCAATTAACTATATGTGTGCCAAATTTCATCTAAATCCGTTCAGCCGTTTTAGTCTAATAAACATCCAAAGTATGATAGTTATAGAGATTGGCTTTTGTTTTCAGTGAACCTTCGATTCGTGGAGCTTTATCGGTGGCAATACAATGTTTCCTGGCCATCGGTATCCTGACCATGTATTTTCTGGGAACTGTAGTATTCTGGAGACAAGCAGCGCTTATATCTCTTGCGGCACCTATCACTGCCATGCTGCTGATTCTACTTGTGAGTAAAGCTACCATATTTATTATCGAAAAAAAACCTGCTGCCAATATTATTACAGGTAGATAAAATATCAATAGTGTTGATAGTATATCAAAAATGTAAATAAATAATGAAACATGTAATCCTAAATTTGTCACACATGTCTGCAGCATTTACATGTAGGTAGGTATATGGCAAGTAATTTATTTTATTGTGTATAATAATAATAAGCAACGTTACAGCGTACTATTACTTATTCTATCTTACATACAAGAAAATAAAAATTTACAAAACAATGTGTAAATAAAGGAATTCTTATATTAGTGGTAATTTTAATAACAATTTGACTTAAGATACTGAATAAATTTAAGGCAATATTTTGTAGCGGTGATAGCTGAGTAGTTGTGAAGAGTAGTGAAAGCTACGGCAGCTTTGTTCGGTCGCCGTCTGACTACAAATTTGGAGGTTCAACTTCCACTGTATCTCTGATGTTTATAAGTTATGTGTGTATCGCTACTAACTTCAAAAGATGAAGATAAAGTTAAAAAACTTAAAGTTCTCGAAAATATGTGAAGTCTACCAACTCGTAATTGACCAGCGTGGCAGATTATATCCGTACCCTTTTCAAAATGAGAAGAAGCCTAATCCAGCAGCAATATACTCTATAAACACAGAACTAATTCAGATGGATAATAATATTGAAAACACTTACCCTAACTGCAGTTAGAATACTCACAAAATAAACTTCTTTCAGGTTCCAGAGACACCGGTATGGCTTTTAGCTCAAGGCAGGACAAAGGATGCGATGAAATCTCTCCAATACCTTCGTGGGTGGACGTCTGAAGAAAAAGTCAAAGAAGAATTCGATAAGCTTGTGGTACACTCCAGAAACTTGCACCGTTGTGTGCTGTGTTGTGAAAATGATGTCCAGGGCAACATGAAGATCGAAGAGAGCAACCAGTGTGAGCATATGCAACTGAATCCGTTGATAAGGTATATTTGAATTTTTGGACTAGTAAAAAATGCACGTTGACATTGTCAAAATTACGAAATAATTCGCCAGATCACAGAAGTTGCCGTCATAGGTCAGCGTATTAGTAAGTTGAAGTGGCAGTGGGCTGGTCATATTTGCAGCAGAACCGCCAACCGCTTCGGTAAACGATTCGGTAGAAGACCGCATATCGGCAAACGTAGTGTAGGATGCCTTGAGACTACAGTCTTTATCTTCCTTTAATCCTTTCCGTTCTGAGGTTACCTGGAAGAGATCACTTTGAGCGATAAGGTTGCCAGTTACTACACCTATTAATTTAGTTTATATTTTTCTTGTGGATGTAATCTTTGGTGTGGGCAATAATAATTAATCAATTAATTCATGGTCCTTTGCTGGACTTAGGCATATTTCAAGCTTCGCTAATTAGCCCGATCTTCAGTTTCTTGCTTCAAGTCAACTTAACTATCTGTCGCACATATCGAGTAATATCATCACTCCACCAAGCAACCTTTTTGTGTAATTATTTTATGCTCATATTCTTTGTTATTTGGAAATTATGATGTGTTCAAATCACAAATAGTCACTTAAAATATTATTTACCTCAATTTCCAGATTTTGCCGAAAGTTCAAGCTAGTCATGCTGTGCAAAGAGACGTTGAGGCCTCTAACTCTCATACTGATGTACTTCTTATTCTTCGTAATGAGCGGTCTCACTCCCATCAGACCTAACATGGTAAACGTGTGCGAAGCATTTGGCATGGCTGACGATGGAAAGCATATAGTGGTATGTAATTATAGAAAATGAAGTTTTTCTAGTGACATGTCTTGGAATTATTTAAACCTCCAAGAAATCTTTTGAATTTGCCATGTAAATATATGCAGTGTTGTGTCTAGGATATATCAGAACTTGGTGTGGGTAATGAGCAAGCATACGTTATTGAGTTTGACTTGCTAGTGAAGGAAGACATCATGACGAAACCATAATATATGGTAGAGTATTTTGGAATGGTATTTTCTAGTATTCGGCTGACTAGCTACCATCCTCAAGTTGAAAATTTGACGCCAAGCACCTAATAGTGTGTTCAGACAGCCTCACTCGAGAGCCAGTTCTATTCCAGGCTATGTGTGCTTTTACTATCCTCGACCACAGAATCAGAATCAGAATCAGAATAAGCTTTATTGTATCACTGTGTACAAAGGTGTTACAAAATTATAAGTATCAACAGCGATGTCCATCACGGACATACAATATTATTATCATTTATCACTATCACTATTTTAATTATATCTACATACCTACATTAACAATTTTATGAATTATACTACCCTAAAATAATTATCTAAATATTATACAATCTTACATTAAATGGCACAAATGGAAATAAACAAAATTAAATTAAAATTAAAAATTATCATTAAAATATTCTTTAAGGTCATAAAATGCTTTGGAAATTAGCCAGTCTTTCAAGTTGCGTTTGAATTTGAAACCACTTAATTAACCACAACGTCACTTAACATCAGGTGATCTGTGGTTAAGCACCTAGGTAATCAACAATAAGAAATATGGATCAAAATTATTTTTTAACAAGAAAAAATCTCCAACGTTCTTAATCGTAAATCGAACAGGCGTAGAACTCCTGTGAGAAATATTATAGCTACACCCAAACCATATCAAACCAAATCAATCCAAAGATTCTTTTAATTTTGTTTGAGAAATGTGGAAGTGAAGAATAAGAAATTCACCCCTTTTTCACAGTTTATGGTCGGCGTGATCACGTTCATTGCTGCACTCATCGTGGTCTTCCTTATCAAGTTCACCGGCAAACGAAAGATGGGTATCACCGTCATGCTGGGAACTGGAGTATCTTGCTTGGCACTTAGCCTCTATGCCAAGTATTACCTCCCTGCGACAGTCTTCTCTTACGATCCAACGACCTTCCCTAAGGAGAAAAGCGTCTGGCCGCTGGTATTCTTCTATATGCTAGCTTTGTGCACTGGGTCTAATGTATCCTGGGTGCTTTTGGGAGAAGTATTTCCTTTTAGGTAAGATATCATTTATTGTGTTAACTAAATTACTATGTTTTTTACTTAAAACTCTCATGTTTTCTCTAGCCATTACGAGAACATAGTCGTACCATAAATAAAAAAAGTCATTGTGATTATTAATTCAAGTTCAATTACACGCGTCGACTTTTATTATCTTTGATTGTATCTCACGTTAATTAAGAACTTTAGAGCGGTATGATGAAATTAATTTGATATGAAGAGATGATCTTAGTTTGGAGAGATTTCATTTAGTAAGTAACTAACAAAGTTTGACTGGAGAAGTTTCTAAAACCCAACTTCTGAAAGTCTGGCAAAAAGTTTGTACATTTTAACCCGTGAAAACGAAATGTTAGTAGGTAGGTATATATTGTTTCAAATTATGTAGCTATGTACTTATAACTAGGATTTAGTATTTAATCTCACTATGTATAACTAGATGGCGCTTTGTTAAGTCTTAAACTACGCAAAATTCAATACTTTACTATTTTCTAAATACATATGGAACAAAGATTACAAAGATTTTATAGCGATGATAGATCAGTGGTTAGCGCAGCGAGTTTACACGCTGAAGGGCGTGGTTTGAATCCCCAACAATGAGCTTTGATCGGCTGCCAGTGAAGGAAAATAGGGTGGTCAGTTTCATTCCAGCTGTGTTTTACCAACTACGACCACACCGTCACTTAACATCAAATGAGCTGTGGTCAAACATCTAGCATGTCAATTATAAAAAAAAACATCCAGACACACACCGTACAGTAAGCAGAGCTACCACAAAATGAGGTAACAGGACAATAATGTTATATTTTCTTCTCTGCAGAAGCCGAGCTTCATCTCAGGGTATAGCAGCTGCCTTTAACTACATCGTCACCTTCTTTGGAGCCAAGACTCTCATAAGCCTTGAACTCAACTTCCATTTATGGGGAACATTTGCAGTTTACGCCGGATTTGGTTTCATTGGCACAATATATCTTTACTTTTCCATGCCAGAGACAGAAGGAGTGCCTTTAGCTGAAATTGAAAACTTTTACAATGCAGAATTTAAAACGTTTGCTGACGATCCTTTCATTAATGTATTTAAGAAATGTAAAAAACATAGAAACGAAAGCGTAGGCGAGGAAAAATGAAATGTGATTATTGATTAATATGCAGCAAATATCTTTATTTTAAGTTAGCTGTGGCTGTTATTTTAAACAGTCTAGACAAATTTTCAAAACATGATAGTTATGGACTATTAACTATTATGAGACCTAAAATTAAACACGGATTTCTTGTCCCTGAATGATATTTGCGATGTATCAGCATTTACGTAGTACAGCTCGTTTTTTTAACCAATTTAAATTATTATCAAAATCCATTCAGCCGTTTAGTCGTGAAAAGCTAACAAACAGATAGATAGTCACTTTCGCTCTTATAATAATGGTTAGTTTAGGTTAGGTTAGGATTAGGATTGCATTTTATATCCTGTAAATAGGTATTTCCATGTGTATTAAAAATAAAATGTAATAACACTACCTTATATACTCGTACACCTAAATTGTATGTGTATTTGTGTACTAAATCAAAAAAGTTTGATAGAACTATTCGTCAATAAAACAAAGTTGATTTTTATTTATTAAGGAAGCAATAATATTGATCATAACAAAATTCCAATTATATTGGGCAAACGTAGCGTAAAATGCCCTGATACTCGATGGAGTGACGATATACATAAGACAGTAGCTAGAAACGAAAAGCCAAAGATCGAGCTGAGTGTAGTGTCTTAAGAGAAGCCAGCAGTGGACTACGATAGGCTGACGATGATGATGATGTTACTAGTAGCAACCTTGCAATGCAGGAACAAATAACGTTATTAAGGTTAATGTACCAAGATCTTTGTGCTAGACATATTTTAGACTTGAGATAGGTAAATGATTAGATAAAAATATAAGTACCTACTGAGTAATGATAAAAAGGAGTAAACTGTCATGAAATTTTTTCAACAAGATTTAGATAAATAGATAGATAGAAATGTAATTTAAGAAACACAATAAATTTAATATTTAATACTATTTTACGAAGGAAACTGACGTGGTTTTGACATGTTTTTGTTTTACTTATGCGGAATTACTTACGTTTAATTATATCAGAAACTCTAACTATAGTCGAAACACCGACCACCGGATGTAGCCGTAACATCCGGTGGCCGGTGGCCTTCATCATGGCGACAAAGCTGAGTACAACGAGCGCGCGGCGTCGTCTTGCTTCGCAGTGTCAGAAAAGATCGACTATAGTCTATTTATCTATAGACTATAGTTGGAGTTTCCGACATAGACTATAGTCTGATATAGTTAAACGTGAGTAATGCTGCATAATAAAACAAACATTAAATTAAGTAGAATTATGTTTATCAATAGAAAATAAGAATAAATAGATAAGCAGTTAACTAAAATTCTCGGTATAAGAACATAAATTATACTGTAAAAAATATTAAATTAAGTTGACAACTTAATTGCTTTTTTTTGTGTAAAGCGGTATGGTACTCTTGTATAATCTGAATTCACTGAAAAATAAAAATGTTTACAATCCGTTTTAAAATCTACACATTGTTTATACAATCCGTGTCTAACCTTATGCCAAGATACGGAATTCGTATAAGTGATTTTTAATTTTCACAACATTATAATTTTTTCATTGCCTTTGTGATAATAGGTACCATAAAATATTATACATAAGACTAATTTCGAAAATTTTACATATCAATACTTATAAAAAAATATTAAATGAAAAAGCAATGAAAAAAGCCTAGCAACGCAGTAATCTAGCTAGGTATTTGACCACAACTCACCTGATGGTAAGTGACGGTGTGGACGAAGAAGGTAAAGCACCCCAGTCTGGAACAGAACTGGCTCCCAATCGAGGCTGTTGGAACACACCGTTAGGTGCTTTAACTTAAGGTAGCTAGAAATGGTTTCCTCACGATGTTTTCCTTCACCGACAGCTCAAGCTCATTGTTGGCGTTTGACCCCACAGCCTTTTGCGTGTGAACAGACCGCGCTAACTTTTTTTTTTTATGTAAAAAGTATTGAGACGAACGAGACGCTCTCCTGTTGGTAAGAGACAACGCCTGTCCATGACCATTGCAGCGATACATAGAACTTTGAGTAACAAAACAAAGTCCAGGGCATCACTGCTTTGGCGCTCATCACTTTGAGACTTTCGATGGTTAGTCTCAACAGCCCAGTAATTACTGAACTATCATCGCTACAAATCTTACAATACTCCGTTACATTATTTATTATCTACGTGTAGGGTACTGACTTTCTCTATTTCTTTACGTGTCATCTTATGATCTTTATGATTAATTGGTTACCTAGAATCTACTGACAGTGATGTTTATTTTCTTTAAGAAGTACACTGGCATGCATGTGACATTTACAGCCCTGTGTAATTGCTTGACACATGCACTGGTGATTAACAAAGGCATATTTAGTAACATTTACAAAGAGATGAGTCTCTCACGAGAATAATCTTATTTTTGTCGTCAATATAAACTTTGTTTAGGGATTAGAATTTATTTGTTAGGGAAAGTACCTGATGCATGAGTTATCGTCGGAGAGTCGAATATATTATACTAACGACCCGCCTCGGCTTCGCACGGATGCAGTCTAAAACTAGTTAGTCTTGAAATTCTCATCAAGTTCTTAACTATGATTCCTCTAGGTTTAATTACAACCCTAATCATAGCATGAAGTAAGAAAAAAAAAACTTAAATTTTTTAAAACGATTTTTAATTAGACTAAATACTTTTAGCTTTATTATTAAACTAGCGGATGCCTCGTGGTTTCACCCGCGTAGTTCCCGTTCCCGTGGAATATAGGGATAACAAGTAGCCTATGCCACCCGGAGATAATGTAGCTTCCCAACGGTGAAAGAATTTTTGAAATCGGTCCAGTAGTTTCGAAGCCTATTCAATACAAACAAACAAAAATAATATAGATGCTTAGTACGGTGATTGTTCAAAACTAAAACCTTGTTCAGATTAGATCATCTGGTTCAATCGGGTTATATGCCATATCTTATCTCTGGCCGATATTTGTTTCCTGTGTACAACGAGCCATGCATGTAAGCGTGAATTAAATTAAATAAAAAATGTAGGTAAACACTTAAATATGATTAAAAATGAATATAAACATACAGTTGAATATTGTACAATTGAAGCGCCACTTATCGAGTCAAAAGTAAACTATTCAGGTTCTACTCAAACACACATATTCGTTATTGCATTAGATCCTCAATTTAATGTAGTTGACCATAGGGTCACATTTAGCAAAACAAAAATATGGCGCTTACGCGGCAAACTGATCTTGCTTGAACTTGTGCTGCTGGTGAAGGAAAACATCGTGAGGAACCCATAGCATGGTGGTAGGGTATTTTCTAGTGTTCGGCTGGCTAGCTACCCCCCTCAAGTTGAAAATGTGCCGCCAAGCATCTAACGTTGTGTTCCGCCTCACTTGTGAGCCAGTTCCAGGCTGTGCGGTTGTGCTTACTATTTTCGACAACACCATCACACACAACGTGAGCTATGATCAACATATATAGCCTGTTAATCATAAAAAGCTTTTGTTTATTGAAGATTTTCTTACATTAGGTAGGTATTTGAAAAGTAAAAAAACTAAATCAAATTTTTACGAAATTGAAAAAAATTTAAATACCTACGTATAAGTATTTTTATTTTTGAAATATTGCTATAACATTCACATTAAAATTTCTGCAATGGGTTTAGATGTAGATTTTTATTGCTGCCATAAAAAGTATGCAGGTAGTGGAATCTCTCGAGTGGAAGTTTCGAAAAACAGATTTTTAGTGTTATCTTTCATATAAATTTATATGGAGTCAATCATTCTAAATTACATTTGTATTTTTACGAAGTTTTTTATTTTTATAAATACAGCGTTATAAGCTTGGGACACTCAGCTAAAATGGGGTCATTGTACTCATTATTATTAAAAAAAAATACTCTGAAAATCAATAATTGTTCCGTACATAAAGTTCTTAGACTCTTGATATTTGACTTCTTGAAATGTATATACGTATAAAGTAGTTGTTTTATTTACGCAGTTTCAAAGTTTTGCCCGTATTAAAAGTTTATTTAAAAGTTGTTCATAATGATGAGTACAATACCCCTTTCGGTGTAGTACAACCAAGTTTATAACCCTGTATGATGTATCGTGTTTTTCATTCTAAGTTACCAGGAACATTTCACTAAGAGCGATATTTTTCAGGCAATCTGTCCAGCGATCTGGCCGCCACTAGCACACAAGATTCTTTTGTTTTCTGTTCTATTTTTCGTGTGCACAATGACGAAAGAGTTTCTATCTATTTTTAATATTTCTATTTGTTCAAAAGTTAAAATGGAATTGTTAAACGTCGGTGAATGTTCAGGAACATTCACCGACGTTTAACAATTTTTTACACAATTAAATAAACTAACAAACATATACATAAACATATGCATTATGCATATCATCAAAAAGGTATGCCAAAACAAATTTTGCTGAAGTATATATTCGGCATGTCCGAAACAAAAGAACACTTGAGTATAAATTACCTTCGAGATAGATGTAAGCGCACGGTGACATTATCATTTCATTCACCACGACTTGGTTGGCTAAAGCGGCCGTCAACAGTACAACGCATTTTTCCTAACGTTCTAACTATTTTAAGATAAATTGCAGATTTTATTGTAATGTTTACCAAATAATGTCTTAGTTGAAAGTGTTACACAAGTTAATTGTCGACTGTACAGTTTTTAATTTAGAAAATGGTGCACAAATTGCAAATCGAAGAAGTCGCACCCACTGTCACTCGTATTAGGTCGGTTGCATCACAGGTGAGTGCAATGTTTACATTAACAGCAACTTAAATAATAATAAATAATCAATTCATACGACAGACTGCTCGAATTTGTGTGAAGTCAATAGCATTTGTCAAAGGTTAATTTTACAGTCCCGTAGGCAATAAAACTCAATTTGAAGGCTTGCTGCCTTGCGGCTGCGAACGGTTCAGTCTTTCTCAAAGTGGGCGATAACGCCCCCTTGTGGGCGTTTCAAGCCAAAAGAAGCCAAACCAACCAAGGCAAACCAAGACCAAACCAAACCAAGTTAAACCATTATCAAATGAATCAAAATATACATGTCTGTATGTATTTGAATATCTATTTTATCATCAACTAAATTCCACTAATATTATAAATGTGGAAGTTTGGATGGATGGATGTTTGTTACTCTTTCACGCAAAAACTACTGAACGAATTTGGATGAAATTTGGTATGGAGGTAGCTGAGAGTCTTTGGATTTTTGGACGTTTGGATTCCAAACTTTCACATTTATAATGTTAGTGGGAAAAATGAAATAATGTTCCTTGGTAACTTGAGAACGACTAAACCGGTGGAGTTGATTTTTTTTTTCAATGTTCGTAATACTTCGAAAAAAGTTTGAACGAGGATGAAGGCTGCACTGCACCGAGTACGAAGTATTGCGGAATTAGCTGAAGGCCTTCATAAAAAAAAATTACTGCTCTCTTACTTTGTCATCGATTTAAAAACATGTATTTGCATAATCTTATTTGCGTATAGTATAATCGGAATAGTTATAATATTATATGTTACCTAAAATCGCACTAGCTAGCAGACGCGATGCAAATGCTATTTAAGTAGAAATCGACGAAACCAGTTTCGTATGCTCTGTATAGGTCAAATAATTTTGTCTCTAAACATTTTGAAGATCCTTCTCAAAACACTAATGTTATAAAGTTTGCAATTGTGTTTGTATGTTCGTTACTTCTTCACGCTCAAACGGCTGGACCAATTTTGAATGATATTTGGTATGGAAATAGCTAATCTTGGATTAACACCTAGGCTACTTTTTATTTCGAAAAAATTTAGCGGGTAACTAGTCTATTATGTGAAAGTTTGTATGTTTGTTACTCAATCACGATAAAACAGCTGAACGGATTTGGATGAAATTTGGCATAATATGTACCTATAATTTATTACTTGGACGAATATATAAGGATACTTTTTATATCAGAAATATGTTATATTCTTGTGGCATTACCAAAACTGTTCAAGGGCACTACCACTACCTACTTAAATCTTGACGATATCTGGTGGTGGCATGTTTTGGGTAAATTTCACACAGACGAGGTCGCGGGTCCTGCTAGTGATGTTATAAACCGCAATATTACCACTATTAATAAAAGTGGCAACAACATGCAAACCAATGTCAATATTCAAGCGGTTCAGACATATGTACACATAATGCATAGTATAGCTAACTAGCGGACGCCTCGCGGTTTCACCCGCGTAGTTCCCGTTCCCGTAGGTGTACAGGGATAAAAAGTAGCCAGTGTCACCCGGGGATAGTGCAGGTTCCCAACGGTAAAAGAATTTTTGAAATCGGTCCTGTAGTTTCGGAGCCTATTCAATATAAACAAACAATCAAATCTTAACCCTTTATAATAGTACTAGCGGGCACCTCACGGTTTCACCCCGCGTAATTCTCGTTCCTGTGCGAATATAGAGATAAAAAGTAGCCTGTGTCACCCGGGGATAATGTAGTTTCTCAACGGTGAAAGAATTTTTGAAATCGGCCTTGTAGTTCGTTTGTATGGAAATCGAACCACTTTAAACTTAACCATTGTAACTACTACAAAGTGTTAGAAAGTGTTATCCGACTATCTATAAAAACTGACTTATGAACAGACCGAAAATCTGAATCAGTCCAGTAGTTTTGGAGTTTATTCGTTACAAACATACAAAAATCCAAAAATACAAATCTTTCGTCATTATAACATCAGTGTAGATTAAACAATAAATTTAGATTGAAAAGTGGGCTTATACTAGAGCAACTGCATACGTTAAGAGCCAGTGTGTTAGGAGTTTTACTTTGGTTGATGAATAAATCTATTGTGATTTTGTGCAGGCGATGTTACCTTCGCGGTCGAGTCGTCCTCGTTCCCTTGTCGACATAGCTCATCACTCTAATTTACCATGGTTTAGGTACTTATTATAGCAGCGGATGTTAGCATAGAATTACGGGCATGGCTTTTGTTTGTTAAAAAATAGTTTGAATGTAGGTATTTATCTACCTTTAACTATACCTACGTACTATTGTTGGATAGAATATTTATGTAATCATGTTTTTAATATTAAATAGATCTACGTTTGGCCACCAACTCACCTGATGGGCGACGGTGCGGTCGAGGACGAAGCACGTTGATCCAGAAGAAATATTTTCATTCTAGACTTAAAAACGTCCAAATTGTAGTTTATAGAAAATAAAGAAGACGGCAATGATTTTTGTGGTGATCATAGCTCAGTGGTTAGCGCGGTCGGTTCGCACGCCGAAGGGTGTGAGTTCAAACCTCAACAATGAGCTTGAGCCGGTGAAGGAAAACATCATGAGGAAATCATAGCATGGTGGTAGAGTACTTTCTAGTACTCCGCTGGCTAGCTACCACCCTCAAGTTGAAAATCTGCCGCCAAGCATCTAACAGTGTGTTCCAGCAGCCTCACTTGAGAGCCAGTTCCATTCCAGGCTATGTGTGCTTTACCATCTTCGACCACACCGTCACTTAACATCAGGTGAGCTGTGGTCAAACACCTAGCCTGTCAAGCATAAAAAAAGAAAAAAATGAGTTGTTGTCGGCAAATAAATAATAAATTGGTACAAATAAGTAGATTTTATACGATATAAATACATATTTGAGGATTATGTTTGACGTCTACATAGTAAGCACATAAACGTTAAGGCGATAACAATAGCTTAGAAGTTTTTTACCACAATCAATCATTCTTATACTGTATACCAACAGTGACAGAGTCTCATTTGTCGTAGCATAAAAAATCTGGTTCTTAGACAAGGTAACACGAATAACTAAGACAATTCAATACCTATTGTGTTATGCTATATTGTTACCTAAAAAATCTACCGAGCGATTTCATACGTTTCATGACGCTTCTACAAAAGGAAATTTGTCACATGACATCGTTAGTAATACAATGAGACACATACTCGTAGTAGTAATTCGTTGGTGTGTGCTTTAAGGTGGTTCGATTTCCATACAAATAATTGTTTGCCATTTATGAACAAATGGAGCATAATTTTGCAGTGAAATCAAAGCTACTGGCATTTATTTTGGTCTTTATTTGCGGTAAATCATAATTGCTTGTATGAAACAGTACATTATTAGCGTAAAATCAAATTTATGAATTTATGATTTAAAGCAGTAGATTATGCTAATAATCTACTGTTTTATTCAAGCAATTGTGCTTTACCACAAATAAAGACCAAAATAAATGCCAGTAGCTGTGATTTCACTTTAAAATTATGCCCCATTTGTTCATACATGGCAAAAATGTATTTGTATGGAAATCGAACCAACTTAACACGAAATTCAATATCAGAACTTATTCCAACTACTTACGCTGTAATGACAATTATAGCACACTATATCGTCACATTTTTTTTTTATTTTTTTTTATATCTGACAGGCTAGGTGTTTGACCACAGCTCACCTGATGTTAAGTGACGGTGTGGTCGATGATGGTAAAGCACACCTAACCTGGAATGGAACTGGCTCTCAAGTGAGGCTGCCGGAACACAACGTTAGATGCTTGGCGGCAGATTTTCAACATGAGGGTGGTAGCTAGCTAGCTGAGTACTATAAAGTACCCTACCACCATGCTATGGTTTCCTCACGATGTTTTCCTTCACCGGCAGCTCAAGCTCATTCTTGGGGTTTGAACCCACGCCCTTCGGCATGCGAACCGACCGCGCTAACCACTGAGCTATCATCGCTACAAATTTCTACAAAAAAAATTCTTATGGCTCTCAACAGTTAGTGCAAGCGCGTGTTGGTACCTCATCTGGTTATTAAGTTTTTTTTAACTAAACATTGAGTCGCCTTTACTGGAGCAAAAATTTGTCTAAGTTATGATTGAAAATAATTAATTATAAATAAAGTATCTATAGCGTAATCTTCCAGAATTTAATTAATGACTTTATATTATACTAGCGGACGCCTCGCGGTTTCACCAACGTAGTTCCCGTTCCCGTGGGATTACAGGGATAAAAAGTAGTTTTTGTCACCCGGGGATAGTGTAGCTTCCCAACGGTGAAAGAATTTTTGAAATCGGTCTAGTAGTTTTTATGTTTATTCGTTACATTTTTAAATACAAATCTTTCCTCTTTATAATACTAGTATAGTAATATAAGCTTATTAGATAGAATATATTTTTAGAGGTTATTATAAGATTTTACTCTTTCAAAAAAAATTATCACAGTCGTGTTACAAAAACAACTGCTTCCTTAGAAATTGTTTCCTCGCTATGTTTTCCTTTACCGACAACCTTTATCATCGCTACGACTACGAGTTACGATTTACTTGGTGCATCCATTGTTACTACATACATATCTCCAAAACAATCTTGTATAATGTGCAGTATTTCAAAGAAAACGTGACCAAAGGTATTAGCTTTTCAATGCCCCTGACGTGCGCAATAGTATAATGTTACAACGTAGTTCATGGTAGGTACTCAGCAGTAAAACTCACATGTGCACAGACTTCGAAATATCAACGAACTGTGACTGTGTTGCACATTTCTTCATATCTGACAAGTTTTAAAGCATAAGGTATCATTTTCTCAAATATATCTTACTACCAGTGGCGGCTTTAGGCGGTGGCAAGCAGGGCAACCGCCCGGGGCCTCGCTCTTGCAGGGGCCTCGCGTCCACAACTACCCAAGTAGAAAAAAGCCTTTACCATATGTATACATATGTACGTGTATTTCGCGCCTTGCACTTCACAAATCCCCACCTGAACGCACAGTTTTATAATTAGTGCAAGCATGTTACGGCCACTATAGCACTCGAAATCATTTTTTATTAAAACGGGCACAAATAAAAGAGGCCTCACAATGATCTGTCACCCCAGGGCTTCGCAACAGCTAAGACCGCCGCTGCTTACTACTATAATATAATCAATAACACAGTAATTAAATTCAGAAGGTAATATGTAATTTACTTTGTATCTGCTTACACGACGCCGTCCCCACAGAATTTAATGATAAAGATATATTTTTCACTACTCCCTCAATATGGTTATCAAATGAAAGGGCTTGACTAGTAGTACTATACACCTGACGTTGTTTTTTCATGAAGCCACACAAGTTTCCGCGTTCCCATAAATTCCATGCCAATTATTATTGGTAATTAATTTTGATGTTTTTATTTCCAGCTAATAGCATGCATGTGTCCAAACCTGCTTCTTCTGGATCTCGGCATGGCGGTGAGCTTCGTGACCATCGCTCTGCCAGATCTGCTAAACGCAAAGGAGGGCTTGTCTCTCAATGAAACGCAGGCCTCTTGGTTCGGTAAGACATCATAATATTATCAACACATATTATTTTATTAACAGAATAATATAGTAGGTACTAACACAGATTTTTTATTGAAATGATAATATAGTAGGTACTATCACAGGTTTTTTTGTTGACATAATAATACAGTAGGTACTAACACAGTTTTTTTATTGACATGATAATATAGTAGATACTAACACAGATTTTTTTATTGACATATTAATATAGTAGGTACTAACACAGATTTTTTTATTGACATATTAATATAGTAGGTACTAACACAGATTTTTTTATTGACATGATAATATAGTAGATACTAACACAGATTTTTTTATTGACATATTAATATAGTAGGTACTAACACAGATTTTTTTATTGACATGATAATATAGTAGATACTAACACAGATTTTTTTATTGACATATTAATATAGTAGGTACTAACACAGATTTTTTTATGGACATAATAATATAGTAGATAATAACACCGGTTCTTTTAAATGTTTTTTACTCACCTGATGTTAAGTGACGGTGTGGGAGAAGATGGTAAAGCACGTCTAGTCTGAAATGGAACTAGCTCTCATGTGAGGCTACCGGAACACACCGGTAAAGTTATGACACGAACGAGATGCTCTCCTAATGGTAAGAGATAACGCCTGTCCATGACCATAGCTGCGATACAGAGAACTCTAAGTAGCAAAACGAAGTCCAGGGCATCGCTGCTTTGAAACTCATTACTTTGAGACTTTCGATGGTTAGGTAATTTTGCTAGCTGCAATACCGTTCAAACAGTAATGTTTACACACTACTGCTTAGCGGCAGAATATCTGGTACTGCGGTGGTACCTACCTAGTCGAGCCTCCTGCTAAGGAGATCTACGACCAAGTAAAATATACCATGCCACACAAAAAATGGTACTAAACTATGCTAGGTTAAATCAGTCTATTATTCTGGCTATTTTATAGTTGAGCGGGGATCTGTTGTAGCGATGATAAACTCAGTGGTTAGCGCGGTCGGTTCGCACGCCGAAAGGTGTGGGTTTAAACCCCAACGATGACCTTGAGCTGTCGGTGAAGAAAAAACATCGTGAGGAAACCATAGCATGGTAATAGGATATTTTAAGTACCTACTCGGCTAGCTAGCTACCACTCTCAAGTTAAAAATCTGCCGCTCAGTATCTAATGGGTGTATTCCGACAGCCTCACTTGAGAGCCAGTAACATTCCAGCTTAAGTATGTTTACCATCTTCGACCTCACCGTCACTGAGATGTGGTCAAAAACTTCGCCTGTCAATCATTTAAAATATATAAAGTCCTCAAATGCTTCATATAATAAGCAATCGGTGATATAGTAACTGTGTAACAAAATTCCTTTGTTACACAGTTACTATATTATATACTATATATAAAAACCAAAATTAAATAAAGAAAGATATCACACATCATTGTAGTAAAAGTATTTTTTATCTCAGTGTACTGTATATATAAATTAAGTATTTAAAATCATAAAATCTTTGAAATAAAGATTAAGTCTTGATTATAACCAAGGTTAACATTTATCTTAAAAAATGCAAATTTAAATGACAACTTCTTATTTTGTTTTTGTTTTAATTTATCCAGGAAACCCGCGCAGTTTTGTTAATATACGATTTTTTTATTTATTTATATAGTATGATTTACTAAGCAAAAAAAGATCATGTGTTGTGATCCTCCCTTTCGGACCGCGCCTGATTCGACCGTGTTAATTACTGACCTATCATCGCTACAAAATCGCATCGCTTCTTTTCAGGTAGTCTTTCGTTCCTGACGCAGCCTCTAGGAGCTATAATATCAGGACCCATTGTCGACTATTGTGGACGAAAGAAGGCCAATTTTATCGTTAACATTCCGCACCTCATTGCCTGGGCGTTAATGTACTACGCGTGGAATTTACCCTCGTTGTTCATTGCCAATGGACTTCTGGGGCTCGGGACAGGTGTGATGGAAGCGCCTATCAACGCATACGTTGGTGAAATTAGGTATCTACAACTAATTCATAATATTTATTAGCGTATATGGGTAAAGTACAGTTGGAAGGAGTACAGTCGTGGAACGCGTCGTGGAACTGAAAATCTTTGTCTTATTATACATTTTACACTAACATTGAACATCACACCAACATTGAGTTAAAAAAACCATTAGGAAAATAGAAACAAAAACAATTATAAATTTCGCAAAGATTAATAATTGTTTTTGTTTCTCTAATCATCGAATATTTCAACCAATGAGCGCCACAGCCGCGCCATGCCCTGGAAATAGTTGGTTTACTCAATGTTCTGTGTACCGCTGCAATAGACATGGACAGGCTTAATCTCCTTCCATTAGAAGTGTTTCATTCGTCTTATTACTTTTAAATAATAACTAGTATCAGTTAATTAAAGTAATGACTATTCAGGATGTTTCAATACCATGTATTGAAATATTTCCCGCAGTTAAAATTATTATAAGACCTACCATAAACGCTCGATAAGGTAATCTATGATATAAAATATTCTTTCAAGTGTCAACAAAAATTATGCGTAAGCGCGAAGCAAATTTAATGGAACAAATATCATTACATTCTCATTAGTCTCGGAATATAATTTTAATAAATTAGTGGACAAAATATTAGGCACGTTGATGCATGTTTAGAGTTTAGACTCACGTGTTGACTCACTGCCTATCTATGCTTACGCGATTTGATTTTACTTTTATTTTGCAAGCCGCCAAACCTGGTGATAGCAGATGAAATAAGGTGTTGACGGAGTGGTGGCTGCGAACTGGTAAACAGACCATTGGTTGTCCACCAGCTCGTTGGGTAGACTACAAAATAAAAATCGTGGGTCAAACCTGGCCAAGATTGGCCCAGGACCGCGAAGACTAGCGTACATGAAGAGAGGCCTATGCTCAGCAGTGGCCGATTACATGCTGATGATGATGATTGCAATATAAGGACCAATCAAGTGATTCATCATCAAATTAGTTTAAACATTGTACAGATAACCAAAAATGTTGTAGTTATGAATTAAAATTTATATCAGAACTATGAATTTAGCTAATCTATAGATTACTCATGTCGTAATATTTTCTATCATAGATATTCTATTTAGGTCAAAGTCACTATATTATTATCATTACATTTTATATTTATAATTTTTATTGACAGGTGCTAGGCGGTATATTTTCTACTTGAGGGTGGTAGCTAGCCAGCCGAGTACCAGAAAGTACCCTACCACTATGGTATGGTTTCCTCACAATGTTTTCACAACTGTCTTTACCAACAGCTCAAGCTCATTGTTGGGGCTTGAACCCACGCCCTTCGGCGTGCGAACTGATCGCGCCAACCAACGTGCTATCATCGTTACGATAGTTTTTAAACCATCCTCCCTATAAAATTAATACACAATAGGCGCAGACAATATACATATAACACTAGTACGGATAAATCGCTATTGGTTTTTTTTCTAAGTGGAGTTCAGATAGCGCCCTCTAGACTATTTTGACTTTACGTTGGCAACTTCATAGTAGCAATGCATCAATATACTTGTATTCACTAGGAATAAAACAGCTTAATAAGATTTTTTCAGGCTAATCCAAAACTAAAAGATCACAATTATTCTTGAACAGTTAATATAGCTAAATTAGGTTTTCATTACCCGTGAACACCAAACAGAGAGTATCACGACTCGATTGTATAACTCTTAAGTGCCATTCAGATTATATAATTATTATATCACACGGAATGACGTCATTCAATGTGGTATAATGTACCTAATACATGATAATCCTAGCCGTTTCCGCGGTAAATTCTAAATGGTTTTTAAAATTGCAAATACGTACTGTAAATTGTAAAAGCTACTAGTAACATTTGTAGCTATTCCTGACCAAAAAATATTCTGACTTAGAGCAGCGTGTATAAAAATTTACGAGAATTACCTACATACTACGTAAACGATAGTCAAATGTAAAAAAAAACGTTTACATTTACTTCCGCGCTGTTCTACTTTCTGTGCATTTGAATCTCACATATTCGTATGTTATCCTTTCGATGTTTTGTTAGTAAAAAAATATTTTATGTTTACATTTCCAGTGAGCCGTCAGTCCGTGGTGCCTTATGTACCGCAACTCAACTTTTCTCGTCAATGGGGATGCTCACCATGTTTTTCCTGGGCACGGTAGTGAACTGGAGATATGCTGCCCTCATCTGCCTCTCTATCCCCATTGCCTCTATGCTCTTTGTGCTAATGGTAAGTTTAAGAACTTGTCACCATCTCACTCACTCATTTGTACTCAACATCGAATGCCTCAAAGTTATAGAGCGCCGAAGAAGCGATTCCCTGGAGTTTGTTTTGTTCCTTGATAATTCTGGCTATCGTTGCAGTGACGGAAACGCGTCAATTTCCGCACTAGGTACTTCGACTCCACATTTGGTACCTATTAGTACAGCGTGGATGTTGAACCCCGAATAAACAAATGTTGTGGGACATTTTTTTAATGTAAATACATACACACCTATAATAATATATACAGAACACCCTGACACAACAAGAATGTTACGGTGAATCATTACAAGCTTTTATTGGTGGTAGATCTCTTTAGCAGGAGATCGTCTTGGTAAGTACCACCAGTACCCGTTATTTTTCCGCCAAGCAGTAGTGTGAAAACACTGTAAACTGTGTTCCGGTTTGTAGGATACTGCAGCTAGCAAAATTACAGGATTTTTGAGACTAACCATAGAATGTCTCAAAGTAATGAGCGCCAAAGCAGCGATGACCTGGACAATGTTTTGTTAAGTTGAGATATGGAAGCAACACGAAAAGTCAGTTCACTACTTTTTATATCACTTTCTTACGTAATTTATACGCATGTAATATAACACACCGCTATTTTTTTACAGAACACAAATTTTGGTACATAATAAAAATGCGACAACATGATTTCGCATTCCTGACAAAACTTTCATTATAATATTTTGATTATTTTTCCACATCAAGGTTCCAGAAACTCCCGTATGGCTACTGTCTCAAGGGCGGGAAAAGGAGGCTCTAAAGTCTCTCTGCTACCTTCGAGGCTGGACCTCCGTGCAGAATGTTCAGGAGGAATATGACAAGCTTTTGGACTACTCGAAGAAACTGCAGCGTTGCGTAATCTGCGAGAAGACTGGCTCTCTTGACATGGCGTGTGAGCATTACAAACTGCACCCTTTAAAAAGGTATATATTAGCATACATTAGTATATATACATTTCTATATACAGGATGTCCCAGAAGTAGACGTCAAGCCGAAATCGGGTGATCCGCCTAATCTTAATAGTTATCAGAAAAATATTTAAAAAAATGAAGTCATGTACTTTTCAAATTATATTGCATTTTTTTATTCGTAAAAATGTACATCTGTAATGAATAGTGCTTCTGTATCCTGTAACCTTAAATTCTAAACCCACTGTTTCAGCTTGAAAGGGGGTTTCACTTCGTTAAAGTCCAAAATAGCTCTGTGGGTACAGGACAACCTTAGTATGGAGATAGATTAAAGAATAGATACAAGACGAGGCGTGCAATAACTGTATTGTAGTATTTTACAAGTTCAAAATTATTTTACGGTCAGGCATAATACTTTCTATAAAGCAAATAATCTATTTGTTTCTTCAAAAAAAAAGTGTTATTAGAATACAAATGCTACCTAATCTTGATTCTACTTACCTTGTCTGGTCATAGTAGATGTAATACACAATTTAAAATAAATGATAACAACGAAACAAAAACATTTACCAAGGTTTACATCGAAAAAACTAAAACGTCAGCCTTGTTACACATAAAAACAGTTTTCCTCCTAAGCCAAAACAAATGCTGTTTTCCGGTTTATACAAAATCGCAGTTAGGCTAGTGATGTACATAGTGTTATATATTCGATACTACGTACATAGATATAATTTTGTCAAAGGTCACATAGTTACATATGACTAGTAGAAACAAAGTTGTGCCGAAATTAGAATGATTTTTAGTTATATGACGGCATTATGAATTATGTTGTAAAACGTGAAATCACATAATATCAATATAGACTTTTCATGGTAGTAACTCTACTTTTTTTCAACAGTGTGTTATGATAGCCTCACTTGAGAGTTACTCTCAACCTCTTTTTTCATTTCTTTACTTTTTCTCAAGTGAGGCTACCGGAACACACCGTTAGATGCTTGGCGACAGATTTTCAACTCTCGCGTGGTAGCTAGCCAGCCGAGTACTAGAGACCAAAATGCTATGGTTTCCTCAAGACGTTTTCCTTCACCAGCAGCTCAAGCTCATTGTTGGAGTATGAACCCACGCCCTTCGGCATGCGAACCGGCAGCGGTAACCCCATGAGCTATCACCGCTACTAGAACCTATAGTTTGTTATTAAATCCGTTTATCTTTTTCCCCCCAGATTTTTCCTAAAGTTCAACATAATAATGTTGTGTAAGGAGACCCTGCGTCCACTGACACTAGTGATGATGTACTTTATGTTCTTCGTGATGAGCGGCCTCACGCCCATACGCCCCAACATGCAAAACGTCTGCGGGGCATTCGGCATGACGGATGATCCCAAACATATTGTCGTAAGTTATTTTCGTTACAACTTTTATCTTCTATCACCAAAACACTGTTATTGTTCTCTTTGTTTTATCGGCCTCAATTCAAATTCCAGGCTTCAAGTTTTTCAAGTTCAAATTCGGACTTTTAGATTAAGTTTTTTGTATAAATTTTGTAAATTGTAATTTTAATTCGTTTCTTTTGTAAATAAAATTCCAGGGTATTGAACTATATTAATAGTTCAATAGCCTGGAATTCACACCAATGCGTATTTTTACGGTCGTGGTTATGCTTATGAATTCAGCCACAATCTTTTCTATTCAAAATAGGTTCACGTTTGACCATATTCTGCCTGATGGTAAGCAGTAGTGTGGTCTAAGATGGAGCACGCTTACCTAGAAGAAACCTATTTACTCTAGATTTGAAGACAACCATATTGTACCTAACAGGGAACACAGACTCCGGCAGAGAGTTCCACAACCTCGCTGTGCGAATGAAAAATCTTCTCGCAGTTTTACCCGCGTAGTTCCCGGTCCCGTGGGAATACAGGAAAAAGTAGCCTATGTTATCCGGGGATAGTGAAGCTTCCCAACGGTGAAAGAGTTTTTGGAATCGGTCTAGTAGTTTCAGGGCCTATTCAATACAAACGAACAATCAAATCTTTTCACTTTATAATAGTATAGATAGATAGATTAGCTAAGTATTACCTTTTCTTTTCAGCTCATGGTTGGCGTGATTACCTTTCTCTCTGCGATCGTCATCATTGGTATCATCAAAATTGTCGGAAAACGCAAGCTCGGCATTGTTTCCATGTTCGGCACTGCGATATCCTGCACATTACTTAGCGCTTATGCGAAGAACCACTTACCTGATACAGTATTCTCGTATGACACAAAGACGTTTCCAGAAGAAAGTAGCGTTGTTCCACTGGTGTTCTTTTACATCTTAACTGTATTTTCTGGGTTCAACTTGGCCTGGGTGATACTAGGCGAAGTGTTCCCGTTTAGGTAAGCTTTTTGGTCACATTTTTTGGTTTGTAGCAATAAGAAACCGTCTTTATCGTCATCGTGTAACGACTGACGACTAACAACTAACGTACGTATAATTGCAACAATAAGACTGAAGCCGGCAATGAATCTTGGTAGCTGTAACATAGGGCTGCCTATACAGCTACCAACGAGAATCCAAATTGATTATATCAAAAATTAAAATTGGTTTTTACTAAGATATCATCATCATCATCAGCCTATCGAAGTCAACTGCTGAACATATGCCTCTCCCAAGACACGCCACTCAGTTCGATCCTCGGTTTTTCGCTTCCATCCACCGCCGACTGTCCTACGTATATCGTCACTCCATCGAGTCTCAGGGCGTATTACTAAGATATAATAAATTAAAATAAATTTGGTAATAATATGCCTCACTTGAGAGCCAGTTCCATTCCAGGCTAGGTGTACTTTACAATCTTCGACCACAGCATCACTTAACATCAGGTGAACTGTGGTCAAACACGTAGCCTGTCCAGTAAAAACTATTAAATTTGATGAAACATCATTGTTTTATGGTTACAGGAGTCGAGCATCTGCTCAAGGTTTCGCAGCAGCTTGGAACTACGTCGTCATGTTTTTGGGCTCGAAAACATTCATAGACTTGGAAACGCACTTCAGGCTTTGGGGCACGTTCGCCATCTACGCCGCCTTTGGTTTCGCCGGCACGATATACCTGTACATGTTCATGCCAGAGACAGAAGGAAAATCTCTTCAAGAAATAGAATCCTATTACAATGGCAGATTTAGAATATTTGCCGATGACCCCGTGATCAATTCCTTTAAAAGGTTCAAAAAAAAGTCATAGATGCTATTCTAGATTAAGGTATCAGTTTATTTTACGTATAATAAATTATTTAAAAATCTAGGTTTTTTCTTATATTTACTCTTACCTAGCTATCTAACATATCTTTGTAACAGATTACACGACCTTAAAACACACATAAATAAGTAATATGAGTATTGATGCTAATCACGCTTTGATTCTATAAATGTACCTATTTATTACCCCATTTTTTATTTGTCGTTCATGTTTAGAATACTGCAGTGTTTCCTTTTGAAATAATTACAAAAAATACATACTAAGTTTACATCTTGGGTGAAATAACCAAAATATCTTATTTGAGATTTCACGTGAATGCCAAAACTATCATTATTTTTTATCTATACAGGTAAGCTTGGAGTATTGAAAACCGAAAAGTAGCCATCGCACTTATAATTATAAACAACTTTTACTATACAACTATGAAATCGTAAAAAAAAATCTACAAGAAACAGTTCGTCGACCTCGTTGACCAAATGTATGGGACAACAGATTTTTGCACGATTTTAGAGTTGTGCTCATAATAAAATAAGTAAAATTACTTCCTTTCGGATAATGTTTTACGCCAAATTTAATAATCCTTTATAATAAAAGTAATATCAGACTTCGTTCAATGGAAGCAGTCTGTAACAAAGTGAATTTCGTATAAAAACAACAAGCATCTATTTACAGAATTTTAATAGAAGTTTTAACTGCCGATAAACATACAGATATGAATTAAAGCGTATATACACATACACAATTACACATACAGACACATACACATAAACATGTGTATGTGGCATTGTAAACGAGATTCTCCAATGTTAACAGAGATACGACACCAGGTTGCCAAAAGCTATCGTCTACTCTCAGCTGAAGGAGGGTCATCTCACCGCATGTAACATCTCGTGTCAAGGTTGGGAAGACCTTGCATAATGGAGACAAGATTGGCCCAGCTTGTATGTATAGTGGTAACAAATTTTTAAGAAAAAAGCAGCCACAAGACCTTGATGCGAAACACTGAATCATTAAGAACCACCCAAAGCCTACCTATGCTATTACCTTCATTACAGATGGTCAATTGTACTGGGCGTCATACAATAAGACCATTTTCGTGCATTATAGCAGGAGCTAATATGGTTCGCCGTTGATGGATACGTCAAGGATCTTTCTGATCTGATTAGACGGATAGACTTTAACTAAGTTTTTTTGTGTTTGATCACATTTATTCACTCTTGATAAAGTCACCTTGACTTAATCGGGAGTATAGAGTTGGACTAGTTTAATGTTCTTGGTTGGAGTAACTGAGGCTTAATTTTGACTATTTTATCACTGTTTTATTTCATACAACTTTTACAAACTTTTTACAGTGAAAACCAACGACTTCCAAGCAAGAAAACATGTTTAGGACCCCAGCAAAGGCTGACAGAGGTTGTTGCGGTGCCGGCCGCAACAACATCAGTAAAAATACTGGACCTCCACGCCAAAATGTCCGGAGCAGTATTGGGGAATGGGAGTCCGAGACACCGGACGACGGCGGGGTCCTCACTGCCAAAGCCAGCGGCCGTGCGTAGGCTATCTGTAGAGGCTACGGGGAGCCCACCGAAGACCTCGGGCTCAAAGTTCTCGGACCGGGTGGCGGAGGCAAGTGCCTATTTTTGTAAGGCCAAATTGCCGGTTTGGTCTCCGAGGTGGATCACGATGTGTCTGGTGTACTGACACATCGTCATTGTGGCGGGGTAAGCCTAGGCTCCCCAAGGCGAGTCCGCGAGGACAAGCGCTGTTGTGGCCGCGGTAGAGTGCGAAAGCGTGCCCGCAGCCTCGACACAAAGCGCCGAGGTGGAACACTCCAGGGTATTTAAGGGGTAAGCCGTCATTAGGACGGAGAGTCCTACATAACCACCGTGCCCGCCCCAGGGCCGGTGGTATACACAAAGGACTTTCTCTTGAAAAAAAAAATAGATGAGTGCATTATAAATTTGGTATCCTGTTACTGATGACGGGGAATTTTAAAATTATTTATCTATAATTGTTTTATAAAGTAGTTATTTATAGTACTGGCAAAAATATCAAATACGACCTGGTAGCAATGCTCTGCTGAATACACCGATTACGTTAAAGTGACTGTGATCAAAGTATGCTAGGGTCTTCTATCTTTGCCATGAACAATGGCACTTTCGTTTTCTCGTCCCACAATATAGCTACGAAAGGGTTTTCTACTTGTATTAACAAGGGCATATCATCGTTGGAAAGAGCGACAACCGAAAAAGCAGAAGCTGCTGCAGCGGTAGCTCCGTCCTCATCTATTGAGATAACAGCCGAGTGTACCGCAGAAGACACTTGGGGAGTAAGCTCTCGATATGTTCCAAGGCCAACGAGACCTGAATTTTGCTCGAAAATTTGGCTAACACCCATCTGAAAATAGAGAAAATATTCGTTACTTCAGTCAATCACTAACCATGACTTGCTTGTTTTTAACAGCTCATTTGGTAGTAGTTCCGAAGGGTGTAGGTTCGATACCCATTCAGGACTAGCAATTATGTAATGAACATAGATGTTTGTTCTGTATCTGGGTGTTCTGTAAAAACTTACATACGTATTTGCAAAAAGAATCTATCAGCTAAGCATTGGGCGATGTTTTCAAACAGAACCACCTAACTTCTCACAAAATAAAGCTTGTATTATGGCAACTAATAAAATATTTAGATACTTTGTTTTATATTACATCCTAAAACCAGACGGTAGATAATTTAATAGATTTTATTTTTTACTTGGTTGGAGTGCTATTATAACTTATCTTTTATTAAATTTTAGTGAATCGAATCAAAATCAAAATTGTCTGTAATGTTTTGTATTAAAGTATGAGTTTTGTATGATACGCTTTCTTTATACTGAGCGACGCGGAACTTATGATGTGGAAAGAGATAGCTACAAGTTGTGTGTTGTGCTTGAAGTACACTAGCGCTAATCAAATTGCAACATTTTTCTGAATTTGTTTCCAACAATTTGTGAGTGCTAGTGCTAGTGCTTTTTTTATTACCGGCCAGGAATTTTTCGAAGGGAATTGAGTTTAAACTTTTTAATTAAATAGTGTTCCAAATTTAAAAGTAATTTCGTCACTGTTTTTTTTTCTTTGGTTTTGGCGTCGCGTTTTAGCATTTGCCAGTGTCAAGTATTTATATAGTTTCAAGTTTCAAAAGTTGAATAAGTGTCCTCGTAGCTAAAGTTATAATCAAAGTCCAGACTTAGTCAAGTCCAGCCTGTGTCAGTCAAGTCCAGTCATGTTTTAGTAAAGTAGTGGCAACTTTACTATAAAGCTTCGATAGAGTTTTGGAAGCAACACGAAAAGTCATGTTTCACCACATTATATCATTTTCCCACACTCACGCTTGTAATTCAGCACTTTATGAATAAAACACCACCATTTTTATGCATAAACACTCGATAAAACACAAGTTTTGGGAAAAAATACAACGGAGCGCCACGACTCTTCCCGCGTTCCCGCCAAAAACCCTTTCCAACAATTTGTGAGCGCTAGGGTTAGTGCTTTTTACTACCGGCCAGGAATTTTTCGAAGGGAATTGAGTTTAAACTTTTTAATTAAATAGTGTTCCAAATTCAAAAGTCATTTCGTCACTGTTATTAAGTGTACCGGAATGACCCCTTTTGCTCGCACTTGTCAATGAACCCTTCACCTCCTTTCGAATAAATGGGATAAAAAATATAGACCGTCGGACTCCGGACAGGGAATTCCGTTTCCCGTGGGCAATTTATTCCGGAATTATTATGTTCTTCGGCATTTACATAGAAAAGTCCCAACCTCAGCGATAATTATAATAGACACAATAATAATAGGCATATTATAGATAAAGCTAGACGCATGCCTTTTCGATCTGGTGTGTTTGTCATTCGAAGTACCTACAGTGCCTCTATCATTAGGTTCTCGTCTATTTGTATGAGTACCTAATGTTCTCCGTTATTATTTTGCTATTTTTTACGTCTTTAACGGACAACAGTGTAATATTCCTTACCTGTTTTAAAACTGGTGTTAAATCCGTATCGGCTTTGATGGTGAACTTAGGAATCTTTAGTACCACTTCAATTGATTTCAAGTTGAGGTAGCTTTCCAACTGAGAAACGGTCAACGACGTCAGGGTATTTTGAGCACTGGACAGCGTTGACGGTATTATGACCATCAGGGAGTACTCATCATTCTGAAATACAATAAACTCGTTTTTTATATGGAAAAGTAATGAGACGAACGAGATGCTCTCCTGGTGATCTCTCTGGTATCATTCAGATCTCATTCGCCTAAATGCACTTCACTCAACAACACTGCACCCTACTATTGTAAAATCTCGGAAATTAAGCATTTTTACCTAAAAAAATCCTATCATTTAGGATTCATACCGAACAACCCCTTCAGGTTTGTCCACTCTAAGCTTAAACCATGTACTAAATTATTCAATCACAGTTTATAATTTTCCCGTTCCGGCAACGGATATTGGACAAAACGATAACAAAGTGGAACTCAGTTTCTCCTGAACTTTGTCACGTTACAGCTGGCGCATCTTTTTGCCACAAAGTTACAGCTGCATATTTATTGGCTTCCTTCGAACTAACCAATTATAAGTGTGTACCTCAAATACTTACCTCAAAAGGAAGAATGGCAACTTTTGAGTCAGTCTGCACATCAAAGCCAGCTCTGAGATATCGTCTGGCCAACATAAAGGGAACATTTTTCTTCGCGCCGTTCCCAAGTGTGAATTCGCCAATTTTGGTAGAAGAAGTTTGGAAAGGAAATGCCCAGAGACCTTTGAAGTAGACAGCGTTTACTAACACCATCTGCGTATTTACAGAAATTGACTCTGAAAGAAAAAAAAATGTTACCAACTATGAATTATGACACACAGAGCAAATCACTCGAATGCGCGAGCATAGACATCATCTAGTCAATAAAATATTACTAGCTAGCAGGCATATTTTATAAATATATAGTAAACAAATTATGTACCTGGAGAAATAAGTTTTTCAATTTTATTATTCGTTTTTGAAGCAATCCAGCCATTTATCAGCCGAACGGCTTGATCTGTGTTACCAAAGGAGGTCCTGGCAACATCAACATCGAAGTCTCTTTTGGCTACTATACTGAACTGAGGGTTGAGAGCAAAAGCATCTGCCACGAAGATGTTGTTCGCAGTTCGAAGGATGTTGCTAGATCTACGATTCTGAAAAAAGGGTTTGTATACTTATATTTAACAGTTATTTAACAGGTTAGCGCGGTCGGTTCGCGCGCCGAACGGCGTGAGATAGAGCTGCTGATAGAGGAAAACATCGTGAGGAAACCATTGATAGCATGGTGGTAGGGTACTTTCTTGTACTCGGCTGGCTAGCTACCACCCACAAGTAGAAAATCTGCCACCAAGCACACTGAGTTTTTGAGAGCCAGTTCTATTCCAGGCTAGGTGTACTTTATTCCTACGATATTTATTTACTTATTATTGTTATTTAGTAGGGATCAAGGCAATGTTAGATTTTTTAATTTATGGACGTAAACTATAAATAAAGCAAATTAAATTAAAAACAGCTACGTGTTTTCATTTTGATGATAGGGAACCCTGACATCTTGGACGTCTGCATTGTGAAACCCGTTTAATCGAAGTATTTTCTAAGCGACTGATGGAAGACGATCCAAGACGATACACCTCAAATTCATTAACATAAGAACTTGTGTTCGAGGAAACTTGAAACTGACGTACGATAACATGTTGCTATCTACTTCTTTCGAAGAGAATTGTGGTTTTCCTCATACCATCTGATCGTGAGATACATTAAAATTTTATATGAGACTACCTAATTGGGAATTACGTTGGTATATATATAACTAGCGGACGCCTCGTGGTTTCCCCCGCGTTGTTCCCGTTCCCGTGGGAATACAGGGATAAAAAGTAGCCTATGTCACCCGGAGATAGTGTAGCTTCCCAACGGTGAAAGAAATTGAAATCGATTGATCGGATGAAATTCTTAGACTTCAAAACCTCACTAAACTGTACTAATTGGTTTTCATACTAAAACCTTTGAACCTGATGTTAAGTGACGGTGTGGTCGAAGATGGTAAAGCACACCTAGCCTGAAATGGAACTGGCTCTTACGTGAGGCTACCGGAACACACCGTTAGATTTGTTAAAAAAGTAGTCGAATTGAGAACCTCCTTCTTTTTGAGTCGGTTAAAAAAGCCCTGCCTTGGATGTACCCGGTGCAAGCTTATAAAGTTAGAAGCATTCCCGTGCTGGTTAGCAATGTCCACCAGCAACGAGCCGGAACGGGGTTACCACACTGGTGTGGATAGTAATATTTCCTTTACCTGTATGTCCATAATCTGGGTTCTGTACACAGTAGCTGAAGTCTGTGATGACATCTGCAAGGCCACAGAGATCTGCTCTAGCGACAGTGTCGTAGCTCCCTGCTGCAGCAGAGCCAGAACTGTCGCGATGGAGTATGGAGACACTACGGTGTTGCCTTGCTTTCTTGTGACTACATTCTGGAATGTGAAGGTTATTTTCAGACATACTTTTAAAAATAATTTAATATGAATTTCGGCAGGAACTCAGAAAAGCGAACGTGTTTTACTCTATAGTATAACTTGTGTTATCTTGATTGTTTATGTTTAACATGGTGATGTTTTATTCATAAAGTGTCGAATTTCTATGTGGTGAAACATTTCGTGTTACTACAACTTTTCGTGTTACTTCTAAGACTCCATCCAAGTCTATCTTGTAAAGTCACTACAACCTTTTAGCGATAGTGGTTACCGCGTTCCCAATAATGACCTTGAGCTGCCGGTGAAGGAAAACATCGTGAGAAAACCATAGCATGATAGTAGGGTTACTATCTAGTACTCAACTGGCTACCACCTTCAAGTAGAGAATCTGTCGCAAAGCACCTTACGGTGTGTTCCGGCAGCCTCACTTGAGAGCCAGTTTCATTTTAGACCTGGTGTTTATGGCCTGCTCAACCGTAATATATATATAATGTACGATAAATGTGACGATTACATAAGTTCGTAGTGTCAAATTTCGATTTTGACACATCACTAGAAAAGTTGAAAAAATCAGAAAAATTCAAAACACATTTATTACAGTTACAACGAAATCTCGTAGAATGTTTCGGGAAAATACATTCTCTGTTTTGCTTATTTTGGATGACATGGGGGGTGGGGGGGTCTAGATGATGATTACGTAATCGTTAGTTATTTAAGTTTTTTCGGGGATTCCCGCAAATAATACATATGCGTAGGCACTCGCTTTGAGAACTGATTAGGGGAATTACCGCGCATTAGGGAAATTACCGTGCGCTATTCACTTGTCTAATAATTCACTCTCGTGCCGGCCGGCTGCAAGTGCGCATCTATCAGTATTGTTTTGTTTGGATTCTAAACGTATTGTAAGCATTGAAAGTTATCATTTGTGTTTATGTTGATGCAATTAGCCAAAGTTTAATGTTTTAATTATTTAAATTTAAATATCTTATTAGAATGTCATATCATATAGACAAATCCAAGTTATACCAAAAACTGTTCGAAAGTTTTAAAAAATCTCATACTGGGACGAAAGTGCAAAATGTATAAAAGTTAGTTAACGAAGTTTGGCGAAATTATAAATTACAAGCAAAGTCAGATAAGGAACTAGATATTATTGTATCTAAGAGAATTGAAGAAGAATTGCAAGCGGCGACTAAAAATAAATCCAATCTGCTTCATTTTTTTCCAAGGTGAGTAAATATAAGTACAAAGTTTCTCTTTACGTTCTGTAACAATTAAAACGATTTATGAGTAAAAAATATGATGGCCTATCTCAAAGTAAAAAGGTAAATGATTGATATTTTATTTCTTAAGATCGACTCCGGCAATTGGTCACAAAATACACGGTGTTTTCAATATCTGTATGTGAAGGGTTTCTGTGGGGAAAAGCTTTCAATAATATTTAAACGCTGGTTTTATTAAATACGGTGAATTTATGTAGCTTAATAAGAGAATATCCAGCAGAACTCTTAGAAATTTTTCATTTTTAGGCAACGTCTTCTACCAGTAAACCTGCAGAAAAAACACAAATTATACAGCCATTTTCTAACATTGAAAAACAGAAAGAAGATAAAATTAAAACCGGCAATGAATCACAAGAGCAACGCGAAAATAATAATAATGCAGATAAACAAAGAGCAAAACCTTCTCAAGAAGCTTTGAAAAATAAGATTACTCTACTCGAAAAAAATCTGAACGCTTTGTATTCTGCCAGAGATACTATGCCAAATTGCGCTGAAGTTGATAAACAGATCATTAAGTTGCGCGAGGAACTAAAAACAGCAAAAAATACTTTAAACAGGAAGATTCAAAACGCAGTTGCCCAGAAGAAACACAGGGATGGTATGAAAAGAAAGTTAGAAGATATTTGTCAGGAAAATCCTGAAATAAAAAGAAGACTATCTCTGAGGGATTCAGTAGGACATCCTAAACTTGAAAGCGATCAACCATTACTATTGAAAACAATTGCGGATATAGCTTTATTTGGGAGTGCATGTGATGACAGGAGACGAACGGAATCTATTCACAGCGTAAAAACTCTTGACGAACTCACACAAGAACTGCGTAAACTAGGATTTGACATTAGTCGCAGTGCGACATATCTTCGTTTGATTCCCAGAAAATCGAATTCTACAGAGGGACGAAGACATGTATCGACAGTCCCTGTTAGGCTCATTCGTGCTCAAACTGATCACCACAAGAGCCACTTAGATAGCAAGTCACATCGAGAAGATCCATAAAAAAGTAAACACGCCCACAGAGGGAAAAGTTAGACCTGTAAGAGTCGCTGCTCGTCGTGCTAATGAACTGATGTGCATTATTCAAAATTTAGAGCACCAAGATGTTGAATGGCTCGATGAGAGTGACGTAGACATTCCAAAATCGGATGAAAGTGAGCAGACTCACAACACTGAGCAGCAATCCAATGTCATCGATAACTTAGAATCATGGATTCAGGTTTCATGGACTGAAGACTGTTAATGTGTTCCGAAAATATTCTTTATGTTAGTTATGTTCTTTATTTCTGATTATATTTTTTTGTCATTTACTCTATGTGTATCAGTTAAACCTAATATTTTCATGAATTTTCCTATTTTAAAAATAACAATATAAAAAAACATTTATTACTAAAAATGTTTACGTAAGCATAGGGGGAGGGGGTAAGTGCTTTGCTTACTTTTGATGACAAGGGGGGCGGGGGGGGTAAAAAATGGTAAGAAATCTGCTCACGTAATACTTGAACGGCCCCTTTTATATAATTTATTGATTCAGGCGTTACTATGCGTAAGTTCATATTTAGTGTGCAGGCGCGGGCTGCAGCGACAAATCATATTTATTATGAAGCGCAGTGCACCGCTATCGAGGCGAAGCGAGGATTACTCTCTCAGTCTCGGCCAAGCACTCGAAGAGTCAAGACGTTCTGAGGATGCCTCGTGTAGAGGCGACACATAGCAAGTGGTTACTGTAGCGAGAAGATGATATAAAGACTTGTGGTTATTTTTTAATTATTTCAATTTTTTTTTATACTAAGTCGATGAATTAATAATTTTTTTTACCTTCAGCACTGTTGTAACCGAAAAAATTGAAACTAAAGTCGGAGATGATGCTAAGCTATGCTATGTTAGAGCAATTTTTGTCAAGGCATAATTTTAAAGCGCCTAAACATCTTTTCTAAGTGTGATCTGGATTTTATCTATCAGTTTTATCATATCCTCTAGGTAGCAATAGGTATCAATACTACTGTAACGATTTACTAACCTTCATTATATTTATGCTAAAATTTGTTAGCGCCACCGCCGCTTGAGTAAAGCGAATCTTTTGCGATTCTCTGTTCGTCTGTAACTCTTCTGAATTTCTATTAATAGCTACAGTCTGGTCGTACACCGGTCGCTGGACAAAATTGACATCATTTGCTGGTCTTTGAAAGTTATTCCAATTATGTGTCGAAGTCTCATTCACATTAAATCTGGTCACTGGAACTTTGACCACGTTTATATTGCTGTACGGTGGTTGTAAACTTTCACTAGGTGCGTTTATTTGCCGATGCACCGGTTTTCCCGTACTGGGTCTGTTGTCGGCAAAATATATGTGATCCGGATTTAATATGTTTGGATTCTGTAAAACGTTCTGGGAATTTCCACATATAAAGACGCAGATGACGCCTAAAAATAAAAAAAACTATTTGTAACCATAATGAATAAGGAAGTTGACTTATTTTTGTCCTGCTTATGCGGGATTAATTTAATAGCTCAGTGGTTAGCGCGGTCGGTTCGCATGCCGAAGGGCGTGGGTTCAAACCCTAACAATGAGCTTGAGCTGCTGGTGAAGGAAACATAGCACTTTCTAGTAGGTACTCGGCTGGCTAGCTACCACCCAGCCTCACGTTGAAAATCTGCCGCCAAGCATCTAACGGTGTGTACCGGCAGCCTCACTTGAGAGCCAGTTCCATTCCAGGCTAGGTGTGCTTTACCATCTTCGACTACACCTTCACTTAACATCAAGTGAGCTGTGGTCAAACATCTAGCCTGTCAACCATAAAAAAAAATTCGTTTAATTTTATTGGAAACTCCGACTAAAGTTTAGTTTCGAAATGCTTATAATATGTATAATATATGCTGTTGGCGCAAATAAAAAAAAATCAGAAGGAAAAACAGCTTTGAGGAGTTTCACACGCAAGTGAAATATAAACACTAGAGGCACCTAATCATCAATATTCATCATAATAATAATAAACTAAACTGACGAACTGATTAATGGGACGATTGAAACACTCTCCTGATGTTAAGAGATCCTGTCCATGACCATTGCGATAGCCACAACACAACAAATAGCCACTACAACTGGGCGCTGGCCTTGAAAAATCACACACCCTTTGGAATAGTATTTTAAGGTAACAATGGAAAATTTTACTTACATAAAAATTGTAACCACTCCATCCTTTAAACTTCTTAAACGACACAATAAAATAACAGTCCTTAAATGTTTAACTGAATGCTGAATGAGGTTGTGTACTTTCAAACAACAATATTCATTAACATCTCATCTGTGTGAAGAACAACTCAGCAATGCAATATCTGCGAGTAACACGACGCGAGTGTGCGAGTTGACCGTACTCATGATACTGACAGTAAAAAGACTCAAATATAAACAAAAATTGCTAGTAATATAAGCTTTATTTCAAGGCGGCAAGATACAGTTTTCTTATTTTGATTTGCAGTAGAATATTGTATCTATACATTGTTAAGCGTGGTGATGGTTTTTCCGTATGTATATACCTAACTGGGATTGTTGTTTGGTTAAGGCAGGGGTAGGTATAAAGTAAGTCGACTTTGCTTCGTTTTATTCTTGTGAATATAAGACTAGACTAGTATAAAGATAAACAAGATAGGTTTATTAATAACCTCATCATTAGGTGAACGTCTACGTTCTTATGCATGTTCTAAAATATGAAACCATGAAATAGACCTAATTATTATTAACGTGCCCAATTCAAACATTAACGTAATCATAAATAATAATAATAATAATAATAATAATAATCTTTATTTACAAAAATGCACGTGTACAAAGGATTATTAACAGTGACCTGCACTAAGTAAAAGCTTGTATCGCAGGAGACTATACAAGTTAAAAGAAAAAAATGTAAACAAATCAAATTCAGCATTAAACATTACAATTTTACATTACAAATGATAAGTTATTTATTCTGTTTTTTTTTAAACAAAAACATACATTTAATTTAGTTTTGTGTTTTACTATAATCACATAGGTACAACTAATCTACATAATGCCTCCACTTACGTCGCTAAAAACGGTTGGTAGTAGTTATATGCGCAATCGTACTATACGGACTACACTGTATGTTTAAAAGCAACGATTTATATAGGTATTCTTCTCGAATATACTCGTAACTCCATGTATACCATGTTATTATATGTAGCCTTAAATAGGAATTGGCTCTCAAGTGAGGTTGCGTGGAACACAACGTTAGGTGTAAAGCGGTAGTTTTTATATTTGTAAATGGTAGTTAATTAGAAAGCTACCATCATGCTATGCTTTCCTCATGAGATTTTTTTCACCGGCAGCTCGAGCTCATTATTTGGATTTAAAACCACGCCCTCCGGCGTATGATCCGACTGCGCTAACCACTGGGTTAACTATTTTCTTCCACCAGCCCTCTGAGAAGACTTCTGTCTTCTAGCAACTGTCTCAGAAAACTTATTTCGTCTACCAGCACTCTTATAAGCCTTCATACTATTTCTTATTTCAATACATAGGTAAATTTAAAATAATCATTACGACTTATCCGTAGAACAAAGTAACATCTGCTCATCATTAGATTGTACATTATGTGTTCTATGATTTTTTGTTGACAGACTAAACGCGACATATCCGTAAAACAAAGTTACATCTGCAAAAACTCAACTTTACAGGAGAGGAGTTTGAAGACTTTTAAAGATTTTTAGAAAATAATTTGGCTCTGCCTCATAGATAGAAACTTGGATACACCACCATACACCGTAAACAGAAAAAAGTACAGAAAACTTAATCTTATGAAAACTATAATCTTATGAGCTAGTACCACAAGTAGCGGCCTTAATGTATTTAAGACAGAAAGTAGAGTAAAATTATTTTCTAAAACCCTTTACATTGTTCTCCTGTAAACTTGAATTTTTGCAGATGTAACTTTATTTTACGGATATGTCGCGTTTAGTCCGTCAACAAAAAATCATAGAACACATAATTTACAATCTAATTTGGTCACAACTCGTCTTTGTTGACAAACCGGTTCTTAGTTTCTTGTATAATTATTGTTGTTATCGCAGCTATTTTATTATCGTTCCTAAACTCGTTATATACTCGTAGGTACAAGTAATTATTGGTAATATTGCTAAAATTCTCGTTATCCCATGACGCAGGCTATTTTTAAGAATTTATTCATTTGTTTGTCATTACCGTTTATCATTTATTGAAAAAGGTAAATTCCCTATTTTACAATTTATTTCTATGCTTGTCATCTTGTCTCCTAAAACTTAAACCAAAGTAAAACTTTATAAAAGTTTAAAACAAAGTCGTTTCCCGCTGTCTGTCTGTCCATATGTATGCTTGGATCTTTAAAACAACTCAACGGATTTTGATGCGGTATTTTTAATAGATAGAGTGATTCAAGAGGAAGGTTTATACGTATAATACATGCATAATAATTATAGTAGAAAGACACTGATAAGTTTAGAGGTTTCTAATGTGATGTCGTAAATAAACACATTCTTTCGCTTACATTGCGCCGTGCGAAGCCGGGGCGGGTCGCTAGATAGGTATAATTGATAAGGTTTTTTTTCCAAGACCACACGATAAAGCTAAATTTTTTTAAATGCTAAATGTTTTTAGCGGTGATAGCTCAGTGGTTAGCGCGGTCGGTTCGCATGCCGAAGGGCGTGGGTTCATATCATACCCCGATAATGATCTTGAGCTGCCGGTGAAGGAAAACATCGTGAGGAAACCATAGCCTGGTGGTAGGGTACTTTCTAGTACACGGCTGGCTAGCTACCACCATCAAGTTGAAAATCTGCCGCCAAGCATCTATCAGTGTGTTCCGGCAGCCTCACTTGAGAGCCAGTTCCATTACAGGGTAGACTTTACCATCTTCGACGACACTGTCACTTAACATCAGGTGAGCTGTGGTCAAACACCTAGCTTAAAAAACATTTAAAGCAAATTATACTTCTAAGTATTGCTATCCTACTTCATTGATACCGAACAAATAGAGAATTTTTTAATTAAAATCATTGTGTATCTAGTAATAGAAAACTAAATCAATGAAACGAATATTAGTTAATTATTCGTGTAGCATTTATTAAAGGATTATTAAAATATAAATTTATTCACTAATGTAACTAAATAAAGGCAAACAATAAAACTAGCGACATGAGGTAATTGGCTTAACATAAATATCTACAATAAAATTAACACCATGAAAAATTTATATGTAGGTATATATTATGAACGATAAGATATTTACAAAAGTAATGAGCGCCAATGCAGCGACACCCTAGACTTAGTTTTGTGTATCGCTGCAATGATCATGGACAGGCGTTATCTCTTACCATCAGAAGAGCGTCCCGTTCGTCCCATTACTTTTGCATAAAAAAAGAAACACATGAACAATTGAACATACATAAATACTGGTCACAAACATTACCCACTTTTAAGCTCCAGCCGTAATTCAAAGCGTATTCTTAGACTTCTTACATTAAAATATTCGCTTAAAACCTTTTAAATATTATTTTCCGAGCATAAGTAATACTTTACCTGTATATCTACGTTTGATTTTAATTACCGTATTATTTATAATTCACCCTTAACTAACGCTAACAGAAGCATAGGATTGACATTATGAAAAGGTTTAATTAACGCAACCCTTGCTCTTATCTTGAGGTTCGTGGCCATGTCGTTTAGCAGCTTCTGCTATTTTCAGAGCAATGCATTTTGGAGGATGTCCATGATGTTGCAGAAGGATGTTATACTCGTATAAAGGATTGGATATAGTGCAAACTGCTCGACAAAAAACTGTCGACAGACGCTGCAGAGGAAGCTTGAGCAAATTTTTCTGATACCTGTTAAGGAAACGATATTGTAATAATTGTAAACATCTGTAGTAAAATCTGTTATATTAGTTCTATAGGAACCAGGAAAATATACAAAACTTAAAAAAGAGACAAAGTAAAAAAAGACAATAACAAAACAACATAGACTAATCCCACTAATATTATAAATGTAAAAGTTTAGATGGATGGATATTTGTAACTCTTGCACGCAAAAACTATTGAACGGATTTAGATGAAATTTGGTATGGAGGTAGCTGAGACCCTGGATTAGCACATAGGCTTTTTATCCCGAACACATGTAGCGGGTAACACCGCAGGGCACAGCTAGTAAATACATGTATGGTAATACAACGGCGGGCTTATATTGTGATGCTCTGGACTTTATTTTGCTACTTAAATACTGCAATGGCCTTGAACAGGTCTGAAATCGTCATCGGTTACCAGTTACAATCACGAGAGTGAGTTCTCGGCATTACCTATTACAAAACTTACATGAACCCGATACTTACACAGGGCACATAATAAGACGATCCATGAGGTCTTTTCTCTCTAGAAGTAGAACAGCGTTCTTTACTGCAGCAGCGGCGATCACAGATGGGAACTCCTCGCACAGCGACTTATCCACCATCAGTCCAGCCAAGCAAATGAATGTAGCCGCATTCTCTATGTCTTCAGAGTGGCGGTCATCGCACCACCAACATAGGTACGTGATGAACTCTTGTGGCACTACTGGTTGTCGAGGAAATCTCTGAAAATGTTAACAGAGTTCTCACACTGGTAGGTTCAATTGCAGTTGATGCAGCGGTAAAATCGTACTATCAGCAAATCTGATTGTTTCGTCCTAAATTATTACAATAATAAGTTCAATGTAGATATTTGTTTTGTTAATTCAAGTCTCTTTGGGTGATGGTAGGTTATTTTTTAGTACTCGGCTGGCTAACAAACCAACCACAAGTTGAAAATCTGTCGTCAATCACTTATCAGTGTGTTCTGGCATCCTCATTTGAGAGTCAGTTCCATTCCAAGCTAGGTGTGTTTACCATCATCGACCGCACCGTCACTTAACATCAAGTGAGCCGTGGTCAGACACTTAGCTTGTCAACCACAAAAAAAGGACAAGTTTGTCTAAATCTTATCTGCTGAAACTTAAGTAATGCTATCTTGCTTGTTTTCTAAGATGAACGTGCTCCAACTCCGATCGCTGTGCCACACTGTCGCTTACCATCAGGGGAGGTGGTGGCCAAAAGTAAATTTATTTCTTACGCAAAAAAATTAATATTTAATGTAGTTTAAGAGTCATTTAGTTTAATTGTTTAGTTTACTTTTAATGTAGGTACCTAGTAGGTAGGTAATAAGAAAGTATGGAAAAAATTAACTTCTAGAATACTAACCAGCTCACGCAACACTTTCTTTTCAGTCACCCGCAGATATTCAACTGTGAAAGCATTGCTCGCTAGCAAGGCCATCTTGTTTGCAGGGAACCAGGGTCCGTACAGCTTCTGAGCTATCCAGTAGCAAGCAGCTGCCACTACCTGGAGCTTCAGCAGCGGTACCATCTTCACGCTCAGATATGAATCCAGATACCAGCAGGCGGATTGAATTACTGCTGGATTACCACCTGGACCCTGTAATTTGATGTTCATGCTTATTCAACTCTGAAATCCAAAATGTTGCTCCAGTGAATTGTTTACATATTACTGTGATTACATTAGTACATAACAGATACCATATCAGTCCTGTTTTTTATATCTGGTCCACTGCCAGCTGCGCACCTCTTCTCATCTTCTAAAGGGTAAAGTCCACCATGTACTACTGAGTAAACCGAATACTGTTGCGAGAGTGTCACTGAATATACTTTTCGCAATAATGTTACAGTTTTTAGATTGCTGTCGCAAACCATTGCAGTGGTAGCATCCAAAACTTGAGCAACGTAACAAAGTCCAGAATACGATGCTTAGGTGGTCTTCACTTTGAAATATTAGTCTCAAAAGTTAAAATAAAATTTATATTTTTTATTAATTTATAGTAAAATTTATTTATATTTAATTGGTGGCAATACGCACAAAACTTAAAAAGGGTAGAGGGTTTGAACATTCATGACTTCCAGATTGGCAGTCAGACGTCTTAACTAGGTTGCCGTACCTTGACAGTTTACTTACATTTATTCTGATAAGCCAGTTGATGATACATGCTCTTGTTATACTTGAAACGCGCGGGACCCCTCGTGGCTTATTTTCTACATTTCGAAGGTGATCAAATATGTCACTCGTATAGCTGGAGAGACATGTCGTGTGCGATTCACTCCCTAGAATTAATTTGAAAAATTAACAGCAGCAGTAAAGTAAATAAAAAAAATCTAGTTAAAAACAATTCAGAAACTTTGAGCTTTATTTATTTATTAATTTATTTTAGTAATTGTTTATATCAAAGAATAAATAAATTCATAAAATAAAAACTATTTTATATTATTAATATTTTAGTCTCTACATCAATTTCTATTGGAAAGCTACTAACTAGAGTAGAGTGTGATGTATCTATATACAATTACATAAATTTATCAATACTTAGTCATTGAAGTTTAAAAATTTTACAAATCAGGGCGGTACTCACAATCGTATGAAGCAAGCATCTTATTACCCAGACGGTCAAACATTAAACGGCGTTTTACTTTTTCCTCAGCCGCCTTATCATCTACTTCAGGGGAAAGACCTTGCAATTCCCGACTGTGGGGTCTCTTGAGACTTTTTTTTACATTCTTTATTCCTCTATGTTCTATGAGGGCAGGCGGCGTAACAACCATGTTATCAGACTTGCTAACTTGCAAAGTACTCATCTCCTTATCTTCAGCATACGAGACTGTTTCATTTGTGTCACTAATCAGAATGGCAAGATCATAGTTAATACCAGACTCATCTGCGCTGTTTATCTGCCCGCAAGCAAACATCACTTTCTTTGTTTCCGTATCCACGGATTCTTTATCACTGACCATAATGTCTACCTTAGTGTTCTTGTGGATACTTTTTACGGAATCACTGGCACTGGTTGTTGAAATAGCCTCATTATCGTTGAAAACGTTTTGAGCCCAATCTTTTTTAACTGTGACACTTGTGGCAACTTGTTTTACACAAGTTTTAAAATTTACTTCCTTTTGAGTTTCTGTTGCTTCTTGAGACTTTTTAACTTGGAACCTCGATGGTGCAGTATTTACGTTTGAAGAATCTATTGTTTTCAAAGGTACTCTCTCTCGGGTATCCGTATTCATAAGTAAATGCTTTGGCAAAAGTGGCAATGGTTCCACCGGCACAGGTATTTTTGATATATGTTTGATTGGTTTTAAATGCACATTTTCTTTATTTTTCTCCATATTCCAGAACTACGATTTCAAACCTAATAATTATACACGTCAAAAAATATACGAAGCTCTAACACGACCAACGTGACTACATCAACGACTATTTCACATAAAGTATAGCGAGCAAACGTTTAATATATTGGATAATGATTCAACACAAGTTTGGATCATTATTTTATATTATTTCTACCCTCATTTTTTCTTTGATTACGTTTCGTTTCCGCAAATTTAATGACGTCGAATTTTAATGTTCTTAAAGCGTTGTCTATTCAGTTTAAAGAAAATTGTTAAGAACATTGCCCTCGCGGGTCTAAATATGTTTTGATTAACATTATAAAAGGGATGTGTAAAAACTTGCTCTTGTTAACTTCTTAAATTATGTTCATTTGCCTACAATTTGGTTTCATGAGGATATCATTATTTGCAAAGGCTGAACCCTTTTATTATGCATAATTATTAAAGATGGAGATAAGTTAAATAAAAAAAACATTGTTTAGATACAAATAAATAATTTAATCTTAAACATATCACAATATTATCGAAATAAATAATAAATTAACCTAACTTAAATCTAGGCTGTGTACTTTTTATCTATCAAATGCGTCTGGATCAAGAATTACAGGAGTTCTAATAACACAGCAAGAATATATAGTGAACAGGCAACAAATTCAGTACAGGGGTGGGTGTTACCATGGGGAAAAATTAGGACCAATAACTTTCATTTGTGGCAAATAAGAAAATTTAAATCAAAACTTAAAACTAAAATAATAATTAAAAATTTGCGCCTACTGCATTACTCACGTACGGTGACATGACAGCCTAAAAGATTTTGTAATTGTAGCTTTTTTCATAGCAAATAAATTACTGAGATGTAAAAATTTTTTGAGAGTTAGAATTCAAAAGGCGTTGGTTGTTCAGGGTCCACTACTTTTCCGGCGACGACGACGAGATTGTCCAGTACATCTACAATGAAGAAGACGAAGGGATGCTCTACGTTGAAGCGACGGGTTTTTTCTTCTGATACAGGCAAGTTCTTGGTTTGCTCTTTCACGGCACTGGCAGCTGTAACAAAAAACATTATGTTGTTATGGGGAAAACAACCCAGACCATTATTTTTATGTATATAGTTATGTTATGTAGTATTTTTACTATATGAACAGTTATTTTTTGTTCGTAAAAAACATCATGTATGATAAAACATCTACAAAGCAATCACGCGACGTGGTTGGCAGTTCTGCACACAATTCTTTATTTAGAAGCTCACTTGTAGATACACTAAATTCCACTATGGAAACTGATATCATTTTGACACATTTTCTTTTTAATTTTATAGCATGATCGATTAGGTCGGATACTCCGACAATAATTTCGTCACGTCGTCATCTTTCTGGTGGGAGAGTGGCATGACGAGGCCGCGCATCTACATTGGCTGCTTGAAAAATTCACTGCAAATGACCGAAATTGTCAGGGTATCCAACCTAACCAAACTTGATTTAATTAAAACAAAAATACGTAGAATTCGTTATTAAAATGTGTGTCTTAAAAACGGACCTGCGAGGTTCGTGGCGGTGGCGTCTGCGTTGTCTACTCTGACTGCGACATGTTGCACCAGCTCTTGGACAAAAAGACCTTCGTCTGATGACACCCCGGAAAGCTCTGCGTCACGAGTAAATATACTGCTTACACCGAACTGGAAGAAAGAAAAATTTACAGAACATTTTAAAAAAAATATGTTATAATGTTTTTGTTACGCAGGTACTTACCAAGATTAATCATTGGCAATACTCCATCTTTTTTCTAGCAGTCGGAAACCTATTGTATAATTTTTCAACGTAAGTCACAATCTTAAATGTGATAAGAGAGTAAGAGAATAGGCTGAGTTTAGTACCTTAGCCAAAGCAGCAATAGGCTTTGTAGTCGTCTCCACATAGAAAGATGGCATCGACACTTGAACCTCTTCATCTCGAAGCATGTCCTGGATGTCTAGTAGAGGAGCAGCGGGCAAATCGGCCGCAAGTCGAGTGAGACCATCACGAGATCTCGGAACCAACACGAGGAGCGCATAGCGGTCACCCTGAAAGAACGTCGTGATTAATGTAAACGTAAAATATATTTTTTTTAAAGAACAATATAAGCAATTTCTTACGATCTCACCAGATGGGAAGCGGCCAAATGGCCGATGGGATCTGGCCGAAGATGGAGCACGTTTGTCTAGGAAGTACTTATTAACATTTTTGACTAACCCAGGTCGTTAGTTGGAAACAGAGTAACATTTGAATAGCGTTAACGCTAATAGAAAATCCAAAAATGTACGGGATTGACATAAGCTGTCCATATGACATGTCAACAGCATTTGTCAGTCCCAAGCATATTTTTGGCTTTTTTATTCGCGTTAACGGTATTCAAATGCTACTTGGCTAAGCCTACTAAACTGCTATCAGCAAGCGTGACGCTTATTAACAATCTAACGTCTTACCTAAAGCAAAAAAGTCAGTGAAAGCAAAATTTCTTAAAATAAAATCTTGTCGGTTTTGTGGTTACATTTATTAATAAAACTTACGTCATAAGGTAGCTGAATAGCCTCACTATCCAACCCTGGCAGGAAAGCAGTCTTGTAAGTGCCACGCGTCTTCATCATCGGAACCTGTTTCTTCTCTGTGCTGGACTTGTAAAACAACCCTGGCTCCACTCTGTCAAAAGGTTTCTTCCACGAACCGCGAAAGTACATGCCGTTGAAAATTATCATCAGGGAGTTCGCTGATTCTGGAATTGAGAATGTGCTATTAAGAAACAACTAATATAATTTACAGTACATTTATTAACAAATGTGATCACAAATACTATGTGAAATAAAACTGATGATGCAGTATATGCTGATGAGATTTAAAATGTTTCTGAAATAGCTCCTTTTTTATATTTACGTATAAAAAAGCAAATAAATAAATTATACAGTGCAATTTATGCTAATTATTGCCGCCACCTGGTTAATGAGAAGTTTGAAACGCTGAAACCTAATTTGTTAGATGCAGTGCGTTTGTTTTTTTTAGTTTTGAATCCTTTTTTTGTTATGCAATAGTAATAAGGCGAATGAAAAGCTCTCCTGGTAGTAGGAGATAACGCCTGTTCATGATTATTGAAGCGATATTGCGAACTTTGAGTAAAATAACAAAGTTTAGGGCACCGCTGCTTTGACGCTCCTTACTTGGAGACATTAGAAGGTTAGTCTCAACAGCCTTTTTCCGTCATTTCACTAACTGTAGTACTTACTCGTAAGTATTAATATCCAAAATTTGGATTAGAGATATCTGACTTTAATCCAAATTTTAGAGTGGAAATCATCACACAAACCGATATCGTTAAGTTTGTATTTCTTGTTTGAGCTCATACACCAATCCAGTGTTGATATTTCTCGTTAACTAGACTACTCAAATCAAAGTTCAAGCGCCTCTGGCATTACAAAGCACGTTTTATCACATTCCAATCATAAAATGCAAAGGAACTGTTCTTTTTTATTACATTAGCTTATAATAATAAGATAATAAAAAGGATAATAATAAAATAATAAGAAACTTACTCGAAGCAGATTTTTTGCCAACGCTGTTGACAGATAGACTTGAAGAAATATCGTTCTTGTCTTGCAATATCCTTAGACTTCTAGCATGGTTTCTTGCTTCAACTGCAACCATAGTTTCCTCTTCATCGGTCGACTCGTCCTTCTTGGGATATGTTTTGACCAGTTTTATTTTCTCTTTGATATTTTTTGCAGGTTTGTATTCGATTTGAGAAACGTCTACTTTCTCCGGAGTATCTTCAACAGCGAAACTTATATATTTCTCGGTTTCTTTGGGAGGCATCAACTCTGGTATATCGTCATTTTTGCTGTCGTCTTGCTTTTTATTTGATTCATCTACGACATATTCTGTACCAGCATTTGATTCATTGTCGTCGATATTATGATCGGAGCTGTATCTTTCAACTGATCGCACATCTGTCAAATAATAGTCTTCTAAAATTTTCTTATAGTCTTCATTTATTGTGTAGTTTTTGTACACGTAGAAGAAATTCTTCAGTTCTGGCTGGTTAAATTTGTATTCGTTCTTATTCTTTAGTCTTTCCATAATGTAGCGATACGTTTTCCTTGTGAGCTCTTGATCCAAAGGCAGATGTAGGGCTGAAACTAGCTGTTCTCTTGTATCTCCTTTGGCACCTTCTGCTAGGATTGCCAAAATTGCGGAATATCCCAATGGTGAAAAAGCAATATTCTTGTTATCATCAATATAACCCTAGAACATAGAACGAGGGTCAATTAATATGCATGGAAGAAAGTGGTCACAGAAAGTAGGTCTTGAAGCAGACGTCTAATGATACTTTATAGCCACGTAGAGCCTAGATCAAACAACTTTCGAAACATCTAGAAAGTGCAGCTAATCGACATACATAATCTACATGTCAAAACACTAGACTTGTGATAGCTATTATTGTAGCTTTTTATTTAGGGTCATTAGGGTCAGTTAAACAAGTTCTTTATAAAGAAGAGACAATGTTTCTAAATTTGCATATCTGGTCGACTCTTACCTGAAAGATAGCTGTAGACAGTTCATTGGTAGCTTCTCCAACGAAGCTGGTGACCTGCTTGCTGCGCCCTTGTTTTAGCCATCGGGCACTGCATAGCCCGATGCTCAGAAAGAGCACTGAAATAAATATGAAGTAAGAAATGTAGTGGTATACTCTCTATACAACTATATACTCTCTATTCAGTAATTATCCCATCCCACAAATATTATAAATATGAAACTTTGGATGGATGGATGGATGTTTGTTACTCTTTCACACAAAAACTACTGAACGGAGCTGGATGATATTTGGTATGGAGGTAGCTGAGACCCTGGATTAGAACATAGGCTACTTTTTATCCCGAAAACATGTAGCGGGTAATACCGCGGGGCGCAGCTAGTAACAAATAAATTTATTGATACATTGGGAAGATGATGTGAAGAAAATAGCTGCCTCATTCTGAACTCAAGTAACACGAAATATATATATATATATACGTAGACATCAATGGACGAGCCATTTATCCATCCAGGGTAGATTTAGACATATAAAATCCTTTATTGATCACTCCAAAATTACAAAAAAGGAAATTTAAAAAAATATCACGTTTCACATTTAACACAATTTCTGAGTCTTGCAGAGTAAAGGATATATTTTTTTTCTATAACAATTCAACATAAAATTGGGATAAAAAACTAACATCTGTAAACTACTGCAGTATAAGTTAACGATACTAATATTGACATAATTAACACGTAAGATAAGCAGTTGTGTTTACAGGAAATAAATACTGTTTTATATTTTATTTATACCTATCTTAAATTGTTTACGCCCTAGATTAAATCTTACAACAGTTTTTTTTATATTTTCAAAGTAATTAATTATGTTATGTTGATTAATTTGTGCAAAGTTTAGGTCGCGCTTTTTGACCTTTCAAGTTTTGCTGTATTTTATCACCGTTCAAAAATGTAAACAATCCAATGTCATAGTTAGACCGAGACAATTACGTATACATCTAATGTGTTTGTAAGTCTTAAATCCAGCGCCAAAGCAACGATGCCCACGACTTTGTACTCAAAGTTCTGTAAATTCCTGTAATGGTCATAGACAGGCGTTATCTCTTACCATCAGGGTTCTTACATTCAAATTAGCCATTTTTAGTAATTGTAAGATGAAAATTGTACTTTCAAATCTCATCCCCGTGCAAAAAGTTGTCGGAGGCACTGCAAACTTTTAATAAGCCATGCTATAGTGATTATCAGGTCGAGAACCTGTTGATCGTTCGAAAACAACATGAGTTGACCGAATGACCGGCGGCGGCGGCGCCGAAACAAGGTCGCCGACGTCGCATATCACGCATACATCTAAAATTTAATTCTGTGATAAGACTGTGTTATACTGGTTATAGACCTTTTCATACATTGACTCTCATCTGAAATTGGACGGATTGTTCCTTTAAAATAAAAAAATCACATCACAAACACACTAAGTACATAGCGTTTTGATTCCACATTTTTTATTCGCACAGCGAGGTCGTGGGACTCTCTGCCGGAGTCTGTGTTCCCTGTTAGGTACAATATGGGGTGTCTTTAAATCTAGAGTAAATAGGTTTCTTCTAGGCAAGCGTGCTTGCTTAGCGCACTACTGTTTAACATCTGGAAGTCTCGTCAATAACGAACCTATGTTGAATGAAAAAAAATATGCGAAAGTTTGATGGGATCCCAGAAAAATCGAGGGCAACCCTCAAATTTTATGGGGGCGCATGTGTTATTTTTATTTTATTTTAAAGGATACTTTCAGATTGGCCCATGGAAATTACATGAAAAATCGGTTGAGAAATTTGATTTTTAGACCGTAATACCTAAAACCTAGCCATGTTCGAGGGCATAGATTCGCTTTTTTTTTATTTTAAATTCATACTTGTTCTCTTGTGATCATTATAATAATTTACAACATTGTAGCATAATCTGAAAATCCCTCCAGATTACTTTTAAATTTTTTAGTATTAAAGTATAGAGACACTTGTTCTATAAAAAACCCGCGAAGAGACCAAACAGGTTAACAGAATATGTCATTCTTAGCATATTTTTCTAACAATAATGGCGCCAACATTTATGACACCTAAGGTATATAAAAATGTGAGTAACTTCTATCTCTCTGTCTGTTTATACCAAGCTAAATTTATTATGTGTTTCGTTTGTACTTATAATAATAGTAAAGCTTTATGTATGGAATTATCCATACAATTATAATATTAATGAATTCGTAATTACATTATAATTTAAGTTTTTTATATTATATATGTTTTTTAAATATTTAATGTAAAAAATTTAAAAAATAAGATGAAAAATAAATAACGAAGAATAATAATAATAATAATTAGTAATGTCAATTGAAAATAAATGGGCAATGTAAACAATAAATTTAGCTATAAAAGTATGGATCCCCTTAAAAGCCTTGTACTTATTAAAAGAATTTATTTACAAAGCCGAGTAGGTACTTACTTAAGATATAAACTCTTTATTCTGCACATCAAAAATAGAAAAGAAGTACAGAAAACAAAAGAATCTTAAGTTAGTTTAGTTCAAAAATATCTTGTTCCCATAGCACAAGCTTTGCTTAGTTTGGGGCTAGATGGCGCTGTGTGAAATTTCTTCCAATATTTGTTTGTCATGTTTGACCTGACACGTACTCGCACATATCTATCTATATACTATTATAAAGAGGAAAGATTTGATTGTTTGTTTTTTTAGAATTGAATAGGCTCCGAATCTACAAGACCGATTTCAAAAATTCTTTCACCATTGGGACGCTATACTATCCCCGGGTGACATGGGCTACTTTTTATTCCTGTATTCCCACGGGAACGGGAACTACGCTGGTGAAACGGCGGGGCGTCCGCTTGTCATGTGTAACTTGCATGGTCTATACAGGTTCAGGAAGTAGGTCGGTCAATACGATTAACGGTGTGGTTGCATGTTTGTATCCAACTGTCGAAGGATTCGTTTATTTATAAAAACATTAGTGAGACAATGAGTAATGGCTGGAGCATTGGGGTCAGAGGATTGAGGTCCGACTGTCCAAGATATTTATGGTTGACTGGTTATGTGTCTACAGCTCGACTGATATTAAGTGACGGTATGATCGAAGATGGTAAACACGCCTAGCCTGGAATGGAACTGACTCTCAAGTTAGACAACCGAAACACATCGTTAGGTTAGGTTAGGTACTTGGCAAAAGATTTTCAACTTGAAAACTATGCTATGGTTTTTCACGATGTTTTTCTTTATGCGGCAGCTTAAGCTCATTGTGGGGATTTGAACCCACGCTCACCGGCGACAACGCTAATCACTGCACTACCACCGCTACACAAGCTTTTTAATCGGTATTTTTACGCAAAAGTACACACAGTTCTATAGAGAAAAAAAACTTAGTATAACCTCTTTAAGCTAACGTCATAAAGAAAAACTTTGATTTCATTTTTTTTTTTCAATTAGGCAATGTCGTTCTTTCTAACAGTAAAACTAGAATGTGGGCACACAGAATTAATTAGGTACAATAAAAGACAAAGATTCACACAAAACGCAATGTACAGATTACTTTCATTTCATTTACCGTTCTTACTATAGTACCGTTTTTTTTATTTTCATACGACTTATTTGTACAAAATAAAAGTTTTAACCTTTTTGTTGGGCAGTCGGGTAAAACGTTTAAGACGCAGGTATATGAAGACTGGATAAGAATACAGTGTTATCAATAATACTATGGTTTGCTATTCAAAGCTTCTTTTAATGTTTTGTTAATAAACGGAAAATGTGTGTTTGTTGTTTATGTACCTAACTTATGTTACTTTTAAGAAAAAGGTTACAATATCTCAATTTTCAAACAGTCAAAGTAGGTACCTACCTCTCAAGTGAATTTCTATCTATAGTGTTTTTAGTTTGCCAATTGTCGGAAAACGACACGAAAACTAACTTATGTTAAACCGATCCCTACGTTTGAAATTAATATTATTACATTCTGTTTTGTGTATTATGAAATAAATAAATTACAATTTCATGGCAAACATTAAATTACGATCGCGACACGTATTCTTTGATCGTAGAGAATAAGGGCCCAAGCCAGCGTTTTATTCTCCTTTTACATAAAAAAAAATCAGTCCTGTCTAATGATATGTACTCAAGTTTTCTCAAGAACAGTTGCTTATACTACGTGCAAAGAAATGCACCAGAATAAACATTAACTCCAATAGCGCTGTAATAGCATTTAATTACCGCTGCATCGCAATTAGACCTCATCGTGGTAACTAATTATTCGTGATTGCATTGCACTAGACGCAGCCTGTGGAAGTGCTCGATAATTCACTTAAACATAACGTATAACCCAATCAAATAAGCGCCATCTATGGAAATGATGCTGCACTACAACGAAATGTCCAACGGAAAGCCAAAACAATCCGAAACACGAACAAAGAGTGGCGCCATCTAGACCCCGCATTACACTAGTCTGTTTTGGCGCTCATTAATTTGAGGCATTCGATAGTTAGTCTCAATACAGCACTGTAATATCGCTAGCCCTGCAAAATATTATTTATACACTACTGCTTGGCGGCAGAATATTGGTACTGCGGTGGTAACTACCTAGCCAACCTCCTGCTCCTTCTAAGATCTACCACCAAGTTACACTACTCACTATAAATTAAATTGAGCAAAGTGCCTTTACCTATCTGTTTGTTAAATAATTGATACAAGAAGAAAAAAAGAACAGAAATGAATATCCATTCTCCCTCGGACAATATCTCCACAGTTATTTAATTTTATACAATAGTTGGAATGCTTGCTGCACTGTAAAGGCTACCATCTGATAGTAACATGGATTTTGTCGGAAAGGGTATGCTAGGGTAAAGGAGGAATTACTAAAAAGTTTTTAACATTGACAGCCCTGTTGGTTCATTGGTAGCATGTCTGCTGCTAGAGCTGAAGGGCGTGGGTTCGATTCCCATCCAGGACAAGCATTTTGTGATATAAACAAATGTTTGTTCTGTGTCTGTATACATACAGACACAGAACAAACGTTATAAGTATGTATTTACAAAAAAAACTATTTATGTACATTGTACCTATTCTATCAGTTATCTGTCTTCCATAGTACAAGCTTTGCTGAGTTTGGGGTAAGGTGGCGCTGTGTGTAATGACCTACGATATTTATGTTACTAATACAAAAAAAAATGTATTTGATTTCGGTGATTAGAAAATTGATTTCGGTGGATATTATTTGAAAAAAAGAAAACAAATATATTTTTAACTATATGACCTATACGGTACCCTCTGGTAGGTAAATAAATATTTATGAAATTAAATTTAGATTTGGAATTTTTTGTAATCATGTCTTATTTTAAAAAAATGTGCCACCGAAGACACCTAAATAATGAAGAGCCTAAGTGTGTTGAAGGCAACTTGAAAATAATAAAATTGATATAAATACATACGGTTGAAAATACAATAACTCCCTAGCTTATCGTACTACCCTTTCTAACGAGCCCCGTGGAATACTAGATGCGAATAAAATAAAGTAATGCACTGGTTGCAGCGGTGAATGTACCGTGCTGACCTTACTATGCTATTGTGGACTCGCGTGTGTACCGTTCGCAAAAACAAATTCTTCGAAAAATAGACACGTTTTGTCGCGTTTACGGATAATTAGCATGAAATCTAAGATTTCTGCGGTTTAGAATAAAATTACATGTGATTTTTTTTTGAATGATTATAAATGAAATGTTTTTGTGAGAGTAACAATAGACGGAATTGTTTTTAAACACTTATTGTGGCTACCATGTCTAAATTATTAGATTGTTTCTTTTTCTTTTAAAGGGTTTATGTCTATGCAATCTTTTCAACGGGTCTTTTTCGTTTAAAATGTTTATGTCAATTCAATCTTTTCAACGGGACTTTTTTCGTTTAAGAGGTTTATGTCTATTCAAGCTTTTCAACTGGACTGTGTTTAGTATTTTGTTTATATTTTGGTATCAGTGTGCCCAGTATGCAGATAGATATATTGTGCGTTATTTGCCAGAAAATGGTCACGCATTTCCTAGTTACCCAGAAATTCCGGCGATACAAACCCCTATGTTGTCTTCGCGATTTGTGTGTGTGTGTTTGTGTTATGTTCAAATTAGTCAAAATAAATTTAAAAATGGAAATCAATTATTTAAAACAATACATGCCTACTTACAATAAAATTAACTACGTAATTAATATAAAGAGCCGCTATCACTGGGAATAGTTTCCAAAACGCTGTCTCCATTGCCACGTTGTATAGCAGACAGAAGTTATAGTGCTTTGATCATGTGTGGCGTCGAGCAGACGAAATTACAGAATTTTATCCTACAAAGAGTGCCTTGCTCTTTAATGGTAATAGATAGGTACCTACCTACCAACTTACTGACCATGCAAAACATTTTTCAGAGAAAATGAATTGGCATTTGTTTGTACGTACATACGTATATTTATCTAGTGATATAAATACAATACAAAGAAGTAGTCACGTTCATATTTAAGCCAAATCGGTCAAGTGTTGTGAAGATATACAAGGTCACAGTTCGGGTCGAGAAACTAGTTAGTGTCATTTAAATTATATTACCTATTAGTAAAATTATTCCGTCCATTGATAATCATAGAAGTAATGGGACATTAGAGTTGTCATTATTTCAAGTTCCTTGACAGTTTGACAGTAAAATGTAAATCATGCATAATTACTACTTTGTATGTTGTTTCCCTTCTATGATATTAATTTCCACTGAAACCACTTTACTAACGGTACTGTCAGCTCTCTAGTAACAGCATAAGTATGCACCGCCTGAGAAAGTAACCCAGCATGGTCCAGTCATACAGTGAAAATGTTCGCCCAAAGAACATTGTTTAATGAAAATGTATTCAGAAAGCGCGTGACAACAGAAAAGCTGTTAAATAAAATTAAAAGTAGAAAGTTTCATCTGAACAACAATATATTAGTGTAAATATAGACTTTATTTATGTCTAAATTACGATTGTCAGCCCGTCTGGCTGACAAAGCGTCTGACTCTGACCCCAAACTTAACAAAGCTTGTATTATAGAAGTCAGATCACTGATAAAATACTTTTTTTTTGTACATACATACTTATACTACATACAGTACACCCAGACACATAACAAACGTTTGTTTATACCACAAAATGTTTGTCCTATGGGTGGGAATCGAACCCAAGCCCTACAGCTCTTAAAGCACTACCAATGAGCCACCATGGCTGTCAGTTAGTCTCAATAGCCCTGTAATTTCGCTAGCTGCATGCCCTTTAAGGTGCTTCGATTTCCATACAAATACATTTTTGCCATTTATGGACAAATGGAGCATAATTTTACATTAAAATCACAGCTACTGGCATTTAATTTGGCCTTTATTTGCGGTGAATCATAATTGCTTGAATAAAACAGAAGATTATTAGCATAAAATCAAATTTATGAAATTATGATTATTGATTTATTTAAGTAATTGTGATTTACCGCAATTAAAGACCAAAATACATGCCAGTAGCTGTGATTTCACTGTAAAATTATGCTCTATTTGTCCATAAATGGAAAAATATATTTGTATGGAAAACGAACCACCTTAAATCAAAATATCGATGTTTACACAACACACACTGTGTTTTTGAAAGTATGATTAAAATGTACAATGTGTGTAAGGTAAAGTTCTTATCAATGCTCGCTGCATCGTGTTGAGTTGATCACGTCCAAAAGCGGACGGATAAAACAGATGCAGATGGCAAACACAAACATCTTTGAAATTTCAATGAGCCTCTTTCTCAGAACTGGACAAAGCGATTTAGGTGAATAAGCGTGTAAGTAAGTATATTATCTTCGATTTATCGATCGTCGCAAAAACTAAAACACCGCTTTGTCAACTTTTTTTTATGGTTAATGTTTGACCACAGCTCACCGGACGTTAAGTGTAGATCGAAGATGGTAAAGCACACCTAGCTTGGAATGCAGTTGACTCTCAAGTGAAGTTGCCGGAACACACCGTTAGATGCTTGGCGACAGATTTTTAACTTGAGTGTGGTAGCTAGCCAGCCGAGTATTAGAAAGTACCCTACCACCATGCTATGGTTCCTCACGATGTTTTTCTTCACCGGCAACTCAAGCTCATTGTTGGAGTTTAACCCCACGCCCTTCGGCATGCGAACCGACCGCGCTAACCACTGAACTATCATTGCTACAAAACTACTAGTGATTAAGCAGTAACCCCTTACATATAAAAATTATTTATCAAAATTTTATTTTCCTTGTGTTTTGTCTTCTACCAAATATCAGTGTTCAAAAGAGATAGAGATATATAAGAGGCAAGCACTGTTTAAATTTAGACGTTGAATAAATAAATAGTTACTTTTTTTACACACAGCGCCATCTGACTCCAAACTAAGCAAAGCTTGTACTATGAAAGTCAGAAAACTGATAGAATATTTATTATAACACTTTTTTTAAACACAGAACAAACGTTTGTTTGTACCACAAAATGTTTATCCTGGGTGGGAATCGAACCCACGCCCTTCAGCTCTTGGAGCAGACATACTATCAATGAACCAACAGGGTTGTCAGTTAGTTATTTATTAAGTAAGAACGTATTTATGGTGTGCTTATTTAAATTTATTATTTTATAAAATAGTGTTTGCGTGCTTCCTCAGTATTTTTGTAGAATTCACAGTCCTACTAACATTATAAACGCAAAAGTTTGTATGTATGGATGTTTGTTATTCTTTCACGCAAAAACTATTTAAAGGATTTTGGTGAAATTTGGTGTACAGGTAGCTGTCACCCTGGATTAACACATAGGCTACTTTTTATGGCGAAAAATATTATCGGGTAACACCGCGGGGCTATTATATTAGCGCGCAGCTAACTTGTACAATAAATGTCTTGTAGGTATATTAAATTGTACTTCGATATCATCACTACGTTATAATTATATTCTTTATACCACATACCTAATTACAGAAATCCTTCAAATCTATCTCTAAGTGCGCAGGCCATCTTCAAGTACTTACACGGTGAGGTCATCCACATACTTGACGTTAGGTAATACACGTAAATAGACTGTCCTCATATTTAGCTTTATTCACCGTGACCCCGAACTTATTGGTCAAACGTATAATAGTTTAGTTTTTTTTTTTTTGGTCGTTGACAAATTAGGTGCTTTATCACAACAATTCATTTTCAAGTTGGTTGTATAGAAAATCACGATAGATAACATGACATAGATAATTTAGTTAAGTTATTTGGAATTAGTATTCATTAAGTTATTTGGAAATAGTATTAATTTAAAACAGAATAAAATAAATATTTATTTTAAGAAAAGTCAAGTAAAGTATCCCGGTTAATAAATATTCTTATAAAATTCAAACTTTTTTTTTATGGTTGACAGGCTAGGTTTTTGACCACAGCTTACCTGATGTTAAGTGAAAGTGTGGTCGAAGATGGTAAAGCACACCTAGCCTGGAATGCAACTGGCTCTGCAACTGATTTTCTAGCAAAGAACCCCCTAAAATTTATACTTTGATAAAAGTTGAGCTATAATTTGTTGAAGCGATAAAATAATATTAGGTAGTAGTTATTTGGTGTACATAGAACAAACTTAGTTTAGTTTAAGACTAAAAAGAGCGTGGTGAAATGTCATCCAATATTTTTTGAAACTAAACATTTTTAAAAATAAACGTCCTTTTTTAAATATTATGTAACTTAACTAAGTAAATTAAATTAAATTATTTATTATTGACACAAAAACAATGACATTTATATCACAAAATTATAAAACAACCAAATAAATTCAAAATAAAATGTCAAATTAAAAAGTCAAGTTTAAATACAATGTCAAAATACAAATAAAATGTTGAAACTGGATACAATACCAAATAAAAATATATTCTAATGAATTATATGTCAGAAAAAACATCGTCATGACCTGAGTTGTCGTGCCTCTTGCACCTGTCCCACTGGTCAGTCAGATTTTCACAATACAATAAAAAATTAGTTAACACAGTTTTCCAAGTATCTGATAGAATATCAAAATCAGTGTTGACAGCAAGGAGCGCATTGAAGTGACGGCGGGCGCGAATCAATGGAGACAGATCTCGCAACAGTACGATCTTGATCAACGTGGAAGAGGTTATGTGGCCGACCACGCCTATTTGCCGGTACCCAGGGATTATCCGGGGCAAAGAAGCGTGCATAAAATTGTGCATGAGACTTATACAACTGTTAACATTTAACAATGACAGTATAAACAACTGTTGGGACAATTGAAAAGACTTGTTACAATGTAAATAGGTAATTTTTTTATTTCCAAAACGTTGTTATGTTAATTTATAATTATTTAAGTGTTATGCGATATTAATAACCTTATTTGTTTTCGCGTCTCACTTTCTACATACGACAGTGTCAAGCGATTCTATATGTTCAAGTATTTTACGAATTCAATTTCATGTTCAATTCAAAATGTCATGTTATAAAAAGTCGAAGTCAAAATTAATATTCCATACTAATTTTGACTTTGACGTATTGACAGCCCTGTTGGCTCATCGGTAGTAGGTGAGCTGTTGGGCGTGAGTTCGATTATCACTGAAAATCTGCCGCCAAGCATCTAACGGTATGTTCCGGCAGCCTCACTTGAGAGCCAGTTGCATTCCAGGCTAGGTGTGCTTTACCATCTTCGGCCACACCTTCACTTGACATCAGGTGAGCTGTGGTCAAACACCTAGCCTGTCAACCATTAAAAAAAAAAAAAAAAACACCCAGGACAAACATTTTGTGGCATCAACAATTAATATTTGTTCTGTGTCTGGATGTTCTGTATGTATTATAAGTACCTTTTGTTTTTAAGTATTTAAGTATTCTATCAGTTATCTGATTCTCATAGTACCTACATGCTTGTCCTTCTACGTTCCAATGTCTTTCTACGATAATAATAACGTAGACGTGTAAGACATAATGATTTTTTTTAATGTAAGGACGTCATAATAATACTTAATTAATTATATTAAAACGTGTTTTAACCTCCCATGCAAATAGGTGTGACATTAGTTAACGTGTATCGTGGGTCTCATTTATGCAATATTGAATCGATTGCCTATAAAAAAACTTTAATTCAGGTAACATGGGCCCATATGAAATAAATTACAATAAAATACTCTACAAAAACACATATTTGATAACACCAAAGTTACATGTCAATATAATATTAAAAATATATTTATTTTTGGCTGTGCCCCAAGGTTTTACCCGCTACATGTTTTCGGGAGAAAAAGTAGCCTATGCGCTAATCCAGGGTCTCAGCTACCTCCATACCAAATTTCAACCAAATCCGTTTAGTAGTTTTTGCTTGAAAGAGTAACAAACCATCCATCCAAACTTTCACATTTATTATATTAGTGGGATAGTAGGATTAATATCAAATGGTGCATAAACATCCGTCCTATGAAAATGTAAGAACATAAGCGACATCACTATAGAACATTCAATAGAGTTTCGGAAATAACAATTATAACTTGAAATTAAAAAAGTTATAGCAACCAAAAGAAAATTTATTTCCAAACTGCTATCTATTTTCGTTAATAACTTTGTTTTTTTGGTTGTACGACTAAAATATACAGAATCAAAGTTGTAGCAAAATTTAATTTGCAACTAAAAGTGACATGACAAATTTTCTGTGCGACGAATAGCTTGCCCGATATATCGTAAATATTATTACTATGTAACTATTCGCACCCTTTTTTGTAAGATTGTACCGCGGGACAAAAGTTGCGAATTTGCGAACGCACAAACATGGATTTAACTTTACGATTACTGCCTCTTGATATCCAAAAAATTAAATTGCGTGCTCTGGCTTTTGCAACCTTAAATGTAACTTTTAAATGGACTAAATATATATTATACAGTCATAACAAAATATATTCCCCGCATTGAATCAGTCACACATCATGCTTATAATTCGGCACAAGTATATGAAACAATACAGAGACATCTTCCGTCGTCCCCGTCATAAAAATTAACTTCCTTCGCTTGACTTTGACTTATTTTAAATAATTACAACTTAATAATAACTTCTTTTCTTTTTGTTTATTCAAATTTATTCTCCACGGATACCGTGGTCCTTGCTCTTTTTTTAAATTAAAATATTTTTTACGAATTTTGGCTTGCATGAGGAAAATCGTACTGTAGGTATGTAGGTACTTATTTCTAAAAGCTTAGTCCTACAGATTCTTTATAAGATGCCAGAATCTTTTTAAAAGATTTTTTTTTTTGTCAAGAATATTATGGTCGGGCGTTAAGACGGTGGAAATATCAGCTCAATGCTCATGATTGAACTTCAATAGCAGCAAATAGAGACGTATGGAAAAAAGGAAGAGAGGCCTTTACCTAACAGTGAGACAAGATGGGCTAAAATAATAATATGTAGTAGGAAAAATGGAGCACAGTGGAACTAAACCCGAATCTGTCTCGATTTCAACATGAGATTCACTAGAACTCCATGCCTTTTTTTATTTTTTTAACTGTGAGGTATGTACTTTTTTACTTCAAACTACTCTGTGGGACAAGTAACTAACCCACAACTTACATAGTATTTCGGTTTTAAGCACTGCCGGGTACTGTTAAAGACAATGTTTACCTTTAGTTAAATTGTCATCTTACTCACCTAAAAAGTGCAGACGCATTTTGTTGTTTTACTGCACAGTTACCCCTCAATCTGAAACCAAGAACATATCATTGTAAGACCTACAAAAGTTGTAGGTATTAATTATTTTAAAGTAGATTTTATATTTTCTCTTTCGGTGGTCTATTCTTAAAAACATAATACAAATTTTATTTTTAGATACACAGACGACGTAAAATTATCATTATTAGGTATTAACTTTCTTATATTCTCTGTAGATAAATATGAAAGTATTTATTTGCCAGGAGAATTTTTCATTTTAATTGCATGCATTATTTTTACAAATTCTTAATTATTTAGAATTCATTCACATGCACCTTAAAACGGATGGCAAAATAACCTAAATCCGATTATTTTGTTATATTTATTTTATCCTAAATACCTAACATTTAAAGGTTAGTTGTACTTTTAACAGGAAGTAAGTTATTTGTAAGTACTTAACTACTCCTCAGCCTCTTTTAAAAGTTAACGTTTTAATTTGTGTTGATAAAGCGTAGCCATAAAGACTGGCCCGTTAAATTGTTTACAACAAAGCCTGACCTACATTTACTAGAAGCCAATGACCATTTACAAATAGCTACTTACGGTTTTATTTTTGGATAATTGCAACACAAAAGCACAAATTAAAAAACAAACACAATTTTTGGAGATAAAAAAAGTTAAACGTCAAAAAAGCGCGGGAAGCACACAGCCGCACATACGCAATACTCGCTAGAGAATGACGAGCGCGGAAGCCGTGGGTCTTATATCTAGGCTTTATACAGTTATATTTGAAGAATCTACGCGACGGACAGAGTCGATTTCTGTGCGATATGGATTCGATTTATAAATTTGTTTATTTGTCCATGCCGAAGATTATTGCTTTTATTAGATTTTAATTAAATTCTAAGACTATTCATTTACAGCTGAGATAGTTTTTGTCAACTATCAACTTCTATTGTATTTATCATTGTTCTATTTAGATATTCTGTCGCAAAGCAGTAGTGTGTAAACATTACTGTGTTCCGGTTTGAAAGGTACTACAGTTTGCGAAATAGGTACTGTTATTTGGCTGTCGAAAACTCGAGACTAACCAACGAAAGTCTCAAAATGTAATGAGCGCCAAAGCATCGATACCCTAGACTTTGTTTGACTACTCAAAGTTCTGTGTATCACTGTAATGGTCGTGGAAAGGTGTTATCTCTTACCATCAGGAAAGCGTCTCGTTCGTCTCATTACTTTTATATAAAAATAATAATAATATTAATATAGATAGACATCATTATACAGATAAACTCCTTATTGTTCAAAAACAATAGATGTATGTTTTATGCTACACGAAACGGCGCGAAGAACTTTGAAAAACAGCTAATACGCGGCGAAAATATAGGGACGTATCTAGCAATGACATCAATAAATACATCTATTCTAGATAAATAGGTATACCTACCACCTACCTAATACAATAGAAAAAATAAATTTAAGAAACAATTGAAACAGCTGGTGGCTTTGTTGCTAAACAAAAAGACTGGAGCATACATACATGGTATATAATATAAGAAATATACATACATACAATATAGGTATATAAAAAAAACAAGTTAATTTAAAATGGCATAGGTAACTATTTGGAAATCATAAACCATGAAATTTAATTTTTAAGGCCATATGACAATACGTTTATCTTAACAACGATGGCAATTTGAAAACCTTGTAAATATACAATATAATAATTATAATCATTATTGAACCGTGAATTATGTTTTTATACCTGCACATGTTACGAATAATACACTTACATATAAACTTCAATCCTCATAATAATCAATAATATTTTTTTTAAATATTTATTTTTAAATCAAATATTTTTATGATTCATGTCTATAACATTTTATGTCTACAGTTTCTCAAGCGAAATCAATAAATGATTAACAAATGAAAACGCTAACTCTTCAACTCTAAATAATTAGTATTTATAAAAACAATAATAATAATGCTTTTTTTTTTTTAATGATTTTTTTTTAATGATTGACAGGCTAGGTGTTTGACCACAGCTCACCTGATGTTAAGTGAAGATGTGGTCGAAGATGGTAAAGCACACCTAGCCTGGAATAGAACTGGCTCTCAAGTGAGGCTGCCGGAACACACCGTTAGATGCTTGGCGGCAGATTTTCAACTTGAGGATGGTAGCTAGCCAGCCGAGTACTAGAAAGTACCCTACCACCATGCTATGGTTTCCTCACGATGTTTTCCTTCACCGGCAGCTCAAGCTCATTGTCGGGGTTTGAACCCACGCCCTTCGGCATGCGAATCTACCGCGCTAACCACTGAGCTATCATCGCTACAAATGCTTATAGTAGAAAGATTATCTATACCATACTATTATAAAGAGGAAAGATTTAGTTGTTTGTTTGTGTTGAATAGGCTCCGATACTACTAGACCGATTTCAAAAATTCTTTCACCGTTGGGAAGCTACACTATCCCCGGGTGACATAGGCTACTGCAACGCGACCGCTAGTAGAAAATATAGAAATCAATATACGTTACACTATTAACTTTATGTATTGCAATGTTCGGCCCCGTAGTAAAAGTTGGTCATTATAGTTTTAGACTCATGTCACGCGGTTAAGTAAAGTCACCACTAACTACTTCACTAGGGCAAAGACTGGACTCACCTTTGATTTTTTTTCGGGATAAAAAGTATCCTACATATTAATCCAGGTAACAAACAATCTGTGTGCCTAATTTCATCTGAATCTGTTTAGCTGTTTATGCGTGATCGAGTAACAAACATCCAAACAACCAAACATCGAAACATACAAACTATCACATTTATAACATTAGTAGGAAATCCAACAAAATTAATCGTGTAGTAGACAGTAGAATTTATTCATACTGTGTATTGCATACTGTGATCCTACAAATGTTTGCCATTAAGGTGGTTCGATTTCCATACAAAATTGTTTGTATGGAAATCGAACCACCTTAACGTCCATATATTACCTTCGAGTAGACAACCAAGGTAGTGTTAGTTTATTTTTCGTGTGCGTGCGTAGCGACGCGATCGCAATGTCGAAAAATGTTTGTGTGGATTACCTCGTCCCCCACCGAAATTGGCAGACGATTGTGTATTGAAGTTAGGTCGCATGGCTTATCCTGGCTGGTTTATTTATCTGAGTATATTACGCACCATTTCAAGAACAGTCACGGTTTATTAGATACTTACCTAATCTCGTTTGTATCTCAGGCGGTGGAACGACAAAACAAAGCGTACGATAGCCGATTACCTGCAAGCTGGTCGTGTCACATTCCTCGCCTTAAAAGGCGCCCTTCTCGGAAACCTAACTGCATTGTTTCCTTAGATTTGTATCGAGTTAAGTATTTTGTGTCTAGGGATTGCTAATTCTGAAACAAATCTTATTTTTGAATAATAATTGAACTTGTTATACTCATACTCATTTATTAATAACGAATGGTTACGAGTCACAAACAAAATAAGTTTTTGAATTGTGTATATTTAATATAATATACAATTCAAAAACTAAATCATAGTCTAAAAGAAATTAATAAATAAAGTCGTTTCCAAAAACCGAATAGAAAATTACGTTTATAATACTTACCTAGATACTTATAATTACGGCATTACTCTACTCATGGTAGAAATTATTTTCTCGTTAAAGTTGCTATACCTAAGTATTTCATGTCAATCAGACTTAACTTAACCTAACTTAGAGTTACCAACCGTCCTGTTTTCCCAGGACATGTCCAAGTTATTGTAGTCTCCTGGGATGTCCTGGATAGTTTATAAGCAGCGTGCTGAGTTTTTTAGCGCCGTAACAAGGTCATATATTTTAAAATTCGCGCGCCACTGTACACCTCTTTTACTGCGTCCTGTCCTGGAAAAATGACCTGTAACTTTGGTGTTGTCCTAGTTTTTCCAACTTCAATGCCTAGTTTTTATAAATTTGGGGTTGGCAACCCTTTTTTTGTCCAGGGAAAATACTTTGCGCATACCACCGACCCTGGGGCAGGCAAGGTAGTTATGTGGGACTGTAACCTCCTGGAGTGTTCCACCTCGGCGCTTTGTGTCGGGGCTGCGGGCACGCTTTCGCACTCTACCGCGGCCTCGATAGCGCTTGTCTTCGCGGACCCGCCTCGGGGAGCCTAGGCTCACCCCGCCACGATGACGATAATGATAATCCACGTCGGAGACTAAACCAGGAAATGGGCGTCGGACGGCCCCACGTCCAGACACCCGTGCGATGGGCCAGATAAGTGGCCCCGTCGCCTGCCACTTAGGCCGACGGTAATGGGGATCGCCAAATCGGCACTCCTTCCATCCCGCAGCTCCCTACTCGGCTCCTCCACTGTGCCCTCAGCTTATCAAAAGGACACGTGGAGAGTCCTCACGTCCGGACTAATAAGTCCGGGTTGGCAACCCTAACCAAACTGAATTTAAATTAATGCATAAAAGTTTCTTCGCTAATAAAAGGCCGGTTTTGCGCAGATCGCCAGTAATACGGTCAAAATTAATTGCTTCGATCTGTGTCAACATCCTACTTTATGCTGAAACGTGTTTTTAAAACTAATTATGTAGGTACTTACCTACTTTCGGCCCAATCTTTCAGCATCTAAATCGGATAAAACAGCAATCACCTTACATTGTAGCTACAGTTTTATGTATATTTGACGTGAATATGTCTTTAAATTTGCTTCCACTGTGTTTTTTTTGGTTGGCTATCTAGGTATTTGACCACAGCTCATCTGATGTTAAGTGACGGTGTGGTCGAAGATGGTAAAGCACACAATGCCGTTAGGTGCTTGGCGACAGGCTCGGACATTACACACATCGCCATCTGAACCAAAAACTAAGCAAAACTTGTACTACTATGGAAGTCAGTAAACTGATAGAATATTACACAGAACAAACATTTGTTAATACCACAAAATGTTTGTCCTGGGGGAATCGAACCTACGCCCTATTTAAACCAGATATACTACCAATGAGCCAACATACCTGAAAACCGTTGTTTATATTTATTTAACACAATTTAAAGTAACGTTACAATAATGTAGTAAGTGCTAAAAATTGTTGTACTTAGTTCTTTTCGGTAGGTGCCAATTAGAACGCACCGACAAAAAAAAGAAAAAAAAAAATTTAAGTATTCTATCAGTTATCTGACTTCCATAATAATGTTAGTGGTTAGCGCGGTCGATTCGCATGCCGAAGGGCGTGGGTTCAAACCCCAACAATCAGCTTGAGCTGCCGGTGAAGGAAAACATCGTGAGGAAACCATAGCATGGTGGTAGGGTACTTTCTAGTACTCGGCTGGCTAGCTACCACCCTCAAGTTGAAAATCTGTCGCCAAGCACCTAACGGTGTGTTCCGGCAGCCTCACTTGAGAGCCAGTTCCATTCCAAGCTACGTGTGTTTACCATCTTCGACCACACCATCACTTAACATCAGGTGAGCTGTGGTCAAACACCTAGCCTGTCAACCATAAAAAAAATGTCCTACGGTATTTTATTCTTTTATTTTTTAAATGTACAACAATCTTATTATTTTCCACAGGAGATTTGTTAGGACAGCGACTCAAAATGTGTCTTAAGGTGTTAAGACACATTCTTTCATTTTGCAATATTATAACAAGTGGGCATTCTAACGAAAACTAGGGCATAGTTATTGTTTTAAAATAAACAAAGTTTCCACATCTTGATTATATTACAACGTATTACTTATTCGGTAAGGAAAACACATAGCTTATAATGCATTATGAACAAATACTACAAAGTGTAACTACAAACACAACTCCGATATTTAAGAATAAAAAAACGTCAAACGATGGCTTTGCACAAAAGTATTTGAATTTGTTGTTATTTTTTTTAATGTATTTATAAATGGAACTATTCAGAAATCAAACGTATTGACTTAAAAACTAGCTAACTGCCTTTTGGCGGGAATGCGGAAAAGTCATGTATGATTTTCCAAAACATGTGTTTGTGTATTTATGTATGAAAATAGTGGTGTTTTATTCATAAAGTGCCGAATTTCGTGAAGTGGGAAAGTGATATAATGTGGTAAAATATGACTTTTCGTGTTTCTTCCAAAACTCCACCGAACGTTGTAGCAAAATTACCACTACTTTACTAGGTAATTAGGTTAGGTTAGGTAAGCTATTATGCTAATACATAAAAAACTCACTATAATACTTATTATTATTTTATTTATAATTTCTCCCACTTTATTTTTGTTTACTTATGCGGGATTACTCACATTTAATTATATCGGATACACGGACTATAGTTTCTGTCATGTAAAAAAATACATTTAGGTATGTCAAATATAAAAAAAAACCATTTAAGTCGGGATGTAGCCGAAATTATCGAAACTAAGTCGGAGTATCCGATGCAATTAAACGTGTAATTCCGCATAAGTAAAGCAATGTGTCAAAACCACGTCAGTTTCCATAGTAAAATAGTTTACCGGTGTAATTTTTATGCAATTAATTTATTTACATTTTCAGCCAAAAAAATTCTTTAAGCTTTCCACAATAGAGCTTGATTTTGTTTTTTGCTTCGTGTTACCATTATGCGCCGTTTGTTCAGTCTGTCCGTTTTGCTTTTGCACTATTATCTGAGGTTGAATCGGAAATTGACCTGTAAAAAAAGTTTTATTAAAAAGAGGTTAATGACAATTATTTATAGATGTACAAAATATAATTTTAAAGAACCATTTGCAATTTTTGGTGGGAACGCGAAAAACTCTTGATAGGTACTATTTTCCAAGACTTGGTGATCTTTTGAGTGTTTACGTATAAAAATAATTAAATTTATTCATTAAATGTCGAATTACGCACGTTAGTGATATGATGTGGTCCATCACCATATCACATAAAGTCACTAACACCAACTTGCATGACCAACTGACAAATAGTACCTACCGAATTAAAAATGCCAGCGTGGGAAATTGATATAACATGGTGAAATATGACTTTTCGTGTTGCTTCCAAAACTTCATTGAAGCTTATAGTAAAGTCGCCAATACTTTACTAAAGTAAGCTTGGATTTGACGGACACGGACTGAACTTGACCAAGACTGGACTTTGACTACTTTTTAACTTATGTAACTTGAAAATATCAAAACAGTTGGCACTGGCAAATGCATAAAATGGGACGTCAAAATCAAAGAAAAAGAAAAAATACCTTGTTGTATGTGTTTAACGTAACACCTTGAATTCACGTATTTGTATGCAGTTTACGGATGACAAACAAAAATTGTAAGATATTTTAATATATTATGTTTCATTTTGATTATGGTTTTTATTTTGATTTTAATTTGATATTAATTTTATTGATTTTGTTTTTGATTTTAATTTAATGAATTGTATTGATAGATACATTTAAATGCATGTTGTGCTTCCTTAAATAAGCAACGCAATTAGCTAGACAATTACTTGAGTTATGTAAAATTATAATAATAATAATAGTCGACATCACCATCCCACATGACGAGAATCTCGTGAAGGCCGAGAAGGACAAGCTTAGCAAGTACCTTGACTTGGCTCACGAGATAACCGCCATGTGGGATGTTGATTCGACGATCATTGTCCCGATAGTCGTCACGGTAAACGGTCTTATAGCGAAGAGTCTCGACCAACATCTCAAGAGACTCTCGCTAGACGGTTGGGTCAAGGGTCAGCTTCAAAAGGCAGTGATCCTTGACACGGCGCGCATCGTGAGGAGGTTCCTCACTCTGCAGCCCTAACCACCGGCAGCTTGAGCCCTGCCCCTCTGCCGGCGGCACCCTAGTTTTTAAGTTTTTTATATTATTTATGTTTTATACTTATTTAATGTAAAAAAAATAAAAATTAAGATATAAAATAAATACCTGGAATAATAGTTGCTAATATGAAGCCTCAATAAATAAATAAATAAAAAATATTTGTACTACTTTTAATATCTGTGCACGATTGGACATATTTCATCACATTTAGGCGCAAGTTTGAGGTTACGAACGCCTTTGAATTTGTTGTCCGAAGAATTGAAGGTTTTCTAACGAGGTTTTTGTTCGCCTTAAAGGCTAAAGAGTTTTTTTCTATCTATACGCACATACTAAAGAATCAATCGAACGCATAATTCTCGGTTGTGAGCGAGCATTATCCATCTAGGGGCATGGTTCTTAGACTATACAAATGTTTACAATACGAAAAAAACCATTACCATTTTGAAAACCAGGCGTTTTTTCTAAAATCGAAGGTTCTTCTATCTTCCCTTCAAATAACACTATTCCCAAGTCATTATCCCTTATGAAAAACAGGAACGGTTTGTCTGCTCTCACTTGGATTGATCCATCGAACATCAATGGTACTATTGAGGCAGCTGATGATGCGGCAGCAACCGTTCCACTCTCATCAACTGACATAAAGACCTTGTGGTGGAAACTGTTCACGTGAGGGGGGTTGGCTTCAAATATCTTGGAGAGGTTGGATTTATTGGTGAAAAGAGTAGCGATGTGGACCTGTGGGCAAGGCATAATGATTAAAACAAATAATTATCGTAGGACATTACACACAACGCCATCTAACCCAAAATTAAATAAAGATTGTACTCTGGAATTCAGATAACTGATAAAATACTTTTATTCATTATTTTTTCTTTTTTTTTACTTTTCAGCATGGTAGTAGGATACGTTCTAGTACTCGGCTGACTAGCTACCACCCTCAAGTTGAAAATCTGCCGCCAAGCACCTAGCGGTGTATTCCGGCAGCCTCACTTAAGAGCCAGTTCCATTCCAGGCTAGGTGTACTTTAACTTCTTCGACCACAGCTTCACCTAACATCAGGTGAGCTGTGGTCAAATACCCAGACTGTCAACAATAAAAATAAAAAATCTTGTAAATACGTATACAGAACACCCAGACACTGAACAAACATTTGTTTATACCATAAAATGTTTGCCCTGGGTAGGAATCGAACCCACGCCCTACAGCTTTAACAGCAGATATACTATCAGTTAGCCAACAGGGTTGTCTAGTAGATAGTATGTTATGAGGTTTTGTGTCGATAAGTCAGTCATTCTAAACTCCACCTATCACCAAATTCATCTTTGATCGGCATACATCATTAGGAACAAACATCGTAAATAAACTACAGATGTTGGTAATGTACTTTCTAACTGGCTAGATTCTATCCTAGGCTTAAAAATTTGCACCCAAACGCTTATCGGTGTGTTCCGTTGCCAGTTCTATTCCAAGCTACATCAACCAGCTTCCATCAACTGATGGAAGCTCTTGTCAAACACCTAGCTTGTCAACCATAAAAAACATTCTAAGCATAGTATAGATGCGATGTTACTTCTACGTATGCCATATAAATTGTACACTAACACTTTTTGGCATGTAGGTACCTACAGAACAAAGCTAATTTAATACTAAAATCATTTTAATTATTAACCCACTTACTTTTCTCAAAGCTTCGACCAGATCCTCATTATAGTTGACAGTAAATCTTGGCATAGACAATGCGACGTCGGTGGGTTGCATAAGGTCGAGTATCCTGTGGAAGCCCACATATGGCAGATCTCGAATGAGGTTTTCAATACCGTCTTTAAACAGAGGCACCAGAAGAATCATGGAGTAGCGTTTACCCTGGAATGATAAAAAAATAAATATAGAATTGCCGTTTTAACGCACTGGCCACTTTGAATAAATAAACTAAACTGTTTTCATATAGAAACTATAGCCTTCTAAATTTCAAACTGCATTGACTTTTTATTTGACTTTCAATTGTTTTACGTACTGTCAATGATGTGTTTGGGGAAGATACCTACGGCTAACGAACGCACCGTTTTACGGAACCATAGCGTGATGATAGGGTACTTTATAGTACATGGCTGGCTAGCCACCACCCTCAAGTTGAAAATCTCGCTAAGCACCTAACGGTGGTTGGCAACATTGCTTGAAAGCCGGTTCCAGACGTTGTGTATTTACCGTCTTGGACCACACCCATAACTTAAAATCAGGAGTGGTCAAACACCAGTAAAAGAAGCGTTTAGACTGCATGTTAGAATGTTGAGCTTTGTGTATAAAATGTCGTAAGGAGATACCGGGGAATAAACTGAAGCGATGGGATACTTTAACAAGTAAAGGTAGGTAAAAATAAATAAATATTTAATATCGTAGGACTATACACACAGCGCCATCTGACCCCAAACTAAGCAGAGCTTGTGTGATGGAAGTCAGATAACTGATAGAATACATAAATACATTTTTTTTGTAAATACATACTTATAATACATACAGAACACCCAGACACAGAACAAACATTTGTTTATTCACAAAATGTTTGCCCTGACTGGGAATCGAACCCACGCCCTACAGCTCTCAAGGCAGATATACTACCAATGAGCCAACGGGGCTGTCACTGTAACGGGGTAGTTACTAAGTATTATATGCTTGCATATTTTTGCCTCCTCCTCAAGGCAATCTTGTGTGTTCTGCGTAGGTTTAGTAAAACACAGTGTCATGCATATCAATTAATTAATACGGTATGAGTAATTAAGCAAACAATGTCCGTAAATTATATTGACAGCAAACATATTCTTAGACCCATTGCCACTAGCCGTAGGCTAGTTACGCCTGCGTGTACAAATAGTTTGAATTCGATCTGCTCGTAATTATACTAAATGGTATTCGGATAAATTCTAAAGTAAGTTTTCCGCACGAATAAAACTGGTTGTTGAACTCTTTAAAACTGCCATACTCAAAGTGTAAACTGGCAACTTAAACGCATTTTGCATAACTCCATCTCTCTGGAGCTACTATGCCAGCGGCCCAGAGCCTCGCTCCGATACTTCAAGGAGCTGGGTTGGCTCCAGTAGACGCTGGTAAGGGGGAACTGCACAATGCACACCAAGCGGGACGTGGTCCTCTCGCCCCCATTCCGATTAAGAATAGAATAGAACTTAAATCCATTTTTGGTATTAGAGCCCACGGCCTCTGGCGTGTTTTCAACAAACGAGATTTGACGTGTGATCTGACCACGCTAATCATTGAGTTAGCATCGCTACAAACTTTGCCAATGACACCCCGATCCAACTTCTGCGAAAACGGGAGAGAGTCTCAACGGATTTGAGTGAAATCTATAATATCTTTACTATAAAGAGATTTGATTGTTTGTTTGTAATGAATAGGCTCCGAAACTACTAGATCGATTTCTAAAACTCTTTCGCCGTTGGGAAGCTACGCTATCCCCGGGTGATATAGGCTACTTTTTATCCCTGTATTCCCACGGGAACGGGAACTACGCGGGTGAAACCGCGAGGCGTCCACTAGTTTAGAATAAAGATAGCTTGTAACCTGGATAAATTGATGCTTCGTTATATAAAAAAGGTCTTCTTACAATATAAGGAAGTTCCACGGCATGTATATTCAGGTCTTCAACGTGTGCATAATTCAGGTCAGTCTGCAGATCCATCATAGCGACCATCTTGCATTCTTCGTTGTGGAAGAAACAGCTGCTCCTGGTATCCCGAGGGTCAAAGGCGTATAGCCAATTGCTTTTGAAGTAAAGAGCATTAGCTAATATCAGGTCATTTGGAGGAGTCACGTGAACTGAAAAAAGGAAGAAATGTTATAAGAGTAGGTAATGAAACGAATGAAACGCTCCCCTGATGGTCTCTCACCATCAATTTGTTCCGGGTCTATGTGTTTAAGAGTAGAATAGATGGGTAGGATAGGATGGGATGGGATTGTGGGATGGGACGGGGGGGGGGGGGGGGGGGGATTTATGGGATGGAATGGAATAGAATAGAAAACAATAGGTATAACTTTATTGTACACTAAACATACATACATTATAACATAAAAAACTTAGAGAAGAGATAAAGAATATGTGGTAGTACAACGGTGGCCTTATCGCCTAAAACGATTTCTTCCAGACAACATTTGATGTTTTGTAGGGATTATAAGTATTCACAAAAAATTGAATTCTATCAGCTCTCTGGTTCCCATAGTACCTACAACAATCTTCGCTTAATTTGGCGCTGAAATGTCCACCAATATTTCTTTATTTATTTAAGTTGATTAATAGAAAGGTCGTAGACTTTAGGCTAGGCAGTCAGTTGTACCCGTGTCAGTAGTTACCCTTTAATTGTTTTTAGACTCTCAAATGTTTTATTTTGTGTGTTTAATAGGTAGCAGAACATAAGATGATGCCAACATTACAAATTAGTAGGATTTCGACATAAAGTATTTTAGTGAGGATTCTTCCTTGAGAGTACAAGGAAAATGCTGATGCGAAATTTAATTTCTTATTTAATGGTTAAGTAGGTTACATAATATGCTATTATTTATTCTGTGGCTATGTTTACAACGTACAACATTTATACCTCAGAAGGTTTTGTAGAAAACAAATAATTGTCCTTAACTTATACAGATGTTCTTATTTAAAACGATTTAGAACAAAACATTTTAATATTTCAATCTTGTACTAATCAAATTCAAATTTATTTATTGACATAAAAACTGTTAATCAATTAGATACATTTATGTCACAAAATTATACATAAATTAATGAGAAAACAAATTTAAAACCAGCACCTATGGGGCACATAACAATAAATATATATGTACTCGTATGTTACGTAAATATTTGTCTTGGGTGATTTTCGAACCCACACCTATAGGTTGCTCCAGAGATAAAGGCACTACTATAAGGTAGTCATCGAATTTTATGTCCAGAAGACTATTTCAAAACAAAAAAGTGTATAATAAAAATATTGGATGTCATTTAACACAGCGCCATCTAGCCCCAAAATAAGCAAAGCTATGGAATAGGATAGCTGATAAAAAACATGTACTTTTTTTTTGTAATTACATAGGTACTTATGTAATACCTACTCACAACCAGACATTTTCGTCACACATATCGACGGTCCCTACGTAGGTACTTACCTACGTAAAGACATGTCAAAAATGACATTTTTTTTTATGCATATTCGCTTTAGATTTTTCATGTTATTCTTGAGTGGGAATTGACACCACGCCGGTCAGCTCTCGCAGCAGAACTACTGAATGAGGTAACAGGGCAGTCAATGTATGTAAATGAATGAAAGTATTTTTTTTAATAAAAGTCTAGGCATGCGTTCCGCCTTAGTTTTCCGAGGATGAGGATGAGAGGCCGGGTGGAGCAGAACAGAAGCTCCGTGAGGAGTCTAGTTGTCCAGGTGGTGGATAAATACGCGAGCCCACTACTCAGACTCAAAGCGGTGAGACAGAACACTCCGCGCTTTCTAGCTTTTTTTTGTATTTTGCCCCGTGACCAATGGTATCCATTCCCTGGGAAAAACGGCATGCGTTGGTGGTTGGTGGTTGGTGATGATGTGACTGAAGATGGAGAAAGCTTGTCTAGGAAGTTCCTATTTACGTTTTTCAAGTGTAATTTCATAGGTAGGTAGCTAGGTAGGTACTTACCAGGTTCGACGACAAACGGAATAAGACCTTGAGTGTGCTCGCTGACCCAGTTGTTAATAACAAAGGCTGATCCGGCGGGATCTGTGAAGTCTACTGGGGTCACCTCCGAGTGATACTCCAGCTTCACTATAGACTCATATTTAGGATTTAATTTGAGTCTCTTTGATACAAATATTCCATTTGCGTTTTGAAGGACAGCTGTTGTTGAGTTTGCCTGTAATATTTGTAATGATTATTATTAACTACGTATTAATTAATTTTAGACAGCCCTATTGGTTCATTGATAAGTATAATCTGCCGTAAGAGTTGTAGGGCTTGGATTCGATTCCCACTCAGGACAAACATTTTGTGGTATAAACAAATATTTGTTCTGTGTCTGGGTGTTCTGTATGTAGGAATTATAAGTATGTATTTGCAAAAAAATATTGATTATTCTAAAAGTTCTCTGACTTCCATCACACCAGCTCTGCTTAGTTTAGAGCATAAACTAAGCAGAGCTTTGTGTGATGTTGTGATAATAGAGCTTTATGTGTTAGGTCCTAACAAAATGCCACACTTTATAGTCCTGCAAGCACTAATATACAGTATATGTATGTTACAAAAAAGTTTCGAGTACTGAGTATCGACTTAACTCACCTGCAAAGCGTCTATATACCAACGCAACTGTTCCATCATTTCTTCCCTCATTGGAGAAAGCCTCAAAGCGTGTTCTATTTCCCTCGCAGTGTCCCCTTCAGCTCCCGCCAGAATCATCGCTAGCGTGGACTTGACACTGGCTGGAGAAACCATGACATTTCCTCTTTTCTGTCCAGCAGTCGCACTAAGAAGTTCTATATCGAAAAAGTTTAACCTTGGACTTAACTTTTTCCCATATCTTCGGCATTCTAGATTTTGGAAACTTATACAAAGTACAGCTGCAAAATAAACAGATCAAAATTAGCATGGCGTATCCTAACTTTACTATGAACTAGCTCCACCACAAACATCTAGATACCGCTAAGCAGTAGTGTGTCAATATTACTATGTTCCGGTTTTACTGGGCTGGTGAGACTAACCATCGAAAGTCAAAATAAAATGAGCGCCAAAGCAGTTATGCCCTGAACTTTGTTTTATTACTCAAAGTTCTGTGTATCACTGCAATGGTCATGGACAGGTGTTATCTTTTCCCATCAGGAGAGCGTCTCGTTCGTCTCATTACTTTTTACATAAAAAAAATCTCAAAGTAATGAGCGCCAAAGCAGCTAGTCTTTGTTTTGCTACTCAAAGTTTTGTGTATCGCTGCAATGGTCACGAACAGGCGTTATCTCTTACTATCGGAAAAGCGTTTGGTTCGTCTAATTACATTTACAAAAACAAAAACTAAATTCGCTCAGCCAGTCAGCCATTACAGTCTGAAGAAGTGATATACATACAGACAAAATTGTGCTTTTAAAATATTACATTGTGATATGACAAACATTTTTAATCACCATGCGGTTAAAACCGAAACAGAACAATTTAATACCACTCTTCAATTATTATTTGTAGAAAGGTCACTAACTACCTATACTTAAATCATAACTAATGGGTACCGGTTCTGCGTTGTTAACTACCTAAGTAAATTATTACTAAGTTAAGAATTAAGAGCAAAAAAAGTAGGTACTTAGATATCCAAGCAAATAAAAATTACACATAAAACATGGAAGAATGTATGAAAACTTAAATTATGTTTACTAATATACGTATATATTTAAGTGAAAAAAACAAATAAAAACGTAGTAGACATTAAGTAAGACATTTTTTCATCATAACATCAAAACGAATTATGAAAAGTATTTTTTCAACTTACCTAACGACACAATTAATCTCATATTGACTATAACACTGTATACAAACGTTTAAAATGTGACAAAAGTATTATTATATAATTATAATTATATCACAGCATGGCACGACTACACTCCGCGTCAGGTTTTCAAAGTAGATGTTTAGTGAATGGTCTGTGGTAGGCGAAAACATTTACCACTGAGTGTGATGACGTCACAGTAATTTGTTTCCTTATTTTTGTCTTTTAGCTCTAGTGTAGGACTTTAGTGTGTGTGTGTGAGGTGTATCTACGAATAGTATGTGGTTTGGACTGCCGGGAAAACCTTATATGTTTAATAGCTATTATTAATGGGAGTAAATAGATTACCTAACCAAATTATTCATCAAGTTTTCGATTGTCGTTGTCATCTCGTCCACTTCTCCATAAAGTCTGTCAGAGACGGAGCTGTAATGTACGTTAATTAATATACTGAGCTAAATGTTACATTATAGCAAAGTACGCATGCCGAAGGGCGTGGGTTCAAACCTCAACAATGAGTTTGAGCTGCCGGTGAAGGAAAATATCGTGAGGAAACCATAGCATGGTGGTAGGGTACTTTAGTACTCGGCTGGCTAGCTACCACCCTCAAGTTGAAAATCTACCGCCAAACACCTAACGGTGTGTTCCGGCAGCCTCACTTGAAAGCCAGTTTCATTCCAGGCTAGACGTGCTTTACCATCTTCGACCACACCTTCACTTAACATCAAGTGAGCGGTGGTCAAACACCTAGCCTGTCAAGCTATTAGCTCTGCATTCTGCTTCTTGCTATACCGAGATATGCCTTGCCTTAGCTTGGTATCTCTATCTGTTGACATATTTTGATAACGTATCAGAAATATAATTATGTATTTTTTTTATTTTTTTTATTGCACTCAACAGACACTGAGGTCCGTGAGCTTTGTCAACTTGTAAATTACATATTTTTACCTAGGTACATAGTGTTTTGGTATATACGTACCTACATATAATATACTACCCAGCCAAAGTATAAACAACTAGGTATATTTGCCTCTTAAACGTTTGTCCTAGCTAGGAATTGAACCCATGCTTCACAGCTCATGAAGCAGAGCGCTGCAACTAGACGCCGCCGTTAAAAGTAATTTTGTACAGTCAGCGTCGAGTACCATTAGCTTTGATATTTAAAAAAATCAAAATACTTTATAAGCATTTTAAAATAAGTCAATATTCTTATTAAAGTTTCCAATCCAATATTAGATATGCCAAATAACTTTTTTAATAATTAGGGTTATCAACAAAAAATTATGTAAGACATTTAGGGTAGTAATTATACTTTTTAAGATATTTAGCAAATAATTCGATTTTCAATTTTGTAATAGCTTAGTTAATTTCCCATATTGCTCGAATCAGTAATTAGTGCCTAATATTTATTAGCCATTAATAACTAAAGATTTTACAGCCAAGTCACTTGTTACATTACAGTTAAAGTAAAGAAAATATTTTTTTTTTTTTTTTATGGTTGACATGCTAGTTGTTTGACCACAGCTCACCTGATGTTAAGTGAAGGAGTGGTCGAAGATGGTAAAGCACACCTAGCCTGGAATGGAACTGGCTCTCAAGTGAGGCTGCCGGAACACACCGTTAGATGCTTGGCGGCAGATTTTCAACTTGAGGGTGGTAGCTAGCCAGCCGAGTACTAGAAAGTACCCTACCACCATGCTATGGTTTCCTCACGATGTTTTCCTTCACCGGCAGCTCAAGCTCATTGTTGGGGTTTGAACCCACGCCCTTCGGCATGCGAACCTACCGCGCTAACCACTGAGCTATCATCGCTACAAAGTTAATTAAGTTGGCAACCATGAAAACGTTTAAGCTGTTTGTGTGACACAAAAATGGTGTTACACAAAATCATATTCACTAAAATTATAAAACAAAGTGGTTGTTTGATTGACACAAATAAATAAACAATTAGTCATCAAATAAGAGATAAGCCTGCCCATGACCGTTGCTGCGACACTTTTAACTTAGTGACGAAAAAGTCCAGAGTAACGCTGCTTTGGCGTTCATTACTTTTGAGACATTCAATGGTTAGTCTTAACAGCCGTGTAGCTAGTAGCTGCAGTACCTACCCATCAAACCTTTTAGTTACTTCGCAGCGGAATATCTGAACTGCGGTGGTACCTGCTTTTACAACCTCCTGCTAAAAAGATATACCTACCTAGTAACAATAATAAAGGAATGTAGTACAGTGAACAACAGTGAGTGACAGCCCCGTTGGCGCATTGGTAGTATATCTGCCTTGAGAGCTGTAGGGCGTGGGTTCGATTCCCACTCAGGGCAAACATTTTGTGAATAAACACAATCATGTTTGTTCTGTGTCTGGATGTTCTGTATGTATTTAGAAAAAAAAAAGTATTTATGTATTCTATCAGTTATCTGACTTCCATCACACAAGCTTTGCTTAGTTTGGGGCCAGATGGCGCTGTGTGTATACTGTGTGTATGTGTGTCCTACGATATTTATTATTATTATTATTATTTAGTGAAACCTGCTTAAGTGAGACCTCAAGGGGCCTGCAAATTTGTCTCATTTATAGAGGTATGCCACTTACCGAGTGTCTCAGATATCCAGGTCTAAATAAATATCTGTCTCATTAACAGAGGGTTCCATTAATAGAGGTCAGAATACAGGTTATTTCAGTTAAGTAAGTAAACAAAAAAATTGCTTCGTCCCACTAATAGATGTATCTAATTCAGTGCCAAAGTGACGGGACCTCAGCATCAGTTCCAGTTATGGAGGTTTCTCACTTTTCCAGGTTCCACTTAACCAAGTTTCACTGTGTAAATAAAATAATAGTTACGAATCACAACCACATTTATTTTTCAAAAAAAAAAAATCACAAAATCTCTCCGTACAAATGGCACTCATTCAAATTTTATTAATAAATGTTTTACTGCGTACTTATATTGTATCTTGTTATGCTATAATAAAAGGATGTCTTAGAATTAGGTCTATTTTCGTCTTTATATTGTGTAAAGCCTTCCACATGCTTGTAATGCTATACCATTCAGACTAATGTTCAACTTGAGCATTATGCTATTTATCTATGACTTGAGAGTTATAATAATATTCGAGTCGTATCTTCTCTACATAGTATAAAACAAAGTCGCTTCCCGCCCGCCGTCTGTACGCTCAGATCTTTTAAACTACGCAATGGGATTTAATGCGGTTTCCATAAATACGTAGACTGAGTGATTCAAGAGGAAGGTTTATATAATAAGGAATGTGTAATATCTCTACATAGTATAAAACAAAGTCGCTTCCCGCCATCTGTACGCTTAGATTGTTTAAACTACACAACAGATTTTAATGCGGTTTCCATCAATAGACAAAAGTGATTCAAGAAGTTTATATACTATTATAAAGAGGAAAGATTTGATTGTTTTTATTGAATAGGCTCCGAAACTACTGGACCGATTTCAAAAATTTTTTCACCGTTGGGAAGCTACACTATCCCCGGTTGACATAGGCTACTTTTTATCCCTGTATTCCTACGGGAACAGGAAGTACGTGAGTGAAATCGCGTGCGCTAGTGTATAAATAAATGCATATGCACCACATTAGTATCTACATTGCGCCTGTGAGAAGCTGGGTGGCTCACGAACCGAACGTAGCCGATTCCAAACTGTTGTACCGCAATGTTTTGACAGACTTTTTGGTCGGACTCGATCGGGCGGTTTAACGAGATCTTCCTTCTTTAACCGATTCAAAAGAGTAGTAGGTTCTCAATTCGACTGTATATTTTTTTTGTATGTAACTATGTATGTTACGCGATCATACTGCCAATTTATTTATGAATCGATTGTGATGAATCTGGTTTTTTTTTTGCTTGGTAGATTATACTTAAAAGGTTGTCCCATATAAATATTATCGAAATCGAACGAGTGGTTTTAAAAAAATCAACAAAAATCTAAAAATTGTATGCATCGAAAATATTTTCGTTTACTACGAAACCTCGCTGTTTCATTGGAGCAGCGCGTTTAGTTGGCCTAAGGGTCATGGAGTCGGTTTTTTTTTATTGTAAATTTGTATTTTATTACTCAAAGGATACACACACTAATCTAAAATGTGTACACACAAAACTTAGTAGTTCGTACACTAAGTATCATCGCGTGTACAAAACCTAGACTGACACAACTCTAGTCAAAAACTAGTTTCAAACGCTAAATACATACAATCATATCGTGGGCTTTACGCAGCTGAAATATACATTTAGTAGAAAGCGCCATCTACAAGCGCGGGGTCGGAAACTCTTCCAGTGAATAAAAGTTGCCTGGTGGGTTCATCTTGTATGTAAAATAGGAAAGGTCGGTTCGCAATCACCTCGTAGTTGCTCACTGTTTCTTCACCGAACTTGTTCACTAGCGAAATTTCTGTAAACAAGAAAAATACGAATTCTGTTACATACACATTTCTTAGAATTATTTTATTTCTTTTAATTTTTATTAATGCCTTTTAATTATTATCATTGGTATTTATTTGATTCTTATTTTTTACATTAGGTACATATAAAACAGAAATAATATACAAAACTTAAAAACTAGGGTGCCGCCGGCAGCGGAGCAGGGCTCAAGCTGCCGGTGGTTAGTGCTGCAGAGTGAGGAACCTCCTCACAATGCGCGCCGTGTCAGGGATCACTGCCTTTTGAAGCTGACCCTTGACCCAACCGTCTAGCGAGAGTCTCTTAAGATGTTGGTCGAGACTCTTTGCTATAAGACCGTTTACCGTCACAACTATCGGAACAATGATCGTCGAATCAACATCCCACGTGGCGGTTTTCTCTTGATCCAAGTCAAGTCTCATTAACCAGGTGAGATTATGGACCTAGTCGGTTATCTTTTTTTTGTTGTCTTTGTTTTGAAGGGAGAAAAAATGATAATAGTTACCAGTTGCGGCGTAGGCTATGCTGCCCAGTTCATTGTTCTCCATCCCAGTGCGCTGTATTATTTTGGAAATGCGTAACCGTTGGACCAACAGCTGGCCGCGAGCGATGCCGGGGAACGAAGCGGTGTCTTCGAACGCTTGCCGGACTCCCAGCTGAAACAATTTTCATTATATTTTTATTATAATGGAAAGATATCCTGGACATCAGCCTGTACGATATTAGAATGACCCTGAAACAGCGATGATAGCTCAATGGTAAGCGTGGTAGTTCGCATGCCGAAGGGCGTGGGTTCAAACCCCAACAATGAGCTTGAGCTGCCGGTGAAGGAAAACATCGTGAGGAAACCACAGCATGGTGGTAGGGTACGTTCTTGTACTCGGCTGGCTAGCTACCACCCTCAAGTTGAAAATCTACCGCCTAGCACCTAACGGTGTGTTCCGACAGCCTCACTTAAGAGCCAGTTCCATTCCCGGCTAGGTGTGCTTTACCGTCTTCGACCACACCTTCACTTAACATCAAGTGAACTGTGCTCAAACACCTAGCCCGTCAACAATAAAAAAACAGCTTATTTTGTAACTTATTTGTCTATGTTTGTTCGTTTTTGTTTTTTGTGTTTTTATGTTACAGAATAAAATCTTTTTCTTTCTTTCTTCCTTTCTTAGGAACAACAAGGCGCCGGGTGATGACGGAATCACATCGGAGCTTCTGAAACCGAGTGGAACGCCCGTACTTAAGTCTTTCAGAAACTCTTTAATTCCGTCTCTACTCGATGGTATAACGCCAGAAGCATGGAACAGAGGCGTGGTGGTGCTGTTCTTCAAGAATACCGTCGTTTTTGCGTAGGGAGTTAGAAAAATCGAGTGATTTAAAGCGAAGTCACAGTCAAATTGTACACATTTAAAATGTGACGTTTTCAATTAAAAATGGACTGTGAATGATAAACAATCTAAAAATTCTCAGATTCAGGTTCAGATTCAGAAATGTTTATTGAATAAAAACACACTGATACAATTAAATATTACGCTAGGTGTGCTTGCAAAGATTGTGCCATCAGTCTATCCTAATCGGGCATTCAATAATTTAATTAAACATATTATGTCGTGATATGAACGATGCGCTTTCCTGATGATGAGAAATAACGCATGTCCATGACCATTGCAGCAATACACAGAAATTTGAGTACTTAGCAACACAAAGTCCGGGGCATCGCTGCTTTGGCGCTCATTACTTTGAGACATTCGATGGTTAGTCTCAACAGCCCAGTAATTTCGCTAGCTGCAGTAGCCTTCGAACCGGAACACAGTAATGTTTACTACGCACTACTGCTTGCTTGCTGCTAAGAAAATCTACCACCAAGTAAATGTCATACTGATTTTAACAAAAATATAATTTAATAAACAATTTCAAAATATATTGTCAAGTGATATTATTTAAAATTCATGTCATGTCAATTTGTAGCAAATTATATTCAAATTGTAATTTGATGTTAAAAATATTATATGTCAATGTCAATAAGTGTTAAGTATTCTGAATTGGTTAATTTTAAACAACGGTTATGAGTCAAGCCCATTGTTAGCAAATACATTAGTTAGATGACTAACCTCTCTGAGCACGCCGTCGAGTTGCGAAGTGTATTCGAACTTGAATTTGGGCAAAGTGACGTCGACCATCTGTTCCTTCAGATTCCCCAGCTCCAAGCGGAGGTCACTCAAGTCGTTCAGCACTCGCGGAAGTCCGGTAAGCGAGTTGGGCACTATGATGTACATGGCGAATTTGTTACCCTGAATACATATAAATTATTTTTACAAAAAAATTAACCGACTATTCCACTAGGGATGCACTGAAGGTAGGCACCGAAACAACAATGTAGGTACAGTAGAGTGGCACTAATCCGGCACTTCAGTAGTCTGATACGTCCAATGATCCGGCGCCCTACGCTCACGCTTCCCTCACACCTCCCTACTTTCGTTCCATGCTTGCGCACCGGCATCAGTATAACAACGTATCTGCTAAACATGAATAAAAAATAAAATTGAGCTGCCGGTGAAGGAAAACATCGTGAGGAAACCATAGCATGGTGGTTGGGTACTCTCTAGTACTCCGCTGGCTAGTTACCACCCTCAAATTGAAAATCTGCCGCCAAGCATCTAACGGTGTGTTCCGGCAGCCTCACTCAAGAACCAGTTCCGTTCCAGGCTAGGTGTGCTTTACCATCTTCGACCGCACCTTCACTTGACATCACAAATATCTAGCCTGTCAACCATAAAATAAAACCATAAAATAATTCTTCGAAACATGCGAAAGAATGTTTTTAAACAAGGACAACAAGTTGCAAAAAAGCAGACCTCAATTCAAAATTACGTATTTAATTAATTGTAAGTTATGTCACATAAAACAATATTTGTTTTCTGTAGTACAGTTTTTTATACAATTCAATAATTCGAACAATCCAATAATCCCAACAATCCAATAATCGTAACATTTCAATAATCCGACACCCCCTAGTTTTCAATAGTGCCGGATTAGTGAGACTACTGTAGTTCATTGCGGCTATTCTAGTGAATGTAAACACCACTAAAAAGACACAAGAAAGCAAAAAAAGCAAAAATTCATTTCTTACCCTGTATGGCAGCCTTACAATCTTGGCATCGTACTTAGTAGACTCCGTGAAATAGAAGTTGTCCTTAACATTCATGAAAGGAGCCGTGCTCTGCTTGGTCGGAGAAACGTAGAATGATCCAGGCTTCGTCGCGTTTGGTGCGAACTGGTGACGCCAGCTGCCTTTGAAGTATAGGGTGTTGAGAATCAATACAACCATGTTGCGGACATCGTCTGAAATGAAAGGAAAAATACTTTATTCTTAATACTTATATCTTAAGATGTTTATATCATATTATTTTTATTAATCTCTTGGACATGTTAAGATATTTTGAAGAATTATCCACTAAAGTGTTGTTGACCCTTCTTTATAACCTTTTTTTGATACAACCTGATTTAGGTACTACCCTGAATTAACGAAAAAAAAAATCTGTTCCAAGAAAAATGTCATTAATATAATGGAACTACATTATTTGCGATTTTAGTCAATTCCGTTGTAAAAGTAGGTAGATCAGCTCACTTTTAGTAAGTATTGCTACACATCCCCAAAACATCTGTATAACTAACTCTTGTACAAACTTTCGCCTGTCTCGAGTCCACCGGTTCAGGGCATGCGTTGCTTAAATGAATTAAAAAAAAACTAAACCGCAATTCGTAAAAAAAGGTTTTTGGCGGGAACGCGGGAAGAGTCGTGTCGCTCCGTTGTATTTTTTTCCAAAACTAGTGTTTTGTCGGGTGTATATGCATAAAAATGGTGGTGTTTTATTCATAAAGTGCCGAATTACAAGCGCGAGTGTGGGAAAATGATATAATGTGGTGAAACATGAGTTTTCGTGTTGCTTCCAAAACTCCATCGAAGCTTTGTAGTAAAGTTGCCACTACTTTACTAAAGCATAACTGGAATTAACTGACACGAACTGGACTTGACAAAGACGACTTTGACGATAACTATAGCTAAGATACAGCAGAAATAACACTGAAGACGAGGCAGTATGGCTCTATAGCTTTAGCCTGCCCGAAAGGGCAAATTATTTAAAAAAAAAAACTTAAAAAAAAAAAAAAAAAAAAGTAAACATGCCCACAGTAAGAGATTATTTTCTTTGAACGCCTGGTAGTAGAAATGCGACACCAAACCCAAAGAAAAAAATAACGTTAGTACGTGACGTAGTAATGAAGTAAAATAGTTTCCATTTACTCCCGTTAAGGTCCATACATTTTTCGTTTACGTAATATTCAAATCTCGCAAATTGATGTTAACCCCTCTTTTCGTACAGCACCTATTGTCAGCCAATAGAGGTAGCGAAACGTGTAAGCGGATTTCCTGCTTACTTTTTCACAGCCTTTAGAAAGTTAGTAGGCTGTGACAATATTTTTGGCCGTCCTTCATTTGTTAATACCATTATGGCTCACATACCATAGCTGCATTTACACTCAATTTTGTATGTATTGTATATTTTTAGCTTGTTTATTTATTTATTTCATATTTAGCTTTGTTACATTTCAGCGCTAACAAAGACAGTTTTGTCCACGGCGTGTGCTAGGTGGCAGTTAATAATTTTATGATTCTGCTAATCACCTTCATTGACCAAGTCAGGTATCCTGCCGTGTGTTATATTGGCCACCCATGCGTTGATTTCTCTAGACGCCACCGCCGGGTCGTTGAAGTTGGTTTTCCTGAGCTCAGTTTTGTAGAATTCCTGCGCAATGGCCGCGAACCGCTGTCGGGGCTCTGCACTATCGCCTATGTAGATACGACTACCCAAGTTTAGGATGTACTCTGGAGACTCTTTCTGGAAAGGTATATTTAGTAATTTAGTGTACCTATTATAGATGCGAGACTTGCCCATCTCTAAATCTCAAGAGGTTATCGTCCATCGTCAGGCCGTCAAGTCGCAAGTGTATCAGTTTTTTCTAAGCATGTATCATTGACCGTATCTTCGCTAAACTCCAAACGAGATGGCAGTCAAACGCAAGCCTGTTATTAATTTTAAAAATCACTAAATTTAGCCAAGGGTTTGTTTAAAAAAGTATAAGTAAGTATAGGGGGTATGGTATTTAACTCGATAAAATAAACTAAAGGTACTTATTGCGAATGAGACTGCGAAACCTTGGGGAATTGCCTTATAGTTTTTGATTTGTTTGGTTATTATAGATAGACGGAGAGAGAAGTGATTCTATAAAAGTTCCATTTGAAGTGCCAAACCCTAAAAAAACTTTCAAATAGCTTACCTTCAATGAATCAATGATACTGGCAAACTTCCTCCTAACGAGATTTCTATCCAGGTCGAATCCAAGCACAGACGACAGCTCTGCCTGCGTGGCCCCGGTTGCTGCTTCAGTAAGAATAGCCAAAGCCAACTTCAATCCCAGAGGTGACAGCAGGAAGTTCTCATTGGATGATGCTGCTACGCGCTGAAAAGAGAAGATAGACCAGGTTTAGCAACTAAAACCTATTTTAGCTTGTGACAACAGATTTGACTCCACTAGGAATAAAACAATCGAATATCGATAAATCGAATCAGGAATGAGGAGATCCGTAGACGAACCAAAGTTACCGACATAGCCCAACGGATTAGCAAGTTGAAGTGGCAGTGGGCAGGGCATATAACACGCAGAACTGATGGCCGATGGGGCTGAAAAGTTCTGAAAGAGAGTGGAGACCAGGGGCCGGCAAGCGCAGCGTAGGACGTCCACCCACAAGGTGGACAGACGACCTAATAAGGACCGCAGGAACGCGCTGGATGCGGGCCGCTTCCAACCGGTGGGGGGGGGGGGTGTATGTTCAGCAGTGGACGTCCGACGGCTAAAAATAATGATGATGATGATGATGAGGAATAAAACAGATGAATTACTAAATCTGTAATTCATCTGTTTCATTCCTAGTCATGACTAATCATGACATTAATTTAACAAAAAACTATTTTTTTTTGTCACGTGACTGTGAACGTAATGCAGAGTTGGTATTGCGTTACGCTATGCGATTTTTTTGAAAAGAACACTTACATTTTTTTATTTGGTCTCCTAGTTTTTTTTTTGTCAGTGAAAGGAAGTTTTGTTTCAAAGTAAGACACTTGGTCTGGTAACAGGTAAAACAGGTACCTTCCAAAAAGAGTTAAACACAATACACAGCCTGTTCCATTTTAGATGCGTATGGAAACAATGACAGCTGGAACTAAATCATTTTGTTAGTGATTTTATCGTTGATTCTTGCCACCATATTTGTTTAAATAGTTTGAAATCTATACAACAAAATTAAGTAAATCATTTTTTTTATTGACTGATCTGGTTTGTCGTTTCAGGCACATTTTTTAATTTTATACTGTAGACAAAGCATTACAGTTTAGTAGTGGTTAGTACAAATTTATTAGGTAACATTTTTATTAATCAGAATAACCGTTACCGGCTACTTTCAAAACGCATAAAATACAAAACTTTTTACTGTTAGTCAACGGCATTTTTTTAAAGTAAGGCTTTCTCGACTTCGATTACGATGTATTTTCCTCAACGGTTTGCTTCGCGGTCACGTCGTCAATTTAAATCTTTTTGCGGTCACGACATTCTGCTCCAGGAAGATATTGAATATAATCACGAAATAATTTGTCTCTAAAAACTAAGTTCTACGCACACTAACTTCTAAGCATAACAATAGTATCGCTAAGACAAGCACAAAAACATTGCAACCAAGGTGCTATTGCAGATCCAAAACCAGTCTAGAGGTTCACAACAGTAGTTATAACCAGTTTATCTTTTCATATGTATGATATTGGCTGTAAACTCGTTTGAAAGAGGAAACTTTTAACTTTATTCACAGTCTGTGGTAGGAACCAACTCTTTTACCTCAACATCTCTTACTTATTATCTTTACTGGAGCTATTGCGTCACTCAAGAACCATTAATGTTTCAAATAGAAGTAATGGATGGTTTAAATGACAAAGGCACGTGTAAGCAAAAATTCGTAAGCCTCTTAGACCGCGGCAACAACAACTTAGTCCAGGGCTCGACTTGTAAGACTATACGTTCGCTAACAAGTTTGTGAAAGAATAATAGACATGACTCACGTGGAGCTATGAAATAAAATGGAACGAAGAGCCTCCAACAAATTTTGATATAGATTTAGGGAAAGCTTCTTCATTCGTGACTTACCCGTGACACAACTGCGTGGAACAACCAATTGTGCCTTGGAGAATTTCAATTCCTTTAGGCACTAAGTTGTGCCAAAGGGAAATATGTTATCCCAATGGCAGTACCAAGCGATACCAGTAGTTCCAAGGGGAATTGATGTTCCCTTAAGCACTAGGTACCGGTTGTGCCTAAGGGAAGCTTTTCTTCCCGAAGACACAACTAGGCAAAAATTGATTATTATCATTGTATGACGTATAAAAATCTTAACTTAGGGTATCACCACAAAGATGAAGATATTACTTGCTTACCTTTGTAATAGTCCAGTCGAATTTATCATAATCTACAGTTGATTGGGTATACTCGTCATCAGTATCCCAGTAGTCTTGATCGACGAGGATCCCACTAGGCGGTGTGACAGCTTTAGCCTGGATGTTGGAGGCAGCAAAACCGGCCCCGGCCCCGTCGTACGCCTGGGCATATCCGAACACATCTATCAACGTGTTCGGGTCGATTTTATTGTTTGCTCTTACGGTTGCTAGGAGTAAAACGGCTGTGAAATGAAATGCCTGATTAGTAACTTATGAAAAACTGACTACAGACAAAAAGCACTGACTGTTTCACTGTTCAGCATTTTGTCTTACTGCTATAATTAAAAAGTATGTCCGTATACGCTGAGCAGCCAGCCCTGACGTCAGAGTTTTAGATCTAAATACCTATCTATTCATTATTCAATAGTAACTATGTACGATTTTGGAAAACATAAGGAAAAACTGGCTTACAAATAAAGATTCAGTCGCATAATTTGGAACAGGGAAATAACCTAGCAATTCTAAATATCTCACGAGTAGCGTAAGTTTTACTAAAATTGTAATTAGCGTCTACTTTATGTAATAATATATCTTGTAAGTATATTAATATGAGGGTACTATTAAAGTACCTATTTAAAACGAACGCTGTATCAATAAGCGCTAAGGATGTATTTTTATCAGTTACTCCATTTACTTGTTGTTGATTGTTGATTGTTGTTGTTTGTTGTTGAGTTGTTTACTCCATTTTATTAATCAGGCCAATGACCTGCAGCGGTTGAGTTTATTGAGGTATCTTGGCGACTTAAGTACATTTCATTAGGGAATTAATGCAGACAAGTTGAGGAAAATAGTGGGTAAAACCATCATTGGTAATTAATATTCTAGAATGGTTCTTAGTAAATACCTATAAGTAAGTAGGTAAATAGGTGCTTAGACGAAATACGCTTAAGTTCAATGAATACAAATACATGGGTATATTTTAAATCAAAAGAAATATGATATCATCTAATGTTAAGAGGATACTCTTGAACTCCTTTTTTTACATGAAAGTAATAAGACGAACGAGAGGCTCTCCAGGTGGTAAGAGATAACGCTTGTCCATAAACATTGCAGCGATAGGTACACAGAACGTTGAGATGCAAAACAAAGCTGCTTTGGCGCTCATTACTTTGAAACTTTGAATGGTCAGTCTGTTTTTTTTTTAATTTAAATTTATACGCTACATTATAATAATTATGGTAAAAATATAAGCAGAATAAGTATTTTTACTTTTTAAGACTTTCTGATTGACTCACATGAACTTGCGTACCTACCAGTTATATTTCTGCTCAGATATATTAGACCCTATCACAGCATTAGACTAATGATTGGCTTCTGTAGCATACGTGCTTGCAACGATAGGATATAGGACTACTTCCGGCTCCAATTCGGACTACAGAGTACCTAACCGATTATAAGTACGAGACCAACGAACCTGGTGCTGTCTCTTTTCTTTTGATTCAAACAAAACGGCATAGCATAATATTAATTGGCGTTAGTTGGCTCTGTTTATACCCAGCATAATATAAGTTAACAGTCAAGCTATGAGTTTTGCTCTCTATTTCCCCCGTATATAAAGTCTATGACTTTTTTTATGGCTATATAATTATATCTACAACAAAGATATAAGTATATACCATTATTATGTGGCATTTTTTATATAATACGTATACATGAACGTAATTAAACCTAAAATTAAAGCCAGTACATAACTGACGAACATTTATTACCAAAGTTGTACCTAAGTAGAAATATTAGTTGTATTGAAAAATAAAGAATAATTTATATTGACTTTGCATAGCGTATAGAACTTTTTTTTTAAATTTCTTCTCTTTACAATTTCAGAGTTATGCCAATATTTAAAAAAAAAACAATTATGAGTACATGACACCCTTTCGACTTACTACCTAGGTACACCCGAAGCTTACAAACCTCCATGTACCTATAGGTACCAGTAAGTAGGTACAGTAGTAACGCTCGCTTCAATATTATAAAAAACATACTAAATCGCTTGTACGATTATACAATAATAGCATTTTCTCCACAGCAGTCAACCTTTGATAACCTGTCGATTACTATAAACAAGTGAGAAATCTGCCCAGACAGTCTGAAAAACTTAATTATTTCGGCACATAAGTCGTATGACCTCATCCAACGCAAATTTCGACTGTCAAATTTGAATTTATACGTTAAATTTTGAAAATATAAAAGTCTACCTTTGTGTCTACTTCAAATTGACTTGGAAGTAAACCAAGTTTTCAGACCAGTTTACTTCGAATCAGTCGAAGTCAGTTTATTCAAATAGTCTACCGACAAGTTTGACCGCTCATGTTGTTTTAATTTCCAAGAGTCTCCTACTTACAAATCAATTGATTTGAATCCTCAGATAAATAAACCAGCCCAAAGTTTAAATCAGACCATTTTCCTCTAATAAAAATATAATATAGCGACAAGTTTGACTATCTATATTGAATTTGTATTTTGGAAATTAGAATCGACTTGAAAATCGTTTGATTCAAACAAAAATATACCGTAACAACTTTGTATTTGTGTCTACTTATTTTATAAAGTAAAAATTTTGTTTGTAAAAATCTACGTATAATTTTAACCGGTTTAAGGCTATATTTTGATCAAACCAGATTGATTCAAATAAAAATATAGTCTACTGACAAATTCGATTACCAATATTGTAGTCACAATATTTAGGAAATGGAAACATACAAGTCAACTGACGTGTAGTTTCATTTGAATCACACTACTAATTATAAAATTAGAATCTAATTACAAATAAATCGATTTTAACCATAATAGCAGGTTGATTCAAATAAAAATGCAGACCATCGACAAGTAGGTACCTAACAATGTTGTATTTGTAGTTTGAATTTTTTTTAAATTAGACCTAAGATAAATTCAATCGGACCAGTTTGATTCAAATAAAAATATGACATTGAAATTAAACTGTCCCTTAACTTTGAAGCCTGCATTTAACACAAATAAGCGTAAAACCCCAGTTGATCGATGAATTAAGCTACTAGTGACACGATGCACTGTTTACTTAATAATTGCTAGTAGAAAAAATAATAAACAAAACGATAAAGTCAGCCATTAGATGTTCAATAGGATGACGACATCAATCCAGTGGCATCATTAAGTTAACTGTTGAGGTCAGGCCAGATATCGATGCACGATCGTATAAAAGAATTATTAAGCTTAATAGCGGTTTATACATGCATTCAATGAACCTATAAATCTATCTTTCGAATAACAAGGCAACTGAGAATTAGAATAACTAGGCACCAATTAAAACATTTAAACAAAACGAAAAACACCTTGATGATTATTTATTAAAGCAAAACAAACTTACCAACAAAAACCACACAACACATTCTCAGAGTCATCTCGACCACAAACAAGGAAAACCCACAAATAATAAAAAGGTAAGTTCAAGGCAAGCAGAGATCCGGACGACGGTATGTAACTACTAACTAGTTATGTTGATAGCATTTGGCCTAGCACTATTGCAGTCGAGTCGCTAATCTCCACTATAAATATATATTTTATATCATGATAGTTACGAGCGCTCGTTACGGAGTTTCAACCACGACTGAGGAGTCATGCTTGTATGCTGACCATAACATTAAAAAGGCAGGTTCGCGTTCGACCGGTTTGTGATAATGACCGCGGGATATACGTACATGTATTTTGTCCCAACGTCGTCGTTGTGACCTCAAGAATCTTTCCCCTTTGTAGAAACTGTGTAAATCCAAATACGTCAAAGAATTGTATAACTTTAAGAGCTTGTGATAGATTCATTGAACTAGGTAAGATTGACATATTATCATGGATACATGTAGGGATTTTCTAAAATGCAGTTCAATCAACAGAGTGATTTAAGAGGAAGGTTTATGTTTTTTTTTTTTTTTTTTTTTTATGTAAAAAAATAATGAGACGAACGGAACGCTCTCCTGATGGTAAGAGATAACGCCTGCCCATGACCATTGCAGCGATACACAGAACTCTGAGTAACAAAACAAAATCCAGGGCATCGCTGCTTTGGCGCTCATTACTTTGGAGACTTACCTACCTATAATACGTGTATATGCACCACATTAATATCTACATCGCACCCGTGCGAAGCCGAGGTGGGTCGATAGTGTCTTATAAATACTATACCTACTAAAAAACACTAAACTTACCGAGGCAAAGCCAGTCTCAAGATAACCCGTATTCCTGATCGCATATTATGTACCTCGGTAGCGACTCAAACTAAATGTATTGAATCTTCTTTAAAATATCGTCCGTGTATAGTGTAGTGACTGGCTAATTGGTTTTCTTTTAGCATCGCTTTTTTAAATTTAACAACACCTTTTTACTATTTTACATACGGAAGCATTCGGCAGTCACCAAACCACTGAGCAATGCTTGTTTCGAGACATACAAGCTTTCTTGATGGAGATAGAGATAACGCCTGCCTATAATGTTACTCGGTGTTAGATCTCCTTAGCAGGATACCACCTAGATAGATACACATCTAGATAGATACCACCTTAGTATCAGATATTCCACCGCCAAGCAGTAGTGTAAACAGTTGCTCTGGTTTGGTACTGAAACTATCGAACATCTCCAGTGTCGAGCGCCAAAGCAGCGAAACCCTGGTTGTTGTTTTGTTATTTAAAGTTTTCCGATGCAATAGTCATGGACAGACGTTATCTCGTGCCATTAGGAGATAGCTTCATTCGTCTTATTATTGTACACTAGCTGCGCCCCGCGGTGTTACCCACTACATGTTTTCGGGATAAAAAGTAGCCTGTGTTTTAATCCAGGGTCTCCGCTACCTCCATACCAAGTTTCACTAATCCGTTCAGTAGTTTCTCCGTGAAAGAGTAACAAACATACGTCCATATTAGTCCGGGTGGTACCGTTGCAAATACAAAAGTCATAGTAAGCCGGCTGATATTGATACCGATAGTAGATCTTATATGGCTAATAAGTAAACCGAACGTCAGCTGCCCGAGTAGCGGTAAGTTTGGGAGTAGGAGGTCGTGGAAGTTGTAAAAAAAAATAAAAAATTAAGTAGATAATAGTACGCCGGCAGAAACCTCTTTTCATGAATAGTTCACATCATACTAATTTGAAAAATAGTCGTCAGCTGTATGGAGGAGGGGGGGATTATGCGTCAGCTGATCGCATGAACTTGTAAAAAAACGCGTAAAATAAAGTCATAGTACGCCGGATGAAACTTTTACATAATTAAAAGTAGTACGAAAATAATAATCAGCTGCGTGGGTAGCGGTGGAAAGATCATCAGCTGATGCAGTAAAGGTTAAAAATATTGGAGCATTGCTACTATGCGGTGTCCTTTTAAACACGAATTTCGATGTAGATTCTGGTCTTGCACGACATTCGGGCTACCTAAACTTCTGCCCTTAAAATTTTAAAGCAGCATCTGTGGATGACTGGAGAAATGTAGTGAATCACACTAAAAAATATTAAAAAAAAAGACTGGGAGCGAAATGTTCACTTCGACAATATTTGTGAACAAGAATTAATATTAAACTTAAGGAACAGTTCTAGTAGTAGTGGCACTTACTTACTATTGTGTGTTATGAAACTTGACGACATCTAGTGGTGATTAGTAGTAGCGCCCTTAAACATTTCTGAACCTACCATTTTTTTGATAAAAAAACTAAAAAGTATCCCATATATTAATCCAGGTCATAAACTTTACTGGTGTTAAATTTCATTCCTGTCCATTCAGCCGTTTTGGCGTGATTAAGTAACAATCATCCATCCATCCATCCTCACAAACTTTTACATTTATAATATTAGTAGGAAGTAAGGTTTGGCAGACAGTTCTCAATAATATGGTAGGTACACTACGCACACAATAACTTGATTTAGCCAAACAAACGTACTATTTTATTTTCCTTATTATTCTCGTAATGGAAAATCAATAGTACCTAATTAAATAAGAACATGTTTTGTACGATCGGTGTGGGTCTAATCTATGAGGATATCGGAGCAATAACGACACCTATTAAAAAACCTACCTAGAAAAAGTAATCTAGGAGAAACCCAGACAACTTCTTAAAATGCAATTCGATAAAAAATATCAGTGGACATTTCATACAGCGCCATCTAGCCTCAAACTAAGCAAAGCTTGTATTATGGGAACCAAATAACTGTAACTATAACAGAATACTGAGATACTTTATACATTGTACATTTTTTTTTGTGGTTGTCTGCGTTTGACAACAGTTCACCTAATGATAAGTGACGGTGTGGTCGAAGATATTATTTTTATGGTTGACAGGTTAGGTGTTTGACCACAGCTCATCTAATGTTAAGTGACGGTGTGGTCGAAGATGGTAAAGCACACAAAGCCTGGAATGGAACTGGCTCTCAAGTGAGGCTGCCGGAACACACCGAAGATAGTAGTTACATATTGTTTAGACCATTTTATACATTCGTGGACAGAACACTTAATTAAGGTGGTTCGATTTCCATACAAACAATTTTTTTCCATTTATGGACAAATGCAGTATAATTTTACAGTGAAATCACAGCTACTGGCATTTATTTTGGTCTTTATTTGCGGTAAATCTCAAATTTATAAATGATTTATGAGTTTTGAATAAAATAGTATTATGCTAATAATCTACTGTTTTATTCAAGCAATTGTAATTTACCGCAAATAAAGACCAAAATAAATGTCAGTAGCTATGATTTCACTATAAAATTATGCTTTATTTGTCCATAAATGGAAAAAAAAATCTTTGTATGGATATCGAACCACCTTAATCAAGGAAACTCGCTCAGTGCTTAGCAATACAAACAAACTGCTCTATTAATTGCGACGGAATCTTGAAAATTAATAATTAAATAAATAATTTTTTGTGTAAAATATATTATGTATTTCCTCTGTTTTCCTGTTCACGAACAAAAATAACAATAACATCTATTGTGATAACAACAACAAACATATTCCGGTGTCAAGTAATTAGTAGTTACCGCGTAATCTAAACCTTCGTACAACGCTCCATAGTCATAAGTTCGGGTATACAATAAAAATATACAGTATGACTGGTGAGACCTACGATACTAAAGGATACTCGGTATTCGATTGTCGTTATAATTATGTAATAAAACAAGGTACTTCATTTTTGGCTTTTGGCTTAATAAATGAAGTGTGGATACACTCCCGACGCTGATAACGATGTTTTGATCACGCGACATGTACACGCGCTTAAGTCCCGCCCGCCCGCCGTTGGCGCGAGCGTCCTCACAACGTCCAGCTCGTGCGTCCACGCGGTGTCCATGCGTTGCGTAATATTATTAATTAGAAGTATTGTTAATTTTTTTCTTCTTCATAGATCGCCAAATTTCATGTCCTCGAGTATCGTAGGTATCCAGTCATGCTGTATAGTAAGATTTTAAGATTGAGATTGAGCTTAATTTTTTGTTTACACAGATTAGTTTACGTTTAATGATGTTGATATATATTATATTTGACATATTTTATTATCAATTGATATTTTCACTATATTGGCATAATATGTTAAGATTTTTAAAATTCTTTTAAATATTAATAAAAAAATTACCTGTAACTTTGTTGTAATCAATAAAATATTTGCATTTATTTATGATCTTTACAAAAATAAAGGTAAATAGGTATTAGCCAATATCGCTGTTGAGTTGTTTGTATTAGAGGCTTTTATTGATGTGTTATCACACTGAGAGAATCGAACCCACATATAGGTACACTTATTAATTTCTATTCACTTATTTATATTCATATTTAATAACGTAATAAATTTAATGGTGTTACATCTCCCGTCTGTTCTTAAGATGTATCGTGTTTTCCATTCTTGGTAGACTGAAAGAGATCGCTCTTAGCGATAAAAACGCCACTTGTGGCACTATACTCTGTCCATTATTTTAACCGCTTTTTGACAGCTCTTACAAAGTTGACGACATAACTTTGTACAGCAGCGTCTAGCAAAATAAATCTCACACAAACAAATACGTTTAATCTGGCATTGCCTCTTTACAAGGTTTAATAAAAATTGCTCTCAATTTACCGCAGCCTCATGCTAAGGAGAAGTAAATCGTGATAACAAATGCATCATGATCACGATGATTACAACAAAATCACGATCTTAATAAATTACAGATATTACAGGTACATTGCTATGGCAAGTTAATAAATATGTACAAATGAATGGGAACTCGAGATCACTGTAAAATAACTTCATAATGATTTCAATACCTAATACGACACCAATAGCACCAACAATATTCAAATAAGAAACATACAATTTCCAAGGTTTTTAAATTAATGGTTTTTTTAATTTTTTATTGATAAATATATAGTATACGTAAAATTATAGTTTCAACAAAATATTCAGTTATTCATATCCACTAAACGGTGAACATAAAAGCACTAAAAAATCTGTCAGAAAAATTAGTTCTTTATACGTTTTTTTTAATGTAATAGTAATGAGACGAACGAGACGCTCTCCTGATGGTAAGAGATAACGCCTGTCCATGACCATTGCAGCGATACCCAGAACTTTCGAGTAGCAAATCAAAACTACTTTGAACTACAGCCTTACATATTTTCTGCGATCGAAATGACGCGACTCGTTTGGCTTCACCCTTATAAGTCTTATTTTTTTTAATGTAAATGTAATGAGACGAACGATACGCACTCTACTCTACGATACTCCTGATGGTAAGAGATAACGCATGTCCATGGCCATTGCATCAATACACAGAACACCGAGTTGCGAAACGAAGTCCGGGGCAACGCTGCTTTGGCGCTCATTACTTTGAGACTTCGATGGTCAGTCTCAACAGCCCAGTAATTTAGCTACTTACTACAGTACCCTTCAAACCGGAACACAGTAATATACACACTACTGTTTGGTGGCAGAATATCTGGTACTGCGGTGGTACCCACCTACGACCACCTGCGGGGATCTACCACCAAGTAATAAATATTCAACATAATTACTCGATATGAAATCCAAATGACTGATCCAAAACTAAAAGTACAATGGAATAATACTAATTCGCAAAATAACTAACAATTTTGACTTCTGTTCTGTTCTGTATTATATTATATTACAAACTAGAGTATGTAGAACTAGAAACTTAATTTAACAAATCAATAAAATAACGCGACGTTAATAATAAAATATTGGGAATAAACTGAGAGCTGGACACGTCTGCCGAATGCCAGCGGAGCTACGGGGGAAAACCACCACCGCCTGGGTTCCGAAGATTAAACGGACACCAGGCCGGCCTAGAAGACGGTGGAAAAATGAGCTCTATGCTCACGCCAAGGAGTGGACCTCAATAGCACCAAACAGAGAGGCCTTTGCCCAGCAGTGGGATAAAATGGGCTAAAATAAAAAAATAACGAGCTAATTTTTTCTACATTACTTTTAACACTGCGTGCAGCATAAATCGAAGAAAAAAAAAGTTAACATCACTTACTTGGCCTTTTAAAAGTTTCGCTTAAATTATAGTATATCTATTATTAGTTTATAACGTTTTTATTATCAAAGTCTTATTATAGATTGGACGTGTTTATTTCTCATGTGCGGGAAAAATTTGGAATGAAATTTTCTGGCGGCGTGCTGGTTAGTAAGACTGTTAGCACCCAGAAGTGAAGGCAGATCTGTAACAACGACCTTTTGTTAGAGGCAACACTGTTAAGGAGTTTTGGCGGGAACGCTGAGAGTCGTGTCACCCCGTTGTATTTTTTTCCTAAACTAGTGTTTTGTCAAGTGTTTATGCATAAAAATGGTGGTTTTATTCATAAAGTGCCGAATCACAAGCGTGAGTGAGGGAAAATGATATGATGTGGTGAAACATGACTTTTTGTGTTGCTTCCAAAACTCCATCGAAGCTCTATAGTAAAGTCACCACTACTTCATTAAAGCATGACTGGACTTGACTGACACGAACTGTACTTGACCAAGACTGGACTTTGAGTATAACTATAGGTTCGAGGCAACCTATTTAACTTTTTAAACTTGAAGATATAAAAAACTTGACACTGGCAAATGCTCAAAATGCGGCGCCAAAACAAAAAAAAACTGTTAAGCTCGAATAATCGAAGAAATGTCGATGAATGGTGTACAAGTGACATGGAAAAGTGAACTCTCCCAGGTGTATTAAAAGTTCAAAATTGTACGCTTGCTACCAATTGGACGAATTAAATAAAGCGATGATGAAGTCATTGTCATTTTGACATAATTTTGGACTGCGTTCACTATAGATCCAAACTTTTCACTGTAGAAAGTTTGTACTATGAGAACCAGGTAACTGATAGAATACTTATACAGGGTTATAAGGTTGTATACTCGGCTGAAAGGGGCTTATTGTGTTCAGCATTATGAACAACTTTTAAATGAGCATAATTCTGAAATCACTACGAAAATCTGTTTTTCCATACATTTGGTACACCCCAAGCTTACAACACTGAATAAGCACTCCAAAATGAACATTCAAAAAACTACATACGGTCCGAAGTATGCCAGCAGAGCCAAAGTCACCAACAGCGCTAATGAAAACCAGTTTAATAAAGCACGAGAATATTTTTTTTCTAGATTACTCGTATATCCATTCTGTAGACCGAATGCGCAGTCCACTTTACTTACCATATACATGATGATAAATATCCTAAGCACGGGGTGTCGTCGTATCACGGCGGCCATCCGATGCGATATTACATTTAATATCGAATCGGAATATGTCCGTCTCGTTCTAGCATCGGCGGCCTGAACATTCACTAAACTGTGATTTGACGCTGGACGGTTTAAAAGTTCTGCTTTTAATTTGCACTGAAAAAAAATAAAAAAAAATAAGAAAAAATGTTTCTAGACGTTTACCCAACAGTAGCACTAAAAAGGTAAAACAAACCCTAAATATCGATTTTTATCACGCTAACATGCCCAAACTACGAATAAATATCAGATACACAAAATGGCTTTATTTCCTCCCGATACCTATTTGAATCAATAAGTAATCAGAAAATACTTCTAAACTTTTAAATACCTCTCAGATTTTGTCGGAAACCAAAGGAAGACCTCAAGATTTGGGGTTTTTTTTTTTAAGTTAACAAAAAGCAAAAGCCTCAGATGCATGGTCTCGCTAGTGATAAGTGATTGTCAGGTAAGTTGACAGGTTGACTATCCGCCATACCTATTTACGTGACTGTCCACTTTATTTCGTTAAAAGCTCGCTTATTTAGATAATTATACAATATTAAACTGTGAAATTGCTCTCGCATCGGAAAGAGATGGCGGCTATCCATGAGGGTTGCAACGGCATAGAACTTTTGAGTAACTGCCAAGCATAAAGCCTAGAGCATCACTGCATTGGCGCTCATAAGCCCTGTAATTTCGCTAGCTACAAATCTAACCATAGCTAAGTATGGATGGATAGATACATGGATTCTTAGCGGCAGAATAATTGATACTGCGATGCTATCTACGCAAGTGAGCTCTGGGGTTCTACCACAAGGAAAATAGATAACCACGCTACTTTTTTTTCACTCGGATGTCTTCCACGGGCACTCCGTCGAAACTCTGAAAGGTATTCCAACTAGAAAAACAGTCGAATAAAAATAAATTTAACTAAAAATTCAATAAATCTTGAACTATAATATCTAAACTTTATATTTACCCCAAAAACATGTTCATTGCAATTTTTTTATTGTTCTGTTTTTTTTATTCGACTGTTACTATACGTAATTTTTGTTGACTATATCTTTTGAGAGACACTATCAGTGGAAAATCACTTATGTTTCTACAGGCTCCCTTCGGAGTGACATAGCGAGTTACGATCCTGTCAAAGAAAAAAACTAAATACATTCACAACAATAAAAATGCTAGAAGAAACGAAAATCATCCATTTAAGTATAATTACTCAATGAACTATAAATAAATGGTCAAAGGGATCTCTCGACTTCATGTCTAAAAATACTATTTCAAAGAGAAGTACTCCAGCACTTAAAACAAAAGCTAATGAGATTTCTATACAAAAGTCCAATAATCCTCTTAGAAGAAGATTATCTAAGAGGATTTCTAGACCAAGACCCAAAAACTTTCTTCACAAGAGATAGTCTAAGGGAATTTCTGGATAAGCCAAATTGCATAATGCCACCTTGTTCCACATTAGCAAATTATTATAAAGCCTTCCGGCGATGCTTTCGAGAAACAACATTAAGTTACTCAAAAAGCGTGTTAACATAATCTTAAAACAACGATACAATTACGATTAGTGTGTACACGCAAAGTGATTAGAGTCTTTGGTGTTACCAATACAGATAAATGTGTAGACAACGGTAAACAGTTACCAAAAGGCAAGCTAATCGTACTGTTGTTAACTGGCAAAGTGACAATACTTTTTTTTTTAAGAAGTTGGCTTACATTTGTCCACTATCTCAAGTTATCTGATGATCTCTGATGGTAATGATGCGGTCTAAAATGGAGGACGCTTACCTAAAAGATACCTATTTACTCTCGACTTAAAGACACTCAGATTATAGGGAACACCCACTCAGAAAGCGCATTCCACTGTCTAGCAGTCCGCACAGTGAACGTGGAATCAAATCGTTTCGTTCGAGTTTTTGGAATATATTGCTCTTTCGAGCTTCTGGCTGTCCAATAGAAAAATGAGCATGGGGGAATTAGACCATGTAGTTCTAAAGCACACTCGGGTAAACAAGCAAATATGCGACAATAAATTTCTCAAATAATATGTCAAGATTAAATAGTGTAAGGGAAGCGGGGCGTCGGTCGTCCAGCCGCAAGATGGGTCGACGATATTGTCACCGTCGCGGGTCGAACCTGGACCAGATTGGCACAGGACCGAGGCAGATGGCATGTAAAGAGAAGCCTATACCCAGCAGTGGGATAAAGAAGGCTGTGGATGATGATGGAAGAAAAGTCTAATTGTATTCATACCTCTAACTTATCCATCTGTATTTTAAGCATATTATTTTCTGACAACAGCTTATCAACCCTGGCTTGTTTCTGGACCAAAGTCTCAGTAAGATAATGTATTTTTTCTTTCTCCATATTGTCTTGTGTGACGTCGTAATCGGCCACGTTTAGAGCGCTTGTATCTGATGAAGATTTGAAGGAGGAACTGGCTTCTCTGACGTGGGTTAGCTCGGCCTCTTTGTCTCGCAGTGCCGTGCGTAGGCTAGCTATCGTTTGTCCGGTCTCCGTTTGCATGTTCTTTAGTTCCTGGAAGGATAAATAATCGTGATAATTCAATTTTTTTATACATAGTTTTTGCCGGAACAACTGTTTTTATTTCGCGATACTAAAGTTTCTCATAATGATGAGTATGTAACGTTTCTTAGTTTTAAAAGAAAATCTCAATCGGATAAGCACAATATTAGATTCAGAAAAAATATCACTTTATCCGGAATCTAAACGTTTAGTTCGAATGTTTTGAAACATCAACCATGAAATATATCTAGCTAGCTATCAGGTCGTAGAATAGGCAGGGTGGAAATAGATCACACAGATCTGAAACGCACTCTTCAAAGTTATGAAAACGATAGATAAGAAACTTTGCGTCGATGTTCAAAGCTTTGTGAGCCTATTCCGAAAAAGGGTGTCATTGTGATGAGTGATAATGATGGCTGATGAGTTTCCACGTACGTTTCTAATTAGACTTTAACGCCTCGAGCTGGTGCTTGGCTCATCTGTGCCAAAAGTAAGCAAGATTCATGCAAGACTGAACTTATGCTTATGGTAAGAACTAAGCAACTGTTCCGATGTGAAGTATCCACCCATTATAGCTCAAGGCTGTCACAAATCAGAACGGTAACACAATGAAAAGTAGACGCCAGACGAATGGCCGCTTTTTGGACTTGACCAAAATTGTCAAAGGCCCACTCGGAGACTGCTTGGAGGAACGAGTTCAGGCTCGAGCTCAATTGGACTCTTAGAGACTGGAATGGATGTTACTGTGGCTGAGCTTACCATAATCAGCCCAGATTAATTTACTTCTGGGCTTAATCTTCGTGCGTCACTCAGCCGGATCCTTGATTTTACCAAGATATTGTATCATACAATACAAATTATTATACTATTGTAATTAATTTACTTTTTGCTTTTCCATTGCCCTGTTGACTACCGGGTAAGCGTGCCTACTTAGTATCGGTTCTATGTCTCATAGTCATAATATCATATCTCCCCAATTCAGGCTAAAGTTCACTAAATAGGTATTAATAATTATTAATATTCTAGGTACTGACCTTGCTAATAGCAAAGAGCTGCGATTCTGCTCTATTCCGAGCCCCACGCTCCTCTTTCAAGGCATCTCTTAAAGCAGCCACAACTCTTTCGGCCGCTGTATGCCGGCTTTCTACTTGGGACAAACACAGTCTCATGCCATCGCACTCGCTCCTTACTGTACATATCGCCTCAGACAGCTCGTCTCTTTCCATCCTGAAACATTCACGCGGATTCACTCAATTTCTAGAACGAAGTAAGTTTTTAATACGATTACTCTGACATAGATAATGAAACTGAAGAAACCAGAATTTTCACTTCAGCTGCAGCTTTATCTTCATCGCAAGTCATCGCAAAAATTTAAACGCTTCTAATCATCAAATTACTTCAAACTTTCTCGATACTTACTTCAAACTATCCAACTGTTCCACTAGAACCTTCGCTTCTTCGCTAAAATTGATTCCATCTTGCATGGCTTTGATCTCACTGTCTTTAGCAAACAGCATGCTTTTAACCCTCAATTTGTACGTCTCCCAATCACTCTCTAGCCTCTGCGATTCACCTTTCGATTTTTCCAATTCACTTTGTAACTCGGTTACAGTCGACTGAGCGTGACGCAAATCTGTTTCCACTTTATGTTGCGTTACGTTAGAATCCTCTAGCTTTTTCTTGAGGTCGTTTATTCTGAAAAGTTACAGATAAATGTTAAGTATCGTTGATGAATAAACAAAGGTTATCCGCACGCCCTACGTGCAATGCGAGCATATGCCCAAATTTTATCTATGATAGCGAAAGTAAGCAAAGCTTTTATCCCCTTCCCTCCTCTATGCTTACGCAAGCATTGCTATAGAAATCAGTAAATGATAATTGTTGTGATTTTACGGGTGCACCAACATTTCACGCGGAAACGCATGTAGTTGTCTCAAGCATTCAGTTATATGCGGCCTCTCTCTAGTATATAATTTCATGATAGCATTTCATATATATGTATCATACCTGTCTTCCAAATAATTATTAGCTTCCTTTAGCGCAGAGTTTTCAGTGAGCATGCCCTGTTTCTCTCCTCTGTAATTTTTCTCCAGTACGGCAATTTCTTGAATTTTCTCTTTTAACATTTTTAACTGATAATCTAACGTCTCTTTTTCCTGAACGGACTTATGGGCATTAAGCTCAGAATCTTGAAGCTTTACACGCGTTTGACCCAATTCTAAAATGTAACATTTACTTTGAGAAAAGTGGCAAGGCTAGCTTGGCCCTTTTGAATAGGTCGTACGCAGTACGCCAAATACGCAAGGTGTCAAGGGTAAGTTTTTGCTAATTGACATACAAGCATAATACACAGGAATTAAAAAATCAGTAAAGGAAGGAGGCCTTGGAGTTTTTGCGGAAACGCAGAAAAATCTTGCCGCCGCATTATAGTATTCTCCAAAATTTAATTTGTTCGAGTGCTAATGTATTATAATGTATATGTTCAAGAGAATAAGAGAAGATTTAATATGAATGTCAGACGAGTGTGAAAGAAAAAATAGACTTCGGGTATTTGAAGACTTATTCTAAAATATTATACTGTATTAAAAATATCTTGGCCGTTTGTTGTTTCTCTCTATATTCCACGCAGACTATCCCACAATAATAAAGCCCCGAATTACGAATGTCAGAAAGTGATATTATGATGACTATGTTGAAACATGTCTTTTCGTGTAGTTTCTAAATCCTTGTAGTAGTTTCTAGTAAAGATGCTACTACTTCACTTTTTTTTTGTCTAACTTATTTCACCTAATTTGTCATAAAATACTTGAAAATGTCGAAATACTTAACACTGGCAAATGCATCAAATGCGATACCAAAAACAAAGAAGAAATTTATTTTTTTATTTGAACACTAATTTCGATACCCTTTTGTTTTTTGTGAAATTTAAAGTATAAAAGCATTCTCAGCTTTCCGAATTTAACCATTTTCTTTTTTCATTTTTCAAAAAGCGAAATGGTCAGTATTTTGTTATTCAAACATTACGAATACCAAAAAACAACATTTAATTTTTATTTATACAAATTTTCATAACTCTCTAAAATATCATCGCCACTTGTACCATCGCAGGTATTTTTTCTGTTGTTAACTATAAAAAGTTTCTATCCATCGATTTAAAATAAAACTACATGTGTTCCTAAATTACACTACACTATTCTACGACATATTGTGCTAAATACCATACTTAGTTTATTTAAAGTAACTCTCTCCAATATAGATATACAATTATACATATCATGTATATAGTAATAATGTATATAGTAATAATGCATATGGAAAAACGTAATTTCGCAACACATTATTAATTTATTTACAAAACAAGATCACAAGGTAATTATGCTAAACAAATCTAAATGGTTTCTAAATACAGTAGAATCCGGCTATAGCGACCGCCAAGGAACCAAGGACAGAAAGCTTAGTATGTTTCTTAGTATGTATGTATGTTATGTATGTATGTTCTTGTATGTATGTTTGTTCCTATATTAAAGTCACTAATGAATGGCTGAGAAAACCCTTAGCTTGATAAATAAACAAAAAAATATGACCCGCACCAGTATTGCATCCAAGTGAGAGTGTAAGGGGTACAAAAAAAGGTGTACAGTTATAACCAGATTGTTTTGAAATAAGCTTTTCTCAAGCTATATACAATCTCACTGAACTTCTTTAGGTAACTTCCGCCCAGTGGTCTTAACCTATACATTTTTCGGTATATCTACCGAAATGGAGTTTACCCTGCCGAAATGGTTTTTTTTTCTCAAGATATTGTATGCAAAGTGACTGTCCTCAAACTATCCAAAATGGTTATAAATCGATTTGTCTCGAATCGACCGATTTTTTTAGTTACATCTACCGATATCGTATTTAGACATTCAGGATCACTAATCACATGTGATTTTCTGTTTAATTTACTTGTACGCCCCAATTCGAAATTAGTTTACTTAATATGGTGAGACACTGCATGATGTCAAGCAATAAAAGTACAATTAAAGATCAATCCATGAAACTGGTCAATTAAAGACGACGCTTACCAAAAACTGTCTACTTCGAATTACATTACTTACAGGTAAATTAAATTATTAAATTCCGGTTGCTACTCAATCTGTGATTATAGTATTTCATTGTATCATTTTAAGTAATACATAGACCCATATGGGAACTCTATAATTGTAGGCTCATAACATGCCAGATAAAAAAACCACCACAATAAGGATACAGTAGTACCATTTTTGTAGGATGTAGTAGGAGGAGATTTTAGTCATCGAGCTCCAAACTAACTAAGAGTGTACTATGTATGTAAATGTACACAATGTATGTTTGTCCACACACCTCAACTCTTCAAGCAGAACTACTACTAAATGAGCTGACAGGGCAGTATTAGACAAGGACTGAAACATTTTTAGTAAATTTAGATCTGTCAACAAATTTAATGCTAGTAACTTATTTTGAACACCATTTATGTGATCTTTTTTTGTTTTTATCATATTTTAGGAACTTTTTCAATATGTTTCTCAATATAATATGTATATGGGAGAGATCATGGACTTCTGAAACATGTTATTAGGAACTAGTTTAGATCTAACCGGTTCTTATTATGTTTTGTTAAATTATATGAATTTGTTTGCATTGTGGGCAATAATTTCTAGAGCAAGTCTAAGTAAACGGATTCTACTGTACCTGCGCTTCTATCTACATCATTACCCTCCTCTGTGTTCCTCAGCCTATCGAGCATCTGTGTAACCTCTTTGTTCATTACATTGAGTTCATTTTTCAGCATTGCATTTTCAACTTCCAAATTTTGCATGCGGATGGGTATGTCACAATCGTCATTCATGTCTATATCTAACTCTGATGGAAGGCTGTGTCCTGAAAGTATTGTAATAACTAATTTAATTAACAATATTAACTACTAAACTATTTAAAAGTGCTGCTGTCTTCTATATATTTTTGTGTTAGTTCAATTTGCTAGCCATAATAATTATGTATTAGTCTATACAGTGTAAACTCTTTATAACATTATTCTTTATAACGATAAACTCTCTATAACATAGAAAAGATCACATTTGGTTGGTTTACCTTAAAACCCACACATTGATACACTCTTTATAGCGCAGCAGCCATTCTCTATTACGAAGAAATGTGTTCATATTTAGACACAGAAAATCGTCACGGTGTTATTGTTTATGTTATCTTATCAGGTTACAAAAGATGCCGACTAAACCTTTGAGGCCCTGAAACTTCTGAGGTCGTAAACAGCCGTCTTGCTTTTGTTATTGTTAATTGCCTTCAATACGTGCTTGGTTTGCTTGAAAGGATGATCTCGAACTAAACACCTACCTATCGTATTATCAGTCGTGAACCAACTTTGAAACTGTTAACATGGCCAGTAAAAGAAAAGTGTTATGTGTTGACGAAAAAGTTTGTGTGATACGTGCGATTGAAAAGGGAGAACATACATTAAACATACATTGAAGATTATTGTTAATTTGGTTGTTTTTCTTTCTTCACTCCATATAACGGTAACTCTCTATAACGATAAAAAATTATCGGTCCCTTGAGTTTCGTTATAAAGAGTTTACACTGTATTTGAAAAAAAAACTATCAAAATTTTAAATTTTTTTAGAGTTTAGGTATATGAACTGCAATCTAAACGAATGCAGGTTTAATAATACATACGTCTTTGCCTAGTGCTGAGGTGCTCTGTCAGTTCACATTCAGCCAGTTCATCGTTAACCAGTGTGTTTGGACAGTTATTCAAGTTATAATGTGGCTGTTTTAATCGGCGCGGTGAAGGCTTTTTAGGTCGCAAAGCCAATGGCTCTGCAGGCCCATCTTTAAAAAGTGCACGGGAGTTGCGAGTAGGTGACGATTTCCTACTTGCTTGATATGTTGATTTAGTTTCATTTACTATGACCGGTTGCCTTGAATTTTTAGTTATTGAACGTCTGGTTCTTTGACTCCAATTGCTTTCTGTCTCAGGTTGAAAAGTGTATAATGTGCTGGGGTGAACAGGATATAGGTTTTTGTCATTTTTTGGTTTTTTCACATGGTGACTTCTGAGAGCCTGGCCTGTCTGTTCATCTAAGTTGTTTAAAAGGCTTTCTGCCTTACCAGCAAGGTCAGTGAACCAAGACATGTGTTAAATGTGTGCCTGTAAGAGAAAATGTATACATGTATTCATATAAAATATGTACACTTGTTGCCTAATGGAAATTATGTTTGTTCAATAGTTCATAAGGAGTAATCCAATGGATTGAGCACAAAATTATTGTCAGTACACATTTGAGTTGATGTGTTATGTTGTCATTGTAGCTTTCAATCACAACCAAAAACTGTAAAATTGTTAGTCTAAGTGAGACTTGATACCTAGGCTATGTTAGCCTTGTACCTAGGCAATGTTAGCCTAGGAATTACTACCCAAAAAAAAAATAACATGTAATATGAAGGGTGATACCTAATGTATACTCACGATTTAATTAGTGGGTACATAAGTTTAGATGAATGTTGGTATCAATGTGGCTTTAAAACTTATGTGGATTATAATTATTATCTCAAAAAGATTATCAGGAAGGCCACAGATGAAACTGGTTAGAAGCAAATAAATATCTCAAATGCAGAGATGAAGTGAATACCTCACAAATGTGGTAAAACTTTAGAGAAAGTAAAAGAAAACATTGCAAAATCAAAACATAGCAAGATGACGTCAGATTAATTTAGGTACTAAACATTTAGACTATTTATGTATACTTCTGAATGTGATATGATACGTTACCAGTTGTTACGAAAACATGAGCCAAAAACTTTAAATGTTTTACAGATTCCGACAAATTTTAGATTTTCAATTCCATTTCATTTGAATTTCTTGCAAACAAATGTCAAAACAAAACAGCGCAGTTTTGAGTTTTGACACTTTTGACGTTTCTACAGATGGATTATTTTTCGCACCAGTGTCATTTTGAGTATCATACTCTAGGACCTTTCATCATATTATTATTATTCGTCTGAGATCAGACTATATTCCTTCCCAACCCAATAAGAAAAGCTTGTCATAATAATTAATAAGGCCACTGCCTTTAGAGCCTCAAAGAATATGTGAACAACATAGACGTTTATTGAAACGGATAATATGATTTATTGTGACGGGAGTAGCAATACAGAGCGAAGAATAATCCAGGTAGGTGTGGCCTCTAGAAGTGGTTGTGTGACAGTTAATTAGTTATAGACCTATAGTGGTGAACACAAATTACTAAGCCATAAGTGTGGGATAGACGGGACAGACATTGTTTACTTGATATCATCAAAATTCTTGATGCTGGCTGAATGTCTAAAGCATTATGTCAAAAAAATTTTTAGAAAATGAACAAAAATTACACCGAATCTTTTATTCTTCTTCGGTTTTGGCGTTGCACTGGGTGTATCTATTTTCTCTATTTTCAAGTATTTTATGAAAAATCAAGTAAATAAGTCAACGTTGCAACAAATAAGTTATAGTAGAGTTTAGTTATGACCCAGTAAAATTGAAATAACTTTACTTTTACTACAAGCTTCGATGGAATTTTGAAAGCATCACGAAACATTTTATTTAAGCACAATTTTTAGTGAAGTGAAACATGACTTTTCGTATTTCTCACATTCATGCACGTAGTTTGGCATTTTATGAATATTTTACATGTAAATACTTTTAAACCGCAACTGTTTGAAAATAATAATATAATGTGGCGACATGGTTTTTTCCGCATTACCGCAAAAAAACATAATATGACGCAGTCAAACTGTCAGAGTTGGGGACGTAGTCCGAAATATAATCCATCCACATTACTGACATAGTAAAAATCACTATGACATCAAATAAATTCTTTTATGCCGCGTTGGTTCTCAAAAGCGTCGTTGGCGTTGTTGGCCTATTTGAGACCTCTAATATTTGTAACTTTTATTGATAAATTGATAATTTGGTGTTCACTTCTGTGAGAGCGTATTTAATGAAAATAAATGTAAACTTAAATATTTATGTGATTGATAATCCTATGTATCTTCTTAATTTACATTAGACCCAACTTTTTTGCATCGACCATGGATTTTGAAAGTCCGGACGTTGAAAAAGATTTCCCCGGTCTGTATGCTTCAGAAAGTGGTAGAAAAAGTAATGAAAGTGACTGTAAGTACATTTCATCTTTTTCTTAAATGCAACGATATTGTAAAAATTGTTGGCCATATCGAGTAATTTGCTACAACTTCATTTTAGTCCTTGAACTTTCAGCAAGTCAATTGCTGACAGACAACCTTGTTTATTAAATGGTCCATATCACCCCATAAGTGTATTATTTCAGTCAGTGATGGTGGAGATCATGAGAAGCCAAGTAAAAAAGATTTGCTAGGAAGGCGGAAGGAAAAGAAAGAGAAAAAAGATAGAGGATATGCAGCGCTTGAAGGGGAAAGCTCTCCTGAAGAGGACACAGATACAAAGTTAGTTTGCTAAATTACATTTTCATTGGTGCACTAGTTTTACCATGAATTTCTATTCACATACTTGTGTGCTAACCTATCAAACTGTCTTACCGTATGTGGATATATCATAATATATGTAATGCATATTACAATATTGTCATTTTGTAAATATACATGAGTTATCTGATACCTATACTATACAGTTTTAGTTTGGGGCTAGATGGTGCAGATGGAAACATTATTCAATATTTTGGTATTTATTTGTTTTGTTAGTGATTGTCTAATCCTGATTTATTTAGGACTCCAGTTGATATTCAACCTTATTGTTTATGTGATATTAATAAGGTGAGCAGAATGTACTGCTGGGGCTAATCAGCTATTTAACAGTAAACTTAATTAAAAATCATTATAATGGCATTTCTTTAATGACTCCATTTGCAACTGTACACACATGTTCTTCATAATCTTCAAGGAGCAATCAATATACCTGTAGTCATACATTTTTTGTTTCACTTTACTACAAGAAGCAGATTATTGTGTAGGAAAAGTTATCAAGCTATAAAAAGATATTAGTTTTAATATTACCTGCGCACAACAATTTTATCTGATAATGATGGTGTTGTATATTAATCCAGGGCCAGAGCAGAAGCTGTCTGCTTTCAAGTTCATAAAAATCTGTTAAACCATTAAAGTTTGATAAAGATACTATTAAATACTGTATATTCACAAACTTTTACATTTGTAAATAGTAAGTACTTTACTATTATATTAGACAGCCCTGTTGGTTCATTGGTAGTGTGTCTGCTTCGAGAGCTGAAGGGTGTGGGTTCGATTCCCACTCAGGACTAACATTTGTGTGACTAACATCGATGTTTGTTCTGTGTCTGGGTGTTCTGTATGTATTATAAGTATGTATTTACAAAAAAAAAAAGTATTTAAGTATTCTATCAGTTATCTGTCTTCCATAGCACAAGCTCTGCTTAGTTTGGAGTCCTATGATATTTAAACAAATTATAGAATAGTAGTGACAAGTTTGATTAAAATAAATAAATAACATAGGATATTACACACAGTGCCATCTGGCCCCAAACTAAGCAGAGCTTGCATGATGGAAGTCAGATAACTGATAGAATACATAAATACTTTTTTTTTGTAAATGCATATTTAAACACCCCTGTGAATTTTTATGTACAAAATAGAAATACATAACACAATTTTGTATTCCGACAGAAGTCCTTCAAAATCAAAAAAGACAAAATCTTTTAAATTTCCAACAAAGAGCAAGGAAAAGCGTGAAAAGTCGCGTGACAAAGAGAAAGTTCTAGAAGATGCAGTGAAACACAGAGAATTGAATGAGAAAGAAAAAAAGAAGGAACGAGAAAGGGAAAAAGAAAGAGAGAGAGAAAAGAAGGAAAAAGAAAAGCGAGAGAAACTGAGAGAGAAAGATAAGGTTAGTTCTCATTCATAATAATTCACCTGCTTGATACATGACAAAAAACTGAAACACTTCAATGTTTACTTTGGAGCTATACTGAAATAAGTACTTATGTTTAAAACATCTATCTATACAAATATAGTCTATGTCACTCAGATATAATAAACACACAAGAATTGACCTAAAATAAAATAATTTAAAATAATAACTACTCTAAAAGACCGCTATCAATGGGAATAGTTCCCAAAACGCTGGCCCCATTGCCGCGTTGTATGGCAATACTCAAATTTACATATTTTATGTTTAAATACATAAAATATGTTTTTACAGTAAAAAAAATTAAACATGATTCTAATCCATAATCATTTACTTATGAGTCAAAAAGTTCAAGGTATCACTGTGTTGACAGGGGAGCAATGCAGCCTGCACTACACACACGAATTTGATATAATCCTGCCAACGCTGCTTTGAATATTCTTTCCGACGATAAACTTGTAAATTGTCTTGACAGGCTGTGATCTTCCAGTAGATTATAGAGAAATTGTGCTGGAATTTCTCTCACCTCCAAAAAATCTAGGAATTGTGTTGTTTCTAAAATCTACTACACCACACACACAAATACTGTGATACATTTGTGACATTGGCAAATTCCCTCATTTTCTATGCAACATTCTATTTGTTGTTTTTTCTGATCTGTTACATATTTGTTACATGTTCTTTTCCTGGTATTGTTAAGAGTATGTTCATCTTCACCTTGAAAACTAATTATATTTAAACTTTAAGTCATTGTAATTGAGGTTACTGTTGCATCTTCATACATAAAACAACAGTTTTATATATTGTTTTGAGAACCTTGTATCACACTAATATGAAAGCTTTGTTAATTCTTCTCCCTATGACCGCAATAATAATGTATTTTTTTTTAATGATTCATGAGATTTGGAAGAAATTTAAAATGCCATTAGCTTATATACCCTAGGATAACACATGGCCAACTTTTTTTAAACACGACTCGAAACTGTATTGCCAAGGTAGGAAAAAATATGAAAACTTTAAAATGAACTGAAGCTTTTTTTATTATGAAATTAACTAGCATTTTAACTTGACTTGATGGTAAATGAGAATGATGTCTAAGATAATACAGCTTTGCACATGAGACGTCTATTTATTCTTTAATGAAAAGAGTAACACTTGCCATCATGTGAGCAACCTGATCAAAAAGCATGTACCTCGAATGCACATTCCAATGTTTTTGGTAATAAAATTAGTCATTCTATTCGGATAATAAACATCGCGGTCCCAGCTGATATGTTTACCATCAATCGCACCATTCCTTAAAATCAAGCGGTATTTAATTATATTAATCACCGGGTCTTAATTGCGCACAAAACACTATTAAATTAGTTTTGTTTATTTACCTCGATGTTTTGGCCGTGGTACTCGTCACCAAACTAATTTCATAGTATTTTGTGCGCGATTAAAACCTGGTGATGAATAGGTATAATTATGAGTTTAAATCGCGCAAGTATAAAAATTACAAGTTGTATTTGGTCAACCTTAAAGAAATACCATCGCATTGCTGGTCGATTACGTAAATTAATGACAGAATGGGAAATACATTTCCAAAGCTGCAAATACACTTGCGAATACAAAGGTTGACCGTATCAATTTACGTAGCTCATAAAATGTAAGAAAATTAGGGCGTTGCCCTGTGCCATGACGATTTTCTTACGTTTTATCACTTGATTTATATTAGTATTACGTAAATCATACAAATTGATACACCAAGCTTATATCAATTTAACATGGAGTAATTTCCAGTGAAATTAAATTGATTGTCATATTTAGTTTGTCATAGAAAGATTCCACTTGACGATTCCCCTAAACTTAATCACCATAATTTCAATAATGCTCGCAGCTGAAATGAAAACAGACGCCAAGTTGAGTTTTCGCACTCAAGCGACCCGTAGGTACCTACACCTTTGAATATTTTCACGCGTTAAGGTCTATTCAGACAACGCTTTATTATATCGCATGACACCTTACTTATAGCTAAAAAAAAGAAGAGATGAGGCAGAGGATGTAAAAGTGACCTTGAACAAAACCTACTGCATGTGTGCATAAATGCCGTCGTTGGATAATTAAGGGTACACTCGAGCAGCCTATGGGCCGCCTTACACGTTCAATCATGATCACGATCCGCGATCCGCGATCCGCGATCATGATTTCAAAATTTCTAGATATTATGCGATCCGGAGCATCAGTCCGTCAATCCGCTTCGTACACGATCAGTCTGGATCGCGATCATTGATCGCGGATCGCGGATCGCGCGGAACGTGTACGGGCTGCCTATGGCACGATATGGTGCATGTAGTGATGCAATTCACATCCTTATGTAAAAGCTCAGATTATTCAGCGCGTCGGACGTGTTCTCTGATGCGCGAGACAGTCAGGTCCCGCATTTATCCGTCTTCGTATTTATTCGATCTCATCTAATATATTTTTTTTATGTCTTCACTCAGCTTCTTCACAAATTTGGCACATGTAACAATATCGTATCATAACTTTATGGTTATCTGGTTCGAATTAACCAGCTCTTGCCAAGCTCACCGCCAATCGACTAAGTGCAAGTCGGACTCATGCACCATAGATGCACTTAATGAAGGAAATATTATTTCCTTTCAGTTTCAAAATACATTATAAATATTGGATGGACATACATACCGAATACAGATAAACACAAATAAATTTAATTATAATGTTTCGTTAGACTGAACACGCATTCTGAATAGGCCTTAATGTTCTGTTCTGTAACCTTGGGTAAACATTGTAGGCGAAACGGCCACGCTTTGCTCGCCATTCAGTTGTATCTTGAATTCGAAACATGCATCACTTGCGAAGCGTATTCGCGAAGGTTAGTTGTTTGCGTGAATATGTTCATATTATTAGCTTATCGATACTTATCGCGGTTACCGAAAAATCTATAATAATGTGGGATAGTGCTACGTGCGTGTTATTTTTTGTGTATGTGTGCGGGTAGAAATACATTCTCGGATTCGCTATGGTGTTGTGCTGTTTTGTAAGAGAAACCAATGATGCATGAAAATCCTGTTTAAACCGATTATTTAAAGATACACGTAAAGGCTTCAGAAAACTTACATTTAAAACAAATTACATTAAATTACGCTTTGTCTGTCGGTAAACCCATGAATCTACCCGCTTTATAAACTGTCTGAGAGATTCCGAACTGAACGTTACCGTGGTTCGTATGACAGGATAAATTGTCGGGCACGCTTATTTGTTCTATTACCGCAACTCTGAAGCCATGACAGAGACATTCAGGTGGTTCAAGCTTGTCTATACTTAGTACCTACTTAGATACTTACAAGTCTAGAAGAAGTATGCAAGCATAAATTTAAAATTTATGATAAAGTAACGGAATAACAAATATCTACTCAATTAAACCTGTTGAAGATGCACTCATCGAAGAGCATGGTAATATTCAAACGGAACTAAATAGATTTTCTTGAATCATAGCTTCAAAGGTGTTCTTTCTCGATCAAGAAAAAAATCCTTTTGAGAGCTGCGACAGACACAGACACACACATTAAACTTATACCATGCCTCTGTAAGCCACTCTGGAGTTAAAACTAAGAGAGTCTGTCTATTATTATTCCGCCGTATCGCATTTTAACATTGTGCCTAGGTATTATAGAAACCACGAAACTTAAATAGAGTTTGGCAGGACATGTCGCGAGGCAAAGTGATGGCAGGTGGACTATATCGTTCGCGTGGTAGCTGCGAACTATTAAACGGAGCATTGGTTGTCCAGCAGCTCGTTGGGAAGGCGACATAGTAAAAATCGCGGGTCAAACCTGGACAAGATTGGCCAGGATCGGGACGAGTGCCGTATAAGAGAGGCCTGTGCTCAGCAGTGACCGATTACTGGCTGATGATGACCTAGGTATACGCCTAGCCTCGTAAACCTTTTAGTAGATTAATATACCTACTATAACCTTTGAATTTCTACTCCCGACAATGGCAGGTGGCAGACAAATTAACATTGTGGCTCACCATCGAATGTCTAGTAATGAGCGGTAATCACGCAGTAACTCACTGGATCATGTTTCGTTACTCTAAAAGATCTGGATATTGTTTTAATGGTCATGGATAGGTTTTACCATTGAGAAGACGCATCGTGCTTCGTATTTTAAAAGATTACCTGATCCTCGACATGTTATACCTACACCGAAGAGGATTCTTCATCCTGATCCTTGATCCTGATCATAAATATCGACATGATCTTCTTAAAATTTGCTTTGTGTTTCGTAAAACAGTAAAAAATCTTAGAATTCAAAAGCAGCTTTGACCTTTTTACAGTTCATTTGCCCGATGAGTTTCACTGCACCTATTGTGTGGTGAAGAGGTAAGATTTACCAAATCAGTTTGTCCTCTTGAAAAATTCATTTCTCTGTATAGAACTCTGGTAGGTTACATTATATCGGTTTTAAACCCTAAAACTTTTTCAACGAAGACTATCTTTTGTTCATTAGCTTACCTTAGTCCAGTGTTGGACATGAAATGGAAAATGGATAAAATAATAATGGATAATGGATGGATGAATGGATGGATTTGGAATGCAGGCTATCTGCATTCCAAATCCCATCCAAATCGGTTAAGCCGGTTAATTACAGCGTGAAGAAGTATTCTATCAGTTATCTGGTTTGTTTACTACAGCCTTTGCTTAGTTTGGGGCTGGATGACGCTGTGTAAAATGTCTCCCACACTTATTACATATGTAAATACAAACATATAAAAATAAACTGCTAAAATTACAACCGTCCTTTTTGTGAGTATAAAAATCACAGAATTATCTTCTTTTTTTATTTTGGTAAAAATATTTTTAAAAATGATGATGACGTGAATTGCCGTAATCCTATTAGGAGCATAACATTAGTGATAGAACTAGCGTTCAATACTATAATTAGAATGGAAGATAAATAATAGTAGCACAGCACTAACAGACGATTTCTCAAACCATCGCGGCAACGTTACTAAGTGTGAAAACGGTCTAACCCCTCAAAGGTTGTTGAATATTCATACCACTTAGTGCGGGCGAGGTTTGTTTATTTATTTATTGACACGTGTTTCAATGAAATGTGACGTCACTGACATCGCGTGCGACAGACGCAATCTGTACAAACAACTAAAACATCAGTAGTATCATTGGTTCAGTGAAAACACTACTGATTTTTGTTTCAGTTATTTGCACTTTTTGTGTGGAACTTAAAACGACAGCTGCCAGCTTCAAACGGTGATGGAAAACATCGTGAGAAAATCTGCATATTTGAAAGTTTTTATTGTTCTCGATGATGTGTCATAACCCGCACTTGGCCAGCGTGATAGATTCTTTAGTCTTTCTATTCCGACAATGAAAAATTTGCTATTAATAGTGAGACATGGCTGATTTGGTTCTTTACTTGTTTGCCACTGTTTGTATGAAAAAGTTGTCGATGTTAATTTTTTAATTTTAAGGAGCAATGAGACAAACGAAACTTCTGTTTTTTCGTCTAGCACTCGAGCCGTGTAAAAGTCTTCACTCTTTTCATCCCGCGAAAACGAGATAGAAGTTTTAGAATATTCTAGCTTTGTCACATTTCAGTTGTCCCAACCCTTGCTAAGAGGCTGATGGTAAAAGGTTGTCAGATATTAATCCAGAGTATAAGCTCCTAATTTCATCCAAATCCGGTGTGAAAAACTTACAAGCATATACGTACAAACAGACCAACTTCCAAATTATGTTATTAGTGTAATCAGCAATTTTTTTACTTTTAATTGTATTAAATCTAGAATTATACCTCCTTAAGAATTCATCCTCCCAATCAATCGTAAAATACGTACTTTTTCGTTAATTCAACTGATCCAAAGTGCTAAGACAAGCAAATAAATGAAAGTATTTATTTTCTACTGTTCCTTATTACAGGAAAAAGAAGAAAAGGCGAAATTCAAGCTAGAATCAAAGGAGAAGCTCAAAGATGAAAAGAAAGACAAAACCAAGGATAAAGAAAAAGATAAAATCAAAGAAAAAGATAAGGAGAAGTTCAAAGAAAAGGACAAAGACAAAAAGGACAAGAAATTAACTAAAGTGCCCTCTACGGTGACTTCTGGTGTGCCATTTGAAGAGATATTTACTTTGGGTGGTGAGTCATGACCTGCCTTTCTTTAAAATATCAAGGCCATTGCAACTATTATAATCGTTTGTCTTGAATGGAAATTGGTAAATGACACTCGTAAAATGAAGAAACGCAGAAATATATAGAGCACTAGTTACGGCCCGCAGTTTCCTCCGCGTGGGGTTCATTCAAGATTGTATTGTTTTTCTGAAATAAAAAATTGTATGTCATTTTTTCGGCTCTAGAAATATCTACCTATCGAGAAGAGAATCACGTTAAAGCATATCCCAGGCAGATTCGGCTGGGCAAAGATAGTAGAATACTAGTACAAATACATCATACCATAAAAAACAATATAATATATAAAATATTCAAGGCATATATTTAGTTTATTTCCGCTTAACAGTCGTTTCAGCCACAACAGTGATGAGGACTTCTACAAGTCTTTATATCCTCTTCTCGCTGCAGTAAATACTTGCCGACACGTGTTTTGCCTCTACACGAGGCATGCTCAGGACGTGGTGACTCTTCGAGCGCTTGGTAGAGACTAAAAAACAAAAACGACTAGAAAAAAGCTATCTTACTTCCATAGTAGAACCTACAAGCGTTGCTCATTTTGGGTTCAGATGGCGGTGTGTGTAATTTCCTACAATATTTAAGTATTCTATCAGTTATCTGTCTTCCATAGCACAAGCTCTGCTTAGTTTGGGGTCAGATGACGCTGTGTGTAATGTCCTACGATATTTATTTATTTTTCAGTTAACTAAAACATAATCGCATCTTTCGGTTTCATTTTTACCGTATTTCTAACAAAATCAGTACCAGTCGCACGAAATTGAATTCTAAAATAAACTTACGCATATTTTACATGTCAATGTGAAAACGTCTGCTATTATCTAACGCGTTATGAAAAGGTGTAAACAAATGAATCAGATGACACAAACCTCATTCTCCTGCATGATACGACAAGTCGGTTTATCTTCGCGAATAAATAAAACAAATTCTTTCCAAGGCTCTGATAACGATCACAAACACGTCTACCGCCTTATAATTAGCGGACGTATTCGAAAAATATTAAGTGTTTTTCAATTTTATTTCGTGTTCTAAGTTTGGTTTATTATGAATCCATTCGCTAATGGCTTTACTATCGGTGGTAAGTTTCTATATTTCGTTCGCGGAATGATTTCTCTTCCCTATTGTTTGCTTTTGGTTACACAAATTTTTGTTTTAAAAGAATAAATTGCAGATGGCGTGTTCTCTAACATTTTTTTCAAACTATCAACCCGCCTCTTCTTAATTCGAAAGGACATTATACGTATGTATAGAAAGAGTGTTAAACAAGCAGACGGTTCGCCTGATGGTAAGCTCACCATCGCCAATTGTGTCCAGCTAGCTTAAAAGATGTATGGGGGATATTGTCAACCCAGATTTATGTCCATATTTGCTTTCTTTTAACTTCATGGTGTAACTGCGGAAAAACTTTCGAGAAAATCTATATAATTGTGAAACCAGTATCAAAATTCGTTGTGGAAAGTAGGTAAAAAGGTAGTAGGTAAATCTGATACTACCTAGACGACCTCGTGCTAAGAATTAGGTACTACCTAGTGAAACAGTAACCATTTCTATAGCAATAACCAGTAAACCTTATTCATTCTGACAATAGGTTCGGTCATTAAACCTAGACGAACTTATATGTTCAATATTTTTTCTGTATATAATTCTAGTGGCGCTACCAATCTTCGGAGTGCCTCTCCAGCAGTCGGTGGAAAGGTCGCGATGTCACGATGACACTAGCCTGCCACTCGTTGTTAGAGATAGCATTGACTATCTACAAGTAAGTGAACTCCTTTTTTATTATGCTATGCAAAAAAAGGATTATTATTATTAGTAATTGTTGTTTAGAAAAGGGTCCATCAATAAGATTCATGATTTTTGCAACTGTATCTTGTGACTGAAAATTGTTGATTGTTTGATATAGGTACGTAAATAAGTAAGTATTGCATTGCAAAGCCACAGAAGGTACTAGAATTGCTACTAAGCTGCATGAAGCTGCTTTGCTATCATCATCATTGAACTTTCCACCCACTGGAGCCAGCCCAGAGCGTCGCTTCGATACTTCAAGGAGCTTGGTTAGCTCGGGTAGACGCTGGCAGGGGGAAATGCACAATACACCCCAAGCGGGACGTCAGTGCAGGACTTATCGCCCCCACTTCGAATAAGAATTCGTATATGAAACAAAGTCGCTTCTCACCGTTTGTACGCTTAGATCTTTTAAACTACGCAACGGATTTAAATGCAGTTTCCATCGATAGACAGATTGATTTGATTGTTTTTTTTTTCTTTATTGACTAATAATATTTGATAACAATTTATTATGCTACATTAGAAATACATATTGTGGTTGTCTCTCGAAGAAAAAAAAAATTGTTTAGCTTAGTGGAACTAGCTGGCACCCGTACTAGTAATTAAACTGTGCTACAGGCGCCAGAGCCCCCCATATGAAATTACATTTAATGGTGAGCTTATTATACATAATATATATTATTATTTCTAGTTATTTATTTAAACAATTTAGTATATGCAAAGTAAGAAAACTAAAATTAAGTACATAATACAATCTAATTCATGCAAATAATAATAATAATACTACAAAACCATTCACAAAGTGACTATATATTATTTGGAATACATAGATACATTTCAGATTGATTCAAGAGGAAGGTTTATATGTATAATACATGCAAATGTGGTGCCACATTAGTATCTGCATTTCCCGTGCGAAATAGCTAGTCGTTCCTATATTTGAATAAATGAATTAAACTGAATTGACATTCTTATGAAAATATGTCTATATACTCGCAGGGGCAAGGTCTAAAATCGACACTGATCTACCGGGCGGAACCTGACAAGATAAAACTGCAACAGCTTCGAAAGCTGTTCACGGATCGCGGACCAACGTTCCCTTACCATTGGGACGTGCCCGTCGCTTGTGCCATGCTCAAATCGTTCATCAGGTAAACAAAACTTATACGACGTTTTTCACTATGGAAAAATGAGTTTCTGTTTAGGTAAATTCTTACAAGCTGAATGTATATCACTTCTTCTTATCCTACGACGTTGTTACACTTTTAAGTTCAGTTGCATCAACGCATGTAACTGTTTGTCTCTGTTTTTTTTTATGTTTTCTGTGGTGTTACAAAATAAAAAATCTTTCTTTTTATGAGAAGATTTTTTTAATTTGTTTGCTTATGGCCGCCAACTCGATCTGATTCTGCCCCTGACCACACGAAGGGATTTCTTAACGGTCAACAGAATAGAGAAGACATTTTCTATACAGATTTAATTTTGATTGTCTGTTTTTTTAATGTTGTTAATGTTTTCAATTTATTTGCGTTATCCTTATTTTGGTATTGTTTGTTATCACACTACACTGATTATTACCAGCATCGATTTGTAGCGATGATAGCTCAGTGGTTAGTGCGGTCGCATGTCGAAGGGCGTGAATGCAAACCCCAACAATGAGCTTGAGATGTCGGTGAAGGATGACAGCGTGAGGAAACCATAGCGTGGTGGTAGAGTGCTACTATCTAGTACTCGGCTGGCTAGCTACTCTAAATCTATCACCAAGCATCTAGCGGTGTTCCGGAAGCCTCACTTGAAAGCCAGTTCCATTCCAGGCTAGGTGTGCTTTACCATCTTCGACCACATCGTCACTTAACATCAGGTGAGCTATGTTCAAACACCTAGCCTTTAAAAAAAACACTTTTATGAAGCACATGCTTATGACCGGGATCCACGACCCTAAAAACTTTCTATCCTCTTCCCGATCAAAACTACGATTGAGTATCGATACTATAAGTACATATTTAAAACTATAAATACAATATTTCCAGCGAACTGCCAGAATCGGTTTTAACTCAAGAATTGCACTGCCAGTTCGAGCAAGCCACGGCGATCGCCTCTCCCGTACGCGAGGCCGCAACGTTGGCGCTCGTGCGCAAACTGCCTCCTCACAACTACAGCCTTGTTGGCTGGCTTATGAAGCACTTCAACTGCGTCATAGCTAACGAACAGGTAAAGCGTACTGCCATTTCGAGTCACGGCGATTGGTTGGATTGTGAGGTACTTCAACTGCGTCATAGCGAGCTGGTAAACTGCACAAGTCGATGCTGAAAATCAGCGCTGCGGAGAAATCCACAGCACAGTAGCTGAGCGCTGTTTTTTTATGCACAGAACATTGCAGCGATAATCCTCTCAAACCTTCATCATCAGCCTTTTGTAGTCCACTGCTGGACGTAGGCCTCTCCCAAGTCACGCCACTCAGCCCGATCCTCGGCTTTTCGCTTCCATCCACCGCCAGCTGTCCTACGTATATCGTCACTCCATCGAGTCTCAGGGCGTCCTACGCTACGTTTGCCAATTCGCGGTCTCCACTCTAGAACACGTCTACCCCAGCGGTTGTCGGTTCTGCGACAAATATGTCCAGCCCATTGCCACTTCAGCTTGCTAATACGCTGAGCTATGTCTGTTGCTTTCGTTCTCTGGCGAATTACTTCGTTTCGGATACAATCCCTTAGAGAAATGCCAAGCATAGCTCTCTCCATAGCTCGCTGAGCGACGACCTCTCAAACCTTAGTTACTAGTATTTAAAACTTGTAGTATGTATGTTCTGTCTAAGTCTTTTACTTGGTGTTCCAGTGTTTATTTAAATAAATGTTTTCCTCTGTTTTTTTACTGCCATTTATAAGCACAGAAATTCGATGCTTTATAATCATTACTGTGTTCCGATTTAAAGGCTACCGTAGCTAGCGAAATTACAGGGCTGTTGAGACTAACCATCGAAAGTCTCAAAGTAATTGCGCCAAAGCAGCGATGCCCTTGACTCTGTTTTGCTACTCAAAGTTCTGTGTATCGCTGCAATGATCAATATACTCTCCTGATCATTGCAGCGTTCTCGTTCGTTTTATTAAATTTAGGTATTTTAGGTACATAACATTCGCCAGTTACTTGTAAATTAGTTAATTACATATTACAAATAAATTGATTAGAAAAACATTTAAATCTAAAATGAAGATATCTGATTGTACGAATGTATATATTTTCAGTCGAATCACGCGACCATCCAGACGGTAATGACTGCGATGGGACCAACGCTGAATGTGTCTCTCAATTTACTCACATATCTCGTCACGAAATCGGACACGCTCTTTCCTGACGTCCAACTTACCAAGTAAGTGTTAAATAGATAACTATACCTACTTAGTTAGATCATGTGTGTTTTGTTTACTATGTTGTATGAACTAGCTTACCCGCTACATGTTTTCTACATATAAAGTAGCCTATGTGTTAATCCAGGGTCTCAGCTACCTCCATACCAAGTTTCATTCAAATCCGTTCAGTAGTTTTGCGTGAAAGAGTAACAAACATCCATCCATCCATACAAACTTTCACATTTATTATTTATTTATTTATTCAATCAATTATCGCCGCACATTTTACGAATTACACTAATGACAATATTAAAAAGAACTTATTTAAGCTACGAACAAATTATCCTATGAAGAAATAAAGTACTTTCATGTAAATTAAAAACAAAATAGAAATCAAAATGTCAATGCAGAGAAAAATTAAATAACTGGGAAAAATAATAATAATTAAAAATTAAAAATAACGAAGAAAATAATTAAAAGTAAATTCATGTTAACATGTAATTATTTATAAATACTAGATTGCCTTTTTGAGGTTGTCTCACAGTATTCGAGGCAATCTGCCATTATAGTTATAATATTATATAGTAGGATTTTCCACAATAGTTTCACAATTTCGCATTTTTTTGTCGAAGTACAAAGATGTAAGGAAAACTTTTACGAACCGGAACGGGGATTTTACGAAACGGAACGGCGTTCCGATGCTTTCCGGTACATTTCGAGCTGGTCTATGCATAAATGAGTTTGACGCTTGACGTATATTAATACCCAGATACGTACCACCGCTTCCAAACATACCGGCGGACTTTCCCGAATCAGCGGCGGAGATAAGCGCCGAGTTACGCAAGCAAGAGTCACTCCTCAACCAGATACACGCGGAAATGCACGCCGGCTTCATAACGCCGGCGAGGGACCACCAGCTGTGGGAAGCTCAGAGGATCGTCACACAGTTGAAGGTAAACTACAAGCTGCGATGGAGTTTCAAAAGTAACACGAAAAGTCATGTATCACCACATTGTATCACTTTCCCACACTTTGTTTTAATTTGGCACTTTATGAATTAAACACCACTATATTTAAATCTAGGCCGATGGCCGATGGGGCTGCAAAGTTCTGGAGTGGAGACCACGGACCGGCAAGCGCAGCGTAGGACGTCCACCCACAAGGTGGACAGACGACCTAGTAAAGACCGCAGGAACGCGCTGTATGCGAGCCGCTTCCAACCGGTCTTTATGGAAGTCAATGGGGGAGGCCTATGTCCAGCAGTGGACGTCCTACGGCTGAAATGATGATGATGATGATGATGATGATGATGATGAACCATCCTGATAAATGACTGCAGTAAACTGGAAACGAAATTTAAAAAAAAAGTTGTTTTCATTCGGATTTCCGCTTTGTGACTTCATCATCATCAACCTATCGAAGTCCACTGCTGGACATAGGCATGTCCCAAGACACGCCACTCAGTCCGATCTTCGACTCTGTGACTTATATGTATGTAATTATGTAATCGCATTTAATCAGTGTATGTTTTTTTACAGAGGAAACTTCGCTCTGTCCAAAAATCATGTGAACCAAATCTATCTCAACAACAACCATCGATGGAAGAAAAGGTTGACGAAGATATATCGCGACGAAACTCACAAACAACCGACAATCAAACGGATACAGAACTTAAATCACCTAACGACGGATTTCCTGATAAAGAATCGCCAAAGCTACCCGACCCTACTTTTGAACCTAGCTTCCCCTCCGAAGCAACGTTCGAGCCAAACTTCCCAAAAGATGCAGCATTTGAGCCAAACTTCCCAAAAGAAGCAGCATTTGAGCCAAACTTTCCTAAAGAAGCAGCGTTTGAGCCAAAGTTCCCAAAAGAATCTACTTTCGAACCAAACTTCCCTAAAACGGAATCCACATTCGAAGCAAGTTTTTCTAAAGTAGACGCTTCTTTCGAGCCAAGCTTCCCAAAAGCACCAGAACCGTCATTCGAACCAACCTTCTCCAAACCAGAAAAATCTTTTGATCCAAATTTCACCAAACTATCTGAAACGTTTGAACCAACTTTTTCAAAATTACCTTCATTAGAATCCGCTTTCGACCCAAGTTTCGACGCAGAATTCGAAGACAATTTCGAATTTAAAACTAAGGACACGCCCGACCACGAAATCCCGCCAGCGGAGCCTGTAAAAGAGACACCAAAATTCACTGAAAAAGAACTCAAAATACTGCGACTCGAATTAGAAAATGCTGAATATCTCCAACTGAAATCTTTGCTTCAAGCCAAGATAAACTCGGAGCAATTTGAAATCGTAAAACTAAGAAGTCATGTGGCTTTGAAAAACAAACAGGAATCATTGCAGAATAAAGAAAATAAGGAGAATCTAACACCGGAAGATCAAGAGTTAAAGCAGAGACTGATAAAAGAAAACGCCATTTTAGAACAGAAAAGACTGAATTTTATCAACCAAATTTTTCAGGAGAGAGTTGCCTGTATCCAATTGAAAATAGAGCTGGCTATGAAGGAAATATTGTCAAAATCCTAGAAAACATGCTTGATTCCAGTATCATATGCGACTTTAGTTGTTTATCGACCATTGCATGACTTTTTTTTTTATTGCCCCATCGGGCAGGCTAAAGCTGTAAAGCCATACTGCCTTGTCTTCGGTTTTGCAAAACATCTATGGTTACAAAGTCCAGTCTTGATCAAGTCTAGTCCGTGCCAACTAAATTCAGTTATGCCTTAGTAAAGTATTGGCGACTTTACTATAAGCTTTGATGGAGTTTTGGAAGCAACGCGAAAAGTCATGTATCACCATATTACTTTCCTTTACACTTGCGCTTGTAATTCGGGACTTTATGAATAAAACACCACTATTTTTATACATAAACACTCGCTAGTTTTGGAAAAAAATACAATGGGGCGACATGACTCTTTCCAGGTTCCCGCCAAAACTCTTGCATGTTTTTAATGACCTTAAAACCGATTTCAAACAAGAGACGTTATAAAATTATTCATGTCATTTGCAAGTTGATTTATGAGGTGTAGTACTTTTTTTATGGTTGACAAGTGAGCTGTGGTCAAGCACTTAACTTGCCAGCAATAAAAAAAAACTTTGTTAACATCAGGCTAAATATGTTGATCAAATTTGGTTTTTGTAATTTCGCTAAAGATTTTCGACTAATTTAGGTTGTGTAAAACCCATATAAAATAAAAAACAAAATTTAGCAGATGATAAATTTTAATTTAATTTTAAGCAATGTATCTCGTTGTTTCTATTTATAGTGTAGTATTGTAAACATCGTATCTCTCTATGTAAATGTGATATGTCACAAGTAACTTTAAGGTTAAAAAAAAACTTGTGTTAACTTTTAGCTGTAGACAAATATTTTGTTGATATTTATTTTAAAAGGCACTGTAATGAAAATGTTAGTTCACATTAGTCCAGTAACTGGATAAAACATCACGCCAGCGCTCGACTATACAAGGTACAATAAATAAATAAATAATTGACGCGAAAAAACAAAAACTTCAAAAAAGCGCCATCTATTGATTTGACGGCTCACTACAACAATGTTCAACGTAAAGGCATATAGTCGGATACACTTACATAGAGTGGCGCCATCTAGTCCCTGTGAATGACACTTCAAAGTCTATTATGTTCACTTCGCAGTATTTATGTATATTTGTAATGTTCTCTCTAATCTCACAACGTCGATATAAAACCAAATACTTTTCCTATTTTTCTCCATTATGGATATTTTCCAGCTGACTTTGTTATTGGGAGTGATCCTATTACTTCTTTTTTTATTTTTGTCATGGCACTTTGTGAATTCTGCCAGTGTCGTGTAATTCATATTTTCAAGAACTTGCAGACAAAGTCACGGTCAAGTCCTGTCCAGTCCATGCTTTAGTAATAATAGTGACTACTGGAAGCTTCTCCAGAGTATTGAAAACAACACGATAAAACATGTTTCACTACATATCACTTGCCCCACAAGCGCGTGTTTAGGTAGGCGGATTTATATTTAAAAATTCTACTGTTTTTAAAACATAAACACTTAAAGAAACACAAATTGTAGGAACGGCAATATTGTTTTTTTCTGCATTCCCACCAAAAATACTCTAATTATGAACTTTTATGGGACGTAGTAGAAAAACTGCTACGTAGTTTGCACAGATTACGATAGGTGGCGTTATTTTGTGTGAAGGAACATAATTTTACTTATAGGTCATAGAAAAGAAGGCCATGAAGAAACGTTTATATTCAACAGGGCCTAAAGTAACATTTCAAAAATATAATAGAATCTCAACGAGTATCCCTCTTTATTTAGACTCGTTACTGGAATAATGTGAATTGGCCTTTAAATGCTTGAATGGTTGTATAAAAATAGTTAATTTTATTGAAATTGATAAATTATTATGATATGAACTGTATCTAATCTTTTAACTTGACATTACTGCATATTTATTTACAATTTCGTGTATTATTACAATGTAATCGTCGTTTTAAAGAAAATAACCTTGATGTTATATTAAAGAATATATCATTAAACGATTGTTAACTTTTAAAAAACTTTTCAAATACTATAAAAAAATACCCTACAGATATACTATAGATAAATAAATAAATAAATAAATATCGTAGATAGATATGTATTTGCAAAAAAATATGACAGATATAGAAACTCTTTATTAAGCAAAAACAGGACAGAAGAAACAAAAGAATGAGCTAGTGCCACAAGTGGGGGCCTTATCTCTAAGAGCGATCTCTTCCAGGCAACCAAGAATGGAAATCGCGATACTCCTCAATTTTATGTCACTTATTGGATTCCCATAGAATTAGCTTTGTTTAGTTTGAGGCTAGTGTGAAATGTGAAAAAAAAAATAACTCTAATATCTATTTAACTACTTAGCTGTTGCATAATCGTAGCCATTCCAACATCGTTACAATTTATCATTATTTATCAATTATCACGATAAGTACACATTCGTACTACTCAATATAGATAGATAAAATCATATAAAAGTTATCTAACCACTTCGCTATCTCTACTTCTCAATAGATTTCTCAATAACTAGTAAATACGTTTCTATTTTTACTTGTTCAACAGGAAATATTGTGTTATTATTTATCACAACTTTACTTACTACTAATATTATTAATGCAAATGTATGTTTGTAAGTCTTTCTTTCAATGAAACGTCGACAAATGTTTACAGTATGATAGATAAAGACATATTCCCAAGTTTCGTGCATGTTTAATACAGGCGATCATAAGTCTAATGATATCGATATCTATGTGTGTGGTCATGGGTCACTATAGCTCACTTGATGTAGTCGAAGATGGTAAACACATCTTGTCTGGACTGGAATTCTCAAGTGAGGATGCTGGAACTCGTTAAGTTGTTTTCTTTCACCGGCAGCTCAAGCTCAGTTTTGAGGTTGTTCTTACATTACTCGAAAATTATAGAGCTAAATACAAATTCTGTTTAACAAAGTCCCATAAAATAATAAGCCCTGAGTGCCTACTTCTATTTTACAATATAATCAATTTGCATGACTAAAAACATTTTTTTCCGTGTTAAATTAAAATGTTTATCGGATTTAATCTTATATTATTAGGTAGGTAGGTATGTGTTTATCGGATTTTGTACTTTTACAATTTTTTTTTTTTATTAACTGGAACTTTTTAATTTAAAAGATATACCTTAGAAGATAGTAAGTAAAATAGTTAAAAGTACGAAAAAATTGCCAAAATACAGTGACAGTACAGATTCCTTTTACAATTTCGGGTCGCTGAAAAGTTAGCCCATGTTGCACAATGACCTCCTTTCAGAAGGAAGATCGTCTAGACAGGTACCACCGCAGTACCAGATATTCTGCCACCAAGCAGTAGTGTGTAAACATTACCTACTAAATTCTGGTTTGAAGGGTAGGTACCTACTGCAGCTACCGAAATTACAGGGATGTTGAGACTAACCATCAAATAATAAGCCCTGAGTGCCTACTTCTATTTTACAATATAATCAATTTGCATGACTAAAAACATTTTTTTCCGTGTTAAATTAAAATGTTTATCGGATTTAATCTTATATTATTAGGTAGGTAGGTATGTGTTTATCGGATTTTGTACTTTTACAATTATTTTTTTTTATTAACTGGAACTTTTTAATTTAAAAGATATACCTTAGAAGATAGTAAGTAAAATAGTTAAAAGTACGAAAAAATTGCCAAAATACAGTGACAGTACAGATTCCTTTTACAATTTCGGGTCGCTGAAAAGTTAGCCCATGTTGCACAATGACCTCCTTTCAGAAGGAAGATCGTCTAGACAGGTACCACCGCAGTACCAGATATTCTGCCACCAAGCAGTAGTGTGTAAACATTACCTACTAAATTCTGGTTTGAAGGGTAGGTACCTACTGCAGCTACCGAAATTACAGGGATGTTGAGACTAACCATCAAATAATAAGCCCTGAGTGCCTACTTCTATTTTACAATATAATCAATTTGCATGACTAAAAACATTTTTTTCCGTGTTAAATTAAAATGTTTATCGGATTTAATCTTATATTATTAGGTAGGTAGGTATGTGTTTATCGGATTTTGTACTTTTACAATTATTTTTTTTTATTAACTGGAACTTTTTAATTTAAAAGATATACCTTAGAAGATAGTAAGTAAAATAGTTAAAAGTACGAAAAAATTGCCAAAATACAGTGACAGTACAGATTCCTTTTACAATTTCGGGTCGCTGAAAAGTTAGCCCATGTTGCACAATGACCTCCTTTCAGAAGGAAGATCGTCTAGACAGGTACCACCGCAGTACCAGATATTCTGCCACCAAGCAGTAGTGTGTAAACATTACCTACTAAATTCTGGTTTGAAGGGTAGGTACCTACTGCAGCTACCGAAATTACAGGGATGTTGAGACTAACCATCAAATGTCTCAAAGTAATGAACGCCAAACCAACGATGCCCTGTATTTTGTTTTACTATACCTACTATGGTTTGTGTATCGCTGCAATAGTCATGTGTATACGTTGTTTCTTACCATCAGGAGAGCGACTCGTTTGTCTCATTAGTTTACAAAAAAATATGCCAAAAACAGTGACAGTCTTTCGGCTTAGTTCTAACGATACGCGTAACCCCGTATAAACGATACTGTAACCAAAAATATTCGTCATGATTTCCTGTAGCCTATTCTAGCTCTTTTAAATACGTTGTAAAACCAAACGGTTTTTTAACCGGACACACCTTTTACGTGCTTGTTTTAATAAGCGAATTGCGCCGTCGTATTTTTTTGATAGTTGAATTGAAGTCATTACTTATTGCTGGAGCATATGCCACATGGAGACTTCCTTATCACAGTGACCTTGATAATTTTACTACGAGGTTGTCAATGATTAGATTAATTTGCATATACGGTAAAAGAAGTTACTTGGTGGTAGAGCTCCTTAGAGCTTAGTAGAAGAAAGAAACTATAAGAAAAATTAAAATCTATATTATAATCATTCCCAAACAGCCTACGATAATGTGTAACAAACAGTATATGCACTTTTCCAATACACAGTCCGCTCGTTTTTTATGTACCTACTAGAAATGAGATGAACGAGACGCGCTCCTGATGGTAATAGTAACCATTGCAGCGATACAAAGAACTTTGAGTAACAAAGCTTTGGCGCTCAGAGTACTTTGACACTTTAGATGGTTATCTTGGTGGTAGATTTCCTTAGCAGGAGGTCGTCTAGGTAGGTACCACCGCAGTACGAGATATTCTGCCGCTAAACTAATGTGTAAACATTACTGTGTTCCGGTTTGATCGATTGTTGAAGTGGCAGTGGGCAGGGCACATAGCACGCAGAGTCGCTGAACTGATGGCCAATGGGGCTGCAAAGTTCTGGAGTGGAGACCACGAACCGGCAAGCGCAGCGTAGGACGTTCACCCACAAGACAGACGACCTAATAAAAACCGCAGGAACGCGCTGGATGTGAGCCGCTTCCAACCGGTCTTTGTGGAAGTCAATGGGGGAGGCCTATGTCCAGCAGTGGACGTCCTATGACTGAAATGATGATGATGATGTATTTGTAAAAATAAGAAACCTGGACTGCGCCCGATACGAAGTCTTTTCATAAAATCTTTCGGATGAATTTCTCTGAATGATAGAGTTGAAAGTCATAACAAAATCCGTTGCGTAGTTAGAATATGCGCGCAACAAACATACGCTAAATGTGACTTTATTTCGTACAAATGTAGTTATGATTAGAACAATGCAAGGATCTGCAGCTGGCACTATTATTTATTCTGTGATACATTTCCATTCTGCATTGTGCAGGCTGTAGGTATATGAAGCAGGCGGCCTTAGGTCAAGTTGTATGTAACTGTGTCACACGCTGACGTCTAAAGGGCAGGTTAACCATCTGGCGATTTGTTATCAATATCTGTTAACTGTATATTTTATAACCTTGCAGTTGCTATGGAGTACTAGGACTTACAGTTGCTGCTGGAATTACAGTCTTATTTTACATGACAACGAAGACGTTCTTGCTTTAAAATGAATTTCGCCTTCCTTTTACACCAGTGAAGAGACCGTGACGAAGTTGGTACTTAAAATCTACTTGATGGTTAATTGATCTCCTTTGCAAGAGGTCGTCTGGTTAGGTACCTATATTTTTTTAAAACATAGTTGCTAAAAAAATTATAATTATAATTGTTTATTCTGGTTTGACGTGTAAGTAGGTACTAGCACACATTGTTGGGCTTATACGAAACTTGCCATCGCATCGAATGTCTCAAAATAATGAGCTGTAATGCAATGATGCCCTGACTTTGGAGTCACTCAATTCCGGGTAACTTTCTATAGTCATGCAGGCGTTATCACTTAGGTACCATGCGAAGGGTGTCTTCTACGTCTTAATGTATGTGACTATTTAAAAATATCAAAAATAAAAATGTTACCGCCCTGTTAGCGCATTTGGTTGAATATGAAATATCTGTGTCAAGAGCTGTAGGGCGTGAGTTCAATTCCCACAGGACAAAAATTATGATAGCTATGCTATTTGTTCTCTGTCCGAGTGTTCTCTATGTAATAGGTATAGTAGGTATGTCGGTATGTAGGTATACTCTGCCGGAGTCTGTGCCTATTAGATACAAGGGTGTCTTTAAATCTAGAGTAAATTGGTTTATCCTAGGTAAGCGTGCTCCATCAGGCAGTGTTGTAAAACGTGAAACTATTTTGAATTAAAAAATATATACTTACAAAAAAAAGTATAAAAGTAAGTATCCTATAAAGTATCTGGGTCCCATGGTACAAGCTTTGCTTAGTTTGGGTTTAGATGGCGCTGAGTAAAATATCCTACGATATTTAGTTTTCATACGAGTTCTGACTGTGTAAAAGTAGTGCTCTTTGATTAGGTATTTTCTTTAATACTGTGTTTGTGTTCTTAGTCTAGTCTAGTAGTCTCGTTTAGTATGGTACCTAGGTACTTTTGTAATGTTTAGATGTATATACATGTAGATATAGGCTTTAAGCTTTACGCTTAGTCTCATCTACTTTAAGGTAAAGTCCCCACTCGGTACTAGATAAGTGTATGTCTATGTATGTATAAGGTACCTATATTTATTATTTCAATTCCATACACAATATTAATAAGTCCAATAATTTTACTAGATGTAGTCATACGTATGTAGGTAATTGGTGTGCAATGCATATGATACGTATACTTTTCATTATGATACTAACTTGTTTCCCTCGGTAGAAATTAATTTTGCTAACTTGACTACGAAACTTTTAAAGATAAAATCTAGTATCTATCTTTTTTTTTTTGGTTGACAGGCCAGGTGTTTGACCACAGCTCAGTGAATGGCGTGGTCGAAGATGGTAAAGCACACCTAGCCTGGAATGGAACTGGCTCTAAAGGAGGCTGCCGGAACACACCGTTAGATGCTTGGCGGCAGATTTTCAATTTGAGGGTTGTAGCTAGCCAGCCGAGTACTAGAAAGTACCCTACCACCATGCGATGGTTTGCTCACGATATTTTCCTTCACCGGCAGCTCAAGCTCATTGTTGGGGTTTAAGCCCACGCCCTATCTAGTGTGTTTAATAAAATTTAATTGAATTGTCAAATTGATATACCAATCGCAACAATGTAACATCAGATAGGTATAATTACTACCGATATCTAGTAGTGCTTGCAGAAACTGCCTAACTTACGAAGTATCTATTATTATTATTTTTTTTATGGTTGATAGGCTAGGTGTTTGACCACAGCTCACCTGATGTTAAGTGAAGGTGTGGTCGAAGATGGTAAAGCACACCTAGCCTGGAATTGAACTGGCTCTCAAGTGCGGCAGCCGGAACACACCGTTAGATGCTTGGCGGCAGATTTTCAAACTTGAGGGTGGTAGCTAGCCAGCCGAGTACTATAAAGTACCCTACCACCATGCTATGGTTTCCTCACGATGTTTTCCTTCACCGGTAGCTCAAGCTCATTGTTGGGGTTTGAACCCGCGCCCTTCGGCATGCGAATCTACCGCGCTAACCACTGAGCTATCATCGCTACCGATGAAAAGGTAAGAATGTATTAACTTAAGTGGTTCAAACCTATACAACATGTGTTGTATGTATAGTGCTATTCTACTACCTATAGGTACTAGGTATACATACAGTACCTACTTAAATATTGAAAAAAAATTGACAAGTGGTTTTTGAAATGACAGATTCAATAATATTTGCATTTTTTACTGATAGTCGCTTGTGTAGACGAGTTCTAGAGTGGAAGGCACTGCGGCTAGTTGTAGTGTCGGTATGCAAAAAGCCAGTGGTTGCCTTAGCTGTTGAAAGGCCCGGGGCGACAGATCATTGTGAGGCCTTTTTTCTTTGAGTCCGTTTTACTAAAAAAAAATCGAGTGCTTGAGTGGCCGTAACATGCTTGCACTAATAATCAAACTGTGCGTTCAGTGGGTGTTTTGCGCGAGATCACATACTTACATATATATTGAAAATACTTTTTTCTAGGAGGACGCGGGGCCTGGGGCGGTTGCCCTGCTTGCAACCGCCGCCCTAAGGCCGCCACTGCAAAAAGCGTTCCACACACAAACGCGCAAGTGACCTTCATGCTAGCTTCTGCGCCGTTCATCACAAGCCGTAACATAGCAGTATAATGAGACCCACACGCTGTCGACCTGTCGACTGCTTTCTAGGCCGCCATCGTAGGCCGCGCGCCAAAAACTGAATGCATTGTGATACACCAGTCAAACTGAGTGGCGTTTATTACACATTTGACAGTATACTACATTATATATACTACATCCTATATGTATATGTAGTAGTGTACGGGACAATGTTTCTATCTTTGTTTACTTTCAAACATCTGGCACATTGCAAACTCGTAAAAGAGACACTCATTAGGTGCATGTATGTCAAGGAAAACATTTTAAAGGTAAATTAAGTTTCAGATATCAACTTAAATGCTGGAACTAATTATTTATTTCGTCTGTGGCAAAAAAAAACAATGTTTAATTTCTGTAATTTTTATTTTTTATAAATTATTATGACATTTTCTTAATTGTGGACAAGCATGTTTGACTTACATTAATCTGAGATGTTTGAAATAAAAGATTTTAATTTAAAACCAATTTTGAAACTTCGGAACTGGCACAATACATTCATGCATTGTGCCAGTGATTTGGTCGAAGAAAGAAAAGAAAAAAAAACGATTGTGTATGCCAACCCGAAAAGTTGGCAGAACTAAACTTACCAAAATGATGCCGTCTTGCATGCATTGCAGTCTTTTAGGCAAAAATGGCATCATTTTTTAATAAACTCCAATCTATTAACTAAATCTTTTAGATTATCGTTAAAATCTACATGACGTGTATAACGCGGGCTGATTCCAAAGTAAACGTTGTTCATAATAATGAGTATCATTTTCTCTACCTTTCCGAGTAACCTTGTATACAACAACTTGACTACACAACAGACTAACATAATAAACTTCATTAGTCATACACAATCACACAACCCGCCTAGTCATAGCTAACATACGAGTTCGAGTACATAGGCACCAACAAAAAATGCAATGCAATAAAAGACCATGAAGTAAAATATAATGGAGTATTCAATAATGAAGCTATGTAGGTGGCCATGGCCAGATACCACGGCCATTGGTCTCACAATCCTAAGGCCAAACCCCAAATTCGAATGCAAATCGTGAATGAGATCATTCTATTCACATCGTTCATAGTTCTCGATTATGTGTGATATTTGCTAGTCTATGTTGCATATTTGGTGTATTGAATCACCACTAGAATGAACGATGATTGCCAAACGACGGAAAACTTAAGCCTTTATAACTAGAAAAAAATCTCACACCGCAGCATTGAAAGAAAACAAAATAAGGAAATCGGCATAGTATCAGGTAGGTATATATAGGTATATGGAGAAGAAATTTTAATTTTCTTGTGGCAGCCAAAAGGTTGCCGACCGCTGGCTTAAATGAATCGCCCAAGCACATCAGTCCGTTCTAAGATGCCAACTATGAATTCAGTATGATTTATGTTAAATGCAATAAGATGTAAACAGAGATACAGCAACCTACTTTCACTTTATGGTAGATCAAGTGTTTTTTTCAGGCGTGGTGTTTGACCACAGCTAACGGCGTGGTCAAAGATGGTAAACACTACTAGAAAGTATCCTACCACCATGCTATGATTTGATCACGAAGTTTTCCTTCACCGGTAGCTCAAGCTCATTGTTGGGGTTTTAACCCACGCCCTTGGGCATGCGAACCGCCCGCGCTTAACACTGAGCTATCATCGCTACAGACACTTGCTATTCTTGGTCTCAACCTAGAATATATTTCATCTATACCTACTGTAAAAGCCCTGAGTATATAATTACAGCTTTCTTTAGTAAACTTTGCTGAATGTAACAGCTGAAGCTGAATAAAGTGTGACTTATTATTTGTGTGTGTGTAAAAAGTAATGAAACGAATGATTCACTCGACTTTACCATCGACCACACCGTCACTTAACATCAGGTGGTGGTGGTTCTTGGTGGTAGATCTCCTTAGCAGGAGGTCGTCTAGGTAGGTACCACCGCAGTAGATACCAGTTATTCTGCCGCTAAGCAGTAGTGTATAAACATTACTGTGTTCCGGTTTGAAGGGTACTGCAGCTAGTGAAATTACTGGGCTGTAGAGACTAACCATCGAAGGTCTCAAAGTAATGAGCGCCAAAGCGGTGATGCCCTGGACTTTGGTTTGCTACTCAAAGTTCTGTGTATCGCTGCAATGGTCATGGACAGGCGTTATCTCTTACCATCAGGAGAGCGTTTCGTTCGTCTCATAACTTTTTACATAAAAAAAAAAAAAAAAAAAATCAGGTGAGCTGTGGTCAAACAACTACCCTGTTAAACATTAAAAAAAACACTCCTGATGGTCAGTGACAATGTATGTCCATGACTACTGCAGTGGTACCCAGAACTTTAAGTAACAAAACAAAGTCAAAGTCATCGCCGCACCAACACTCATTTTGAGACATTCGATTGTGAAAACTTATGTAATTTTACTGGCGTCATTCATTCATTTATTTAATATTTGACAACCCTGTTGGTTCATTGTCTGAAGGGCGTGGATTCGATTCCCACCCAGGACAAGCTTTGTGGTATAAACAAATGTTTGTTCTGTGTCTGGGTGTTCTGTATTTATTATAAGTATGTCCTACGATATTTATTTTAACTTTAATGGACTGGTTGGATGGTTCAACTGTTGCCTATGCTGATTGAATTGTAAGTAACTAAGTAATTACTTAGTATTAATTTTATGAGCGTAAATTCGGTGTCTGACGGAAAGTAATAGATTTTCTGAGTAGGTATGTGATGTATGGAGTGTGTCGTAAGTAATTATCTATAGACATAGAACTCTACATTTTAAATTAACATTTCACTTTACCTAATTGGTATAAGTAATTTATTGAAACTTACTATTTCGTGACATGACATGGCATTGACTTGTGAAAGCGAAATGCCACAAAAGATTGTTTTAGCAATCAACTAGTAGGTACGTACTTAAAATCAATGATAATAAAACCTTACTTATTTAAACTACGACGATAAATGTGTATAAATACATGTTTATATGTCTTTTACAAGTTATTTTATAATCTGGTTACAATAATATATAAAAGTCAATAAGAAATAACAGTTGTGTAGGTTATTTAATTAAGTTTGACATTATTCGTAATTAATATTGTATGGATTGTAATTTGGTCGTAGTGAAAATATCGTGTTAAAATTAAATTAAGTTTTTTGACGTTGTATATGAATTATTATTATTATTTTAATTATTATTATTCATCATTATTTATTTTTCATCTGACATCTGTTTATCAATAAAGAAATTACTCGTAAATATAAGAAATACACTGTCAAATTAAAACAAATTATAAATATAACTTAGATGGTGGATAACTTTCTTCCAATCATTAGTTTCAAAGTCTAGAATGTTTTTGGTGCTGCAAACATATTCATATTGTTGGCGCTTAAGTACCTAGTTAAGTGACTATTTATGTGCGTGAAAGCAGTTCCGGAACTAGATTTAATCAACAAAAATAGCGATGCTGTCAGAGGCAGACGCCTCATCGCCCACTTTGTGATCGACAGGTTTTATAAGACAGCTCTGTAAGTAGGTACCTATACTTAGGATAAATATATTATCTATATTTTATCTCGGTGAGGAGGCTATAAAATATTTATTTACTATACTAGCAGTGTCTAACGAAGGATAACTAACTTTCACACTATATTTATTTAATTGAGTGGGGAAGCAGGGTTATAAGATACCAGCGGACGCCTCGCGGTTTCACCCGCGTAGTTCCCGTTCCCGTAGGAATACCGGGATAAAAGGTAGCTTTTGTTACCCGGGGATAGCGTAACTTCAACGGTGAAAAAATTTTTGAAATTGCTCCCGTAGTTTCGGAGCCTATTCATTACAAACAAACAATCAAATCTTTCCTCTTTGTAATAGTATAGATAGATAAATAAATAAATATCGCAGGACATTACACACAGCGCCATCTGACCCCAAACTAAGCAAAGCTTGTACTATGGAAGTCAGATAACTGATAGAATAGGTACTTAAATACTTTTTTTTTGTAAATGCATACTTATAATAAATATAGAACACCCAGACACGGAACAAACATTTTTTTTATACCACAAAATGTTTATACTAGGTGGGAATCGAATCGAACATCGAAGATAGGTAACTTACTTCTTCACATAATGAAATGAAATAAAATACTTATAATTCCTTTTGCATTTTATTGAAATAATTTACGTGATTATTTGTTTGGTAAATTTCTTTTGACATTTCTGTTGATTTAGTCGGTACCTACTATACGTATATCAGTAGTGTGTACCTAAACATTACTGTGTTCTGGTTTGAAGGGCAAGCCTAATTATTTATAGGGCTATTGAAACTAACTATCGAACGTCTCGTAATAAAAGTAATGAGCGCCTTAGTACCTAGTGATGACCTGGACTTTGTTTTGCTACTAGAAGTTCTTGGTACCGCTGGTTATGGGCAGGTGTTATCTCTTGCAATCAGTAGAGCGTTTCGTTCGTGTCATTACCTTTAGAGTTAATGTACCTACCTACGTCAAACGTGATCAGAATTTAACAATGGAAACTGACGTGGTTTTGACACATTTTAGTTGTACTTATCCGAGATTACTTACTTTTAATTATATTGGAAGCTCTGACTGTTCTGGTGGCCTTCATCATGGAGACAAAGCTGAGTACAAAGCGCGCGCGGCCGCGTCTTACTTCATACAGAAGCGTGCCAGACGAGACCGCGTTCATGTGATCCTAATTAGTCAGGATAATATAAATTATTATAAAATATAGGCTAACTGACCAAGCCTTATATCAAAGTTACCACCTGAAGACTTCTGTTAGATATTCTATCTGATACATAAGATAAATAAATAAATAGTCAGGACCGATAATTATCGGTCCTGACTATTTATTATAATTTATCATGTCATTCGACATAATATTGCGCTGAGTTGCAACCTCGGTTACCCATCACGCTACTGACCGAATCGACATCGGGGGGTTTAAAAATAATACAAATTATATACAATTAAAAAAACCGACTCCATGGCCTCTAAGCGCACTGCTCCAATGAAACAGCGAGGTTTCGGAGTAAACGAAAATATCATCGATGTATACAATTTTTAGATTTTTGTCGATTTGTATAAAATTTATTTACCTATGAAATATGATCAACCAAGCAAAAATAGAATCAACAAAATCGATTCATAATTGGCGGAATTATCGCGTAAGAAACATTTTTTTAAAATACAGTCGAATTGAGAACCTCCTCCTTTTTTGAGACGGTTAAAAAGTCCATTCACTAGCGATACGATTGTAAATAGCGAAAGGAAGCTCACCGCGTGAAACATCTGGGTTAGATTCCAAAAAATATAAGGACTATAAATAGCCGGGTGTAGCCCTCGGTATAAATGAACCAATTCATGGACGGAAATAGGCGGATTACCCAGTTTCCAGAAGTACTAAGTACACGCTGTAAGACTGCGCACTGTTTGTCTGAACTGAGATTGCAAGTGTCCCAGTTTTAGACATCCGGATTGCAAAGGACGATAAATTGTAATTTCAATTTGGAGAAGGTAGATGATGATTTATTTTTATGGTAGCAGCCCTGTTGGTCCCTTGACAGTATGTCTGCTCCAAGATCCGAAAGGCATGGGTTCGATTCCCATCCAGAATAAACATTTTGTGGTGTAAATAAATGTTTCTTGTGTTCAGTGTTTATTAAAAGTATGTATTTACAAAAAAAAAGTAGTTAAGTAATCTATCAGTTATCTGACTTCCACAGTACAAGCTTTACTTAGTTTGGGGGTCAGATGGCGCTATGCGCGATATCCTATGATATTTATTTAATTTTATTTATTTATTCTGTAAGTTAGGATAGCTACAAATTTTGTATGTGATTATTTTTTACGTACTTAATTAACTACCTAATAAAATTGCAGTAAGTGGAAAAAAACTGGTTTTCCGTTTCAAAAACGTTTACATGCGCAAAACTCATACAAAATCACCATATGAATAAGTGAATTTTGTACGGGCGCCGTGTCTAATAGCATAGCATGCCAAATTACCAAATTGGTAAGAATGCTGAGGTATGTAAGAAGTAAGAAGTGTATTTAGTTATGACTTATGAGACAGCATTTTATCATTTTCAATAACTGAGTTACAACGGTTTGATTTCAAAGAATATATTAAGCCGAAGCACATTTATCATTTTGTTTTTTAATGTAAAAAGTAATGAGACGAACGAGACGCTCTCCTGATGGTAACAGATAACGCCTGCCCATGACCATCGCAGCGATACACAGAACTTTAAGTAACAAAACAAAGTCCAGGGCATCACTGCTTTAGCGCTCATTACTTTGAGACTTTTGATAGAGTTAGTCTCAACAGCCCAGTAATTTCGCTAGCTGCAGTACCCTTCAAACCGGAACACAGTAATGCTTACACACTACTGCTTAGCGGCAGAATATCTGGTACTGCGGTGGTACCTACCTAGACGACCTCCTGCTAAAGAGATCTACCATCTACTTAGTTTGTATTTGACGAAGTAGGTACCTAAGTTATATCTGGTTTCTAAAAATAGTCTGCAGGCTAAGCGAGACATATCGTAGGTAATTAACAGATTGTATGGAATATAAAGAATTGAAACTACCTTGGCATCAATTTTATTACTAGGTACTTGTTTAGTGAGGCCTAATAATTCTAAGTAAGAACATGGACTAAGCCGATCACGACAAAAGTAAAAAATTGAAGTGAAAAATAATTATTATCAATCAATATTAACAGCAATTTAATTATCAAAAAATGTTAAGTTGCTACTTGACGATGAAATGCAATACAAATGCAAAATACAAATGCTTAATTAAGCATTTGACATTTCATCGTTAGTATAGTTTGCTCTTTAATTGACAGGTCTAATTTTCGTGTATTTCGTACAAGTAGGTACCTACTACCTACTTACTTTCAGTTGTTTTTTTATGCAACTGCGTGACGATACGATCAAGTAACTCGCCCAATAGTAAGCTCCACTATTACCTTTGAAACACAACTTGTTACGTCCCAGTGCCAGTCAAAGGCAATTTTTACGACATTGTACGAAAAGAGACCAAATAAGACGTTCTGAATAAAAATTCCGCTGAGTTAATGTAGGCACGAGCCGCTGCTGGCGCACGTGATTGCAACCTTTGTTATCATTCATTACATGCAGTGTTATCCGGTGAACCTATGCAAGTTGTATGCAACAGGCTGTATAGCTCGCTTCGCGCTCCTCGCATCAGTTACAGCTCTAATCACCGTCAATTCGACTAACGGTTCATTGAGCACAAAATAACCGAGAAAGATATGAAAATTCATGCAGTTTTCAACTTTAACACGACGCAGCACTATTTATAATAGCAACTGACGGCCAGTCGGTATCTCGGCACATCGCGGCTTAGACGTTTTCACAATATCTCGTTGTTTGTGGGAAACAGAACCGCGTTCAGTATACAATTAACTAATCGCCGCGAACCAGTCTCAGCAGCTCGTGTAAATATTGACGCGATTACGGAATTAGCATTCTGTGAGAATCAACAATGGAGCGTTCTGTATTTGGGACATTTGTATTAATATTCATTATATAATGAGGTGTTCGCCGATAGACGCGTGCGGCGCGGCGCTTTCACTCGGTGCGCTATTAATTACGTACACGATTGTGTTCAGTCGGTTATATTTACCCAACTGGTTCGACTGAAAGATAAAGAAATACAGCTAAAGCGTCGCGCCCCGCGCCCGTATCTTATCGCTGCCACTCTATTGATCAGTCACATATCGCGAACGGCTCGCCTTATACGGACGACCGGACCTTTATTGTCCAATTTAACTTATACGTACCATAGGCGCGATGTTACCGGTGAAGTCATAATGTACGAATACATCCGACCGAAATAGAAATACAGTGTTTACAGGAAAATAGTATCAATAACATTGTGTTGTGGTCTGTTATCGGACGGAAATGAGTGCTAAGTCGCCCACGATGAGTGTGAAGTCGCGCGAGATCATCGGGACGGACCAGTTCAGTCAGCGTCGAGAGGTGTTCGACAAGCACGACACTGTGTTTTTGCCGCCGGCCTCGCCCACGACGCTCTCTCCGGCGATGGATGTCGAACCCATAGTTACGTCCAACCACGGGAAGACGACGACCAACTTCAGGCGCAACGCTCCCGCCTACTCCAGCATGCGGGAGTCTCGCACCGAGGAACAGATCGACTTCCGACCGAGAAAGTATTCCGACAACTTCTACTCGGAGCTCAATCAGAGCGATGATGTCGACTACCGGCGCACGATGACGGAGCGCACGCGTCGTCTCTCCAAAATGAGGAAGGATTTCATGGCGTCAAACCTACACGAGCCCACCGGTACCCCGTTCAGCCGCGCCGGCACGCGCGCCTCGCTTCCCGCTAAAAGCTTATCTCCAAACTCTCCCATCTCGAAGTACAAAATCGAGAGTCCAAATCTGTACAAATTTCCGTTCGCCGAACCGTATTCGACGCCGACGCCGACACGCAAGATTCGCCTGGATTTGGGGTCGTCAGAAGTGGATGGAGGCAAAGAGAATGAGGATCCTGAAAAGAAGCATCAGAGTCTGCCAAACAATAATAACAACACGTCAACTGTGGACCATCAAAAATTATTTGAGGAACTGGTGAAGCGCTACTCTCCTCAACGTAAGCCGATCGATTGGACGCTGCCGCCTACTAAGCCCCGGGGGCCCCGGGTTATCGCCTCTGTCCCAAAATTGAGCGCCGATAGCGTCGAAAGCGACGAAAAGAAACAAACTGAACGAAACAATGATAAACAAGACGACGATGATGTATTCGAAAAGAAAGAAAACAATAAAGTCGATGAAAATTCTCAACAGCCAGATGTTGTGCGTAATGGTCCTGAAAGTATAGATCAAAAAGATGATATGGAAGAATTTAAAAGAGCTCTAGCTGAGTTGGACGAAAAGAACGATGAAGTGCCGGAGCTAGGAACTTTCCAGAGACAACATAGTAAAGATAAACCACATGTGGACCACGATCACGTCGTCGATTTGACCATTCCAGCTTTGATACAGAAAATGACAACGGAAGGTGAGGACTTAGAGAACCATTCGAAAGAAACGAAGAAAGTCAAAAGAAAGCGTAGTTTCTTGGATAAACTGTTAGGTCGTAATAAAAAGGATAAATAATTACATTGCAGTCAGTGATAGTAATGCAGTTGCGAACCTGCCAAAGATTATATCAAGGTTGTTAAGGCGATGACGTCATTGTCTGTAATCTTTTCGATAAAAGATAGGAGTGCCTACTCTATATTGACGAATAAATTTTATTTTTGTTAGTATTATTTATGAGAATAGGTAATTAAGGCCAGTTCTTTCGTATGTTTTTTATCTTAATGCATTGGTTGGGTTATCACTAGCTGATAAAAGTAAGTGCCATGTGACACTCCGTATCGCTAAATTCTAAGTTAACTAAATTGATGAACTCCTGTTATAAATATCACGAAATTTACTAGTGCCTGACAAGGAAAACGGTAAACATTTAAGGTACCCATTTCATTCTATACAAAAACAAATAGATTAATTCCAATACTAGCTCTCCGAATTTCAGAAATACAAACACGTACCTATGCTTATCAATTTTATTATTCAACCAGTAATCGAAGAACGTTGGTTAGGTACCTACATTGTTGTTTCTAACTACCAAATTTGATAATTTTATTATTAAGTCATTGGTTTTGTTGAATTGAACACAAAAAGAGCAATTAGAAAGTTAAGGCTCCATATTAGTAACTATTAATGACCAATTGAGTTTTCTAAAATATACCTACAATGTTTCATAGAATTATAGCAATATACCTAAAAGTGTAGATATATATCTCTCTGTTCTAAAAATTGATTGCTTCGATATTTGAACGTCATACGATAAAAGTAACCAGCTTTCCAATCATAGTAAAAAACATTATTGCCCTAAAAGGGTAATGTGTTCCGCATGTTTATAGATATATTTCAGTACAAATAAGCACACACGAACATTGCTGAAATTCGAAATCTTGAATATTTTTCTTTTCGTTTTTGTATGGAAAAGTTTTCACTTAACCTACAAAAATATGTAACTAGATTGTTCTTTGTGACTCTATTTTTAGTGCAAACTTTATACCTAATGAATTCAAGCGACCTGCAACTTTGTATAAACGTGTTTTATAAAAATCCATCGCTAAGCGGTAGGTACAGCACGTCTAGTCTAGCCTATTTACATACCTAATAAAATAAATTAAATACTTAATCAAATGAAAGAATAAGTTCACAGCTGTGTTAATTAATGATGACAATTTAAAATGAACACCATTCAATTTTCATTTAAAAAATTAGTTTAGAGATAAATTGAATTTAGTCTCTATTTTTATTACATCTAGAATTAGTTTTCGATTGGTTTTTTGTTATAAAAAGTCTTTATTGTAAACTCGCGACGTTGTTAGGTTTCAAACATGCTTTGCATTAAAAGGTGCAGTTTAAAGATATTTAAAACTAAAGATGCTGGATCTGTTTTGTTAACTCATTTGGTAGTAGCTCCACTAAAAAGCATAGAGTCATAATTTATCTGTTTCCTGTATAATAAAAGCTTTAAATTAGTTTGGGGCTACATAGCGCTATTTGAAATGTCCTACAATATTTATTTCGTGATTTTGCTTTTGTCCAAATGCATGCATTAGTAATAAAATTGTTGTGGTTATTGTTTCATTAATATTTTTGTCATTACCTGAAATATGTTAATTAACAGCACATAAATCTAATTTTAAACATCTTTTGTGCGTTCGTATAGTCGACTTTTGAGTGATGTCATTCCGTTATAGATACGTATTTTAAAAATTACCCTAACATAACAATACTGGTATTATGATTAGAATCCTTGTTCAAAGTTTGTGTTACCACATTTGAAGCGATTAAAGCCTTTTTTCTTGTCAGTTACTATGTATTATATTTTAAAATACTTATGTTACCTACATATTGTTATAACAATATTATACCTATTGTTAATTAAAATACACAAGAGACATTTTCCTCGATTTAATTATTGAACTGTCATGTCGAGGATAATTTTATTTCATAACACATAAGTTATGTAGGTTGGAAAGGATAAAATGCTAGTGGGACGCAAAACCAAATATTTTGCTTAATAAATGTTATTTTTACAAAGTATTTGGCTTTTCTTTACATAAACAAAACTACAATTGAGCTGTAACAAAGTATAATAAAAAAATCTTTTATTTTATGATAACAAAAACAATAATCACTTAACATAACAAAATAACTACTATTTATCACATTATACATATACAAATACATACTGCATATTAATTGGATTTCAATTTTGTATTGGGAAGACTTGTATAAAAATTCAATTTTCTTTGGTACATCTACAGGACTATAAGCTTGGGGTACACTAGCCGAAAGGAGGAGATTGTCCTCACCATTATGAGCAACTTTCACAATAAGCACACCTCGGAAATCGTGAATTAAAAACAAGTTCCATAGGAAGTTTGATGACTTCGATGACCCTTGGCCAAATGTATGGAACTGCTGATTTTTTTTCACGAGTTCCGAGTTGTACCAATAGTAATGTTATTCATAATGATGAGATCAGTGACTTCATCATTATGAATAACAGTGATTTTTTATTTAATTTATTTAGTTTAAAAAAGTATTACTTCAAAATAATCATGGAAGTAAAATCAATCGTTGAACAGTAAAGGAATAAAAATGCTCTGGCCGTTCGAGTAAGTACCTACTCTTTTGAAATGTTTTCCCCGTGTTGGTATTTCAAGATATATAATAATATATATATTAAAACACCTTTAAAACCTCTTAGGAAAGTGTCCAGAACGAACGTAAATGTAAGCAAGATCATTAGAATCGAGACTCAATTTTTGTCTCTAATCGAGATTAATCATTCGATTCGTCATCACAGTTTTACTTGACCTTTGTGCCCTTGTTATATAATTAGCCAATCGATTCTGTTAAATATATTTTAATTGCTGTTCTCATTTCCGCATCTGACTATTTTTATAAGGAACCTATTAGCAAGTAATATTTGTAAAGGTATTTATTTTTATTTGTATTTGTGTGCAATTGTGAGCAAAAGATTTCGCATGAGCGTTTTAAAATGGGAACAATAACTCGGGCGTGCGTGAAGTTATTTCGAATTCGATTCAAAAATAGAGCCTGGAATTCAATTTTTGAAAATTTAATTTTATCATCGTTGGCGTAGTTTATAAAATTGAGATGGGACTCAACGTTTGAAAACTCAATCTTATCATCATTTTCGCAGTTGTTTAAAAAATTGAGCTGGGACTCAATTTGTGAAAATTCAAATTTATTATCATTGTTGCAGTTGTTTAAAAAATCGAGACTAGAACCTGGAACGCAATTATTAAAAAAAAACATACTTAATTGTTTGAAACGGCTTCGCGATAGGGATGTAATAACTTTATAGTATTTTTATTCGCTGTTTGTACAATTTTTTACGTACATACAGGTATTTATATTGTTATGAACTCGCGACGAAGGTTATTCTATAGAAAGGAATCGATCGGCTAGTTAATTTACAAACACAAAGCACAATTATCTTATTTAAAAAAACTTTATACAAATAAGTAATGCGTCATGCATTACTTATTTGTATAAAGTTATACATACGTATCTTCCTATATAAAGTTATATTAAGAGCAGTAAGGCTGGTTTCCAACAAGGAGACATAAGGAGATATGCTGAGACGGAGATGTGAGCTGGCAAGAGCGGAGCAAAGCTGTCTCAGAGTGTTATCAGTGTTGAGTCACGAGAAAAGCAAAGAGAACAAACTAATGAGCTAAGACGGGATAGTGAATAAAATCAATGAGACTTTAGTAGGTACTCATGGCTAATATAGAAATAATCATTAGTTCTACTTATCGTGATCTGAAAGAGGGTAGGTACCTACCTATTCTATAAAGATATTTTGGAAGTACCTACTGTAGGTACCTACTGAGTGTGAACCTTAAATATGTATTTTTCCAAGTCAAAAACATGACACTACCGACAGAAACCTAGAACTTACACAACAAGCACACATGTTAAATTCATATTATGGCACGACAAGGTCGACTATATTAGTATAAAGTGGCACGGTAGACCTTTCCTTATAAAGAATTCGTGTTTTCCAACATTTAACAAAATGATATTTATGATCTTAAATCAAAGCTGATCGTTCAATTTTTTTACTTGTAACACAGATCAATTAATCTGTCGATTTTTAATTTCTGGTGTGTACAATAAAAAGTTTCTATTTCTGCAATGTGCATGTACACGAGTTTTCCTTATGAAAGGCGGCAAATGACACTGCTGTGCCGCCCTATATAATCTACCACTCGGAGCAATGATCCATCCCACGCTAAGCCACTTTTGCCTTCGCGGAAATTCATGTAAATCGTTTAGCTTTTCCTTATTTTCGTCATAATGACAGATTAATTACACTACCTAGATCTTTATAGTCATTTCAGTCCAGCGTTTCGCAACGTCCAATGCAGTTTTACCGCATAAAAAGAGAGATCATTCGAGTTTACAAAACTAATGAAAAAAAATAGGAACTTATCCTTGAGAATACAATCACTTCGTGAAATGATTCATCCGAGCAAAAATACCGTACAATCACTTTTTATAGCTAGGCATCTTTAAAAAAACGCTATTTGTAATTGTGAACTTTATAAACATTTAAATAGAGAAGATTTTCGTAGAAATATAACGCTAATTGCTTTGCGTAGGTGATTATATTCCGTAGCAAATTATCGCACTACACAGAAATCCCAAGAAGCATTGTTAGATGCTGCAATGGGAACCAAATTAAATGTATCATAAAGTTGATTCACCTGTATCAAACGGAGCAGAGGTGTACATCGTCCCAGAATATACAGAAGTGTTGACAAAATACAGATATAAAATATATGAAAAATGGGAAACTGATTACATCAACATACGTTCACAAATAGGTAGGTACCTGGTACAGAACTTTGCAAGCTGAACCTCCTCGAATACCTTGGTGCACAAACAGCAATATGCAGAGGCTTTATAGTTATAACACATATGCTTCGAGCTGGCCAGATTCCACTTAATGGGTTTGAAATTTTGAATATCTTATCAAATCTAATGGGCAGAGTTGAATCCCCCGCCTGCTCTCTGTGCGGGAGCCCTGAAGATGTCTTTCACCTCCTGGTGGAGTGTGCGAAGACTATGCGAACAAATATGTCACTAAAATATGGTGTTAACCCCCAAGATGTTGACATGTTTCAAGGTATCTTGGCCGCACCCACATTTGATGCGGCGAAGGCCTTATATGCAACTTGATCGGCTTCTTGCGCATTGCGATTAAATTAATTTTTTTTTTTTTTTTTTTTATCACTGACATGCTTTTGTATTTATGTTTAATTAAATTTAATTTTTTTTTAATGAGATATTGTAAATAATTATGGCCCGAAATCCGAAATAAATGATTTTATTTATTATTTATTTATTTATTTATTAAAGCCCCTAATAAAAACAAGAATTTAAAAAAAAGTTGATTCACGTTTTTTTAACAGCGACGACGGTAATGCTTCCCAGATTCTCTATTGACCGGTATTTCCGGATCAACTCTGTATTTATAAATTGTCCCACTGCTGGGCGTGGCATCTTCTCAGGTTAGGTTAGGTATTTTTTTGTTGAGACCTCTAAGAAACTATGTTTGTCACTGTTTTCCGTCACCATTTGAAGTATGTTGCAATATGTAAGTATATAATTTAGAAAAGATACGAGGTGCGTGTCGTAGGATTCGAACCCAGGACCTCCAGATTAGAAGCCACACGGTGTCCCAACTAAGCAGCCGAAACTTCGACCGATGCTTATTATTATCTAACTTTACACAAGAATCTCACAATTTTTGTCATTCCTATAGTAGACATGACAGTTTTTGACAGAATTTTCCCTTTGGGAAAGGAACCCTAAAAATTACGTTTCTTGAAATCCGCTATAGTAACGTAGGTAATATATCTATGTAGGTGCATTCTGCAAAACTAATTAACCAGTCATTTTAGTCTAAATATACGATCGTACAGACACACGGCACGGGGGCTCAGTAATAGGGTAGGTACCTACCATGGAAACTGACGTTGTTTTGACACATTTCTATTTACTGTTGTTATTATACTAGTGCTGTGTCCATGTTTTTTTTTTTTTTTAATAATTTGCCCCTTCGGGCAGGCTAAAGCTATAAAGCCATACTGCCTTGTCTTAGGTGTTATTTCTGCTGTATCTTAGCTATAGTTATAGTCAAAGTCGTCTTTGTCAAGTCCAGTTCGTGTCAGTTAATTCCAGTCATGCTTTAGTAAAGTAGTGGCAACTTTACTATAAAGCTTCGATGGAGTTTTGGAAGCAACACGAAAACTCATGTTTCACCACATTATATCATTTTCCCACACTCGCGCTTGTAATTCGGCACTTTATGAATAAAACACCACCATTTTTATGCATAAACACTCGACAAAACACTAGTTTTGGAAAAAAATACAACGGAGCGACACGACTCTTCCCGCGTTCCCGCCAAAAACTCTTGTGTCCATGATGAAGGCCACCGCATATGGCCGAAATCATAGTCGCAGTTTCCGATAAAATTAGTAATCGAGTTTCCGATAAAAGTAGTAATTAGTAATAGAGTAATCCCTAAGTAAAATTAAAAAAAAGTTTACGTATCGTTCACTTATTATTCAATAGGGAGTTTTGGCGGGAACGCGGAAGAGTCGTGTCGCTCCGTTCTATTTTTTTCCAAAACTAGTGTTTGTCGAGTGTTTATGCAAAAATGGTTGTGTTTTATTCATAAAGTGCCGAATTACAAGCGCGAGTGTGGGAAAATGATATAATGTGGTGAAACATGACTTTTCGTGTTGCTTCCAAAACTCCATCGAAGCTTTATAGCAAAGTCGCCACTACTTTACTAAAGCATGACTGGACTTGACTGACACTGACTGGACTTGACTAAGACTGGACTTTGATCATAACTATAGCTAAGAGACAGCAGAAATAACACTAAAGACAAGGCAGTATGGCTTTACAGCTTTAGCCTGCCCGATGGGGCAAATTAGCAAAAAAAAAATTATTATTCAATACAATAAAATAGCCATTAATGCAAATTAAGTTAATTTATAGCGCCATATGCCAAACTTATTCATATAATAAACTTGTGACAAGTCATATGAATTTACAATTCTATATTCACCTTAACATTACATATATCACATGCAGTTGCTTTCTACATTACAAGATGCTATCTAACAATCTAATCTTCAGTAGATATTGATAATAAACATGGACGGAAGATAAGACTGTAAATTTTTAAGTATTTAGTTTAAAACGAACTTTAATATATTAGATCTAGTGACGATTTATCGAAGATGGCTTTCATGAAAAACTACTACAGTTGTAGAAGTATGAAACCGGTTATTTTTTCTTGCTGCCTTCGATTTATTTGCCGGAACCCATTTTCCTACTTTCTGAATCTCTCCCATAGCTTTCACGAATTAAGACAGCTTTCTGCGTCATATTCAATTGATCCGAGAGTTCTTGTTGGGAATTCTTATTTAAAAAAAAAATAACACTATTATTATAATGGCGAAAGTTTGTGAGCGTGTAAGTTTGTTACTTCTTTATGCTCAAAACGGCTGGGCCAATTTTGATGAAATTTGGTATGGAGGTAGCCGACAGCCTGGATTTAACACGTAGGTTTTTTATCCTGATAAAATGTAGTGTTCACGTGGAAACAGCTGCGGAGCGCAGCTTGCAGAAAAATATACCGATGCATGGAACTTGAATTGTTTAAAAAAAATATTTAAGTATTACATAGTACAAGCTTTGCTTAGTTTGGAGTCAGATGGCGCTGTGTGTAATGTCCTACGATATTTATTTATGTTGAATATCTTCGTTTGAGGTTTTAGAGGAAGACGATGGCGCTGCAGAAGCTATCTTATATTCCCTAAACTATTGGCTGGCTCCATCTATGGGGAAATTTCGGTTTTACACTTTTACATCCGGTAGCTATTTTGAAGGTGAAGATAATAATATACGAAAAAAATTTGTCTAGTTTTCGATACGTAAACGTTTTCACGATAGTTTAAGTTTCCGTTATGTCATATAGGGCTGTCGATCATAGTATCGAGAACTAAACAGTGCTTTTCAAAAAATGTTGCACTTCGAATCTATGCTTCTTAGAATACCACTGATAGAAAGTTAATATAACAATAACGGGCTACAAGTGAAACTGTAGCCAAATAAACTTATTGAAAATGTCGTCTTTTTCATAGCAATCCATTATATAAAGACAACAAATTTATATTTTTTTAAATTTAGATCTGTTAAAAAAGCCTTCACAACCGAGCCTAATAAGTTATAACACAGTTACTGTAATTAATGTCTCATACACATCCTAAGGAGGCATCTACACCCAGTGGCGGCCTTAGGGGGTGGCAAGCACGGCAACCGCCCGGGGCCTCGCTCTTGCAGGGGCCCCGCGTCCTCGTAGAAAAAAGTCTTTACCATATATGTATGTGTATCTCGCGCCTCGCACTTTACAAAACTACAAAGTAGGCCCTCACAATGATCTGTCGCCCCGGGCCTCGCAACAGCTAAGGCCTCCGCTGTGTACACCACACAAATTTAATTATTTTTAGAGCTTAAACAAGCATGGTCTATCATATTTCTGGGAGAATGGTGTGATGTGACATATTTTGACATAAATTACGTGACATAAATAAATAAATATCGTAGGACATTACACACAGCGCCATCTGACCCCAAACTAAGCAATGCTTGTACTATGGAAGTCAGATAACTGATAGAATACTTAAATACTTTTTTTTTGTAAATACATACTTATAATACATACAGTACACCCAGACACAGAACAAACATTTGGTTTTATATCACAAAATGCTTGTCCTGGGTGGGAATCGAACCCACGCCCCACAGCTCTTGAAGCAGACATACTACCATTGAGCCAACAGGGCTGTCAATAATCAATAATAGTTTGACATGGTGTCAAGAGTCATATTCGACTCGCGAGTACTGTTTACGTTGCTCATAAAGTTGTTTATAATGACATCTCTGAGTATATTTGTGTATGTATTGTACGTATTATTTGTTACATTTTCTAGCCTAAACTGGCTGTGAGGTCAGGATCTATCCGCCTCACAGCTGCTTCCAACTCGTAAAGATGGTCGTCTTTGACGTGAGGCGTTAACTGCCTCATGGCTGCTGCTAGGTTGTAGACATACTCCTTGTTGGGACCGCTAGGCCCTCGGCAACTGACAACTTGAGATGCTATCTCCGATATTGGCGCTGGACCTGAAAAAACGTAGAAGTTTTTAAATGTAAAGATGGTAGTTTGCAAGCTTTAGCACAGACAATACAAGTACATATACATTCTGGATGACTCATTCTCTGTGTGTGTCAGACTAGTGTACTTTGGCCAGTTCTTAGGTAGTAAAGAATTGAATCTACATTGACACAGGTCATTGATGTTATCAATAAAATATTTGTATTTTTGTAATAGTTAAAAGAATTATGATAAAAATAATATTAAATCACTTTTTCATACAGTTACAATACCAATAAAATAAATAATACAACTTACAGACTATGTGTAAAATTGAAAAAAAAAAATAACAATTAATATTAGTATATGACAAGGATTTAATAGATTGTCAGATCAGATTCAATTTTTTTTCAGTGTGTCTGAATTTGATATATTATCTGTATACATATGAGCAAAAACGTTAACCTTCTTGTGCAATTGGGTAAAAATCCGAATTTCACAAACATTGTACTGTAAACCAGTCCCAGGGATTTGAAAGCCATAAGTGCTAAATGAAACATGCTTGTTTTGTATTAGGGCATCTTAGCATACCTTGTTGAGACACAAATTATCACTTACATTGAGTAATGTGACAAAGAACTCAACTAACATTATCAGACTTAAGTAGGCCATATAGGCGGCGATCAGCGAGTCGGTTAAAAAAGCTACCAGCCCACGAAGATAACGCGCGATATTTTTTTTTTAACGCAAAAGTAATGAGACGAATAAGACACTGTCCTGATGGTAAGAGATAACACCTGCCCATGACCATTGCAGCAATACACAGAACGTTGAGTAGCAAAACAAAGTCTGGGGCATCTCTACTTTGGTGCTCATTACTTTGAGACTTTTGATGGTTAGTCCAGTAATTTTGCTAGCTGCAGTACCCTTCAAACCGGAACACAGTAATGTTTAAACACTACAGTTTGGTGGTTAAATATCTGGTACTGCGGTGGTACATACCTAGACGATTACTAACACAGCTAGATCAACTTTCATAAAATTTAGTATCCTTGCTCATATTGTAAATGTGATAGATTGTATGTTTGGATATTTCGCGCAAAAACGGCTCAACGGATTTGGATGCAATTTGGCACACATATATAGCTCCTTACTTGGATTAACATTTAGAATACTTTTTACTACTCTCTCTCTTTTTTTTTCTTTTTTCAACTTTTTTTTTTCTTTTTTTTTACTTTTTATATGATGTGCACAATAAAGAGTTATATCTATCTATCTATATCAGAAAAATGTTAGGTTCCTAAGGAATAACCAAAAATGTTCAAGGGTACTACCACCAGAGTTTGAAAAACTAGTTTTCTAAGAATATGTAATGTAAACAGATAAATGGATACCAACATTATAAAGTATCACTATTTTAAGTCTTGAAATTACCTGCATAAGATTCATTTTCTTCAGTTGCAACATAGAGTGTCAATTCAAAATCCTCTACACTACTATCGCTAGGATGGAATGTGACAGTTTTCTTAGAATATCCATTCTTTTCCCTAAAATCCAAATATTTGGTCACTTGTTCCGAGTCTTCTGGTCTGATTTTGTATGCAATACCCCATACTTCACTCGCTGGATCGTCACTGGGTATTAGAGTGACCACTCGACCAGGCTAGAAAGAGACAATACAGAAGATAAGGATAGTTTGGAATTTCCAACATATATATATATATTTAGTTTTCACGAATGCCACCATGATTATTATAACAACCACACCTATGGGCAGGCCTTGTAAAATTATGCTATAGTTCACATCAGTCTAGTAAATTTTTAATTTCTTAGGTGACCTAGAAAAATATAAACTTATAAATAACAAACATACTTAAGTATAAATATTCTTGTGCATTCATATAGGAAAACCAAACTCAAAAAGTAAGAGTGGTTGTCACACATTTTACAAGAGGGTTTTGGGAGAGAGGCAGAAACGTTTCAAGAGGCTATGAGTCTTTTTCTTTCGACAGTAATTTAGTTTGTTTGCCCGAATTTATTTCACGAAAAACATGACTTTGGAAAATTGAATATTATATACCTAATCCATGTGTTCATGGTCTAGCCGAATATGTGTAGGGATATTTACGATTAAGAGTGACCGACACTGACCTTGCCCGGGATTCCTCTGTGGTCGATACTGTGCTGATAAAACCTCCGAAGATAACCTCTAATAAAACCGAGAACTTTTAATTCATACTTAAAGTCTGCTTTCCAGACTAAGGACCCATAACCGAAGACCCACATTTTTTATCGCACCCGAAAATAATATAAATCAATTCATTATTAATACAAATATAAAAATAACTTGTTTTTCCAATACAAATTACAATACAAATTATTGAAGTTAAAAAATTACTAATCAATCAAATCAGCTGACTCTTGAGTGACAAACAACAGCTGTGACAGTAGAAATTAATTTTTGGCGGGAAAGCGAAAAGGAAAAAGCATTTTTGATTTTATATGCCACATTATTCATGTTGGGGGACTTTTATTTTCGTTCCTGGGAGCAGTTTGACCATAAAGTCTTTAGGCCTGCAAATAATGACTATAATTATTCGTAGCTTTAGGCTAATGGCTTTAAGGTTCAATTGCCCCTACACATATAGGAATCGCAATCACGGTCATTTATAAGTTATAACCGACTCAAAAAAGAAGGTTAAAAAAGGTTCTCAATTAGCCTGTATTTTTTTTATGTTCGTTATGCGACGTTAAGAAATCGATTTAGATGATTATTTATTTCTTCGGTAGATCACAACAACAACAAAAATCTAAAAATTACCGATGATATTATTTTTGTTTACTCCTTAACTTATCTAATTCATTGGAGCAGTGCGATTAATTAGCTTATGGGTAATGAAGTCGGTTTTTTTAAATTGTAAATTTATAAATTATTGTATACAAAGTGCGATGTCAAAAACAGAAAAGAAGAATTATTATTTTCGATTTTTGGCACAATAATTTCAAATGTACATATTACCAATATCGTAAAATTCAAAAGTGTATATTTAATTTTCAACAGGAGAATGTTCTGGGCATAATGTACTCATAACAATAAATTAAAAGTAATGGAATGAAAAACCACTGTAGAATGATACCGCCTGAAGAAACTCTCGGCTATATTACATATCAACCATTCCGAAGAATGATCATAATTCCATTCCCAAACAATAACTAGCAGGTATATGTTATCAAATAAACTAGCATAAATGTCCAGGGTAGCACGACAACTTTGTGATGAAATCGAAGCTCCTTTGGAAGGGAAAGATAGCCAGCGGTACCGAAATACCAGTAAATATGACGACAAACCGAAACGAAGTATTGTGATCGACAAACAGAGGATCATCAATAAGGTAGTACCACACGATCGCAGCGCTAGCCGAATTAAATTTAAATCTGAGGAAAGAGTTTATAACAAATCATTTATCGATATAGCGGTAAACACTATACTTCGGGGACCGTTCGTAAACGACAGTAACTGTGTAACACTACTTCGTAACAGTGCTAACGATAAATGCAGTTGCAAATCTCCACAAAAATGTTTCATTTTCAAAAGAAACGCTAAGGAAGTTCAGACTTTCGATCCTAGGCTATATGCCTTTTCAGATAAAGCCTGTTTACAATGCATTGAAACCATAAGCTGTGGCACGCAATTCTTTAACTTTCCAACAAAACCCCGGGAATTATCCAGTACCGCAAGTCAAGGTGTACCTCAAGTAAGAGACTCGAAACAGGTAGATAAATTTCAAAGGGACTATCAGACACAGATAGGCATAATCCAAAGAGATAGCTTAAGACAGGCAAACATGAGAGAATCAGTTTTGAAACTTCTTGAGATGAAGAAACAAGGTTTGAAACAAACAGATATGGATGACAGGAATAGCAGACAATCTGAGCAAGTAGAAAACTCAACCAGAGCCTCTCTTGTGAACTACATGGGAGCTAGGCGATGGTCATTGTCTAAATATCCAAGAGGGCCCGACTTCTAAGTATGTAATAATCATAAAATAAATTTAAAAAAATTTTTAAACTCTACAGTAAAACTTTTCTGTTTTACAGCTAGAGTTAAGATTTTACATTGGTTGATAAACACATTTTGCATTTTTACACCACCAAAAGCATTGATATACATGGAACAGAATTTGCTGTTGTAAAATTATTCTTGTCATAAATACATTTAGCAAAATCTTAAAAAAAAAAACCATTTCATCCAGAAAATGTTTATTCTAGATAAGACTACATACAAAAATTACAGCATTTTATATTGCTTCTAAATAATTATTTCAATGTAGAACCTTTAATATTAAGGAACAAACAATTGATTATTATTTATTGAAGTATATTAGTGGATATTATATATTTCAAAAGATGTTCAAAGAGAGTTATCATCATTTGAATACTTATGCACATGTATAAAAAAATCATTTATTCTACTGAAATAAAACTTGTTCTTATGATGAACTCTATGAATGTTTTAATGCAATGTATGTATGAGTGACATTTTATTTAATAACCTCAATCTGATATTTTTTAAATATAACTTGCAAGCAGCTAAACATGATTATTATGAAATCATGCTTACATATTATCTGCGACTTCAAGTTAAAACAGAATTTAACATGTCTGAGAACTATTAAAAAAATGCAAAATCACAATTAATTAAAAACATAAGTCATGATAGTACTAGTCATGATAGTACAGCTGGTTTTAAAAACTTGTAGTTTTTAAATCACTCAATAGATGGCATACAATCAACTTAAATGTTAAAACATTCACGGATCAAGCCCTATTCTTCATAGGCTGATTAATGATGTCACATAATTCTTAAAATACACTATGAGTGGGAAAAACTCCATATTATCACTCTCATAATATTACAATAAGTATCTATATGTAAAACTGTTATACAATTTAGTAAGTAACCATGAACTATTTTTTTTAAAACAAACTACTCATTTGATAGTCACTGGAAGCATTTGTTACTATAGTACATGTTTAAAAATTCCAGTGTTAATAAAAACAAAAATAGTTTATTGTGAAAAACTTTTGAAAGAAATGTTAAACCGACTGATATTATAAGCTTATATTAAAGATGTACAAGACATTCATGTGTTTAAATTTTGAGATCTTAGGGCTTGCAAATATGACATGTTTTGGGTATTAAAAAGAGAATAACATCTATGCAACTCCGAGAAAAAAGTTCACATAACAAAGTTTTGACATCAAAAAGGGTTGGTTTAAAACAACTATGTGTACATATATTTTCACCCAAATACCAAAGGAGTTGATGTTCTGCACTTGTATTTATTGGATATTGTTTAAATTTCAAACTCTTATAATAATAATTCTACACATATTTTGTAGTTTGTCTACAAATAATAGGTGTTTTAAAAATCTGGTGCAGTAGATACTATAAAATTCTGGTTATTTGGAGATCTTATGAAAATAAAGAAAAATATAACACCTTGTTTCAACGTTCTTCTCTTGGATAACCTCTTTTAAAATACTATGGTGAAGCAAACATATTTTCAAAGGACTAATTGGTTGCATCAACCATTATTGTACCAATTCATATTTTTGAACAACTCCAGATATTTCTTATAAAGTGTTCTTTGCACTACATCTCTAACATCGGCAGAGGGTTCTTGTTGCTGCTGTCTTAAGTTCAACAAAGTTCACAAATTCTGCTGTGCGGGACTGGCAGGCGGTGGCTGAGCTTCCAAATTCTTAATAAGCTGAGCTAGCCAATGTTTTGTGGAGTTGTCTTCTTGTAAGCATGCTGTGAATGTGGCATCTCTTAGCTGATCTGGTAGACACTGCCTTAAAGCCTCACGAGCTCTCGGATTATCAGACAAACGTAAATAACAGCGAACCACATGCTTTAACAAACGAGCAGAAGGATCTTTGGCAAGAGATAGTACCATTTTACCCAATATCATAGCCACATGAGAAAATCTGTCGTATGTCTGGCAAATGTAGCACAAACCACTGTCATCTAAAAGTATCTTCTGAAGAATAAATGTAGCGACTGTCTTAGAGAGTTCAGATCCATTTTCCATTATGCGTAGACAAAGGGGAATTATTTCTGTGGTCAAAAGGAAAGTTATGACTTCTTGTTCATCAGTTTTGACTAAAGCTCCAATAACTCCCAGACTGGTAAGGCGCAGGTACTCAAATGGGCGAGTTTTCGAGACAGTGTGGAGGAACGGGTACAAGAATAGCGGCACGTGAGCTTGGAGGAATGCGGATCGCGTCTCTGGATGCGACGCAACACATTGCATTAGAGCCAACGCATTGCATACACGGTTGCTTTGATGTGCGGTCAATGTTGGAGGTATCATAGCTACATAAATGTTGGTGATCTCCTGGAGTAATGCAGCGATGGTACCGAAGGTATGCCATAGCATTGGAGCCAAATCCGGCACAACCTCACGCTTTTTGCTAAGCTCTAGAAGAGCATTTTCACGCGTCTCTGGGTTACATAGCTCTAATATCCATGTGTAAATCTTTTCTCTGTCCACCGCGGCTTGTATGTTAGCCGGGCTTTGCTGTGCGCTCATGTTAATCATTGAACTGTTTTGGAAGATTTGGCACTCGAATTGAAGAATATACGTACACGTATGCTGTCTTGGAGCAAAACAACAATTCACATTTCAGGGTCCTCTAATCCAACATTAGATTTATTATTAAATTTGAGAGAAAAGCTTAATTTTGCAGTAATTTTCAACAAAATAGTAATGAATGTGAACAAATTTACACATTTACAGATTTACACATTGTAGATGGGCCTAGAATATGACAGCAATCCTAAAAACGCTGTTAGTGCTAATAAGAACCCACGTCGTTAACTCTGCAAACTCTTGTTAGTTGTTTGGGTTCTTAAGAGCGCCATAGATGTCATTGGCGTGTTTCGAACCGCATCCACTAACACAAAAAATAGCTTGACAGCGACATAATTTTGACAGCAGTTTGCATCTTTTTTTTTTTTCTTTGGTTTTGGCGTCGCGTTTTAGCATTTGCTAGTGTCAAGTATTTATATATTTTCAAGTTTCAAAATTTAAATAAGTGTCCTCGTAGCTAGTTATAGTCAAAGTCCTGTCTTAGGCAAGTCCAGTCTGTGTCAGTCAAGTCCAGTCATGCTTTAGTAAAGTAGTGGCGACTTTACTATAAAGCTTCGATGGAGTTTTGGAAGCACCACGAAAAGACATGTTTCCCCACATTATATCATTTTCCCACACTCACGCTTGTAATTCGGCACTTAATGAATAAAACACCACCATTTTTATGCATAAACACTCGACAAAACACAAGTTTTGGAAAAAAATACAACGGAGCGACACGACTCTTCCCGCGTTCCCGCCAAAATTCCAAGTTTGCATCTTATTACATGAGAAAATTGAGAGATGGCACGATTCAATACTTTCGAGAGTTTTCTTTTCGGGTGTTTTTTAAGTCACTAAACAAATTATATTTGCATAGGTCGTTAGATACAGGTAACATGTTATGTATGGTAAAAAATATTTCAAAATCATGAAAAATTACGCAGTTATTCAACTTTTACATACTTCAGCCTCTATAAAATTAACTTGCCACACCGCGTAACATACATTTCGGGATCACTTTATATGCGTGTTCCAGACCGAAAACTAAGCTAACTTAGTTCAGCTTAGCTCGCATAGGTGACGCAGTTTTTTATACTTGTGTGCAGGGCTATTGAAACTAACCATCTAATGTCTCATAGTAATGATCGCCATATCAGCGATGCCCTCGACTTTGTTTTACTACTGAAAGTTCTATGTATCGCTGTAATGGTCATGGACGGGCGTCATCTCTTACCATCAGGAGAGCGTCTTGTTCGTATATAACAGAGCTATGTGTGCTAATTAAAATATGCCGATGCGCAGCTACACGAGCTAAGTTAGCTTTTTCTGCCTACCCTGGCACCCCTTTGCACTTCCTTCGCCAGTGCTGTCACAATAACATAATATAAAACGTTCATATAACTCTTAGAATAAAGTGCTAAGTTTTCCAGTTGTTTGCCGAGATTGATTATGAGTTGGATGCATTTAGCTGTCATCTCTATACCCTACATATGTTTAATATCCTCTGTGGTTGGATGTGTTAACACACAGACGAATAATAAGGGTCCAAGTGTTAACATAATAATCTAAGGATTGAAATATCTTTTCTTTACAAAATAATAAGTTACTATCAACTTTGCCCTTATGTGTAACGTAGTAACATCATTAAAACTTTCATAATTGATTATATTCCTGGCAAGCGACACGTCGTCCAAATTTGAATGAACTTCCTAACACTCGCTTAGTTATTAGTGTGCACTGTGCACGTTACATTTTTCTTGTTTAGCTGGTTTGGTTTAGTTTAGTTTTGAACATTTGCTGGGCTACACAGATATTGGGCGTTAAAACAACTTATTTGTTGTTTTTTTACTATGAATGTGGCTTATTAAAAATTAATAGAGGCACATAATAGAGTTGGCGCTGGAAAATACATAACGTTATAATTTAAAACTCTATGCGGAGAAAAAAATAGAACGAGATTGCCCAATTGAGGTAAATATCGTGATTTTTGGGGAAACCATAACCTTTTGTATAAATTTGGGAATGTAAAATCAATGTGCAATTTAAAATATTAGGTCTTAGTAGTAATTTAAATATGCTAAATAAAAACTTTAAAACGCTTAGACCATATAAAACGAAGCATGCTATCACACTAATATTAAACTGTTGTACCTGTCATGATAAATAAATAATTTTATTTGAATTTTAATAATTTGAATTTGAACTAAAAATGCAATAGTTGCATTTTGAATTTAAATTCAAATTATTATTTTTTATTGCCTCTTCACGCTGTAACAATAGGTCTGGACTAAATTTAAAACTAGAATAGTTCATAGCTTGGATTGGCTTGAAAGGCTATTTTTTGACCCAGAAGATGGTAAGTAGTAAGTTAAAGTAGTAAGTAAAAAGTAAGTTATGTATATGGGTAAAAATAGTGGTTATATTCACAAAGTTCAGGATTATAAAATTTGTAGTTACAAATTCGCTACTAATTTATAAAGTTACAACTAGACTCCACCAAGCTCTACTCTGTGTCACCGATTGTGACTCTGATTTATTTAATTTCATTCTATATGAAATACTTGAAAATATTGAAACTCTTGACATTTGTAAATGCACAAAGGGTGCCGCCAAAACCAAATAAAGAAAAGATTACGACGTTGAATTGTTTTTTGTTTTGATTTATGATGATAATAAATGCAGCTTGGGGGGAAATCCACAAATAGATCTGGTAGCCCTAATTCTGACACTCCTGACGTTCTGACTTCTGACAGCTTAGTGTAGTGCTTAGTTCTTCTCAAATTCACAATTTATGTACACTTGTACAGATTGTACTACTTACTGCAGATATATACGTTTGTAACGTTTTATTTGTCGTTTTATACTTCTCTCCGGTAATATCATTTGCCCATATGTTGTTGCCGAAATTGATAAACACATTGAGAAAGTAGGAAGCGGTGGCATTACAAATCTACGACTACTACGACCTACACTGCCGACTGGTTTGTAGACTAAGTTGACTTTATTATTATTTTTCACTTTGTATAAATTTGTTTGGTCCAGCGAGATTTAAACTGATAAGAGCATTAAGTCCTATATTATAACTTGGGACTACAAAACTAAAGAAAATTGATTAGCCTGAATTTAGTTTATCAACATACTTTAGCTAGTTGATTCATCGCACTGACGCCATGTCTGCTTATAATTAACTATAATAAACAAACTGAGCTCATTTACCTTGTTACTGCGCTAACCCATATTGCGCTCAGATGTAGAACACATTACTTGGTTTTTATTTGTACCTAGTTATGATTGTTTTTAGCACAGATTTTGTGTAGGCACAATGTAATATTTACATAACTTAACATGTTTTCACCTTAGGAAAGTAGCATAAGGAGCTGGAAAGATGTGTATTGTCTAGTCAACTTAAAAGTGTTTCTCTGATATTATACTATTAAAAAAAGGCCAGCAATTACAAGTAGCATAGCAATTGGGCTCACTTGTATACTACAGTGTATGTGTAACCAGTGAAAACGGGACCGTAAACATACAATCTACACATAATAGTAGTAAAAACTCAGAAAGAAATTTTTGTATATTGTGTATTTGTGGGAACAAATTGGCTGTTTCCTAGAAAGATCTTTTACAACCCCTATTAAAAATTTGGAATAGTATTTTTGGCATGTTCAGTGATCATCTCTGAAGACGCCACACATCACTACTAAATAGAAGTAATGACCTATATGTATTACTGAATTAATACATTATTTTATTTATGTGATTAGTTTACATGCAATGGAAGAAGTGCTTTATACCACTCTTACTCTATAATATAATCTATTAAAAGACCTTGACCTGCCAAAACAATCTTTAATTTGATTAATGAGTATCCAAAGTATTGGGAGAATCATAACATGAAATTTAGTTAAGCAAGGATGGGAACCTTGAAAGTGTAGGTGAGCATGAACACATAATAAAAATGAGGCAAAATTAAATATAAACTCCTGGGTGGCTAGTCATGGGCATTGTACAATAATGTACATGTTAATAACACTGCAATGTGATCACTATGTACCCACAATAACAGAAATATTTTTTATGTTATGACATTTTGTTGGATCTGAATTTTAGAATTAAAAAAAAACTTTAAAGAGTATTATAATAATTAATGACCTTCTTTCAGCTTAGTACTATTGTTCCACTTACCTTTGTATACATAAAGTTTTCAGACATTATATATACCTATGTAGCTACAGTAGCTTCTAACCCTTGGTGTGACATTTAAATACATAAATATGTATATATAACACACTTACTTAGTTGTACTTTGATAATGTCAAGACTTGATATTTGAATATTTGGGTAACAGGAGAACTAATGATGTTGATAAAATGTCACCTTAGTATTTTATGTGTTATAATATTCTTTACACTACTAAGGATTCATTCCTATTGTCATGGTCAGGCATAACTGTCGCAAATTCAGTAATCATTGGGGTTATAATGTTTTAAAGTACAAACTATGTAATATGCCCTAATTATTTAGGATATGTGTATGTTAGACAGCTAGTAGAGTCTGGATGCGAAAAGAGTTACCTATATAGTTGCAAAACTCCTAACTATTACTATTTCATTGGTCTGTGTTGACTCTGGCATAAAAGTAATGACACAATTTTTGCAATGTTTAATGTTTTCTAGAAACATGGAGGTGTCACACACCCTGACACTAAATGAGACAGCTCTGCAGCAGCTACCAGATGACAAGAAGCCACACTTTATATTTGAATGGCTCAGGTTCCTTGACAAAGTTCTAGTGGCAGCTGGAAAGGTAAGGCTGGATTATGTTACTAGTATAATGCTGTAGTTTTTAACTTTTGTGTATTTATCACTGGGATTTAATGATGCATGAAAAGCTATAAAATCAATTTTATTTATTTGCATTCTGGACATGTTGCAATAGCCATGGTCACAAGCTGATTGGAAAACTAATATAGTGGTATTTTGTGCGCAGTTAAAAGCTAATGTGATAAACATAATTATAATGCTATCTGTACCTTGGTGTCAATAGAAGCATAGTGTGACTTGTGTGTTAGAAAAAATGGTCTACAATTGAATATGTTTTCTTAAAAAATGTAGTGATTATTTCCTTGGTGATTGAGATACTGATTATTTATTCTTCTTTATAGGCGGACATAAAAAGCTGCCAGCAAAAATTAGTTGCTCAGCTTGTGAACCTCCTGCGTGAGAACCTTGGTGCACCCGCAAGGAGGTTGCTAGCTCGATGCCTGGCCACACTGTTCTCTGTGGGCGACACATTCCTACTGTTTGACACTGTTAACAAATGCAATGATATCATTAAGGTCAAGGATGATTCGCCGTCCTACTTGCCCACTAGATTGTATGTATTAAAAGATATTTTATTAATATTACTGTATATGACACCTAACATACACCTCATCTAATAGCATCAAAAAGTCCAATGAGTTGAGCTTCAAGTGCCAAGGACTTCAAACTGGAATAAATAAACACAGCACTGTGTTTATATTTATATAGTATCAATTATTACTCCATATCTCTTAAAGGCAGCATCTGAAACATCAAACACAAGCTAAATGTTTGACCACAGCTCACTAATTAAAACAAGCAACATTTATTACATTATTATGTTTATTATTTACTAGCGGACGCCTCGCGGTTTCAACCGCGTAGTTCCCGTTCCCGTTTTTCCGTTTACAGGAATAAAAAGTAGCCTATGTCATCTGGGGATAATGTAGCTTCCCAGCGGTGAAATAATTTTTGAAATTGGTCCAGTAGTTTCGGAGCCTATTCAATACAAACAAACAAACAAGCAATCAAATCTTTACTTTTTAAAGTAGTGTAGATATCCTGTGTTGTGTGGTGAAGCCTTGATGCGTAAGTGCTCTTAATTTTTTATCATGTCTGTTGTTTTAGGGCCGCTATCTGTTGCCTCGGCGGTATGTATGAGAAACTCGGCAGGATGATGGGCCGGTCGTACGAAGAGACTGTTACCACCCTAGTCAGGTCACTGAAAAGCGCCGAGTCACAGACAAGACTCGAGATTATGAACACTCTTGAAAAGGTGTGTACGGATTTTAACGATAATATGTTATGAATAGCTGCGCCCCGCGGTGTTACCCGCTACATGTTTTCGGGATAAAAAGTAGCCTATGTGTTAAACCAGGGTCACTCAGCTGCATAAAACAATGCTATTTAAAAGTAATGCTTCAATTTAATTTAGATGTTTAATTTCTTAATTTTATGACATTTATAATTATTAATATTTTATTTTTACTTGACATCTTGATTTATAAAAGTAATTTTTTGTTTGTTTTTATTCTCTGTTTTTTTAATAATTTTTGTGTAAATTTTTATGTAATCAAAAATTTGTGAGATTCCGATGTAGTTAGTTTGATCGTTTTTTTGTGTCAGTAAATACAATTTAATGTAATTCAACTTGTACCCAGATATGTGTAGGTATGGGTACAGCAGCTCCAGCCGCGGTGCGCGAGGTGTCACGCGCGGCTCGCACGGCTCTCATGTCGGACCGCGCGTCGCCCGTACGGGCCGCAGCCGCCAACACTTTGCGACACATTCTGCCTCTGATCAAGCTAACGCCAGCCGACTTGGACGCTATAGCGGCCGCTTGCTTGCGGGCCGCGCAACCTAGCGATTATTTACTCAGGTAAATATGTAGATATATAGTTACTTGGTGATAGATTTCATTAGCAGGAAGTCGTCTGGGTAGGTGCCACTGCAGTACCAGATATTCTGCCGCCAAGCAGTAGTGTGTAAGCGTTACTGTGTTCCGGTTTGAAGGGTACTTCAGCTAGTGAAATTACTGGGCTGTTGAGGCTAACAATCGAAAGTCTCAAATTAATGAGTACCAAAACAGCGATGTGTTTTGTTCGGAAGAGAAGTTTAGTTGCTACTTCGAAACACATAAAAATATTCATTATCATCATCATCAGCCTAAGTCCACTATTGGACATAGGCCTCTTCCAAGTCACGCCACTCAGCCCGATCTTCGGCATTTCGCTTCCAGCCACCGCCAGCTGTCCTACGTATATCGTCACTTCATTGAGTCTCAGGGCGTCCTGCGCTACGTTTGCCAATTCGCAGTCTCTACTCTAGAACACGTCTATCCCAGCGGTTATCGGTCCTGCGACAGAATAAATATTATAGACCTTTAAAACATAACACTTTGTTTTGAGTTTACCACAGTTGGTTAAAAATCTTGCGCTTTTTTGATAAAAAAGATAAAATAATATTTTTTTAGTATATATGTATATAAATGTGTCGAATTAAGTCTGCAGAATTGGTCTTAATGCCTACTTTATTATTGTTAACAGATGTGCCATAGCCGATTTGTTGGGCACGCTGATAGCCACTACTCAAGCTGGTGAGGTAAACAATTTGAACACGAAGAAATTAGGCGCTCAAGGTATGTTTCTGTTTAGGTGAGCCCCTATTCTGTAACTTTTGTCTGTCTCTGTTTGTTTGTTTTTGTGCTTGTTACAGAATTAAACGTTTTTTCTTTCTTTCTTTTAACATAAAACAGACAGATGTATCTATATGGTTCTTATGCTAGATATTTGACTGCCATGTTATTTCCTTCGGTACTTAACTCTGCTTTAAGAGTTATAGGGCATGTCTTCAATTCCCAATAAAAACAAATATTTATGTTTTTTAAAAAATTCAAAATAGGTTCGTCTTTGACCACACTCTGCCTGATGTTAAGCAGTTGTGTGGTCTAAAATGAAGCACGCTTACCTAGAAGAAAATTCTATTTACTCTAGATTTGAAGACATCCATATTGTACCTAACAGGAAACACAGACTCCGGCAGAGAGTTCCACAACCTCGCTGTGCGAATGAAAAATGTGGAATCAAAACGCTTTGTGCGTACATGGAGAACATCCTGAACAATATTATGTGATGAATATCTGTGTTTGGGTATATTAAACAGTAAATGTGTTTATCTATAAGTATTATATCAGTTGTCCGGTTCCCATAATACAAGTTTTACATAGTTTGGGACTAGATGACATTGTAAAGTTTAATTTTCAGTGCAACAAAATAAGAAAGACCCTCCGAAGAATGTGGTGTCTTTGGACGAAGCTCTGAACCTATTAATGGGAGCATTCCTAAGAGGCGGAACGTCTTTTCTCAAAGGAGAGATCATCAAATCCGGTTCCGGAGTGAATAGAGAAGTTCGGGTCTGTGTTACTAATGTAAGTTTGTTCTGTTCCGTTTTAAAACCGTAAAAATATATTTGCCTTTGTTTTTAGCATTGCAATTAAAATAAATTAAATTTTGACAGTGTCAAGCAAAATTTCGTCAGTGTCAAGTATTTCATGATAAATTTAATGAAATACAAGTCACAGTCATAGTCAAACAAAGTCAGTGTCCAGTTTGATTATGAAAAAACTTGTTTTTTTTTCGAGTTTAAAAAATCCTGGTGTTTCATTTATAAAGCGCTGATTTACGTGTGACAGTGTGGAAAAGTGGTATGATGTGATGAAACATGTCTTTTAAACTCTGTCGAAGCTTTTAGTAAAGTTGCCGCTGATTTACAAGTGCATGACTGGACTCGACCTTGACTAATGAATATTTTGTGTGATTTACACTTTGATTTATCACAAAATTAGAAAATATTGAAATACTTGATTGACTTAGTGATGGAAATATTGTTTCTCACCACAAGGAGAGTGTTTTATTAGATAAAAAATTAGTAGTTTTCAATGGTATTATTATTATTTTTTAATGTAAATAGTAATGAGACGAACGAGACGCTCTCCTGATTGATGGTAATAGATAACGCTTGTCCATGACCATTGCAGCGATACACAGAACTTTGAGTAGCAAAACAAAGCCCAGGGCATCACTGCTTTGGCGCTCATTACTTTGAGACTTTCGATGGTTAGTCTCAACAGCCCTGTAATTTCGCTAGCTGCAGTACCCTTCAAACCGGAACGCAGTAATGATTACAGACTACTGCTTAGCGGCAGAATAACTGGTACTGCGGTGGTACCTACCTAGACGACCTCCTGCTAAAGAGATTTACCGCCAAGTAAATTGTATTGTATGGGTTATCACTTGGATGGGAATCCGTACAGGGTTTAGGACCTGAAACACAGTTAGATTTCAGGGGGCCTTTTAGATCAACATATTAATCTTCACTTCCCATGTTCCCATCCCCGCCTAAACCTAATTTGATATGATCCCAAATTAAATGTTCTGCTCACTACTCTTGATACGTTTTCCAGCAATTTAAGGTTTTATTTAATTTTAATATTTATTTCCAGGCCTATGTCGTATTTGTACAAAATATGGGTGGAGTGTGGTTGGAAAGAAATATGACCACGTTTCTAAATCACGTTTTGGATCTAGTCGCCAACCCTAAAGCGGCTAGCTCTCATGTCGACGCTGTTTACTCTAGGTTAGTGAAATTTGTTTATATAAAAAATAAACATCAATAATGTTTGTTTGTCCCTTAAATATCTATATAATAGAAATGTTTTGTTATGTTATTTATCTCTTCTTCTTCTTTTTTATAATTTGTTTTGGTGTATAATAAAGTTATATTCTATTGTATTCTATCTATAGCCTTTAAAAACGTGGAATAAAAGAAAGATCTAGGTTCCAATACAAAGTCGCTGCAGTTCCAGAAAGTATTTTTTTAGAGCTAATTACCATGTGGAAAATCTGCCGCCAAGCACATAACGGCGTGCTCCGGTAGCCTCACTTGTGAGCCATTTCCATGGCCCGGGTGTTTTACCCTTAAAATCAGATGAGGTGTAGTCAAATACCTATCTTTTTTTTTCAGAAAATGTATAAACTATATCCTGCGCAATACGCTCGGCAAGATGCTCGGCGAGAAAGCGCAGTCGTCCGCTTGCCGTGAAATCATACAAATAGTGATAAAGCAAATGAACAGCATTGATTTCAACCCGGAGAATGCTAAGGATTGCAATCAGGTAAAATGTTTACATATATTGGATCATCAGATTTCTGGTTTAGTACAGCAAATTTAACATAGCCACTTGAGAGCCAGTTCCATTCCAGGCTAGGTGTGCTTTACCATCTTCGACCACATCGTCACTTAACATCAAGTGAGCTGTGGTCAAAACAACTAGCCTGTCAACCATAAAAAAAAACAACTTACTTCTTACAAGCATAGTTACTTTGACGCTCATTACTTTGATTCAGGATTAAAATTTATGTGACGAGCATAAATGTTTGTTTCTATATCTTTTGGTTGTTTGTTTCTCTCTCAGTGTATTTTGAAAAAAAATAAGGTATTCTATCATTTATTTATTAAGTATAGGTATTATATATTCGTATATAAAGAAAGAAAGAAGAAAGAAAAACATTATTTTTTTTTCCTAACAATACACTAGACACAACAACAGATATTAACAAAAAGACAACAAATTTCACAATATAATAAGCGGGTTATCGCTGCAGTGGCTGGTGCATCAACTAGGAAAAAAAAAGGTCATCGCTCAGCAATTGTGCTGGGGATTACTCCACAGCGCTGATTTTCAGCACTGACCAATTCATAAAAAAAAACAAAATAAATAAATATAATGATCATATGTTTTTTATTTAACTTACGTTTACCGACGTTACGTTTTTCGAGATTAAATTCATGTTTAATTCATGGTATACACTAACTGCATTCTAAATATCATCCAAACTAGTTAAGCATGATGAAATAACAAAAATGCATAAAAAGTTTCTAATTTCCATACATACAAACTGGTAAAAATCGCTTTTATAACATTAGTTGGCTTGGAAATTTAGTGTTTTAAAATAATATACTTTAAATTTTTTATGTAAACGTAATGAGACAAACAATACGCTCAAGAGATTTACTTTGAGTAGCAGAACAAAGTCCGGGGCATCGCTAATTTGGCGCTCATTGATCATACCTATCCATAATACAGTGTAAACTCTTTATAACGAAACTCAAGGGACCGAGCGATTTTTATCGTTATAGAGAGTTACCGTTACATGAAGTGACTTAGTTCAAGACGTCTTCCAACGTCGCTTTTCTTTTCTCCCTTTTCAATCGCACGTATCACACAAACTTTTTCGTCAACACATAACGCTTTTCTTTTACTGGCCATGTTGACAGTTTCAAAGTTGGTTCACGACTGATAATACGATAGGTAGGTGTTTAGTTCGAGATCATCCTTTCTAGCAAACCAAGCACGTGTTCAAGGCAATTAACAATAACAAAAGCAAGACGGCTATTTACGACCTCAGAAGTTTCGGGGCCTCAAAGGTTTAGTCGGCATCTTTTGTAACCTGATAAGATAACATAAACAATAACACCGTGACGATTTTCTGTGTCTAAATATGAATACATTTCTTCGTAATAGAGAATGGCTGCTGCACTATAAAGAGTGTATCAATGTGTGGGTTTTAAGGTAAACCAACCAAATTGTGATCTTTTCTATGTTATAGAGAGTTTATCGTTATAAAGAATAATGTTATAAAGAGTTTACACTGTAATATACTTTAAATTTTTTATGTAAACGTAATGAGACAAACAATACGCTCAAGAGATTTACTTTGAGTAGCAGAACAAAACCCGGGGCATCGCTACTTTGGCGCTCATTGATCATACCTATCCATAATATGCATTTTTTTTCAGGAAACTCTTTTCAGTCAGCACTTGTTGGTATGTGCTTTGATGGAGGCAGGCGAGCTGGCGCTGCAGCTCGGCACGTCGGTTCAGAATCTCGTGTCGGACACCTCACTCAATATGATCGACGCTATTTGTACTGTAAGTTATTTGTTAAATAATAAAATAGTCGAGCAGCGAAAGCCTGCCACACACGGTATCGAAATAAAGTATTTTTATTTCTCGACGCAAAAAGAGGTGTGTTATAAGTTAACTTATGTATCTTTGTAGCGATGATAGCTCAGTGGTTAGCGCGATCGGTTCGCAACCCGAAGGGCGTGGGTTCAAACCCCAACGATGAGCTTGAGCTGCCGGTGAAGGAAAACATCGTGAGGAAACCATAGCATGGTGGTAGGGTACTTTCTAGTACTCGGCTGGGTAGCTACCACCCTCAAGTTGAAAATCTGCCGCCAAAGGCGTGGATTCAAACCCCAACAATGAGCTTGAGCTGACGGTGAAGGAAAACATCGTGAGGAAACCATAGCATGGTGGTAGGGTACTTTCTAGTACTCGGCTGGGTAGCTACCACCCTCAAGTTGAAAATCTGCCGCCAAAGGCGTGGATTCAAACCCCAACAATGAGCTTGAGCTGACGGTGAAGGAAAACATCGTGAGGAAACCATAGCATGGTGGTAGGGTACTTTCTAGTACTCGGCTGGGTAGCTACCACCCTCAAGTTGAAAATCTGCCGCCAAAGGCGTGGATTCAAACCCCAACAATGAGCTTGAGCTGACGGTGAAGGAAAACATCGTGAGGAAACCATAGCATGGTGGTAGGGTACTTTCTAGTACTCGGCTGGGTAGCTACCAAACTCAAGTTGAAAATCTGTCGCCATGCATCTAACGGTGTGTTCCGGCAACCTCACTTGAGAGCCAGTTCCATTTCAGGCTAGGTGTGCTTTACCACCTTCGACCACACCGTTACTTAACATCAGGTGAGCTGTGGTCAAACATCTAGCCTGTCAAGAAAAATCTGTGTGTAGCATTCTAGGTCCCAAACGGTTTAGTATTTTTTTATGTTTGAAAGTTCATCAAAACTCAATTATGATTCAAGAAAATGTGTTTGAAGATTATCTGTTTTCTAGTCTAAATTCGGTAACAAATTATATTAATTATGTCGGTTTTTTAAATGTCAAGTATACATAAAAAAAAGTGACATAATTTGACATTTTAATTTTACTGACATGATTTAAAATTTACTAAAAGTTTTTGTAAGCAGTTTTCTCTATACGTAATAAGGCTGGTTCCACACTGAAACAGATGAATTTGTTTCTAATGATTAAACATGATAATTTATGAAAGTAATAAAAAGAAAATTAGTAATTATAAAACATTAAAATAATAATTCAATTTTGGAAAACAAAATTCTGCATAGTTAGGCATTCTGTGACAATGATCACCAAATTGAGTGTGACGTCACGCCATGCGAAACGGTATTGTAGTTGACATTTTCCTAGGAGAACTGTTATATTATTTTTACAGTGATGCCATTTAGACGCCGTGACAATCCTGGCGGTAAATTTTAATTGGTTTGTTTTAAATCAGGAAATATGCGATATAAATTGCAATTTTTTTCTGAGTTAACCTAGCACAAAGATCAAGATTAACCTTTGACACCCCTGTTGGTTCATTGGTAGTATGTCTGCTTCGGGAGAGCTGTAGGGCGTGGGTTCGATTCCCACCCAGGACAAACATTGTGTTTTATAAACAAAAATGTTTGTTCTATGTCTGGGTGTACTGTATGTATTATAAGTATGTATTTACAAAAAAAAAGCCTTGCATAGTTTGGGGGCAGATGGCGCTGTGTTTAAAAAAAAAACGTATTTTTAAAATTTAATCAACTTTACTATTTTTATTAGTCTTGTTTTATTATTTGTCCATGCGAACTTATAACCTGTACAGGTACTCGAACACCCATGCGTGGCGGCACGCCTTGCGGCCGCATGGTGCATCCGATGCGTCTGCGTTGCGCTCCCTTCACAAATAACACCTTTACTGGACAAGTGCGTCGACGCTCTGGACGCTGCCAGGCCAACACCGCACCATATTTCTGGCAAGTCTTTATATTTTCCACATATTTTAACTTGTTTTAAAACTATGCATTGGGTTTCCATTCAGCTTTCACTATTATTTTGAGTATTTATAAATTTTTGTACGTATTGCGAAGCCAAGATTGGCTGCTAATCCCACTAATATTATAAATGTGAAAGTTTGGATGGATGGATGGATGTTTGTTACTCTTTCACGCAAAAACTACTGAACGGATTTGGATGAAATTTGATATGGAGGTAGCTGAGACCCTGGATTAACATATAGGCTACTTTTTATCCCGAAAACGTGTAGCGGGTAACACCGCGGGGCGCTGCTAGTCCTACCGTAAAGGAAGTAATGGTACGTATTTTCGTGGGGCTGCAAAGTTCTGGAGTGGAAACCACGGATCGGCAAACGCTGACGTCCACCCAGAAGGTGGACAGACGACCTAGTAAAGACCGCAGGAACGCGCTGGATGCGAGCCGCTTCCAATTGGTCTTTATGGAAGTCAATGGGGGAGGCATATGTCCAGCAGTGGACGTCCTGCGGCTGAAATGATTATGTATTTTCATACGTAAGTCTATATTGGAAAAATATTTTGATTTTTAGGTTACTCGGCGGCCCTAGCAGCCATATTAGGCGCAGTTCGCCTTTCTCCGCTAGGTGTGCCACACGGTCGGGGTAAAATAGCTTTCAACGCGGCGGAACAACTGCTACGGTCGGCCGGACAAAGCAGCCGACTCACCGCCGCGAGGACTAACGCAGGCTGGCTTATTGTCGGTGCTATCTGTACATTGGGTAAGGTAACCCGAACTATACAATGTTACGTGGAACGGAAACGTAAAATAGGTCATTATTAACGAAAACAAGGCATCGTTGCAAAGTTGTTACTTTATCGGTTTTTAATCGGATTCATTTCGGTGAATGTGCTTCAGAATTCCATGCTCTAATACGGTCCATTCTAACTTTTCGGACAGCCAAATGCTTAAAAAAACGACATGGTTTCATGGTCGACATTCCGTTCATTGTGCGGACCGCTAGACAGTGAAATGAGCTGCCTGAGTGGGTGTTCCCCGGTGGATATAATCTGGATGTTTTCAAGTCGAGAGTGAATCGGTATCTTCTAGGCAAGCTTGCTCCATCTTAGACCGTATCATCACTTAACATCAGGTGAGATGGCGGTCAAATATAAGTCTAATTTATTATTAAAAATTAATAATTGACATGACATATAAATTAATTTCAATAAAATTCTACCGCTTTTTTGCGGAGTGTATTAAAATCACGACTGTTGTATTTTTCCGGCTGTTGTATTCATGTGGACATATACAGAGATTATAGCATATAGTAATATGTCACGCGATGGCGTTTATATGATCCCCCTGAAGTACATCGTCTCTGTGGTCATGACTTTAAACCGACTGTGACTTGATAAGCTTGACTGCGACTAGTGATTTTACCTTTTCAGGAGTGCCAGTTGTACGTGGATTACTACCCCGGATGCTGTTGCTGTGGCGAAATAGCTTCCCTCGATCTGTGAAAGAATTAGAATCAGAGAAGAACAGAGGAGATGCTTTTACTTGGCAGGTGAGTGTTTGGTACAAAAGTCTGATAAGTAGAGATTTGTTGATTCAAGATAAATGTCCAACAGTCTTGAGTTGTATAATCGTTTACATTTTTCCCCCATAATCAATGATATATTGATATAACCATAGAATGGTGGTAGGGTATTTTTTTGTACTCTGTTGGCTAGCTTAAGTTGAAAATCATGCACCTATCGGTGTGTTCCGGTAGCCTCACTTGAGAGCCAGTTCCATTCCAGGCTAGGTGTGCTTTACCATTTTTCAACCACACTGTTACTTAACGTCAAATGAGCTGTGGTCAAACTAAACTTGTCGAACATTTAAAAAATAATATTGCCAGAATCGCGAGTAGGATTCATTCACTACGTTTTTCGTGCTGTTCCACTTACACGTATTTTTTTTATTTTTTTTATGGTTGACAGGCTAGATGTTTGTCCACAGCTCACCTGATGTTAAGTGAAGGTGTGGTCGAAGATGGTAAAGCACACCTAGCCTGGAATGGAACTGGCTCTCAAGTGCGGCAGCCGGAACACACCGTTAGATGCTTGGCGGCAGATTCTCAACTTGGTAGCTAGCCAGCCGAGTACTAGAAAGTACCCTACCACCATGCTATGGTTTCCTCACGATGTTTTCCTTCACCGGTAGCTCAAGCTCATTGTTGGGGTTTGAACCCGCGCCCTTCGGCATGCGAACCTACCGCGCTAACCACTGAGCTATCATCGCTATACTGAGCTATCATCGCTACGTATTGCATGAGTTTTGGAGTTTTCATCCGTCCTTGTCATAGGTGGTCGTATTTGTGCAATGTGATACACTTTATGCATTAGCCAGTGTCAAGTATTTCATGAGAAATCAAGTTCGTCACTATGTTTCGTCACTCTAAGTTCTGTGTATCGCTGCAATGGTCATGGACAGGCGTTATCTCTTACCATCAGGAGAGCGTCTCGTTCGTCTCATTACTTTTTAAATGAAAAAAAGTTTTTTTTTTAATACTTTATCATGCGATCAGCCTTTTCGGCTATGGCTTAGTTAGAGCTGCCGAGTTCAAAGATCCTGCGTGATGATAAATCAAGTAAAGTAAGTTTTAAGATACACAAAGTAAGTTTTAAGTTAAAGTCCAGTCATGCCTTAGTACAATAGTAATGACTTTACTATAAGCTTCGATAGAGTTTAGAATTTATACGAAAAGTCTTGTTTCACAACATTTATCACACACAAAATCACTTATCCATTCTCACGTACATTGCTTAGCATTTTATGAATAAAATATATGTGCCGACTTGATTTTTTTACCTTCTAAACTTGATATATGACTTTTAATTTGTCACTCAGGTAACACTGGAAGGACGTGCGGGCGCGTTGTCGGCGCTGCATAGCTTGTTGATTCACTGCCCCTCCCTCGTCAACAACGACGACACGGCTAAGCGACTATCACAACCGATAGATGGCGCTATAGCCGTGCTTACAAAGTAAGTGCTCATTGTGTATTCATTTTTATTTTATTTTGCCATCACACTTTATGTATTTTGCCAGTGTCATGTGTTTATATATTTTTAAGTGTGTATTAAAAACTCAAGTAAAGTAAGTAACAAAGGAGAGTTTTGGCGGGAATGCGGGAAGAGTCGTGTCGCTCCGTTGTATTTTTTTCCAAAACTTGTATTTTGTCGAGTGTTTATGCATAAAAATGGTGGTGTTTTATTCATAAAGTGTCGAATTACAAGCGTGAGTGTGGGGAAATGATATAATGTGGTGAAACATGTCTTTTCGTGGTGTTTCCAAAACTCCATCGAAGCTTTATAGTAAAGTCGCCACTACTTTACTAAAGCATGACTGGACTTGACTGAAACAGACTGGACTTCACTAAGACCGGACTTTGACTATAACTAGCTACGAGGACACTTATTTAAATGTTGAAACTTGAAAATATATAAATACTTGACACTGGCAAATGCTAAAACGCGATGCCAAAACCAAAGAAAAAAAAAAGTAACAAAGTATACCGACAGTTGAGAAAGCATTAATTTATTAAGCACGCAGACTTAGATACCTATTTATTCTGACCTTGAAGAGATTCCATATCTCTCGGGAAATAAGAATGGCGGTAGGTTGTTTCATTCCTTGGCCGTAAAAAGGAGAAACATTGAGTTAAAACGTTTGGAATTCCACCATGTATGGGTAGCGGTCGATTCACCACGTCGTTGTGAGCTGTCTGCGATTGGTGGGGGTTTAAAATGACTCAGTATTTTTGGCGGGAATGCGGAAAAATCATGTTGCCCCATTGTTCTAATTTCCAAAACTGTGTTTTTTTGGGTAAATGTATAAAAATAGTGGGGTTATAGTTAATTATGTGCAGGAAAAAGGTGTAACATAGTGAATGTTGTTTTTGTTTCCATCTCTGTCGAAGTTTCTACTAAAGTTGCAACTGGGCTCAACTCTGACATACTTTGTGTAACTTTAACTGTAAGTCAGACTTACTTCACTTGTCTTTTCAACAAATATTTAAAAATTCTGAAATACTTGACACTGGCAAAATGCAAAAAAGGCGATGCCAAAAAACAGAAAAAATGGCTCTTTTATTAGTGTGACGAGCGTGGTGCGTAGCTATGGCGGCGCGTTGAAGGCCCCGGCGGCGTTAGTGCGGCTGCGACTGTACCAGGCATGTTGTGCATTGGGCGGGAGCGCAGCGCCCGCGGCGCCGCTGCTGCGGTTGCTGGCCGCTGAACTGGCCGGCGCACACGACCCGCACTCGGGAAACCACGCTACTGGTAAACTATGCACATAATTACAGGCCTCATCAGTAAATCAATAGCACGCTGAATATGTTTTTTCATTTAATTTCTTTAATGACTAACGAAACATAATATAATAATATTAATATTAATTAAATATACAGCATGACTGGTGTAACACCGATACTCGAAACTCGAAAAAACAAAGAAAAAAAATATTAAAATAAATATTAACTGACTGCTAGGTAAACTTAACCGAAAGTTATGTACTAAATTACGCAACGCATGGACACCGCGCGGACGCACGAAGTGGGCGTTTAAGGACGCTCGCGCTTACAACGGGCAGGCGGGACAAGCGCGTACTTGTCGCGTGATCAAATCGGCATCAGGAGTGTATCCACGTTTCATTTATTTGTAGGGAAATTTGGCCAAAAATTAAGTACCTAATTTTATTACATAATTATAACGAGGATCGAGTACTCTCCTTCAGTATCGTAGGTCATCTCACCAGTCATGTTGTATACACTGATTTAATGGTGTGTGTTATATTATAATAATGATTGTAATAATATTTAATAATAAAAAATATGTATAGGTATACAATACAATAGGTAGGTTTACTTGGTGGTAGATTTCCTTAGCAGGAAGTCGTCTAGGTAGGTACCACCGCAGTACCAGATATTCTGCCGCCAAGCTGTAGTGTGCAAACATTACTGTGTTCCGGTTTGAAGGGTACTGCAGCTAGCGAAATTACTGGGCTTTTGAGACTAACCATCGAATGTCTCCAAAGTTATGGACGCCAAAGTAGCGATGCCCCGGACTTTGTTTTGGTAGGTACTCAAAGTTCTGTGCAGTGTGACAGGCGTTATCTCTTACCATCAGGAGAGCGCATGGTTCGTCTCATTACTTTTACATAAAAATAAAAAAAAAAACTATATTTCATCCTTGTCTACGTGGTTGGATGTTTTAGACTAAATAAAGTTCTGAAAATGTTTTCTTTTCAGGCATGTTGCGAAGCGCGATGCATCCGCGCGACACCATTCTGTTAGGAGAAGAAGGATGGATCTATGATACTGATCACGCCGGTATCGAAGAACAGGTCAGTCAATGAACATAGCAATCTGGAACATAAAGCTTCATAAAGAAAAAAAAAAGAAAGAAAACATTTGATTTAAAAAAAAAACTACAACAAATAAAACAGCCTTTGCACAACATCTTCCGGACTTTGGATACTCTTATATTTATAAGAAAATATGCAAACATTGTGCCATAAGAATTAGATCAGTCGTGGAATGTAAACATAGTTTGTAACATTGTTTTCAAATATGTATGTAAATACACTTACTTCCTTACCGATAAAGAAACCAAAAACTTACTAAAAATTGTCTCCTACCTAGTGTTAATCAATCAATCATACACACACACGCACACTCACACACATACACTCTCATACGCACACACATAATTATATATACGCGCGCGCACGCACACACACATATAGCCACCCATACTCTCTCACACACACACAAGTACACTCACACATACGCAAAAACTCGCGCGCGCACGCACTCATACACACACACATACACACCCACACACACACCCACACACATATACACCCGCACACATACCCACCCACACACACATACACACACACACACGCGCACATATATACATTAATATTTGTAGACAAGAGTGTTTGTGTTTGCGACTTTCCGTGTACAATAAAGTTATATTCTGTATTATATTCGGGCAGCTAATATCGCCGGCGAGTGCCAGCGGATCGGGCGCGCTAGAACACGAACCTTGTTGCCTGTACCGCGGGCAGGGCGGCGCGCAGCCGCTAGGCGTCGCCGTCATCGACGCATCTGTCGCTCTATTTCCGCAGATATTCGCGCGAGCGGCCAACAAACACCGGTCAGTGATATTATATAACAAACAGTTACAGGAGGCTTCAGGTGACCAGAATGCTCTCGTCTACAGATCAAAAGCTGAGCATTGCCATCCAGCGTGGCAATGCTGCCAGCATTCTGGCCACATATCCATCCTCTGACTGACTTATAAGTTATTTATATAAATTTGTAAATAGTATTAATTTAAGATGACAACCCTGTTGGTTCATTGGTAGTGTTTGTTTTGTTTTTTGTTTTAAAATTTCTTTAATGTATCGTAAAATATGTAACAAGCATGTACAACTACCAGTGTGTATTTGGTCCTGGCAGTACAACCGTATAAATATTATTATTTTGCGAGCATAAAACTCATCCAAAACTAAGAAAGTAAAAACTTATGTAAATAAAACGATAACATAAAATATTCAAATACAAATTTTGGTTTAAAAATTTGTATATGTATAAACAGGTTAATTGGTAGTATGTCTGCTCCAAGAGCTGAAGGGCGTGGGTTCGATTCCCACCCAAGGCAAGCATTTTGTGATATAAAACAAACGTTTGTTCCGTGTCTGGGTGTACTGTATGTATTATAAGTATATATTTACAAAAAAAAAAACTATTTAAGTATTCTATCAGTTATTTGACTTCCGTAGTACAAGCTTTGCTTAGTTTGGGGCCAGATGGCGCTGTGTGTAATGTCTTACGATATTTACTTTATCCTTTCAGACATCAAATGCTGGAACATTTCGCGGAATGTATCAAGATGTCTAAAGGAGCGAGACAAGAGGCGATACAACTGAATGTGTACACTGCTTTGCTGTTGTCCTTGAGAGTGCTGGCTGAACAAAAAGCATCACTCGGACAGGAGGCGGTTAAAAATATCACCACTGACCTCATCATTGTGAGTTTGCACTTCAATGCCCCTTATTTATAACTAGCTAGCCGCGGTGTTACCCGCTTCATGTTTTCGGGATAAAGCCTGTGTTAATCCAGGGTCTCAGCTAGTAGTTTTTGCGTGAAAGAGTAACAAACATCCATCCATCCATCCATCCATCCATCCAAACTTCCAGAGAGTTGAAAAAATCATTGAAAACCTCCATATTTTGTAGCGATGATAGCTCAGTGGTTAGCGCGGTAGGTTCGCATGCCGAAGGGCGTGGGTTCAAACCCCAACAATGAGCTCGAGCTGCCGGTGAAGGAAAACATCGTGAGGAAACCATAGCATGGTGGTAGGGTACTTCAGTACTCGGCTGGCTAGCTACCACCCTCGATTTGAAAAATCTGCCGCCAAGCATCTAACGGTGTGTTCCGGCAGCCTCACTTGAGAGCCAGTTCCATTCCAGGCTAGGTGTGTTTTACCATCTTCGACCACACCTTCACTTAACATCAGGTAAGCTGTGGTCAAACACCTAGCCTGTCAAACATAAAAAATAATAATACTGAGGGAATGGCTGGCAGAAAATGCTTTAGCATTAAGTCCTCCCTTTGTACATATTTTTTAAGTGTGCAAAAAAGTATTAAATAAATCCGTTCAGTAGTTTTTGCGTGAAAGAGTAACAAACATCCATCCAAACTTTCACATTTATAATATTAGTGGGATTAAATTAAAAATGTTGAAAACCTCCGACAGGTGTATAGTATTCTACTAGTCGAGCCCTTTAATTTGATACCCATATTGAGGGAGTTGTGAAAAAATTTGTAATCCGCCATTTTGTGGCGGCGGCCATCTTGGACCGATTTTCATCAAACATAGCTAAGAACGCTACCAACTAATTCACCTTTCAAACAAAAAAAAAACGAAATCAACATCCATTCATTCGTTCGGGAGCTACGACTACACACGCACACACACCCACACCCACAAATTAGTTTGATTCGTCTTTAAAAAAAACAGTGTCCTAAAAATATACGTGAAAAAAAAATGGCGGATCTTTGTGCGCGTAATAGTAAATACCTACTTTTAATTTAAAAAATGCCTAATCTATCGAGTTCGGTATCCAGATAAAGAAAATTATAAAGGGATGACAAAAATGTATTGAAGATATATGTTTAAATTTAATTAGGAATAATAAATTGGTTTAAAAAGTTTATTTCTTTAATTTTATTTATAGCTATTTTTATTGGCATTTCGCACAAAGATCCGCCATTATAGCGAGTATCTATAAAAAGTAGAGGAACTTTGCAATTTTGATATCAATGCCCTTGTCTTAACGTACAGAATGGCCTGTCATCGAACAGTTCGACTGTTCGCGCCGCCGCCGCGTCTTGTGCCGGTCGTCTCTGCGGATGTATCACTGAAGCCGAGAGTCAAGCGCTTAGCGAGAAGGTCATCGCTCTCGCGCGATCAGCTGTTAACAGGTGAAATGATACTTGTGCACTAGTCATAACGTATACAATGGCTTATCACTGGCGTATACATATTACAGTGTTAAATTAATGCTAGTCAAACCCAAGTCAGGTCAAAAAGTTGTGACTAGACGCTTTTATGGAATTTGGGAGACAATACGATAATACATGTCCACATCATCAACAACCTAGCATAGTCCACTGCTGGACACGCCACTCAGCCCGATGTTCGGCTTTTCGCTTCCAGCCACTGCTAGCTGTCTTACGTATATCGTCACTCCATCTAGTCTCATGGCGTCCTACACTACGTTTGCGTTTTTCTTTTTTTTCGTTCTTTGTGTTTTTTTTTCTGTTTGTTATTTTTTTTGTATGTATTGTTAATGTAATATAAATTTGCTTGTTTTACTCATAACTAGCGGACGTCTCGCGATTTTATCCGCGTAGTTCCTGTTCCCGTGGGGATACAGGGATAAAAAGTAGCCTATGAGCCTTAAGAGTAAATTTGTTTGTCATCGGCAGGCCGGTGCGGGCGGCAGCGGCGGCGGCAGTGGGCGCGGTGCAAAGGGCACGTGGGGCGGCATCCAGCGCTGCGGCATTGCCGGTTTTGAGGGCATTGGCTCAGGATAACTCTGCCGTAGAATTACAGGTCAGTTTTATAGCACCACCACTTGATAGTCTTCAAGTTTTAATTAAGGGTGGAAGAATGGCTTGGGGTACTTACTTGGGGTACACGCTGCTAGTATTTGGAGTTTTTAATAAGTGGAGCTTGTTAGCACCTGCATCCTGCAATCAATCCTACAAAGGTCTGACCTCAGCAACAATTAATGTCAAATTCACTAGCAATTATTAATATGTAAAATTCTGTCTTACAAAGTGATAATTTTTAAACTTTTTATTTGTATAAGATTTTTAAAAGACAAGTATGTAGGTGACATTAGCCTGATTTTGTCAACTATTGATCTGTTACGTGCATCCTTAAACTGTGTTTAGTTTGTATGTGAGTGTACTTATTTATGTTAAATAAAGAACTTTGAAAAACAAAAACACCTGCATCCTGCTATGTTAAAATAATATTTAAAAAAAAAACATATACATACGTATATGTTTTTTTTTAAATATTATTTTACAAGTTTTTTTGCAAATGATATAGCGTTATAGATATATACTTTGAACACTCAAATAAAAATAATAGTAATATACTTTTTCAAATATAAGTACATCAGTAAACAATGTGAAATGAATTAAGTACAATAAGTAATTGAAACCATAAAATTGACTTTAATTAGTTTTTTTATTTAGGTGTGGTCTCTTCACGCGCTGTCAGTCCTCGCGGACGCGTCCGGTCCGATGTTCCGAGGTCACGTGGAATCAACGCTGAATCTTGCATTGAAACTGCTGTTCACATCTCCACCGTTCTTGGAGGAACTACACAGAAGCATCGGGCGGTTACTGTCCGCACTCATTACCGTTGTCGGACCTGAGTTGCAAGGTAAGTCAAATGATACGGGTATATTTCTGGAAGATTTGGCTAATCGATTTGGCAAGCATCCAATAGTTTCGATGACATGATTAAATTGAGGGTTTGAATTAATTAATTTTTTAATTGTCATTTTTTATTTAATTTATTTTTTGTTATTTATTTATTACTAGCTGCGCCCCGCGGTGTTCCCGCTACATGTTTTCAGGATAAAAAGTTATTAAATTTACCTACACATAACTGTGTATGAGAGGTCTAATGACCTGAACTGAGACATCTGACATTAAATGACATCTGTTAAAAGTCAATTAAATAATAAAAAATCCTACTAATATTAAAAATGTGAAAGTTTGGATGGATGGATGTTTGTTTGTTACTCTTTCACGCAAAAGCTACTCAACGGATTTGGATGAAATTTGATATGGAGGTAACTGAGACCCTGGATTAACACATAGGCTACTTTTTATCCCGAATACATGTAGCGTGTAACACCGCGGGGCGTAGCTAGTGTAAAATAAATAAAGATTTTTTTTGTTATCAATAAAGAACTATGATTATAGCACGAACAAACGACGTAAACAACGTTATGTGGTTGTATAGAATAGGGTCTCGGGACTTAAATGTCTAATGTATTCTACATTTGCTAAGTTTGATAAGCAAAAACATGCTTTACAGTGACGGCGGTGGGTCGATTTTTGTGCGCCTGCGCTGCTCTGCTAGAGGTGGGCGGCGGAGGTGCGCGCGGGGAAGCCCTGGGTTGTCTCCAACAGTTACAAATGTTTGCGCCACATCATATCAACTTACACACACTTGTGCCTCAGTTATGTGTAAGTACTTTACGACCATACAAATAATGTTTATTAATGTACATTGCTTAGCTGGGTTTTATTAGCACGCTGAAGTGGCAATGAACTGGACATATCTGTCGCAAAACCGATAACCGCTGGGGTAGACGTGTTCTAGAGGGGAGACCGCATAGCGTAGGACACCCTGAGACACGGTAGGACAATTGGCTGTAGATGGAAGCGAAAAGCGGAAGATCGGGCCTCTGCTGTCCAGCAGTGGGCTACAAAAGTCTGATGATAATGATGATGCTGAACTTACATGGGTCACGCGTCATCATGAGTCATTTTACGAATATCGTAAAATGACCTGTCGAGGTTGCCAGTAACATAAAATCTTTCTAACTTTCGCGTAACGGGCCTCTTTTCTTTCTTATAATAATTATATCTGAGTATATTATACTTTATTTTTTCTATCTTTTGCAAAAAGGTAAATATATTTGACGGACTATCGATTTAAAATGATAGTCGCTAGTAATAGAAATAATGGTTGAAATATGCTGCGTTTGTTCCGTTTACATGAAACGAAAGAAAACGCGGACTTATCCGTATTAAAAAAAAAGATAATTTGTCACGATTTCAAGGTCGATCCCACAGTTGTATAATATGTCGCAATCGAGTTATCCTCGGAACGCCAGCGCCCTCTAGCGGCGTTCGACGTAATCAATGATTCATCGGCTGAGCGACATATTATTAATTTGACACTTTATATCATTCACTGGACATTTTTGTTAATGTTAGGCAGTGACATTTTGTTAAATTGTATTCTTTCATTTTGTATAATTTTGTTACTAATAATTGTAACTTTGACGTGCCTAGTGTAACATATGTAGTTATAAGGCCAATAAAATATTCTATTCTATTCTGAGCGACGCGCTCGACACTTCTCGAGCAGTAGCCGGCCAGTGTGGTCGAATATTGGAACCGATTCGCGTCCCTAGCTGTAACTTTGTTTTTTTTGTAGCGATGATAGCTCACAGGTTAGCGCGGTAGGTTCGCATGCCGAAGGGCGTGGGTTCAAACCCCAACAATGAGCTTGAGCTGCTGGTGAAGGAAAACATCGTGAGGAAACCATAGCATGGTGGTAGGGTACTTTCTAGTACTCGGCTGGCTAGCTACCACCCTCAAGTTGAAAAACTGCCGCCAAGCATCTAACGGTGTGTTCCGGCAGCTTCACATGAGAGTCAGTTCCATTCTAGGCTAGGTGTGCTTTACCATCTTCGACCACACCTTCACGTAACATCAGGTGAGCTGTGGTCAAACGCCTAGTCTGTCAACCATATAAAAAACTGTAGATCTGTAAACAAAACCTACTTACTAAATAAGAGTTTGGACATTATAATCCAATTGATTTAAACTACTATATTTCGTTGCTCCAACATTATCCATCGACGCCCGCAGCTTAGAGGTTAGAAACTATGGACCTTACTGACACTGAGGCTCCTCGTCTGACATATGTAATGTACCCTGTATATCGACCCCCTTGCGGCTCAATATACTCCAAGCATATATCCTTGTGTACTTTACAGAAAGACCTGTCCAGTTCTGAGCTTACAGTCCGTCGAGCGGCGTTATGTTGCCTGCGCCAGCTGTCTCAGAAAGAAGCTATAGACGTATGCCGCCACGCCATGTTAGCCAAGGACCATGTACCCGCAAAACCTTACTGTGGTAAAGTATTATAATACTTGCTTGTCTTATTTGCTTGGAACAAGCTTCACTGTGTATTGCCGCGCCCACTACTACAAACCGTGCCGTGGTTTTAAATGCCTTCAATGCCTTCATTCTCTAAATCACAGGATTTTTTTTGCCTAAAACTTTAAAGTATCAAAATTGATCAATTGCCAATGTCAAGTGATTTGATAATTTCAAGTCTCATAAGTAAAAAAGTAATCGAAGTCTAATCCAGTCCATGTCCATTACTTGGTGGTACCACCGCAGTACCAGTTATTCTGCCGCTAAGCAGTAGTGTGTAAACATGACTGTGTTCCGGTTCGAAGGGTACTGCAGCTAGCGAAATTACTGGGCTGTTGAGACTAACCATCTAAAGTCTCAAAGTAATGAGCGTTAAAGCAGTGATGCCCTGGACTTTGTTTTGTTACTCAAAGTTCTGTGTATCGCTGCAATGGTCATGGACAGGCGTTATCTCTTACCATCGTCTCGTTCGTCTCATTACTCTTTACATTAAAAAAAAAAATGTCAGTCAAATCCAGTCATGCTTTAGTAAAGTAGTGGCGACTTTATTATAAGCTTTGATGGACTTTTGGAAGCAACACGAAAAGTCATGTTTCACCACTTTATATCACTTTCCCACACTGGTGCTTGTAATTCGGTACTTTATGAATAAATCACCACTATTTCTACACATAAACACTCGAAAAAACACTAGTTTTCGAAAAAGATTACAATGTGGCGACACGACTCTTTTAGCGTTCCTGTCAAAACTCCCCTTATTTAGAGTTTTTTTCTTCATATGTCAATTCATAATTCATTTATTGCGTATATGGGTATAATAATAAATAAATAAATAAATATCACAGGACGTTACACACAGCGCCATCTGACCCCAAACTAAGCAAAGCTTGTGCTATGGAAGACAGATAACTGATACAATACTTAAATACTTTTTTAAAATAGATATTTAAAAAAGATTACGAGCGCCATATTATGCCTTGCGGCATGCAAAACTTAAAATTAATGTAACAAAATTAAACATTACAAAAAAGTAATAATAACTACAGTCAGTGATTCGTCAAATCAAAAGCAAAAATAAAATAAAACAAAAATGTCGAGCAATAAAATACCATTTCGTCCGAGCATAAAAAAAATAAAATAAAAAATATTAAAATATAAATTAATGAATGTCAGATTGAATTACAATATTATAAATTTTGGACAGTCTTGTCATACTTTTACCTTTTTTTTTCTTTGGTTTTGGCGTCGCGTTTTAGCATTTGCCAGTGTCAAGTATTTATATATTTTCTAGTTTAAAAAGTTAAATAAGTGTTCTCGTAGCTAGTTATAGTCAAAGTCCAGTCTTAGTCAAGTCCAGTCTGTGTCAGTCAAGTCCAGTCATGCTTTAGTAAAGTAGTGGCGACTTTACTATAAAGCTTCGATGGAGTTTTGGAAGCACCACGAAAAGTCATGTTTCACCACATTATATCATTTTCCCACACTCACGCATGTAATTCGGCACCTTATGAATAAAACACCACCATTTTTATGCATAAACACTCGACAAAACAAAAGTTTTGGAAAAAAATACAACGGAGCGACACGACTCTTCCCGCGGTCCCGCCAAAAAACCTACTTTTACCTTTCTAATTTGATGAGACCAATCACACACATTTAAATTTATCTGTCAAGTACTCATTTACAGTGTAATATGCCTTCTCCAGTAGAAAATATTTTAATTTATTTTAAAAAATAGAAATTTGTTCAATTTGTTTTTTTGACAGGTGTGGTGATAACAGAAATCGGTTTACCGGGTGCACTGTTTGCATACCTCGATATAGAAAGAGATGAAAGTGCTCTGTCTCATGCTAAAGATACATTGACTTGCTGCCTTCTTGCTGCGGCCTCATCTGGTGGACTCAAACACTGGCTGGCGTTGGCGAAAAGAGTTCTTACTGTCAGATTGGGTAAGAGTATATTTTTTTAAATTATTTATAAAATGTAGCGAATATGATCCGGACTATAATAACGAATCGAATGACACTTCCTTCTTAACCATTTATTAACCACGAGTTTAAGCGCTATAGCGGAACACAGATAATAAAATATACTTCGATATTATTTTAGTATTTTTCATGTCTGAATCAGCCCTATTTTTAGCCGACTGCCAAGGACGGGTTATGTTTTTGCGCGTATCTTATATGTATATGTCGGAGATAGAGATAAGAAGCAGAATGACATCAAGTGGGATGGTTACCAGGTTACTGGGCGTGGGTGTAGCGGGCGAGGAGACAAACCACCCAATTCATATTTGTAGCGATGATAGCTCAGTGGTTAGCGCGGTAGCTTCGCATGCCGAAGGGCGTGGGTTGAAACCCCAACAATGAGCTTGAGCTGCCGGTGAAGGAAAACATCGTGAGGAAACCATAGCATGGTGGTAGGGTACTTTCTAGTACTCGGCTGGCTAGCTACCACCCTCAAGTTGAAAATCTGCCGCCAAGCATCTAACGGTGTGTTCCGGCAGCGTCACTTGAGAGCCAGTTCCATTCCAGGCTAGGTGTGCTTTACCATCTTCGACCACACCTTCACTTAACATCAGGTGAGCTGTGGTCAAACAACTAGCCTGTCAACCATAAAAAAAAAAAAAAATCAATTCAGTTATCTTGTACAAAGTTTAATCAGCACTTCACAACGACTTTAGTTTAAGAATGATTAGAACATTATAGACACTATTACATAGCTTGAGGACAAAACGTTCCGCTTAGCTTCGCACTCTGCAACCGACCAACTCAATCTCCTCTCAACGCAAGAATCAATGTTCATCTCTCCTCAACCAAAGCAAGAATGATCTCTCCACCTCAACATTCAACGCACGGCCGGCTCGCTTCACACAGCGCCCCTACCGGCCAACATCCGCAACTTCACCTTCTCTCATTGGTTGAAGTCAAAATACTTTACACGAATAACGACAAGCAGAGCACGGAACCAGTGTTACGTCAGAGGTGTCGCCATTCCACCTCTAGTCCACCGAAATTACGCAAAATGGCGCTAAACTAAATCAACATTAAAGCTACACGCCGACATATATGCGAGGTATTGTGTCGATATTTTGTTATAACTAGCGCCATCTGCCCCAGCATCCTAGTACTCACAGGGAATGAAACAAGGGAATGAATATAACGAACGAGTTGAAGGCTTCATTCAGGAGTGAACTGATCTATGCGTCAGTAGTTCGGTCAGCGCGCGAGTGGCTTAGGATTCATTCGGCGCTCCACGACCGACGGCACCACTGTGTGCACTGACAATAAAATAATAGAAACATGGCGGACGACGAACAAATCGACGTGGACCAAAATCTTTTTAAATCTCCGACATATATATGTATTATGTCTGTTAATTTATTTATTACCTCGTTTCTTCCAAACGGTTGAATGGATTACTTATAAATGTAAAAAGTAAAGGTTGAAAAAAATGGCGGGCTAATATATTAAGGGGGAAAAACGAAATAAACAAAGTATATTTTTTTTTATAACATTTGAATTTTACTCCGCCGTTTTGGTGTTAAAAGTTGCAATAAATAAAAAAAATATCTTTTGCCGTTTCTTTATATCGTAGGCTTTTGTCATTTCAATATGAAACTGATATTAAACTAATGAAAAGTGAGATGAAATTAATAAATCAAATATCGCTCTACTTCTGCATGACTGGTTCAATTTCCAGAGGATAGTAACGGCCCCGAGATAGACTTCGATATGGAAGGCGATGACGATCAAGCAGAGTTCCACGCTGATAGCGACACTTCAACGCATCCCGCTGTGCAATCCAGGTGGCCTACACGGGTATGTTACTAGTTGATCACAATCATCATGTTTTTTTACACGATTTCAAGGTTGGTCACATTGTGCTTTACCATCTTTTCGCGTAACCCTATATATTTTTCACTTGGTGGCAGATCTCCTTAGCAGGAGGTCGTCTAGGTAGGTACCACCGCAGTACCAGATATTCTGCCGCTAAGCAAAACATTACTGTGTTCCGGTTTGAAGGGTACTACAGCTAGCGAAATTACTGGGCTGTTGAGACTAACCATCGAAAGTCTCAATGTAATGAGCGCCAAAGCAGAGGTGCTCTGGACTTTGTTTTGTTACTCAAAGTTCTGTGTATCGCTGCAATGGTCGTGGACAGGCGTTATCTCTTACCATCAAGAGAGCGTCTCGTTCGTCTCATTACTTTTTACATAAAAAAAAAAAAATATTGTATTTAACGTTTATGTTACATATGTACATGTTACAGGTTTTTGCTATGGAGTGCATACAGAAAATAATGGGAGCATGCGAGGCTACGAACGATCCAGCTCATTTCGATCTCGTCAAAGCCAAGGATAAGCAAGACGTCGATCCCAGCTGTAAGGATTTTCATACATACTTTTTTAGTTGAGGAATGGGTGTAAGCATCTTTCATAGGTCTGATCGAGTCGAAATTTGGTATATTGTTACTGGTGTCGGAGTTTTTTTTAAATTGTACTTGTTTGCAAATAAGATTTTTTTGGTAACGTTTGGCGATGTTGTACCGCGTTCGTTGTTTTAAGACTTTAGTAAAAGGCCGTGCCGGGACAAAGCCTGTGGCGTTGGTCTACGTTTCCGTTGTAAAAAGTTTGCCTAAATTTCTGCCTGTCTTAATTTAGCGTGCTATTTGAATTCCGAATATTTTACTTGATGGTCCTTCGCAGGGGGTTGTCTATGTAGGTACCACACCAGTACTAGATATTCTGCTGCTAAGCAGTAGTGTGTAAGCATTACTGTGTTCTGGTTTAAAGGGTACTGCAACAAGCAAAATTACAGGGCTGTTGAGAGTATCCATCGAATGTCTCAAAGTAATGAGCGCCAAAGCAGCGACGCCCTGGATTTTGTTTTGCGACTCAAACTTCTGTGTATCACTTCAATGGTCATGCACATGCAAAATTTAATGGTATCTTACCATTAGGAGAGCGTCTTGTTATCCTCATTACTTTTACATTAAAAAAATCTAAATCTAAATCTTGAAACTGTTCATAAATAAGTAACATACTGACTGTTTTTTGTTAGTTTGACAGCCCTGTTGGTTCATTGGTAGTATGTCTGCTCCAAGAGCTTAAGGGTGGGTTCGATTCCCACCCAAGACAAACATTTTGTGATATAAACAAATGCTTGTTCTGTGTCTGGGTGTACGTTTAAATATTCTATCAGTTATCTGACTTCCATAGTACAAGCTTTGCTTAGTTTAGGGTCAGATGGCGCTGTGTGTAATGTCCTACGGTATTTATTTATTATTTTACATACGATTTTTTCCAGGTGATTATCTCTCCTGCCATCTGTCGGATCTAGTCCGCATGTCGTTTGTGTGCGCGACCGGCGAGTCGGACGCGCTGCGCCTGCGCGGTCTGCGGTCGCTGCAGCTCGTTATACAGCAGTTCGCGCGTGCACCCGAACCAGACTTCCCCGGACATCTCCTGCTCGAACAGTACCAGGCACAGGCGAGTCTATTGTAACCATAAACTGAGCATCACACACTAATATTATAAATGTGAAAGTTTGGATGGATGAATGTTTGTTACACTTTCATGCAAAAACTACTCACCGGATTTGGATGAAATTTGGTATGTACTGAGACCTTTTTTGTCTAGGGAAAATACTTTGTGTATACCACCGGCCCTGGGGCGGGTACGGTGGTTATGTGGGACTCTCCGTCCTAATGACGGCCTACCCACTAAAAACCCTGGAGTGTTCCACCTCGGCGCTTTGTGTCGAGGCTGCGGGCACGCGTTCGCACTCTACCGCGGCCTCGACAGTGCTTGTCCTCGCGGACCCGCCTCGGGGAACCCAAGCTCACGATCGCAACAATGACGATGTGTCCGGACACCAGACACATCGTCATCCACCTCGGAGACCAAACCAGCATGTACTGAGACCCTGGATTAACACATAGACTACTTTTTATTTCGAAAACATGTAGCGGGTAACACCGCGGGGCGCAACTAGTAGAGTTATAAGTTTGGGGTGTGCTAAATCAAAACCGTGTTTTTCGAGTCAATATATTACTTCGCGGTATTTGAGTGCGAAGCAAGGCCGCGCGCGTGTTGTACTCAGCTTTGTCTCCATGATGAAGGCCACCGGAGGTAGCCGAAGCAATAGTCGGAGTTTCCGATATAAGTAATACTTTAAATGTGTCAAAAGCAAGTCAGTTTCCATAGTACAATCTATTTGATTTATTGTAGCGATGATAGCTCAGTGGTTAGCGCGGTAGGTTCGCATGCCGAAGGGCGTGGGTTCAAACCCCAACAATGAGCTTAAGCTGCCGGTGAAGGAAAACATCGTGAGGAAACCATAGCATGGTGGTAGGGTACTTTCTAGTACTCGGCTGGCTAGCTACCACCCTCAAGTTGAAAATCTGCCGCCAAGCATCTAACGGTGTGTTCCGGCAGCCTCACTTGAGAGCCAGTTCCATTCCAGGCTAGGTGTGCTTTACCATCTTCGACCACACCTTCACTTAACATCAGATGAGCTGTGGTCAAACAACTAGCCTGTCAACCATAAAAAAAAATAATTGGTATTTTACTCATCATTAATTGTACTTTAGTTTTTTATTGTATGGTTGACAGGCTAGGTTAGGTTAGGTGTCAGCTTGCCGCGGATGAGTGCGAAAGCGTTCCCGTAGCCCCGGCCCATAGGTGTCAGGCAGAAACACCCCAGGGTTTATAGTGGATAGGCCGCCACTTTGGCGGAGAGTCCCACATAACCACCGTGCTTCCCCCGGAAAGCCGGAAGTTTGGGCCGGTGGTATCCATTAAGGATTTCCCTGGGCAAAAAAAAAAAAAAGATTAGGTGTCAGCTCAGCATCAGCTGAGGTGTGGTCAAACACCTAGCCTGTCAATCAAAAAAGCACGATGCCGATCTTCAGATTAAAAAAATATGAGAATATGCCTTTTGACGATGACAGTGCATTGGTGGAAGTCCGACGCAAGAGTTAAGTGTAGTTACTGCCTGTTAGTCAGAATTTATTTTACTTGAAAATATCAAAATTGACACTCAATGTGAAAAAGCGCAAAGTGCAATGCCAAAACAAAAAATCGTTGTAATTTTTTTTTAAGAAGTGATTTTGACATCCATAATTATCATTTGATGATATACCTATTTGAAATGATTATACAATGGAATGATTAAAATTTAAATAAAAATATTTTATGTATTTTACATATTTAATTAATTTTGCCAAAAATAAAATAAAAAGGTTTTTGTTTTTGTAGGTTGGTGCGGCGGTTCGTCCGGCATTCTCAGGCGACACGGCCTCTCACGTCACGGCGGCCGCTTGTGACGTATGTTCCGCTTGGATCGGTTGCGGGGTTGCTCGAGATATCAACGATTTGAGAAGGTATATGTAGTTTTAATCATAAGGCTTCGTACATAGTGTGGAGCTAGCGCGGTAGCGACGTCATAAAATATCAAACGATACACTACAATATTTTATTGATAACGCTAAATAATAATAGTAAAAATTTTAATATCGTAGAACATTACTACCCTATCTCCGTGTGACAGGCTACTTTTTATCCCTGTATTCCCGCGGGAACGGGAACTACGCGGGTGAAACCGCGAGGGGTCTGCTAGTCAAGAATAATTTTGTTGACAAGGGAAATATTGCAACTGACTTGGTTGTAATTCCATCGGTTTTTTTTAATAATAATAATAATAATATTGCTCTTCAATACGGCCTTGTCGAGTCTGAGGTGCCGTACTATAAGTACGCACCAGCGCCAGTTCTCGAAAATGGTCGTGCTTTGCTCTATTGGGACCGGTCTATCATCACGGACAGGACTATTGTCGCCAATAAGCCTGATATCGTGGTGGTCGACCGAGCCCAACGCCGGGCAGTGCTCGTTGACATCACCATCCCACATGACGAGAATCTCGTGAAGGCCGAGAAGGACAAGCTCAGCAAGTACCTTGACTTGGCTCACGAGATAACCGCCATGTGGGATGTTGATTCGACGATCATTGTCCCGATAGTTGTCACGGTAAACGGTCTTATAGCGAAGAGTCTCGACCAACATCTCAAGAGACTCTCGCTAGACGGTTGGGTCAAGGGTCAGCTTCAAAAGGCAGTGATCCTTGACACGGCGCGCATTGTGAGGAGGTTCCTCACTCTGCAGCCCTAACCACCGGCAGCTTGAGCCCTGCCCCGCTGCCGGCGGCACCCTAGTTTTTAAGTTTTTTTATATTATTTATGTGTTTTTTATATATATGTAATGTAAAAAAATTTTAAAAATTAAGAAAAGAAATAAATAACTGGAATAATAATAATAATTTATTTCAGACCATGTATGTCCATATTACATATTATAATCATAGAAATTAAAATTAAATTAAAATGCTAATGCTAAAAATGTCAAACTTAAAATTAAAAATTACAAATAAAAACGAAAGAAAATAAAAAATAACAATAAAATTAAATAAAAATCAACTAAAAGAGATTATTTATTGTCACCTACATAATTATAGCGGTAATCTATACTTTTTTATCCAGCGTTTTTTTAAATATAAAAAATGTATGTATTGAAACGAAAGAGTCGCTCTCCTGATGGTAAGAGATAACGCATGTACATGCAGCGATACACAGAACTTTGAGTAACAATACAATATTCAGGGCATCTCTTCTTTGACGTTCATTATTCTGAGAGATTCAATGATTAGTCTCAAAAAGTCCTGTAATTTGGTTAGCTGCAGTACCTTTCGAACCGAAACACAGCAATGTTTACTGCGGTGGTACCTACCTAGACGCAGTGGCGGCCTTAGGGGGTGGCAAGCAGGGTAACCGCCCGGGGCCTCGCTCTTGCAGGGGCCTCGCGTCCTCGTAGAAAAAAGTCTTTACCATATATGTATGTGTATCTCGCGCCTCGCACTTAACAAACCCCCCTGCACGCATTGTTTCATTATTAGTGCAGGCATGTTACGATCACTCGAACTAATTTTTTAGTAAAACGGACTCAAAGAAAAAGGGCCTCGCAATGATTTGTCGCCCCGAGCCTCGCAACAGCTAATCGCTGCCGCTGCCTAGACGACCTAAGAAGATCTACCACCGAGTAATCCTTAGGTTTATCTCTTTTTATTTTTGGCATTGCAGAGTACATCAATTGCTGGTTTCCAGTCTTGATAAACTGAACACTAAAGGCAACACTACATTGATTTACAACGAAAGCATGGCAACTTTAGAGAAACTTTCCATTCTGAAAGCGTGGGCTGAGGTAAGTTCTTTTGTTAAATAACAACTTATAGAATTTGCTCCCAAACATATAACTTTCCCCTTTATAATACACTAGTATTATAAAGGGGAAAGATTTGTATTTTTATATGAATAAACTCAAACTACTGGACCGATTTCAAAAAATCTTTCACTTTCAGAATGCTTCAGAATTCCAGCTTTAGAAGTGACTTATTGTTACCATTAGAATGCTTCAGAACTTCAGCTTTAGAAGTGGCTTATTGTTCCTGGAACAGATTGCCATGAAGCAGAAAACATAAAAAAATAATAATCGAGTCCTTCGAGCCGGATAATGTACAAAACCCAGACAAATAATTAGCCATGGGTAACTCAACAGATTTACTTGAGTCACGTCGCGGCTCGCAGCTCAACCCTTGAGCTGAAAACTTGAACCGGCTCAACAGGTCATTTCAGATCAGTTCACGTACTAACTCGAGGGAGTCATTTAGTCAATAGCGAAGTAAACTAGACCTTATGCAGCGCTAGAATATACAGCTCATATAGTTGGTTTATAGTTTCAGCTCAACAACGTTGGAAATGTTCTCAATTTATCGGGAAATCTACTGATAAAAAATATTTTGAAATTAAAATTAATTTTTTTTTTGTTTTCCGATTAATATTATAATTGCCTAAGTTTGTATGTATGGATATTTGTTAATCAATCATGCTAAAACAAATGAAAGGATTTGCAAAATAAATTGCATATAAATAGTTTATTATCTGGATTAACATAATTATTATCTTGTTTATCCCAGGAATTGTAAGATTCGTGGTAAATATGCTCTCCTTCCCTTTCTAAGTCATTCTGTTTCGTTCATCATTCTGTTCAGGTGTTTAGTTGTCTTCCGCTAAGAACGGTCATTTGCTAACGCTCTTGCGCTAGTCAGTACGTGCTCGAGTAAGGCGCTGACGCTGCAGCCTACTCCGCCGCGTCGAGCCGCTCACGGTCACCGCGATGACCCAGATATCGTATCACGAACATTTGTGTAGTGTTAATGTAAACAAATATTAAGGCGCAGCTGTATATTTATTTCATTATGGCTACACCGAAAATTAATTTTACAACTGAAACTGAAACAGATTATGTAACAGAATCCCTGTTATATAATCATTATAAAGAAGAAAGGGCAGCGCGTGTACAACTGCAAAACCTAGTAGATGATCTTAAAGGTCAAATAGAAAACCTTAAACAAGAACTTAAGAACGTTCAGGAGCAAAACAGTGCTCTAAAAAACCAACGACATCAAACCCAAGCGGCCTCTACACCAGTCCAGTATGAGACAGACGAGGAGGAGCTTGCGAAAGAAACCGAGTGGGTGCGTCAAAAAAGCAGGAAGAAAAGAAAACTTAACTTATCACTGACCCCACCACAACAGCTAGAATCTGACTCTAGCAAAGACGCCAAAGAAAAACCAAAAGAGAAGAAAGTACCATTACCTCCACCTATAGTTGTTGAAAATATCAAGAACTACCAAGAGTTCTATGATCTTCTTTTGACAAGTCTAGCCAAAGAGTCATTTATCTCAAAGATGATGAATGGTGAAAGTGTTAAGATTAACACAAATAACGAGGACTCATATAGAGCCGCTACCAAGCTGTTGTTAGAGAATAGCTATCTTTGGCACTCGTATGAGAACAAACAAGACAGGCCGATTAGAGTAATGGCTAAAAACCTGCATTCTACGTGCTTGCCCGAAAAAATAGTAGAAGATCTGACATCCAAAGGCTACAAAATACAAGCAGCTGTAAACAAATTGAGCTGGAAAAGTAAGCAACCTCTCAACATGTTCATGCTCTCATTCGCAAAAGAAGAAGACATTAACAATATATACAAAATTAAGTCTGTATTAGGCTGCAAAGTGGACATTCAACCGCTAAAAACATCTAAACTAATTCCACAATGTAAGAGGTGTCAAGCATATGGGCACACACAGAAATATTGTTCCAAAGAACCTAGGTGTGTGAAGTGCACTGGTAAACATCTAACCAGAGACTGCAAAAAGGCAGCAGAAGCAAAGCCAAAGTGTGTTCACTGTGGTGAACCCCATCCAGCTAGTTATAGAGGCTGTGTTGTAGCCAAAGAACTCCAAAGCTTAAAATACAAAATATTGAAGAAGAGTGTAACACCCACAGCTGTCAATACAGTTCCAGCTATAAGCAAAGGTAAAAAACCAATTGCCAACAACCATATCATGAAAAATATTTCTTTTGCACAAATAACAAAAGGAGTAAAACCAGCCCCGCAGTTACAACTATCCAAGAAAGTGAGCTCAGATACCGATGAAAAGATCAACAAAATCATTAATCTATTGACCTCATTCAACGATAGATTAAAAAAATTAGAAAGCAGCACTAATGCAACTGCTTATGAGAAAAAATCATGACTTACTCACTAAAAATTATGGCATGGAATGCAAATGGGCTCCTGCAGCATCAAAATGAACTACAGGCAGTCTTAAATACAAAAAATATTGACGTGTGCCTCATATCAGAGACACATTTTACAAAAGAATCCTACATAAAAATCAAAGGCTATAAAGCTTACCATGCTCTACATCCTGACAACACTGCTAGAGGAGGTAGCGCTGTGATTATTAAGGAGAACATCTGTAATCATGAAGAGTACAAGCATGAAGAACAAGACATACAAGCTGTGGCGGTAAGTGTAAAAACTAAACGCCAACCTGTCACTATTTCAGCCATATACTGTCCACCTAGACACTCAATAAAAGAAGATAAATACAAGAGATTCTTGAAAAATCTTGGTAACAGATTTATACTTGGGGGTGACTTTAATGCTAAAAACACTTTCTGGGGATCTAGATTAACAACAACTAAAGGAAGGGAACTACTCGGTGCCATTAGAGAGTTGAAATGCAATGTCGCATCAACAGGAAAGCCCACATATTGGCCTACTGATCCCAACAAAATACCTGACTTAATAGATTTTTATATATATAAAAACGTATCACCCAACTTTCTTCACATTGAGGAATGTTTTGATATGAGTTCCGATCACTCACCTATATTATTAACTTTGAGTGAAACTATTGTACAAAGAGAGAGCAATCCCACCCTTGTCAACAAAAACACTGATTGGGAGAGTTTTAAGCTTGATTTGGACTCTGCTATAGACCTTAAAGTTCCACTTAAGAATCCACAGCAACTAGATCAAGATGTTATTAAATTTATCACGAACATACAACAATGCGCGTGGAGTAATACGCCACAACTCAAAAGAAGAACTATAGGGAACAGCTATCCAAAAGACATAAGAGAACTCATAACTAAAAAAAGGAAGCAAAGAAGAAAATGGCAACAAACCAGATGCCCACAAGATAAACAAAGGTTAAACCTTCTCACGAAAAGGTTAAGGAGGAGAATTCGAAACCTTCATGAAGAAACTATGAATACCTACCTTAGTCAACTAACAAGTGATCGCACAACAAACTACTCTTTATGGAAAACTACAAAAAGTTTAAAAAAACCTGTTATGCAAATCCCTCCGATCAAAAAATCTGATGGGCTTTGGGCTATAAATAACAAACAAAAAGCGGATAGGTTTGCGGAACATTTAGAAATAATCTTTCAACCAACTGAAGACAGTGAAGAATCTATTACGTTGTTAGAAACATCTCAAGATGAGCTAGAAATAAGACTCGTCACACCAAGAGAAGTTTACAAAGAGATCAAATGCCTTAATCAAAAGAAATCTCCTGGATATGATCTAATTACTGGTGAAGTCCTTCAAAATCTTCCACGTAAAGCCATAGTAAAATTTACCACTCTCATCAATGCGTCATTTAGACTTAAATACGTACCTGATGCTTGGAAAGTCGCCGAAGTTATAATGCTGCCAAAACCTGGAAAACCACCGCATGTAACAACTTCGTACAGGCCAATATCTTTATTGCCAATTGTGTCCAAACTATTTGAAAAGCTACTTATGAGACGATTAAAACCCATTATAGAAGAGAGAGAGCTAATTCCAGATTATCAATTTGGTTTTAGACAAAAACACTCAACTATAGACCAAGTTCATAGAATAACTAACATAATAGAAAAATCATTAGAAGAAAAGAAAGTTTGCTCTACAGTATTCTTGGACGTAGCGCAGGCTTTTGATAAAGTTTGGCATAAAGGTCTTATACACAAAATAAGAAATATGCTCCCAAATCAGTTTGCTGATATATTAGAGTCTTACCTAACACAAAGAATGTTCCGGGTAAGGCAAGACGACTCATACTCAGAGCTTAAGCTAATCAAAGCTGGCGTGCCACAGGGAAGTGTTCTAGGTCCGGTCCTGTATTTACTTTACACTTGTGATATCCCAAAACTAGAAAATAACACCATTGCTACTTTTGCTGATGACACAGCTATTATGGCCACAGGAGTCACTCAAGACGAAGCAGTGGAAAAGGTTCAAACAGCCATTAACACCATATTTGATTGGACAAGGAAATGGCGAATAAAACTGAATGAATCAAAATCCATTCACATAGACTTCACAAACAAAAAACCAAATTACCATCCGGTGTATATTAATAACAATATAATACCATACGAAAATACAGCCAAATATTTAGGTATGACACTAGACACAAAGCTTCGCTGGAAGGCTCATGTCAAAAAGAAACGCGAAGAGTTAGAGCTTCGCTACAAGAAGATGTACTGGTTACTTGGAAAACATTCTTCGTTATCAGTGCACAACAAACTACTCTTGTATAAACAAGTCCTCATGCCAATATGGACTTATGGTATTCAACTATGGGGCTGTACCAAACAAAGCAATACACAGATGATACAAAGATTTCAGAACAAAGTACTCAGAGGGATATTGAACGCACCTTGGTACATAAGAAACGTCGACCTCCATCGGGACCTCAAAGTGGACATGGTCGCAAACATCATTAAAAAATACGCTGAAGCTCATGAAAATAGACTTCACCAACATGTAAATGTCGAGGCTATCCAGCTCCTCGACAACACGGATATAGTAAGAAGACTAAAAAGGACAAAACCTTTTGAGTTAGTGTATTAGTAATGTCAGTGCAGTGAGTGAGTGTGCTTATTATAGAACACATGAACAAAGTGTCTTCCCCTTAATAGAGACAGTAAGAAAAGTGTCGATGGACGCATTCTTAGAATATACTCTACTTAGCAATTTAAGTTATATTAAAATTACTTATTAGTCTCAACTAGGCTAGATTGTAATAACAATGAGGTATCTATCAACAGAAAGATACATCATTAGAAGGAAAAAAAAAAAAAAAAAAAAAATTCTGTTCAGGTCACACTGCTTCAAAAAACAGATCGCGTCGCATCGGCTCCGTTCGGTTCGCAATTCAGTTCGATTAGCTGCGGTCGGGTGCGCGTCAACGATGACTCGATGAGCCGCAAGCCACGATTTGAGCTGCTTGATCTGCAGTTGAGCTGCAGCTCAACGGTTCAAACCTACGCGATCTGAATATTTGAACCGGTTCTGATCTGAGTTACACACGATTACAAATAATGTGAAATGAAACGGAGCGAGATAGCAAACTTAATGTAGTTTATTTCAATCACACAGTTCAAAAATAAGAAATTTAGAAAGTTCAATTGGTTAACGAAACGATAGCGCGTTTTAACGGCGTTCAACGCCATCTAGGTTAATTTTAACTAACTAAATGGCGTTGATCCATAGCGACGAACTATTTAACAATTAAACACATAGGCTATATTTATATGGTGTGCACTATTGTACACACCATAAACAGAAGAACTAAGAGTTATTATCTATCGATCTAATTTAATAAATACGTAGTTTCGTATAATCATCAACGGTCATAATGGCCAAGGGCTCGGATTCACGCGTATAATTCGGTTTTAACCACCAATTCGCCCGATGGTGAACAAAAATTTAAGACAAGAAACGAAAGAAGAAAAGCAAACGTTCAGTCGGAATTATAAAGTATTTTTTCAGGTATTCATAGTAGCAATGGTGAGTAACGGCAGCGCCCCAGGAAGCTACGTGAAACAACTCGACACGAAACCGTTCAACAACCGCACGGAGCTGGCCAAGTGGCGCAACCAGTTGTTACAGAACAACAACCAGTTAGACAACTCGGAAACAACCGACGAGGAGTACGGAGAGTTCGAGAGTAAAGGAGAGAGCCTGTTGAAGTTGGTTGAACCGGAGTTGGAGAGCTTGGGGGAGAATTGGATCGCTGCTTTGAAAGATCACGCCTTACTTAGTTTGCCACCAGGTTAGTCTTTTTACACAAGCCTCTCTTCTGTTTCTGTCATTACAGTGCTCGTATATTTCTACTACATTATTATACTTGCGTTGGAGTGACGATATACGTAGGACAGCTGGCGGTGGATGGAAGCGAAAAGCCGAAGATCGGGCTGAGTGGCGTGTCTTGGGAGAGGCCTATGTCCAGCAGTGGACTAGTATAGGCTGATGATGATGATGATGATGATTATACTTGCCAGTATGTATTTATTTAAGAAAAATACAAACAGGCTTGCCTTTGCTTGCCAACTCGTTTGATGTTAAGCGAAGATGCGGTCGACGGTGGAGCACGCTCGCCTAAAACAAACCGACTTTTTTTTTTATAGAAAAAAAGAATATCGTTCAATTTTGTAACAAGCATAAAAACAAAAACAAACAAACAGAGACAGACAAAAGTTACAAAATAGGGGCTCACCTCAGCATAATGCTGGTCATACTAAGTGGTTATGACCAGCGCTGGTCTTACGGTGAGCCCTTGTAACTTATACAACCAAAAAAAAAAACATATTATAATGGTTGACAGGCTAGGTGTTTGACCACAACTCACCTGATGTTAAGTGACGTTGTGGTCAAAGATTGTAAAGCACACCTAGTCTGGAATGCTGAAACTGGCTCTCAAGTGAGGTTGCCGGAGCACACCGTTAGATACTTGGCGGCAGATTTTTAACTTGAGGGTGGTAGCTAGACAGCCGATTACTGGAAAGTAGGGTACCACCATGCTATGGTTTCCTCACGATGTTTTCCTTCACCGGCAGCTCAAGCTCATTGCACCCAGATTGTATGACACATCGTACAAATAGTTGAATAATAAATATTGTGGGACATTTCACACAGCGCCATCTAGCCTCAAACTAAGCAAAGCTTGTACTATGGGGACTAGATGATTGATAGGATACTTATGTACTTTTTTTTTGCAAATCAATACAGGACACCCAGATGCAGAATAACCATTTATCGTCTTAAAAATGTGTATCCTGGTAGTCCGTACAGCTCTTAAAGCAGAAATTCTACCCAATGAATTAACAGGGCAGTTAAGAGGTTTACAAGTGGATAAAGACTTGATCTGTGTTGTTTTAGAGTTCGCATCTCAGTTACCCCACGGAGGAGGCGCGTTTTATTCAGCGGAAACAGCTGAAGCGTCCCGAGCTCACTATGCGCATGCGTGGCCTTCTCTGCTCTATGCCGCTTCGCTGCGATTCAACGCCAACATCGATACACCGCCATCTAGCGGAGATAATGGTAAGCTTCTTCTGTGACAGATCTCCGTTGCAGCAAGTTTTGTTACGCGTCATGACGGAATTGTCTATCCCTTGCGCGTATATTTTTTTTTTTTTTTTTTTTTTTTTTTTTTTTATGTAAAAGTAATGAGACGATAGTGTAATGTGATGTGTAGTGTGTGTGATGTGAAGTATGAGTAGTGATGAGTGGTGATGAGGTATACCTATTTTTTTTGTGATGGATGTTTCATTTTCCAGATAAATCTGAAACAAATCTAGACAACAGATCGTCAAAGACGGAAAATGGAAACTTTGAATTCTTCGAACCAGTCGATGAGCGATTCCATTTATTATTTGGTATGTATTACAAAATGATATAATATGCATCAAAATAACCTAAGATTTATTTATGCGAAACTAGCGCCCCGCTCCATCTTTTTTTATTATACGACTGCCCAAAAAAGGAGTGTAATGTTTTCAGGATTTCTATGTATGTGACTTTCTTTATTCGAACATAATTTTTGAATGCGTGAACTGAACAGTTTAGAATGTATATCATTAAAATATTTACATTATACCGAGTGACATAAGCTATGTTTTTTTTAAATAGTTTATTTAATTTTGTTTGTTCATTGGTTCGCGTTTGACAACATCATGCCTGATGTTAAGCAACAATATGGTCTAAGATGGAGCACGCTTACCTAGAAAAAACCTGTTTACTTTGGTTTTGAGCCTGTATTGTACTTTTCTGGAAATACAGACTTTGGCAATGAGTACCACTTCCTCGCTATGCAAGTAAAAAGTTTGGATTGGAAGCCCCTAGTGCGTACATGGGGAGTATCCACCCATGGTATGGGTTACGTTTTGGATTTTGATCTGTCGTCGCACAGACTTTCTCTACTTATACAAAAGTTTAATTAGGATGCATTGTATTCATATACATTTTGTGAAAAGAATATACCTTAATGACAGTGAAAACTGTATCAAAATCCGTTACATAGTTAAGGAGTAAGAGAAGAAACAAACAGACATAGACTGCGACTTTGTTTTGTATTATTTAGTTTGAGATACATTTTAATATCCCTTGTATTATGTTACAGGTATTTGCATGGAAGCGCTTTGTGCTCAACGCGATATGAGCGTGGAAAATACGATATCAGTTTTACAATCTTTGGTGACGCTTTTGGATGCCCCTGAAAATAGAGCTAGATTGCTAAAAGATAGGTAAGTAAAAATAAATAGACAATTAGAGATTTTGCCATCTGACAACAGGCTTTGGTCTACATTTTGTCTTTATACTGTGTATTTTTCCTTTTCTACGCCAAAATGTTTTACTTATAAACGTTGCTTAAAATGTTTTGTGAACTTCTCGCCAACGTAAAATCACGCATGGAAATAACACAAGCGTAGATTTATTTCCAATGCTTGCTGTCTATATTCGTGATTGCGAGAAACCTTTTCAAAGTTTATTTTTGATATGTCAATTTTACCTCCATTTTGCATGTAACATGGTTTCCTATCAAGTGACTTTGTAGCCAAAAGTATACAAAATTACTTAGTTAAATATAACTCAGCTGAAAAGATACCATAAATAAGCATTACTGTTTGATTAAACCCTGAAATTGAGAAAAATATCTGCTAATTTATGTTTCGTCGAGGATGGCGTGTCGAGGCGCCTTAAAATAATGAAAATAGAATATAACTTTATTATACATAAAAAAAAAATATCAGCTGTTTCATAAATAATGTCGTTCACCCACGGCAAAACATATAAAATAACATTTTTTTTGTCTATTTGAGGGTTAATCCCATAGTAAAACTTGTTATTATGATGAGAAAAATAACAGTTTTCTAGACTACAAAATAATAACTCTAGAATCAAGGAAGTTTCATCTATTTTTTTGTACAAGAATCTTTCTTATCTCTCAGAATGAAGTAAAGTAAGTTATTAACTGAATAGAAAAATGAAACGATTGGCTTTGTAAGAGCTAGACACCCCCTTAGTTTGAGATTAAGGTTCAGCACCCATCGCCAAGTATTTAATGAAAGATGTATTTATTTTCCTCTCAATTAAAAATGAATAACTTTTAAGACTAGAGATTTACTAGGATAACATGGCCCGCCCCTCGAAAATTCAAAACATTTGAAAGTATTTACGACGCACAAGCACGCATGTTCGCTTACTGGTACTGCCGTCAAACACCTAGTCGAGCTAGCAACAAGTCCATGGATTTGTGTTTCGACTAGTGGCGTTCATTAATCGCTCTTTATTATTAGTATGGCGCTGCATTGACGTACTCTATGAAAATGACACGTGCGTTGTCTTCCGCGGTCAACTTGTTATGGTAAGTTGACAAACAAATCTGGTGCTACTGAAGACGAATAATTAATTACAACTACATACTAACTCTTTCTTTAAGGATGTGACTACACACATTAAAACAGTAATTCGGAGGGGCGGGCCATGTTATCGTAGTAAATCTCTACTTGCCTACTTGAAGCCTTGTTTGCAGTTTTCAATAAACATTGTTTTATTTATTTATTCTGTTAACTGGAATAAACATTCATTAACAGATCTCTGGCCATAGAGCTGTGTCAAATGATTCACCGCACCGGCCTCACTCAAGAAAGTACTGAAGCTCTTTTGTTGGCTGTTGACGTGTTGAAGCTAGTCATCGATGCTGCCAGAGAACAACTACATGCCAATATGCACATTAAGATCAAAGGTATATGACTCAATTTTGTTAAAAATAGAATCGACTTTACAGTAAGTAAAAGTAACATAGCATGGTGGTAAAGTACTTTCTAGTACTCGGCTGGCTGGCTACCACCCTCAAGTTGAAAATCTGCTGCCAAGCATCTAATGGTGTGTTCCGGCAGCCTCATTTGAGAGCCAGTTCCATTCCAGGCTAGGTGTGCTTTACCATTTTTGACCACACCATCACTTAACATCAGGTGAGCTGTGGTCAAACACCTAGCCTGTCAACAACAGTAAATAGTATTGAGAACGTTCGAACCTTTTGCTTCATTTTAAATGTTTGTGACACAAGCTCATAAACTTCTTTTAATTTTTTATCTATCTCTTTTTCTATATGTATTATGATTGTATATATTTATATATGTAAATATTTCGTTTTATTTAAATACATTATTATGATTATTTTTACATACTTACTATATGTTATATTTTTATTTATATTTCTTATTAGTGTTACATCTACCGTCTGTTCCTTATGTTATCTATCGTGTTTTTCTTTTCTTGGTTGCCTGGAAGAGATCGCTGTTAGCGATAAGGCACTAGTTCATAAGGTTCTTTTGTTCTCTGTACTTTTTTCTGTTTATGGTGTGCACAATTAAGAGTTTCTATCTATCTTTGTTATCTATTTGTTTTAGAACTGGCTCCCAACGAAGCATCAGATGGGACAATCCCCCAATCAGTTTTAGAAGTTGTACACACACTAGGTGAAGGTGGCCCTACCGGAGACTTACCCCCTGGAAAGTCGCTCGTATTTTCGTGCCTGGAGGTCTGCTTGTGTCTCTTGGTAAGGAGACTGCCAGCGCTCAGCCCTCTGAAGCAAGAGGGGACCGTTGGGGTCATTGGGGTCCCGAGAGGATTGGGGATTCATGGCGATACGTTGTTGGTCAAGAGTTTAGCTGCGATGTCAGAATTACCCACTTTAACTAGTCCACAAGGTCAGTACATACTCGATATTTTTAACCGACTCAAAAAAAGGAGAAGGTTCTCAATTCGACTGTATGTTTATTTTCGCCAATTATGAATCGATTTTTGCTTGGTAGATCATACTTCAGAGGTGGTCCCGTATCAATTTTATCGAAAACGATCGAGTGGTTTTTAAAATGTAGAAGAGTGTGAATAGGTATTTTCTAGGCAAGCGTGCTCCATCTTCGGCCACATCGTCACTTTCCACCAGGTGAGATCGTGGCCAAACGCATGCCTAGTCCGAAGTAAAAAAAAAATCAACAAAAATGTAAAAAAATTATACGTTTCTTTTTTTTTTTATGCCACAGGTGACAATCAAGCTGACGGGTTGCCTGATGTTAAGCAATCACCGTCGCCTACAGATATCTGCAATACCAGGGGTACCACAAATACGTTGCCGACGTCGTTGATATATAGACATTTGCTGCAATGCTGTGTCCTTTTCTATAGCATGGGATGGTTGGCTGAGACCTCTCTGTCGCACGTGTTCACTCGCAGCAATGTTTCACTTTTTAATCAAAGTAGTGAAATGTTTAAAAAAATATATTTAAATTGTTAACTAATTATATTCTAGACTGAATTTTTTTAGTCAACCCATCTATCTATCTGTACTATTATAAAGAGGAGAGTTTTGTTTGTTTGTATTGAATAGGCTCCAAAACTACTGGACCGATTTCATAAATTCTTTCATCCTTGGGAAGCTACACTATCCCCGGGTGTCATGGGCTACTTTTTATCCTTGTATTCCCACGGGAACGGTGACGGTGGAAACCGCGAGGCGTCCGCTAGTTTTGTAATATATTTAATTTGACATAAAATACTTTTCATCTATTAATCAGCTCGGTGAAGATCGTTTTATACTGGGATCCTATACTATTACATGAAATAAAAAACTTCACTGAGAAATTTTTCTAAAAATGTAAATAATATAGCAGGACATTACACACAGCGCCATCTGACCCCAAACTAAGCTGAGCTTGTACTATGGAAGTCAGATAACTGATAGATTACTTAAATACTTTTTTTTGTAAATACATACTTATAATACATATAGTACACCCAGACACAGAACAAACATTTATTTGTACCACAAAGTTTGTCCTGAGTGGGAATCGAACCCACGCCCTTCGGCTCTTGAAGCAGGCACTCTACCAATGAACCAACAGGGCTGTCTACATGTATCTCAATTACATATAAACTTTTTTCCAGGTGCCCTGTCAATCCTGCCCACCATCCTATTTCTGGCAACCGAGATTCTCCGCCTCAGTAAAGGCTCGGCCACACTAGCCGACGCGGGTATCTTACTGCTGGAGCGCGCAGCGGAATGCAAAACGGTGCGAGTACAGGACGAAACGAAAGTTGCGCACGCGCAGCTATTACAAAGCGCTCTGGCCAGCATGGTGGAAAGGGTTAAAAGTGGTTAGTAGCATTTTCAACCGATTTTTTTTATGTCTTGGTGTTTGACAACAGCTCACCTGATATTAAGTGACGGATTAGCCGAAGATGGTAAACATAGCTAGCCTGGAATGGATCTTAAGTGAGGCTGCCGGAACACACCGTTAAATTTTCACAATGTTGTGTCAAAAAGGAGGCGGTTCTTTTCTTACTTTTATAAAAATGAATAAGTAATAAGACGTACAATACGATCGCCTGATGGTAAGAGATAACGGACGGCCATGACCATTGCAGCGATACATAGAAACTTGAAACAAAATACAGGACATTGCTGCTTTGGCTTTCACAACTTTGAAACATTCGATGGTTAGTCTCAACACCTCTGTAATTTCGCTAGCTGGCTCCCTTCAAACCGGAACACAGTAATGTTTACACACTACTGCTTGGCGGCAGGTGCTGCGGTGTACCTACCTAGTTGACTTCCTGCTAAGGAAATCTACAAAGCTGCTAAGGAAGGAAAAGAAATGGTTACATAAATAAATTAATAAATATCATAGGACATTACACACAGCGTCGTCTGACCCCAAACTAAGCAAAGCTTGTACTATGGAAGGCAGATAACTGATAGAATACTTATATAGTTTTTTTTTTGTTGTAAATACATACTTATAATATATACAGTACACCCAGACACAGAACAAACATTTGTTTATATCACAAAATGTTTATCCTGTGTGGGAATCGAACCCACGCCCTTCAGCTCTTGGAGCAGACATACTACCAATGAACCAACAGGGCTGTCAAATTCTATTTATTACATGATACTTGATTTACCCCAATTAGCATGTAGTGTCTTTATTTGATTTAAGTATTAAGACGTTTGTATCTTTCGTTTGTATCTTGGTATTGCTCGGAGTTTCCCTACGAGATCGAATCAGGAATGAGGAGATCCGTAGACGAACCAAAGTTACCGACATAGCCCAACGGATTAGCAAGTTGAAGTGGCAGTGGGCAGGGCACATAGCACGCAGAACTGATGGCCGATGGGGCTGCCAAGTTCTGGAGTGGAGACCACGGACCGGCAAGCGCAGCGTAGGACGTCCACCCACAAGGTGGACAGACGACCTAGTAAAGACCGCAGGAACGCGCTGGATGCGAGCCGCTTCCAACCGGTGTTTATGGAAGTCGATGGGGAGGCCTATGTTCAGCAGTGGACGTCCTACGGCTGAAATGATGATGATGATGATGATGATGATTGCATAAGAAAAAAAAAATTGTAGTAACAATTTTAGTGAAAACATCAAAGTTCAAAATGCGATTTTATGTACGCAATATATCGATCCTTTTAGGAATCGCATCGTTTTAGAATTTGGCGTATTTTTTTTTTTAATTTTAGACGATCCCGAGCAGAGAATCGAACCTGTGACCGGCGCGCGCGGCATGGCCGTAGTACTGAGCCGAGCGGAACCCGCGCCACCGCTTCATTATCCTTGCATCAACCACTTCAGGCACTGTCTCGAGACTGACGACAACGAGGTGAGTGTGAATCAGCCTTTATATGGGACAAACATTCATAACTGTTATGCCATTTTGAGGCGTTTTTTTTTTTTTTAATGGTTGACAGGCTAGTTGTTTGACCACAGCTCACCTGATGTTAAGTGAAGGTGTGGTCGAAGATGGTAAAGCACAATTAGCCTGGAATGGAACTGGCTCTCAAGTGAGGCGGCCGGAACACACCGTTAGATGCTTGGCGGCAGATTTTCAACTTGAGGGTGGTAGCTAGCCAGCCGAGTACTAGAAAGTACCCTACCACCATGCTATGGTTTCCTCACGATGTTTTCCTTCACCGGCAGCTCAAGCTCATTGTTGGGGTTTGAACCCACGCCCTTCGGCATGCGAACCTACCGCGCTAACCACTGAGATATCATCGCTACGCTATCATCGTTTAGGATTTTTCTGGTTAAAGTTTTAAAATATATGCATATGACAGCATGTGACCACCTTTTCAGCTCGTTTGTTAGTAGTTCTGATTCTTGAAGAGAAGAGCGTAGGTTCGATTCCCTAACCTGGACAAACATTTATATGACGAACGTAATCTATCTCTAGACTAGTATAAAGAGGAAAGATTTGATTGTTTGTTTGTATTGAATAGGCTCCGGAACTACTGGACCGATTTCAAAAATTCTTTCACTGTTGGGAAGTTACGCTATCCCCGAGTGACATAGGCTACTTTTTATCCCTGCATTACCACGGGAACGGACACTACGCGAGTTGAAACCGCGAGGCGTCCGCTAGTTTTTTTCATAATTGCGTTAAAAGTAATGTTAACTAATTTTTATATTTTGTAACCTGACTGATGTTGTCTAGTATGATGTACATACATACATTGCACATAATTTCTTTTTTGTATATCACTGACTGTAATCTATATGATATATCAAGGTGTTCGCATCGTGCTGCTCAGTTCTCCGTAACGTTTGGTCGCGCAATTCCTCTCCCGAGTGCGTGTCGTGGTGGGCGCGCGGGCTAGCAGGTCGCGTGATCGCGCGCGCGGCCGCGGCCCGCCAGCCACGCGACATGGCGCACACCAGGGCCGCCTGCGCAGCGCTCAACGCGCTCACTGAGCTCGTCAGCGCGGCGCCCGCTGACGCACGTAAGTATTTATTTATACAAGTAATTAAACATTTATTTATCAGCATACCAAATTTCGACTTAATCAGACCTGTCGAAGATGCTCACATCCTTTCATGATTTGAAATTTGTCATTGTGTACAGTTCTAATAGTCAAACCCTTTCGTTTGATACCCATATTGAGGGAGTTGTGAAAAAATATGTATTCCGCCATTTTGTGGCGGCGGCCATCTTGGACCGATTTTCATCAAACATACCTAAGAACTGACTAATTTACATTTCACACTCACTCACACACACACATCCACACAGACACGTCAAACATATATAACACCCCGTCGTTTTTGCGTTCGGGGTTAAAACAAGTGACTTTAAAATTATTATGGGGACATGTACAATCGTACATTGTACATGTACATATAAGATGCGCCAACCTTTTTTTTATTGAAGTAAATTTCAATTTTAGTTTGCATTTTGTTCTACATAAAACTAACTTTCGAATTAAAACAATATTTATTATTTGATTTAGATTTATCATATAAAATAAAAAAAATAGTATTTTACACCCAAATCGAATTTATAGTGTTATATTCCTAAGTTTCATACATATCACATGCTTAGAAATAATTGTATTTATATTGTGTTAGTATAAGGTATTACGTATTAGTAATACGAAACTTTTAATTGTTACTGTCAGTTTTCATATTATTTACTGTGTTGCACGCTGTAACAGAGGATGGTCCAAAAGGTAAAATCTTCAAATTGCTTGTTAATAATGGAAATTAGGTTGGTTTGGAATATTGACATTATTTTACATAAACAATTATTATTTTATGAATTTTCTGATTGCGTACATTTTTTTTAAAGGTACGTATGCAGAAATGTTCAAAGGTGCAAGCTACCTGTTTGACTACAGTTCACTTGATGTTAAGTCACGGTGTGGTCGGAGATAGTAAAGAACAACTAACCTGGAAGGGAACTGGCTCACATGTTCACTTTCTGACTTTCAGGGTTCATTCCAGGTTAGGTGTGCTTTACCGTCTTCGACCACACCGTCACTTAACGTCAGGTGAGCTGTTGTCAAACATCTAGGCTGATAACAGTATAGTGGACACAATTCTAAAATCAGCTACTCTAAAAAAAAATTGTCGACCCTTGTGCAAATGTATGGAGTAGCTGTTTTTTCACCATGATTTCATTATTGTACCAGAAAAAGCTGTTTTTGTGATGATTAATACAATTATCCTCTTTTGACTGTATGTATTATAAGTATGAATTTACAAAAAAAAAAAACTATTTAAGTATTCTATCAGTTATCTGTCTTCCATAGTACAAGCTTTGCTTAGTTTGGAGTCAGATGGCGCTGTGTGTAATGTCTTACGATATTTATTTATTTATTTTATTTATCTATCTCAAACTTATAACACACATGATTTATTAAACCATAGGGTTAAAAAATACATAATTAAATTGGAGAAACGTATCTTTATCAACGGCAGCATATCGGCAGATTTGGGTTACCGTCTGGTTTTAAAAAAATCACGTTTGTTGTATGGGAGCCCCCTTAAATATTTATTTTATCCCGTTTTCAGTATTTGTTGTTATAGCGGCAACAGAAATACATTATCTGTGAAAATTTCAACTGTCTAACTATCACGGTTCATGAGATACAGCCTGGTGACAGACGGAACGTCAGACAGACGGACAGACAGCGGAGTCTTAGTAAATACCCCTTTGGGTACGGAACCTTAGAAATGGGGATAGTTCGGAATCTTTATCAACATAGGTCTTCTAAGTTTTTTTTTCGTGTTTTAGGTATCCAAATGCTGTGGCTTCTGGTCCCGATAGTGATATCGTATCTTCCCTCGCCGGCGGAGATGAACCGCGCGGCCCCGCACGCTCGCGCTTTGCACGATTTCGCGCTGCAGTGGCTGACACGCATCGGCCCCAAATATCCTCAGGTATAATTTGTCCACTAGCTAGTGGACAGTGGCATTAGCATATAAATTAGCGAAAATTACTTAGTATGTAAACGATAATCAAATGTATACAAAAAAGCAGTTTCCTTTTGCCACAAGGGGCGCTATTCCAATTTCCATACATTTTTTTTCTTTTAAGTTGTACATAGATCTCACAAATTGATATGCTTATCCCTGGTCGCCATAACTGTATTTTGATTATTATATGAGATTGTGTTCCTTAGAAGGAGGTCGTCTAGGTAGGTACCACCGCAGTACCAGATATTCTGCCGCCAAACAGTAGTGTGTAAAAATTACTGTATTTGAAAGCTACAAAAAAATTACCGGGCTGTTGAGACTAACCATCAGAGTTTCAAAGTAATGAGCACCAAAGTAGACTTTATTTTGCTACTCAAAGTTCTGTGTATCGCTGCAAAGGTCATGGGCAGGTGTTATCTCTTACCATAAGGAGAGCGTCTCGTTCGTCTTATAAAAAATATATATCAAATAACGGTTTTTTTTCAGGAGTTTAAAACAATGATGTCTCAATCGTCTGAATTACGCAACAAACTAGAAAGTGCTGTAAAAGCGAGCCAAGCGAGCGCACGCGGCGGCCGACAGGCGGCGCGGCCTGTCTTCCAGCAGCAAACCTCACGCCCCACTATACAGCTGAAGACGGACTTTAGCGACTTTAGATAGAGTTCATAATTGATTGCAGATACCGTAGTAGGCTGGTAGGATTTAATGCAACGGAAAACGGACTTAAGCGACTTCAGATAAGGCTTATTAAATAAATATCATCGGACATTACACACAGCGCCATCTGACCCCAAACTAAGCAAAGCTTGGAAGTCAGACAACTGATGACTTAATTATTTTTTTTGTAAATACATACAGTACACCCAGACGTAGAACAAACATTTTTGTTTATACAACACAATGTTTGTCCTGAGTGGGAATCGAACCCACGCCCTACAGCTCTCGAAGCATATATATCACCAATGAACCAACAGGGCTGTGATTGTCATTATCAATTGAAAGAAAGAAAGAAAATAATCTGCCGCCAAGCACCTAACGGTGTGTTCCAGCTGCCTCAATTGAGAGCCAGTTCTATTCCAGGCTAGGTGTGCTTTATGGTTTTCGACCATACCGTCACTTAATACCAGATGAGCTGTGGTCAAACACCTAGCTTATCAACCATAGAAAAAACTTTTATATTGAAAATATTTAAATCGATGTTCATCACATAAATGTTTGCACTGAGTGGGAATCGTACCCACGCCCTTCAGGTCATGAAGCAGAGCTACTACCAAATGAGTATAACAAAATAAAAGTTGCCATGTCACAGCTTAAATAAAGAAATGCAAATAAGTCGATATCAGGGCTTCGTCGCAGAATGCCCATTTCGCAAAATGTCCCCTTGGCAAACGGAACTAAGTATCGACAAGGTATACGCAAACGACTTATCTCGCAGTAATATATGGTGCTGAAATATGCAAATTTATATTTATATATTTACATAAACCGCTTGAAATATACCGCATACAGCTATTTTATTTGAGTTTTCATAAATAAATCATTCAGAATATACGATGGGCTGCTGTTATCGCAATAGTACCATAATTTTAATATAAAACATGAGTCAATGAAATAGATTGTAAATCTACTTTTAAATGTACCCAAATTTCGGAGCCTTTTCAATACAAACAATCAAACAAAAAATCAAATTTTTCCTCTTTATAATTAGTGTAGATATATAACACTAGCGACCCGCCCCGGTTTCGCACGGGTGCAATGTAGATAGTATTGTGGTGCATGATACATAAAACCCTTCCTCTTAAATCACTGTCTATTGATGGAAACCGCATTAAAATACGTTGCGTAGTTTAAAAGATCTAAGCGTACAGACGGCGGGAAGCGACTGTTTTATACTGTGCAAAGATTTCCATTGAAGCGCTTTTTTCTGTCGCTTCTTTTTGTTTTATAATAATTTAAAAAAAAAAAACTGGTATATAATAATGACTATAAATTATGTTTCTAGTAATTTTAGTAAGTTTTACTAAGGAATTGACTAATAATATTAATGTAGTTATTAGAATAACTATTTTAGCTTTAGTGTTATGTAAATGTTTCAGAAGCATGTATTAGAAATTTATAGAAATGTTAAAATATGGTTTGAAACGGAAATAAATACTGATTTGAAATGTTTGAAATTTAGACATCTGTTAAATAATATATGTATTTCTGGTTAATGATTCACTTGCAAATGCACAACTTGTACAACATATATTTTTTTAATGTTATTAATTCCACTGACTACCAGGTGTTAAGTCGAGTAATTTTTTTTTTACCGTTTGACATCTGCCATCGATAAAATATTTTATTTTTTTGTATTACAAATGTCATTTTTACTTCTTTGAATACGGAACTACATTGTGGAGTTTTGGCGGGAACGCGGGAAGAGTCGTGTCGCTCCGTTGTATTTTTTTCCAAAACTAGTGTTTTGTCGAGTGTTTATGCATAAAAATGGTGGTGTTTTATTCATAAAGTGCCGAATTACAAGCGCGAGTGTGGGAAAATGATATAATGTGGTGAAACATGAGTTTTCGTGTTGCTTCCAAAACTCCATCGAAGCTTTATAGTAAAGTCGCCACTACTTTACTAAAGCATGACTGAACTTAACTGACACGAACTGGACTTGACTAAGACGACTTTGACGATAACTATAGCTAAGATACAGCAGAAATAACATTTAACACAAGGCAGTATGGCTTTATAGCTTTAGCCCGAAAGGGCAAATTATTAAAAAAAAAAAGGAACTACATTGTTGTTTGTAAATGTCAAATTTTTTGTGTGAAAAAAATGCCACATTTGCAGCTTCCATAATTATAGGTAAATTCACTTAAATATTGTTTAGCCAATTGTATATTTTTTCCTAATAAATAACTGTATTTTAAACAACGATATTAATTGATATTATTATACGTACACGGTAATATCATCGAAATGTAGCTATACATTAGTATGTCAATTTGAAATCACACGTCACTGGTCACGTGACTGGCCGTTTTGTATGAAGGGAGATCAAAACGCTCATAAAAATAATTTTTTTTTCTTTGGTTTTGGCGTCGCATTTTGAGCATTTGCCAATGTCAAGTGTTTTATATTTTCAAATTTCATAAGTTAAATGAGTTGCCTCGTAGCTATAGTTATAGTCAAAATCCAGTCATGATTTTGTAAAGTAGTCGCGACTTTACTATAAAGCTTTGCTGGAGTTTTGGAAGCAACATGAAAAGTCATGTTTCACCACATTATATGATTTTCCCACACTCACGCTTGTGATTCGGCACTTTATGAATAAAACACCACCATTTTTATGCCTTAACACTCGACAAAACACTAGTTTTGAAAAAAAAATACAACGTACGACTCGACTCTTTCCACGTTCCCGCCAAAATTCAACAATTATTTAAAAAGGATTATTGTTTTTGTTTTAATTTACAGCGGAAGCAAAAAGGACCTGTCACATTAAGAATGTTGCCATGACCGGGAATAAAAAATATTTCTACGTTTCTTATGTTTTATTAAATTTTCTCGAATTCAGCAAACTAGCAAACAAATATTGTGCATTGCTAAACTTCGATGATATTAATATTTGTTTTAGATTAGTTATAGTATTAATACTCGTTACAAATAATTAATTATGAGATACAGTCATTTTTATCAATTAACTTTTGTACTAATAAAATGTAGGGTTCCTATTTTGGCGTTTTAGTGGTATGTAGAAAAAAATGCAAAGCATTATCTTTAAATAGCACATGTTCTAGAACAAATAATCTTCTATTTTTAGCGAGCACGACGAAAACTTCTTAGATTTCAATGATATCGCTGTGTGCCGGGTCAAACGCGTTGCTAGAACTTGCGACCCAGGTATAGTAAATGGAAAAAACCCGAAAACCTTAAATTGTACAAATCAATACAATAAATAACATCTTAAATCGTTTCTTTTTGCAATTATAAACTTACAAGCTGCGCTCCGCGATGTTACCCGGTGCTCCCACGTGAACACTACATTTTTCGAGATAAAAAGCTAATGTGTAATTCCAGGGTGTCCGCTTACCTCCATACTAAATTTCATCAAATTTGGTCCAGTCGTTTGAGCGTGATGATTTTGAACAAACACACTTACAAACCTTCGCCTTTATAATATTAGTGTGTTTTGAACCTATGTGTACGTCAGTTCTTTAAGGGCAAAATAAAATTTGTCCCTAAATCTAGTTTATCTTTTCTTGCTTTCATAGTTACCGTGATAGACGAACTATTCACATATGACCTTTGGTGTTATCAATAAAAGATTTGCATTTGTATCTACAAGTTTGTACGGAACCCTAAGTGCGCTGTTTCGACTCGCACTCGGGCCGGGTTTTTATGTAAATACATACTTATAATGAATACGGAACACCCAGACACAGAAAAAAAACATTTATTTTGTTAAAAAAATGTGTGTCGTGGGTGAGAATCGAAGCTACGCCCCAAAGTTCAGAAAGTAGAGCTAACCAATTGTGATAACAGAACATGTAAAACACAATATCCATTTTATTTGGTATCGCTTGTATCTAGATTACTAAAAATTTCTAAATTAAAAAAAAAAGTAAAATTGTTTCAGGGATTTGAAAATATTTTTCCTTTTTGTGTTGTTAACATTATATTTACTTTATTTCCGCTTAACAGTCGTTTCAGTTACAACAGTGACGAGGATTTAACTAACTTGACAACACGAATAATTAAAATAAAATAAATATCGTAGGACTATACACACAGCGCTGCAGCGATGATAGCTCAGTGGTTAGCGCGGTAGATTCGCATGCCGAAGGGCGTGGGTTCAAACCCCAACAATGAGCTTGAGCTGCCGGTGTAGGAAAACATCGTGAGGAAACCATAGCATGGTGGTAGGGTACTTTCTAGTACTCGGCTGGCTAGCTACCACCCTCAAGTTGAAAATCTGCCGCCAAGCATCTAACGGTGTGTTCCGGCCGCCTCACTTGAGAGCCAGTTCCATTCCAGGCTAATTGTGCTTTACCATCTTCGACCACATCTTCACTTAACATCAGGTGAGCTGTGGTCAAACATCTAGCCTGTCAATCATAAAAAAAAAAAAAAAGCGCCATCTGGCCCCAAACTAAGCAGAGTTTGTGTGATGGAAGTCAGATAACTGATAGAATACATAAACACTTTTTTTTTTGTAAATACATACTTATAATACATAAGCGGAAATTAACTAAATATATAACTTGAATATTCAAAATGGTCTTCCGCAAAGTAACGCCTGAATCAGACTATTATTAATTATTTTTTCAGTAAAAAATTCGTTTAAATTTTAAGGTATGAAAATGTAACGACTGTTATAGTATTTGCAATTTTAGTCGTGTGGGAGTTTTATACTACTGAATGTTAACCCTGTGATAAAATCATAGAGAAAATTTGCCAAATTGTATTTTTTGAAATTAATTACTGCCTTTTTACTTTTAATTTTAGAGGCTATTAAAATTCTATGCATTATTTTAATTAATTAACATTTTTTTTATTTAAGTTATTATGCTAAATTTTATCTGAAGATTAGGTCACAATGTTTCAGAAAAGTTTTATGAAAGCGTAGACTGTAATTAGGCATTTATGGACTCTCATTGTCTCAGCTTCCAGTTTATTCATTTTTAACGAGAGTCCATTGTCTCATGAATAGTTCTCTTGTCTGCCGCAAGGCTAATGTATTTATTTCTTAAAAATGTATTTTGAAATATTTATGAAACTGAAGTAGTTAAGTTCTAGTAAAAAGTGTTTTACTTCTATCAATAAATATATAGATGAGTATTTGTGGTATTTCATTGATTAATTGTTATAGTACTAACACACCAAAATATCCCTACCATATGTAAATGAATATAAATATCGCAGAACATTACACACATCACCATATGACCCCAAATTAAGCAAAGCTTGTAGGTACTATGGAAGTCAGATAACTGATAGAATTTTGATATATTTGAAAGTATTGTGTGTGTTCTTGTGATTATTTCTATGCAATCTGGTATTGCTGATCAAATTAGAGAAATGGTTTAGTAAGACTTTCGACTAAGTTGCCTACAACCTAAATCGGTACTCATCATTTTTGTTTCCACAAAATAACGCACATATAATCAAACAACTTAAGACGCTTGAATATACTAACGAGTTTAAATTGCCGAAAGGGTGAGCAAGAAAAAAACTAAATATATACATTGAATAGCCAACTCATTGATTCATTTTCGAAGTACGCTCTCCATTTCTACTATAATAAGTCTGTGTTTTGCACTTTCAATATGTGAGGATAACTGCAAATATTTACTATGCACCCGCATAAAAAAAAATTATGCAGATAAGTAATAAGGTTATCTATATTGTCTGGGTTTGAGGTGGAATATGGTAACCGCCACGTATTTAACCGTTACCGCAGGCAGTGATGACGTGGAACAGCTCGCTACCACAAATCGAAAGTTTTAGCTGGCTTAATTAATCGCGGTTTTGGCTGGATGCTACCTCGCTTATGACTGGGTCATGTTTCAAACGGCGCCATAATCCATCGAAAGTAGCAAAATTAGAGTTTTTCTATATGATTTAAATGGGAAGTAACGAAATAATAACCAACTTAAGTTTTGAAAGTTTATTTTTAAATTGAATCACTTTATGAAACTTGTTTACTGTCATTTTCTGCTTCAGGATACCTAATCTTCAGTACCGTCAAAGACTTTCTTTGATTTTCCTGAAAAAGAAAAGTAAATTATTGAGCATGAGATTACCGATGTTATTTCAAAAATTCTAAATATAATGCTTATACCAAAATACACAAGTGTATTTTGAGCAGATTTAGCAAGTTTACTAAATTTGCAAACCCATGAAAAAAAAAATGCCTATACAATTTTATTAAGAGTGGATAGTTTGCAAAATAAGTGCTGATTTGAGGCTGAGATATCTTAAACTCTCGCTGGTCTCGTTGGGTTGGTTAAAAACTAGGATAAGTGCAGAAAGCTGTAAACAATAGATCTACTCACTCCTTGCATGGGCCGGCGGTAGTGTGGCCACTGTCAGGTATCCTGTATGTCCAGGTGTGCTGGACGGCCAGGCGCCGACCACGTACGTAGTCTCACTGCTCGGCTTCTCTTCTACAGGACTTTCAGAGCTCTGGAAATAAAAGAAAAATCAAGTTATAATCAAAATTTAGATACATATTGGGCTAACTTGACAAACTTGGATGTTTAACAGTTAACGCCAAATACTTACCTAGGTATTTTTACAACAGATTAGGTAAGTTCTGTGCATCGCTGCAATGGTTATGGACAGGCGTTATCTCTTACCATCAGGAGAGCGTCTCGTTCGTCTCATTACTTTTTACATTAAAAAAAAAAAAAAAAACGTTAGACCGCTTTTGAAACGTTAATTTAAGAACATTTAAGACAGCGAAAAAAATTAAGGCATAAATTAACCTACGCTTAATAGCTACATGTTTGCAATTAGTATCAGCCAGACGCAATACCGTTTTTTAATAATTCACACGTACACTTTTACACAAGGAAAGAAGATCCCTCGCGGTTCGAATTTCCATGGTTGATCCTTAAGAATTTCGGGAAAACCGGGGGAAAGAACTTCTATAGGAACGTATCGGAAACGACAGAGGACCTAGCTAGATGATACATATAGCATAACTCACTGGATGACTAATAATTCACACCCAATTCGCAAGTACTATCATCCGTTTATAATTAAAAAGTCGAGTGCAAATCTACATAAAAAATAACTAGTTAGCAATTGATAGCAGAAGGCTTTACTACAATACAGATTCAATGCGGTTTGAATGACGAGGTGCTAAAGCTAAGCTAATGACCGTTCAAACAGGCGCGCAAACAGACATTGAGGCTTCACTCATCAAGCGTTAATTAGCCGCTGATTACGAGAGACTAATGGCTGGGATGGCTACACGGCGTGACGTCTGGGGTCGACGGTTATACGGCCAAACAGACGTGCTTGATGGGACGGGACAATCGCACGCGGAATGTGTTAAGCAATAGCTACTTGGTGATAGATCTCTTTAGCAGTAGGTCGTCTCGGTAGGTACCATTGCAGTAGGTACCAGATATTCTGCCGCCAAGCAGTAGTGTGTTATCATTTAGGGTACTGCAGCTAGCAATATTACAGCTGTTGAGACTTAATCTCAAAGTAATCGTCAAAACATCTATCACCATCGACTTTATTTGCTACTGAAAGTTATGTGTACTGCTGCAATGATCATGGACAGATGTTAGCTCTTAACATCAAAAGAGCGCCTCGTTATTTTCAGATAAAAAAAAGTAATGGCAACCTCACAAAATTTACTTCGAGCACACCGTCACTTAACATCAGATGCGCTGTGGTCAAACACATAGCCTGTCAAAATATAAAAAAAAAAAAAAAAATTTTACCACAACATGTTTGTCCTGGGTGGGAATCGAACCTTACAGCTTTTAAAGCAGACATACTACCAATGAGCCAACAGGGCTATCAAACTATTAGACAAACTGTTTACGTTCACGATGGTACACCAAAGGGGTCAGGGCGCGGATCGTAATTATCGATGTCACGGCTTTCGCGTCCTTCAGCAAACATAATCTTAAATAATTCAATATAAGCGCACGCTTTATGGAAACGCGGCGTGCGCGAGCGCAACTCTAGATTGCAGGTTATTATCGGCATTAACACCTGTAGCGGCTTAATGGACACTGGATTAGATTAAGCCATTCTGACTGACGAAATTGTGACACATTTCCAATTTCAAAGTGGAACTTTAATGTTTTCTTAGTTGCGTATTACTGCGTATACTATTCTACTATTCTAGCAGTTGTATTTCAGGTTAGGTGGGCTTCACCATCATCGGCTGCATCGTCACTTAACATAAGGCGAGCTGTGGTCAAAAACCTAGCTTGTCAAACATTGAAAAAAAAAAACGCAGTGTCGGATCGATAATATATTTCCCAAGTTAATTTTCTATTAAATTTTTGCCAAACATTAGTATTTTAAAAATTTAAAATCAAGTTTTATTTAGTTCAAATTCCACACCAAATAAAAGTATCTAAGTTTTTTTAAATACTTTGGTTTTCATAGTGCAGCTTTTTTTAGTTTGGTGCTAAAAAAAAGCTGTTTTTGAGTACATTTCCTAAAGTTAGTATAAATGTTCAATAAACAATGTCAGCAAATGTAATTGAAATCGATAAAATTACTCGTTATTAATTTTATTCTTCTGAACCATTCAAAACAACACATTTTGAAACATATTTTTTTTTTTATTCAGTTCAATTCACCCAACTAATACTAAATACCAATAGGCATGGTCTTAATCAAATTAAAAAAATAACTTTAAAATTTGACACATAAATCAAAATAGATGATCAGATGAGAAAAAAAAAAAAAGTATCAAAATAGATGAGAAAAAAAAAAAGTATCAAAATAGATGACCTTAATCACAATAATTGAATCATAGGACATTACACACAGCGCCATCTGACCCCAAACTAAGCAGAGCTTGTGCTATGGAAGACAGATAACTGATAGAATACTTAAATACTTTTTTTTTTGTAGTAAATACATACTTATAATACATATAGTACACCCAGACACAGAACAAACATCGATGTTAGTCACACAAATGTTAGTCCTGAGTGGAAATCGAACCCACGCCCTAAAACAATTAATCAATAAAACAATTACAAGTAAATTGTTAGGAATAACTAAACTAACAAGAATAATTAAATTTTGAACTATTGCATTTATATTATAAAATATAACCCTAATTTTTTAAGACGACACTTAAATAATGTATGCTAAAATATTTCTCATATAAGCGAATTTAGTCATTTTTGAGAAATAAAGTATCTCAAACATAAAATTTCAATCAAACATTTCACAAGAGCCAATAAACAAAATTTACAAACCGACACTTCAAACCGCTTCGGACAAAACAAAAAGTCCTCAATACTCCATACTACCCATGTGTTTTTATCGCGGACTCATGTAGCCTGTCGCCATAACTGTCCGAATGTGATAAACTACCTTACGGTCGATTTAGACGTGCGAGAGGGACAAATAAAGGAGATAAATAAAAAAGTAAGATAAATCTGAAATGCGTCGGTAGCGGTTGAAGACTTTGTAAGAGATATGGCACACGCGAGAATAGTTGGGTATTGGTTCCAATATTGTTATACAAGCTTTAGTAACTCCTTGTAATTTGAGAAGCACAATAATATTTGTGTTAGTAGCTGCTGTAAGAGATATTTTGGAAAATTTGAATAACTTTTATGATATGACCAAACCTGAAATCTACATTTTGTTAAAGTTTAGGTTTTGTCGTAGTAATTTAAAAAAATAGATATCGTAGGATAGTTTACATAACGCCATTTAGTACTATGGGAACCAGATAATTAATAGAATACTTACGTACATGCTTTTTTGTCTTTTATTTTCTTTTTAGGCGATTTTAGGTCCCTATTTTAGTTTAGGTTTTGTAGCAAACGAGCAATGATAGCTCAGTTGTAAGTCGCGGTCATTGCGAAGAAACCATCGCATTATGGTAGAGTACTGTATAATATTCGTCTGGATAGGAACTTAACGACAGTTTTTCAACTTGAAGGTGGTTATGAACAACTTGATTATATCATATTTCAACTTGAAGCTATAGACTGGAGTGCTAGAAAGTATTTTAACAAAATGTTCCAGTTTCCTAATGATGTTTTTTTAGTCGCCAGTATTATTTAATACTAACTGCACCCCGCGGCGTTACCCGCTACATGTTTCGGGATAAAAAGTAGCCTAGGGTGTCAGCAACCTCCATACCAAATTTCATTAAAATCCATTCAATAGTTTTTCCGTGAAAGAGTAACAAACATACATTATTACAAATTTTCGCGTTTATAATATTAGTAGGATAGGAAGTAGGACTGATGATGATGAGTCATTGCTGAGAATCAACGGTGTACGGCGTGCGTACTTAACACGTTAACGTAGGTATCATCGCTACAGAATCTCGAAATATCAAAATGTAAATATGTGTTGAAATTTTGTCACATCTAGTATTAAAGCCGGAGAGGAATGCAATGAGAGGGCGTCGGTGGCGTCGGCTGATGACAGGGCGCTCGGTGTCCTCTCTCATTTACCGGCGATTGCTAAATGCAGCAATGCAGCTGTGAGAGCTATATTTAAGTACATTGCGAAACTCGAGCTGTCTAGGTTTCAAGCTTAAATCGTCATGTCAAAATTATGATTTTCTGTTTCATCAATTTTATTTTAAGTCGCGAGTGAATCGATTTCTTAAAGGTAAGCGTCCTCCATTTAAGACTGCATCTCGCTTAAGGCTTTATCGAAGTAATTACGAAATAATTGCGTTCAAAAACAAAAGCTCGGTAGCCTCTTAACATCATCACCGATAGCGGTCAAACGCAAGGCTATTATTTGCCTATAAGCATTATAAATAAATAATAAATATCGTAGGACATTACACACAGCGCAATCTGGCCCCAAACTAAGCAGAGCTTGTGTGATAGAAGTCGGATAACTCATAGAATACATAAATACTTTTTTTTTGTAAATACATACATAAGTAGGTATAATGAGCATAAAACAGTCAGATTTTTAAATTAAAAAGAAATCATAATGACAAAAACATTGCATAACAAATTTTACTGCTTTCTCATTAGTCAGTACAGTCAGTTTAAGATTTTAAATAATAGCTAGCTCAAAAGTCTCCACAACCGACGAGAGACTCTAATGAAAGAAGCTGTGTGCCAGGAATCCAGGATCACAGCAAGCGGAAAAATATAGCCCTTACAGAAAAAGGGATGATTGTATGTATGTAAGATTATCTATACATAGGCCTCTCCCAAGATACGCCACTCAGTGCGATAGGCTTTTCGCTTCCATCCACCGCCAGCTATTCTACGTATATCGTCACTCTTGTAGCGATGATAGCTCAGTGGTTAGCGCGGTAGGTTCGCACGCCGAAGGGTGTGGGTTCAAACCCCAACAATGAGCTTGAGCTGCCGGTGAAGGAAAACATCGTGAGGAAACCATAGCATGGTGGTAGTGTACTTTCTAGTACTCGGCTGGCTAGCTACCACCCTCAAGTTAAAAATCTGCCGCCAAGCATCTAACGGTGTATTCCGGCGGCCTCACTTGAGAGCCAGTTCCATTCCAGGCTAGGTGTGCTTTACCATCTTCGACCACGCCTTCACTTAACATCAGGTGAGCTGTGGTCAAACACCTAGCCTGTCAAACATAAAAAAAAAACTCTATCGAGTCTCAGGTCGTCCTACGTTATGTTTGTCAATTCGCGGTATCCACTCTAGAACACGTCTACCCCAGCGGTTATCAGTTCTGCGACAGATATGTCCATTGTCCAGCCCTTTGCCGCTCCAGCTTGCTAATACGCTGAGCTATGTCTGTGACTTTAGTTCTCTGGCGAAACGCACTTGTATTGTATACCTACCTACAATTACAAACATAGGTGATTCAGCTACACTTCACCTAGAATCAGCAATTCCGTAGCCAATCTGTGAAGTAATTAGAAACCTTGACAGAATTGTGGTGAAGATTACACTAATTTAACCCCGACATTAGCCGTCAGTGGTGGGTCGTAACCGCAATGTGAACTTGGTCTGTGACCTTGGCTCGCTCTTAATTCTACATGGGAATAGCTGCACCATGGAATTTAACCATAAATCACCGAGACCACCTTGTATCAAATACTTTTGTTTTTTGTTGTAATAGAACATCCCTTCAAAAAACGGTACATCCCTTCAAAGAATGGTATACATCCTTTTTGCACACCCAATACTGGGTTGAGTATGGTTCAAGCGACGTTTTATTATGTACCAACATTTTGACACCTGTGCTCAGCAAATAAACACATTTTGATTTTAAAAAAAAATGATACATCCCTTCAAAAAGGGCCACTTACTTAATCTAAATTTTGCCGACTTTCTACTTCTATACTAATATAAAGAGGAAAGATTTGATTGTTTGTTTGTTTGTTTGTAATGAATAGGCTCCGAAACTACTGGACCGATTTCAAAAATTCTTTCACCGTTGGGAAGCTACTACTACTACGCTATCCCCGGGCTACTTTCTATCCCTGTATTCCCATGGGAACGGGAACTACGCGGGTGAAACCGCGAGGCGTCCGCTAGTAATTTATAAATTTTAACTGTGTAACGGTCGCTTTGTTGGTATGACAATAAATACTAGCCAGATACAGCTACACTAGACTAGACTAGCTACATTAATTTGACACTATATAGAATCAAATACTATATTTTAGCAGTCAGCATAAATAACACCTGCAGAGCATTATAAACATTTTGTGTAGTGCACTATAAAACATATTAGCTGTAGTTTATTAAAAATTCCGTAACAATGTGAAATTATTGCAGTCAAAATTATTTTTCATTCAATCTATTGAAATGAAATGAAATGAAATTTATTTGGCAATTACATACATCGTTTATCAAAAAGTTAAACATAAGTGTTGTTCAAAAATATCACTCATAGAGAAGTATTGTTACCCATGCTAGGAATTAACCTGTGTTATGGCATAACAATACCCTCCGCCGGACAAGAAAACAATACAAGTACGTCATAGGCAGCCCGTACACGTAGCGCGCGATCCGCGATCAATGATCGCGATCCAGACTGATCGTGTACGAAGCGGATTGACGGACTGATGCTCCGGATCGCATAATATCTAGAAATTTTGAAATCATGATCGCGGATCGCGGATCGTGATCATGATTGAACGTGTAAGGCGGCCCATAGACAATAATATATTCGAAAAGAGGCGAAGGGTTCCTCGTTAAGTGCAAGCAAAATGGGTCATTCCGGTGTACGTAATAACAGTGACGGAATGACTTTTGAATTTGGAACACTATTTAATTAAAAAGTTTGAACGCAATTCGCTTTGATAAAGTCCTGGCCGGTAATAAAGAAGCGCGCTTGCAGACACGGCTTTGGATAACCAAATTAAAAAAATTAAAAAATACGGCGGATCTTTTCATTTGTTTTTTTATTACTATTTCCCAAAATATTACAGACAACATTAGTTTGCTACACAAAAAATTAATAAAAGATGACTTCAAACCATTTTAGTTTGGTTATATAAATATATCTCTTATTTATTTTTCTCATTGAGGGGGATAAAAAAACACACTTTGTGTTACACGGTACTAAAATTATTTAACCTCGAGCGAAGGTACTTGGAATCCCTCGCTACGCTTAGTATTCTAATCTAGAATCCTTCGCTTCGCTCTTGGTTCAAACAATCGCTCTCGCTCTCAATACATCATTTTGGTCCCCTATGACCTTGAAAAATACATACACAGAGATTGGTCGGCTGTTTTGCATACACTTTTTTGTTTTGAAAGACTCTCTAAGGTACTTTTATCGGTTAAAAAGATAGAATGACGGAAAAAACGTGAACTTAGCAATGCAAGAGTGAAAGAGTACCGGTGACGCTCTCTTAGGCACTGAATTCACACAATATTGCCATAAATAAAGTGTAAAAAGATTAGAATAAAACTTTGGTTTCTCTGAGTATTTTTAAGACATGTATTGTGGAATCTGATAAAGCGCGCGCCCGGTCACTCGTACAATTGGATCCGATATTTTTTGTCGGCCACCTAATGTCAATTTAAAAAGATAGAATGACGGAAAAAACGTGAACTTAGCAATGCAAGAGTGAAAGAGTACCGGTGACGCTCTCTTAGGCACTGAATTCACACAATATTGCCATAAATAAAGTGTAAAAAGATTAGAATAAAACTTTGGTTTCTCTGAGTATTTTTAAGACATGTATTGTGGAATCTGATAAAGCGCGCGCCCGGTCACTCGTACAATTGGATCCGATATTTTTTGTCGGCCACCTAATGTCAATCGTCCGTGGTTACCTGTAGTTCCGCGAAGACAATCTATTTAAAGCATCACAAATTGATGTAGAAAGGTCTTCGACACCAGCCGCCGTCGTCGACCACATTTCGGCACGGGCCAACCAACAGGTAATTATTTTAAGTGTCAATAAATAATAAAGTTGGCCGCTCGCTGAGTGCTCGTCCATCTCCTTTATCTCAATTCTTAATGCGCCTCTTTGGTCGATGTTCTTTTATTTCCAATTCTTATTTTTCCTTTTTCGTCTGTGGAGTTTAAATTCTGTGTTGACAGCGCGGAGGTTTAATGTTTTAATCCGGATTTTATGGCCGTTTAATCGGCATTAGAAAAAGGTTTTTGTTGGTGTTATAAAACGTTTTTATCTGTTTTATGATTGTTTCAGGGAGGTACAATGGTAATGTTTGGATTGATAAAACTGTCCCTGGTCTCCGTGCATTAACGTAATGAATTCGAAGCTATTAAAGTTGGGATTAATAGAGCGATCTAAATAAAGTAAACGTAATAAATCATAAGAGTAACAAGTGGGGTCTATTTTGTTTGGGATGGCGGGCTCCATCGATCACAAGCGCGCTGGCTACGGATTTATGTTACGTAATTGCGGAGTGCGCGTGCGCACGCGGCGCGCGAGTGTGCGTCCGACATTACGTTTTTCATGTTAATGCCTTGATATCTCTGTTAATGCACCGAGAAATTGTATGTTTATTATTGTACGCGATTGCGGCAAATTGAACAATTATTTGGACATGATTTACGCAACGTCTCTCTTTGTAGATAAATGGGTAGTAAGCGAGCTTTTACGTCTTTACCCTCTATCAAATTCGTGATTTACCGCGCAATTGTTTCTAGTGCCAATGAGTAATAAACTTTAAAATATGTGGCATCATAAAGGGAGTCGGGCTTTATTATATTAGGCCCTTCGAGCCGGATTCTAAGTTCTATTATTTACTCTACACTGCGGTTTTGCCGAGACAGGCGTGGCGGTGGAGATTTATCGTAAATCAATCGCTATTATGCCGCCATCTGTCAGCATCGAGAGCACATTAATCACCGCAGATATATTGTGTCTCGGTTAAATACGAGGTGCCCTCGGTTTTGCATGGAGTAATTCAGGTGGATACTATGGAAAATAAGTTTTAGTACATTTGTCGACCGAGCAGTGGAATTTCAATCACCCTAAGTTTATAAAGGTGACAGTTTGTCTGTATGTATGTATGTTACTTTTTCACTCTGAAATAACTGGATGGATTAGAATAAAATTTGAAATGCTGACAACTTATGCCTGGATTAAGACATATGCTATTGTTTGTATCGGATAGCAAGGATGAAACCGCGAGGTGCTCCTAGTTTAAAGTTACACCATTCTCAGTCTCACATCATTATCCATATCAGCATAATATATCTACTCATAGCATACTCAGCCCAATCACTGACTTTTCATTTCTTGCCGTAGCCAATCTTTTTAAATAAGTTTTCATTTGTAATTGGTATAAAGTTTATTGAAGTTTTGGGTAGCTTAGTTAAGTCGTTGGGCTTCCTCTTCGTCTGGCTTCCAATCTGAAAGTACTGAATACGAATCCCACGATACGCACCTCTGTCTTTTCAAGTTATGTGCGACTTCAAATGGTAAAGGAAAACATCCTGAAGAACATCGCGATTATGGCCTAATGTTGTTGTTTTAAAGCAACAATAGAATCATTTAAAAAAACAGGACTGATTCAAAAATGGTTTAACTATAAAAGATAATAATAAGATATTATGACATAAGCCACTCAGTTTAAACAAGCTGAAGAGTTTAAAAAATCTATAACCCGACTGCGAATAAAATACATAGCTATAGAGGAAAATAACTTTTTAAACCAATTTATTATTCCTAATTAAATTTAAACATATAACTACAACACATTTTTGTAATCCCCTTTTAATTTCCTTTATTTACGTGATTTGTTTGGAAAATCAATCATTTTGATCATTTTTTAAAACCACCCATAACCACCTCTAAGGACACTTGGTTATTCAGACAAATTTAACGATACCTAACATTTTTGTCATCAATTCGGCCGTTTGGAAGATACGAGGTAATAAAGAAAAAAATTACATACAAACAAGATACGCGCGAAAAGAATAACCTTTCTTTGGCAGTCGAGACACGCGAATTTTACAACTACTTATTTAATTTTATTTTAATCGTTTAAGCAAAATTACAGTTGAAATCTTTCACGCCTGCCACGGTATCTGATGGTATTTCGGCTTCCGAACTGACATTCCTGTGATCGCGGCAAAACCGGACTCCAAGCATCGGTGACATGAGTTATCTTTGTCTTGACCCCATCATTTCATGTTCACGTAGGACACAATAATAAAATAATCAAATCTCTACATAGTATAAAACTAAGTCGCTCCCCGCCGTCTGTACGTTTAGATCTTTTACAATATTTCCATCAATAGACAGGGTGATTTAAGAGGAAGGTCTATATTTCATCTTTGAAGATCTTTTAGAAACCAACTATGATGTAACATTACAGTCAAATACTAAATTTCTACATATGTGATATAAAAGCATTTACAAAATACAAAATACACTATAAATTTATATAAATTTATATTGGCTGCCCACTTATCAAATAAGAGAGAGATCAGAGATCGCTTTCAGCGATAAGGGCGCCAGTTGTTACACCAATTAATTAATTTTATTTCTTCTGTATTGTTTTTTTTTAGTGTGTGCAATAAAGAGTTAATCAATCAATCAATCAAATAAATGCAATCCCTGGATTTTTTTGTTACAAAGTTCTGGATACCGATGCAATGATTCTTTTATGGTTGACGGCCTAGGTGTTTGACCACTGTTTACGTGATATTAAGTGATGGTAAACACATCTAGCCTGTAACAGAACTGCCTATTAAGTAAGGCTTTCAAACCAGAGGCATCAGTTCATCAGCGTTTCGTTCGACTATTTTTTAAAACGTAAATTAAATGAGATTATCGATACGCTCTTCTGATGGTAAGAGATAATGTCCATGACCATTGCAGCAATACACAGAACTTTGAGTAGCAAAACAAAGGTCGGGGCATCGCTGCTTTGGCGCTCATTAATTTGAGACTTTTGATGGTTAGTTTCAACAGCCCAGTAATTTCCCTAGCTGAAGTACTCTTTATTTATTTATTTCATAACATACAAAACAGAATGCAATAATATTCATAACAATAAATACAAATACACAATTTTTTTGATCTTCAAACCGGAACACAGTAATGTTTACACACTACTGCTTTGGGGCAGAATATCTGGTACTGCACCTGGTACCTAACTAGACGACTTGTTGCTAAGGAAATCTACCACCAAGTAATTACTTTGACACAAATAAACATTGATTCTGGTTTTACAACTTTTCTGTGTAGCAGTTTCATTTTATCTGTCGATATGGTCACAGCAGCCAGTGACACGCGCTATCTCGGTACTCGAGACGGATCACTTTTGCCCGTAATGAGCTTGCATTAAAAATTACACCGTGTCGATGCCTGCTTGAAAGGGCTCTTAAGTCGGGCTCACTGGACGGCTGCAGTGTATTACTCATGTTATGATAGTAATTTGGTGATTAAGAATTTTGTAATAATACATGTAACTTTTTCTGGTCCGAATTACCTCACTTCCTCAAGTAGACAGTTTTTTTTTAAATATTAAATAGATCTACGTTTGGCCACAAATTTTTTAATTAATATTTAATTTTTCAAAGTTTATTATTATTATTCTTGACCACCATTATTATATATCGTTTATTATTATTAATTTTTTTACATTATTTTGATTGACTTTAACTCTTATAATTTAATTTTAATTTATTGTTATTTAATTGAATTGTGTGTGTTTTATTTTGTTTAATAAATATTGTAGCTATTTAAATAAAATAAATCGGATTATTTTTAATAAAAAATATCTCTCTATATAATAAATGAACAATGTACATACATCATACATGAGCATGTACATACGACAACCCTGTTGGCTCATTGGTAGCATATCTGCCTTAAGAGCTGAAGGGCGGGGCTTCGATTCTTGCTCAGGGCAAACATTTTAGGTATCAACAAATGTTTGTTCTGTGTCTGGGTGTACTGTATGTATTGTATTATAAGTATGCATTTACAAAAAAAAGTATTATATGTATTCTATCAGTTATCTGACTTCCATCACACAAGCTCTGCATAGTTTGTGGTCAGATGGCGCTGTGTGTAATGTCGAACGATATTAAATTAAATTAAAATTAAACATATGTAGGTATCTATGTACAAGTGTATTGAAGTAATATGGAATAACTCACTTGAAGTGATATTAAATTAATGGATAATGTTTACCAAAATTAACTAACAAATGTCGTAAATATAACGCCGTAATTACTCAAAATGAAACCAAATGCGTCCACAAAATCGTGTTTATAACGTCCTCATACTTCATTTAAGTAAAGGTTTGATTAATTTGGGTTGCAAAATGTGCGTCAACTTGAACGATTAACCACTTACAGAGTCACATACATACTTACGTATATAAAACACGTCTCATGTTTAGTAAACTTGTGGCAAGCGAGCTTTATGTGCAAGATGTAAAGCCCTGAGTTCCGAAAGATTTCGCGTGATATTCAGCATTTTTTTGAAATAAAAAATTATTCAACGCCACCAGAATGCCCAATAATCCCTTGATAATATAATAGATCATTTTTACTGTTTAGTAAATCTATATACTAATATAAAGAGGAAAGATTTGATTGTTTGTTTGTTTGTATTGAATAGGCTCCGAAACTACTGGACCGATTTCAATAATTCTTTCACCGTTGGGAAGCTACACTATCCCCGGATGACATAGGCTACTTTTATCCTTGTATTCCCACGGGAACGAGAACTACGTGGGTGAAACCGCGATGCGTCCACAAGTTACTAAATAAATATAGGAAATATAGGGAATAGACAATGTGCTAGTAATTTTCTCAATGACGTCCCGTGTCAATGATCACTGTTTAGTGTTAATCTATTTGCTGATCTCTTCGGGCGAAGCCTTCGTATAATTATGATAGAACTTCACTTACAGGTAAGTTCATTCAATCACTAATTATGATTCGAAGTGAAAAAAAAACCCGGCCAAGTGCTAGTCGGACTCGTGCACGAAGGGTTCCGTACCATTATCTATATAAAGGGCAAAATCACGTTTGTTATATGAGAGCCCCCTTAAATATTTTATTTTATTCTGTTTTTTAGTATTTGTTGTCATAGCGGCAAAAGAAATACATCATCTGTGAAAATTTCAACCGTCTTAACTATCACGGTTCATGAGATACAGCCTGGTGACAGGCAGACAGACGAACGGACAGCGAAGTCTTAGTAATAGGGTCTCGTTTTACCATTTGGGTACGGAACCCTAAAAATGGATTTTACACTAGGAAAACTTGTGTTGTAAAATCCAGAGTCTTCCGTTTTTTAGTCAAAGCAACAACAGTATAACTTATTGTTAACGATGACGACAATAAGAATTACCCCCTTTCTGCTTAGTACACTCTAAGCTCATAACTAAATCACTATGACTATGACTATAACCTTGTATTTAGTTCAATGTAAATTAATAGCAGTTATATCACAGCAAAAATTATAATAGCATGTTCTAAGGCGATCTAAATCAAATAATTGCGTGTATAATTGTACCAGTTATATATTGAGACATGTTTTTTCTTTAATCCGTTTAGTCTGACAAAACTATTGATACGAGTAAATATAAAAGTTTATTATCACTCTAAGGTAAGTTTTTGGAGCCTAGTTGGAATCCAGACAGTCGGCTTCCAATCTGGAGGTCCTGGGTTCGAATCTCACGGCACGCTCAGTTTTTTCACTAGTTATGAGCGTGTTGCCGATTACTTTAAACGGTGAAGGAAACACATGTTCGAGAGTTTAAAAAAAAAAGTTATCTATGATATGCGAAATCTGCCTACACGTACTTAGCCAGCTCATAATAAGAAAAGGCCCGCGTCCAGCGCTGATTCGAATGATCACTCTAACGTTATAAATACCAAAGTATGTAAATGAGTGTGTATGTTTGTTTATTTATGCTAAAATCATTTAGTGGATTTGGCTACAATGAAATGGAGATATATGTAGAGCATAATTAATATGTTGACAGCCCTGTTGGTTCATTGGTAGTATGTTTGCTTCAAGAACTAAAGGGTGTGGGTTCGATTCCCACCCAGGACTAATAGTTCGTGGTATAAATAAATGTTTATTCTGTGTCTGGGTGTCCTGTATGTATTCACAAAAAAAAAGTATTTAAGTATTCTATCAGTCATTTGACTTCCATTGTACAAGCTTTGCTTAGTTTGGGGTCAGATGGCGCTGTGTGTAATGCCCTACGATATTTATTATATAATCTGGGTCGAATATGGGCTACTATATATGATTCTAGCTATTTATTTCAACATTCAGTCAGTTCAGTAAGCTGTGGGGCGTAGGTTCGATTCCTACACACGATACACATCTGTGCAACGAATATAGGTGTATGAAATTTTTAATCTTTCGCGACTTGAACATATAATTATGTTTATTAGCGGGTCTTAATCGCGCATAATATATATTATTTATTATTATTATAATTTAGCCCACTTTGTCCCATTTCTGGTAAATCATTGTCATTGCTGGGTAAAGGCCTCTCTCCCCTCCTTCCACGCCTCTCTGTTTTGTGCTGTTGTGGTCCACTCCTTATTGTGGGCATCGAGCTCATCTTTCCACCGTCTTTTAGGACGGCCTGGTGGCCGTTTAACCTCCGTTAAAAAGCTGCCATGCTAAAGTGGGACTGGGCTGGACACGTCTGCCGAATGCCAGCGGAGCTATAGGCGAATATATATAGTATATAATATAAATAATAATAGATATTTGTTCTATATCTGAGTGTTCCGTATGTTTTAAAGTACTTACTTCTAAAAAGAAGTTTTTTTTTTTATAGTAGATAGGCTTGCGTTTGACCGCCATCCCGCCTGATGTTAAGCGAAGATGCGGTCTACGGTGGAGCACGCTCGCCTAGAAGAAACCGATTCACTCGCGACTTGAAGGTACCCAGACTATATTCATTGGGGAACACCCACTCAAGACTCAAGGGAACACAAGTACACACATATTGTATAAATAATCTGGTTCCCATATTACAAGCTTTGCTTAGTTTGGTACCATGACTTTCTTTTCTACTATCTTCCCTCTCTGTATCTAGCAATTTACTTGCCGAATAAAACTTAACAGAAGAACGTACAGCTATACTTTACATTAATCACTCGAGCCCATATAAGCTGTCGCAAAAACGATTAAATCTTTTTATTCGTCTAATCAACGGTAAATCTATAACATAATTAATTAATCAGTGTAGATTGTTACAGTTTCAATTAGACTACAATTATGTGTCGTAAAATCGAATCATTTGATCTAAACTACAGTTACACGAAAGAGATTGCCCAATGAAATTGGTTTTTTTTTCTTTGGTTTGGCGCCGCATTTTAAGCATTTGCCAGTGTCAAGTGTTTTATATATTCAAGTTTCAAAAGTTAAATAAGTTGCCTCGTAGTTATAGTCAAAGTGCAGTCTTGGTCAAGTCCAATCCGTGTCAATCAAGTCCAGTTATGCTTTAGTAAAGTCGTGGTGGCTTTATTATATATACCTTCGATGGAGTTTTAGAAGCAACACGAAAAGTCATGTTTCACCACATTACATCATTTTCCCACACACGCGCTTGTGATTCGGCACTTTATGAATAAAACACCACCATGTTTGTGTATAAACATACGACAAAACACTAGTTTTGGACAAATATACAAAGGCGACACGACTCTTTCCGCGTGCCCGCTGAATCTAATCTACAGATGGCCATCAAAGATCGGAACACGGCGGTGATGGAGGCCTTAAGCCGGGAGGAGGCGATTTCAAATGTAAACTTAATGATATAAATAGAAATAAGAATTGTGTGTATGCCTTGAGCATTCATGCTCACCATCGAAGGCTCCTTCTTGCGGCGCCTTTTCCCTCAGATATGGTTGAGGAGGGCGATGGCTGGCACATGCGTTATACTTGTGATCGGGTGGTGCTGCTTGCGGGTCGCTGGTCTGCTCACGGTATACACACAATCTAGTACCAACTTTAACCTAAGATTAAGATTAAATTAATTTGACTAACGTAACTTTCCTTTTTTTGTATAGTGTAATTGTAAAAAAAAATGTAATTAAAATTGACAACGGTCACGGACCCCGGTGTCTGTGGTACCTATACCTGCTTCAAGATCTGTAGGGCGTGGGTTTGATTCCCACTCAAGACAACTTATTGAGCGAAGAGTATAAATGTTTGTTCTGTGTCTGGGTATTCTGTATTTATTATAAGCATATATTTAAAAAATAGTAAGTAGGTATACTATCAGTTATTTAATACATTAAGTATATTTTTGTAAATACATACGGACTTTTAGTAGGTACGTAGATACAAATTCTATTAATAGGAATATAGATATAGTGTACAAAAATACTGTTTCTCCTATTTGTAGATCTGCTAAAATATAGAAATAACGTTTATCTAATTAATTATAAACAAAAAAAATCAACAAATTCAAACGCTTAAATTTAGACCCCCCATCGAATCGATAATCGTATTACGTAGCGATTGATCGACTATCATTCAATTGGTAATAAGTACGGTACTTTCACTCGAGTGTGAATGTCAAATCCCAGTGACATTATTAAACCCGAATGCATTTTAAAATCGATTGTTAATCCGGCGATGTTTTGTATCAATTTTAATCCTTTTATTTACGGTTATTCGATTCCGAACATATTTTGTTTTGACATTATTAGCGTTTATTAAGTCAGATTAGGATTAATTTTATACGCGCGAGTTTTTTGACAAACAAATTATATTCGAACAACATTCAGATGATTAAAGAATTTACTTAAAGTTGCGTTGAAGACTTATTGCACCACGCCACATTGGTTACTAACAAACTAAACATTGTATAGTTTAGAGCTTTTTAAAGCTTGTATACACTTTGATTAGATACTATGCCATTTAAAACTTTTTGGAATATGGTGTCATTCGAGTTGGGTGCACAAATACCGTAAGAAACAACATAAATTAGGCCTAAAAGGCCTTTCAAAAATTGCCGTAGCGGACGGTATTTCACGTCCACATGGCGGGGTATTGGTAAAGTTTTCAACTAGCAATAATCGCACCTCGGATTAACCTCATTGGTTACGATATTGCCTCTGCGCAAAGTTAATACTGAAACGATTAATGAAGACGCACAACTTTTTTCTGCGACAAATGATATCGAGAGCTAACTTGACTCCAACGCCATCTAGTATTTTTCGACATAACTAAAATACAACCTCGACGGGACAGAAAATACTAAGGAAGTTGTTGTATTATTACGGTACCCAATTTGAAGCTACGAAAAAAATTGGATATTTCTTTAAAATTATATTTACCTTCAACAAGTGTAAGGAACAGGTTGGCTCTAAATAAGTACAATAAATAAATAATAAGTACCTACGATAAATAATCTCTTTTCAGTTTAATTCTACTGATAAGCGTAACACTGAATTTTAAATTAAGCGTACAACTGCGATACGCTTTACTCAAATACCTTACTTTACTAAGATGGATTTATTTCTCTTTCATTAATTGTTCTGTTTCCGCAACATGTAACCAAATAGAAAGACTTTTTTTCTTGAAATTACTGACTGGCCACTTCAAAACATCTGGGCATGACGAATCCCTGCGAAAATGCCTCCACGTTTTCTCGGAGGATCTGTGAATGAGTTGAGAAGGCACGAACTTTTATTGTTACCTTTTTTATCGAACTTCGATGCTCCTTCCGAGTCGGAGGTTGGCTCTGTTGATTGAGCGCGTGTCCATGGTAACACATTACATTTTTCGTCTCTGTTAAATAATTTCATCCAAATAACATACATATCCCATGTAGTGATATTTGGAGACGTACATATATTATAATAATATGATTAATTATTTGTCGTATGTATATAAGGGGACGGCGCGTACGCAGTCCCCACTACCAAAAATTACGCGTCCGAGTTATCCACATTAGGGATAATCACAGAGGTCAACCCAACCGCAGTGCAATGGTAGGGCCTCGCTCTGGGGGAACCGCCTTTGTGATCACGGTGTCCCCTACGCCAGGTAAGTATGATTTTAATGTAGAGCTAGAAAATGCTCGCGTTTTGCCGGAGAATCTTGTCATCGCGATCTAATACAGACGCTCGTTTGGTTGCGCCATCTAGTATTTTTACACGAAACCATTTGCAAACGTCATATGGCGTGACGTCACCGCCGGCAAATAATAATTGTTTCGAGGAATACGAGGGGCCGGCTTCTATGTAGTCCAATTATAAAGGGTAGCAGTCATTGTTGTAGTCGTCGTCTTTGTTGTGGCGTATGATATTTGTAACATACGATAAGAGGGGTACTAAAAGTTATGAAACTAAAGGAGTAAAAGAATTATGAAGAATTTGTTAATCGAAAAATAGGCTATGGAGAGTTATACATACCTATTTATGTAGGTAAAAGAAAACAAAGGAGTATTTATTGAACTGATGAATGGCATGTAGGAAATGCAGTTTTGGGTCTTTGTAATGTGAAAAATTTTAAAGACCGCCTTGACGGGATTTGATGCAGAAAAGACGGGCAATGGGCTTCTGCTAGAAGATGACAAATATTGAGGTGGGGCTATTATATCATGTAGATGTGAAAATAAAGCTAGGCAGGACACGTTTCTAGTCGCAGTTACCTATAACCCGTGGATTAAGGTTGTGACAGAGTGGTGGCCCAGGTAAGGTAAGCGGGGCGGAGCTACAAGACGGGTTGACGATATCGTCAGCATTGTGGGATGAATCTGGACCAGTTTAGCACAAGACCGAGGCAGATGGCGACAGAGAGAGAGACACCTAGCAATATGAAGGTTGTGGGGGACGTTCATAATGAGAATATTAGTGACGACAACGTGAACTAACCAGGTCGACGGTCGTCGGTTCATCGTGACCCGGTGCCGTCCATCGGTCACGAATCACGATGTCAGCACTATTATTCACTTCTGAATGAACCGCGACAATTCACGGCATGACGAATAAAGACGTAACAACCATTTAAAAGCTAAAGTTTACGTCTTTACTCCACTGGTGAATCCATTCTGCTAGCAGAAAAAATACTTAACTGAGACTTGTTACGGGTTTTAGGCTATTTTCAATGTCTCTTTTTATAGAGGAAACAAATAAAAATGCATTTTTTTAAAAAGAAAATAGCCGTGGAAATAATAGTTTTAGGTAGTCCTGTTAACCGTGCGGTCACGATTTTGATTTGATTGTATTGTTTATTTTGTGAAGTGTTTTGTTCTCATTGCCGAGTCTTTTTATGGAATAACTGTCGTGTCCGACGTCATTTGCCGTAAAACGATGTTAAAAAATTAAGTGGTCTCCAATCGGCATTTGGTAAACGATAAACACAAGTCTCAATGGAGTATTTATGATATGAGGAACTAAGTGAAACTGAAAGCGAAAAATCGAAGAGCCAATACCAGAAATTCTGGCGCTGAGCAGTATGTTTACACACATTACTTTGTTCCGGTTTGAAGGGTACTACAGCTAGCTAAATTACAGAGCTGTTGAGACTTTTTTATGTAAATGTAATGAGACGATCGAGGCGCTCTCCTGATGGTAAGAGATAACGCCTGTCCATGACCATTGTAGCCATACACATAACTTTTAGTAACAAAACAAAGTCCAGGGCATCGCTGCTTTGGCACTCATTACTTTGAGACTAGATGGTTAGTCTCAACAGCCCTGTAATTTCGCTAGCTGCAGTAACCTTCAAAACCGGTAACCGGTCACAGTAATGTATGCACACTACTGCTTGGCGGCAGAATATCTGGTACTGCGGTGGTACCTACCTAGACGACCTCCTGCTAAGGAAATCTACCACCAAGATAACCATCTAAAGTGTCAAAGTACTCTGAGCGCCAAAGCTTTGTTACTCAAAGTTCTGTGTATCGCTGCAATGGTTACTATTACCATCAGGAGCGCGTCTCGTTCATCTCATTTCTAGTACATAAAATACTGTGTATTGGAAATGTGCGTATACTGTTTGTTACACATTATCGTAGGCTGTTTGGGAATAATATAATATAGATTTTAATTTTTCTTATAGTTTCTTTCTTCTACAGAAAGTGTGAAAAGACTTACTATGAATCTCACTAAAATATGAAAGCTGTCATAATAATCTGTAGCGAGTAGCAATTACCAGCCTTATATCATTTATATACGTCACAATGTCGTAGGCATGAATTACAAAAACGCTATAAATCATATATTAGGTAACAACTAATGGTAGCAATAGCACAGATTATATTTTCTCAGTCACAGATTAAGAAACATGGCCAAATAACATTAATCCATCGCTCGGGGGGCCGATCAGAGACAATGGTGGCCAAATGAGTTCATTTATATCTTGTGCAATGTATTGATGCTTTGTTTTAACACGGATCTACAATGCGTGTTGAAATATTGTTGCTATTCCGCTTAGTGTCAGTGTACTGCAGTATTTTATTACATACATTGGCGTTTCTTTTGTTTTTTTTTTAAATTTTGCTTTTTTATATGCAGAATAGTAAACGAATATCGTCATCAGAATTTCACCGACATATTTGAGTGAAAAAATAAATAAATTAGTATTTTAATCTTTTATTTGTAATGTTTTGTTTTTGTAGTGTTGTATGTGTCAAAACAAATGTTTTCTTTCTTTCTTTGTTTCTGAAACGCATGATAATTTCTACACATATGGTGCGGAAGCAAAATCTCTACATAGAATAAAGCAACGTCGCTTTTCGCCATCTGTAGGTACGCTAAGATCTTTTAAACTACGCAACGGATTTTAATGCGGTTTCCATCAATAGACAGGACAGTGATTCAAGATGAACGTTTATATGTATGCATATTATAGCATAGAAAATCCAAGGATTTCAAAGATTTGTAATGTGATATCGTAAAAAAAGTTTTTGTGCGCTTACATTGCAAACGCTAGCTAAACCTTACGAGATAAATCAAAATAATGTACTACCTTAGTATCTACATTGGTACATAAAGACTTTTGCCTTGAAGTAGAATAAAAAATGTTTCCACTTGCAAAGTCACGAACTCATAAGGCATTGCACCAACCTAATTTTTGAAACTTTCTGTCTGTCTATTAGTTAGTTATCTGGTTTCCATTGAAATCTCCTAAAAATATTTGGTATATTATTTCATTTTTTGTAATTTATTCTAGAGATTTTAATGGAATTGTAAATGTAGCGAGTTTCAGTTCTGTTTCTCAGTATACATTATCAATCTAAGGCTCAAATGGCAATCAATAAAAGGGGGTTTTGAGGAGGTCAAGTACATACTTAATGTACTGGAGTGCCTTTTATACTTATTGTAATAGATTTAATGAAGATATTAATTGCCAAATCCTTTTCAATTTTGTTAATTTCCATTGATAATATAATTTACCTAAATTATAGATGTATTAATCAATTCTTTATTCTACTGCTGGAAAATTATATTCATATTTCTTTGCTACTGCTTGCAATGTACTAAGAAATTATTTTTATACAAAAAACTGGCTTCTTCGTTTTTAATTTTAATTTTTTTAATCGTGGTTTTCATTTTAGATTACGTAGGTATATTGTAGACCTTGTATTTTGACTTCGACAATTTTATTTAAAAATAAGAGATTATTGAATTACTTCTAAGTAATTATATCTACTTTTTTATTAAAGTTTAATCATATTAACATTTAATTTATACTGACATTTACTTGCTACTACTACATTTACTTTAAAAATGTCAACATTTTTAATGTTATTTTTAAAGACGAATGGAAAAATGACCTGTCTCTTTGCTGTTATCAATAAAATAGGTACTCGGTATTTGTACTTTTTAAATTTTTTTTATGGCGAACAGGCTAGGTGTTTGACCACAGCTCACCTGATGTTAAGTGACGGTGTGGTCAGATGCTAAACACACTAAGCCTGGAATGGAACTGGCTATCGCATCTTTGTCATGATGATATACAAGTCGTTAAATGTAGTGTAAACCTTTCGCCAATCTTATTTAAATTAAGGTTGATTTTTTGTGTACATAGTAATTACAATCAAACCATATTCTAATCTATGATGACCATCTTTCTTCAGATAACTTTCCATAATAATTACCCACGAAGGTAACTCATTTAAAAAAAAAATCTAAATTGTGTTTCTAAAAGTTTGCGTTTGATATATTGCGTATCGTAGTGCGGTCTAAGATGGAGCACGCTTACTTAGAAGAAACCTATTTGCTCTAGATTTAAAGACATCTAGTACCCAAAAAGGGAACACAGCCTCCGGCAGAGAGTTCCACAACCTCGCTGTGCGAATAAAAAAATGTGGATTCAAAACGCTTTGTGCGTACATGGGGAACATCCACCGTGCACAGATGACGTTTTGGCCACGTTTATCTATCCAACCGGTAGTAGATGGGTAGAAAAAATAGAAAAAAGTACAGAGAATAAAAGAACCTTATGAACTAGTGCCACAAGTGGCGACCTTATCTCTAACAGCGATCTCTTCCAGGCAAACAAAAAAATAAAAACACGATAGATAACATAAGAAAAATAAAACACATAGTAAGTATATAAGAATAATCATAATAATGTATTTATATAAAACGAAATATTTACTTATATAAATACATTTATATCAAATTGTGCAGTTTATTTTTTTAACTGACAGGTTAGGTGTTTGACCACAGCTCACCTGATGTTAAGTGACGGTGCGGTTGATGATGGTAAAGCACACCTAGCCTGGAATAGAACTGGCTCTCAATGTATCCGGTAAAAAAAGCAGCAAGCTAGCAACTCTAAAACGATTTAAATTTCAATATTCATTTTAGGTTCATATCACCTTATAGTAGGTATATGGACAAATATGGCGCTTTATGCAACTGCGCATACGCATGACTGGGGTGTCACAGCGGCGCATTGAATAACAGATAGTGCGATAGCGTTATCACGATTTAAGTCAGTAGATCGAAGAGGTGTTAAATAAGATACGTTCAACAATTCGTTGTGTTTAAAACTTTTTTTTTTATGTAAAAAATAATGAGACGAACGAGACGCTCTCCTGTTGGTAAGAGATAAAGCCTGTCTATGACCATTGCAGCGATACACAGAACTCTGAGTAACAAAACAAAGTCCAGGGCATCGCTACTTTGGCGCTCATTACTTTGGAGTCTTTCGATGGTTAGGTTAGCTCAACAGCCCAGTAATTTCGCTAGCTGCAGTACCCTTTAAACCAGAACACAGTAATGTTTACACATTACTGGTTAGCGGCAGAATAACTGGTACTGCGGTGGTACCTACCTAGACGACCTCCTGCTCAGGAGATCTACCACCAAGTAAATATGTAAATAATTTTGTAATTTACTAAATTTGTATACAAAATTTTGTATCTAAATAGCGAGCATGAACTTAGGAACACTAGATTGTTGACAGTTGTGAACGACGTTATTGTTGTCACTTATATAAAAAAACTAGGTGCGCCCCGCGGTGTTACCCGCTACATGTTTTCGGGATAAAAAGTAACTTATGTGTTAATCCAGGGTTTCAGCTTCTTCAGTTTTTACGTGAAAGAGTCATCATCATCATCATAATCATTTCAGCCGTAGGACGTCCACTGCTGGATATAGGCCTCCCCCATCGACCTCCACAAAGAGCGGTTGGAAGCGGCTCGCATCCAGCGCGTTCCTGCGGTCTTTATTAGGTCGTCTGCCCACCTTGTGGGTACGTGAAAGAGTAACAAACATCTATCCATCCATCCAAACTTTCACATGGGATAGCGCGCGTTGTAAAAAATTGGCTGCCAAGTACCTAACGGCAGTTCTACAACAAAGTACTATCTGAATCTGAAATTTATGCTATCACTTGCTGATTAATTTTTTATATATTATAATATCGAAAACTTAACGAAAGTTTTTTCTTATGTATTGGACCACACGCTGGAGACAATAGGTACGAGCGTTACTAGATCGGGGTCGGGACGGGTCACGAACCGCAGTTTGGGGTCACGAGCCGCTTGGAAAGCTTGCGCGAAACCTGACAACTTAGCTGAGGGCTCTCAGGAATGTTCGCTGTGGTACCCGAAAATACTATCTTTTGAGAGACATTTCTATTCTTGCGAGAAGTTTAGGGTACCAAATGATTATTTAAAAAATGCGCAGCTTCAAATTGTATTATTTGATGACGGCAATGGTGAACGAGATGCTCTCCTGATGGTAAGTGATAACGCATGTCCATGACCATTGCAGCGATACACAGAACTTTGACAAACCAAGATCTAGGGCATCGCTGCTTTGGCGCTCATTACTTTGAGACATTACATGGTTAGTCTCAACGGCCCTGTAATTTCGCTTATTATTACATCAAAAATAAATAAAAAAATCACTAGAAGAAAATGAAAGAACTGATTTCGGAGCCTGAAATCATAGACTTTGTAGGCATAGTGATGCCTGAGGGGGGGGGGGGCCCCCCCCCCCCCCTTTCATTAACAGCACAACCTTCCAAGGTTGTGCTGTTAATAAAGCCATATTATCGGACTGACGGAGAACAGAAAGCCAATCGTCCGTCCCAAGTATAAATGGAAAGACAAGGTAGCTAAACATTTCCAGGTCGTAAAGCACGGTGATTCTGTGAAACCCCGAAAACCCCCTAAAAACTTTGGGATGTTTTAGCTTGAAGCCTATGTGCCGGGGACATCGGAACACTTTCGCACTCGTCTGCGTGCTTGGGTTTCCCTGTTAGGAATGGAGCTGGAGAGCCGCTATTCTTCTTTCCTTCAGGGGCGCAAGGAATCACCGCACGCACCTCAGAGATTTTTGTTCCTTGCGCCAACATGTGTAGATAGTCTGTTTATATGTGTAGTTTCATTGAAATTCATCTCAGAAACGATGCGTAGCGTAGCGATGATAGCTCAGTGGTTAGCGCGGTAGGTTCGCATGCCGAAGGGCGTGCGTTCAAACCCCAAACAGGAGCTTCAGCTGCCGGTGAAGGAAAACATCGTGAGGAAACCATAGCATGGTGGTTGGGTACTTTCTAGTACTCGGCTGGCTAGCTACCACCATCAAGTTGAAAATCTGCCGCCAAACATCTAACGGTGTGTTCCGGCAGCCTCACTTGAGACTCAGTTCCATTCCAGGCTAGGTGTGCTTTACCATCTTCGAGCACACCTTCACTTAACATCAGGTGAGCTGTGGTCAAACACCTAACCTGTCAATCATGACAAAAAAAACGGCAAAACCGACCACAGTCAAATTAGATGCAATTTTTATCCCGGATAAGCACATGAGGGTTTTTACGGAATACTGACGAAAAAAGTTTATATAAAATTAGCGTGAAATATCTATTCGCAATTTACAATTACAATGCTTTAGTAATAATGTTGTACTTATCACAATGGCAACTCAATATATTCAACTCCACTCCATCAGCCGTCTGATATCCCGCACGTGTCATTTCATCAAATCGCTGACCACTTTCATGTCGTGATACAAGGATATTGCAGCTATGTAACTTCTGTCCGGTCGGGCCCACTCTAACGCCGTCGACGCGGGCGTACTCAGGGCGGGGTGGAAGCACCCCACTAATACGTACTAATAATTTTCAAATTCATTTTAATTCTACAAGATTACAATCTCACTAATATTATAAATGTGAAAGTTTGGATTGGATGGATGCTTGTTACTCTTTTACGCAAAAACTACTGAACGGATGTGGATTAAATTTGGTGTGGAGGTAGCTGAGACCCTGGATTAGAACATGGCTACTTTTTATCCCGAACACATGTAGCAGTTAGTTAAGATATAATTTTGATACTTAATAGAACATTTCTAGCTAATTAAATTTCTTTCAATTTGTCTTAATCAGTTAACTATAATGTAGCAATAAGCTTGAGTGGTATTGTACGTTATAGTACTCGGTTGGCTAGCTACCATCTTCAAGTTGAACATTTTTCACAAAGCATCTAACGGTGTGTTACGGTAGTCGAGAGTTCACAGGCTAAGTGTGTTTACCAGCTTTGACCACACCATCGCATATCATCAGGTGATCAGTGGTCAAGCGCCTAGCCTGTCTAGCAAAAATTAGGCGGCTGTAGTTTTCCTTAGCAGGAGGTCGTCTATGTAGGTATCATCGCAGCACCAGTTATTCTGCCGCCAATCGGTAGTGTGTAAACATTACTGTGTTCCGGTTTGAAGGGTATTGTGGTGACTAACGATCCAAAGTCTCAATGTAATGAGCGCCAAGGCAGCGATGTCCTGGACTTTGTTTTGTTACTGAAGGTTTTGGGTATCGTTGTAATGACCATAGAAATGTGGTGTCTCTAAACATCTGAGGACCGTATAGAACGACTCTTTACTTTTACATAAAACAAAGTCTATTTAATTTGGCTTATGAGTTAACAATCGTAACTCGTAATCAAAGGTGCCTTTGGAGTTAGTTTCAACATTTGACACTTTCGTTTCTCCCTCAAATGAAAGCCTGAGTCCGTCTACATCTATTGTTCTCCGTGCAGACAGACAATCAATCACAATTACGGATGTAGTGCTTAATCATTATTTATTCGCTTAATTAATTCGACGCGACCAAGGCTTGCTGCTGTATAGTTTCATTAAATCTTTGTTATCATTGCTGTAATTAAAGCTTACAATATTGCATTCAATGTCATTAGATTAAAAAACGTCAGTTTTGATAAAGACAAGATGAGCGAAGCAAAGGTACAGGCTTCACTGTCTTTACTATCTGTCGCTAAATTGGTCCTAGCTATTTTTGTGATGTTAGCTCATTTGGTAATACATAAATTTACTTCAAGAGCGTGAGTTCGACTCCCACCCAGGACAAACATGTATGTTCCAACATATGTTTGTTCTGTGCCTGTATGTATTTACAAAACCAAAGGATATAAGTATTCTATTAGTTATCTAGTTTCCATAACTTTGCTTAGTTTGGGGTTAGATGACGCTGTGTAGAATTTAATTCGAAATTTATTTATTTTATTATTCAATAATGTGGAGGTCTTATCAAATATTTGCGTTTATTTTTTATAAATTATACCATTATCTTACATGTTTTGTTTGTATATTATCGTTATTGTGTTTTCTCTGTTATATAAATGGCAAAAGACATCAGGAGGTCGATTAAAAAAAACCTTTATTTCAACCCATATACGATACATTATTTTATTGATAAAACCAAAGTTACAAATCATACAGAACATAAAAATAACACAAATAAAGGATTATTGATCGAAGCGTCGCCGCGTCGGACAGACTCATCGGTGCTCAAACCCGATTTGCACTTGGCCGGTTTTTTACAAGCATATAGTAAAAAGCAATTTGAACACGGAACTTCCCTGTATCTCTGACAAATTGTACAAAAACATTATTAATACGGGCTAGTAAATATTGAACTAGATCAATTTTCTATTTTTTTTTGGCTTGTCACTTGCAATCTTATGCAGTTTCAGAAATCAATCAATTTTTTTTTTTTTATGTTTGACAGACTAGGTGTTTGGCCACAACTTATCTGACGCTAAATGACAGTGCTTTGAACACAAATGCATTACACAACTTTTTGTCTTATTTCTATATCTGGTCGAGGTTTCAAACCCACCGGATTCGGTATTGCGATGCCTGCCAATCTATATTAGAATTTTATGAAATAATTTCTCCGATTCCTTCGTTCATTCATAAATCATTCCCCGTGTGTACTTTATGGCCGTTTTCCAGTTTCCACGATCGTCTAGTGTCTAATGTAGTGTCTAGTGTATAATTAAAACTAAAAGAATATAATGTAAGCCGTACATCGTACATAATTATATTCACTTATTTATTTTATATATTTATTTATTTTTTGTTGTTGTATAAACTACAAGGGCTCACCGGAAGACCAGCGCTGGTCATACCACTTAGTATGTCCAGCATTATGCTGAGGTGAGCCCCTATTTTGTAACTTTTGTCTGTCTCTGTTTGTTTGTTTTTGAGCTTGTCACAAAATTAAACGTTTTTTCTTTCTTTCTAATGAAGATTTCACATTGCGCCATATTGTAGCTGCAACAAGTGACATCGAACCAAAGCGAACGATGTAAACAACACGTGTGACAGGTAACAAAACGTAACAGAGTGTCACAATAAATCGAGCGGGAAAATAAAGCATTTCTCGCCGTTTTCTAGGCCGGCCGAGACGGGCGTTCGGATCGGGCTCACTATGGAAGAAACTTCGTGGTTCTTTGAAAAGGGAGGCTTTGTTTATTCACACTGATATGCTCGGTTAATTGTTAGAACTATGTTGGCTATGCTATGAGTACGCTTTAGAAATGTGATTAAAATACAAAATATTTTTATTGTCACTATAAATGATGCTTTATAAATATATTACCCTGTCTGCTGCTTTAACGTATAGCTGTAGCGCAATAGACAGTGATGTGTACAAGTTTAATATTTAATTATTATTTTAGTAGTCAGTAGATTAGTTCAACAGTTATTATTGTTTGTTGCCTTTGTTTTGTGTTGTGTTAAAATAAAAAAAAAGTTGATAGCTATAAGACATTAAGATAATCATTATCTGTAATTTTTTATACCACGGTGTAAAGTTTGAATTTAAATCACGAGTAAAAGCCAAAGCTGCTCAATTGTTTATATTGCATACAAACTTTGTGAAAGTTGGAAGTTGATATTTGGTTGGTTTATATGTATATTGTCACAAGCTGCGCCACGCGGCGTTACTCGCGGGATAGCGTATAATCTAGAGTGTCAGCTACCTCCATACCAAATTTCATCAAAATTGGCCCAACCGTTTGAGCACGAAGAAGTAACAAATATTAGTTTAATGTAGTTTATGCGACCACGTTGTGGACCTGCGAAACAAAGGTAGCATCGCATCGCATTGCAGATTGTCGCTTACCGTCGCACTTGCAGGCGTTTAGCAAGCCCCACTACTGTATCTTAGTTTACTGTTGCAATGCTGTTCCACTCGAGCCACCATCTTGATACCGTTCGTGGGAACACTCCACTGCCTAGGACTAATTTATAGCCTAGAGCTGAACTACATGCGAGTGACGACTCTATTCTAGTGTATCGTAAATCCAAGCAAATGAGGGGACGAAATCAGGAGGTGCTAGCGAAAGTTCCGAATGGAGTTTGTTGTAAAAAAAAAACGTAATTACACACAGCGCCATCTTAAATAATCAATCTTCAATCTTGAAACTTATAGTCATTTTTGCTGAAACAAAAGCCAACAGGCCTGCATATTATTCAAGAAAAAAAAAGATCGATGACCCGCACCAGGCCTGAACGCTAGAATATCAACTAATCGTGCTTCGAGACTAGGTTTATCTTTAGCATTAAGAAGCAGTGAACATTTACTTTCTGCTACAATAACAGTAAATTCATCACCATCAGTGCTTTCCTCTTGTACCCTAAAGGAACCAGAAAGCACGATATCACGATGGTGTCTATCTACGTCATATCATTTTCCTTTCACTTTCAGCGCATCTCAGCTAGTTAGGGATGTTCTAGCATGTCGAAACCCTCACAATGTTTGCATTGTGTAAATAGAAATGAGTATTTCATAGTATTTACAACAAAAATAATAAAGGAGCCTCAAAATTTTCTTTAATGCTTTTATTATCATTTATGAAAATTAGATTGAAAAATAATTAGTTTAATAAATAAATCAATGCGCTATTAAAGTATTTTTTGTTAAAATTTAACTTGCGTGTAGTATCGTATATAAGTAGTTTATAATCAATTGCTAATGTCACAAAAACATATGTACTTTTTTACATAAAAAAATGTTTTTTTAAGTAACATCAATAAGTTTGAAAATTTAGACAATCTATTTATTATTTGTTGTAGAAAGTTATAGTTTTTTATGCAACAGATGGCAACCAAGCTGACAGGTTGCCTGATGGTAAGCAATTACCGTCACCTGTGGATTACCGAAATACCAGGGGCACAACAAACACGTCGAGATAAGATTCTATTAACACACCTTTTCAAGATCCCGATACCGTTTTATATCGCTTTGCCGTAGTTAGCTTCAAACTGTCATGACTTTAGTCAACTCTTATTTTGACAATAGTTAAAGTTGGCAATTTTTGTTGTTCGATTAAATAGCAAATTTATTTGAATGATTAACGTCGCCAGAATTCGTGAGCCATTTGCCACGTTCGTTATTTATTTACGCCAGTAGTTGGTACGGTTAGACTCAATTTAACGGTTAATCTGATTTACTGCTGAGGATGATACACGGAATGATGTATGGCATGGAATTGCGCAAATGTTGGAAATGGGATATAATTAATTGTCGAGAATTCGAAAACTTACCGGCACTTATACAATGTACCATTGCATTTAAAAGGATAAGCGGTTAAACTGTAATTTCTTAATTATTTTAATGTACAAAAATGATTAAGAAAAGAAGCAAAAATAGAGGTTATTTTTTTTAAATCGTAGGACATTACACACAGCGCCATCTGACCCCAAACTAAGCAAAGCTTGTACTATGGAAGTCAGATAACTGATAGAATACTTAAATAGTTTTTTTTTAGTTTGTTAAGGTTGTTATAATTTGTTTAAATAGCGAACATTTCAAAATTACATTATCAATTGAATTGGAATTTGGAATTCTGTTAAATGTGCCGGAATATTTTAAATTTGTAGGTACTTCCTAGAATTTAGAAACGTTTCATTATATTTATACTATTTCATTGCTACATTGTAGGTACATAATGTAGCTTTTAATCCATACTCAGTGCTTGCCATAGATAAACGCTGCCTAAATATTACTTATCTATTCCTAGACTGAATCAATTACGAAAAGATCGAAATCGATTCATAGATAAAGCAGTCTTTTCAATCATCATAACATACATGACTGACAAGCCTGTATGTAAATTGACTCTGTGATCAAAATGCACTCTTAAATGTGTAGCCAGGAATTGTAATTACAAGCTTTTGGCAGGAATGCCTAAAGTTCATTTAGCTTGCGTTATATTATGTTTCAAAAAATTGTTATGCTTTCCGAATTTTTCTGTATAAAAATAGAGGTGGTTTATATATAAAGTGCCCAATTACTTGCTTGAGAGCGGGAAAGTAATGTTATATGGTGAAACATACTTTGGGACCGTGTTGCTTCCAAAATTCCATCAAAGCTTCTAGTTGAAAATAAAGAAGAGAAAAACACAGAATACAAACAGACAAATAAAAAAAAATACTAGCCAAATGGGTCCATCTCAGCATGGCTGCAGAACAACTAGTAATTGAACTTAAAGTTAGTAGTTACTTTGTGTGACTTTGACTTGAGTCAGACTTATTTCACTCGGTTTTCAAGAAATACTGGAAAATATAGAAACTGACAACATACACAAAATGCAATGTCAAAAAACAAAGGAAAAATTCATACAAAAAGCTACGCTTTCTGCGACCGATTAAACTGAAATGAATAAGTATTTTCCAATAAACCGTGTCAGATGCAAAATACAGAGTCCACTACGGTAAGCAAATTAAACGTTAAATGCAAAAACATGGCCGTTGATACAAATACAAACCGCACCGAGACAAACTACAGAATCGATTTCGCGACGTGAAACAGATCAAATAGCAATTCTACATTTGCGTTTCCTTGTACTTAATGGATAAGGGGTATTCACAATGAAGAAACGATTACTATAATACGAATACTGAGACGAACAAGACGCTCTCTTGATTGATGTTCATCATCATCATCATCATTTCAGACGTAGGATGTCCAGTGCTGCACATAGGCCTAAAGACCGGTTGGAAGCGGCTCGCATTCAGCGCGTTCCTGCGGTCTTTACTAGGTCGTCTGTCCACCTCGTGGGTGGACGTCATACGCTGCGCTTGCCGGTCCGTGGTCTCCACTCCAGAACTATGCAGCCCCATCGGCCATCAGTTCTGCATGCTATGTGCCCTGCCCACTGCCACTGATTGATGTTACGACAAACAAATAAAAAACCAGCCAAGTGCGAGTCGGGCTCGCGCACGAAGGATTCCGTACCATCCCACTAATATTAAAAATGTAAAAGTTTGGATGAATGTTTGTTTCTCTTTCACGCAAAAACTACTGAACGAATTTGCATGAAATTTGGTGTGGAGGCAGCTGAGACCCTGGATTAACACATAGGCTACTTTTTATTTCGAAAATATGCAGCGGGTAGCACCGCGGGGCGCAGTTATCCATAAAAACGGCATACAAATCACGTTTATTGTATGGGATCCCCCTTTTAAGGGGGCTCCCATGAGGCTCTGCTGCTCCCAAAAGGCAAGAGAAATAAAACTATCTATCACGGTTCATTATAAGTCTATCTATATAAAAAAAATCAAATAATGTTTGTTACTAAGCGTATAACGTGAGAACGGCAGAACCAATTTAGTTGATGCTTTTTATACTTTTATTTATTTTTAGTGGAATTTGAATAACATGAACAAATGTTCATGTTATTTAAATCCCACTAATATATACATATAATAAATGTAAGTTTGGATGGATGGATGGATGGATGTTTGTTACTCTTTTGCATAACGGTATACGACGGTGTGGTCGAAGATGGTAAAGCCCACCTAGCCTGGAATAGAATGAAGCCAAGTGAAGCTGCCGGAACACACCGTTATAGATGCTTGGCGGCAGATTTTAAAATAACAAAATACGTAATGTTAAATTGCGCATTTTTAAAAAGAACACTTTTTGATGTAAACTAAAAATTGTAGTTAGATTACGTACAAAAAAGTATGAACCTAATTCTAATTTAGTCAACTAGCCTATTACAAAATTGTAGATACACACTTAAACTTTCCAATCCAATTATGTAACTATCACAAATCTGACACTATTTATTTGCTCTACATGATATCGAGGTCTAAAAAGAGTTTATGCATAACAAGGAGGTTCAATCAAACGAACACAATATCACAGAATAGTTAAGAGTGGATCGACAATCATTACACATAAATATACGATCGCGTGGTCATGGCCAAACATAAAATATTAACTGTCTGTAATGTTTTACGAATAAAAGCAATCATGTGAGCTCTATATATTGAAAGGTAGCAGATCTGTCTGAAAATTGATTTGTTTATACGCATTTGTTTGTTTCTGAAAACATTTACATACAAACTTTTTTATTCTAAATTTGCATTGTAGTGATTTGGTCTAAGATCGTTCACACTGACCTAGAAGAACCGGTTTACTTTGGATTTGAAGTTTTTTTTTAAATCTTTGATAAGACCACAGCTCACTTGGTGTGGTCGAAGATGGTAAACCACACCTAGCCGGAACACAACGTTAGATTTTCAACTTGAGGATGGTAGCTAGCCAGCCGAGTACTAGAAAGCACCCTACCACCATGCTACGGTTTCCTCACGATGTTTTCCTTCACCGGCAGCTCAAGCTCATTGTTGTGTTTTAGCCCGATTAAGCTCGCGTTTGACCACTAACTCGCCTGATGATAAGCGACGATGTGGTCGAAGATGAAGCACGCAGCCTTAGAAGATACCGATACCATACATAAAACAAAGTTGCTTTCCGCCGTCTGTACGCTTAGATCTTGTAAACAACGCAACGGATGTAAATGCGGTTTCCATCAATAGACAGAGTGATTCTAGAGGAAGGTTTATATGTATAATACATGCATATGCACTACATTAATATCCTCATTGCACCTATTTAAAAAAATTGTTCTACAATATTGTTTTTCTTTTTGTTTTGGCGTCGCGTTTTAGCATTTGCCAGTGTCAAGTATTTATTTATTTTCATGTTTCAAAAGTTAAATAATTGTCCTCGTAGCTAAAGTTATAGTCGAAGTCCAGTCTAGGTCAAACACAGTCCGTGTCAGTCAAGTCCAGTCATGCTTTAGTACAGTAGTGGTGACTTTACTATAAAGCTTCGATGGAGTTTTGGAAGCAACACGAAAAGTCATGTTTCACCACATTATATCATTTTCCCACACTCGCGCTTGTGATTCGGCACTCTATGAATAAAACACCACCATTTTTATGCATAAACACTCGACAAAAAAATACAACGGAGCGACACGACTCTTTCCGCGTTCCCGCCAAAACAGATTTAGGAATTATTCATAAAACAAAACTCGGGCAGGATCGCATGCAAATTCTAGCTTTAAAAATAATAACACCAATAATTTACTATCTATAAATAAATACGTCAGGTGTAAACGTCGGTGTTATGGCTATTCAACTAAGAAATATGACATCTTATATTCAATCATACAATATTATTATATATAATATATTTTTGTTGAAATTACAGGTGCGCCGATATCAGCGACTTTGATTTACTTCTTCACAGATAATAAATGCGTAACAAATTAAATGTTTGTGTAGGTAAGGAATAATTTATGAATAGACTTGTATCTACTAGAAATAAAATAGATCAAATATAGTTTCTAATGGATTAATCCATTAATTTTTTTTTTTTAATGTAAAAGTAATGAAACGAACGCGACGCTCTCCTGATGTTAAGAGATAAGTAGTAGTAAAACAAAGTCCAGGGTATTGCGGCTTTGGCGCTCATTGCTCATTTCATTCATGGCATGTGTAAAAAAAACTAAAATTATTTAATGTAAAAGATAATGATTATAAAATGATTAGGAGAATGAATTCGGAAAAATTAGGCATCGAGTAATCTCGATGCCTAATTTTTCCGAATTTATTCACTCTATTTATTTATTTATTTACAAAAAGAGTATTACGTCACGCCGTGCGAAACGCTATTTATGGTGTTGAAATTTCGTATAACAACTGTTGTATATATATTTTTTTACGTTTGATAGGCTAGTTGTTTGACTATAGGTCACCCGATGTTAAGTGAAGGTGTGGTCGAAAATGGTAAAGCACACATAGCCTGGAATGGAACTGGCTCTCACGTGAGGCTGCTGGGACACACCGTTAGATGCTTGGCGGTAGATTTTCAACTTGAGGGTAGTAGCTAGCCAGCCGAGTACTAGAAAGTACACCCTACCACCATGCTATGGTTTCCTCATGATGTTTTGTTTGATATTATACTTGTATGATTATTTCACACGATATTCAGACGCTATGACAGTCCTAGCTAGTTTTCGCTGTAAATTTGAATTGTTATGCAAACTGAATGATTAAAAATTAATTGAATTAAAATTATTATGAGGTGAACCCTTATTTTGTAACTGTTTGTCTCCCGTTTGTTCGTTTTTGTTTCTTTAAGTTACAAAATAAAATATTTTTCTTTCTTTCTTTCAAAATTTGTATTTTTTTTAAATATGAACACGTATTTGATAATTGGATTAGCACCGTGTTACTCGAGCCAATTTATGAATTTATTGTTTTATGAGATATTTAGGACAGATTTTTTCCTATAATAAATTTATAGGTCCGATATTATTTCTGATAAATAGGCATAGGCGTAGAACACACGACTAGATTAGAAACAAGTTATAAAATATAAGAACCCGCTAGAGACAAAGCGATATATTTTCTCTAGACTATAATAACCTTATTAAGCAGACTTAATTGAACTGTTCTCTGTTTGTTTATAAGATTCCTAAAGATCAGTGGTACGGGACACGTAACTAGAGTCGTACACGAATTATTGCTACTCGGGTAATTAATAGCTACTATAAAAACGGTACTTTCAGGAAGGTAGATAACTAGTGCTGTGAAAATCTTTCCTCTTTATAATAGTCTGGATGTAGATGACAACAGTAATATTTAGACATGTGTATCATATTGCGGATTTATTTGTAGCTGTCAATTTGCTCTATAAAACGTCACTTTATTCTATTGTTAATAGTTTTCGCAGCGCATGCTAAGTAAAGGGTTTTCGCTAATTTTTTCACAGCTTGGCTTACATTATTGAAGTTTCCATACGAATCTCTGTTTTTCGATTCGATGAAATATAGCCTATGTCCACCACGGATAATGTAGCATTCTAATAATGAAAGAATTATTAAGATCGGTCCATTAGTTTCGGAGCCTATTCAATACAAACAAAAAAATCAAATCTTACCTCTTTATAATAGTGTAGATAACAGAGTTTATTCGTATTTGTGTCAACAACAAATAAATCAGTTACACTGATTCCGAATTTTGTTCTTATTGAAATAAAGCTTCTTGTCGAAGTAGCAAACCCAGGCAAAGCGTATTAAATGTATTCTAGTATTAGACATAAGTAATTTATGGTTTTAGATTCATTGTTGAATAAAAGATGCAGCCCTGCATTTGATATTTAGATGTCCCGTTTTAGAACGAGATTGTACTATGAATATAGGATAAATAAGCGATTTTCTCACTTAATCATGATGGTTCGGAAATTTTATGTGTGTGTGACATGAATTTTCATAAACGATTCCGATTTTCTTTACAACCTTACCCACAATAAATATCGTAGAACATTACACACGGCGCTATCTGATCCCAAACTAAGCAAAGCTTGTGCTATGGAAGTCAGATAACTGATAGAACACTTAAATCGTTTTTTTTTGTAAATACATACTTATAATACATACAGTACACCCAGACACAGAACAAACATCGATGTTAGTGGTAGTGTAGATAATATTAGTTACATTATTTTAGACGAACTGTCACTTACTTGTCTGCTGGGACATTCGACAATCAACGTCGACGAGTGTCAACAGTATGTTGACGTTTAGATGTCCCGATATAGGGTGTCAGGACGCGAGTTTTCCCACAACACTATCCGAAAGGGCAGCAACCACGGGCTATATTAAGGTATCTGATTGAGAAGAGCAGATCCAATATATCTCTGCAGGCGTTAATAGCAGCCAAGTATCGAGTGGCCTATTATTTTGTCAATGGCGAATTTATAGATCGCTTTGTCTAACGGTGAAACTGTGGGCCCTCGAGAGGCGTCCGGTGATATATTTCTCAATTTATTGTGGGAAATCATTTAATTAAGGCTGTTATGATACCTGATTGTTACGTAATTGAATATCGTCTTTGTTACGTTGTGATATATTTAGTGCGTTATTGTAATCTAAGGGGTTAAGTGAAAAACGTTAGCCTAATGCGAAACGATGTGCATTTTACTATTTTTTTGCAAAAATTCAAGAAACTGTGAAAAAATCAGCTTTTTCACTAAAAATATATAATTTAGCCTTAACAAAGAAGTAGTGAGTAAACATTACTGTGTTCCAGTGTAAAGGGTACTTACAGGGTTTTCAAGACAAATCATGGAAAGTCTCGAAGTCTCAATGAGCGCCAAAACAGCGATGCCCTGGCCTTTGTTTTGCTAATCAAAGTTCTATATATATACCAGTGCAATGGTTATGTACAGGCGTTATCTCTTACCATCAGGAGAGAGATCAGATCCTATTTATTAATAAAAAAGTACCTACCTACCTACTTATTTTTGTGTAAAACTTTAAAGTGACCAAATAACATTTAAAACAATATACACCGGTTACTATAGCATGGCGTTTAGTACGTGTCCAATATAACTTGTATGGTACGCGTGTAAATTCAGTTTTCGCCTGGGAACTATTCAAAAGATCATTTTATTTAGGCCACGGATTGTTCTAACAAATGTCCCACTGATCGGACATTAACGATAGCAAACTAAAGGTTATCCGTAGTTTAGAACTGTTTCGATGGTGTGGCATGGCTGTGAAGGGATTCTATCAAGCTAGATAAGCTCTTTATTACTAAAAACATCACAATCTCATAGTTTTGGCTAAAAAAACACGGTAAACACTTAAGGTATTTGAAATATTTTTTACTATAGGTGCGACACTAATGCGAAATTTGTCTATTTTATATTCTTCATGATGTAACGGCTGAATGAATTTGAAATGCAGATTGATTACACTCTGGATTACCACACAGGGTTAAAAAATATCTACTAAAACTATTTGAGATTCTCGAAAAAAATTTGTGTAGTTTTTTTAAACATGCCTGTTGGCAGCTGCACTTGGAGTTAGGGAGTTACCACTGCAGCGCGGTCAGGTCAAGCAGGCGACCTACCGGCCGACCGTGTAGTCGACCTCTTGAACGGCTCCGTCCGACCTCTTCAGTGATCGGCCGGTAGGTCGCCTGGTTGATGACTCAGTAGTTTGGTTGTCGCTATGTACAGTATGGACACATAATTAACATTGAATCACCCTTTTTTAAGTTATTGCTGTATTTTTTCAGGGCTCATGTACATATGTATGTAAGCGAGTTTAATTTCATGTATTAATACAGATTTGAATGTATGGGGTATCATATGGTTAGAATCCATACAAAATCTCGAGAGACAGTTTATATTTATAGTATATATATTTATTGAAAAATATCTACATGGCGGCAGTATTGTTCCATTTTCAAATAGACATAATAAAATTTGTTCAACTATTTTACCTAGTAAATATTTTTTATATCGCTATCGTGTTATATGTTTAATTCAATAATTTACTTATAATTTCTTTTTGTAGATTAAAACCATACATTACATAAAAATAAACATGCGAAGTTGTTTGAAGTATTCAAATGACAGCCCTTAAGCGATACTTGACAATGCAATCGGCCCAAGAGGTCAAATTTTGATCCCATCTCGTTGTTTTGCAACAGTGCTGTCAATTTATCCTTTTTATATGACTTACCAACACACTATAACTCATATTAATCCCTTAATTACGATCTAAACGAGCGTCCATCCTAATTTAGATAAGCCATTATTTAAGGTAATGATTTATACGTCGCTATACGCGCCGGCGCAGCTGCGGTCGGAACAAAGCGTGTGTTCTCTTTCCCACATTACTTACAGAAATGACTGATAGATGCATAAACGCTGTTATTATGTGCTCAATGTGTCGTCACTGAGAGATTGTTCAAGATTACCTCGCCGAGATGAGCTTTTGAAAGAGTTAGTGGATTGTTCGAGAGTTTACTATATCCGTCTCGGTTTTAAGCTGGATTCCTTTCCCATATTTATTATTCCAGGGCACATATTCACAACGTTTGTAATGATGGTTGTATTTAATCTATATCTATGCTATTATAAAGAGGAAAGATTTGTTTGTTTGTATTGAATAGGCTCCGAAACTACTGGACCGATTTCAAAAATTCATTCACCGTTGGGAAGCTACACTATCTCCGGGTGACATAGGCTATTTTTTATCCCTGTATTCTCACGGGAACGGGAACTATGCGGGTGAAACCGCGAGGCGTCCGCGAGTACTTCATAAAATAAAGTATTATACCGCATCAGATCTGTTTTTAGTAACTTACTACTGGGCGCGGGCTTTTTCTCATTGCGAAAAACTTAGGCCACCTGGCCAAGTGCGGGTTGGCAGTTTACTCATTCTGATTCTGATTATCGAGAGCTTCTTAATATCAGACATACTGTTTTCACCGTTTGAAGCTAGCAATTCAACACATAACATAGAAGAGAGAGGTGTGTGTCGAGAGATTTAAATTCAGGACCTAAACATATTTGCAGTCAGTGTTTCAACTAGAAAAATCAAAGGCACAGTTTGCTGAGCCTTTATTTTAGAATGAAAATAGAAAAGGTTCTAATAGAATTGTCACACGTCGGAAATGCTCTATTGCAGCGCTAGAGATATTTATAGGTGACGGTAATTGCTTATCAAGTAGACCATCTGTTTTCTAGCCATTTACAATGAACAACGATAAACAGACGATACAAGGAAACAATAGAAAAATGTATGGACAGTAAGACAGTACCCCTAGCGGTAAACATAAATAAATAAAAAATCACTTCCGTACGCTTAGATCTTTTAATACACGATACATATGGATTAGTTTGTACATAACAATTTCAGATGAGAAAATTTTCTTGTTTCATAATGTTTAGAGCGCGATTTTTATGTTAGTAAAAATTCCATCAATCTAGCCGTTCTCAAGTGATGCGATCACCAACGAACAATATTTAATTTCTATATAGATAACATTGATACATATTATTTCAATAATCATCAATACTACACAGATAACTACTCCAGATATTTCATAGTTCACAGCACCAAAAACTCTAACCGGACAGTGATACATCATCGATAAAAACTGACTCTATCTAACGACTGTCAATTGTACAATAGTACCAAGTACCACAGTGCACTGGATCAAAAAATATAGCTTGACCAACTTACTACGCACACAATGCCACCAGTTGGCTAATACTACAGAATACCCAATAGTACTGTACTAACACCTTAGTATATCTTAGTTTGGCTTGGATTTAACAAAAGTTGGAAAAGCCCAAACTTTATGCATTAAAGAAATAATTTAAACTGTGCTCTCTCTTTTTTTCTCATGCCACATTTAACTTTAGATAAAATTTATATTGTGCTTTCTGACTATTATGCAAAAAAAAAAACAATTATTGTATAATTAAGAGATTTGCTGATTTATGAACAAAGTTTTGTTTTATTAGTAGATCGACATAATTTATGACTTTGCTATCAACATCTCCTTGATTTTATTCCACTAGGTGAGATTGATCTTTCACCCTTTTATTCTATCATCATTCGTTATCTCAAAATTCACCGTCTTTAGTTGATAGTTCTAAAATTATTATAGGTACATGTTAGTAAGTTTAGATCAGATTTGTCAACTATGAAAACAACTTTAAAAATTGGTCTTATAGTAAAATCATTTAAAAATAAAAGTAGAAAGTAGAATATTTTGCGATGAAAATACTATCATAGTTAATTTATACGATTTGAACATGTTAGTCTTACTATATCAGAGCCGAGTGTCGTTCTGCCATAACAAAACCTTATGTTGAATTGTAGACGTCTAACTTTGGACGTCGAACGCCGGACGTCAGACTGTCTGCTTTGAGATTAATCTGGTGGCGGCGTTAATAAAAGAATTAAATTATGATATTTGGTAGGTATTGATGGGTTAGACTTCAATATCTTTATATAAAGAAATGTCAGTCTGATTAATAAAACCAATATTAATTACATTGGAATCTATGCTAGGTTGCAGATAAACCTCCTTTCTGTAACAATTTTAACCCATTCATTACTTAATACAGGTCAAAAGATTAATGCACGAAGAAACATGTAGAAGTATTTACATGTTCCATGTACTGGATTAGGTTTGTGATTTACCAATATCCTTCACGCACGTAATGTTAATTTTAAGTAAACTTTCCTTACTTAAAGTAATTAACATAGGTTCCTAAACGATTAATCTCAGTGAAAATTTCAATAAATCGCATTTAATTTCAAGCTGCTAGCCTGTAGTCGTACCATTTAAGACAGAGAGTAAGCTTTTGCAAAACGTGTTGGATTGGCACTCACATACAAACACACACAAAGCAAAGCATGGTGGTAGGGTACTTTAGTACTCGGCTGGCTAGCTACCACCCTCAAGTTGAAAATCTGCCGCCAAGCATCTAACGGTGTGTTCCGGCAGCCTCACTTGAGAGCCAGTTGCATTCCAGGCTAGGTGTGCTTTACCATCTTCGGCCACACCTTCACTTGACATCAGGTGAGCTGTGGTCAAACACCTAGTCTGTCAACCATTAAAAAAAAAAAAAAAACACACACTCGAAACTGGTTACGTATACTGGTAAAGACTTGACAGAGTCATATCACAGTTGTTACAAATAATATCCGAATAAATCATGTTTTTATAAACTGTTCCACTGCTGGAGGCCTTGACCTCTTCTCATTGTAAGATTAAGGACGTGGGTACTTGGGTAGTCCTCCACGCTGGCTAAGTGCGGGTTGGCAGACTACAAATTATATAACTGTACTCAAATTTTTGTTTAAAATAAATACGAGTATATACATACATGGACGTACCCAGGTTATGGGCCACGGGGGGCTAATCAGATATTTTGTAAGCTTAGTCAAATAAATAAATATAAATTCAAATATGTATTTTTATATAACCTTTTTCTTAACTTTTATCGACAAAAGTAATAGTTAGTGGTGACGTGAATCAAATCCAGGGGAGGGGGCAGCTGCCAGGGTACGGTATATGTATATCGTAAATAAGTCGACTATAGTTTCAGCCACATACAGTGGCCTTCTTCAAGGAGTCAAAGTAGAGTACACACCACACTCGTCCTCGTCTTTCTTTGACCACTCCACATCTATTCATGTTAATAATACGACTATTTAAGATTAAGACAATCAATATCTAAATAAAATGTATAAATACTTAACTATTTCACTATCTATCTAGTGTGTTTTTTCTCTAAGTGCTTCAAGAGCTGTAGGGCGTAGGTTCGATTTCCAGCAGGACAAATATTTATGTGACGATAAATATTAGTTCTGTGTCTGGGCACACTGTACGTATTTTAAAAACAAGTACAAGCTCTGCTTAATTTGGGGCTACATGGCGGTGTGTGAAAAATCCTACGATATTTTATTTATTTATAATGTCATTGAAACCTAAGAGCTGCGCGTGCTTTTGTACTGTGCCCATAATTACCGCGTCGGCGGCGCGGCGCGTGCGCAGTCCGATAGGATCTAATCGCTCGATCGGGACGCGACTCATTGTCGCTGTCGCGGACCGCGTGTCCAAACACTGTCGCGGTTGTAGCCAGCTACCAATGGCTCCTGACCCTTAGATTCATTGCACAATAAAGACATGTTCTAACATTGCGATATCTTAATACATGTATATTGTACTTGTACAAATATAAATAAAATAAATGTTGTAGGACATTACACACCGCATCTGATCCCAAGCTAAGCAAAGCTTGTACTATCGAAGTCAGGTAACTGATAGAATACTTAAATACTTTTTTTTTTGTAAATATATACTTATAATAAATACCGAACACCCAGATATACAACAAACTTTTGTCTATACCACAAAATGCTTGTCCTGGGTGTGAATCGAACCCACGATGGGCAGTGGTACCTACCTAGACAACTTCCTCCTAAGGAATATTGCTGTATATTGTATTGTACTTGGTGGTAGATTTCCTTAGCTGAAAGTCGTCTAGGTAGGTTACCACCGCAGTACCAGATATTCTGTCGCCAAGCAGTAGTGTGTAAACATTACTGTATACTGTACCGGTACTACTACCGGTTTGAAGGCTACTACAGCTAGCGAAATTACCGGCCTGTTGAGAATAACCATCGAAAGTCTCAAAGTAATGAGCGCCAAAGCAGCGATGCCCCGGACTTCAGTTTGCAACTCAAAGTTCTGTGTATTGATGCAACGGTCATGGGCATGCGTTATGTCTTACACTCAGGAGACCGCATCGTTCGTCTCATTACTTTTACATAAAAAAAAGATGATGGTGGTAACTAGACAGCCGAGTACTGGAAATCCCAAACGTGCTATGGTTTACCCAAGATTTTTTCCTGGAGCAACAGCTATGATTCATTGTTGGGATAAGAACAGACTCCTTTTGGCGTGCGATTTAACCGCGCTAACTACTGAGCTATCACCTACAAACCTGCGATAGATTTTTGACTTGACATCTTTAGACGTAATATCTATAGGGTTTTTTCAATTTAAAAGCCAAGCAATAGAAAGTGCCCTATCAATATCACACCAATGATTTATTCAAGATGTTTCCCTACAGAAGTACAACTAGGAATCACATAATATAAAATAGCAGCAGTAACTTGGAAGACAAGTCGCAAGTCGCAAAATAAGAAGATTCAGGGCAGTGTAACATGATCCGTGCAGTGTCGGGCGTGTGATGCAACAAATGTGTCGTATGCGGAAATAGGTATGGGGTACTATATATTGGAAACATATCGATAAATTGTTTATACAAAAAGAGTATCCAACTGCAACACGGATCCTGATTTTCATCACTTTAGATTAAGGCACTATCCCCCTAATATAATTATAAAGGCACCTGTATATTTTTTACTTGTCTAGTAGTTTGTCTTTTTCTATTATTTAATAGGGTATGTAAGAAAAAAAGGAAGCACTATTTTACGTTGGCTTTTTTTTGTTAATTTTATGTTTGTTTTATTTATTTTTTATAATTGTAGGAATACAGTGTCTTTGCTTGGTTCGTCTACGGATCTCCTCATTCCTCCTCTCCTCATTCCTCCTCGTAGGGAAACTCCGAGCATAGCCCTCTCCATAGCGCGTTGTGCTACTTTGAGCTTACCAAGAAGGCACACAGTCAGATACCACGTTTCAGCGCCATAAGTCATCACTGGTTACACACACTGGTCGAAGACTTTCGACTTGAGGCACTGAGGACCAAAGTAACCGACATAGCCCAACGGATTAGCAAGTTGAAGCGGCAGTGGGCAGGGCACATCGCACGCAGAACTGATAGCCGATGGGGCTGCAAAGTTCTGGCGTGGAGACCGGCAAGCGCAGCGTAGGACGTCCACCCACAAGGTGGACAGACGACCTAGTAAAGACCGCAAGAACGCGCTGGATGCGAGCCGCTTCCAACTGGTCTTTATGGAAGTCAATGGGGGAGGCCTATGTCCAGCAGTGGATGTCCTACGGCTGAAATGATGATGATGATGATGAGTGTCTCTCCTGAGAGTGTCGTATTCCATAACTTGGTCACTACTCGACAGTTGTCTCATATCCCCACTAGAGTGAACTCGCTTGTTTATTTATTTATTTAATTATATTACACAAAACAGGATACAGTCACAATAATTAACAGAGATGAACAGATTTAGGTTTCGATCCGAACTACATCCCTTACATATGTGTAAGCAACAAGATTAATTCAAGCAGTAGTTAAGAAAAATTAATAAAATAAAGTAATAGGATTGAAATAAGTGGCCATAAAGTGACCAAAAATGCAGTGAGTGGCAATTTCAAATAAATTTGCAAAATTCTAGCAGGTTAGGTACAAATGTCATACGCAGTAAACAATTTTTCTGACATTAGTTTTGAATGTACACAATTTCAAGTTGAAAATGTCAATAGATTCCTTGTGATCTTTAGCAATTTCGTTGTATTGGCGACACATCCTTACAACAGGATTAAAATATGAAATATTATTCTGATAAACATGCAACATAAAAGTTTTAGGATAACGAGTCTTATGTTGAGTGTTAATGTTAATAATCGAGAGAAGTGAATTAGAATCAATGATGGAGTGAACAATTTTGAAAAGAGTAACCATATCTGTATAAATACGCCGAGATTTTAATGTTTGTAATTTAAATGTAATCTTTAATCTATCAGCTTGTAATCTTTAGTAAAGATTGTGAATGAATAGAAATGGTGATCACAAGAAAAATATAGTTTCCTTATCATCCACCACCAGACAGTCAAAAGAACACGCAGATATAGTTTGGAGGTTGACGATTAATTTCAAAGATGATGTCAGCAGTAAACATATTTAACCCCAACGTGACGCACCGCGCTGGTGTAGATAACACCATCGATAAAGGTCACAATTTTAACAAAATTTGTTCAGTACAGCAAGAACATACACAGTAAGCAGACATTACAAATTTTCTGATTAGACTACGACATGCACAAATACGTTGGTATCGATAAAGATGAGTTGCGTTGATGTTAAAAATTAAGAAACTACATCGACTGTTAACATCCCTAGCAGATTGATCGAGAGCTACGACAGGCATGGCGAAAGGATGCGCTTGCGCCGTGAAATCGCTCGTTACGTGCTCTTGTGAGGAATTATGGAACTCTCTGCAGCTATTTTACTTTTGGAAGGAAACTGGAGTAACTATTTATTTTAAAGAACTATTTGTAATAAGTTGATGACTAGTAAAATGTAAAGAATATAATCTTTGGCGATTCTAAACGTAAATTTTGATTAAAAAGTATAATATGTTAAATGTAACAATTTCAAAGGTCCAACAAAAGTTATTGCAAGGCCCTCTTAACAACACTGATGCTGTAAAACTATTAGAAATGTCTGTTTTTTAATGTGAATAAAAATGAGTCGAACGAGACGCTCTTCTGATGGTGAGAGATAACGTATGTCCATGACCATTGCAGCGGGTACACAAAACTAAGAGTAGCAAAAGAGTAGTAAATAGTAGCAAAACTTCCGAGTCTCAACAGCCATGTAATTTCGCAGCTTTCATTCTTAGTAACGTGTCTTAACTAGGTGGTAGACTTCCTTAGCAGGAAGTCGTCTAGGTAGGTACCACCGCAGTACTAGACATTCTGCCGCCAAGCAGTAGCGTGTAAACATTACTGTGTTCCGGTTTGAAGAGTATTGCATCTAGTAAAATTACTGGGCAGTTGAGACTAACCATTGAAAGTCTCAAGGTAATGAGCGTCAAAGCAGCGATGCCCCGGACTTTGTTTTGTAACTCAAAGTTCTCTGTATTGATGCAATGGTCATGGTCATGCGTTATCTCTTACCACCAGGAGAGCGTATTCAGATTCAGATTCAGATTCAGATATATTTATTGAAGAAAACACTGATACAATTTAATATTATGCTAGGTGTTCTTGCAAAGATTGTGTCATCAGTTTACCCTTATCGGGCATTCAATAATTTAATTAAACATTATGTCATATTGATTTTAAAAATAATGATTTAATAAACAATTTCAAAATATACAGTCAAGTGATAATATTAAAATGTCATGTCAATTTGTAGCAAATATATATTTAAATTGTAATTTAATGTATAGTTCGTCTCATTACATTTACATTAAAAAAAGTGCCAATAATTATATTAAGAAAGGCTCAAACAGTTATTTTCCATGTCGTTAAACCCCTAAACGAAAAGTCACTTCTTAAGTACCGCTCGCACCTTACATAAGGCTTGACCATAAGCGATAACGCTTTTAAGCTAACGTGATTTGCTGTTATGTCTATTCGATACAATCTTGAGCCTCTTTTAGCGCTAAACGGTTAGATGAACCCTTACTTGGGAGATTCTTGCCTAAAATTAATCGCAGAACCCACTAATATTATAAATATGAAAGTTAGGGTGGATGGATGTTTGTTACTCTTTCACGCAAAAACTACTGAACAGATTTGAATGAAATTTGGTATGGAGGTAGCTGAGATCCTGGATTAACACATAGGTTACTTTTTATCCCGAAAACATGTAGCGGGAAACATCGCGGAGCGCAGCTAGTTGTTCATATTTGATAATTAGCCAAGATTTACAGTCTCTTGACATTTCGCGTATTCGACATTCGACATTCTGCGTTCGCGCATTTGAGTCAGACAGACGCCCAGCTAAATTCACCTTGTGTATTCTTAACTTTAAGCTTTAATCTACTAAAGAAACTAAACTAGATTCTACTGTCTACGGCCAGCCACCGGACCGCGTTATCTTAAGCGATATTTTGTGAATGAACCTTATCGATTCAGAAGTTGTCGATTATCGACAACTGTCGATAGCTGGTTCGATCGATTTACGTAATCCATATATGTAGGGGACTTTGACGTAGTAATATAATGTGGTGTGTTGACTAGTTTGTAATATAAGATTGTGTTTGATATTAAACAACTACGCAGTACTCATTAAACTTAACAAGAAAAAGTAAAATAAAGTGCACTTCAAGACGTTTTGATAAAGCCAAAGGTTGTTTCAAATATACAATAGTAGATTGTGTCACAAGGGACCTAAATAATGTATTGAGGGCGAGAGCGATTGTTTGAATCCAGAGCGAAGCGAGGGATTCCAAGTACCTACGTACTACGTACAAGTACGTAGTACTTTTTCGAAGCGAATTGCGTTCAAATTTTAAAATTAAATTGTGTTCCAAAATCAAGTAACTTTGTCACTGTTATTAGTCTAAATCTTCATTTCTATATTTAGTTGACTGCCTCATTAGCTAATTTGGTAGAATATCGGCTTCAAGAGCTGTAGGGAGTGGGTTGGATTCCCATGAGGACCAACATTTATGTGAGGATAAAAGTTTGTTCTTTGTCAGGGTGTAAGCATGTATTTACAAAAAAAAAGTACATAAGTATTATCATTACATTATCATTTATCTGGATCCCATAGTACAAGCTTTGCTTAGTTTGGGGCTAGATGGCGTTGTGTGAAATGTTCTACGATTCATTAGTTTATTTGCTTCTTCAGCTTTCCTTCTCCCGGATATTTCCTCTCAATAAATAATCACGATACCGAGCGGTTGCGCAAGCCATGATTGATTTCAGTATCTATCTATACACATTTATTATGCGATCGGTGTCAGAGTTCGGCACAAATCCGGCAAGCATATTTTATGGCCCACCCAAATAAGGGATTCGCGCCTTAAAAATCGCCTTTCCCGTTGGTAATCTAGTAACACAGCCCTAATATACAGGCTAAGCGTACTTGGCTTTTAGCTCCCTTTTAAAAAGCTCTAAGGATTTTCCCACGGATACTAAAAAGCCTTTGTTGCTAGGCCCGGTCCTCTATGCAAAATTATTTTGTCGATAAATTCTTGGAATTTTGAAAGGATTTACCGTTAACTTAGAGGAAGGCTTTGTTTTGCATACAAGATTGTTGTTGGTAAAGTCTTGCATTTCATAGCTGGCAGAAATGCCTAAGACTTTTGTGAATATGTTAGCATCAAAGTACACGAATTTTTAGATTCTAAACATAACATAGAATGTATAAATTTAGACCTAATTTACATACAATGTTTTCATACAGTGCTGATTAAGTGAAATAAAATAAGGTCTACACAAAAGTAGCACTGAATAGAATTCCGATTTCTTATAAAATTTTAGTTTTGTAATTTTATCTTCCGCTCAGAACGCTTATTAAAGAAAAATATGAAGAATTTTAAAACAAGTCAAAGTATTTTTATCAAAGCTTGTCATTAAATTTTTGTAGCGTCTGGCTTCTTATATTGATCTAATAACATATACGTTTTAAAAGTATTAATATGTTTAATTATATCGTAAGAATATATCGATAATTTTATCACTTCACTTGGCTACCGTTCGCAAAACGTGACCGCCCGCGACAAACGGCGCGCGTGACGTTTCCGAACGCGAGTCGATATGTCGCCGATATCGTTCTACGCTTATTTCTCAAATACTAACTCTATGCACTTTACATAGAATCTCATTTTGTTTAATTACCTTCCATAATTCATGTAACTTAAATTTGGACAAATACGAATTTTATTTGTAGAATAATAGGTTATGAAATCGAATATCAATCAAAAAATATTTCTAAATGCCCGCAACCTTTTTTGTTAATATGAGCTCTGAGAGTAAGATTTTGAAGTTAGTTCCTCAAGAACATGGATGGAAAGGAGTTTGCAAGACTTTATTACTGTGTTGTTATCATTTAATAGATGCGTTTGTGTCTTTATTTTATTAACATATTGTTTTACACACTCTTTTTCTTTTTTAACACAAAATCGATTAATCATGTTTGATTTTTTTTGTTAGCTTTATGGCATAATAAGATTTCAGATACATCATTGCATCCTATAAATATTAGGCAACAAAGCATGCATTGTTTCGAATTTGGACATTGATCTAAACGTATTGGCTGTTTCTGTTTTTACATTAAAATTAATATTGTTTTTACGTATGACCACCAACACGTCTGATGGAAAGCGACGGTGCAGCCGAGGATGGAGCACGGTGATCTAGAAGAAATCTATTCACTGTACCTTTAAAAAACGCCAAATTGTAGTTTATAGAAAACAAAGAAGCCGGCAATAAGTTAAGGCTTTACGCTGTTTACGCTTTTAGGCTGTACGAATCAAGAAAGTAGAGCCGAATCGTTACTTTGAATTAGACACAATATGATTACAGTAACATTCCAGGATATAAGTAAAGAGAGATTTCAGCCAATATTTAAAGGGTGACGTATCACTACTAGTATGGGTGTTCCCTGATAGATAGAATCTGAATAAATCGGTAAGTAAGCGTGCTCTACGTAGATCGCATCTCTACTTGAGGTGCGATGACGGGCAAACGCAACCAAATTTATTAAAAAAAATACCTACAACACAAAGTTTGGAGTAATTTACGGCTAACTATATGGACAAGTATAGCGCTTACCAACGGGCAGACAGCTTGCTCTCTCAGTTCATTGCGTCGTTATAAGAAATTAGATTGGTTGCAATCGTGCCCTTTTAAAATAAATTTCTTAGCGCACTTGGGTTTATTCTATAGTTTCGAACCGGTGGCAATTTAGATGATAGTTCAGGTAACTCGGTCTTCGCATATAATTGGCTATCCTTGGATTGTGAGGCGCTCACGTATTGATTGAATAAGGTCATGCGTCTGCTCTTCTCACATTGATTCGCGTAGATTAAATACCATGTTAGGTAGAAGAAGTAACCATAGCAAAAAAATTCAGAGGAATTTTTCGTTGGCTCACATTACTGCCCAAAAACGGGTTTTTTTCATAACTTTCAGAATAACCTTTTAAAAATTATAAATAAATAATTAGTGATATATTTATGTACTACGTACTTTCTACATGCCGTGATTGAACATTACGTTCAGCTAACTGCAGAGCAGTTTACACACCTTGTTAAATAGATGAATAAGAATTTCATAATGATACAATAAAGAATTTATAAGCTCAAAATTATTTTTTCGATCATAAAAAAAATGACGCAAATGCAAAGCTATCCACGCTCCGTTTACCAGTTCGCGGCCACCAGTCCATCAACACCTTAGTTCCCCACTCCATTGCCATCACTCTGCCTGGTGACATGTTCTGCCCAACTCCATTTCAGTTTCGCAATTGCCGATCCGATAGGATGAAATAGTAAACATTTTTTGGAAACTCAGATATCTTAAGAATCCTATTCCTAGTGATATACGGTGAAATTAATAAATAAAATAATAAGTTAAGGAACGGCAGCTGTTAGCCGAAAATATTTCTTTGAACCCATTATCATGACCAACTTTTATATGAAGTCTACCATCAAATCGTGACAATAATTTCAGCTGCCCCATATAAAAATATCGACAACCTACAACAAAACTAAATAGGTTAGGTTATAGAAAAATAAATAGGTTACTGATAGCTTTTGTTTACCTAAATAAATATGTAAGAATTATTTGCATAGTAGTTTGTTGTTTGAATTTTTTATTTCGTTTTGTTTATTTGTTGTTGGTAATTTGTTATGTTTGTTTTGTTGTTTTGTTTCACCGACAAGGGCTCACCGGAAGACCAGCGCTGGTCATACTAATTAGTGTAACCAGTATTATGCTGAGGTGAGCCCCTATTTTGTAACTGTTTGTCTCTATTTGTTGTTATTTTTGTTTTTTTTTTGTATTGTTGCAAAATAAAATTATTTTCTTTCTTTCTTTCTTTTTATGTACATATACTAAAAAGATTGTCCAAAAGAAACAATGACTCATGGTAACATTATTACAATGCAAACAGACATTTTGCGACTCCGAAAGTGGATGGAGTTCTAAAGATCTAAATCGTCTGTCTTTGTAAGAAGTCACCGTGCTTCGAATTAAACGAGATAAACGATGGATCGGTTACGGTTCATAGATTGATTGATGTAAATTGATCACCTATCGAAAGGTACATTTCATGGTGGGTGCATTTCCCTGAGAATAAGAATTAGTTCTAACTTATTACGAAGCGAAAGTAGTAGATTTTTTTTGTAAAAGTAATTTTGTTTTGTTCATATGATATCTCAGTGTTTAGCGCGGTCGGTTCGCACGTCGAAGGGTGTGGGTTCATACCCCAACAATGAGCTCGAGGTAACGGTGACGGAAAACATCGTGATGAAACCATAAAAAATAAATAAATCATACAAGTTTATGAAATTGCTTTACTGTGACTTTTCAGTGGTGTTTACGAGTACAGAATAATAATAGTCCTAATGAACTACCAACCTTAATTGAATGGAGTCGATTTTTTGGTAACAATTATATTACTTTACTATGGAAACGAATGTGACATAATTAAACATGAGTAACCCCGCATTAGTAAAATAAAAATGATATTATTTAACTATTATGCGCACCAACACCAACCTTATGCTTCAGAAATGACAGGTCCCTCACGGGTATTGTTCTTCTGTTGACTTTTATCTCTGTCTGCAGAACCTCCATGGTTGACACGTCGCTGAAGCCATATTCTTGGAGAGCTAAGCAAGTTCGTTGGACTTGTTCGATGCACGGAGAAAATGAGCAGAATCTGCCACCTGAGAATATGTTAAGAAAAAAAAAATGTTAACATTAAATAACTTCTGTAGCTTTTGCTGTATTTATTTATTCGCGCAGTAAAGTCGTGAGTCGTTTCCCGAAACAAACAATAGGTGTTTTTCAATACAAAGTAAATAGGTTCCTTCTATTTGAGTATGCCTAAATAAAAAGTAAAAAGGTTCATTCTAAGCAAGGGTGTTTTATCTTAGTTTACAGTACTGCACAGGTGTAGTCAAACGCGAACCAATTGACAATAATAAAATCTAGACTACAGTTAGACTTAGTCGATATAGATGAACGTATAAAGTTACGACGGCCTAATTGGGAGACCACCTGGCTTCCAATCTGAAGGACCTAGGTTCTTATCACACGGTACGCCAGGTGCGTACCGTGAGATAATCTCTTTTAAACGGTAACTTAGAAAAGAGATCTTTACTAAGTTACCGTTTGAAGTTATCATCATAGCGTATTGCTGATAACTTCAAACGGTGAAGGAAAACATCTTAAGGAAAGCTACATATTTGAGTTTAAAAAAAATCTCATCTCACACTTAGCTAGTGGCCAGGCCATCTCTCAATGAGAAGATGCCTTCGCCCAGCCATGGGACTGTTTATAAAAACATGGCTGATGCTGATTCGGAATAATTAATTATTAAGAATACAATATGTATATGAATAAAGTTCGACAACATTTGTCATCAAAACAGTTCTAGTGATTTTTTTTGATCTAATAATTCTTGTGGTGAAACGTATTAATATTACCTAAATATACTGCTATTTCTTTTGTTTTTTTTAATTGTTGACAGGCTAGGTGTTGACCACAGCTCACCTGATGTCAAGTAACGGTGTGATCGAAGATGGTAAAGCACACTAGCTTGGAATGGAAAAGTATTTTCAATCAAATCTTACCACGAATTATTCATGCCTACGTCTAATTCTGGACCCCCGATTTATCTTTCGGCACATCAGCTAGTAATCAGTGATTAATTAAATTTAATTAAACATTAGGCCGAGAGATAACTTGCAGGCTCGGAGTCAATCTTTGATCGACACGGACCTTCCGTTGTATTCAAGTTATGTATAGGTTGCTTTCTGCAACAATGTTGGCGATTTTCAAGTATTTTCAGCTTTGCTTAGTGATACAAATTAATGTTGGTACTAGACGATATATCATCCATACAAACTTGTTCAGAATATACTCAACAAATAAAAAAATATACATTTATTTAGTGAAATTATTCACTAAACTGACTGACATATTTAAAAACAATCACGCATCACACTTCATTATTTTGAAATTCTGTTCTTGTATTTTGTTGGTTTTGCTAATCGGTTTTGATGGTTGAAGGTTCAGAACACACATCACTAGGGCACCTATCGGTAGTTAGAAGATTTCTACAAGAAAGTACATACAGGGTGAAAGTTTCTAGGAACTCTCCCAAAAACGAAGACTGGTGTCAGTGCTCATAGTTAAAGATACAATAAAAAATTAACTGACGCCCGAGGACAACGAATGGGTAAACCTTTATTTGATGCAATATTTCTTAGATAATAGTGCGTTTGAAAAAAATCAAAGAAACTAATTTAGGAATAACAACCGTATCAAAAAAAATTTAAATATGACAAAAATGTGTCAAAAAAAAAACCGTAAAAGTAAAACCGTATCGAAGCTTGCTTTGCTTGTTTGTGTTAATTTCTTGTTTATCTTTAGCTTCTGTATATATACATTTTTGTTTTCTTTCTTACATATTAGCTGTCACTTCTGTCCTCTCCATCCAAAGGTTGTCTGGAAGAAGTTGCTTTTAGCAATAAGACGGCCGTTTTAATTCCGCTAATTATCTTTTTCTTCTGTTGTATGACATGTATGTTATAATATGTCGGTGTACAAGTTATATTGTATTGTACTTTTGTGTTTCTTTCACTACTGTGTAATATTGTCGGTGTGGTATAATGTCTTTATTATACAAAGTATATAAACAGATTACAAGCCACCAAATGGTTGTTACAACTGTTCGGTTATATCACACTGGCACGCGATACACATTTAAAAATGGAACGATTTAAATTTCGACCCCCGCTGCGATGCGCCCGCGTCGCTCAGATTGGCAGAGTGAGTGACGTCCGCTGTCCTTATTGGTCGATAAGATGCGACAGATAACAAACAGCCGGCTCACATAAAAGAAGCGTCTTTCCCGTAACGTTTCGACTTGTAAAATTTTCGGTACGCTATCTGTAACTATAACATGGGAAAGAAAACATCTGTCGACATATTAAAAAGACTAAAGCATTATGAAGTGGTATGAGGTTGTTTTATTTGGATTGTGTAAAAGTTAGATCGCCCCCGGCGAGTTTCAAACATCGTTAGTCGGTCGGACAAGTCCTGACGTGGGGTGTCCGATGCTTTCGGACACTATCGTCCTACCATTGTGATACACAGCACAATACGATGTACGATAGTGTAGCGGGTATTTGAAGACCGTATCTCTCATCTTCGGTGCACAAATTGAAAGTTTACCGTTATAGTAAGTTAAAGGGATCGAATAGCTTTTGGAAAAAATAGATATGATATTTTAAAAGGGCTTACCGTTTAACGTGCTCTTTAAAATTTAATTATTTATGACAGTCTACGTGTTTGACCACAGCTCACTTGATGTTAAGTGACGGTGTAGTCGAAGATGGTAAATACACCTAACCTGGAATGGAACTGAATTTAAATTATCCAGAACCTTCTTTTTTCTACAGGATTCATTTCGGAGAATGTGCTATAACTGAGCTGTACGACCTTGTACTTCTATCCCCTTTTTACTACAGGACAAGTGGAAAGACGGCTCACTACCACCCATACATAGTGGAATTTCCTTTGGTACGTACCAAACGTTTTGACTATACATAATGCTGATGTGAATATTACATTCTGTTTTGTGTATGGAAATAAATAAAATAAATAAATATAGCGATGATAGCTCAGTGGTTAGCGCGGTAGGTTCGCATGCCGAAGGGCGTGGGTTCAAACCCCAACAATGAGCTTGAGCTGCCGGTGAAGGAAAACATCGCGAGGAAACCATAGCATGGTGGTAGGGTACTTTCTAGTACTCGGCTGGCTAGCTACCACCCTCAAGTTGAAAATCTGCCGCCAAGCATCTAACGGTGTGTTCCGGCAGCCTCACTTGAGAGCCAGTTCCATTCCAGACTAGGCGTGCTTTACCATCTTCGACCTCACCTTCACTTAACATCAGGTGAGCTGTGGTCAAACAACTAGTCTGTCGACTATAAAAAAAAAAAAATTGCCAACGCTTTGTAAATTTATCTACACGGTAACTCAAAATGGATAATTTAAGGTGGTACGATTTCTATACAAATATTTTTTTTCCATTTATAGACATATGGAGCATAATTTTACAGTGAAATCACTGCTACTGTCATTTAATTTGGTCTAAATTTGCCGGTAGTTCTGATTTCACTGTAAAATTATGCCCCATTTGTCCATAAATGGCAAAAATTTATTTGTATGGAAATCGAACCACCTTAATACAAGGGATTGTACATGGGGATAGCTCTGCCACCTAGCGGCGCAAACCAGAATCTTGAAGGCCTGTAAAGTTATTTTTATATCCGCATTGTCGCATGTGTATACCCAATTGAAAATTAATTATGCATTTGACCAACAAGCTTCCAATTTAAATGTTATGGAACCGTACAATACTCGTTTAGCTGTTGAACTTTGTTGACAATATCAGAGTCCAAAATACATCACGGCTGTGCCTTATTCGTAAGTAACAATAAGGTTAGTCATCATCGGTTGCGACAGCTTTTGGGTCAGAGGACAGGAATGTCACCTAATTGACAGATTGCCGAGGACGTGTAGCTCTGATATATGTCTTGTCGAGTTAACTTTTGGTTGCTTCAGTAAAATTTTGCCATAACAAGCTTAACCCAAAGTGCCTTGTGTTTATTTTGCGCGCACACGATCTGTATGCTAGACATTTATGGGAGGTACAGTTTTATACACTAGCTGCGCCCCGCGGTTGCCCGCTACATGTTTCCGGAATAAAATGTAGCTTATGTGTTAATCCAGAGTCTACCTCCATACCAAATTTCATCCAAATCCGTTCAAAAGTTTTTGCGTGAAGAAGTAACGAACATCCTTCCATACATACCTACTCACAAACTTTCGCATGTATAATATTACTAGCTGCGCCTAGCGGTGTTACCCGCTACATGTTTTCGGGATAAAAAGTAGCCTGTTATATAATTAATTTATCGATATTTTTACACAGTTAAGACTGTTGTAACACGCGTTCTTAAGAAATCGAATTTATTACAGAAATAGACAAGCTTTTACCTTTATAATATTAGTGTAATAAATATTTAGATCAACGCTGAACTGGCGTCAACAATTGACACGTTATGACATCGCTAGTGATTATTGTGCGCAGATTTGAAAGACCTAATCCAATTCAGTGTTACATTTTGTAACAATATAAGTGTCCGTTGCGTAACATAGCTTTGTGCTGTAAACAGTTCCATTCAATCACTTTGTAGGTACCCCTGCGAGTAGAGATGAGTGTGATTTTAAAGCGGTGTCGATACGAAATTATTCCTTACATTTTCAGCTGTTCGTAATTCGCATTAGATTTGGTAAGCGTGTTACATCCTAAACCACATCGTGCCTTAACATCAGGCAGGATGTGGTCAAACGTTATTCCGCATTAAAAAAATGTATTTACAAAAAAAAAAGTATTCAAGAATTATATCAGTTATCAGTTAGTTTGGAGCTAAATATTGTGAAATGTCCTACGATGTCTATTTATTTATTAAGCCATGAAACGTTAAAAGACGGACAAAAATACAATTACTTTAACTTTTATAATATTTGTTACGAAGGATTTGGAAGTTAGGATTAGGATAGAAGAATGATATATCGATAACCGCCAGCTGAATTTAAAAAACATTATAAAATTAAATATTTTATTTTATAACACTTTTTATGAAGGATTCGAAGTTAGGATTAGGATAGAAGGATGTTATATCGATAATAAACATTCAGCTGGAGGTTCTACAGCCCTGACGTATGCAGCTGAGGGTATGACAATGGCGTCGAGTCGCGTCACTAACAATACTGGACAAGCCATTGATGTATTAGCGGAGATAACTAGCGGAGAAATCACACGTGTGCTGGTATAGTACGTGATCAGTATGGAATATACTACATGTATAGTTTATTTTGTCGTTTTTCGTCCCCGTAACACAAGCAGTCTGCTTAGTTCGGAGGCGGAGAGGCGCTCCGAGGTCGCGGCGATGGAAGGAGGGTCAATTCCTTGCAAATGCTGGTCACTATACTATACATTATACTTTATGCATATTGTGGTGGCTTTGCCTACACAACATTTTCTCATTAAAAAAAAGGATTTTTTTTGTTATTTAGGAATTCGATTCCAGCATTTGCACAATGAATATTATGTACCTATTGTGTACTCCGGTTTTTTTGCCAACAATGAAATCATTTGATGTAAGTGTAGAGATTTAAAATAAATCATTTTATTATGTCAATGTCATAGTGACAGTTCAGGTGTAATAAACATTTCGTGTTCCATCATAGAGCGTATTTTCGCTTACGAAATAAATTAATGTTATAAGTTAGAGGCAAAACTAAAAAAAAAAAAAAATTGTTCAGATTGTTGACAAAGTTTACCAACCTTACGAAAGTAATAATTTTGCCTGTACTTTGGAGAGGTATGAGGTATGTACCTACTTATATAATGAACTGAACTACAGGACATCTTACGGGCCGTGTAGGGGCTTTCAAATTTATCTTAGATAGGATATCAGGAGATTTGATTCGACATTCGACATGCGTTGATTTGGGCCACATACATCGAAATTGTATGGGTAATTTAGGTACTATGGTGGAACATACACAAATACAAACATATGTACAATTGTACACATACTATTGAACACATAATCCTTGGCTTTTGGGCGGGGAAAAAGATAAATTATATTTTATGTTCTTTAGTCAATCAAAGGGTTATATATAACCCGAGCAATAGATACCCTACTGACTTATATTATAGGGTCGCCATGCCCTCCACAGCGTAATGAGGTCGAACGTTGCGCTCAGACGGTATTGTTCTTTAGATTAACCGATTAATTATTTTTGGTGGGCAATATTACTCGGTAATCTAATCTGGGTTATCTGCACTCATTCATTTTTGGATAGGAACCGGTCGCGGTGGATAATTATATCCTTGGTTGGAAGTGAAAGTGACTAAAATTTTATCAGACAATATAGTGAGTTTGAACTGTAAAGATCTGATATCTGTTAGATAGCTGGGGTAGAGGTGCTGCAGGCTGTATACTACGAAAAGTTAAACGTAGCGTATGAAACTTTGTAATCCAATAGAGTGACGATAAACATACGTAAGAATGTTGTGACTGGAAGTAGAAAAACGTGCTTTGGTTACTTTACAATGTTTTACTTTAGCTCTGTTTTGGATTTTGAACCTACGCCCTCGGTAGGTCAGAGAGGACGATAGGTCACTACGTGAGGTCAGATCGCGTTAACTACTGAGCTATCATCGTTACAACCATCTGTTTTCCATTAGAAGAGATACAATACAATATTTTATCCATGACACCAAAGTTACAAGTCATATTCCAATTCATGCCCACAATAACATTGCAAATATCAAAATATTAATTGCTTTGTAGCTCAGCTTGTAGTAGCTTTGCCATCTGGACTCTGTCTGACATCTGTCTGTTTGTTTGTGTGTTAGTATTTGTTACAAAATAAAATATTCAAGGTAATTTAACTAATTTGACAACAATTTAAAAATTAATAAATTGTTGTCAAGCTAATTAAATTTAAATCCTTATCACTGTTGTAACTGAAACGACTGTTAATCGGAAATAAACTAAATATGTATATAGGTACCCTGAATATTCAAAATGAACTTCCGCAAAGTAACGCCTCAATCAATTAATTACAAAATAAAGTCTTTTTCTTTCTTTCTTTCTTGTGTCTTAAAAAATGTCAGTCGATCTGGCTCACCAGTATCTACCAACATTAGTTAAGTTTTAAGGAACTAGATGGCGCTACGTGTCCATTGTCCAAAATTTACTTCTTGCTACGGATAAGTGACAGTACAGTTTCCAGATTAATTCCAATATCCCGCATTGTGAGGTCATACATTTCCCGTCGGCTGTGGCCCGTGTGTGGCGTAGGGCGTCGTCGCCAGGGTGGCCGCGCATGCGTCGGCCCCGCCCTCGCCCGCGGCGCGCTCGCAACTCGACCGAACCCAACCCTAGGGTTACCTACCCGGACACACACAATGAGCCCAGCACTTTTAATGCCACGTTGAACCACATAAACAGTAAAGGCGGAGTTTTAAACAAATAAATAAATATTGTAGGGCATTACACACAACGCCATCTAACTCCAAACCAAGCAAAGCTTGTTCTATGGAAGTCAGATAACTGATCGAATACTTAAATAGTTTTTTTTAATACATACAGTACATCCAGACACAGAACAAACATTTTGTTTATACCACACAATGTTTGTCCTGGGTGGGAATCGAACCCACACCCTGCAGCTCTTGAGGCAGACATTCTACCAATGAACCAACAGGGCTGTCAAATTATGATAATTTTGGAAATTATGTTGTCACCACAGATTAAAAAATATTGCAACTCCTAACTTACGCGGACTACAGACACACAAGTACGTCGAGGAGATATTAAAAAGAAATGCATAAATTTGTAAAAAAAATTAAGTGGCGTGTCTAAGGCGATCACCAACAGATTTAACAGTAAAAGTAACGAGAAGAACTTAGCGCTCTCAGCTGATGGTAAGAGATCTACTGTCCATGACCATGGGTACTCAGAATGTTGGATAACAAAACAAAGTCCAATTCCACCCATCTCATTGGAGCTACTATGCCAGCGGCCCAGAGCCTCGCTCCGATACATCAAGGAGCTGTGTTGGCTCGGGTAGACGCTGGTAGGGGTCGTCAGTGCATTTATTGCCCCTACTTTGAATAAGAATGAAGTCTTCGGCATCGATGTTTTGGCATTGGACTTTTAGCTGTTTCATTTTGAAACATTCGACGGTGAATCTTAGTAGCCTTGTAGTTTCGCTAGCCACAGTACCTACCCTTCAAACAGTACGGAACACGGAACACGGTAATGTTTACACACTACTGTTTGGCGGCAGAGTAACTGATACTGCGCTGGCGCCTATCTACTTATATATACCTATATACTTACTTTTCTACGCCTATATACTTTTTATCCCTGTATTCCCACGGGAACGGGAATTACGCGGGTGAAACCGCGAAGCGTCCGCTAGTATATTTATATATTTAGTTTTATTTAAATACATTAGTCTATAAAATGCTTATATGTTTAATTTTTATTGATTTTTCTTATTGTCTTACGTCTGTTTCTTATGTCATCTATCGTGTCATTATATTCTTGGTTGCCTGGAAGAGATCGCTCTTAGCGATAAGGCCGCCACTTGTGGCATTAGCTCATAAGATACTTTTTGCTCCCTGTACTTTTTTTTCTGTTTATGGTGTGCACAATAAAGTTTCTATCGGTCTATATATCAATCATATACTCCTTTTATTGGGCGGTAGTGTAAAAACTCTAGGTATTTTTTTCACAATTTTATTCAGTTATTTAATTAATGGTAACCCTATCCGACTAAGTAACATAGACACCACCTTAAAGTCAAATGTTGTAATTTAATGTAAACAATCTTGGGAAACGGCTGAATTGTGCTGTCAGGTGTACAAACATAGTCCGTTTGTTATTTATTTTCTTACGATGTTTCCTATGAGGAAATATTGTAAATTTAGAATAGAATATCACTTTATTATACACCAAAACAAATCACAACAACATACATCTTCTTAGCAGGAGGTCGTCTAGGTAGGTACCACCGCAGTACCAGTTATTCTGCCGCTAAGCAGTAGTGTGTAAACATTACTGTGTTCCGGTTCGAAGGGTACTGCAGCTAGCGAAATTACTGGGCTGTTGAGACTAACCACCGAAAGTCTCAAAGTAATGAGCGCCAAAGCAGTGATGCCCCGGAATTTGTTTTGTTACTCAAAGTCTCTGTGTATCGCTGCCATGGTCGTGGACAGGCGTTATCTCTTACCATCAGGAGAGCGACTCGTTCGTCTCATTACTTTTTTACATTAAATTAAATACATATATGAACATAAAAATAAGATAAAATTAGCATGAGCAAGAATGTTAATTTTGACATTATTTTATGTTTTACTACCAGCTTGCCCCGCCTTCCCACGGGAAAGAAAACTCAATTAACAATATATTAAACAATGTTTGACAGCATTGTTGGTTCAATGGTAGTATGCCTGCTCCAAGAGCTGAAGGGCGTGGGTTCGATTCCCACCCAGAACAAGCATTTTGTGATATAAACAAATGTTTGTTCTGTGTCTGGGTGTACTGTATGTATTGACAAAAAAATAACTATTTAAGTACTCTATTAGTTATCTGTCTTCAATAGCACAAGCTTTGCTTAGTTTGGGGTCAGATGGCGCTGTGTGTAATGTCCTATAATATTTATTTATTCATATAAATATAGCCTATGTTACTCAGTGATAATGTAGCATTCTAATGATGGAAGAATTATTCAGATCGGTCCTCTAGTTTTTTTTATGGTTGACAGGCTCGGTGTTTGACCACAGCTCACCTTATGTTAAGTGACGGTGTGGTCGAAGATGGTAAAGCACACAGAGCCTGGTATGGAACTGTTTCGGAGGAGGAGGAGGAGGCAGTTTCGGAGATTATTCAATACAAACAAAAAATCAAATCTTTCCTCTTTATAATTAGTGTAGATTTCTACCATTGATTCATAGACAGATTCAATACATATAGTTTATAACTAACCCTCTTTTTATAACCAGCTAAAATATATCGGTGTTTGTATGATAACTAGCTGTCTATGACAGTTTCTGGTTACACTGCGATGGGCACCGCCGCGCCACGCCGTCCGATTTTCAAAATACTTCAATGTTTTAAAGTCTTATTCTGGGTATGTACATATAACTCGTTGGTTATAGCCGTATCCGTATGTTTATTAATTTTAAAAGTGTCTAAGCTTTAACATTTCGAACGCAGTCAAATATGAAAGCACTAGAAGACGCCCATGCAACGCTATAGCATTTATAACAGCACCTCCCTCTGTTATCAATGCACTATATCAATGTGGTGCAGTATGGGGCTATCTTGTTCATGCGGTCTCATCTGCTGATCCTTAAGAGTCGGTACACACGGGTAATTTTAAAGTTCGTTTTTTGATAATTCCACAAGAATCTAAAATTTTCCGGGATACAAAGTATATGCCCAGGTATATACTATCTGTGTACCTAATTCTATCTAAATCCGTTCAGCCGTTTCTCCATGATTATCTAGACAAAAATTCAAACGTACAAACTTTTACATTTAAAGCATTACAGCACATTTTTTTCACAGTTGACAGGCTAGGTATTTTATCTCAGCTCACTTGATATTACGGTAATATGTATAGTGACGGTATGGCCGAAGATGGTAATACACTAAGCCTTGAATGGATCAGATTTTCAACTTATGTGGGTGGTAGCTAGCCAGCCGAGTACTAAACACCACAGGTTTCCTCGCGATGTTTTCCTACACCGGCAGCTCAAGCCTATTGTTTGGGGGTTGACGGCTTCAAAATCACCATTACCAGTTTATTTATTTATTTATTAATAAAGTCCGCCAACACAGTGTACACCAATACATTAAAAACTAAATTACAAATGTCAATATAAGTGTCAATGCAATTATAGGCGAAGACGGCATGCATTACAATTAAATATTATCATTATTATGAAAACGCGATGGTGTACGCGTTAAAAAAAATTACACGAATAGTGTACCTCCATCCCCACAGCTAATGATACGCCGATTAACTATATTCGGGGAAGCAGTGAGTTACTCACGGGGCGGGGCTCGATGTTAGATTATCCCAGTATTTATGCTCACCTCTACACATTAAACCTTATCGGACACTAAATATGCCATTATTATACACGAAACAAATAACGCGAAGGCATTCCGATCTTTTGTGCACTAGATTTATGAGTGGGAATGGTGTTTTGTTTCCAGTGAAGTTTTGAGAATTTGTCTACAAAGTTTGTAGTGAGTTCTATTTTTTATTTTTATGTACAAAGTAAGGAGACGATGGAGACGCTCTCCTGATGGTATGATATAACGCCTGTCCATGACTATTGCAGCGATACACAGAACTTTAAGTAACAAAACAAAGTCCAGGGCATCACTGCTTTCGCGCTCATTACTTTGAGACTTTTGATAGAGTTAGTCTCAACAGCCCAGTAATTTCGCTAGCTGCAGTAGGTACCCTTCAAACCGGAACACAGTAATGCTTACACACTACTACTTAGCGGTAGAATAACTGGTACTGCGGTGGTACCTACCTGGACGACCTCCTGCTAAGGAGATCTACCACCAAGTAAACAAGAAAAAAAAAGAAAAAAAGAAAGCAAAAATATATAATTAATTTTTTATAAGATACTAGATACAATAGATTTAATTGATTGATTCAGGCGTCACTTTGCGAAAGTTCATTTTGAATATTCAAGGTATATATTTAGTTTATTTCCGCTTAACAGTCGTTTCAGTTACAACAATGATGAGGACTTAAATTTAACTTGGTGGTAGATCTCCTTAGCAGGACGTCGTCTACGTAGGTACCATCGCAGTACTAGATATTCTGCCGCAGTCTATACGAACGATATCGTATAGACAGGACATATATAGGAATGCGAAAACTGAGGCGTAAGTTTAAAAACTAGAACCACTGATATCACGGTAAAATCACGCGTGTCTCAAGTTTGTTAAAACGGAATAAAGGCCAATTTATAAATTCGTCTGCGACACGAGCGTCATTAATTATGTTGCTGGCTGGGTGGCTGAGAGAAACTTACTCCACTCATTTTGCTATCATCTACATCAGCCACCGTCCTTTTCACTCTTTCGCCAACATATCCAAATTTAGCAAGCATTTCAAAACAACAGCTCCAGCTGTAGCATTCTCAAATAGAATCGTATGCTACAGGAATAAAGTTAGTTTTAGAATGGAGGCTTCACAGCTTTGTGATGTATAGTTTTCAGAGGAGTATCAGCGTCTCTTTCTATTGTTTTGCTCGACATCCTCCCCGGCGTTAATGTTGTTATCTGGAGTCTCGAACGCAGGCACCTCTTCGTATATTTATTTATCTTGTCCCCTTATAGCTTTTTTTCTTTTTTATACATTTGCTAATTTTGAAAATGAGAAGGCTGGAGCGATGGCATCTCGCTGATCGTAGATTTAGGCTCGGTCGCATTAATAAAATTAACGAATGCGGTTTAAATTAATTGAGCATTGGTTCCCAGTAGGGATAGCTTTATCCAGGATCTTCCTTGTTACAAGATTTTTGTTAGGCTTACTTTTCTCGGATGTTTCCCCCTTACAATCTATCTATACTATTATAAAGAGAAAAGGATTGTTTGTTTGTATTGAATAGGCTCCGAAATTACTGGACCGATGTCAAAAATTCTTTCACCGTTGGGAAGCTACACTATCTCCGGGTGACATAGTTACTTTTTCTTCCTGTATTTCCACTGGAACGGGACAAACGCGGGTGAAACCGCGAGGCGTCCGCTAGTATGAAATATATTTAAGAGATGGCTGTAGATCAAAAAATTGTGAAACGAAACCAAGATCTAAAATATCTTAGACAATATACCGTATATTGTGTTACATCTTGAAGTAGGAACATACCAGTCACGTGCCTTACGTATCATCAGCCGCAGTTGCGAGCTAGTTCTCATTCCAGGCTAGGGGGTCATGTAACATCGAATAAGCTGTGGTTCTACATCTAGCTTGACGACCTGATATGATGATTGGAATGGATAATCTCAGTTGTGTAAGCAAATATTAAGGCCTAATATTGTACAAAAAATGTTATGCGAACATTTAAGCGGTGACAATAGCAATGGCTTTATTGCTTCCCAACCAAACTCACAATATCAACTGTCTTATAGTGGAGCCAGAATATCGTGTACATAATTATTATTAAGATTTGTTTTATGGTTGACAAGCTAGGTGTTTGATCACAACTCACCTGATGTCAAGTGACTGTGCGGTTTGGAGAAGATAATAAAGCACACCTAGAATAGAACTGGCTCTCGAGTGAGGCAGAACACATCATTAGGTGGTTGGCGGCAGATTTTCGACTTGAGCGTAGCTAGCCAACCGAGTACTAGAAAGTGCCCTACTACCATGCTATGGTTTCCTCGCAAAGTTTTCCTTCACCAGTAGCTCAATCTTATTGTTGGGGTTTGTACCCACGCCCTTTGGCGTGTGGACCGACAGCGCTAACCACTGAGTTATCATCGCTACAACAAATGTATAAATTTAGCTTTTTTAATAGTTGGTTGTTTTAAAATACGTCATATTTTACTAAATATTAACATCAGATGCTATTGGTGCTATTGAGGCCCACTTCTTGTCGTGAGCATTGAGCTCATCTTTCCATCGAGGGAGGGAGAGAGGCCTTTGCCCAGCAGTGGGACAAAATGGTCTAAAAAATTATTAATAAAATAAGATCAGATGGAAGATATTGCTAAAATATGTTTAGAATAGTAGAAAAAAATGTGTACAATTTGAAGTAAGGCCTACCTACAAACCAATAAAGTATTTTACAAGTGATACAAGAATATACCGCAATCTACGCGCGAGATCGCCTGGTGGTTTAACTTTATAAATACTTCGCTATTTATTTCTGGGAATCGGCCAGTTCGGATCAATAGCGCAGTATACTTATCAGAGCAGTACATTAACTTGCGTGATTTGGATATGTGATTACACAGAACGATTCACAAAGAAAAGACGAGCTCTAAACCACAACGCATAGGCATTCCTTTAACGAGCAATATTTTCCAATGAAAATAATCAATTTAATATTTTTTTAAGTTATAAAAGGGAATGAAAATTATTATGAAGTTATTGTTTACTGAACAACAGAAAACGGTAATTGCAAAAACAAATTTTATGCGTGATTGTGAAAAGTATATATTTAATTCTATTAATATCACCAACATGCGGTTAGCCTGACTGTCATGTTATGTAATTTGATAGTAGTTCTGTTTCTTGAGATGAAGGGTGTGGGTTTAATTCCCACCCAATATGTAAATATCTAACAAAATACATATAATTATGTACACACAGTTATAAGCTTCCGGTGTAGGTACAAGGTCGAAAAGGGTCGTCTATTTTTTTAAAATTTAATAATACGAACGAGGTGTTCTCCTGATGGTACGATATAACTCCTGCCCATTACCATTGAAGCAGTACACAGAACTTTGAATAGCATAACAAAGTTTAAGGCATTATGTTAGGGTCAAAGTTATTTTGTCTATAATACAGAGTAGAAACGTTGAAATAAATGAAATACATAGTTTTGCTGTACTGGTTTCCGTCACTGGTACGTAAGGACACAAAAACAAATTGTAGGAAATCACACACAGCGCCATCTGTCTCCAAACTAAGCAAAGCTTGCACTATGGAAGTCAGATAATTGATAGAATATTTAAATACTTTTTTCGAATGCTAAGAAGATTCGTCTCTTGAGTACAGTTGCTATCGCATGCTGTTTAGTTTATCGAAAACTAAAACACAAACGTTGGGAGTTGGTCCCTGTTTTACAGTGCGTTGTGGGCTGGATCCCGCCTTTCGAGATAGCTATCCTTAGAGCTTAAATACGAGAAAAAGTCCTAATCGAGGGTCAATGATCAGAGCAATTAAAATGAGTAAGCGAGCATGTGCATTATGAGATTTTTGATCGGATCCGTGCCTTGAATCCAGTTCGATTCAATTTGAAAACCGCACAAGCTTTTAGGGTTGTTTTAAATTGCGTAGTTACCGCACAAGATTTTAGTAACTGAATGAAGAATTGAGCATGTGTCTGACATGATTGTGAGCGTCGGGCTTGCTTTTAGTTCTTTATGTAAGCTATTCATCTATTTAAAACTTAAGACTTTAACTGTCATATTATTTGTGCTTTTTCTGAGATGAGACAAACATACCAACCGACAAATAGGCAAAACATCTAAAATATATTTTTTTTTGTCTTCAGTAACATAAGTGGGTGACAAATTTATTTTTTGAAATCATTTAAAATAATAACTTGTAACAACTAATCTAAAAAGCCGCTATCAATAGGAATAGTTCCCAAAAAGACTTTAACTTAACATAGTATAGTGATAAAGTATACTTTGATTATAAAATTAATTAGTATTTCAAAGGGAATACCTCATTGCATTGCGGTACAGGGGCATATAAAACTTATGTAACAGTTAAATCTCTTTATGTCTAGTCATTGCATTTACCTTCAATGTCTTACGTAACCTTGACAAGATAAGGATTATTTTCGTCCCTGTTGATTGCAAATTAAGATCAAAGGTTTGAATAATATATATTCTGCTACCACGCAGTATTATGTAAGCATTACTGTGTTTCGATTTGCAGAGAATGCGGAATTACAGGGTCATTTAGACTAACCGTCGAATGTCTCAGAGTAATGAGCGTAAAACAACAATGCTCTGGACTTACGTTTTGTTACTGAGCATCGCTGTAATGGTCATAGGCAGGCGTTATCTCTTACCGTTAAGAGAGCGTTTCGCTTGCCTTATTATTTGTACGTAAAAAAGGTATTTGAATCAAATAATATATTCTAAATATCTGATTATTTAGCCCACTTACAAGTTGGGAATGTCGTAAATTACTCGTAGCTTACAAGCAAGAGATTAGGTACACCCGTATTAGTACGCCCACTCACTTTAAGCTTATCTGTAGCTACAATTACCATCAAAACATCGTTAAGATTTAGAACAATAATTGAATTACTCTAGAATACTACAACAAAACGAATTTACATTCAACTAACCATCCGCACTGTTTTCGCTCGGGTGCACATTGTAATTACTCTCATCATCCACAGCCTTCTTTACCCCACTGCTGGGTATAGGTTTATCTCGTGGTATGCCATCTGCATCGGTCCTGTGCCAATCTGGTCCAAGTTCAACCCGCGACGGTGATGATATAGTCGACCCATCTTGCGGCTGGACGACCGACGCTCCGCTTACCTTGCCTAGGCCACCACTCTGTTGCAACCTTACTTTTTATTTAGACTCTTTTGTTCTCTGTACTTTTTTCTGTTACTGGTGTGCACAATAAAGAGTTCTATCTATCTATCCACCTATCATCACTCCATGGCCATTGTACTTATTATTATGCCCAACTTTTACTATGAACACAACTCTGGGGAAATCGCGAAATAAATTTAGCTGCTCTATACAATTGGTCCAGAGTAAACGAAGTTGTTCATAGGTTGATATTTTTTCATGACTTCAGAGTTCTGCCCTTTATAAAAGTTGTTCATAGTTATGAGAATAAAGACTTTTCATTGTATTTACTCTCTGTATGTTTTCATACAAGATTTTCGTACATGCTAAAGATATCAACGCGTGCACAATGGTATATGTATATACGTATGTAATCTAGACCTAAATCATAGATCATTATAGTATTGTCATTAATACCAAACCTAATCCACGATTTTCGTACATACTAAAGATATCAACGCGTGCACAATGGTATATGTATATACGTATGTAATCTAGACCTAAACCATAGATCATTATAGTATTGTCATTAATACCAAACGCTTAATATAGGCTTTTCTAAACAGGCCGAATGGACTTCCGCGAGAAAACCCCATTAAATCATTAAGGACGTACCAATGGCTAAGAACCGTAACAAATATGGTAGTAAAACTCATTCACATGTTCGTCAACGGGTGCCTTATTAAAAACGCGCCGAACTCGATATTTGAATCGATACTTTCGATTCGATTTACCCGCCGACGTCGATATCCGAAAATAGTAAGGGGACAGCAGATGCGACCGACACGTGATATGCGATTAACGATCTATCAGGCGATGGTGGTATTCGGACACAGCATAAAACAATCTGTCGGCTTACGTTTCATCGCGGCAGGTGTTAATATTAAAATTAATTGATGACAGTTATGTTGGATCATTGGTAGTAGGTGTATCTGATTTAAGAACTATAGGGTGTGGGTTCGATTCCCACTTAGGGTAAGCATTTTGTGGTATAAACAAATGTTTGTTCTGAGTGTTCTGTATGTATTAAAAAAAAAGTATTTAGGTTCTTTCAGTTATTCGACTACCATACAAGCTTTCCTTAGTTTGGTAGAGCTGTAAATTATCTGTAAATGCCCTACGATATTTAATTATTATTATATTTTAATTTATTTTCCCTTATACAAACACAATCAACAACACAACACAATCACAATCAACAACACACAACAACAACACAATACAATCAACAACACAATACAATACAATCAATACAATCAACATCAATACAATCTGGGTTCCTATAAATATATAAATACAACCTGGCCTTCGAGTCGCCCGTGAAACGGTTTCAACGGTTGTAACGGTTAAGTCTGTTCCGTAGACTGCCTCTTCATTTTAGGCAAGATGGCGGTCCAATGCAAGTCTATTTGTAGAAAAAAATTGGCAAACACCCATATTCATTCATATGTATAAAAGGAAAGGAAGAATGGGTTGTTTTAGCGGTCTACAGTATAAATAAATAAAATAAACATATATCGTAGGAAATTACACACAGCGCCATCTGACCCCAAACTAAACAAAGCTTGTACTATGAAAGTCAGATAACTGATAGAATAATTAAATACTACTATGTTTCCTATTGCCTAAACAACACCTTAGATTTTGATGAACGAGGTGTTAATCGATACTTTATTATGGTCCTTACTTTATTATGACTTAAGATTCATTGTTAGCTTGAATTTTTGCTTGTGAGTAGTTTAATTTTTAATATTTTTTATTGCTTGTTAAAAATTATAGGTGAGAGAAAATAAAAAATATCAACCTTTGAACAAATTCGTTTACTCTGGACCAATTGTATAGAGGTGAGAGTCAATTTCATAAATGAAATCTACTTATGAATAAATATAAACTTTTAAAGATACTAGTCTTATTGATCTTCTCGATTGAAATTTATATCGACAGTTGTGTACAAGTTAATGCTTATTTGGGTCGTTTCTAACTAAACCTAGGCTTGTCCCATATTGTGAATGACTTCTTATGTAAAGCTTCAGCGGTTATGATTTATTCAGCCTGTAGGCTATTAATTGATTATTAATAGGTCCCTTCGACGTTTACATGTTTATAGGAAATTCTACGGAACTAAAGTTTAATGACAAAATCTGTTCTAATTTAGCAGACATGGCAGTTTGTTAGTATCGAGTTATTTTGACTTTGTAATATTAGCTAATTCTATAAGGAAATCGTAGAAGATCACGTAAGTTTTGAATTTATTCGAAATTTATAAGTTTGCCAGATAATGTATATTTTGCTAATGGTTTCTAATAACTATTAGATAATTTTGGTTTAATTCCGAATCAGCCTAGTTTTTTTTCAGAAACTGTCTCACTATTGGTCGCGGGTGCGCTCATTGTGCCATAATTCACTGTCTACGCTGGCCAAGTGCGGGATGGCAGACTTCACACATCTTTGAGAGCTTTTTAATGAACTCTCTGGAAGTTTGGATGGATGGATGTTTGTTACTCTTTCAAGCAAAAACTACTAAACAGATTCAGATGAAATTTGCTATGGAGGTAGCTGAGACCCTGGATTAACACATGGGCTACTTTTTATCCCGAAAACATGTAGTTGTATGGAAGTCCCTTAAATATTTATTATATTATTTTTTAGTATTTGTTGTTATAGTGGCAACGGAAATACATCATCTGTGAAAATGTCAACTGTCTAACTATTACGGTTCATGAGATACAGCCTGGCGACAGACAGACGGACGGACGGACAACGGAGTCTTAGTAATAGCGACCCGTTTTAGTCTTTGGGTACGGAACCCTAAAAATCGTACAATTCGAGGTGTCACACTGTCGTTGCAAGTGGACGATATGTATTTACCTACTGTCGCTTTTCTCCAGCGGTTGTCTGTAAAAGTATGCGAGAATTTTGATCTTAGTAACCATTGATCGGGTTGAGAAGTATGCCTATCCAACGTAAGTTGCCTTAGAAAGAATCTAAAGCACCTGTTTGACCGTGGGAACGGTCCCTAATTACCGCGGGTAACGAGTCCAATTCGCGAGTGCGTGCCGGCGCCTGCGCCGCTCTCACGCACGCATTGTCTCGGGTAATTGCTGATCCTGTTCAATTTGCTGGATTTGTTGCCCGCACTGTGATTCCTTTAAGTGGCCACTTTCAGTCCACTATTTATTAAGTCTAACTGTTGGTGTGGTGTGGGGAGCGATTTAGAAGAATTAGATTGCCCTAAAGAACATAAAAAGATATTCTTATTGCATTGGTTGCTTTAAAAGATTTCCTGGAAATATTGTATTTCCTTCTCTATGTCGGCATGGGTTTAGACTACTACATTTTCTCCCTTATGCTATTTTACTTGGGTTGGACAAACGAAATTTTACGCAACAAATATTTTTTACACTTTACATGGTAACAATTTAACTGTAGCCAAACAACTTAAGTGTTTATGCTGAAATGGGCTCATTTGCTATAAGTTTTATTGTATTTTTTTGGCTGTCTGTTTTTATAATGACGTGTAAATGACTTTTTTCTATCAACTACAACATTCGGGCAGCAAAGTCCATTGTTTAGCGGTTCGTACAATGAAGGTAGATTCGAACCGTTTAGTTCGAGTTTGTATATTGATCATGAAACGGTGTCGCTTCTTAGAGCTCCTGACCGTCCAAAGTCTACAAATAAAGTCACCGTCATCGTAATCAGTCTATCATAGTCCAGTGCTGGGCATAGAAAAATAAAAGGTAAAATGCCAAGACATATGTTTTAATTTTTCAACTCTTGTTCTATTATTAAAATCGTACCGCAATATTAGAGGTTCAGCGCATAGGTGCGCAAGCGCAGGGTGGAACCGCCCCAGGCGGCTGATGAAGACATCACGAGAGCGCGCCAATTGATTAGTCGCGCGACGGCCTTCGGCGCGTGAGGGTGTGTTATTATGCGACGTTAGACACGCGTCCCGGTTACGGTTACGTTGGTAAAACATGATATTATTTCGCATTCTCGTAAACTTATGGCGTTTTTAGTTCAAGATATGACAAAATTATCGCATCGTAAATTTATAGTTTGCATTCATTAGGTAAATTGTACGATAATTTCGCTCGTATATATTTTACTAGCGACCCGCCCCGGCTTCGCACGGGTGCAAAATTCGAAAAAAATCAATATGTTTATTTATCAAAATAGGATGCACCACATCACTTTTTGATAGTCAATATTTACATAGTCATGTTATTATCCTTGCTAGAGAGCTCCGAAAACCACGTCCAATCGCTTCCAAATTCAAATTATTATAGCGAGAAGTGCGGCCTCCGACGCGCTATTTATAGGAACGCATCGCGTCGCGCTGCGGTCGGCGGCTGCCGGCCGATAGGTACCGCCGCAAACGCTACGCAATGTATTTTTAAATCTGTAATATCTTCGAAAATATTCAAAGAAATTATGTGCTGTTTAAAAGGCCATATAAATCTATGTTAAATCAACAATCTATTTATGGTATTTAATTAAATAAGGAATAATGCTGTAGAGCTTAAAATCGCTTCGAAAATTAGCTATTATTTGCCGTAAAAAGTAAATGACAAAAAATGGTTTTGTGGGATATCGATAAGAGATAGACATATACCATCGCGGACTTTTCTGTAGACCTTTTCAAGGTGTACAATACTTAGTACATTATTTTTATAAATCCTGTAAGGTTAAGCCTGCGTACGCAATGTAAGCGGCAAGAAATGTTAGAATTTACGACACCACATTAGAAACCCTGAAAATAACAGTATTTCTCCATTATTTAATAGATGTTATTATACATAAAAACCTTCCTCTTGAATCACTATACCTATTACAAAAAACCGCATCAAAATCCGTTGCGTAATTTTAAAGATTTAAGCATACAGACAAACAGACGGACAAAAATAGCGACTTTGTTTTATACTATGTAGTGATAAGAACATATAAACTAGCTGTATTATTGAGCAGTAGGTACTTGGCGGATAATTTAGCTGTCCAAGCGAAAGCAAGTTAGGTAGTTGCTAGTCTACTAGAAGAAATGTAATTTTGTAATTATTAATCGCAATTACATTTCATAACCTTCCAAAACCTAGAATATTTTCAAAGTACACAAATAATGAGTAACAATTAAACTTTTTCTGCTTAGTACATCACAAGAGACGTTGTATTTATAATGTTGATAATGTTAATGAAAAGCGTCTATAATTAGCTCTAAAATTCTTAGATCCGCAAGGAAATAAAAAACATTAAACTTTTAACTGCTTTTAAAAGCGAAGTTTCAATGGCACCGCAATAAGTGCAAGCTTAGCATACTAGCAGAGCCAATTTAAATAGTAAGTTATAGCTCGAATTAAGAGCTCTAATCGATAGAAACACGCATTATGGGATAGGAGCAGAATTCACGTCAAGCTTGCGGGACTAAAATGGGACAATCAATGGTGTAATTAAACCTTAAGGATGCTATACATCGTATGGAGAGACAATGAGGGGATGCCTGGTAAAGTGTAGCAGATTAAATTCAATTAAAAAGAATGTGTAGTAGGTATACGTTTTGTTAAGGATTTGAAAAAACGAGAACAAAATTATTGGACAATGTACAGCTGAAACGTATGTCAGACAATTTTTCTAGAGGATTTATTTCGGAACACGTTCTAGTAAGCTATAGAATACCCTTTTTACCCAACTACGGCAAAGCCAAAAGGAATGGTTATGTTATAGCAGTCTATGTATGTTTGTTTTCATGTAAGTATGTTCCACCTTAGCTCATAAACTATTTTGACGAAGGTATCAATTGATTCGTTATTGTTTCGGGAACCATCATTCCCTTTTAATTTTAGTAAATTTTTCTGTAGTTAGGTTTTATACATTACACATTTTTCTTGTACCTTTTGTTTTGTTTCTCGGGGGATATACATTTCTAGTAGAGTAGGACGGGGGTAGTTAAGGTTTTTTTAAAGGTCGTTGCGTCTGTCAAATCTACGTGCTTTATCTTTCAACAGATAGCCGCTTAACAGGCGAGTTAACGGTGAAACAAAACGTGATACAATCCGGGATCAAAAAATCTCAAAATTAAATTACAATTCTACAAGTATATATCACATAACAAACAATAAATACAACAGATAATTGTACTTTAGATCAATCTAGGTTCTAGACTGTGTTGACATCGATCCTAAATTCTTCGACAAGTGATTAGCAACCACTTCTTGATTAAGCAACTTCGACAACCTTTACGGCTTAGATGCGATGTTTATTCCCACACAAACATCAGATTCATAATAAACTACAAGGCAATAGCTTGTAGGGCTACGTAATTTCTATTAACTGTGGAGATATCCTACCAGAGCGGACTGACGAGAGTAAAATATATTGTCAGCCTCTTTTCCTTTCGTTGGTCAGACGGTGGTTCATCTACAAACTAAATTTTGTGGGCCATTAAGTAATGTTATTAAAGTAGACTTTTATTCTTTGGCATCACACTACGCCTTCTACCGCATAAAATATTTCGTATTTTTACTTGACAGCAACACAAGAATTTAATTTTTCCTCATTTTCCCACGTACACGTATGTAAGCCTTCTTCAACATTTGTGAATAAAATATTAATATTTATAAGCATAAACAATTTAAAAAAATGCGAAGCGGTGAACCGTTTTTTATTTTCCCGCTAAAAATCCTTGGGATGACGCCAGCTGACAATTGCTACAAAAAAAAAACAACTTTACAAAACCATAGACACAAAAACATGTTTACGAACGAAGTACAGTGTATGGTAACCCTGCAATTCATAGCGTGCCTAGGCGCATTTCTGAGCGCATCGAAACTAGCGCTCGAGGCGGATTGTTTAAAAACATCTAGGGTCTAGCTATTAATTGCTTACATAAATGAATTTAATGCGATGAATTAGTTCGGACAACTGAAATTCCAAAATATGCATTCTAATTAGTTTGATATAAAACTAAGAATAAAGATGGTAATAGAATGCCCTTTTCTGTGATGTGGGTAGGTCTGATACTTTTATATGAATTAGTAGGTAGGTACCGATGATGAAATAAATCAGTTCTTGCATGTCTTAAAAAAAAAAAAAAAAAAACGGGACGGTTCGGTATAAGGATTTTTGTGTAGTGGCTGAATAATGTACACCTTAATCGTAGTTAAGTATCCCTTTTAATTTAGAAAATGTAGACCTTTGGCTATTGTTTGTGAAATATGAAATAGATATTTTGTTTTGTATAATTTTAATGTTGTATAATGATAATTATTCTGCTTTAATGTACTTTGTAATTGTATATTGACATAATTGTATTTTTGACATAATTTTAATTCTTTTGACATCTAATTTTTGACATAGTTTTATTTCTTTGACATTGTAAATTTTGTATTTTATATCATATTGACGAATTTAATTTAATTTTATACTTCTATAAATAAATTGATTTGTATCAAATAAAAAATAAAAAAAAAAGAGAAGTGGATTGGTACTGAAAATTGGTTTTGATGTATGTTATGTAATTTTATTTTTGTTAGTATCCCTAGTTATAGTTAGCTTTTATTTTGATTAGAAAGACTGTTGATTTTACTTGTTTAAAAGAAGGAGGATGTGATGTGGGTAGGTCTGATACTTTTATATGAATTAGTAGGTAGGTACCGATGATGAAATAAATCAGTTCTTGCATGGCACTCGGTGTTGTTATTGAAGCTCCCCGAATTAACATAAATAACATTTTCCAAGTTAATCTCTTTTTCTCTATTAATATTGTTATATAACAGTCTCCATAGTAGTTCATTTTACATTTCATTCAATCTTTTTTTTTTTTTATACAAAATAGGTTCGCGTTTGACCACACTCTGCCTGATGTTAAACAGTAGTGTGGTCTAAGATGGAGCACGCTTACCTAGAAGAAACCTATTTACTCTAGATTTGAAGACGCCAATATTGTACCTAACAGGGAACAGACTCCGGCACGACAAGTCGGATGGACAACCAATCTGCGTCTCCGAGAGAAACAGTAGGTGAGGTTTTTCAGTCTCCAGGTGGTGGTGGACTGGAGTGAGATTAGAGTGCAGCCCTCTAATATTGCAGAGGTGCACTTTTAAAGTCAACGATGTTTTAAGCTGACATACTATTTTAGACAATTTATCACATAGGACGAGGCAGTATGGCTTTACAGCTTTAGACTGCCCGATGGCGCAAATTATTTAAAAAATAACAATTAAAAAAATTAGACGACTGTCACAAACCTGGTGAAGCTTACGTTTGCTCTTCTTAATCAAGCTCATTGGTATAAGAGATATAAATTAAATACACTGACACTAACTACAAAGTTATTGATAATCATGTATCTAATTGGTAGGCTTTAAAACTTTATTAGAACTTAATTAAAACATTTACAACTATAATAGCATTTGATTGAGAAGTTAATCGACGACAAGGGGGTCAATCGTATGAAACTGATAATTTATGGCTTAATAATCGTTTTACAATCAGTTTAGTTTCAAAAAACCCGCGTGGCTCGTTCTATATAAAGATATACTTATGCGTTTTCACTTTTAAAATGGGAAAGGTAAATTCCTTATAATTTTATCTTTGAATCTAAATAGTATAAAATCAAATCGCTGTTCTCTCGCCTATCTGTATGTCAGCTTATTCATTCTAAACCACGCAAAGAATTTTGATACGTTTTTCTCCATCGTAACCGTGAGGAAACCATAGCATGATGGTAGGGTACTTTCTAGTACTCGGCTGGCTAGCTACCACCCTCAAGTTGAAAATCTGCCGCCAAGCATCTATTAGTGTGTTCCGGTAGCCTCACTTGAGAGGTGTGCTTTACCATCTTCGACCACACCTTCATTTAACATCAGGTGAGCTGTGGTCAAACACCTAGCCTGTCAACCACAAAAAAAATAATTAGAGATTTCTTTCTAGTAGATTTGTGTATTAGAAATACAATGTAGCGATGATAGCTTAGTGGTTAACACGGTTAGTTCAAACGCGTGAGTTCAAAGTTCAACAATGAGCATGAGCTGCCGTTGAAGGAAAACAAGGTCCAAGGCATCGCTGTTTTATCTTTAAAAGCCCTTTAGTTGTGCTAGCTACAAACCGGAATACAGTTATGTACTCGTGGTACCACGTAGACAACCTCCTGCTATGAAGATCTACAAACGAGTCAATAAAAACAAAGCACCTGTCCTTGGTATGTTAGCATAATAATTAAAATGGAAATAGCATCAAAGTCAGATAGAGGTCGGAGGTTATGACTGGAAAAATAGTCGTATTTTAAACCATATGTAACAGCATTGCAGTAAAATAAATCCACTTGTAAAAGGGCTCTGTGTTTATAAGCCATAATAAACAACCAATCGGTATAAATTACTTCACTCGACAGCTTGTAGATACAGTATGTAAAGAACAGTATCTGATCTTAAGCAAAGGATGATATGATAGGATATTGAATAGAAACAAATAGGATAGAAAAAGTCGTTTCATAGGCATGCAAGTTCAGTGGCTACCGAAGTCAGATCGCATACTGAAGGGCGTGAGTTCAAATCACAATAAACAGCTTGTACGATACACGTACAGTCTTGGGAGAAGAATTCAATAGGTAGTGGACTGTATGAGGTGAATCCAGGAACAGGCGGGAAACGGATAGACTATCCCCGCAAGGAATCGAAGGTATTCAGAAAAACTCCACCAACTTTCAATCCACGACCGCTAATATGGCTTCAGCTTTCGTCGTGGGCTTCGTATAATTCTACCACGGCTAGAACTGCTGGTGGGTCCAAATAGTGTTCGGCAACTGAACGACACAACGTCACGGACACTGGTTTCGATGGTTTCTAGATAAATATGTTATGCGCGCGCGCCGTGGCCAAGGAACGTAACATACGTCCGATCTCGACCGCAACGACAAAGCTTTTCTCGATCGACGGTTGCAAATATAAAAATTGACGGAGTAATTTCCGTCTACCCTCTTTTGCTTGCTGAGATCGAACACAGCTGGAGCTGATGACAGCAGAAAACAACGTGAGGAAATAATATAGGTATCACATTCGGGTAGTATACCATCGAATGGGAAATCTGTCGCCAACAATTAACATTAAATGAACTGTGGTCAAATACCTAGCCAAACAAAAAAAGTCCAGTCCCAAAAAAAGTAGTTATCAACTCTTCTCTAACTACTAGTTTATAACGAAATCACTGCCCCCGTTTGTCTGATCTTCCGCTTACTTCTTCTAAACCACGCAACTTCTTCCACTTGATTGGATTTGATACAGTTTTTAAAACAAAGAGTTTAAGTTTTAATTTTGTAACACACACAACACAAAAAACAAACACACAAAGACAAATCAGGGATAGTTACAAAATAGGTCTTTATTGACATTCAGGTGTTTTTTTTTTCCAGAAGACATGTATTTACTCGTACAATGCATTCTTAATACACCTTCGCATAAGTACTCAAGTTTTGGTTTGTAATAGAATTTCCATAAAGACGACAATACAAATTGATCCCGTGCGAAGTCGGGGCGGGCCGTTTAATTTTTAGTACGTATATAAAATTAAACGACACATAATTATGCAATGCATGCATTAGTACGACGATTTTTTTTTTTAAATTAATTCGTTTAACCTAAGTTTTGGCACTGTTTTCTTCTCTACATTAAGCCAATAGTTTTAGTGCCAGCCGTCCACGCATATTGAATCTAAATCATTTCAACGTCACGCGAGAATATCAGAAAATACAAATAACCGACCTAATGAAGGCTGATTAAAAACTGATTTATCATTTTTAAATGTATCCGGCTTGGCTTTGTTAATTGTTGTTTGATTTAGCTATCACGCTTTCATGCCCCGAGATAGATTGGATCTCAGATTGCTATCGAGTTAGGTTCGGTATGCGATGACGACGTGATTAAAGGCTTGGTAACTATGTGACAGGTTAGTTCCCATTTGGATTATTTCAATTGCGACTTTGAGTTTTGTGAAGATTTCGTTCTGCTAATGGGAAGAGGTTTTCTTCATCTCTTTCTATTTATATCAATTGTATTGCTTCGTTGTTTTTTAAAAATAGTCTTCTCAATATCCTTTTTGAAGACTTGTCTATGACAGTTGCTTTTGAATTTTCGCTGTGGAGTCTAAATAGAGGTCTCAAGAAAGTATTTGCGCCCCTGGCGAGCGTAAACAGAAAGACCTGTTAGTTTTCATGTTTAGGTATCAGAAGCGCGACAAAAGATTTTTCGCAAATTAAATAATAAATAAATATAAAAATGAAATATCGTAGGACATTACACACAGCGCCATCTGACCCCAAAATGAGCAAAGCTATTATGGATGTCAGATAACTGATAGAATACTTAAAAACTTTTTTTTGTAAATATATACTTATAATACATACAGTACACCCAGACACAGAACAAACATTTGTTTGTACCACAAAGTTTGCCCTGGGTGGGAATCGAACCCACCAATTGTCATAAGTATTTTAAAATTACGTCGGCGTTCCCGTTGGTAGCACATCCAACTCAAATAACACACGTAAGAGTCAATCCTCAATGCCGCAGTTGAAACGCAGCGCAGCGTCCAATTTTTCACACGACACGTCGCGTGATTGAGAACTTGTGTGTCTTTAACGCAGGGGTCTTATTTTACATGATGAACATATTAAGCGCTCGTTTTGATCTGTCAAAATATTTGTTTTTCGTATAACTTTATAAGCGCAACACGCAAACTTAACTAAGCACTTTAGTTCCTTTTGTTTAATCCTGTTTTAAGTTTTTGGTTCTATTTTAACCAGTAGGTAGGTAGGTTATGTACCAGTGAGCAAAATGTAAGAATTTAACAAAACTTTCTCAAAGTTTTGTTTGTATAAATTTAAAAAAAAATGTGTGTTGGTAAGTGCATAATTTGAGAATAGCTGAACTAATTTAGCTGTACATCACATACTTATGAGGCCGTAGGCTAAGCGCTAACGCACCAGATACGAAGTACCGGATATTTAGCTAGTTATATATATTTTTAAATCGTTGACAGGCTAGGTGACAGACCACAGCTCACCTGATGTTAAGTGACGGTGTGATCGAAGATGGTAAAGCACACCTATTTGATTACACCATATTTGATATGATTTTAAGATCTGTATACTACCTTGTATGTTTGTATATTAAATCATTTATTTGTTTATTTGGATCACCAACACTATACACATCACAACATTCATAACGGTCATCAACATAACAAAAAGGTGACGATATGCATAAAAATATAAAGCCAACAATTGTTATTTAAAATTTGGTAAATGTCAAAGTTACGTATTTAATAAATATGTCAAGTCTATTTTCAAGTAAAATTAAATATTACAAACTAATTTAACTAACTTAATATATTTTCACAAATATCTATAAGAATCCTGAATACGATGTTTACAGATTTGGATTGTAACTGCGCTTCGCTGCGCAGTACTGCATCTATGCGTTAATGGGAATTGACCCTATCACCTTCAAAATTACACGCGCTCAAGGCGCACGTTGCGTAATGTATTGACTAGGTATTATGTTAACAATACCCCTAATCATATCATGTGTATGTCGAAACCGCCTCACCATTGTCAGTTGAAAGTATTGAGATCAGTTGCGTTGAAGGTACTTTGTAGGGATGAGTTATTCTACAATACCTACTAGTGGTTAATATCAAATTATAAAAACTAATGGTTACATAACAAAGGTATTTATGACCTACATTATTGTTTTACTCTTGCGAGATTACTGACGTTTAATTATGTCGGATATTCCGATTAGTTTCGTTACATCTGGTGGCCTTCATCAAGGAGACAAAGCTGAATACAAAGCGCGCGCGGTTTTCTGTACGTGTTGTTTCGGTGTTCGCAGCAAGACGAGGCCGCTAGCGCGTTGACAATTTATGAAGTTTGACGACATACAAATAAAATAGATAAATACATATCGTAGGACATTACACACAGCGCCATCTGACCTCAAACTAAGCAAAGCTTGTACTATGGAAGTCTGATGACTGATAGAATACTTAAATAATAAAATGTGTCAAAACTACGCCTATACTCAAAACCATATTAAAACCTGACATCCTATTAGATGAATTGTGATCAAAACGAATTAGATTAAGCTATCATTTCTAAATTTTTTGTCAACATGAGACTCATTAAGACTATGGCAAAAACAGATACCAAAAGATGATTAGTAAAAAAAACATGCTTTTATATTTCATATCTCTACATAGTATAAAACAAAGTCGCTTCCCGCCGTTTGTACACTTAGATCTTTTAAACTACGCAACGGATTTAAATGCGGTTTGCATCAATACACAGAGTGATTCAAGAGGAACGTTTATGGGGCGTTCTACTTTTCTACCGACAATCTGAGTGATAAATTTTTAGATTTCAAAAAAAAATAAAAGTGTAATTCTTTAAAAAAATGTATTTTTACATTATTGTCCAGTTATCGAAGATTTCAGATATGTATAGTGCATCGAAGTTTTGTTATTTACTTTTTATTTATTTTAAGTTTTATCGGAATAGTTAGAAAAAATAAACACCTCTGTCACAAACTAATATATTTATTAATTATTATGTCAAATCAAATTTACAGTTTTTTTTAACTTGGCATAACTAGAATACAAGCATTTATTATTATCGAACACGATTTATCCCAATTCTTGTTACAAATATAATATAAAAAATGACATTTAATACCACTCTGTCACATTTTTGCTCATTAAGACAACAAACTTTGAAATATTTTGCAAATAATTGAAATAAACATAGCTGAAATTCTGTTACTACCTTTTATGGTCAATATATAATAATATAATACGTTATTTTAGTGTATATGTTTTCAATAAACTGAACATATGCTGCTTTAATGCTTAATTACAAGGGGGACAAAATTGTGCTAGAGTATGACAGAATGGTAGATATTAATAGGCCAACATTTAAACTTAATCCTTTAAGGTTTTGAAAGTTTTTAAAAAGGATAACAAAACATAAGGCTTCTCTTACAATGCTACATAAGATATTATTTCTTGGTATAATCATTATTTGGTGCACGTAAAATCAGACTAATCTTTTCTTTTCTCTTATTCGACTTTTCAAATACTTCTATAACACGCCTTCCTCTTTTAACCGTAATCATTTTTATCAAGTTTTCAAACATCACATCTGATACATCTGATTTTACTAATTTAAATATTTTGTCAGTGTCAACAACAGTTTTATAAAATATCACCTGAACATCTCCATCTTCATCCACACAACTTTTTTCAACTCCTAAGTAGGTGCACACGACTTAGTTTCTACTGGGTACTTTTACTGACATAATACCATTTTTTATTAATAATGGGTCTCCAGACAGGTCACATGAAGCACCTGGTTTTATGTGCACAGGTTTTTTTCTGATTAACGAGAGGCTGAAGAGGCTGATCATCTTCTGAAGTAGTAATACTACTTCAGAAGATGAAGATGATACAATGTTATACAACAGTCTCATAAAATCTCTTTGTAGGAGCTCTAATTATTATGTTGTTTATTTATATCAGCCAATGGTTCTTTTTAATCTGAGGTTGGGCTTAACTACCTACCTAGCTTTACTTTTATAAAGAGCAACTTAATAAAAATAAAGCTAGCAAATAATATTTGTTGTGCAGCATTTTTTTATTACCAAAGTCTCTTGAAACAGTTGAAGTTTTAGTCCGGAACGGTTAATTGTTGTGTCTTGTAGGAAAGGATAGGATTGTTTTGGAGCAGTGTTTCATTTTGTTTTTGTTTTTAATGTTTTTGTAATGTTCCTTAATGGCACTTGTCAAAATACTATATGTATTTTCTTTTTTCTTCTTTATTCGGCGCTTTTAAATTTATCTTAATTTTTTGGTTTGGGTATATTATGTAATAAGCTGTCTTCTTTTATTTTTTTGGCGATGAAGTCTTTCCTTGTATTTTCGTATTTTTCTATAATTAATTTTACATGGCCTTGAAGTTTCATATTTTGCCTATAAATTTTCGATCTGTCTCGGCTAACTTTTTCTCTTCCCCTTGCTCTAGCAGCGGATGAGGTTGGAGTTAGTGAACGAGATCTAGGAATTAAAGGAACAGGTGTGGAAGTCGAGTATTCATTAGAACGTTCTGCAAAGCTTTCTGTTGTTCTCTTTTTGTTTCTAACTTGCCATTTTATTTTCATTTGTCTGTGTACTCTTGGTGTCAGATCTTTGACTAGCTTTTTGCAAGCATGGTATCTTTCTAAATCTTATCATTTCACTTCTACGACTTTTTCAGGGTCCTGTTTCCTTTTTTCACGACAACGTCACTGCTTTTCCGTCGCAAATAACGCTATTATTTAATTACCCTGATGATAATACCTTAAATGAATAAAATAATTGATAATGTAATATATAGAATACAAAAGATATCAATTAACTATTGTGAAAATCAATTACGGCAAAGTTTCTGACAAAAAATACCACTCCGTCACGAGCTATACTACTCCCGTCACAGCTATTTTGTGACAGAGGTGCCTCGTGACAGAGGTGTAAAATAACAGTGTTCGAGGATTTCAACGTTCATAAAATTACAAATTGTTCGTAAAAGTGAGTAAATATGACAGATATACTGGGAAATAATAATATTACGTAAATAAATGGGAATTACAATAATATTTTAAAGTAGTAACTTACGTGACAGAGCGGTCGCCGAATAAACACACGCACCTCTAGTTCACTACCAGCGGGCGCCTAACTCGGCTCGCTCCAGGGTGGGGTCTCAAGGCTTAAAGCCGAGAGGAGAAGGAAACCGTGCTGTTGTTTAGTGTTGAAGATCAAACAGCTAAGGCGTGTTTTTTGTTTTGCGAAATGCGTGACGGAAGATAGCAAGAAAAAACATATGCAGCCGTACCCAAGGATAAAATATTTTTTTGCTTAATAGTATGAACCTTTACGTTTATTATATTTTTATTAATCTAAAGACAATATTTCAGCATTTCAATAAATAATTTTATATTATAGGGTCCTATATGATTTTTTTAAGCGACATCATTTTGTAACATTAGGCAGCGTAAAGGGACACGCTTTATTTGTATGTAAAACACCTCTGTCACACGTTTCGAATACTATGTCACAATAATTTTGTAAAAAGCAAAAACAATAAAAACGGGATTTTAGTGTTATTATAATGACTATATGGTCCAAAAAATCTTGTGACAATAAAATTTGAGAAACTGCAATTTAGGACGGATACAGATTTTTTTTTCCTGAGGAGACACGTCATTGTCGGTAGAAAAGTAGAACGCCCCTTATATGTATAATACATGCGTGTTATACATATGCGTATGCGTATGCGCAGTGCGCCTGTGCGAAGCCGCGGCGGGTCGCTAGTATTACATAAGTACGTTCTTAATAAAGTTTTAGGTACAATACCAGTCCTTCCGAACTGGTCTTGAATGTGAATCAACGCACAATGTCAGCTATATAAGCTAACTTCCCTCGAATTCCAAAGGCTTAGGCCCTTTGCATGGACAGCGATACCTGCTATAATACATTCCGCTAGCAACATACCGAGAATAGGGCACTCTCAGTAGCTAATATGAGCGTATTTTAATAGATCATTTGATTACCAAACTTATGCAGCAATTAAGAATATCGTGTTTAGCAAATCAAAAATATGGTAGCTAGGCGTCAGCGTTCTGATTCGTACATTTAACAGAACTGTTTTTTTTATGTGAAAGTAATGAGACGATACGCTCTCCTGATGGTACGAGATAACGTATGTCCAAGCCCAGCGCAGCGATACATAAAACTTGGCGAAACAAAACAAAGTTTAGTAGCGATGATAGCTCAGTTGTTAGCGGGGTAGGTTCGCATGCCGAAGGGCGTGGGTTCAAGTTCAAGGGCGTGGTGAGCTTGAGCTGCCGGTGAAGGAAAACATCGTGAGGAAACCATAGCATGGTGGTAGGGTACTTTCTAGTACTCGGGTGGTAGCTAGCCAGCTAGCTACCACCATCAAGTTGAAAATCTGCCGCCAAGCATCTAACGGCGTGTTCCGACAGCCTCACTTGAGAGCCAGTTCCATTCCAGGGTAGGTGTGCTTTACCATCTTCGACCACACCCTCACTTAAGATCAGGTGAGCTGTGGTCAAACAGCAAGCCTGTTGCCATTTAAAAGTTCCGGGCATCGCTGCTTTGGCGCAATTACTTTGAGACATTCGATGGTTCTCAAAAACCCTGTAATTTTACTAAAATTAAAAACTGTGACGTTATTAAGAAAAATAACAATATGCGTAGCTTTTAGTAATATAGATTAGTTAAAATGTCTTTATGAGTATTATTTTAGTGGTTGCATTAATTACTTTTTTTAGTAATGTGTTTAAGACACTTATGTGTTTAAAAAACGCAAGCTTTAACATTTCCTCATAGATAAGGCTTATTATGAAGTCAGCGAGTATCTAAATGACAAATTGATAATTAATTTTGATTTTAACATACGTTTATGTGTATATTATTTTTTTTTCTGTTTGACATTTCATTTTGTATTCTTTGTTACTGACATTTTATTAATTAACTTTGACATATTTGAATATTATAATTGTTTTGATTGTCATTTATTCTAAATGTAAGTAGGTAATTACTGTTAGTTAGTAGTAGTGTTAGGTTTTTTACATTCCGAAAGGTCATATATGGAATTCTGCTATAATGTATCCTTTCTAGCTATGTAAATGTACATCCATATAAATAAATTACTAATTATGAATATATTTTTTTTCGTAATTTTTGTGCAAGCGGTGTTCCCACAAAAACTTACGTAACTACTTACAAATCAAGTAAAGTAAAAAATCTGCTGCCAAGCATCTAACGATGTGTTCCGGCAGCCTCACTTGAGAGCCAGTTCCATTCCAGGTTAGGTGTGCTTTACCATCTTCGACCACACCGTCTCTTAACATCAGGTGAGCTGTGGTCAAACACCTAACCTGTCAAACATAAAAAAAAGGAAAAGTATTAAAGTGTTAAATAAGTGTTAAGTGTTATCAGGTATTTAAGTATATACCTATATACTTAAATTTACAAGTAAGTAGTAATGTATGGTAAATAATTAAGGTAGTTAGGAATTTATAAACTAGTGTTTATCTGCCTACATTCCATGTACCTATATTTCACAGTAGTGTGAATTTGTTACTTAATTAATTCACAGTAATAAATTCACACTAGTGTGAAATGTTAACGAGCATTTTCGCTAATTCTGACTAGTACAAAAATGTTCATTCTTACTTTTAAATTTAAGTATAGTATAGGTATAAAAATTGTTGAAAATTAATTACAAGATAGATTAATTTATTAATACAATTGATGAATTAGATTTGTTAGGTGATTCTTTACCTACTAGAAAGTGATAGATTCACTTTGCTTATTAATGAAATCGCTTATAAGCCCAATATCACGAAAACATTTTTGGAGATACAATCTCGATTGGTCGATTAAATTAACACTGATTGCTTATTCATCTTTTATTATATATTGTACTTAATAAGATGCAGAAGCGGAAATACGTATGAGATTAATTTAAGTGTCTGTTAAGCAGGATGTAGTCTACGATGGAGCACGCTTACCTAGAAAAAAGGTTGTTTACTCTGGACTTAAAGCCACCCAAGTTGTAGCGATGACAAGCTCAGTGGTTAGCGCGGTAGGTTCGCATGCCGAAGGGCGTGGGTTCAAACCCCAACAATGAGCTTCAGCTGCCGGTGAAGGAAAAACATCGTGAGGAAACCATAGCATGGTGGTAGGGTACTTTAGTACTCGGCTGGCTAGCTACCACCCTCAAGTTGAAAAATCTGCCGCCAAGCATCTAACGGTGTGTTCCGGCAGCCTCACTTGAGAGCCAGTTGCATTCCAGGCTAGGTGTGCTTTACCATCTTCGACCACACCTTCACTTGACATCAGATGAGCTGTGGTCAAACACCTAGACTGTCAACCATAAAAAAAAAAAAACATCGCGGAAAAAACAGACGCCGGCAGAGTTCCACATCCTCGCTGTACGTATGAAAAATGTGGGATCGAAGCGTTTGCGTCCGTACGTGGGGAATATCCACCATGTACGGATGGCGCTTTGGCCGTGTCTGCCTAGCCGTCCGGTAATAAAAAGAAGCTGGTGGAACCAAATTATGCAGTTCCAAGGCTTACTCTACGAAATTTTAGCCATGGACTATAAATACTAGCTTCATATATGTATGTAGCTATTCAACCGTTACAGATATCTCCTCTACAATGTGAGACTGGAAGTGACAACTATATAACTAAAATCCATTTTAATTTCGAAACGTGATCAGTACAGGGAGAACTGGTAACCTTTGGCCGACATCACATACCATTTTTAACATGCAACATTAAGCATCCGGTCACCTTGACAGCCAGATTAGTTAATTGTTACAGTTCCAAGTGGTCACAGTGTAAACGCAGGCGCGCCTTTCTCTATCTGACCCTTCGCCTTGACTCGGCGCGCCCGTGGCATGCCAGTAGCCTAGCACGTCACTGAATCCACGTCATGTGAACAAGATCCTGGGTATTGAAAACAAAATAAATCTAGACGCTTTCAAGTCGCGAGTGAATTGGTTTCTTCTACGCAAGCCTGTCCCATCGCAATCCACGTTCTCGCATCATATTTTTTTATGTTTAATCATAAAGCATCAACCTCTCTTCTATTTCTCTTCGTCACACAAATGTTTGTCCTGGGTGGTAATAGAATCCTCGTCCCTCAGCTCTTGAAATAGAAATACTACCAATTGAGCTAACAGAACAGAAGATTGATTGGTTTCATTCGTTTCGGAGTAGAAATGTTTTTATTCTAAAAATACACAAAAGAATCGTAATTATATTCGTCGCATGAACTAAGTTAAAAAATTCAAAACTATATAACTCATTCGCGTATTGTAATGTTTTCCATATGATTTCTTTTGTAATCTTTGGCATAGAATCAATTTAACGTCTCAGTGAAACCGATTCTAAACCCAAAAGCACTAAACCATTTTCGGAGATACGATCTGGATTAGTCGATTAAATTCAGCCCAGATTGCATACATATTCAAAGTTCGACTTTATATTGATTTATGCAACTAATAGACTGATATATTGATTGGAATTCAATTCACTCGACCGGCCCCGTGCCCCGTTGTAATTCGGTTAGCCAAACAAAACGTTGTATTAGTCATACGCAGTATTGTCCATAGCTGTCGTTCCAGGCGCTTTATCTTAATTGAGTGCAATTTGATTTAGTGGCGCAACTGCTTACAAACTTACATCTGCTATAAAACAAACGCTATCTATACTACCTATATCAACAGTAACTGCTCTAAGAACAGCATTGTTAAGTTTGTTTTTGGGTAGCACGTGCCGGACTAAACAACGACTCGTGCAAGCGATTTCTCTTTTAAATTAATCTTTAACACCTTTGGTATAAGTATCAGTATATATTTATATATGTAACAAGCTAAAGTGGCTGACGTGCATTGTGTGAGCGACGCCTGAGGGGACAAGTTATGTCATACAAGTATTTCATGTACGCGTCTAGCGGTAGAAAAGTAACAAGGATACGAGATCTTTATCAAGCCATATGGAATTTGATTGAAGTACAGAAGTTATTTGAATAGGTGAACTGTTTTAATAATCAGTAGTAACGTTAGCCGTGATTGTCGTCTTTATATCGTACTAATTACGTCGACATTTAAATAACAAATATAAAAGAAAAAAAATGAAATTCATAAGATTCTTTTGTTTTCTGTACCTACTTTTTTCTCTTTTTGGTGTGCGGAATAAAGAGTTTCCATCTATCTATCTATCTATCTATTGTCAATTTTAAATGAAAACCAAATTTCGGTGTTATAAGAAGATCACTATCATTTTTTATACTCACTAGATTAATTTAGCAAAGAACAATCTCGAAGCAAACGTACTAGCTTACGTCCCAGTAAATAAATAAATTAGAACATTTCACACAGCGCCAACTAGCCCCAAACTAAGCAAAGCTTGTACGCTAGGTACTTTTACAGGGCGATAGGGTACTTTCTAGAACACGGCTGGCTAGCTACCATTCAAGTTAAAAATCTGCCGCCAAGCATCTAACGGTGTGTTCCGGAAGCCTCATTGGAGAGGCAGTTCCATTCCAGGCTAGGTGTGTTTACCACACCGTCACAGTGAGCTGTGGTCAAACACCTAGCCTGTCGAATATTTAAAACTTTACTGATAGTATACTTATCTACTTTTTTTTGTAAATACATACAGAACATCCATTCATGCTCGTCACAATAATGCCTGTCCTGAGTGGGAAACAAACCCACGCCCTACAGGTCTTGAAGCAGATACACTAACAAACAAGCTAACATGGTTACAAAAAGATTTCGTTTGATTCACCAAAAGCTTTGCGCTTGTAAATATTACCCCACATACGATTCGGTTTCAGTGTATTTCTCCAACAATCTGGTTTACCCGATGTTTATCGTTACAGCTAGCAAATGAAACGTGTCCGCGTATAAATTTATCAGAGTTTGATAAGATTTGTGTTCTTGTAGCTCCTAGCTGCATATTAACTAATGGTAATAAGCTACCCGGTGTCGGGTTTGATGAATCACTGATATGTCGACATTTCGTCTGAGGTGACCAGCGCTCTTATTCTGAACCCAATCAGAAATCTTTCAAATCGAGAATTAGATGAACAAGGTGGCCTTAAAGTCGCGAGTGAATCGGTTTCTTCTAGGCAAACGTACTACATCGTACACCGCGTCTTCGTTTAACATAAGGCGAGATGCCGGTCAAACGCAAACCTATTTGTAATTTAAAAAAAACATAAGATCATGGCTTTCTTTTGGGTTGAGCAGTTCGAAAAACGGCATATTAAAAGGTGTTGGCAACTAACTTTGAAAGCTCTATTTTTAAGTTTTAAGTGAACCAGAGTGCAAATCGCAAGTGACGAAGATATTTTTTTATGTAAGTACTAAATTACTTAATGTTTAGTTTAATTTTTAATATGGGATCTTTACTTTAAACAGAAATATTTTATTTATAAATTATAAATATGAGAAAGACATAACAGACAAGGGTTTGAATGTAAAAATACGGGCGAAGAAATTTATGTGGAAACATAAACATCACGCTCACATTCGGTACATACTGAGATAAAGGAAGAAAGAAGATGGCGAATGAATTAAGGAAACTGAATCTATACAGACCATGAATCGAAGTAATTTCGATTGTGTTTAGAATACGGGTATAGCTGTAACAATTGAAGGGACTGTTAAATTTGTCAATAAGATCCTGAGATAGATTTGTTGTAAATGTGGTAATGAACACTTGGTATTTGGTATACAAGATGTAATAGATAAAATTATATTTATAGTTCCGACCAATACGATGGAATTATCACATGAAAAGGTCTTAGATAATATAGGTACCTAACGATGAGAAAATGCTGCAACTTACGAGCGTTAGAGTACACATGAGATTTTTGATATTAATAATAGAACAACCTTTTTTGTTCATGAGCAAAAGAAAGAAAGCCGACAGTGTTGAGGTCGTGTGATCGCACTCACTAAATCCCCTTAGCTAGATGACAAGCCTTCGTGCTTGACACATGACTACACTCTTCTGTGGAATACACAGGAGAATTGGCTGTTCCAGGACAGCTGCAAGCTGTCCCGAAAGATGTCATTTGCGACGACGTCGTGGATCACACAATGTTGACGTCTTCTCAGGATATTTTAGACGGATGTTCGGAGACCCAACTCCAAAGATGTCAAGCTATAGAACAATATTGGCAAAATAAAAGGAGACAAAAAGACAAGTAGCATACATAAATGCAGCAACGGTCTGTATCACAAGACATTAATTAGATATAAACTATATTTACGTTTCAAAACCAATCAAATTATAAACACACGATCTATTCAAAGCATGACAAAATATACATAACAGCCATTAACCTAATGCTATTTACTGGCTAACATAATATATAATGTCGATGAAGTAAACGTATAATTTCATAGTATACATCTAAAACAGATAAATAACTTTGCGTATGTAAGTCCGTGACGTTACGCACTTTTATTGTATATCAAGGACTTCGTAGCTAAGACAACTTAAAGTGAGGATTTTCAGTCAATATATTTGCACTAAGCCTGCCTATCATATGGCATGTTAATTTTGGTGGAAAACCCAATTATCATTTAGTATCTCACTTCCATGCATCTGCCAGTTTTTTTTTTTAATTGGAAAATGATGGAAATCCCTAACTGGAAACTTCCAATTACTTTTGGGTGACGTCTTTAAGAAATCATATCGTTGGAAATACATTTTAACAAGATACATAATAAGTGGGTATTTAAACTCACAGTTACCGCTCTTACTTGTTCCTTTTTCACAATGAGAAATCAGTATAATTAGCCAAACTCTTTAGAGATGTTATATTTTTCTGTTATGACAGGGTGCTACGCGTTGAAGTGTAGTTGAACACTATAACGTATAATTCAGCGTAAGGTCAGGGATTAACCTAAACCTTTAAGATAAGGGTCTGAGCACAAGACAACATTATATGATAAGTTAAATACGCTAGAATAGCTTGCAAGAAAGCTCGTATTGCTTTAGTAAGATATAGTCCAGTTAGGAATAAGCCAAGTCAAAGTAAACAATCACATTATAAATGGAAAATTTGTATGTTAGTTTGTTACTTTTTCAGACTATAATGGCTGGACGGAATTGAACAACTTGGAACGGCGCTAGCTTATATCCTGGATTAACATACAGGTTTCTTTTCATCCTTGAAAACGCGTGTGAAGCCACAGGACGTAATTCAACACAATAGAATCGGATACAGATTATTGTACCATGTAAGTTAATTACTAGGTCAGTATGTTTTATTATGATATAAACAAATAAACAATTGGCGTATTTAGACTAACAAAATAGGCTTTATATATTTTGTTTTCATGCATGAGAATTTGCTGCAGTGGAAAGTTGACAAAATATATTCACGCATATCTTTTAGGTTATGTAAACGTCTGCTCTTTTTTTGTTGACTCGATTCAGTCTTTTGATACAGCGGATTTTTTTTATGGATTTCAAAACTAAGTTCAATAAAAGTTATACTGTACCTCTATTATGATCAAAGTGAGCGAGCCCCTATAATAAGTTAGAAAAAAAAACCAGATAAAATGTGTAGAACATGAGTGAAAACTACGTGACCATACATTTTATATACTTACTTGTTTTACACAAACTACACCCACAAAATACATTTTATTCATTTCATAACATACAAAACAGAATGCAATAATATTCACAGCAATAAATACAAATACACAATTTACACATCGATACACTTGTGTGAAAACCTTAGCTTATTTGTATGCATGTAGTTCGCAAGTGAAAATTGTAGGATCAAAGAGTCATCGCTCATTTTCTATGCAACATTCTATCTTTTTTTTAATGATCTATCTGTACTTTTTTGTTGATCTGCGGCCCTTACTCGGAATTCATTAATCAATCTATCGCTTGGTTTAATGCTAATCAAATTAAATGCTTCGTTAAGATCGCAGATAATAGTTGATAGTTACGGAGTGTTGGTAATTGGCGGATGGTATATATGGAGGTAACCAGGTGTGAGGTGTAATTTACTGTGATAGATAAGGCTGGCGGATTATAGGGATCTAATGAGTAATTGCATGTTGATATGATGACCTTTTCTTATAACATAGTTTGGTATATGCCGCAACTGCGAGTTCTTAAAAATTTATTATTTCGCCAACGAATTATATCTGCCTAGATGAGTATTTCATACAACTGTGTGTAAAACCGACCACCGAATCTGAGTGATTGATTAATTGTTTACTATTTCAGTGTGTATGACAGCCCTGCAGGCGTACCATGAGGTGTTAGAGCAGTTCAGTATAGGCCCTAAACTGAACCGTTTGGCAAATTCGTACCATGAGGTCCTTATAGCAGGACAGTTTAGGTCGCCGCCATCTTTGTCCGCCGAAACATAAACATCATCGCAAACTTGTCAGAAAACGGCATTTCGTTCATTCAATTCGTACCATGAGGTGTTATTTGACGTTAGTTGCACCTAAACTGTACCGCCGAGTTGTCAAAATAACGATTCAATAAAAAGTTAATAAATATCGACCGTTTGGTATGCTTTTATTTAATTTGTGAATTTTCTTGATATTATATCTTTAATAGCCCCATGCCCATGGGAGTTTAAACGTGATGCTGCTTCCTCCCAAAAGCGGCGGGTGTGCTGCCTCAACTGTAGGCGCTTATTGAACCCTAAAGCAATTACTTGATTTCTATGGAGTAATTCCCACAGCTGCTCTAACTGAGCGTAATTTACCCTTCATAAGCGTTCTGAGGGCTATCTGTAAGAACAATTTTGATTTACAATAACAACAAACTATTCGAAAAAAAACTCATGAAATACATAGGTACATAAGTAATATAAAACTATAAATATACTAACGACATTATTATTGACAATGCCAATAATATAAATTTGTAACCACAAAACAGTTTTGTTTGGTTTATTTCGACCTTTGAGTTATATTATATTATTAGATATCTAAATTTTTGAGTTTTGGCGGGAACGCGGAAAGAGTCGTGCCGTTGTATTTTTTTTTTTTTTTCAAAACTTGTGTTTTGACGAGTGTTTATGCATAAAAATGGTGGTGTTTTATTCATAAAGTGCTGAATCACAAGCGCGAGTGTGGGAAAATGATATAATGTGGTGAAACATGACTTTTCGTGTTGCTTCCAAAACTCCATCGAAGCTTTATAGTAAAGTCACCACTACTTTACTAAAGCATGACTGGACTTGACTGACGCGGACTATACTTGACCAAGACTGGACTTTGACTATAACTTTAGCTACGAGGACACTTATTTAAACTTGAAAATATATAAATATTTGACACTGGCAAATGCTAAAACGCAACGCCAAAACCAAAGAAAAAAAATCTGAACAACCTTTTTGCTGTCATTCGCAGATGAATAATGAAAAAAAAGTATTTATTAGGTGCGTTCCGAAACAAAGAGTCGTAATTGTTTCTCTGTTTAGAATAATGTTTTTTTTGGAATTTAAGTAAATGATAGGGTGGGTAATCGTAAAAATAAAACATGTTAATAATTATGCTGTAGTGCAATATAGTATTAAGCAATATTTCACCTTAAAATATCATATCATTATAAAACATTAAGAAAACCGATACTTCCCGACAATCACAATTTCGGAACAGATTTTTCACACGAGATACAATTATACTTTTGTATAGCGTTGTCCTTTTCTTCGGTAGCGGGACAGTATTGGAGCCAGAGACAAGTATCGTTCGTTCTTTGAAGAGCTAGCGATGCAGTTGCGATCCAATTTTAACATGCTCATGGTATGAAATAAAGCGGGACAGTTTAGGTACCTAAACTGAACTGCCCCGCAATTGGATGGAAACGTAAAACCTCATGGTACGCCTGCAGTTGGTTCATTGGTAGTATGTCTGCTCCAAGAGCGTGAGTTCGATTCTCACCCAGGGCAAGCATTTTGTGATATAAACAAATGTTTGTTCTGTGTTTGGGTGTACTATATGTATTATAAGTATGTATTTACAACAAAAACTATTTAAGTATTCTACCAGTTATCTGTCTACTATAGAACAAGCTTTGCTTAGTTTGGGGTCAGATAGCGCTGTGTGTAATGCCCTATGATATTTATTTCTTCATTTTTAATGTACTGAAAATGCATAATGTTAAATGATTCCAATAAAATTTTACAAGGTGCAGATTTCAGAGATGCGCATCACTAAAAACAAAAAAGAATCAATTAGAGTAAATTAAAGAATTAAAGTATAAAAACCTCAAATGCGAATATACTTAAAATCAAAACAATCCCACAGTTCCCTAAGTATTCACAATCTAAACAGTAACAAATGTGTCACGGTAAAACACGACATGTCTAGGAAAATGGAGTCTGCTTCGCGAGCTGCATTTAAATTTAATCTGCTGGATAACTTTTCTATTTTTTTGTACTCACATATTTGTTACGATACGTTTATATAAAAAAAGTTATTTTATCAGCAGGAGAGTTGCTGGTCAAAAGCAGGATAACAAAAGGTTGTCCCTTCAAAGTTCGTTTCAGTCGTGAGGAAACCATAGCATGGTAGTAGGGTATTTTCAAGTACTCGGCTGGCTCTCCCCAAAATTAAAAATCTGCCGCCAAGCACCTAACAGTATGTTCCGGCAACCTCATTTGAGAGCAAGTTCCATTCCAAGCTAAGTGTGATTACTGTCTTCGACCACACCGTCCCTTTACATTGGGTCAGCTATTAAAAAAATCATCGCACGTAAGTACTAGCGACTTATGTTAGTTTTTACGAACGAAGCTAATAATAATTTAATCTAGCATTCTTTCCGTTAGATAAAAAGAATTCGTAGTATGTTAAACGAGCGCCAAGTAACATGACCCGCCCTTGGTGGTCCCATGGGTTACGAGCTAAACTCTAATAAGACAGCCCTTTTGCTTAGCTGTCTAGGTCTGGACGTTATCTACTGGAGAAAAATGGGCAACCTTTGTGACGCCCTGAATGCAATGACCACGACTTAATGGCTAAGTACTAGGTTATTAAAAACGAGTCCTTTCGAAAACAAAATGACGATACAATAGGCAATACTTAACTCATACGATTAAGCGCACGAACTTTTTCCGAAGACGAAACTACATTTGGTAGTAGCTCTGTTTCCTGAGCTTTGGGGCGTGGGTTCAATCCCCACCCAGGACTAACATTTGTGACGAAAATATATTTTTGTTCTTTTTCTAAGTGTTTTATATGCATTTAAAAATGTATGTAAGTATTCTATTACTTATGGCGCTGTGTAAAAGGTCCTACAATAATACTTTATTTTACTTTAACACTATACTTTACTCCCTTCCACGCCTCTCTGCTTGGTGCTTGAGGTCCCATCCTTATTATGAGCATCAAGCTCATCTTTCCACCGTCTTCAGGCTTATGCGGGATTACTGACGTTTAATCATATCGTATACCTACTCCGACATTTTTTTTTATAGTAGATAGTCTTGCGTTTGACCGCCATCCCACCTGATGTTAAGCGAAGATGCGGTCTATGGTGGAGCACGCTCGCCTAGAAGAAACCGATTCACTCGCGACTTGAAGGTACCCCAGACTATATTCATTGGGGAACACCCACTCGGGCAGCAGATTCCAATGTCTAGCGGTACGCATGAAAAAAGTGGAATCAAACCGCTTAGTTCGAGCTTTTGGAACATCAACCATGAAGCGGTGTCGCTTTTTAAAGCACCTGGCTGTCCGATAGTAGAATGGGCAAGGTGGAATTAGGACATTTCAAAATATGAAAAAAGAGTTTTCAATAAAATACTTTCATTATGATTGGCATGCGTTTAGTTTGTTTCTTCCTGGGTTAGGTACATACATTTAACCTGACTGTTACAGACGAAATGTAAAAATGATTCATTATCCCAATCGATCATATTAAGTTTCTGAATGCAAGACTGTAGGCACTGAATCAGCTATAACAAGCCATACAATTGTCCCACATTTCTCATACACTACAATATTGATCCTATTGTGGTCCTAGCCCATTCTTTGGAAGGAATATTTGTTAATGGGGACATATTTGGAGAAGAGAAGACGCGAGATTAATAAGTCCTGGGGGCCTACTACAGTACCAAACTTATACACGTACTTGAATCTGATTTTGAGCATTATGTTGGTTCCAAATACAAATATTTTATTAATAACACCAATGTTACAAGTCAAATTTTAGTAAAATCATTTTGAACATGTGTAATGTGTATCACAAAAAAAAGTTACAAAACACTGATTACATGTCAATGAATACAAACAAAATGTCAAATAAAGTATATAAGATGTCGATGTAAAAACATGTCAATACAAAAATATTGACAAATATGAAATATGTCAGTACAAAAATGGCAATATGAAAATATTGTCAATGTAATAAAAATACATGAAAAAATCGTACGTAGATTACTTACTAGTAATTTAATAATCTTTTAGTTTCATAAAAGCATGAAACAATGGCTCTAGCAGCCAAGATCTTAACTTGGTTCTGAAGCACGCGGTGGAAGGTGGTTCCTATTATTGAGAGAGCTATGTATGATTAAATTAGGATATTTTTGGTGATTTTCGTTCGCAGTCAGTCATTAGATACTATAAGTAGATAAGGTGTGCTTTGATCAGGTCGCTGTGCCTTGCGGAGTCAGACCTTTCTGTTACTTTCTGTTCTTCTGTTTGCGGAGTCAGACCTTTCTGTTTTTATAGTTATGACGTCATGAGGTAGGCTGAATATGTAGAATATGCATTAGCCATGTAAAAAAAAAACAACGACGTAGATAAGTGTATGGAGGTTACAAGTATAACGGCAACTGTTGACTTGACATTCACAGATTTTGTTAAGGTGTGCCATTGTTTTATAGGCACTGTAAGAATCCTTATACAGCCGACGACGTGACGTCATTAGAGGTGAATTGGTCAAAAAAGTAAAGTTTATTTTATGTATTTTATTAAAATAAACCCCGTCTCATAGCTTAAAGAGTTTTAAACGTGAAAACCATGTACAGCAATGTAATATTTCGAAATAGTTTTGGAATTAGCAAAGTTTTTTTTTTTCTTTACATACCGAATTGTGGTAGACCCCCAGTTAAAAGCCCGAGCCGACTTTTAATGAAATGCGGCGACATAAATGACGTTGAAAAACTGAGAGAGATCTTGCTTACGTGACCCATACATAAATCAATTATCTCTTGTTTAAATACTACCACCATCACCACCCATACATTGTGGAATTTCCTTGAGTACGTACCAAACGTTTTGACTCTACGTTTCTCATCCGTACGGACAAGAAATGGAACAAACTGCCGGCTTCCTTGTTTCCTGATAGATATAATCTAGATCTTTTCAAGGTCAGAGTGAATAGGTCTGCTTGCTTCATCTTCGACCACATCGTCGCCGCCAAGCATCTAACGGTGTATTCCGGCAGCCTCACTTGAGAGCCAGTTCCATTCCAGGCTAGGTGTGCTTTACCATCTTCGATCACACCTACACTTAACATCAGGTGAGCTGTGGTCAAAAACCTAGCCTGTCAACCGACAAGCGACAAGCTTTATGGTTGACGTTCCAAAAGCTCGAACTAAGCGGTTTGATTCCACCTTCTACATACGTACCGCTAGACATTGGAATCTGCTGCCCGAGTGGGTGTTCCCCAATGAATATAGTGTGGGTGCCTTCAAGTCGCGAGTGAATCGGTTTCTTTTAGGCAAGCGTACTCCACCGTAGACCGCATCTTATCTATTATTTAAAACAAAGTGTTTACAAAAATTATAATCATGTAAAGTAACCCATAGTAAACAGTGCCTACATTAAACTGTAATCCGTGGTTATGGTACAATAAATTTAACTGTGTAGCAAGTACAAAGCTCCTAATTATTAGGGTACTTTATCTATCAGTAGGAATTTGTCACGGCCAATTGGATAATGACAATAACACTATAAAATCGCAAGCTTTCAAGGATAAGTAACTATAATTGTGGTTGTTGCATTGTGTTTATTGTAAATAACACTGATGCGTATCTGATTTCTAAGTATTTGGTACCAATTAGGCAAATAGATTTAGGGGTGACATGCACTGAGATTTGTATAGAACGGTTAATCAAAAAATAATAAACTAAACTAAATAAATGTTCGGTAAAAACTTTTAAATCTGCGTCATCATCATCTCAGCCGTAGGACGTCCACCGTTGGACATATGCCCCCTCCAATGATTTCCATGATTCCGGTTGGAAGCGGCTTAAAACTTACATATTATTTCAATTTAAAAGTGCTCTCGATAACTAAACTAAAAGTCTAATAGAACAGTTTGATACTTTAATTGTGCGAACTGTTAGTTACAGTGTAATTCGCTACCTAAGTTGGTAGATAAGTACAATCTTATTGTGTTGAAATGTCTGAGTGAATAGTTTTCTTTTAGCTATTATAGATTTCATCTTCGTTTCACTATAGGCGAGATGGCGGCATGAAAAAAAACAATGACCCCGTATACGGTTCATCTTGTTTAGTCTCTGTTACTGTTAGCAATGGAGCATCATAGATAAATACAAGGAAATGCGGAAGACTTAGAATCTGAAAGGATAATAATAAATCAAGCATAAAAAACAATGTGTTTATATCTTTAACAGCTATGTAATCATGCAATATAAAAAGGGCAACCAAAATTTCGTATTTAAACTGTTGATTGTTGAGGAGTTCCTTCGTATGGAACCATTTCTGTAGAGCATGCTTGCCATAAAAACGACTATTTGTAGCGATGATAGCTCGGCCGATCGGCTCAGCAGTTAGCGCGGCCGGTGCACACGCCGAAGGGTGTGTATTCAAACCCCAACAATGAGCTTGAACTGCCGGTGAAGAAAAACATCGTGAGAAAACCATATCATAGTGGTAAAATATTTTCTAGTACTCTGCTGGCTAGCCACCAACCACCTAACGGTTTGTTCCGGCAGCCTCGCTTGAGACCAGTTACATTCCAGGCTAGGTGTGCTTTACCATCTTCGACCGCACCCTTAGCTTGACAAACATATAAAAATACACGTACGACGACGTTGTGTCGTGTTATTGTCACATTCAATACTCAATACCTACTCAATCATTTATTGCAGCATATATACAGGTATGTACAGGACTTATCTTTTTTTTTTTTTTTATGGTTGACAGGCTAGATATTTGACCACAGCTGACCTGATGTTAAGTGAAGGTGTGATCGAAGATGGTAAAGCACACCTAGCCTGGAATGGAACTGGCTCTCAAGTGAGGCTGCCGGAACACACCGTTAGATGCTTGGCGGCAGATTTTCAACTTGAGGGTGGTAGCTAGCCAGCCGAGTACTAGAAATTACCCTACCACCATGCTATGGTTTCCTCACGATGTTTTCCTTCACCGGCAGCTCAAGCTCATTGTTGGGGTTTGGACCCACGCCCTTCGGCATGCGAACCTACCGCGCTAACCACTGAGCTATCATCGCTACAAAATACTAGTTGCGCCCCGCGGTGTTACCTGCTACATGTTTTCGGGATACAAAGTAGCCTATGTCTTAATCCAGGGTGTCAGCTACCTCCATACCAAATTTCATCCAAAATCCATTAAAACAGTAGATTACTAGCATAAAATCAAATTTATGATTTTTGAATAAAACAGTAGATTATGCTAATATTTTACTGTTTCATTAAAGCAATTGTGATTTACCGTAAATCAAGACCACAATAATTGCCAGTAGATGTGATTTCACTGTAAAATTATGCTCCATTTGTCCATAAACGGGAAAAAAATATTTTTATGGAATACGAACCACCTTAAACAGGAAAATGTAACTTATAAAAACATCGCAACCCACCTCTTTTAGTTTCGTGCTGGTAACACTATCAATTTCAGCGTAGATATCTAATAAATCTTGCCTTCACTGGGTCAACAATGGAACGTAATAGAATTCGCAAATTCGCAAGCTCCAGGTACGCAGCGAAAGGAGCGTAATAATTCATTGTCAGGCTAAACGTAGTAAGTAGGTGCTCCGAATAGCAGGTGTCCGCATCTGACATATTAATAACAGCAATGCTTACGTCGGATGGACATCGGTTAAACTCTGACAAGATCTTTAATCATTCATTAGCATTGAGTCATGCTGACTTTCTTGTGCAAAATTTAGATGCAAGATTAATAAACAGTGCTCAACAGTGAACATGTTTTTGTAGATAGATAGATAGATATAACTCTTTATTGTGCACACTATAAATAGAAAAAAAATACAGAGAACAAAGAACCTTATGAACTAGTGCCACAAATGGCGGCCTTATCGCTAACAGCGATCTCTTCTAGGCAACCAAGAAAAGAAAAACACGATAGAAAACACAAGAAACAGACGCGAGATGTAACACTAATAAGAAAAATAAATATAAATAAAACATATACACACAGTAGCGTATACAGCGTATACAGTAGCGATAATAGCTGTAGTTAGCTCGGTCGGTTCGCATGCCGAAGTGCGTGGGTTTAAGCCCCAACAAAGAGCATGAGATGCCGGTGAAGGAAAACATCGTGAGGAAACCATAGCATGGTGGTAGAGTCAATTTTAAAATTTATTTATTTATATACAACGAGCTGCGCCTAGCGGTGTTACCCGTGTTAATTCAGGATCTCAGCTACCTCCATACCAAATTTTGTTTAAATCCGTTCAGTACTTTTTGCGTGGAAGAGTAACAAACATCCGTTCATCCATCCAAACTTTCACATTTAAGTATAATATTAGTGGGATTATTACATTTGCACATTTCTAGTGTTTATTTTATCCTAGAAATAACATACTCAAATTTAGGTTACGTTTTAGATGATAAATACGTTTGTAATAAAACTTATAAATTGAATTTCTGAATAAATATTTTTTTTGATATGCAATAAAATTTGGAAAAAGTTTTTTTGAGATAACTCATAATGTATCATTTAACACAAACTTGAGCCAGGATTGTGTAATTTTTTAGTATCTCGGCTCGGCTGGTGCCGCCATGCATCTAACGGTGTGTTCCGGCAGCCTCACCGTGAGAGCCAGTTCCATTGCAGGCTAGGTGTGCTTTACAATTTTCGACTACACCGCCACTTAATATTAGGTGTCTGGATATGACTGTAAAAACCGCACAGTAAGTATAAAGTAAGTACACAGTAGTTATGAGTGGTTATATTTTATTCATGGTGTGAATAATAAGATCTCATATTACTTGTAGAAGATTTACAGAAAAAAAAACTATAAATAAGCAGCCCTAATGAGGGGTTCTATTACTTTCAAACTGAAACAAATCGATTCACAATAAGCTATCGAGTCCCGATCCAGATCAATGAATGGTATCGAATAACTTACAGAAGGATCTGAGTAATCGACGCCAAGTAATCAGATTGCAATCGATTTATAAGGATCACCCGTGTTTCCCACTAAACATACAAGACATCGCTATATTCACAGTAAATCAAGTTCAGACAATATTTATACTCGAATATAAGATCTAATATTTTAAACAAGAGCCAAAAACAATGAATCTTTCGATATATTAGTACCCAATACCACTAAAACTTCTGGGATGTTTCTGTGCCTATATATCGGGGCTGAGGGAACGCTTTCGCGGCCCTGGCGGTACTAGTTCCCTAGGAGTTTTCCCTGCTATAAAGCCTCCAGCTCACTTTCCTCAGGGGGAACGTCACAACCTACCTCATGTCAAATGAAACCTTTGCTACAGAAATAAAAACATTGTACGTTTTCATTTTACTTATCGTCGATAGTTCAGATCTTTCAATAAGTTGGTAAGGAAATACGTCTTTTATAAGTAAAGCAGATAGATGTAGATTTTACATAGATTTCGATATCTGCTTTAATAAAATAAGATGGGAAAAACTAGTGAATATGTTAGTTCGATAGACGAGTGAAAGAGTGATATAAGATACGCGGGTGAAACCGCGAGGCGTCCGCCTCGCGGTTTCACCCGCGTAGTACCCGTTCCCGTGGGAATACGGGGATAAAAAAGCCCGGGGACAGTGTGGCTTCCCAACGGTGAAAGAATTTTTGAAATCGGTCTCGTAGTTTTGGAGCCTATTCAATACAAACAAACAATGAAATCTTTCCTCTTTATAATAGTATAGACAAATAAATAGGTAACGGATTGCCATTAAATATTTACGCTTGTAATACTTTTTTTTTGTGAAAACAGCCTTACTTATGGATGGAACAACGTATGCAAAGAAGTGTGTATATCTTATTGCAAATTGAAACGAGTGCAAGATCTCATACTGTTCTGTCCCCGTAGTGTGCTGTGATGTAACGTTTTATCTAGATAATGTGGCGATCTACGATGTTGTTCCAAGCTTTGTCCAGTGTTTTATTGACTACCATTACCATTGGGTTGAAACAGTAAGCTAATTATAATTGGCTCCATTCATTACAAAACATTTTATGGAACATTAAAATTAGTTAGATTTTTTGTGGTTGTCAGGCTGTGTTTTACCACAGCCTACCAATAATTCAGTCTTGGGATGTCTTAAAAATAAAAGGACTTAACGCTAAGATATTTACAAAATTTTACGTTGGAATCTCAATATTCCAATAATTATACAAATTATCACTCATAGGCTATTGTGGTGGATTGTAGATAGATGTCACTACCCGAAACAACAAATCGGGTCGAATGGAGTTTTGGCGGGAACGCGGAAAAAGTCGTGTCACCCTGTTGTATTTTTTTCCAAAACTAGTGTTTTGTCGAGTGTTTATGCATAAAAATGGTGTGGTGTTTTATTCATTAAGTGCTGAATTACAAGCGCGAGTGTGGGAAAATGATATAATGTGGTGAAACATTACTTTTCGTGTTGCTTCCAAAACTCCATCGAAGCTTTATAGTAAAGTCGCTACTTTACTAAAGCATGACTTGACTGACACGGACTAGACTTGACCAGGACTGGCAAATGCTCAAAATGCGACGCCAAAACAAAAAAAAAAACAGTTGAATGTTACGTCAACTACGAGAAACAAAAAAATGACAAGTTTTACGGATTTATTTTAGCCTTTCTAAATAAATAATATGTTATATATGCTTGTTTATATTTGTGTTCGTCCTGTGTTTGTCTATAGTTAGTTCTTAATACTTTGTTTCAGAAAAGGAAAAACACAAAACTCTGTAAACTGTACCATATTCAAAAATAATAGTCGATTCATAGTCCAATCTCTTTGTGTGGCAGTCTATCATTCTACGTGACATTGGCGGAATTGTGGAGAACCTCCGCAAAGGCCATTCATCAAGAATTGAATTGAATTAAATAATATGTTTTATTTCTTAAAAGAATCATCACATTCACATATTTAAGCATCATAAAAAAACTAAAAATTTTAAAAAAAAGCAAGCGGATGGAACATTCCAACAAAACTGTCTCCTTTCTACATGGGAAAAGACAATTTTGTCTTTAGCGTTTCACGACGTTTGGAGATAGTATTTTTTTTCTTTTTTTGAAGTGCCTAGCTTATATTCTAATCTTTTTCTTGACAAAGTGAAACTTAGAATGATCACTTACCCTGTTCTTTCAAAGAGTTGACTGCATGTGGCACTCCAATCCATGGGCTGGGTAGATCGAGAAATACGGCATCAGCTTTTCCTTTTAACTCATTGCCGAATCCATCAGATAAGACATCTCTGTGTTGTGCCTAAAATAGTAATATCTGTAATACAAGGATGTTCTGGTGTCCTGGTAGTTACAACAGTGATTTTACAATAGCAAACTAGGGTTAAACACCAACTAACCCACACCACTTCCGCTAACTTTGTGCAAAATGTTACTAAAAAATATTTGAAAACAACCTAAATTATGCAACAAATTACTATAGTTGCTAACACAAAATCATGAAGTAAGTAAGTAATAAGGTTAAAATAAGTAATCTACAAGTTACCTGGTTCCTATAGTACAAGCTTAATTAGTTTGGGGCTGAATAGTGGTGAGTGAATGTGTATTTATTTATTTACTGTTAATTACTAAATTCAATTACTGGACTCTAAATTAATTATGTTAAATTCATGTTTTCCTTTGGAAAAATATAAATGCTGGTGCTTACAAATAATAATATTATTATGATAAATCATTAGTATTTTTCTTACAGTCACAAAATCAGCTAGTCCATGTGCAGCAAATTCCTCCAGTGCTACATTTGATCTGTGTTCATGGAAATCAAAAGTGTAGACATGACCATGTGGTCTCACTCTCCGAATGAGAGCATGTGTTAGAGAACCACTGCCTGTACCTAGAATATATTATTAAGTAGTTAATTATTTTAAAAATATACATTTTAATTAATACTAAGACTCTTCTGTTTAGTTTATTAGTGTTTCATGTATTCCCTTATCAAGCAAAATCAGCTTTATCATCATCACCATTTCAGCCGTAGGGTGTTCACTGCTGGACATAGGCCTCCTCCATTGACTTCCATAAATCAGCCTTACTCTACAAAATAAACTAAACTCCACATTAACTACAAAAGCTTGGGTTACTTTCTATAGTTATTGCAAAATTACTTAAATTTTATTTAGTATGCCGCATACACCTCGATTTAATATCAAAGAAAAAGGCAATGAAGAAGAAGAAAGAAGATATTGAAGAAGAAGATGCAAGATATTTTTTTTTTGAAAAGTGTATGTAACCTACTTAGTAGAAACAAAAAGTTTTTATTTAAGTTGCTAAGATGCTTTTGCTACCCAACTAAAAACTGACTTACCTGCTTCGATCACAACACATCCCGGGACTAAGTCAAGTTGCAACATAATCATGCTGATGTCTGGAGTGTAGATGATCTGAGTGCGGTGAGGTAGCGTCAGAGACCACAACTCTGGAGTCGGTTGAATGACATGCCCCCAACCTTTTGATAACTCTACCTACAGAATAGAAGTGAATATATTTCATTGCCAAAATATTTTTAAAGTATTGCAGAAAACACTTCAAAAGGCCATAGTAACAGTGTGATACTGTTATAATTTATAGGTATAGGTACAAATAAAGGAAAATTACAAACCCGGCTCCCATATTCAGCTCCAATAAGAGTCCTAACCTTCAAAGCACCGTAAGGTGTCTGAAACACATTTTCCACTTTTTCACCCTTTTTGTTCTTTATCTCAGTCTGCACATCCAGAGCGTAGTAATTATTACTCATGTATAAAATTACTGTGTCTCCTTCATCAATTTTCTCTTTGTAATTTCTAAAACTCATTTTTGAACTTTGAAAAGTTTGTAAACAAACACACAGAAATATGTAGGGGGTGAGGGCGAGGTGTGCGGGAGGTATTTTGACCGCCGGGTGAGATAAATTGACAATGACAGTAAAGAAAAACTGCTATTTAAAATATTTTGTACTTAATAGTTCTTCATCTGAGCTATTTAAAGTAATTAAGTGCTTGTTGTATTGACCGATACTAATTTCTGAAAATTTGTAATATTAAACTTACATAAATGATTGTATTGATTTGATTTAAACATAAATATCATGGACGGGAACGCGTAAAAATTAACTTATTGCATAGTAATGTTATTTAAAACATTTGTTTCTTAAATATTTGTGTACTAAAATAGTGGAGTTTTATAATTAAAGTGTCAAATTAAGCACTATTGTAAGCGTGTAAACCGATGAAATCTGATAAAACATATCTATATACAGTTGCTCCCAAAATTTCGACAAAGTTTCAAAAACTTCTTTAATAGAGTGTGGCTTGGGGTTGACCGTGGTAAGATTTATTTTACATTAATAGACTTGTTTGATATATAAGTATTGTTATCAATAATGTGATATTTTAAAAATCAGGTATTGTTGTTGTTTACTTTTAATTTGCCACTGGCAGAATCGCTGTTAGGTGCGATGCCAAAAACAGAGAAAAAAAGCATTAAACAAAAAAATACTTGCTGCTTTGCTTTCTAGTTTCTATGTGTCGTGTGGTGTTTTATTATTTTGAGGATGGATTTCTATTGACTATTTTACATAATTTGTTTTAAAATAAAGATATTAAGGTCCACATCTCAAAAATGAATATCTGTTGGGCTTAACATTATTGAAAATTTGACCATTGCTGTTAAAATGGTGACAATGGACGCGTCGAAGATCACCAGTAAAACCAGCGCATTGAAGGCACTAATTCTCAAAGCTTGGAGAGAACGATGGACGGACATACAATGGGGTATCAACATCAAGACAATCCTACCTCGAGGTGTCAGCGGTGATTTGTATAATCTAGCGGATTGCATTCTGCAACAGGCTATGGTAGGATGTGGCGCGAACCAGCTTGTGATCTCGTATTTGAAACACTCACTGGCATCTCATCTTGTATCATACGCTGCTGTTCTGCAAAGGATATCAAAATTCGATGCCTTCCACAAACCTCACTGTGTCACCAGCCTTCTAGAGTTCTTGGAAAGCTTTTTGGACAGCATTACATGTCGGGGAAAGCTAGAAGAAGAAGTACTGGCTTATGCTGTCTCGGCCATTATACTGTGGCTCCTGCAGGTGTACCATTACTCACTCAGTAAGTACCCCTCCAATAATCCTCTTCAAAGTCAAGAATTGCTAGAAAAATCTTCATTTCTGCTAAACTCAATTGTTAGCACAGATTTTCTCTTGGCCATGTTTTACTTAGCGAAACAGAATGATCCAGAAGAATATAGTGAAGTGACTAAGAAATGCAAAGAGATTCAAGCCTTTATGATGATGAATACACAGTTCAAAGCACCTGTTACCATTCATGAAACATTGCAAAAAATTTGTAGTATGGACATTGATAAAATAGCTCCATTGAATACTAAACCTGATGCTGTTACACACTGTCTACAAGCATTGATTGCAATAAATGTTCTTGCTAACCCTAGTGCTGATATGCAGCAGCTATCCAGTCAGCTTCTTATGGTGAAAAGAATCAAAGGGTACCCATTATCTCGGCTCTACTGTGAACTTATCAGATCATGCTTCATATCTCTCAACGACTCTAGTAAAGATGCCTCGAAGCAAGCCCTATGGGCTGCATTTACCTTCCTAAAAATACCTCAAGCCATGCATTACCTTCACAACATGTGTGGAACAACAAATAAAGAAACGGAGTATTCAATTGAACTGGTTGAAGCATTTGAGAAACTGTTACAAGCTGCACCATTACTGGACATTGTTGACACAAAAAATTCTTGTAATAGTGTTGTGGCTCTCATAGAGCCTCTAGTGAAGTTAAATATCATATCAGATACCCATTTGACATACTTTAAACAAAAGCGAGAAAATAAAGAAGTAAAGCTACAAAAACTTGAACCAACTGGCCTTCAGGGATCTGTCCCATCTTTCATTACACGAGCAGAGCCTACTTTAGCTGGCATTTTAAAGACTATGGGTGGTGATTTCCATAAAACTCAAGACTCATTGCATGCAATGCTATGCCAAATAGTTGGAGGTACCACATTAGACACCATTCTAGCTGTTGCTACTGTAGAAGGAAAGTTGAAATTGTTTGTATCAAGGCTGATAAAATTCAATGAATTTGCTCTGATAGCCGCAGCTGAAAAAGGAGCCCCACAGTCTAAGGTGTACATATTTGACATATCATTCCTGATCCTCTGCTCAATAGTACAAAATTTTGGTCCTGAAGCAGTCCTTGAAGAAAATGGTGACTCATTCTTTGAGAAATGGGTGAGAGACTGTATGGCACACAAAGGTCTTTACAAATCACCGGATCAAATCTTACTGAAGTGTGACTCTCAGCTTGTTGACTTTTTTATACATCACTTATGTGCCCAGGACTTTGATTTCAAAAATACCAACATGAAACCACATGACCTGTGCATGAATGTGAGCGGAACAATAAAAGAAATCTTATTTGCATGGGAACAAGGCTCTCTTTCTGCTGCTGATGTAAAAAGAATGTTGGATTCTTTGAGACAGAAGATGGCTTCACTAGCAGTTTGTGCATCTGTGTGGCTATGCTCTTATATAAATGTGGTTCATCAAGATGCATTCTTGAAACCTCTCAATATGGTGCAACAGTTTTTAACGCCACTAACAGAGATTGAAATGCAAATCGATAATTTTAAAGAGAGAGCTATCTTAATGTCTCAAATTATACGAAAAATGCAGCATGACATCCACCCACCACCAATTCCAAAGAATAAGCCAATATCATTGTCTCACAATATTATTTCAAGACAACCAATTTTAGAGCAACTGCAGTTTGTATGGGAAGATATCAAGAATAGAGGATACCTGCACATTGACTCGACACACATTATTGAAAGTCTTCTGAATACCACTGGCCCTGTATGGTTTGTGACCAATTTGGTGAAAGAAACCCTCAAATTTCGATACCAGGAAGACCTTGATAGATCGGTGGACATAGTACTTGCGATGTTCCACTTGGACATCCAGAGATGCACTGAAGCTTTGATACTGAATGTTCTACCTCAGTATTTATATAATGCCAAACTGTGTGAAGAACTCGTGGAACCACAATGTGCTGTACTTGCTAAACTGTCTGTCTACTGCATTTATGCCGCTCTTGAATACAGTAACTCTAATAAAGCTCAAAGCTCTAGAAAGCGTCGGCATGATGACGGAGACGATTTAGATGCCCTATGCTCTGGTAGCAAGACAAGACGACTAAATGACAATACTTCGGACCCAAACATATATTATTCTCAAGGATCAAATGCGTCTGGAGGTGTGATATTGAGAGAACCCCTAAACGCATGTCTTGAAACTTTGTTTAAATCGTTTTCACAGCTAGCTGGTAAGAATGGAAATGTTACACCACAAACGCACTTCATTCTTGAGTTCTTGGTCTATGTTGTGCAGTGTGGTCATGAAAGAGCACAGTTAGTGCTTCAGAAGATGCCTAGCGAACTGGTACCGACATTGATCAAGGCACTTCCTGACAGTTTCAATATTAGTTTGATTCTGAGGTTGTATGATTTATCCACGCCTTATGGACGGAAAGACACGGCGAGAGACTTGTGTCTTCTGAGAAATATGAGACTTAGACCAGACTAAAATGCTAATTAAACTATTTCTATAAATTCATTAAAATAAATAGCTGATATTTATGAAAATAATTTTATTCATCAAATCACCTATCAAGTGGCATGTCGTGACGCGCAGTGAAGTGAAGGTGTGGTCGAAGATGGTAAAGCACACCTAGCCTGGAATTGAACTGGCTCTCAAGTGCGGCAGCCGGAACACACCGTTAGATGCTTGGCGGCAGATTTTCAAACTTGAGGGTGGTAGCTAGCCAGCCGAGTACTAGAAAGTACCCTACCACCATGCTATGGTTTCCTCACGATGTTTTCCTTCACCGGTAGCTCAAGCTCATTGTTGGGGTTTGAACCCGCGCCCTTCGGCATGCGAACCTACCGCGCTATCATCGCTACAAAATCTATATCTGATATTGATAAAAGGAATTTTGATTATTTAAAAGTCCTATCAAGGGTGTGTCGTGAAGCGCTTACGTGAGGGTTCCGTAACTATCCTTATGGTATCTTCGACCATTATGCAACTTTACATTAGGTGAAATGTGGTTACACTTACCTTGTCAGCTATAAAAAGTGTAGTCTGGCTCTCAAGTGAATATCTCATTTGAATTATGATTTCAATAAATAAGCTGGAACAGGCAATATTTTTTTCCTCTGTTAGTAGATTTTATGTGGCATAGTCGTGAGTGGAACTAACCATCCATTTATTGGATCCACTTGTATATTATGCTACGGAACTCTAAAAATACTTAGATATGTGAAATAAAAAGCAGTTTTCAAAGTTGTAGTGTTTACTACTCATAATCAATCAACAAAGTTCATAAATTAATACTAGGTATGACATACTGGTTTTCAGTAATTTATATGCTATGTATATTTATTTAACTTTGTACAATTTTAAATCGATATAGGTACTTACATAGTATTTAAATTGGACGGAATTTATTTAAGTTAAATAAACGCAATAATTTCATACAATGACGTCGTTATGCTATAGGAAGACAGCTATGTGTCTATAAATCAATAATAAAATATCCTTATCGTGTAAATTCGAAGTTTCGGTAGCCTAGTTGGGAAACCGTCTTGCTTCCGATCTGGGGGTCCTGGGGTCGAATCGTATGTCACGCATCTCTTCTTTTTTAAATTTCCGTGCGTATTGTTGCGGACTTTAAACGGTGAAGGAAAACATCGCGAGGAAATCTACACGTCCGAGAGTAGGTACTAATAAAAAGTTCTCGAAGGTGTGTGACGTCTGACAACCCGCACTTGGTCAGCATGGTGGAATACGGCCTTATCCTCAAGATGGGAAGTGGAAAACACTTATCTCACTTGTTTTTAGTGAAAATATTTTACAAAAAAAATGTTGGCCGACTGTTGTTGTTGTTGGAAAACAGGCGCGTGCAATCTTCAAATATAGTAAATTAAACATTTTTATCAGCATAGATATACAAATGCATAGATTTCGGATCAGCGCAACGCTCGAAAACGTTTAATTAGTACCTTTTAGTTGTGATAAAAATCGTAGTAACCATAAATTTGTGAAAGTAGACGAAAGTTGCGAGCGAAATTAGCCATTGTTGTATGTGTATAGGATTTAAATTACTGTGTATGTTTGTCTATTTGAAGTTTAACTGAACACTTTAGTTCGTGAACTTCTTACTAGATCCAATATCAATGTATTTGTAAATTTATGGGGGAAACAGTCAACCGTTCTATTACATGTAAAGACTAACGCTAACATTTTCAATTGGAAAAACAGATTAAACCTCCCATATTATCTCTAGATTCACTAAAACCTAATATTTACACAAGTAATACATTATTCGTACACACAAATTAACTGAACACATTACATGTGAAACAGTAAACCATTCTTATAACAATTTTGTACAAAACAATGGATATGTTTCTAAGGTAATTTTAATTTACGATTAATTTACTAGTTTATATAAACACAAAGATCACAGGAGAGTTCCAGAGCTTTTACAAATTAAGGCCCAGAAATACGCGCGCCGTTATTCTTTTCGCACATTTATATTATTACAATATTCTTAAATATTAAAAATAACATAATATTTAAAAAAATATACACTTTTTGCTGAAATAATTCAATAATTTTTTATTAACTTCACTTGTAACTATAATTCGGTATCTAGGAACTGATCTGATGATGAAGCCAGGAGATGGATAGTGGAACTCTTCAGTGGCTACTTGCAAACCTCTCGTGTTTGAGGTCATAGGATTCGTCGAAACGAGTCCACGCCCCAAACACGTCTAATCTAATACATTTTTCTACTTTAGTTCGATTTGCTGTTAGTGCGTGTTTTTTTAATTTTTAAAGTTGTAAAATTATTCTGAATTTGACACAAAATGTCAATTTATTCAAATTCAAATCAAAATGTCAAAACAACACTAAACATCCTGTTTGTAATGTACTAACACACCGTAAACAAAACTCTACTAACAATTTAGCCTATGTTACTCAGTGATAATGTAGCATTCTAATGATAAATGAATTATTCAGATTCCTATTCAATACAAACAAACAAAACATCAAATCCTCTTTATAATAATTAGAGAAGAGTAGATATAATTAATGTATTCAAAAATTATTTCAATAATATTGACATAAAATATGCGTGCAAAATAGCGGCGTGCTAATTTCTGCTCCAAAACAAGTTTAAATAGTAGGTACTTTCTAGGCACTAAAATAATGCAACAGGGTAACAATATATTCATAAGACTCAAAAGAAACGCGATACAAGCTAGAGTTATAATGAAGGCTTTTTGGCGTCTGGTGAATCAGGATGTGGGCAATCTGTAACAAAAAGAAAGCTTGAATTTACGTCATCAGTTTGTTAGCGAAGAAATGAACAAGTAATCTATGAGAAATGTCGAGAGTTCTAATTCTAATTTTGTACCTATTATAAAAGTTAAAGTAATGTCTCTCTGGAAGATGTACATAAGTCTTTTATTTTCTGTGTATTGAAATTCTGATATTATAGCTGAGATCCATTAGTTAAGCTTCCTTATGTGTCTGCCCGTCCAGCCTAAGGTCACAAACAGCCTGATACAAAAAAAAAAAAGACGACTTTTTCTAAAATGACCTTTCCGATTGTGTCTCGTAAACGAAGCCGCAGGTAAAAGCTAGTACAAAATAAGTAATGATACATTTTATTTACATTATTGTTACTCATTACATATAAAAACATTACAAACTGCATATAACCAATAAAACTTTCAGTTTAGATACTACAGTTGTGGCAAAGATTTTAAAATAAAATGATTTTGAAAAAATATTGCTCTAGGAATTTATATTCGCAATTGATTAATTTCAGTGTACGTAGTAAATATTTCGTTTTGACAAAACTTACCTATCTGTCTCCTAAGCACCTCCCCTTCCCTAGTGGTGTACGCCGGTGGTGGATTACTGACTCTCATTGTTAAACTTAATCTATTAGGATTGCAATTCTCATCAGAGTTTTCTGCGGCACTAGCGAACGATGTCCGCGGACCTCGATTCCACGTTTGCTGGTAGGAACTCTCTGTGGTTACTGTGTTACATCTATTGTTAGTATGAGGAACATATTGCTCTGGTGACCAGTCGAACACAAATGTGTGGTTGTAGTTGTGCGCGTACGCCGTTGGTGTTCCTGATGGCGTTGGCGGAGTTGTTGTAACATACGGACTTAGATCTTGATGGCAAACGTCAGGAACTTTTTGTAACGCAGACTCTGACCATGTGGGACTAGGATTCCATTGGTCCATTTCTGTTTCTGTTATATTGAAGTTCTTGGATCCCGGTCGCCTGCTAGCTATGGACCCAGCAGACACGGCGACTAATGTATCTCCAGAAGTGACCGTCGAAGGCGTGCACCGAGGAGATATGGCTGGAGTACACGGCTTTTCCTCTGAACTTTTTCCTTTCCGTTTAGCGTTAGGCTGTATTCTAGTATCCTCTATCCGAATATTCTGGTACCTGCAACAGGAATCTGAAGTGAAACATGCGGAATAGCTAAGTTTCCATCTGCTTGGATGGTCATGGACAAAAACTGGACAATGGGTTCAAGTATGTCCGCATTCTTACAATTAAATGATTGACACTACAAGGTTTTATTAGAAGATGGCATTGGATGTGCAAATCAGCAATTAAATTCTAATTATGTTGGACCCGGAATTCGATTGTTAGTTTATTAACAGTATGGTACCTGTTTTCTTGTAATGACACAGAGTAGTCGACAGGTCCGTTGTCTGGTCTCTCGTAGGCGTAGTGCATTGGAGCTAGGTGTGGTGGAACGTGCGGTATATGTGGCTGGAGTCCAGGGTTGGGCATCATGACTGGCTGGTTGCCGTTGATGCAGACTGGTGGCGCAGGCGTGTACTGCATTGTTGGAGGGTAGACTTGAACATCAGGCGGTGGAGGGCCATACATTCTCGTAGCTGCTTCATATGCGAGACCGTAGTGGAGCTTAGATTGAACTGCGTAGTAATGGTACAGCCATGGATTGGCCTTCATCACCGTCGCTTCTTGTTCACTGTGGACAATACGAATCAAAATTAATTCTGGATAACTATCAATATTGTTTGGCAGAATTCCTATCGAATTAAGTACCTCTTAAGTGGATCTTTTAGATGCCAACCTGTTAGCAATTTAAACGTCTTTTAATTGGTGATAGCAAACTATTACACTGCAAAGAATCCCCGACAATGTAACAAGGTTTACCCATTACTAGAAACAGATAATAGGAGTAATAAAGTTTAATGTTTATATTCACTCACGAAGACTTACAATGTGGAAGTATCCCCAGCCTGTGTCTAGGTAAGCTAGTTCTTACAAGACAAGTGTATGTAAACGCTATAATAGCTAGGTTTGTAAATCGAGTTTATTTTCTGGGTTCTGTAGCATTAGACCCATTACAGACGGTACAAGAGTTGTCTCAGTTATTTACTATCCACGTTACCTGTTTCTACATATCTCCTAGTTTCTACAGATTATTCCAAACACTGCGAGTACTTAGGTACAAAGGGGACATTAACACAAACAGCGATAAGTGCAAGGTGCGCGTATTGAATTTGTACCCGATGTAACCTTTAGCGGGCTGAGTCGAGCCAACCTTTAGATAGTGGATGCGGGAAAATGTCACATAGTTGGACTCAGCCCTGGACCTACATAGGTACTGTGCAGCGGAAAACTTGCGAAGAAACTTTTTTTTTTAAAGTACATAGGTTCATCTTTGATTTATTGCATAGTAGGTACATCTTTGAGATTAGGCCTTTGCTCAGCAGTGGGACTAGAAAAAGTCCTAACCTACTCAGTAAGCCAGTTGTGTTATCGGTGTCGTTATCTAAATAGGCATGATAATACTCTAGTGAGTGCTAAAAACATTTAATTATTTAATTTTGTTGTTTCTCACTTGTGTTTGAAAGCTTAGTCATAGCGTAACTGACAAGAAGGACAAGCCTACGACAATTACTTTCTTAGGCTTAGGTGAGTAGGTACTTACCTACTAGTATAACTGAGTAGGTACTTACCTACTAGTATAACTGAGTAGGAACATATTTAGGTGTCAAACTAAATAATTATTGTAATTTAAATACTTGAGTGACTCAGAATTCTAACGACAAAATATTGTATTTAGATATTATTGTATGCCCCAATGGGCGCAGCATGTTGAGACACATTTTATTATTAGATAACTACTAAGATTCTATATTATATAATTATATATATACTGACAATAAGATATTTTGAATTTGAATTAGATGTTTGTAATCAGTCCAAGGTATATTTTATTTAGAATAGAGAAATCTAATCTAAATAAAATAGTATATACCTACTTAATTACAGTGTCAGGTGTAGGCACAGGTCTGTCATGTGTCCCAACTTGGGAGCTTAAGAAATTAAGAAGAGATTGTACCTACCTAGATATAAATAATAAGCAGGTGACTAATAATGGATCAATGGATACCAACCTATCGTTGCCTAATCGTTGCTTAAAGTTGACTTGTCAATATGTCGTCGATGTAAAATGTCACGTGTTTTAATGAAGATACGCAATATTTATAAGTACCTAATAATGTCTAATGAGTAAAAATTGAGACATTTATAATGGAACATAAACAACACAACTGATAAATTAACTCTAAACCATTAAATTACAAACTGTTTCCTAAACGGCAGTTGTGGCACACGTTCAATGTCACACTTTAATTATTATCTGTTATTTATTTCATTGACATTTTTTGACATAAAAATGTAACTATTAATTTTGATTTTGATTATGTATTAAATAAAATGATATGAGTTTACCTAAGTAACTTGAATTAAGTAAGTTAATTAAATTAAATAAACCATTCGCGTAGCAAAAGTATTGTCTTGCCGCCTGTACATCAAAGTTAAGATAGGTTGGAGGTGGACAAATAGCTGTAGGTAACATTCGCATTAAGAAAACGCGATAACTGTTGACCGCGAATCAAAGGGTACCATGCTTAGGTGCTGATCATAGTGTTTACTCGAACTTAGATGTTTTGTTGTAATTTATTTACCGAATAAACAAAGATTTTCGTAACATGACAAAACGAATATGATTTAGTAAATGTTTTTTTTTCATTTATAAAAGAAAGTCGCAGTCAGTACAGAATACTAATTTGTCTGCCCTGGTACCTTATTAGGTTGTAATAATAATAATGTAACTGTTTATTGTTCACACCAATTACAAACAATTATAAATATATAACAATTATAAAAACCTACGTAACTTGTAAAATACGCGTGCTGTGGAATTCGACCCTTGTATCTCAAGATTATAAAAAATCGGTCTCTCAAGTAGGGTACAGTAATTCCCTAAATCCCTAATTACTAATGCTAATCACGAAGCAACTAAATCTTCCTATAACCCTAACTTGTCCACTGTTTACCTCAAACTATTAATACAACACATGCAGTGAACGACAACAAATTGTCAACATGTCTCCCGCCCACGTCATGTCCAAGAGATTTATGCGTCCACTCTAGGGCTGCCACGCTACCACAAAAGGCGTGGCGTTACACCTAGAGCTACAGATATTCCTGGTATTAATAAATTACAGAATTATGCAGTGCGTTTAATTATAATGTTGATAAGGCGCTGGGTTGGTCGGGCGGTGATAATTTGTTGAACTTTGACAGCTGGCTGTCTACTCGTTGGCTGGCTAGTTTTTCTTTACTGGATCTCAATTTGTGAGCTAGTTCCTAACCAAGGTAACAATCAACCTTGTTTTGCTACCATTTCCGACTAGGTATACTGTCACTCAGTAACAGGATAACTCCCGTAAATTAGATTGTTGTGTTTTTTTTTATGGTTTACAAGCTAGGTTTTTGACTATAGTTCACCTGATGTTAAGTGACGGTGGGGTCGAAGATGGTAAAGCACACCTGGTTTGGAATGGAACTTAACCCTACCAGAGAGCTCGTTAGCTTTTTGGATAATTCTCTCCTTTTAACATTTTTGGGATTCGACAATCAAATTAATGAACATTTCTGTAAAAACTGGCGACATTGTCGGTTAGAGCGATTTCTTCCAGGCAATCTTGATGCCTAATTTAAGGCTGATTTGTACCACTGATAATGTAGATAATACTTGCACAGATACATCATGACATGTAAAAAAGTTAGTCTTACATAAGAAGTTTGATAAAATAAGCAGTTGCTATAAGTTTTTGGAACAGTTATTTAATCTGAATAAAATAAAATTGTGAAAATTATTTTGCATTATTTAGATCATAACACAACCCTACCCGAAACCTGCACGGACGCACAAATTGGCGTCTTGGTGGGAAACGAGAACGTATACGATACGATATTTCCATTAACTCAGTTATGCATAACAAGAGCCGGATTACGGAGCAAAAAATCCAACTAGAGCGCTGGGGAACCTTGAAAATTATCTGTATCTTAGGATATGTTAAAACGTCTGGCTTGCATAGCTTGAAAAACTCCTAATAAGGTAGGTTCTACGTGGATTTTAGCCTGGGATCGAATAGATAACAATTTGGCAGGTTTCACAAAAAATGTTGAAAACAAAAGTAGATTACAACTCTTCTAGTAAGCTATGGATTAAAGTCTACACTTATAATATGTTTGCGTAAACTAATTTGGATCCATGTCCGAGAGTTTAAAAAAAATAAATTCTCGAAGATATTTGAAATCTGCTGACCCGCACTGGGCCAGCGTGGTGAACTATGTAAGGTCTTACCTTTCTCACAATGAGAAAAATAGTAGGACAGTTTAGAAAAACCGGCCAAGTGCGAGTCAGACTCACACACGTAGGGTTCCGTACCATTATCTATAATAAAACTAAATATTCTGTGAATAGTTAAAGCGTCTACCTGTCACCGTTATTAGTATCGAGCAAGAAACGGTAAAAAAATCAAGTTTGTTGTATGGAAGCGCCCTTAAATATTTATTTTATTTCATTTTTAGTATTTGTTGTTATAGCGGCAATAGAAATACATCATCTGTGAAAATTTCAACTGTCTAGCTATCACCGTTCTTGAGATATAGCCTGGTGACAGACGGACGGACGGACAGTGAAGTCTCAGTGATAGGGTCCCGTTTTTACGCTTTGGGTACGGAACCCTAAAAATGGGGCTGATTCGAGAGATAAACTACTATATTTATGCTTTTTGTGTCAATATTGTATTAAACCCACTAATGTTTTTGATATACAGGAAGATTTTATTGAGAGTGAGTTTTATTGGAAGATTTTATTTTTAATCCACGTTAGTACAAAAATGTTGAAAAATCTTGACCTGAACATATCCACCACACACGCAAAAATCAGAGTCACAATGCGAGTATCACAGACCCGCGCCTACTATTTAGTAATATGTGCCTACTTAGTCACTAAATAGTTAACGTAAGTAAAGTGGCAATATTTTCCTAAATTCTGGGGTCAATATACAAAAAAAAAGTGTATTTTTTATTCCTGAAATATGTTTTATTAACGATTCTTATTGCGTGATATAAATTTACGCAATGGAAAAAAAATCAACTCGTATATGAATGCGTATATATTAAATAGTATAAAATTATATTCGATTTTATTATTTTAGGCGGTTGGCTTCAAGCGGTAGATACTCAGTCATTGCTACCGCCCTTTGTGCTCTACATTGTTAGGTCAACTAGGTTGTCACCCACACACATCATGGAGTTGAATAGGCGAGTGTTATTTGAATTCATTTAGATCCGCTATCTTGGACACAACACGTATAATGCCCATTTTGATTAGTATAATGTAAATAGCTAAGTTGATTATACCTAATATACTTTTTTTATGTTAAAGTAATACAAACGAAAATTGCAGCAGTACTCAAAACTTTGAGTAATAGTAGTGCCACTGACTTTATTCGAGGGCACTGTTACTTAATGGTTGTTTTTTTTTGGTAAACTCAATAAATAAATTTCTATTCAAAAGCTCCCAACCGAAACTGTACAATCCGTATAAATTCACAACGTAAGTAAGCCTCAACCTCGCTTGCATATCTCACCCAAAGTAAATTCCTACCAACAAATGGGTCTTTCATACCAGACAGCAAGCATAATGATTTCGTTAACACCGATTAGTATCTGTTGCCCCTAATCTTGCACCGAACGCGGTATTCAATTCAAAGTTTCAGACAATAGAAAGTAAGGGAATGGTTCGTATAACTTAGGTGTGTAACTGCCCATTTGTTAGCCAACTAGCTACGTAAATGTAAAATGCAAAAGATAGGGTCAGGTGGTGAAATAAGTTGAAAGTTTATGGTATCAGGTTTGCGGAAAGAAATTGTAGAACTAATATAATTCGTTCTGCGGGTTGGGGCTCACGAAGAGGCTTACGATCACCAGCGCGGCCCCACGGCCGCGCTGGTGATCGTAATAGAGCCTTTGTGTCGCGGAAGCGAGCAATTTGCGCCATATGTGGAATTCAGGATGACGTATCATGCGTGGAACTTTGTAGGGAGCTACAGATATTGCCTTACTCATATCGTGAACTCATGTACCAGGTTGCCCTGTTCACCCATACGAACGTAGACAGAAGCAGCAGAAAAAAGAAAGTCCAACTTGTGAGTGGTTCCGCACCGTTGCACCGGCTCTTTAGAGAGGACGGTTTATATTTTGGAGCCCGAGGTCTACTTCCGCGTACCTGCTTCCGTTTTGGATGATCCTTCCACCACGTGCTTCAGAACCAAATTGAAAAATCAAGAATAATTTTAAAATTTGTTTAGAACAAGCTATAGTCGATGAATTATAAAAAATAATACGAGAAGTTATCGAGTACAATATTTACTATTTATTAATAGACGTATTGTACATGACCTTATATTAATCTTATATGTAATATAAGTTACTGTCAAAGTCAGTCAAAGAAAGCCACTTTAAAATTCAGTCCATGCCTTTGTAATGTAGTGGGAATATTCTACGGAATTTTGTTACGAAAGCTGCACAAAAAGTTGTTTATGCAGCGACATATATTTTCCGCGTGTCCACCAAAACTCTATTTTAGGTAAATAAACAACATTATAGTAGGTACATTACACACAGCGTCATCTGACCCCAAACTAAGCAATAATGGAAGATTGATGTCAGACAAGTAATAGAATACTTACATACTTTTTTTTCTAAATACACTGTTATAATACAGATTGCCACACCTACTTTAAGAAATTAGCCATTTTTCGCGCATTTCCGCAGTAAAATATAGCTGGGTGTTAGCTGCTCCATCGATCAAGCGCGGCGCTTGTTAGACACCGTTTCTCACATAACAACAATAGCTCTCTGCAGGCATATTTCAAGGCATCCCGATAGCTACATCGGCCGGCAGATCGGTTCCAAGCACCGCACAGAGTCTATAAATCACCCTTTACAATATTTATTCTCTGAAGGAATAACTGTAGGATGCGGCGTAAACGTAATCGAGAACAAAAGTTTTTTTAAGTTGGCCATTCTAGACTCGGTGGACTCTTTTTTAAATTTAGTAAGAATTTTGGAGGTTTTTGCAGGAACGCGGTAAATCATTTCACTGCCCCTAAAATTTGTGTGTTCATAAAGTAATGAATTACATATTCCATTACACACACCAGAACAAAACACAACAACATAGAACATGAAAAAGAGATAATGTTAATTATAATTAACATAACAAAACAATATAATACATAAATGGTGTATAAGGGCGGTTTTATCGCCTAGAGCGATTTCTTCCTTTTGCATGGAAAGAAAACAGAAATAGATATTAGGTTGGTTAGTCGTTTGATCACAGCTCACCTAATAAATAGTGACAGCTTGGTCGAAGATTGTAAAACAGCCAGCTAGGAATGGAACTGACTCTCAAGTGAAGCTGTTGGAATACATGGTTAGGTGCTTGACGGTAGAATAATAACTTGAGGTGGTAAAGCTATCCGAGTAGAAAAACTTGCATAAGTACCTAAGGGAAAGCTTTTGAGTATGCTGAAACGTGACTGTATTTTTTTGTTTCTTCCAAAACTCCGACACAGCTTCTATTAAACTTGTACTACAGTATTCTACTAGGGCATGACTGGATTTGACTGGCACGGACTGGACTGGACCAAGACTGTACTTTGACTGTAACTGTAGGTAGATTGCAAAAAACCGAAGATTTAGTAGTATGGCTTTACAGCTTTAGCCTGCACAGTGAAACAAATTAGATTAAAAAAACTGTTTTTTTTAAATTTTGTTTTTTTCGTAATGGTATCCCGCGACAATGGTAAGGGCCGTGCTTACGCGAGGTGAAGTGTAAGTACGTCGTACGCCGTCATCCACTATTGATATCTCAATGGGGAAGTTTGTAAGTGACCGCGTTAAGTTATAGCTGGTAATTTTTCAAAGTCCGCCGCGCTCTGGGTCTGCTGGGCTATCGTTCGATTTAATAGTCCAGGTTTAGAGCCAATTAGTCTGTGAAGGCGGTTTGGATTTTAACGGATGTTGAACAAAGAACAATACTCACAGGGAGATGTTGAATGTCTGAACCTAATCCAAAGACGTTTTAAATAAAATGTTCAGTTTTGGCAAATTATCGCAGATAGTTGTTACTTATATTTTTGTTTTTTTTTTTTTTCATTGACATGTAATTAGTGTTTTAAAACTCATAATATAATTATAATGACATACATATTTGAAATTTTGAATTGACTTTTAACATTGGTGTTATCAATAAAAAACATTGTATTTGTATTTGTAGTGTAATTTTAATCTTCTTGTTACCTACAACCGTATATCGTTGATTGTATTGTATTCATTGATATTTTAATTTTATTTGACTAATGGTATAATTTTCAATTTGTTTTAAATTTTTAACCAACTGTACTGAATTGACTTACCTAGTATAACGAAACTTAGTTATAAGGTGAATAAATAATCTGAACTTAGTTCGATAACTCGTTCAATAAATATTTGTAGAGATTAAAAGAGACATATTTATCGTTTAAAAGTAGTTTCATGCCCGTCATAAATTTGCATAAATATTGCTATATTGGAGTCATTAATCAAAGTTTGATTTGGTTATGTTTAATAACGATAAAGTGTAGGCGATTATTGTAAAATTTTATACTTTAAATTGCTCGAGTTCGGCTCGATAAATTAATCAAATCGAACATTTGTTAGTATTTTTAGTGCATGTTTCGAATATCTTTCATTTGTAGCAACGATAGCCCAGTGGTTAGCGCGGTAGGTTCGCATGCCGAAGGGTGTGGGTTCAAACCCCAACAATGAGCTTGAGCTGCCGGTGAAGGAAAACATCGTGAGGAAACCCTAGCATGGTGGTAGGGTACTTTCTAGTACTCGGCTGGCTAGCTACCACCCTCAAGTTGAAAATCTGCCGCCAAGCATCTAACGGTGTGTTCTGGCAGTCTCACTTGAGAACCAGTTCCATTCCAGGCTAGGTGTGCTTTACCATCTTCGACCACACCTTCACTTAACATCAGGTGAGCTGCGGTTAAACAACTTAAGTTGTCAACCATAAAAAAAAAAAGTATGATGAACCGCTTACGCTTTTTAGTTATGTTTTGTATTTAATTACATATTTGTAAAATGTGTAACTAAATCCTGGGTATGATGTTTTTTTTTTTAAATTTCATAGATTCCAGATATATTTGGAGGTCGTTTTTATTAAACGGTGTAACAATGTGGCGATAAAACGTGAATAAAAACATATATATACAAATGTTAAAAATTTGCTAACTACTTATCAACAGGTACTAAGTGTAAAGTTGTTAAATCTTGTTACGATTAACAAGCTAACATTAAGAATGATTGAATAACAGCTATTAATAAAATCTACGTTATACTAATAGCATTAATAAAATAAATGCTTATTAATGCAACATTCACTGTTTCCTTTTGTTGACATGAATGTTTTGTAGTTTTAGCGAATTTATAATATTTATGATTGTTTAGTTCTTCTATATAAATTAAGTAACATATTCTCAAATCAAACACGATTTGAGCTTTAAATTAAAATTAGGCACAAAGTACTAAAAGCTAATCAAGTTTACAACGCATTAGTGTGCTTATTTCTTTGTTTGAAGATAGTGAACATATTCAGCCTGGCTACATACGCATATAAAAATAAAATAAATATCGTAGGACATTACACACAGCGCCATCTGACCCCAAACTGAGCAAAGCTTGTATTATGGAAGACAGATAACTGATAGAATACTTTTTTTTTGTAAATATTTATCTACTTATTATAAATAGATACAGAACCATTGGCGTAGCGTGCCTTGAATCAAAATTAGTTGCCCCCCCCCAACAAATTTTAATAGTACTTAGTATAGATTTCTCATAAAAGAAACAATTTTTTTTAGTTATGTTGATCGTATGATAGTTCTTTTAGGTATATGTTTTTTTCCCGGTACGCCCCTGTACGGAACACACATTTATAATATTAGAGGGTAATGATTTAATAGCTCTTTAGTTACCTTAAGACTTGGTTTGTGCACACGATGACAGGCCGCTGCGAATTCTCCAGATTGTCTTTCAACTGCATTACTGTGTGTACCCAAAGGAACTGGCCCGAACGGCGCTGCAATCGCAGTAAAGCTATGCAGGACCTCTCCTGCTCGGATTGAGTTACTGTTGAAGAAAGAACTGAGATAAATAAATATTTATTACAGAAACACAATATTGAGGATGATTTAACATAGAAAAAGTACAACGGCTCTAGCATATTACAAGATTACCTACGATAGCTGCCAACTAAACCCCAAATTGATCCTATTTGTATATATTTACTACAGGTTTTTTCTGAAGTTAAAATAACTTATAACTTGAATTGAATTGAATATACATTTCTGAGATTATGGGTACATTAGCGTGTAAACAATCAAATGATAAGGACGATGATGCTATTGTTAAAAGTCTAATAAAGAAAAACTCATTTACAAAATTCTCCGATTTAATCTCTAAGATAATTATAGTTTCAAGTTTCAAGTGTTTTATTCGCTCATGATATGGTTACGTTTTTGACCTTAAATACAGTACAGTACATCTTACACTAATCGGCATGCGATCGGCAGCTAAATCTATATTATATTTATTATTATGATAATGTACTACGACAAAAATTATATTATTTACAGTTATGACAAGAATCCGCATGAAAATATTAACGAACTACAAAATTATTAACAACATAATTAAAATATTAGACATTTACATTACGAGATCAATATAACTAAATTATTACATTTAAATGATAATAATATGACTATTTTTTGGTAGAACTATATGTGATCATTGTTTTTAAAATTGTATCTTAAATTTCATTCTTTTTTTACTAAATATGAACTGACAATAGTGTGTTAATAAATACCTGATTCACAAATTCATTCACAGATCCTAGTATGGGGACCAATCATTGTGATGTCTATTTATGGTGGTCGAATCAGTGTCCAACGGTCATAAATGGTTAGTTTATCTTACTGTTAGAAGCATTGATGGGCTGTTGAGGGTTAATATTGAAGGTAAACAAGCTATGCTTAAAAGTCTCTTGAGAAGTTTTGAGTTTACCAGTACCTATTACAGGAAGTTATTGTTATTAGCAAGTGGTAGATTTTTGACAGCCCTGTTGGCTTGTTGGTAGATAGTATCTGCTTTAAGAGCTGTAGGGCGTGGGTTCGATTCCCACCCAGGATAAACATTTTGTGGTATAAGCAAAATGTTTGTTCTGCGTCTGGATGTTCTGTATTTATTATAAGTATGTCATTACAGTCATCTGACTTCCATAGTATAAGCTTTGCTTAGTGTGGGGTCAGATGGTGCTGTGTGTAATGTAGTAGGTAGGTATGTCACGTGTCTATTATTTGTGTATTTAGTTATAAATATCAAATGTTGTTTACAAAATAATTTGATTCCTTACATTTTAGAAAAAAGTCGTACAGATATAATTTTGCGTACAGATACGTAATAGTCTTACGTAACACAAATACTCACACCAAGTTATTTGTTTGCGTGTAGTTAATGTATATCAATTAAAATTATAGGACCAAGAAGTTTAAGTCCCGTTTGGCAAGCGAAATCGAAGGACCAACGAGAGGGAGCACTTGAAAGGTATAAAGGTTTTTGAAGGTTGCGACGTAAGGTGCATAGAATATTAGACACAACTAATTAATAATAGATAAATAAATAAATATTGTTTCAGTCTAGCAAGTGATCTGGGATCTCCACAACATCATTGAAATACCAGCAGTCTAAGAAATACTTAAATGCAGTTTACATGTCAGCTGTCAATATCATGACAACTACTGATTTATTAACGACCAATACAATTGGTAATTAATGAATTCCTATTGTACCTATACATAATGCTAAGAATTATAGTTATTGTAGGTAGGTACTACGGTACTTATTGATGTTAACTTTAGAAAAGGTCTTGTTAGAATTAGTAATAGTAGGTAATTAATTGCCTAACTCAACAATAGCTATTAGATAGACAGAAACTCTTTGTTGTGTACATCAAAAATAAAAATATGTACCTTATGACGTGCAACAAGTGACGATATTATCGCTAAAAGTAAAGTAAGTACCCAAATCTCTTAAAATTATAACATACATAGGTATGTAATAACTTTTTGAATGTTTATTTTTGAATACATGGAAAGCAAACAGCTGCTAATTGAGAAAATAAATAGGAGATAAATGATCAAACAAAAGCCAAAAAAGTTTTCACCTATGCTATCTTTCTATATACTATTTTACAGAGGAAAGATTTGATTGTTTGTTTGTATTGAATAGGCTCCGAAACTACTGGACCGATTTCAAAAATTCTGTTACCGTTGGGAAGCTACACTATCCACGGGTGACATAGGCTTTTTATCCCTGTATTCCCACGGGAACGGGAACTACGTGGGTGAAACCGCGAGGCGTCCGCTAGTCTAGACTAAGTTTCATTGCCCCGAACCCACACCCGCGCGGGGACAGATGTAAGAATTGTAATACACCTATAAATAAAACTATTTATAATTATAAAAATTCAGAACTATTAACTCTTCGTAAATTCTACGAACTTAACAAATAATATTTCACGCGGACGATGTCGCGGGTAACAGCTAGTACATAAATACATCAAAAAATATAAACAGGCAAACAATTTAATTTATAATATTAGTGTCAGGTGATGTAAGAAACCAAGTTATAACTTGCGTTAATTGTATTCCAGGCTTAAGTGGTCATTAAATAGATTTCTAAAAGCAGTAGGTGGCAGGACATCCGTGTGGCACAATGTATTCATAAAATGTAGATTTAACTAGATAAACCCACGAGCGGTTAGTGTAACTTGATGCGAAGCTAAATTGGTAAGTTAGTAGATTGTTTTATGCAGTAGTTGTAGTCTAAATTAAAGTCTGGTAGATTAATTCTTTAAAGATATTTCTGTTTCGATTTAATAATATAATTTATTTATTTATTTATACAACTAGATTCATATAAGATTTTGGTTATCACATTTTAATTTTAAATATTTTTTAGTTTGATAGATGAATTTATAATTTTGCAATTGTCCTAGTAAATATACTATAAGGTAAGCCTAAAAAGCGGACAGTTAAAGCCGCCGTTAGAAGTCCCCTACAAAAGTGAGTTCAGAAGACAATGGCGCGGTGTGGTTTCTGCCATTGTAGAATTAAAAAAAATACTATCCGGTTGCGATGACTTAGGGAAACTACCAGTAGGTTTGGAACCGGAACCGGAGCATGGTTGTACTCAAAACCCATAGGTTTCTTATCAAGATTTATCTCAGATTGCTCTACTAACCTTTGTTCTATCAGATAAGTACCACACCACTGACCGCAAACCGCGTCTTCACTTAACATCAGGTGAGACGGCAGTCAAACATAAGCCTATGTATTGTTAAATATCTATCGATAGCTGTCGACCTATTTTCCGAAAGTTCAATATTTTACTATTAGGTAGGTACCTTGAATGTATATTAAAAAAGTATGTTTCTTTGTCCAAGAACATCCCGAATATAAGGTAAGGTATAAGGTAACAAAAAGTAATGTCAAAAATACGCTATGGAAAGCTATATTTTCCAAAATGTAAGCCCAAATTGTATAAGAGAAACGCTTACATAATGGCAATCACAAAAATTATAATAACCAAATACCTGAAATAAAAGTACCTACTACCTAACAGCAAATTTAAACCTAAACTAAATTCTTGGTTATTGTATAAATATTACTACACAATTCCATACTATAGTATTAATGATACAAATATATAACTTACATTCATTGTACACCTCTAATAGAAGTAGTTTGTATGGAACTATATTTATTATTGTTTGATCTTTACTTGGTGGTAGATTTCCTTAGCAGGAGGTCGCCTAGGTAGGTACCACCGCAGTACTAGATGTTCTGCCGCCAAGCAGTAATGTGCAAACATTACTGTGTTCCGGTTTGAAGGGTACTGCAGCTAGCGAAATTACTGGGCTATTGAGACTAACCATCTAGTCTCAAAGTAATAAGTGCCAAAGCAGCGATGCCCTGGACGTTGTTTTGTTACTCAAAGTTCTGTGTATCGCTGCAATGGTCATGGACGGGCGTTGTCTTTTGCCATCAGGAGAGCGTCTCGATCGTCTCATTACTTTTACTTTAAAAAAAAAAACCTACAATAAAATCTTGAATCTTGAATTGAAAAAGTTGCTAAATGCTTACTCTCAATTGAATACACTTCACAAGTTTATTAAAGTTAACAGCATTAGCTGCGTAAGTAAGCTTTATTCACCTACGTACCTCAAATTTTGAAGCGAAATTATGAATATAACCATACCACTCATTGTAATTAACTCACTTAACATGTAAATGAATTAGCTGGCTTCAAACTGAATGATAATATCTTGCCATACTCCACGATGACTGTCACATTATTTCAATTAAAGTTAAGTTAGATTATCTTAGTTGATATTAAAATTCATTTTGCTTCTTTATTGTGCTCTGCGGAATTTATTGCTGATTTGTATGGGGATAAGATGAGAATATCACTGGTTTTATTAGACATGAGTTAAGGTTGTGTTTTGTAAGTTTTAAGTATGTCGAGATCAATTATGGAATAATTTATTGACGTGACGTCTTTAAGTTTGTATAGTGGGAGGTAATTAAGAAAATTGATGATAACAAAATCGTGGAGTACAATTTGGTGTTGCAGTTGCATAATATCTATCAGCTATTTACATCTAAAATTTAACTCCACGACTCGATAGCTAAAGGACCAAACAATTCGTTACGCTTCGCGAGGATTTGAAACAAGGATGGACTTTTTAGTGTTTAAAAATGTACACGACACGTCCACAAACATATTTGTTTTCATTTTAGTTTGACACAAATAATTATGGAAATTTATCTATATAAAATATAAATAAATAAATAAATATCGTAGGACTATACACACAGCGCCATCTGGCCCCAAACTAAGCAGAGCTTGTGTGATGAAAGCCAGATAACTGATAGAATACATAAATACTGTTTTTTTTTTGTAAATACATACTTATAATACATACAGAACACCCAGACACAGAACAAACATTTGTTTATTCACAAAATGTTTGCCCTGAGTGGGAATCGAATCCACGCCCTACAGCTCTCAAGGCAGATATACTACCAATGAGCCAACGGGGCTGTCATATATATGAATAAATTGAATAGATATGTAACGGGAGGTGCCATACAGTATCATGATTAGGTACAGGATTCTCTCGGTAAGCTAAAACATATTATTTGGTCAGCTATAAATATCTACCGATACCTAATACCTATCTTCCAAATTAAAGATTTCAAATTAGCTATTTGTCTGTTACTATTATCCAGACATCATTCTAGTGATCAAACAAACCTAATAGGTAGGTACTAGCAAATAATATCACAAAAAATACGGATACTCGAATACACTTTGTAAAGGTCACCGCACACGATCGTAATAGAACCGTCCTTGTCATTACCGATTATCGAATCATTCGAATGATGACTCGATTGCAAGCCGAGTCCGATTTGAATCCCACAAATTATACTGAGAACATATCAAACAGTTTTCAACCTTGTTACTGTTGAACTAAGAGATATTTTATGCTGTACAGTGGTCAGAAGAGTAATGAGGGTTAATACCAGTCGGTTATTTCTGCAATCTATACTGTTGGTTTTATTCGAGAAGAGATTGACTAGCTTAGATTGTGGTACGTAAGTTGCGCTTATCTGGGTACTTTGCTTGTGTGTTTAAGACCCTTTATTGGTGGTAGCAAATTCATCTTTAACTACCCAAGTATACCTATATAGGTAAATCTAAAACTGAATCCTGTAATTGGTGGTATCCCCTAAGAAATAGGTCGTCTACGTAGGTAACACCGTAATACCATAAATATTCTATCGCCAAGCAGTTGTGTGTAAACATTACTATGTTTCAGTTTAAATTATACTCATTATCAACCCACTTTAGTCTACTTACTGCTGGACATAGGCTTCTCGTAGCGCACACTACTTAGCCCAATTTTCGGCTTCCGTCTTGAATGATACTGCAGCTAGCGAAATTACAAGGCCTTTGGGACTAAACACAGAACGTCTCAAAGTAATGAGCGCCAGAACAGAGATGACCTGGACTTTGTTTTGTTACTTAAACTTTTGGGTACCACTGCAATGGTCATGAATAATTTACTCAGAACTCTGAGAGAGAAGGACACATCTATATAGATACAAACTTTATTGTGCACAACAGATATAAATAAAATCTCTACATAGAGTAAAACAAAGTCGCTTCCTGCTGTCTGTACGCTTAGATCTTATAAACTACGCAACGGATTTTTATGTGGTTTCCACCAATATGTGAGTGATTCAAGAGGAAAGTTTCTATGTATAATACATGCATATACACCACATTAGTATCTACACTGCACGCGCGCGAAGCCAGGTCGGGTCGCTTATAAAACAAACGAACTTGCAAGCTGAATGACTTAGCTTTTAATATGAAATGTTTGTGAATAAACTCGAAGGTAACCTAACCTGGTAGGTAGACATTTAATTCATTCTCAAATTCCTTCCGACTTAACGATATAAATCGTTGTAATTAATTAATTTGTTGTCTGAAATATGGAGTGGGTGGCTTTTAAGTTATGATGTTTGTCAAGAAATTTTGTGATCATTTTAGAAGCGAATCCAATGCAAGTAACCTATAACCACCAAAGTTTTCCTATATACTAATAAATTAGATCATTTAAAATATATAAAAATCGGCTGCATTAGATTAATAGTAACTGAAAAGTGACATATTTTGCGCACTCGGGTAGCGTCATATTCCATTGTGCCCAATAACTTTCTTCCTATTTTTTATGCGACATGCATTTTTGCGAAATCAGTACGAATCTAACTTTTTTGTTTTATCGGCAACTAGATACAGAGAGAGTTCTCAATCTTATTTATTTATTTATTAATTTTATTTAATCTTTATTTATACACTTTAGTTTTTTACATTTATATCATACGGTTACAATCTAAGTCACAGTAAAATGGTTACCTACCTACTATTAATGTAATCAATGTCTTAATTACAGTAAAAGCCCTCAAAAGTAAATCGCAAATAATCACGGCTAGAACGATAGATACAAAAGAGTTCGTTACGTTGAGTGGGGAATTGAAACGTGGAAATTCGATTCCCGACATCTAGACTGCATCTTTGTTAATATTAATTGGCGCCCACTTAGTTCACTCTTAGTTCACTAAGTTCACTCTTAACTTGAAGTCACCTAGATTATATATCTATACTCAGGCAACGCATTACTCTGTCTAGCGGTCCACACAATGTACGTGGAATCAAATCATTTCGTTAGAGTTTTTGGAACGTCGACCATGAAACGATATCCTTTTGGAACTTGTAGCTGCCCGATAGAAGAATGGGCATGGATCAATTAGACCATGTAGTTCCAAAGCACACTCTTTTTGAAAATAATCCGAAAATCTTTTTCTTTTTTTTTATGAAAAAGTAATGAGACGAACGAGACGCTGTCCTGATGGTAAGAGATAACGCCTGCCCACGACCATTGCAGTGTTACACAGAACTTTGAGTAGCAAAACAAAGTCTAGGGCATCACTGCTTTGGCGCTCATTACTTTGAGACTTTCGATGGTTAGTCTCAACAGCCATGTAATTTCGCTAGCTGCAGTACCCTTCGAACCGGAACACAGTAATTTTTACACATTACTGCTTAGCGGCAGAATAACTGGTATTGCGGTGGTACCTACTTAGACGACCTCCTGCATGCTAAGGAGATCTACCACCAAGTAAAAGCGCTGAATCTAGCGCTGATTGGAAGGATTACTGGGCAGGCATATTTAAACTAAGTTCTACCTAGACAGTATACTGAACACATGTGTCGCAAGCTCTGTACATAAGTTTTCATTTGGCAAGTTCTCGTAGACGATTGTAATCGGTCACGTCGCAAGGCTTTGTTCACACGGCAGTCACGTCAGACTTTCCCTGACGTGTGACATTGATAACTCGCAAAATGATAGCATTATTTATATTCTCACGTACCTAGACCATACATGTTATATAAATCTTAAATTACAATTTGGTTGAGGTTTGGGGGAAAATCGGCTGAGCTACGTCCCATCTCTAGAAAAATCCGAAAAAAGGATTTCAAGAGATAATTAACTTTGAATACATCGAGCACGGCTCGATTGCCTACGTAGTATTTTATAAAGTAGCCATAGTTATTATTCTAGTTACGCTCGCTAGTAGGTACTTATCTTTTAAATAAACTATCAAAATCAATCCAACCTACAAGAATTTTCCCTTATGTTCAAATGTCTTTTTTTTATAAACGATAAATTGAATATAATGACGATAGTTAGCAAAGTTTGTACTAGCAGTAAAAGGTAGGTACAGAAGTTAAACTTTTCCTAATAAGCATATTGTAAAAAGCAAAATTTTAGTGGCTTTTTACAATATTTTGGTGGCTTTGATTTTGCAAGTCATATAGGCGCTAAATTATTAAAAGTTCTTGTTGGTCCAACATCTACCTACTTAAAGTTTTGCAAATCATTGTACATTTAGTACACATGCTTACTTAAGGCACTGTAAGTAGTTAAAATAAATTTGCAACACAGTTTTTCAGCAAAACGTATAGATTTTAAAACAGCAATAAAGTATTAATCACGGTGATACAAGTATTACTGAAGAGGCATTTTTTTAGAACAAAACATTTTAAATTAACCGACGTCTAAAATAATACTGAAGTACGTTTTCTGTGCGAATTTTATATTAAGACATATTAACTTGACTATTATAGGTTACACACAAAACTTTACTAAATCTTTGTGTGTAAGTCTTTTTTTTAAATATAGAAAGTTTTGATGTTAATATTTATTTTCCGTTCCGTAATGAATCGCACGAATTTTCACGTCACGCCGAAGCGTAACTGCCATATTTTCGTTTCACTAAAAGCGACACTGTGGACTGCCGAATAAGTTTGGTAATTAGATAATTAAACAAAACACACTCACATTAGCTAAGTGGAGCACCTTAAGTTCTTATAATATACATCTTCATATTTATAAAGCAAGAATGGTAGGCATTTTATTTGATTGCCCATGTCAATTCAAGGTCATACAATTGTGATAGAACAATACCATAAGTGGCTTGCATTGTTGAGGATTGTCCGTGAATTATGGGAGTCGTTACTAGATAAAAACTTTGTAAACAACCTTCTTATAAAAAAAAACTAACAACTAACTACAAGTCATATCGATCGACTAGATCGATCCAATCGATATCGACCTGGAATATGGAAATAATTGTTCGTTAGTAGACATGCAAACAATTTCATAGGTCTTACGTTTATTCGAGATCGTCAATTCGATTCGTATTCGATATAGCTGTAATGATATATTACCTTAATATTAACTATTAAATATTTGTGTTAGTGAAATAATCTCCAGCTATCTATGATCGTGATTGTCTATATTTTTTTATTTATTTTTACGAAACACAACATTTGTATTTATCTAATGTCTTATGCGTTTCAAAGACTATTATAAATTACTAGCAGCTCGTCCCGGCTTCGCACGGGAAAACAAAACTCGATTAACAATATAAATTTATCGATCCAGTAGTTTCGAAGCCTATTCAATACAAACAAACAAACAATCAAATCTTTCCGCTTTATAATAGTATAGATAGATATAGATAGCGGACTAGCGGACGTCTCGCGGTTTCATTCGCGTAGTTCACGTTCCAGTTGGAATACAGGAATAAAAAGTGATAGTGTAGCTTCCCAACGGTGAAATCATTTTTGAAAACGGCCCAGTAGTTTTTGAGTTTATTCGTCACAAACATACAAAAATCGACAAATCCATAAATACAAATCTTTCCCCTTTATAATATTAGTGTAGATTGCCTTTTGTTTTAATTAGAAAGTGGAAAAGCTATCTACAATATTTATATACTTTATGAGTGGAATACCTAGGTTCTCTGTGAAATTATAGTACCATAAAACTATCACATAAAATACCTAAGTAAATTTCAAAGTTAATGACCAAGCCTGCTTGTAAGATATTATCCAGCGCTATCTGAGATTTAATGCCTAAATTATATCAGTTCCCACGATTTCTAGGGCAGTTGCGAAGTCTAGACATAGAAATCTAAACTATTAATCAATAAAATTTGATGCTTTGCTTAGTGCATTAATAGAAAGGTAGCTTTAGATTTGATGAGTTTGCGTGCTTGTCAATATTATAGTAGGTACCTACTAATACAATACTATTTACTTATCTCTCAATATTTCGACCTAAATAAAATAAATACACTGGCCCAGAGTGAACATATTTCCGAAGCTTGTAGATTGACTGCCGGCGCTCAATATGTGTCAGTCATTCTCTGGCCGTAGGGGGCGTAACACGTGTTTTTACCTAATCAATAATTATAATTAATCAAATCTATTGATTAGAAATTAAACCTACAATACTCACTTAACCTATGTTTATTTTGTGCTTCTTTACAGCAGTCTGGATGCAGTAGGTGATACCAGCTTACGCCGTGCAAGGAACTTCTCTCCCATCCCAGATGCCATTCGCTACTGGACAAACAAAAAGAAAATAATAATAATCATTATTACTCTCATTATTAATCATTATCTTATTAAACGCCTTACCCTTACAATGAAAAGTTGCCTACGCCTTGATCTGAGACAGTTTATAAAAACAGAAAATATATAAATAACATTCATTCAATCTAAATACTATGTAGATAATTGTATTAAGTACATATAGAACACATACATAAACTTGTAAATAAATGTATGAAACATCTTTTTTTGACGATTCAGGGTCGGCCATGTAAATCATTAAACTACACTACGCACACATCAGTACATAATCAGGTTTTTACTACTTAACACTTTATTTAGAGAAAAATGTTTTCGCGATTTTATTCTCGCGTATTGCTACCATAGTAAAATAAAGCAAAGTAGTAAAGCTTTCTTTTATAATGTCTTTTAGCTTCGTAAACTGCTCTGTTTGCTTAGTTGGCACCACCTCTGTTTTCTAACTTGTAGTAGGGCATGGGTTTGATTCCCATTAAAGACATACATTTATTTCACTGCCTTGTTAGCTCATTTAGTAGAATATCTGCTTCAAAAGCTGTAGAGCGTGGATTTGTACCCCACTAGGACAAATATTTATGTTTATAGAATAGAATACAACTTTATTGTACACCAAACATATATAGGTACATTATAACGTACAAAACTTAAAAAAGAGATAAGAAATTACAAAACAGTAATAACATCTATAGACTAATTTAGGTAAGTTATAAGTATATACTTACAATAAAAAGCATTTAATCAGTTATCTGGTTACAAGGTTTGCTTTGTTTGGAGCTAGATGGCGCTGTGTGAAAATGTCCTAGGATATTTATTTTATTAATTAACTTATGCCACGAACATAGTACATAGTTTGTTCTGTGTTTTAAATTGTATACATTTACAAAGTTACTTATTACATTATTGGATTACTTATTTGGTTCTGCTTTGCTTAATTTGGGGCTAGATGGCGCTGTATAGCATGCCCTCCAATATTCAATTTACAGCTACCGTTCCGCGTAACCCCGCATTTCAACAGGTTCGCACAGAAGAATAAGCCCCCCAATACGTAATACTTACCTACTTAAGTATTCTTACGTGTCATCATTGCGAACTACAATAGTAAACCGTATCAAGTACGCACGACTTATAAAATCAGGAAGAATTGATACGAAATCAAAAGTGAGTCGCTTTCAAAGCCGCCATTCGTCTGTCAAGGCCACTTCATGATTAATGGTGGATATGACCCCATCTGTATGTTTGTACTTGTCAAGTTTACATTAATTATGTTTATTGTGATACGTAACGAACTGGATTAGTTTTGTATGCAAGTCTTTATAGCAGGAGATTAAAAAAAAGTGGCAATCAACATATTTGATTGTGTAAGTAATATTTTTAGGTGTTTGTATTCGTACCAGGTGCAGTAGGGATTAATCATCATCATAATCTGCAGCCTTCTTTATTTTACTGTTGAGTAGGTATAGAGCTGTCTCTCGCTGTGTTGCGTTAGTGAGTGTCCAGAATCGCTTCGCAATTTTAACTTTAGTCAATCTCACTAATATTAATATGTGAAAGTGTGTGGTCCACATACATTCAAATGCACACAGTTATTTAATTTAATACACAATAATAGTTATTTGTTATACAAGAGTACAAAGTTGCTTTTTAACCGCGTGCTCAATTTAAAACCCTGAGCGTTAGCGAGGGAATCAAAAGAGCACGAGGTGAAAAATCTTTCCACTCGAGTGCAACACGTAACTTTTCATCCCACCTCAGCGAGGAAATGACTAAATGCAAGAAACTCTTTTACAATCACAAGATACTTTCATTTCAGTTTAGGTATTAACTACTACATTACAATATGACGTGAAAGAAAATTGCGCGCGCAAAGTAAATTAAAAAAAAATGTACACCAAGGAGGTTTCGAGTCTGAGTTTTTAACAAATTAAAAAAAGTTGTATGATAAATTCGGCACCCTCGCTAACGCTCAGGATTCTGATTTTTGTGTAATGTTAATTACACTGAAGATTTCGATAAAATTTGAAAAGCATTTAAAGTTATTATACCCTAAATTAACTTTTTATCTCGAAACAAGCGCGTGAAACCACGGGACCACCACAAGTTGTAAATTTAAATACCAATATACTTAGATATTCAAAGTTTAATCCATGACCTTATTTTTAACACAACTCTTGATACTAACAACGTTATCGAGAAGAATATTTGTTTAAGTACTAGTCACAACTGAAATACCTAATTATTTTTGTCTACGTCTAGACATTTGCAAATAAACATAAAAATAACAATATGAATTAAAGAAAAGCTTGGAATTTGTACTTTATTCCCATCACACAAGGTACAATGTTCAATAACATTGTACTAATAACTAACTCATGGTTAACGACAGTATTAAGAATACACTCAAAATGAAGATGTTTAGAATAAAGACATTGTGTTCAAATATTGTCATAAAGAGTCATTAAATCAATGTCAAAAACAACGTAATGTATGTGTGGTTACCAACATTACTAAATTAACTAGATGGTGTTTGACCACAGCTCATCTGATGTTAAGTGACTATGTGGTAAAAGGTGGTAAACACAGCTAGCCTATAATTGCCCTGGCTTTTAAGTAAGGCAACCGGAACTCACTGTTAAGTGCTTGGCGGCAGATTTTCAGGTGGTAGCTAGCCATTCGAATACTAGAAGGTAACCTACGACCACGCTATGGTTTCCTCACGATGTTTTCTCCACCAGCAGCCCAACCTCGTTGTTGAGATTTTGAACTCTTTGGTGTGCGTACCAGCCGCGCCATCCACTGAGCTATCATTGTTACAAATTTGTCCTGGGTGGGAATCGAAACCACGCCCTTCAGCTCTCGCAGCAGACATACTACCAATGAACCAACAGGGCTGTCATAATTCACAAAACGTTATTGTTTTGTAAATAGATCTATTAAAAACGTAATATGACTCCAAGTTTCATAATCCCATTAAAGACACATTTATTTCACTGCAACACAAGTTCTGTGTATCGCTGCAATGGTCGTGGACAGGCGTTATCTCTTACCATCAGGAGAGCGTCTCGTTCGTCTCATTACTTTTTACATTAAAAAATAAAATCCATTCAGAATTAATTTGAGAATTAAATGACCATCAAACTTGTACATACATTACCATAAGTACTTGAGTACACTTAAGCCATTGTGCACACTCATAGCGTCGCATAAACTAATAGAGACAGAACCATAATGTTTACGAGGCGCACTTGTAATATAATATTATAGACAATGTGACATACGACTGCACGTGATTCGACTCAGATGCAAATCATAACATACGGTAAAGGTGAGCACATACTCACCAATATTTAGTTACTTTTCATGTTAGACCGGTGCGGTGAATGCTGTTAAGGTGGTACAATTTCCATACAAATCAATTTTTGCCATTTATGGACAAATGGAGCATAATTTTACAGTGAAATCACAGCTACTGACATTTACTTTGGTCTTTATTTGCGGCAAATCACAATTGCTTGAATAAAACAGTAGATTATTAGCATAAAGTCAAATTTATGAATGATTTATGAATTTATGATTTTTGAACAAAACAGTAAAACAGATTTACCGCAAATAAAGAACAAAATAAATGCCAGTAGCTGTGATTTCACTGTAAAATTATACTCCATTTGTCCATAAATGGCAAAAAATTATTTGTTTTGTATGGAAATCGTATCACCTTAATGAATATTTATTTCAGTTTCAGATTAAATAAAGAAAATAATGTTTACAGATAACCGCAAACAAGGTTTCTATAAGTAGGCAAATAGTCTTAAACATTTTTACTGGTATATTATGTTTGGTGTGTTATAAAGTTGTATTCTATTCTATACTTTTTAAGAGCTGCTGATACGTGGAAGTTGTCAGCGTCTGTGTTGCCAACTAAGTATCTACAAACCGGCGTTATTCAAGGTAAACATGAATAGGTATTTTCAATTTCCATCAGGTAAGATCGAGACTTTTTTTTTTTTTTTTTATGCTTGACAGGCTAGGTGTTTGACCACAGCTCACCTGATGTTAAGTGACGGCGTGGTCGAAGATGGTAAAGCACACCTAGCCTGGAATGGAACTGGCTCTCAAGTGAGGCTGCCGGAACACACCGTTAGATGCTTGGCGGCAGATTTCCAGCTTGAGGGTGGTAGCTACCCAGCCGAGTACTAGAAAGTACCCTACCACCATGCTATGGTTTCCTCACGATGTTTTCCTTCACCGGCAGCTCAAGCTCATTGTTGGGGTTTGAACCCACGCCCTTCGGCATGCGAACCTACCGCGCTAACCACTGAGCTATCATCGCTACAAAGACTAAACGCATGCCCAGTCCGATATAAAAAAAAAAGCTAAAGTCAGTGTAGAGTAACCTTTATAATAACCCTGGCAGAAGCTTGTAGTGTCATTGTATGCAAAAATCAGGCGACGAGTTCTCATTTCAACTCAATACCGGAAAACATCATAAACATCGATAATATACAATCGAAACTATGATTTGAAAATAAATATCGATTGATAGATTTTATTGTTTAAGCTTCCTGAATGGGAAACAGACGATTGACACGTGATTGCATGTTTTACGGTATTAAAATTAATATATATTTATAGGTAGGCACTACAAACTTAGATTGCGTATTCGTATACCTAACTGTACCTTTACAATAAATGTGCAGAAAAATGAGACGATTTTTGATGTGTTTACTTTAGTTTTATTTAACATCTAGACAAAAGTTTGGGTATCAATATGTTCGAGTGAGTTATATGTGCACAAACCCGCGAAAATATTTCAAACTAGCTGCGCTCCGCGGTGTTACCCGCTACATGTTTTGTTAACCCAGGGTCTCAGCTACCTTCATACCAAATTTTATCCAAATCCGTTCAGTACTTGCGTGAAAGAGAAACATACTGACAAATTTTTGCATTTATAATATAGTAGGAAGTTGATAAGTTTGTATCTCGCTAATATGTTAGGCAGGCTAGGTGTTTGACCACAGCTCACCTGATGTTAAGTCCTGGAATGGAACTGCATCTCAAGAGAAGCTGTCGGATAACACTGTTATGTGCTTGGTTTTCAACTTGAGGGTGGTAACTAGCCAGTAAGGTACTATAAAGTACCCTACTACCACGCTCTTGTTCTTTTTTTTTTGTTTTCTTTCACCGGCAGCTCAAGTGAACCGACCGTGCCAACCGCTGCGCTATCACTTATAATACTATAAATATATGTCCTTTGATTCAGTAGGTACCTACAATTTTGATATAACGCCGCCGCCTGCCCACAAGATAGATGACCAGCCACCATCCACATAAATAAAACATTTTCCATTTCAGACATTCAGCTTTTTCCATAAATCCAACATTAAAACTTGGCAGCTGCATAAAATTCCTGATTGTAACTTTATCTGAGTCTGCAAGTGACAAACTCATCTGACTGCTGTTCACCATTGCAAGTACAGACTGTATCAAAATCGAACCAACATGATAATATAGAAAATTAAATGTCCCTCTGTGGAGTTAAATTTTTTAGCCTCTAAGTTTTAATGTAATGGTCTTTGCACACAAACGTTGCGAATCCAACCTACCGAACAACAAAACCCGCTTTTGATACAACGCCGGCGGGTTGCGGCCTAGCGTGTCTCACGATCGGGTGCTAAAACCGCCGGCACAAATCTGATGGAGTCGCCGGGCTGCGTATTTAGAAAAAAAACTAAAATATCTTCAAGTGCTAAGACGAGCCAAGTTACTGTTTCTGAATGGTTAACACACCGGTTGTTAGGAACAATAAATAGCATTAAAAGTGTTCATAATTACAAAGTTACTTACTTTAATTGCTTTTTTTACATTATTTTTTAACACCTTCACTTAACATCAGGTGAACAGCTCACCTGATGTCAAAAACCTAGCCTATAAAAAAAAAAAATAATAAACCAATAAAAAAAAATTGTTACAAACAATAGTATCACCAGATTTTAACTTCTTTTCAATTATTTTTAGTAAAAAAAAGATTTCTTGCAATGTATTAAAGACATGAATATAACAGCTGAGGTTCAACTTAAATTTTTAGTTAGTGTCCTATCCGAAGATACATAATTCTGCCAATATCACGTGGAATGATAGACTGCCACTCAAGCAGATTGGGTTCGGTGTTGAATGTTATGTTTTATAGACGCCTTCCCTCTGTTTATTATTGATTTTTATTTTTTTCGTATGAGTAATTTATCGCTCTATTCTTACTTGATATTAGCGGACGCCTCGCGGTTTCACCCGCGTAGTGCCCGTTCCCGTGAGAATACAGGGATAAAAAGTAACCTATGTCACCAGGGGATAATGTACATTCCCAACGGTGAAAGAATTTTCAAAATAGGTCCTGTAGCTTTTGAGTTTACTCGTTACAAACAAACAAAAATCCAAAAATACAAATCTTTCCTCGTTATATAATATTAGTGTAGATAGATGTGGCACTGACGTCCAGCTTAGGGTGTTGTGATTAGATTGTATTTGTCTTTCCAAGCTTTTCCCTTTCATCCACGCGCCGCCGGTCCCGGCGCCTTTAGTGTGTAGAGACCTTTAACATTTTCGTTCTTGGTGTGGTTTCGTATTTGCGCCGTGTATTTCATGTAGCTTATAATGTGTTGTCATTGTGAGCAGCTCGGTGACGAGTGCATGAATATGAATCGATTTCAATAGAGATGTTGTCATACTGCGAACAGTAGCCGTGGACGGTTATGCTTCAATAAATATTGTTTATTGTATACGGACCTTGAACCAGTGCTGTATGGGGTATTTGCATAGGGAAGTGAGCGTTTGTCTACTGCGATGATCTGTTGCCAAACGTATTATTTTTTACCCGGATTTGAGTTAGATCCTATAAAACAAATTTGACAGCCCTGTTGGCTCATTGGTAGTGAGCCGTAAGGCGCGGGTTCGGATTACAACAAGACAAAGATTTTGTGTTACAAACAAATGTTTGCTCTGTCTTGGTGTTCTATATAAATAAATAAATAATAAATGTACTACGTACGTTTCGATACTTAAATACTTTTTTTTTTTTTTTAATTTATACGCTCCACAGACACCGGGGTTCGTGACCTTTGTCAACTTTAATACTTTAATTAATTTTTTTTTACAATAATACAATACAGAAAGCGGAAAATTAGTCAAATACTACTTTAACCTTAGATTAAGATTAAATTAATAATTTTAAATACATACAGTACACCCAGACACAGAACAAACATTTTTGTTTATACAACACAATGTTTGTCCGGTGTGGGAATCGAACCCATGCTCTACAAGTCTCGAATCAGACATACTACCAATGAACCAACAGGGCTGTCAATGCTACAGTACTCTTTAAACCAGAACATAGTAATACTTATTTACTTTGTATCGATATGCAGTATCTTCATGTCGCAGGCGTGAACAGTCGTGAAGACGTTGGTGGCTCCGTGCACGACGCACTCCCTGGTCTCCGGCATGGCGAGTGGTGTGCACACCGCCAGGAACACGGGCTCGTTGCGGCTGCACAGCGGCAGGTACGACACGTAGTGGCCTCTGACTAACACCACCTGCAGAAAACAAATTAATAAATATCGCAGGACATTACACACGGCGCCACCTGATCCCAAACTAAGCAAAGCTTGTACTATGGAAGTCAGATAACTGATAGAATACTTAAATAGTTTTTTTGTAAATACACAAATACATACTTATAATATACACAATACAAAACATTTGTTTGTACCACAAAATGCGTGTCCTGGAAATAGTTTCAAATGTACTTTTTATACATTTTGCAAAACTTTGTAAACTTGAGACATGACTCATGTATATAATAATAATAAATATCGTGGGACTAGACACACAGCGCCATTTGACCCCAAACTAAGCAGAGCTTGTGTGATGGAAGTTAGATAAATAACTGTTTTTTTTGTAAATACATACTTAACACCCAGACACAGAACAAACATTTGTTCATTCACAAAATGTTTGCCCTGAGTGAGAATCGAACCCACACCCTACAGCTCTCAAGGCAGATATACTACCAATGAGCCAACGGGGCTGTATATCGTTAAGTCATTCTAGTAATAAGCTTGCATATGGATAAAATGTTAACCTACTAATAATAATGATTATAAATACGTTATTGTTTAAGTACAAGTACGTTTAATGTACGCATGCTCTAATTTCGATTTCAATCCAAGTGTTGCCATGCCACCATCTAAAATCAAGGCTAGATTTTATCACAACAGCTGAACGACATTTGACGCCTTTGCCGCTAAACTCTGACCCAGAAAGTTACCAACTACTTCCATAAAGGAGGCGTGGTGCCATGACATTCTTTAAAGTTCCGCAACAGATGCTTGAGAACAGATATCGATAAAATCGAGGATATAATATCAAATACCAGTGAGTCTAGACACTTAAAAGACCTTTAGCCTGATTTAACTTCGATCTATACGGATGTCATTCAATAATACCTACCTTATCATAAAACCAAAGCCAACGTCACAACTACCTACAGACTGCTTTGAGGGTCATCAACTCAATTTGACATTATGTGATGACAATAGATTTTGTCGGATAAAAAAATACTTATATAAACAATAGATTTAAAATGTTTGTGTTGATGTTGACAGCCTGACAGACATCCCTGTTGGCTCATTGGTAGCATGTCTGCTTCAAGAGCTGTAGGGCGTGGGTTCGATTCCCACCCAGGACAAGCATTTTGTGATATAAAACAAATGTTTGTTCTGTGTCTGGGTGTACTGTATGTATTATAAGTATGTATTTACAAAAAAAAAGTATTTAAGTATTTTATCAGTTATCTGATTCCCATAGTACAAGCTTTGCTTAGTTTGGGGTCAGATGGCGCTGTGTGAAATGTCCTACGATATTTATTTATTTATTGATTATTATTTATTTATGTCAATGTTTGATTCTATTTCTGTTCAGCTATGATTATGATTTTCATTATCAGAGTTAGCCTGTTTTTTTTATGAACTAGCCCACTGCTGTCTCTTCTCTTTGTGCCACATCCCATCACGCTGGCCAAGTGCGGGTTCGCAGATTTCACAAATCTTCGTAAAGTTTTTTTTAAGAACTCTCAGACATGTCGATTTCCTTAAGATGTTTCCCTTCACCGTTTGAAGTTAGCGGCAATATGCACATAACTTAGAAAAGCCAGGCGTGCGTGCCGTGGGATTCAAGCCCAGGACCTCCAGATTGAAATCCAGACGATTTCGATCTGGGCTGTTGTGACTAACCACCGAAAGTTATCTCTTACCATCAGGAAAGCGTCTCGTTCGTCTCATAACCTTTTACATAAATAAATAAATAAATATCATAGGACATTACACACAGCGCCATCTGACCCCAAACTAAGCAGAGCTTGTGCTATGGAAGACAGATAACTGATAGAATACTTAAATACTTTTTTTTTTTGTAAATACATACTTATAATACATACAGTACACCCAGACACAGAACAAACATCATAAAAAAGAAATGGAAAGATCTCCTAACTAGGCTGCCAAAACTTATATATAATACAAATCGATCTATATACCTACACATTTATATGTAAAGTTTTGGTAGCGATCAGATTAACAATTATTTTTTTAGTTTTTTTTTCTATAGTGCGATCGTATGAAGCCAGGGCGGACCGCTTGTGGCTTATAGCGTTTCAGATTTGTAATGCTCAAGAATGGTACTGGAACTCATTACCATCTTTCTTGTTTTCTGCGAACCACAATACAATCTACACAGTTTTAAGGCCAGGGTTGAATAAATATCTTTTAGATATACATATACACACTACATCCTCAGTTACACCGTCGCTTAACATCGTAAGCCAAATGAGAGCAACTTTTGTTAAAAAAAATGAGATAATTATTAATAAAGATTAAAAATAATTTCACCCCAGCAAAGTAGTTTGTAATTTTATTATATTGACACTAGCTGCACCTCGCGGTATTACCCGCTACATGTTATCGGGATAAAAAGTAGCCTATGTGTTAGACTCAGCTATCTCCATACCAAATTTCATCACAATCAATTTATCAGTTTTTGCGTGAAAGAGAAACAAATATCCATCCACCCATACAAACTTTCACATATAATTTCACCCCATCAAAGTAGTTTGTAATTTTATTATATTGACACTAGCTGCACCTCGCGGTATTACCCGCTACATGTTATCGGGATAAAAAGTAGCCTATGTGTTAGACTCAGCTATCTCCATACCAAATTTCATCACAATCCATTTATCAGTTTTTGCGTGAAAGAGAAACAAATATCCATCCATCCATACAAACTTTCACATTTGTAATATTAGCTACAGCCTTTGGTGTTACCCGCAACATGCTTACGGGATAAAAAGTAACCTATGTGTTAATCCAGGGTATGAGCTACCTCTATACCAAATTTCATCCAAATCCCTTCAGTATTTTTTACGTGAAAGAGTAACAAACATTCATCCATTCATTCATCTAAACTTTCACATATATAAGTTAGTATTAGTGGGATTAGTAGATAGAAGTAGACAAGTAGACCAAGGTTTTTGGCGGGAACGCGGAAAGAGTCGTGTCGCCCCGTTGTATTTTTTCAAAAACTTGTGTTTTATCGAGTGTTTATGAATAAAAATGGTGGTGTTTTATTCATAAGCCGGATCACAAGCGCGAGTGTGGGAAAATGATATAATGCGGTGAAATATGATTTTCGTGTTGCTTTCAAAACTTCATCGAAGCTTTATAGTAAAGTCGCCACTACTTTACTGAAGCATGACTGGACTTGACTGACGCGGTCTAGACTTGACCAAGACTGGGCTTTGACTATAACTATAGCTGCGAGGCAACTTATTTAACTTTTAAAACTTGAAAATATAAAACACTTGACACTGGCAAATGCTCAAGATGCGACGCCAAAACTAAAGAAAAAAAAAAGTAGGCCAAATAGGTACTAGTACATTATTTAATCTGGTGTACTTTTCAATTATTTATCAGTTCTTACCGATGTTCCATTGTTTTCCACTTTATACTCTATGGGCCGCCTTACACGTTCAATCATGATCACGATCCGCGATCCGCGATCATGATTTCAAAATTTCTAGATATTATGCGATCCGGAGCATCAGTCCGTCAATCCGCTTCGTACACGATCAGTCTGGATCGCGATCATTGATCGCGGATCGCGGATCGCGGATCGCGCGCTACGTGTACGGGCTGCCTATAGTGTGTTGCCACAATTATATTGGTTCACGGGTCACCCGTTCACTTCGAATCTTCGATCCGGGTCTGAGTGACCTTGGTCGATATGTTTTATAGTAACATTGTCCTATTGAAAGCTATCGAGTTTGCCACGGAGCCTTTAATACAAATCTTATTGAACAACTTGTTTGGTAATAGAGATCGTACATTCGTACTACAGTAAGAATTCAATTGAAATCAGTATAACACGTAGTGTTCCGTACCATTATTTTTGATAACGGCAAAAATAATACATTTGTTGTATGGGAGCCCCCATAAATGTTTATTCTATTCTGTTTTTTAGTTTTTGTTGTTATAGCGGCAACAGAAATACGTCATCTGTGACAATTTCAACTGTCTATCACGGTTCATGAGATACAGCCTGGTGACAGACGGACGGACAACGGAGTCTTAGTAACAGGGTCCCGTTTTAACCTTTGGGTACGATACCCTAAAAATGATTACTTTTTACTGTTGTGCATGTTGCGCGGATTAAACGACCTTTACGTAGAACAAAGTTATATTTGCAAAAATTCAACTTTATAGCAGAGCAGTTTAAAGGTTTTAAGAAAAGATCCTTCAAACTGCATGCAGATGTAACTTTGTTCTACGGATAGGTCGAAAAAATTCAATCAGATCTCTCACAATAATGTATAGGAATAATTCTAACTAATGTTACTACACTCATTATAAACAATAAGTTATTTATTTTAACTGGAAGCTCACATGGTTTTGATATATTTTCATTTTACTGTGTGAAGTGCGCAGCAAGACGACGCGCGGTTTGCCTCCTTGAAAATGGTTACCGAACGTGACCGAAGCTATTGTTTCAGAATCAAACCTATTAGGTTAACTTCGACATGAGTATAAAACGTAAGTGTAGTAGAATTCTTCCAATTTGATTTGGTATTTATTGACGCAGTATGAATGCGCCAAATACTAAAATAATTAGATATTTATGAAAGGCGTCTATCGCTTTATTTAAAACTAGCGGACGCCTCACGGTTTCACCCGCGTAGTTACCGTTGCTGTGAGAATACAGGGACAAAAAGTATGTCACCCGTGGGTAGCGTAGCTTCCCAACGGTGTAAGAATTTTTGAAATCGGTTCAGTAGTTTCTGAGCCTATTCATTACACACAAACAAACAATCAAATCTTTCCTCTTTATAATAGTACTAGTGGACGCCTCGCGGTTTTACCCGCGTAGTTTCCGTTTCCGTGGGAATACATGGATAAAAAGTAGCCCATATCACACGGGGATAGCGTAGCTTCCCAACGGGGAAGAATTTTTGAAATCGGTCCAGTAGTTTTGGAGCCTATTCAATATAAACAAATAAACAAAAGATAAATAGTACGGATAGATTATAAAAGTATATTTCATAGTGCGAATAGAAATAGAAACTAAGTTACGGCTGTCGTTTATCAATTTTTAGATAATAGTACCACTAGTAGGTATCGTTTTAAGTTATGTTGATCAAGATGCAAACTTAAATGGACGTGTCTAAAACATGCAAATCTTTAACTTTACGACGTTCGGCTGGGAATGTAAAATGGATACATTTATATTATGCTAATTAAAGTAAATGTACGAATGATTATTTATTTAACGCACTTTGTATGTAATTGATAGATTGGAGAATTCGATAAGGTCATTATGTCGGAAGGTCAAAAATTAAGCCACATAAATTTAGATTAACAACATTTTTGGTCATATTTAGATTCGTTATACCAACTTTTTAAATTCAAAAAATTAATAATAATACATATTGATTAGTTCTAATTTTTTTCTTGGGAAGTCTCTAGTTGACACGATGTTACGTTGCGCAACTTTTTATTTTTTAATAGCTGCGCCCCGCGGTGTTACCCGCTACATGTTTTCGAGATAATAAGTAGCCTATGTATTACTCGAGGGTCTCATCTACCTCCATACCAAATTTCATCCAAATCCGTTTAGAAGTTTTTGCGTGAAAGAGATCTATCCATCCATCTAAAGTTTCACATTTATAATATCAGTGGGATGGTTGGCAGGCTAGTTGATTGACCACACCAGCTCACCCGATATTAAGTGACGGTGTGCTCGAAGATGGAAAAGCACGAGTAGGTAGAGTATTTACTTTTGGAGGCTTTATTTAGTTTAGCAAAGAAAAGACCTTGTAACCGTATCAGATTGTATTTATCTTAGACAAAACTGATTCGTACAAAATGGTACTCACACTAACAAAATAGTTGCATAAAAAGTATGACTAATCTTTTTAACGAGGTACATTCAAAGATGTATGTAGTATTGTGTAGGCTAGATTATATCACTGCGTATAAATAGAGCACAGCGTATAAAGTTTCTATGCATTTTTTTATTACGTATGTATGCAAAGTATATCTTGGAAACGGTCGTAAGAATAAGGAGTTCTTCAAGCTTTATGTACATTCTGTTATTACTCAGCGGTGCGTTCATTGGTTTTACCTACAACTATACATAAAAACAATAAAATGGAATAAAACGTTTTCCTTCATTTTTAAGAGCGTCTTGTATAAATATTTGAAAATATTTACTTTATTGTATACATTTTGTAAATTTTGCATATAATAGTTACATGTCAATAGACAAATTAATTATTCCATTGTCACTTAAAAAACATTTTGTCAATATAATTAAATGTCACTTAAAACTATTTTAAGTCTTCGCATCGAGCCCCGGCCGAACGTTCCCGCAATACTGGCCGCGATTCCCCGCTGGATCGCCAGGGAGATCCGTTGGGCCAGAAACCAGCCAGAACAGGGATCCCGCCCCTTCTCCTTCAGGCGAATCCCTAAATCACGCACGAATTTCCGAGCCTCGGCACACCACGGACGCGCGGTCTCAACGGCAAACGGGACAAATTCGTACGCTGCCCCCAAACAAGCATATTTGAAGTGCTTGCCTCTGGCAGCCGCTTCCGCTCCCGCACCAGCAGACTGCTGGGTGGCGGGGAGATGGCAGGATGCAAACGTACTAACGCACGTTGCATCCCAGACGAGGCAGCAGCCTCTCCGCCATGGGACCAGCGTAAGGCCATCAGGTCGTTTGCCGTCCGACCGCGACAAACCTGGGGGCTCCAAGACACTCGGCACCTCCGCAGACACAAGCGCACGCTTTAAGATGTCATTGATGGCGTGATGTCGGGTAAATATGTATCTAATAATCTAAGATAATTATTTGTAAGTATTTTCGCGTAATATCTGTTCTATTTAATGTAAGTAAATAGACGATCGAGACATTCTCCCAATGGTAACGGATAACGCATGCCCATGACAATTACAGCGATACACAGAACTGCTTTGGCGCTCATTACTTTGAGACTTTCGATGGTTAGTGTCGACAGCCCAGTAATTTCGCTAGCTGCAGTAGGTACACTTCAAACCAGAATACGGTACTGTTTGGCGGCAGAATATCTGGTACTGCGGTGTTACCTGCTTGATGATCTCCTGCTAAGGAGTTCTAACTACAAGTAAAATTTAACTATTGAACATTTTCTCATCAATTTACCACTACTATAGTAAGCTATGGGGCTTATGAATTGATAACGGTTGTCAATGTAGACAGAACTGACTAACATACTACCTACCTACCAACCTAGTGTTATAACATATGCCGTCTGTTCTTATGTTATATCGTGTTTTCCATTACCTATTGGTTGCCTGGGTGAGATAGATCTTAGTGACAAGGCCGTCATTTTTTAAATTTTGGTGTGCACAATAAAGAGTTTCTATCTATCTAGTTCTTCTTTGGACTTATTCTGCTTTTCGCATCTCATTCTGAACTCTAGAACTCCCCCTCATAAGTATAGCGACTTTCTAGTTACTAGCCACATATTTGGCAAAAGAAAGGCTTGTCGCTCCTTCCCACAGAGATTAAAACTAGATGTGACACGTTCCGCCCACAAAACGTACCGTAATGACGATAGATTAGCCGGATATGACGTAGATTAAAACGAGAATAACTGATACGCCCAAACATATGCTACACTCTAGATTACATAAGACAAAGGTTTGAAAATAAAATCTCACCACAGAAATCGGCACTAAAATTTTATTTGCATAAATGTACAAGCATTGCAATTGTGTTAAAGGTATCTTTAGCCTGGTATGTGTGCTTTTTGTCTTCCTGTTATGAACCAAATACATCCACAAGTGACGCGCGATTCACAACACTTGAACCCCTGGGACCTAAATCTGAATCCAGCCTATGGATACTCACGTTTTCACTTTAACATAATCCTATCCTACTTCGTACTAATATTATAAATGCGAAAGTTTGTGAGTATGTATGTATGGATGGTTGTTTGTTTATCTTTCACGCAAAAACCACTGAACGGATTTGGATGAAATTTGGTATGGAGGTAGCTCAGACCCTGGATTAACATATAGGTTACTGTTTACTCAACAAACTTTTCATTAAATTCTGCGCGGACAAAGTCGCGGGTAACAGTTAGTAAATAATGCTTTATTTAAACAAAAAAGCATATGTAAAGCTAGTAGGTAGGTACTTAAACTATCACTAATACGATATAAGTAAATTTGTAAAATTGTCGATTTAGGCAAAATATGTACATTATTTTATTTTGTCTTATAGATGATTTTGAAATTAGTTTTACTGGATACTGATTATTGAAAGTCAAGTATCAACCCCACAACTTCGAGAAGACCATTTGCGAAGTTTATCTTTTTTATCTTTCTACTACGAATTGAAGCTACAAAAGATTTAAGCTACCACAAGTTTCATAATGAACCGAAATCCTCCTAGCAACAAGTTTGCTTTCAACTCTTCAAAAGTATACCGATCAATCGTGACTTATTTTATCTATTACAGAACCAGTAAGCATCGCAGATCGAGTCATGAGGTGAACAATACACCACTTTCTAACCTTACTGTAGATAAAGCCACCCGCACATCGGACATAATCGATAGTTAAGTGGTCATCTCTACGAATTCATAATAGATCCACTATTATCGTAAATCCGTCGAATTTTTATCGAATACTGACATTTAGTTTTTAGTGATCTACAAATTTTCACATCACTAAACATCTAGTACAATAGTAATATGTAAATTTATGAAGAACTAGCGGACGCCTCTCGGTTTCACTGCCGTAGTTCCCGTTCTCATGGGAATACTGGGATAAAAAGTAGCCTACGTCCTTCGGAGATAGTGTTGCTTTCCAACGGTTTTTGAAATCGGCCCAGTAGTTTCGGAGCCTATTCTCTACAACCAAACAAATCTTTCCTCTTCATAATAGTATATAGATAATTTCGCGCAACAGATTTTAGCATGGTTTTTACTATGTTTATAGCCTATTTCTTGTATATGTTTTTATAGTCTGTTAATAATTAAAAAGTGGAATCTGCGTTGTGTACATTACCTTAGTCCCTGTAGACATAGATTAGGTCATAGTTGCTACTCGTGACCCGTCTTTTACGACCATTGTTACTGTGTCCCTGACACGGGCATGATTCGTTGATAGTGTGATTTGATTATAGCTTTGACAGAGGTAGTGTTACGCTGGTCATCTGATTGGGCTTTGAGATGTCAATTATTGCGATAGCGTTTGCCCACGTGCTCCTCTAACTAATAATAATTTTAGCTGTTAATCGGATTGTCTTGTAATTAATTTGTTAAGAGTTCAACAGGATAAGAGAAATCTACCGCTATGCGTTTCGAATCTACATAAATAAATATACTTTAGGTAGTGTTTTATGGTTTTATCCAATATTTTAAGAGATGATAGCTCAGTGGTTACTGCGGTCGGTTTACATGCCAGAAGGTGGAGTCACAGTATCTGACGAGTAAGTAACTCCGTAAAAAAGTAGCTTATACCACAGATGATAAAAAACAGTTCCACAGTTTTTTTATGGTTGACAGGCTAGGTGTTTGACCACAGCTCACCCGATATTAAGTGACGTTGTGGTCGAATATGGTAACGCATACCTAGTCCGGAATTGAACTGGCTCTCAAGTGAGGCTGCCGGAACACACCGTTAGGTGCTTGGCGACAGATTTTATATTTGAAGGTGGTAGCCAGTCGAGTACTAGAAAGTGCTCTACCACCATGCTATGGTTTCCTCACGATGTTTTCCTTCACCGGCAGCTCAAGCTTATTTTTGGTTATTCGGACTATTTTGTAGCGGCTTCACAACCAACTCCCAATGGACAGAGTATAAATTAAGATGCTGTATTGCGGCATTGTTTCGTTCTCTATGTATTTACAAAATCATTGCGAACTCCAGTGTTATCATTCATTACTGGTACATTATTGTAGCACTATCAAACCAAGTCAAAAAGCCACAGAGTCGTCATCAAATTTACATTTCACTATTATTTCCACTGCGGACTGAACCATTATAATATTGTTTAAAATATTACTGAGATTAGTAAATTGTTTCTGTTTCAATTTTATTACGAATTGGCCGTTAGATTTGACACGGCTATCGATGCTTTTAGTGTTGCTATTTTTATGAGTTTGCTGTTGATCTTAATGTTTTTACATGATCATTTCTATTGGTGTTATTTTTCGAATATTGTATGTTCTATAAATTTTGGTCGGGTAGGGCCTTAAATCAGTCTTAAACCTACACCGGGGTCGAAAGCAGTGTTGCCAATGCTACGGCAATAACCGTGTTCTACGGCTTTCAGGCCAAAAAAAACACAAAATCCACGGCCTACGGCTGCAACCCTTTGGCCGTAGTAAATTTACAACAAACTAACTGCGCCTCGTTGTGTTACTCGCTACTTGTTTTCGGGATAAAAAGTAATTTATGTGTTAATCCAATCCAATACCCAATATAGATTAGATTAGATTATTTATTCACCTTATAACAGAGTTTCGTTATACTAGGTAAGTCAATTCAATACACTGGTTAAATAATAATTAAAAAATAAATAAATAAAAATTATACTATTAGTCAAAAAAAATTAAGATGTCAAAAAATATTATGTAAATGTCATATTGAGTCAATTAATTAATTAAATAATAAATTTAGATATAGGTACATTACGAATTGCATTAGTCAACATTACATGTAAAAGATCGCTCATTCCAATAATATCCCTACATCTAAATCCAATATCTAATCCAATACGAAATTTCATCTAAATCCGTTCAGTAGTTTTTGCGTGAAAGAGTAACAAAACATCCATCCATCCAAACATTCACATTCACAATATTACTGGGATTCACTTTTAGAGTATTCGATTGATATGAGTGTATGGTTCGACTGAGTATCCGTTTGAAGCCGAATTCAAACATTACAAAGTTGTAAAAAAATATTTAATCTACCATAGACAATCAATAAACTAAGCAAAGCTTGTTTTATGGATCCTAAACGACTGATAGAATACTTATATACTTTTTTTTTGTAAGTACATACCTACTTTTTACATATTTGTCCTGGGTAGGAATCGAACGCCCTACAGCTTTTGAAGCAGGTGTACTACGAAATGGGCTAACAGGGCAGTCAAAATAAACCAAATCTGTTGTCAGTAAAAAAGGTATTTCGTAAAGTTTAGAATCTCCATAATAGTTAAAAAAAAAAAAATATGTGTAGAATCTCTTTAAGAGTAGGTTTATTTCCATAAACAAGCAATATGTTTATCAAGCTGTGTATGCCTATAACTGGCGCATGTATCGGAACATAACTTTACGCAATGTGTTTTTGTAAATTTAACAATATGTGTGCTGTTGGCGTACCTTAATAAATAAATAAAATAAATAAAATAGAAGTGTCAGTGCTGTTGGCGTACCTTAATAAATAAATAAATAAAATAGAAGTGTCAATGCTAACTTGTACTGTATGGCTGATATTGATATCGCAAAAGAATCAGCTGTGTTTAAATAGAAAAATGTAATTTGAGTGTATTATATTTAAGCTTCTTTTTTTTTAAAGAAAACAATGTGTTAGCTAATAGTAAAAGTTGCTCACGTTGAGGGTTAGATTTGCACCCTTCTATGTTACAACACTTTTCTGAAACATCCTGTAGGTAATAAAAAACAGTATTTGTTTTCTTTGATAAAAACTTTTACGATTTAAAATCAATATTACATGCAAATGAGCTATAAAATCCTTTAATTCATTGACCTGGCACGTGCCAAGTCCTTATAATCTATAAAAGTACAGTCAACTGCAAAACTTTGTTTCATGTGTACCTACGTAAATATATTAAAAGTTAAAAAAAAATATTGTTGCAATAGGTCGAGAATATTGCCATATAAACATAATAAATAAAAATCAAAATTGAGGTAGACGAAACAGTAATTAGAATTTAAAAATAAGCTAAATAAAAATATACAAATACAATGTATGTAATTATTTTAGGATCTCGTATCTACAACTAATGAAATCATATTACATTGTGCAGTGTCAAGTACATATTTCGATAGTTTCAAGTTTTTTACATTAAATCAAGTGAAATATGTCCAAATCACAGTCAAGGTCACACAAAGTGGTGTAGTCAATGTTAAAATAATAAAATACTGTCAAAGGTTTTTATAACTTTTAAAATCAAAATCAAAATAATATTATTTTGTCGCTGGCTGTACAAGTGTGGTCGTGATTGACCGCTCGTGCCTCACCGTTATAAAGGATCACACGAAAAAGAAAAAAATAATCGTAGAGGTGTGTTTGTGACGTCACGTTTCGTGACTGCGTGACTCTCCTGACCGGACTGGTAACAGTAGACGTGTCAATAAACCGAGGGGAATTTCTATATTTGGGTTCGTTGTGTTACAATTAATAAAATATGAAAATATAAGAAGTGTCCGTGAATTATTTGTGTATTTTAGAATCTAGATAAACAAGGAAAGAAGTAACATTGAAAGTACCTTTTTTTACCTTTTTGAATTTTTACGTACATAGTTAATTTCATCGAAGATTTAATTGTATTTAATTTACATTTGTATCATTTTATATGAATACGATTTTGTTATTGTATTGTATCGATGGAGCCGAGATTTTTGCTGATAGTTTTTTAAGACTCTAGGTATACCTATTTCACTCAGCTAAGTCACAACAATATCCTTTATTTGCATAAAACTACAAAGGACAGCTAGCACTGAAGAAACCATTTTCCAAAGGAACTACTTAACTCCGGATTGCACTTGCGCCACAATAATGCCATATGTAAATATGTACCTACATCTCAATATAGAGAGCGAGCGCAGTTTTGTTATTACAATCCCATATATTTACATTTCATAAATAAATGTATCTCGAGGCTTAACGATGGTACGTCGCTTTTTGCAAATCTGCGGAACCTTGGTTTTAATAATTCGAGTTCAGGAGTTGACAAACTTGTTAGTGCGAATAGTTTGTTTTAGTTTTATCGACGATAGCTCAGTAGTTAGCGCGGTCGGTACACATGCCGAAGAGCGTGGGATCAAACCCCAACAATGAGCCTGAGCTACCGGTGAAGGGAAACATCGTGAGGAAACTATAGCATGGTAGGAAGGATACTTTCTAGTATTCGGCTGGCTAGCTACCATCCTCAAGTTGAAATCTGTCGCTAAGCACTTAACAGTGTGTACCTAACAGCTCAGCTTTAAGTGGCAGTTAAAAACAGATAAAAATCACACCTACGGCTTGTTTAAATCAGAATTAATTTCTAATAGTAGCATTTACAACACCTCCAAGACAGATGGGCCTCATATTTTACATTGTCAGTAAGATAGTCCATCGATCAAACGGAACCACTGCCTCACCTTTCGAGTAAAATTAAATAACGTATACCTATCAATTTACTGATTACAACCGCCCAATTAAAAAGAATTGCTCGAAACATTGCATAAAACCATGAACTATGAACTGCTTCTAAGCAAATGGATGGTGGTTATAACGTAAATTAATTTGTGAAATTGCAGAGTAGCATACTCTCAATCGAGTCACGTTAGAAAGCTCTGTCTGCGAGATATGCCACTGGAGTAATTTGAAAGAATAAAATTCAATGTGTATTCTAAATCATAGGTTCTTGAACATCTGCAGTATTTATTCATTGACCTGGGAATACTTTTAAATTACGGTTAGCTATTGATTTCGTACGTGTGCTCTGCGTTAATACTTTGTTTGAATCTAGGTTACTACTGAAATGGTATCCGCTCTTTAATTTACTAACTTAAGTCCATTTTTGTTATGAAAAGATTAAAAAAAAATTTGAATTGGATAAAAGAAATTATCTATGTGAAATGAAATATCTGTGTGTGTGTGTATGTGTAGGAATAATTGATTTAAAAACTTAAATAAATAAATATCGTAGGACTATACACACAGCGCCATCTGGCCCCAAACTAAGCAGAGCTTGTGTGATGGAAGTCAGATAACTGATAGAATACATATATACTTTTTTTTCTAAATAAATACTTATAATACATACAGATAAAAAAAAGTGTAAATATTGCATTTAGACGAATATGGAAGGATTTAAAAGTATCTCAGGTTTAAGTAAATTTCCAAATGTTGATCACCAGGTAAATAAATCATACGGCGTTTCTCATTAAGCGTCATGGTACCTATGTAAATACCTGGGCGACCGAGTTTTACTTAGTGTATCTAAAATTTAAAACTCGAAAAATCGCGTCTTTCTGAAGATACGTAGCTATCGCGAAATCAATAGCTAGATCGATTTTTTCGCATCTAAAGCCTCTAAAACTAGTGTATCTTCCCAACGGTAAAATATTTTTTCAAATCGGACCAGTAGTTTTTGAGTTTATTCGTTACAAACATACAAAAATACAAATCTTTCCTATTTATTATATTAGTGTAGATGTAGATAATACCTTTCAAACAGCAACACATTAAAGTTTACATACTAGTTTGCGTGGTGGTAGGGTACTTTCTAGTACTCGACTGGCTGGCTACCACCTTCAAATTAAAAATCTGCCGCTAAGCGCCTAACCATGTGTTCTGGCCGATTCAGTTAAAAGTCAATTCTACTCCAGGCTACGTGTGTTTATTTATTTATTTAGTTATTTAGTTTACTATCTTCGACTACACTGTCACACCTAGCCTGTCAGATGTTTAAAAAAACACACTCTTAATATCATGTAAGTAAATTTCGCAATCATAAATGAAAATATCAATTTTCATAACCAATGATTTACGATTTCACTACAATCAACACGACACATGCGTTCGTAAACATTATTTTAAACATAGGCTATTTCCTTAGAAATGTTTTAAGCATTTCCAACCATCATACATTAGCGTATCTTTGTACATACAATCACATCAATTATAAAACACTTGTAACACAAAAATTTCAGAGAGACATATCATTTGGTTTTCTCACGAGCATCATAAAAACATTGTACCAGTCATTATTTGAAACCTTACGATCTGCCACGTAGGTATATTAATTCCAATAATGACCATTCGATCGGTGCTTCTTTAGTCACAGAGTATAGAAAACATCAAATATATATAATTAGAGGTATTTGTAAACTACGGTAATTGTGATACGTATTCTTTAATTACGACGCCGATAAAGAAGGTTACGGTAAAGATCTAGCCACACCTAAGCGTAGAACGCGGCGGCGATTAAAACAAAAACATATCGCATTCGTGGGATGCTGGGGTTTTTGTGTTTATCACCAGAACTTATTAAATAGAAATATCATGTTACAATACCCGTGTTCACGAGCTGATTGTACAAAGATATGTGATTGAGCTAGTTATGTGTTAAAATCGGGAAAGTTTAATATTTACTTAAGTTTGTATTTTTTTCTAACAGTGTAGTAATGTTCGTACTTTGTTCAATCCATTTACATTTATTTTGCCCATTTTTCGTTCAAAGCTTAAAAACTAAGTAAAAATCGTAACAATACATAGGTAGAAAAACAATAACTGTCTCATAGTCTCTCCGCGACGCTGCCGGTAAATTAGTTAAAAGCTATAACTAAGTGACAGACTATAAAATCCTTCACTCCACCATTATTCGGACAAAATGTCATAATATGCGCGCATACGGACCGTTTGCTACAGCTCTCACGCGCGGTATAGTTAAATGACGACGGCAATGATTTTATTAATATTTGCAATTGTATAAAGCGTTTTAATTAAACTGTCTCAAAAATAATTAACCTATTCTCAGGTGGAATGATCCTATATACCGATTATTGTCAAATATGTATTTGTAGCGATGATAGCTCAGTGGTTAGCGCGGTAGGTTCGCATGCCGAAGGGCGTGGGTTCAAACCCCAACAATGAGCTTGAGCTGCCGGTGAAGGAAAACATCGTGAGGAAACCATAGCATGGTGGTACTTTCTAGTATTCGGCTGGCTAGTTCATCAAGTTCAAGTTGAAAATCTGCAGTCAAACACTTAACGGTGTGTTCCTACAACCTCACTTGGGAGCCAATTTTATTCTAGGCTAGGTGGGCTTAACAGACCGTCACTTAACATCAGGTGAGTTGTGGTCAAACACCTAGCCTGTAAACAGTTAAAAAAAGTAAAGTAGTTTGACAGTGTGATACGGAAGTAGTTTAATTAGTTGGATAGTAAGTAAAATTAATTTATACCTGGTAACGTTATATAACTGCGTTAATATGTGACCAGAACTTTACGTCTAAAATTTTACTTCTTGAGATATAGGTACCTACTATATTTGAAGGTGATCAATCAACAAGTAACTGATAGTTTTTGATAGGCAATGTCTGTCACAGTCTACGCAGAAGTGTGAGCGTCGCAGTTCAGTTACTGTCAAGGCAATGAACAATTTTGCTGATCACGATTTTGATTTTAACTTTTAATCTTGACATCTTTTGTTTAAGTGTTTTGAGTAGGTCTGTCTGTCTCGGTTGTGCAATGTCGATTAGTGTTTTTATTTGATTAGTATAACGTCGGTAGATCCTTACAAAAAATAACTGCATGTTCCACTGCTACTTATGTATCTATATAGTTTTATTCTGGTACCAATTAGAAACTTCTAAGATTTTTTTACCTCAGAACTTTTTATATGTGTACTAGCTGCGTCCCGCGGTGTTACCCGCTACATGTTTTCGGAATATTAGCCTACGTGTTAATCCAGGGTCTCAGCTATCTCCGTACTAAACTTCATCCAAATCCGTTTGGTAGTTTTTACGTAGGATGGGGGTTAATAGATGTATTACTCAAAATTTTTATTTACTTATCATAACAAACATACGAGAAACAAATGAATGATGAAAGCTCAGTGATTAGCGCCGTCAGTTCACACGCCAAAAGACGTGGGCTTAAACCCCAACAATGAGCTTGAGCTACCGGCAAAAAACATCCTGAGAAAACGATAGCATGGTGGTAGGGTACTTTCTAGTATTGGCTAGCTACCACCCATAAGTTGAAAATCTGTCGCCAAAAATTTTACCGTGTGTTCAGGCAACTGCACTTGAAATCCAGTTTCATTCCAGGCTAGGTGTGTTAACTGTCAACCAGCATTTAACTTCAGGTGAGCTATAGTTATGACCGCCGAAGCAAAGGTGCCCTGGACCTTAGTTTCTTACTTGCGTTATATTTTTACCATCATTTACAGACCGACGCGGAAAACAATTTTAATTTATACTGTTTAGAGTTGACATTTATTACGTACACCTCGCATCTCTATTGTCAACCATTCTTGTTCAGGTGGTTCGATTTCCATACAAATAAATTTTTGCTATTTATGGACAAATGGAGCATAATTTTACAGTGAAATCACTGCTACTGGCATTTATTTTGGTCTTTATTTGCGGTAACTCACAACTACTTGAATAAAACAGTAGATTATTAGCATAAATCTACTGTTTAATTAAAAAATCATAAATTCATAAATACTTCATAAATTTGATTTTATGTTATTCATCTACTGTTTTATTCAAGCAAATGTGAATTCCCGCAAATAAAGACCAAAATGAATGCCAGTAGTTGTGATTTCACTGTAAAATTATGCTCCATTTGTCTATAAATGGCAAAACATTACTTGTATGGAAATCGAACCACCTTTAAGACGGTCCTTGCTTTGAAGGCTCTCTATCAAAACTATCGATTTCTAAGCTCACACTTACAACAATATTTTGAATGAACCCCTTTATAATTTTATAAAGATCGATGACGAACATCTCAATGTATGAATATGTGGTTAATATTTAACCTTTCATATTTTATTTACTTTATCTTCAAGTTCATTTATAGAATCATACAAATTTCTCAAATTCTCAAATACGAAAGGTATAATGGTTTTTAAAACAAACACCATAAGGTTTAAAACTTTTTTGTAGAGTGGCATTGAAAAAGGTTGTAAAGTTACACAAAAGATTACATTAAAAAATGTGTAAAAGTGAGGCTGAATGAACTTATTGATGACTCTTTGATGATCTGTTGAAATTGAACAGTGTATTAAGATACATGCTCAGTCGGACGAGTGTTTTTAATGAAGTCAACGTTCATTGAGGAAGTGCTTATATTTATTAAAGTCATAATTTTTTCACGTTTCCGCCAAAACTTAATTAGTTTAGCATTTGAAAAACTTTTGATTAGAGTAGACTGAAGAACATATGCACACGCTCACACACAGTCACACGCACACACACACGCAAACACACACACACACCCTCAAACTCACACACACACACCCCCTCAAACTCACACACACACACACACACACACACACACACACCCATCCACACACACACACACGGCATTGAGCAACTATATCCTTAGATTAATTTTTTAATATAAAATTATAAATACTATTGTTAACTAACATGCACATATTTAAGGGAGAGCACTGTCTGCTGCACTACAGCTATACGTTAAAGCAGCAGACAGGGCTACATATTATTAATAAGTCATCAGTTATGGTTACAATAAAAATATTTTGTATTTTGTATTTGTATTTTGTAGTTAGACACTGCTGTTGAAACTAATCATCGAAAGTCTAAAAGTAATGAGCGCCAAAGCAGCGATGCCGATGCCGCGGACTTTGTGTTTGCTACTCAAAGTTCCGTGTATTGCTGTAATGGTCCTGGGTATGCGTTATGTCTTACCATCAGAGAGCGCATCTTTCGTCTCATTATATTACATTTAAAAAAATATACAGAATATATAACAAATAAATAACAAATGAACATACAGAGAAGATGATTCGTAGTATACGCATATACCTACGTATTATTCGATTTTTCATTTTATGATTTCTGTTTTCATAATAGCAGCAACATCGACAATAGGTATGAAACAGATTAGAGGTACTGTTGCAAGCGATCACTAGGAATGTTTTGCTGTTGAGCTATTCGAGCCATTATTGTAATGTGGAATACGTTACATACTGGAATTGATCGGTACTGTCAGCAGACAAATGTAGAACAAAATACGTAATTAGGTATAGGGGGTTTAGTAGATTTTTCATCCCATCTATCTGAAAAGAGGCGAAGGGTTCCTCCATAAGTGCGAGAAAAATCGGTTGTTCTGGTGTACTTAAGGGCCAAGTCCTCGACCGTGGGAACTTCTGCTTGAACACCTACATTGATATTTTCCACTCACACAGACGTACATACGTCTGACGTTAGATTTGAATACATTGACGTCACGCTAAAATAGATAAGGAGAGTTAAATTACTATAGCCACGAGCAAGAAGGAGACAGAATGTTTATTCCTATTGCCGGAAGCGGATTTTACATTGATTATCTGTTACATTATGACAGAAGTTTTTTTTTTTGTTTTGGCATCGCGTTTTGAATATTTGCCAGTGTCAAGTGTCAAATACAAAACGGGCGGGAAGCATGCGCGCGGTGCTCGGTACCGCCGCCACCGCGCGCCCTCTCGTGACGTGCTATACACGACCACGAGACTCGTGACGTTAGATTGTCAGATTCAGAGATTCTCGATGGTTTGTAGCGCCTACCAAAATAAAACAGCAACAGACGTAACGCAGAAAAGAGATTTTCAGCAGGCACTATCAGAAATTTTCATCAAACTATCCGTACTTATCTGCTAATAGAATAAACAAAACGTACAATAAAAGGTCTAAGCCTTAAATGTATCTGCATCAAAGTTAGCATCTATAAAATTGCGTCTTTCCTATAATTATTTTGATGTCAAGATTACGGATTAAAAATAATTTGGCCATATTCTATTTCATAATTTCAAGAAACGAAAAGCGTTTGAAACTATTTTTTCTCCAAGCATAATAATTCAGGATATGTACTATAGTATTCATTAATTTCAAACTTCCACATGATGTATAACGGCACAAAAATGTTGACAAAAACACATCGATTGCCTTATTTCACAAGACTTGCCCGTTAATAACAGTGACAAGAGACTTTTGAATTTGGAACACTATTTAATTTAAAAGTTTGAACGCAATTCGCTTCGATAAAGTCCTGGCCGGTAATATAAAAAGCGCGCCTACCGACCTGGCATTGGATGACTAATTAAAAAAAAAATACGCGGGAACTTGTTATTCGTTTTTTCATAACTTTTAATCAAAATATTACTGACAATTTTAATTTGATTCACATAAATTTTATAAGAGATGAGCAGACTCAATGCTAGAGCAGTGAAAGTGAAACCAGAAAGTGTAAAATTAAACGCAGAAACTGTCATAAGCAATTTACTACCAAACAAATCGAGAGAAAAATATCTTTTCTCATAGATGGAGATGAAAAACAGAGTGTGCCACACGGCACCAAAATGATTTAATCTCGAGCGACGTACTTTAAATCCGTCGCTACGCTTATGATTTTACTTTATGTTAATAATAAAAATAAACTCAGTCAGTCACTCGGTCTCACTCGACCAAGCGCTCAAAGAGTCAACACGTCCTGAAGATGCCTTGTGTAGAGACGAAAGGCAAGTGATTACTGCAGTGAGAAGAGGATATAAAGACTTGTTGTTTTTTTAATTCGTGTTTAGTTTAATTTGTTTTAGCTTTTAAGTAAAAATTTTAAATAAGTTTTTTAAAATTGTTTTTAAGTTAGTTAAATTTAAATCCTCATCACCTCATCACAGTTACAACAACTGAAACGACTGTTAAGCGGAAATAAACGGAAATAAATAAAAAAAAAAAATATATATATACCTTGAACAATAAAAATAAAGTCAAGCGGATTTGTTTTAGTAACAAAAGTCTCAGTCAAGTCCAGTCTATGCTCTAGTAAAGTAGTGGTGGCTTTACTAAAAGCTTTGACCGAGTTTTGGATACAGTGATGCCTTTTATTTGCTATTGTAATATACATGATAAGATATTAATACTCGAAATAACCAATATTAAGTTAAAACAATTTTTTATCTAAACGGTTTTTTTAAATAATGTACTGTCATCAAAACTAAAGATGTGTACCAAATATCTGTTAAATCTGTCAACAGAAAGGGGGTAAAGTTTCAATTACTAAATTTAACCCAAAAACATCAACCAACAAGGCAAGCTAATAAAACCTTTTAAAGTCACAATTTTTTTACCAATAAAAAATGTCATTGTTAGTCTACTTTTCTATCTGTACATAGCAAAGCGTACATTTTAAGTACTTGCACAAGCTTCTTTTGTCATTGTATAATGATGCTCAACGTTTCTGATGTTTTGTGTATCGGAATGTAACTGCGATTACAGCCCATGTGCCTCACAGAAATAGATTATTCACACATTACACATAAAACAGACAAATATAGATCTTACACCCAATGCAATAAACGCAAAGTTTGTTTGCCTTTCGATTACATTTTTTTTTCTAAGATTGTGTGATCGATGAATTTGGTGACGGTTGGCAGTAATAATTGATGGAGAGAAAGCGTATGATTTGATTAATTGTATGGCAGTTGCTTTGATTTTATTACTATTCGTAATTTTAGTAGATGTTTGAGAGGTCATAATCAACATGGGTGGTAATCTAGTAATCTTTGATCAGTCAGAAAGATATAGATAGGTCTCAAGTTACGTAAGTTAAATGTGTATTGTTTAGACAATTTTAGCATAACTGTTTTTTTTTAAATTTACTGTTGCTTGGCCTCAGCTCATCTGAATTTGGAGAGGAATGAAGTGGAGGAAGATGGTAACTTAGCCTATAATAGTTAAATACTTAGGTAAAAACTCTTTAATGGTGCACAGAAAACAAAAGAATCTTATGAGTTAGTGCTACACTTTGACTATGCTTATCATGACTTCAAAAGTACCCTCTACTTGTATGCAAAAATTTAAAACAATTTTTAAAGAAGACTGTTAGAATTTAAGTGTATTTTGCGTTATTGTGACACAGGTTTTCCTAGTGCAAAATCCAGGGTACTTGTTAGCTTTTTCTAATTAAGTACTTAGGACTTACACAACGTAAAAGTTACAAAACATGTCCTATACATTTTCACGTAAATAAATGATTACTAATGATTAAATTGTTTACGATTTCAGGATTGTAGCGGGAATCATCTAAATTTTTATTTATCCTGTAAAATAATCTTTGCTTTTTTATGTAAAAGTAATGAGACGAACGGTGCGCTCTCCTGATGGTAAGAGATAACGCATGTCCATGACCATTGCAGCAATACACAGAACCTTGAGTAGCAAAACAAAGTCCGGGGCATCGCTGCTTTGGCGCTCATTACTTTGAGACTTTCGATGGTTAGTCTCAACAGTTGCAGCCCAGTAATTTTGCTATCTGCAGTACCCTTCAAACCGAAACACAGTAATGTTTACTCACTACTGCTTGGCGGCAGAATATCTGGTACTGCGGTGTTACCTACCTAGACGATTTCCTGCTAAGGAAATCTACCACTAAGTAAAACACCAAGTATAATATGGGTGTCTTCAAATTTATCTAATCTTCTAAACATGTTTCTTCTAGGTAAGCGTACTCCATCATAGACCACACTACTGCTTAACATCAGGCAGAGTGTGGTCAGATGCGAATCTATTTTGAATAAAAAAAAAGTAGGAAACAGCTGATTATTTTATCTACATTTTTTATTTTAGTAATAGGCATTGCCTTACGTGTCATGAAATTAATATATAAGCGTGTTCTATAGAGTGTCCACTTTGTTGAATATTGTCAAATGTTATGAATCCTTCTGTTGCCAGATCTTCCTTAAAACTATTCATCATAATATCTCAGGCGTTCAGTATTAAATAACTAAATCTTAATTATAAAATTGTGGGTAGGTGGAAATTTATGAAATAATACGTCCATTATAACGATATCAAGTTAGCTGTATGTCGGTTTCGTGACTACCACGACCATTAGTAGAGCTTGCAAAACATTAAGCTTAAATCGCTTACAAGCGAAACTAGGAAAATGCTTTTACGATATCAACTTGTTAAAGTAAAACTTGGTAAATTTTAATAATATTAATTCACCAGTTACGCTTTAAGTACTGTATTATACAGGATTGTAATTTTTGTAGATTTTTTATAAAACCATTTCAGAGGTACTATTAGAAGTTATTAAAACCTTAAGTGCGTGTCGAACTCGCGCACCAAGGGTTCCGTACCATTATCTATGAAAACGGCAAAAAAACACGTTTGTAGTATGGGAGCCCCCTTAAACATTTATTTTATTCTGTTTTTTAGTATTTGATGTTATAGCGGCAACGGAAATACATCATCTGTGAAAATGTCAACTGTCTGGTGACAGACGGACAGATAGCGGAGTCTTAGTAATAGGGTCCCGTTTTACCCTTTGGGTACGGAACCCTAAAAAGGACGTGTATGACGAGCTCTATTGATTTTTTATATCAGACCCGTAAGCTTAGGATTTAATCCAAATGAGGGCTCATTGTGCTTTATGCTCGAACGTGCTATGGTCCAAAAAGAAAAAAAAAAAAACTTTGATAACGTCGAATTAAATAATGACAGACACAATTTTTTCCTACTTTGGCTTCGTAAAATTTTGATAACGACGTTACGTATCTATGACGTAGGTTTTGTCATTTACATATTTCACGAAATTACATGCGATTGATATACAATGAAATTTCAGTATTACGAGTATGAAGTTACTTTGTACCAACATTAAAAAATCCAGCTGAATTAAAAGCATTACATTCACAATCCATTATGTAGTTGTAAAGTAATTTTAATTTAGGCCTATTTTTTATAATATACCCATAGGCTGCATTTTAGCGCTATGTTACCCAATGTCTACCTACGATAGAGCATGCATGCTTAGAAGATATCGATTTGCTTTCGACTTGAAGACACCTACATTGTATTTTTCGGGAAATACTCACTCAGGTAGCGCAGTCCAATGAAACTGGGATCAAATTATTTTGTTACAATTGTTGGTATGTTAACAATGAAACGATGTTGCTTTATTGGGGAATTAAATTGTGTAGAATTGAAGCATTCACCGAAACTCCAAGCTACATAATTTTCCTCGTAAGTTTGACGAAAATACGTCCATAACTGCAAAATCGGCTAATTAGAAAGTGCTGATTCTCAAAACTTAGGGTTTATATCTTCTTTGGAGTTATTGTAAACTCAAGACGCACTTAAGCTTTTATTTTTGATTCTCCTGTTTAGTAAAGTTACGCATTGAAACTCTAAGTGAGAAATATTTAAATTTTACTAAAATGTCTAAATTAACAGTCTTTTTCACATTATTATTCATCCAAGAGACTTTAAGCACTGTTGACATCGGCTACCAAGAATACGAGTACATCTCGCGCAGTTTGAGAGAAAGCGATTGTAAGCAGTTTTATGCCGCTCTGCACTTTTCAAAATATGAAATCCCTGACACTATAGCTGAAGCAGTTTTAGCAGTACCAAATCTAACTTGCTTAAATTTGCTGCTTTTATGGGATAGGACCAAAAAGCAATCTTATGAGCCAAGATATGTTTTCTGCGAAAGACGCTTACGGCAAATCGGCTTCTATAACTTGGCAGAATGGCTGGATAAGCAAGTTTTCTATAAACAACAAAATGTAGCACGAGCATCAACATCCAATAATACATGGTTTTTGGAGCAAGAGAAGAAAGAACAGAGCAGAAAAGGAACTATAGAGAAGACTAGTATTATTTATTGGATGATACTCGTGTTGGCTGTAGTCTTTATTGTTGTTGCATTGTGTGCTGTTTATAAGTGTAAGAAATATATGAAGAAAAGAGAAATACATGATGTAATAGATCTGTTGAGTTATGGAGATGACAGCGAACAAGAGACCGTGTACGAATATGTAGTGGGGAAAAATATTTGTAGAGATCCTAGAGAAGCAAGATAATGGCACAAGCTAATGATAATGACTGTAACGGTTATTTGCAATATATATAAGTACGCATACTTGTGATTGTTGTTAGCTAAGAGTTTTGCTTTCACATTCCGCAGTAAAATGGTACTATTTAAGTAGTATTTGTCTTTGAATTATTATGATGTTTTCTTTGCGCAATGGCTTGCGAACTGCAAGTCATTGACGATCGAATTATTTTTTTAATTCCCTTTTTTAACTTAATAACTAGATACCCAAACCTAATCCAAATCAAGACGAGGCGCTGCGTAATTGTGTGGTCAACGATACTGCTAAAGAGAAGCTAAGATGATAGCTAAAGAGAAGCTTAGATGAAAGTTATATTTTACAGCAATTATACTTCAGTGGTTAGCACGTTCGTACTGCGCGCCTTGTAGCATGTGTTCAAATCTCCACAATGAACTCAATCTTCTGGTGAAGGAAAACATTATAAGAAAACCTTAGTATGGTGGTAGGATATTTTCTAGTAATCAGTTTGCTAGCTACCACTCTAAAGTTGATAATCACCGTCAACCACTTATAGTGTATTCCAGCAGCCTTACTTAAGAGCCAATTCCATTTCAGCATAGATGTGTTTAACATCTTTGACCACACCGTCACTTAACATCAGATGAGCTGTAACCAAAAACCTATAACCCTAACCTAACCTGTCAAATATAAAAAAAAAAAAACTCATCACGAAAACAGGGATGTGGAGACTAAACATCAAAAACGACAAAGCAAGAATGCCCTGGACTTTAGTTTGTTACTCAAAGTTCTACGTTAATAAGAGAGAATTGCATTCCTCTTATTACTTTTGCATCAAAAGTATAGTTTTTATGTAGCGTAGTGTGTAGAAATTTCTCTAGCTGCATCATCATCAGCATTTTGTAGTCCACTACTGGACATAGGCCTCTCCCAAGGCACGCCACTCAGCCCGATCTTCGGCTTTTCGCTTCCATCCACCGCCAGCTGTCCTACCCCTCGAACCGGAATACAGCAATGTTGACACATTACTACTTTGCGGCAGAATATCTGGTACTGCGGCGGTACCTACCTAGACGACCTCCTGCTAAGGAGATCTACCACAAAGTAAAATGCATATATCTATAACAGTACCTTATGGTTAGTTTATAGGCTTTGTTAGTCCATCTCAGTTGAACGTTGTTAATTACCCCCCAGTGCAAATCAAGTTGGATCCGTATTAACAAGGTCCGTACGCACTCATCGGCCGTGTCATCGGGTCTAGCGATAAGCCTCATTAGTTGGTAACTCCATCACCGATCGCGGTGTGTCTACCTGCTGAGTAGGGCTGCGAACTTTTTCTTTTAAATAGTTATAAATATATATTAATAGTTATTTGTTACACAAGAGTGCAACGTTGCTTTTTAACCGCGTGCTCAATTTTGATAACCGAGCAAGCGAATGATTCTAAAATTGAATCACGAGCGCAGCGAGTTTGAATTTACAAACTTAGTGCACACGATGTTCCAAATTCAAATTTACTTTATCCTCTAGCGGATAAATACGACTTTTGTACTCAGATATCGAAGAGCAATACTCTTTCCGTGAGGGGGGATGAAAATAGAATTTTCACACGATTGCCTGAACAAAGGATTGTATTGTTTTCGAGTTATGTTTATAAGTTAGTTTAACTCAAAAATATGTTATTAAAAATATGATATCATTTGTTGTATGGCTGGGTGTTCTGTATGTATTTATAAAAAAAATTAATTCAAGTATTCTCTCAGTTATCCATCATCAATTATCATTTTTTCATTTTCCAGCTTTGCTTAGTTTGGGGTCAGATGCTGTGCGTAATGTCATACGATATTTATTTATTTAAATTTGTGACTTAAAAAAATAACATATTTTTGAGTTAAAATTGATATCAATCTTTTAAATTAACCAGTCGCCAACCCTACTTCATGAGGATGTCTGGCTAGGATGAACGTATCCACAGTTGTATGCTCTGTTACTTTGTTGAAACCTAGAGAGCCACCTTACAACTAGTATATGTTTCAAAACATATGCTAGTTGTAAGGTTATTGCTCGGTTGGCTAGGTACCACCCTCAAGTTGAAAATCTGCCGCCAAACACCTGACGGCGTGTTCCGGCAGCCTTACTTGAGAGCCAGTACCATTCCATTCAAGGAGCGCATTACCATCTTCAGTCACACCGTCACTTATCATCATAATTATGAGCTGTCGTCAAACACCTAGATTGTCAACCATAAAAAAAATGAGGCAGTGATCCCTCACAGTGACATGTGACACCTCACTCACACGTGAAAACGTATACACACAATTTCATCCCATCCCACTAACATTATAAATTTGAAAGTTTATATAGATGGATAGATGAATGGTTGGATGTTCGTTACTCTTTCACACAAAAACTACTGAACGGATTTGGGTGAAATTTGGTATGGTGTTAGCCGAGACCCAGGATTATAACATAGGCTACTTTTCATCTCGAAAACATGTAGCGGGTAACACCGCGGGGCGCAGCTAGTTTATAATATAGTCTAAGTCGTAAGTTACTTTATTCCTGACGGGTTTCCAAGTATAACATACATGTACGATGAAAAAGGAACAGATAATGCCAAGATAAAGATGAGATAATTGCGAGACGGCGCGATGGCGTCTCGATTACTTCGGAAAATAACCATTATTCGAAATCATACAACGTAATCAAGCATGATTTGTCCTACGTATAATCCTCGTGAAGTAGGCACTTAACATTTTATCTTTTGAATTGTTTTCTTACATGTTTCATGTTGTGTGTTTCATTACTGTCACAGATTATCTACTGAAAACTTTACGAACCTTCCTACGTTTACTTTTTTTTAAATGATTGTCAGGATAGGTGGTTGACCACTGCTCACCTGATGTTTTTATTTATTTATTGAGGCTTCATATTAGCAACTACAATGGTTATTATTATAATTTTACACAACTCAAGTAATTATCTAGCTAATTGCGTTGCTTATTTAAAGAAGCACAACATGCATTTAAACGTATCAATACAATTAATTAAATTAAAATCAAAAACAAAATCAATAAAATTAAAATCAAAATAAAAACCATAATCAAAATTAAATTAGTAAAAACCATAATCAAAATTAAATTAAATTAAAATCAAATTGATAATCAATTACAATTTAAAATTAAAACCAAAACCAAAATTATCATTAAAACAAAAATCAAAATACAATATACAAATTAAAATTCAAACCAAAATCAAAATTAAATATATTACAAATAAATCAAGGCAATAAAAATGTTAAGTGAAGGTGTGGTCGAAGATGGTAAAGCACACCTAGCCTGGCATGAAACTGACTCTCAGTGAGGCTACCGGAACACCGTTAGATGCTTGGCGGCAGCTTTTCAACTTGAGGGTGGTAGCTAGCCAGCCGAGTACTAGAAAGTACACTACCACCATGCTATGGTTTCCTCACGATGTTTTCCTTCACCGGTACCTCAAGCTCATTGTTGGGGTTTGAACCCACGCCCTTCGGCATGCGAATCTACCGCGCTAACCACTGAGCTATCATCGCTACGAATACGAATTTTGACAGAAGTCAATCTGACATCTGTTAATCTGACATTGACAATCTGCCTTACGACTATAAATAAATAAATATTCTACGATATTTCACATAGTGCCATCTAGTCCCTAATATTTAAATACTTTTTTTTTCTAAAGCTTTAAAAGCTTTAAATTAAATAAATGTCATGTAAAAGTATTCTACATGTCAATCCAGTTAAAACGCTATGTGTATGCGAAATCCCAATCAGTTCAGCCGTTTTTGCCTGATTGTGTAACAAACATCCAAACATAACTTTCACGTTTATAATGTTTGTAGGATTTATTTATACTTATAAGGCATTGTAAGGCACTGTATGTATTATAAGTATGTACAAAAAAAAAGTATGTCAGTATTCTATCAGTTATCTGACTTCCACAGTACGAGCTTTGCTTAGTTTGGGGTCAGATGGCGCTGTGTGTCCTGTGATATTTATTTATTTACTTTCAATACCTGCAAAAATAAGCCATGAAACTTCAGTTCGAAACAATGTTTAAACTTTATTATATGCAATACCAAATCATTTTAGACTTATTGTCGTCCTATTGCAATGCAATCTGTAAATAACACCAAATCACCCTTCATTAGTCACTCGAGCTGGGTGCACGTGCGCATGCGTTATTAATCGGGTACAGTGACTATTCTAATTGCCAGCATTAGTTATTTCCAAGTGTTTTAACGACACTCGCCGGTATCTGGTCTGCCACTTAAAGAGTGGGTGTTGCGGTGCATTATTTGCAATACGCTAGATCGTATTTTAAGTTGTTTTTTTCACGGGACAGTTGGTTGATATTCAACCCCCGTAAACAGAGGGGTGTTAAGAGTTTATCTTTAGCGTCGTACATCCCAAACGGCTGAACAAATTTTGTAGTTTTTTTGAATGGTGACTTGATCGACAGTGTTCAATATTCTGATTCAAGAAAATATGTTCAGGTGTTTAAAAATTATCAGTTCTTTTTTAGTAGAATGTGAGCACAGTACACAAATCTGATTTAAATAAATAAAATAAATAAATAAATATCGTAGGACTACACACACAGTGCCATCTGGCCACAAATTAAGCAGAGCTTGTGTGATGAAAGGATGGATGGATTTAATCGAAATGTCTGTTTTTTTAAATATACTTGTTTGCACCATCGGCAGCCATGCTGTGATGGGATCATTCGGTATTAATATTCTTCTGTGTTTGTTTTCATTTGCCTGAGATACCGAATTTCATTACTTATTAAGACGAGTGTTTACACTTACGTTTTCAAGTTTGAGTAATTTTAGTTTTAATACTTTTTTGAACAACCTGTTAGCTCATTAGTAGTACATCTGTTTTAAGAGCTGCACGGCATGGGTTCGATTTGTTCTGTGTCTGATTTACAAAAACAAAAGTGTTTAAGTATTCTATCAGCTATCTGACTTCTATCATAAAAGCTTTGCTTAGTTTTGGGTTAGATGGTGCTTTGTGTAATGTCCTAGGATATTTATTTATCTATTCATTTACATAACCCGTAGTAATAGCTCAGTGGTTAGCGCGGTCAGATGACTTGATGTGCCGTTGAAGGAAAACATCGTGAGGAAACCATAGCAGGGTGACTTTCTAACACTCGGTCTGCTAGCTATTTTGTGATCGTAGATCACGTCAGTACATAGCATCAGATTAAACACCTGGCCAGTGAAACATAATTGAAAAAAAACAGTAGGTATAGGTACACCTTATAAATCCTACTAATATCCTATCCTACTTCCTATTACATTATAAATGCGAAAGTTTGTGAGTCTGTTTGTTAATAATTCACGAACTAAACTGATTTGGATGAAATTTGGTATGGAGGTAGCTGAGACCCTGGATTAAAACATAGGCTACTATTTATCCCGAAAACATGTAGCGCGTAGCACCGCGGGGCGCAGCTAGTATAATATGAAACATGAACCAAATAACTGATAGAATACTTACATACTATTTTTATCAGTGTCCTGTACGAATAAAAGCCGGCTCCAATAATTATTAACAGCCGAAGCAATAAAACAATCTGATCATCGCTAATCAGAGTTATCTTGCCATCGAACCGCCGATTTATTAGAGATGTGCTCCTCTTGCCGGCAAATGCCGTGGGAATCCGGATCTTAGTCGGAAAGACCTTATTAGTGTGATTTTGTACGGCTCGTTGATTTGGTGGTACGGCAGGGTACGGTATAGAGGTCAGGAAAGGGCAGTCCACCCTAGCTTTAGTAGCTTGTCTACCATGATATTTAGATTATCTTGAGTAGCGTTAAAACTAAGTAAAACAATCTAGATAATTTTTATGAGTTTACCTATTATTCTCTTGATTATTTTATTGCCTTTTACCACGGTTTTTATCGTTGTTAATTTTACTGTCTTTTTAGTAATAGGTCGATTACAAGAGAGTTTAGTTTTTGCTAATCACCGTTACAATTATCGAAAAAAAGTGTTTATGTAAGCCAGTGATAGACAGTAATAAGCTTTGGGTGTATACTAAGCCAAAAAGGGGTCGTTATACTCTCATCATAGAAATCATATGCATTTGACAGCCCTGTTGGCTCATTGGTAGCATATCTGCCTTAAGAGCTGAAGGGCGTGGGTTCGATTCCCGCTCAGGACAAACATTTTATGTATCAACAAATGTTTGTTCTGTGTCTGGGCGTTGGCGTTGTATGTATTATAAGTATGCATTTACAACAAAAAAAGTATATATGTATTCTATCAGTTAGGTGACTTCCATCACACAAGATTGCTTAGTTTGGGGTCAGATGGCGCTGTGTATAATGTCCTGTGATATTTATTTATTTGTAAAAATTATCGTCAAGTAACATTCATTTTAAACTAAATCCTAAAATATATACATACCTCGAAAACTCAAAATGAACTTCCGCAAAGTAACGAGATAATATAAGGATCAATAAATTCAAGCTCAACTTTTATATTCTACGACTTGCAGATGAAATTCTTAAGGGCCTATCGAGTGCATTTCTCTAGTCGATTTTAGGTATTCTGTGCGCTCCGTGTGTGAGTGCGCAAGGCACACGAGCGAACAGCTAGTACCGCGCGCCGCCGTCGGCGCCACGCGCTACAGGCATTGTCGATACACATACGGCGGCGAAATGAAAATCGGTTTGAGCTAAATACTTAAACGGCTAAGTAGACGAACTGGATCAACTATTTTGCCGCTTATATTAGTAGACTGGTGGCCGAGTGGTAACAAGCTGTATGAGTACGGCCACATAGTCACGGGATCGAAATCAACACCATATTAATACGGAATATTATTTTTGCACACAAATTTTGTTGATAGGTATTTTAAATAAATATAATACATAAATATTTCGTTTTTTTTTAAATACATTATAATACGATTATTTTTGTATACTTATTATTTTTATAATACGTTTTATTTTTATTTCATTTTTTTCTTATTAGTGTTACATCTCCCGTCTGTTTTTTATGTTCTCTATTGTATTTTTTCTTTTCTTGGTTGCTTGGAAGAGATCGCTGTTAGCGATAAGGCCGCCACTTGTGGCACTAGTTCATAAGGTTCTTTATTCTCTGTACTCTTTTCTATTTATGATGTCCATGTCTTATTTTTTTTAACCGACTCGATTTTAAATGGAGGAGGTTCTCAATTCGACAATTTTTTTTATGTAAAAGTAATAAATCGATCGAGTCACTCTCCTGATGTTAAGAGATAACGCTTGTCCATGACCATTGTAGCGATACCCAGAACATTGAGTAACAAAACAAAGTCCAGGGCATCGCTGCACTGGCACTCATTACTTTGAGACTAGATGGTTAGTCTCAACAGCCCAGTAATTGCGCTAGCTGCAATACCCTTCAAACCGGAACACAGTAATGTTTACACACTACTGCTTGGCGGCAGAATATCTAGTACTGCGGTGGTCTGTACCTACCTAGACGACCTCCTGCTAATTCCGCCAATTATGAATCGATTTTGATGATTCTTTTTTTTGCTTGGTTGATCCATACTTCAGAGATGGTCCCATATATTTTTTATCGAAATCGGTCGAGCAAGTAAAAAAAAATCAACACAAGTATTAAAAAACCTCGCTGTTTCATTGAAGCAGTGCGTTTAGTTGGCCTAAGGGTCATGGAGTAGGTTTTTTGTTTGTAAATTTGTGTATTTCTTTTTATGTAACTGAACATTTTTAATACCCTATTTTATCTATTGAAAATAATTAATTTATTATAACACTATGGAACCTAAGAATATGACATACCGTAAGCAACTCCTACGATACACCTCACTTTTTTCCTTTCCACTGACGAATAATAAACGACGAAAAAGTATTATTATTTTGACTACCCAGTCAGCACGTTTGCGTCATGAGTTGTATGGCATGGGTTCGATTCCCACCGAGGGCAAATTTTGATGAGAAGAACATAGATGTTTGTTTTGTTTGGGTGTTTATGTATACTTTAGTATGTTCATAATTGATTGATTCAAAATAATGACGTGCATAATTATTAAAAAAAAATAGTTTATTACTTTACCCATGGCTTTACTCGCATATCCATTTTGGAGAAGTCATTTAAAAAATACTAAATTAAAATAAAATAATAATAAATATTTCTTTTTTAGTAGAATATAGCTTTATGGCATGGGTTCAATTCCCGAATTTTTTTGTGAAAAACATAGATGTGTGTTTTAATTTTTGTTGGCGGCCATATTGGATCAACTTTAAAGTATTCTCCATTCTACTAGTCAATCCCATTCATTTCATTTTGATACCTATATTGAGGTTGTAGTGAAAAAATATGTAATCCGCCATTTTGTTGGCGGCCATATTGGATTTGCTTTTTTTTATTATAATCTATTCTACTAATCAAGCCCTTTCATTTGATACCCATATTGATGGCATTGTAAAAAAATATGCAATCCGCCATTTTGTTAGCGGCCATATTGGATTTGCTTTTTTTAAAGTTTACTCTATTCTACTAGTCAAGCCCTTTTATTTGATACCCATATTATAGGAGTGGTGGAAAAATATGTAATCCTCTAGTTTGATGGCGGCCATATTGGATTTGCTTTTTTTTATTATAATGTATTCTACTAGTCAAGCTCTTCCATTTGATACCCATATTGATGGTATTGTGAAAAAATATGTAATCCGCCATTTTGTTAGCGGCCATATTGGATTTGCTTTTTTTAAAATTTACTCTATTCTACTTGTCAAGCCCTTTCATTTGATACCCATATTATAGGAGTTGTGAAAAAATATGTAAGCATCTATTTTGATGGCGGCCATATTGGATTTGCTTTTTCATTTATTTTATTTATTTATGCTCTAATGAAACAGCGAGGTTTCGGAGTAAATGAAAATGTCATCGACGTATACAATTTTTATATTTATGTTGATTTTTAAAAATTGCTCGACCGATTTCGATAAAGTTTATATGAGACCACCTCAGAAGTATGGATCTATCAAGCAAAAAAAAAATTATCAAAATCGATTCATAATTAGCGGAATTATCGCGTAACAGACAGCCCCGTTGGCTCATTGGTAGTATATCTGCCTTGAGAGCTGTAAGGCGTGGGTTCGATTTCCATTCAGGGCAAACATTTTGTGAATAAACAAATGTTTGTTCTGTGTCTAGCTGTTCTGTATGTATTATAAGTATGTATTTACAAAAAAAAGTATTTATGTATTCTATCAGTAATCTGACTTCCATCACACAAGCTCTGCTTAGTTTGGGGCCAGATGGCGCTGTGTGTAATGTCCTACGATATTTATTTATTTATATTTATTTAACATACATATACATTTTTGTAGCGATGATAGCTCAGTGGTTGACGCGGTCGGTTCGCATGCCGAAGGGCGTGGGTTCAAACCTAACAATGAGCTCGAGCAGCCGGTGAAGGAAAACATCGTGAGGAAACCATAGCGTGGTGGTAGCGTACTCTCTAGTACTCGGCTGGCTAGCTACCACACGAGAGTTGAAAATATTATGTCCCCAAGCATCTAACCATGAGTTCTGGCAGCCTCACTTGAGAGCCAGTTCCATTCCAGGCTAGGTGTGCTTTACCATCTTCGACCACGCCTTCTCTTAACATCAGGTGAGCTGTGGTCAAACATAGCCTAGCACAGTGGTTCTCAAACTTTTTTGGTGTCGGAACCCTTTTGGGAAGCAAAATACTTGATGGAACCCTATAATAAAACAATACTTTTTAAAAGTGTGTTCTTTAATAAAGAATCTTTATTAATAAGCATAATAAAAGTACAATGTAACAGTTACTAATTATTACTTACTTTACCATATGGCAAGTACAATAATAGAAGATATTAAAAAAAAGTAACTAATGGGATTTGATAAACAAAAAGCAAAAATAAAATGAGAAATTTAAAAATTGCGTTGTAAACAATCTCGACTTTATTTTTTAAAGTTAGAGTCGAAAGTCGCTTGTTGACAACTATAGCGTCTAATTCAGAGGCGGCTTTTATCAAAGGGACAGCGCGCTCACAAGTATACAAGTATACATGTTGATTTGTAGCGATGATAGCTCAGTGGTTAGCACGGTAGGTTCGCATGACGAAGGGCGTGGGTTCAAACCCCAACAATGAGCTTGAGCTGCCGGTGAAGGAAAAACATCGTGAGGAAACCATAGCATGGTGGTAGGGTACTTTAGTACTCGGCTGGCTAGCTACCACCCTCAAGTTGAAAATCTGCCGCCAAGCATCTAACGGTGTGTTCCGGCAGCCTCACTTGAGAGCCAGTTCCATTCCAGGCTAGGTGTGATTTACCATCTTTGGCCACACCTTCACTTGACATCAGGTGAGCTGTGGTCAAACAACTAGCCTGTCAACCATTAAAAAAAAAAAATACCAAACTTATGAGATATTGTACCAGCTATTGTAACACATGTTTATACAAATAAATAAATAAATAAACCTATGCGCGGCCGCGGAGTCAAAACGTTCGACCAGAGACAGGTGTTTTGATTTTTTTTTCTAAATTCTTGCGGAACCCCTACAGAGGTATCGCGGAACCCTAGGGTTCCGCGGAACACACTTACAGTATAGCAGACCTAGCATAACAAACCATTACAAAAAAAAATTGTCGAATTGAAAACCTCCTCCTTTTAAAATTGACAGCCCTGTATGTCTGCTCCAAGGCGTGGGTTCGATTCCCACCCAGGACAAGCATAAACAAATGTTTGTTCTGTATCTGGATGTACTGTATGTATTTACAAAAAAAGTATTGAAGTATTACCTATCAGTTATCTGACTTCCATAGTACAAGCTTTGCTTAGTTAGGGGTCAGATGGCGCTGTGTGTAATGTCCTATGATAATTATATATTATTTAATTTTATTATAATTTATAAAATCGAGTCTGTTAAAAAAACAAAATAAAATACAACAAAATTTGTGTTCAAAAATAATCTTCGGGTGTTGGTTGGTTTCGATCCCGTGACTGCGGATTAGAATCGGGTACCGATACCACTCGGCCACCTGTCTATGTCTACAAGTGGCAAATTTGTTGATCCGGTTCGTTTACTTTGTGATCGTACTTAAAAGCAACCTCAACAGCGACACAACCTCCCCGTCCGACAGTCGAAGCGGTACTAAAGCGGATAGGGGAACAGCGTGGTAGCTCTGCTTAGAATGGACGAAACGCGCAAAAATTTAGGTATTTCCTTCGTTTGTTCAAGCAAAATCATATTTTGGTAATTTTTATGTAATAACTATTTAGAGAAAATGTAATTTTATTGTTATACAAAGCCTGATGACTTTCCGTGCAGTATTTACGCCGTATCGAGGTTTTCTATAGATTGTTTGGGGTTACTTTGGATTTTTTTTCTATCGAGGAAACTAAAAGTAATCGTGTTTCTAAATTAGATCACATATAGATTGGATCCTTAAATATCTTAAACATTAACCTCATAAATGATGTTTTAGTAATAACGAAAATACAACGAAACAAACAGTTCCAAATCCACTCGATACCGGCTTAAAGTTATAAAAAATAAAACGAATTGTTTCTAAATCAATTATTATTATTGCGCTAACTATCCTGTAAATCTTGAATAGACAACGATGTACCTTACTCAAACAGCAATACGTACGTGTAAGATTTCAATTATGTGGTTAATAGCTTTGTAGACCTCGAGCTTCGTCTAAGCCCATCAATTTGTCAGACTAAGCACCGGTACTACTTACTCCTGCATTCTTGTGACGTACTATAAACTACGCGAAACGAATAGTTTTACAGCCCTTAGATGCGTTTGGATATCAACTGTTCGTATTAAACATTTTTAAAGATAAATAAAAACTTCCCAAAACATACGGATAGCTACTTAATTGGTAATTTTACGAATTACATAAAGGTTCTTATATCCAGGTACATTGTATTAAAAATAATAATAATAAATGTTAATAACGACAATTACATTTAGGTACCAAAGGAAAACCTCCAGAGGAAACCATAGCATGGTGGTAGGGCATTTTCTAGTTGGTGTTCCGCTGGCTAGCTACCACCCTCAAGTTGAAAATATGCCGTTAAGCATCTAACGGTTTGTTGCGGCAGCCTCACTTGAGAGCCAGTTCCATTCCAGGCTAGGTGTGCTTAACCATCTTCGACAACACCGTCACTTAACAACGAGTGAGCTGGTAAAAGCTAGCGAGTCAACATTAAAAAAAAATTAAAACATTAGGATATTTTTGAAATAAACTTCTCGACAGTATAAGGTGCCATGTTAGTCAAAAACAGCATTAATTAGTTTTTGAAAAATATTAGGCTTGGGCAGAGAGAATATTATAACATATAACATAGAAATGTAGTATATACAAAATTATATAATTACATGTATATGAAGGTATGTAAAAACATATGTAGTATTTCATACAAGCTAGTCACTTGCACTTTTGACCTGGCTTTTCATTAAACCGTTTTTGATTTGATCGTGACAAGTTAGTTTAAAAAAAATCATTAAAAATATATTCTCAGGCAGGTAGCCAAAACTCAAACCTCAGTGGGTCACAACCCGTTTACGTTTTGAGTATTTCACTTAATCATCTCTAAAGTGAACTTGTTAATTATGCTCCCATCGATTACGTCGAGTAATTCAAGCGTTACGTCAACTAGGTGATTGACAACACCATGTTTAATTCGAATGCTAGTTTATATTCATAAATAAATTATTCACCTGTTAAGTATTACTTGTAACGTGCCCATACAAACTATATGTTTTGAATCTTTTTTTAATGTAGTTGTCAGTTTTCGAAATTGACTTCACAGTATGTGATCGAGCAGTCTTCATTTTTTCACTTACTAGTTTGAAACATGAATCATTATTTAATTTTTGTTTAATTTTGAAACGTTGTCCCTTGACTGAAATAACACAATCCATTACTTGGTGGTAGATCTCCTTAGCAGGAGGTCGTCTAGGTAGGTACCACCGCAGTACTAGTTATTCTGCCACTAAGCAGTGTGTAAACATTACTGTGTTCCGGTTTGAAGGGTACTGCAGCTAGCGAAATTACTGGGCTGTTGAGACTAACCGCCGAAAGTCTTTAAAGTAATGAGCGCCAAAGTAGTGATGCTCCGGACTTTGTTTCGTCACTCAAAGTTCTATGTATCGCTCCAATGGTCATGGACAGGCGTTATCTCTTACCATCAGGAGAGCGTCTCGATCGTCTTTTTACTTTTTACATTCAAAAAAAAAATACTGCTGAAACGAACGATTAACGATTAATAACGATTTTTGTGGAAAAAATTGTTGTAGTTTTGTTGTTATTAAATTTGAAGATTTGTAGTGATTATAACTCAGTGGTTAGCGCGGTAGGTACACACGCCACAAACCCCTACAATTCAGCTTGAGCTGCCAGTAAAGAAAAAACATCGTGAAGATACCATAGCATGGTAATTTCTAGTGCTTTCTGGTACTCGACTGGCAAACTACCACGTCGGTTTTTGCACCAACACAACGAAAACTCATAAAGGCGCGTAGCAAGTCCACCAACACCAAACTCGTAGAATATCTGGTACTGCGGTGGTACCTACCTAGACGACCTGCTAAAGATTTTGCTGAGAATTGACATCCCCGTTGGCTCATTGGTAGTATAACTGCCTTGAGAGAAAGAAAGAAAGAAGAAAGAAAATAATTTTTATTTTGCAACAAAACAAAAAAAAACAAAAATAACAACAAAGAGAGGCAAACAGTTACAAAATAGGGGCTCACCTCAGCATAATACTGGAGAGCTGTAGGGTTTGGGTTCGATTCCCACTCAGGGCAAACATTTGGTGAATAAACAAATGTTTGTTCTGTGTCTGGGTGTTCTGTATGTATTATAAGTATGTATTTACAACAAAAAAAGTATTTATGTATTCTATCAGTTATCTGACTTCCATCACATAAGCTCTGCTTAGTTTGGGGCTAGATGGGCTGTGTGTATAGTCCTACGGTATTTATTTATTGATTATTTATTTATTTATTTAAAGAAATCAACCACTAAGTAAACAGCTTACCTTTTGATCTCCAAATCGCATCTGTCTTCTCGCGTTTCTTGCCACGTTCATCCGACATAGGAAGACCCTGTCTTCCCCGTCAGTAGGAGCCTTGGACAGCTCCGTGCGGACAGTTTGCTGGTCTTGTTTGTCTATCACGTCGTATACGCTGTCACCATGGATCAGCAGGTCTTCCTGTGGATAACAATTTTTTTTTATGGTTGACAGGCTAGATGTTTTGACCACAGCTCACCTGATGTTAAATGACGGTGTGGTCGAAGGTGGTAAAGCACACCAATCCTGGAATAAAACTGGCTCTCAAGTGAGGCTGCCGAAACACACCGTTAGATGCTTGGCGGCAGATTTTCAACTTGAGGGTGGTAGCTAGCCAGCCGAGTACTAAAAAATCCCCTTCCATCATGCTATGGTTTCCTCGCGGTGTTTTCCTTCACCGGCAGCTCAAGCTCATTGCTGGGGTTTGAACCCATGACCTTCGGCATGCGAACCGGCCGCGCTAACCACTGAGCTATCCTCAGTTGTTAGTGCAGTCGGTTGAAATCCCAACAATGAGCTTGAGCTGCCGGTAAAGGAAAACATCGTGAAGAAACCATAGCATGGTGATAGGGTACTCTCTATCACTCGACTGGTTAGTCACCGTCTTCAAGTTGAAAATCTGTAACCAAGAGCGTAACGGTGTGTTACGGTAGTTGACAATTCCATTCCAGTCTAGGTGTGTTTACCATTTTCGACCACACTAAACTTCAAGGAAGTCGGAAACAGTTAACAAATAAAATTGTAACATTGGGTATTTTTTTGTTTTACTTGTGTGGGTTTATTCACGTTTAATTATGCCCGATATATATTGGATTGGATATCGTTGGATATAATTATGTAGACTATAGTTTCGGCTACATCCGGTGGCGGTCATCAAGGAGTCAAAGCAGAGTGCAACACGCACGCGGTCTTATATTTTACATGTGTAATCCAGCAAAAGTAAAACAAAAATATAACAAAACCACGTCAGATTCTATAGTAAAACAATTGGTATATGCTTGATGATAATAGAAATATTACTTGAAAGAGAGGCCCAAAGAAACATGGCTACAGTCGGGAATTAAATTAAACAAAACGCAAGAAAAACGTTAGCTGCCGGTAAACGGCAAACACTAAACGCTCAAGGGTACAAAGTACTAAAAGGTACCGCGTCCGCGATTAAAATAATATGCATTGCGGTCTGAAGGCTGATGAAAACGTCTACGCAATCACAGTAAATATACACCTGTTTAAAAACAAAAGCGTTGGTAGCTTTGCGGTGGTTGGTGACGGAACCGACCGGCGCAATTAGCATTCCGTTAGTGAACCTTTCTTTTACTGCCTTTGCCCGTGGTTTCGCTCCCGTTTTGAATCTACCTATCTATCTATACTATTATAAAGAGGAAACATTTGATTGTTTGTTTGTACCTATTGAATAGGCTCCAAAACTACTGGATCGATTTCAAAAATTATTTCACCGTTGGGAAGTTACACTATTCCCAGGTGACACATGTTACTTTTTATCCCTATATTCCCACGGGACCGGGAGTACGCGGGTGAAACCGCGAGGCGTGATTTTTTGTTTGTTTGTATTGGCTCCGAAACTACTGGACCGATCTTAATAATTATTTCATTATTAGAATGCTACATTATCTGTGATGGACATAGACTACATTTCATTTAAAAAACAATTATGGATCCATATGGAAACTTCAATAATGTAATCCAAGCTGTAAAAATTTACCGAAAACCCCTTACTTAGCATGCGCTGCAAAAACTATTGACAGTAGAATAACATGATGTTTTATAGAGCAAATTGACAGGTACAAAAAAGTATTATAATAATTATGTGTAATAAATATATACTAATTATAAAGAGGAAAGATTTGATTGTTTGTTTGTATTGAATAGGCTCCGAAACTAGTGGACCGATCTGAATGATTCTTTCATCATTAGAATGCTACATTATCACTGAGTGACATAGGCTATATTTAGGTATATTGTTAATCGCTAGTTTTGTTTTTCCGTGCGAAGCAGATACGGCCCGCTAGTCAATAAATAAAATGTCTGGCTGTAGTTTATATTTAGTTCCGCATACATTCTAAACATGTACTGTTATAGTATGCAATTTTCGAAATTACCTTGTTCTATGAATGTTTAATTAAGTCCCATAATAATGATTTTACAACCTAGCACTAACTTTCCGACCTCAAGGTCTGACAGGGTCAATATTGTTGTTTAATTTTCCTTTGTAAGTAAACAAATTTCAATTAACCTAGGTCTGGTTTAATAACTTTAATTAAATCATATTTCTGCGCAAAGAAAATTTCTTAGAAGATTGCAAGCGAAGCTAAAGAATTAGGGTTGATGGTTCATTTAAAGTACCTATTTTTTTAAAAATATAATAGTAATGAGACGAGCAAGTCGCTCTCCTGATGGTAAGAGATTACTTCTGTCCACGACCATTGCAGCGATAAATACATACTTATAATAAATACAGAACACCCAGACACAGAACAAACATTTATTTATACCACAAAATGTTTATCCTGGACGGGAATCGAACCCACGCCCTTCAGCTCTAGGAGCAGGCATACTGCCAACGAACCAACAGGGCTGTCAAATTATATAAATTGAAATGTCAAATTAAATTATTAATAAGTATAATATAGATAAAGTTACTACATACTAGTTACTACATTATTATAGCTACTTATTATAAAACTACTGTTATGTATAATGTATAATGTAAAATTATACTGTATAATTTTGTAAAATGTGACGTCGTTTCTACAGAGGGGGTCAAACGCCTGTAACTCTAACGGGGAGGGTTTTCAAACTATGACATTTGTGTGACGTATTTTATGGATGTACGTTTCTCATCCGTACAGCCAAGGAATGGAACAAGCTACCGGCTTCCTTGTTTCCTGATAGATATAATCTAGATCTTTTCAAGGTCAGAGTGAATAGGTATCTTCTAGGTCTGCGTATTTCATCTTCAATCACATCGTCGCTTACCATCAGGCGAGTTGGTGGTAGAACGCGGACTTATCCGTATTAAAAAAAAAAAGTCCTCGACTTCTTTTTCTAATCTGTGCTAGTAAAGTTGTGACTCAAGTAGTGCCTGGCAGCCCTACGGCGCACGTCACCCGTCCCACCGCCCCGCCCAGCTGTCGCGCGTCCTCCGCAAGACATAATTGCGCACGCGCCGCTCAGCCGCCCACGCGTGGCCGTGGGGGGCGAGGGAAATGTGGGAAAATGGATTAAATTATCACGTTGTGCACTTTACATATCAATTTAGTTTTCGACCCACTAATCGAACTTAAGTAATCAAGTTTATGAAGTTGATTTTTTTACCTACTTAACTGGTGCATGCTGGTACTATTTTACCAAAGTCACCACTAGAGCGTGGGTCTGATGTCTTGAACATAAATCACCTTTTTTTCTATTCAAAATAGGTTCGCTTTTGACCATACCCTGCCTGATGTTAAGCAGCAGTGTGGTCTAAGATGAAGCACGCTTACCTAAAAGAAACCTATTGTGACTAAAGTGACTTTGTCTCCGACCAATTTGACTTTGTTTGCGACCATTTGATTGTATCAAGAGAGCCAAGAAAATATGGAATAGATACTTGACACTGGAAAAATGTACGATATGCGATGTCGAAAAAAAAAGAACGACAATTTTATATATATAAACATGTGCCCCTTCATATTAATCGTGACTATTCACATAAGAGTACATTATGAATATTATAATATTTCTTAGAATATTTTATTTTAAAAATATTGAACAAGTTGTATAAAATACAAGCGATATAATTTGTAAATTAAATTTACTACTACATTATAAAAGCAACATTTCTATCCTACAATTACGTAGACATAATAATATTTGCATTTGCCGCATGGACCATTGGGCCGAGGGGCGGACTTGCCTTCAGCAATTATACTGCATGCGTCTTTCACTTTCTTGTATTTCAGTTTTTGTTGGGTGGTCTGTGAGTGAACTTATTTGAATAGGTAATTTAGGAAAAGACAAAATCTTTCTTTATCGATAGGAAACAAATAGTTGAGGATCAAGGGCTCTATTTTTGAATCATAAGCTTGAGTTTTTACTGAGTTACAAGACTTCAAAAAAAAGGGGGAGGTTATCGATTCGACACATTTTTTTAGATAATTGATTGATTCAGGCATTACTTTGCGGAAGTTCATTTTGAATGTTCAATGTTTATATTTAGTTTATTTCCGCTTAACAGTCGTTCCAGTTCCAACAGTGACGAGGAGACTTAAATTAAACTAATTTTACACTGCTTATTAATTAAAAACCCTAATCTTACTTAAAATCTAGAACTCATAAACTTAGAAATATTCTTAATTTGACAAAAATTAAATTAAAACTACAAAAAATCTAATTAAAATAATCAAGAATCCTCCTCTCTGCAGTAACCACTTTGTCGACACGTGTTTCACCTCTACACGAGGCATCCTCAGGACGTGTTGACTCTTCGAGCGCTTGGTCGAGACTGAGTGACATTTTTTTTATTATGTAATCCGTCATTTGTAAAATGATTTCAATTTTTTTAATTTTAATTGAAACAATTTTTTTTTTGGTAGTTTCTGGTTAGTCCTAAAGAAAATTCATCAACATCAGTCTAACTACGAAAGTTTGAATTTTAAACCGAAATACCTAAAATCTAGTTGTGTTTGGGCGGGTATGGAGTCCGTTTTTTTAATTGTTAATTTATGCTTACAATAGTTTCAATCTATCTGGCCCAATGCAATAAAACTAGATTTTTTTTGCATGTCATTTTGCATATTGGTATGCTACTTTCTATTACTCTGATGATTTGATGATCTTAATAATTAATCATATTTAATGTTATGTTTTGGCAGCCTCCCTTGCTAGCTAGTTTACCACGCTACGCGTATAAGCACAGTTCTATTCAAATAAATAAAACATTAACAAACCAGTTGAAAAATGATGAAGTTCTAAGCTAACAAACATAAATAAAAACACAACCGAATTAAGAACCTCCTTTTTTTGATGTCGGTTAAAAAAGTAGCGGAACAATAAATCATTTCGGGTACCTACTAATTAATTTGATATTCAATCTGAAAGCAAGTAAAGGGTAGAACTATAAATCAATATGCAAGTACGGTGACGTAATTTACTTAGCTAAGTTAATGTAGTGCTGGACTTATTAAGTGAAATCGTGTTGGTAACATTTTAGTACAAAATTTAACGTTAAATTTTCTATAGTAGCGAGTTTGACTGTCGCCGCGCCGTCAAAGAATGTGGGGTTTGCAAGTCTGAAAAATTTGGCACATAATAAAAAATTAAAGACTACTTGCCAGAAATAAATACAAATACAAATATATAATAACCTGTTGGTTCATTGGTAGTATGTTTGCTCCAAGAGCTGAAGGGCTTGGGTTCAATTCCCACCCAGGATAAACATTTTGTGGTATAAACCAAATGTTTGTTCTGTGTCTGGGTGTTCTGAATTTATGACAAGTATGTATTTACAAAAAAAAACGATTTAAGTATTCTATCAGTTATCTGACTTCCATAGCACAAGCTTTGCTTAGTTTGGGATCAGATAGCGCCGTGTGTAATGTTCTACGATATTTTTATTGTGTCACAAAATGCTTTATCTTTGTACCTTGAAACTAGATGGCGTTGTTCAAAATTTCGACTGATATAGGTATATTTGATTTTGTTTGAAAAATTTAGGTAATTTTCTGTAAAATGTTTGAATCTAAATGTAAATCAAGGAATATTTGATAATGGCGTGTAAGTGTAACTTTGCAGATAGCATCTCTGAATACTGTTTGTTCATCTAAACTTACATTAAAATCCAAACCTCTGCAGGTTCAAGTTTGAGACAGACATACATCATCTTCGAGGTGGCCCATACAATTTATCTGTATCTTTTGAATTATAGTTTCTCAATAGTTTGGTTATTTTCGATTGATTCTACGAACTATTGTCGATTTACAGTTGCATTGCTACAGATTCTGAGATAGCGAAATTATTGGTCCAGTTATGTTCCATTGTGGCATTTTTAGAATTGAATTTTGTGAAGATTCTTAGTTTTACTCTGTTGGAATTTACTGTGACTATCAATTATTTTTGTAGGTTAGATTATAGACTAGTATTTTTTTAATTTTTTTTCCTTCTAATTATCTGTTTGTTGTTAGATACCTCATTGTTATTACAATCTAGCCTAGTTGAGACTAATAAGTAATTTTAATATAACTTAAATTGCTAAGTAGAGTATAAACGAAGAATGCGTCCATCGACACTTTTCTTACTGTCTCTATTAAGGGGAAGACACTTTGTTCATGTGTTCTATAATATGTAGTACTCACTGCACTGAGATTACTAACTCTAACTTAATACACTAACTCAAAAGGTTAGACTAGTATTTAAAAATATTAAGTTGAATAAAGAATCTTCAACTCTATACACATACTGCCTAGGATTAAAAATAATTTGTAAGCTATTTTTAAAATAAACTATAATTATGATATAACTAGCTTTTGCCCGTGGCTTTGCTTGCGTTTTTATATTTTTTTTTGTATCCGTCAAAGGTATTGTTATCTGGATAAAAGAAAAAAATAAGTTTTTCGAAAAATGATTAAAGAGACAATAGATTTTATGATTGGCTCAGTAATTATTCAAAAGCGTAACAAACAAACTCATAATCATATTTATAATATTAGTTACTATTAAAATTATAACAACCAAAATATTAAAGAAACATAAAGTAAAATAGTTATAGATTTAACTTCTACTATTTTTTACTCGTAATTGGTTTGCGTTTAACAACATACTGTCTTATAAATCTGGAAATATTCAATTCAATTCCATTCATTTATTAAAATACAGGTAGGTACAATGATGTACACTTATTTATGTCAATCACAATCAATGATAATAAATATTTTAACTTTGAAATGTCATCTAATAAAACTCATAATAATAACAAATGTCAAAAAACAAATAGGTATATCTATAATTGTCAATGGTGAATAAGATAAAATTAAATTATAAAATAAAATATAATTTAATTTGAACCTTAGAATAAAACATTGTGGAGCAGGCATAATAAAAATTGAATGTACTTATCATTCTAGACGTTTATTAATAGTCTAGACTAAAAAATATGTTCAAATTCTTTTGAAAGTTTAAACATTAATGGTGGTGGACCGCGTTGTGCCAAATGCTCTAATTTCTACAGCTCATTTATCATCTCAGCACTTGTATTTGCATTATGACAGTTATAAACAAGCATTTTATATGAATGATGAGTAGCGAACTGCACTGCAGTTAATTATTGTGTATAGGTACATTATGTACATTGTCGGACAAGAAAAATGACACGCCGGGTTTATTCTTTCTATATTATAAATTTACCCTATTTTAGCTTTCTGTACAAAGTGTTTTGTGCTAGGTTCTAGCAACACTATTCTGCATTCACTGCTATTTTTTTAATGTTTGACTGCCAAGATTGACCACAGCTCACCACTTAGCTGTGAGCGCTAACTACTGAGCCATCACCGCTACAAATTAATAGATAAATATCGTTGGACACTTTACACAGCGCCATCTAGCACCGAACTATTGGAACCAGATAACTGATTGAACAATTTTATAATTTTAAGATACGATAAGTATATAAGGAACATCCAGACAGAAAAAAACGTCTACATAATATATTCGGTAGAGACTGCTGCTGTACTTTCTCTGCTTCTGAATAAGCTAACTAGGCAAGGCTAGAAGGGCAGAACAGGACAGTTAATTTTTTTTCTTGTTATTGGCACACCACGTCTTCTATCTGTTCTTAAATTCTCATTATCGCAAAGTTGCTGATTCTATTCTAATTCTCACTATCGGAGATGGCTTAAAGCGAAAATACCGCTAGTCGTTACTCTTGTAAGTGTACAATCTTTTTTGTTTTACTTATACGGGATTAATCACGTTTAATTTTATTGTAAAACAAAAATGTGTCAAAACCACGTTAGTTTCCATTGTACAATCTTTGGCGTGTAAAGAGTTTACCCATAAATAATATCGTTCTCAGACTTGCAATATTTTATACCGGGAGTTGTATTTTCTAATGTAAGACGTATGTCAGACAAACAAACAAACAAGCCTCCGGATATATAGATTAATGATACACAAACCAATGCACTGCTTTATAATAGCGATACAAATGATGCACTGTCTGATTTGATTAATTACTTTGTGTTTCTGACATTGATACTGTAAACACCTCGTGGATATTTATCAAGATAACTTCTGAGTTTTAGGATTAATATTTAAAAAAAACTGTTTGTGTCAACCACAACTATTATTTATTCGCAGTCGGGTAATAAGTTTTTTTAAATCTTCAGATTGTTTTTTTTTTTAATTAATTTGCCCCGTCGGGCAGGCTAAAGCTGTAAAGCCTTTATAGACAGCAGAAATAAAACTCCATCGTTTTGGAAGCAACACGAAACGTCATGTTTCACCACATTATATCATTTTCCCACACTCACGCTTGTAATTCGGCACTATAAGAATAAAACACCACCATTTTTATGCATAAACACTTGACAAAACACTAGTTTTAGAAAAAAATACAACAGGGTGACACGACTCTTCCCACGTTCCCGCCAAAACTCTCCAGATTGTTATACATTTGACTATCGTTTACGAACTACCGCAATTCTCGCAAACTAATAAGCCAGTCATAGGTTTAAAAATTTAATTATGTTTTTCAATACGATATTTTTTTTGTCATAACTAAACTTATGCTGTACCTACACCATTGTACGAATGCTCTTTGGGAATGGTGAAATGATCGCGCAGACGATGAAGTGTCGTTATTGACGGTTATTGTTACCATCGATTGTTCCATTCGATTAAAGGTTGATATGGTAATATCTTGGATTGTAACGATTGAAACTTGAAGATTATCCAGAGATTTGCGATATTTATAGCTGAACTATAGTAAAGTTACGTATTATACGTATAGCCCAACTATAGTTACTATATTTTTATTCGAAGAATGAATTTTAAAAAAAAGGTATTTTAAAATCATTTTTGAAATTCTAATTTTGTCATTGTGGACAAATTGTCAAGTACAAATGCATAACTGCCTATATAGTGTTATAAGTTTTAGATGTACCTACTAAGCTAAGCAGGGGTTATTTTACTCACCACTATCGGCACAACTTTTAATAATTTGCAAAAAAAAAACAGATGTTCCTTACATTTGGTCACAGGTCAATTTTTTTAAGGATCGGCTGTTTTTAGGGATTTGGTTGCGTTCATAGTAAAAGTTATTCATAATTAGGTATAAGTACATTGACTCTTTAAGCTCAGTAGAAGCAAATAAGTGGTTGACGTTCCAAAAACTCGAACGAAACCATTATATTTCCACTTTCATTGTGCGAACAGCTATACACTCTGAGTGTCTTCAAGTCGATAGTGAATCGATATATTCTAAGCAAGCTAGGTCAATTATTATAGACCGCATATTTACGGTCAAACGCAAGCCTATATAAAAAATAACCCAAAATGATACATTTTTACAATTTATAGAAATGAGGTGTCTACTGGATTGGTGCACTGGACAAATCTAAAGGAATCATCATTGGCGTAGATTTAGCCACAGGCATAGGCGCGGTATGGGCCATTCCTTACTTGGCCCGCCAATTCATTCTGAACCCCCCTGTCGGCAGACTTTTAAGGCACTATATATCAAAGAGGAGATTTCTCATAAATCTCAAAGGTCTAATAAAGTGGTTGGTGTTTCTTCAATAAATCGGTAAAGTGGTTAGTGCGACGAAAAGGCATTGTCTATGGGTCGGATTATCATTACATTGTTCGGTTTGCATATTGAATTGTGCGTTCTCTATTGTCTATGGTTTGTGCAACGTGTGTGGTTTAGTGCAGGGGAGGAAAATGATGTTATTGTCTGTGACTTGCTTGCTGAAGGTTGTAATTTTAGTGCGTAAATGATATCTTGGTATAATGGATCTATTATTCGAAGTAGATGGAATCTGTATTCACTAAATTAGGGGAGTTAACTAAATTGGGATCGATCAGCAGTGTAATTAATCCGGAGTTACGTAATAAGATCATGTCTAAGATTTCTGGCATTTATCTAAAATTTGATAATACAATAATAAAATTCTTCAGGGTTGCTGTTTGTTAAAACTAAGCAATGCTCGTACTATAGGAACCAGATAGTTAAATATAACTTTATTATACACCGATATATTATAACATATCCCATCCAACTATATAATAATATATATAAGTAAATGTGAAAGTTTGTTAGTTTAGATGCTTGAATGTTTGTTAATCAATCACGCAAAAACAACTCCCTATACGGGGATAGTGTAGCTACCCAACCGTGAAAGAATTTTTGAAATCGGTCCAGTAGTTTCGGAGCCTATTAAATACAAACAAACAAATCTTTCCTCTTTATAATCGTATAGATCCTATAGTTACACGAGTGACCCGCCCCGGCTTCATACGGGTGCAATGTAGATACTAATGTAAAAAATAACGAAGTCTCAGATAAATTTCCAACCACTATTTTGCACCGTTGAAGTGGAATTTTCTGAGTGCACACCTACGTCACCTAAGGAACATTTGTGCAAAATGGCATGCCTGTAGACACAGCGGTTTCAACTGTGCGTTGATCTATCAATCAGTGAACTAGTCTGTCAGTTTCTTATATGTAGATCTAGATATACTTTAGACACAAATACATATTAGGTATTTATTTTATTTACAAGCCATATTCTATTCTACGTGATTTTGACACATTTTTATTGTTAATTCATTATTCCTTTCCATTCCAGGCTAGGTGTAATTTACCATTTACGACCACACCGTCACTTTTTTTTTTTTTTTTTTTTTTAATAGTTGATAGGCTTTGTTTGACCGCCATCCCGCCTGATGTTAAGCGAAGATGCGGTCTACGGTGGAGCACGCTCGCCTAGAAGAAACCGATTCACTCGCGACTTGAAGGTGACACATAACATCAACACAGGTACTTAACATCAGGTGAGCTGTGGTCAAACACCTAGCCTGTCAATAATGAAAAAAAACTTATGCGGGATTTTCCACGTTAAATTACTTATTGGTTTTTTTATTAGGAAGCAAGACGAGTGCGCTTTGTACTTTGTTTTGACTCCTTGAAGAAGGCTCACCGATTGTGGCGAAATAGTTTTCGACGTAGTTAAACATTAATTATCCCGCATAGGTAGAGCAAAAATAATAAATAAATAAATAAATAAATAAATATCATAGGACATTACACACAGCGCCATCTGACCCCAAACTAAGCAGAGCTTGTGCTATGGAAGACAGATAACTGATAGAATACTTAAATACTTTTTTTTTTTTTTGTAAATACATACTTATAATACATACAGTACACCCAGACACAGAACAAACATCGATGTTAGTCACACAAATGATAATAATAATAATATAATAATAATGATAATATTCTATTTATCTACATTACAATACTGGACCCCAGTCGAGGTTTAGCTGATTTAACAATAGCTTAATACAGACATTTCTATATTTCAATATATTAATGATAAAATCAATATCGATTTAATGAACATAGTTATTTTAATGAAATGTAGAGTGTAAGAGCATATATCTAAAACAGCATTAAAATTATGTTATCCGGGTGTGAAGATACCAATTATCTTGTTTATAAACATTTCTTAATAAATTATAAACCAAAGTACTGTTACAGACACACCCACAAACCAATTTGATCTTATAAACGGGGTATTAAACCTTCGGCATTGTTTTTAACTCGATATTTGGATTAAGTACTTACTTACTACCTCTATTCTTATCATTAATCTTAATTGCAGAATACAATAAAATATTAGTCCCGTCGCTGTCATTAGAAAGTGAACTCTATTTTATGGGTGATCAAGGTTTGTAGTTGCATTTTTGGGAGGTAATAAAAGTATAGATCATTATATCGACTCTATAAGAACGGGATCGTGGGAATTCTGGCGATCGATGAGTTATGGAACGAGTATTGATGTTTTTGAAGTCTCGGACGATAACTAACCATACTTACATCTGTTACCGGATCTTGAGAGTACCTACTTGAATGTTTTAGAAAAAAACTTCGCAATTTTGTGATTGTGAGAAACTAATCCAGACAATTAGAACAGCAATGGACTGTTCAATTTATTTACCACATTTGTGATTTGTAAAAAGTTTTGTGTACGTAGGTATCATCGTTACTTTGAGAATTGACATGATGTACATAAAAAACGTAAAACGTTCCTGATCGTAAAACATTAAAAAAAACAATTTCGGTATCAAAAAATGCTGACAAATTTTTTAGATAACATAAGGAACAAAACTTTTGAAATGCTTTTTTCCATGTGGTGGAAATGTTTTAGTTTCAATTCCAACATTCAGTACATAATTATACGGATACAATACACCTAAATGGAACGGAAATATGAGAAAATCGGAAAAGTTACCCATTTCCACGAATCATTTCCTTGGGCAAGAATAATAACTATTTTTGAAAAGGTACGAAAAGTGTTTATCTAGAAGTGGCGCCACCTCTAGATGACCTGTGAAACAAAATCTGTGCAACATCTGTGTGTAACATTTTCTACATTATAAACATTTTATCTCTGCATCCAAGCGATGCTTTTGTAAACCGCCCCGAGGCGTGGCTTCGAATTTGTGTATCTATCTTGATAACTGTCGTTACAATCAAAACAGAATCATCGAACCGTTCGACTGGACGTAACGAATATACCCACAGATAAGATAATAGACTGGTTTTGCTTTCCGTGAGTCACTGTTGCTATAGCGTAAAGATAGAATGTTATAGAGAACTGTCACACGTATACTGAAATGAGATGTATAAAAACTGCCTACATTTCGTATCACGCGATTTTTACTAAATTTTCGTCTATAAATTTGACTAACTAGCGATGTGGTGTGAAGTGGACGATGTTTATTTTCAGTAAGACGGCCCTATGTGCCACACAAGCAACGAAACAATAGCAATTTTGTAAGAAAAGTTTTCTGACCGTGTTATTTCTCGAAGAGGTGATCACAATTGGCCACCGAGATCTTGTGATTTAACACCTTTAGACTTTTTTCTTTGAGGACAAGTGAAAGATAAGGTCTATGCCAATGCTCCACAATCGTTTCAAGACCTTAAAGATTGTATTCGTGAAGTTATCGAGGACATAAGTATGTACGAATGCAAATGGAAATTTTCATGAAAAGGATATGGTGCTGTAAGCGTAGCCATGGCGGCCATTTGGCTGTTTGGCCGTTTTCAAATGTTAATGGCATAGCTTTCTCTTTACAACTTTGAAATAAACGTTCATAGATTTTTCTTAAAAAATACCTTGGACAGGGGGGCGCAGTTCTGCAAGTAAGTCGTCGTTTCATTCCTCTCTCTCAACCCCTCCGTTTTGGACGCGGTCTGCCATAATATTTGGTAGCCGCGCTAACACCTCTTATTGGAAAACCCTTTATAATAATATATGCATGTTTGATGTAACTACAGTCAAATCATATTCTATTTTTCGATTTTTATTAATTTTATATAATACTGTTTTTTAATGGGATGACGTATCTGGTTACCTACTGTTATGATGCCAATGAAACCATTGTGTGCGAGTCAACAACTAAATATATTTGACTACCTTCAATCACAATAATGTTATATAAACTACCTTACACTATGACACCTACTAATTTTGATAATTTTCTAGTTAAGGTGGTTCGATTTCCATACAAAGAAATTTTTGCCATTTGTGAATAAATGGAGAATAATTTTACAGTGATATCACAGCTACTGGCATTTATTTTGGTCCTTATTTGCGGCAAATCACAATTGCTTGAATAAAACAGTAGATTATTAGCAGAAAATCAAATTTCTGGATTATTTATGAATTTATGATTTTTGAATAAAACAGTAAATTACGCTAATAATCTACTGTTTTAATCAAGCAATTGTAATTTACCGCAAATAAAGACCAAAATAAATCTCAGTAGCTGTGATTTCACTGCAAAATTATGCTCCATTTGTCCATAAATGGCAAAAAATTATTTGTATGGAAATCAAACCACATTAAGTGGCAACACTCTAACTTTACAAGAAACTTATGGTGGAAGCGTACACTTGGTGGTGAAGTGGTACTGGTGATTGCATCTATTAATCATAATTTGAAGATATTGACTGGTATCATTACGCGTCGATGCAGCGCGGCCTGTGTTGTTCACACGAGACCGCCAAAACGTATGTACAGGATGTCACGTTAAATTGTAGACCAGTAGTTTGTTCTACATTTAAAGCAAGTGTTTGACCGCAGCGTACCTGGATCCTGAAACTTTATGACTACACGAAAACGTAACACGTCCGCGTTTAGCTAATTACGTGGAAACACAAACATACATATTTTTTATATTAGGTACGGTATTTTTATTTGTTTATTTAATTTTTTTTCTAATTATCAAAATAATGAGCGGCAAAGCAACGATGCCCTGGACGTTGATATGTTACTCGAAGACCTGTGTGCTGTTGACTTGCGTTATCTGTTACAGTCACAAAAGCGTTTTGATAGTCAATTACTTTTACATTAAAAAAGTACACTGTTAGTCAGAATTTCAACGTAAATGTGGTAGCCAACCAAGTACTAGAAAGTACTTTAACCATGCTAGCCAACAAGAATTCAATTTCAGCACCCTGTATATAAGGTAGTTGATGTACGGCGAGCGCTAGGTGCGCGGGCGCGGCTAACAATAAAACGTGGTGATTAATTTACCAACAGTGCGCTCTAACGAGGGACTATTTGGGGTCAGACGGTACGATTTGTATCCGGACGATTCCGGACCACCGCGGGCTCCGGAAAACTGTTGTCTATAAGTTGTCACTGTCACTGTCAACTGGAGGCAGTCGGTTCTTGTAAATACTTTTTTATTCTTTTTGACTACTGTCCTATTTTGGGTAGGAGTAGGTAATTTTGCCATCAATCGTGAGTTGTACATATTTATTTATTAGGTAAGAGGATGTCAAAAACGATTTTACAATATTTTTTTGTAAAATGTATTAGTAGATTTTTAATTATTTAAGTATTTTTGTTTTAAATTTGATTATAATATTTCTAATAGGACGGTTGTCATAGAAACACTTTTTAGATAATTTAAGTACGTTTTAGTGATATTTTTATTTCAAGACAAATTCATTAAATGATTAAATATTACGAAAAACATTTTAGCTAATCGTATTGTTGTCTTTTATTTTATTACGTAATTTCATATCATTAATTGTTTTTCATAAATGGAACGACTCACAACTGAAATATGTTTGCTAGGTTAAATGCGATGCTATCTACTTCCAAATAAGGTTCTTGATCAACTCAGGTACAAAACATACACGCATTTGTTCTTGGGAGCGTTTTAAGAAGAAAAAAAAATACTTACCATTGAATGTCCCAGGTATTCCGCAGCGTTATCCGATATGTACAATAGTTTTCCATTTTGTGTCATCATCATCAGGAATCCGTTTAATGCCTGGAAATAATTATAATCTGTTAGCTTAGCTACGGTTTGGGCGTGGGTTCGATTCCCACATTGGACACCGGACTAACATTTATGTGATGATAAATATGTCTAGGTGTCGATTCTGTATGTATTTACAAAGAAAGAAGTATTATATTAGTTATCTGATTCTTATAGTGCAAGCTTTAGTTTGTTTGTTTTTGGTTTGCGTGTAAAACAATTTCAGAAAAAAAAAGTTTTGTTTGCGTTCTTTCTTATATCTTATTTATGTTTATTCTGATCATCAATTAATTTGATAGTTTTGTTTATAGTTTGATGATTACCAAATTTTTCTAATATTCTGAGCGTCGATCACGAACGACTTGCGAAAAAGTATTCGTATCGACATCGACAAAAAATTGTATGAGATTTGTACAGCTTTGTATGCTATCGCGGTACTCGATAGACGATACCTTTATGATACGAATTCAATAACTTTCGTGGTCGAGGCTCAGGGCTTGCATCGTTTCTATTTATATTGCATTAGGTAGTAAACATACTGCAGTATTATGATTTTCACTTAAGATTTATTTCCTTTAACAAGGCGTTACAATTCGCACAATAGAGCATTTCTCTACCTGCTCTCCTTTCGTACACGACCACCGTATGCCTAAATTATGACCCGTATAAATTATACGCAACAATCGTATACGAAACGCAGCACAATTGCATGCGGATCGCACGCTATTTTACCTTTGTCGCATTTATGAAACTATTTGCTATTTTCTCTCGGCTGGGGACTGAATAACCCGAATTTTTCGGTACCAAATTCTGAGCCTGTTCCAAATTGCACTGTAAGAAACGATAATTAAAGAACAAGGTCCAGGTGATCTACATATGTTACAGATAACTACTTACAAGATGAACATCAATAGTTATCTCTATTCACAGAGGGTATGATGCCCAACAGTCGTCTTTGCGGTTGGAATGTTAATGGTTTTACACAGCCTTTCAACAAAATTATCAGCGCCGTCAATTTTATTGTTGTAAACCGCGCATAAGTTCGTATGACATATTTTTATAATATGAAAAAGCCAAGTATAATAAAAATGCCCAGTAATAATTGTTATGAAAAAAAGTATTTAAGTATTCTATCAGTTATCTGTCTTCCATAGCACAACCTCTGCTTAGTTTGGGGTCAGATGGCGCTGTGTGTAATGTCCTATGATATTTATTTATTTGTTTTATTTATTTATTTATTTTTGTGTGGTGTATGTACACCAAGGAGTTTTTATATTTTATAAGTGGCCTGTTACTTTTGTGTCGTGCGCTTGGCCGATAGTCTTTTGTTTTCGGCAGCGTGGTTTTTTTGGTAAAATAAATGGTTTGATTTGAAAAGCATTTCGCTGTGTTATTTTAATTTAAATACACATTAATTGGACAATTGGATATTTACAGAATTAAAACAATTTTGATATGTTTAGTAAATATATAATAAGAGTTTCGACATGTCGTAGAGATTTTTTTTTTAAATAATAATATTTTTTTAAATTATTTCATGTTTCATACTCGCTTCATAGACCGTATGCACACTAAACTACAAAAAGGCTCGAACCGCACCTTATGAAAACAATAAATTAATAATTTGTAAAATTAAAAAGTGTATCATTTATAAAAAGTAAGTAGGTAGTTGTCTATTTTGCATTTAATTTTTAAATATACCAAAATTTTCATAATTGTTTTACCTGAAATGTTACGTTATGTTTGGCCTAACTTGCTTGAATTAGATTATTAGTAATCTACCGCTAAATATCTACAGTCTCCAGTCCCTAGTTACGGGAAATTAGCTCAGAGTCGCATTGTTGTTAGGAATGCCTTATAACTGTGACTGTGCATTAAGCATATCTTAACTAACTGTAGGTGGGAGATAAATAAGATAGTTGAAGCTGGCAACACTGGCTGTAGCTAGTAACTCTATACAGGGCTACAAGCTAAGGGTATAATACCAAGCCGAAAAGGGGTTATTGTACTCAATTGTTGTTCATTATGAACAACTTTTACATTTTTTTCAAATGTTAATAATTGACAGGCTACATGTTTGACCACAGCTTACCCGATATTAAGTGACGATGTGGTCGAAGATGGTAAACACACCTACCCTGGAATGGAACTGGCTCTAATGTGAGAATCTGTAATGTGTGGAATCTAAAGTGAGGCTTCCGGAACACATCGTAAGATCCTTGGCGCTAAATTTTAAATTTGAGTGTGGTAGGTAGCCTTAACCAGCCAAGTACTAGATAAAACCTTATGACTATGCCATGGTTTCCCCACAATGTTTTCTTTCACCGATACTCAACTACTACAGGCAAAATTCAGAAATCGCTCAGCTGTTATATATAAAAAGTTCGTTGACCCCTGCCAAATGTATGGAATAGCTGGTGTTTTTAAATATATTGAAATTTAGACGTAAATTCTTTATTGTGTTCAACAGAACTCTTAATACCAGAAAATTTAAAAAATAACACAAACAAGAAACTTAAGAACAGGTGTCATAAGCGGCGGTTTTATCGCTTAAAGGGACATATTCCAGGCAACCATATTTTTTTGCGATTTCAAAGCTGTACACATAGCAAAAGTTGAGGTTACTTTAATCCCATTTTCACTAATATACAGAGTATATTATGTAGTACTAAAAAGTACCATAACACCTTGCTATGGTTTCTTTCGATGTTTTCCTTCACTGACAGTTCAATTTCATTGTTGGGATTGAAATAAAACTGGCGTGTGAAGCGACCGCTTTAACCACTGAGCTATCATGGCTTCATAACATCTATGGTATGATTAAAACCCCTAGATTAAAGTTAATGACTGGTTTCATCTCACCACACCTATGATCTAAACTACTATTTAAACTACAACTATCTTTTTCACCCTAAAGCAAATAATTTGAATACAAAAGAGATAGAAGAGTCAACACAAGTTGCGTTAAAGATGTAAGAAGTACATTTAGCGTGGGAAATACCTTGAACAATAGACGAGTCTGTTTTAATTGATGATTGTGTTGTAGGGAAAGAAATAGATTTAGTCACCTTTGACCTTGTGAAACAACAAAATTCGTACCTTAAGGTGGACTCTAATAACTTAAGTATCTGACTTCCATAGTACAAGCTTTGCTTAGTTTGGGGTCAGATGGCGCTTTGTGTCCTACAATATTACTATAATATAAAGTTAATTTATTTATATTGTTTAATAATATTTTGTTGTTTCTATCTACATCTTTTTGTGTATAACATCGTTAGGTTCAAATTTTTTATTAATATTATATTGATGGAATCCTTAACATTTCTTACGTCTAGTCTGAAATCTGCCATCCTACAGCGCTTTGTCAGTTTATAAAAACAGTGGTGATCCAACGATAAAGGTGTACTGACCTTTGAGAATCCGAAATTTGGTGTATTGGACTGCTGTTGACTTATGTCAAAGCGTTTGAAAACTGCAACAAGAAAAAATATGATGTTAGCATCCACACAAGTTCATGATTATCTTATACTATTAAACGAGCTATATTTGTATCTCAAAGTAAAATTATTAATTAATATAAATATTATATTATTATGTATAACAACGGAAAATAAATTCGTACAAAGAGTGCTACGTCACGCCGTGCGACCACCATTGCTGTAGTTGACATTTTTGTAGAAAAACTGCTATATGGAAATAATTTCACCTGGCGTCATGGCGAATTGCCAAGATGTTGATAATCCTGTCAGTTAGCGCTGAAATTTTTAATTCGTTTCGTTTAATTGAAATTGTATTATATAGTAGTAGCGAACACCTCGCGGTTTCACCCGCGTAGTTCCCGTTCCCGTGGGAATACAGGGATAAAAAGTAACTTATGTCATCCGGGGATAGTGTAGTTTCCTAATAGTGAAACGGTGAATTTTTAAAAACGGTCCAGTAGTTTTTGAGTTTATTCGTTACAAACATACAAAAATCCAAAAATTGAAAAATACAATTCTTTCCTCTTTGTAATATTATTATTATTTATTAGTGTAGAAATATACAAATTTGCTACGTTTTAAAAAATAACACATTTATGAGTTAAAACTTGATGTCAAGGTACGGTATGAGCCAATATTTCTAATTTAGTCAACCGAGTCTATTGTAGAATTTATTATTGAAAACGATTGGACAGCTATTCCATTCAATAAATGTCATTGATTGGCCTTATTAACAAGATTTATTTCTGTAGACAGGTTTGATATAATTATTGTCTGATATATTACTTAGTATGTGACAGTGCTGCTAATTACTACCCCCAAGGCAAAGTTAAATAACAATATCACCTTTCACAACCCAATTTAAAATGCCATAAATCAATGGTAATCGATCAAAAAATCGATTAGCTTATCGAACACTAAATTGTTGTGACACATCACTACCGCCCACTGGTGAAGTCACCTACTAAATCGATATCATTGCGCACTTAGGGGACAAACGTAATCCGTAATTAATCGATTCAATCTATCGATACTTTCTCGTCGATAAACAATAACCAAAGCGGGCAGTCGATAATATCGATAAGATATCGAATAGTTCCCGTTTCTAATGGACCCGCCGTGGTGTAAAGGGAGTTTACACTTTCTAAAGTATATCGAAATGGGTTGTATGGAGGATGGATCGGAATACAGATAAGTAACGGCTGTTGTCCAAGTAACAAGGGATGATAAGGCAGAATAGATAACCAAGTTTAAAACAAGCATAATATGAACAGAAGGGCACACTACAAGTTTGAACACATAATATAATTGTAATTATTAATATACATACATTTAATCTTTTTATTACATATCTTATCAATTCATAATATTTAAATTTTATGTTTGTGTGTAGGTGTATAGTAGGTAGTAAATTTTAAATTTCTGTCACTGAGTCGCGTTTACTATTGTATACAACTTGTGAACCATGAAAGATACAGGCTTTGCCTAGTTTTGGGCACAACGGCATACAAAAATAAAAATTGTAGAATATTTTTGGTTACTCTCCTCGGCATATGTTCTTGGCATAGTATTGTAATTATTATTATCAATAAACATATTTTTTGTCGAAGCAAATCTAACGTGCCAACACTATAAAAACCTTATCGCTAAAAAAACTTACGACTGACAGTGTTTACTGTATTCTTTTAATATTGGTCTAGTCTTGTGTGTACGTATATCTTTCCGATTTTGTATGTTTTATAAGAACAACCACTATTATGCATAAAATACAAACGGCAGTTTAACAATTTTAACGATCGACATAATTCATCTCATTCATTCTTTAGTCACTTTTCCGTCACAACAATTTTCTGCATCCATAGATACGGGTATAGCCCTGATGTTTGTTTCTACCTTGGTATTTTACCTATAGATTAGCGCTAATAGTACCTACTTATAACAATGCGCTAACATAACGCCGTCAGGTTGTCAGACTTGACCGGATATGCCCTGAAAAGGATTTGCACGACTTACCAACCATACCCAAAGTAGCTACAGCGATACTAGTGCGACCTAGGATTGTTCTGAGTTCACTAGAATCTATTTCCCATAGTAATTGCCTATTTCATTTGCATAAGTGAAGTGTCTTTTCACGGTTCCCATAAAGGGGGCAGAAGACTTACAATTGAGAAAATTTAGTTATTTTATTATTTGCGATATCGAAAAACTTTGACCCCTTTGGCTTGTGAACTGACTGCGCTAACTACTGAGCCATCATTGCTAGTGTCAAGTAGTCAAGTATGGTTTTGATTTTATGTTAAATATTCAAGTATGGTGTAATTCTAAGCACCTTTAATACTGTAGTTGCAAGACTACTTTCAGACACGTCTCGTCGAGTATTTAATTAACTTTATCAATGTTTCCCGTGTAAACATTAACTTTAATGTGACTTAATATTTCGTGGGGCTGAGAGAGCTATAGACAAATGGTCTCGACATTAAAATAAGACAGTATCCTACGTGCGCGAGCTAAAGAGGTAGCATAGAATGGACCTCTCAGAATCTAAAATTTTCTTTTACTTTTAGTGTTTTTTATTACACGACTGCAGCAAAGCCAAAAAAAGAGGATTGTGTGTTTGATTGTATGTATGTCTGCCTCTATGTACCCTCGTAACTAATAAACAGCTGAACCGATTTTGATAAGCGATATGTCATTAGATTTGTCTTTATAGTGCAAGTGCCACATAGTAGATTAAAATTATAAAATTACCCAGGCCGAATTTCTGGCTTTAAAGATGAATTTTATTAGGTACTAGCGGACACCGCGGTTTCACCCGCGTAGTTCCCGTTTTCGTGAAAATACATGGATAAAAAGTAGTTAATGTCAACCGGAGATAGTGTAGCTTCACAACGGTGAAAGAAGTTTTGAAATCGGTCCAGTAGTTTTTAAGTTAATCCTCAAACGGCACAAATATACTTATAGTTATTTCGATAGAATGTATCTTTTTGTGCCGTTTGGGGTTGAAACTTTAGGTCCGTGGGGGCCGCTCTCGAACTGTATCGGGACCTAGCCAAACGTTTAGAGGAGGCTTCAGGTGACTAGAATGCTGGTATCTACTTTGGTCAAAAGCTAAACATTGTCATCCAGCGTGGCAATGCTGCCAGCTTTCTGGCCACATATCCCTCCTCTGACGGATTTTTAGACTAAGTTTTTTTGCATAAATTTTGTAAATATATATATTTATTCGTTACATACAAAAATACAAATATTTCCTCTTTAAGTTATTTATTCTTTTTTCCGTAATCGAGTTATAATAGCTTTAAATATTTTAGCTTGTCACGATTTACAAAAACATATTTTATATTTTCATTGGGAATAGGAGTGACCAAAATAACTATTTAGGTACACTATGAATGTTCAAAAAATTTGAGTGTTTAGGTAATTCTTGAAAGAAAACTCCAAAACAATGAAGTATGTGATAAACTAACAATCGTTCTGCGTGATTGTATTGCAGATGACTGCGTTCGTGAGTTGTTTTATGATCGACAAAAATAAATTGGCTGAAACAATTTCATATTTTCACAAATTATGAATTGAAATGGAAATTGAATTTCAAGGTATACATAATGAAAGTAAATAAAATAAATAACAGTTAAAATAATGACTAATGTAAAAGGCCGCTATCAATGGTAATAGTTTCCAAAACGCTGACCCCATTGCCACGTTGGCAAAATTATGGCAATACTCAAACGTTGGGCAAAATAAAGGCCAGCGTTTAGTTCACGTGTGGCGTCACTATTTTTTTTCAGTTGTTTAATATTTTTTGTGGAACACAAGGTGTATTCACTACTCTGCAGTTTATTTGAACGTTATTAGTGTTCGGACCTCGTCATCTATAGCACTACCAAAGTAATTACGGATAGCCTGCGGAATGAGGAGGTATGTGGAGGTGGGCGTCGTCAGCGCAAGGACCAGTATCATGTGATCAGTACACACGATATATGTTGTGGATTATTGTTTTATTCATTCACTCAATCACCTATTTATTCATTCATTCTTTCGTTCCTTCGTGCTATCGTTCTTACGTTCTTTAATTCTTTAATTCTTTAATTCTTTAATTCTTCAATTCTTCAATTCTTCAATTCTTCAATTCTTCAATTCTTCAATTCTTCAATTCTTCAATTCTTCAATTCTTCAATTCTTCAATTCTTCAATTCTTCAATTCTTCAATTCTTCAATTCTTCAATTCTTCAATCCTCTAATCCTCTAATCCTCTAATCCTCTAATCCTCTAATCCTCTAATCCTCTAATCCTCTAATCCTCTAATCCTCTAATCCTTTAATCCTTTAATCCTCTAATCGTCTAATCCTTTGATCCTTTAATCCTCTAATCCTCTAATCCTCTAATCATCTAATCCTCTAATCCTCTAATCCTTTAATCCTTTAATCCTCTAATCCTCTAATCATCTAATCTTTTTATCCTTTAATCCTCTAATCCTCTAATCCTCTAATCCTTTAATCATCTAATCCTCTACTCCTCTAATCCTCTAATCCTTTAATCATCTAATCCTCTACTCCTCTAATCCTCTAATCCTTTAATCCTTTAATCCTCTAATCCTCTAATCATCTAATCCTCTAATCCTTTAATCCTCTAATCCTCTAATCCTTTAATCCTCTAATCCTCTAATCATCTAATCATCTAATCATCTAATCCTCTAATCCTCTAATCCTTTTTAATCCTCTAATCCTCTAATCCTCTAATCCTTTAATCCTTTAATCCTCTAATCATCGAATCATCTAATCCTCTAATCCTCTAATCCTCTAATCCTCTAATCCTCTAATCCTTTAGTCCTTTAATCCTCTAATCCTCTAATCCACTAATCCTTTAATCCTTGATCCTTTAATCTTTTAATCCTCTAATCCTTTAATCCTTTAATCCTTTAATCCTTTAATCCTTTAATCCTCTAATCCTCTAATCCTTTAGTCCTTTAATCCTTTAATCCTCTAATCATCTAATCCTCTTATCCTCTAATCCTCTAATCCTCTAATCCTCTAATCCACTAATCCTTTAATCCTTGATCCTTTAATCTTTTAATCCTCTAATCCTTTAATCCTTTAATCCTCTAATCCTCTTATACTCTAATCCTCTTATCCTTTAATCCTGTAATCCTCTAATCGCCTAATCCTTTAATCCTCTAACCCTCTAATCCTCTAATCCTCTAATCCTCTAATCTTCTAATCCTTTAATCCTTTAATCCTCGAATCCTCTAATCCTTTAATCCTTTAATCCTTTAATCCTTTAATCCTTTAATCCTTTAATCCTTTAATCCTTTAATCCTTTAATCCTTTAATCCTTTAATCCTTTAATCCTTTAATCCTTTAATCCTTTAATCCTTTAATCCTTTAATCCTTTAATCCTTTAATCCTTTAATCCTTTAATCCTTTAATCCTTTAATCCTTTAATCCTTTAATCCTTTAATCCTTTAATCCTTTAATCCTTTAATCCTTTAATCCTTTAATCCTTTAATCCTTCGATCCTTTGATCCTTTGATCTTTTGATCCTTTAATCCTTTAATTCTTTAATCCTCTGATCATCTAATCCTCTAATCCTCTTATCCACTTATCCTTAATCCTTTGATCCTTTGATCCTTTGATCCTTTAATCTTATAATCCTATAATTCTTTAATCCTTTAATCCTTTAATCCTTTAATCCTCTGATCCTCTGATCCTGTGATCCTCTGATCCTCTGATCCTCTAATCCTCTAATCCTTTAATCCTTTAATCCTTTAATCCTTTAATTCTCTAATCCTCTAATCCTGTAATCCTTTAATCCTTTAATCCTCTAATCGTCTAATCCTTTGATCCTTTAATCCTTTAATCCTCTGATCATCTAATCCTCTAATCCTTTAATCCTCTAATCCTCTAATCCTCTAATCCTCTAATCCTCTAATCCTCTAATCCTTTAATCCTTTAATCTTTTAATCCTTTAATCCTTTAATCCTTTAATCCTTTAATCCTTTCATCCTTTAATCCTTACATCCTTTAATCCTTTAATCCTTTAATTCTTTCATTAATTCATAAATTCAGTCATTCTTTCATTCATTCATTTATTCATTCGTTCATTCATTTATTTATCGGTAGACGTAATAGATTTGCGTTGATAGTTTTCGTGTATCAATGCCTCTTTGGACTGCTGACTTCACATATTATATCTAGCTGAGATAATTTGAATAATACCAAAGCATCGCATCGCATAGCCTTACGTTATCCATACACCCAGAAAAACAAGTAAAACCTTCTCCGAACGAAATCTATTGCACCCTGTCCAAACAAATGTACAAAGCTTAACAATCAGTTAGTGCGTCCGCACGAGCCATTTATCCTAACTCGAAGTGCCTCGAGCAAGATCGCTATTATATTGAAATTAGTGAGGATCGAGAGGTTTTGAAGCCGGATGTGTTATACGACTTACTATCTATGCCCCGCGGTGTCACCCGCTACACGTTTTCGGGATAAAAAGTAGCCTATGTGTTAATCCAGGGTATAAGCTACCTCCACACCAAACTTCATCCAAATCTGTTCAGTAGCCTTTGCGTGAAAGAGTAACAAACATCCATACTCATGCATTTATAATATAAGTAGGAGAGTAGGAAGTAGGATAACAAAAGTAAAACAAGTTAGTTATTTTAAGTTAAAAATATTCTTATTAGGGTTTACTATTTTACGATGGAAACTTGTAGGTTGAATGAGGTCAAATACGAAATAAAACTATAATTATGATTTATAGATTTTAATTAATATGGTTGCACTATATTATCCATATTATTATATTTGGAAGCATTGCAATTCCTAGTACAGAGGCGAAACGAGTATAAGAGATAAAATCTAAGATGGCGGTTGACAGTTCAAACCAATTAATCTAAAAAAAAACAAATAAATAAATATCATACGACATTACACACAGCGCCATCTGACCCCAAACTAAGCAGAGCTTGTGCTACGGAAGTTGGATAACTGATAGAACACTTTAATACATTTTTGTAAATACATACATATAATACATACAGTACACCCAGATACAGAACAAACATCGATGTTAGTGACACAAATGTTAGTCCTGAGTGGAAATCGAACCCACGCCCTTCAGCTCTCGAAGCAGACATACTACCAATGAAGCAACAGGGCTGTCTGTTATTAAGATTGTTTTTTTATACGGAATAGGTTCGCATTTGATCACGTATGGTGGTATGAAATATCTGTTTAACGATCGCAAGAAAAGAATGTCGTAACAGAAGCTCGCAAAACTAAAATACTCCAATCCTTCAATCCGTCGACAAAGCATTATTAAAAAGACCTGAAATGGTCGGAGTAGCGCGGTGGCCAGATGCCCCGATACATACATTAGGACCTAACGAACATCTCAATTTACTTATACCCGGTCCCCCCACCTGCATGGATGGCAGGAATAAATAGAAATGCAGTGTCAATATAGTTGAGACTTTAAGGCGACGACGAAGGACGTTAAAATATAATAGACTAGCGGCCCGCCCCGGCTTCGCTCGGGTAGATTAATATATATTTTTTTTATTATTAATATTTTTACCCACGACGGAACGGAGACGGTATATTCGCATCTTCGCTTGACATAAGGCGAGTCGAAGTTTTGGCGGGAACGCGGGAAGAGTCATGTCGCTCCGTTGTATTTTTTTACAAAACTAGTATTTTGTTGAGTGTTTATGCATAAAAATGGTGGTGTTTTATTTATAAAGTCCCGAATTACAAGCGCGAGTGTGGGAAAATGATATAATGTGGTGACTGACATGACTTTTTGTGTTGCTTCCAAAACTCCATCGAAGCATTACAGTAAAGTCGCCACTACCTTACTAAAGCATAACTGGACTTGACTGACACGGACTGGACTTGACTAAGACTGGACTTTGACCATAACTATAGCTAAGAGACAGTACAAATAACACTTAAGACAAGGCAGTATGGGCTTTACAGCTTTAGCCTGCCCGATGGGGCAAATAATTAAAATAATAAGGCGAATCGACGGTTCAAACGTCCAGATCAAGAATTAAACATTGTAACTATTTTAAGTTTGAAGCTACATTGAACAATTAAATTTTATAAAATTAAAATAGCAATGCTGAAGTTTCTTTTGGACATACTTATTACAATACTTTTATTCCCGTAGACACCTAGATAATTTACTCGATCATGAAATCTAAAGCAGAGAGTACACCGGTTGAATAAATCCCTAACTAATACTTTGACCTCTAATATTATGCAATGTATAAGGTCATGTACACATATGCGACTATTACCGATTACCGATTCACACGGGCCATCCAAATTAGCGTGTCATGGTTCGACTCGAGTAGAGAGGCATTAAATATTACCTACATTAGCTTGTGTGGGCACCGCCCATATGAGATTGATTCTTTAATTAAGATAATAAGCGAGAAAACGTTTTAACACCTTATTTTTAACGTGAATTTATAAAAACTTGGCATGAATTGGAGGTAGCTTAGCGCAGAGAAACTGTAATATGGATAAATCAAGAGTTATATTTTAGTGTATTTCCGATTAAAAGTCGCTTTGATTACAATTTAATTTGAATATTATTTTAAATATTTAGCTAACCTGAAAACAATTTTAAACATTTGAATAAAATAAATAAATATCCTAGGAGTATATACAATTACACACAGCGCCATCTGGCTCCAAACCAAGCAGAGCTTGTGCGATGGAAGTCAGATAACTGATAGAATACATAAATACTTTTTTTTTTGTTAATACATACAGAACACCCAGAATATTTATCCGAAATAACACATAAACTTAAAATCAAAATAAATTAAAAATATTGTATAAAATAAATAAACACAAGTATCAATTTGCGTTGTTCTTCGATTATATTATTCACCGATTTTTTAGGAAACAAAATAATTTGATTTTAAAATTTTAGGTGTTATGTCCAAATATTACCAAAATTATTTTGAGGTTTAGATTTTTCGTTTACATTCATGCTTTTTTGTTTGCTGGATATCAAAGCCACAGACGAAACTATTGGATTGCCATTAGATTGCATAAATAAGTTCAGATTAATTCATATCGTCGTAAAATTCACAGGCTGGCTGTTTTTCATCATTATTTGTACTCCCTTCTTTACTAGAGCTACTATACTAGCAACAATGTGGCTCGCTCCAACATTTTATGAAACTGGGCTAGTCATGGAGTCGAGAGTACGAGCTAATGCTCAATGCCCCCAAGTGGGGCAGGATGGGTCGGGAAGCAGTTAGAAATAGTGGGGTCGCATTTCCACCACCATTTCGTCTTATGTTTATCAAATATGCGGTTGACCATGAGGAAAGTTTCCATAAAAACTGATCTGATAGCTTGAAGATACTCATACTGTATCTATCGGGAATCACTCATTCGGGCAGAGTTTTACACCATATGCCTAGCGAAATACCTTATTGATAGGCTTGAGTTTGACAGTCATCTAGCCAGATTAAGCAATCTCAGACGCACACTAGGCAAGAAATCGATTCACTCGAGATTTGTAGTGTCTTAGGTTGACTTACTTTACTTTACTTTACTTGTTGGTAGATCTCCTTAGCAGGAGGTTGTCTAGGTAGGTACCATCGCAGTACCAGTTATTCTGCCGCTAAGCTTGTGTAAACATTACTGTGTTCCGGTTTGAAGGGTACTGCAGCTAGCGAAATTACTGGGCTGTTGAGACTAACCATCGAAAGTCTCAAGTAATGAGCGCCAAAGCAGTGATACCCTGCACTTTGTTTTGTTACTCAAAGTTCTGTGTATCGCTGCAATGGTCATGGGCAGGCGTTATCTCTTACCATCAGGAGAGCGTCTCGTTCGTCTCATTATTTTTCACGTAAAAAAAAAAAAAACTTAACATTCTAAAGAAGCATCACAACTACAACACTTTTAAAGTTAAATCGATGCCGGAATAGACGATGCCCCCATAAATGCGGGTCATTCGATTTATAAATCAAGTCGGAAATCGATTTCAACAAGTGGCTATTAATTAACTTGTAGTTTGATCGGGATATTAGATAGAGTTACCGTTGCCGTTGGGCGGAACCCTGATATATGAGAATTCTGGGTAAAGACGCTTGCATATAATATATGCATGCTTTACGTGTTACATGTATAGCTTTCACACTGTACAGTAGCGTAGAGATATTAAGGTAAATAATTAAAAAAAATAAACTATGTGGGATTAACTGTGGCACTTATTAAAGTAGCTTTATAGGTTTGACGTGTCTGTGGCATCGTAGCTCCCGAACGGATGAATCATAATGATTCCGTTTTTGTTGCAAAGGTGAATCAAGAAATAGGCAATAGATAGGCTTTTTGATTACGTGTCCTGCCAAAATAAACGGTGTTCGGCTTTTGTTAGCTAGACTTTTTACATTTCGCAAACGAGCGAACGCCGAGCGTTTTTGTCGTAGGTACCTCTTAATACTGAGACACAAAATCCTCAAAGGGTGTTCGGTCTTTTTACCCAAATGTCCGGCCAATTGGCTGGTCTGTCCGACTATTAGGTTCGGCGACCTGGCACTTGATGGTAGATTTCCTTAGCAGGAGTTCGTCTAGGTAGGTATCACCGCAGTAGGTACCAGTTATTCTGCCGCCAAGCAGTGGTGTGTAAACATTATTGTGTTCCGGTTTGAAGGGTACTGCAGCTAGCAAAATTACTGGGCTGTTGAGACTAACCATCGAAAGTCTCAAAGTAATGAGCGCCAAAGCAGTGATGCCCTGGACTTTGTTTCGTTACTCAAAGTTCTGTGTATCGCTGCAATGGTTATGGACAGGCGTTATCTCTTACCATCAGGAGAGCGACACGCTCGTCTCATTACGTTTTACATTTTAGAAAAATCTGCATTCAAAAAAAAAAATACTACTTTAATTTCTCTAACACACAGTGAATATCAACCTTTATAATTAACAAATGTCTATAGATACATACTGGTCAAAACAAGAGGTGTTAAGTGGAGAAACTACTGATAATTTTACGTTTTTAATTAAAACTTGTATAGGTATGGTATAGAATCGAACATCTTTGGAAAATGGGAACCACAATTATAATGTTACGACGTTAGAAACACCTGTCGTGACTCTATTAGTAGTTGGAATTATTTATGCTCAAATACTTATGAAGTTTTAAAATTTATCGACGTATTCTCGAAGCTGTAGATACGTCTAAGGTATGAATACAAAACTTTATCCAACCATAGAAATGTCAACAAAAATAAAATACTTTAAAAATATCATAATATCTCTTTTCTTAACCAGTATGTATTTATAGACATGTGCGAAATATAAAGGTTGATATGTAGCGAAAAAAAAGTATTTGTGTATTCTATCAGTTATCTGACTTCCATCGCACAAGCTCTGCTTAGTTTGGTATCAGATAGCGCTGTGTGTTCTACGATATTTATTTGTATAACCACTAGCTGCGCCCCGCAGTGTTACCCGCTACATGTTTTCGGGATAAAAAGTAGCCTATTTTCTAATTTTAGCTACCTCCATACTAAATTTCATCTAAAACTGCTCTGCAGTTTTTGCGCGACAGAGTAAAAAACATCCATCCATCCATCCAAACTTTCACATTTATAATATTATAGCTGCGTCCCGCGGTGTTACCCGCTACATATTTTAGGGATAAAAAGTAGGCTATTTTCTAATTTTAGCTACCTCCATACTAAATTTCATCTAAAACTGCTCTGCAGTTTTTGCGCGACAGAGTAAAAAACATCCATCCATCCATCCAAACTTTCACATTTATAATATTATAGCTGCGTCCCGCGGTGTTACCCGCTACATATTTTAGGGATAAAAAGTAGCCTATTTTCTAATTTTAGCTACCTCCATACTAAATTTCATCTAAAACTGCTCTGCAGTTTTTGCGCGACAGAGTAAAAAACATCCATCCATCCATCCAAACTTTCACATTTATAATATTATAGCTGCGTCCCGCGGTGTTACCCGCTACATATTTTAAGGATAAAAAGTAGGCTATTTTCTAATCCAGGGTCTCAGCTACCTCCGTATTAAATTTCATCCAAAGCCGTTGAGTAGTTTTTGCGTGAAAGAGTAACAAAAATCTATCCCTCGGATCAAACTTTCACATTTATAATATTAGTGGGATTTATGAACTTTTGATTATATATTCATACTTATAAGTATTAACGTATTAAGTAAGGTCTTTAGGGATCTTTGTTACCAATGTTACACTAATCTTTTATGAAGTCTTTTGTTTTTTCTTTGTTGTTTTTTGTTGTGTTCTAGTTTGTCTTTTTTGTTTCGTTTTATTTGTGTGTGTTGTGTGTACTTATCTGTTGTTGTGTCTAGTGTTTTGTAGGGGAAAAAATAAATGGTTTTCTTTCTTTTCTTCTTCTAAGTGATGGTTCTTTTTAATATCTTTCAAGTAATATAGTAATAAGTTTATGTGGTGAAGATACAGCAGAATTATTTAATGTAGAAAAAATAAATAATACAATTATTAGTTAAAGTCATGGTCATACACGCGACCTGCACTTGACATCTTGCTTAGTATTGCAATCTTATAATTACCTTTGATGGCTGTATCGTAGAATCTACATCATTGACAGATGTATTAATGGAAATGAATATATGTAACCTCATTCATTCATACATTTTGCAATTTTTATTTGTCATGCCTGACAGGTAATCAACGTTCTAAAAAAAGTGATTTATCGAAAATATGAATGACCATGATTTAATAGAAGCGCGTGTAAAGGTTTCAATAACTTTGTATGTTTAGTAAAACACATTAGGTAAATTTTGACTACCGATTTTTTTAAATGTAAATGTAATTAGGGAAACTAACTGCTTTCTGGGATTAAAAGAAAACAGAGGGCACAAACACTCGAGGTTTTCAAAAGTAGAGTTATAGATTAAGGTGGTTCGATTTCCATACAAATACATTTTTGCCATGTATGGACAAATGTAGCATAATTTTACAGTAAAATTTACAAAGCTACTGGCATTTAATTTGGTATTTATTTGCGGTAAATCACAATTGCATGAATAAAACAGTAGATTATTAGCATAAAATTAGGTTTATGAATGATTTATGAATTTATGATTTTTTAATAAATTCGCTAATCACTAGTAATGTTTATATATATATAGATTATATAGTAACATTTGTAAATGTCTATCTTTAGGTATATAAGTATATATTCTGTAAGGTATATTTAATTATAGACATTTTATAATATATATATATAGATTATAGGTATATGTATGTATGTCTTTTATATAAATTATGTATTTTTTAAATTCTCTTGTCAACACTTAGTTTAGGCCTTAGCTTAGTAGAATCATCTACGTACTAAATTTGCCTGGAAGAGTACGCTCTTAGCGATAAGGCCGCCAATTGCTTCACTAGTGTTTTAAATGTATAGTGATATAATTATTTGTTTAATATGTGAAAAATAAAGAGTTATTATTATAAGATAACACTTTTCCACGACGCGACTGTTCTGCGGTATCCAGAATTTTAAATATCAACATGATTTTAGCGATGATAGCTCAGTGGTTAACGCGGTCGGTTCAGACGCCGAAAGGCCAGTGGAGACCATAGCAATCAGCAAGCGTCCGTAATTTCATAGAAACGTAGTAAAACCTGCCACTGACATGTAGATCTAGTCTTTCCCAAGACGTGCTCCTCACGTCTTGAGCTGCCGATGAAGGAAAACATTGTGAGGAAACCATAGCGTGGCGGTAGAGTACTTTCTAGTACTCGATTGGCTAGCTATCATCCTCAAGTATAAAATCTGCCGCGGTGTGTTCCGGCAGCCTCACTTGATAACCAGTTCCATTCCAGGCTAAGTATGTTTACCATCTTCGACCACACCGTCAACCATAAAAAACCAAAACAACCAAACCAAATAAACCAAAAAATAAAAAACCAAACCAAAAAAAGTGTTTAAGTATTCTATCAGTTATCTGTCTTCCATAGTACAAGCTCTGCTTAGTTAGGGCTCAGATGGCGCTGTGTGTAATGTCCTACGATATTTATTTATTTTATTTATAAAAAAAACTGTTGCTGTTAGACTAATTTCATTTGAATTTTCGTCTTGAAAATAACAAAACACTCATCACTGGTAAATGCATAAAGTGCAATGCCACAAGCAAAGCAGATTATGTATAAAAAAAAATCATGTAGACGATATCAATCATCTTAGGCTTTGTCCGTTACATGTATCTGGTATTATCTTTCAAAAAATCAAACTTAACATTTTATAATACCGGTATCTATTTACGTCCAAATAATATTAGTTATGTATAATAAACATTATGATATTACTAGTATTATGTACCCACCGCATCCTATTGTAAAGCATTGATGAAATCATCATACTACCGGTTATATTGACCTTTTGTTTCGACTCTTAAACTTTTTTTTTTACTAAAACAATTGAAAGTGAGACTGAGTACTTGATTAAGGTCAAGTTGCACCGTACCATAACTGACAAGGATTCAATTGATGACCTTTATGCTTTTATCAAAAAGTAAGTATCTATCAATGAATTTTAAATTTGTGTTTACCAATCTATAACTTTTGTTTTTTTTTTAACACGAGTGCCCAAAATGGAGTTAAGTAAATGCTTTTTGGGTTTGACCACATCCTGCCTGATGTTAAGCAACGATGTGGTCTAGGATGGAACACGGTTACCTAGAGGGAACCAGTTTACTCTTGATTTGAAGACTCATTTTGTACTTTTTGGGAAACACAGACTCCGGCAAAGAGTTCCTCGCATACATATGTGAGTTTATTTGTTCCGCCATAACTTTTAAATATCCTTTACATCAAAACGAGTGTCACAGGCTATACATTAAAATAAAACATTATCTTAATAATATAATTAAGCTTCTTGTAGCGATCATAAAGCAGTGGTTAACACGGTTGAACGCCGGGGCATCGGTTCAAATTCCAACAGTGAGCTTGAGCTGCTGGTGAAGGAAAACATCGTGAGGAAACCACAGCATGGAGGTAGGATACTTTCTAGTACCCGGCTGGCTAGCGTTCACTCTTATGTTGATTGTATATCAATATTGTATTCTTGTGCAATAAATTTAGCAGTCACATAACTTTTTACGATCACTTAACCAACTTGAATGGCATTGACAGCTTTCGGACCCTCGCAGGTCCCTTTATAAAAAATGAGCGGCAGGGCTTCGAATACCTTACGTTTTTATATTAAATAGATGCTAAAGATAAATAGTAACAATTTTTTCAACCCCCCCATCTCGGAAAGAGTATATTTGCTCTTCGATATCTGAGTGCAAAAGTTGTTTTTATCCGCTAGAGGATAAAGTAAATTTGAATTTAGAACTTTGTGTGCACTAAGTTTATGAATTCAAAACATCATTAAAACTATTTACTTCTACCTCCATGGTGCCAAATATATCACACAACTTTTTTTAATTTGTTAAAAACTCAAACTCGGAACCTCCTTGGTGTACGTTTTTTGCATTTAGTAATTTCCGGCTTTGGCGGGAACGCGGGAAGAGTTGTGTCGCTCCGTTGTATTTTTTTCCAAAACTAGTGCTTTGTCGAGTGTTTATGCATAAAAATGGTGGTGTTTTATTCATAAAGTGCCGAATTACAAGCGTTAGTGTGAGAAAATGATATAATGTGGTGAAACATGACTTTTCGTGTCGCTTCCAAAACTCCATCGAAGCTTTATAGTAAAGTCGCCACTACTTTACTAAAGCATGATTGGACTTGACTAAGACTGGAGTACATTTTTTTCTAGCATGTTCCAATAACAGTATTTTTTATTCAATTATTATTAAACTTACGGGTCGTGCATTACATTATAAATCAAAGTGTTAAGACAGCTATTAAGTTCCTGATAGTAAAAGCAATTACTCAGCGTGTACTCAGGCCCTATGTGTTATTAATTAATAATACGTTACATTAGACTTGTTATAAATAGGTAGAAATAATCTGTAAAGAGTTTCTGCAGAATTGAGGCAAAAATGATCGACGTAAAGTGATTGATAAACTATAAAATTCTTGTAAAAAATAACGCCTAATTAATTTCAATGGCCTTACTTAGAAAAACATATACTATTTATTTTTGCTAAAATACTAAGTATTTCACATACTAACGTATCCAACGTATTTCGCTGGCGATCCAGTGGGGGAATGCTGCCAGTTTGATGTGTACTTTTGGTGGCGGGCTCGATCGTCGGACTCAATTTTTAAAGTAATAATTAAACCGATATTAACACAGACTAATTCATAGACAGCAAAGACATGATTGATAAACTATACCTACAACAAAAGAATATTGATATAAAGTTCCGCGAGCACAATTAACGTCAAACGTCTTTCATCGATTCGAATCGGTCTTTTATCGATTCGTAAACGCATGTCGTAATCGATTGTAATAATCGATTATGAATAATAATTTTTGACCTTACCCAAGGCGCTAATTGTTTAGAATAGCTTACTGACAATTAAATTAATTATGAATGTTGTAAAAATGTTATGTGGTTGTAAAAATAGGGACTACTGGACCTTAGGAGGTCATTGTTGTGATAAAGAATCGATTTTAAGTGAATAGGAAGGTTGTTTGGAATTATTGTTATGGTTATTTTGATGTGAATTGAAATAAGGAACCGTATTTATGGCTTTTGTTCAATCTGTTTCATGGTTTTTATGAGTTTTTCGTTAGAGGATAGTAATGCCTAACTTATTACATACATATATTATACCGTAGCCTTAGAACTACAAACCTGGGTAGACAACTACTCTAGGTAAACCTTGAACTTTGTTTCATTTCTCTCTGAACATGAACTGATAGCAGGCGTATTTTTGGTTTCCCCACTACAATATGAGCGTAGGCTAGTAAAGATTGATAGATTTAGAGACCTTTTTACTGAAACAAATCATTATAATTATCAAAAGAGTTTATATCAATAAAATTACAATTAATCATTTACAACAGGTCGTTCTCATTGTGATTCAGCAATTATTTATTAATGTTTAACTGCATTATTAACGGATAAAAAGCGTAAAACTTTAACACACACTCACACATTTAAGTTACCACTTAATTAGCACTTTAATAAAAGAATAACTTTTGTTTACATAACATACTTAACAAGAACAAATCTTACGTTTTAAAAAAATACAGACAGACATGGTTTGCTTACATCTCTACATATCATTAGGTACCTTATTAACAACAGAAGAGGTACGCAGGAGAGGAACAACACAAGAAGAACAGAAGGTGTCACCAGAAATGATTATATTTGTACTCAAACATTTTCTCACACAGTTAGGGTCAAGTACAGTGAAAGTAGTTTTGTAGCGATGATAGCTCAGTGGTTAGCACGGTAGGTTCGCATGCCGAAGGGCGTGGGTTCAAACCCCAACAATGAGCTTGAGCTGCCGGTGAAGGAAAACATCGCGAAGAAACCATATCATGGTGGTAGGGTAATTTCTAGTACTCGGCTGGCTAGCTACCACCCTCAAGTTGAAAATCTGCCGCCAAGCATCTAACGGTGTGTTCCGGCAGCCTCAATTGAGAGCCAGTTCCATTCCAAGCTAGGTGTGCTTTACCATCTTCGACCACACCTTCACTTAACATCAGGTGAGCTGTGGTCAAACACCTAGACTGTCAACCATAAAAAAAGAAGTAAAAGTAAAACTTTTTTACACGTAAATTGTGCATCTACTATATACCTGTAAATAAATTGATTTGATACACTATCATCACCACGAGGAATCTTACGTACCTATATTATCACTTTGGCAGTCTCCTACTTCTAATGTTCACAAACACAGCAAGCTTTTCATTAAGTCCCGGGATTAAAATCTAATCTATTAGTTAAACGTATATCTACACCTGTCACCAAGCCCTGTAACGAGTCACTAAGTAATTTTCTGCCACATTTAAAATTCAAATTAATGTTAATGTGACACAGCAACTTGGACTCTAATTGGATTAACATAGGTACACGCATGATATTCGGTATTATACGATAAGTGATAAAGGAGCTATAAAATTACTCATCGTTTCAAAGCAGCATTGAATAAAGCTTTGGTATAATCTCTTCATTTGATCTATGATATGAACGGTTTGGTTGTTGCAGACTTAAAATCTACATGTTAAGTCGTAGGGAGACTGTTTTATGGGATCGATTTCCAACCGATTATGTTTTAACTACAAGTAATGATAGATAACATGACCTTGACCATTTCAGCGGCATTCAGAACATAGAGTAACAAAAGAAACTCTAGAGCATCTCTGCTTTGGCGCCTGAAAATCTCAATGATTAAGTCTTTGGATTTTCTATTTTTTACGAAAAGACAGATGAAGACACTGGAAAGAAAGTAATTTATAGCAACATCATCGAAAAACTTGCATAAATTAAATTATTACAAAATAGCGGACGCCGGAAACGTAAACTACGCGGTTTCACGTTTCTGTGGGAATACAGGGATATAAAGTAGCCTTTGTCGGGGGAAAGTGTACCTTTCCAACGGTGAAAGAATTTTTGAAATCGGTCCAGTAGTTTTTGTGTTTATTCGTTACAAACATTAAAATATCAAAAATACAAATCTTTCCTCTTTATAATATTAGTGTAGATATAAGTAAAACTTTACACACATCATTCACACTCTTACAAAATTATAATTTGATAGGACTTGCCATAATTATGCAAGATTGAATGTGAAAGTTTGATCACTAGAAAATCCCCATAATAGTCAATTTGTTAAGCTACTGGCAGTCCTTGTTTTTGACCACAGCTCACCTGATGTTAAGTGACGGTGTGGTTGAAGATGGGAAACCACTCCTAGTCTGGATGCTTGTTCTGCATATTGCACTATTCTATGGAAATAAATTGTAAAAATTTACGCTTTTTACAAAACCTAAATTTGAATGCGGTGCATCAAACGGGGCTCTTTGACTTGCTGATTTCAAATGTAACCGAAATTTAATTTTGTTCGCATCTAAAATAAACTGGATATAGCAATTTATAGAATCAATTCTATAAACCAGTACTAAAAGTTTCAAGCTCTGCCATAGATATGGCAAGAGTTGTATAATAAGGTAGTATCGGTTTACATGTAAGCCTGGTGTGGGTCAAGGTCCCATGCAAGCTCGACTGGTAAACTTAAGCTTGTTTACCAGTGACAGCGACAAAGATAATACAACAACAGCAGCAGCGGTTGTCACAAAAAAACGAGAATAAGAAACTTATTAGTTACAACTGTTTGAAAGAAAGAAAGAAAGAAAATAGTTTTATTTTGTAACAACTGATAGACAGACAGTTACAAAATAGCTCACCTCAGCATAATGCTGGTTATACTAAGTGGTATGACCACGACCAGCGCTGGTCTTCCGGTGATCCCTTGTAGTTAAAAAAAAAATGCTATAAATGTTATTATTATTGTTAGTTTTTAAAGACGAACGAATACAGCTGATTTACAAAAACTTTGTCGAGTCCATTTAGGAGCATTTATAATATTTATTTATTAGTAAATTTGCATGCATGTAACTTTTTTATAATTAAGAATATTCTATTCTATGCATTAATTATGTTAACGATAATAAACACTATGGGTGATGTTTATTATGGATGTACAAACAAAGTAACTAAAGTTCTAAATGTAGTAAATAATTTATTATCAGCCTATTTATTTATTTGCTTATTTTTGGGTATTTATTCTCTGTTGGATATAATCTGGGTGTATTCAAGTCGAAAGTGAATCGGTATCTTTTAGGCACGTGCTCTATCTTGGACCGCATCACCACTGAACATTAGGTAAGATAGCGGTCAAACGTAAGCCTATCTCTCCAAATTTTTTTACGTATTGTAACGATAGACGTATAGCTTTGTCACGTGTGTAATGGGGGCCAAAGTGTGGTGTTAAAATAGCATGCCATTATCCTGAGAGAAACTAAAATGTAGTTCTGACAGCGGCAGTGTGTTCCATTGAAGATGCTGGAGTCCTCCGTCAATCACAGAAAGGTTACACACTGTCCATAGTAAGGGAACCTTTAGTAGGTACCTACACTACCATATACCTCTCCTCTCGAGCACCTTTGGAAGATTTTCCCCTCGTCATTAATAAAGATGTAATATGGCTCTAAAAGCCTCCGAAATTCCATTACTACTAACAAGACCGCTCAGTGAACAAAATCATTTAATAAATTGTAACCTTGTTTAGGTTACCGAGATGGTCAACGGTCACTCAACATTGGCAGCGATGTGCAGCGCAGCTTATGTGTCAGTACCCAACAATCTTTACCATAGTAGCGTACGCACAGAAAGATTTATAGTTGCGTTCGTTCACTATTATTACACATAATGTTTTACAATTGAATATTATTTTAATAAACACAGTTATTCTAACTTTATGTCTGTGTCTTATGGGACCTTGGATTGATTCTTTGAAATGGGCGCTTGCTGTGATTATCACAACTGTAAAATACGAGAATATGCCAAATATATTGTAGCCATTTTTACTAAGTTTTCGTTAACATGTATCGTAGCGATGATAGCTCAGACGTTAACTTGGTCGGTTCACACGCCTAAGGACGTACGTTTAAACCTCAACAATAAGCTTGAGCTGCTGGTGAAGTAAAACATCAGTCAAACAAAAACACAGTGAGGGAACTATAGCATGGTGGCAGGTTATTGTCTAGTACTCTGCTGACTAGCTACCATCTCAAGAACAAACACTTTGTGGTATAAACAAATGTTTGTTCTGTGTCTGGGTGTTCTGTATTTATAAGTATGTATTAACAACAAAAAAAGTATTTCAGTATTCTATCAGTTATCTGACTTCCATCATGCAAGCTTCGTTTAGTTTGTGGTCAGATGGCGCTGTGTGTACCTAATGTCCTCCGGTGTTTTTTATTTGTACTTATCCGACTGCTGGGTTTATAATTACCACTGTACTCAACAATATTGTACCATGTTTTCGTGATAGCTTGCAAATTACAGTAGCACTCCTTTCGCGCTTGCTTAATGTAGGTTCTAAGAATTAGAATCTTACTAAGGTGACCTTTTACTGGTTCAGGAAATACAACTATACTTGCTCCCAGTATCGTAATTAGAAATAATCACTTGACTATTTCATGTACTTGTCTCCATTTACTTGTTTCTAACAGTTAGTAGTAAATTGTGCTCTGCTTGTCCTTACTTGTATTAAATAGCTGCTAATGCGAAATCACTTTTGACCTCGACTTCTAAACGATGATTTGCAAATGTGTATTTGAAATTTGGAACGCGGAAAAATCATGTCAAGATGCAAATTGCTTTCATTAAGACGTCGGTATCGAAATATAAACCTCAAGTAGTGTTGGGCAGGACATGTTGCTAGGCAAAGTGATGACAGTCGGACTAAGTCGGACGGGTTATAACAGAGTGGTGGCCTAGGCAAGGTAAGCGGAGCGTTGATCGTCCAACCACAAGATGAGTCGACTATTTGTATCCGTCGCGTGTCGAACCTAGACCAGATTGGCACAGGAATAAGGCAGATCGCATAACAAGAGCGAGGCCTTTACCCACCAGTGGGACAAAGAAAGTTGTGAATGATGATGATTGCTTCCATACAGTACAAGATGTAAATACAAAATAGTACATAGTCAAATGTCGACCCTGTCGGACACAACAATATTAAAAAGAGAGGAGGGACATTATTTTAAAAGTCAAAAATTATTTATAAAGTGATTTTCAAAGTCATATTTTTATCATAATTATAACGTGAAAATGTCGTCAATATGTATAAAAATACTGGTGTTTTATTGAAATGTTGAATTATGTCCACGAGTTTGGAAAAGTTATATAAGTACCAGGCCCCCATATAGTCATAGCTACATTAAAACTCAGATGTTCGATAGATATCTGAGTTTAAATATGCAGTGAACTATCGTGTGGAACGTTAGATATTTGCAGCAATAAAAAAATACCAACTGGTAATGCCGTCGCACCGGCTCGTCAAATCGGAGAAGTCGTATACATTACATTCTGGAGCCCGCGGTCTACAATCGCGTACCCGCTTCCGCCTAGGATACTGCGTCATTCTCCGCATGTGCTTCCAAACCAAGCTTACTCAGGTTAAGACATGACTTTGACAATTATTTATTTAAAAGTAGCAGATTAATCTATTGATACTTTTGTCATTGACATGTAGTCTGTATTTTGTCATTTTTAATAATATATTTGAAATTATAAAATACAATACTGTGGGGATGGCTGGCAGAAAATGCTTTAGCATTGAGCCCTCCTTTTATACATGTTATTTTGTAAGTGTGTAATAAAGTAGATATATAGATAGATAAAACTCTTTATTGTGAACACAATAAACAGAAAATAAAATTGTAGTCGTATAATGTGGTGAAACATGTACCTATTTTCGTGTTATTTCTTAAACTCCGTCGATCGATATACAATTGTACATACATATATATGCCAGATGCACCTACTCGTAAAAACTTATAAATAATTTTAGGTGCAAGAGCCTCAAGAATTGCAAAGATTGCACATAATATTATTGATATAACAACTGGCACTATAATCAAACCCTATAACTTTCAGCAAATGAAATATTGAATTAGAGTGCGTCGGTGCGTCTAACAGAGATACGCCAGCTAAGTGATCGTTTACTATAAGGTAGATTAATTCTAAGACATAAATCTACGTCGGTTACTCCATTAGGATGTGAGTGAAATGCATTGACTGAAATTACCTCTACAGTAACGTCCGAAGGAAAGTTTAGGTGGCATTGCGGAAAAAATATGTCTCTTCAGTTGCATTTTTCCTAAACTTGTAATTATTCAAGATTAGATTCGATTTTTAAGTTTTTTTTTTTCATATTAATCGGAATAGGATATAAAGAAACGTGAGTGATCCCGTATCAGAAAAATATTTTTTTTAAGAGTTTATAAACCATAAAGGGGCAAGATTTACATTTTTGAATTTTTGTATGTTTATGTTGTAAGGAATAAACTCAAAAACTACTGGGCCGATTTCAAAAATTCTTTCACCATTTAAATGCTACATTCTCTCTGAGTAACATAGGCTATATTTAGTACTAGAAATTAAATAAACATTAATGTCCTCCCGTGCGAAGCCGGGACGGGTCGCTAGTTTATTATCCTCACGATATTTTCCTTCACCAACAGCTGAAGCTCATTTTTAGGGTTTGAATTAATACTCTGAACGTGTGTGTAAATTCTATCACTAACCAATTAAGATCAACAAACAATGCTAAATTCAGAAACGCCTTTACAACAACATTTTTCACTTAACATATTGCACTTCCAACCGCAGACCCATCATGTCGGAAGAAACAAAATCTAAGCAAACACTAGCTGAAGTCACGTTTGCAGATCTGTGTCATTATGCAGCCACGGGGCGAGGCGGGCACTTAGCGCGTCATTATCGACGAATTGTTTACTCGTTTACAATCGCTGCGTAGTCGGACATAATTACTGTAACTACTTCACTGAGAGTTTTGTTATTAGAACTCAACACGGAAAATATGAAATGAGTGGTACCCACGTCGTTTGAAAGTTGAAAGTTTAATTTTTGACGGTGTGGTCAAAGACGGTAAAGCACACGTAGCCTGGAATGATAGAACATTTTTTTGTTTGCCTGAATCCATGCTAAAAATCCGCAAATAAATGAGGAGATCTGTAAACGAACTAAAGTTACCGACATAGCCCAACGGATTAGCAAGTTGAAGTGGCAGTGGGCAGGGCATATAGCACGCAGAACTGATGGCCGATGGGGCTGCAAAGTTCTGGAGTGGAGACCACGGACCGGCAAGCGCAGCGTAGGACGTCCACCCACAAGGTGCACAGACGACCTAGTAGGTAAAGACCGCAGGAACGCGCTGGATGCGTGCCGCTTCCAACCGGTCTTTATGGAAGCCAAAAAGGGAGGCCTATGTCCAGCAGTGGACGTCCTACGGCTGAAATGATGATGATGATGCTAAAAATAGGATTTCGTTCGACTACCACCCGACGATTTCTCTTTAAAATAACAAAAACATTTTACCCACGCTACATTTAAAAGAACCAGATCAAAATTCAAAGCCGTGCCGTAGCGTTCCGCCACTTTGTGAATAATTACGTAAGGTACCGAGTTCCCAAGGTGGTATGCAAAAATTGTTGAGAAGATTCCTTCGGGACCATGCGTGTTCGATAATTCCCGATGTAATTTCAGCTTTTAACCTGTTGGGAATCGTAATGAACACCCGTCTCGATGCTGTTATGGTTATGGCGTGTGATGGGTGGCGTATTGTCCTCTATACCAATTTTTACTCCTGTTTTCACGTGGGTACGTCTTTAAATTTCCTCCCTTAGTAGGATGAGATTTAGAAAACTGGCGAAATATAAATCGTGGGATACAGTTTAGAGTTCCAGCTACATATCTATCTATGATCATAGGTATCTATGATCTACATCCGAAATGCAATTATACCACTAGCTAAAGAATCGGTTACGTTGAGTGAGGACTTGAAACATGAAAATAAATAAAATAATTGTTAAATAAATAAATACCGTAGAACATTACACACAACACCATCTGACCCCTAACTAAGCAAAGCTTGTACTATGGAAGTCAGATAACTGATAGAATACTTAAACATTTTTTATAATACTATGAAATTGGTTTTATTTATTTACCTCGACGTTTCAGCCATATTGCAATAGGGTCACACGAGCTGACCAAGGCTATCAATCATAGTATTAAACAAACATACGAGTTTTCGCATTTATAATATTAGTGTTATTGGTTATACCTACATAGTGTTTTAGAGTAGTGTAGTGTAGTATACCTGTTAATGTGAGATGATCCTGGAATCACGAAAAATCTGATTCTTGCTGTTGAAGGTCAATGACATTTTTATGGAACAGCTGTTTTTTACGATATGGCGATCTTAGAAATAAATGTTTACATTTATAGAGTGATGCGCTCTTAAGTTACTAAACTTTACCCAAATTCTCTGATAGACAATTACTTTTACACGAAACTTTCTATTACTTTCTGAAACTTTAGGTCCGTGGGGGCCGGCCGCTCTCGAACTGTATCGGGACCTGGCCAAACGTCTAGAGGAGGCTTCAGGTGACCAGAATGCTGGTATCTACTTTGGTCAAAAGCTAAGCATTGCCATCCAGCGTGGCAATGTTGCCAGCATTCTGGCCACATATCCCTCCTCTGACGGTTTTTTAGACTAAGTTTTTTGTATACATTTTGTAAATAGTATAATTTAAGGTATCTTTTACACGTAAAAAATTGTAAACAAATGAAAAAAGAAAATTCAACACTTTTCAAAGGTAAACGAAAGCTTTTTTACAAAGCTTTCGAGATTCTTTTTCAGTCGATTTTTTTGTCTATCTAAAACAGACTACTATTTTTGATCTTTGCAATAAAATATGAATATGTTCGATACTCATCCGATTGAATACCTCAATAAAATCGTAGAGCTGAAAAGTGTTAATTCGATACTGATACAAATAAAGCAAGGAATAGTAACGAGCAGTGGAATTTGAAAACGATCATAACAGCGAAATCGTATGCAAACTGCGTTTCCCACGATACCGGACAATCGAACGTTTATCGAGTTGGAACCTATTCTTTACCGATTATTCGATATGACTCGATCATTCTATTATTATTTTTGGATTTTGTTATTCAGTTTTAGTAATATAGTTTTTTAGACTCTATTTTATATTATTTACTAACTTTTGCCCGCGGTTTTTCTTGCGTTATTTTTTTTCCTATCCATTAAGAACAGTACTTTTTTTAGTGATGGGCAGCTATCCTTTTCTGTACCCGTGATAATACGTATGCATAATTTCATGATGATCGGTTAGGTAGTTAAGGCGCAAAATTTATCGTTATTACTTACAATAATTATTTATCACATTTCGAAGTTATGCCCCGCCCATGCGCTTATATTAAATAAATGATACTAACATTAGTATAATCTTGTATTTTATTTTATTCAGGAGAAACGGAGAGATTGAGTTCGATCTGAATTTAAATGTCATATTTTATCAAGAACTCTCTTTTGTTATCTATAAAGTAGACAGATTTATCGATAATTTTCACACTTTGCTTTATCTAGATGTGTTTTTATTACTATTTATATATTACTTTTAAACGTTTTAGTGATTAACTACGATTTTATTTAAATTAAAATTTTAATTTCTTAATTTACTTGACCATTGAGCTTTAAATACAGTTTTGAAGTGCATAAATTAGCAATTTAACGACGTTTAAATAATATTTTTCTTTAACATTAGTGTTAATGGATGTCCAAAGCTGTGATTATTGTCTAATATATCAAATAATTTCAAATCCATATTCCGCTTGTACCTACTAAAATGTCCTAAGATAAATTTAGGTATCGCTTGAAAATGGCGTAATCGACGTGTCGATAGCTGCGTCCCGCGGTGTCAACCGCTATATTTTTTCAAAATAAAAAAGTAACTTAGGTATTAATACAGGGTGTCAGCTACCTCCATGCCAAATTTCATCAAAAGTGGTCCAGCCGTTTGAACGTGAAGATGTGACAAACATACAAACACATTCACTAACTTTCGCCTTGATAATATTAGTGTGTTTGTAGTTTACGTAATTTTTAAATAGTTTTTTTTTAATATTTGAAACAGAATAGTAGAAAAATATGCGAAAAACATTGTGTTCTTTACATTTTTACGTTTATAAGGTGAATTCATTTTCATTGTACATAAATATTTCAAGTATAAATTCTGTTACTACCTATAATTAATTATCAAATGTTTTAATTTCAAATGCCAAGATGCCAATCCTTTAAAAATCTGGAAAAATATTTAGTGATTATAATTTAATTGTCTTAAATTTATGCATATTCTGAATATACTACAATTTCATAGTCGATGGGAATGGTTGCATAATAATGGCCAGAAGAAGTGTTAAAAAATTCAAACGATTTAATTATCCGATTTGGCATTCGAAAAACCAAATTGCTTTAGGGTAGAACCGTTTGATATTACGACTTCACTCTTAAAACTGTACACTATAAAACAATACTACAAGTTTTGGCGGGAACGCGGAAAAAAACATTTTTCCCCTAAACTTGTTTTTTTTTAATGTATATTGTATAGTGCATAGTCATGGTCAAGTAGTAAAGTAGTGGCGACTTTACTACAAGCTTTTTTATGTAAAACTAATGAGACGAATAAGACGCTATCTTGATAGTAAGAGACAAAGCATGTCCATGACGATTGCAGTAGTATACAGAACCATGAGTAACAAAACAAAGTCCAAGGCGTCGCTGCTTCAGTGCTCAAAACTTTGAAACTTCCGATAAAATTTTGTAAACTACACGAAAAGTCATGTTACCACATTTATCACTTTTCCAGAATCCCACATGTAATTCAGCACTATTTATTTATTTAAATTTATATCACGTAGTAACTTTTTGACCAAAGTAGATGCCAACATTTTGGTCGGCACCCGGCGCTTTCTGTAAATGTTTGGCCAGGTCCGTATAAAAAAAATAATCATAGAGCCTTTAAAAATACGTAGTTAAATAAATAGCTGGTGAGTTATTTTGCAAAGAATTCATAAAGCAAAAACATTTCATCATTCGCATCAAATCGATTACCGGCAATCGGATTCCAGATTTCATTGGGCATGTGAACCGCGCGGGCGTGACACGGCGCGGGTTGGATTCCCTACAGGCACTATTAAGTCCAATAACCATCAGTCGGTAGCGACCAGGACCGCTAATTTTCTCTAATTTTCATATCAAAACCGATACGCCATTGTTTTTTTAAATCCAGTAGCGAATAACTGTTCCCATCGTGAGAATATCGATTCGAATATCGAATCGAGTTGCGTAAATTGCGGGTTTTATTTTTTTGAGAGTTGGATGTTTGCGTGCATGTGAGCCGACCTTGTGGTAATGCGTCAAATTGGGCTTGAAGGATTCTCAAGCTTTTATGCATTTAGTTATATTGTGGTTTTATGGTAAATAGATACAAGGTCGCTAAATGCGCTGGTTGAGCGTGAAGCTATGCGATGGGAGATTGATAAAGGTGTTGCTTATTTAGTTTAGTAAATTCATAAACAAGTCTGACACACGTTGATTGAAGATAAGTGTGCAGGTATTATGATTACTGTTGAGTAATTTATTTATATTTTTTTTAATATTAATGAAGCTTACCTAAAAGATACCGATTGCAATTGCGTCTTGAACGTACCCAAATTGTAACTACAGTGAATACCCATTTTGGTAGCAAATTCTACTGTATAGCGGTTCGTATAATGAAAATGAAATCAAACCTTTTTGTACGTGTTATTGCATCATCATTGAAACAGGGATACCCATTTATTAAAATCGGATCAGTCATTTTGGCGATACAATGAAACATATTATGTACATGGAAAACTGAAAATACACTGGTTTTGGTTTTACCGCAGTCGACTAAAAACACATTAATAATGAAACAAGGAAACAATAATCTATCCTAGCAACATACGTTTTTTTCTCCGATCGTTGTGTTATTCCTAAACACAAAGCAATTGACATAATGTAGGTCGGAATACACTTCTACTTCTAATGTTCAAAAAGTGTGATTTAATTTTCAATATACTTTCTGTAACGATGATAGCTTAGTGGTTAGCGCGGTCGGTTCACAATGAGTTTGAGCTGCCAGTGAAGGAAAACATCGTGCTATATACTACCTACTCGGCTGGCTAGCTACCGCCCTCAAGTTGAAAATCTGAAAAATCTGAAGAAGCCTCACTTGAGAGCCAGTTCCATTCCAGGCTAGGTGTGCTTTAAATCTTCGACCACACCGTCACTTAACATCAGTTGAGCTGTAAAATACAAATAACTTGTGACATTTGTCCGTATTCGCCAAGGCTCGTGTGAACATTCGTCATTTCGTTTGTAAAAATCCAACTTACCGCACTTGTACCACAAAATACTATTAACATCCATTTAGATATAAGAAGCATCATATCACGTAACGGTATTTACCTGTCAACGTATTTCATACATGTTAGATATTAAATCTCGCACGGTTAGAGTAGCAAAGATGTGTCAGATAGTTCGCCACAGGGACTTGCGATGCGAGAAATCGTTGGAAGGTTAGGGTTATCCTGGCAAGCGAGACATTCCACCATGCATAACAAATGTATAACTTTGAAGTTGGAAATACGACGGTCAAGTGTTGGATGTAATGCTATTTGCGAGCAATAAAGATAGGTTTTTTTCTATACCGTCATGTATTGTTATTACCATAAATTTGGTAATTTTGACAGCCCTGTTGGTTCATTGGTAGAATGTCTGCTTCAAGAGCTGAAGGGCGTGGGTTCGATTCCCACCCAGGATAAACATTTTGTAGTATCAACAAATGTTTGTTCTGTGTCTGGGAGTACTGTATCTATTATAAGTACAAAAAATAATATTTAAGTATTCTATCAGTTATCTGCCTTCCATAGTACAAGCTTTGCTTAGTTTGGCCTCAGATGGCGCTGTTTGTAATGTCCTACGATATTTATATTTATTTTATTTATTTATTTTTTGCTTTTAGCAAAAAGTCATTGAAATAAAACTGCTATTTGATGTTCTAAAATTACGTGCGAATATAAAATTACCATATAAGTAAAGCTCGTATCATTATTATAAATGTTTTTTTTTTTTTTTTTCCTTCTAATGATATATCTGTTTTTTGTTAGATACCTTATTGTTATTACAATCTAGCCTAGTTAAGACCAATAAGTAATTTTAATATAACTTAAATTGCTAAGTAGAGTCTAATCGAAGAATGCGTCCATCGACACTTTTCTTACTGTCTCTATTAAGGGGAAGACACTTTGTTCATGTGTTCTATAATGTGTAGTACTCACTGCACTGACATTACTAACTTAATACACTAACTCAAAAGGAAGCCGGATGTCCGAGAAGCTGGATAGCCTCGACATTCACATGTTGATGAAGTCTATTTTCAGGAGCTTCAGCGTATTTTTTAATGACGGTTGCGACCATGCCCACTTTGAGGTCCCGATGGAGGTCGACGTTTCTTATTGGAGACCAAAACGTCATCCGTACATGGTGGATGTTCCCCATGTACACACAAAGCGTTTTGACTCCACATTTTTCATTCGCACAGCGAGGTTGTGGAACTGTCTGCCGGAGTCTGTGTTCCCTGTTAGGTACAATATTGGCGTCTTCAAATCTAGAGTAAATAGGTTTCTTCTAGGTAAGCGTGCTCCATCTTAGACCACACTACTGTTTAACATCAGGCAGAGTGTGGTCAAACGCGAACCTATTTTGTATAAAAAAAAAAAAAAAAAATTATAAATGTGTCAGTTAAGTATTTGTTTCTCAAATTCTTTATTACACATTTGTAACTTAATAATACATATTATGTTTAATAAGAGGACTTATTTCTAAATCATTTTCAACAAGTCATTCTCGCGGTTATTAAGATAGTGTTGTAGGCGTGATTAAATAATAATGTTTTACTAATTTCTTGAAATTGTTAGTGTGTTTTCTCACCTTGTTGGAAGTAGTTGGACTTTCTGACGTATACACAGACAAGGGCCATGAGTTGGAGCTGCGAGAGTCGCTGTCGCGTGGACGGCGGGAGTGGCAGCAGGTCGCGTAGGTTCGCGATTTCGGCGTTGATAAGGTCCCGCCGGAGTTTGCTCGCGCCTTTCGTTGACTTGCCCTGGTCGAATCTGAGAAGATATAAAGTTAATATTTAATGACATTTCACATAACTTTAAACTAAGTAAAACATATATTATATAGTCAGAAAATATTCAAAGTACCTAGTAGGAAAACAAAAAAGGTTGACTTATGAATATACGCCAGGCTTCGATTTTGCGTACCATTAATTTGGTGAATTGACGTCCAATTTTTCTGTTCGCTTTCCTAATTCATTTGTGAGCGTGATTAAAGTAGTTATTTGCTTAAATCAAACCAATTAACCCGTTGAAGCCGGCCAAAACATACCAATAAATACTTCATACGGTCAATTAAAAATGGCTATAGGCATCGAAATCATTTCTATAATCAAAAGTCGTAAAATGTAATCAATACAATTGCATATGGAACTATATTAATAACGCCGTAACATTTAAAACACACCCATTTTGTAACCACAACATTTTTGTACACTTATTGAAGATAACGACAATTCAATTATGTTGTTAACATATTTTATTTAACTATAAAAATTTGTTCCGCGACTTGTATTTTTACAGTATAATTTGAATTATACCTACTAAGTTTATGTTTATTTTTCACTAGCGGACGCCTCGCGGTTTCACCCGCGTAGTTCCCGTTCTCGCGGGGATACAGAGATAAAAAGTAGCCTATGTCACCTGAGGATAGTGTAGCTTCCCGACAGTGAAAGAATTTTTGAAATCGGTCCAGTAGTTTCGGAGCCTATTCAATACAAACAAAAAATATATTTTTTCCGCTTTATGATAATTAGTGTAGATGTAGATGACAACTGTAATAGTTAGACATATGATATTGCGGACTTATTTGTAGCTGTCAATTTGCTCTAAAAAACGTCGCTTTATTCTTTTGTCAATAGTTTTCGCAGTGCATGCTAAGTAAGGATTCTTTGGTAAATTTTTCACAGCTTGACTTAGATTATTAAAGCTTCCATACGGATCCCTAACTGTTTATTAAATAAAATATAGCCTATGTCCATCACAGATAATGTAGCATTCTAATAATTTTTTTTTTTTAAATCAGTCCAGTATTTTTGGAGCCTATTCAATACAAACAAACAAAAAATCAAATCTTTCCTCTTTATAATAGTGTAGATAATATGACTATTTGTAAGACTACACTTGACTGTGAATAAAATTATTTAACGATATAGTTATATAAAGTACTTATTACATTATGAAATATTGTATATTCCCAGATTTGCATTCATAAATTAGGTTACATAAATAGAAATAATTCAAATGTCATGTGCTATAATTTCGCATAATTTTTTATTCGGTTTACGCATAAATGCGGAATAATGCCCAAATATGAACCTCGCCTTGAAATAAGTAATAGTAAACTTCAAATATTAAATATACATTAAGTACGGCTTTGTCGCTTTCACATGTGTCACATTTCAAATAGTAGCTTGAAGGTTATTTTAACATTATTTAAAGAGATAAAGTTCTTAAATGCTTAGGAATTTTGTGCAATTGTAAATGTTCAAAGGTCAAATATAGTAAGCAATTAACTTTTAAGGTTATGTGAAGCTGATTGTAATTAATGCATTTTAAATATTTTTACTATAAAAATCAAAGCATAACAATTATTGATTTTTACACATAATTATAATTGTTTATATGTATGTAATGGGCGATTATAAATTTAACAGCATTTATTTAAACTTTGACCTACATCCATGAAAAAGATCGAAGTGTCAATTTTATTATTAAAGCTTTATTATCAAGTATCAAAATTAAAAGGCAAAGAAACAAAAGGACTAAGTTTGTGGATGCCGATGAGCGGAAGTGTGTGCCGAAGATATTCGGAATGAGATTCAAAAGTGGGATTTGTTACGAGTACAAATATTTTAATGATAACACCAAAATTACAAACTAAGCAACAATATTTTCGTTAGCTAGGTGTTTGACCACAGCTCATCTGATGTTATGTAACGGTGTATTAAAATTATCATATCGTAAATCCTACTGATGTTATAAAAGTGAAAGTTATGTTTGTTGCTTAATCACTCAAAAACGGCTGAATGGATTTTGATGAAATTTGGCACACACCTAGTTTATTACATGAATTAAATTATAGGATACCACTACCACTGCCCACCACCTACCAGATGTCGTCAAGTCTGTAGCGATTATAGCGCAGTGGTTAGCGCGGTCGGTTCGCACACCGAAGGGCGTGGGTGCAAACCCCAACAATGTACTTGAGCTGTCGGTGAAGGAAAACATCGTGAGGAAACCATAGCATGGTGGTACAGCATAGCACTTTCTAGTACTCGGTAGGTTATTTCCATTAAAGCGGAGAAGATATGCATAGCGGAGAGATGTGAGCTTTGCGTAGCTTTCTGGTGTGTAAGGCGCGGGGCGCTTGCTCGCTCGCGGCACAAAATTCTATAGAAACATCCATCATGATCCATTATGATTCATCTTTCCTTTCCGTTTGATCCATTTTCACTGTAGCGATGATAGCTCAGTGGTTAGCGCGGTAGGTTCGCATGCCGAAGGGCGTGGGTTCAAACCCCAACAATGAGCTTGAGCTGCCGGTGAAGGAAAACATCGTGAGGAAACCATAGCATGGTGGTAGGGTACTCTCTAGTACTCGGCTGGCTAGCTACCACCCTCAAGTTGAAAATCTGCCGCCAAGCATCTAACGGTGTGTTCCGGCAGCCTCACTTGAGAGCCAGTTCCATTCCAGGCTAGGTGTGCTTTACCATCTTCGACCACACCTTCACTTAACATCAGGTGAGCTGTGGTCAAACAACTAGCCTGTCAATCATTAAAAAAAAAAAAAAAAAGCTAGACGGAGAGGAGATGTGAAAATAACGAAATCTGTTTGGTTATTCAAAACACATATCTCGTCTCCTCTCCTCTCCGTTCTGATGGATATCGGGCCTTAATACTAAAAATATCCACATCGATTGTCTTATAGCAAAAGCAAATCAAGTAGGGTAAACCAAAAAATTATTGCCCAATTTTATATTTTTCATGTTAATGTATTTCGAATCCTTAAGTGGGCAATAGCTATTTAGTTTACCCTACAACGTTTACTTTTGATTTCATCAAAAAGGCCAAGAGGAAAACAATAACTGGCATCAAATGATGTTCCGATATTCTGCGTACAGGGCGTAAAGTTCAAAGGTGCCGCATGGAGGATCACATCTACTGACGCGTAACAAGGCCCGCGTAGATGTGGACGGCTAGCTGTGTGGGTCGCAGTTCAAACGTATTCTATGAGTAGATGAGATGCGTAAGAAATTAAGTGGAGAGAATTGGTCTTTGCCATTAAATATCAGATAACTGAAACGCTTTTGAGTTTTATTGAAAACTTTATTATATATTTGGGAGCGAGATTATCACGTCTACACCGTGGTCGGCGGGAACGGAGAGAGAGAGAGCGAAAAATGAAAGAGAAGGTTGCGCTTGCGCCACAGAATGTAACTTACATAGGTATCTGTCAAAATACCTGTCAACGTCTAGTACGAATAAGGCGCCAAAATTCAAATTATTAACAATATCGTCATCATCATCATCAGCCTACACTAGTCCACTGCTGGACATAGGCCTCTCCCAAGACACGCCACTCAGCCCGATCTTCGGCTTTTCGCTTCCATCCACCGCCAGCTGTCCTACGTATATCGTCACTCCATCGAGTCTCAGGGCGTCCTACGCTACGCTTGCCAATACGCGGTCTCCACTCTAGAACACGTCTACCCCAGCGGTTATCGGTTCTGCGACAGACCACAGCTCACCTGATGTCAAGTGAAGGTGTGGCCGAAGATGGTAAAGCACACCTAGCCTGGAATGCAACTGGCTCTCAAGTGAGGCTGCCGGAACACACCGTAAGATGCTTGCAAACTAAGCAAATCTTGTGCTATGGGAACCAGATGATTGTAAAATACCTATCTATGTACTTTTTTATTGTAAATACATACTTTGAGAACCCTGTTGGTTCAATGGAAAGCAAATACTTACCTTCACTTAACATCAGGTGAGCTGTGGTCAAACAACTAGCCTGTCAACCATAAAAAAAAAAAAAAAAAATATCCCACCAATATTATAAGTGTGAAAGTTTGTATGGATGGATGTTTGTTACTTTCACGCAAAAACTACTGAATGGATATGGATGAAATTTGGTATGGAGGTAGCTGAGACCCTGGATTAGCACATAGGCGAAATAGGTGGTGTAAACAAATGTTTGGTATGATGTATCTATACTTGTACTATATTTATCTGTGGTATGTAAATGTATACAAGATAACTAATTTTGTATATGTTTGTTAAATTAGGCGTTTAACCACAGTTCACTTGATGTTAAGTGATGGTATACGGTCTAAGATGATAAAGCACACCTGGAATGGAACTGGGTCTCAATTGAGGCTGCCGGAACATACCGTTGGGTGCTTGGCCGCAGATTTTCAATTTGAGGGTGGTAGCCAGCCAGCCGAGTACTAGGAAACCATAGCATGGTGGCAAGGTATTAACCTTGCCACCATGCTATGGTTTCCTTACGATGTTTTCCTTCATTGACAGCTCAAGCTCATTGTTGGGGTTCGAAGCCATGCCTTTTAGCGTGTGAACCAAGTGCAGAAACCACAAAGCTATCCTAACTACAAATCGGCTAGTTACCTTACATAAAATACGACAATCATGTACAATCATTCCATTTGCTTATGATTTATAGATAAATAGATGCATGCTCTTTTTATTCCTCTACAACTAACTCAAGTATTTTTTGTATCTTGATAAATTAAGTATCATTGTTGACATTTAAAAAATAATTTATTGACTGATAATCGTCAAGTCATTACCGATTTATTGGTTATTAATTTTATTGAGTGACTAATATTTATTAACGTGCGAACAGTTTATACGGTCTTGAGATGTAAACACACATGAAAGAGATCAATAAATTATGCGCCTTAAAATATAAAATATTAGTGAAAAATGAATGATGGTGTTAATTATGACAATTTCAATCAATTATATTTTTTTCACAGCAGTTTATTTAAAAATCCGGTTAAGAGCGAGTCAAATTTTCGGATTTGGAGGTACTAGGTTCGAATCCCATGGCACGCACCTGTCTTTTCAAAGTTATGTAAGATAATAACTTTAAATGTGAAGAAGAGTTTTGGCGGGAACGCGGAAAGAGTCGTGTCGCACCGTTGTATTTTTTTCTAAAACTAGTATTTTGTAGAGTGTTTATGCATAAAAATGGTGATGTTTTATTCATAAAGTGCCGAAACACAAGCGCGTGTGTGGGATGATATAATGTGGTGAAACATGACTTTTCGTGTTGCTTTCAAAACACCATCGAAGCTTATAGTAAAGTCGCCACTACTTTACTAAAGCATGACTGGACTTTGACTATAACTATTTACGAGGCATCTTATTTAACTTAAAAATATTGAACACTTGACACGGGCAAATACTCAAAATGCGGCGCCAAAACCAAAGAAAAAAAACGGTGAAGAAAAACATCGCGACGAAACCAAATGTCTGAGAGTTCTTAAAAAAATGTTCTCGAAACTGTGTAAAGTCTGCCAACCCGCACTTGACCAGCGTGGTGGACTATGGCTAATTAGTTAAGTCAAGATGGTGACTCGGGCAGTGAAGATGAGCGTTAATACGGATTTAAAGTTGCACCTGGGTCCGCAAATCCTAAGCACTGTATAAGTTTCATTTTTAAAAAAATATCATTGGACATTACACACAGCGCCATCTGACCCCAAACTAAGCAAAGCTTGTACTATGGATGTCAGATAACTGATAGAATACTTAAATACTTTTTTTTTGTAAATACATACAGTACACCCAGACACAGAACAAACATTTGTTTATAATTATTACATCAGAAAATGCTTGTTCTGGGTGGGAATCGAAACCACGCCCTGCAGCTCGTGGATTCCGTGTAACACAAAGCCCGGGACACTAGCACGGTGATATCATTGAATGCTAAGAAATTTCGTCATTTACCAACAAAATGTATGGATCCAGCGTTTTTTAATCCCATAGTAAAAGTTGTGCATAATGGTAAATAATGACAATGCCTCTTATGGTGTAGTACATACTTGTCTTCTTTTTCTTCTTCCGTCCTTGATCCCGTTATTTGGGGGTATCCTCACTTTCCTGCGCCAAGATACGGTGGTGTGTTGTCGCGTCATACAATTGGGCTTTTTTGAGGTCTGTAGCGATTTTGGACCACCAGGTCATTGGCGGGCGGCTTCGACCTCTTTTTTGTACATGCTTGTGTTCCAGTATAATCGACCAATTTCCTGTATTTTCACTACACGTGCTCTACGCGGCTGCGAGCGTAACTTGACGAATGGTTATATTAACAATATTAATATTAAAGTCAGCTTGACTTCACTGTTAAGGGTGAACTTGAGTTCACTAACTTAGCATACCTAAACAGAATTACATCTAATAATCACGATCTACAATCTAATTTTAATAGTTTGCAGTCACATTTCGTAGGCTAGTTTTTGACTTTGACTTTAAGTAATCACTTAATTCCCGCGATGCAAACAGAGGCGTACAGTATGTATTATAAGTATGTATTTACAAAAAAAAAGTATTTAATTATTCTATCAGTTATCTGACTTTCATAGTACAAGCTTTGCTTAGTTTGGGGTCAGATGGCGTGGTGTGTAATGTCCTACGATATTTATTTATTTATAAGCTTACCGTGTGTATCTGTGGCATCGGAGCTCTCAAACGTACCATAGATAATGGTACGGAACCCTTCGTGCGCAAGTCTGACTCGCACTTGGCCGGTTTTTTTATACTTTCAATCATGCGATCATGATGGACGGGTACAGATATTTCCCATAAAAAACATCTTCCCGCTGATAGAACCATACAACATTTATCTAAATATCAAATCCAAAACATTAAAATCGTCAATTTATTAAGTTAGGTATATTATTTGAATTATAAGTAGGTTTGGATTTTAAAAAAGTATTCTATCTGGTTCCTATAATACAAGCGTTGCATAATTTTAGACTAGATGGCGCTCCGTGAAATATTATTCAATATTTATTTAGATTGAAACTTTATAATTCTCGAATTATTGAATTCAGAAGTTTTGGTTTAGCCTTAAAATTGTCCTCTATTTTATGAGCAACTGAAAAAGATAGAAGTTTTGCATCAAATATATAACAAGACTAGCTCTCTACAGACAGTATTTTAAACGTAAATCAAGCAGACTTATGGCTATGATATGGGTTCTTTGGGTATAATGCTAGCCCGTGTTCTGCATGCAACCGATACGCTGTTGCGGTTTCTAAGCTATCCTCAGTGCCTCATTGTGTGGTCTAAATGTTTAAGAAAAGCGATATATATTTTTTTCTAAATCTTACGAATATCATCGCATTTTTGTTTTATTTATACTCACGTTTAATTATATCGGATACTCCGATTACAGTTTCGGCCACATACTGAAGCCTTCTTCAAGGAGTCAAAGCAAAGCACAACACGAGCGCGGCTTCCTAAATGAGAGTGAGTGAGATAGAAATAATAACAAAGATTCTGGAATAGTAGTAGAACTACACTAGTTTATTGATATAGTCTTTGAGAATCTTTTTTAAATTATTACTAAATAGGCTTGCGTTTGATCGCCAACTCGCCTGATCTAAAGAGAAGATGCGGTCTACGATGGAGCACGCTTGCATAGAAGAAACCGATTCAATCGCGACTGTAACTATCGAGAAACACCCACTTAGGCAGCACATTTCACTGTACATCGATTGGAGTTTTTGGAATATCGACAATGAAACGGCGATGTTCTTTAAATCATCTACCCCCCGATAGTACAATGGGCAGAGTAAAATTAGACCATGCAGATATGAAGCGCACTGTTGTAAATGCATCCGATAGAAAAGCGATAGACTGGCAACATGGGTTGTTTTCCGCTAGCACCTACATTTTGCACCATCCTTACACTGATATTGGAAAATTGACTAAAATTATCAGCCGCCTTTGTACGGACCAGCAGCGTGGGAAACACAGAGTTTTCACTTGCCGATAATGGCGGTGTACATGTTGCAGCATTGTTACTTAATTATTGACGGAGAAATGTTGCAAAATAATGACTTCGGAATATTATTTGATTCAATTTATGTTATATAAATTATGCAAAGTTAACAAAGTTATCGCTGCAGTTGTCATGAACAGGCGTTCGTCATGTAAAAATGTATGTAACTAAATGTAGAAAGTAATGACTTTTTACATTAAAAAAAAAACAGAATTAAAAATATTCTGTATCAAAGGTTGTATATTTAAATACAAATCAGATATAGTAGTGTGAAAAAAAATACTGTCTTTTGGTTTGCAAAAGGCAAAAAGAAATAGACGAAATTATACGAGAAATTATAAGTGTATGGTAAAAAGGAACGTGTACGTGAACGTGTGTCGCAGTGTGCGATTTCCATAAATAAATAATAATTATTTTATATAAGCTGGTAATCAGATATAATAAACACACAAGAATTGACCTAAACGTAAATAATTATTTTATGTTTTATAGTTCTTGGTACTGATGCTAGGGTTTATGAGTTGGCGTTATATGTTACCATATGGATAGCAGCTCGGTTATCATATTACTAATTACTATTAAAAAGTCATAAGATGACGCCTGCTCGTAACTATTGCAGTGGTACCCAGTACTTCAAGTATCTATAGTAAAGTAACGTACAGTAACTTTTTTTTAATGATACACATATTCAAAATAATTTTACTTTGACTTGTAACATTGGTGTTATCAAAAAAATATTTGTATTTGTATCAAAACAAATTGTACATAACTTTGATACATTCAATTGCAATTAAAATGTCTTAAATTTTTGTCATATTATATACATATATCGAAAGCTGCAGTAGGTACCTTTTAAAATTTACGCAAGTAAGTTTGCCCTATACCTTTCACATTACAAGTTCGCCATTTGGTAAATCAGAAACACTGCCCTAGTTACGGAGCCCATCTCCACAGAGTGAGCTCGTAGCTAACAAACTTCTCGTTTAAATTGGCCTTTGTTCCAAGTATTTTTGTTAGGCTAACGAAACTCGTGAAGATGCCCTTATATAAAACAGGCTATAGCCGGTAATGCATTTCGTTCCCACGCCTGGTTTTAAACGCGGGTTTGAGTGACGAGTTTGAAATCGGTCGATTTATTTTGTTGCTAAGAACTGGAAAACATGCTAAGTAAATTTTGTTGCTTCATAAGAAATGGATCTTAGTCATATATAATAAAAAAGTGTATATTTATACCACATTTAAATTTGTTTAAATACATTTATTGCCCTAAAAGTGTAGTACTAATATGACCGTGCTAATTTATAAAGTTTAATTTATTTTGCCATTAATTGATTCGTTGGTATTGGTTTATCAGAAACTACATTATAAAAATATAATTTAAAAAGAAACAAATGAAAAATTATACAAAATAAAATACATTTATTCCAATAAAGAACATGGTACAATTATGATAGTATCTAGATTCAGTAAAAACATGAGAGACATTATTTTTCTTTGATTTTGGCGTCGTATTTTGTGCATTTGCCAATAGGGTTCTGAATTCAAAAGCAATAAAAAAACAAGCAATTCTCATTTTGACTTATTTACGCGTTTATAACTGAAGAATGAATGGTTTCATTGATCTTTAGTTTGTTGTAATAAAAAACCTTTGTTACAAATTTGAAAACATAATTTCATAATGGAATTCTTTTCAAAGATGTAGGTCATCACTCATCACGCTTAAGTAAAATATTTTTAAACTCTTTTAAGAGAATATTCCACAAACGATATTCAGACTGTAGGTACTACAACAGACATTTAAAAAATATTTTTTATCCGGCACAGCCACACAGTACCTACAACACAGCGCAGCCTAAAGGAAGAGCTTTTAAAAATCCATATATGTATGTATGTATTTACGTGTATCTTACTGTAGCGCCGAAACTACTTAGGTATCTGGTTTTTATGAAAGAGGTGTCAATCGTTATTATGCTCCGAGTGACATAGGCTACTTATTATTTCCCATAGTTTTAGTTATATTTTCAATATTTAGTTTTTTTAAACTTTCCCTCCTCTGACGGTTTTTTAGACTAAGTTTTTTGTATACATTTTGTAAATAGTATAATTTAAGGTATTTTTTATTTTGTTTAATAAATTTTAGTTGCTTTATCCTCTAACGTTTTTTAAACTGTTTAACTTGTTATTTATAATAGTACTGAAAAAAACGTTAAGTACATTTTTGAATCCCATGGACTTTGCGGAGTTATTGTTTGAAGGTATGGGACTCAAAAACCGAGCTCACGAATTCTCTGAAGAATTTCAAATTGTAGCAATTTAATCGCTTCTGGAGACAGCGCCTTATTCGTGATTTTGTTCAATGGATTTTGGAATTGTTTGATAACAATAGGTAAAACTGTTAAGTTGTCAATCAGACTTTCTTTTTATGACAATAAGATCCTGAATGTACAATACGTTTCACTGAAATATTGGTCGATTTATGGTGAAATTTCAATTGAAATTTTGCGTTCGGAAAATGCTTAAAGTATTGAAATGCTTTAAGTTAAATAACGGTTTACTCGCATTGTGATTATTAGTGATAATAAAATTGTTCAAAGTTTAAGTTATATCTGTGTCAAGTTTTATAAAAATCTACTAAGCTACTTCATCGCCATGGAAAATGAAAGATCAATCAAGTATCATGGTAGTATGATTTACATTAAGTAATGTATATAGTAGCCACGATAGCTCAATAGTTAACCCAGTCAATTCATAGGCCAGGGGACGCAGGTTCAAATCCCAAACGCAAGCATGAGCTGTCAACGAGGGAAAATATCTTGAGAAAATCATAGCATGAAGGTAGAGTATTTTCTAGTACCTATTAGGGTAGCTACTATCCTAAAGTTGAAAATCCGCCAAACAGCTAACGGTGTGTTCTGACAACCTCACTCGAGAGTCAAAAAGTTATATTTCCGCTATTACCGCGTTAGGTGTGTTTACCATCTTGAACCACACAATCTGACGTTTTTTTTTTTTTGTTAAGAGTAATGAAACGAACTAGACGCTCTCCTGATGGTAAGAGATAACGCCTTTCCTTTACCATTGCAGCGATACACAGAACTTTGAGTGACGAAACAAAGTCCAGAAAAACAACAAACACAACAACAACACAGCCCAGAACAAAGTGTGCTGTGGTCAAAGCTAAAAAACACAATAAATATTTATTTCACAAACTTTTTTGTTTTATTCAAGTGATGACGTGCTTGCTAACATAAAAAGTCACATATCGATACCGGCAAAATAGTTCCCAAAGTTCTTTCGTAAGTTAAAAGTGCAATAAACTTCAGGAAGTTCCCAGTATTGTATGCGATTTAGGAGTTGTTCGAATTGCAAGCAGACCGATATTCTTTCGCTAGCCTGAGGGTCGAGTTTAGCGCTCTATCCACGCCTGGCCAATTGTTCCTTCAGAGGCCTATCATAATCAACTTGTTACATGAAACCACGGCGTTTGTAAGGTCGGGTCAATGTGCCTATATATTTCTTTTGACATTTATAGACAAAAATACTCTACAATAATATGCAGTTTATAGCTATGGTGTTATACACGTAAATATTTTTTTATTCATAAGGGCTATGGTTCCAGCACGTCTGTTATTACAGTCAATCATTTCAATTTTCAAAATATTTTTTTTTGACACAGCAGAAATGGCTTCCCACCCAGATGCTACACTTTTGCCCGTATTACCCACCTAGCCGGGTTCAGAATCATATAATTTAACAATTTTATACAGTTTCGACCGTATTGCTATGGTATACCACTCAGGGCAAACATTTTATGAAGAAACAAATATTTGTTCTGTGTCTGGAAGTTCTGTATGTATTATAGGTATAAGTATGTATTTACAAAAAAAAGTATTTATGTATTTTATCCGTTATCTGACTTCCATCACACAAGCTCTGCTTAGTTTGGGGCCAGATGGCGCTGTGTGTATGGCGCTCCTACGATATTTATTTATTTATACATGGTTTTGGTCGTGGGCTCTCGTACTACAATGGTTAAACAAATAAATCATTAAACAAATACATTCAAAACATTAAATCTAAGTAAAAAAACAATTAAATTAAAAAAATAATAAATTATAAAATATACTTGTAAAATGTAATTTCGAATAATTTATAGCAATTAGGGCATTAGTCTACTCTTAGTACAAAACTGAATTTGAATTCTTAACTGACGTTATGTGACGGCGTAGTCGAAGATGGTAAACATAATATATCTAGCTATATATTTTTTATTATACGCTCCACAGACGCTGGGGTCCGTGACCTTTGTCAACTTTAGTTACAATTTTTTTTTTTTTTTTTACAATTTTACATTACAATAAGAGGAGAGGTTAGTAGGATCTTAATCTAAGGTTAAAGTAGGTACTAGATTGTGTGTATACCGCGAGCAGACCAGCGACCCGCAAGCAGCACCCGATCACGAGTATGACGCATGTGCCAGCCATCGCCCTCCTCAACCATATCTGAGGGAAGAGAGCGACCCGACACACGACGCCGCCGCAAGAAGGAGCCTTCGATGGTGAGCATGAATGCTCGAGGCATACACACAATCCTTATTTCTATTTACATGAGTTTTCGTTTGAAATCGCCTCCTCCCGACTCAAGGCCTCCATCACCGCCGTGTTCCGATCTTTGATGATTTGAATGATGTTTTGTAAGACCACGCGTAAAAATTCTAACAATTAAGAACAGATTGGAACTATCCAGCAAAATGGACAAACCTTGGTATCGCACCGCACAAAATACAGATCTATACATCTATTGCTAATTCTAATTAAATCGACGACCCGTATCATTACCGCGACCAAGCCTAGTGTCAGACACAGCAACACAAGCAACACCGCTCTAGCTAAAGCTCTACAGTGCTCTACGGTGTCGGTGTATACTGAACAGTAATTAGTGCATGCAAATGTAGTGCTAATGAGACGCTATTGTCCTCAACAGTAGAATACTTAATAGTTACTATGAAACTTACGTAGTTTAGCAAATAACGTAAGCAGTGCGTTGACCGAGGCACTTGACCGAAGGAGTTTTGACATAATTTGTCTTTACAGGAGTGTAATGACATAAAAAAATAAATGTGTTGAGCTTAATTTTAGTCATGTATTTTTCCCAACGATAAAATTTATCATTATAAGATTTTACCAGGACATTATAGATGATTTGCAATGACATCGATTTTTTATTCTCAACTAGCAGGGAACCACCTTATTTATGCCACAAAAAACACTTTTGCAATACCTATAACCTTTGCGCAAATGCAAGCAATACCGTGACCGGATTATTTTTTTCATTGCCAGACTAGATGTTTTACAACAGCTCACCCGATGTTAAGTGACGGTGTGGACGAAGATGGTAAACACACCTAACCTGGAATGGAATTGGCTCTAAAGTAAGGCTGCTGGACCACACCGTTGGCGGCAGATTTTCAACTTCTGGGTGGTAACTAGTTCACCGAGTAAAACACCCTACCACCATGCTATGGTTTCCTCGCGATGTTTTTCATCAACGGCAGCTCAAGCTCATTGTTGGAGATTGAACCTTAACGAACCAAATTTCATTGAAATTGGTACGGCAGCGCATAAAAACGAACAAACAAACTTTTATATTTATGTATAAAAAATATATGAAGGCAGATGGAACTTTTGTTAAGTGTTATAAAAATGTTTGATTGACGTGCGACGTCGCTAGGAAATACAAACATAAGCCAGTTTGTGTATACATCTCATAAATTTAGCTATAATCATTAAGAAAGCATTTGCCTACAAGCTGTCTACATAAAGTAACCCACCTCATTATTTTCACTTAGGGCCGACAGTTCCTAGCATTTAATCGAAGATTAAAATTAACTGTCAAGAAGTGAGCTCCAAGGCGCCAGGGTCAGTTATTTAAACACTGGTTCTGGTACTATACCATTGGGATTTTAATTGTTTTTCACGCTCATTTAGTGTAATTGATATAAATCTGATGTTTAGCTGTTTATTTTGCGTTAATTATTGATTTGTTGGGCGGTGTAATGTTTCATGTAAAATATAATTTGAAATATCACATATATAGGTATTGTGCAGCGAAACTTTGTTTATACTCGATGTATACATGTTTGTTACTTCTTTAAATTCTGGTTCCTCAAACTTGTAGCCCTACATACCCTTATCAGACTTTCAAAAGCAAGGTACACATATGTTAACGAATTTTGATGAAATTTGGTATGGTGGTAGTTGATACCCTGAATTACCACATAGGGTACTTTTTACCCCGAAAAAATGTAGCGTGTAACACTGCGAGGCGCAGCTACTTTTTACTATAAAAAACCAGTCAAGTGCAAGTCGGACTTGCGCATGAAGGGTTCCGTACAATTATCTATAAAAACGGCTAAAAAATCACGTTTGTTGTATGGCAGATCCCTTAAATATTTATTTTATTCTGTTTTTTAGTATTTGTTGTTATAGCGGCAACAGAAATACAACATCTGTGAACATTTCAACTGTCTATGACGGTTCATGAGATACAGCCTAGTGACAGACGGATAGACAGACGAAAGGACAGCGAAGTTTTAGTACCTAATAGGGTCCCGTTTTACCCTTTAGGTACGGAAGCCTAAAAATACAAAACATTTTAATTTTATAAGGCTTATTTTTACCGCAAATGAAGTCGTTGGTTAATTTGGATTCAGCGTTCAGACAATTCGTGTATTTCGTTTTAAATCAGCTAAATTTATTTATGACGTGTATCACCTACGAATAACTGACATACCACCACGCTATGGTTTCCTCACGATGTTTTCCTTCATCGACAGTTCAAGCTCATTATTGGAGTTTGAACGCTCCCTAGATTCAGTTTATATCTAATCATAGCTTCAATTTGTAGCTTTAAATGACTTAATTAATTGAAAGCCAGTCTTGGTTACGTCGTTCTTGAGTCTGTCAGTAGCAAAAGTAGTGCCTAGATGTTGAACCCTCATTAACGTAGACAACTTTATGAATAGGAAACAGCCTAAGCAATCGTTAGCAGTTTATGCCGTTTATGTTGTCAAATGAGATGTGTACCACAGATTTATGTGACCGACGTAATAGCCGGTACATTCTATTGTGGCCGGGTGTAACCTTGAATGTGTGATGATTAGTAAGAGAATGCTCTAGGAAGTCATTATATGACAAATCTGTTTATTTACTAACTAAATATTTTTAAAGTTGCATCGCTAAGGATGCTCATGATCATCATCATCAGCCTATCGAAGTTCACTGCTGGACATAGGCCTCTCCCAAGACACGCCACTCAGCCCGATCTTTGGCTTTTCGCTTCCATCCACCGCCAGCTGTCCTACGTATATCGTCACTCCATCGAGTCTCAGGGTATCCTACCAATGCCAATACGTGGTCTCCACTATAGAACACGTCTACCTCAGCGGTTACCGGTTCTGCGACAGATATGTCCAGCCCATTGCCACTTCATCTTGCTAATACGCTGAGCTATGGCTATGACTTTAGTTCTCTGCCGAATTGCTTCGTTTCGGATACGATCCCTCAGAGAAATGCCAAGCATAGCTCTTTCCATAGCTCGCTGAGGGAGTTTGAACTCACAGAAAATACTTTTTTATTTCCTGAACACGAGGTCCTCCTATCCGTAAATATTAGGTTATTAATTGTTAACGCCGCACCCTGTACAGTTCACAGTTACCAGTTCACCAGATGAACTTTCCGTCAAACCTAGCTCGGTATTTATTACTCACCGTAAGATATCTAGTAATATCTCGCCCTGATTTAAGTCCTAACAGCAAAGTACGTGCGATATTGAACACGGCTGTGCGACTGCTTGATTTAATGTAGTCAACGATATTGCATCTTTATAATTTATCGAGATGCAGCCGTGAGAAAGATCGAGAGATTGTATTAATTGGCAAGACGGAAGTTGGCGCTGTTTTTAAATTCATATTTAATTGTAATTGGGGCTTAGGGTCCAGATCTAAAAAATACTTCAAATTGCAATCTTAGATTGTTCTTCTACTTTCTTCTTTTTGGATTTTGGCGTCGCATTTTGTGCATTTGCCAGTGTCAAGTGTTTTAATATTTTCAAGTTTCATAAGTTTGTCAAAGTAGTCAAAGTCCAGTCTTGGTAAAGTTCAGTCCGTGCCAGTCAAATCCAGTCATGTTTTAGTAAAGTAGTGGCGAATTTACTATAAGCTTCGATGGAGTTCTGGAAGCAACACGAAAAATCATGTTTCATCAATTTATATCACTTTCTCATACTCGTGCTTATAATTCGGTACTTTATGAACAAAACATTATTATTAGACATAAATAGTCGAAAAAACATTATTTGGAAAAATACAATGGGGCGACACGACTCTTTCCGCGTTCCCGCCAAAACTCCCTCAGATTTATTGTTATAGAAAAAATGGGTTGGAAGACCTTTCTTTTTTATTTTTGGCAGCGCACTTTGTGCACTTGCCAGTGTGTAATATTTTCAAGTACCTACTTCTCCCATGACAAAATAAAGTGAAATAATTGTTAGCAATATAAAGTAAGTTACGTTCAATTCCAGTACATTTATTAATAATAAACATAACTCAAACTTAATGAAACAATTATGTATTTCAAACTTCCGTGACTTGAACACAAGTCCAAGACGCGAAAGTTTGAAAACCACATTCTAAACGTAACAATTTTAGTAACAGAAAATATTCAGCAAGTATATTTTTAATTATGTTTTCGTGTATGTTTAATCATTTTATAATTAAGTATAATTAATAAATGCGAACTTTTTATATTTAATTACTAGCGACTCGCCCCGGCATCGCATGGTGCAATGTAGATACTAAAGTGGTGCATATATATAGACACATAGGTACAGGTACATAGGTGTAAGTCTTTCTCTTGAATCACTCTGATGGAAACCGCATTAAAATCCGTTGCGTAGTTTAAAAGATTTAAGCATAGAGACGGCGAGAAGCGACTTTGTTTTATACTATGTAGACAGTAAGTAAGACAGACATACATATTCATCTTGTCCCCAACTGGGGGCATGAATAGGGACAGTGGGAATATTACACCATATATTGACACCAACATTGCAACACCACTATTTTTAGCGTGAACACTCGAAAATATTACAAGTTCTTTTAAAAAACATTATTTTCCGCTTCCCCGGCATAACTCAGTCCACGTACATGTTTATAAATAGTAATATTTAAAAAAACTTGAACGCTTATCGCGTATATCAGATAACTGCCAACACCATCCATTACAATGAGTCACTCACTACCGACTATCCGTAATCACAGAAGCATTAAAACACTAACAAAAACTTATTTATGCTTCGATAAAACGTAAAAACAATGCGTCTTTGGTCTTACAAAAAGCCGACAGCGCCTTTAGAAACGGATCTTTCAATTAAGACTGGACCATGGACCAATGATTGATCCATCAATAAGTACATAAATCCATTAAGGCCATACGTATGCCTGTTAATTGTGCGTTTCTGCGGCTGTCAGTGATGCGTCTCGGTTGGTAATGTTAGGGACCCCATACACGGGCTTCTGTAGTCGGCTCGGCTAGCGGCTGTTTGCTGAGATAGGTTTAGGTTTAAAGAACTTTATTATCGTCGAAGACATTACTGTCACTTATGTGATAACATGTGGTTGGGCTTAAAAAAATCATTGAATTATATTCAGTCTTAACTGTGCATTTAAATTTTACGAAAACAATATAAATAAATAAATTAACAAAACTTTTACGACATTTGAGGCAAAAGATTGAAATGAACTAGGCCCGTTCAACGCACTTCATCATCATCAGCCTATACTAGTCCACTGCTGGACATAGGCCTCTCCCAAGACACGCCACTGAGCCCGATCTTCGGCTTTTCGCTTCCATCCACCGCCAGCTGTCCTACGTATATCGTCACTCCATCGAGTCTCAGGGCGTCCTACGCTATGCTTGCCAATACGCGGTCTCCACTCTAGAACACGTCTACCCCAGCGGTTATCGGTTCTGCGACAGATATAAATAAATAAATATCGCAGGACATTACACACAGCGCCATCTGACCCCAAACTAAGCAAAGCTTGTACTATGGGAGTCAGATAACTGATAGAATACTTAAATATTTTTTTTTTTGTAAATACATACTTATAATACATACAGTACACCCAGACACAGAACAAACATTTGGTTTTATATCACAAAATGCTTGTCCTAGGTGGGAATCGAACCCACGCCCCACAGCTCTTGAAGCAGACATGCTACCAATGAGCCAACAGGGCTGTCAATATGTCCAGCCCATTGCCACTTCAGCTTGCTAATACGCTGAGCTATGTCAATGACTTTAGTTCTCTGGCGAATTGCTTCGTTTCGGATACAATCAACGCACTTATTTAATTATTACTGTGTTCCGGTTTGAAGGGTACTGCAGCTAGCGAAATTACTGGGCTGTTGAGACTAACCATCGAAAGTCTCAAAGTAACGAGCGCCAAAGCCACGATGCCCTGGACTTTGTTTTGTTACTCAAAGTTCTGTGTATCGCTGCAATGGTCATGGGCAGGCGTTATCTCTTACGCGAGCGTCTCGTTCGTCTCATTACTTTTTTACATAAAAAAATATATCTACTTTTCGTTGGTAATATATTTAATAAGTGCGTTGAACGAGCTTATATTTTTAAAGTGTGAGGGTAATTTGTTAAAAAGTCATGCTCCTTCATTTGTTATCATTGCTTTGCCGTAACTTGTGCGGTGACTCGGTATGACGAGGTAGCTTGCTCGCCGAGTTCGGCGGTTGACATCATTCGGCCGCTTTGAAAAAGTTACACTAGTGTAAATATTTTTGTTCAAAGTTTACCGAGTTTATTTCTGATTTCTGTTTCATTCTTGATTTCCGAATCGCTCAAAAACGTAAAGTTATTTCTAACGATAACTACCTAACATGTAAACTCAATCTAATGTTTGTTTCTTTATTTGTAGTTATAAAAATTAATGTTAAGTATTCATAATTTGTATTGTACCTATATTAAATATACTACGTAACTTTCCGCTACCTATATTGTAAAAAAAATATTGTAATTCAAGCGGCAAAGAGCGCGGTCCTCGGTGTCTGTGGAGCAAATAAATTTAGATAAAAAAAATACACTATGTATTTATAATATGTATACATTATGTTAATAATAACGTAATATATATACACTAGGGATGTAACACAATATAAACGAGGTATTGTTGACGCGCATTGTAATCGTAGGGGGCATTGATTCGCGTTAACAAACCGCTTATGAGATTAATTCCGTGAGTTATATATAGCTAGATAAATTTATGTTAAAATGATTATGTATACGAGCATGGAACGAAAGACTCTAGTTGAGAGCCAAAGGCAAATGAATAGAATAACGAGTCTTTTTTTTAATATGGAATAGGTTCGCGTTTGACCACATCCATCCATCCACATCAGTCATCAATTTGAGAGAAGTGAACATAGCCTAGCATGGTACCTAATTCAAACTAGTTTGTCTAAATATAATAAATTAATCGGTAGACATTTCACAAAGCCACAAAGCCACATGTTAAAAAAGTAACAGGTAAAATGTTAGCAAATAAAATTGATGACTTTTTAGGACAACGATATTGGCTTGTCTAACACATATTACACACACGCAAATGCCTTGTTGCATTTGTGTGAATGAAGACAAGTAAAAATGTATGGCCAAAGGAAATCATTTTTTTTTTAAATACATTTTTTTCTAATCTGTACCCCAATTGTATTAATGTAAATCTTACTACCAGATTCCTAATAGAATACTTTATACTCTCTTAATTAATTAAGATTAGAAAACTAGCAGTTATTTTTAAGTATTTACATCTAGATATATTTTAATAAGTGCCACATTGTAGTCCATTTGTGTCAAATTTTCTTTTTATATTTTTCAACGCCAATGTCTGGTGTTATGTTTTCTCTTTTATTGCTTTATCGTGGTCAATAACAAAATTAAAAAAAAAAACGTTGGGTTAACATCTTTTTAGGGCTTCGTAACCAAAGGGCAAAACGGGACCTTTTTACTAAGACTCCGCTGTCTGTCCGTCTGTCACCTGGCTGTATCTCATGAACCGTGACAGTTAAATAGTTGACATTTTCACAGTTGAAAACAGAATAAAATAAATATTTAATTTGCTCCCATACAACAAACGTGATTTTTTGCCATCTTTACAGATAATAAATAAATAAATATTGGAGGGCATTTCTCACAGCGCCATCCAGCCCCAAACTAAGCAAAGCTTGTACTAAGGAAGTCAGATAACTGATAGAATACTTTTTTTTTGTTAATACATACAGTACACATAGACATAGAGCAAACATTTGTTTATATCACATAAATGTTTTAAAACATAGCACATGGGAACCTGACAGTTGACATACCTTTTTTTTGTAAATACATACAGTACACCCAGCCTCAGAACCGAACCCACGCCATTCAGCTCTTGCAGCAAACATACTACCAATGAACCAACAGGGCTGTAAATATAATGGTACAGGTGATAATGGTACAGAACCCTTCGTGCGCAATCCGGTTTTTTCTTTGTTCAATATGTAGAAAAAATGGTTATCTGAATAGTTATTAGAACATTTTCATTTCATCATGTAAGCCAACATAAAGTTAAACTGTAGATGCTTTTAAATTATGGTTATAGTGATATCTGCTTAAAATTTTAGGTAACGAATTTAATATTAGTGCCAACCAGTCGAGCCAGCCTAGACGATAAAAAAAACTATTTAAGTTACACGTATGTCGATAATTTATATCCTACAAGCTCTCGCTTACATATGACCTTTACCCCGCTCCAAATATTAAGTAGACGATTATAATAAAAAAAAAAACTCGGAAAGCAAGTCTTAATGTATTGTCAATCACTTTGAAATGTATGACTGGTGAATTTAAAAACTGTATAAGTTTGCGTAATAAAGTACTCATGTAATTAAAACGTCTAATTGGTGATGGTTGTACATTAACTTTCAAATTTTAATTGTAAAATTTAATAATTTTTTTTATAAGTTTCATTTAATTTAGAAGTAATTGAAAGTAAATGGTAGGTAAGGAAACCTTAGTGAAAGGTCTAAGGTCTAAGGTTTCCTTACCTACCTTACGAAATTGATATTATAAGTAACTCTTACTTATCAAATTCGTATTTTTTTAAGATTATTGGGGTAGTATGAACGAAAAGATAAACACTAACATATGTAAATGTATATTATTGATGTATATAAGTATATATTCTATAAAGTATATTAAAATATAGATGTGTATATCTAGATGTCTTGTATATATTATGTTTAAAATGTTTTTCTTTTTAATTTTAATCCTCTTGTCAACACATCCCGTCCTAACTTAGTAGAACCCTCTCCATAATTATTAAGGTTTCCTGCAAGATTAACGCTCTTAGCGATAAGGCCGCCAATAGTTCCACTAGTGTTACGATTGCATTGTTATAAATGGTGTGATAAAGTGTTTTTAAATCCATTACCTACGTACATAACTATTTATTCCTAAAATAACAGGACCAATTTATTTATTTATAACTTTCCGTGTTATAATTTTGTTCAAGTAGACGAAAATATATACCTCGTTTTTTAGGCTTGCATTTGACTGTCATCTCGCCTAATGTGAAGCAAAGATGCGGTCTACGATGGAGCACGCTTGCCAAGAAGAAAGCCTACTCAAAAGAAGAGGACCTAATCTCTAAATAGGAATTATTTTGTGTGGTCAAACGTGAACTAGTTACAAATTATAATTTTGTATCTAGTTTAAAGATCTCGCTGTTTCCCCTTTGGGTGCCTACAAACCAAATACCATAGCCAAACATAGCACATGTTCATATCTCATTTGTTTTAGTATATTGCCGATTCCCACCAAAATTAACAGACCAATCTACTAAATCACCGGTACCTTATTCTATCACTTAAATTAATGCTTGCGTTTTCATTATGATTTTTAATGAGTTTAGCTCTAACACAAAGGTTTAATTAGATCCAGCTTCATTACCATACGATTGTGTCAAAACAGACGGTGCTGGGATGTCCGACTGTCATCTGAATGTCAAACTTGTCGGTGGATGGGCCTTCGGATTGGGTAATGTACAGGTGGGGAGAAGAGTGTAACTTTTTTAAAATGAATTATCAAAATTGTAAGCTCATTTATTTATGTATATGAGCATAGGGTATACACTATACAGGATTTGAGTAACATATTCAATCAATTGCCCCCTAGACCCGTGATATCCGTGATTGGTAGCGATTAAAGATCAGTGGCTAGTGCGGTCGGTTCACGCGCTGAAGGGCGTGGGTTCAAACCCCTACAATGAGCTTAGGCTGCCGGTGAAGGAAAACATCATAAGGAAATCATAGCATGGTGGTAGGGTAATCTCTAGTAGGTACTCGGCTGGCTAGCTACCACCCTCAAGTTGAAAGCAGCAGCCTCGCTTGAGAGCCAGTTCCATTCCTGGCTAGGTGTGCCGACCACACCTTCACTTAACATCAGGTGAGCAGTGGTCAAAAACCTAGCCTGTCGACCATTAAAAAAAAAACAAATTTCATCCAAATCCGTTCAGTAGTTTTTGCGTGAAAGAGTAACAAAAATCCATACATCCATCCATCCAAACTTTCACATTTATAACACACTAAACAATATTCTGTAGATTTGTATAGTAGGTATAGATTACGAGCTGCACATTATGGACGGAAAGTAAACAGATATCAGGTGAGCTGTGGTCTAACACCAAGCCTGTCAAGAATAAAAAAAAAAGATATAACTTTTCTCGCTACCTGTACCGAGTTTGAAATACTTTGATATCCCTTCATGTACACTTGTGGACAACAAACCTGTGCTGATCGGCTTATGTCGCGCCATCGGCTATCTGACATCCACGTGCCGTCTTATTGGAATCTTTGTACGGTGAGAAAATAAAATTATCTATAATAAAAACTTTTTAGTTTTTATTGGTTAGGGTTCCAAATAAGCAGAAAGGCATTGCTCTGGTGAGATTTCGGTGTTAAGGCGATATATTATTTCATTTTGTATGGGGACCATCCTCGATATATTTTTATATGGTTTTTTTTCTAGGTGGTAGATCTCCTTAGCAGGAGGTCGTCTAGGTAGGTACCACCGCAGTACCAGTTATTCTGCCGCTAAGCAGTAGTGTGTAAACATTACTGTATTCCGGCAGCTAGCGAAATTATTGGGCTGTTGAGACTAACCCTCGAAAGTCTCCAAAGTAATGAGCGCCAAAGCAGCGATGCCCTGGACTTTGTTTTGTTAGTCAGAGTTCTGTGTATCACTGTAATGGTAATGGATAGGCGTTATCTCTTACCATCAGGAAAGCGTCTCGTTCGTCTCATTATTTATTACATTAAAAAAAATTATAGGTCTCGCCACCATTGTTCATTGCTTCAGTCGCCAAATTTGTAAACATTATCCTAGAGAAACAAAACCGAATCGGTCCATTCTGAAAAATATTTTTTTATCCTCCCTTTCCGTTTCCTATAGTTAGAAAATTGAAGTGTTTTAAAGAAGCACGGAAAAATCATGTCATTCAGGTGAGCTGTGGTCAAGCCTGTCAACAATAAAAAAAAAATAAAGAGATATAACTTTTTTCGCTTATTTAAATTAGATTATTTATCTATTTTCTAAAATTGTTTTTTACGAATGTTTACGTTGGAAATAAAAGTGTATAAAGTGCCGTTTCATGTGTTCGAGCGTGGGTAATCTTATTTTGTCTTGTTTCTAAACTCCATAGAAGCTTCTAGTATTTCTAGTAAATTCACCATCACTTTACTATACCATGTACTAGACTTGACCATGATTTACTTCATGTGATAAGACTTATTTTATATGATTTTATCTTTAGACACTTAAAAGTAGGAATGTTGTACTGGCAGATGTACAAAGTGCGATGTTAAAAAACATTGCAAACCGTACATTGTTTTTCATTACCGTTCTCTTTTTCGTGTTTTTGCTGAGTTTATTCACTCACGGTACCACGCGACATCAGATTGTACACTTATTTGGTACACTCTGTGCATGATTAATGGAACAATGATTTGACGTAACGGACCTATGCTCCGGAACGTTTTGGAAGTGTACCGACTTGATTCGAAGGTTCTAAATTCGGTGACATACATATTTTTTTTATATCTAAGGCAGCGTAAAGTGAAATTTATTTGCTAAAACTAACCGCGAGACGCAAACGTTTACTTCCAATGGTAACATTACAGTTTTTTTATGCGAAATACTAAGAACTAGACCAACTAATTGAGACAAAAGGTAGAGCAACATTATTTTCTAAAAGCGTTGAAACTGTTCTCCTGTAAAGTTGAGTTTTTGTAGATGTAACTTTGTTCTACGGGTAGGATGGCTTGGACATACAACTAGCGACCCACTCCGGGTTCACACGGGTGCAATGTAGATACTAATGTGGTGCATATGCGTGTATTATACATATAAACCTTCCTCTTTAATCACTCTGTCTATTGATGGACACCACATTAAAATCTATTGCGTAGTTTAAAAAATCTAAGCGTATAAACGGCGGGAAGCGACTTTACTAAAAAAATGTATTAAACCAATAAATTAGTTTCCTTAAATTAAATAAAAATTTTAAATGTATTAAAGTTATTTATTTCGAGTGATTGCGGAACAAAAACTATAAAATTCAAAGAACGCCAAGAACGTTGTCTGCAATGGCACTTAAAGTTTTCAAGGTTAAATATTTCACTAATGTATTTATGTGTTTGAAACGAATTTTTACTTATAAGTGTTCAACATTTTTTAACCAAGCAGTATTACGTAAGCATTTCAGTATAACGGGGTACCCTTCAAATTAAACACATGAAAACAGTTGAAGGGAAGCTAGCGACACCACAAGGCTAGCTTAACGGCGGTATAGTAGATACATTATTTTTTAAATCAGTATTTTCCTTCTTATCCGTCATTTGTCTCAAAGTGGGTTTGATTTCCATCTACAACAAACATTTTTGTGTAACGTACATAAAATATTTGTGTTGTGCCTATGTACTTTACAAAAGTATTCTGGTTCTCATAGTACAAACTTTGATTGATTGATTGATAACTCTTTATTGTACATACTAAAATACAGAAAACAGAAGAAATTAACTTAAATATAAGTGTAACAACTGGCGAGCTTATCGCCAAAAGATCTCTTCCAGGTAACCTTTGGACGGATAGGATCAGAGGAATAAAAGACGGGGTGTGTCAATAACGAGGATATACACGTAGGAAAATACGTAACTATAAGATAAATATATTGAAATCGATCTTTTAGTAGTTTATTCGTTACATACAAAAATACTTTGCTCTTTATAACTATTAGTATAGAAGTATAGATATATTGAATTTTTTTTTTTGGTTGACAGGCTAGGTGTTTGACTACAGCTCACCTGATGTCAAGTGACTGTGTGGTTGGAAGATTGTAAAGCACACTCAGTCTGAATAGAGTTGGCTCTTTAGTGAGGCTGCCGGAACACATCTTTAGGTCTTGGCGGCAGATTTTCAACTTGAGAGTGGTAGGTAGGTACCGAATTACAAGCACCAACGTGGGAAAGTGATATAATGTTGTGAAACATGAATTTTCGTGTTGCTTCCAAAACTCCATCGAAGCCACTACTTTACTAAAGCATGACTGGACTTGACTGACACGGGCTGGACTTGACTAGGACTGGACTTTGACTATAACTATAATATCGTGGAGCATTAAAGACACAGCACCATCAGACTCCAAACTAAGCAAAGCTTGTACTAAGGAAGTCAGATAACTGATAGAATACTTTTTTTTTGTTAATACATACAGTACACATAGACATAGAGCAAACATTTGTTTATATCACATAAATGTTTGTCCTGGGTGGGAATCGAATCAACGCCCTTCAGCTCTTGGACCAGACATACTACCAATGAACCAATAGGGCTGTCAACCAACTAAACCTACAAGGCAACTTATTTAACTTATGATACTTGAAAATATAAAACACTTGACACTGGCAAATGCTCAAAATGCGACGCTAAAATCAAAGAAGAAGAAGGAAATACTAGCTTTTAAAACGTAGTATTCGTCCACTCTTTAAAAGTGCTATCACCCATTAATTTACCTAAAATATTACTAAAATGAATTCTCACCTACGTCACGCCGAAACGGCGCCGTCGAGAAAAATTCTCTAAAAACTTTTGCAAATACAACCCATAGATCAATATTGCGAAATATGACGTTTCAATTCAAAATTCAAACTGTGTTACGTTTTGTCAAAACGTCTGATAATTGGACTAAATTGAACGAAAATAAATTCAATGTAAATATTCATTGATGTTGACCGCGACTGTACATAGTGACACTAGGATTGGTTAGAACGTAGCACGTCACTTTATGTGTGAAAAAATGAGTAGCATTTTTTACTACCTACCTACAAAACTAAATCAATATAAAGTCATATATTTCAAATACGCTGAAAAATCATGTTGCTGTATTATTTTATGTTTAAACTTTTCCAATATAACTAACACTAATACTTACTCTTATTATAAAAAGAAAGTTTGCGAGTGTGTATGTGTGCTTGTATGCTTCTTCACGCTCAAACGGCAAGACCAATTTTGATTAAATTTGGTATGGAGGTAGCTGACACTCTAAAGAAACACAAAGGCTACTTTTTATCTCGAAAACATGCAATGTTCCTGTGGAAACAGCGGATAACTCCACGGGTCGCAGCTGGTGTCAATATAATTTTGTGGTTTAAAGTATGTCTAAAGGTTGTCAAGTAATAAAGATCGTTAGGTCATCGTTCCCGCCAAATAAATGTTCTGACGCGTATAAGCACTTTTCGTGGTGCCATTGACCTGTTTCACAAGTCAATTCAACGCCGACGTCATTAATTTGACCTACATACGTATCCGAAAATTGGTTTCCAAGGAGTTTACGCGTGAATTAAATTACTTAAAGATTGTTTCAAATACGTAACAGTAGAGCACGTGACAGAGTCACGAAGTGACCAGCTTGGTAAGTGACGTTGAGATCGAGATCGGTAAGTCACGACGAGTACTTGATGTTGCCAGTCATCCCTGATATGAGCTATCAAACAAACTTACCGTTGCACGTGGTGCAATGTCGCAACCACGACTTTGTATTAAAGTATGTTACCAGAACAGTTGCTTTGTTTATACAAAGCACAGGTTAGGTCGTGTATGGAGTACTGTTCACACCTGTGGGACGGCTCTGCCAAGTTTCAGCTTGAGGCTCTGGAGTCAGTCGAGAGGCGCGCTAAGAGGTTGATAGGCAATGACACTTTGGTCAAGTCTCGGCTGCAAAGCCTCGAGCATCGACGTAAGGTCGCCTGTCTATCGGCTTTCTACCGGATACATTTCGGAGATTGTGCCTTGGAGTTGCACGACTTGGTTCCCCCTGCCCCTTTTTACTACCGGACGGCCAGACAAACGCGACCGAGGCGACACCCGTACATGGTGGATGTTCCCCATGTGCGCACTAAACGCTTTGAGTCCACATTCTTTATTCGCACAGCGAGGATGTGGAACTCTTTGCCGGAGTCTGTGTTTCCCGAAAGGTATAATATGAGTGTCTTCAAGTCAAGAGTAAACAGGTTCCTTCTAGGTAAGCGTGTTCCATCTTAGACCGCATCGATGCTTCACATCAGGCAGGATGTGGTCAAGCGCGAACCTATTCAATGTAAAAAAAAAAAAAAAAAAAATGTTAGAAATTTGAAACGGTGGCGCCACCGGAGTGTTCTATCTAACCGTGTCAATTCGTGCACGAATACTGAGTACATTTTAAGTTTTTTTTCATTGTAAAATTGGGTACAGTTTCTGGAAGTACATTATGACGATTTAAGATTCAAACTACTTAGGTAAATATCGTAAATGCGAGTACATTTACGATATTTTTACTGAGTGACCGTATCAAGCTATGAGTGCAATGATTCTATAGAAAACAGCAATAAACTGGGATACCAATGAGCTTGAGGTTTTTTCTAGTACTCGGCTTGCTAGCAACAACCCTCAAGTTGAAAATCTGCCGCAAGCATCTAACGGTGTGTTCCGGCAGTCTCACTTGAAGGCCAGTTCCATGATATTAGATTACCTTGTAAACATGATTTTTGTTTACCTACTAAACATGACAAGATTACCTGGTGAACATGATGTTAGATTACCTACTAAACTTGACATAATATTACCTGGTGAACATGATGTTAGATTACCTACTAAACATGACATAAGATTACCTGGTGAACATGATGGCAGGGCTCGCGGTGGGTGATGATGACAGGCACGCTCAGGTCGGCGTCCCTCACCGCTACCGTTGGCATCATTAGCGCGGGCTCACCGCGGTTTACCCTCACCACTCCACAACACACCACCTGCCAAACAAAATTGTTTTTTAAAATCATGTACTATAGAGATTTATATCGCGGCCACTACGATCAGTCTTGACCAGTGATATAATAGTACCTACTATATACTCTATTACGTAGTAGGTACTTCATACTAGAGTAATGACGTCATCGGAACACGTGGCGTGGAATTTGAATCTAGGAAGCTAGACACTATTTCGACTAGGCTCCCATAACTTCTGCTTTACCATCTTCAACTACACCATCACTTAACATCATGTGAGCTATGGTCATATACCTATCTTGCCAACCATAAAAACAACTAATTTCTAATTATGACATACCATATTGTCCCGTCATCGATGAAAACAAAACTTTCGTTACAATTAAAACGATTAACTCCGTAAATCTATCGATAAATATCTTCAAGTTACTGCTGCCACCACTGCTGCTGCTGACCACGGACCGGCAAGCGCACGTCCACCCACAAGGTGGACAGACGACCTAGTAAAGACCGCAGGAACGCGCTGGATGCGAGCCGCTTCCAACCGGTCTTTATGGAAGTCAATGGGGGAGGCCTATGTCCAGCAGTGGACGTCCTACGGCTGAAATGATGATGATGATGATGACTGCTGCTATCTCAACTGCAACAACTTTTAACTGCACGTTTATTGGTCAACAAAACTAACTGAACCGTTTGTTTTTCTTTAACAGCCGTGAACCAACAAAGCATGCGGCAGCTTACAAAAATGGTGTGCTAAGTGTCCATAAATTAGCATTTAGAAATGAAGCACGCCAATCATGGCCCTCGGTGAGAAAAAAATGCCAAAAATGGTGTTGGGTGGAGCAGTAATTAGCATCGGAATAGCCTGTTTTGAATAATCATTGACACTTTCTTTATAAGGTATGCCGTGGATATGTGGAGATAGATTGGTCAGTTGGTCATAAAATGGTAATGATTTATTAGCCTTTTTTGTTCTGACGAATCGTTGGGAGTGGGCGATGGGTGTTACATATTTTGTAGCCATTTGTGTCAGTTTAATTTTATGATAAATTAGGTATCATGATAATGTTTTATGTAAGTAAATAAGATTAATTTTATAGGAGTATAAGTTTGGGGTATGCTACGCCGAAAGGAGGTATATTCACTAGTGTACAAACTAACGACTCACCCCGGTTTCGCAAGGGTGCAATGTAGATACTAATATGGTGCATAATATGATGTATTATACATACCTTTATCTTGAATCACTGTTTATTGATGGAAATCGTTTTAAAATCCGTTGCATGTTTTCAAATATGCAACTGTATGTTCTGTAAGCGTACAGACGGCGGGAAGCGACTTTGTTTTATAATATGGAGAGATTTTACTTAAGGCACAATTTAGAGTTCGCGAAAAAAACAGCATACATTTGGTCGAACGTCAGTGAACTTTTGCTACTGAACAGTTGTTTTATTTTTCACAATATCGTGTTCGTAGTAAAAATTGTTCAGTACAATAACCCCTTTCAGCGTTTTACACCCAGAACTTATAACCCTATATATTGATTTAGGAATTTAATTTTTAAAAGACTATTAATTATATTATTAATAAAATTAATCAATATTTAAAATGTCAACATGAAATATCGCGCGTGGATACGTCAAAGTTTACTTTAAGCGTGGACTTACATCAATCAATGTTTATAAGTAATACCCTTAATGATTAAATATAGAGCGTTTATTAAAGTAAAGCTTCGACCTTGTAGGTGGTAAATGCTTAAAAACGTATAATGCCTAAATGTGCCTAACAGATTATCAAAACAGCCAACGTAAAAGTAGCCGTAGGTGGGGACTATTGAGACGCTAAATTGTACTTTTAATTCTTATCTATGAATTAACCGTAAACCTTACATGGGCCTAAAAACTTCATTTAGGGACTGCCCAACCTGACTGGGACTTATTAACTCATTTTTATAATGTTTTTTGTTTATTTGTATGGGTGACTAGGTGTTTGACACCAGCTCGCCTGATGTTACGGTTTAGTTGGAGATGGTAAGCATATCTAATCTGAGATAGAACTGGCTCTTAATAAGGCTACCGGAACACACCTTTAGGTGCTTGGCGGTACATTTTCACTTGAGGGTTGTAAGCCAATCGAGTACATTCTAGAAAGTACCATACTAAAATACGTGTTAGTAGAATCTTAAAAGATTGGCAACGTATTTGTAGTGCCCCTGGTATTACGCCAGCACCAGCACATGGTTGATGTTCGAGCCCACGCACTTTGACGAGTGATCCAATCGCGCTAACTGCTGAGCTATCATCAGACAAAATATCACAAAACATAATATTTATGTTTGTGTTTATTTATTAATAATTATAAAAATTACATGTCACGTATGCTATACAAGAAAAATCATAATCTTTAAATACAATATGTATTCATAACATTTGTAAATTATTTAGGTCTATCATTATATCTACTCATGTCATTTTGAGTTTTAAAAAGTCTTTAAAATTGTAAAATGCCTTTTCGATATTTTTTTTAATTTATGTATACTGCACAATATTATAACAATCAATGTCAAAATTTATGTTCTCATGTGACTTTTCCAGAATGCAAAATTACAGTTTTCAACGCACCATTAATTTTGGTACCAAGTGTATAAGGACGCATATTAAAGTAATAATGTTCACTTACAGCGATCGGACCTTGTATAATCTTTGATGCTATTATTTGTAAAAGCAATGTAATTGGTATTTGTTAGAGTTTGATGGCTTGTTATCATATTTATTAAGATGTCTGTACTTAGATCAATATTGCGTGGGTAGCGTATCGGTATCGTTTTCATAATAAAATTATTGTTAAATCAATTTCGAAAATTAAAATTAGACAGACTCTACCGCGGGTCTTAAAATGTAACTACTTTTATATTTTTATCACAAGTATTAATAAATAACTTTCCCTTTAACAATAGGTATGGAGACAATTCATTTCACTTCGAATTCCAATCTCTATCAAAGTCATCTGGCGCCAGCTCTACCTTAAATCCTTACCTATTGTTGCCTACCATTGCAGTCATGGCTGCTACCTTATTGGCATATTGCAACCCTACATGGCAAGGACCTAATGACCTACGACATTTCAACCACTGCCTCCCTCCCTTTCTGTTACGCCGAGTTGAAAAAGGACACCTGATTACCATAATAGACTACACTATCGTATTTGTTTTGTTCGATTTGTTGCCCAGGATCGGTTTCGCATATTGTTTCTTTAGTGGCTTGTCTGTTTTATAGTTTCCCATGGGTTGCAAAGCACAATTCTGAAATTTTACAAAAAAGCCACTCAAGCAAAAGTTTTGCCAACAGTTTAAAAAAATTAAAAGCGTGTTGTATTGTTATAAGGATCAAAACTCAGTTTTTAGGAACTGAGATTGTTTCGAATAAAGGATTTTTCCCATGGTTAGCAAAGCATAGTGCAGTTACTAAAAAACTTAACTTTTAATCCAAGCGCGTTCTTTAGCTATAAAGATCAACATGAGCTGAGATGGCATCATTTTTTCATATTACGGAATTTGTTTAAAATACGTTTTAATTTTCTTTTCGCCAACCATGCAAAGTGCATAGCACATTTATACAGCGTAGGTACAATTAAAAAATTAAGTAAATTATGTGAAAGTGTAGCATATGTAGCAATAGATACATAACATAATATTTTTTAATTAAAAAAATGACTCAATGCCACAAATGTACGACTTTTGTTAAAAAATTGTTTTGTTCAGGAGAATTTTCGGCTTTAATTCGATCGAAATATTGACCGCCGAAATTCATTTAAAAAGTTGACTGAACCGTCACATGATAATAAACACAAGAACGGTACCATAGAAATTAATAACCGTAAGGAAACACTGGTTTGTCATACAAAAGTCATCCAGAATGTCGATTCAAATTATGATAAGGTAGGAATTAGTTCTGGTAGAGCATAATGGCTGCGATTAGATTTTGTGGGTTGGCAGAGTAGGGAAGCTGAGTGTGCTTTTGGATGTGGCTTTGTGAAACATTTTTTGATACTATGAACGCACGGGATGCATTTATTTTTAGTTTGCATATTGTATTCAAAAATGAAAATAGCTTTGTTAACAATATAATGTAACCAGTCAATAATATCTATTGGTTGCTTTCCTACTAAACCTTTCCATTCTTTTTGTTTTCTTTTAGCTATATAAGCCAAAATATATTTGGAAATAACGAAACTGAAAATATTTGAACTTTTTGGATTTTTTTTTCTTGCCTTTGGCCACCAATTTGCCTGATGTAAAGAACGAGACAAAAAGTTGTAGCGTAGTGTCAAATGGGATATAATAAAACTTAATTTTTTTTTAAAATTAGCACGACTTCCAAATGTATGAGAAAAGATGGATTTTGGTAGTCGGCATCGTGGAATCCGGTTTTAGGCAAGCGCACAAGTACACTTATTGCGGTGTAGTATCAGAACGATCTGCTGATACAATTAGTGTAGTGTATCGTGGCAACAACCTAATATTTTATAAGACCAAAAGATAGGAGATCGCAACACCCTCATTTTTTCAACGAGACGACTCTCTCGTAAACTCATGACTACGGCTATTGCAACATGGCCGAAGACTCCAATTATTATTTTTCTATTAATATGAAATTTCACTTTTATCACTGTTAGAGTTGCATAGAACCTCCACAGTTTCGCATCTCCATGCCCACAGAAGGTCGTTGAATGATGCGGCGCATCTCAGGTGAAGCCCATACAAATCGGCTCGTTCTGATAAGCTACGGCATAACTGGAACGTGGCGGAGACAAAGAGATTTTAATGCTTGTACCAGCTGAAACATTAATGTGCCTTTGGCTTTCGGAAAGCTAATGGGCTGAAAGGAGGTATACATAGATAAATAGATATAAACTCTTTATTGTGCACACTAGAAATAGAAAAACAATTAGAAGCTTCTTTGGTCAAAAGCTAAGCATTGCCATCCAGCGTGGCAATGCTGCCAGCATTCTGGCCACATATCCCTCCGCAGACGGATTATTAGAAGCTTGTGCCACAAGTGGTGGCCTTATCCCTGAAGACGAACTATTCCAGACAATCAAGAATAGGCAAACAAGTTACCGATTAAGAATAGACGAAAAATGTTACACTATTAACTTCTAAGAAACACATTGCCTTATGTAAGCATTGTCACAAATCGGCAATCGTGACATAGGACGCTCCTAGACCAGATACAGTGACGACATGCGTAAAATAACATACAGCGATTGAAAGTGAAAATTTCAAAACAAAGAAAACTAAGCAAAACTTTATAAGGCTACAATTCTTTATCAATGTCCGTTTGACAATAGGTGTCTTTAATTCGAGAGGAAATACCTTCTTAGTCCATATAAGACCGCATCTTTGCTTAACATTAAGTTAACAGTCAAACATAAGCCTATTTATAGTAATAAAGTCAAGAAGTCCCTAACATATATACTCGTTAAATACTTATTTAATCAATCAGCATTCAAACCTTTTAAAGTTAAATACCTTTTAAAGCGTTTCAAAAAGACACCCAAAACAAATGAGGTGCTTCCAAACAAAGACCACCTGCATCCCAGTAAGTGAACGCTAAATAGTGGTGTTAATTTGACCAGTACCTTATCACGGTGGGTGGCGGTGATTGGGCACGAGTCATTTCTTTTGTGTAACAATCTTTAGAGTAGCAAAAGTTCTAGCTGTTTCATGTTATAAATAATATCTTCGAACATCACACATAGCGCCATCTGATCCCAAACTAAGCAAAGCTTGTACTATGGAAGTCAGACAGAATACAGAACACCCAGTCACAAAACAAACATTTGTTTATACTACCAAATGTTTGCCCTAGGTGGGAATCGAACGCGTGCCCGACAGCTTTTAAAGCAAATATAGGTACCGATGAGCCAACAGGGTTGTATAACAAAAATATATTATTTTAATGTAAAATGAATATAATTTTCGTTTGATAGTAAGTTAACCATTGCAGTAGTACCCAAAACTTTAAGTAGTAAAACGAAGTCCAGGGCATTGCTGCTTTGGCGGTCATTACTTTGAGACATTCAATAGTTAGTCTTGTTAACTCTGTTAGTATTAGTGTATTTCAAACATAAGGGACCTGTATGTATGGTATCCTGCCAGGAATTCAGGATACATGCTAATGGAAGTGTTAAAACCGTCAAGTAAATATTCGAGCTGCATACGTGCCGTTAGGATATTTTGAATAGTTGAGTTGAAAAATAACAATTTAACACAGACCAATAAAAAAAAAAGTAGAGTAGATTCAACTTATTAAGTGCTAGGTACCACTGCAGTATCAGATATTCTGCTGTTAAGCAGTAGTGTGTAAATATTACTGTGTTTTGGTTTGAAGGGCACTGCAGCTAGAGAAATTTAATGGTTATGGTACCCCTAGAATGTTCTCTTATCTGTTATTATCAGAAGATTTTTTATTTCAAGACATTTTAAAATGAACATCAAAAGATATATTATGTTTGATGTGTTGTATTATATTTTATTTAAAAAAAACGTATAGTTAATTATATAGTAACAGCTCAAGAAAAACTATAGTAGATGATAATGATTAAAATAATTTTAAAACTAATTAATGGGAAAGAACGCGTTTGAATGCCATCAGTTGTTATGCATATAAATATTAATTTATTTTAAAAAAAATGTCTTCATTACGTATCGTAAGTCTCAATTACGGATTTCGATTACCAAGAACAAGAACCTTTCAATTTTATTAGTCACAAATGAGTAAGCATCCTAGACGGGACTCAAATCCTGTTCGTAAGATATTTTCCCATACAAAATAAATAAACTCGTCGATGATCTAACCGTTGATTAAGAGTACAAGATCATTGGTATTAAATACACACATAATTATAGGTACTGAACATAATCACCTATATAAAACGATGTTAACTTAACCTGTTACGATTTTTTATAGTGAAGATTACACGCTTTCTGAGGCTAATTTTAATTAATGAGGTAACGGTAAATTGGCATAATTATTTTGATAATTAAAAAAATAAGTAATTCTACTATATTTTTTTACACCCTTTGAATATATTTAATATGCCGAAGAAATTAAAATGTCCGCTTGGGTTTTTTAAGATTGAGTCACCACAAAATATTATCTGCCAACTTGAAATACTATTACAACAAGGCTGCCGAATTTTTTATTTTTTTTTATTATTTAAAATAGTTTCTCAAACTCGCTGTGCGAATGAAAAATGTGAAATCAAAACACTTTGTGAGTAACTTCAAACTTACTAGAAGATAATACAAAATCCACACGGTAATTATTTCGAAAAATTGGTCCTGACGTCCGATAGAAAGACTCATTGTGATGCATCGGAGAAAAGAAATACACATGGATGCAACCAAGAAATAAAATGAAATAAAAGACAAGATGCGCTCGCGTACGCAGAGATCTCGGTCAGGCGGGAGCTGCCTTCTTTTGTTTCCAACTTCGAATCTGCCAAGGCTTGCATCTAGATGCTGTATTTGTATTTACTTTTTTCTTTTTCCCCCTATAGCTTTTTCTTTATTGTCTTGGTGCGACTGTGTACAAAAAAAGGTAAAACTCAGTGGCTTATGGCTCCCCATTGATATGCGACGTTCGAATTGAAATTTAAATATTTGCTTGCGAATATTCGACGGGCTTCATCTTGAGGTATTCGGCATTGTTTCGTAAAACATCTGTGTTTTCATCTTAATATTTTTATGTTAAAGAGTGTCTGGTGGTTCTGCTGTTTTTGATGTAAAGTATTTCGCCGCATTGAGTGCTGTTTATAAAGTTTACTGTAAAGATAAGTAATTATAAAGTAAAATTCTGATTAATACATTTACATATGAATTAATCTAAATTTTACTAGGTGGACTTTTCTTAGTAGGAGATCATCTAGGTAGGTACCACCGCAGTACCAAGTAATCCACTACCAAACATAGTGTGATTTTATAGTGACTGTATCTAGCGAAATTAGAAGGCTTTCGAAATTACATAGAAACTCACGAAGTAAGCGCCATGCACGCGATTTGTTTTATTACTCAAAATTGTATGTATTTTATTCAGTTTATTTTATTTGGAAAACATACCGTGATAAATATCTTAATTACTAAACGATATTACTATCAGCGCGGAAATGCGGCGAGTGTGATGGGCACCTTTGCGCCGGGAACGGTCAGGGGCGGGTTGTTTTAGTTTGGCAATTTATTTATTTGTTTTATTATTATTAGTATTTTTTGACTTTATAAATAGTTTTATGTTATTTTTAGTATTTGACAAATTGTAAATAATATGGTACGATTTGATGTTTTAGATAAATAAAATTTCCACAAAAATTCAGGATTACTATCTTAACACCGTTTAACAGTTTAAGTACATTGAACCTAAGCTTGTTTGCTAATAGAGATGAGAAAAGTACCTAAAAAGTAAAAGTAAAAGTAGTATAGGTTGTATTATGAAGTAAAAATCAGACAGGGTGACACATCAAACCAGTTTGTCTTAATATTTAGTCTAATCAAATTAGTACCCACTATCCACTAGTATTAAAAAGTCAAATTCGGGGAAGTCTTCCGGTTTATTCACGAAGTTAGACGATCTTATGAAAAACGAATTTCGCCTGTAAATAATAATTAGTCACACCATAAGGGATATGTAAGTATTAACAGGTTTTATCTCTTACCATCTGGAGAACATCTTGTTTGTCCCATTACTTTAAAAAATACATAAATATGCACGTAACAATATAGATAAGTTGTTTTGCTTGATAAGTCATACATATAAGAAAGAGTGGATTTAATTTAATGTTATTTTATTACTTAGTTAATTTGTTTATTATTGTCTTTTTGTGAACTAGTAATTACCAGCTAAGTAAAAAGAAGACTACATTTTATATCTAATTTACAATTTAGTTTCGGCAGCGTAACATTACTGATAGCTTATTGAAATTATTCGAGTTACTAATTTTTTTATTCGGTATTTTTATTAGTTTATGGTAAATATTGTTCGAAAGTTTCCTCTATTTAATATTGCGTTGCACAAACTGCATTAAAATTTCTTGCGCATGACTCATTAGTTTTAGTTTCATATAAGTAAGGAACAACTTAAAGTTTTAATCTTATTAGCACTGAAATATATAACATTCGTATTTTTTTTATAGCTAGATATAAATGTAGCTTTTGTCCTTCACGTGTCACAAGTCTAGTTAGACACGGCGTCTCTATTCAGTCGCATAGCCATACATTTCGTAGATCTTTCGTCACCCATTCAAGTATAAAAAGCATTTGTTCATTATTTATGACTGGCATTTATCAAAATCAAAAAGTACAGACCGACTGGAACCACTTTTACGCTATTTTGACGTTCCAAGGTTATTGTTCCGAGTTGAAATGTCAAATTGCGAGAAATGTAGCATGACTGCACTGACAGGGCTAGAAAAAAGGTGCTCGCTAGCCCAACGATGGATTTGTGACTCGATGCTTGATTTTAACTGGAAGTGACAGGGACATTGTGTTTTAGCAAAGGTCATGCTCTTATCTAGAGTTTATAGTCGAAGCAAGTGGTTTCTGTAACACATACTGATTTGTGACAGCTAGAACATTATTTTTAAAGTGATTCATTTTGTATCCGGCTTTTTATGAATGTCAAATGACAGTATTGCCTGTTCTGGAATGTATGGAAACAGTTCTCCAAATTACATTCAGTTCCGCTATGTTTTCAAGCGATCATCGACGGGCGATGCGGTCAGTCTTCGGATGGGTGACCGTGAGTAATTTTTTTTTTCTAATACCAGTTGTGGGGCAGGTTAAATTGTATAAAAACAGCAGTTAAGCCACATCAAAGGTCTTCTTCACATTTTATTCCAGGCTAGGTGTGTTTGCCATCTTCAACCTTTACTTAAGAACAAGTGAGCTGTGATTAAACGACTAGCCAGACAAACAGAATAAAAACAATTACTCTGAAATGAACATTGAACATCTCACTAGGGCGGGCAACTATGCCTACACGAAATGTGAATATGTGAATCAAGTTAAGAAGCTTACATTTCATAAAAATTAACAAGCATTTTGCAACTGTCAAAGAAACGATAGTTTCATTTTTCAATCAACTATCGAAATGCAATTCTCTACATTACCTTACAAAATTTATTAAATGTTTCTATGAGCCTCTTCCACCAACTCTACTTATGCCCATCCACGGTCTACGCATTTAACGTAAACCGTCCGTTCCAATTAAAAAACTAGTCAAGTCGGCGATCGGAACGGTTCCGAATAAATATCGGATGGACCCCTGACCCCTGTCCGAGAAATGCAATTAAATTTCTTCGGTCCATATCTCAGAGTTTAGAACGAGTGCTCACTTGGCAACTATCGCAGGCATAATGCTAAGCGATAGTTGCAGAGCATTTTGCTTTATAATTGTTTTTTTAAACGCTAAAAAATTCATCTATGTTTTGCCTATTTAAAATATGTATGTTTTCATAAGACTTTTTTTTTTACAACAGTTAGAAATAGTTGTAATTTTTGCTATTTGACAAGAAATTAGTCAATTACAATCGAGAGATTAATGTGGCGTTCTTATATTTTATTACAAAAATACAGAGTAAAAAAACGTATGTAAGCATTGGAATTATTATATTTTTAAAGCATAAAGTACTTAATTTCATTTTCAAAAGACCATCACCTGTTGATTGTCTCTAAAATATGTGAAAGTAAAAGTAATGAAAGTCATAGTAACAACATAATGTCTCTATTGTAGAAATTTCTTATGCGGCAATTTTAACCAGAACCGAATTTAGTTGCTCGGCGATAATAGTTGCCAAGCATATGCTAACCTTTATATAGCGATAATACCGATATAGCTACTAAACTATAATCGATTCCGACTTCCCGAATGTTGTAGCGCTTTAAACGCAGATTAAATGCTAGTTTTACATAACTTGTAAATTGAAGATTAATGGTAAGATTGATTGATTAATTTTGGGTTCAGGTGTCTGGGTGGTTAGTATGCGTTTGCGATTTTCAATAATGAGTTGTTGATATCATTATTCATTGCGGTGAACGAACAAATTAACGGTGGAAAATTCGATATCAAATTTGATGTAATTTTTTAAATATTTATTATCATAGTAGTAATGCAGTGCCACGACATTTTAATTTTTCTGAAACATTTGGGCATAACCCATGTCCAACCTTATGATAGATAGACTAAAACTATTTATAGTGTAGTATGCACACGAGAAATAAAACAAACTACAGAAAACAAAAGAGTCTTATGCCACATTTTAGTTGTGGCTGAGCTATTGCCACAAGTTGCGGCCTTAACGATAAAAGTGATCTCTCCCAATTAACCTAGCATTAAAGAAAACATATTATTGACAGAACTGACGGGAGATGTAACATTTTTAAGTAAAGAAATTGAAGCGAATTCAAATAATTTGATTACTTACGGAACAAGTACTTGAAATAAATAAATATATATTATGTTCATTTAAAAGTTTAATAGTTACTTATAGTTAATTTCTTATGTATTTAAATTTAAATTTGAATGATTGGGCGAAATATGACAGCCAAATTTTAAGATAAATCTACTCTACATAAGTATAAACTGCTAATAGTGTAATTATACTTTTTCTTATGACTAATGGCATTTTGGCGTCTTATTTTTATGAAGATTGTATAGAGATGCTATTTTAATCAAATTTCATTACAAACGTTTGATAAGATAACCCAAGTTTAACATTACCTGTCAACTTTTAACTGACGTAACATGTCGCGTGTAAGAACGAGATAAAGCACATTTCATTTTAAACACGCTTATGCAACACATTTAAGTAAGAGCATCTGTTCTTTTATTTAACAAATGTTTGTTCTGTGTCTGTATGTATCATAAGTATGTATTTACAAAAAAAAGTATTTATGTATTCTATCAGTTATCTGACTTCCATCACACAAGCTCTGCTTAGTTTGGGGCCAGATGGCGCTGTGTGTATAGTCCTACGATATTTATTAAATTATGTGTGTACGTTGTTTGTAGTTTTTTTCTTTTTTAGCTCAAAGATGCTAAGTATTGAAATATCATTAATTTTGTATTCTGTTTTTATTATAAGTATGTATTCACAAATAAAAAGTATTTAAGTAATCTATCTGTGATCTGACTTCCATAGTACAAGCTTTGCTTAGTTTGGGGTCAAATGGCGCTGTGTGTAATGTCCGACGATATTTATTTATTTATAACACATTTTTTACTGTAACTATATGGCTCTATTTTGAAGCAGATTTGTATTATTAATAGCTATGTTATAAAAATAAAGTACTGAAAAGGGAGTAAACGATTTAGCAATAACAACTTTACGTAATCAAAAACGGCAACAAAAAAACTCAATGCGTCATTTATTTGACCTATTAAACAGGCAAAAACGAAAGAATGGAATACCTACAATTTATTTTAGTATTGTGCTGTTACTTATGACTTGGGCTAAAGATTAGGAAATGTCTAGATGAACAATTTGTCAGGAAGCAAATCAGTATAGATGTAGCTGAAGTGGCAGTGAGCTGGACGTGTTTGACGCAGAACCGATAACCGCGGGGGTAGACATGTACCGCGAATCGGTAAACGTCGCGTAGGACACCCTGAGACTCGATGGAGAGACGATATATGCAAGACAGCTGACGGTGGTTGAGGTCACACTGAGTGGTGTATCTTGAAGAACTATGTCCAGCAGTGGACTATTGTAGGCTGATGTTGATGGTGTTGATATTGATAGCAAGTTAATAAAAACAAACACAGACTCATGATTCTGCAGAGTAGGCAACGCACCGGCAATTCCTCTGGTATTGCAGTTTTTTATAAGATAGTGGTGGCCACTTACCATCATTTGGTTCACTTGCTTGTTAATCACTCTTTTATAAATTGAAAAAGACAAGAATAGGTCACTCATCGCTTTTTTAACAAAGGATTTTCATAATGATGGAAATATAAAAAGCAATACAGATGGAGTGCAAAATTATTAGAGCTATTTCATTATCTACAGCAAATGCATGTTTGCTGTGACTGGACAAATAAAATGCTTTATTATTACGTAACCTTGCAATGTTCCAAACCAATACAACAATCAGGGCTAAACGACACTCTCCATCCAATGTCTAAAAGTACCTAATAAGCGCTCTTGCGGCGATGTCTTGGTTTTCGTTTTGTTACTTTTTCTGGATACCGCTGCATTGGTCATGGGCAGTCGCTATTCCCTAACTTAGCATAAAAAAAGATTTACGATTACAAGCGTTGAAAATAAGGGTTATATAAAGTTTTAGCAATATCCATTTTTTTAAATTAATCATTTATAATATCGCAATCATCGCTCATACAATCGCTTCATAAGTATTGCAATGTAATTTAGAATGATAGTCTTAAAAATTTAATCAAACACGATACTGAATGTTTGGTAAAAGTGATTATCTAATAAAAATAAGTGAATATATGTATCATATAGCAAAGGATACGCCTTGTTCCACTTTTTAGACCTTTTTAGTTATCAAGTAATGTAAGATACCTCTCAAAAATTGGAGATTGACACGGAACTTGCGTAACCGCCATTTATTTATTCTACTAAAAATAACCCTATCGGCCACAACATTAGACTGATGATCGACTGTAGTAACAAACGGGCTTGAAACGTCAGAATATCCGGCCTTAAAACAGAGTTCCCCATCTATACCTACGTCCTTAGTCTGTGCTTGTGTTTTTTTATGTCAATTAGGCGGGCACATTATCTATTATCATCGTTAATGGAGGAAAAAAGTTGAATTATGTTTAGTGAAGTGATGATGTGACTGTTTTAAAACCTTAAGTATAACCAATTGTCAACAGTATGAAGCTTAAACCCAAATTAGTCTTAGTCTTTTTTTTCTTATAAAATAGGCTTGCGTTGGATCGCCATATCGTTTTATGTTAAGCAAAGATAAAGAACGAAAACTCGCAAAATACAGACACCCAAAATGTCAACAACACAAGTCTTACTTTAAACTATGTGCGAACTTAAGTTTCATTATTTTTGATAGATTTTGTAGTCCGGATGGTTTTTTATGGTTGAAGGGCTTAGTGTTTGTCAACAGCTCATCTGTGTGTTAATGATGTTAAGTGACGGTGTAGTCTAATATGGTAAACATACTCAGCCTGAAATAAAACTGACCCTCAAGTGAGGCTGCTGGTTATCATTAAGTGCTTGGCGACAGATTTTCAACTTGAGGGTGGTAGCTAGCCAGTCGAGAACTAGAAAGTACCATAGCAGCACACTATGATTTCTACACGATGTTTTCCTTCAACAGCTGCTTAGGCTCATTGTTGGGGTTTGAACCCACGCCCTTCGGCGTGTGAACTGACCGCACTAACCACTGGGCTATCATCGCTACAAACTTATTCATTACTTTAGTTTCACTTATTACGTCAATGTGAAAACCTTTGCATAATTTTGAAAGAAAGTGTCTAAACTAATAACTGAGGCTGTGATAAATTAAAAATAATAAATGTAGAAACATATGACGACAAATTTTAATCTTTGACAAATTTGAATTTTGTTTGTAAACTTTTCGGTTCGGAAACTTTTATACGACATGTAAAATGCAAGTATACTATTCTTTCGGCTGATTTATTTACATTTTCAGTCCTATTATGATTTAATAAAAATTGTTAATATCTTAGATTTTCTACAGCATTGTACAATAAGGGCTTGAGTATGTTACAATGGCGCGATTTAGTCTTGTGTGGAGATTGCTTTTTTTTGTTGCTTCGTCTATCAACAAAAGTCATTGCAGTTTCAGCAGACTTTGGTGATAAAACAGGTCGCGTCAGTATGTGAAAAGCTTTATTGTGATGATTTGGTAATGGAAGTTTTGCTTGCGAATTTTTTAAGAATGAAAAACTCCTAGTTTTTAAATATCTAGAGTATCTATGTAAAAATTAGGTACTAACCTAATAAATTCAGACATTTGATTCTTCGAAATTAATTAATTCCTTTTCTTAAAAATTATGACCAGCACAGATTTAAAATGTAGTACAGATATAATTTTGCATAGAAAATGAATGAAGCCTTATATTACTTCAATTTCTTATATCAAATGAGAAATATTTGCTTAAGTCAATTTGGCAAGAACTTAGTAATATTTGTGTATTGTATGGTTCCCATTATAGATTAGAAAAAAAATATTATTATTCTAACCTGTGGGTATGAAAGTCAAATTGTAGAGCCAAGTTAGCTGATGATATTGCACTCAATGTATCTTATTAGGAAAGAGCGAACGCGGGGTTAGAAAAGTTCTACTCGAGGCATTGCGACAAATCTATATATCATAAAAATGTACATATATCAATAAACAAAATAAAACATTTAAACATCATACAAAGTAACTTACCAGTTATAAAAAAATTGTAAAGATCCGGCTAAAATTCTATCCACGGTCCTAGCAAAAAATGTATAAAAATAACATGCAAACGCACTACTATTTTTGGACAAATCCAATAGTTCACACCTTTACAGTTCACACTTGTAACGAGTCAAAATTCACGCCCTTGTAACCACTAAAAGGAAATTAAGCAGACCTAGAGAAATGTTTAGCACTGAAATCGGAACACTGAGCAAACATTCGGGTTCCTTTATATTACCACTGTTAAATGTCACTAACAAATGCCAACTGAAATCGAATCTGTCAACACAACGTCAAATATTCAGTCTCTATGATTTGGACGATCATTTGTTCCATTTTGGGAAAATCGGGAGTGACCAATAGGCGGGCCGAATTTGAATTCGGAGCTGTCAACGCGGTTTGACAGGTCGCGTGTTAAGCGCACGCGCGTTTCGTGTGAGCGTGCTATGCGCGCGGGCATCGACGCCACACTGCGTTTGCGCGCTTTTCGACCTACGAAACCTTCGCTCGCAGCCTCCGACTCTCTATAGGATGTATTAGATCTGTCGATTCTAAAACATTTTCTCACGGCAAGGACTCCGCGATATGTAGATCGGCCTGTTGACAGCGTAAAGATTTAGAACAGCTATGACTGATGTTGATTACCTTTAAACGCCTTTTCTGATTTTGCTGTGGATGGTTTATTTTTAAACGAGATTATTTCTAAGTTTACTTCATTTACTTTATGGATCGTCGAACTTTTTGTGTTCGTTTGCGAGACCCATCGATTGAAAGTGAAACCACTCAGATGCACGAATATACATATGTTTTAAAAGAATGTAATTCATGTTCGACACGTTTTTTAAAGTGAGACTCTGATATCTTCAATCTTTATCTGAAACTATAGGGAGGAAAATATACATTGATACAATTAAATCAGCATAGACTCGTATTGTAAAATTGTATGTCCATTTATAATTTTATCGGTTAGTAAAAACTAAGTAAGTAGCTAAAGATTTAAAGTCTGACTACACCCGAAGAACAAAAGACATCAACGCGTAATCATTGCCGTCAAGTTTGGTGATAAATACAATTAAAAATGTTGAAATACAGTAGACATTTTTACAATATACAAATTTATCTCGAAAGCATATTTTGCTATCATCTATAAAGTCAAAATTAACAAATACACTATTTTTGAGATTTTTTTAGTAACAGTTAAGTATGTAGCCGTAAAATAAAAAAACAAGGCCTGTAAAAAACTTCACCATGTGAAAACTACACGCTTGATAATAAACAACCTTGAAAATTTTACAAGTCTTGCGTCACAACTGTCAATATTTCGTGAAAAACGATAGAGCGAGACGAAAACATTTTTCCCATAGCGCCGCGTTGTCGCTTCAGCTTCAAACACAACAGCCGTCATGGATCACTGCGAAACTCTGCCCATAACCAAACGACGCTAACTAACTATATCCGTCCCTATCTAGCGCGTCGCTTTCCCGCTACCAAAACGTTACGAGTGAGATAGACGATCAGATTGTTTTTTTTAAAGTGAATTGTTGAGGTTTTTTGTGAAATATAGATCAACTTTAAAATAATGTGTCGTTGACCCAAGTTCCGGTTAATGGGAGCAATTTGCAGAAATATAAAAAGCAACGCACATTACAATAGTACCCAAAGTGTGACAAAGTTATACGTAGAATACAGAGAGGGAGCCAGTATAGTATTTCCTAAATAAAAATTTTGTACATCTTAGGAAAAATTGTGGTTTTATTATTCAGTCACCTCTACTAGTAGACTTTGCCAAATGAAACAAATAGTTAAATTGTTAGTCTGTAAAGTTGTTTACAAGTTTTTTATGGATATTTAGTTTTTATACAGATGCAGCTCTTTTGTGTGAAACAAATTGAACCTAATTTTATTTATAAATTGTAAGGCTAGGCTATAATTATATTATCTTTTTCGTTTTCTTTAGATATTCCGCATTTTTATTTTTTTGAATAAATTTTAGCATGCTGTGTGGACCGCGGGAGATTTGAATTGAGTAACGGGTCGCTTTTACGGTACATTTTACAAGCACCACCGCAGTACTAGATATTCTACCGCCAAGCAGTAGTGTGTAAACATTGCTGTGTTCCGTTTTGAAGGGTATTGCAGCTAGCAAAATTACAGGCCTGTTGTGACTAACCAACGAAAATCTCAAAGTAATGAGCGCCAAAGCAGCGATGTCCTGGACTTTGTATTGCTACTCAAAAGTTCTCTTTATCGCTGCAGTGGTCATGGCCTGGCGTTATCTCTTACCATCAGGATAGCATCTCGTTCGTATCATTACTTTCACATAAAAAAATGATAATTTGTACGATTTTTGAAATGCATATAATCAATACTATAATACTATAACCATAGTCCACTACTCACATGAGCCTATCCGAATGTATCTACGACACTTAAAGACCCCATTATCTAACTTTTGCTTCCAGTCTGAACGCTATAAACCCGGCACAGTTATGCCATTGAATGTTAAAATCTTTCGTCATCTTTTTGGCAAAATAAAATGCCATGGCGTTATCGGTATGTAAAAGTATACTGAGTAACATTCTTTAAATTACCCCAATTAAACCATCATCAAGGTAAAAAGTTCCCTCAAAGGGTCCCCGTGAAATTAATTAAGCCGTAGTGGAAAGAAACACATTTCTGTAGTTAGGTGGAGTGTGACCGCGCTCTTCGAATTCCTTGCGTACCGATGCTAGTTGGCGGTCTTCGTAAGCGTTCCAATTATGAGTAATGATTGAACGACCTTACCTCTATGTGAAGTTCCATTATACTTACAACAGTACATTAAAAAAAATTATTGAGGACTTATACCCAAGATTTTTTTAAATTATTTATCGTAGACTTGCGTTTGTCAACGCAAAGATGCGGTCTAAAATCAAATACGCTTGGTTATAAGAAACCATCTAGTAAAATTGTTGATAGTACTATACAAAAAATGCTCACTTCGTTCAAGCTCGACTGTAGAACAGTACATTAATCTGCTTCAATACTTCTAAAAAGTACGCATTTAATGTAGTGAATAAGTTAAGAATTTCGTCGCTTTACGCATAACAAAATTTATTGAGCCAAAATTATTTTTTGTCTATAAAAATGAGACAAAGTATAAAATCATCTAGAAAATAATTACACAAATTGATTAGTGGTTTTTAAAGATATTTTTGTTATGAACTAATGTAATGGATCGGAACGCTCCAGATTGTTGATCCGCACAAAGGCATTCGACGCACTGTACGCGTTCCAATAAAACATATAAGTGAACTAGTGATGTACTCGTAGTAGTTTAAAAAATCATCGACATCGATAACTAATAATTCCATGAGAGAAAAATATAGACACTTTCAAACCGAAATTGGTTTGTTGTGATATGGTATATAATATAGATAAACTGTAAATAATACGCCTGTCAATAAAAAAAAGTAGTAGGTAACGGTTGAGGTATAAAGGAAAACAAAATTTGATTTTTAGCAATTTGTAGCCCATTTTATGCAGTCAAATACAGTAAACACATTTAGAACAACAACTGGATCTCAAGTGGCATGACTTATTTTGCCATTATCAAGTATTTTAATATTTTTGACTATATGATAAAACACGTATTGAAATATTTAAGTCACATTCAAAGTCACAAAAACTAAGGTGATCCTTATTTTCTTAATTTACTCCAGTCATGTTCTAGTAGATGTGTAGTGTTTACAACAAGGAAAGGTAACAAAATCAAAATGATCAAAAAGAGATATTTCACCATACTTTTTTACATTTCTTATGGTACGTACGTACCTCAGGTAATTATTAATAAAATATCTTGTTTTTTTTTTGGAAAATAATTCTAATCAACAATATGATTATTCCTCGTTCCCGCCAAAACTCCTTTGAATCACTTATGTTGGCATATTGTTAAAGAATATATAAAAATTAATAACAATTGATTCCCATCACTACATCCCATCGAATAACATAGAGGCGCGTACGCAGGAATCTTGCGTTACCCACACTACCACGCTTTCCATTTCCTCCCGGAATGATTTGTTAGAAAAAGAAAACACAATATATTGAAACCAACATACGCAAATGTTTCGTAATTTAAATTTTTTTTATGATTACTATTCTTTTTAATTTTAAATGCAATTTTTACTGGAAATCCGACTTACACTGTATTTATGAATAAAATATATTTTTAACTCCAGACCAGATGCGATGTTTGTTTATGCTCATTATTATACACTGTATATATATTTTTTTAATTTGCCGTACCAATTTGTGTTCCGAATTAAACATATTAGTAGAAGGATATTTTATTTAATTATTTTATGGTCTACAGGCTAGGTGTTTGACCACAGCTTACTTAATGTTATGTGACGGTGTGGTCGAAGATTGTAAACACACCTAGCCTAGAATTCCTTGTCACAATACTTTATACTTTATGCATATTAAGGTGGTTTTTGCCTACACAACATTTACTCTTTAAAAACAAAAAAAAAAAAGATAAAAATAAAGAAAGAATGGAACTGGCTCTCACGTGTGGCTGGCGGAACACACCGTTAGGTGCTTGGCGGCAGATTTTCAACTTGAGGGTGGTAGCTAGCCAGCCGAGTACTAGAAAGTACCCTACCACCATGCTATGGTTTCCTAACGATGTTTTTCTTCACCGGCAGCTCAAGCTCATTGTAAGGGTTTGAACCAACACCCTAAGGCGTGTGTAGCGACCGCGCTAACCTCTAAGCTATCATGGCTACAATATAAAAGCAAGGACCTAGATTTAGAATTCAACCCGCTGTGCTGACGAAGTTTTTTTATAATGTTTAGTGAAATTACAGATGGCAGCTCTACCACAGTCACAAATTTCAAAAGCTTGTAATAAAAAGCATTCAAAGAATTCTCACATAGCTGTAACGGCTATTTTACCCTTCCACAATCGGCTGTCCTTTTTCTGTCTCTAATCACCGAATTATATAGAGCTCTGCTACTTGTAACCTTTCTCTACTTAACTACAGATGATAGAGCTCATGTTTGATTGGTTTTCTGGAGACCACGTAATGGTTGCGTTGCATCGATTTATTTGGGTACGCGAGGGCATGAATGGAATTTCGGAAGCCACTCGTGGGTTTAGTCAAAACGCTGTATTTTTGCTTAGATTTTACATCCAATTTCTGGACTTCTTTGTTGACGGAGGACGGGACGCGGAGCTTAATTAACTAGTTTATAAAATATAGTGTATTACTAACCGATAACCTCTGGGGTAGACGTATTCTAGAGTGGAGACCGCGAATTGGTAAACGTAGCGTAGGACGCCCTGAGACTCGATGGAGTGACGATATACGTAGGACAGCTGGCGGTGGGTGAAAGCGAAAAGCCGAAGATCGGGCTGAGTGGCGTGTCTTGGGAGAGGCCTATGTCCAGCAGTGGACTACAAAAGGCTGATCATGATGTGTATTACTTTTAATTAAGAGATGTTAAATTCAGAGTCCATTTCTTTTAGTTGACTTTATTCAAATATAAATAAATAATAAATAAATATCGTAGGACTATTACATACAGCGCCATCTGGCCCCAAACTAAGCAGAGCTTGTGCGATGGAAGTCAGATAACTGATAGAATACATACATAAATACATTTTTGTATGTAGATACATACTTATAATACATACAGAACACCCAGACACAGAACAAACATTTGTTTATTCACAAAATGTTTGCCCTGAGTGGGAATCGAACCCACGCCCTACAGCTCTCAAGGCAGATATAATACCAATGAGCCAACAGGGCTGTCAAGAGATACCATAGAACATAAAATTGACCATAAATATTTTTCGTCTATAATAGGGATGTGAAAGTACCGATTATTTCCAACATCTTTTTTTTTTAATATCTACCATTTGCGTACGTACCTATACGGTATTAGCCAAACATTTACAGTGTTTACTTCATGAAACACTGTGTTTATTTTAGCTGTTTGGTTTGGTAATACCATAGAACGATCATGGCACGAGTTTAAGATAGTAGCAACAAACAGCAAAGGCTAGGAACCTAATGATATAAAAATAACTGCAACCTGTAAAGGAGAGAGGTCAGTAGTTGCAATGACCTCCATTTCCCACCGTTGCCATGGCAACCGATACCCATATCACTGGCCAATACGATATTAAGTGTAATTTGTAGCTTCGTGCCTCGAACAAATTTACGCCGGTTCCGATAGAAGTAACTTAGAAGAAATGGTTTAAATAAAGGTTTTAGACTGAGAGCCGGCCGTAGGTAACCTAACGTCATCGACTGCCAACTACTTACTTGGTGGTAGATTTCCTTAGCAGGAAGTCATCTAGGTACCACCGCAGTACCAGATATTCTACCGCCAATCAGTAGTGTCTAAACATTACTGTGTTCCGGTTTGAAGGATACCTACTGCAGTTAGCGAAATTGTTGAGACTAACCATCGAAAATCTCAAAGTAATGAGCGCTAAAGCAGCGATGCCCAGGACTATGTTTTGCTACTCAAAGCTCTGTGTATTGCTGCAATGGACTTGAACAGGCGTTATTTCTTACCATCAGGAGAGCGTTTAGTTCGTATCATTACTTTCACATAAAAAAAAATCTAGCGAGTTGGCCGTCAAATGCAAGCAAAAATTACAAAAAGTGGGAACTTTTTGAATTATCTAATTATAATTGATTGATTCAGGCGTTACTTTGCGGAAGTTCATTTTGAATATTGATATATCGCCGACACGTGTCAGCAAGTGGTCACTGCAGCGAGAGGAGGTTATAAAGACTTATAGAAATCCTCATCAAATAAATAAATAATAAATAAATAAATATCATAGGACATTACACACAGCGCCATCTGACCCCAAACTAAGCAGAGCTTGTGCTATGGAAGACAGATAACTGATAGAATACTTAAATACTTTTTTTTTTGTAAATACATACTTATAATACATACAGTACACCCAGACACAGAACAAACATCGATGTTAGTCACACAAATGTTAGTCCTGAGTGGGAATCGAACCCACGCCCTTCAGCTCTCGAAGCAGACACACTACCAATGAACCAACAGGGCTGTCAAATTTATACATTGAATATTTATCTAATTAAACCTGAAATCGCGGCTGTTTGGTGGAAGACGAAACTATAGTACCTAAAGTAACTACGATCTTCACTAGATTGCATGAAGCAGCTTCCTCACTATCCACATCAAAATCACCACAACAGACAGACTGCTTTTCTTTTTTTTTTTTTTTGTTGACAGGCTATGCGTTTGACCACAGCTCACCTGATGTTAAGTGAAGGTGTGGTCGAAGATGGTAAAGCACACCTAGCCTGGAATGGAACTGGCTCTCAAGTGAGGCTACGGGAACACACCGTTAGATGCTTGGCGGCAGATTTTCAACTTGAGGGTGGTAGCTAGCCAGCCGAGTACTAGAAAGTACCCTACCACCATGCTATGGTTTCCACACGATGTTTTCCTTCACCGGCAGCTCAAGCTCATTGTTGGGGTTTGAACCCACGCACTTCGGCATGCAAACCTACCGCGCTTACCACTCGGCTATCATCGCTACAAAACTATAGCGCTTTTCGCTATCATGCTTAACTCCATCTCATCCACTGGAGCTACTATGCTGCCCAGAGCCTCGCTCCGATACTTCAAGGAGCTGGGTTGGCTCGGGTAGACGCTGGTAGGGGGAAATGCGCAATACACCCCAAGCGGAACGTCAGTGCAGGACTCATCGCCCCATTCCGAATAAGAATAATGTAATTAGTTAGATAATTATGTGTGTAATATGATTAAGTGCAACATTTATAATTTAACAATTATAAATGATGTACTTATTTATGAATGTCATAGCATCAAAATACTACGTACTTAATTCTCAAATAAGCGAATTAAATTGTAATTCTTTTGAGAAAATAAATATCTTTAAACTGAATAAGAAACCTGAAATTAGGATCGTTCAAATTTGATTTCACAGTTGTATTCTTGCGCAAATAAACGCATATGCAAATTCAGGCGCACAATTAAAAATTAGAGCTGCATTACTCGTATCAAATTAAAACCATACGTAATCTAAACTGCCGCGATGGGAGTCAAGCCGGGCGGCCTCGTTATAGGCTAATGAGTGGCGCGCCAATTCATGAACTGTGCAAAAACGACGCCGCGCGGCCCGACTTCTGCGCACCATGCATCTTGTATGAGACACCCGGGGGAGTTACAGATTAAATAAGCTCAACTGCGCGCTATTCTGGGAACGAAGATTGTTTTAAACTCATGAGAAAATGGCGAACCTAAATATTTTTAAGACTATAAGGTCAAGCTACTTACAAGGTGGTAGAATTCCTTAGCAGGTTGTATACGATATCACAGTTGTGTCAGACATTCTGCTACCAAGTATTGGTAAGTTTTATTGTATTTTGTAGCGATGATAGCTTAGTGGTTAGCGCGGTCAATTCACTTCGGGCTTGGAATCAAACCCCAATAATGAGCTGAGCTGCCGGTGAAGGAAAGCACAGCATGTTGGTAGGGTACTTTCTAGTACTCGGCTGGCTAGTTACCACCCACACAGAAAATCTGTCTCCAAGCACCTAACAGTGTGTTCCGGCAGCCTCACTTAAAAGCCAGGTCCATTTCAGGCTAGGTGTGTTAACCATCATCGACCACATCGTCACTTAATATCAGATCAGCTGTGGTCAACCACCTAGCCAGTCAATCACAATAAAGCAGTAGTGTGTAAATATTACTGTGTTTGGGTTTGAAGGACAATGGTTATTAGGGCAGGTAGCGAAATCACTGTTTTCATCACAGAGTTTTTAAGATTACAACGAAAGTTTTTTATGAAGCAATGTTTTGATTTGTACAATAGATGTCAGGTTGGCCGAGTGGTCTAAGGCGCCAGATTTAAGCTCTGGTTCCCGTGAGGGAGCGTGGGTTCGAACCCCACACCTGACACAACTGTGATTGTATTTTTTATCAGTTGGAGTTGAAGCGCCGTTATCAAGGCTTCGGTTTGTTCCACTGCAGATCTCGTGAAGAAATGCGAATAGATGACGTGGCATTATGTGGAACTACTTTTTGAACCTAATGTTTTTTCGAGTGTTCGTGTTTAATCATAATGGTTTTTAATTCATAAACTGCTGAATTACGTGCATGAGTGGTAGATGGTAAAATGGGGAGAAATACTGCTTCTCGTGTTTTAAAATTCTATGAAAGCTTCTAGTAAATTTGTTATTATTTTACTAGGGCACGCTTAGAGTTGACCTTGACTTACTTTGTGTGACTTTGATTGAGATTTATTCTTTTTTTGACTTCAATTTTAATTAAACAATTGACTCTAGCAAAATACACAAAGTTTGAGGCCAAAAACAAAAAAAAAATTTAAAAAGTTTTTTTAAGCTACTAAATAGCAACTACTATATTACCACCATCCTCTCCATACTAAGGTTGCCTAGAAGAGATCGCATTTAGCGATAAGGCCGCCAATTGTTTCACAAATGTTAAGTTTATATTGTTATAATTGTTTGTAATTGGTGTGAACAATAAAGAGTTATATTATTATAATTATGAAATAGACAATAGGTCATATTGCACCACGAATGATAACAATTGTACTTCGTAGTTGCGCGTCCATATTTTTCTAAAATATTATCTAGCTGCCGATAAACTATACTCCTTATTTTCACAGAATAACCACCGCTCCGGTGCGCGGTGTGAGCGGGTTCGTTTGGCGACGATGTATTGCGTATTGTGACCCAACAAATTGATTGGATGCGACACAGGACGCCGCCTCACCGCCTGTCACTTCGTCACTCCATACGCGTAAAATATCGCAAACTAATTCCACCACACAAACGGTACACCTCAAACAATCAAATCCAAACCTTACCACCTTGCGTTAGAACTCATCTCCAACCAATAAGCAGAAAAATCATTGTGGTCAAACCACCAATTTTAATTTGCAGTTAAAGCAACAGAACCCATCCAGTCTTTTATTAGCTCGCTAAGGAGGTCCGCGAATATACAAACTATAGAGGTGCAAATAAATGTTTGTATTCACATGTCAATAAAATCAAAAAAAAGTTTAAGCTGTAACGGAATTAAATTCTTTAAAAAAAAACACGGACTAGTGCGAGTCAGAATCGCCCGCCGGGGATTCCGTACAAACTAGTAGGTATGCTATATACTTAAGGAATCGAGTATTAAAGTACAGTTTTCGGATTTTTTCCTTTATGTGTACTATAAGACAATGCTTCTTGCCAAATTTCATATTTCTAGGTGAACGGGGAGTACCTTGGTGTTGATTCCCTTGTGAGTGTTAAAATATGCGTGTTTTTTGCGACGTAAACGGCTGAAACTTTTTGTTTTTGAACCTTTGATTTTTTTGCAGGTTGAGGTACAAAGGACTACAAATCTGCGTATATGGTTTTAATTTAAACTCGATATATAGATATAGATAGTAGGTCTTAACAGACGGACAGGCGGACAACAAAGTGATCTTATAAGGGTTCCGCTTTTTTCCTTTTGTGGTACGGAACCCTATAAACGAATCGAACGAACTGAAGAATGAAATGCTAAGTGGCATGTTCATAACAATATTTTCAAAAATAGCTAAAGTTCATACTTTTAACAAATGAAAAATAAAGAACAATAAAATTTTCTTAGGAGAATACACAGATATCTTAGTTTACAGTAAAAACTTTTATTGTTACTTTTACCAACAAACGTATAGCCATAAACTTAATAACTTTATTACATTCTACATGCAGGATAATGTAAAAAGACAAAGTATTGAACAATGGTAGCGAGTGCATTCAATAAATACTAAAACAAAGAGGAAAATGATCGGGATTGTTGTAGGTTATTTATGCGAGCCGAACGGGGATCGAACCTGTGACCTCTGGCTACCGTGCCCGCTTTGGTGGTCTATGGGGAGTCCACCACAACTCTGGTTTGTTTGGATTTTGTTGCATCGCTGATGATAGTGGCTATTTTTTTTTGTTTATCATATTAAGACGAACGATACGATCCCTTGATGGTAAAACGCATATCCATGACCTTTGCAGTCTTAAAGACGGCGATAAAAAAAAACAGTATGTTTTATATGTTCTTACCAACGTCACTTTCCAGCAAATGATTAAAAGCATGTTCCTATGTAGACATTGCTGGACTGGAAATGGAAATGGCAATGGTTTTGGAAAACTTCAACTCTGGTAAATAATAATTAGACCAAAACGATTGGATTCCACGTTCATTGTGCGGACTGCTAGACAGCGGATGGCACTGCCTGGGTGTGTGGGTGGGAGTTACGGAGGACATAATCTGTGTACCTTCTAGACAAGCGAGCTCCATCTTAAACCGCATCATCACTTAACATCAGGTGAGATGGCGGTCAAACGTAAGAGTATTTCTTATAAAAAAAAAGTACATAAAAAAATCTACAGGAAACAAAGGAGGTCTTATGGGCTAGTGATTTCCATACTCAAATATCCTTATCAGGTGGTTGTTTAGGTAGGTACCACCGCAGTACCAGATATTCTGCCGCCAAGCAGTAGCGTGTAAACACTACTGTAATCCGGTTTGAAGGGTACGTACTGCAGTTAGAGAAATTATTGGGCTGTTGAGACTAACCATCGAAAGTATCAAGGTCATGAACACCAAAGCAGCGATGTCCTGGACTTTTGTATAACCCCCGACGCAAAAACGACGGTTTGTTATAAGTTTGACGTGTCTCTGTGTGTGTATGTATGAAAATTGGCCGCCACAAAAATGGATTACATATTTTTTTACAACTTCCTCAATATGGGTATTAAATGAAAAGTCTTGACTAGTAGAGTAGATAGTAGAGATTTTTAAATTTTAAATTTATTGTTACAAAGTTCTGCGTACAGCTGCAATTGATATTAATAATTGTTATTTCTTACCATCAGGGGATAATTTCATTAATCGTTACTTTTGCACAAATAAAGTAATTTGTTATTTATAGACGTGCTTTGCATGGTGATAGAGTACGCTCTAGTACTCTGCTAGCTAGCTAGCTAACACCTTCAAGATGATAAATCTGCCGCCAAGCACCTAACGGTCAATTTCGTGGTCTCTCTTAAGAGCTAGCTTCATTAGGTACACCAAGTTTAGCAATCTTAAAAAAACTTAGTTAAAAGGTTTTTACAGTTACAATGCGTTACGAAAACTATCGCTACTGTGAATACATTTCAATGTTTGGAATTAGCAACACTCTCATTTTCAATTTAATCCCGTCCCACTAAAGTACGGAGATCAGTGATTTATATCAATGCAATGATGCAGCATCGTTATACAAGAACAGTATGATACATATGATATTAGTTTACTCTTAAGTTTAAATAACTGACTTACTCGTAGCTGTACCTATCTGTTCGATCGACATCAAATCATTTTGTCATAATAATAATATGACAGGAATAAATACGGGAATTTTAAAAAAAAGTCGAGGCCAGTAACAATTTCGACTCGATCAGACCTGTATAAGATTCTTACTTTCATTCATAAACTAGAAAAGAGCTGATAATCTTCAAACGGCTGAACAGAATTTTCTTAATCAAACCACACTGTTTGCAAAGTCATAATTTTTCCACATGTCCGCCAAAACACTCTCCAAAACAACTCCTGAGGGTCTATGATAAGAAGTGGATCGGCTAGTGAAATTACTGGGCTGTTGACACCTAGCTAACCATAGAAAGTCTCAAAGTAATGAGCGCCAAAGCAGCGATGCCCCGGACTTTGTTGTGCTACTCAAAGTTCTGTGTATTGCTGCAATGGTCATGGGCATGAGATATCTCTTACCATCAGGAGAGCGCATCGTTTGTCTCATTACTTTTACATTAAAAAAAGCATTAGTACATGTTTTAAACTATTTATTACTGGAACTTAATCGCGCAAACGCGTAAAACTCTCCTTACCTTAACCAAAATTAAACCTTAGCGTTTCGGCAATGTTGCAATGAACGTGGTAACGCGAGCTGATACCTCAGAACCTGACTTCATAGTATTTTGGGCGACATTAAGTCATTTGTTAATTGTAATTAATTTTCGTCAAGTTTTCAACACCAAATCGTATGAAAAAATACAACACTTTCCACTAGTTTTCGTTTTAGTGTAGGCGACACTTTATACACTTTGGTGACCTTGACAAAAGATTTTTTTGTAAATTGACTTTCTGAATATTGCTTCCCTTACTGGAACGATGCTCGTGCATTAACAATACCTACTTCGGAATGCAAGCAAAGCCCTAAAGGGATATGTGCGATACGCGCCTAATCTAATCTATTGTTCGAACTCGGATAATAAAATATAAAGTAAATTATGCTAGCTCTGTAGCAGCTCTGCTGATTACTGGAAAATAATATTCGAACCTTCGATCATTTCAAAGATTTGAACTGAGAAGCTAGCATATCAATTTGCAAGATTTTTATACTATAGAAACAATTAGAGAAATATATAGAAAATGGGACAGCGCTTCTGGCGGAAATAAATAGTAACTGCTTTTTTTCATGACCATCGTTGTATTAAGTTGCTGCAACTTATACTGAACTTAGAACCACTAATTATACCATAATCAAATAATATATAGACAATTTACCTACCTTTAAATTTGCTTCCCTTGTTAGTTCATTTGGTAGGATATCTGCTTCAAGAACTTTAGCGCGTGGGTTCGATTCCCACCAGAACAAACATTTATGCGATATAAAATATGTTTGTTATGTGTATAGGTATTCTAATTGTATAATAAGTAGGTACGTATTTATCAATTATATTGTATTATAAGTATTCTATCAATTATCTGATTTTCATAGTACAAGTTTATTTTAGCGCTGCGTGAAATGTCCAACGATATTTATATGTTTTAATTTATTGATAGTAAGTTTTTAGAAAACGTATGGCTAACAGCGTTTTACCTGTGATTTATATTATTGATTTGGATAAATCTTGGCACACATACACCTGGATTATACTATTAATGTATAGGATACTTTTTATCCGGAAAATTGTTAGTTTAATGTGGGATTATCAAAAAATAAACTGCAGGACGTATCCACTTGAAACTCGGTATAGACGTGTCTATTTTTTGTAGCGATGATAGCTCAGTGGATAGCGCGGTAGGCTCGCATGCCCAAGGGCGTGGGTTCAAACCCCAACAAGGAGCTTGAGCTGCCGGTGAAGGAAAAACATCGTAAGGAAACCATAGCGTGGTGGTAGGGTACTTTTTGGTACTCGGCTGGCTAGCTACCACCCTTAAGTTGAAAATCTGCCGCCAAGCATCTAACGACGTGTTCCGGCAGCCTCACTTGAGAGCCAGTTCCATTCCAGGTTAGGTGTGCTTTACCATCTTCGACCAGACCTTCACTTAACATCAGGTAAGCTCAAACACCTAGCCTGTCAACCATAAAAATAAATAAAAAATGGAATATTATTTCGGAATACACATTACAGTATATCCTGTGCGAAGATTTATATATAGGTGGTAACAATCACTCCCGACAATGCTTAGTCAATTAAAGTTCTAGTAATTTTATAATTAAATCCGAGATCTTCAACTAAGATACGGTTTACCAGTAAAGCACATAACATGTAGTCCGTGACGTCGTTGTGTAGGACTCATTAGCATGATTTGCATTTTGTCGACGACAAACAAATGATAATAAATTAACTATTCCAAAGGCTTCTCGATAATAAATCAATTGAGTACACGAATGATCTTTCAACGCAGGAATGAGACTGTTCAGGAATAGAAACGACCTATCAACGAATGCCTTACTAGGAATATAAGTCTTAACAATAAAAAAAAAACCATATTGACTATTATTTTGATGAACTTAATCTATCTTAGAAACTATAGTTTGTCTGTTTGTTTACATTTGATATGTATGTGATACTCGCGCTCTGAAACAGTTTTCTTTGTATTTTTTTACAAATAAATTCAAACTTACATGTCATATGATTATATTTTGTAGCGATTATAGCTCAGTGGTTAGCGCGATAGGTTCGCATGCCAAAGGGCGTGGGTGAAAACACCAACAATGAGCTTGAGCTGACGGTGAAGGAAAACATCGTGAGGAAACCATAGCATGGTGGTAGGGTACTTTAGTACTCGGCTAGCTAGCTACCACCCTTAAGTTGAAAATCTGCCGCCAAGCATCTAACGGTGTGTTCCGGCAGCCTCACTTGAGAGCCAGTTCCATTCCAGGCTAGGTGTGATTTACCATCTTCGACCATACATTTACTTAACATCAGGTGAGCTGTGGTCAAACATCTAGCCTGTCAATCAGAAAAAAGAAAAAAAGATTGTTTTTCTGTAATCTGCAGCGTTAATAACTCATTACAAACCTAATGTACTTAATAATACAGAGTTATGACATTTTTTTGTGACCAGTCAGCTGATAATACGTTTGACTGTCAGAAGCAAAACCTTTGAGAAAGCTTCCCGTCTTGCCACAGCAACGGTGGAGAGCCTTTAGTTTTAGAGGTCTGTGGTGGCGAGGGTAGTGATTTTGAGACGCGCTTAAAATCGCCGCTTGCAATTGAGAGGTGGCGCTTAACAAACCGGCAGTTTATTCGCTATCGGAGGGATACGGATTTAAACGGAGCTCAATATGAAATATCTAGGATTTGTTCGATTTCCTTAAATCAATTATTTAAATATGTACCTATGTGAATAAGGTTTCAGACGAAAAAAAAGGTAGAACAAATACAATTTTAAAAAACCGGCCAAGTGCGAGTCGGACTCACACACGTAGGGTTCCGCACCATTATCTATTATTAAACTAAATATTCTGTGAATAGTTAAAGCGTCTACATGTCAACATTATTAGAATCAAGCAAGAAACGGTAAAAAAATCAAGTTTGTTGTATGGGAGCCCCCCTTAAATATTTATTTTATTTTATTTTTAGTATTCGTTGTTATAGCGGCAATAGAAATACATCATCTGTGAAAATTTCAACTGTCTAGCTATCACCGTTCTTGAGATACAGCTTGGTGACAGACGGACGGACGGACAGCGAAGTCTCAGTAATAGCCCGTTTTTACCTTTTGGATACGGAACCCTAAACAAAGGTTTGAGTAAAAGTAACAAAATACGTTATTTAAGATTATAGATTTGAAATTGCCATTATTTTCAGAGCTTTATTTATACAAATCCATAGTCACCATACTTCAGACACATGAATAGTCATTAATACCTAACAAGGGTTTTTGGCGGGAACGCGGGAAGAGTCGTGTCGCTCCGTTGTATTTTTTTCCAAAACTAGTGTTTGGTCGAGTGTTTATGCATAAAAATGGTGGTGTTTTATTCATAAAGTGCCGAATTACAAGCGCGAGTGTGGGAAAATGATATAATGTGGTGAAACATGAGTTTTCGTGTTGCTTCCAAAACTCCATCGAAGCTTTGTAGTAAAGTTGCCACTACTTTACTAAAGCATGACTGGAATTAACTGACACGAACTGGACTTGACAAAGACGACTTTGACTAAAAGTAGGTACGATGGCACTTATTTAACTTGAAAATATATAATTACTTGACACTGGCAAATGCTAAAACGCGACGCCAAAACCAAAGAAAAAAAAAAAAATACCTAACAAGAAAACGTTATTGAAATATAACAATAGATTTCTGCGGCCGACATCAGGCTATCGATGACTATCGGGCTGAATAATTACTGATTCCTGGTTATTATGTGTCACGGTAAGTCGAGATACTTCACTTAAACCGATTTTATTGCTAAACGACTCTTTAAAAACAACTTTTTATAACTTTTTTTTATGCCACAGGCGGAGCAAGCGGACGGGTTGTAGCGATGATAGCTCAGTGGTTAGCGCGGTAGGTTCGCATGACGAAGGGCATGGATTCAAAGTCGAACAATGAGATTGAGCTGCCGGTGAAAGAAAAACATCGTGAGGAAACCATAGTGTGGTGGTAGGGTACTTTAGTACTCGGCTGGCTACCAACCACACTCAAGTTGAAAATCTGTCACCAAGCATCTAACGGTTTGTTTCGGCAGCCTCACTTGAGAGCCAGTTTCATTCCAGGGTAGGTGTGTGCCATCTTCGACCACACTGTCACTTAACATCAAGTGAGCTGTGGTTAAAACACCTAGCCTGTCAAACAAAAAAAAACCTTTGGATATTTGCAATACAAGGGATACTACAAATACGTTGCCGAAATTTTAAGATTCTATTAACACTCCTTTTGAAAAACCGAATGTTGTAAGTCCGCGGGAATATGAACGATTTTTATGTTTTTTTTTTTTTTTTCAATGGTCGACAGGCTAGGTGTTTGACCACAGCTCACCTGATGTCAAGTGAAGGTGTGGCCGAAGATGGTAAAGCACACCTAGCTTGGAATGCAACTGGCTTTCAAGTGAGGCTGCCGGAACACACCGTTAGATGCTTGGCGGCAGATTTTCAACTTAAGGGTGGTAGCTAGCCAGCCGAGTACTAAAGTACCCTACCACCATGCTTTGGTTTCCTCACGATGTTTTCCTTCACCGGCAGCTCAAGCTCATTGTTGGGGTTTGAACCCACGCCCTTCGGCATGCGAACCTATTTTCTTGTTTTAAAATGATGAGCAACAATGCAGAAGCATCACTCGTGTTACTCAAAGTTTTGGGTACCGCTGAAATGGTCATAGAAAGGATCATACATTTAGGAGTTTTTGTCGAGTTTCAAATCTTCATAAGGCAATTTAATTTCTGATTTGTTTCTTTTTAGTCAGAATTGGTTTGTGTTTGACCATACTTTGATGCTAAGATGGAGCACGCGTACCTAGAAGGAACTTTTTTACACTGAATTTGAACATATTGTACATTTCATAGAACACAGATTACGGCAGATAACCTCGCTGTGCAAATAAAACATGTTGTATAGAATTAATTCGCGCGTATATGGGAAATGGGAATGCCAAAAAAAGGAGTGTAATTTCAGGGTAATAAAGGACAGGGTATGTACTAAAAAATATCTAATCAGATTTGGATGTATGAGATATCATTAGAATCGCTACTCCATCCAGAGTGGCATGAGTTATAAAATTAAAAAAAAAAACATTTAATTATCTGCATTTGTGTTATATTTTTTTTTAATAATGCTTGTTTAGCATACATTATACTCATGTCACGTATTTAATATTGTTAATGTTATAAGTGCGAATTGTAGCTATTAATTAAAAGTACGATACCCAGTGAGTAGAGCTAATAATATAAACTTAGGTACTTAATTCGATTTATCGATCTTGTAAAATGATGCCAGTATTCATTAAGTTGTCTATATTTATTATAGGTACTAACAGTCATAATTATGAGTCTGAGAATGATAAGAATTAAGATTGTTTATCTTGTAATTGAGCATCATAAGATGTAGATAGATTGTTACTTTATTACTTTTTTGTTAAGTATGTATTTACAAAAAAAAAAGTATTCATGTATTCTATCAGTTCTCTGACTTCCATGGCACAAGCTCTGCTTAGTTTGGAGCCAGATATGCCACAAACTAAGCAAAGCTAGTACAATGGGAACAAGATATACTTACACACTTTTTATATAAATTTATACATCTTTTTTGGCTTGCGTTTGACTGCCATCCCGCCTGATGTTAAGCGATAATTAAATTAATTAGCGATATTATATCTACTTATAATACACACTGAACACCTAGACATAGAACAAACGGTGTGTTCCGGCTGTCTCACTTGAGAGCCACTTATACTCCAGGCTAGGTGTGCTTTAACATCTTCGACCACTCCGTCACTTAAACAGGAGAGCTGTGGTCAAACAACTAGCTTGTCAACCATATAAAAAAATACGTATCGTCACTTAAATGTTTGTTCTGGTGGGAATCGAACGTCCACACGCCCTACAGCTCTTGAAACAGATATTATACCAAATGAGCTAACAAGCATTATATTCCGGCCTAATACACCCAAAGCTTGTAATCCTGTAAAGTCAAGTGAGGCCAGTGTTTCGCTTATACTGACACATACCTGTCGTATGCGCGTAATGGCCTCCTATTTTATTTAATTTTACGGGACTAATTTTACCGTAAAAGTTACGGTGGATCTTATTTCATGATACTTAGTATTTGAATAGACATGAGGCAATTTTATGGACACAACACATTGTTTTGTCCCTTACCTTGTGATGATATAGTCGTTTAGTTTACTAGATATTGTACAGGTTTTATTGTACGACAGTTTTCTTGAGAATTGAGAATGAATGGATGACTAAAGTCATCATACTTACTTTTTACTTTTCTTTTTTTTACGAGACGGTTTGGTCGAAAATACTAAACACACCTAGATTAGAATGTAGCTAGTTCATAAGTGAGGCTATCGGAACACACTTGTTAGATGCTTGGTGATAGAACCTTTTCACTGGGAACTTGAAAAGTCCTCTATATTGCATAATGTTTGAGAACGGTGCCTTTTATCTGGAGACTGTATTTTTCTGTACCCCTTGTACGATTATTATAAAATTTTCCATACACGTGTTTGAATCAATCCATGGAGCAGTTAAAGCGTAAACCCTTATCGAACAAACAATCACACATTCACATTTGTAATAGTTAGATACATAGGTATATAGACAAGTATAAAATAAATAAAAATAAATATTGTAGGACATTACACACAGCGCCATCTGACCCCAAACTAAGCAAAGCTTGTGTAATGGAAGTCAGATAACCGATAGAATACACAAATACTATTTTTTTTAAAGTATTTAAAAACAAAAGTGAAGAACAGATTTTTTTCAAAATCATTAAATTTAAATTAAACAAATATAAGAATTAGAAATAGAGATACGTTTTTGGTTTATTTTCATTAATCGTTAAAACATGTTTTAATTGTTTTCAGGAAATTGCGTTTTAGTTTTATCATAGAATTGGACGGTTTCATTTTGACGAAGAAGCAAGCAGAGAAGAACGAAACTCGGTGGGTTTCACTTGTAACAAATTTAAGGTTAAATTCACCTTACTTAATTTCATGCGTGACATTACTCGTTACCGAAAAGAAAACAGAGAATTTTAACACATAAAAAACTTTCGTAAGACGCAATATTCTAAAGAGATACATAAGAATTCCTTTTGAAAATATCAGTACTCATTGCAGTGCCCTCCCAAAATTTCTCAACGCCAAAACCGCCATGAAATTATTATTAGCCGCAGACATAAACAAATAGCAAATTGTTGCAATAAGAGCACGACCGCAACGAAGATCGCCCAGATTGAAACGTTCCTTCATAAATCGACCACGTGCCTTTAACTTTAAACCTTTAACAGTTTTACGGCCCGTATACATTAGTCGTGTCACAGGTAATAATATAATTTTAGTATAAACTGCGCCCCGCGATTTTACTCGCGTGGTGACGGATGAAGGTGATGATGAAAAGTATCCTATATCTTATTCCAGGGTCTAAAGTACCTATAGGCAAATTTTCACCGAGATCTACCGTCAAGCATCTTCCGGCAGCCTCACTTTAAAGCCAGTTCCATTCCAGGCTAGGTGTGTTCTTCATCTTCGACCACAGACCGTCATTGATGCCTGATGCTAGGTTGCGAAGTTACCAGTACAATAATACTACTACATGTTTGTCAAGTTATATCAAAGAATGAAGCGTACGAAATATAACACTAATACAGATTATACCATCCAAAAAATGATACTACGTGAAAAGGGACTAATCGAAATATTTTCTAGAGTCATGAGTGAGACCTAGATGGCGCTACTCTCGGTAATATATTGGTTTTAAGTTTGTAGCCACTTCGTAGTAGTGTCAAATCAAGACGTTAGATGGCGTTTTGTTCAGTGAATCTTGGTAAAATTTCGTGATAGCGTAAATCTGAAAGTATTTTTTTTTTATTTGATTACTTAATTATTAACTCAATGTCAAGTCATTAGTATAAATATTAAATCTATTCATCATAAAAAAAATATTGTCACAGAAAATACAAAATAGAGGGGTATATATAAAGTACATGACACAATATGGAAAAAACTCCCTCGCGAATCAAATTAGTAGTAATTGTAGGTAAAGTTCAAAAAATTAAAAAAATAGAGTACTTTTAAAATTTAAAGAGTTTTAAACCTAATATCATGTGCACAGGCCTTAATCTATAAGACTTGCTTAAGAGCATAAAAACACCGCCGCAGGTAATAAATTATAACAACATAAACACCCAATATTCGAGAGAGCTTCAACGAAAACAAAAAGATGGCAGGTGCCAGTCGGAATGGTAGATTTAGTAGTTATATGAATTAAAAATGAAACAGTCAGATGTAACTATGAAAGTCAAAAAAACTATTCTATCAGTTATCTGACTTCCATAGTACAAGCTTTGCTTAGTTTGGGGGCAGATGGCGCTGTGTGTAAGCTTTATTATGTTCCGGTTTGAAGGGTGCTAGCTACGGAGCTAGCAAAATTACAAGTCTATTGAGACTAACCATCAAATGTCTCAAAGTAATGAGAGCTAAATCAGCGAAACCCTGGACTTTGTTGTCTTTTTTAAAATTCTTCACCTAGCATCACATTCAACAAAATTACAATGAAAACCAGATAAAATACAATACATGTATGTATTTTTAAAAAGAAAATGCTTATAATATACAATCATACAATGCATTGAAAATGAGGTGTTCTGATTCAAATAATACATACATATATATTTAACATCCATATCCGATCTGCAAATCCCAATTATTTCTATAAATAGCAAAATCTACCTTACGTGTAATGAGTAACAAAACACCGCGATAAACATAAAGTAAAACAGGTGTTATAATTGATGTTTCGGAGCTAAAAGGTTGACCTTAAATGGTTGGCTAATTTCTTTTCCCTTTGTGCGGCCATGTCATAATTTGTGCCGGTAATAACAAATACGTTTATCACAAGTAACTACAGACAGTTTGTAATGTAAGCAAAATAAAACAACGATTTATAAAAAAAACTTTGCCATCGATAATAATGCTTGCCACTGACAAGTTACTAGTACATGCATATGTACACAAAACATACATGGCATTCTTTTTAATAAAAATTTCATGGAATACCTAGGTATTCTGCCGCCAAGCAGTAGTGTGTGTGTGGGGCTGCAAAGTTCTGGAGTGGAGACCACGGACCGGCAAGCGCAGCGTAGGACGTCCACCCACAAGTTGGACAGACGACCTAGTAAAGACCGCAGGAAAGCGCTGGATGCGAGCAGCTTCCAACCGGTCTTTATGAAAGTCAATGGGGGAGGCCTATCTCCAGCAGTGGACGTCCTACGGCTGAAAGGAGTAGTATGTAAACAGAAATGTATCCGAAGGGTATAGCTAGCGAAATTACAAGGCTGTTGAGACTAACCGTCGAATGTCTCAAAGTAATGAGCGCCAAAGCAGCGATGCCCAAAGCTTTGTTAAGCTACTCAAATTCTATACATACTCGTATATCGCTGAAATAATCATTGACAGGCGGTATCTCTTACCTTCAGGAGAACTTTCACATTAAAAAATAACGAGTCATGAAATGGATATCATCAATAACAGCCTATCATAGTCCACTACTCACATAGGCGTAGGTAAGTTGGGAGAGCCCAGCCTTTAAAAAAAAAAACCAGTCTAAAGGCTGTGAATCCGGCAATGCCCTGGGCTTTATTAAGCTACTCAAAGTTCTGTGTATCGCAGCAATGGTCAATTGATCATGGACACGTTACAGTTACAAAAAAAAGGTATAGTAAGGAAAGAAACATCGCTTAGAGAGTAAAACATTTCGTATTTTCTAAATACGAAGGTTAGTTTACAGCGGTTCTACAAGTAAATCTCAACACAATAAACTGTGTCCGACAACACCATAAAATGGAGTGTCTTAACGTCTTAGTTAGTCTTTTATTTATGTGTTTGGAAAAACCTTGCAGCGATAACTTGTAACTCTGACTCTATAGGTACGTACTTCAAAATAAGAATACCTTTATTGTAAAAGTAATCAAACGAACGATACGCTCTCCTAATGGTAAGACATAACGCAACATGTCCATGACCATTGCATAAATACACAGAACTTTGAGTTGCAGGACTAAGTTTGGGGCATCGCTGCTTTAGCGCTCATTACTTTGAGACTTACTACTTTACGTTTATGTATAGATGGATAGATAGATGTTTAAGGTATATCTAGTTTAAATTGAAATAAAATAAAAAATCAATATAAACATAATATATAAAAGACATACATACATAAATCTATCTATTTTATTAAAAATCAATATTTTAATAAATATCATAGGACATTACACACAGCGCCATCTGACCCCAAACTAAGCAAAGCTTGTACTATGGTAGACAGATAACTGATAGAATACTGAAATAGCTTTTTTTTTAATGTAAATACATACTTATAATACACACACTTAAAAATATCTTAAAGAATAATATTATATACTCATAAACATAACATATATACACATAGATATACATTTACAAATAGCCACTATGCTTGCTATATAATATCATTATTTTGTTCTCTGTACTTTTTTTCTGTTTTTTGTGTGCATAATAAAAAGTTATATTATTATTAGGATAGTTATTTATTTCTTTTCTTATTTTTTTTTTTATATTACATATATATAAAACATAAATAATATAAAAAAACTAGGGTGCCGCCGGCAGCGGGGCAGGGCTCAAGCTGCCGGTGGTTAGGGCTGCAGAGTGAGGAACTCCTCACAATGCGCGCCGTGTCAAGGATCACTGCCTTTTGAAGCTGACCCTTTACCCAACCGTCTAGCGAGAGTCTCTTAAGATGTTGGTCGAGACTCTTTGCTATAAGACCGTTTACCGTGACAACTATAGGAACAATGATCGTCGAATCAACATCCCACATGGCGGTTATCTCGTGAGCCAAGTCAAGGTACTTGCTGAGCTTGTCCTTCTCGGCTTAGTATTATTATATACCACCAAGTTCCTTTCAGTAGTACTAGTACAATGTAAATACCCGCAATTGACTCAGTCTCCATAATATTTATAACAACGCAAACATTAATTTCGGTATTAAGCACTCATAAATAGTAACTGCACTTAAGCACAACTCAAGTTAATTAACAGTTTCAACACTTAGATATCTTAGTCCGTGCTTTTAGCTTGAAACATGGTGTTCATTAGATAATGAGTAGGTGGTTGGAATAGAATTATCTATATTACTTAGGTGTTAACATTAACTTGAATATTTGACAGGAACTGGTCAGAAATATCGTTGTAGACATATTTCTATAGGGTGATTTTCAACTAATCTAACCCTTGGCAATTAATCACCAAATTAATTATTACAATTAGAAGTTAATTAGTTTATTAGTTGTGTATATTTATATGTTTTTTAGTAGACAGCCCTGTTGGTTCATTGGTAGAATGTCTGCTTCAAGAGCTGAAGGGCTTGGGTTCGATTCCCACCCAGGACAAACTTTGTGGTACAAACAAATGTTTGTTCTGTGTCTGGGTGTACTGTATGTATTATAAGTATATTTTTACAAAAAAAAAACGAAAAAATTTACAAACAAAAAGCTTGTACTATGGAAGTCAGATAACTGGTAGAATACTTAAATACTTATTTTTTGTAAATAGATACTTATCCCCCAGACTCAGAACAAACATTTGTTTATACCACAAAATGTTTGTGCTGGGTGGGAATCGAATCCACGCCCTTCAGCTCTTGAAGTAGACATATTACCAATGAACCATACCAAACCGTCTACTAAAAAATATATAAATATACACAACTAATAAATTGATATGAGGGTATAAATACTTTAATTAATTCTTTATAATTTATTTAGATTATAAGTTTATGTCAGATTTTAGTATTAGATATTAAGGATATTAGTATTTAAGTATTCTATCAATTATCTGTCTTCCATAGTACAAGCTTTGCTTAGTTTGGGGTCAGATGGCGATGTGTGTAATGTCTTACTATATTTATATCGGATAGATATTTAAAATTGTCGTCAGTTTAGATAAATATTTAAATTGAATCCTGGTCACTAATGAAATAAGAAATACACTATAAATATGTTTCTTGAATGAACATTGAACTTCCATAAAGTAACGCATTAATCAATCAAAATAACGTAGCTTACTTAATTATAATTAGGTAACAACGGTTTACATTCACTTTTTATTTCTAATCCTAGTTTCCTTTGTACGCAATTAAAATAGGCTTAACTAGTTAATATTATGCAAATATCAGACAGCGCCTCGCAGCGTTTGTAGGGTCCATACTTCATTTGTAGACTTTCAAATACCTACATAACAGTCTTGACCTACGAATATGCTGGATGGATTCTAAATTAAGACATAACCCAGTAGGCTTTGTCTCTGAAACGTGACCTGACGAGCCTTATAACTAGGATGTACTGTCGAAAAAATAAAATCAATGCATGCGTTTTTTTATTTCAAATAAGCTTCCCTTTGGCCGTTCTCTCGTAGAATAATAAACGAAGATGCGGTCTACGATGGAGCATGCTTACCTAGAATTTTCACCCAGATTGTACCTATCAGGGAACACGCACTCGGGCACAAATTCCATTTTTAGCGGTTCGTACGATAAAAGTGGAACTAATCTTTTTAGTTGGAATTTTTTGGAATATCTATCATGAAGCAGTCGCTTTTCAGAGCTAAAGTTTACTTAACTAACTTATAGTAATAACTTTTTTGGACAACAAGTGTTCAAAAAAAGAAGTAAAGATTAAAGTAAAAGAATTAACTTTAACTTAAAAACAACGTACCTAACTCAACAGTTAGTCCTATTGCTAAGTCGTTAAGGCTATATGTAAGATATTGTGAACCATTATTTTTTTAATGTATTTGACTACAGTTCAAAGATGATAAACACGCCTAGCCTGGACTGGAACTGGCTCAAGTGAGGCTGCCGGAACACACCGTTTGGTGCTTGGCGGCAGCTAGCAAAATTACAGGGCTATTAAAACTAACCATCAAAAGTCTCAAAGTAAAGAGCGCCAAAGCAGCGATGCCTTGGACTTTGTTTTGCTATTTGAAGTTCTGTGTATCGCTGTAATGGTCATGTTATTTTACCATTATGAGAGCGTCTAGTTCCCCTTATTACTTTTACATAAAAATAAGACATCTACAGAACAACTACGCAGACTGATTTACCCGTTTTGCACACATTGTTTTATAGCTATTTTCGAGTGAATATAATTCGTTGCTATAATACGATAGTGAATACAATTCGCAAAGCTTGTTGGCTCCAACAGTACCACAGTAACTTAGATATGAAGGCAGCTACATCGAGCGGGAACCCGGACAATTTTATGTCACAATGACGATGGTATCGAACGTGCAAATGCAGCAAACTGGGTGTCCAGGGGTAGGTAACTTTTTGGATTTAGTTCGCTTAAAGTAAAATAAATGACAACCAAATAGTCAGAATTAGTTTATAGTCAATTATAGATAGATTACCTTTTTACTGTTGAAACCCAAAATGTAATCTTTAAGCTTTCGGCTTTAAGTAAACTACATTATGTATTATTCATTTTCTAAATATTTATTAGGTGTAACGTTAATTGTATAATTTTTTTCAGATGTGTTGTGAAAGTATGATTTCTTTATTACGCTCAGACATCTTATCTTATTGTATACTAATCTTGATAAATTTGTGAAGAAAAATAATGTTAGATGCCTGTCATGACTTTATCCGCAATTAAATTTTGTTGAACTGTACAGTTAAACAAAATTTCCCATGTCCCAAAGTTTCCAAGGTCCCATGGGATCGTATTTCATTCCAGAGACATATTTTGTACCAATTTGTATTCCTACGTTCATAAATCACATTTAATTTAGAATCAGAGTAATTGTTTAAGTATTTTTGCTTTAGACGTGTGACGAAAAACGCTATGCTTGACATAAGAGGCATACCAACAAAACAAATAAAAAATTAGAAAGTATACTTATTTTGGGTGTCAAAAATAACAGGGGGCATTTGCAATTACAAAAAACAAACTACAATGTCACTTATCACTAATATTATTGACTACGGTACATACGGTGTATGCGCCATATGAGTAGTCAATAATAACATAACCTTTCCTTTGCATTGATCCTGGCTTTGCCGTAGTCGGGTAAAAAAATCAAAAAAATATGTATGGAAATATTCAAAGTCCATTAAAAAAATGTTGAAAACTCCTTCATTCCCAGCACACACTATTAAAATAACGAAACAGAATACGGTCCGATTTACGCCAAGAAAAAGACACTGCCAATGATATTGTTTCATCTCAAATACCAACTTAATTAAGGCGATGAAGTTGTTTTGTGGAATAAAAAGAACACGTCACATTTCACAAGACGTATAAAATTTTATTGAGAGAATAAGCGCGATGCTTTTTACATAGAAGGTTTTTTTAAAGAATCTAGTTTTTATTTTAGAGTGATTCTCATTTTGGTGTTTTAAAGATAAATAAATAAATATATAAACACGTTTTACACTAAACATTGTGTCCTTCAGCCGATACGGTTTACTTATCTATACTTTTAGTTCTAATTTATTCTTTATTTACGTATTTATATAAAAACTAGCTGCGCCCCGCAGTGTTACCCGCTACATGTTTTCGGGATAAAAAATAGCCTACGTATTAATCCAGGGTCTCAGCTACTTCTATACCAAATTTCATTCAAAATCCAAAGTTCTGTAGTTTTTGCGTGAAAGAGTAACAAACATCCATCCATCCAAACTTTCACATTTATAATATTAGTGGGATTTATATAAAAATACATTTAGTAGCCTAGTTGGGAGACCGTCTGGATTCCAATCTGGAGGTCCTGGGTTCAAATCCCATGGCATGTACCTCTGTATTTTCTGTTATATGCGTATTGTCGCTTCAAACGGCTAAGGAAAACATCGTGAGGAAACCTACATATCTGAGAGTTCTTAAAAAAAGTTTTTGAAGATGTATGAAGTCTGCCAGCCCGCACTTAGGCAGCATGGTGGAATTTGAGCTTGTCCTCCTCACAACGAGAAGAGACCCACACCCAGCAGTGGGTTAGTTTATAAAAAAAACAGGGTTGACTCGGATGGTAAAGCACATCTAGCCTGGACTGGAACTAGCTCTCCATTAAGTCTACCGGAACACTTGACTTGGCTTGGCAACCTTTTAAGATTCTATTTACAACTAAAACTTCTTTCTTTCTTTTTTTTTTTTTTTTTGGTAGTAAGTTTTAAATTCTTTACTAAATCGATAGTAATACTTGAAAACGATTCACACATACTCTTTCAGTCATAACAATTGTCGTTTAACAGGACTACATCTGAATTCTGAACCATAAAATTTTATTGTACGGGACCACTTAACCTGCGTAGTTTTCCCGCTTGGAATCAGAGGCACTTAGGCCTAATAGTTTGACCATTATGATAAATACTGAATTGATTTTATATGCGGATTATTTAACTTGATGTTACGTGTAAATAGGATAATTGCTAAGGGCCGAATAACATATTCTGGGACGTTTCACACAGCGCCTTCTAGCCCGAAACTAAGCAAAGCGCATGCTGTTGGAACTACTTAAGTAATATCCTTTTTTGTTGTAAATATGTAATCATTATACACTACGGCCGTTCCAGCTTCGCACGGGAAAACAAAATTCGATTAACAAACAAAAAATCAAATCTTTTCTCTTTTTAATTAGGTAGTATAGATTTAGAATACCCAGGCACAGAATAAATATTTATCGTCACATAAATTAATGTTTGCCCTTGTGAGAATCGAACACACGCCCTACAGCTTTTGAAGCAGATATTCTACCAACATTTCTACCATTTCAACCTTCAATTAAACGTGTCATCCGATTAATGGTAGCGCTAAAAAGAAATACTCCACGGTCACCCATCCGAAGACTGACTGACTTGCCTAATATAAACGGTAATCGTTTGAGAATACTTTGTCAAACAGAGAGCGTAGATGAAATAGTATGCGAATATATTATTATTTTAATAATCTATATCTACCTACTAATATTATAAAGAGAAAAGATTTTTTTTTTTCTTTGGGTTTGGCGTCGCGTTTTAGCATTTGCCATTCGCGTTTTAGCATTCATATAGTTTCAAAAGTTTAATAAGTGTCCTCGTAGCTAAAGTAATAGTCAAAGTCCAGTCTTGGTCAAGTACAATTCGTGTCAGTCAAGTCCAGTCATGCTTTAGTAAAGTAGTGGCGACTTTACTATAAAGCTTCGATGGAGTTTTGGAAGCAACACGAAAAGTCATGTTTCACCACATTATATCATTTTCTCCACACTCGCGCTTGTAATTCGGCACTTTATGAATAAAACACCACGATTTTTATGCATAAATACTCGACAAAACACTAGTTTTGGAAAAAAATACAACGGAGCGACACGACTCTTCCCGCGTTCCCGCCAAAAACCTCAGAAAAGATTTGTACTTTTGTAATAAAGAAATGTCATGAAAAGTCATCGTCAAAATGATAAGCCAGTTGCCCAAAACATTTTTCATTTGTGAAAAATATTTTTATTTCTATTTCCCCCGGCTTTGCACTTGCGTGGCACAATAACTACAAGTTAAATAAAACCAAAAAACACTGTCAGTTAGTGACCAATATACGCCTTCAGGCCAAGTCACGGCCAATCATCACGTATCGCGTGTAAATGACAAAAATAAAGAGAAAAGATTTGATCTAAATTATATTCCTAGACAAATGTGAATACGACTTTAACATTATAAATCAGAAGCATAATTATAATTAGTGCAAAGAGATTGACACAAAACATATACAAAAAAAATATTGCATAAAATTTCTCAGCAAATTGCTGAGTGAAAACATACCTTTAAATTCAGCAGATTACAGTTACGCAAATTGCTTTTAAGGGAGCTTGCTCACACCTATTGCATGTAAAAGATAATTAGCTACAAGAGATAGATAGCTTTACATTGCTTCACACTTAAGCCCTTTATTAACTTAGTAGTTAAATAAACAATGGTGAAACCTCCGGTTGCCAATTAAGTGATTATTATCGTATTAATTATTACAAACGATCTTCGTGCAAATAGAAATCCAAAGGATAGCTAGTTACTGTTGGCTCATTTGGTAGCTTTTCTGCTTCAGAATCTCGAAACTCGCTCTGAGCATAGGTTCGATCCCCACAAGGGTAAACATTTATTTCATCATCAATCGAAATCCAATACCGGATATAGGCCTCTCCGGGTTTTCGCTTCCATCCACCGCCAGCTGTTCTACGTATATCGTCACTCCATCGAGTCTCAGGGCGTCCTACGCTACGTTTGCTTATTCGCGGTCTCCTAGAACATGTCTACCCTAGCGGTTATCGGTTCTGCGACAGATATGTCCAGGCCATTACCACTTCAGCTTGCTAATACGCTGAACTATGTTTGTGACTTTAAACAAACATTTATCTATGTGACGATAAATGTTTATTTGATTGTATTTTTTTTTATTTTTTTTATTTTTTTTATTTATTGTATGTTGTAAGCCGTCTTTCTACAGGACAAGTAGAAAGACAGGCACTACCTCTCATACATTTCACACAACGCCATCTAGCCCCAAAGCTTGTACCTACTAAAAATATAAATTTACAATTTTAAAAAACCGACTCAAAGGCCAACTAAACACACTGCTCCAATAAATCAGCAAGGTTTCGGAGTAAACAAAAATATCATCGATGTTTACAATTTTTAGATTTTTGTTGATTTTTCAAAAACCGCTCAATCGTTTTCGATATATTTATATTATAAAGTATGATCTATCGAGCAAAAAAGAATCATCAAAATCGATTCTTAATTAGCGGAATTAATAAATAAATAAATAAATAAATATCGTAGGACATTACACACAGCGCCATCTGACCCCAAACTAAGCAAAGCTTGTACTATGGGAGTCAGATAACTGATAGAATACTTAAATATTTTTTTCTGTAAATACATACTTATAATACATAGAGTATTATAAGTAATTGCCTCGTAACATACATATATATATACAGTCGAATTGAGAACCTCCTCTTTTTAAGTCGTATAAGTAAAAATTTTGAAATGATTTTTCGCTCTAAACAAAACTCAATTTGAAGCTACTTGTATTCATAACTAGTTCTACAGTACCTCACCTGTGCTCCGCTAAACAATATAAAATGCAATAACACAGTCCTATTACAATAACGTTCGCTATTGCATCTCCTGTCGGCATAAGATCTGCCAGATGATTGAACCATGATTGTAGATTTATAAGCTCAGATTCCTTATAAACTACGCAATTGCAAGGTTATTTGAAATAACCAGCTCGAATAAGTTTACTTCTACGATGCATATTTGAAATGATTTTCTATGTAAAAGCCCGATAAGGTCAAATTTAGCTTTATTTAAAGCTTGCTAGCCTATGTGTTGAATCAGGGTCTCAGCAACCTCCATACCAAATTTCATCCAAATCCGTTCAGCAGTTTTTGCGTGAAAGAGTAACAAACATCCATCCATCCAAACTTTCATATTTATAAAATTAGTGGGATAGTGGGATGTGATAGAAATTTGTTAGGTTTAGGTTTAAAGAAACTTTATTATCAGCGAAGACATAACTGTCACTTATGTGATAACATGGTTGGACTTAAAAAAAATATTATTTTCAGTCTTAACCATACATTTCAATTTAACGAAAACAATATAAATAAATAATTTGTTTTATCTCATAATAAAGTGTTGTCTATTTTTTATTATCTATATTGTCTATATATATATGTATACATATTTTTGCAGATTCTGGAATATTATAGTCTCGCTGAAATATTTTCTATTTAGTTAAGAGCCATCAAAAACAATAGCCTGCTGTTAGGTGATTACATTTCACGGCCCTCTTCCCAAGCGGTTGATGGTGTGGCCCGTAGGTGCGGCCAATTGAAGCGATTACGGCCCGCAAAGAGGTGTACGGCCCATAACGAGGTGTGCGGGCCGCTCTTTAATAAAGCGAGCCCGTGAAACGCGTAAGGTAACATCTCTACAAGCTGTGTTTTTTTAAGCAAAAGTAGCTATTGAGATGAACGAAACTTTTTCCTGATGGCAAGAGATAACACCTGTCTAGGACCTTTACAGCGGTGTCCGAAACTTTGAGTAACAAAACAAAATCCAGAGCATCGTTGCTTTGGCACTCACTGCTTACTTTTTTTTTTTTTTTAATGGTTGACAGGCCAGGTGTTTGACCACAGCTCACCTGATGTTAAGTGAAGGTGTGGTCGAAGATGGTAAAGCACACCTAGCCTGGAATGGAACTGGCTCTCAAGTGAGGCTGCCGAAACACACCGTTAGATGCTTGGCGGCAGATTTTCAACTTGAGGGTGGTAGCTAGCCAGCCGAGTACTAGAAAGTACCCTACCACCATGCTATGGTTTCCTCACGATGTTTTCCTTCACCGGCAGCTCAAGCTCATTGTTGGGGTTTGAACCCACGCCCTTCGGCATGCGAACCTACCGCGCTAACCACTGAGCTATCATTGCTACAAAATTACTTCGATACACTTGGGTATATATACTTCGCAAGCCCATTTGTAATAAACAAAATAGACCTTGTAATATTTACACACAAATGCTTGGCGGCAGAATATCTTATAATACTTTTGTCTGCGATGATAGCTTAGTGGTTAGCGAGGTCAGTTTACACGCCGAAGAGCATAGACTCAAACCCCAATAATGAGTTTGAGCTGCCGATGATAAAAACATCGTGAGGAAGGTGATTGCTTAGCGGCAGATTTTCAACTTGAGGTTGGTAGCTAGCTAGCCGCGTACTAGAAAGTACCCTACCACCATGCTATCGTTTACTCACGATGTTTTTCTTCACCGGCAGCTCAAGCTCATTGTTGTGGTTTGAACCCACGCTCTTCGGCGAGCAAACCGATCGCGCTAACCACTGATCTATCATCGCTACACTATCTACTAGATCTAAATGTCTTACGACATCGCTCGCGGAAACATTGTCTTAAAGATTCACTCGTGAAATGGGTAAGAGATTTTATGATGTGCCGTCCATGATGTGGATTATTAATATGATGAACGTGATTTATGTTTCCGCGACTAATTTTACTAATATTATACTACATATTTTCGGGTTAGTCTGCCAGTTAGGTCAGACGAAGGCTTCAATCGATGCAACATCTACTTACCTAAGTAGATAAGCTCAAACTAAGCGGTTTGATTCCACCTTCTTCATACGTACCGCTAGACATTGCAATTGCAAGTGGGTGTTCCCCAATGAATATAGTCTGGGTATCTTCAAATCGCGAGTGAATCGGTTTCTTCTAGGCAAGCGTGCTCCACCGTAGACCGCAACATCACTTAACATCATGTGAGATGGCGGTCTAACGTAAGCCCATTTATTATTTTAAAAAATCGAGTTTAATATTTCGTCACAGTCACTCAAAACAAGTCATGGTCATATCTGGTCATAGCCTTATAAAGTAATAGCGACTTTATTAAAACTTTATATTTGATTTTTCTATCAACACGAAAATTAACGTTTCACCACATTGTATCACTTTCCCAGAATCGTGCAGTAAGTCCCCACTTTATAAAAACACAACTATTTTATACACGCGACGACACGTTTCCGCTAAAACTCTCCTAAAAAAATATCTCTTCCTCTCTACAAAATCTGTAGAGCATCTATTCTTTCTTTACGATTTGAGGGTTAGCCCCATCTAAAATTTATTTATAATTATGAATAATTACTTCCTTTCACCTCAGCGATGCTGGTCCGTTTTGAACAGTTCATAATTCTATTTTCTCAGCTAAAATCTTCTAAAATGGCCAAGATGATTGAAAAGTTCAAAGTTTATTGCAGAGGTTACTGCAGTATAAGGCGTATTTACAGTAAAAATAGAACTTGTACGCGGTTCATGGAATGCGAAAATAAACAACATGGCTGCTCAAACACTTGACAGAGCTATTACTGCGAAGTATCATTGCAGACGATAATGCTTAACATTTCTGCACCTTGTTATGTTAAGAGAAAAGAAAAGAAAAGAAATAGTGGAAGAACGAACAAGCCGCGCGTTGCCAGATACAGTTTTTTTTATTTGTATAATATCATTTTTGTAAGCTAAACTAAATTCTAAATAAAAAAGGTAACATAACTTAATTTTTGTTTATGAGATCAAAGCAGCTTTAAAAACGCCGCCAACATTACGGCCATAATCACAGCCAGCAACTTCACCAGCGATTTCTTCAGCGACTCACTCTCGTCACACACTCAGACACCCACTCAGGCAGCGCATTCCACTGTCTAGCAGTCCGCACAATGAACGTAAAATCAAATCGTTTCGATCGAGTTTTTGGTATGTCGACCACGGTTCTAGCTTTTTTTGCTTGGTTTTCCATAATATTACTAAAAATATTTGATTCCTATTGGCAAATGCACAAAGTGCAACGCCAAAAACAATAAAAAAAAGTATAAAAAGTGTCGTTGACAAATAAGTACGAAATGAATATAGTTCAAAGATTCAATACCATGAAAAAGATACATTTATTTTGAAACAAAGTATAAAAATAGATCAAATATCTCTAAATTGTACCTGTTGCTACCATAACAATTTTCAAAAAGAATATTTCAAGTTTTAGGTGCCAAAATTTAAAAAAAAATACAGCGTTTCCCTTCACTTTTTCTCACGAACTGTTGTCCCAATTGTTGATCTGTTTTTCATACATTTTGGCATCAAACTTGCCGAAAAGATTTTCGCAAATTGCAATAGATCCTCTATTTTTATTATTTGTTTTCTATAATTAGATATATTGCATTTTATCCGGTACTCAAATAATTCGAACACTATAGTGTTCGATATAAATGTATGAAACATGACTAAGCAGGCTAGTATCAAAATTCTCCTCGCAGAAAAAGCAACAAGACCATTTGAAGCTAACTCGCTCAAAGTCAACACCTTAGTGATACGCCTCACGCCTGACAGCCAATTAAATAATGCTCAGAATGCTCACTAAATTCAATATCTGCGAGCGAACTCTTTATCTATGGCCTGTATGTTCGGGCGTAAACACAAGTTCGAGTAAAGAACTCGAATGGAGTGTTGGCGGGAACGCGGAAATCGTCGAGTCTGTTGTATTTTTTTCCAAAACTAGTGTTTTATCGAGTGCTTATGCATAAAAATAAAAAAATGATAAAAAAAATTTAAGAATTGTCATCTCGTTTGGTCGACGCCACACGTGAACAAAACGCTGGCCTTTATTTTGCTCAGCGTTTGAGTATTGCCATACAACGCGGCAATGGGGCCAGCGTTTTGGCAACTATTCCCATTGATAGCGGCCTTTTAGAGTAGTTATTATTTTAAGTTATTTTATGTTGTTTAATTGAAACTAAAACTTTGGTAAGTATTATAAATAAATAAGATTATACTTGATATAACACGTGTACATACATATTAATACTATAATTATATAAAAAATATTGCTAAACTTAAAAAAAAAATATAAATGTGGGAAAAATGATATAATGTGGTGAAACATAACTTTTCGTGTTGCTTCCAAAACTCCATCGAAGCTTTATAGTAAAGTGTTTGACTAAAGATTTAGAGTTTTTTTAATAATGACGACGTGAATGAGTGCGGAAAGTAATATATCGCGGTGAAGAGTAACTTTTCAAAAACTCTGAATCAGCTTTTAGTTAAGTCACTACTTTACTAGGGCATGACTTGGACGTGATCGTGCCTTACCTACATTGTTTAACCTTAAATGTAATTCTGACTTTTTTTTTAAATCAAAAACTTCAGATACAATTGCTGTTTTTTTATATCTACACTTGAAACCGCCAGAATGCACGAGAAGAGCGACGACAAAAACAAAAAAAAACACCAGTCTACACTACAAATTATTAAACAATAAAATACTTAACACTTTAACATTCACTCGTGTTAAGTATTCTCTCAATTAGAATTGATGTAAAATACGTAACAGACATTTTTGTTCAGTTTTAAAGTTATTGCTTTTTATTCCTTATTCATTTGTTTCTTTTTTTGCATAAGAAAATTTGTTAAAACAATACGCATAACTTGCACGTCTTACAATCGAAATGGGCTGCCATTTTCGACCCTTACATTTTCGAAATTCTAAAAAATGTTTTCTTGTATAAAAGTTTAACCGTACAACATACATTCACGCGGAAAATGTTCCCTTTTTTGTAGTCAGGTAAAAATATCAGTATAACCTAAGCATGCCCATTGTTTGTGTATAAGTAGATACATTTCAAAAAAATATTTTCTTCCAAGCAAAATTACAATCGCAAACCAACAGTACCTCCAACACAGTTCAAGAACAGTGATATCGCATGTAACCGAACACCCTTTGTTTTCCCAGACAGTTCCCACAGCTGGGCTAATTGAGTGTCGGCTCAACAAAATATCATGTTCGCACTCCATTTTTGCATCGCTTTATAAGCAGTTGAATTTGTAAAAAGAGGACCGAAAACCGGTTAAAAGTTTGGTTTGTACGCTTTTATATCGGTTATAGTTTATTTTTGTTATAAGTAATCTCGTAATGAAACGAAAAAAACGCGTGATTGTTACACGGGTAAATATACGAAATATTAAAGTTCCTGGTAAATATAATAAATTATTACGGAAATTTAATGATGCCTGTCCATGACCATTATGTATGTTGACCAGAAGAACTGACACATTAACTTGCAAGATTTCCAAAGTACATAGATCATATACGATAGAAAAATGTACGGAAAGTAGAACAGCGCCTTAAGCAAAAGTAAATAACAACTGCTTTCTTTATATATTTGACCATTGTTTACGTACTAACGTAATTCTTGAAAGATCATATACTAGAGACACATATGTATAATTATAACCTCTTATCTCTTACCATGAAGAGAGCGGCTTGTTCGTCTCAGTAATTTTACATTTAAAAAAATATTCTATTAACAACTACTTGTAAATATGTGTAAATTTTTTTGTTTTTTTTTATGTAAATTTAATGAGGCGAACGATGCGGTCTCCTGATGGTAAGAGATAACGCATGTCCATGACCATTGCAGCGATACACAGAACGTTGAGTAGCAAACAAAGTCCGGGGCATCGCTGCTTTGACACTCACTACTTTGAGACTTTCGATGGTTAGTCTCAACCGCCCAATAATTTCACTAGCTGCCTTCAAACCGGAACACAGTAATGTTTACACACTACTGCTTGGCGGTAGAATATCTGGTACTGCGGTGGTACCTACCTAGACGACTTCCTGCTAAGGAAATCTACCACCAAAACAATCTTCTTATGAAATCTACCACCTAAATAATAATCGTCAAACTAGCCATCAGCACATTTTTTTTACAGTTGACAGGCTAGATGTTTGACCATAGCTCACCTGATGTTAAGTGATGGTGTGGTCGAAGATAGCCAACCGAGTACTAGAAAATACCCTACCACTATGCTATGGTTTCCTCACGATGTTTTCCTTCACCGGCAGCTCAAGCTCATTGTTGAGGTTTGAACCCATATCCTTCAGCCTGTAACCAAAAACAGAAATTACGTTCCAAATTGTCATAAGTGTTTTTGGAAATTGTCTCTCAGTAATGCTATTTTAAGTTACTCGGTCCTCGTAACAAGCGGTCAATACAAAGAGAGCAAGTTGATAGTTTAGTGCTCCGGGAAAGGTAGTTCGCTCTTAGACTTTAGCGCAACTTATTTGTTACCTATGACCTTATTTCTCACCTTGTGTTGTGGACTTGTGTGTTATCTTAGGCAGTGATACAGCATCCATTGTTTGGTTACACGTACTTTTAATTAAATTTTAGAAAAAAAAAAGTGTGGTATAATGCCTTTACAACAAATTAATTTCAAAAAATTTAAAGACTGGAAAAAATTACTTATAATCGCAAAAAAAATATCATTTATATTTTTTTTTATTGTAATTTTTTTTTTATCCTCTTTATAATACAATATGTTTAATTGTCAAGTATCCGTACCAAATAAGATACATATTATGTCAATACAAGTAAAAAAAACCAATTTAATTAATTAAAAATTCGGTCCACCGCACCGGTCGAGCCCGCCGCAAACGTACCCGTAATTTAAAAGTATTATATCCCACTAATATTATAAATGTAAAAGTTTGGATGGCTGGATGGATGGATGGATGGTTGTTACTCTTTCACGCAAAAACTACTGAATGGATTTAGTATGGAGGTAGCTGAGACCCTGGATTAATACATAGGCTACTTTCTATCAGGAAAACATGCAGCGGGTAACACCGCGGGGCGCAGCTAGTGTATAATATTTTTTTGTAGTATATAATATCTATACCTACATGAAAAAAATCTCGTGTCACGGTGTTTGTAGCACTTTTTCGAAACGGCTCGACCGATTTCTATGAATTTGTTTATGTATGAGATATACGTCTAAAGTATATTGTATACAGCTAGGTGATTAGTTATTTTTTATACCGAAAAAATGTAGCGGGTAACATCGCGGGGCGCAGCTAGTATAAAAAGATAAACACTCATATATAATCGTGACTTTTTCTAGTAAAGACAGACATGACATTGGAAAATATTTTCGCACACAAATCTCATTATATTCTGTTTAATTTTTTTACTACTAAAACATTTTAAAACGAGTTTTCCATATTTTTTAATATTCCACAAAAAATATGGAAAACGAAAGTATTCGATTCAACAACGAATCCATCACAGTTCGCCCTAAACTGATAAATCTGTGACTTCCACCTCTAAAACGAAAACCATTTATCTCAATATAACCTTTCTCGCGTAGATGTAGAGTCTAATTTATCTCTAAAGAGCTTATTGAGGCAGTTTTCTTGAGCTTATGTGTGAGAGCAAAGCTTTCTCTTTAATAATTCGCTACTTTGATCTAATGGTAGCTTTGAAGTGAATTATGTGAAGCCGTTGTTAAGGGCTACTTTATGTTTGAAGTTATTATATTACAAGTTTTGGGGGTGAATTCATTTAGTATTATATTTAAGGCGTTTCAGCAACTTAGTATATATTTTATTTTTTTATGTAGGTTCAAACCCTAACAATGAGCTTGAGCTGCCGGTGAAGGAAAACATCATGAGGAAACCATAGCATGGTGGTAGGATACTTTCAAGTACTCGACTGGCTAGATACCACCCCCAAGTTAAAAATCTGTCGCAAGTTTGGCTATTCGGCAGCCTTAATTGAAAGCCAGTTCCTTTCCAGGTTAGATGTGCTAACCTCGTCGAGCCCAAATGGGTGGGGTTCGTTGTTTTATCACAGAGATGCCGTAGCTACTACCTTCCAGCTTTATCATCAGACCCTGGAGATTCTAGTTTAGGCATAATGTGCTCCTCAAGACTAATCAATCGAGCCCAAACTCGATGTGTTTAACTTGTTTAGTTCAGAAGTTCCTATGGTAATCTTCCGTCTCCATCATCAGACCAGCTCCATGGTACCATATCATTGTATTGAAGCTGACGCCATAGTTGTCACCGAAGATACATAAGTACACCAAATTTGAGTCCATTCGGTCATCGGGAAGGGGGTCAAATTTAACTTGCAAGATTCCACCCGGACAAACATATACATTGTACATAATACATTGCAAGTTAAATAAAATATTGTAAAAAATTGTTAAAGTGACATAGGTAATGGTCATCTGTGAAGCTGAAATAAATGAAATAAAAATTATTAATATTATGTTTGTATCATGTATTTCAATTAACAGTAGAATTTTACAAGTAATTTATAAATTGAGTTCTATCCTGGTTTCTTGTTCACCAAATTATATACTTATTAATTATTATTGAGTAGTAATTAATTACTTTTGAAGATCAATAATTATAAAATCACATAATCAATAAATTATATCAATTTTTATATATCTAATCGTTGAATTTATAGTTTATGTAAAATACCAATTTACATTCTATGTATTATTATAGACATAAATATTTAAATAGGTAATTTTATTATTGTTTCAAGAAAAAATTCTTACTTATCTAATAATATAAATATTCTATACCTATATAGGTAATTAAGTACAGACCAATCGTAATAGGACCAAAACCTTCTTAGTAGGTTCTATTTCTTCAATTTGTAATTTTGCCCTATGTACATTTTTCCAATAGCGTTTAATTTTGTATTTAGTGACTTGCATTATATATCGTTAACGGAATTTAAAAACACCAATCTCAAATATCTAGATTTTAAAACCAATTCCCAAGTTATTTTCCATGCTAGGTGTGCATTACCATCTTCGGCCACACCGTCGCTTGAGCTGTGGTTAAACACCTAGCTTGTCAACCATATAGAAAAATTGAATTTTATGAACAGAAAGCTGTGTCATTCAAACTGCATTTATGAATTTATACCAGTTGTATCAAATAACAACAAACGCTCCATAATTATATTTTGAAAGAAACAGTTTGATTCCATTTTCATCGTACGAACCGCTAAACACGTGAATTTGTGAGTGAGTGTACCCCGATAGATACAATCTGGATACCTTCAAGTTGCGACTGGATTGGTTTTTCTAAGCAAGCACGCTCCATCGTAGACCGCAACTTCGGTTAACATCAGACTAGATGACGGTCAAACGCAATATTAATATATATTTAAAAAACACCATCTACATAGTGTCAAAAGAAATAGAAATATTATGTGAGCATTAGAGATTACTTGATCTATCTGAATATATAGGTTTTTTTGTTTTTTCAAAATTTTTAATTTTGCATTTTTTGTGTACCTATACAAATGGAAAAATTCACACAAGGCATTCTCGAGTTGAGATTTATGATTGGTCATAATATAATTTTGAAGAAGTCTGTCGTTTTTATTATCATTACACTTTTTGGGGCTAACACAAGACTAATTAGAAAATTGTCCTAGCTAAACAATAGAATTGACTTTATTATTATATCACTCAATTCCACAAGCTTATTAATTGGTTTCTATGATAAAAATAAAATATATTAAAGCGATTTCTTTTTTCACAAATTCGATATTTCATAGGCAGTACAGAATATTTTTTTAAAGATCGTATTTAAAATCGTTCTGCCTTATAAATGGTTATAGTACCAGATGTACATGATTGTACAATTGTACATGTCCTAACTAAGATTAGATATTTAAATATGAGCTATTTAAAGCTTAAAGTAAACTCTTTTGACCAAATTTTTAGGATCACAAATAGTTTTAAAAGAGTTACATTTAAATCATTATCTGGGGCAATAGTACCTATATTATGCTAACAGTAAATTAATAGTGCTATCAAATTTTAAAAAGCAATTATTTTAGTAAGCAAACCTAAGGCACCTCGCAAATGAATTGTGGACACTTATTTTAGAATAGTTCTTTTTCCATTTTGTAAGCAATCACAATGAAAATATTAAAACTAAAAATATGTATAGCTTAATTTTTTTTTCATAGCATTAGGCCGTTTATGTTTACTTGAGTAAGAAGTATAACTTTTTTTAAACTTTTCTTACACGCAATAATTGTAAAAACGTTTAATGAAAAATCGTAAAATTACATACTATGAGAGTGTACGACGTATTTTATAACATTTATTATGACACTAAATGGTATTACATTTATTTCTATATTTTCTTTTGAAACTGTATAACTATTTTTATACATTTGACACAACCAAAAGCCTAATTTTTGTTTCTTATTAAGACCTGCTATTTTTTTTAGTACAGTTTAATGAGTAAATATTTTTATAAATTTTCATAGATAATAACTAATTTTTATATTAATTGATTTCTTCTGCTGGTGAGTTCGGGGTGTTACATATATTTTCCTGGAAAAATAAAAATTAATAAATTTATAATTATACATTTTAAAAATCACAGACCTTAGTGTGAATTATACTCGTATATGTAGGTATATTATTGTCAAAAATATGTTTTGGAAAATGTTGCAAGTATTAATAATCATATAGTGTAAAGTGTAAATTGAAATGTGCAAAAAGTATGTAACTACATATTATACTAATAATTCTTGAAAAATCAACAGAAATATCTAATCAAATTACCATACTTCAAAAAACGTTTATGAATATTCAATTCTTCATTTAAAAAGTAAGCACTAAAAACAATATCAGAATAAAGAGTAAAATGTTAGTAAAATTATCCTTAAAAAAATACCAAATAGTAGCCAAATAGTTTTTTTTATTCGATAGCTTCATAACTATTGAACAAGTAAGTACGAAAGTGTTATTAGTGATGACTGTTGGGTGTGTGTTAAATAACGAACAGAACTAAGTAATTTGACTGAGATAGTAGACGAGATATCTTACCGCATTTAAACTTTTAGTAAAGCTGGTCCTATCTGTCGTGGAACCGACGTATTCTAGAGTGGAAACCGCGAATTGGCAAACGTAAGTACTAAGTCGCTCTGAGACTCGACGGAGTGACGATATAATTATGGTAGTAACTGTAGACGTAAGTAGGCTGCAGATGATGATAATGTGTGTAAATTACTTACCAGTAATCAAATAAGTTAAATGCACATCTTAGATATAAATATCGATGGTTAACGTGTCAAAAACATTGCATTTTTAGGACGGTTTTATTGTCATTTGCTGGCGCGGGAGAGATCAGACCATAAGTCATACCGTGAGCTCTTTTTACCATTCAAGTTAGATCACTAACAAAGTTCAGTATTGAATAGTAATACAAAATCACAATATGGCGTATGATCAAAACTGTGAATGTTTTTAGTAAATTTTTTTGCTTAGATTCTTATTATATTCCAACGTATTTGAAATCTATAGGATAAGTAAATTGAAGACAGCCAAGATGTTATCAAAACATGGCTGACATTAAAACGTCCGTAATACAAAAAAAAAGTATTTACACAAAAACACAATTCAATCAGAATATTCTAGAGAGCACACAGCATCATAACACGTTAGAAATCAAACATGAAGAATTACTAAAGAAAAATTGTTTTCGTGTGAATTCTGCGGTTACGTTTGCTGTGTTACAAACACTAAACTATCATGCAAATGCAGCATTCGAAGCAGAAGAGACAAAGAGATAGATACACTTACAGCGTTTAGTACCAGAAGGCAAGGTGTTGTTGGCTACAGCCGGCAACGATGGTACGGCCGGGGCAGACGTCCCTCGGTACCGAACTAACCAAACATTTGTTTAATGTTATCACCTGCAAACAGCCAAGCAGAAATATGCCCCGAAGCGTCTAGTCTACGCTACTTTCGATAAGTTTCATTTTAAAGGAAGTTGTGGTCAAGCGAGAGTATAACGTTGTGGATACAAAAATTAATGTACTTACACATAAAATTGAAAGTCTTAGTCTCATAGATAATTCAGTCAACGAAGTACAAACCACAGACTTGAGGTTAAGTTTTCAAATTGAATTAATAAACACTAAAATCACAACTGAAAGTTTTTAGCATCAAAATTACATCAATGAATTTGCATAATAATATTATATCCACACTAACCACAGGTACGAAAACACTTAAATTGGCTACATATAAAGATTCTAAACAGATTAAAGCAGATAGTTTAGGAGTTTTAGAAGAAACAACCTCGGAAATCTGGCAGAAGATCGGCGTGTCTAAAGGTAGACAAACAGGTTCGCTTCTAAACATATAACACAGTAATGACATAGATAACAACAGATTTTACCAATGCAACTAAACAGCCAATGAGAATTCTGTACAATTTTATGTGGAATTGTTACATTTTTCTCGAATGATATCTAATATAATATACGTAGTTGTTATAAGCGTCACTTGACAACATCAATTGGTAGAACTAATATGTATTGTGACTTACCAAATAGTAGACCTATTATCACGATTCCAATCACACCCATTATTATCATCATCTGAAATAATCATAGTCGGCTTATTAAGATTAGCAACTTATGTAAGTCAGTAGCGTTTATGATTGCTTTTTTATCTAAAAATTAGTATCAAACAAACCCGAATTATTGCATTACAGTTTTTTGTCAGCGCCGTAGGGAGAGCACGGATTTTCGAAACACAAGCTACTCTTAGCTTAGTTCGGAAATCTGAAGCGCACTCGTGTAGTAAAGGCTTGTTGAGAAACTGTTAAACTTACGTGTTTATGCCAAATAAAATGATTTAATTTGTATTCTTAAGTAGGCCATGCTAGACCTTATTTACTATGTTTTTTCTTTTTGTGATTCTTCTGACCAAAAAAAATATTTTTCTAATAATTCGATTTACCTTTAAGTTTTGTAGCCAAAACTTGTTCTTCAAACTTTTCGCTTGCTGTTCAAACTGTGACGCGCCTTGCTGTAAAGCATCTGAATAGAAAAATTATTACATAGTTGTTTTGAAATTAATATTAAAAATTATTTTGTAAAAATAATAAAGTGAAGTAGTGACCTGCTCTGTCGTCCAGTTCTGATAACTTTTCATCCCTTACTAGCACTTTCTCAACGTTGGCTTTCATTATATCCACGACCTGAAAATAATTTAAATGCAATTATATTCTTTATAATACATTACAGTACGATTAGTATTAAACATGATATACATAGATACATAATTACATATGTATATGAGCATAATACTAAACTAAAAATATAATAAATGAATACCGTAGATCATTTCACACAGCTCCATCTAGCACCAAACTAAGCAAAGCTTGTAATATGAGAACCAGATAACTAATTGAATGCTTGTATATTTTTTTTTGAAAATCATGGTGGTAGGGTACTTTCTAGTTCTCGGCTAGCTCGCTACCTTGAGGGTGGTACGATTGAAAATCTTTCACCACAAAAACAAGAAGACACGCCACACCAACCACACCAGGCCACGCTAATTTACCAATGAATCAGTCTTAACACAATGTTTTGTTTTATACAGGCTAGTACCTCATCAACTTGAGCCTGTGTCTGCTGAAGACGCCTTTGAGCAGCAATTTGTTGCGGCGTGCGGGGACCTCCGATGATCTCACCATCAGGCCCAGTCTCAGGTTCCGCAGGCGCAAGCCCACCTGGAGCTCCAGCTGGGTCAGCCCTGAAAACGTTAGAAACTCTAAGTCAACAAAAATAAATCAATACGTTTATTCGTGACACACCCGACTCGAGTAACATCTACCTAGCAGTTCTGTGAGAAGTATCGACTGATCGTATGATGCCATTAGACATAACTGGAACTTAGTGTTACTGAATTATATTTTTTTATTTATCCGTCCTCCTCCACCATCCTCCTCCACCAATGTTCCTCTGACATAATCGGAGCCTTTGTTTTGGTTTGTTTTGTATATACTGCAATATTTGGAAATTTGGACAGTCTATTTGGAAGAGCACCTGGTTTACAATCTGGAAGTTCTAGGAAACTTCGAAACCCACGGCCCACATCAATATTTTTAACCAACTCAAAAAGGTACTCAATTCGACTGTGTGTGTGTGTGTTTTTTTTATTGTATTTATGTTACGCGATCATTCCGCTAATTATGAATTAATTTTTAATAATTCTTTTTTGCTTGGTTGATCTTACCTTAGAGGTGGTGGTGGTCGTTTTTTAAAAAATTAACAAAAATCTAAAAATTTAATACATCGATGATATTTTCGTTTACTCCGAAACCTCGCTTTTTCATTGGAGCAGTGCGTTTAGTTGGCCTAAGGGTCATAGAGTCTGTTTTTTTAACTGTAAATTTATATATTAACTGTGTTATGTGTGTATTGCCGATAACTTTAAACTGTGAAGGAAACATCGTTAGGAAACCATAGGTACCATGGTGGTATGGTACTTTTACTCGGCTGGCTAGCTACCACCTTCAAGTTGAAATTTTGTCGCCAAGCACCTACGGTGTGTTCCGGCTGCCTCACTTGAGATCCGGTTCTATCCAGGCTAGGTGTGTTTACCATCTTTAATCACAACGTCACTTAACATAAGGTGAGCTTTAGTCCAACAACTACAAAAAACATATAAAACCAATACGACAAACAGACCTTCATGAAAGCCTTAGCCTATCGATCTATGTGGTCATGTGAACTATCGATTGCATGTCATGTGACATTATTCGCTGTTATTTTTAATGGTGTTATAATGACACAATTTCTAGGGTAGATGACAATGCTACAGCTATAGATGGAATCGATAAGAAACTTGGCGTATTGCCAACGACGTCACAATTTAGGCCAGAGCTATGCGGTATGCGTTAAAAGGTGATTTGCGTATTGTTTACATGATAAATATTTTCGACTAAAAACCTTAAACTAAACTAAAAACCTAACCTAACCTTATACTTACATTTATAATAAAGAAAAATAAAGTTCATATTTTCAAGCCCAAAATTTAGTAAACTTAAATTAGAAACAACAATTCCCAATCTTCTACATAGTATAAAAAGTCGCTTCTGTACGCTTCGATCTTTTAAACTACGCAACGGATTTTAATGCGGATTCCGTCAATAGACGGAGTGATTAAAACGGAAGGTTTATACGTATAATACATGCATATGCAATACATTAGTATCTACATTGCACTCCTGCGAAGCCGGGGCGGGTCGCAAGTACCCCATAAAACCTTCTTTGATGACACTGAAATCTTAATCAGTAAAATTAAATTTAAAAACAATAAACATTTCCGCAATTGCTGTTTAATTCAAAAATAAGTATTTAATTATTCTATCAGTACGACTATCAAGCTAAATTATGAAAAAAAGTTTAATTTCCGCAATTGGAAAATATTAATAAATAATTGTTTATAAATTTTAAATTGTAGAATATTTACAAGCGATACAATAGTACTTTTGTATTTAATTGCATAATGAGATGGGCTATGGGCTTGTTTGTCTCAGTTTGTTTGTTTTCGCTTTTGCGTTTGTTGCAAAGTAAAACTTTTTTCTTTCTTTCTTTAGGGGCCAGATGGTAAAAAGTACACTAGCCTAAGATAACAACACTCCTAATAAAAGAAATAGGGATGATCGTACTCCGACATCAAACGAAGTTTAAAAAAATCGGAACCCGTTCAAACACAGTGCAAACGTCCTTGTAGAAGTTATAGTACACTAGAATATAAATAACCATTAAACCCACACGATAAAACTGAGCCTTACAAATGAATCGACTATAAATGGTTTCTTTGTCAATGCAGTTAAGGTGAAAAAGTGCTACCAATGTACAGAAGATCTCATGGAGTTAAATTTTGATTTGGATTTCTTTTTTCGTTGTTTGCTTCTGGATCGCATCAACAATCAAGGAGACACACTAACCTGTAGGGGGACTCCGCCTGAGCTATATTTTTGTAACCAATTTATTATTTTTCTTTAATAAGTAGTAACATTTAATAGTTAATAATATGTAAGTCGCCGGGGAGAGACAGATTAGTTTTAAGGTCTTTGTGTTTTTTTTTGTGACATGTTTTATTTATGCAATTTCAATTACTAATTTTCCTTGACATTGTATAAAATTAAATTTTAGACCTGGCAGTATATCTATCTATCTCTTTCTATCTAATGTATCCTTATATTATCTTGATCTTTTTTTAATATTTGAATGATATGTTGTAATTGACTAAAACATGAAAGTGATTTAAATAAAAATAAAATAGTTTTTACTACGATATGTATGTACACAAAGATAAAATAAAAACAAACATCTGTAAAAAATAGGAATTAAATTAAATAACACTTCAATTCCGGTAGTATTTCAAATGCTAACTGAGATATTTGCCACACGAAATATGATACCAATTAAAATCATTGTAACGTTTTGTAATACTCACATTTTGTGTCGATTGCTCGTTCAATCACAGCGTAACCACTTCAATTAGATTGTTGCTGGTGTAATTGAATTAATACGGGATGAAGAGCTGAAAAGGACGGAGCTTTCCGGCTGTTCGTCCTGCGGCAAAGTAAGACTGGGGAGCCCGCAGTATTGTCGCGCACACAACGGTTGGTTAAAAGCTCGCGCAGAGCTTTTAGTGATTTTGTTTAGTTTGCATTAGTGAAAACTTTATTGAATTTTATTTTACCACTTGTCTCCTACTTGTCGAGTCTGTTAGCAGCGTTCGCTGCTTATGTTAAACAAAATCAAATTTCGGTTTTATTCTTTCCATTGGTTATGTTATACATAGTTTATTTTTAGTTGTAACGATGATAATTCAAATGTTAACGTGATTTGACACTATAAAAATTAGTTGTTGTAAATAGTTTTTTGTAAATTAAATAGAATAACTGCCATCATTATAAGCAAACTAACGTGAAATATTTCAGGTGGATTGGTTTATTAAAAAAAAAGACTAAATGTACAAGAGATAAATTATTCTAAGCACGTTTAAAAAAAAAGATGAGCGATAATACGTGGCAAACTTTTATTAATACATTTAGTAAAAAATATAATTACATACATATTCACGTATATTTATACCTATAATACTAGCTAAAAAACTATTTTCCTTTTGTTTTAAATTTATTTTTCTGAGAAAAAATTACTTAACTTCATGTGTATAACGATTATCTAGCTATACTTTATCAAAGCACTTAAATTTTTTTTTTCGTTTAACAATTTGTTTTGACAAATGTTTAGGTTTTTTTTTATTGTGATTAGTTCCGTAGAGTAGTTCAGTATATCTGTAGGTTCCCATAAACAGCAACTTGCTCATCAGGCAATTTTTTACCAATTTTTCGGCAAAATATATCAAAATGAACTTATCCGCTTGACAGTACTCGCCCCCACGCTTGACGCATGCGCGACGTTGCGTTGACATCGATTGCCATTCGTGGGGTAGGTCCGGGAAGCGGCGCACGTCTCAATGGAAATCATGAATGTAGCGGAATACATCCCAGATGTAAGAATACCAACATGACACTATTAGCTTTAGTAATAATTCAATGAAGGTGCCGATATAGGCTTTGGCTATACTAAGCTAAAAAGGGCTTAAGCTTATACACACCATTATGAAAAAATACTTTAGGGAAAAATGATCAGCTGTCCCAAATATGTGGTCATACAACTTTCTATCTTTTAGAGTTGTGCCTATAGTAATGAGTGCCAAAGCAGCGATACCCTGCAATCGCTACAATGATCATGGACAGACAGATTTTATCTTACTTTGAAGAAAGGGTCTCGTTCGCCTCATTACTTTTACGTAACAAATAAAAAATAACGGAAATTATCTTACACAAATTACAGTCACTTTTCATCTTTCAAGCTATCATAATAAACAGAATAACATGAATTTGATCTATCATGACTGTTTGACGCAACCATATCAGATTGATAATCTTCCCACAATCAAAGTGAATTTTAAAATATTAACATATTAAATCTTAAGTGATCACTTAACCTTTCCAAAGCCACCTAGTGGCTTGTAAATACGAGAGACGCTTAATGCTTGTTCTACATGTGAATGAACAATAAAACAATGTACCTCCTATAAATATGATAGAGATACATAGTATGGACATTCCAAAGACAATAGCTGGCTAACAAACACTGGCTGGCTGGATAACAAATGGCCGAAAAAAAATCCAAAGGCGCTTTAAGCACGCGCTTATATTTTCACAGTTAAAGCTGATTTGGTCTTTATTCGCAAACATTTCATATTTTACTATGGAAGCGGTTGTGGTTTTAACATTTTTCACACTCACGTTTATTTATATCGGATACTGTGGCTATAGTTACACATGGTCACATACGGTGGCTTTCTTCATGGAGACAAAGTGAGTACAATGCGCGCGCGTACACTACTGTACGCGTACGCTCCCAACCACGCACCCGCGCACTAACAGCTGTCTTCACGTGTGAGGCGTGCAACGAGCCGCACGCTCGTTGTACTCAGCTTTGTCTCCATGAAGAAGATCACTGGATGCGGCTGAAACTATACTAGAAGTATCCGATATAATTAAACGTGAGTAATACCGTATAAGTAAACAAAAAATTAACGTCAGGTTTTTTTTCATAAAAAAATGTCTGAACTTACATTTTTCCCCGTAAATTTTCCCATAATTTTCTTTTAGCAAACCTTGTTCTGAGAGTAACAATCACATATTATTATTTACCTTTATTTTTCTTTATTTCAAATCGCATATTTTAAATGTATCCACATAACTCTACCATATGATAAATACATTAAATATAAATTTTATAAGACCATTAAAATTAGGGCGGTCGGGCCGCGAGCAAATTGTTCGGAGCGTCGGCGCGGGCGCACAAAGACCGCCGACTAATCAATTGCCTCTACGTCGGCCGGGCCGACTTCGGTGGGGGAAAGTGAAAAAGATGTATTCCAAAAATGTTGATTTTAACAATTGTTGTGTTTTCAAAATAGTTTTTTCTTTTTTTATGTAAAAGTAATGAGGTTAACGAAACGCTTTCTCTATAAAGATGATACTTTGTAATATTCAATGGTTAGTATCTAAAGTCGTATACTTCCACTAACTAATTTACCCTTCAAATCGGAACATATTAATGTTTTGCACTACTGCTTGGTGGCAGAATGTCTGGTACTGTAGGGATATCAATTTAGACAATCTCTGGCGAAAAGTTCTACTTTTTAAGTTTTATGAGATGGAAGTTGTTTCAATCTTTTAATGTACCTACATATAAAGTAATAATAATACAGAACAAAGAGTTAATATCTATCTATCTATAGTTAATACCCCAAAAATCATTGTAGAAAACTGTGTTGATTTTCGATACAATTATCATACATCGAATCAAAAAATAGTTCATATTATGTTATGTACTCCGTAATAGGTACGGTACATTACTAATAAAACGAATATAAACATAAATTTACAAACACAAACTATCAACTTAGGAATAAAGGAGCTTTATTCAAATAAACCTGTTTACTTAATAATAATTCTGCTGGAGTCTATGTTGCCCGAAAGACGGAGTCTTCAAATCCAGAGTAAATAAAATCTTTCAAGTAAAGCGTGCTCCATCTTAGACCGCACTAATGTTTAACATTAGGCAAAGCGTGATCAAACACAAGTCTATTGTAAACAAAATCCCCTTATCCTTTACAAAGACGATTTTTTTTAAAATTACACTTATGAGAGTTTCCCGATTGCTTAGCGACATAGAGTACTTCTCAGTCTTCATTTATTTTATTAGCGTACCGCGAGGCATCGTTACTCAACTCTCTAATACGTTTATTTATTTCTAATGCAATTATTTATTTCATCCGAGCTTTTAATTGCTCCAACTTAAGGATTAACGAGGACCCTACGTGAATTTGCAAAGTAACCGGGCAGAGAGAAAGATATAAGGAAATAATGTAGAAAGAAAGAGATCATTATATCTTATGTTCATTATAAGTATGCAATTACAAAAATGAGGCATTTAAATATTCTATCCGCTATCAGACTTCGACATTACAAGCTTTGCTTAGTTTGGGGTCAGATGGTGCTGTGTGTAATCTTCTACGATATATATTTTTTTAATGTAAAAAGTAATGATCCTAACGAGACGCTCTCCTGATGGTAAGAGATAATGCTTGTTCATGACAATTGCAGCGATAATCAAAAAATAAATAAAATAATTTTACAGTGAAATCACAGCTACTGGCATTTATTTTGGTCTTTATTTGCGGTAAATAACAATTGCTTGTATAAAACAGTAGGTTATTAGCATAAAATCAAATTTATGAATGATTTATGACTTTTAGGATTTTTGAATAAAACAGTAGATTATGCTAATAAAATCTACTGTTTTTTGATTTACCGCAACTAAAGACCAAAATAAATGCCAGTAGCTGTGTTTTTACTGTAAAATTATGCTCCATTAAATCTATAAATGGAAAAAATAAATATTTGTATAGAAATTGAACCACCTTAATACTGTTTGCTAAATGGCTTAAATTTTCCTTTTATAATTTATCACGCCGCAATTTCCCAAAACAGCCTTTACCAAACACTTAAAACCCTACAAATTCCATCACAACCAAAAACATGTTTGTAAAGGTCTCCAAACATTTCCGAGGCTCGCGAGGCACCTGCCCAGCATTCTAGCCACAATTATTTCACTTAGGCAGCAACTAGGCGCAGTAAACACTCCCTTGCTTTGTCCACCGAATTAGCAGGCCCCGGCTAAGTGCTGCCCGATCCTTGTTAACTTTTTAGTTTAACAAGATGACGGACTGTTTACAAGGTTTGTTATGGTGCAAGGGGCTAGCGCCGAGTTTGGTTGTAGGATTGAGGGTTGAGATTATAGCGTGTTGATGAATGAACAGGTTTGAGCACAGCTCACCTGGCATTACGTGACGTGGTCGATAATAGCCTGGAGTATAATATAAATAAATATCGTGCGACATTACACACAGCGCCGTCTAACCCAAAACTAAGCAAAGTTTTGAACTATGGCAGTCAGATAACTAATAGAATACTTAAATACTTTTTTTTTGTAAATTTATACCTACTTATAATATATACGGTTCGCGTGGATACAAACTCCAGCAATGAGCTTGAAGTGCCGGTGAACAAAAACATCGTGAGGAAACTATAGCATGGTAGTAGGGTACTTACTCGGCTGGCTAGCTACCACCCTCAAGTCGAACGTCTGCCGCCAAGCATCTAACGGTGTGTTCCGGCAGCCTCACTTCCATTCCAAGCTAGGTTAGTTCCAAGACTCAGTTCCATTCCAAGCTAGATGTGTTTACCATCTTCACACCGTCACTCAACATCAGGTGAGCTGTGGTCAAAACATCTAGCTTGTCAACCATAAAAAATTGCGCTGTTTGAAATGTCCTCCTCTATATTCTGTCAATTCTTTTCGTTCCGAATATTAGTTTGTTAAATCATTCATCATCATCAGCCTTTTGTAGTCCACTGCTGGGCATGTGCCTCTCCCAAGACATGCCACTCGGCCCGATCTTCGGCTTTTCGCTTCCTTCCACCGCCAGCTATCCTACGTACATCATCACTCCATCGAGTCTCAGGGCGTTCTACACCAAAAAACCAAATCATTACCCATGATAAATTAGATCTATTTTTCGTGATTTCCATTTTGTTGCTGTTTGTGCTTGTGCCTTGCGCCTCTATGAAACTTGTTGTAGGTGTGAGTCTGCCTTTGACTGGGTCTAGATTTACTTTTCATTAAGTTTGACGCGCATAATTTTAATTTACTACATAGTTTGCTTTATATCTATAAGTATGTTACAATACACACAAAACGGTGTTATTTTTTAGCCAGTTTAATTTCTCATTTCACAAAATTATAGGTAGGTATAACGCACTAACTAATAGCGAATGTGGGCTTGTATGTTTGCTTGTTCGTTTGTTGCGCTTTTATGCCTTAACTACTCGACCGCTCATCACAAAATTTTGCATACGCGTTATACAGGGATACAGAATAAGAAATAAGGTACCTTTCATTTAGAATAAAGCACGATTCCCGAGGGATAGAATTATAGAAAGAAGAAAGAAAATTGTTTTATTTTGTAACAACTTCAAACAGAGACAAACAGTTACAAAATAGGGGCACACCTCAGCATAATACTGGTCATACTAAGCGGTATGACTAGTGCTGGTCCTCCAGTGAGCCCTTGTTAAATCTATATTAGCACAAGCGAAGCCACGGAAAAGCTAGGTTGATATTATTGATACCTTCTGGTATATATCATAAACGTGTCTGAGGTTAGGACCAACCGCAGTTTATGTAGCAGTTTATTTGATATTTTGTCATATATGGGCATAGATTACACGCTAGTTATAGGCAGCTTTTGTCATCAATGTCGACGCTTGAACAAGAATTCGGCGTTTCCTAAAGCGGCATTATCACGTAGATGTTAAATGGCCGGCTGGCGCGCGCACGCCGGCATCTGGACAAACAAACTGGACCATGAAACTGTATCATTATGCCTAAGTACTTGGAGAAACTAGTACTTGCTGAGTAGTTGAAGTAAACTTTGGTCACGGGCACCACGAAATAACAAAAAAATCCTTCAAAAATAAGCGCCATCTATTGGTTTCACGCTTTACTACTACGGCGTGGCTAATGTAAAACTAAAAGTATCTGAAACACGCACACAGAAAGTACAAATACAAATACAAATACAAAATATTTTTATTGTAACCATAACTGATGACTTATTAATAACATGTAACCCTGTCTGCTGCTTTAACGTATAGCTGTAGTGCAGCAGACAGTGCTCTCCCTTAAATATGTGCATGTTAGTTAACAATAGTATTTATAATTTTATATTAAAAAATTAAGCTAAGGATATAGTTTCTCAATGCCGTGTGTGTGTGAAAGTAGCGCTATCTAGTTGTTCTGCATAGTACGTAGTTGAATTTAAGTAGGTACCTGTTATATTAATTAATTATTTCTCTTGTTTAAATTTTAATGACGAGATTTTAACAATGGCACGGAAAACGCTGCGCCGCTGTCTTTCTTAAGCTCAATCTAATAAATAAATGCGTGGGCATATCCCCAAAACTGACATCCTGTTACCCCAAAGGTTCCCTTTTAATCGGCTCTTGCAATAGCCAGGGGATATCAAGGCCGCATTCTAATTCCCCGTTTCCAGGATTTTAAACCCGAACATACCTACCAAGTAATCGACCTTAAGACCTGACTATCTAATATCTGTAGCCGCAATCTATAGAAACTGAGATTACGTATAGCTCATAGTTAAATATCAAACCGTAGAGACCTCCCATAAAATCGACACCGCAAACAAACGATCTACAGCCCCATGACAAACGCAAACGCCTTAGCACAATATAAAATGTCAACAGTACTACAGTTATTATTGAAACTAAATTAAATATATAATAAAATATACGTATGAAATTTGGACAGCGTAGTTGCCACACTTCGCTATATCAAAGGTCTGGGCATGACAATTAGAGAAACTATAAAATTATTTAATGAAACAAAACACAATAAAACTAGTGTCACTAAAGATAATTTACTTGGGGATAGATCTCCTTAGCGGTAACAGATATTCTGCTGGCAAGCAGTAGTAACATTAGTCTGTTCCGGTTTGAAGGGTACTGCAGCTAGCGAAATTACTGTGGACTGTTGAGACTAACCATTGAAAGTTTCAAAGTAATGAGCGCTAAAGCAATAAAGCGATGCCCCAGACTTTGTTTTGCAACTCAAAGTTCTGTGTATTGACGCAATGGAATGCGTTATCTCTTACCATCAGTAGTAGTAGCGTATCGTTCATCTTATTAATTTTACATAAAAAATATGTAAAGATTATAATGATAATTATGATCTAAATCAGGCTGTTCAGGTTAATCATCAAGTTCAGGCATTTGAATGTTATGGTGGTATAAAAAACCGACACAGGTACATACATGAACCCTCCTTTTTGGGCAGTCATGTAAACCCCCATCAAGTGTTTAATATTAACTTTACTATGAAAACTGACGTGACACTGCGTTTTGCCACTTTGTTTTACATTTGCATGATTTTTTACGTTTAATTACGTTGGGGTACGACGCTATTTTCAGAAGCAAGACGAGGCCGCGCGCGCATTGTAGCTGTCGCTTGTCGCTTTCACTCCTTGAAAAAGGCCAGTGGATGTGGCCGAAACTATAGTTGGAGTATCCGACATAATTAAATTTGAGTAATAAGTTTTTAATGCCTAAATATATAAATAAAAAAAGGTTGACTTAGTTTCATTTTCATTTACACCTGGCAGGAGGGGTATTTTTCACTAAAATTGCATTACTGTAAGCAATTCTGTGTATTGTGGCAGTCGTATCGAAGAACTTACTCGTTATTAATTCGTCCATATATTTAAATAGTTTGTATTTGTTGCTATTAATTTGCAATAGAGCATTAAGACTGACTTTCAGCGTACCATGATAAGATTGTGCTGTATTAATGCTAGTGATAATGATAACAACCATTGGATGTTTCTGCTAAGAGAAGACATATTCTTGAAATTGTACTGGAATCCTCTTTTCTTAAAAATAATTATATATGAGTAATGATATATATTTACACAATATAAATCTATTAATATACGAGTAATACATTAAATATTTTGACTGTTTTAAATTACGTAACATGTTTTGATTTACTGGTTATATGTTTTATGACTGCTAGCGTAATTACATGGCTGCTGAGACTAACCACCGAAAGTTTCATAGTAATTAGTGTCAAAGCAGCGATACCATGAACTTTGTTTTACTACTTAAAGTTCTGTGTATCACTGCAATGGTCATGGACAGGCATTATAAAAAGAAAGACCAACTTGTAACACCGACGCTCGTCGAGTCGCAGAGGTCGGTATACATTCTGGGGCTCGCGCTCTTCAATGAGTTTGTCATAAATGGTGGCATGGTCGTGAACCCGCTATCTCGCAAACCCACATTTTTAATATCATCTGTGATATTTTTTTGATTCGATAGTTCTAAATGAAATTTCAACTTTTACAAAGTTCTCTAACATAATATGAGTTCAAATAGAATTACATTTTTTCATTCAAAAGTTATAAAAACGCAAACTATTGACAAAAGTCAGACAATATTTTCTTAAAACGTAGTATTTTTGTTATTTTTTATACCTACTGAAGTTAGGCTGTTGTTGTTTTGCCAAAGTTTATATTGATGTTAACAATTTACAAGTTAGTAAATGAGGTACCGAAAAACAAAAGATTTAACGTTCATTTGTTGATTTTTTAAGAACAATATGTTAATTTATTTATTTATTGTAAACGAGTGTAAAACCTAAAGCAAGTAGGTGCTATATACTTCACATTTTAACAAACTGGTAAACATTTGATGTGCTGCAATCAAACACCTCAAGTCTCAGTCTCATCAAAACATCGAGTCTCAGGGCGTCCTACGCTACGTTTGCCAATACGCGGTCTTCACTCTAGAACACGTCTACCCCAGCGGTTATCGGTTCTGCGACAGATATGTCCAGCCCATTGCCACTTCAGCTTGCTAATACGCTGAGCTATGTGTATTTATTTTATTAAAAAGCTGGAACGATTAGGACGAAATTTTACATACTCATAGTGTGCGTCCCGAACCTCTTAGCATCCAATGTTGTCAACTGATAATTTACTATGGAAACTAGCGTGGTTTTGACATAATTATTTTTGTTTTAATTGTGTTGTTACTCACGTTCAACTGTAGTCAACTATAGTTTCGGTCACATCAATTAACGTAAGTAAAACAAAAAGTATAATTGCTTAAAAAAAGTACCTTACTGTAAATCTGAAAAATGAAATGACGCTTTAAAATTGGAGTCTTTATTGTCTATAGCTGTGCAAGATGCTTCGCGTCTCATATTGATAAAAGTACCCGCTGCGTCTAAACTAACAATACTCAATTAGTGCGATACGCGCTCGCTGCGTTGAGTGTTCATTGTCCAGAACAACTTTTTCCAACGAGCTGGGAGGTAGCTGATTTACTGACAGGCTGCACTGGTTGCAAAAATGACGAGTATATAAACATTGCCGCTTCAAATGGTGAAAACATCGTAAGGAAACCTGCACGTCTGTCAGTTTGAAGATGTTTTTTATGGTTGTCAGACTAAGTGTTTGACCACAGCTCACCTGATGTTAACTGGAGGTCTGGTCGAAGATGGTAAATGGAACTGGCTCTCAAGTGAGGCTGCCGGAACACACCGTTGGGTGCTTGCCGGCAGATTTTCAACTTGAGGGTGATAGCTAGCCAGCCGAGTGCCAAACTACTCGGCTATGGTTTCCTCACGATGTTTCCTTCACCGGCAGCTCAAGCTCATTTGAACCCACGGCATGCGAACCTACCGCGCTAACCACTGAGCTATCATCGCTACAAAGTCAGATAATCTGCCGCCAAGCAGTAGTGTGTAAACTTACTCTGTTCCGGCTTGGAGGGTGTGTTCACTAACAATCGAAAGTCTCATAGTAATGAGTGCCAAAGCAGCAATGAATACTTTGTTTTGCAACTTAAAGTTAGCGTTGCAATGGTCCTGCCCAGTGGGACAGTTTATAAAAACTAGACTGATTTGGTACATAATTATGTCTACTGAATTCTCCTAGTTCCAGTTAATTTCAGTCCTGAGGTCAAAGTGCCATCTTCAAACCAGGCCGACCATCTAACCACCGAGACAAACATCAAACAGAAGCCCACATAGCGCTCTGCACTTGCGCACGCCAACACAAACATATCACTCCGTCTGTTTGACGTCACAGCCATGTTACATATTCTCGGAATTGGTTGGACAAATACTTGCGTTATGCTTTTGTTATAAGCACGTGTAGATTTGGTTATTGAAAACTGGTAACACACAGTATGGTTTTGGCGGGAACGCGGAAAGAGTCGTTTCGCCCCGTTGTATTTTTTTCAAAAGCTTGTGTTTTGTCGAGTGTTTATGCATAAAAATGGTGGTGTTTTATTCATAAAGTGCCGAATCACAAGCGCGAGTGTGGGAAAATGATATAATGGGGTGAAACATGACTTTTCATGTTGCTTCCAAAACTCCATCGAAGCTTTATAGTAAAGTCGTCACTACTTTAGTAAAGTACGACCGGATTTGACTGACATGGGCTTTACTTGACCATGACTGGACTTTGACTAGAATTATAGCTACGAGGCAACTTATTTAACTTATGAAACTTGAAAATATAAAACACTTGACACTGGCAAATGCTCAAAATGCGACGACAAAGCCAAAGAAAAAAAAACACAGTATTCTCTTCTTGTAACCTTCATAGCCAAGAATAAATAAAAAAAAAACTTCTTGTACCTGAAACGTTCCTGAAATTATAAAGATTTCCCCTTTTCTTATTTTTTATTATACCTAAATAGGCTTGCGTTTACCGCCATCTTGCCCGATGTTAAACAAAGATGCGGTCTATGATAGAGCACGCTTGCCTAGAAGAAACCGATTCACTCCTGACTTGACAAATACTCACAAACACAAATATTAGTGTGATATACCTATTTAATTAAGATTAAATTCATAGCTCAGCTCACATTTGTTTTTTTTACTTTAAATACATTTGGCCACTAACTCGCCTAATGTAAAGCGACGGTGTGGCCGAGAATGGAGCACGCTGATCTAGAAGAAATCTATTCACACTCTAACCTTTAAAACGTCCAATTTGTAGTTTATAGAAAAAAGAGAAGCCGGCAATGAGTTCCATTCAATACGTCGCCTTTCAAACTATAAAGCTAAATCTAAATCGGTTCAGCCGTTTGGGAACTACAACGCCATTAGACAGACACACGTTGAACATCCACCTCCCCGTATTTGGGTCAGGGAATAAAAAAAACATAAAAGAGAAGGCATCATTGAAAGACAAAAGTTATAATATTGTATATTAAAGTGTTATCTCCCCATTTGTTGCGCAGCCGCTGCTTCGTATTTGCATACATCCATTTTAACATGACGGTATTCTGTAAAAATAAGTTTATGTTAAGTTTCTATATGGTTGTTGTTATTCTCAAAATTCTTCAAACGTTCGTTTCGACATTAACATGTATTGTCTGGGTGACCTAGCGATTTTATTGTTTTGTTTTGATTTGACAGCCCTGTTGGTTCATTGGTAGCATGTCTGCTTCGAGAGCTGAAGGGCGTGGGTTCGATTCCCACTCAGGACTAACATTTGTGTGACTAACATCGATGTTTGTTCTGTGTCTGGGTGTACTGTATGTATTATAAGTATGTATTTACAAAAAAAAAGTATTTAAGTATTCTATCAGTTATCTGTCTTCCGTAGTACAAGCTTTGCTTAGTTTGGGGTCAGATGGCGCTGGGTGTAATGTCCTGTGATATTTATTTATTGTGCGAAAACTCAGAAATGCGCATTTTCTCAAGAATAAAACCTGAGATCTAGTTAGATCGATTTTTTTACCACAAAAAACCTTGTATCGAAATCGTTAGAGCCATTTTCGAGATCGTCTCTAAGTTTTGAGTTCGTTTTTTTAACTGTAGATATGTTTTTTGTGTGTATGTTACGCGATCATCCCACCAATTTTACCGAAATTGATCGAGCGATTTTTTAAAAATCAACTAAAATCTAAAAATTGCATACATCGATGATATTTTCGTTTACTCCGAAACCTCGCTGTTTTGTTGCACTGCGCGTTTAGTTGGCTTAAGCGTTATAGAGTCAGTTTTTTTTTTTTAATTTTAAATCTATTAATTTAAAAGTCCAAAGCATCTGCATTGGTGCTTTAGATTTTTTAAAGATATTGAGATTAAATTACTCACGTTTTTTCTCGTCGCAGTTATACTCGTAGAGGTCACAGTTATCGTTGAACATGCGTGTTATACCCAATGAGTCTTGTCCGCATATAGGCACGAAATCATGCTGACACTGATCTGACATCTTGCAAAAGTTTATCACCTAGAAACAAGAACTTAGTTCTTTAGGGAAAACAGTCAGTAGCGATGATAGCTTAAATAAAATAGCACGGTCAGACAACATGCCCAAGGGCATGAAAACCCAACAATGAGCTTGAGCTGCCGGTGAAGATAAACATCGTGACGAAACTGTACAATTTTTTTTATGTAAAAGTAATGAGACGAACGATACGCTCTCCTCATGGTAAAAGATAACGCATATCCTTGACCATTGCATCAATACACATAACTTTGGGTTGGAGAACAAAATCCGGGGGATCCCGGGGGATGTTTTGGCGGTCATTGCTTTGAGACTTTCGATGATTATTCTTAACAGCCCAGTAATTTCTCTAGATGCAGCTAGCAATACTGCTTGGCAACAGAATATCTACTATGGTACCTACTACTCGTATTCAGTATTGGGTGGTTAGTTACCCCCCTCAAGTTGATGTTGATGTGTTTCGGCAGCCTCATTTTCTTTCCAGGCTACGTGTGCTTTACCATCTTCGACCTCACCGTCACTTAACATCAGGTGATGTGGTCAAACACCTAACTTGTCAACAATAGAAAAAAAAGTGAATGTAGTCTTAAAAGGTTGTCAAGGCAGTGTGCCATGGTGGCACTAACTGTATCAGCAGATTTCATTTAAGGTACTTATGATAAATATACAGACGAGTATTATAAAAACAGTATTACCGGTTCTAAAGGGAAGAAATAATCTTCTGCTTCTATTTCTACGTGTGCCCATACTTCCACAGTTAAACATAAAACTACCCAACCTGAAACAATGAAAATACAGGTGCATCTCAAACATTTATAGATCTTAGTATCGTGAGATTGAAAGGTACTTAGAGCTTGTATGAGGGTTAATAATCAATAGGCCAACTTGCGATAGTAAATGTATAGATTTTTTTAAACACGTAATAGGTTCGCGTTTGACCATATTCTGCCTGATGTTAAGAAACTATGTGGTCTAGGATGGAACACGCTTACCTAAAAAAACCTGTTTACTCTTGATTTGAAGACACTCATATTGTACTTTTCGGGAAGCACAGACTCCGGCAAAGTTTCATATCCTCGCTGTGCGAATAAAGAATGTGGATTCGAAGCGGTTAGTGTGCACATGGGAACATCCACCATGTACGGGTAACGCTTTGGTCACGTTTTTCTGGCCGTCTGGTAGTAAAAAGTGGCGGGGGAACCAAAACATGCAACTCCAAGGCACAAACCTCGAAAAGTATCCGATAGAAAGCCGATAGACAAGGAACTTTGTAAGAGATTTAAATAAAATGAAAATGCAAGAGAAATAAACTCAATAAGGTACTTACTAATAAAAACTTTTCTAAGCGTCATTACAAGACAGGCGTATGCCGCGACTCTCGACAATGGTCTAGTTATTCTAAACTACGATAGTTTACTTCTGTTTAGCAAAACTATTGCGGTGGAACAGGAAATTATGGCATAACACCCGCTTTACTTTGAAAGCTAACTGGAGCAAGCTAGCAGAGGTATTCAACATAAAGCAAACATGATCAAATAAATATTATAAAGCAATAAAACAGGATTAAATTACAGAGTTATTGAGACTAACGTAAAAAGTAATGAGTGCCAAAGCAGCGATGCCCTTGACTTTCTTTTGTCACTCAAAGTTCTGTGTATCGCTGCAATGGGAATGAATAAGCGTTATCTCTTACCATCAGAAGAGTGTCTCGTTCGTCTCATTACTTTTACATAAAAAAAAGTAAATTTGCATTGGCATATAACATGCAACACATAGAAACGATTCTATAGTTTTTTTTTCTAACCCCTGTTTTTGGAAACTGTTTTACTGCTGCGGGTTACTTCTTATTGTGAAAATTAGCAGACTTTTCTTGATTTGGGTGCTTAGATTTTTTCAAAAATTATGACTTAAATAAAGTACTTTAGAAACAATACGGGTTTATTCTATACATATTTACTACATAATACTACTAAACGAAACAAATATTTTTTGTAAATATGTATACCTACTTATATTGAGATCTCTGAAACAGCTATTACAAAATCGATAAAATTTCCTATACGGAAGTTTTTGATAGCAAAAAAGGTCTTATCTCTGGGGATATCATCATGAGACCATATCTGGTTAATCTGTGGTCTAGAGTCCCCAACTTTTTGTACGTGAAATGAAGTCTATTAAAATCGGAGAAATAAAATGAACAGTATTTTACAAAAGAAAACAGAATTTTTTGACGTTTAAAAAACATGGTTTTTGGAGCTTCTTGCACAATTTAACAATTTATGTTTTGTACACATGCGTTCTGCGCCGCGTATGCGTAGCACTCACTTGACATTGACAACTAACTGTTAATGTCAAGTGATTCCGTTCTGAAACGTATGGCCAACAAACACAAAAACGGACAATAAAACAGTATTTTGTATCCTTTTTTTAGAGGAATTTATAGAACAGTAAAAAGTATGATACAGTTTTTAACAATATGGTTGGGAACCCTACTGAGGTCCTTCCTAAGTAGACCTTAGTGTAGACAAGCTAAATATTTTAGTAATGCCACAATAAAAAAAACGGTTGATAACTTTTTCATTGCGTTACTGTCTGATGTTTCACAGCCCTGTCATACCACTATTACTAACAAACTTTGTCCCAGTACAGTAAATAATCCAACTATACCTTTGCCATAAGAATATTCTGACTATTATTATTACAACTGTGGGTTTCCTAGTCAGTCATACCCAGGCCTTCTTTGCTCTTCATCATGTGGAAATTAGTTCTTCAATGTGAGTTTACGACTCCACTTGACAAATCATTTAAATTATCATGTAATGTAGAGATTTTAACCTTGTGTACCTTTATTTGATAATGAGCGAAAATTTTCTAAAGATACCCTACTGTATTGGGGTACCCTACCTGACGGAGTGCACCGGAATCTCCAGAGGAACGTACCGGTAGCCTGCGAAGATTTCCAGTACAAGATCCAAACCAGCAGTTCATACTTACTTTTGTAGCGATGATAGCTCAGTGGTTAGCGCGGCCGATTCGCACGCCGAAGAGCGTGGGTTCAAACAATGAGCTTGTACTGCCGGTGAAGGAAACCATCGTGAGGAAACCATAGCATGGTGGTAAGGTACTTTCTAGTCCTCGGCTGGATTGCTACCCTCTACTTGAAAATCTGCCGCCAATCATCTAAACAGTGCGTTCCAGACTCCAGGCTAGGCGTATTTAACATCTTCGACCACACCGTCACTTAGCCTGTCAACGACTGAAAAAAAAACCAGACTTATTTTTGTACCAATAAAAATTAGCTTTTAATCATCTTACCTAATCTGTTATAGTGTCAAACAATGAGTCAGACTAGGATTTTCATTTATAAGATTGAACATGCTTACCTAGCTAAACTGATTTATTTGTGAATTAAGGATTTTTGTATCCAGAAAAATATAAGAGCCTTTTTGCTATCTATAATGTTGATTATTTTATCTGTTACAGCATCACTTGTACTTCTTTATTTATGTTACGTTTATTGTCACCTTCCAAGCTACGCATCAACACCATCTGTAAGTATTACCTAGAATTTTAGGTAAAGATAATAATCTGTGGTATTGCACGTAATGTTTAGTAAAACGAAAATGTTAGAGCAAAAGCATCCTTCAAGCTGGAATATCTCAAATACAAATACAAAATTTGGCCACCATCAGTTCACCTGATTTTGAGTGACGGTGTGGATAAAGATGATGAACGCACCTAGCCTGGAATGGAACTGGCAACCACTTGGCGGTTTATCATTAGGATGGTAGCTAGCCAGCGGAGTACCTACTAGAAAGTACTCCCTATGGTTTGTTCATAATGTTTACCTTCAAAGGCAACTCAAGCTCTTAGTTCAGGTTTTAACCCACGTCCTTCGTCGTGAGAACCAACTGCGCTAACAACTGACTTATCATCGCAACAAAAATGCTGGCAAATACTGTTTGGTGATAGAATATCCAATGCAGTGGCAAACTCCTGCAGAAGTTATCTAATGTGAAAGAAGAAAACAAATTCTTGATTCTATTCTATTCTATTCTATTTCTCCTTCGTCGTGAGAACCAACTGCGCTAACAACTGACTTATCATCGCAACAAAAATGCTGGCAAATACTGTTTGGTGATAGAATATCCAATGCAGTGGCAAACTCCTGCAGAAGTTATCTAATGTGAAAGAAGAAAACAAATTCTTGATTCTATTCTATTCTATTCTATTTCTCCTTCGTCGTGAGAACCAACTGCGCTAACAACTGACTTATCATCGCAACAAAAATGCTGGCAAATACTGTTTGGTGATAGAATTTCCAATGCAGTGGCAAACTCCTGCAGAAGTTATCTAATGTGAAAGAAGAAAACAGATTCTTGATCTTATAGCTATCAAATGGTGTCATTAAATTTTAGACATTGATCGTAGGCACAAAACTGTATCCCCCAATTTTGTTACGATCCGTTTTCTGTACTGCCTTCCACTATGGAAACACATTTAAAGACATATTCACGTCAAAATAGTATAATCCATTATATGTATATACACGGATATATCGTTGATTCTAGAACAAAGCCGATTATTTCTGCATGTTGGCTGAAACATGTCTCCACGACACCATACCAATTTGTGGATTGATGGGGGATGATAAACGGACTTTTCTAGATCTCTGTGACTTGCTCGAATACGCATGTGATACCAATATGAGTAAGTTCTCCTACTTTGTTGTTTTTTTTATGCGCTCTCTTGATGGTAAGAGATAACGTATGACCATGACCATTACAGAACTTTAATTAGCAAAGCAAAGTCTGGGGCATCGCTGCTTTGGCGCTCATTACTTTAAGACTGTCGATGGCTAGTCTCAAAAGCCCAGTAATTTCGCTAGCTGCAGTACCTAAGTTTAAACAAGTCTAAGTCACACAAAATAGGTAAGTTTTGGTTGACTCCGGTCATGCCCGAATACAGTTAATATAAATAAATATTTAAATGCTTGACACTGACAAATGCGTATAATGCGACGCCGAAAATAAAGAAAAAAATAAAATTTTGTGTTTTTTTTTCAGTATACAATCACATAGAAGATACGGAAGGCTGCCCTTTATTCAGAGATCCGAAAATGGGAAAGTAGACTAAAATGTACAATCCAGTATATCACAATCTCTATAAAATATCTTATTAATATCTCTACGGAGCAGACGTATAACTTTTTACGCAAAAAGAATTTTAACTTAAATGTGTGTTTAAGTATCATTACTGTAATATGCTTCAATCTGACCCTATATTGTGCAAACGGGACGGCTGGATACGAGTCAGATGAAGTTAGAGAGAGAAGTGAATTCGGGAGGTTACCCGGGTAACAGGTTGTTCTTTATAAGTATAGCGAATGCAATAACGTACCAAACTGTAGCGATCTTAATATGAAAACAAAATTTTAATCACTGATTAATCTCTGGTTAAGCATTTTATTTCCATATCAATGATATCAAATTTAAAAATGTATATTCATACCTATATAAGATATAAAAACATCTATTTTTATATTTCATCGTCATCATTATTATCAGTCTTCTATGTTCCACTACTGGACATAAGCGTCTCCCAACACCCTTAAATTTATATTCTTTATATTTGAATAAAGCTAATTAGTTAAACAATAATGTAAAATGTTTCATTAAAAACATTTTTAATGTTTATTTTCATGAAACACACAAGCAAAAAATATTTTTTATAACAAGATAAGAATCATCTTACGTTATTAACTTACTTGCTACAAGTACGTGAAACTACTTGTTTTAAAATGGCACATGCCTATCTGTAATCTTAGATTCATGGTTCGCTTTTAAGTAATAAAAATGGAGTACAAAAATACACACAAATATTAAGCTATATCGATAAACGTCAAACATAAACACCGCCTAATCACAACTATCAATCATAAAGCCTGCAATTAAAACATCCTAACCGTATTCTGTAAAACCGGCCCCAGTACGTCCGTGAGAAAGCTACAATTTGAACAAGCCATAATTAGCGAGTGGAGCATTAAATCATTTGAAATATTTAATTGTACATCAAATATACCTCATGTGCATCAAAATATTTGAATAACTCTAATTGAAAAGACGAAAAAATAGCGTACCTTATAGTAACTATTTCACTTTCCCATTATTACTGGCCACTGCAAACTTTAAACGACAATGCACTGCGGTCGTTAAAAAATATTTGAATAGCGTCATTGTCCTTCAGCCTAAAACATGAATTTTTTGGTGATTCAGTACCTAATATGGCACTTTCCCCAATGGTTATGCCATCATAGGCTATAAGATCATAGCTAAGATGATTAAAGTGTGCTTTTTACTAATTGCTAAATGCTTGCTGACTAAAATAAACTAAACAGTTAAGTAGAAAGCAAAGTTGACAGCGAAGCAAAGGAAAATTGAAATAAGTACCAAACCAGAGGCTTTTGTTTACTATTTTAATTTACATTATACGGTACTACACACCATAGACTATTTTCCTTAATGTTCCTTGTATGCTTTTGTATTGCAGTTTATAAAACAGATAGCAATTATAAAAAAAAACATACTACAAAAAAACTAACCAATATAGATTAGCTAGTTAATTTTCATATAAGCCGCTATTAATGATATATGAAATATGAAATAGTATATATATAGAATAATGAAATAGTTGCTAAAACGGTGGCCCATCGCCACGTTTTATAGAAATACTAAAACGTTGTGCAAAATAGAGGCCAGCAATTTAGTTAGGTACCTGTGGTGTCGACTAGTCGCAATGACAAGTATTTGAACATTTTCTTTGCACCCGGTCCCTACGATCCCAAAGTGTAAACCCCAAAAGGTTAATAATTATGTTCGAACATTTGAAGTGAGTGATATTTTTTGCTATGCAATTAATTGAAATCCTTAAATCACAAGCAGGGGTGAGGGAGGGGTCCCTGGTTGGCTTGATCCGGCCCTGGAGGTCAAAACAGGTGGAATTGGAAGGTCTGGGCCGGTCAAGGACTGTCTGAAATCCAGTTTTAAGATTGATTCTTCGTGAAGCAGCTTATTTGACAGTTTGTATACTAACAGGATGGACAGCGTAAAATTGTATTCTTTTCACTTTTGACATTATAGATTCAGATTGTGTATTGGAGAAAATTTTGGCGAAAACTAAAAAAAACATTGTACCGTATTATATTCCGAATAACAAACAAGACAGCGACAAGAACATGTCACGCGAGCGTGTACTTTGACTAAAAAATAAACATCGCTGTAGGTTAACAACGCATCATCAACATATCTAATCTGGCAGGTGTACATAGGCGACGGTGAGCTTACCATTAGGCAAAAGGGCTACTTGTATGCCGCTCTTTCTAAAGTGGAATAAAAATTAAGTAAGTTTCGGTGATAAACATAATTACACGTACAAATCGCAAAAGTTGAAAATTACAGCTACTAATACAGGCAAACATTTCCATAACACTAAGGAATTGTTCTTCTTCTTCGATTATGGCGTTGCATTTTGTGCATTTGCCAGTGTCAAGTATTTTAATGTTACTAAGTTTCATAAGTTAAAAAGTAGTCAAAGTTCAAAGTCTTGGTCAAGTCGAATCCGTGTCAGTCAAGCCCACTCATGCTTTAGTAAATTAGTGGCAATTTTAGCTAAGTTTCGATGGAGGTTTGGATGTAAAACGAATTGTTCACAACTATGTTATTTTGTGTTAAAATCCTACACGTATACTTTTCAACGTAAGTATATGATAACGCGGAGCCTGTTCTTAAGTAAATCACACTTGCAATACCGTCGCAGGTTTACAAGCGAGTCAGGTAAACAGAGCGTCCGGTTATCTGGCCATCTGACCACCACGCCCTTCGACCTTACCTGCAGGGCTGTCGCATTAACTCAATTTTGGTCGACGTTTTAAACTGTTAATAAATATTAAACCGATTTTATAACAAAGCATTATTGATTGAGACAGGTGTCACTTTGCGGAAGTTTATTTTGAATATTCAAGGTATATATTTAGTTTATTTCCGCTTAACAGTCGTTTCAGTTACAACAGTGATGAGGATTTAAATTTAACTAATTTGACAACAATTTAGTAATTTAAAAATTATCCGTTAAAATAAAATAACCACAAGTCTTTATATCCTCTTGTCGCTGCAGTAACCACTTGCCAACGTGTTTGCCTAGGCAAGTAGACAGTTTTTAAGTTTATGTCAAATTTTAGTTTTAGATATTACGTAAAGTTTCGGATAAGTTTTTAATTATTAAATTGTTGTCGAGCTAGTTAAATTTAAATCCTTATTACTGTTGTAACTTAAACGACTGTTAAGCGGAAGTAAACTAAATTTATACCTTGAATACCAAACATGTTTTTTATCAAAACAAGCTATAGCCACCACTAATGCAAGCATGGTAAGATTGTTTTTCCAATCCTTAACAAGACGACCACTTACAATCTATTAAATATTAACATCGTAGGACATTTCACACTGCACCATCTAGCCTCAAGCTAAGCAAAGCTTGTACTATGGGAACCAGATAACTGATAGAATACTTAAATACTTTTTTTGTGTAAATACACACTTTTCATATATACATAGGTAACACCCAAATACAGAACAAACATTATCATCACATAAATGTTTGTCCTGGTGGGAATCGAAGGCATTTAAAAAAATACAAACAAAAATTCAACAGTACTGTTGTCTTTTTTTTATACAATTATTAATTTTTGAATAAATAAATCGTTCTCAACGCGTTACTGTCATATGCTTGCTCCGCTAAATGCAACACTGTGTATCACCGCATAAGCTTAATAATCAACTGAGATACCAAGCAAGATACACTCGTATTCATCAGGAAAAAAACAATAGTATGAGTATTAATAAAGTCCATATTCGCATTTCAAATATCGACAGACTTAAAAAGAGGCGCCGTCTACCAAACATGTCATTTCCTAATTAGCAAACCCCCATAGAGTAGCAATCTTCCGCCGTTCCCATAAACACTCAACACGAAGTTCAAAGAAATACTAATAGCAAAATGATATATATACTTATAAAACCAAAATCAAGAATGATTCATCTAAACGGTAAAACTTAATTCAGTATCTGTAACTCAACCCTCAATTCTGTTAAATCATACTCTAATAGCTAGCAATCCTCGATTTCGCTTTATAATCTTTCAATTTTATGAGAACAAATAAAAATGGGATCCAAAATGTTCGACGTTCAGCCCTATCTTTAAAAAGGCATCGCCAGAAAACTCAGTGCTGGTTCAGAATTAAAGATTATGTGCTATAAAAATATCGGTTGGAGCAGGAATAAAGGTCGAAACTGGTAAGGATTATCCAGATTACAATGCAGCAATCTTTTTTTTTTTTTTAAATCTATAGTGTAGTGAAGGTCCACGGACTGCGTGCGTGTTCTTTTTAATTCTAACATTTTAATTTTTTTTAGTTTAGGCCAACAAGGAGTTCTTATGTTAACACATCTTTTTTTGTTAAACATTATTCATTTTCAAGTTTCATATCACAGACTTTAAAAAATGTAGAAAAATCGGCAAACAATATTGCTGACTTTAAAATTATAAATTACAATCTTGACATTCCAAATTAAATAACTAAAATTTCAAATGATTTTACAGAATTTGACTTGTAACTTTGGCGTTCTTAATAAAATAAAATATTAGTATTTTGAATTTGTAAAATTAATTATTTTCCGATACATTCCGTTAAAATTTGAATCGCGGCCCGTAACTGCCGTATTTTTGTTCCTCTAAATACGACTCTATGTTATGAAATGAGGTACCAAAGCTTAGTAATGAAATGAGGTACCAAAACATTCTCGTGGCAAGTTATTTATGTCAACTAACAACATCTAATGTTCCAATTTTGCAGTTTTAAATACAAAGTCTAGTGAGTTTATACCTTTAGAAAAGGTTTAGGAACGTAAAAATAAACAATGTGGCCAGTCCTTAACACTTTAGTAAAAATCGACTTAACGTAATTTTTAATAACAAAATTATGGGGTTGGTCATGGGGTTAATGTTGGGATTGATTAATTTAGTTTTTAATGAAAATTTTGCTGTCGGTACTGGATCCTTTTAATTACATATTTGGTTATTATATTTTTTTTATTTTACAATACAAAAACCAGACCTAACTAAAACCCATAACAAAATTTTCATCGCCATCTTTTGTCGGTACAGAAAATTGAAAATCTATTTTTGACGGTAGTCAAAGTAGATCTAAGCCTTGATTTTATCTGTGAAGATAGTAGGCATATATATCAAGTTGCGAGATTTACGTACTCTGCTTACAGAATCTAGAGAGTCTGTCCTAAAAACAAAGCATACATTTGACATTTGTAAACTTCGATTTATTAATTCCTAAAAAAAATACTTTTAACTAAAAATATTTCGTAGGCTAGGTGCTTGACCACAGCTAACCTTATACACCTAACCTGAAATGGCTCTAAGGTAAGGCTGCTAGAATACACCATTAAATGCTTGGCTGCAGATTTTCAACCTGAGGATGGTAGTTAGCCTGCCGGGTACCCACTAGAAAGTACTTAGTTCTTCACAGGCAGTTCAAGTTTATCATTGGGATTTGACCATAAAATCTAAAGCGCGTAATCAGACCGTGCTTACCACTGAGCTTAATGATATACTGGTAGAAAAATTCATGCTTCTTTTATTATTATATTTATAAGAAACCCGGCTGAAGTGAACTGTATATCAAGTCGTCACTGTCCAAAAAACTACAGACGATAATATCAAACCGAGCATGCCTCGATAGGATCTCTACGACGTATTTAGTCCAAAATGATGGTGGAATGAGAGCACCCCTGGCCTGTCCCTTACCGCGCTATGCCGTCAAAAGAGATTCTTGGTACAGAAAGTATAGTCATTTTCAAAATGTTATATAAAAAACTAGCTGCGCTCCGGGGTGTTACCCGCTACATGTTTTCGGGATAAAAAGTAGCCTATATATTCATCCAAGGTCTCAGCTACCTTCATACCAAATTTCATACAAATCCGTCCAGTAGTTGTTGCGTGAAAAAGTAACAAACATCCATCTAAACTTTCACATTTATAATATTAGCGGGATTTGGTGGACTGAACTGGAGTGTAGAGTTTTGTTTTTTTATATTATAATAAAATGTCGATTGTTTGTGTACAATAAAGTAATTGATTATAAGTATTTTTAGGGTTCCGTACCCAAGGGATAAAATGGGACCCTATTACTAAGACTCCGCTGTCCGTCTTTCTGTCTGTATGTCTGTCCGTCTGTCACCAGGCTGTATCTAGGGATTGAATACCGGGATCCCGGAATCCCGAAAACCGGGATACCGGACCGATTTTCTCCGGTATTACAATACCGGTATTAGTAAGACAATACCGAAATTTCGGTATTTGGGAAAAAAGGTTTTACCGACCAATATCATCTTTTCTGTTCTATTCAAATTTCGACAAATGATTGTCTTTCATGTATTGTTTTCTAAACTCGACAAAGTTAATCTCATTGCTTTGAAAATAACTTCACGCTTAATTAGGGATTCAATTTTCAAATGGTAGAAAAGATACACAATCTTTTCGAAATAACTCGTACGCGATTCAGGGTTGTTCCTTCAGTTTCGAAATTGATTTTAGAAATTTTAATCCCTTAATTGAGTATTAGGTCATTTTCAGAACAATGAGAGTAACTTTGTCGAGATCAATAAAACAATAAATCAATCGAGAAAAATAACTTGAAAAGACAATTTTTTTTCAAGACTCGAATGAAACAAAATAACTGTCATGTCAGATGTCACGTGTAACTTTTTTTTCCGTGAATACCGAAATTTCGGTATCGACTAATTGTTGATTTGTTAAATTTGACGAACGAAAATAGATAATTATAATAAATGAATGCAACAAAACCAAACAAACAAAAACAAAAAATTATAACAAATTGTTTTTTATTAACATTTATATTCAATGCGTGTTGTGCCATTTGTTATTGTTTGTTAATTTGAACAAATTTTAATTGTTATCATAATACCGGTATCAATACCGGTATCCCGGTATCATTCAGGTACAATACCGAAATACCGGTATTGAAAAACACCTTCGGTATTGCAATCCCTAGCTGTATCTCATGAACCGTGATAGTTAAACAGTTGAAATTTTCACAGATGATGTATTTCTGTTGCCGCTATTACAACAAATACTAAAAAACAGATTAAAATAAATATTTAGCAACAACATTTCAAAAAATCACGTTTGTTGTAAACGTGATTTTTTGCCGTTTTCATAGATAATGGTACGGAACCCCTCTTGCGCGAGTCCGACTTGGCCCGTTTTTATTTTTATGATACTTGGAAATATATAGTAGTATGGGAAAAATTAAGGCAGTCGTATTTTGTATATTAAAAAAGTTGTATATAGTCCTAAATGGATATTTTTGGATATACTAGATATGTCCAAAAATATCCAATTTGCAATATTTCTAGACTATTGAATAATACTTACTTTAATTTTAGAACTTGGACGTCACTAGTAAGGCACGATGTAAATACATGTAAGAGGTGCTAAAACATAAAATTATCTTTATTCTACGTGATAACAACATCTAGATTCGACTGCTTCTCAAATTCAACGCTAATACACAATTCTGAAAAAAAAACTTGACGTAAGTACTTTTATAATAGTTAAAAATAGTATGTTTTTTAAAGTGACTAGTAATGAATCAAGTAGCTGTCTCTTTCTATGATCGATAAGCTAGGTGTTTGACCACAGCTCACCAGATTGACCCGACTGTTTTTCATTTCTACTTTTTTTTTATGTTTCTACTAAAGCAAATAATAAAAACCCAGGTACTGATATTAGAGATAAAAACGCTATTTTAAATTACTGAAAGTTGAAAAATATCACATATGAAAGCATTACGTAACCGACAGTCCAATTCAGCTGATGATAATCGTTCTAATATCTGCCGGTACCTTTGTCTATTGTTTACATTAAGGTGGCATAGATTATTTCATAGTCGGTATTACGTGAACCACAGCTTAAATCTTAGTTACTATATCATACCCCCCAATGGAACTTGCGGTCACAGTTTTATTACTAGTTTCTTCCTGAAGTATAGATTAGTCAGTAGTGGGTTTTACGTGGTTTGGGCGTCACGCCGGTCCCTTTGCCAGACCTCCCTGCTGTTACTGGTAACTACGTCGTCATGCTGCCGCAATCATGTATAGGTTGATTTAATTTTTCGTAAGTATTTTCCGCCTACCTAATAAGAGCCTTGAACCTAGTGTGGGGCCGATGCAATACTGTACGTCGCACTGGCTCGTCAAATCGGAGATGTCGGTATATATTCTGAGGCCGCGGTCTACAACCGCGTACCTGCTTCCGTCCGGCACCGTCCACCGCATGCGTCAGAACCAAGTTAACATTTGGTTTTTACACGAAATCTTCTACTGTATGGAAGCAAAAAATATCTTGAATTTAAAAAAAGTATTTACTATAGTGACAATATGCTTTGTATTGTCATACTTTTTTGTCATTTTTGTGTATTATTCATTGACATATAATCAATGTTTTTGACATGTTTAATGATATATTTAAAATGATATTACGTAGTTTGACTAGTAACATTGGTGTTACCAACAAAATATTTGTATTTGTAAGGTAAAGCTTGAAACTGTCAAGGAGCGTCGTCGGCCTAGTTGCAAGACCGTCTGGCTTCCAATCTGGAGATTCTGGGTTAGAATTCCACGTCATTCCCCTAGATTAATATGTATGTTGTTTTTGGCACATTCCTTTTTTTCTTCCCTTAATCCTTTCCATCTTGAGGTTGCCTGGAAGTTATTGCTTTCGGCCTATAAAACGCCCGTTGTCACACCTATTACTCAAGTTTATTTTTCTTCTGTATGTAATCTTTGGTGTGGATAATAAAGAATTAACCAATCAATATATTTTCTATATTGTGTGTGTAAACATCGTGAGCATTCTACATGACCGAGTTCTTAAAAAAAGTGTAGATTATGTGTGAAGTCTACTTAACTTAAATAAATAAATACCGTAGGACTATACACACAGCGCCATCTGGCCTCAAACTAATTGTGATGGATGGAGTGATGGAAGTCAGATAACTGATAGAATACATAAAAACTTTTTTTTTTTGTAAATCCATTCTTATAATACATACAGAACAAACATTTGTTTATTCACAAAATGTTTGCCATGAGTGGAAATCGAACCCGCGCCCTACAGCTCTCAAGGCAGATATACTACCAATGAGCCAACGGGGCTGTCAAACTTGACCAAAGTCAAGAGCGTTATTTGCATGACAACAGGTGCACAAGATCTTAAATGTAATTATTTGTTTCCATTGTCAACGTTGAAAGAACCCCCTTAATTTCGAATTTCTAACAGCCTGTATAGGAGTGAGGGGTGCGCACGCGCCGCCGTTTAGGCAGCACGTGAGTCGCGCGCTAATGACGTCGCCGCTTGATACAGCGATTGATCCGCCGCCCTGTCAAACTGTTTTATTAATTTCTACAGAATCATACTCGTATACATACTTTGTTTTAGAGCCTAAAATTCTTGATGGATACCACTGGCTCCGAGGGGAGCAGGGTAGTTATGTGGGACTGGCAACCTACCCAATAAAAACCATGGGGTGTTTCTATCTGATGCCTATATAGCAGGATGCTTTCGGCCGCGGCCCCGACGGCGTTAGTCTCCTGGGACCCATCCCTGTTAAAGATGGAGCAAGAGAGACTCCATCCCTCTTTCCTTGAGGGGCGCGTTGAAACACCGTGCGCACCCCCTCAAGGGGTAAATCTTGTCGGGTGACGTACTCCCCCGAATCCGCTACGCAAGGTCCCTCACGTTTCAGAGCCATAAATCAAAATTTACTGTTCAAGCAACATACACAGTTCAAAGACTTTCGACTAGATGAAAAATTCCTCGTTTAACCACCAACTCGCCTGATGCTAAGCGATGATGTAGGCACACAACCTTCGAAAATACCTGTTAACTCCAACCTTGAAAAAACTTTGTAGATTTTTTTCCTACTAAGTTTATTTCCCTCAAACGCTAGAGATGGCACCTCTAAGAAATTTTTTCCACGGGTCAGAAATGCCTTAGAATCGGAGCTGCTCATTAGTATTTAATTATGCGGTTACGTAAGGTCACACGTCAAACTTTGTTTTTGAGGTTTCACAATCCTCAAAACTTTTTGGAAGTGATCGTACGTACGACTTCAACGAATTTGGTAAACGTTACTAGTAACTTTGACCTAATCTGTGTCGCTGTGCTCGCATCGGTCGACTGCGATTGATCCGCCGCCTGATCAAAATATTGTCGCTCAGGTGGCTCCCCAGTCGGCGGCGCGCTTTGAACCTGTCGGAAGGATGTGGCGGAATCAGGTATTTGTGGGCTTGCTTTATAATCGAATATTACCATCTTGGACCGTACCGTTACATCGACTTGAAGTCGTTACGATACAGGGATTTTTTTAAATCAAATAGTCTACATCTGTAAACATTTTTCCATATATTATATAGCATTCTGGTCACCTGAAGCTTCCTCTAATCGTTTTGCAAATTATATCCTCCGCAGTGAAAAATAATAACATAGTAATTTCGTTATAAAAAGCGATCAGTAACCGCCTAAAGTCACCAAACCTTCCAAATAAATCTCCCGATGGAGATTTGAGTTTAAGACGAGCTGTTTGCCCCGCGGGCTCTACCGAGTTACGCAGATAACAACAGTAATCTGTGCAATCTACATCTCGCACTAATGTGGGAAGCGGGGCTCAGGGCACTGTCCGTCAAAAAGGAATTTCAGAGTAATAAAATAATTATTTGTAACGATGAAAGCGCGCAGTTTTTTTTTTTTTTTTTTTTTTTTAATGGTTGACAGGCTAGTTGTTTGACCACAGCTCACCTGATGTTAAGTGAAGGTGTGGTCGAAGATGGTAAAGCACACCTAGCCTGGAATGGAACTGGCTCTCAAGTGAGGCTGCCGGAACACACCGTTAGATGCTTGGCGGCAGATTTTCAACTTGAGGGTGGTAGCTAGCCAGCCGAGTACTAGAAAGTACCCTACCACCATGCTATGGTTTCCTCACGATGTTTTTCCTTCACCGGCAGCTCAAGCTCATTGTTGGGGTTTGAACCCACGCCCTTCGGCATGCGAACCTACCGCGCTAACCACTGAGCTATCATCGCTAGTTATTAACGCGGTCGGTTCACATGCCGAATGGATTCCAAGTCAGTCCTGTTTTTTTATAAACTGGCCCACTGCTGGGAGTGGGTCCCTTCTCATTGTGAGAAGGATAAGGTCATAGTCCACCACGCTGGCCAAGTGCGGGTTGGCAGACTTCACACATTTTCGAGTTTTTTTTCACAATTTTTTTTAAGCTCTAACATGTAGGTTTCCTCACGATGCTTTCCTTCACCGTTTGAATCTATCGGCAATACGCGTGGATTTGCCATTTCCATTCTAGGCTACGTGTCTTTATCGTCTGCGACCACAACGTCACTTATGGTAAGGTCAGCCGTCAACACCAACCTTGTCAAATGTTTGAGCTCATCTAAGACAAGTCTAAGTCACATAAAATAAATTATGGTCGAGTCCTGTCATGGTGTAGTAAAGTAGCGGTGACTTTACTACAAGTTACTATGACAGAGTTTGGAAAAAACAAAAAAAGTCATGTTTTACTGCATCATATCACTTTCTCACACTCACTCGCGTAATTCGGTAATTTATTAATAAAACTATTTTTTATTAGGCAACTTACCAAAAAAGCAGTGTTATTTTACAGGATTCATATATGTATGAGTTTATTTATTCTCCACCATAACTTTTATATGCCTGAACGAACTTGGATGTATGGAGAACGTTAGAACCCTTACATCATCCCGAGTTACACTGGTTATAATTTAAAAAAAATAGTTTATTGGTGGTCCTTACTAATTTTATTTTTTTTACTTATTAATAAAAAAAACAAGGCATGTTTACGTCAAAAAAAATTGCAATCCACATAGCAAAAGATATTAGTAAAGATGAATACAATGATCGGCTTAGAAAACACCGAGCTTATAACCCTGTATACTCATTATCTTCACCTACGCATTATTTTATCACGTATCATAAAAAGAATAACATTATTGATGCCTTCCATCTTCAACTATTTACCCAATTACTACATTCCTGAGCTCCGCACAAACTGGTAAAACATAAATGCCAATACTGCTTTAAAAAATTATACACCAACCGTATGAACAGCATCCGACAACAAAAAAATCGAGACTTAATTACACATCCACTCTCTACCTCGTAAATAGATAAATCTCTTCATACATTACACCTGCTGTCAAGAAAATATCACATCACACTAGTCTATATAATCGTATCTAGAGTGTAAATGAATCTAGACTTAACTGCTCATCATTAAAATCTAATTAACGCTGACCTGGGCAAATGTAATCCCGCCTATACGCCAAAACGGCACTCAGCGCAAATCGACGCTTATTATGACAATATCAATAACTGTCATTGCCTCCAATCATCATACTCTCGTCTCGTTTACTCTAACAACTCGTAATTACGCTGTACATCTCTCTCGAACTCATTAATCTGAAGCAACGTGAGCAAGTACAGCCTCTTTCCGTTTCTTTCGCGCACTGCACTAAAGCCTTCATGTGAAAAACTCACGAGAAAATACTGCCGTCTCACTCTGACGCACTGTGTTGTCGCTGAAAATTAAATCGATTTTTCAATTTATTTTTTTAATTAATCGATAATTCTTTTTTCGAAACATCACTGAAAAGTATTTTTTTTTAATGGATCAGTCCCCCACCAAGTCATAGGGTTCGTATCGTTGCCGGCGCATGTTTACCGAACAAAAAAGAAAATAAGGCTCGCGGGAAAGAGAGGTTTAGTAGCTTTTTATAGTCGTTGTTCCGATGCGCTCGCGCACGGAAGTATCGAGCTTCAGGATCGAGCCTTAATCTCATTCTAATAAAAAGCTTACGCATAAATTGACGCGGTGTCATTTGATTCGAATTTGGAATTAGTTTTTTTTTATTTTTTGTTTCTTCAACCATGTGTAAGGTTGTATAGGTGTTAAATAATGTTAAACACGTGCGTTTTATGGTTCTTTTTATTGTTACAATATGACATTAATTTTGTGAAGTTAAGTGCTGAAGGGTTGTTTCTTTTATAAAGTTATCATTAGATCCCGAACGTTCAAGCTGTGTGGTCGTGTTTGTTTACTTATTTTTTTTTTATTTTACAATGGATTGATAATTTGTGTTCAAGTTTAGTGATAAATTGTCATTTTACTTGTGTTTAAGTTTCGCTTGACCAAAATGTTTTTGAGGTGAGTTTTTTGTGGTGATTTTTGTAGCGTTTATGTAAACTGCTAAATCATTTATTAAAATTCCAAAGTACTCTGGTGTGTACTTTTTTTTACAAATTTCAGGAATCAAACAACCCTACCTATGTCATTTTAAAAATCCTAATTAATTACATATTTTATTCGAAACGGAACATTGTATCGATGATATTCGTTTATACATAATTATAGTTCTCTACGTTTATCACTTAATATTGTGACACGCCAGTTTTTTACATAATTATTTTAAAAAAAAAGTAATAACTAATTCATTGTGTAATAACTAATTCAGAGTGCGCTACCATTTTTCTACTTGATTTTCAAAACAGACTTTATTAATAGTTTATAAAATTTGCTTCAGTCGTTTAAAACTCCCGAAATATTTTGTAAATTTGTGGTGACATTTACAATTTTTAATTTCCACTTAAATTTATTTATTCAGGACCCGCGGGTTCACCTGCGCCTTTCCAAGATATAACAAAATAGTATGTATCAAACCGGGATAGAAGGTATCTTCTAAATTTGTGTCAAATTCATTAAACTGTTACGGTGTGAACATACAGACACACAAACTTTCACATTTTAAATTAGTATACCTGCTAGCTGCGCCCCGTCGATTCACTCGCGTATTCTGGGACCTAAAGTAGCGTGTTAATTCATACTAGGTATAAGCGATATTCCAAACTTCATTTCAAAATAGTTTAATAAACTATCGGAAAAAGTTTGCACTAAGATGAGTGACAGCGTGTCCCGTCAGTCTCACATGTGAACCAGTCCTATTCCAAGCTAGGTGTGTATACCATCTTCAATCACACCGTCACTTAACATCAGAACTGTGGTCTAACAGTGACAGCGTAGTCGAAGATAGTAAATTCACCTAGCCTGGATGGCAATTGGTTCTCAAGTGATGTTGCCAGAACACATAGTTAGCTAACCAACCAATTAAAAATTACCTTACCACCATGCTATGGTTTTCCTTCTCCGGTAGTTCAAACTCATTGTTATGGTATGAAGCCACACCCTTTGGCGTGTGAACCGACCGCGCAAATCACTGAGCTATTATCGCTACCAAATTCCCGCAAATTGCTTTGTGTGTATTTTTTTCAGTAGCTCTTTGTGTTCGGTTTCATTTATTTCCGATTTTATTACATTATTCCTAATAAGTGTGTATGTATGTCAATTTGTGTGACAACTATACATTTTTGTACTGTGTCTGGGTGTTTTGTATGTATTATAATAATAGAAGAAATAAATATATAAATTAAAAAGGAAAAGAAGTATACAAGTATTGTACCGGTTATCTCGATTTCATAGTACAAGCTTCGCTTAGTTTGAGGCTAGATGGCGCTGTGTAAAATTTCTTAGGATATGTATGTATGTATGTATATTTATTTAGACAAACGTTTTAGCTAAAAAAGCATTGCCTTTAACATACAACTTCACAATTCAGTAAAATATCATTTAACGAACATTTCGCGTGTTCACCGATTTAAAAATATTTTATGTAGGTATCATGAAAATCATATTTCAAAATTCTGAAATTCGTGATCAAAATCCCGTATGCTTCAAGTGATAATTATTTTACACGTATTTACAAGTGCGCAGAATATATCTCTACTCAATTTAGACTCTGCTACATTGCCATAAAGGCGTGAAAATGATTACCTTAGATAGTAAAAACGTTGACAAAAATTATGTAAGCATGTAGATAAGTAACCTTGTACAGAAATATGTACTGAAGCTAGCACTTGAAGTTACGCAGCTATTATATACAGCTATATTTAGTTTGACTGAAGTCACGATTTCATATTCTTCCTTGTAGGGATGTAACTGTCGTTTAAAATGTACACGTCATAGTGGCTTAGTACAGTGGTTATTATATTTCCGACTTTTCTTGAGTCGTAGGTTCGATTTTTAGAATCAGAATCAGAATAATTTATTGGCCATAAATAACAACGATTGTTACAGGCAAGTCAATTTAAGGTGGTTCGATTTCCATACAAATAAATTTTTGCCATTTATGGACAAATGGAGCATAATTTTACAGTGAAATCACAGCTACTGGCATTTATTTTTTGGTCTTTATTTGCGGTAACTTACAACTGCTTGAATAAAACAGAAGAATCAGGTAAACAGTGGTCAAACATAGTTGTTTGACCACTGTTTACCTGATTCTGACAGTCCTGATTCCTGACAGTCAAACATAAAAAAAAAAAGAACCCGGGGTTTCGCTATTTCGCTCTCGATTACTTTAAGACATTTGTAGGTATCACCTGGAGTATCACAGGATGTAGGTACGATGTGGGATGTACTTTTCGATTAAAACTATTTTTCATCTACGCATTCTTCTCATTGTAAAGCGCATTAACCCAACGTAGGTACGGAAGAATTTTAACGGTCGAAAACGTAGAATCACCGTGAAATGTCCACGTCTTGTATGTACGGAATGTCGTGTTTTTGTGACGGGTAACCCCAATTCACTATTACCTATCATTCCGACGCATTCCCGATTAAATGCTGGAAAAAAAACATTGGAATTTGCCCGATTAAATACACTTTATCTATAAATTGTATTTTCTTTTTTGTTTATGACTTCGTTGTTGTATTGTATCTATCTGTTATTGGTCGTTTTACTTCATTTGGAGAGTTAATTTAACTAAAGTTTCGTGATTATTGAGGGTCTTACTTTTAAATATTGCCTAAAGATTCCATACTAAAATATTCTCTTTTAAATTCTCGCCGACGCGAAACTTTAGGTACACGGAAAAAACTTCTAGTTCGTTAAATTTAATCAAATTTAACCAAGATTAATAAGCAAGGCAGTAAAAAATACTTCACAGTACAGGTAAATCTTGTATTAAAAACAAAGGATAACTAGCTGCTCTGTACTCTGTTAAGGGTTAAATTGCCAGTCAAAAATAACTGCTTGAGAGCCAGTTCCATTCCAGGCTAGGTGTGCTTTACCATCTTCGCCCACGCCTTCGCTTAACATCAGGTGAGCTGTGGACAAACACCTGGCCAAAAAAATACACATAAAAAAAAAAAAAACAAAAAAAAAACATATCTGGCAAAATTTAAGTTATTTTTATAAGTTTTTATAGTGACCTATTTGATGTTGGTAAAAATCAATTATTATTTACTTTGCATGAAATGTGTTCATATAGTATATATTGTGAAATATTTACTGCCTTGCTGATTAATGTTGGTTAAAATTAATCTACGTCGTAAGTAGTGTTAAATTAGGTCTCCAAATAAACAAAAAATTTAGCAAAAAGTACCAAAAATAGACACAATACCATAACAACGAAGTCAAAAGTGAGAAAAAGCCACTTTCATTCCCTTGATAGACAGTTTCATTCCAGGGTGTGTTTACACCATTTTGACCATTACTTAACATCAGATGAGCTGTTGATCACACCTAGCTTGACAACGATAGGTATATACGTATATATATAAAATATATACGTATATATATAAAATATATATACGCATATGTCAAGTGAATGAAAGTGGTTCTTTCTCACAACTCTCTCAAATCTGTCGTGGAATCAATAACCGTTATCAACCCAAAATAATACGAATACCAATTTTCAATCTCAACCAATTACTCTATCAATGACTTTATAAACAGCTCAATTAACAGATCACATTACTGACCACTTTAAATCAAAATACCGCGTTGACCGTTTAAGTTCGTATCACATTTATAATAGCTGTCAATACATAAAAAACTGAAGGAAGTGTCTTTCCGTCTCTCTTTGCATGTTAACATGCGTACGCGCACCCGAACAGGCACGCACGCGCGGCCCTTTCATCTCACGGGCAGTCCTTCCGAGCTTATGTAGCAGAGATGCTCAACCTGGAAAAACAAAAATATTGTACACTTTCTGAGACCGCTTTACTTATAGCAAACCGAGGGCCGCGGCACTGATAATAAATAAAATATACATATTTAGCTAGCTGCGACACACGGGTTCACACGGATTTTCTGAGATAAATCCCACTAATATTATAAACTAGCCGCACCTCGCGGTGTTACCCGCTACATGTTGATGGATGGATGTTTGTTACTCTTTCACGCAAAAACTACTGAACGGATTTAGATTAATTTTAGTATGGAGGTAGTTGATAGCCTTGATTAGAACATAGACTACTTTTTATCCCGATAACATGTAGCGAGTAACACCACGGGGCGCAGCTAGTATGTGTGTTAATCCAACGTATAAGAAAGGTATGATATATCCGATAAAGCATGAAGAAGTAACAAGCATACATACATACAAAGAGACAAATATTCGCATTTTAATGTTAGTCTGATTATAATTATTAAAAAATTGTTTCGACTTTTAGATACAAGCCCGACGCACACTCGGCAAATTGAAAATCTACCACCAAGCATCTAACGGTGTGGTACTGAAAATAAAAATAACTAAGTATCTTACCAACATATTTACTAAGAGTAGCAAGGCCTTAGTCAAGGTAGTCAAAGCAACATGTACTCCTTGATCACAATATGGTTCGATACGGTAAACTTGCAGGCAAAGTCTCAAAGGTTTATTAGACCATGACCTGTAACTGTGGTGTTATTAATAAAAGATTTGTATTGTAAGATATTAATATTTGTATTTGTTAGGCTCTTTCAAATTACTGTATTGACACTTAAAAGCCAGTCAACTTTATTCTAGGCTAGGTTGGCTTACCATCTTCGATCACACTGTCACATAACGTGAGTTGTGATCAAAAGCCTATCCTGTCAAAATTGTACCTGACAAAAAAATTTGAAATTTATACTGGTAGTAAAGCGTATTGATTCTAACATGTACGCATGCGGGTCGTATCCGGCCCCACATACGAATGCGTTGAGCCTGCCTGCATTATACCCGTTTTTGTTCCGGCGATGATTAGATTTTTTGTCGATCGTTAAACATTATTGTGGGAACAGGAGAGATGATTGCTGCCTGTCGCGGTGTTATTAATTTGATTGAATCGTAGTGAACGGTTGTTTGTTTTGTGGCATTTTACGTTTTTTGATTGATCGAAAATTATGGCTTTTAGGGGACATTTTTTAGTGTAATTTTTAAGGAGTTTTACCCTATTCATCATTGTCGTAGTACACTGTTGGACAGATCATCAGCTTTTCGCTTCCATCTACGGCCAGCTGTTTTACGTTTAACGTCATTCCATCAAGTTTTAGAGCGTCCTGCGCTACGTTAGAATATTCTCGGTTTCCATTTTAGAACACGTCTACGTTTATTGGTTCTGTTATAGATATAGACCAGAGTCGATAATTTTTTAAACCAAAAAAAATAATAGTAGGATGAAACACGTTTAAAAAGGAAAAGAATATAACAAAAATGAAAGGAAAAATAATTTACGGGTGATCTGATTTTGGGAAAGGGAAGGGGGAGCTTTTAAGGGTAAAAAACGCTTTATCTTAATTTCCGTCAAAACTACAAGTCTTATAGAAAAAATTAAGTAACAAAGTTGCAGGCAATAAAAAGATCTACAACTTTTGTTTTTCCACTTTTTCACATAACCTCAAAATTTATGTGAAAAATTCAAATAACCAAGTTTTTGGTTTTTTATTTTTATTTTATACAAATAAAATTGTTTTTTTTTTCACGAAATTTAGTGAAAACTTACCTTTTTATGTGCCAAACACACCATAATTTTTTTGATTTAAAATATTAATTTTTTCGCCATATTTTGATTTAATATGAAAAACGCGCTCTAATTTTCAATCGAAAATTCTCGCGTCAATATGTCAGCTTTTTTTAAAAAGTCGGTGGTCTTTTTATATTATCATTTTAGATAATTTAGCAAAGCTTGTACTATAAAAAAATAATCAAATCATAATGTTAATTTAATTACAAAAAAGAATTACCAACTGATATGTCATTTAATAAACACAAAATTATAGTGCAAACAAAAATTACAAGAAAAGAAAAATCAATGTTAATTTTGTGTCATGTTTTTGTGATTAGGGAATAGCGTGTTGGCGGAGCGAATGTGGCTTTTGAGGGAACCTGCTCTTAATATTAAGGTTAGGTTTAAGAAGTCCCTTTAAATAAATTTTATTTAAAGGGACTTCTTAAACCTACACTTAAGTTGCAAGTCCTAAGTACTTTACGGGTTTCAAGCAACGCAATGGACTCGGCCCGCACGGCCCGCAATAAATACTGTTAGTTTTAGTTTGATCTTATTTTATATTATTCTAACAAGGTAATCTTTTCATAATTCATAATTTATATTCCATTTATTTGCGCTATGGGTAAGTACAGTTGTAAAACAAATAATTAGTCGAGAAGCACCACAGACTACCTTTCGGCATGCAAATTAATTTAAATTAGACATTAATACAATAAAATAAAATGTCAGGAAGTACAAGATTAAAAACTAATGTCAAGCAAAATAATTCATAATAATAATGTTGATTCGACGATCATTGTCCCGATAGTTGTCACGATAAACGGTCTTATAGAGAAGAGTCTCGACCAATATCCTAAGAGACTCTCGCTAGACGGTTGGGTCAAGGGTCAGCTTCAAAAGGCAGTGATCCATGACACGGCGCGTATTGTGAGGAGGTTCCTCACTCTGCAGCACTAACCACCGGCAGCTTGAGCCCTGCCCCGCTGCCGGCGGCACCCTAGTTTTTAAGTTTTTTTATGTTATATATGTTTTTTTTAATATTTAATGTAAAAAAAATCTAAGAAAAGAACTAAATAACTAAAATAATAATGTCAAAAATTTTAAAAAAAACTATGGCAAATTAAAAAATAATAAGAATAATACCTAGTTATAATAAATAATGTCAACCTAAAAATTTTCATTTAGATACTCCTTAATTGTGTAGTATGCTTTTTCCAGCAAGATCTTATCGTCATTGTCCGCTTAAATAGGTATAATAAGACACCACAGATCAACCAACTTTCATTCTAAATATGAATAAAATAGTATTCTTAAAGAGAAAACAAATATGTAAATGGTAAGGAAAGCCGCACCTGACGGAGTCCGGAACACTGTATCCGCGCATTGTCTTTCTTCAAGAAAACTAAATAGTAGACAAATAGAAACTTTGTAGGTATGTTTAAAAAGATAGGATAGGAAGAAATTATGGCTAATTTATTCAGATGGGTTTCCTTTGAAGACTTCTGTTGGGGAATTGTTCAATTGTTACGTTAATTGAACGCAAATTTTAATACCGTTTTAATGTTGGCAATTTGTCAGAAACATCAGGCACTGACAGAATAAAAATATCACGTTTACTATTAACATCCGTTTTCAGTATATATGTATTCTATCAGTTATCTGACTTCCATCACACAAGCTCTGCTTAGTTTGGGGTCAGATGGCGCTGTGTGTAATGTCCAACGATATTTATTTTATTTAATATATCAATCCTCCGTTTTTTTAACACGACGTATACCAACGTAACTTTTAAATCCCTGCTTTAAGAGTTGTAGGGCGTGGGTTCGATTCCCACCCAAAACAAACATTTTGTGAAATAAACAAATGTTTGTTTTGTGGCTGTATGTATTAGGTACAAGTATGAATTTACTAAAATAAAGAATATATTATGTATTCTATCAGTTATTTGACTTCCATTGTATATGCTTTGTTTAGTTTGGGGTGAAATGGCGCTGTATGTAATGTACTACTATATTTATTTAGTAACCGACTCAAACAGGAGAAGGTTCTCAATTCAACTGTACGTTTTTTTTTTGTATGTATGTTACGCAATAATTTCGCCAATCATACATCTGAGGTATAAATTTAATCACACATAAATTTTATCGAATTCGCACTAGCGGTTTTTAAAAATCAACAAAAGTCTAAAAATTGTATACGTCGATGATATTTTCGTTTACTCCGAAAAATCACTGTTTCATTGGAGCAGTAAGTTGGCCTAATGGAGTTGGTTTTTTTAAATTGTAAATTTATCTTTTTATAGTTTATTTTATCGTATATTCTTTTCCCAGATTCGAGCCGACGAAGTCAACGAAAGGCGCGAGCAAGATGCGCCGAGACCTCATCAACGCGGAGATTTCAAACCTCCGAGACCTGCTCCCCCTCCCCCCGTCCACCAGGCAAAGACTCTCTCAGCTGCAACTCATGGCTCTAGTCTGTGTATATGTCAGAAAAATGAACTATTTCCAACAAGGTACAAATAATTATTCACGATACTCGGTTTTAAAACACTAAACAAGCTGTAGATTGGAAAAATAAAACACAACTTCATTTCTCCGGGTTGTACAGGTTTTTTTTCATATGAAAGTAATGAAACAAAGTAAGCGACGTACTACATCTCAATTAATGTCTGTAAAGTTTTCTTTTCTTGTTTGTTAATATGACTTATTTAAGTAAATCAAAATATACCGTTTATTAAGTTTAATTCCTGAATTTTTATGCAATGCATATTCCACCTTATTCAACATTTGCTGCGTCTCACGGTGTTACCCGCTACTGTACTGTTTTCGGGTAAAAAAAGTAGTTTATGTTCTAATCCAGGATTTCAGCTACCTCCATACCAAGTTTCATCCAAATCCGTTCTGTAGTTTTTGCGTGAAAGAGTAACAAACATCCATCCAAAACTTTCACATTTATAATATTATAGTGGGGCTAAACAACTGCTGCATATACTTAGCTATGTATTGGCGTAGGCTATCAACTACATAAATCACTGTACATAAGTCGCATCTCCATTTCCGTGTTTTCCGGCGTAGTTTCTCATGCTCCAAATCTACTGTAAGCGCATCACGTTCGAAACACCCTTATCCTAAAATCTTGGCTCTCTTTCCACGTCCCCGAACTTTTTGTTAACTCACCTTGGTCACGAGAAGGCATATTAAGACGTTTAAAACGCATTTAGCTCGCTATCTTATCTGTTGTTGCTATTACTTCACCCATAACTCCGTCTTTCTTTCCATTTTAGTGTTCAAGAGTCACGATTTCAGCTATCAGTATCAAGAACAAGCGACTCCAACACCCAATATCGGATTTTCAAAGGTAAATATAGCATTTTTTCAAGTTTATAAGCGCGTTGTAAAGCAGTTTGAAAAGCATGGTCGCAACCATGTGTTTCGGTTTGAAGGGTACTGCAGCTAGCGAAATTACAGGGCTGTTGAGACTAACCATCGATAGTCTCCAAGTAATGAGCGCCAAAACAGCGATGCTGTTTGGGACTCATTTGGACCTGGACTTTGTTTTTGCTACTCAAAGTTCTGTGTATCGCTGCAATGGTAATGGACAGGCGTTATCTCTTACCATCAGAAGAGCGTCTCGTTGGTCTCATTACTATTTACATTTTAAAAAACCACCAAAGCGACGCTCCGTTGTGAAGTTTCGGCAGCCTAGTAGACCGTCTGACTTCCAATCTGGGTTCGAATCCCATGGCATGTACCTCTATCTTTTTTATGTTATATGTGTATTGCTGATAACTTCAAACGGTGAAGGAAAACATCGCGACGAAACCTGCATGTCCAAGAGTTCTTAAAAAAAATCTGGAAAATATGTGAAGTCTGCCAACCCGCACTTGGCTAGCGTGACCGAGGCCCAGCAGTGCGCCTGTTTATAAAAAAATCAGGGTTTATAACTTGGTACGCTCCGTCCGTATTGCTATGATAGCCAGAACGTTGAGTTACAAAACAAATTCCAGGGCACCGTTGCAATGGTCATGGTCAAAGCGTTGCGTTTGTCTTATTAATTGAAATTAAAAAAAAAACATGGTTTTTAAACTGCTTTACAACGCGCTCATAAATAATGCCCTGGTTATTTATGTTTTTTCATGTTTGCCGACTTTTAAATTATGCATTATTATATAGTGCCAAGCTAGGTCTAGGTACTAGTTAAATAATAAGTAAATAACATAATTCTCAAATCAGTCATTTTAAATAATATATGTCAATTAAGTGAATATATGTCAATGAGGTTCTCAGAATCCTCATTTATGTGTAGCACATGAACGGAGCCTCCGCTGTAGTATGTTCGTTGTTAATTACTCGTATAGGTATAGCTTCATTCATTAAAGTGTAATCGTAAGGTTTTTTTTGTACATGTGACTTGCCTTTAACATTATTGTTATTTATGGCCAATAAATATTACTGATTTACTGATTTACTGAATATGCAAGGTACGCCAAACACCAAAGGGCGAGTAACAAAACAAAATGTAAAAAGAAAGTGTAATTTTTTTTCTAATAGCAATCTTTAAACGTAAAACAATTGAAAATTAATGTAAAATAGAAAATAGGAGAGTGCATAATTAGCCTTTGCTTGTAAGTACTTAAAAAGACTATGTAATAAGATTTGCATTGTTTTCAGGCAATGAATGGTTTTATGATGATGATGACACAGAATGGGAAACTCTTGTACATATCAGAAAACGCTGCAGAATATTTAGGACATTCTATGGTAAGTCATAATACACAGTTACAGTTTTGTACCTTAATTTCTTAGATTTGTACAAGTCTATTTGATAAATGCATCTTTAAATCCCGGCGCAAACTTGTTAAAATCGTAGCTATATATACATACATATATTGTAAATGTGAATGTGATTACGCTTTTATCTACCGTTTGTCATTAAATTTACATACACACGTTATCAGGGGTACAGAAAAGGGCATAGGGTACCTTTCATCCATAAAAGGTAGTTTGCGAGAAGTTGGAAAAAAATCAAGAGTAAGCAAAAGCTATAATACTAGCTACTTTAATACACTAATAATACAAATTTACAAGAAAAAAACCCGACTCCATGACCCTTGGGCTAACTAAACACACTGCTCCAATGAAACAGCGAGGTTTCGGAGTAAACGAAAACATCATCGATGTATACAATTTTTAGATTTTTGTTGATTTTTTAAACCCGCTCGATCGATTTCGATAAAATTAATATGGAGTCCCATCATCACATTTAGTCACCTCTAAATTACGATCTATCAAGAAAAAAAAAACCATCAAAATCGATTCATAATTGGTGGAATTATCACGTAACAAACATTAAAAAAACAGTCGAATTGAGAACCTCCTCCTTTTTTGAGTCGGTTTTTTTTTATAACAAATAGGCTTACGTTTGACCGCCATCTCACTTGATGTTCCATCTCTCGGTTAAAAATTAAGCTACGCCTGTAATATAGGACCCAGACACTGAACAAACATTAATGTGCGTCAGATAAATGTTTACGCCTTACAAGCAGAGACTACCAAATAAGTTCATAGTTTTAATTGGAAAAACGAAACAATCATTTGTTTTCTCACAAACGACACTGTAACAAAACAAAGCAAGATTAATTACAATAAATATTGAAAAAGTTGTGCTGTAGGGTCCGGTACGACAAAAAAGGCTTGTTTTCAGCGATAACGTTGCCGATAAAACAGCACTGATTTCAGAATAACTTTTTAAGGCTAGACTACTAAGAAAAGTAGAGGAAAGTCGAGTGATTTACTACTCTAAAAATGTAAACGAAAAACCTATCATGCACTCGAATTCATGTGTGTAGCACATAGCAATACAAATACATGTTTAAAAATAGTTCTTTAATTTCAGGAAGACTTACTAATACACGGAGACAGTGTTTACGATATAATAGACAGGCAAGACCACCAGACAGTCCAAGTAGAACTAAACAGAGGCGGCAATGGAGAGACTGAAAACATACCAAAGACTAGGCATTTCTTCTGCAGAATGAACGTTTCTAGAAACGCAAGGAGGCAGATGAGATTCGGGGACCAAAAAGTAAGTTCAGATAAAATTTGTAATTTTTTTTTTATATATTGGCCTTGTTGCCTGAAATAAATTTATTTTATTTATTTCTAATACAATCTACACTAATTATAAAGAAGAAAGATTTGATTTTTGTTTGTTTGTTTGCTTGTATTGAAAAGGCTCTGAAACTACTGGACCGATCTAAATTATTCTTCTATCAATAGAATGCTACATTATCACTGACACAGGGCGTGGGTTCAAACCCCAACAATGAGCTTGAGCTGCCGGTGAAGGAAAACATCGTGAGGAAACCATAGCATGGTTGTAGAGTACTTTCTAGTACTCGGCTGGCTAACTACCACCCTCAAATTGAAAATCTGCCATCTAACAGTGTGTTCCGGCAGCCTCGCTTAAGAGCCAATTCCATTCCAGGCTATCTGTGCTTTACCATCTTCGACCACACCGTCATTGAACATTTAACATTAGGTGAGCTGTAGTCAAACACCTAGCCTGTCAACCATAAAAAAAACAGAAATAGATATCTAATTCTAAATAGATGGTTGATTTATTTGTTAAAAAGAATATAATACAATTTTACGTCTAAAATCCAATAAAAGTACGTAACTTCATCTTCCAGGTAGTTCTAATCCGAGGCCACTACGTGTCGTACCTGCCGCTGTGCAGCCGCAACGAGCCCGTGTTCCTGGCGGTGTGCACGCCACTCGCCATGCCGGAGACCAGGGAGTGCGTCGTGCACGGAGCCACTAACGTCTTCACGACTGTGCATTCCATGGACATGAAGATTTTGCACGTTGACCCCAAGTAAGGGTGGATTATGACGTCATTCCATATAAACCCCAATCTATGAGTGGTTCTGTAGGTATATTACATAACTGCACCGGCTGCCAAAACAGATTTTGATCGATAAATATGAGAATGAGATTCGAGGCTTTATTGAGACACATACTCGTATACGTGCCTCGAACTCATATTTCCGATCCGGGGCAAAAACTTGATGATGTCACCTTCTCCTCCAGTGTTTGAGATAATTTTATTTAAAAAACGAATCATCGTCATCATCAGCCTTTTGTAGCCCACTGCTGGACATAGGCCTCTCTCAAGACACGCCACTCAGCCCGATCTTCGACTTTTCGCTTCCATCCACCGCCAGCTGTCTTACGTATATCGTCACTCTATCGAGTGATCATCGGTGAATCATCATCATCACTAATTGTTTATTTTTTATCATAGATAAAATAAAAGGGTTTGTTCCCTTTAGATCAGGAGCTGATACGTCATGGCTACTGCCAATAAAACAATACCACTAAACACCGCAGACAATAGATAATAGAATAATTTCACGTATGAAAAAAATAAAAGTAACATGAACTTTTGTACGTACACTTTGCCGACCGCGGATCACGAAAAACTGTAAATGTTTGTGTTAAAATACTATTAGATAATTTTAAACTGTTTGTTACAGTGGGGAATGGTATTTAGGATGGCAGAAATCTGAACTACAAGACGTGTCATGGTATCAATTAATACACTGGGATAGCTTAAGGGAAGCACAAAGCAAACATAGGTTAGGTAAGTATCCTTTTTTTATATTTTTTAGTCTTTTAATAAATAATCCGACATTTATTATCGTCATATCAACTAAATGTTCTCTCTAAATGTTGGCTCCAATTTTTAATCGTCCGCCTAAGTTTTTGCTTACGAATTTATGGCGATGATATTTAAGTGTTAAGTAAAACCTCTTTTAAATATCACTTTCTTCTTTCCCACCTTTATCATACGATTCCACCTTCTTCATACGATCCGCTTGGAATCTGCTTCCCGAGTGGGTGTTCCCCGATAAATACAGCCTGTGTACCTTCAAGTCGCGAGTGGATCGGTATCTTCTAGGCAAGCGTGCTCCATCGTAGACAACACCTTCGCTTAACATCTGGCAAGATAGCGGTCAAACGCAAGCCTATCTATTATAAAAAAAACCATACCATACCATAGTGGTGGGTGAGTACTTCCTAATACTCGGATGGCTAGCTTACTTACCCTATCACCAAAAACCTACAACTGTTTAGCAGCCCCACTAGAAACCAGTTTCCATTTTACGATAAATTTGTTGTAAACAAGTAGTCACTTTGTATCAGTTGTTTGTTGAAGGTCAATGACATTTTTCTTTGAAACAGCTAATAGTAGTTCATAATGATGTGTACAGTGGACTCTTTTTGGCCGTATATACATAGTAATATATTAAGTTGATTTTATCACAGTAACGCAATCTGAGCAAGACAAATGCTGCATTCTCCTGGTTCGGCTGCAGCAGAGGAGCGGTCAGTTCATATGGGTGCATGTAGTGCTGCAAGTCAAGGATGCATCCGACACTCCGCGCCAGTTCATCGTAGCTACCAATCAAGTCCTCAGGTGCAGTGAAAATAAATGTTTCACACTCTTTTCTATGACATTTGTTTTTTTTATTGTTTGAAAATACAACGAACTTATTTCAAATCATGACAAAGAAAGAGTAATTAACAATAAAAAATGCGACCAATAAAGAAAGTAAACCTGAAATCCTAAATGGATGTGGTGGTATTTCTGAGCGGGACATATCTCTCAGACCACGATAAGGAAAATTTTCTCGATTGAAAAAAAATTCTTAAAGTAACATCTGAAAAGTATAGGTACCTACATTTTACACTAAGACATAGTACATACAATAGTTGACCAAATCGTCATTTAACATCGTGAGCTGTAGTCCAACATCTAGCCTGTCACCCAAAAAGCAATGTACCTAATTAGATTGTATGTATTTGTTTTAATTGAATGATTTAAATTGAACCCCCTACAATAGGATACGTTTAGTGGCATACGCTTTTTGTTGCTAGAAAAATTTCTACGTTGTAAGACAATTGAAAGTGTTCAGTTTGTTGAGTAACACCTCCATTTATTGTGGTGACTATGTTTAGCCTTAAATTGTCAACATCGTTTATAAGTACATACTTATGTTGCAAGTAAACAAATCTTAATTCATTTTGTTAACAGCGATGAAGAGGCATCAATAATGCTAGCCAATTCCTGGCTTTACCAGTACTACGGCTACCAGAATCAGCCCTGCGGGATCCTCGACCCTAGATGTCAGAAATTCTTCCGCAGAGACCAGTGTTACCAGGACCCTTACCAGGAATATTATGTGGAGAGCCAGGAGCCAGATTATAATGGTTACCAGGTAGCTCCGTACGTGCAGAAAGTCGACGAATATGGATGTGAGAGGGTCTATAGTGAAAGAGGGCCAGTTGATTACTCTACGCATTCACCTCAGTCAACGATTAGTGAAGAAAGGTAGGTGCTATCTAAACTGGTCTGCTTACATGATAATGCGTTACGCATATCAGTAGAATTAATTGTACCCATTGAAGGGTATGGCTGGCTTGCATAAAGATTACTAACAATACAAAAATGTATGAGAAGAGCAGTTTCCATTCAAGTCCAATATCAATCATCATAATAAATTCATATTGATTGTAAACGTTAATAAATAATCAAAATACCATTAAGTACACTACTCAAAATTGTTTAGTTTTGCTTTTGTTGACAAGCTAAGTATTTGACTATAGCTCACCTGATGTTAAGTAACGGTGTGGTTGAAGATGGACAATCACACCTAGCCTGGAAAAGAAGTGAGTCTGACGGAACACACCGTTAGATGCTTGGCGGCAGATTTGTGACTTGAAGGTGGTAGCTAGCCAGGCAAGTACTAGAAAGTACCCTGCCACCATGCTATGGTTTCCTCACGATGTTATCTTTCACCAGCAGCTCAAGCTCATTGTTGCTCATTGATAATAACCATCGCTACAACCTTTAACTATTACGTATTTTTTAATTATGTCTAAGCCCTAATTAGCCCTTCCGATCAGTAATCCAGCTTAATCGAGTAATTCAGCTTAATCGAGTAATTTTTGTTTCCAGATCTCCCCATCACTACGACCCGCCTCCAGAAATTGCGGTCAATGGGAATATGTATATGTACGCACATAACAAGCGGGACTACTACGAACAATTTCCAAGAGTCACGTATAGCATGCAGGAGCCTTGTTCCAGTGGTGTCCTTGAAGGTACAGATAAATATTGCTTTAGGTGTCCACATATCCACACTCGTATCAGCTCTATGCTAGAGTCTGTGTTCCCCTAAAAGGGCGCCTTCAAATCCAAAGTAAATAAGTTCATTCTAAGTAAGCGTGCTCCATCTTAGCCGATACTACTAGCAAACTTCAGGCAGGCTATGATGTTTAGACCACATCTATTCCAAGTAATAAAAATAAATTTTGGAATTTACGTTAGAGTAAATAGAAAACACCGATAAATTTATCTATGTATTATAGCCATGATTTTCAAACAAAAAAACAGGAACCTGGATATAATTCATGCTTGAGAAAATCAATTTATTTTGAGCAAGCGTGTCCAAAGACCGCAACTACGCTTAACATCAGACAGACATTACATTTTTTTGGAGCGGCTAATTTTCACGGTTCTAGAGTCAGGTAATAGTAGAAGTTTCATTATCAGCAGCTCCCGTCAGTTTTACTACACTTCTACGAAACACTAGGTGTATAAAAAAATTAAATTCATTGCTAAAGACCATATTTTTTCTCGACACATGATTCTATAGTAATGTGGCTTCTATTTGAAAGCAATTAAGAGTTATAATATGCCTTATATTATAATGTAAGAATCTTTAGCAGAAATCTTATCTGATTCTATACACAATCAACTTACAGTTTCTCTATCCCTCCAGGTATAGAATACCCCAGTGCCAAGCGCATGCGGCTTGCCCCTCCATCCCTGACGCTAGAAGACGACGGCATGGAGCGGTGGAATCCAAGTCCACCTTGGTCCGATTCAGCACAAAAGATGCAGGAATATGCCCAAAGGTTCACATACAACCACATGGTGCCGATACCCCCCGGGGAAAGAGCCTGCGTCACTTAATAATATACCCCTAGGTTTTTAGTTCTTAATAAAGCTAGAAGATATATTTAATCGGGACTGTTATATTAGAATAGGCCAAGTAACAGAAATTTAAAGGGTCGTAAGACTTACAAGCTTTCTATGCTAATCTAAAATAGAATATTTGATTCTTTGTTTTGTTTCAGGAAAGTGTAGCAATAGTTAAAGGTCTAAATTTAATCATCAACATGAATATAATTTTTATTAAGAAAAACGACTATGAAATTGGTAAAAAAATATCAGTTGCTTCGTAGAAAAATATCGTTGAACGTATGTGGAACACAATATTTTTTCAATTTAGAGTTGAATTAATAGTAAAAGTATTCTCGTTGATGGGTAGATTGAGAAGTTGCTCTTAAATATTACATCACTTTTGTGAAACACCCTGTATAAACACATGCTTGCATGGCAAGGTGTCTTTTAGTATATTTGTTTATGAATTTAAGTCGTTAGCTTCCCTACATAAAAGCAGATATGCTTTCTAATTCAAAAAGTCTAGGGTATGTACCATGGAAATTGATAAAATATTTTATTTAATTACAAAAAGATTCTATATAGTAACATTGATAAGTGAAATTTGTTCTCAAACTGCGAAAAAAGCAGTGAATTGTTAGGGACTCAAAATTCTGAGTACCAGTGCAATGGTAATGGTAAAACAAACGTTATCTCTTACCATCAGAGAGCGTTTCGTTCGTCTCAGTACTTCTGACCATAAATATTTAGAAAGTAACGAAAAATTGTGTCCTTGTTTGTTTGGTTATCTTTCATATAAAGAAGGCGAAAACAATTAGCATTTTAATTTACCAAAATGTATACATACCTGTTTGTATTATTAGAATTGTATAATTTTTCCTATATTTGTGCATTTACAAATTTTAATAACTTAGTCTATAACTCCAGTTCGTTATAAGACTTCGTAGCTCAAATTATAAGAATTGACAGTATTTTATCTTATAAGTAATATAAGATACGTAACTGTAACTTAATCATAACTTAATGACATGTAAGTGATGTTAATTTAAGCAATGGAAAATGGTTCCGTCCAAATAAGTGCATTGCATTCCAAAGGAATAGTTTTTATGTAAGAATATATTTGTAAATAATTGATATTTTTGTATACGTAAGTACTATGTTATACATATCTGTACATATCAGGTATATAAGCCTATTTTATGAATGTAATTTATAAAGAGTTATAAGAGAATTTCGTAAATAAACCAATAAGATCTATAACAAGTTGACTTTTTTTTATAGTGTTTCTTTTTTTTATGGCTGATAGGTGTTTGGCCACAGCTCACTTGATGTTAAGTGACGGTGTGGTCGAAGATGGTAAACACACCTAGCCTGGAATGGAACTGTCTCAAGTGAGTATATTTTTAATAGTTAAAATTGTTAATTAAAGAAATTAGACAATATTAAATATAAATAGACACTTGTGATAAATCAAATGATATATAACCTAATAACTAAAAAAAGTTAAAAATCAAGTTCTGTTACTTCTAAGTACTAAAAAACTTTAAACAATATCAGCAATGTAACATTTGTATAAAGTATGAGTAGGTACATAGATTTAAAACATAGTTTTATTTCACTGCTATTGTGCGTACGGCTAAATAGGGAAATGACCGATAATACAATTTATGTGCCTTAAAATCGCAGATGAGTCGATTTTGTCAAGATAAATTAAAAATTTAAAAAACTCCCCGACAGGTGTATAGTATGCTACTAATCATGCCTTTTCATTTGATATCCATGTTGAGGGAGATATGACAAAATATGTAACCCGCCATTTTGTGGTGGCGGCCATCTTGAACGGTTTTTCATCAAACATAAATAAATAAATTTAAATATCGTAGGACATTACACACAGCGCCATCTGACCCCAAACTTAGCAAAGCTTGTACTATGGAAGTCAGATTACTATATCAGATCAGTCAGATAAATTGTTTATACAACAAAATGTTAACCTGTGTAGGAATCAAACCCACGGTCATCAGATCTTGGAGCGGACATACTACCAATGAACCAACAGGGATGTCTAGCTAATAACACTCCCAACTAACTTTCAAACCAACAAAAACGAAATCGGTTCATCCGTTCGGGAGCTACGATGCCACAAACTGACACACACACACACACACATACACACACACACACACACACACACACACACACACACACACACACACACAGGCAGACACGTCAAAATTATAACACCCCGTCTTTGTCGGAGTTCAAAAATATATACTTCTCTACACGTGCCTATTTTAAAGTCAACCAAAGCCACTAATTAAAAAGTTAGCTTTCAGGCAACGTCTTACGTAACAGTATGAAGTAATAAAACGTAAGCACGGTATACAAAAGCCCTATTAGTAAATGCAAACTAAAGCAACACACATGTATCCATTTCAATCATCAAATCAGGTTGGTGTGATTACGCTAATGCGGGTAGTTCTACACTCACGCTCTTTCGCGCGTGATTGCGCTAATACGCAACGTAGTTTCCTACGTTGCGTATTAGCGCAATCACAGAATCCCAGTGATAAGTATTTACAAAAAAAAATATTCTATCAGTTATCATAGTACAAGCTTTGGTTAGTTTGGGGTCAGATGGCGCTATTTATTTATTCATTAGACGATAATTATTTCCATACAACTTTTCCCCTCCCCCATTCAACCCCTTACAACCTTTTTTCGCATTAAAAAGTAGCCCATGTCCTTTCTCAGACTCTAGATGATCTGTGTGCCAAATTTCATTTAAAACGGTTCAGTCCTTTTGGCGTGAAAGTGCGACACACAGACAGACAGACACAGAGTTACTTTCGCATTTATAATATTAGTAAGGAGTAAGGATTTACCTAGTCAATGCCGGCCACCAGATAATTGACTTTAATATTTTTCACTTAAATAAAAAACAGCAAGATGTAACTTATAAAGTAGTTATTTTGCAATAGATTTCTGAAACGTCTGATCGTGAGCCCAGAATCGCATAACACGTACAATTTTAATGGGACCCATTAACCGATCACCGTAAATACAATTGCATATATACATCAGATTGCATAAGTTTCAAGAACCATATTTAAATGTCTAATGCGTGCCAGATACATTAGGAAACAACCATCGAACCTCTTAATAGATGTAACGCGCTTACTGTCTGCCATTCTAGGAAGAGCTTTGTGTTCTCACCGCTACTCTCTGGAAAGTTTCCTGCGTTGTTGTGGTCGAGAGAGGAAGGGGAGGTCAAGATATGCCGGTACAGTTCTAGCTGTCAATCAGGCAAAAGCTAAGCTCGATATGTTGTGGTACAAGTCTAAAGATGATACAAAATGAGACGAAGTGTGAATCTTTATAATTATGTAAAGGTGAAATGTGAACGACACACTGATCACGAAATTTTTTTTTTTTATTGATGACAGGCTAGGTGTTTGACCTCAGCTCACCTGATGTTAAGTGAAGGTGTGGTCGAAGATGGTAAAGCACACCTAGCCTGGACTGGAACTGGCTCTCAAATAAGGCTGACGGAACTCACCGTTAGGTGCTTGGCGGCAGATTTTCAACTTGATGGTGGTAGCTAGCCAGCCGAGCACTAGAAAGTACCCTACCACCATGCTATGGTTTCCTCACGATGTTTTCCTTCACCAGCAGCTCAAGCTCATTGTTTGGGGTTTGAACCCACGCCCTTCGGCATGCGAACCTACCGCGCTAACCACTGAGCTATCATCGCTACAAAATGATCACGAAATCGCTACGAAATCTCAATAACTGTTTGACGAATGGAGCTGAAATTTGCCAAAAAGATAATAGAGAAAAGACATGTTATAAGAAAGGATTTATTATTAATTATTATATTTTGACTTAATTTTTTATTGAAATTTTATTTTATTTTTAATGTCAAATTGACATTTCTAATTTAGTCTACTTATTTGAATGTAATTGTTTTATTATTATTTAATTCACTTTTAACTGATGTTATCAATAAAGTACTAAGACTATGATTTTAACAGTGTGAAAACGCAAAGCACGGAATAATCGTAGGTCAGCTAAAAGTTAAATATATTAAATCAAATCATATTGGTGGTATTCTATCAGTTCACATAGTACAAGTTTTGCTTTCTTTGTTAATTTCTTCCTTCGATGATTTGGAACTATACGACGCTATGAAAGCGTGTAACATTATTCAAAAGTGCATGCCATGCTAGTAGCGACGATAGACGCCGACGAACGTGGGTTCAAACCCCAAAAATAAGCTCGAGTTGCCGTTGAAGGAAAACATCGTAAGGAAACCATAGTGGTAGGGTATTTTCTAGTACTCGGCTGGCTAGCTACCACCCTGAAGTTGAAAATTTTGTCGCCATGCTTGGCGGTAACGGTGTGTTTCGCCTCACTTGAAAGCCAATTCTATTTCAAGCTGCTATACCATCTTCGACCACACTGTCACTTAATTTCAGGTGAGCTGTGGTCAAACACCTAGCTTGTCAAAAATAAGAAAGATGATATAAGTATAAGATTCCTTATAAAACCTTTTTCCTTTCGTTGTTCCAAGAATTAGCTCCCGCTTCAATCTTATAGATTATACCGCGAAAGTTGGAGTAAAACTTTAAATCAATTGTTATTTCACTCTCGGCTGGTTGCCTACAATATGATGAATTATTGATGGCTCGGGAATACGTGATCCTCTATCCTTTCTTACTCTGAATTGCCCAGGCACATGGCTTGTGGAGTAAAGACGTAGGTACTCAAAGATATGGTAAAGACGAAAAGGAGTTTTGTGTAGGAACACTAAAAAATATTCTCGAAGGCTATGATATATAGCTATACAGCTAGACGGTTGTTGGTAAAAAATACTATTTGGTAAATATGCGTAGTACTGTAATTTGCGGATATTAAAGTACAAAGTATGACTTAATACAACTAATAAATAATAATATATTTTGTAATAAAATATCGTCATCTACTCTGTATTAATAACAACAGGAGTGATGGCGGTCAAACGCGTCAAACAAAAATTTCATAATTTTTTAATGCATTCACAACTATGGCTTTAGCATATTTTTTATTACAAAAAATTTGGTAGCTGTTTAGTACGTAAACGATAGTCAGATAAATGAAAAAACAATTCCACACATTTACATTATTTATTTATTTATTAATACTTTATTGCACACTTTAAAAAATATGTAGAAAGGAAGACTTAATGCTAAAGCATTTTGTTTTTTTTTTTAATATTGTATGTAGCATGTTGTCATGCTAGCGCCGCTGATTGTTTTCATTTGTAATTACTTTTCTATTGTTGTACCGCACAATATTTCCTTTCTGCGTTCTGCGATCATGAAAATGTAGGTGACATGTTCATTTATAGAATCTATAATTGCTTATCGTATTTAATCTCAGGTGTGGACGGTGTTGTTGACGTACTATTAGACAATAAACAATAGACAATACTTTATTTATAACATAAAACAAATTTCATTTCATTCAACGATACATACAAAGAGAAATAACAAACGTAAATAAAAAGAAAGAAATACATTTTATATATCACAAACCAGCCTTAGCATAACGCCGACTGCAGCCAGCAGGCGCTGGTCTTCCGTCAAGGCCGGCAAGAAGAAACCAGTAACTTTTTTATTTACTATGATAAATCGTGACGTGACAATGCTGCCAAATGGTAGGTACGTTTTCGACTGGTGTGGGATTGAGATTTTCCCCTTTTTCTATTTGGTTTTGGCGTGTTATTTTGTGCATTTGTCAGTGTCAAGATTTTCGATATCTTAAAAGTTTGAGAAATAATAATTAAGTTGTAATATGTTATAACATTTCACACAGCGCTCCAAACTGTGGAAACTTTTTTATTTACCTACTAACGATTAATTACATCGGATATTCCGACTTTAGCAAATAAAGCATAGCAAAGCTTGTACTATGGGAACCAGATAACGGATAGTATACTTACTATAAATACTAAGCAAATATATGTCACAGTCAAAGTCACAAAAAGTAAGTTAGGATCAAGTCTGGTCACGTCTTAATAAAATTATGGAAACTTAATAGGCGCAGGCTCGTTGCACGTTGGTGCGAGTAGTAGTCTTGCTGTGTCGGCGTGCTCTGGAGTTCTTCCTCTTTGGTGTCAAGAATATTCTAGTACACAGAGCCTCACCGCACTGTCTTCAGATTCGCGACTACTCTCAGCACATTTACAAAGACCAAGGTCACCACGTCATCACACCAGTTTCCATACTAGAAACAATAAAACAGTAAGTAGTCTAAGTAGTTTGCTGATCACCTAATATAATTCCAGAAAAATAACACTAACATTTTGCAATAGCCTTTACAATAGTAACTGTAAAACATTGCAGTAAGTTTCGCAGAAAACCACCCTAGACCAATTAAATCCAATACGCAAGTCCAGAGTCATTGCAAACACATCATCATTCCAAGCCCACCTTCGCTTCGCATTAGTAGCTCGTTAGTGAGAAACAAATTAATAAATTATACTCCGATAAGTATTTCCAATCACATCCGCCGTGGGAAAAGGTTAAAGCTGTTGGGTGCCTTTAGATGAGCAAGTGCAAAGCTTCCATCCTCATGATCAGCCTATAATAACCGCTAAAAAGAGGATTTTTTGCCTCAGTTTGTGTTCCTCAATATACAATATGAGTCTTCAAATCGTGTGAAACGATTTCTTCGTTACTTGGTGGTGAAATAGAGAGTTGTAATTTTGAAATCGGTTAAGATTTTTCTCATTAACATGTAAGAGTTGTACCTTATAGCGGCATCAATTTCACACTAGAGTAGGGTTAATCCCACTACCAGTAATATTATAAATGTGAAAGTTTGAATGGATGGATGGATGGATGTATGTTACTCTTTTACGCAAAAATTATTGAACGGGTTTGGATGAAACTTGGTAAGGAGGTAGCCGAGCCCTGAATTAATAATATAAATGATTTTCTATCCCTCGGGAACAATGCTTTTTTCTATAAGTAATACCGGGGCATTACACACAGCGCCATCTGACTCCACACAAAGCAAAGCTTGTACTATAACATTGAGATAACTGACTTAAAATATGTTTTTGTAGTAATTCCATAAAATAAATAAACGACAACTTCTCCTCTATATTAACAGATGTGTCATAATGTTGTTGTGAATAATTTATAGTCGCTTTTTTTTATTTCGCTTTTTTGCTTTTCAAGTAACTGGAACAAAACAAATCTTTCGCTGTCCGTAAACACTTCAAACACTTGTGTACGATATAAATACAAATGTCGCAAAATTAATTTGACATCTAAGTGATTTTTATGCATCCGCATGCACCGAAAAACACTAAATCTTTCATACATTCACCTTAGCTGTTCGAAAATAAGGTCTTTGGACGTAAAACAGTAAAAAAATCAAAGTTATCGGGTCCCACGTTAGAGACTGACGTATTTATGGCACAGGACGGTGGCAGATTTTCTAATCGAATCATTACAGTCCAATGCTGTGATATTGCCAAAATGGTATGAATAACTCCGTGTACCTTTTGCTAAACAGTCAACACGAGTTTGTCAGAATCTCCATGACTTTAAAAAAAAAACTACTAACGACTTTTTTTTTTGGCTTAGGTTTATAATGTCACTGTTCCTTTTTTAAGTGATGAAACGAACGAGAATATGATGGTAAGAGATAAATCATTTCTGAAACCATTGTAGCGCATCACATAAGCAGAACTACATAAACACACACACACACACACACACATGTTATTCTATTACTATAGGTGCAAAGATTTTTACTTCAAGAAAAATTAAAAAAAAATGCTTTTTATAAAACTACTAGCTGCGCCCCACGGTGTTACCAGCTACATGTTTTCGGGATAAAATGTAGCCTATGTTAATTCAGGGCTCGGCTACCTCCTTACCAAGTTTCATCCAAACCCGTTCAATAATTTTTGCGTAAAAGAGTAACATACATCCATCCATCCATCCATCCAAACTTTCACATTTATAATATTACTGGTAGTGGGGTTAACCCTACTCTAGTGTGAAATTGATGCCGCTATAAGGTACAACTCTAACATGTTAATGAGAAAAATCTTAACCGATTTCAAAATTACAACTCTCTATTTCACTAGCTGCTTTTTATCTTATCTTCTACAGTAAGCTCATTAAAACAATGTTCGAGCTATTACATTCACATAAACTTCAATGTTGCGTCCAAAGGCCAAACGTGTACTTACTCAAAAGTGTCAGATAAAAATGTATTAAAATGCGGTTTACGGCAAAAACGTACCTACGATATACGCGATAAATATTCATGCTAATACACATCCTGGATTCCGTTGAAAAAGGAAAATAACAACGCGGTTAGATTATTTCTATTTCATACGATGCGCCCAGTTGTGGACGGACTTAGAAGAATATAGAAGGGGTAATTCATTGATTGTTTGATTGACTAACTCTTTATTGTCCACGCTAAAAAACTGAGCCACCCTTTCCCTGAGGGTCTCGGAGCGGGAGCTCAGTAAACCGGGCCTAGAGCCCGAGTAGAGGAAAACCTCACAAATAATCTTATTATTCGTAAGACGTACCATGTACTGAATTTTGAATTTAGTTTATTTTTAATCATGAGATCACATCACAGAAATCTTGGCTAAATTCCAGATAAAAAATATATATTATTTTTAATTTTAGATTTATGACATTTCGAACAACCCCCTGCCTAAATTACGCCCACCTTTCATTGACATTATTCATCACCTTAAAGATTAACCGTCAATGGATTCGCGATAAAACTAACGCTGCATAATTTTTTTCCGCATAGGTAATATTTCTTTATGGGAAAAAAGCTATAAATATGCTAAATAATCGACAGGGCTTTGCTTTTCCTGCCATCGTTTCCGCAAAAATTCATTCACATCATTGTTTCATCATTCATTGATCATTTAACAGGTAAGCTTTTGATACATAAAATGAATATCGTGGAACATTACACACAGCGCCATCGGACCCCAAACTAAGCAGAGCTTGTGTGATGGAAGTCAGATAACTTAATTTTAATAATTTTATGTATCAACAAATATTTGTTCTGTGTCTGGGTGTTCTCTATTATTATAAGTATGCATTTACAAAAAAAAAGTATTTATGTATTTTATCAGTTATCTGACTATTGATATACCTATGTAATGTTTAATTTTTACTGTTAAAAATATATGTCTATAATACTTGACTGCTCTATTAGATAATTTGGTCGTTGCTCTACTTCCTGAGCTGTAGAGAGTAGGTTCAACTACTATTTTTGGGATTTGTGTTTGTATGTGTCTGTATGTTATGTATTTGTTATAAGTATGTACTTACAATAAAAAACTTTTTTTTATGTACGATACGCTCTCCTGATGGTAAGAGATAACGCATGTCCATACAATTGCAGCGATACACAGAACTTTGAGTAACGAAACATCACTGCTCTGGCGCTCATTACTTTGAGACTTTCGATAGTTAGTCTCAACAGCCCAGTAATTTCGTTAGCTGCAGTACTATATTTATTTATTCAAATTCGTCTGATGGTAAGCGCTGACAACGGCGTCATTGTCAGTGACTTATTTAATCAGGTCATCTAGAAATATAGTTAACTTTTTTCCAATTTATGTACAATACAAATAGATAAATATAGATAGATTATTTTTTTCCTTTGTTTTTATATTTTAAAAATACTTGCATGCTTTTGAAAGCAGAGAAATAGAGTGCTAAGGACCTAAATTTAAGACCACAATTTTGTTTACTTATTTTGCAAGAAATAAATGAATTATGAATTATTATAATCTGTATTAATTACTGGATATTAATAGACTTCTATTAATTTACATGGATTTGGCCTCTCCTGTTCAGTTTGAACAAACTTATATTAGGAGAGACCGCTCCTTCAAATACCAATTTCAAATTCAATTTGGAATTTCAATTCCATTCCAGGCTAGGTGTGCTTTACCATCTTCGTCTACACCTTCACTTAACATCAGGTGAGCTGCGGTCAAACAACTAGCCTGTCAAACATAAAAAAAATACACTTTCTTATATGATATTGAAAGTAAATAAGTATGTGGTTGTTTTTATCGATTTTTTTATGTTTAGTGCGATCTTTACACTTGAAACTGAGTAGCAAACAAAAGACACTTTGGTCAAGCGATTCCAAGCAAAATACCATAATTATTATAATTGGGCGCAAAAATGCAGCGACAGTCACCACTTACTGTTAATATTGAATACTAAGTGGTCTACCGTCAAAGCAACAGCGATTCCATTATTCGTGTTAATCGAAATGGCTGGATATTGAAAACAATCGACAGGGTTGCACGACTTAGTATGGATTGAAATGATGGGGTACTCAAAATATCGATCAAAAAAACAGCTTTCAGTAACTAAGGAGTAAATTGTCACTGTGAAAATTACTAAATAACAACTGACAACACTTTATTCATGACATAAACCAAATTGTCATTCAATTCGTACCCTTAAGTGGTCATAAGTGTTTTTGTTTCATAAATAAATAGTGGTGGAATTTTACAAAGCGCCATGTGGCCCAAACTAAGCAAAGCTTGTATTATGGGAACCAGATAACTGATAGATTACTTAAATACTTTTTTTGTATGTTAAGAAATGTATTAGGTTAAAAAATATTAAAACATTAACAAATTGTAGCGATGGTAGTTCAAGTAGTTAGCGCAGTCGGTTCAAACGCCGGAGGACGTAGTTACAAATCCCAACAAAGAGCTCGAGTTGTCGGTGAAGGAAAAAAAATAATAAACAAAAAATCTTTTTCTTTCTTTCTTTCTTTCAAAACATCGTAAGGAAACCACAGCGTAGTGGGGTAAGGTACTATCTAGTACTCGTCTGGCTCTTCAAGTTGAAAATCTGCCGCTAAACAACTAACGGTGTGTTCAGGTTCCATTTGAGAACCAATGAGAACCATCTTCGACCACACCGTCACTTAACAGGTAAGCTGTGGTCAATTACCTAGTCTGTGGTCAAATACCATAAAAAAAATATTTTTTTCTGGTGCTCATAAAACATTATAAAACAGTTTATCTTATTTTCTATTCCAAGTTTAACCTAAATATATTAAAGTGGTAGTTTTTGGCAACAATGTTTTAATTCTCTTTATCGAATAAACTAAGAAGAAACAGTTAATAAATAAAAATTTAAACCAGTCTGCCTGTCAAAACATCTTACGAAGAAAAGACATCTAAACGCCGTTTTTAGTCCCCATTCAATAGTTAAAGAGACACACCTTGATAGGATTCAAAAATTATTTAGTCTATCGATATCAATATCGATATTTCCCATCACTCATATTCATACACACGCACGATTTTCATGTCATTTGCCACGTGTGCGCCGCTTATACACGACAGAAGCTTACACCCTGAATTTCTAATTAGACTGTAATAATATTCGATTTAACCCTTTCTAATTCTAATCGTTTTGACGCACGCTCTCTACACGTGCCGAGCACGCGGCTGAATTCAAATCGATTTTTTTCCCATTTTCCTTATCGATGAAAGACAAAGGGATGTAAATTCGATAACGGTATCTTTTCAAAACAGTTAGTTGAAACGATACCTATCGTCTGATCGCTACAGAGACTTACTTTTTTTATGTAAAAGTAATAAGACGAATGAAACGCTCTCCTGATGGTAAGAGACAGTGTAGCTAGATTTAGGTTTTACTTGGCAGTAGATCTCCTTAGCAGGGAGTTATCTAGGTAGGTACCACCGCAGTACCAGATATTCCGCCGCCAAACTGTAGTGTGTAAACATTACTGTGTTCCGGTTTGAAGGTTACTGCAGCTAGCGAAATTACAGGGCTGTTGAGACTAACCATTGAAAGACTCAGTAATGAGCGCCAAAGCAGTGATTCCCTGGATATTATTTTGGTCTGCAAAGCAACTTAGGTGTGTTTCGGCAGCCTCACTTGAAAGCTAATTCTTATACCACTTGAAAGCCAGGTTAGGTTATATTATTCTCACTAATTTCGTCCACATCTATTATAATCATATGATTTGTAGTTAAACGCTTGGTAAACCATAAAATTACCTATTAATTTAGATACTTTATCTATTTTCCGTAACTGTTTCTTGATAAATATGTTAATTTATTAGCCAGAAAGAAATAAAAAAAATTACAAACAACAGTTATTTAAAATAATACATATTACAATAATTTAATTATACTATTACTTAGTACCTGTTATATATAATAACACTATAACAGGTACTAGGTGCTGCGACAAACATAGTTTTTATTACTCTAAGACAAAAGCCCATAAAAATTATACTTATTCCGCATTTTTAGATTAAGATAAGTAAAAGAAACAATACATACATGTTCTATGATCCAGTTGCTTTAAAAATAATTCTGACAGTTGCAATAAAGCATTGGAGAAAAAACAGAATGGAAGTTCGTATGAGAAAGTCTCTGCAAGAGTGTGAGAGACTCAGATAGCTCAGTTGTTAGCGCGGTCGGTTCACACATCGAAGGGCGTGGGTTCTACCCCCGAAAAGGAGCTTGAGCTGCCGGTGAAGGAAAACATTATGCGGAAACCATAGCATAGCATGGTAGAGTACTTTCTATAACTCGGCTGGCTAAAGTCTAAGAACTCAAGCACCCAAAAGTGTGTTCCGGCACACTTGAAAGCCAGTTTCATTTCAGGCTAGGTGTGTTTACCATCTTCGACCACACCGTCACTTAACATCAGGTGCGCCGGTCAAATATCTAGTCTGTTAACCATAAAAAAGCTAGCGAAGTAGCCCATGTGCTAAACAGCTACCTCCATACAAAATTTCAACAAAATGGTTCAGCTTTTGAGCGTGAAGAAGTAACAAACATACTTACACACTCATAAACTTGCACCTTTGTAATATTAGTGTGATCTTTCACATTAATACAAGATTATAAGCTTAGGGTGTACTTAGCCGAAAGGGGATCATTGTACCCTTACGAAGACCTTATAATAAACGCACAACTCTGGAACCACGAACAAAAATTGGCTGTTCCATAAAAAAAGTTCGTAAAGACTTGATCGAATTTAGCAGCTGAAGTTCTTTTTTAACGTTATTTCAAAATAAACCCTCTTATGACCGACTTTCAGTTTAGTAAAACCTAAGTTTATAACCCTGTAATATAGTGAAGGATTTTTTTAATAAAATCAACTTTATTCAGTAAACACCTATAAGCATCAGTATCAGTAGTAGTAGTCAAATATGTAGCTTAAAATGTTCAAAGCAAGTTCTTAAATGAACTTGTCGCAAGAAATTGCGGCAAGTACTTGCCAGTCAGAGCTCTACTTTTAGCAACGAGATCATGGGAACAGGTGAGGCGCGTGGGCTTATAATCTAATCTGAATCTTAAAATACATAACTTGAAATTTTCACTTAAAATGGCATTGAGCGAGTTAGTTGCGAATTTGTAGCCTTTCTAGTTGTCGCAAGGAAATCTGTCCTGTTCAGGTTTAAGCCTGTCCCACACAGGGGCAGCCTCCAGCAATATATATTATATGTATACATAGATATTATAGATTTATCTATAAACTATCTATTAAAATCCGCACCACAAACAGCTCCGTGTACCGCAATTTCTGAAATTCATAACTGCCCTATTTTCTTGTCAATTTAGTGGTAGCTTTACTTTCTGAGCTGAATGGCGTAGGTTCGTCCCCCACCCAGGAAAGACATTTAAATAACGTATTTGTTTTACGACTAATCTAGTCCCATGTCCCATATTTATCAAACGTATGTATTATGTATTTACAAAAACAAAAGTGTCTATGTATTCTATCAGGTACCTGGTTTCCATTGTACAAGCTTTGGTTAGTTAGGGGGTTAATGGCACTGTGTGAAATGTCCTTCGATATTTATTTATTTTAGTGCGAAACATGAGCAGTTGGCAGAATGTTACTTCGTACTTCCTTTTGTTACTTACGTTTTGTGTACTGCTGCAATGGTCATGGACAGGCGTTATCTCTAACCATCGGGAGAGCGTTTCGTGTCTTATTAATTTAAAAAAAAAACACTTCATAAGAAAGGAAAAATGTTACCGGATTAAGAATTATTCCTCCAACTACTTTAATAATTGTAATTGATTTTCTTGTCGGAAGTAATCGTGAGAAAACCCTATGCAGGTTTTTTTATGAGAGAATCTGCTATATGGCTTGAAAGGAAATCGTTTGAAGTACGTGTGGGCCTACATGGGAGCATACTACAACCAAATCACAATCGCCCTTCAAGAGTAAATGTATGCCCAACAGGTTTTTATGTTAATTAGTTAATAGCTAAAACCACCAGGAAACCACCTTCAAAAGAAAACCGAGTGTTGTGGTTTATGTGAGCCTACTTTTAGCATTTAGTGGGAATGCTGAGCGAATAATTTGATTGAAGATTTGCAGGGACGAAATTCCAAATAATGACAAGGACTTGCAACCCAGGTGTGGGTTTAAGTTTAGTTTATATTATTATACAAATCAAACCTTCACTGCCCGTGTTCCTATCCCTACCAACGCTGCTTTGGGTACTCTTTCTAGCAAAATACTTACAGAACTTAACTTCGTTACTAGCAGCGCCATCTTACCAGAATTTCTTGTACTACTTAAATCAGGTTGGCTGTGAAAGGTAGTTGTAGAACCTTCTTGTTTCTCGACTTTCGTAAAATCATGACGGACTAAATTCGTTTCTACTTCAAGACTCACAACACAGATGGCATAGCTTGTTCCTCAAAAGCCTTAGCTAGCTTTTTCATTGAACAATTAAATTGACAAAACTTCGAGGAAGTGTGTGCCTTTGCAAAGTAATGAATTCTTACGAATAACTTTGGTAGGTGACAAACAGGATTTTATGTATTGCTTACTTGTAAAATAAAGTAGGTAGGTACCTACATCGTAAAAATTTTTTAAACATATTACTATTGTTAGTAATCCTTCTAAAATACTATGTATTCGCTTCCATCGCTAATTTTTTCTCGAAGTTGTTTTTCGTTTCTATTTGACATCGAATTTTGAGTTGTAGTTTCAAATGATTCCGTATTCATTTCATAACTAAATAACACACATGCACCTATTTCAGCGGGTAGGTACTCTGAAACGTTAATAAGATTCAAATAAACAAAATCACAAATAATGTACCTAAACATGAAGGTAAGGTTCTGTAAGGTTCTTTGTTCTCTGTACTCTTTTCTATTTATGATGTGTACAATAAAGAGTTATAGGTATCTATCTATCTATATCTATCTAAACACAGAGTATATTGGAACCTAAAAGCAGAAAACATTTCAGTGTATTTTTTTCTAAGAATGTAATTTATCTTTACTAAACCACGTACATTTATACATATCTATTTCTAATTCTAAACCCTTTTCCATAGTGCCCTTTTCTTTATAACACTTTTCCATAGTAAACCCTTGTGATCTTTGTTATTTATTAAGTAAGAAGTTTAAATTAAAGTTGTTTCAAATGTTCCCAGACAAAACTTTATGAGACAGAATTGGGTTTTGATTTTACTCAAAATTTTATTTTGATTCGCAAGAACTTGCATATCTAATCTGCCAGTTGTTTAATCTATTGAATGTTATTCTATGGCACACTACATTAGACTGATGATTGACTGCATCGAGTTTTTTGGCGGGAACACAGAGAGTCGTGTCGCCCTATTGTATTTTGTTCTAATACTAGTGTTTTTTGAGTGCTTATGCATAAAAACTGTGGTATTTTATTCATAAAGCGCAGAATTAGAAGCGCAAGTGTGGGAAAATTATATAATGTGGAGAAACATGATTTTTCGTGTTGCTTCCAAAACTCCATCGAAGCTTATAGTAAAGTCGCCACTACTTTACGAAAGCAAGACTGGACTTGATTAACACGGACCAGACTTGACTAAGACAAACACTTGACACTGGAAAATGCTTAAAATGCGACGCCAAATTCAAAGAAAAAAAAAGATTGATTAAACTTACTAGTCCCAGAATAGCAGTTAGAACTGTACATATGGCACAGATTTGCAAATAATACGTATTTATATCCATTCTTGTCATCAACTCCGCCGCATACTTCATCGTCTCTTTCTATACACTTTTGGCTCATTTGACATTGATGCTTTGTGAACTCTCGTGACAGATACTATTATTTAAAAAAAAAGAAGTTTTGGCGGGAATTTCGAAAATTCATATCGCTATTTACCAAGACTTTTGTTATTTCGAGTGCTTACGTTTTAAATAGTGGGCAAGGGATACATGCCTTGCCTATATGGTTTGGTAGGCAAAAGTCATAAATAGGTGAGACGGACAGACATGGCAAATAGGTTAGTCAAAGATGTCCGCACTTTTGGGGCACATAATCCTAAAAATTAAAAGAATATTAAGAAAAAACAATTCTCTTACTATTCTTGTGATCAGTAAATAATAGATACCCAAGTATCTATTATTTACTGATTTAAAAAGAAAAGCAAAAAGGATCTCACATTTTCACGCTGGATTATATCAACTGATGTAAGCCGATAATGTTGTGATTTGGCATTGCTTGACACTATAATCAGTGCTGAAATAAAAAAAACGTGCGTTGTTGCATACCTTACTTGAAAGATAGTTGCCATACCAATTTGGGCTTGTTTATCATCTTCAGGTATCTACTAGCTATAACCTGCAGTTTCACGCTCGTTTTTCGGGATAATCCAGAATTTAAGCTAAACTATACAATTTTTCATTCTAATAGGTTAAACTCTCGGTTACATATTAAAAAAGTAACAAATACATAATTATGATAAATGCATACACTTTCGCTTTTAATCGCGCATTAGATGGTTAGCGGAAAATTTTCAACTTGGAGCTGGTAACTAGCCAGCCCTGTATTAGGAAATACCCTACCACTGCAGAGAGCAACGCACGAGACCTCAAAATGCTCGATAAACAGTTTTAACATTATAAGACCTGCAGTTAGGGGCCATCTGTTGTCTTCCATACTAGCCGGACGTCCCTAATTAACCACCGTTTTTACCGTGGTTTGGTAAATTCTTCTGGAAGTAGTACAAAATGTCTTAACACAGTTTGCAAGAGGTCTATTAATGATCTACCGATTAGATAGCAGAAATTTATGTAAAACAAGGGTACTTAAATCATCGATCAAATAAATAAATTTATTCTCTGAAATAATTAAATACGAAACGGCAACGTCATACTTTAACGCCTAATATTAAATATCTTACCCAAAAAACCATAGCCAATCAACATTGTGAATCCAAAAAAAGACCATCAAAACCGTCTCTCATGTTTAAAACACCTCAAGTTTAAGTATTTATCAATTGTCGATAGTGAGAATAAATGTAATTACCTTTTCAATGAATTGCCTATTTTATCGACCATGAAATTAGTGCTAATCATGAAAAAAGTTATCAATGGAATTAAAAAACGCTACATTTGGAAATCTCAATGATAATAATATGAATATTGTAAGTACAAAAAATCGATTCTATGATTCAAAATATTCTGATAAAAGTATTACTTAACTTCACGTAATGAAATAATATTTGTTATGTCTATTCAAAGCATTTATTTGATTTCTGCGACGAATCGTAGAAGATTTTTCTTTGTTTATTTACTTGATATATTTATTTAAAATCTATGAAGGTTCTCCTTTTTCTGCTTCTCATACATCTTCTTCGGCTTGATTTAAGGGAACCTGGTCAGCTAAAAAAGCTTCTTGTTCATTTTTTAGTTCAACCTCTGCCTCTATGTTTTCTTCTCCATTTAATCCAACGTTTCCGTCAATACCCGTCCCGCTTTCATTAAAGGCATTTTTACTATCTACTTCTTCTTCATTGTTTTCTGACATATTTTCTAGCGCACCTTCATTTATTTTGACTTCTCCTTCTACTCCACCTTCATCATCGACTCGAATTTCTCCTGCGTCATCGTCCAATATTTGTTGACCTTCTAAGGTAGGATCACCCATATTCGGCTCAGGTTGTTGTCCAATTTTTTCAATAATATCATCATTTATTACCAATTTTCCTTCTATTGAACCATTGTCGTTCATAACAAGTTCTCCTTCAATCCCCTTATTTTCTTGATTTGATTCAATATTGTCTACTGTAATTTTATCGTCATTTGGTAACTGTTGTGATATTTTATCTTCATCTAGTATAACCTCTCCTTCCATATCATCATTTTCGTGTACAGTCATAGTTCCTTCGTCACCATTTTTATTGCTTTCAGGCAACTGTTGTGATATTATGTCTTCATCTATTATAATCTCTCCTTCCATATCACCATTTTCATTTACAGTCATAGTTCCTTCGATACCATTATTGCCATTAGAATAACCAGCATCCCCATTACCACTATTTACGACACTAGTTTCGTTTTGCGGGTCGTCATCAATTGGTGGTAAGTTTTGGCAATTTTCTTTTGATGTTTTCACGTAATCTGCAAACAAGTCATACTTATTTACTTATACTTATATTTATTTATTATTATTTTTTTAAAAGCTGCAAGTCTTCTGTTTACTTTATTTTTATAACAGTACAAATGGCTTTAACATTATTTGTACAAATTCTAAAAAACCGTAATTTTTGGAAGTATATACATATAATGCAGTACAAATTCTTGTGATATTCCTGAAATTTGCTGCGATCCTCGATTTCAGTTGATTTACAAAAGTGAAATATATGACTGAATAATTGGGCATACCTTTGCCCTTGAGACAGTTGAATTCAAGCATGTCGCAAGAGTCATAAAATCTTCGGTAGTTGCCTCCGCCATCCACGCCGCATTTTTCTTTAGCAGTGTGAATACACGTCATTGCGTTGTAGCATATCTGGAAGAATAGCCTTTTTGTGGTTGATAGACCAGATGTTTGTACCAACCCACAAGATTTTAAGTGAAAACTTTCTGGAGTTGAAGTTGATTCACAAATTATATATAGCTGCCGTACACTAAATTACTTATGAAGTAGGTACATAAAGCCTGACAACTGTATCTCAAACGATTACTCGTCAAATCCCGCCATTTTGGCGTCTATTTTGGTCAAACTATGTTGAGAAAGTGTGTGTTTAGGGTGAAAGGTTGTTTGCGTGAAAAAAAAGAAATGTTCCCATTTTTTTATTATTTCGCGTTTTACTAATTCCCCACATCCTGCCTAATGTTAAGCCACCATGTGATCTAGGTTGGAGCACGCTTACTTAGGACCTGTTTACTCTGGACTTGAAGTATTCAAATTTTTGGAACATACTCCGGCAAACAGTTTCTCATGTTCCGTGTGAATAAATCATGTAGAGTCGAAGTTCCTAGTGTGCACATGGAGAATATCCACCGTGTATGGGTGACGTATTGGTCAAGTTTCTGTGTTCATTATGTATTTGTTGTGTTATAGGATACATCCGAGTTTTTGGCGGGAACGCGGGAAGAGTCGTGTCGCTCCGTTGTATTTTTTTCCAAGTGTTTTGTCGAGTGTTTATGCATAAAAATAGTGGTGTTTTATTCATAAGGTGCCGAATTACAAGCGCGAGTGTGGGAAAATGATATAATGTGGTGAAACATGAGTTTTCGTGTTGCTTCCAAAACTTCATGGAAGCTTTATAGTAAAGTCGCCACTACTTTACTAAAGCATGACTGGACTTAACTGACACGAACTGGACTTGACTAAGACGACTTTGACGATAGCTATAGCTAAGATACAGCAGAAATAACACTTAAGACAAGGCAGTATGGCTTTATAGCCTGCCCGAAGCGGCAAATTATTAAAAAAAAAAATTGTTATGTTATAGTGTTAACTCGCCAGAGGGCGCTGGTCTGCGAATAAAACCTATTCAGCCGTTTGCAGATTTGTAATCAAACTCTTTTCTAGTTGAAGAATATATATGACAATTTTCCACTGGTCTGATCGAATCGAAATTAGGTATTAAGTTATTCATGTCGGAGGTTTTTTAATTTAAAACTTGTCATACGCATTTATAAAGTAGGTTTATATTTTCTTACTTTGTTACGGTGTCGATCCATAGACATGCATAAACTAATAATAGACAAAACTGCCCCTGAAAATATAAAATTACAAAAGTTTATTTACAAAAATAATACTTATAGACTCAGTTATAGAGATAGCAGCCGATTTTCTTAAGATAATATCGTGACGAAACCTGCATATAGAGGTTCTGATGAAGTAATTCAATTGCGCATGTTATTGTGTGAGCAGGCGCGAATGTATGGGGGCAACGGGTGCAAACCCCCTTTCCCCCTACGAGTCAGAACTAGTTTAAAATCACAAAACCGTCAGGGCACCACTATAAAAAAGGTAGGACATTATTAACCAAAAAAACTGTCTCTCGCCGCACGAAATTCTTGATCCGGGTCTGTTTGTGTATAATATTTTAATATACATATATATGTACATAGTTATATCGTATAGTAGTATTGTGTAAGTATATATCTACTTACGCAATACTTAATAAAAAATAATGTGTATACATTTAAAAAATCTTTTTGATTTAAATTATGACTGCTCTACTGGCTCATTCTGTAGTAGCTGTTTCATGAGCTGCAGGGCGTGGGTTTGATTCCCACCCGCTAGAAACATTTATTTTACGAACATAATTGTTTGTTCTGTGTCTGGATGTTTATTCGTGTTAAATACTCCCATGGTACAAGTTTTGCTTGGTTAAAGACTAAATTGTGATCTGTCTTCTATTATTTATTTATTTATTTGAAAACAAATTATATGTTTTGAAGGAAAGTAATAAAATAACTTACAGAGCGATAAGATGGATTTCATTTTGAAAACTAGTATACAAAAATATAATAAAACGCAGAAAACATTACATTTAAATTAAAAACTAAGTGTAATTTTAAGGCCGATTCATATTTGCACGCGTATAAAATTAGATGTTTAGTATTATTTTACGTATTTTTTTATAACGTGTAATATAAATTATTTATTTATTATTAATATATAATAAATAATGTAACGAAATGATACACTACAATACAGTAACACGTTATTGACTCCACATAAAACAACATTTAAAAAAATATACTACAGGCAGGCACAAAAGTCAATCTTATCACTAAAAGCGATCAGTGGCAGATAACTCTTGGATAGTGATGGTAGAAAAAGATAACAAAAACCCCTAAGTGTACGACTTTCTGCATCCTTTTTCATCCAAATCTATCAAGCCGTTACAGCTTAAAAAGTAACAAGCATGCAAACATACAAAAAGACAGGTAGGTGTATAGATATTCCACCGCCAAGCAGTACTGTGTACCATAGGCCATTGCAGCGATACACAGAACTTTGAGTAGCAAAACAAAGTCCAGGGCATCGCTGCTTTGGCGCTCATTACTTTGAGACTTTCAATGGTTAGTTTCAACAGCCCATTATAATTTATAATAATATTAGTGCGATATTTTTGACCAACCCAGTGGTAGTAATGTGAATCGACCTTTAGTTTGCTTTCAAATATCAACCTACACTTTAATCTGTATTCATATAAACATTATCCAAATCCAATAAAAACGTTTTTCATAAAATAAACACAAAAACAAATCACAAATGTATGGAAGTAAATTGTTTTTTACCTATTTTGTTGTCTCAGTGTTTCTCATATTGTTTTTCATAGGCAAAGCGCATATGAAAGTGAGTTATGGTGATTTATCAAAATAATAAAAAAAAAAGTATTGTAAATTTTTTAACTTTTTCTTTTCGGCGAAACTTTTTTTTTTAACTATGCTATAATAATGGTAGCGCTGGATAAGTACTAAGCCTTTAAAAAAGTTTCTTGTGTTCATTGTTCTGAGGGGATATACGTAACTGATAGAAAGATGTATAGAAAGTTGTACAGCGCCTCTGGCGAATGAATGGAAACTGCTTTTCATATATTTGACTGTAATTTACGTACTAACGTAATTCTTACAAATTAATATGCTAGAGCCACTAAACAATTTAATATACCACCCTGTAATTCAAACTCATTTATACTCGGACGCTAACTTGCCCGGCGCCGACTTCCCGCTCGCAGCGTCCGAGACGTGTGTGGATCGTGCGCTGGAGAAAGCGCCAACAACAGTACAGGAAGGCAAATTTTCTATAATTTTTTTAGAAATTGTAACTTTTTATACTTAACAGCACGACACAATTACTTTTATGTAAAACTTCAATGTCACGCAAATACCACACCCTATTTTTTCCACGACGGTAAAACTTGTCACCCCGTATAAAAAACTATGCTACCTACAACTATCTACGAAGTACATTCAGACAAAAACAAACAATTTTATTTTTTAGTCTTTGTTCATTTTAATACCAGTATATGTAGCCCAAAAACAAACGAAGAGATCTTGCCATAAAGTTATGTTTTCAGCCAACATGCTTGGACGCTCATGTGTGCCCTCACACAAGTCAAAGAAAGTGTGGTTTGGACCCCAGAAACCGGGAGGTTCGATGGTTCTATGACCAATGCGACATGCTTGAATTCAACTGCGAATACAAAACTGGTAAGTATGCCTTCAAGATCCTACCCTATTGATGTTAAGGTGGTTAGATTATCATACAAACATTTTTTTCCCATTTTTGACAAATGGAAAAAAAATGTATGGAGATCGAACCACCTTAATGTAAAGGTTTTATAATCATCATCATCATCAGCCTATCAAAGTCCTCTGCTGGACATAGGCCTCTCCCAAGACATGCCACTCAGACTGATCTTCGGCTTTTCGCTTCCATCTACCGCCAGTTGTCCTAAGGTTCAATATAGATTTCAATTTTCAGAATTCAAATCCGTATCAAAACAAAAGTGTCGTCATGTGCCTGAGTTACTATAAAATGTTTACAAAACACGGTGCCAGGCCAATATTACTAGCTAACGGAAAGTTTACACCGATATTCCTAGACTTAGACAATAGACGAAGGTTTTGTACATAGTTCATTAAAGCAGTCATTCCGGTGGAGCTTGTCAGAGGCGCTGGGCTGCTAGAAATATGACGAATATAATTGTAACAGGTAAGTACCTAAGACCACTTAAGGCATTGTTTGACTTAAGGTGGTACGATTTCCATACAAATAATATAGCTACTGGCATTAAATGCCAGTAGCTGTGATTTCACTGTAAAATTATGCTCCATAAATGGCAAAAAATTGATTTGTATGGAAATCGTACTACCTTAACGCGGTTATAGTTTGCGTTTTTCTAAAATATAACTTTATCTCTAAAATCAAATATCTCATTTTATTGGGTGTACTGTATGTATGTAAAATATATGAATATTCCAATCGTTATTTGCTTTGCTTAGTTTAGTAGTGCTGTGAAATATCCGATATCGTAATAAAATAATTCGATATAAATTAATCGTTTATTCAAGAACTTTGAAAAGGGAGAAATAAAGTTACGAATAATCGATTCGATAGTTTAAATCAAAGATGATGTATGTACTTTTCATCCCATCTATTGGAAAAGAGGCGAAGGCGCACATAATAACAGTGACGAAATGTCTTTTGAATTTGGAACACTACTAATTAAATGAATAAGTTTGATCGCAATTCGCTTCGATAAAGTCCTGGCCGGTAATAAAAAAGAACGCCTACCAACGCAGCATTGGTTAATCAAGTTTTTTTTTAAATACGCGGGAACTTCTTATTCGGATCTTTATTACTTTTTATTAAAATATTACAAGCACAAAAATTTTAATAAAAGATGAGTTCCAGCAGTTAAAGTGAAATATTAAAACGTAGAAACTGTTATATATTTACTACCAAACAAATCGAGAGAAAAATATTTTTTTCTTATCTGGAGGAGGATGAAAAGCAAACGACAGACACACGGTACCAAAATTATTTTACCTCGAAACTTGGAAACTACTTTTTTTATTTACTTGGTGGTAGATATCTCCTTAGCGGAAGGTCGTCTAGGTATGTACCGCCGTAGTACCAAGTATTCTGCCACCAAGTAGTACTGTGTAAACATTATTATGTTCCGGTTTGAAGGATACTCTCGCATGCTAAATTACAGGGTTGTTAAAACTAACCATCTAATGTCTCAGAGTAATGAGCACCAAAGCCGCTACTTATCCCGATCTTCAGCTTTTTGCTTTCTTCCACGCCACCTGTCCTATCGTCTCTCCATCGAGCCGCAGGGCGTCCTGCGTTACGTTTGCCAATTCGCATTGCATTTGTTTTGCAAATATTCATGTGTTTTGGTTTAAAGGAAGCAAAATTAGCGTAATTACTGAGCTGTTAAGCCTAATGAAATAAAACTCGTACCCTGGACTTTGTTTGGTCACTTAAAGTTCTGGGCCTGCTTTAATTTATTTATTTTAAATAAAATTTATAGTTAATTTAATATTTGGCGATTTTAAAATTAAATGTTTTATTACAGTGTCGCTGTTAATATGTTTTGTGTCAGTGGTGACCTCACATGGCCCTCCGAGAGAGAGGGACAATGAGGACATCGCTATGGGGAGGAAGGTAAAAAAAGTAATGAGATCTTACTTGCTTCAAATTTTATTACCAATCTACTTACATCTCAGATATGATAATTATATTATATTATATTATATTACATAAAGAGCTTAAACCTAAGTCTTAACACCTAAATCAAAGTATGTTGCCGACAGTGGATTAAAAAAAATTATATGCAAAAAATGCATCAAAAAATAGTAAAAAGAAAAAAAAATGCATGTTTACCTACAAATATCGTCAATTTTCTAAAAAGTAGAAAAAGGTGTTACTCATTAGTACAATGACTCTCTTTCGGCTTAATGTACCTAATTATTTCAAATTCACGTAAGATTTATTAGAGGCAGCTTCCCTACAATAAAAACCAAACCACTTAGTACATATACATGACCTTTTGTCAATTATGTACTAACAATATTTACGCATCAATTTAATTGTGTCAATAGTAAAAGAAAAATTAATTCTAAAATTAATGTATAAATATACAATGCCAAAATTAAAAAACAAAACAAAGACGGTAGATACACACTACACCAAATAAAAAATCTCAAAAGAAATTAACTTAAGACAAGGCAGTATGGCTTTACAGCTTTAGCCTGCCCGATGGGGCAAATTAATAAAAAAAAATCAAAAGAAATTAATACAGAAGGTCAAATTGATCGGATTTTTCGTCTAGTAGTTAGTTCTACATCCTTACCTAAACGAACTTATTAACCTAAGTTATTTGCTTTAATGTAGGGAAGCTAGCTGTAAAAACCCTATAGAAATATTTTCACTGCATACACACTGTAATTTCTGTATAATTTTAAAAAGTTTTAATTGTATTACACTCTTGACCCAGCTGCTTTGTGCTTATAACTTGTCCCAGATGGGTCCAAAATGGTGCAGCATGGCTAAGGTTTGCAACCATGACCGCATCCCTATCTGCGGCGTGAGCCACGCCGGTGACGTCATGGGCTTCCGAGACCTCTGCGACATGTTCGACTACAACTGCATTAGGAGGAGAAGTATGCCTTTTTTATTTTGGAACAGCACTTTGTAAAGTAAGACAAGTCTTAATCATATTCAAAGTCAAAGACAAGTCCAGTCCAAGCCTTAGGGAAGTAACCGTGACTTTACTAGAAGCTTCTACGGAGTGTTTTAAACAACACAAAAATATGTTTAACTGCATTGCTCCTTCGTATAACTCGGCACCTTATAATAACGCCACTATTTTTAAAAGTTTGTATTATTTTAACTCAAACTAGTGTAGTGTAGTTTTACCCGTTTCAGTTTCCCGTAGTTTTCCGAAAGTGAAAGAAAAAGAATAAATAGGGTACTCATAATTCATAATTCATTTATTTCTTGCAAAATAGGTAAACAAAATTGTTGTCTTAAATCTAGGAACTTAGCACTCTATTTTTGTTTTCAAAGCATGCAAGAATTACTACTTGGTTTTACTTTATTTGGTAAGGTGGTTCGATTTCCATACAAAACAAATTTTTCTAATTATGGACAAATGGAGCATAATTTTACAGTGAAATCACAGGTACTGGCATTTATTTTGGTCTTCATTTGCTTGAATAAAACAGTAGATTACTAGCATAAAATCAAACTTATGAATTTATGATTTTTGAATATAACAGTAGATTATGCCAATAATCTACTGTGTACTGGGTGTTCTGTATGTATTTACAAAGAAAAAAGTATTTATGTATTCTATCAGTTATCTGACTTCCATCCCACAAGCTCTGCTTAGTTTGGGGCCAGATTGCGCTGTGAGTCCTACAATATTTATATAAAGGGAAAAAAAATATTTGTATGGAAATCGAACGATTATTACTTGCGTTCCAAATTCCATTCAAATCCGTTAAGCCATAGCAAATCCACTTAAAAATAAGTAAGTACAAATTCCATCGCAACTTTTCTGCTTCAAAATGTTTGTTTCTCAAAATAACTTAGATTCACTTTTAATGAGAAACCATAGATAAGCTTATACACTAGTAACAAACACAGCGTACCTACAGCTGTGTTAATAAGTTTTTGTGGGAAGATGCTATCTTATAAGTGTTGGTCAATGCACTGAAATAAGCTAACGCCAACGCAATGACGTCAATGATTCTAAAGTTTCATGTGTGGGCGAATCACTAACAACGTTCACTATCTTCACTGAAAAACGGAGATTTATAATTATTTATTATTTGTATACAAAAAAAAGAAAAAACTATCAAAGTCAGATAACTGATAGAATACTTAAATACTTTTTATGTTGTAAATACATACTTATAATAAATACAGAACACCCAGACACAGAACAAACAATATTTTGTTTATACCATAAAGTTTGTCCTGGGTGGGAACCGAACCCACGCCCATAATATTTGTAATGACGTCAATAGAACGGGCTAATATTAAAGACATGACTAAATTGGCGCTTATTACTTTTAGAATTCAATAGAGGGTCTCGTTAGCCTTATAATTTTGCAAGATGTTGTCCTCTTCCACCCACGCACTACTGCTTGGCAGTAAAACCTTTTTTTTATGTTTGACAGGCTAGGTGTTTGACCACAGCTCATCTGATGTTAAGTGAAGGTGTGGCAATGTCCAGCAGTGGACGTCCTACGGCTGAAATGATGATGATTATGATGACGAATTGTACTTAATGGGAAATACAAACTCCGGCAGAAAGTTTCACACCTTCGATCTCCGTAAAACGTGGGATTAACGAGCTTAGTACGTACATGGTGTCCACCACGTCCAGATGGCGCTTGGGCGGCGCCTATTTAGCTATCCGTAGTAGTCTTAAAATATTATTTTTGTTACAGACTACAAACAAACAGCGTGCCCTGAAGATAAATCGATCCTCACGGTATCTCGCCGACCCACAAGCACTTACTACGATGACTAGCAAAATACACAATATAATAGACATGTATCACTTATGTTTAACTTATGTATAACCTATATTTTAATTCTTGTAAGATTAATTTTGGAAAATCATATCGTTATTTTGTCACTGCGCTCTAAAATAAAATAATCGTTAGTCATAAGGTTGGCAGTCTGAAGAGGGATTGTGTCGGCCACGTCTACTGCATCTCCTAGAATCCAATAGCATTGCAATGGGAAATTTTAACAATTGGCTCTGACTTTCTTTACTTTCGCGCACTTATAAAATGTGGAACCTCCTTTCCGTGACAAACTTTTCACAGAATTAAAAAAAAACTTGCAACGTTTTTAAGTAAAGAAACCTGCATGGTGTCAGTTTTTACTTAGTGGTAGATTTCCTTAGCAGGAAGTCGTCTAGGTACCACCACAGTACCAGGTATTCTGCCGTCAAGCAGTAGTGTGTAAACATTACTGTGTTCCAGTTTGAAGGGTATTGCTGCTAGCGAAATTACTGGGCTGTTGAGAATAACCATCGAAAGTCTCAAAGTAATGAGCACCATAGTAGCGATGCCCCGGACTTTGTTTTGCTACTCTTACTATCAGGAGAGCGCATCGTTCGTCTCATTACTTTTACATAAAGAAAAAGATGGCTGTTGCATTTAGAAAAATTCTACATTGACATAAAATTCTCGTCTGTTCTTTGTCTTTAAATTTGCGGACATAAATATATTTAATTTTTTTTGTTTTTAATTAAGTTTGTAATTAAGTAAGTTTATTGTATTTTAGTTGTATTGTACTATGCTTATAAACATTTATAAATAAAAAAAATGGTTTTTAAGTTAAATCCCAATGTACTGCAGACTTTTAATAATCAACGAAACCGTGAAAGTTTAATTGCGTATTACAATACCTTTGGTGACAGTATATTTACAGATACAAGGTGTTTTGCAGTGCCGCGATCCCCATAATCATGGGGTAGCCGCGCAACGTCCCAATGGACCGACCGTATCACTACACTTCCCCGAAACATCTTGTATAACTGTATTTTTTTTTTTGGCAAAAGTTAGATAAAACATTAATACTCTTCACACAAATGATGTCTTCAGTGAGAATCGAACCTACACCCCACAGCTCTTGAAACAGAGATACTACTAAATAACCTATCAAGGGAGTCATAACCACTGAGTAGAAAACGGCACAATCGATATTAGCTTGTTATATTTAGAACTATGTAATTTAGTAAAACAAATAACAAATCTTCAACGCATAGTATCAAAAAAATCGTAGGCGTCGAAACTGTAGACCACCTACACAAACCTCGAGATGTGAAAATACAGGGTTGTAAACCTGAAGTAGGTATAATAATAAAATAAAACCGGCCAAGCGCGAGTCAGACTCGCGCACGAAGGGTTCCGAGCCATTATTTATAAAAACGGCAAAAAAAACAGTTGTATGGAAGCCCTCTTAAATATTTATTTTGTTCTGCTTTTTAGTATTTGTTGTTATACAGCCTGGTGACAGACGGTAAGACAGACTGACAGCAGAATCGTTTTACCCTTACGGAACCCTAAAACCATGAAAAAATTGTAGACATTATTTTCACCTATTTTGTTCTTGTTTTTAATTGTGTTATTCTAAATGTGTATTTTTTTTGTGAATCCATCTTTTACCATATTCTTCTATTTTATCTGTGAAAACTTTTCATTGGCTTTCTACTCTCTATTAGTATCATTATGTGGCACGATATTATGATACTAATTCCAAAATGACATCTAATTAACGAATACCTAGAAGGATCAAAATCAGATTGAAATTTCAAATTCTGAAAGCTCTCATCTGTCGACAACATCCTGTGATTCAATTTTAGTACAATACTTTACTATGATCCATTAAGTAAGGCCAGTTTCACTATCGCTGTATTAACCGCCGTTTAGTGAAATATTGCTCTTAGTTGAAGGCTAATTTATTACAATAAGCCAAGCTTTAGTCTTTGTGTAATAGATAAAACATGGGCTAACAAACAAGGTTCAAAATAGGAATATACATATATGTATTTTATTTTTACTTAAATTCGTTTGTAATATTTTCTGCGCGTTTAAAGTTACTGTGAGTACAATTGTTTTCAATTTTTGTAGCTATGATAGCTTAGTGATTAGCGTGATCGGATGACACCGAAGCGCGTGGATTCAAACTCCAACAATGAGCTTGACCTGCCGATGAAAGGAAACATCGTGCTGAAATCATAGCGCGGTGATGGGGTACTTTCTAGTACCTAGGTACTCGGCTGGCTAGCTACCACCTGCAAGTTGATAATCATCATTATTGATAATGTTGGCGTCTTTTTCCTTAGACAATGACACAATTTTTAATAAACTTAGATCTGTCAACTAACGTCTTTGAAGTTAGTCGTAAGATTACCTTAACTTTTATGTTAACCGTAAGATAAAGTTACTCGCGCATAACCAGAGTATGTGTAACCTGTTTTCACCTTCACTCGAGCTGTCTCCGTGGAACAATGCTGATATTAATCTACTAGAAAATCGATATTAGCTGAGAATAGAACAGTGATGTGGGCAGAACAGCAACTAATTATTTTAGTCATGTTTACAGGACTTGTAAATTGCCATATCACCGTAGACAGAAAACATTTGGTAAGTTAGACAAATTCTCTTTTCTTTATTTAATATTTTTCTTCAAGCTTAAAACAAAATGTTAACGAATATATCAAGTTTCGTTATGCTTTTTTTTTGACGTGTATAAATACGTCTTTGAATTTGCTTCCATAGTGGGAAACAATTCAAAAAACAGATGATAACGATATCGGCAGTATAGTTTGGTGATGCAACTACATATCAATGGATATAGATATATCGTAAATTTAATTAGTGTACATTAATTTTATTATAAGTGTCTTTAAATCAAGAGCAAAGAGGTACCTTCTAGGTAAGCGTGTTCCACCCTAGACCGCATCGTTGCTTAACATCAGGCAGGATGTGGACAAACGCGAACCTATTCAATATTAAAAAAAAAATATTACACCACTCAATAACTAAAACTTTTTAGTAACTGTAAAGATCGCAATCTAATAAGTAAATTTGTGATGGCCAAAAAAATCTTAAATGAATTATATGCTGTTCCTTTAACATGTTACTTTGCAAGAATTACGTTAATACTTAATCGATAGACAATCGAAATCAAATCGAATGCGTGAAAACAAAGTTGCGACTTCGAAAAATCACAGAAAAACACAGCAATATCCATATATACCAGGCAACAACGGAAAAAAAAAAAAAAAAATTTGAACTATTTTGCTGTGTAATCCTCTTTTTAATTTTGTCTTTATCGATACATGGCATATAGGTGTCCTGTGCGTATTCTGTGGTTTCATTCAAGTTAACCTTCTTTATTCCACTGCTGCGTATAAGCTTAAATTTTTTGATACTTTTCGCAAACTATATATATTATTCGGTGAACAACTCCGACCGCTACTAACAGTTATTTGATTTCGTTTTTCAGACGGAACTGAAAAAGGCCTGTGAACATGCATACTCGTGTTTCCACGATATTGTTATCGTGTGTGGAAAGTCAGTCAACGAGGCGAGAACCTTTCTGGACCTCTGCGATTTATATGAATACTCGTGCGAGTACAACATGGGTAAATTACCCTTACCACACATAAAACTAGTGCTAATACATCAACCTATACATACATATACGTACAGAAACGGTACCATCAACCTATACATACATATTTATACATTGCATTTTGTGCATATGCCTAATTATGTCAAGTATTTCGATATTTTCAATGTTAAATCAAGCGAAATTTGTCTAAGCCATAGTCATTGTCACACAAAGTAAGTCAAGGTATAGTCCAGTCATGTTACTTAAAGCTACAAGCTTTGACAGAGTTTTGGAAGAAACACTAAAAGCCATGTTTCAACATATCACTTTCCTCAACTCGTGTAAATGATTCGGCTATTTTTTTAACATTAAAAAAAGACAAACTCCTTCATTTTACCTAAAATTGAACTACATAAGTTGCATTTAAAATATATACCTACGTGTAATTTTTTTTTAGTTTTCAGACACGTGAAGGAAGAGGAAGGCGTTTGTCCAAATCCAAAAGAACTGGCACCAGGTTTCGGATAAATAAAAAGGATATTTATCTAAAGTTGCTTGATTACGAATAACATTATAAAAACTAATTTCGGATAATTTTTGCAGTTTTTTTTAACGAAACAGCTACTTGCTTTTAAAATTAACAAAATATGTACTATTAGACACTCAATAAAAAATATTTTGTTCCAGTTTTAAAATATCTTATATTAACTAGAAAATTCAAATTACATTTATTACCTTATAAAATCACATAGCACTTGCTTCAGTCGAAAATACTAATTCTGAAAGAGGCTCAAGTTGACCTGAAAACTCATTAGATATGACGTCAAAAACTAGTTTTCCTAATGTAGGCATTCTCCTTCCAAATTTGATCATAGATATAATCGGTGTATCTTCTTCTTTAAAAAAAGTTTGATTATCGATCTCTTTGCTGGTGGTTTTATCCTGATATGACCAATTTTCTTTTTTATTTTCTGCGTGATTTTGATGTGTATTACTACGACGATTCGGGAGAAATATTTCTACCTTGTCGGGTGTTTTTAGTCTTTCTAGAAATGGACGACAGTATTTTATTAACTTTTTTATTAAAACTTCATTTGTTTGACTCAACTGCAGTAGACGTCCTAAAGCTCTATTTTGTTCCATGATTTTGTGTTGCATATACTCCTGTAATCTACCAATTCTTGATTGTGTTTGTTCGTCCTGCGAACAAAAGAAAGTTCAAGTACAATGACGGTAATAACTTTTTGTAGGGATGACAGCTCAGTGGTTAGCGCAGTCGGTTCACACACCGAAAACCAACAATGAGCATGAACTATAATTTAAAAGGTAACCTTACCCAAGGATCTGATGGAAGGACCCAAATGTCATCCAATGGCTTTATTGTCATTTGACAGGAAGGTACAAACACGTGCAGGAATGCTAAACCTGAAATAGGTAAATATTGTTTAAAATGGCCAATAGACAACACTTTATTTATGACATAAAAGAAATTTAAAATACTAAAAAACATTATTTATATATTTTATTAAACTATATTTTTCTGTATTCTTTCAATTAAATAAATACCTACCACTGACAAACTATTTTGATTTTGATCCTTATTTGGTTTAAAAATTGCTTTTATATTAAAAAATAACACCATTTACCTATAGCTATATGTTTCATGATGTCCTTTGTTGCAAATAGAGTGGAATGCCACGTCTTTGCACTTATAGCGGCAATAATTGACCACATCGACTTCACAATTTTGATACTTTCGAATTAGAAATATCTTGTTAGTTAAATTCCTGTTTTATCAAAAAGTTTTTTGTGCCTATAAAATTTGGTGTTAGACAAGTTAACCTTAACTTTGTGTTAAACATTATGAAAAAAACAACAAAGGACTTTTAAGCCTTATTCTGGAGTACTTGTGAAGAAGGTATTTTTAAATTTGTTTTAAAAATACCTTCCTACCTTAAAAATATGAACAAAAGCTATTTACGTACTGTTTGGCATACATTTTTTTTACTAATGATATTTTAAATAAATGGTGCATTGAAGTCAAAGGTCAAGTCTTACATCTGTGAGGGCCGCGTACAATTTGTTAGTAGATACATAAAAATCAAAGTGTATTTGTAACAATCATAGTTGCAACCTTGTTCTTTAGAAAATGGTTCCGTAATACATGATAATGACTATCAAAGTACTTGTTGCACCATAGTGAGCTGGTGTGCTTTTATGGTAATGGAAAATGTCAGAAGATTTGTGTAATCAAAAATTAATTACTTGCATTGCTACATAATAGTTACAACGCTCTGGAACATCAAACGCAATTGATATCATACGAATACTGTTAACATTATGTAAAAAAAAAGTATATATATATATATATATGTATTCTATCAGTTATCTGACTTCCATCACACAAGCTCTGCTTAGTTTGGGGCCAGATGGCGCTGTGTGTAATGTCCTACGATATTTATTATTATTATTTATTATTCATATACCAACCTCAATATAGAAAAAAAAATACCCGACTGCCAAAGGAAGGGTTACGTTTCATGCGCATGTCTTGCATGTATGTATATAACTTTTTGTAAATTTCCTTATGATCTCGTGTCTTCCAAACGACTGGATAGATTTCGATCATGATATTGTTTTAAAAACCCAAGTGTCGAAGATAGGTTCTTGAAAAAAAATGGCGGATTTTTTGTGCGAAATAGTAAAACGTTAATAAAAAAATAACTGTATCATAACTATTGAATAGAGTATCAAAATTAAAGATATTACAAATATGTAAATAAGTAAACATATGTTTAAATTTAATTAGGAATAAATTATTTTTTGTATAATAAAGATTAAAAACAGACAAAACAACAGACATACAGATAACGGGGTAACAGATTTTTTTTAGTAATAATTAATTATTTTGTTTTTGAATATACCTACACAGTTATAACCCACAGCCTCAAAAAGCATCCAAAAAAAGTAAACTTTTTTATATATATATATTTTTTTACTGTACAAGTTTCTACCTTTTTGACTAGAAACGAACTAACCTAACTTTAAAACAAATGTATTTTGAACAAATATTTTGTTGTGCCCTATAAATAAAGGTCTGGAGAAAATAAAATGTTCATTCAAGTACTAACCGTATTCCGAGTTGCTAAATATGCTATAATGCTAAATATTAACTTTTTAATCTTGATTATTCCGAAATAATCAGGTACAAGTTAAATAATAAATGTGTCTCTATCAAGTACTTCTAGTAATATTTTGACCTTTCAAAAACCTTTGTAGGAGTATAATCTGTAATGAAAATATGCTGCTAAGTAAAATATTTTCCCGAGATCAGGTTTACTTTTCGTAAATAATTTAACTTTTTATGAAAATTATACTGAATCGTCCAGATTTTTAATATAGCTGGTTATTAAAGAATCTTCAAACAATATACTTTTAGTAAACTGTTACTTGGCTTAACTTGAGTAATTTCGTAGCGATAATAGCTCAATGGTTAGACCGAATCACTCGCCAGAAATCCCGTTCAAATCCCAAAAATGAACTGAAGCTGGTGATGAAGACAAACATCGTGAGAAAACCATAGCATGATAGTAAGGTTCGCTGGCTACAACTCTCATGTTGAAAATGCCGGAGCAGTGAGTTCTATTAAAAAAAAAATGGTTCAATTGCCAGGTGTTTGACCACAGCTTACCTGATGATAAGTGACGGTATGGTAGAAGATGTTAAATACACCTACTCTGGGTTGGAACTGGCTCTCTAGTAAGGCTGCCGAAACGCACCGTTAGGTGCTTGGCGACAGGTTTTCAACTTAAAGGTTGCAGCTACCCAGTCGAATACTATAAAGTAGGTACCCTACGAGCGATGTTTTCATTCAGCAGAATCTTCAACTCATTATTGAAGTTTAAACCTTCGGCGTGTGAACCTCTGAGTTATCATCGCTACTCGAAAGCCAGTTCCATTCCAGGTATGTTTACCATATTCCACACTACCACTTAACATCAGGAGAGTTGTAGTCAAGCATCTAGCTTGTAACTAGTAAAAAAAATCCTAAATTGTCAAGTATCAAAACCATTTCGTGTAAAAGTGTGATGTGATTTATAGTTATTAAGCGGAGTGATTGGATTAGGGTCCTATAAACCTCTCACGGGATGTTGGGAACCAATTAGCGCGGCTTGTCATTCGAAATACGATAAAATTGTAATTATAGAACGGAAAATGAGTATTTACCTACATATAGGTGAATTGTTGATTAAAAAAATACTACACACAAAATTTAAATTATTTTTATTTATTTTAATTTTACCCGCTGCATGTTTTCGGGATAAAAAGTAGCCTGTCTTAATCAGCTACCTCCATACCAAATTTCATCCAAATCCGTTCAGTAATTTATGACATGAAAGAGTAAAAAACATACATCCATCCAAACTTTCACATTTATAATATTAGCGGAATTAAATGTTTCAATATTCAAGCGCATTAATATTTTGTTTAGAAATGTAGATTTAACCTTTAAACGAAAATTAAGTTATAAAATTAAATCGCGCCATTTCAATCGACCAATACTAACATTTTATTGTTATCATAAAAGAAATTTATTGTTTCCTTCGATGTTGTATTTTTACATTTCGTAAATGTCAAAACAAAAGAATTATACAACATAAAATATTTTTAGTATGACGCACGATGTTTATAATATTATGTGAATATAATAATAGTTTTTATTAATGGATAATTATTATTTTATTTTCAACTTTACCTGTTATTAACTAAAACGTTATGTGTATGTTTCAGTTATACTTCCGTACATAGCGTATGTGAACTGTCATAGTGAAACAATGAAAGTAAGTTACAACTAACACTATTTTTTGGGTTTTTGGCGGGAACGCGGGAAGAGTCGTGTCGCTCCGTTGTATTTTTTTCCAAAACTAGTGTTTTGTCGAGTGTTTATGAATAAAAATGGTGGAGTTTTATTCATAAAGTGTCGAATTACAAGCGCGAGTGTGGGAAAATGATATAATGTGGTGAAACATGAGTTTTCGTGTTGCTTCCAAAACTCCATCGAAGCTTTATAGTAAAGTCGCCACTACTTTACTAAAGCATGACTGACACGGACTGGACTTGACTAAGACTGGACTTTGACCATAACTATAGCTAAGAGACAGCAGAAATAACACTTAAGACAAGGCAGTATGGCTTTACAGCTTTAGCCTGCCCGATGGGGCAAATTAACAAAAAAAAAAACATTATTTTTTCTGTTTTCATCAACAGCCTTCTTTACACTACTGCGGCGAAGGCCTCTCATGCTATTAGCCTCGGTCCTGTTCCAATCTGGTCCAGGTTCGACCCGCGACGGTGACAATATCGTCGACCCATCTTGCGGCTGGACGACCAACGCTCCGCTTGTCTTGCCTAGTTATTTTTATTTTACTCGTGCGGAATTACTCACCTTTAATTTTATCAGAAACTCCAACTATAGCAAAACAAAACGAGGCCGTTGTACTCAGCTTTGTCTCCATGAAGTAGGCCACCGAATGTGGCCGAAACTATAGTCAGAGTATCCGATTTAATGTAACGTGTGTAATCCCTCATAAGTTAGTAACACCAAAAAATATTACACTATCAATTTCACACTGCAGGTAACGGCTTAACGCCTTTGGATAAAATTTTAAATGCACATAGCTTATGCTTTGGATTAATACAGGCTATTTTTTATCCCAGAATAGGGTGAAACTGTAGGAGCCAGCTATACATATTTGATAGATCTCTTTATTAGGCACACGAAAAAAAAAACAAAAAATAAGTACAGAGAACAAAAGAATCTTATAAATAACTAGCTGCGCCCCGCTGTGTTACCCGCTACATCTTTTCAAAGTAGCCTATGAGTTAATCCAGGGTGTCAGCTACTTCCATACCAAATTTCGTCAAAATTGGTCCAGCCGTTTGAGCGCGAAGAAGTGACAAACATACAAACACACTAACACACTCACAAATTTTCGCCTTTATAATATTAGTGTGATAATAATAATAACAATTATGAGCTCTCTTTCTCTTATCTATTTGATGGGTATCATCATCATCATCATCTTTTCAGCCGTAGGACGTCCCAGCTGGGCATAGGCCTCCCCCGTTGACTTCCACAAAGACCGGTTGGAAGCGGCTCGCATCCAGCGCGTTCCTGCGGTCTTTATTAGGTCGTCTGTCCACCTTGTGGGTGGACGTCCTACGCTGCGCTTGCCGGTTCTTTTTGTTTTTTTTTTTATTTGATGGGTATAATGACCTTATTACCTTCAGCGTAACTTTGTTTTGTAGAATGAAGAAGAGTGTAAAGTGGCGGATCTATGCGTTCACGACAAAGTCCCGATGTGTGCCATCGACTCATGTGGCGAGATGCGAACTTTTATCGATACTTGTGACATGCACGAATTCAACTGCGATAGTAAGAAAGGTATCTACTTTTTTATAGTTATTACAAGCTAACTAGAGATGGTGTTATCGTAGCTGGTGAACACACCTTACTTTACTTGGTTGTAGATCTCCTTAGCAGGAGGTCGTCTAGTTAGGTACCTACCACCGCAGTACCAGATATTATGCCGTCAAGTATGAGTGTTTTTATTCGTATTTCAGTTATTGTTATACAAAACAGAACGTAGTCAAAACAACACAAAACAGAACATGTTCTGTGGTAACATAACTGTGTTCCGATTTAAAGGGTACTGCAGCTAGCTAGTCTCAAAGTAATGAGCGCCAAATCAGCGATCAGCGATCCTGGTCTTTATTTTGTTAGTCAAGGTTCTGTGTATCGCTGCAATGGTAATGGTATCATCATGGTATCTCTTACTATCAGGAGAGCGTCTCGTTCGACTCAGTCTGGAATGTTAACTAGCTCTCGGAGCCAGCCGAAACACATCGTCGAGCAGATTGCGAGAAACGCTTCGCGGCAGATTTTCAAGTTACTAGCCACCACCCTCAAACGGTGTGTTCCGGCTGCCTCACTTGAGAGCCAGTTCTATTACAGGCTAGGTGTGCTTTACCATCTTCGACCACATTAGGTGAGCTATGGTCAAAACACATGTCAACAATACCAAAGAAATGAAAACTAAGTCGTTTACTTCATTAGTCGTTTGCTCCTTTTTTACAGATTTTAAACAAAGACCCATCCACGAATGCTGGGTCACGTGCAAAAGAGGAAGATCATTCAAGAAACCAGAGTACAGAACCGATTGTAATATTAATAATAAACCTAGATAATCGATTGTAAACTCTAATAAAACACTGTTAAATTACATCTTGTCAATAATATTTAAAGGTAAACAGATAACAAACAAACTGATCCCCTTCACAAAATTACATAAAATTGATAGTTTGACAGCTCGACCGCACAAAAAACCAGCCAAATGTGAGTAGAACTCGCGCAGTATGAAATGAAGTCGCACTTGTGTCACTGTTTTTCCGCTTAATTTATTTTAACAACTACAGATTTTTATACGAATTTCTGCCAAGGATATATATATGTGTCTACTAGTGACCCGCCTCGGCTTTGCCCGGGTGCAAAGTAGATACTAATATGGTGCATATGCATGTACTATACACATAAACCTTCCTCTTGAATCACTCTGTCTATTGATGTTACATTCAAATCCGTTGAGTAGTTTACAAGATCTAAACGTTCATCTACAGACGGCGGGAAGTGATTTTGTTTTATATTATGCAGAGATACGAAGCCGTACGTATGACCAGCAAAGTATATCCTAGTTATAAAGTGACACTTAAATAACACACCTTGTGTACTTATTCCCAAGTAGTTACTGGAAATACATAAACATTTCACTCAAAGCCGTTAGATAAGATTTCTGCTTGTACCATCAGACTAAAACCTAGAGATCGTTTTGCTGTATTTATAAACTCTAAAGGATGTATTAAAGTGCAAATATAGTATTGAATAGCTGATTATAATTGAGAGTAGACATGTTCTGCAATGCTGAGGATTTATCCCGGCTTCGGCATTTTCCTACCTTTTCGGTGAACGAAATTACAATCCCAGTTAGACGATCGTGCAAAAGTTATGCGACTGCGAACCTTATTGCGCGAGTAGTATGTGCGATGACATAGGTTTTTCGTGAATGACAATAAGAGCTCACGATACCCCCTGCATACTCCGGAGAAAAAAAACCTATAGCAGATTATGTAAATATGTAGGTTGATAGATAGATAAACTCTTATTGTAATAAAAAAAAAAACAAAAGAAAAAAACTATCAATAACGACAAATGTCGTATGACATTACACACAGCGTCATCTGACTCCCAAACTAAGCAGAGTTTGTGTGTAGAACTCAGTTTAAAAACTACGTGAAGAAAGTCAGATAACCGATAGAATAAATACTTTTTTTTTATAAAAACATACTTATAATAGGTAGGTACATACACCCAAACACAGAACAAACATTTGTTTATACTATAAAATGTTTGTCTTAGGCGGGAATCGAACCCTAGCCCTACAACTTTTAAGGAAGACATACCACCAATGAGCTAACAGGGCTGTCGAAGTACTAGTGTAACAATTGGCGGCGTTGGCGCCTTTGCAGCAATCTTAGGATGAAAAGGGTTAAGAACAAGTAGAAAACGTAGTTTAACATTTAAAGAAAGTTGGAGCTAGAGTGCAGTGGAATGACTACCTTATCACAATCGGTGGATAGACATATGCCCAGAGAAAATATTTCAAACAAATCTAATATTTTAGCTGTATTGTTACTCAACTTTTCGAGCCACAACTAATCCGGAAAGATTATTACCTCGTAAAATTGTACGATGCCTACAAGCGTTTTCTAAATTGCAAAACGGTTTGGCTGTTAAATTTCGAAACGCATGAAATATTGGCGTTTCTAGAAGCTAAGCTATGTTAACAAGTTATTATTGAATAATGCTAAAACAAGCGTTATTTTTAATGTTCACAACTGTATTGGAAAAATGTTACGCCCACGTGGAAGGAGCAAAGGTATTTCCTATTATTTGTTCTGTGAAAAGGTAGGCGAGGTGGAATTATTCATATTGAGTTTGTTTGCGTCAAATTCCACCTTCTGGATATTTGAATACGTGTTATGAGATTATCTTGAAAGGTCAAGAAAATAATGCATACGTTTCCATATTACAAAACACAAGCTTCAATTTGAATGTATTTTTTAAATATATTTTTTTTATGTAAATGTAATGAGACGAACGATACGCTCTCCTGATGGTAAGAGATAACGTATGTACAAAGTTCTATGTATCGTTGCAATGGCATGACCACAGAACTTTGAGTTGCAAAACAAAGTCCGGGCATCGCTGCTTTGGCGTTCATTCATTTGAGACTTTCGATAGTTAGTCCCAACAACAAAAAATGAAAGAAAGAAATAATATATCCTACACAATACATGTTTACGATTCCAGGAAAACAAATAATTAAAAGTCTAATGTACATTTTTTTAAGATATATCTAATGTTAGCAATTATTTTTTATTTACATTATTTTACACATACATAATATGGCATTTTCATAATTATGTTTCTTCTAGTCGAGCGTGCTTTATCGCAGACCTAATCTTCGCTTTTTTAACATCAGGCGAGTTAGCCGTACACACGCCTATTGTGAATGAAATAAAAAAAATTTACAGCCTGCACTATTCTCCTAGTTTCATTTATGACTTACTTTTTTTCTTAGAACATTGCCAGGTCTACAATTCATTCATTCATTCATTCATGCATTCGTTCGTTTGTTCGTTTGTTCGTTTGTTTGTTCATTCGTTCGTTTGTTCGTTCGTTTGTTCATTTGTTCGTCAGTTCGTTGTTCATTCATTCATTCATGTTTCGTTAGTTCGTACGTTCATTCATTCATCCGTTCGTTCGTTAATTCATTCATTCATTCATGCTTTCATTCTTTCATTCTTTCATTCTTTCATTCTTTCATTCTTTCATTCTTTCATTCTTTCATTCTTTCATTCTTTCATTCTTTCATTCTTTCATTCTTTCATTCTTTCATTCTTTCATTCTTTCATTCTTTCATTCTTTCATTCTTTCATTCTTTCATTCTTTCATTCTTTCATTCTTTCATTCTTTCATTCTTTCATTCTTTCATTCTTTCATTCTTTCATTCTTTCATTCTTTCATTCTTTCATTCTTTCATTCTTTCATTCTTTCATTCTTTCATTCTTTCATTCTTTCATTCACTCATTCACTCATTCATTCATTCATTCATTCATTCATTCCTTCATTCATTCATTCATTCATTCATTCCTTCATTCATTCATTCATTCATTCATTCATTCATTCATTCATTCATTCATTCATTCATTCGTTCGTTAGTACGGTTGTTCATTCATTCATTCATTCATTCATGTTTCGTCCATGCATTCATTCATTCGTTCATTCATATGTTCATTCGTTCGCTCGTTCATTCATTCATTTATTCATTCATTCATTCATACATTTATTCATTCATTCAATCATCCATTCGTTTATTCATTCATTCGCTCGTTTATTCATTCATTTATTTATTCATTCATCCATTCGTTGATTCATTCATTCGCTAGTTCATTCATTCATTTTTCATTCATTCATTCGTTTGTTCGTTAGCTCGTTGTTCATTCATTCATTCAATAATTCATGTTTCGTCCATGCATTCATTCATTCGTTCGTTCATATGTTCATTCGTTCGCTCGTTCATTCATTCGTTCATTCGTTCGCTCGTTCATTCATTCGTTCATTCGTTCGCTCGTTCATTCATTCATTTATTCATTCATTCATTCATTCATACATTTATTCATTCATTCAATCATCCATTCGTTTATTCATTCATTCGCTCGTTTATTCATTCATTTATTTATTCATTCATCCATTCGTTGATTCATTCATTCGCTAATTCATTCATTAATTTTTTAATCATTAATTCATTCCTTTTTCATTCATTCATTAATTCGTTCATTTATTAGCTTTACTCTGATTATGTGTTTGATGTTTTTTAGCTTGCAGAGGAATGCAAAATTGCAGACATCTGCAAACACGACCAAGTGCCTGTATGTGGTATCGACTCTTGCGGAGAGATGAGGACATTCATAGACACCTGCGATATGCATGAATTCAACTGCGATAGTAAGAAAGGTAAATTATACACATTGAAAGTTTGTACATCAGTAATATTGATAAGGGGTTCAGTACACGATTGTCGTTCCAAATAATTTAAAAAAATGGGTAGGTAATATTTGACTTAATTATTCTGAGCAAACACAAAAACACGGACACTCAAATCACACGCACCGAATGGCAGCCCGTACACGTAGCGCGCGATCCGCGATCCGCGATCCGCGATCAATGATCGCGATCCAGACTGATCGTGTACGAAGCGGATTGACGGACTGATGCTCCGGATCGCATAATATCTAGAAATTTTGAAATCATGATCGCGGATCGCGGATCGCGGATCGTGATCATGATTGAACGTGTAAGGCGGCCCAAAATGGCATCGTAGTCGCGCGCGGTCCCAGATTGGATAACAGTTCCTATGTAGTCTACGTATGGCAGTTGTCTTGCGCTAGCTGAATGCGTAAGGCTGCACACTGTCCATAAATTCTAGGATCTAGGGAAAAACATTAACCAAGGTTATCTGTTTCGTTTATTTTTGTTTCGGTATTTTTTTCTATACGTTTCATATGACCACTAACTAACATGCCTTTGAATATTGCTAATGTTCAAACTGTCAGCCCGTATATTGATTTGCCATGAAATAAAACAGTAAAACTAATAAAACCCATATTATAAACGCGAAAGTTTGTACGGATTTTAATGAAATTTGGCACAGAGGTGGCTGACACCCTGGATTAACACATAGGCTATTTTTTATCCCGAAAACATGTAGCGGGTAACACCGCGGGGCGCAGATAGTTTTCTATAAATACTAAATAATTAATAATTTAAAAAAAAACATTTGATTCTTGCAACATGATCCGTATAAAAATAATAACAATCATATTATTTAATAATTACATTATAATAAAAATATGCTGAAATAGTAACACACTACAAAAAAAACATTTGACAACACCAAGTTACAAGTCAAATAAAAGACTTATTTTTTTATTTTTTTTAATAATTTGCCCCTTCGGGCACGCTAAAGCTATAAAGCCATACTGCCTTGTCTTAAGTGTTATTTCTGCTGTATCTTAGCTATAGCTATCGTCAAAGTCGTCTTAGTCAAGTCCAGTTTGTGTCAGTTAAGTTCAGTCATGCTTTAGTAAAGTAGTGGCGACTTTACTATAAAGCTTCGATGGAGTTTTGGAAGCAACACGAAAACTCATGTTTCACCACATTATATCATTTTCCCACACTCGCGCTTGTAATTCGGCACTTTATGAATAAAACACCACCATTTTTATGCATAAACACTCGACAAAACACTTGTTTTGTCGACAGTTTTGGAAAAAAATACAACGGAGCGACACGACTCTTCCCGCGTTCCCGCCAAAACTCCCTAAAAGACTTAGGTATAAAACAATTTCGCTAAGAAATTCGAATTCTTGATTATACTAGTATTTTCATGTAGATGCCACACAATCTATAAAAATCTGATTAGTAAATTCTAAGAACGGCAAACTTATAGAGAAAACAGCAAATCACGATTCTCTGAAGTAATATTGCTTCACCCTCCCTCACACCCTCCTTCACGCTCCTTCACCTACATTCTTCACCCTTGTGTTGAGTCACAAGCGATTTCTTAGCAGTTCTCTTGAAACTCTAGCATACTCGAGTTGATACCACAGACAATACGCATGACCACAGATTTTCTTTATTTTTTTCATTATTATGTTACTCTCCGAACACGAATTTTTTTTAAACGACTCTTTTTTTTTAAATGTTTGACAGGCTAGGTGTTTGACCACAGCTTACCTGATGTTAAGTGAAGGTGTGGTCGAAGTTGGTAAATCGCACCTAGCCTGGAATGGAACTGGCTCTCAAGTGAGGCTGCCGGAACACACCGTAAGATGCTTGGCGGCAGATTTCCAACTTGAGGGTGGTAGCTACCCAGCCGAGTACTAGAAAGTACCCTACCACCATGCTATGGTTTCCTCACGATGTTTTCCTTCACCGGCAGCTCAAGCTCATTGTTGGGGTTTGAACCCACGCCCTTCGGCATGCGAACCCACCGCGCTAACCACCCACGCGCGCTACCCACTGAGCTATCATCGCTACTCAAAAAAGGTTCTCAATTCGACTGTATTTTTTTTTCATTTACGTTACGCATTCATTCCGCCAATTATGAATCGATTTTGATGATTCCTTTTTTGCTTGGTAGACCATACTTTTGAGGTGATTTAATATAAATTTTACCGAAATCGTTTGAGCGGTTTTTAAAAAATCAACTAAAAACTGTATACATCGATGATATTTTCGTTTACTCCGAAACCTCACTGTTTCATTGGGGCAGTGCGTTTAGGCGGCCTAAGGCTCATGGAGTCCGTTTTTTAAATTTTAAATATATTATAGCTTAAAAAAATCATTTATTTGAAAAGAAAGTTTTTGTACGTTCTACATCGCATTAAACAGAAACAGAATTTTATTAAAATACTAGCTTACGCCTACGACTTAGTCCACATTGAGTTAAGGATTGTCCCTAATCACCTAGCGGTATGAAATATACTTTACGACCTACTAAGTATACATAAAAAAAATATAAAAATCGGTCGAGCAGTTTCGGAAGAGTGGCCACAAAAACCGTGACACGAGATTTTTATATGTATAAATAGATTGACTTTCTTCTTTAAATATGTTTAAATCTAGATGGCTCAAATAAATCAGATACATATAACATACCTAGACTTTTATTATCTACACTAATTATAAAGAGGAAAGATTTGATTTTCTGTTTGTTTGTATTGAATAGGCTCCGAAACTACTAGACCGATCTGAATAACACTTTCATCATTAGAATGGTACATTATCACTGAGTGACATAGGCTATATTTATATTGTTAATCAAGTTTTGTTATCCCGTGCGAAGCCAGGACGGCACGCTAGTATGTAGTTAACCAAGTTTAAGTAGTAGCTTTACTAGGTCTGTATGAGTCGCTTTAGGCATCTCTATACATAGTTATCTGTGGTTGAATCCAATTTGCCCAGACCAGGCGCCGGGAAAATTTATTTTGTGACGAACTTGGGTCCAGTTTAAGGCTATTCAACCTATTCTAACGTTGGTAGAAAAAAAAACATAGTAAATAATCACAATCATAATCATATTTATTGATAACGAGGTGTAAATAAATAAAATAAATATCGTAAGACATTACACACAGCACCATCTGACCCCAAACTAAACAAAGCTTGTACTATGGAAGTCAGATAAGTGATAGAATACTTAAACACTTTTTTTGTAAATACATAATTTTAATACACACTGGACTGGACACCCAGACACAGAACAAATATTCGTTTTTATACCAAAAACTGTTTGTCCTGGGTGGGAATCGAACCCACGCCTTTCAGCTCTTGAAGCAAACATAATTATATTTTTTAAATTTATATCGGAATATTCTTAGTCAATTCAATTCGAATGGTGTGGCGTTATACAGTACGCACGTGTCATATATGCTAGAAAATAAGGCGCCAGGCTATGACGTCACGACACTTACCTACACTCGTGCCTATGTAACCCTATTCGCTATCTCGGGCGCCATAGAATACCGCTGAGACGTTCAATTCCAAGGGATATTGAGTTCATCGGAATTGCGAGAATTCCGTGGATTTTCTTAAATTTCGCAAAATAGCAAAGGCTTTCGCCTACGCTTCTTAGAAAGCTTTTCAATTTCCTCTCGAGACGTGGTTTTATAAACGTTTTGTCTGTCAAAGATATTTATTTATTTATTTTGATGCTGCCTTGATATTTTTCAGTAATTAACAGATAGGGATGGTAGTTAAAATTGTATCGTACTTTTTTAAGCTTTTATTATAGTTGACAGGCTAGGTTTTTGACTACAGCTCACCTGATGTTAAGTGACGGTGTGGTCGGAGATGGTAAAGTACACCTATCCTGGAATGGAACTGGCTCTCAAGTGGGGCTGCTAGGAAGATAAAAAAAATACCGACGAATAAGCACTTTCTCCTTTTTTTGAGGTCGGTTAAAAAGGACTTAAAACCTAGACCTGGGGTGCATGTTCCAGGCACAGGACTTGCATCGCGATGGAGACGCACCCACATGGTGATACCATTAAATGTTAAGAAGTTTCATCTTTTTTATAGATTTCGAGCAGAAAGCAGTCCATGAATGCTGGGTAACGTGTAAAAGGGGCCGTAGCTTCAAGAAGCCTGCGTTTGGTGGACTCAACTGCGACAAGCAAAACCTCGTTTAAAACCTTCGATCAAAGAAACAAACGAATTCGCACGATGCCCTCCCGCGACCTACTGAAAACTTGTTTGTAGTTTTGCCAGAAATGCAAAATAATCATGTATTATTTTCCAAACCTTGTGTTTTCTTGTATGTATAAAAATAGCAGTGTTTTTTTCTTCATAAAGTGCCAAATCAAGAGCGCGAGTGAGAAAAATTGGTATGTGGTAAAATCTGTCTTTTTGTGTTAAATACGATACTCTATGATATCGAAACTTAAAGGAAAGAACTGTAAGTTAAACATGAAAGTAAACAGGAACATGGCCGGACTTGACCTTGAATCACTTTGTGATTTAGACTTACTTTACTCTATTTATCATAAAATTCTTGAAAATATCTACATATAATACTTAAACACTGGCAAATGCACAAAATGCGATGCCATTAATTAAAAAGTCGTTTCAATAAAAAAAGTTATTTAGTTCATATCAAACAGTCGTAAAATTTGCATTTTTGGCCTTAATGTCTTTGATTAGAATTGCTATTTGTTTGGAACACAACTTTCACATTGCGTATACAGCGTGCAGTATCCTTTGTGTGGGTCAATGTGTAAAAGACAAATTTATCAACAATCAGTTTTTTATTGCAATAAATATAAGCGAAACAATAACTTACAACAGTGTACTTATTGTTCGAGATCACAGTTTTTCTTCATAATTAAATTTACTACTTATCCTAACTTAATATCTACTTAGTCCTTAAGTACTAAACCGGTTTACTACTTCTAAAAAAATACAAAAAAAATACTATTTTAAATCTCTTCTAAAATATCAATGTGCTACAGAATATAAACAAAAATATTATATTTAAGGTGACGACATAATCTTAAATAAACTAAGCAGTTAAAATTCAGTTTTAAGTACAGGTAAATAAATGCTAAAATTAAAGAGAACGTTCACAATAATATATTCAATTAATCTAAAGAGCTTTACCAATAACTAATTAGAACTATCAATATACAGGGTAGACGCAATTAAAATTACTTTACTTTTATCTAAATAAATCGTTCGCAAAATCTTAAAAAGTAATCAAAACTAAAAAAACAATTTAGAATAACTTAAAAATATACTTATGTCCAATTTATATTACAGAATGTAATCATTACATAACAACGAGCAAGACAAGTCATGAATCCCGTTTAAATTTACGACTTGACTTGTATAAGTGTAACCACTGATGGTGTTACTCAATCTATATATTACAAATTAATATACTTTATACCTACATACATATGCTTTGAAGTTGACGCAAAAAATAGAGCCGTGATGAATCGATCTCAAATTTTCCCTAAGTTTCCCAAAAATTATATTTAGTAATGATACATTTTCAGGGTTATAATTTTTTAAATCATTTTAGAGTTTACATTCGTATTAAACTACGTCAACAGATAAATTGTCATTGTTGTCCGCTAAATAATTATATTTTCTATGCTAGCAAAATTTTTCTTTACTTTTACTAAGTTTTTTTGTCATTTTTTGTCTAAGAACAGGACAGATTTTTCCACTAGGTGCTAATTTGATTAAGTTTTAAAAAGTTGTGGTAACGTAGAAAAAAACGTTATTATTTATACTTATGATGACAGAGATAGAAATAATGTTGCTAGCTTGATTTAATCTTTTTTTTTAACTCTATTGTTTAATGGCGGTCCAAAAACCCGGCATTTTTCACGATGTGATAAATGCTCTCCCTCGGAATTTTCTCGGCTTCTCTCTCGACAACTTGCATTTCTTTGTTCGTAAACCATGACTCTTTAGCGAGACCTTCTGCGATAGCTGGGTTGTCGTAGAAGTCACGAGATTTTTGCAGTTCCCTGTGAACAATGGCAACAATTCAATAACTAATGTAGTTGAAATAAACTGCTTCTGAAGACATTCTCAAGAGAGTCGTTTATAACTGGAACCGGTTGCCAGATGAGATCTCACAGCAATCTGTTAATAGATTCAAGAACATTCTAGACATGGATTAGGAGCAAGATAGTTTTAACAGACTGTTAGCGCCTCTTATAGCCGCTTCCACACTTTCTTAAACCACTTCCCATGAACGACGCCTATCTTTGTTATTGACCTATCAGCGTTTATTGCTGGCCTACTTGTATTAACTAACAAATAGATTTTCGCGCGAAATTGCGACTTTGCGACCTCTACATCTTCACGAGCAATTTATTTTTTTAATGTAAAACTTATGAAACAATGAGACGCTCTTCTGATGGTAAGATTTAACGCCTATCCATGACCATTGCAGCGACACACAGAACTTTTAGTAACGAAACAAAGTCCACGGCATCTCTGCTATGGTGATCATTACTTAGAAACTTTCGGTGTTAATTCTCAAAAGTCCGATAATTTATCTAGCTGCAGTACTCTTGAAACGGAACACAGTAATGTTTACACACTACTACTTGGTGAGAATATCTGGTGCTGCGGTGGTATCTACCTAGACAACCTTCCATTAAAATCTACCACCAGGTGATTTTTATCAGAACTTGGAGATTTACTCGAACTAAATACATCGTCCAAAAATGTACAAACACACCAAGCGAAAGCAATTTTACATGCAGTGACTGGCAATAAGATACATTAACTTAACTATACATTAGTACGACAATACACGTACAAAATGTTTATTTAAGTAATACATGATACTCTAGTTATACATATAACAAACAATAAACTTCAGAGAATTATGAAATCCTCAGTAAAATAATCTCAAAGTCGAAGGGCCGACGAGACGAGACGACAAGAGGTCTTATCGTAACGAGTAATGTATTCTATACAACACTCCGATGAATAAGAAAAAGGGTCAAAATAGCAGAAATCATTAAAAATGCGAAACATTTTTGGCGAGAACGCGGAAACCTCATGACGCCATATTGCATGTTTTTCCAAAACCTGTTTTTTTTATGTTCATGTCTGTAAAAAAAGTGGAGTTTCATTGACATGTGCTGAATTATATGCACGAATATAAGCATATGATATCATGTTGTAGAACGTGTCCCTTCGTGTTTTTTTCTACTCTCCCTAAAATCTTCTAGTAAATTACACTTTACTAGGGCATGGACTGAACTTGACCGTGATTTATTTTATGGGACTAACCGTCACCTAGACTTATTTTATCTTGATACACTTTAAAAAATGACTCACTTGACACTTGTAAAATGCACAAATGACGATGCCAGAAAAATGTTTGTAGGATAGAGTCGATATCTCTAGTGAGTTCATACCTGGGTAATAAAGCTTCGCTAGCAGCATTAAGTTCGACGGAAGGGTGTGGGTGGACTGCTGACACCGTGTTGGCATACTGGACACCTAGAGGCGCGAAGGGCTGCGTGAAGATCAGGCCTGGCTTAGCCTGGCACGCGGCCACGAGGGCAAAGGCGATGAGAAGACAGTGCATATTGTTCTGGAAAGGAAAGAAGAACGTGACAAAATTATGTATTTCTTGATACTACTCTATCATATGGTTACTTGAGAACGTTGCAAAGCTCTGTATATATTATAAGTATGTATTTACAAAAAGTATACCATCATAGTAACTATTAGTTATGTGGTTTTCATGGTACAAGCTTTGCTTAGTTTGGGGCCAGTTGGCGTTGTGTGTAATGTCCTACGATATTTATTTCTATATTTATTTTAGTTTGGGGCTTAGTTTAGTTTAATTACTTCAATGACTAAATTTTATTATACACGCAAGTTTTAACTAATATAATTTACTTCTAATAATTTTTTTTGGATTCCTTTTGGACTTTAGATTTATCAACATAATTATTGTTAAATAAAAAAACATTTTCGTATAATTTCGTCGATACAAATGAAGTAAGTAGTGATTGTTTAAACATTGGTCAATGTAGAATACTGAAAATTGGAATAAATTCATTGTAATTCATTGTAAATATGAAATAAATTAATAAAAATTAAATAAACCATAACCATAATTACTTAAATTAATTACTGAATGAAATAAAATAACCCAGAAGCTAACTAAGTCTTAAGAATATCGAGTTACTGGCCTAGTCCTTGAAGTCTAGAGATAAATTTAGCATTGACCGAACTAAGTTTGCAACTTAATACTTTTCTTTCATCGGCTATAGCACGTTCGAACTTGATACTTAATAGCAAATCTCTTTTCTGTGAGTAGGTATAGCTGATACAAAGCAGATTGTCAAATATATCATTGTTCTAGTGATATATTTAAATAATAATAAATATCGTAGGACAATACACACAGCGCCATCTGGCCCCAAACTAAGCAGAGCTTGTGTGATGGAAGTCAGATAACTGATAGAATACATACATACTTTTTTTTTGTAAATACGAGTACATACAGAACACCCAGACACAGAACAAACATTTGTTTATTCACAAAATGTTTGCCCTGAGTGGAAATGGAACCCACGCCCTACAGCTGTTAAGACAGGTATACTACCAATGAGCCTACGGGACTGTCAAATCATTTTATGATATCATTTGAAATGATATTACGGAATTTGATTTGTAACTTTGGTGTTATCAATAAAACATTTATATTTGTATTTGGCCTTAATAAACACCTAACACGAATATCATCGATGAGTTCTAATCAAGTTCTATAAAGCATTTTATGTCGACCACGACTTCAGTGTTTCCTGCAGTTTCTGGAATAAGAAGTAGCCTATTTGTTGAACCTTAGATTTATCAATAGGCTACTTTTCATCGAGGAAGTCATAAGCGATCTGTTGTTGCGGTGATTTGAACCCACGCCCAGGGGCATGGGTTCAACTAGATTGTTTGCCATCTTCGACCGCAAAACATTAAAAAACTTAATTTAAATTAGGCTGGATTCCAAATTCCGTCTAAAGCCATTTAGTTAGTCGTAATCGCGTGAATAAATAACTAATATAGAAACTTTTGCAATATTTGTAAGATGAATTAGATGAACAAGTCAAGATAAAAAATGTACATGTAAAGTATATTTATATTATGCAGATTTATATACCGGTCTTATGAAGTCTTTTATAGTTGTATTTTAAACAACCTTTAAAGTTCAACTGAATACAAAAGATTTGAAATATGTATGCATTCAAAGCCACAACTACAGACAAACTGTTTATTTATAAATGTCGTTTGACTGCCCTGTTAACTCATCAGAATATCTACTTCAAGAGTGGTAAGGCGTGGGTTCGATTCCCACCAGGGCAAACATTTATGTGACGATACATGTTTGTTCTGTGGCTGGGTGTTCTGTATGTATTTACAATAAAACATTTCTGTTGCAATTTTCTGTTTCATTCGTTTATTTAAAAAAATAAACGAATCTTAGAACTAGTAGGAGTCGAACCCACGTCTTACAGCTCTTGAAGCAGATAGTCTGATGAGCTAACAGGACAGTCAAATAATATTTATGAATAAACAGTTTGTCTGTAGTTTGGCTTTAAATCCATAATATTAAGTTAATTGTAAGGGTTTGAACCCACACCCTTTGGCGTGTAAATCGATCGCGCTAACCACTGAGCTATCATAGCTAAATATATTTTATTTATTTCTTCATTGTTGAGCACGCGATCGTAATAACGATCGTAATATTATTAAGACATAAATTGATTGACATTATTGATTTATGAATTATTTTTAGATAAAAGTAATGAGACGAACAAGATGCTCTCCTGATGGTGAGAGGTAACGCATGTCATGATTATTGCAGCAATACACAGAACTTTGAGTAGCAAAACAAAGTCTAGAAATAAAAAATATAAACGATTGATATTTAAAAATCACGGAACTCAATGACGCGAAGATGATATGTAGCTTTACAAATTAAAAAAAATTACATATTTTGATAGAATTTTGAGTAGGTATTCAAGATTTTAATTTTATATATTTGTACCAGTGATTTACACGAATTTCATGAACTATTAGTACATGATTGTAAATCTACAATCAATACTTAAATTATTTTTAAATTGACTATTTTTTGTGTGTTTTTTTTATATTATAGGTACATGTAATTTGAAACATCCCCAGTAGTATCGAGCTCCAAATACAAACACATACATACCAACAAAAAACGAAACAAATCCAAAATCACTGCAAAACCTTCACAAACAACAAAAAGATCATCTACGTGTATTAACACGACATAACCATTCAAATAAATGGCTGAACCACTAGAGATCCTGCTTCCGTAATTATAACATGACACCACAGAATAAATAATACTTCGCGACACTTACATTAGATTCACGGTCAACTGTACGTAAATGTATTTATCTGCGCTTGCGCTTGATCGCTTCAATAGACTGCGCGAGCGACCCGTCACCGACATATATATACTAGAAGCTTGAGCAAGCAACCTTCTGTTTCTTCCGGGACTTCTGATCTTTGGATGGGAATGCCACTAAACTTCCTGATATATTTATTATGAGCAATTAATTTTGCGAACTTTAATTACGTTTGCTATATGGTGCGGAAACTGCTGTACCCAGTTTTGTGTTAAGGTGTAAAACGGCGGTAGTTAATATCTTTGTTGACAATCAAAACTGACGTAGTTTTGACATATTTTTTATTTTATGTATTGAGACTTTACAATAGTAAGTACAATGATAGTTATACCAATTATATATAACTAAAGTATCGCTAAATGCGTTTCTTGTATAAGGAAGCACAACATGCTATATTTAAATATAACATAACGTAATTAATTTCATAATTCAATTAAAATCATAAAACAAAATTGAGATCAAATTAAATTGAAAATTAAAACTATAATCAAAATTAAAAACGTAACCACTTGCGATCATAATCAAAATTAAAATAAAATTGTATGCGGGATAATTAATCTGATTTTAATCTGTATATCGTTTGATTAAATTTTATCAAGTAAATTACTAATTAACTAGCGTAACTTTCAATAAGTAAAGTTGGCAACACGATACAAGTAACAGAAAGAATTTAGAGGGCTTCCCGACAAGTTTGAATTTCTATTAACTAAGTTGCCATGATTATGTTTGTGTTGCAAACTATTATACTTAAAGGTGTAAGAAATTACAGCAAGTTTGGCTTACTTTGAGTAAGTTGCTTTGCAGAACTTTGAGTAGAAAATAAAAACCAGGGCACCGCTGCTTTGGTGCTAAAAATCAGCTTTGAGATGTTCAACAGTTAGTTAGAATACAATAATTTATAACACATACCTACTACTGTTTGACGGCAACTCCTGCTAAGGAGATCTACCACCAATTAAACAAACGTCAATATTAATTTTACACAAACAAGCATCAAAAATATATTTTTACTACCAATTAGATGTAAATACCTAGAAGAGAACTTCAAAACAAAGAAATGTGTGCCAAACGGCCAACCAATGCGTTATTGTATTGTATTTATAACCGAAATAAAAAATGATAGCTAGATAATTTGTATGCTGACTTTTTATATCATTAATAATTCATTTTAAATTGTAATTATAATGCATAATTTTTTATTTCTTATTAGTGTTACATCTCCCGTCTGTTTCTTAAGCTTTCTATCGTATTTTTCTTTTCTTGGTTGCCTGGAAGAGATCGCTGTTAGCGATAAGGCCGCCACTTGTGGCACTAGTTAATAAGGTTTTTTGTTCTCTGTACTCTTTACTATATATGATGTGCACAATAAAGAGTTATATCTATCTATCTATCTCATTATCATAATAGGTCTCATTTGACACCGGTTCATTTGACCACACCCTGCTTGATGTCAAACAGGGTGCGATCTACGATGGAGCACGCTTACCTAGAATAAACCTATTTAATCTAGATTTCAAGACACCCAAATTTGTTCTTCGCGAGAAATACAGATTTGTGTTTATAGGTACAATATTAACTAACAATTTATATTGTGCATATTTTGACATGATCTTGACTAAGCTTATCTTTTAAAATAATAATATTGTGATATTGTATTGGCGAATATGATAGATAGAAACTCGTTTATGTGATTATGTATCTCACCATAGACAGAAAAAAGTACAGAGAACAAAAGAATCTTATGAGCTTGTGCCACATGTGGCGACCTTATCGCTAAGAGCGATCCCTTCCAGGCAACCAATAACAGAAAAACACGATAGATGAAACAGACAGATGGAAATAAAATGTTATGGAATATGTTGTAGAGTATTGTACTGAACAAAATGCATACAGTGTACAGTTGAGCTAAACGAAATGAGTTTTCGAATTATTCTTTCTAGTTGTAGCATATATGACTGATTTCGTGTTAAAAACTACATGACTTAGAACAACAAACAACCTGTGGTGGACTGTAATGCTGTTGTGGTTTGCCTTGCGCTGAACCAACCGCATTTGTGGGTTCCATTTCCGTTCCGGAACTAGCTTCCGGGCTATACCTACCAAAGAATACCAAGAGCTGTACTTTTAATCGTGCGCACAAATGTTCGTAATAGAATATAAATTGTGAACAATTTTGTTTGCGAATATTTATTCGCTCGGTTAAATAAAAATGTAGCGCCCCAGATAATTTATGGAAAAAGAAAATTAATAGCTACAAGTCATTTGCGAAAAAGTAGGAAAATCATGTCGTTTAATTGTAATATTTTCGAAAATTTACATAATGATATGTTTTCTCGAATTGTAAAAAAATTGTACCTACCTACGTTTTTTTATTTAATTATAGACTTGATCCGAAATAAATGAATTTGATTTTTTTTATTTTAAGCAGTTAACAAATTCTTTTCTTTTACTTATCCTCATACTCATTACAATAATTTCACCAATTATTTTATGCTTGGTAGATCATACTTCAGAAGTGGTCCCATATAAATTTTAACGAAATCGATCGAGCGGTGAAAAATTAACAAAAATCTAAAAATTGTATGACATCCACGATATTTTCGTTTACTCCAAAACCTCGCTGTTTCATTGGAGCAGTACGTTTAATCGGTCATGAAATCGGTTTTTTTTTAAATTGTAAATTTGTATATTGTTATTTGTCATCAGTTTTCTGAATACTATGGAAGCAAATTTAAAGGGTATTTACGTCAAACTAATGTCTTATGAGAAGCAAAATTAAAAATTTTGAAGAAACCCACAACGGTTTAAAAATAATTGTCACCTATCTAAGAACATGCACCAATCAAACCCTAACCCATAACTGAAAACGGCATCAAAATCAGACTAGTAGTTTTGGAGAAAAATGACAACATGTATTTGCACAAACAAACAAACATCCTCTCACCCCAAACGCATATACCGTCTCTGTTCCGTCGTGGGTAATAAAAAACAAACTAGATATACATACCTATAAGCACGTCAACTTAGCGGAAGTTGAAGCAAAACCTGTTACAGCAATAACCGCGCTCTCGATAGAGAGCGGTTATTGCTCATTATCTGGGAACGGAAGCATCGTCAGAAGCGGATTTGAGCAAAGCTGGAGGTAAAGGAGGGCGTAAATACCGTTCTGAATCTATTTGATGTTAAATTAATGTTTTGAAGCGTAGTTTATAGGACATTATCATTATTTAACTGCCATGTTGACTCATTTGATAATAGATCCGCTTCGAGAGCTAAAGGGAGTGAGTTCGATTCCCACTCAGGACTTACATTTGTATGACTAACATATTTTGTAACAATGATAGCTCTGTGGTTAGCGCAGTCGGATCCCACGCCGAATGGCGTGGTTTCAAGCCCCAACACTCTTCAACGTGTGAACGCTTTCGCACTTGAACACGACGAGATACCAGACTTTGTAATATTGCGCTTATAAATAGAAAATGATTTCATAAAAAAACTTTTACAATACAATAAATTAAAACACACAACGATTATGTCCACTCTCCTGATTGCAAGTCTTACTAATGTCCATTATTAAGTCGGTCGGACGTCCTTGCATACCGACCAACTAATAAACATTGTATAGAATAATTACTTTATTATTTACCTACCGACCACGTCACAGTCATGTGATAAGCGCATTCACATGGACTGGGGAATCTAGTTCAAGGCCAGAATGAATTAATAATACCTCTTCCTAATTAAAGACCAAAGCTGCTGTCATAGTCTTAGCATACGTTGTTGTGGACATGCATTATCACTTACCGTTAGGACAAGGTATTGTTACTCTTTACTTTTATATTCTTTTTCGTCGAGTTGATGTTTCAATTTTTTTTTTATTATTAGATGGTTTTCTCCCAGTATTTAGCCCACTGCAACACCGCGGGAGGTGGTTTCTTGGAGGTCTTCTATGCAGGAGTCTGGACAGCGAGGGCACGAGGGAAGGTGCTGCATGGTTTGCGCAGGAACCCCACTGTTGCACTGTACCGTTTCGGCGTCCGAGTATCCCCACTTGGCAATATCGATTGTGCAGCGGCCCACTTGGGTCCGAAGTCGACTTCCACGTGGGTCATGGGATTAATAAATAAAAAAATAATGTTATTAAAAAAAAACAGTCGTTGGAAGATATTCTTAAGCGTGGGTAGAACTTATATTATCGTTAGACTAAGAAACTTACAATTTATTAAGTTTATACAAAACCATTTGTTACGTAGAATAAGATTGTAATTTTGTTTAATGATTGTCAAGCTACGTGTTTGACCACAGCTCACCTAGTTAAGTGACGAATCAGTTATGTATATAAGTCTTTTTTAATGTAATTTGTGAAGAGTTCGTAAATAAACCATTAAGATCTGTAACAAGTTGACTTTTTTTAATAGTATTTTTTTATAAGCTAGGTTGACCACAGCTTACCTGGTTAAGTGATGATGCAGTTGAAGATGGTAAAGCGCACCTAGCCTTGAATGGAACTGGCTCTGAAAATGAGGCTTTATACGGAGGAATACACCACACAAATGTATGCTTAACATAATATTTTAACAAATCATGACCCTTACTTATTGAATGTTTTGTGTACGTTTTGCAATGTTTTGATTTCAAGGTTCAAACAAAAATTCTCTGCGTTTGATGGTAGATATATCTTTCTACGTGACAGTAGCGTTGTTATTAAACGTCTTCACAACAGCCATAAACCAAGAATTTAATTGATTTTACTTAAAAATTGGCTTTTGAATGAATTTTGGAGCAACGCGATTTTTTCTTTCACACATTTGACACTAAAAATTAAAAAATACAGATTTTTAAATAATTCGATGCATCGTTAATGATTTTCCATCATCATCATCATCATTTCAGCCGTAGGACGTCCACTGCTGGACATAGGCCTCCCCCATTGACTTCCATAGAGACCGGTTGGAAGCGGCTCGCATCCAGCGCGTTCCTGCAGTCCATATTAGGTCGTCTGTCCACCTTGAATGATGAATGATTTTCCATGCTTCCGCTAAAACTCACAATAATGTATTTAAAAGAACCTACTTATTGATATTGTCTAGAGTAAAACCAAATAATTTGGGTTCCACCTATTGACTCTAGTAATGTTGTTTGACAAACAACCTCCGTTAGCTAAATAATAAGTAAACAATTTTGTGTCGAATTAAGCAATGATACGCTTGTTTAAATTCTACTCTCAATGTAATGTTGCGAAAGCTTTGAGTAACGACATCACTTTGGCGTGCTTTGCTTTAAAATACATATCCTTTGTGTATTTTTATTGTAGGACGTGACGCATTTTGGTTTTATGTAAATTCTTATTGTGCAATTAAATAAAACCCATATTTGTAAAATGTCAGTTATCGAAGAGTTTTATCTGGTTTTATGTAATTATTCAAAGTGATTTAATAATAAAACAAATACCCATAATAGGTACACCTTAGAAGATTCACAGTAGTTTCTTCTAAGAGCTATGCTTATATTTGTAAAATGTCACTTTTCAAAGAGTTTTGTCTTTATTTTTGGCATAGCACTTTGTACCTTTTTGCCAATGTCTTTATGTATTTTGATGAATAATCAGGTGATAAAACAATTATCATAGTCAATTACACCAAGTAAGTAAAGGTCAAGCCCGGTCATGCTCTATTATAAATATTAGTATGTATACAATGCGGCGACATTACTTAGAACCTTCAACGAAGTTTTAGAAACAACACGCAAAGATATGTTTCACCACTTGTATTACACACCCAAACGTAATTTGGCGCTTCAATAAAACACCATTATTTTTATTCTTAAGCACTAAAAATGTTTTGGAAAATAATACAATGTGGCGATATCATGTATTTCCACTGAAACTCCATCGAAAAGTTCTTTGCTTAGTACGGGATTGGATGAATCGGTGTGAAAATCCCGTCCAAAATTTATTAATTTATTCCTATGTATCTAGTGTTAATTGTAACTAATATTGTGTATATTATAAGTATTTAGGGTTTATAATGATAAGTGTTGCGTACGTACTTATCATTATAAACCCTAAATAAGGCTAGATGGCGCTGTGTGTAATGTCATAGGAAATTTTTTTTAACTCCATTTTAAATATTACGCAAACTCATTATTAGTTGTTAGTACACTCACATGAAAGTTTAAAAGAACATAAAAATTTATAATATTTGTGTAAAAATTAAACTATATGCAATGTACACCAAAAACTACACCGTTGCATCATCCGTGAGTAATTTGCGTTCGTTTACTCGCCTGGTTACTCTATCGTTTGAATCTTGATTGTAATATACCTTGACATTATTGGTATCTACATCTTTAAGGGCCTATCGAGTGCATTTCTCTAGTCGATTTTAGGTATTCTGTGCGCTCCGTGTGTGAGTGCGCAAGGCACACGAGCGAACAGCTAGTACCGCGCGCCGCCGTCGGCGCCACGCGCTACAGGCATTGTCGATACACATACGGCGGCGAAATGAAAATCGGTTTGAGCTAAATACTTAAACGGCTAAGTAGACGAACTGGATCAACTATTTTGCCGCTTATATTAGTAGACTGGTGGCCGAGTGGTAACAAGCTGTATGAGTACGGCCACATAGTCACGGGATCGAAATCAACACCATATTAATACGGAATATTATTTTTGCACACAAATTTTGTTGATAGGTATTTTAAATAAATATAATACATAAATATTTCGTTTTTTTTTAAATACATTATAATACGATTATTTTTGTATACTTATTATTTTTATAATACGTTTTATTTTTATTTTATTTTTTTCTTATTAGTGTTACATCTCCCGTCTGTTTTTTATGTTCTCTATTGTATTTTTTCTTTTCTTGGTTGCTTGGAAGAGATCGCTGTTAGCGATAAGGCCGCCACTTGTGGCACTAGTTCATAAGGTTCTTTATTCTCTGTACTCTTTTCTATTTATGATGTCCACAATAAAGAGTTATATCTATCTATCTTATTTTTTTTAACCGACTCGATTTTAAATGGAGGAGGTTCTCAATTCGACAATTTTTTTTTATGTAAAAGTAATAAATCGATCGAGTCACTCTCCTGATGTTAAGAGATAACGCTTGTCCATGACCATTGTAGCGATACCCAGAACATTGAGTAACAAAACAAAGTCCAGGGCATCGCTGCTCTGGCACTCATTACTTTGAGACTAGATGGTTAGTCTCAACAGCCCAGTAATTGCGCTAGCTGCAATACCCTTCAAACCGGAACACAGTAATGTTTACACACTACTGCTTGGCGGCAGAATATCTAGTACTGCGGTGGTCTGTACCTACCTAGACGACCTCCTGCTAATTCCGCCAATTATGAATCGATTTTGATGATTCTTTTTTTTGCTTAGTTGATCCATACTTCAGAGATGGTCCCATATATTTTTTATCGAAATCGGTCGAGCAAGTAAAAAAAAATCAACACAAGTATTAAAAAACCTCGCTGTTTCATTGAAGCAGTGCGTTTAGTTGGCCTAAGGGTCATGGAGTAGGTTTTTTGTTTGTAAATTTGTGTATTTCTTTTTATGTAACTGAACATTTTTAATTCCCTATTTTATCTATTGAAAATAATTAATTTATTATAACACTATGGAACCTAAGAATATGACATACCGTAAGCAACTCCTACGATACACCTCACTTTTTTCCTTTCCACTGACGAATAATAAACGACGAAAAAGTATTATTATTTTGACTACCCAGTCAGCACGTTTGCGTCATGAGTTGTATGGCATGGGTTCGATTCCCACCGAGGGCAAATTTTGATGAGAAGAACATAGATGTTTGTTTTGTTTGGGTGTTTATGTATACTTTAGTATGTTCATAATTGATTGATTCAAAATAATGACGTGCATAATTATTAAAAAAAAATAGTTTATTACTTTACCCATGGCTTTACTCGCATATCCATTTTGGAGAAGTCATTTAAAAAATACTAAATTAAAATAAAATAATAATAAATATTTCTTTTTTAGTAGAATATAGCTTTATGGCATGGGTTCAATTCCCGAATTTTTTTGTGAAAAACATAGATGTGTGTTTTAATTTTTGTTGGCGGCCATATTGGATCAACTTTAAAGTATTCTCCATTCTACTAGTCAATCCCATTCATTTCATTTTGATACCTATATTGAGGTTGTAGTGAAAAAATATGTAATCTGCCATTTTGTTGGCGGCCATATTGGATTTGCTTTTTTTTATTATAATCTATTCTACTAATCAAGCCCTTTCATTTGATACCCATATTGATGGCATTGTGAAAAAATATGCAATCCGCCATTTTGTTAGCGGCCATATTGGATTTGCTTTTTTTAAAGTTTACTCTATTCTACTAGTCAAGCCCTTTTATTTGATACCCATATTATAGGAGTGGTGGAAAAATATGTAATAAATCCTCTAGTTTGATGGCGGCCATATTGGATTTGCTTTTTTTTATTATAATGTATTCTACTAGTCAAGCTCTTCCATTTGATACCCATATTGATGGTATTGTGAAAAAATATGTAATCCGCCATTTTGTTAGCGGCCATATTGGATTTGCTTTTTTTAAAGTTTACTCTATTCTACTTGTCAAGCCCTTTTATTTGATACCCATATTATAGGAGTTGTGAAAAAATATGTAAGCATCTATTTTGATGGCGGCCATATTGGATTTGCTTTTTCATTTATTTTATTTATTTATGCTCTAATGAAACAGCGAGGTTTCGGAGTAAACGAAAATGTCATCGACGTATACAATTTTTATATTTATGTTGATTTTTAAAAATTGCTCGACCGATTTCGATAAAGTTTATATGAGACCACCTCAGAAGTATGGATCTATCAAGCAAAAAAAAAATTATCAAAATCGATTCATAATTAGCGGAATTATCGCGTAACAGACAGCCCCGTTGGCTCATTGGTAGTATATCTGCCTTGAGAGCTGTAAGGCGTGGGTTCGATTTCCATTCAGGGCAAACATTTTGTGAATAAACAAATGTTTGTTCTGTGTCTAGCTGTTCTGTATGTATTATAAGTATGTATTTACAAAAAAAAGTATTTATGTATTCTATCAGTAATCTGACTTCCATCACACAAGCTCTGCTTAGTTTGGGGCCAGATGGCGCTGTGTGTAATGTCCTACGATATTTATTTATTTATATTTATTTAACATACATATACATTTTTGTAGCGATGATAGCTCAGTGGTTGACGCGGTCGGTTCGCATGCCGAAGGGCGTGGGTTCAAACCTAACAATGAGCTCGAGCTGCCGGTGAAGGAAAACATCGTGAGGAAACCATAGCATGGTGGTAGCGTACTCTCTAGTACTCGGCTGGCTAGCTACCACACGAGGGTTGAAAATATTATGTCCCCAAGCATCTAACCATGAGTTCTGGCAGCCTCACTTGAGAGCCAGTTCCATTCCAGGCTAGGTGTGCTTTACCATCTTCGACCACGCCTTCTCTTAACATCAGGTGAGCTGTGGTCAAACATAGCCTAGCACAGTGGTTCTCAAACTTTTTTGGTGTCGGAACCCTTTTGGGAAGCAAAATACTTGATGGAACCCTATAATAAAACAATACTTTTTAAAAGTGTGTTCTTTAATAAAGAATCTTTATTAATAAGCATAATAAAAGTACAATGTAACAGTTACTAATTATTACTTACTTTACCATATGGCAAGTACAATAATAGAAGATATTAAAAAAAAGTAACTAATAGGATTTGATAAACAAAAAGCAAAAATAAAATGAGAAATTTAAAAATTGCGTTGTAAACAATCTCGACTTTATTTTTTAAAGTTAGAGTCGAAAGTCGCTTGTTGACAACTATAGCGTCTAATTCAGAGGCGGCTTTTATCAAAGGGACAGCGCGCTCACAAGTATACAAGTATACATGTTGATTTGTAGCGATGATAGCTCAGTGGTTAGCACGGTAGGTTCGCATGACGAAGGGCGTGGGTTCAAACCCCAACAATGAGCTTGAGCTGCCGGTGAAGGAAAAACATCGTGAGGAAACCATAGCATGGTGGTAGGGTACTTTAGTACTCGGCTGGCTAGCTACCACCCTCAAGTTGAAAATCTGCCGCCAAGCATCTAACGGTGTGTTCCGGCAGCCTCACTTGAGAGCCAGTTCCATTCCAGGCTAGGTGTGATTTACCATCTTTGGCCACACCTTCACTTGACATCAGGTGAGCTGTGGTCAAACAACTAGCCTGTCAACCATTAAAAAAAAAAAAAATACCAAACTTATGAGATATTGTACCAGCTATTGTAACACATGTTTATACAAATAAATAAATAAATAAACCTATGCGCGGCCGCGGAGTCAAAACGTTCGACCAGAGACAGGTGTTTTGATTTTTTTTTCTAAATTCTTGCGGAACCCCTACAGAGGTATCGCGGAACCCTAGGGTTCCGCGGAACACACTTACAGTATAGCAGACCTAGCATAACAAACCATTACAAAAAAAAATTGTCGCATTGAAAACCTCCTCCTTTTAAAATTGACAGCCCTGTATGTCTGCTCCAAGGCGTGGGTTCGATTCCCACCCAGGACAAGCATAAACAAATGTTTGTTCTGTATCTGGATGTACTGTATGTATTTACAAAAAAAGTATTGAAGTATTACCTATCAGTTATCTGACTTCCATAGTACAAGCTTTGCTTAGTTAGGGGTCAGATGGCGCTGTGTGTAATGTCCTATGATAATTATATATTATTTAATTTTATTATAATTTATAAAATCGAGTCTGTTAAAAAAACAAAATAAAATACAACAAAATTTGTGTGCAAAAATAATCTTCGAGTGTTGGTTGGTTTCGATCCCGTGACTGCGGATTAGAATCGGGTACCGATACCACTCGGCCACCTGTCTATGTCTACAAGTGGCAAATTTGTTGATCCGGTTCGTTTACTTTGTGATCGTACGTAAAAGCAACCTCAACAGCGACACAACCTCCCCGTCCGACAGTCGAAGCGGTACTAAAGCGGATAGGGGAACAGCGTGGTAGCTCTGCTTAGAATGGACGAAACGCGCAAAAATTTAGGTATTTCCTTCGTTTGTTCAAGCAAAATCATATTTTGGTAATTTTTATGTAATAACTATTTAGAGAAAATGTAATTTTATTGTTATACAAAGCCTGATGACTTTCCGTGCAGTATTTACGCCGTATCGAGGTTTTCTATAGATTGTTTGGGGTTACTTTGGATTTTTTTTCTATCGAGGAAACTAAAAGTAATCGTGTTTCTAAATTAGATTACATATAGATTGGATCCTTAAATATCTTAAACATTAACCTCATAAATGATGTTTTAGTAATAACGAAAATACAACGAAACAAACAGTTCCAAATCCACTCGATACCGGCTTAATGGTCTAGCGTACTTCCAATTACTTAGTAGAGGAATGGCCCAATGGGTTGGGTTATAATAGTCTCTTGACAATCGCCTCGCTTTAGTCGCAGTTAATGTAACCACTGCGTTATCTCTTTAGTCAGTAATTTAGTATGAGATCGTCTAGGTAAGTACTTCCTCAGTAACAGACATTCTGCTACCGGTCAATAACAGACATTCTGCCACCAAGCAGTTACAAACATTCTGCTGTGAAGCAGTAACAGAGATTCTGCTATCGAGCAGTAACAGATATTCTGCCGTCAAGCTATGATATTTAGAATGTTGTGAGTCAGTAGTATTAAAATTTAATGTATATTGCATGTTTTTGGTTAACGCAGTGTGTTTTTGTACCAAGACAAACCAAAATGGTTTTTTGGTACTGTTCTGATGTCAAGTAGTATCAGACATTCTGCTGCTGAGCAGTAACAGACATTCTGCTGCTGAGCAGTAACAGACATTCTGCTGCCGAACAGTAACAGACATTCTGCTGCGGAGCAGTAACAGACATTCTGCTGCTGAGAAGTAACAGACATTCTGCTGTCGAACAGAAACAGACAATCTGCTGCCGAACAGTAACAGACATTCTGCTGCCGAGCAGTAACAGACATTCTGCTGCCGAGCAGTAACAGACATTCTGCTGCTGAACAGTAACACACATTCTGCTGCCGAACAGTAATAGATATTCTGCTGCCAAACAGTAGTAAACATTACTGTAGTCTGGTTTTTTGAAAAGTAGCGAAATTAAGTACAGAGCTATTGAGATTCTTTATCAAATATGAGTGCTGAAGCAGCGATGCCGTGAAATTTGACGTTCTGGGTTCCGCTGTAATGTATAAAACACATACATGACGTATGTACATATTTTAGCTCTTACCATCAAGACGGCGTATCGTTCATCTCATTACATAAGTATGTATAATAATTGTATATACCATAGTGAAAAATATTTCAAACTTTTCTAAGACTTTCACATATCAAACACAGATTATTTCTATATTCGTAGGATTTAAAACTCATTAGCTTTTTACAGTTGGTAAAGTAAATAAAGGTAATAATTTATATTGTAATTAACCTTTTGCATTCTCACCAAAGCCATAAAATGTAGGTTACTGACCTGCCAAGACCTCTGGCGTTTAGCCTTGATCTAGGTTGAATATTTATATTGAATCGACTTTACGCTGGCATGATGTTTACACTTCTCTACATAGTATACTATGCAACTGATCTTAATGCGGTTTCCATCAATAGACAAAGTGATTCAAGAGGAAGGTGTATATATGTATAATACATGCAGTCATGCATATACACCACATTAGTATCTACATTGCACTCGTGCGAAAAAGAAACTAACTTTAATTTAATAAGTTACTAGTAACTTTTAAACAGAAGTTTATTAAAGAACACACCTTGACCTTGGTATTTCTTGCTCGCTAAAGATATCTAAATTTTGAAGGTTTCCTTTTTCGCACGTCATTCACTATAGTCTCAATTTATCTATATAACTAGTTGTTTACTCCGAACTCTGACCCCGTGAACCCTTTGTATCCGCAACTACCTGATTAAATTATCTCATGTTCGAAATTAACAAGTTATTTCATCCGTCTTAATATATCCTGTAACTTAAACCAATGTAATTAAAAAGAACACTCTCAATTTGAAAATCTGCTGCAGCACACCTAAAGTTGTGTTCTGATAGCAAACTTGGGAGCCAGCTTCAATTGCACCACATGATGTTATGTGACGACTTAACATCATATGAGCTTTGGTCAAACACGTGTAGCCTCTCAAAGCTTAAAACAAAAAAGTGCTATTTATAAAACTTAAGATGCTACCGCAGCCTACTCAGTTAGAAACTCATCTTAATATCTAGGTATTTGAAATTCCTGGGTTCAAATCTCACGCTAGGCTTCATTGTCTTTTCTAATCACGTGCGGGTCGCTGGCTTCCGTCAATAAAAGAAAATACATTGTATGTCTGAGAGTTCCCAATAATCCCAAAGATGTGTTAAATCCATCAATCCGCACTTGGTCAGTATGATGGACTATGGCTTTTTGTTAGTTTATAATAACAGAGCTAATCCGAAAGATATGTTTTTTCCATAATTTTACTACGTACATTTGACCTCTACGTCAAATTCGTAGGACATTTTACACAGCGCCATCTAGCCTCATACTAAAGCTTGTATTATGGGAACTAGAAAACTGATGTACTTACAAGGATTTATCGTCACATAAATGTTTATTCTGGTTGGAGTTGGACCCACACCTTGCAGCAGATAACTAACCAAATGAGCTAACGCAGCTGTCAAAATGTATTTAGGATATGAACAAATTTGCGTATTTAAATATTTTTAGTAAATAACGTTGCCTCCACTATCGATATGTCTTCCAAAAATAAAAGAATTGGAACTCTTAGTCCATCCGACTCTTCTTGGCCAATGTGTAGTAGCTCTTAACAATTTAACATTATTAGCACCATATTTTTCTCTTAGAATTTGAAAGAAATCTCTAACTTCGCCTTTAGCCGTAGTTTCCCATGTAAAAGGCAAATCACATGCTTTAAACGGGCATACCTTCCTATTTCCAACTGGGGTAGTCACTGCTGAATTCTGCGGTATTGTATTTTCATTTACATCTAACATTTCAGCATCATCTTTTATTTCTTCTATGCCATTTGTTATGTTGATAGAATTTTCTGTAGCAAAATATATGGTGTTTGTTGTAGTGGTGACATTTTTTGCTGTATAATTGGATGGTTTTGATGCTAATGCAGTTGTGCTTGATGTAGTAGATTCTGTAGTTGAAGTGGTAGTATAAATAGTTTTTTCTGTATCGGTTGATGTGGATGAACAGTTTTTAAATTCTGGCGGAGGAGGTCTTGAGCAATCATGTTTTACGGAAACAGTTATAGCTGAAGCAGTAGATGTGATTGTTTTAGGTGGTTCTGTAGTAGTCGTGATTGTTGATATTGTTGTAGTTGTTGGTTCTGTAGTAGTCGTGATTGTTGATATTGTTGTAGTTGTTGGTTCTGTAGTAGTCGTTGTTGTTGTCGTTGATTCCGTACTAGAAGGTGCAGATAAAGTCGTCATCGCAGTGGTAGTTGTATTTAGTTCACACTCTTCCATTTTAGTTTTCTCATAATCTAAAAATTAAAAGTATGTTTCGTTAAAATGTTGTTAATTTTGTTGATAACGTATTTTTTCATATAAATTGTAGACCTTTATTGTTATCACAATTGTATTCGTGTCTATGGCATTCGTCCAAAAATGTTTGCACGTCTGTATGATTATTTTCTTTCCCACATTCCGGGACCCAAGTGTGATTGCATAAATCAGCCAACAAGCACGCAGTTGGTGGCTGAAATAAAAAGTCATTAAAGATGTAAACAAAAGCGACACCACTTTAAAGTATATATACCGAAAACTCGAACTAAACGGTTCGATCCAACTTTCTTCGTAAGAACCGCAAAAAACAATGGAATTTCTTGCCTATGTGGGTGTTCCATGATACAATATGGGTGCCTTCAAGTCCTGAGTGAATTGGTTTCTTCTAGGCAAGCGTGCCATTGTTAACCGTATCTTCGCTTAACATCAGGCGAGACGATCAAACCCAAGCCTAATTATAATAAAAAACACTGTCTAAAAACTAAACAAACAACTTCCTCACCGGAATAAAATGTTCAATTGAAGGATTTAGGTTCATCATAACTGAAACAATAAAATTGCAATCAAACAGCTGCAGAAAATTTTATTTCCAATGTATTTTCCAATCTACTTACTTATCAAGCTAGTAAACACTGCTGTCGTATATGAAATCATATTTTTTCATTTTCAATTATACGAGTACCTACACAATCCTTTTTTTCTATACAACACAATCGTGCGCAATGCATTGAACATTGGCTATCAATAAAACGTTTTCAATAACTATATACTTAACTGAAAATGATCCCTTTTAGTAGCCTATTAAGTGATAAACATCTTACACACTAATTAAAATCCGATTTCATTTAGGCTGTGCCTACTCTCAAAACAACTGAAATAAAACAAGTTTCAAATAACAATCAGCAAACCATCCGCAACCAATCACAATCTGAATATTGCACATAAAAGTGCCAACATTGAAATAAAAGTGCAGTGAATTTCTAGTGACGTTTTCGTAAATTATATTTAAGACCCTCCGCGAAAGATAATGTCATTATTCCCATTCCATACAATATCTTGAATAAGTTTTACGAATATCTTCTTTAAAACTTAGTAGTATTCAACCCTATTATTTACCCCCAATGTTTGGATCAAAAACTTAGTAAGAAAATAAAATCTCGCGTTTCCCAAATCTTCAAAAAGCAAGATTTAAATCTTAAATTAATGCTAGTTTACTTTGTGTGTTTTGTGGTCTAATTTTAATGTATTTTTGCACGACTTCATTAATTACCCTGCATAGAGTGAGAAACGCAATTTTTACCTGTTCTTCATGATAAAATCGAACACAGGAATCGCTTGTATATATAATGTGAATTTAAACTGAAAAGAAGCGAAATTGCTCTTGAGATAACTCATTTACAGGAAAGAAAGAAGCTCAGCCACATTAAATAATAACCCATATCTATCAGTCTTCGTGTTTGAAGGTGCTTTTTTTTAAAGCGAAAATTAAATATTTGTTTACATGCGTTGGCCGATTTTTGGTAGCGGCAAAACTTATGGGTTCCCATCAACGACATGCTGTGAGGGAGACGAGTGAAACACTTGGATGTCATATTATAAGTCCTCTATATTTGGATAAGCTTTCCTAATTATAAACATGATTATATACTTATGTATCTATCCTTAGTTACATCATCATCATCTCAATACTAATATGACGTGTTTGGACTTCTGTCAGCAATCTACATGACTGCCTATTCTTTTTTTATAACGTACATTATATTTTATTTTGTTATCTAAAGGTAAATCTAATAAGGGTAGGTAAGTAGAGCTATAAGTTTAAGAAACCTTGATTTAATCAAACATGACCAATCGACCGGCTTTATATCTTTTGTGGTTTATTAATCATGGTACAAGTATATTTCTCGTATTCGGTAACTAACCCATAATTTCCATCCATAATAATCCCCTATTAAATAATTCGCCTCCTATTCTGGACCAACTACGTAACATGGGTCTTTCTGGTGGCTCTTTCTTAGGGATCGAAGCTATCGCCGAAACAAAACTTGGTGTAGGTATACTTAACTCTTCGGTAGTAATAATTGGAAGTGTGGTTTCTTCAGATTTTGTGATTATAAAAGAAGTTAGTGTATTCAAATGCTCTGCTACAGTGGGTAATTTAACTAGGTTTGGTGTGTTTTTCGCAGTTATTAAGTCTATAACAGTAGAATCACGTATTGTAGCGGACTTTATATCTACTGTAGTTGTATCTAAATCAGTTATTTTATTTGTAGTAGAGTTTGTGGTAATAAAAGTCGTCTCTTCTACAATATTGGTTTTGTTTACAGTAGAATTAATGTTTACTGTAGTGGTAGCGTTAGTCTGGTTTATCCTATAGTTTAGATCCTTTGTAGTGAATGTGCGCATATAAGAAGTATTGTTTGATGTCGAGTTTATATTTTTCCTGTTAGTGGTTGCATATTTAGTAACAGTCGTGTGTACTGTAGAATTTTTGTCAATAGTTTTGTCTCCAACATTAGAAAAAGTGCCATTCATTGTAAAGTTCGCATCAAGTGTTGTCTTCATAGTAGTGATTTTATTTAGAGCGTATTTTGCGAAAACTGCAGTTGTTGCGTATGAAGTAATGGAATTGCTTACATTTGTAATATCTAATGTACCTATTGTGTTTGCAATAGTGGTCACGTTCGTTGTATATTTTGTGTCTATTGAATTAATTGCGTTTGCAGCATCACTTATAGCAGAGTGAGTTATAGTTTTAGTTGAATCTATCTTATGTATCAAATTAGTTGAATCAACAGGCTCAATGTTATTTATTTTGATATTTACGCTTATATTAGCTTTTGTGGTATTGGGCTCGTTTATTGTATAGTTTGTGTATTTCAAAGTGTTATCGTATACTTTAGTATAAATGTCTTTAGTGGTCAATACATCTATAGTATAGAATTTGTCTGGTAAAGTGGTGATATTTAACACTGTTATGGCACTGATGGTATCATTGACGTTTGTGTTTATGTGTACTGCAGCGATTGTTTGCACAATAGCCAATTCGTTCACTGAAGCCGTAATGCTTCCAGTATCGCTTGCGTTTGTTGTAGAATTTACATCTACAGTTTTTATTTTGTTCTTAGGTGGATTATTTAGTCCAGCAATAGTTTGATTCAGTGCCTTTGTTATACTTGTACTTGTAATTTCTTTTGTAGAAGTGTTTGAGTTTACTCTAATGTTAGTGTCATTAACTGTATTTTCAAAGTTTGAAAAAGTTGAAATTTCTAATGGTATCATTACATTTTGGGCATTAGTCTCGTCCACTGTTAAATTGGCATCTATTTTAGTTTCCAAATCTATAAAAGTATTTATGATAAAAGTATCATTTATTGCTTCTGTAATGTGTACATTTGTAGATTCATTTTTTTTAATTATCTTGTCTACCAAACTTATTTCGTTTGTTGCTGCTATTTTATCAATTTCAACGTTTGTATTAATTGTAACTGGTATATTTTTAATAGTTATTTTGTTGAGTTTAGTCATTGAGTCTATTAGTGGTGATGATTTTGGTGCATTATTAATAGGTGGTTCTTTTATTATGCTGTGTTCAGTTGCAGTAAGTAAGCTTTCTGTGGCTGTTGTATTCATGTCTGTGGTTTTGTCGGTTACAGTCGGTAACCTAGCCAGCGTTGGCAAAAATGTTGTAAATGTTGAAGTTGAAACAAATAAATCTTTAGTGTCATTTAATGTAATCGATGTACCTAAAGTAGAAGTCTCATTTATTGTAATTAGTGCGTCTAATGGTGTTGGTGAATTTTTCGTAGTTGTGGGAGCTCTTGAAGTATTAATTTTATCTAATACAATCGTTGTATAATCTGTTGTAGTTATCAAATTCAATAAAGTTGTTTTAGTTGGTGAGCTTATAAAAATAGTTTCATCGGTTAAATTCAATGTGTCTACTGTATTTGGTAAATTTATTGTACTTATTATGGTTGGTGTTTCTACATTAGTGTTGTCATCACTAATATTTAAAGTGTTAGTTATTGTCAGTAAATCTGATTTATTTATTTCATTTGTTTGTGCAGATGTGTAACCATCGGTGTCTTTTATTTTAGTGTGAGGTGTGGTTATAAATTTATTCTGTGTATACGGTAATGTCTCTATTGCAGTCGATATGATTTTTTTACCTAAATTATCTGTGTTTAGTAAATCTTGTGTACTTAAAAATTCTGTATTTATACATGGTGTCTCGATTTTATTTGTTAACCCCGGAGTTATAAATGTTTTAATTTTAATGGGATTTGTTAAATATGATGTAATTAGCAGCTCCGATGTTGTTACTAAGTCTTTAGAGTTAAGTGTGTTTGGTTTACTAAGTGTAATTATTTTATCTAATGTATTTGTTGTAGTAAGTAGATCCATGATATATAGTTTTTCTGTCAGAGTTAGTGTGCTCATTGTGTCAAGTGTTAATGTCGTATTCAACACATTTTCTGTAATATGCAAACTCGTTACGTCTACTGTATATGTTGTATTTGATACGGTATTGACTGAAGTGTTTGCACTCTGTGTGTCAAACCACTTTAATTTATTCGGTGTGTTAACTGTGACCATAGTTTCTGTTTCAGATATTTTGTTGTTTTTGTCACTATTTTTTACGACATTTGATACATTATTATTTTTTGTTGTATTTGAAATATCAGTTTTTTCTGTTATAGTCGGTATGCTCATTATAAGTGTGTCTGGCATAGTTGGTATATTTACTAAGTCCGATATGTTGGCTTTAGCTGATGCATTTAATACCGCAGTTACACCTATCTCTTTAAGTGAGGCTGTCCCAGTGATTGCAGCACTTATTTCACGCGTGTCTAACGAAATTAAAATTGTTTTTGTGTGTTGCTTAGGAATTGTAACATTGTTTGTTTCTAATGTAATAGGCATAATTTCAAGTGTGTTCATCCCTGCTGAAGAATTTTTTGCTACAATTTGTGTATCCGTTTTGTAAAGTGTTTCCATCACAGTTGACTGGTTCATTGTATTAAATGGCTGTATTGTAGCTGATGCATTTAATGTATTGATTACATTCATTATACTAAGGATATCTGTTGTAGTTGGTACTTTTACAATCATATCCGTATTGTCTGTATCGAATATTTCAATTGGTATTGAAATGTTTACTATTTCAATTTTATTTATCATGTTTGATATATTTTCCACAGTTTGTCCATTCATGGTGTCAAGTTTCCCTGCTGCAGTTTCTGCAACTGCTACAGTTTTTGAATTTATTGTATCAAATGTTTCTATTACAGTATCCGTTAACCCAAACAGTTCTGTTACATTTGATGCGTTTGGCGCAGTTGCCGTGTCTATTACATAATGTGTCTTTATTAAAGCTGGTAAATTCATTGCAGAGTATGTAATTTTTGTAGCTGAACTGTTCATTATTACTGGTGCATATGATGTATTTTCTATATTTTGCGTATCCATTATACCAATTATATTGGTTTTCGTTGGAATTTCTTTAGATTTATGTATTTTTCCTGCAGATTCTACAATTACTTTAGTTTGTATAGGCATTTTATCAAATATTTCTGTTATAGTTTTTGTCTTCATTACGTCAAATGGTTCTGTTAAAATATTTGACGTGAATTTCGTATCTATTCCATGGTATGCTTCGGTAGTATCGTGTGCGTCCATTTCAGTATGCGTTATGACTATATGTGCGTTGTTTAGTATTTTTATTGTATGCGTAGGTTTATTTTCAGTAGTTTGTATATCCACTGTATGAAGTTTCTCTGTTGTAGTTACCATTTCTTTTGTGTTTACTGTATCTGTAGTATTTAACGTGTGTTCTGTAGTTTTTGTATCTATGACGTCAGGTGTCTCTGATGCAATTGCAGAAGTTATTGTAGTTTTCGTTTCTATTGAATAATTATTTTCTGTCGTATTTATTGAGTCTGTTACATCAATTGTCTCTGTTAGTGTAAAATTATGTGCCTTTGTTTTAGTTGATGTGTTTTCTGTAGTTTTTATAACCATTACGTCAGGTATCTCAAATGCAGTTAAGATACTTAATGCAGTGTCTGTATCAATATCAAGATCATCCGTTGTATTCATTGTGTACGTTACATCAAACGTATCTGATAATGTAAATATATATTCTGAATTTTGCATATTCAGTGTACCAATAATGTCTGTGGTAGTAGTCATGTCTTTTGTGTTTGAAGCTTCTATCGTGGTTATGGTGTCCAGCTCGTCTAATGACTTTGTTACTGTGAAAGCATTATATGCAGTTTTTTTATCCACTAGACTAAGAACTTCTGTAGTAATTGCCAAATCCTGTGTATCAAAATTTTTTGTAGTATTTAATGTGTTGATTAAATTAAATTTCTCTGTTGCTGTGTATGTATTTTCTGTAATTTGTCTATCTGTTGTGCCTAGAGTTTCCAGCGTAGTTATTATGGACTTTTTATCAAGATCTACAATTGTAGCTATTGTGTCCATCATATCAAATGTGTTTATTTCTATAAATGTAGTTTCTGTAGTTTGTGTATCCATTATACCTAGTGTCTCTGTTGTAGTAGGTATGACTTTTGTGTCTAGTGTTTTTGCTAGAGTTTTTGTAGCCACTGAAGTTTTCGAACACATCGTTTCAAGTATGTTTGTTATAGTTACACTGTCCGTTACATCATATATGTCTTCTATGGTTGATGTACTCGTTGAAGTTTTAACATCTATTTTATTATGTTTGTCCATTGAAGATGTAAAATCTAATGTCGAATATGCAAATGACGTAGTTGGAGTGATCGTGAATTCTTGTATATTCATGCGATATGTATTTTCAGTCATTTTCACGTCTGTTGTGTGTATGCCAATTGCATCCACATTTTCTGTTGTAGTTTTTGTGTCTGTTGTATCAAATGTCTCTGTCAATGCTAATTCATTTTCTGTAATTTGCGCACCTATTATTTGAAACTTTGTTACATTCGATGGATTTCCTATAATTTGTGTAACAATTACTTCTGGTTTACTTGATGTAGTAGGTATAAGAACTGTAAGTTTTATGACAAATTTGTCAAGATTTTCTGTCGAAGTTATATCATTTTCAGTCTCTGTAAATATATTATCTGAACTGTGCCTGTCCAGTGTACCAAGCACCTCTGTTGTAGTTGTCATATCTTTCGTACTAAGATCTAGAATCGTATTTACTGTGTTGATCATTTTAATTGGCTCTATTGCTGTAAATGTATTCCCTATAGTTTGTTCATCCAATCTGCTATGTGTCTGTATTGTAGTTAGTACATACTCTGTGCCAAGTGTCCCTGCTAAAAATTCTGCAACTACTGTCGTTTCCGAATGTAGTGTGTCTGGTTTTTTTGTAATAAAAGAAATGTTCGTTACCTCAAATATCCCAGTTGCTTTGGCTGCATTTTTCAAAGTCATGTCATCACTTTTATGATATTTTTCTGTTGAAGAAGGTACAAATGTCGAATGTGCAATTATTGTTGTTGTAATATTTCTCATTTCTAATATTTTTGTTGCAAATGTTTCATTTTCTGTAGTTCGCTTATTCATTGTGCCGATCACCTTAGGTGTATTTGATATATCTTCTGTTTTTTGAGTAACTAATAAGTATGGTTTCCCTAATGTAGTAAGTGAAGTTTCCGTAAGTGTAGTGACAATCATGTCAAGATTTTCTGTCGTAGATATCATGTTCGTTATATCTAATGTCTTTGTTGCTGTAAATTTATTTTCTACAGTTTTTCTATCTATTGTGCCAAAAGTCTCTGTTGTAATGGTCATGTTCTTTGTACCAAGAATATCTGTCATATTTATTGTGTCAGTTATATCGAAAGTCTCTTTTATTGTAAATGTACTTTCTGAAGTATGCCTATCCATTGTGCTAAGAGATTCTCTTGTTGTAAATGAACTTTCTGTAGTTTGTTCATCTATCATACTAAAGGTATCTAATGTATATGATACATATTTTGTGTCTGGAGTCTCTACTTGAGTTTCTGCTACTATTGTAGTTGTCGAATATGTTGTGTCAAATGTTTTTGTTATAATTGTAGTGTCCCTTACCTCATAAGTATTTGTTGCGATTGATGTATTCGTCAATGTTATCGCATCTTTTTTATGATATTTTTCCGTTGAAGATGGTATAAAATATGTAAACAACGATGTTGAGATGTTCATCAATTCTAGTGTATTAGTCGCAAAATTTGAATTTTCAGTAGTTTGTAGATCGGCTGATTTTGTGCCAATTGCATTAATATTTTCTGTTTTACTTTTTGTATCTGCTATATCATATGTCTCTGTCATTTCAAAATTTGAATTCTGTGTCAAAAAAATATTTTTTGTAGTTTGCTTATCTATTGCATCAATTTCTGTTAATCTCGATATATTTTCACTAGTTTGTGTAACCATTAAGTCAGGTATCTCTAAAGTAGTAGGTGTAGTTACTGTAAGTTTTGTGACAATTACGTCACGACGATCTGTTATCGTGTCAGTCATATAAAATTTATCTGTTGCTGTAAATGTACTTTCTGAACGCTGCTTATCTAATGTGCCAAGAAACTCTATTTTAGTTGTCATATCTTTTGTATCACGATTTTCTGTTGTAGTTATTGTATCCGTCATTTCAAGTATCTCTATTACTGTTAATGTATTTTCTGTGGTTTGTGCATTCATTGTGATAAGCGTTTCTGATGTAGTTGGTGCATATTCGGTGCCAAGCATATCTGCTGAAAGTTCTGTAACTACTGTGGTATTTGAATTTATCACTTCAAGTATTTTTGTTATAAATGTAGTGTCCATCACGCCATATGTCCCTGTCGCAATTGACGCATTCATCAAAGTTTTCGCATCTTTTTCATTATATTTTTCCGTTGAAGTAGGTAAATCCAATGTCGAATATGCAAATGTCGTAGTAGAAATATTAATTTCCGTCACAATAGTTACATTCTCTGTAATTCGTGCGTCTAGTGCGTTAAGTATCTTTATTGTAGGTAACGTATTTTCTGAAGTTTGTGTAACCATCACCTTAGGTTTCGTTGATGTAGGAGGTGTAGTTTCTGTAAATTTGTTAAAAACTGTACCAACATTATCAGCTATATTTTCAATATCCATCATGATAAAAGTCTCTGTTGCTGTAAATGTATTATTTGTAGTTTGCTTGTCTATTGTGCCAAGTGTCTTAGTTAGGGTTGTCACGTTCTCTGGATCAAAATTTGATGTCGTCTGTATTATTTCGGTTAAACCGTATGTCTCCGTTGCTGTAAATATACTTTGTGATGTTCGCATACCCATTGAGTCTTTTGTATTAACATTTTCAGTTGTACTTATTGTATCCGTCATTTCAAGTATCTCTATTACTGTTAATGTATTTTCTGTGGTTTGTGAATTCATTGTGATAGGCGTTTCTAATGTATTTGGTGCATATTCGGTGCCAAGTATATCTGCTGTAGGTTCTGTAACTACTGTGGTATTTGAATTAATCACTTCAAGTATTTTTGTTATCAATGTAGTGTCTATCACGCCATATGTCCCTGTTGCAATTGACGTATTCATCAAAGTTTTAGCATCTTTTTCATTATATTTTTCCGTTGAAGTAAGTAAATCCAATGTCAAATATGCAAATATCGTAGTAGAAATATTCATTTCCGTCGCAATAGTTATATTCTCTGTATTTTGTGCATCCAGTGTGTCAAGTATCTCTATTGTAGGTAACGTATTTTCTGAAGTTTGTGTAACCATCACCTTAGGTTTCGTTGATGTAGGAGGTGTAGTTTCTGTAAATTTGTTAAAAACTGTACCAATATTATGAGCTATATTTTCTGCTTCCATCATTATAAAAGTCTCTGTTGCTGTAAATGTATTATTTGTGGTTTGCTTGTCTATTGTGCCAAGTGCCTTAGTTGGCGTTGTCACATTCTCTGTATCAAAATTTAATGTCGTTTTTATTGCTTCGGTCATGTCGTATGTCTCCGTTGCTGTAAATATACTTTGTGATGTTCGCCTACCCATTGAGTCTTTTGCATCAAGATTATCTGTTGTAGTTATTGTGTCCGTCATTTCAAGTATCTCTATTACTGTTAATGTATTTTCTGTGGTTTGTGAATGCATTGTGATAAGCCTTTCTAATGTAGTTGGTGCATATTCGGTGCCAAGTATATCTGTTGTAGGTTCTGTAACTACTGTGGTCTCTGAATTAATCACTTCAAGTATTTTTGTTATCAATGTAGTGTCCATCACGCCATATGTCCCTGTCGCAATTGACGCATTCATCGAAATTTTCGCATCTATTTCATGATATTTTTCCGTTGAAGTAGGTAAATCCAATGTCGAATATGCAAATATCGTAGTAGAAATATTTATTTCCGTCGCAATAGTTATATTCTCTGTAATTTGTGCATCCAGTGTGTCAAGTATCTCTATTGTTGGTAACGTATTTTCTGAAGTATGTGTAACCATCACCTTAGGTTTCGTTGATGTAGGAGGTGCAGTTTCTGTAAATTTGTTAAAAACTGTACCAACATTATCAGCTATATTTTCTATTTCCGTCATGATAAAAGTCTCTGTTGCTGTAAATGTATTATTTGTGGTTTGCTTGTCTATTGTGCCAAGTGCCTTAGTTGGCGTTGTCACGTTCTCTGTATCAAAATTTAATGTCGTTTTTATTGCTTCGGTGATGTCGTATGTCTCCGTTGCTGTAAATATACTTTGTGATGTTCGCCTACCCATTGAGTCTTTTGCATCAAGATTATTTGTTGTAGTTATTGTGTCCGTCATTTCAAGTATCTCTATTACTGTTAATGTATTTTCTGTGGTTTGTGAATGCATTGTGATAAGCCTTTCTAATGTAGTTGGTGCATATTCGGTGCCAAGTATATCTGTTGTAGGTTCTGTAACTACTGTGGTCTTTGAATTAATCACTTCAAGTATTTTTGTTATCAATGTAGTGTCCATCACGCCATATGTCCCTGTCGCAATTGACGCATTCATCGAAATTTTCGCATCTATTTCATGATATTTTTCCGTTGAAGTAGGTAAATCCAATGTCGAATATGCAAATATCGTAGTAGAAATATTCATTTCCGTCGCAATAGTTACATTCTCTCTAATTCGTGCATCTAGTGTGTTAAGTATCTCTATTGTAGGTAACGTATTTTCTGAAGTTTGTGTAACCATCACATTAGGTTTCGTTGATATAGAAGGTGTAGTTTCTGTAAATTTGTTAAAAACTGTACCAACATTATCAGCTACATTTTCTGTTTCCGTCATGATAAAAGTCTCTGTTGCTGTAAATGTATTATTTGTAGTTTGCTTGTCTATTGTACCAAGTGCCTTAGTTGGGGTTGTCACGTTCTCTGGATAAAAATTTAATGTCGTCTTTATTGCTTTGGTCATGTCGTATTTCTCTATATCTGATGCGCTTACAGCGATATTTGTGACCACTTTATCAAAATTTTCTGTTGTAATTCTTGTATCTGTGAGGTAAAATGTCTCTGTTGCTGTATAAAATATACTCTCAGTCGTTTGTATATCCATTGTGTCAAATGTCTTAGTTACAGTTTCGGAAATTATTATTGTTTTTGGGTCTGTTATATTAAGCATTTTGATTGTAGTTATTGTATCCGTTGCTTTGAATTCTTCAATAGTTGATGCATTTGTCATAGGTTTTTCGTCTATTACGTCATGAATGTTAATTGTAATTGGTAAATTAAATGTAGTATATGTCTTTTTTGTAGTTGGTGTGTTCACTATTACTAGTGCTTCCGTTGTAAATGATGTATTTTCTGTACTTTGCACATCTATCACACTAAGTTCTTCGGTTTTGCTTTTTATGTCAATCATAGCTGATGCTCTTTCAGTAGTCTTTGTGTTTATTATGTTGGTGGTAAATGGTGTATCTACTGTAAAAAACATTTCTATTATTTTTTTATTTGTTGCATCTAGTGTCTCAAGTGTAGTAGGTTCATTTTCAGTTATTTGTGTGCCTTTTGTTTCTATTGTACTTGCTGCATTTTTTATGTCAAATGTGTTTTTTTTAGTCAATTCACTGCTTTTAATTGTTTTTTCCATTGAGTTAGGACTTTGTGTTGAAATAACTGTGTCAAGCATACTCATTACCGTTGGTGTTTGTATTATGTAAAGTGTCTCTGTTTTATTTTGTAAATCCATTGTGTGAAGTGTATTAGTCTCAGTATTTGTTTCTGTTATGTAAACTGTATCTGTCGTATCAGATACGCTCATTATATCAATTTTATCTGGCGTATTTGACACATTCATTGCTATTTCTGTATTTATTATTTCATTCGTTATTGCAGAGATAATCGTATCTATAGCTTCATGCGAATGTTTTGATACTAATGAGTAATTAACTTTAACTGGCTGTGTCATACTTGGTACATCCAAAACCTGAATTTTGTTCGTATTATGTTGATTGTCAATCACATCAAACATGTTTGTTGATATTTGTATGTTCGTAAGTGTTACTGTTGTACTGGGCGTTTCCAACATATCAAGTACAGTTGCTGAATTTAATGTAGTTTCTTTTATTATGTCAAGTGTCTCTGTAACAGTTGGTATACCAGTTGTAGTTGGTGTAAACATTGTTTCTGTTGTAAATGTTGGTGTTTCTGTAACCGCTACTGGTGTTGTTAATATTAATGTAGGTGATGTAGGTAGTATAGTTAATTTACTCATCGATATAGTTGCTGATGAAACTTTCGACGTGATTTGTTGTGTTTTTTTGGACAAATTCATCAATGAAGTGTTCGTAGGTGTGGTTTTTGATAAAGCATTTGGTGTGTCTTTCGACATTGATTTTGATATTTCTTTTTGCGTTGGCTTCAGCGTAGCTTTCTGCGTTGGTTTTTGCGTCGGCTTCTGCTTTGGTTTTTCCGTCGCCTTCACTGCTGACTTTTGCGTTGGCTTCTGTGTTGACTTTTGCGTCATATTCTGTGTGGCTTTCTGCGTCGGCTTTTGTGTTGATTTCTGTGTCGGCTTTTGCATTAGTTTCACAGTGGGTTTCTGGGACGGCTTTTTCGTTGGCTTGTGCGTTAGTGTTTGTGTAGTTTTATGCGTTGGCTTCCACGTCAATTTTTGTGTTGGTTTTGGTGTGACTTTTTGTGTCGACTTCTGCGTTGGCTTTTCAGTTAGCTTTTGTGTCATCTTATATGTAACCTTCGCCGTTGACTTTTGCGTCAGTTTTTGAGTTTGACTTTGAATTGATTTTTGTGTCACTTTGTGGGTCATTTTCTGCGTGGTTTTCTGCGGCGGTTTTTGTGTCACCTTTTGTATTGGTTTCTGCGGTTCTTTGTTCGTTGGGTTCTGCATTTTTTTCTGCGTGGTTTTGATTGTTGGCCTTTGCGTCACATTTTCTGTTACTTTCTGTGTTGACTTCTGCGTTAGTTTCTGCGTAGACTTCTGGTTGACTTTTTTCGTAGCTTTCTGTGTTGACTTTTGCGTGAGATTATCCGTTATCTTTTGCGTCAGTTTCTGCGTAGTCTTTGCCGTTGGCTTTTGTGTCAGCTTCTGCGTAGTTTTCTGCTTTGAGTCCTGCGTGGGCTTTACCGTTATCTTTTGCGACTGTTTCTGCGTGGGCTTTGCCGTTGCCTTCTGTGTTAGAAACTGCGTAGTTTTTTGCATCGGTGTCTGCGTTGCTTTCTGTGTCTGTTTTTGTGTCGGCTCGTGCGTCAATTTTTGTGATGTCTTTGTCGTTGATTTTTGTGTCAGTTTCTGCGTAGTTTTCTGCGCGGGTTTCGCCGTTATTTTTTGCGTCGTCTTCTGCGTCAATTTCTGCGAAGTCTTTGCCGTTGACTTTGGTGGTAGCTTCTGTGTAGTTTTCTGTGTCAGCTTCTGCGTGGGCTTCACTGTTATTTTTTGCGTCAATTTCTGCGTAGTCTTTGCCGTTGACTTTTGTGTCGACTTTTGCGTGTTTTTTTGCGTTGACTTCTGCGTGGGTCTCACTGTTATCTTTTGCGTTGGTTTTTGCGTCAGTTTCTGCGTAGTCTTTGCCGTTAACTGTTGTGTCGGCTTCTGCGTAGTTTTCTGCGTTGGGTTTTGCGTGGGCCTCACCGTTATCTTTTGCGTGGGCCTCACCGTTATCTTTTGCGTCAACTTTTGCGTGGGCTTCACCGTTAACTTTTGTGTCTGTTTCTGCGTAGGCTTCGCCGTTGTCTTTTGTGTTGGCATCTGCGTAATTTTCTGCGTTGGTTTTTGTGTGGCTTTTTGCGTCAATTTTTTCGTAGTCTTTACCGTTGATTTTTGTGTCAGCTTCTGCGTTGGGTTTTGCGTGGGCCTTACCGTTATCTTTTGCGTCAGTTTCTGTGTAGTCTTTGCCGTTGAATTTTGTGTTGGCTTCTGCGTAGTTTCCTGCGTTGACTTCTGCGTGGGCTTTACCGTTAACTTATTCGTCGGTTTCTGCGTGAGCTTTGCCGTTGCCTTTTGTGTTGGCATCTGCGTAATTTTCTGCGTCGGCTTTTGTGTGGCTTTCTGCGTCTGGTTTTTTGCCGGCTTCTGCGTAGTCTTTGCCGTTGATTTATGAGTCAGCTTCTGCGTAGTTTTCTGCGTGGGCTTCACCGTCATTTTTTGCGTCGTCTTCTGCATAGTCTTTGCCGATGACATTTGTGTCAGCTTCTGCGTACTTTTCTGCGTGGGCTTCGCCGTTATTTTTTGCGTCGTTTTATGTGTCAATTTCTGCGTAGTCTTTGCTGTTGATTTTTGTGTCCGCTTCTGCGTAGTTTTCTGTGTCGGCTTCTGCGTGGGCTCTACCATTACTTTTTGCGTCATTTTCTGCGTCAATTTTTGCGTAGTCTTAGCCGTTGACTTTTGTGTCGGCTTTTGCGTATTTTTCTGCGTTGACTTCTGCGTGGGCGTCACCGTTATCTTTTGCGTCGGTTTTTGCGTCAGTTTCTGCGTAGTCTTTGCTGTTGATTTTTGTGTCAGCTTCTGCGTAGTTTTCTGCGTCGGCTTCTGTGTGGGCTTCACCGTTATTGTTTGCGTCGTCTTCGGCGTCAATTTCTGCGTAGTCTTTGCTGTTGACTTTTTTGTCGGCTTTTGCGTAGTTTTCTGCGTGGGCTTCGCCGTTATTTTTTGCGTCGTTTTATGTGTCAATTTCTGCGTAGTCTTTGCTGTTGATTTTTGTGTCCGCTTCTGCGTAGTTATCTGTGTCGGCTTCTGCGTGGGCTCCACCATTACTTTTTGCGTCATTTTCTGCGTCAATTTTTGCGTAGTCTTAGCCGTTGACGTTTGTGTCGGCTTGTGCGTATTTTTCTGCGTTGACTTCTGCGTGGGCGTCACCGTTATCTTTTGCGTCGGTTTTTGCGTCAGTTTCTGCGTAGTCTTTGCTGTTGATTTTTGTGTCAGCTTCTGCGTAGTTTTCTGCGTCGGCTTCTGTGTGGGCTTTACCGTTATTGTTTGCGTCGTCTTCGGCGTCAATTTCTGCGTAGTCTTTGCTGTTGACTTTTTTGTCGGCTTTTGCGTATTTTTCTGCGTTGACTTCTGCGTGGGCCTCACTGTTATCTTTTGCGTGAACTTTTGCGTGGGCTTCACCGTTAACTTTTGTGTCTGATTCTGCGTTGGCTTTACCATTGTCTTTTGTGTTGGCATCTGAGTAATTTTCTGCATGGGCTTCTGCGTAGATTTCTGCGTTGACTTCGGCATCAACTTCTGGGTTGGCTTCTGCGTTAGTTTCTGGGTGGCTTTCTGCGTCAACTTTTGCGTTGGTTTTGCATTTGTCTTTGATGTGTCTTCTGGTATAACGTCTAATGCAGACTCTACATTATGATGTATCGTATTCTCCAACGTAGTTAGTAATGATTGTTCTGGCAAAAACTTCATCGTAGTTGTAAACTCGCTCTCCATTGCGAACTCAGTCGTAGTCGTAGTCTCCATAATGCCATCCCATGTAGCCTCGGTTGTGGTTGTCAGTTCAGATTCCATGGTGTTATCAGTCGTAGCATCAACTATACTGTCAGGCGTTGATCCCATCGTGTCTTCTATATTAGTCACTGACGAGGAGTCAGATTTGAACTCTGTCGGACCGTTTAATGTAGCTGCTGACTTTGACTCCGTTGTGTACTCTATCATAGCTTCTTGTGTCTTGGATATAGACTCCGAATTGAAATCCAACATACTTTCTAATGTTGTTAAAGAAAATGATTCCGAAATAGATTCTAATGTAGTTTTTAACTCGGTGCCTGCCGTGATCTCTATAATACTGTCTAGCATGGTATTTTTTATGTCTAATAGGTTATAATCTAGAGTGACATCCGGTATAGCTTTGACCGTAATTATTGGCGTTGATTCTATGTTATTTTCCATAATAAATTCCGGCATGTATGCCGTCATTTGTTCTGGATTATATTCTAACGTAAGCTGAGATTTTAAATCCGTCGTGCTATCTACGGATTGTGAATGCGTTGTGGATTTAATAGTAAGACCTATCGTCGACTTGAGTATAGAACTCAAATCGGGAGCCATCGCATAATCCAACGTAGTTATCGGCCCAAGTTCTGACAAAGACTCCATATTTATTTCTAGATTAATCTCCGTCATAGTATCTACTGTGGCTGTCGTATCCAACGTAAAAGCGAACTCAGTCGTAGTCTCCATAATGCCATCCCATGTAGCCTCGGTTGTAGTTGTCAGTTCAGATTCCATGGTGTTATCAGTCGTAGCATCAACTATACTATCAGGCGTTGATCCTATCGTTTCTTCTAGATTAGTCACTGACGAGGACTCAGATTTGAACTCCGTCGGGTCGTTTAATGTATCTGCCAACTTTGACTCCGTTGTGTACTCGAACATAGCTTCTTGTGTCTTTGATACAGACTCCAAATTGGAATCCAACGTATTTTCTAATGTAGTTAAAGAAAATGGCTCTGACAAAGACTCCAGTGTAGTTTTGAACTCGGTGCCTGCCGTGATCTCTATAATACCGTCTAGCATGGTCGTTTTTATGGCTAACAGGTCAGAATCTAGTGTGATATCCGTCATAGCATTGACCGTAATTATTGGCGTTGATTCTATGTTATTTTCGATAATAAATTCTGGCATATATGCCGTCATTTGTTCTGGATTATATTCTAACGTAAGCTGAGATTTTAAATCCGTCGTGCTATCTACGGATTGTGAATGCGTTGTGGATTTAATAGTAAGACCTGTCGTCGACTCGAGTATAGAACTTAAATCGGGAGCCATCGTATACTCCAATGTAGTTATCGGCCCAGGTTCTGGCAGAGACTTCTTATTGATTTCTAGATTGATCTCCGTCATAGTATCTACTGTGGCTGTCGTATCTAACGTAAAATCTGAGCTAGGCATTGATATTTTCACTAATGTGAAGGATTCTGGTAAAACATTCGTAGTTAGCAATTTGGTTTTCGGTACAGCCGTTGGCGTGGTTATCACCAGAACCAAAGTTTTCAGCGTAGTAGTTGGGGTGGTACTTGGCGTAGTGGTCAGCGTGGTAGTCGACGTGGTAGTCGCTGAGGTAGTCAGAGTAGTAGTCGACGTGGTAATCTTAGTGGTATTTAGCTTGACTACTGGCGTGGTAGTTTTTCCTTGATATATCCCAATTCTAGAGCAATCGTGCCTGTTTATTTTCTGATTTAGTGATGAAGTAGGTTTATTTGTTTCCATTGTCTTATAAATTTCTATTGTAGTTACTGTAGTATTTCTCGTAGTGGTAGTAGTTTTTTTTGTAGTTCTAGCAGATTTTTCTGTTGTGATCATAGGTGTAGTGGTTGCACTTTCTTTTGTTACAATTGTGGGCTTATTCATAGTTTGAGTTTCTGCAGTAGCTTTTGTATTTTCTCTTGCAGACGTTGTTGATACTGTCGTAGTTGTAAAAAATTCCATTGCTGTTGTATTTTCTGTTTTGGTTAAATTTACTTTAGAACTAGTTGATGAAACTATTGTTGTAATTAAGCCACATTCAGATGAATCAATCTTTTCATAATCTGCAATGTATGAAATAAGATAATTTTGTTATTTTATCATATTTACAATTCAATGCAGCTATTTAAATTTACTTAACACATTTAAAGTATAATATTATGGTTACACAATGTTACCCTGATTTAGGTTACCCTGTTAGAATATTTAAGAGCTGTGTGGTGTGCGTTCGATTCCTACCAGGACAAACATTAACATTTATAAGACAATAAATATTTGTTCTGTCTGCGTGTAATGTATGTATCACCAATATGTACTTACAAAAAAGTATATGAGTATTCTATCAGTTATCTGGTTCCCTTAGTGCACGCTTTACTTAGTTTGGGGCTAGATGGCGCTGTGTGAAAATATCCTAGGATATTTATTTATGTTATTAGGACGCCCTGAGACTAGATGGAGTGACTATAAACGCAAAACAGCAGCGACAAACTGAAGATGGATTTTTTTATACATTTTTTATTAATTATTAGATATTTTCTTTAGACTGATATCGATCTATTTACAATTCATTTGAGGTTGTCACTTTGATGTATATTGGTTTAAAATATTAAATGTACTTACTCTTTTTATAATCGCAATTGTATTCATGTCTATCGCATTCATCTTGGAATAATTTTACGTCTGAATTGCAACTTTCTTTCCCGCATTCCGGTATCCATGTATGATTGCAGAACTCCGCTAAAGCGCATTCTGTCGGCGTCTAAAAATGCTAGCATACATTAATGTAATATAACTATTCATAACAAAACTTACGTTTAACTTTTACTTATTTATAAATGTTCTATCTGATACTAAAAGAATCAAACCTCAATTAAAATAAAATGACCATTATAAAAAAAATATTAATAAATCAAATTAAAATGATAATGAAATTTAACTAACTTTAACTAAGAAAATAATCCACTCCTAATTGTTCTTGATACAAAAGTAGCATCCACTCACAACACTCGCGGCATTGCCACGTTGTATGGCAATTGCCAACCTTTGCACCAGATGCTATTTGTGCTATTTACTATTCCAATCTGACTGATCAGCCAAATTTCATGGCAATAAATTGATTGTAGTCCTAATTTTATTATAATTTACTTGGTAATAGATTTCCTTAGCAGGAAGTCGTCTAGATACCACCGTAGTACTATATTGTGCTGCCAAGTGTTTATAACATTGCTGTGTTCCGGTTTGAAGGGTACGCCAAATTACAGGGCTGTTGCGACTAACCATCGAAAGTCTCAAAGTAATGCGCGCCAAAGCAGCGATGCCCCGGACTTTGTTCAAAGTTCTGTGTGTTAATGCAATGGTCATGGACACGCGTTATCTCTTACCATCAGGAGAGCGAATAGTTCGTTTCATTACTTTTTAACAAATATAAACAAATTGAGTTAGAAAAAAGTATCTTACCGGATTATAATGTTGAACAGTAAACTTTATAGTTATAAGAACTGAAATATAATGTGAATTGTTTTAATTAAAATACATTACGAATGCAAAGTCTATTCTATAGATACTATATTTATAATTTGCTATAGCTGCGCCCCGCGGTGTTACTTGCTATTCCCACGTGAACACTACATTTTTCCGGGTAAAAAGTACCTACCCTCATACCTACCAAAAATACATAAATATCAGTCGAACCGTTTCTGAGGAGTGCGACCACAAATACCGTGACACGAGATTTGTATAAACACAGATTATTACTAGTTTAGATTATTTTTCTTACTTATAAATCCACTGTAAGTTGGGTTAGTTAAATCCTGTTTCATTACTACACACACGACGATAGGGTTTCATTTTATCATGCGTTATCAATTAAATTCTGAGTAAGTGCGACCAATCAATTTCGATACGCTTGCTTGAATTTAGTTATAAAATTATGTGTATTGAAATCATCATTAACATCTCAGCCGTAGGACGTCCACCGCTGGATAGAGGCCTCGCCCATTGACTTCCATAAAAACCGATTGGAAGCGGCTCGCATCCAGCGCGTTCCTGTGGTCTTTATTAGGTCGTCTGTCCACCTCGTGGGTAACGTTCTACGCTGCGTTTGCCGGTCCATGTTTTTTTTTTTTATTCAAAATATGTTCGCGTTTGACCACACTCTGCCTGATGATCGCTACTCCAGAACTTTGCAGCCCCATTGGCCATCAGTTCTACGTGCTAAGTGCCCTGCCCACTGCCACTTCAACTTGCTAATTCGTTAAGCTATGTCAGTTACTTTAATTCGTTTACGGATCTCCTCATTGCTGATTCGATCTCGTTGGGAAATATATAAATATTATATATGGCGGTAGCTGAGACCCTGGATTAAGATATAGGCAACTTTTTATCCCGGCCCCATGTAGCGGGTAACATCGCAGGGCGCTGCTAGTAATTTATAAAAATACTCTAAGGGAAATAGTTCAACTTACTTTACCTTAACTGAACTTAATTTGTTTATTCGAAATTTTTGTATGCATATATTTATGATGATAATTATATAGTTGTTTCCGCCATTTGTTTTTTGTTTTTTTTTCAAAATAGGTTAGCGTTTGACCACACTCTGCCTGTTGTTGACTGTAAAACGTAACGCAATCTTGGTTTAGTTTTGGAACGCAATTTAATTAGGTTATCGAAGCACTGCGTGATGCAAATTTGACCCACTTAACTATATAATATTAAACCTAACCACGTTGAAGAACACGAAGCAAGAAGGTGGCAGTCAATCCGCCGTAATACAAAACGACTAGCCGTTATGTAATACGCCAAATTTGACAATGAAGCTGCGACAGATATGCAAGTTCTAACTTCACATCTCATGTACCGGAAACTGGAGCGGAAGCGTTACAAAGGTGCAGTGGTCATGAGGAGTCAATGTCGGCGCGAGGTGAGCGGGTTCGGTGCTCGATACGTGTGTAATACTCGATTTGAACCATTTATAGCATCTTAGAGTTAAATTTGATTTACGACCACGTTTATAGTTAGTTAAGCGTTTGCCAGATGCAATCTAATGTTTTTTTAACAAAGCAGTTTTATTTAGCTTGCCCTGTTTGTTGTTGTTGATGTTTTCGGATTAAATTTAGGTATTTAAATTTTACCCCCTTCCTGTTGACAGATTTATCTGATTTTTTGGTATACACTTTTAATTCTGATGACAAAATATTATTTTCTACAAAACCGATTAACTTAACGATTTTGTTTTCTTACGATGTTTTCATTTATCGACACCTCAAGCTGATTGTTAGGGTTCGAACCCATACCTTTGTGTGAAGCGTTCGCGCTAACCACTGAGTTATCATCGCTACAAATAATGTAATAATTGTAACGATGTCCCAGATCTGTTCAGGCATTCAAAAGTTATGGGTGGAGTAAAGAAACTTACAAACATAAACCCTGAAAACATAGGACGTACCTAATTAATCATGAAAATGACACTGTTTCATAATAATTGTACAACAAATTCATATTACTAACTGTACCTGCCGTAGTTGTTAAAATTATATATAAGTTAATTCAATTAAAAAGTCAGGTGTCAAAAACATTTTTAGATGTAAAAACATAATATGAGCGTTATTATTTCATTGAACGAATCAGATTTATAATATATAACACTAACAACTCAAAGAGGTCAACGCTCAACATTTTATTTGCTCACAAAAAAATTGAAACACAATTTGGAGAAAACGTTGAAACTGTAAAAAGGAAACCTTCTACGTCTAATTGAAACGTGTACCCTTTTATAGTTCTTATGAGGTTTCCACTTGTCCCTTTTGTGTTCTTAGCTACGAAAAGAAAAAAATAATTGAAGGATAGAACATACAATAAGAAATCAGATTGAATTTCAAATATGATCCCTTATTTTTAACGGGACTCGAGCAATGACAACAACAATATTAACAAGATTAATACCAATTAGGGCGAGTAGAGTCGCTGTGGCAAACATGTCTCGTCCATTACGTAACACCCACGTACCAACGCGAATTGATTTTTGTTCGCGTCCAACTGTTACAATACGCATGCGCTGATAGGACCACTCACACACCTTCGTATATCACCCCCACACACGCAAACACCCCATTTTGCCGCAAACGCAATTCTCGACTTAACATTTACGATATAAAGGTCATATTCGAGGGATAAATTCGATTGATATTTTTAGACAATACGTGCCTATTACCGCTGATAGTCGCGCCCTCTGCCATACAAATCGGGAAACTCCGCCGAGGAAGGTTTTCCACTTCTCTCCATAATTTCTGAAAATTCTCATTTCACACTACAATCTCGTCTTTACTTTACTCAAGTCCAGGTAAAATTCATCTGTGTTAATCGTTTCAACTGTGGTACTAAAAATCATTTGAGTGTAGCTAAAAATAGACTCTGATATACTAGGGAATCTAGTGAGAGTTTTCCATTCATAAATTACATTCATTTTGTGTTGGACAGTGAAGCGATATAATTCTTGGAAGGGATTTGAAATCTGACTGAAAATACCATCTGTTGACGGCCTGAGGCTCTTCGATCGATAAACTCTGTTAAGGGGTTCATTTGGAAGGAGGCTAAACTAGGAAGAGAGCATGTAAGTATTATTTTTAAACGCATTAATGTAGGTTGAGTCTTTTATTGCTTATGTCGTTTTTGAAAAATGATTTCCATATGAAAACTGTGTCTGTATTTCATACAAACTGGCGTATTATTTATGAATGAATTCAACATGGCTTTCGCCATCGATACTTACAAATAGGGTTGACTCTTACTCGATAAGTTTCTCTGAATTTTATACACGCTTAGACAAAGAAATAAGAGTAAAAACGCGGGTCAAATTATGCTGTTATTTACTCTCGAAGATTTTTAATGAATGCCGTTCTTAGCGTTAGTTTAACTTTAGGATATTTCCATAAAGCTTGTAGCTGAGTTGTAAAACTTATGTATACGAAAATGTCCTATGCTCTTTCTTGTTCTATGTTTGTGTTTGTCTAACTTAATAGTTGACGTTTCCAATGAAGACATAGTCATAACATTCAAAGCCTTTCTTATGCTTTTATAGGCTTTAAAGTCATCTTAGTTGCGTCAACCAACTACAGAAATGCGATTTTTGCTACAAATACGTACTCATGGTTTTACACAGGGCTACGCGGATTGATTGCACAAAGCCAGAGATTTTTAATAGGGAGCCAATTCTGAAATCGCAAAATAGCAAATATTCCACACATTTTGAAAGTAAATGATTTTTTTGTATGAAACAGCAGATTTTTGCTCGTCGACAAACTATGCTTGATAATATCCTCATCATCATCGCCAGCCTATCCAAGTCCACTGCTGAATATAAGCCTTTCCACCGATCTTCGGCATTTCACTTCCATCCCCAGCCAGCTGTTCTACGTATATCATCACTCTATCAAGTATCAGGGTGTCCTACACATATGTCCAGCCACTTCAGCTAGTTGATACGCTGAGCTATGTCTGTGACTTTAGTTCTCTGGTGAATACGGATACAATTTCACAGAGAAATGCCGAGCGTCTCCTCTCCATAGCTCGCTGAGCGACTTTGAACTTACGCTAAATAATATAATGCTTAGATTATATTATTTAGCGTAATGTAGTTTCAATAGGCACACTAAAATGAATTTGAAATTTGGGTATTTAAATGCCAATTTCTGCATGATTTTCGAGTCTATACGTAACATTTGGTTCTTCAAAGAAGTCTTAAAATATTTTAGCAGATCAACAGCTCATTTTAGTGCCCGTCATGTTACATTGTTCTTCATAAAAAGTTCTGATATAAGATGTATTTTGTTTTTTTGAAGAAAGGACATAACTTAACTTTCAACCTATCAATTTGAACAACTTTTGAGTCACATCTAAATTTCTAAAAAATGTATGTACTAATCAATTTTGTACATCGACTTTTTTTTTTAATATATTTTGATGTTGATCCAAAAGTTGTTTCATAATGTCCAGTAAAATGAGCTCCTTTTCGCTTACCATACTGCGTAACCTTGCATGATCAAATCTGAAGTCTACGTGGTTTTGATAGAAACATGAACCAAATTAGCGTTTATTTTGCTACCGTAGTATTTTTGTGAAAATCTAAAAATGTTACAACGTATTTTGATACAGTAATGTTACAAGCGATGATGATCGGTTACCATCCATGTTCCATCCATCCATGTTACCATACCATTACCATCAGACAAATTGTGCGCTTGTTTGTCACCTAAAGCGGCAAAAATGTTAGAGACACAAACATTTTTCTATCACTGTCTATTTCATTTCCTTTTATGAAAAGACAAAAGATTAGAAGCTCCCTATTCGGATTGATACAAATATATTCATGACAATCAGCCTCGCTTCAAATCCATTAAACTTTCAAGCCACGGTACGAAGCAATGCGGGCTGATGAAATCGATGTTTCTACAGTCTGAATGCTAAAGTTTAATTCGCATTACAATGGAGCCCGAATGACTGCATTAGAACTGTGGCCTCTATAGAATTTAAAGCTAGAAATACTTGTACCACTTCTTCCTCTGCTTCTTCTTCTGATACCAGCGGAAAATAGGCGTATCACAAGATTCGTAAGAACCATTTCACAGAAAGTCAAATTAAAAAATTACTTTTTTTTCTTTTGGCTGTTGATACTATCCATCGAAAGTCTCAAAGTAATGAACGCCAAAGCATGGACTTTGTTTTGTTACTCAAAATTCTGTGTATCGCTGCATTGGTCATGGACAGGCGTTATCTCTTACCATCAGGAGAGCGTCTCGTTTGTCTCATTACTTTTTACAGAAAACATTAAAAAAAAACAGTGGAATTGAGAATATCCTCCTTTTTTGAGTCGGTTAAAAACAAACACTCAAAGACAAATCTGGGACCGTTACAAACTAGGAACTCTCCTCAGCCTAATGCTGTACTAAGTGGTATGACCAGCGCTGGTCTCAGTCAGTCATGACAGTCCAGTCGTTAGCGCGATCGAATCACATGCCAAAGGGCGTGGGTTTAACGTGAGCTGCTGGTGAAGGAAAGCCTCGCTGCATCGTGAGGAAACCACAGCATGGTGGTAGGATAGCTACCTACCCTAATAAAAAATAAAATAAAATAATAAAACACAACCCTAAAGTTTAATATCTGCCAAGTATCTAACAGTGTGTTACGGTAGTCTCACTTTCAGTCAGCCAGTTCCTTTCCAAGTGTGATTGCCATCTTCGACTACATCGTCACTTAACATCAGGTGAGCTGTAGTCAAAATACCTACAGCAGGCGTTATCTCTTACCATCAGAAGAGCGTCTCGATCGTCTCATAAATTTTCACATTAAAAAAAACCTAACCAATGAAACAAAGTCTTTCTTTATTTTTGTTTTTGTCGCTGATTTAGGTTGATATGACTTTTTATTTAACTACAAAACATTAGTTTTGGAAAAAAAACAATCAGGACACGACTCTTTCCGCGTTCCCACCAAAACTCTTTTTGACCCTTGAATGTATAGAACGATAATATGGTCTCGATTTTTTTCGTTGGTCGGAAATAGTTGTTCATAATGATAAGTACACTGACCCTTTCGTCTAAGTACACCCTAAGCTTATAACCCTGTATAAAACTTTAGCGTGCAGTATCACACATACAAAATACCAAGTGACATGTTAGGGTGTATTGTGAATTGTCGTAGGTATAATCCTTTTATCTCTTCGTCTAGACAGTTTTTGAATAGCACAGTTGGCAATGTGCCAGTGCTCTATTTTCGTGTTTTCCTATTTCTTCCATTCATAGAATTGGGTTCAGAATTTCCATAAATGCCTAGCTACCCTCAGCTGGTTTTATCTGTTATAACATACAAGCATAGCACCTTAACCCAACAGAGATATTATTATGTAGAATGGTATAAAATGTACCATGGGAAATTGTTTACATGATGGTTAAGTATGTATTGTTCTCATTTTTTGTTTCGCTTTCGAGGGTGTGGGAGTAATGTTGATAGAGTCGAGAACCACGTAATAAAAATAATGAAACATAATTAGGTACTGAGCATTCTACCTCAGCTAAATGTTAATAAAATGCCAGGGTTCAGATAAAGTTGGTATTTAGCAACCTACGCTTTGTGGCTTTGCATTGGAGTCTTCTTTGCTGGACTTTACATTACGAAACATTCTAGATAAAATAAATAGACCATCATAACAGGCTTGGATCCCACGCATCTGTAATATTATATTTCATTTCGTTTCATTAGCTGTACCTATTTGATGGGTTATCAGTTTTCATAATGTTGTGTTGGTGTAGATACACTTTACAAGTAGGTACATTCATGACTGAAATGCACCGTGCATTACAAATTACAAGTCATGACTATGAAAATTACAAGTCATGACTATGAAAATTATAACTCATGACTGGTTGTTGCAGTTTGAAAATGACCACGTTTTTATTCTCTCTTCGGTTTTTTTTACGAAAAACATATTTAAAAGTGACTATGTGGTCGAAGGTGGTAAACATATCTAGCCTTGAGTGGAACTGGCTCTCAAGTGAGGTTGTCTGAATACACCGATTTTCAACTCGAGGGCTAGCCAGCCCAGTACTAGAAAGTACCCTATAAAGAGTACACTTATAGATAGCGATTCGTAGCGATGATAGCTCAGTGGTTAGCGCGGTAGGTTCGCATGCCGAAGGGCGTGGGTTCAAACCCCAACAATGAGCTTGAGCTGCCGATGAAGGAAAACATCGTGAGGAAACCAAAGCATAGTGGTAGGGTACTTTAGTACTCGGCTGGCTAGCTACCACCCTCAAGTTGAAAATCTGCCGCCAAGCATCTAACGGTGTGTTCCGGCAGCCTCACTTGAGAGCCAGTTGCATTCCAGGCTAGGTGTCCTTTACCATCTTCGACCACACCTTCACTTGACATCAGGTGAGCTGTGGTCAAACACCTAGCCTGTCAACCATTAAAAAAATAAAAAATATGGCTTCCTCACGATGTTTTTCTTCACCGGCATCTCAATCTGTTGTTATGGTTCGAACCCACGCCCCATCGGCGTGCGAATCGACCTCGTTAACCAATGAGCTATCATCGCAAATACTTAGGCTTTTTAACTTATATAATTGTTCTTTCAAATCAATCTATTAATACACTTTTCTATATCTAGTACAATATAAATACGCTTTGTATATCTAGTATAAGATCCCGAAATTGTGTAAAATAAATACTGAAACTCGTAAATTAGGAAAGGTATGGAGGCATCTCCGGAAACTATGACGCCCGTATAGTTCGCACCGTACCTACTATAGACACTTATACCCATAGCTATATTTAAGTTCATAGTTCATTACCCACACTAGAGCATAAATCAGGGAAACCGGGTCACTGGACACATCGACGTCTAATTCGAGAATTGCTCTCGATTAGGCATTTTTAGCTCAGAACCACTTCTAGAACAGACATGCATCACCTTTTCATAGTTTGAGTGTTTGCCCCAATTTGTCTTACTTGTGAGCTTATTTGGGACAACGCCTTTTCCAACAATATAATAAATTGCGATGCATCATAGCGGGATAATTTGTGAATAAGGATATACAAAGATAACTCTTTATTGTTCACATTATGAGTGTTATCGCAAATAGCGACCATTATAGTGCAGGAACCTTGCGAGACCTGTTGTAGAGAAGCTGACGGAAAGTTGCGATATGTTATAGACTATATATCTACTATAGCGTAATCTGAAAAGTCATTTCTTAGATTGCCTAATATCAAACGAAGGTTGTTTGTACCGATAGTTCAATAGTTTAGTTAGTTACTTGTCCGATGATGTAAGTACCTACCTACATTTTGTCTTTTTATAGAAATATATATATTTTTTTATGTTTGACAGGCTAGGTATTTGACAACAGCTCACCTGATGTTAAGTGAAGGTGTGGTCGAAGGTGGTAAAGCACATCTAGCCTAGAATGGAACTGGCTCTCACGTGAGGCTACCGGAACACACCGTTAGATGCTTGGCGACAAACTTTCAACTTGAGGGTGGTAGCTAGCCAGCCGAGTACTAGAAAGTACGCTACCACCACCATCTATGATTTCCTCACGATGTTTTCCTTCACCGGCAACTCAAGCATTGTTGGGGTTTGAACCCATGCCCTTCGGCATGCGTACTGACCGCGCTAACCACTGAGCTATCATCGCTATCTATTTTGATCAAGATATCAAAGGTTGCGTGAATAGTTCTGTCTTCAAGTCGCAAGTGAATTGATTTCTCCTAGGCAAGCAAGCTCCATCGTTTAACACATAATCTGCATCGCTTAGTATCAATTAAAACAGCGGTCAAACGCAAATCATTCTAAAGAAAAAAGATATTTGTATTCTCTTTAAATGGTAATTAGGTATCTACTAGCTGCACCCCGCGGTGTTACCCGCTGCATGTTTTTAGGATAAAAAGCCTATATCATATCCAGGGTACAGCCATATCCAGGGTCTTAGCTACCTCCATTTCAACCAAATCCGTTCAGTTTTTAGTTTTTGCGTGAAAGAATTACAAACATACATCCATACTCACAAACTCTCGCATTTATAATAAGTATGTAGTAAGATAGTAGGATAAATCTAAAAAAAACATGATGTGACTTGTACATATGCATATCTACCACAAATTATATTATTTGCCAACCAGCCAGGCATGTCTGTTTTCAAAAATATGGAAAATTTAAAGAACAAAGTATCAAGATTTCGCAGATTTAATTTCACAACGGCAGAGTTTCAGGGAAACCGCTGGTCGATTCATTGAAAACTTTGTACAAATTTCCAAGTAATTTCAACAGAGTTTCTACCTGAGTTACCTACTACAGTTTCTATGGTTTTCTTTAGCAATTGTAGGTAGGTACTGCAATATTTTCGACACAGCCGTTCCTCGTTGAAATTAACCACAAAAACAAATCAAATTAAGTGAATCAGCTAGCTGTCATGGATTGTTCAGATTGCTAATTGATTTTATGGCAGTAAGGAAATCAGTAAAGAAAAAAAAACTATTTATTCGACAAAAAAAGTTTGCTAAATGGGCCCATCTCTGGATAGTTTGGCTTCTATAGCTTTTTGCGAGTTGATAGATACATAATGATGACGTTTCACTAGTTGACTAATCCCAAATTGCCTACCATCATTATGACGTACAATAGTAGTTAATACGCAAAAAACCATAGAAGCCAAGTTATCCTGAGATGGGCCCATTTAGCACATTTTTTTTCTTTTTAATGGAAATGATATAGCATGCCAGCTGCACCGCTGTAAGTTTTTAAATGTTAGTACAATTACTTAAGCCAGAAAAGAGTATCAACCGCGGGCTGTAAACTTGTATAAACCTTTATTTCGGCATTTTAAAATCTGTCTCAAAAGTCGCATATAATCTCATGTCCGCGTTTGAGTAATTCAAGGATAAAAGTCACAAAAATCACTTTTTCGCAAATATCTCGCTTCCTATGGTTTTAATGCCATTTACATTGAAACCATATTTTATACGTTTATAAACATTTTTTATACGGTTAACTGTTTTTGAAATAGAGCGCGGAGAGTGCGCCTAGCCCACATGTAACATAATGCAAGGTCAACTGTATGTCCCAGTAAATAGTATGTCGTATATAGTTTGTAAAACACTAAAAATAATTAAGAAGAAAGTGCTTTTTTATATATTAGATATATTCAAATAAATCTGTGCCAATAGTGCAGAGGTTCTTTAACATTTAAATACTACTTAGGTTACCCACCTTAGTAACCATGGATGTAGCACACTTTTTACAAGGCAATATAATGCTGTTGGATAGGAAATAAAATACCTTTATCTTTGTCATTATTCAATAAGGACTTACACCGGATCTTAGATTATAAATTACTGATGACCCCCAAAAAATGCGTGATGATTTCGTCATTCCTCGTTTTGCCACTATCTCACCTGATAACGTTACTTCTCCAGGGCCACCGAAGGAGGCCTGGCGCCGGGAGGAGACAATGGCGACATGCCGGTGGGAGGCCCGAAGACGCCGCAGCAGATCGCAGCACAAAGGCGCTTGCAGCAGACACAGGCGCAAGTTGACGAGGTATCAACACGTTATATGTACCAAATGACAGACAGAGACCTTAAGCTTCCACTCCCGACAACGAGACAGATGAATCCATTATAGCTTAGTCAGGCTTCCGCGCCGGAAAAATGGTTTTGGTCACGTTATTTGCTAGGGGGGCAGGTTATGTCATTGGCTATTGGGAAGATTAACAACTTTGCAACAAGTCTCAATGCATAGTACCAGAAGCATATTTACAAGGTGTGAAAAAGCTACACGATCGTATATTGTTTGCCCGTGTAATAAGGTTCACAATCACAAGGTCTTTAGTGAGTTTCTAACAAAAATCGCAATATAAATATTACAGAACGAAGGCGTACGCATCTGACCTGAATACCACATCTATCTATCTATATCTATGCTATTATAAAGAGGAAAGATTTGGTTGTTTGTATTGGATAGGCTCCGAAACTACCGAACCGATTTCAAAAACTCTTTCACCGTTGGGAAGCTACACTATCCCTGGGTGACATAGGCTACTTTTTATCCCTGTATTCCCACGGGAACGGGAACCACACGGGTGAAACCGCGAAGCGTCCGCTAGTTTTAGTATAAAGATGGCACTTGATCATTTATAATGACTATACCTAAAAAAGATTTTCGTAATGAGATTGAGTCAACTTAACAAGTTTCACATGAAATGATTGTCATACCTACCATTATTTGCCTAATACCCAATTTTATCTAGTCGAGCTAAAATGTAGCATTTTCAAAGCTTTAAATATCAAAACTACAATATTCAATTCAAGGCGAACTAGCACTAATAATAATCAAATATCGGTGTAACTTACATACTTGTGTTCTTTATAATAATAATCAGAATAAATGTATCTGTGTCTAAGTCTATATCAGAGTTTAAGGGTTTAACGGAAATGCTAGCTTAATGGAAAATTAATGATTTTATCTTTGCATCATTAAATAATAAGTATTAGGACTTTTCACACAACGTCATCTAGTTCTAAACTATGCAAAGATTTTTCTTGTAAATATATGCTTAACTAGCGACCGCCTCGCGGTTTCACCCGCGTAGTTCCCGTTCCCGTAGGAATACAGGAATAAAAAGTGGCCTATGTCACCTGGGGATAGTGTAGCTTCCCAACAGTGAAAGAATTTTTGAAATCAGTCCAGTAGTTTTTAAGTTTCTTCGGTACATAAAAAAATACAAATCTTTCCTGTTTATATTAGTATAGATAAAGGTGGGAATCAAACCCGTCTTACAGCTTTTAAAGCAGATATACTACCAATGAGCCAATAGTGCTGTCGTCAGTGGCGTAGCGTGCCTTCGAGGGGCTCTGTATCAAAATTAGTTGGGGGGCCCAAACGAAGGGTAAAGATTTCTTGCAAAAGAAACAAAAATGCTTGCATTAAATTAAAATAAATATTCATTGATTATATAGACAATTGATCGTATGACAGTTTTTGTATATGTTTTTCCCGGGAAGCACGAGATTAAGTGACATTGCGGATAACATTTTACTAATTTTTGCTTACGCACGTTAGGGGCCCCTGTAGCCCGCGGGCCCCGTATCATTGATACGGCTGATATGGCGGTAGCTACGCCCATGGCTGTCGTAATAGTGATAATAATATTTGTGATGAAAACATGTCAGTTCTGTTTAACCCCATTGTTTTGGAATGGTTATGTAGATGACGTCATGGTCGGTGTAAATGCCTCTCGAATGCCTTTGGGAAACTGGATGAGTCATTTTCAGGGACGACCTCTTGTAATGAGGTCGGGTCTTCGTTAGTTTGACAAAAATTGGAAAGTTATGGTTATACAGTATAATTGCTTTTAGTCTATGAAAGGGCTAATCTAATAAAAACCTTCATTTGTCATTGTTTATAGTAATATTGTGTTAAGGTGTTTTAGTGAAAATAGGTATGTATTTTTGTAGTAAACTAAGTATATCATTTGAAATATGGGCAAACCGTCGGTACCTAAATTCTTGTATTTTTATTACACGTGTTTAAGCTCTGTTGCTTGTTTTTAAGAAAAACTTTCTCAGTAATGTGATTTCATTTGTTCTTATGACAAATAAATATCATAAGATAACTTTTATTTCTTTAAACTGTGTACATGATGGTCTTATAATAGGTTTTTTGATACAACAGTTTATCCTAGCGGACATGCAATATACTTTTATATAACTAGGTTTACCTTAAACTATCTAGGTTTATCTTAAACTATTAACTTGTTTTCAAATGCCCTTGGACGTCATTTTAAACTTAGTTATTACTCGAGCTTATATTATAGACGAAAAAGAAGTTTTATGTCAAGCTTTTTTGTATGAAAACTTATTCGCATCGAAATTTTTTTTTTGTTGATTTCTTTTGCTCTGAATAGGCTGACATTCTGTCTGTTGTTAAGCAGTGGTGCGATCTAGGATGCAGTCCCTGTACTAGCATAAAATATTTATTATGGATTTGAAGACAACCATTATGTACCTACCTTTCGAAATTCTTCAGAGAACCACTAGTACCGCGCTGTGCGAATAAAAACACAACTTTGCCTATTGTTATTTTTCATTATTTAAATACAGTTATTCTTTTAATATTTTCGACAATGTTAAAATAACGTCATAATGCCCTAATACTGTAAGGACTTGATTTAAAAAAATAAAAAACATTATATGTCCGCATTAGCGCAGCGCAGGACGTCCACCCACAAGGTGGACAGACGACCTAATAAAGACCGCAGGAACGCGCTGGATGCGAGCCGCTTCCAACCGGTCTTTGTGGAAGTCAATGGGGGAGGCCTATGTCCAGCAGTGGACATCCTACGGCTGAAATGATGATGATGATGATGATATGTCCTTATGCAATTACTAATGAGCGGGATTTTTTATTTTTATTGTACGAGGAGCAGATGTATCCAAAGAAACTAATCTTTCCCGAGGGACCTTCCCGCGGTGCTATAACTTGAGTCGCCTCAAGAAAAGTGTTAACAGAATATTTTATCTCATAATTGCAATTGTCATACCTAACCTATGTGAAAAACTTAAACGTGTTATTTCTCTGTTATTGCAGGTTGTAGACATCATGAAAACCAACGTAGAAAAAGTGCTGGAGCGAGATCAGAAGCTTTCAGAACTCGATGACAGAGCAGGTGAGAAAACACTGAAAATTAAGTCGAGCAAACTAGTTAGGTACTTGATGCTATATCGCTTTTTGGCTGCTTTCTGCCTTAGATAGCGGCGCTCCACGCTGCTACGCTGGATGGCAATGCTAAATTGTATTATCACGTCATTGTAATGCATCTTTTTGCATATATTTAAATGCATTTGTAGCGATGATAGCTCAGTGGTTAGCGCGGTAGGTTCGCATGCCGAAGGGCGTGGGTTCAAACCCCAACAATGAGCTTGAGCTGCCGGTGAAGGAAAAACATCGTGAGGAAACCAAAGCATGGTGGTAGGGTACTTTAGTACTCAGCTGGCTGACTACCACCCTCAAGTTGAAAATCTGCCGCCAAGCATCTAACGGTGTGTTCCGGCAGCCTCACTTGAGAGCCAGTCGCATTCCAGGCTAGGTGTGCTTTACCATCTTCGGCCACACCTTCAATTGACATCAGGTGAGCTGTGGTCAAACACCTAGCCTGTCAACCATTAAAAAAAAAAATCTACGTTAAAAGCTCAAACTCCTAAGTCCAGCCAGCGCTGTAAGAACTTAATTCTTACACCATAAAACTGATTTTGTCCTTTTGACAATAAATACCACAAATGATATTTGTATTATTTTTAAGACTGTATTTTTTCTTTGTGCTTGTCCTACTAATATTATAAACGTAAAAGTTTGGATAGATGGATGGATGTTTGTTACTCTTACACGCAAAAAGTACTGAACGGATTTGGATGACATTTGGTGTGGAGGTAGCTGAGACCCTGGATTAACACATAGGCTACTTTTTATCCCGAAAACATGTAGCGGGTAACACCGCAGCTAGTTTATCAATAAAGGTATTCTTATTCTAAGTTCGATTCTGTCGATGAATATTCTGTCCTTGATGTGGTGATGAAATTGTATCTGAAATGTTTTCTTTTTCAGATGCCTTACAACAAGGCGCATCACAGTTTGAACAGCAAGCTGGAAAACTGAAAAGCAAATTTTGGCTGCAGAATCTAAAGGTCAGTTACTACTAAACATTATTAAGATTTCCTATTTGGTCTATGTATTATTTATTAGCATAAAATCAAATTTATGAATGATGATTTATGATTTTTGAATAAAACAGTAAATTATGCTAATAATCTACTGTTTTAGTCAAGCAATTGTGATTTATCGCAAATAAAGACCAAAATAAATGCCAGTAGCTGTGATTTCTCTGTAAAACTATGCTCCATTTGTCCATAAATGACAAAAAAATATTTGTATGGAAATCGAACCACCTTAAAGGTTTTCTTCCTTTAAAATTTCGAGTCGTGTAAGCCTAAATTCAAACCCCTTGGAATTCTAACGCTTCCCTGTTTCTACATTCTTGAAGCATCTCTCTTATTAAGGTTTGAAATCGGCAAGTATAAGACGCTTCAAAGCAGTAAATACAAGTACAAACTATGTCGTCAAAAAGCAAGAACTCAACTTCACAGTAAAAGTATTTTCTGTATGGGTATTGAATTATATAATGAATTGCCACCATCAATAAAGGAAGCCAGCTCTTTATTTATATTTAAAAGGAAACTTAAATCATTCTTAATCGAAAAGACTTATTACTCTATAAAATAATTCACTGATGATAAGGCAAAAAATATATTTTAAGCATTCAAATAAATTGCACTGATTGACATTTTGTAATAGACCTCATGACATATTTAATTAATATAAATTTGACATTATTATTTTATCCAATTTGACATTCTAATAGTAACTATTTTTTTACGTAAAAAGTATTGAGACGAACGAGACGCTCACCTGATGGTAAGGCCTGTCCATGACTATTGCAGCGATACATAGAACTTTGAGTAACAAAACAAAGCCCTATCACTGCTTTGGCGCTCATTACTTTGAGACTTTCGATGGTTAGTCTCAACAGCCCAGTAATTTCGCTAGCTGTAGTATCTAATTTTTGCACACCCAATTCTGGGTTAATTATGGACTAAGCGATGTATTCATTTATGTGCCAACATTTTGACACCTGCACTTAGCAAATAAATATTTTTTTGATTTTGATTTTAATTATAGCAATTTTTTCGCAGTCGGGTTACAGATATTTTTTAAGCTCTTCAGCTTGTTAATGTAACTCAATTATTTTCCAGATGATGATAATCGCAGCCGTTATTGGCATCATCATTTTGGCCCTCATCATCGGTAAGTAACATCACAAACACATATTACTCTTGTTCTGTTATATTGAGTTGACTAATAACACGTTTTCCACATTTCAGCCAACTTTGTGTGAACAAGTCTCGGTAAACGACGTTTGCTTTAGCAGTCATTGTAATCTTATTAAAATAGTATTATAACGTCTGTTGTTATTTTATTTTGATTACATTATGGTATTGAGCCTATCTTGGTAAGTGGGCATCTCGTTCTGTTTATGTTGTAAGTGATGTATTATGTTGGCTTTTGTCTGTTCATGTCAATACGTGTCTATCTACGGTTACATGCAACTTGTGAGTCTTCTAGTTCTAAAACGCGACTCATATCAGTGACTTCGGGTACCGTCAAATGAAATAAATAAATATTACAGGACATTTTCACACAGCGCCGTCTAGCCCCTAACTAAGCAAAGCCTGTACAATGGGAGAACCAGGCAGCTGACAGAATACTTAAACCCTTTTTTTTTGTAAATACAATAATATATTTACGTGTATCTAGTAATAGATACTAGGTGTCTTTTCTCATTTAAAGTAAAATTTTCAACTCGATTGTTAATAAGTTGAATCAATCAATAATTTTCTGAAAATAAAAGTTCTTTATTTATAAATCAAAAAATGAACCACAAACATACGATCGTAACTCTCCGTTTATTACCTTTTCACGCATAAAAGGCTCATCTGATCTCACTATAATTTAACAAGGAGATACTGTATATCATGATGATAATATTGGCTACTATTTTGTAATTTTATTTCTTTTTTTTTATGGTTGACAGGCTAGTTGTTTGACCACAGCTCACCTGATGTTAAGTAATGGTGTGGTCGAAGATGGTAAAGCACACCTAGCCTGGAATGGAACTGGCTCTCAAGTGAGGCTGCCGGAACACACCGTTAGATGCTTGGCGGCAGATTTTCAACTTGAGGGTGGTAGCTAGCCAGCCGAGTACTAGAAAGTACCCTACCACCATGCTATGCTTTCCTCACGATGTTTTCCTTCACCGGCAGCTCAAGCTCATTGTTGGGGTTTGAACCCACGCCCTTCGGCATGCGAACCTGCCGCGCTAACCACTGAGCTATCATCGCTACAAAAATATACCTATACATATTCTACCTAGTCCACATAAGCGACAGCTGTAGCCGCGGGCAACAACGAGTTTTTTTATAAGCCCAACAAGTCACTAATATGAGTAGAGTTATGCTGGGTACAGACCGGGCCATCGAACGCCGACAAATGTAGAGCTATCTCGTTTTGTTTCATTGAAATGAAAAGAGACAAGACCACATTCGCTAGCGTACGTTGGATCAGTCAATAACTGGTATTAAAGGAGTACGATGCAGTTTTGTTTGCAATTTTAACCCAATAACCGTCACAGTTATTCATGACGAGCGACAACGAGCCCTGTACGTCTAAGATGTAAATACATATTAATAAATTCAGCCTACAACAAAGAATACATATTTTTAATATACTAGTTATCTATATCTTTTTTTTGAATCCGTATGTATTTAGCAGCTCGGCGTACAGCGCACGGTGATGCACTTATTCCGTGGTGGTCAAAATACTAATGCGTTCTTGTCTGAGATTGTTCTTGACTAATGAAATTAATTACAGGATAGTTAAATGCTTGACACTCGTTTTACTTTAAATATTAACTCCAAGAATGCAATGCTTGACCCAGACCTAACTCTGGCCTAAGGCTGGCGTTCTGCAAGACTGAGCCGAGTGGAGCAAGGTGCAATGTTTATCAATTTGAAATTATACCTACCCTCAAAGTGGTTTATTGGATTCACATACTTCATAGAATTTCTTCCTCTAATAATTATAAGAGGAAGAAGTTATTGCATGAATATTGGTAATTATAACTACCAATATTCTTGCAATAACTTTCTTTGCTAAAAAGCCAGTAGTACAAATTTTAAAATCAGTACGCAACTTCTTAAGGGCCAAGTCCTCGACCGTGGGAACTTCTGCTTGAACACCTACATTGATATTTTCCACTCACACAGACGTACATACGTCTGACGTTAGATTTGAATACATTGACGTCACGCTAAAATAGATAAGGAGAGTTAAATTACTATAGCCACGAGCAAGAAGGAGACAGAATGTTTATTCCTATTGCCGGAAGCGGATTTTACATTGATTATCTGTTACATTATGACAGAAGTTTTTTTTTTGTTTTGGCATCGCGTTTTGAATATTTGCCAGTGTCAAGTGTCAAATACAAAACGGGCGGGAAGCATGCGCGCGGTGCTCGGTACCGCCGCCACCGCGCGCCCACCTCTTGCGGCCTCTCGTGACGTGCTATACACGACAAGAGACTCGTGACGTTAGATTGTCAGATTCAGAGATTCTCGATGGTTTGTAGCGCCTACCAAAATAAAACAGCAACAGACGTAACGCAGAAAAGAGATTTTCAGCAGGCACTATCAGAAATTTTCATCAAACTATCCGTACTTATCTGCTAATAGAATAAACAAAACGTACAATAAAAGGTCTAAGCCTTAAATGTATCTGCATCAAAGTTAGCATCTATAAAATTGCGCCTTTCCTATAATTATTTTGATGTCAAGATTACGGATTAAAAATAATTTGGCCATATTCTATTTCATAATTTCAAGAAACGAAAAGCGTTTGAAACTATTTTTTCTCCAAGCATAATAATTCAGGATATGTACTATAGTATTCATTAATTTCAAACTTCCACATGATGTATAACGGCACAAAAATGTTGACAAAAACACATCGATTGCCTTATTTCACAAGACTTGCCCGTTAAGAATATTGATTGACACATTTCACACGTCTACTTGGCGAACGGTTGACCAATAGGATTGCATGAAAATATGACGTCAACTTATTTGTGCGCTTCTATTGGTTACATTATACTACGCCCTGCTCCGCTGATCTCATCTTTGTTGAACACCAGACCTAAGTTCAGTTTTGCTTTATAATTATTATTCATATATATATAACATCGCGCCTATATCAAATAAGATTTTGAAAGCATTGAGACCGCTTATAATATGTAAGCCGAAAAGCTTTGTTGTGGTCATATAATCAATGTACTATTGCCAATGCTTACAATAGTCGTAATGCTTCTGAAACAATACTCTAGAAACAGAATGGAGATCTGAGTTTTGAAAAAAAAAATTAAAGATACCAATAGTAAAAAAACCCAATAAAGTAATTACTATTCTTATGAAATCACACGATTGCAAATTCACATATTAATAATAATAATTGAGTTATATCAAACACACATATTTCATACACTTTTCTAATCATTTGTGTCGTGTTAAGTGAAATATTCCGATGTCCAATTTTTTTTTTATATTATATATATAATTTGTGTAAATACCCGTATAATTATGTATATATGTGTGTGTGTGTGTAAATAATAAATGTTGTTGGTGTTATAGGTCTGTAAACATCTTTGACTCCAGGATTTGAAGCCGAGGTATAATTAATTATTTGTTTTACTTAAAAGTGAAGCTTAAATTAAAAAACACACTATTAGTTGTGTACCTACTAGTTTGCACTAGTTGTGTGCACTATATTTAAACTAGTAGGTAAACAACTAAAAATGTCATTTAACTTTTTAGTCGACTACGTAAAACGAATATGTATTAATATTATTGTACAATTTCTATGTATTCAATTATTATAGGTCTATTGAGGTTAACTATCAAATGGCTCAAAGTAATGAGCGCCAAAGCAGCAAAACTCTGGGATCTGTTTTATTAATCAAAGTTCATGGCATTTGGCGTTATCTCTTACCATCAGGAAAGCGTTCCGTTTTTCTTATTACTTTTACAAAAAAATATGTTACGTGGCGTAAGTTGCCATTAAAAATGTAGCGCATGGAAGGATAGTTTCCCAACCTCAGAGGTCCAAGTTCCTAACCTGATTATTCGTCTGAGTTTCTAACATTTAAGTAACGCCCTCTGTCGTGAATATACCATGAACTTAAACAAGTGACATAATTACTTTTTTTTAATATTTCAGGCACATCCGTCAAAAATTAACCGCATTCAATCATCACCGGCTTCAGAAAAACTCTATAAATAATAAAACATTTGTAACACGTTTTTTCTTTAGAAATTAGTGTTGTTATTACTATAAATAAATGTCCTATGGATAATATCACGTCAAATATCTGATATATCTGCCTCTGTAAGTATATTCTTATCAAACATATTTGTAGTATCACAAGTTTACGATGATTTATTTTATATCAACAGATCTGCTACTTACATATAAATAGCCTGATAATAGTGTATTTTTAGATGATCTTATTTTGTTACAAAAATATCACGAAATTCGATACATGTTTGCTAATGTTATAGATAAGGCTTATTATAAATCTTTTTTGGAATATGTACACAGGAATATTGTTAATTTTTTCAAATGGACCAAAATTTCCAAAGTCACGTAGACACGTATCTACTTATTTTATATATCATACCGATTAATGTTATTAGTTTTAAGTAGAAAAAAAAAATTGTTGATCAATTTTATTTTTTCACTATCCACAATAATTTTATTAGAAAAAATTATAGCTTACAATTATTTTATATTTATAAAGCTTAGTGCTTCTATATTTTATTACTGAATTAATCATACTAACTGAAACTTTGAGACAACTTTACAGAAAGCAGCATATTTTCAGACGTTCCATGGCAAAATGTTAAAAAAAAACATCTATTCTACTGTTTAATCCTGATCAAAAATAATCTTCCCCGAAACAAAATAATCTTGTTATAAAAACGGTTTGTTTCAAAATGATTAGATTAATGTCTGTAAGGGTTATTGTGCTGTTTCTCTTTTATTTACAACTTAGCTGGCCAATGTTTTTAAAAATTAATAATCTTGTATAGCTAAATAACGATGCTATGTTTTACGTGTGTACTTATAACTTAACAGTATGTATAAACCGCTTCATATTATAGAAATTGTACATTCATGATAGAAATTTAGGTGTTTCGAAATAGAAGTTTGTTATAAAGTGTGCTATATGTTCTGAATATCATAAAATTGGCCAGTAATGTATTCCATCATTAGTGAAAAGCGTTTTAGGGTTTTGTATGATAAGAAATCGCATTCCTGACACGCAGTCAAAAATTGCATGTTAGTAGAACGATTTTTTATAGAGTAAACAAACACGTTCGTTATTGTTGAAAGTCTAGGAAGTGTAGGTATAGGATATTTAGAATTTAAGATAATGGCACTTCTAGTTTCTTGACATATTTACAAAAATAAACTTAATAAAGCAAAGCGGAAAACGATGTTAAGTAAAAACCGATGGCCGTTAAGTGTAAGTGAACACTTATCGAGGGTAAGAGTTTGTTTGCCCATAGTTTGTTTGATATTGCTACATCATAAAGTACAAACTTTTCTGCATTACTACTCTATACAAAATTAGTGAAGTCTGAATAAAGAGCAGATTTGTCAGTTGAGCTTGAGCTGCCCGTGAAGGAAAACATCGTGAGGAAACCATAGCGTGGTGGTAGGGTACTTTCTAGTACTCGGCTGGCTAGCTCAACCTCAAGTTGAAAATCGGTCTCAAGCATCTAACGGTGTGTTCCGGCAGCCTCACTTGAGAGGCAGTTCCATTCCAGATTAGGTGTGCTTTACCATCTTCAACCACGCCTTCACTTAACATCAGGTGAGCTGTGGTCAAACACCTAGCCTGTCAACAATTAAAAAAAAAAAGTTACGAAATTTAAAATTTCCAGGCGATTTTTATTTGATATAAGCAAACTTAAACGAGTCGTGTTAAAATTCTTATCTTCGTATGTTTAAAAAATTATTGGCCTACATCAAATTGACGAAAGTAGCTCAGTAAATATGTTAATGAAGTAGAGTGTGCTTACTTTAGTTTTTGATGCAAGACTAATCTTTTATATTATTATGATGGTTGAATTCATTAAGTAGGTACTTTCAGTACTCGGCTGGCACCACCTTCAAGTTGAAAAATCTGCCGCTAAACTCCTATCGGTGTGTTCTGGCAGCCGCACTTGAAAGCCAGTTGCCATTCCAAGCTGTACCATGTACCAATGATGTACCATGTGACTTCTTTAACCACATTGTCGTTTAACATCAGGTAAGCTGAGGTCAAACACTTTGCCTGTCGACCATAAATAAAAACTTTCTTTAAAAGTTCAATTTTTTTTTAACTGAACTATTTATCAGTTTAAAAAAATGGGTACTAGGTATACTTAGTTTTTTAAGGCATTATTTTTCTGTTGTATTAAATAATTCCGTTACATATCTTGTTAGAATGAAAAAAAAAAAAAAGTCATTTTAAGTTTATGAATGGGTGTAAGTTCTTGTTAAAGAATGTAGGTTCAGTTCAGTTAAGTTTTTGTTGGATATATTTAGCAGTCCAATTATTTTTATTATAATAAAAACAGGTTTGTGTTTGACCACTATCTCTCTAGATATGAAGCGAAGATGCGATGATAAAATACACTTACCTAGAAAAATACGATTCACTCGCGATTTGAAAAACCAGATTGTATCTATCAGGAAACACCCATTCGGGCGACGCATTCCACTACATGCCCATATGTCGATTCGCAGAACAAAAAAGAAATCATAACGTTATATTCGAAATTTTGGAATGTCAACCATAAAACTATGTCGCGAGCATCAGGCCATCGGATAATAGAATGAAAAGAATGAAATTAGATTATATAAATCTGAAACATACTTTTAAATGAAGTTATGCAATATTGTTATATCTTGCGTCAAAAACTAAAGCTTCAACGATTCACTGTAAGGTATGATGATACAAAATACACCAGAAATATATGTATATTAGTTAAATATAGAAGTATATAATGTAAGTCTCCATAATTTCAAACATTGATTTCGCTGTAAACACAACATGTTGCTAACCATTTTAAGACAGTAGGTTAAATTCGCAAGCTGGCCTCCATAGGTCATCGTATATAGTAAAGACAACCACTGTCAGTAATATTATTTACCTACTCTTCAGTAAAGATTATGTTAACATGCTTTAATTTCGCTTGACGAATGCCTTTCATAGGCTAGCTTAGAATTTATTACCTCCTATACAATTATGATCAAGAACAATTTTGATTCAGGTGCGCTAAAGAAAAAAATATCCTAAATTTCGTATACAAAACAGCTGTGGCAAAACTAACCACAACTCCTTTACGTAAGAGCCTGTTTAGAACGCGTCCGATATGGAGATTACAAAAAAAAAACATTACTTTTTTTCATTTATGTAGGTACTGTATTTCTTTTAATATAGTGAGAATTTGCCGCCTTTATTTTAAATATTACTTATGAATCAATCTAGTCATGAACGAAAGCCTGATGATTTAACATTAACATTTATGAATGTGTACAAAATCTTATAATTCAATACCCATTTACCAACTATAATACCAAAATTAAGTTAAAAAAAATAGAATTGAGAGAACCGATTTTGATTTTGTTTTAACGACAGTGAATTAGTCGGGAGTGTACTAGCTATGTTTGATGAAAATCGATCCAAGATGGCCGCCGCCACAAAATGGCGGAACACATTTTTTTTCACAACTCCCTCAATATGGTTATCAAATGATAGGGCTTGACTAGCAGAATACTATACACCTGTCGGGGCTTTTTTTTAAATTTTGGATTTATACTTATTATTTTAATTTATTTGTAAGCGTGGGTTAAAAAATAACCATTTTATGCCTAATACGTTTAGCTGATTGTATTATAAATTAATTTTCACATGCATTCCACTTAGTTCTAAATAGCATAATGTAATATTAACTAGAAACAGTATGAGTATCGTCTAGAATATTGGAATACCTTAATATATCACTGTAATCACTGAGTTTTAAGACAAATTATATAAACTACTTACCTACGCATGTATGTATGTATTTATTGTAATTATTGCTTCACTGAAATAAAGCAACTTTAATACCAAATTGTTATTTTTGCATTCTTAACTTCCTAAGTAATATTATAAAAGTGTGTACCAATGATAATCTTCGACCACACGGACCACACAGTCACTTCACATGAGCTGTGATCAAACACCTAGCTAACAAAAGAAAAAGCGAAAGTAATTGTCTTTCTGTCTGCCACTATTTCAGGACTAAATAGTTGATAAAAATTGAATTGGTTTTATTGAAGTAACCAATGTAGGTACGTGTAATGTGTATGTATGTATATTATGTGTGGTTATGTAATGTGTGCAATGCTGAGTACAACTACCCTCTTTCAGATTTACATAATAATATACAACCCAAACTTGTAACCCTATATGGGATATTTTGTTATTCACCAGCCTATTGCTGATCTCAGGTAGCTTAATGACGTAAGAACTTTTGTTCAGTGCATTTTTTTAATTTTATTTTTATCCGTACCAAAAAAGAAACCATTTTGAACAAATGAATGAAACTTTACAAAAAAAACTTTTTTCGAAATCTATTTAAAACTGAAAAGAGATCAGTCTTAGCGATAGGGCTACGATGAAGAAATCTTCACTTAACATGAGGCGAGATGACGGTCAAACACAAGCCTATTTATAATGATAAAAAAGCAGAGGTAAAAAACAGTCGTACATAAAAATAAAGTTACTTACATTTATTTGAAACATTAAAATTAAAACTTTCATTCCCATTTCAATTTCGAGACAAATGAAACTAGATAAATTTATTTCCACTCAGTCCACCATTTCGTCGTCAATAAGAGATGAGGAATCAGAGAAATCATCCGACTCCATAAAAATGTCACCAGTGATCGAGTTGCTGGAGACGTCTGCTATGAACTGGCTAAGCGCCTGTTTTATGTCCCAGTTTTTTACACTCAACCGTCTGTAACAATGTTCATAATCTTAGTTTTTAAAATGTAATCATTTTTTTTATATATATTTAGTTTATTCCCGCTTAACAGTCGTTTCAGTTACAACAGTGATGAGGACTTAACTAACTTGACAAAAATAAAACAATAAACTTATTTTGACAAACTTAAAAACTAATCAAAATAACCACAAGTCCTTATATCCTCTTCTTGCTGCAGTAACCACTTGCCAACACGAGTCGCTCGACCAAGCGCATGCGGAAATAAACTAAATATATACCTTGAATATTCAAAATAAACTTCCGCAAAGTAACGCCTGAATCAATCTTTTTTTTTTAATGTTTGACAAGCTATATGTTTGATCACAGCTCAATGATGCACCACCTGCAAACACCTGATGTTAAGTGACGGTGTGATCGAAGATGGTAAAGCATGGTAAAGCAGGCTAGATGTGTTTCCAATTTTCGACCACATCGTCAATTAACACCTAGCCTGTCAAATAAAAAAAAAACTTGAAATACTTGACACTGACAGAAACAAACGTGCGAAAAACAAATAACAAAACTGATATACTTTTTTTGAGAATACGCCAGACAAAGAACAAACTTCTATATAGATTGTCATACAAATAAGCACGCAAAGAATATGTACTCACAACTCGCTTTCTTCCTTCTTCAATTGAGATAAATGACAGAATATCTTCACAAGGGTGTCTTTCTCTTCAGCTGCTGGATTTATCAGCTCAAGCGAGTTCATATTCCTAATGGGAAACTGTAATAAGACAAGATCTATACATATAATATTCTTGATTAGCCAACAATCTTGTTCCGTTATTCTATGTTCTGAGTATCGCTACGCTAACCTTTCGGCTTTTTTTTAATGTAAAAAGTAATGAGACGAACGAGACGCTCTCCTGATGGTAAGACACGCTGATGATGGTGGTCGCTGCGATGGTCATGGACAGGCGTTATCTCTTACCATCAGAGCGTCTCGTTCATCTCATTACTTTTTACATAAAAAAAAAAAAAAAAAAAAAAAAGAGATAACGTCTGTCCATGACCATTGCAGCAATACACAGAACTTTGAGTAACAAAACAAAGTCCAGGGCATCATCGCTTTGGCGCTCATTACTTTGAGACTTTCGATGGTTAGTCTCAACAGCCCAGTAATTTCGCTAGGTGCGGTACCCTTCAAACCGGAACACAGTAATGTTTACACACTACTGCTTAGCGGCAGAATATCTGGTACTGCGGTGGTACCTGCCTAGACGACCCCCTGCTAAGAAGGTCTACCACAAAGTAAAAATAATAAGGCTTATACATCCCAAGCATACACCTTACTATGTAAACTTGTTGTTTTGTTTTTTACATAAACTCCAAGGTATCGCTTAACTGTTAGTTGGTTTGTATCCGAACAGACATCGGCTTACCATAGGCGAAATATATATGAATATAATCTAGGATTTTTTTAAATCGGTATATCTAGGCGAGCGCGCTTCATCTTAGACCACATCATAACTTAACATCAGGTGAGATAGCGATCAAACGTATGATATCTATTACTTATTTATAAATATAACCTATTGGTACGTCAACTGAATTCAATCAATCTGCCTTGCCATGCCTTAGAAAAGTAGTGGCAACTTTACTATAAGCTTCGATGGAGTTTTGGAAGCAACACGAAAAGTCACGTTTCACCACATTATATCAATTTCCCACACGCGCGCTTGTAATTCGGCACTTTATGAATAAAACACCACTATTTTTTTTACATAAACACTCGAAAAAACACTAGTTTTGGAAAAAAATACAACTGGGCGACATGACTCTTTCCGCGTTCCCTCCAAAACTCCTTGAAGGCACTTTCCGGCGTAGTAATTTAGTGGTATTAGTGGCTAACGTACCTTAAAACAGTGATCTAGCTGCTGGTTTGTGGGTAAGGCTATATGTAACATTTCTTGGTGTATTTTGTACCCTGATGTGGTTGGACTAAGTTTAATTATCTTAAATACAAAAGTTCGCCGAAAACGAAACACGGTCGGCCCAGAGTGAGTCTCCACATCTTTGAATATGCCATCTATGATGAGTATCATACATTTTTTCTGTAAAACAAATCATGTTTTAGGTAAAATATACAAAAAATTAAAAAAAAAACTGATAAAGACATTATTTTATTAAAGACGAGAAAAAAATATTAAGATCGGTCCAGTAGTTTCGGAGCCTATTCAATACAAACTGGTTATGCGGATGCGATGCGGTTTGCGGTTTGCCGGAAGAGATTCTCTGTTACACACCAAGAAGAAGAGACAAGAGAGTGAGCACTAACCTGGCTTGCCGACTGGCTTCTGGCACGGAGCTGGTGAGTGGCAATGCACTGTGTTCCTTTATAATGCACACACTAGTTACGGCGCAGCGGGAAGAGAAATAGGGAAATAGCGGGAACAGCGGGATTGAGGAAGGGAAGAAAGGTATTAGCGCGTACCAAAATGTCGGTTAACTCAAATGTGAACATAGGTATGTACAGGTGCGATGCGAGAGAATGACAGCGAAGGAATCCTCCCGCCGCAGGCGAGCGCCTGCGGCGGTTAAGGTCGCTGAGTGCTGCCCATTGGCCACTTGCGCGAGAAACGTCAACGGCCAGCTTAGGCAGTGTCTCACTCCGATGCAACATTCCTCTCGCTTGTGTAACAGAGAAGGATAGAAACGGCGTAAACACAAACAATCAAATCTTTCCTCTTTATAATAGCATAGATATATATAGGCTTGCGTTTGACCGCTGTCTAGCCTGAAGTAAAGCCGAGATGCGGTCTACGATGGATCACGCTTGCCTAGAAGAAACCAATTCACTCGTGACTTGAAGGCACCCAGATTGTATCTATAAGGGAACACCCACTCGGGCAACAATGTCCATTGGTTATCGGTTCGCACGATGAAGGTGGATTCGAAACGTTTAGTTTTGTTTTACATTAGAGATTCTACTTACGTCATGTCTTATCATATCCACTGTGAAGGTTGTAGGGTCGTGCTGAGTCCTCGGTAAGCTACCCATCACGCTTAGAACATTATTTTTACCCTTGTATATCTTATTTTGGTATTTATGGTAAGCCAAAGGGTTTTTTTTTAACCGTTGTAGTATGTTTTTGCCGATTTTAGCGTACGTCGATGGCATTGATAACTTTTCAGCCTCTGTAAATGTAGAATAATACTTTTAAAAGGATAGTGAATTTAAAAATTCTAAATATGGAATCCCTAAGATATCTCTAGCGTAGTCGTTTCATTTACAACAACAATAAAGATTCAATTACATTTGAAACAATTATTATTAATGCTTAGCTTAAATGATTAAATAAATATCTATATATTTATTTAATGATGATGATTAAATTTTTTATGCATATATTTATCTTAATTAAACAAGCACTATACAAGCGTGTAGAAAGCAAACTTAGTGACGGAGATATTAAAGGTGCAGCACGCATCCTTTTTTCTAGCGACACATTTGCCCCGATGAATCCTGAGACCCTCTCGCTATTAGAGGGGAAACATCCGCCTTCAGCAGTAGATATGATACTTCCTCCGGCACCCGTGGAGGGTGATGAATCAGTTGAGGCAACAACATCAGAAGTTTCTGCAGCCGTCATGTCATTTCAAAGTGGTTCGGCTGGAGGTCTGGACGCCTTAACTCCGCAACATTTGCGAGATCTAATAAGTGGTGCTTGTGGAGAAACTGGAGAAGCTCTTCTTAGAGACTTGACGGCTCTAATGAACTTGATGTTGTCAGGCCGAGTAAACGATGATATCACCAATATTCTCTACGGTGCCAATTTATGCGCTTTAAAAAAAAAGGACGGTGGCATTAGGCCTATTGCAGTCGGTATGACCTATCGGCGCCTCGCGGCCAAAATTTGCTGTAAAAAAGTAGCTCCTTTATTATCTAACCTTTTCCAACCTTTACAGTTAGGTTTTGGTTCGCGAGGTGGCTGTGAGGCAGCCGTCCATTCAGTACGAACTTTTTTGACTCAGAACTGTGGAGATCTGTTGCTGAAAGTGGATGTCAAGAATGCATTCAACTCAGTGGATAGGGGTGCCCTACTAACGCAAGTAAGAGACAAAATTCCAAATTTATACGCTTTTCTTTGGCAGTGTTATAGTGCTCCCTCAAAATTATCTTATCATGGAAACGAAATTACTTCGGCTGTGGGTTGTCAACAAGGTGACCCTCTAGGCCCAGCTGTATTCAGCCTCGCCATCCACCCCATCATCCAACGCTTACAATCGAGACTGAATGTTTGGTATTTGGATGATGGGACGTTGGGTGGTGACGCAAATACCCTATTTGATGACCTCGCGTTTTTGACCACCGAATTTCGCAGCATTGGATTAGAGTTAAATTTTTCTAAATGTGAGTTATTTATTCCCAAAGCATTCCCGGAAAAAGATTTGGTAATACAAAAAATGTGCTCTTTGGCCCCGAATATCAAAATTGTTGATAACAGTTCACTTCGTTTGTTGGGCTCTCCTATTCTTGAGGAATCTTTCCCTCTGTTTATAGACGAAAAAATTAAAAATTTTCTTCAAGTTTCGGATCGTTTAACAAAAATTAATACCCATATGGCCTTCACCATTATTCGTTTCTGCGTTTTTGTCCCAAAATTCACATATTTGGTCAGATGTTGTCAACTTTGGAAACATGCGGAACTTATTCAAAATTTAGACAACATCATCAAAAAAACTTTAAGCATGATTTTGAATATAAATTTAAATAACAGAGAGTGGTTGCAGGCTACGCTACCGGTGCGTTTGGGGGGCTTAGGCATTCGCTCCGTAGCAGGTGTTGCTCTCCCTGCGTTCCTGTCCTCAGTGCACAGTAACTTGCCTTTAATAAACAAAATCTTATCTACCACGTCTCACATTGACGTACCGTATATGAACGAGGCCAGGAACGCATGGGTAGTAGCATGCCCAAACACCGATTTCCCAAAAACTCCATCTTTGCAGCGGCAATGGGATGGTCCGATCTGTGAGCAAGTGCGGAAGCAACTTTTAAATACGTGCTTGAGCTCTGCAGATCGTGCCCGTCTATTAGCTGTTGCTGAATGGGAATCGGGTTTGTGGCTACAGGCCCTTCCTTCGCCTAACACCGGTACTCTTTTGGATTCATCCACATTTCGAATTGCAGCTTCCCTTCGATTGGGCACACCGTGCGGCGCTCCACACCGCTGCCAATGTGGCGTGGCTGTCGACCAGCTCGGTCACCACGGTCTTTCCTGCACAAGAAGCTCGGGCAGGATTCCGCGGCACGCCAGTCTTAATGACATTATCCGCCGGGCTCTTACCACCGCCAATTGCGCAGCCATCTTAGAGCCGAGCGGCCTTATAAGAGATGATGGTAAGAGACCTGACGGAATGACTTTGATTCCCTGGAAGATGGGTCGGCCGTTGGTATGGGACGCCACTTGCGTTGACACATTTGCGCCGTCTCATCTTCCAAGAACTCAGATTAGGGCTGGCGCAGCGGCGGAATTTGCAGAAGACCTCAAAAGGCGCAAATATAGCACCCTGGACAGTGGATACATATTTGAGCCTTTTGGGGTTGAAACTATGGGACCGTGGGGGCCGGGAGCAAAAAAAATTTTTAAAGAATTGTCATCTCGTTTGGTCGACGCCACACGTGAACAAAACGCTGGCCTTTATTTTGCCCAGCGTTTGAGTATTGCCATACAACGCGGCAATGGGGCCAGCGTTTTGGGAACCATTCCCATTGATAGCGGTCTTTTAGAGTAGTTATTATTTTAAGTTATTTTATTTTAGGTCAATTCTTGTGTGTTTATTATATCTGATTACTGTATAAGTCGATTAAAAGTATTAAACATTAAATCTGACATAAAATTTATTATTAATGTAGTAACAAAAAATGTTGTAAAAGCGCGGTAGGTTCGCATGCCGAAGGGCGCGGGTTCAAACCCCAACAATGAGCTTGAGCTGCCGGTGAAGGAAAACATCGTGAGGAAACCATAGCATGGTGGTAGGGTACTTTCTAGTACTCGGCTGGCTAGCTACCACCCTCAAGTTTGAAAATCTGCCGCCAAGCATCTACCGGTGTGTTCCGGCTGCCGCACTTGAGAGCCAGTTCCATTCCAGGCTAGGTGTGCCTTACCATCTTCGACCACACCTTCACTTAACATCAGGTGAGCTGTGGTCAAACATCTAGCCTATCAACCATAAAAAAAAAAAAAATTAAAGGGAAATACACTAATTATATGTATATATATATATCTTTTTTTTAATGTAAAAGTAGTGAGACGAATGATATGCTCTTCTGATGATAAGAGATAAGGCATATCCATTGCAGCAATAAACTAAACTTTGAGTAGCAAAACGAAGTATAAGACTTTACTGCTTTGGTGCACGTTACTTTGAGACTTTTAACATAGTTATGTTAACATACTTGGCGGCAGAATATCTGTTACTGCGGTGGTACCTACGTAGATGATGTCCTGCTAAGGAAATCTACCACCAAGTACACATGGTTTAAGCAACACAAGCAACTAACTATACATGCTTTTATTTGGTGGTACATCTCCTTAGCAGGAGGTCGTCTAGGTAAGTACCACCGCAGTACCAGTTATTCTGCCGCTAAGCAGTAGTATGTAAACATTACTGTGTTCCGGCTTGAAGGGTACTGCAGCTAGCGAAATTACTGCGCTGTTGAGACTAACCATCGAAAGTCTCGAAAGTAATGAGCGTCAAAGCGGTGATGCCCCGGACTTTGTTTTGTTACTCAAAGTTCTGTGTATTGCTGCGATGGTCATGGGCAGGCGTTATCTCTTACCATCAGGAGAGCGTTTCGTTAGTCTCATTACTTTTTACATTAAAAAAAAAACATGACACCAAGCTTGCAATGCTGTAGAACATTTAAGTACCTGTAAATCCAGTAGTGATACTTATCGAGCAGTTGTCATCGTAGAATCCTTCTATATTTTTCATTCTAGACGCTGTATCGTAGTGTGAGAAATAAAGCGTTAGAAATTTCTCGACGACCATCTTTATGTATTTAGTCGCGTAACTCATGTAGTTACGACTGAACGGGAATCCCACTCCAAATTCGTTCAGTTTTATACCATCCTGAAAAAAACATTATTGCACTTTTAAAGAAAACTTGGTGTTCGGTTACATGACGGACATTTGTTAAGAGATCTCCTTTCCAGCGGCTTTACTTCATAGCACAATTTTGTTGCCAAAACTGTTCCGGAGAAATTTAATAATACTCGAATACCTGGAGTAGTAATATTATAAACCTTACAAACCGCAATTTTTTTAATAGTTTAAAAGACAAGAGGAAAAACATGACATGAACATGTGTAATTATACAGCATGACTGGTGAGTCACCTACGATACTCGATGACATGATATTTGGCGATCATATATAAAGAATAAGAAAAGAAAAAAGGTAAACTTCACCTAAAGTTATGTAATTAATTCCGCAACACATGGACACCGCGCGGACGCACAAGCTGGACGTTGTGAGGACGCTCGCGCCGACGACGGGCGGGCGGGACAAGCACGCACTTAACGCGTGATCAAATTATTATTATTATTATTAACCTTATATTTATTTATTACAAAATATAATTTATTACAAAACCTTTTGAGTTAGTGTATTAAGTTAGTAATGTCAGTTCAGTGAGTACTACATATTATAGAACACATGAACAAAGCGTCTTCCCCTTAATAGAGATAGTAAGAAAAGTGTTGATGGACGCATTCTTCGATTAGACTCTACTTAGCAATTTAAGTTATATTAAAATTACTTATTAGTCTTAACTAGGCTAGATTGTAATAACAATGAGGTATCTAACAAAAAACAGATACATCATTAGAAGGAAAAAAAAAAATTTGTTTATAGAGAAATTTGGCCAAAAATTAAGTATCTAGTTTCATTAAACAATCCTATAATCGAGTACCGAATACTCTCCTTCAGTATCGTAGATGTCTCACCAGTCATGCTGTATAGTGATAATATAATTTAAAAAATGTGGAAATTAATTTTTGTGTCCATGTATATTTTTTTGCATTGTATTATAATGGAATATTATGTCATACCAATTCAGTGAGCCTTGGAAACTTCATAGTGATGTTCTTGACATACATTGAAGGCTCATGGTCTGCACACAAGGGATTACCTTCCACCCAGAGCTTCTCAATCTTGCTGCTTACTCGCACTAGGTCAGATATTGAGTTTATCTGTGAAAATCATGGAGATAACAAGTCAGAGGTGATATTCAAAATAATAGTAGGCAATTAAATTTAGTGTGGTAGAGTTGAAAAAAGGTTACCAACAAAAAAAATACGTCTGTGAAAAAAATAAGGGAGTTATAAATATTTTTGGTTTCCAGCTTAATAAAATTGAGGTGTCAAGCTAACTTGCACCTAATTCCATAGTACTTAAGTTATACTATACCTTATTGTAGCTAAGATTTATTTCAGTTAAATCTCCTTTTATGAAGAAATTCATTATATCCAGGGGAGGTTGGCTGAAAAATCACAAAATTAATGAGCTGTCATTGTAATAATGAATTGTATTTACAGACAAAAAAAAATTATCTTACTTCCTTAAAGTGGCAATTTCCTTTACTTAAACGACTCTTTACATTTATTCATGCTAATCTTTACGCTTATTAAACTTATTATTAAATTACTTTAGCCCATCTTGTCCCACTGCTGGGCAAATGCCTCTATTTTTAAGGGATGAAGCCCAAAAATCCATTGATTATGATGTTCAATGGAGCTCAGATAAGAAACTTATAACATCTTCATGGAGTTCATAGTTTAACTTAGCTGGACTTATGTATTACTGTATATGTACTACTGCAGAGATATTTCTACCGTCAAGCAGTAGATTGTAAACATTACTATGTTAATGTTTAAAAGGTACTGCAGCTAGCGAAATCACAGGGTTTTGAGACTAACCATTTGCATGTCTCAAAGTAATGAGCGATGAAGCAGCTATGCCCTGGACTTTGTTTTGCTACTCAAAGTTCTGTGTATTGATGCATTGGTCATGGGCATGAGATATCTCTTACGATCAGAAGAGTGTGATGATTGTCTCATTACTACTACATTAAAAAAAGACTTTTCTGATTTTTTTATGTCAAAGAAATAAGATGAACAAAATTTTTACAAAACTTAAATTAAGCTTAATTTACCTATGTTTATTTGTAACTGCTGGTACACTCATAGTAATTTAATTGTTGTAGATTTATTTACAAACTAATATCTAAGTTAGAAAGTATTTTACTCACGTTAGCTGGTTGTTACTTAAATTCAATGACTTTGTTTCTCTCCCTACTCGCAGCATAAGTATTTTAAAGTTTGCCAAAAGAGATATTTTGTAAAAACATAGCTTTTTCTCACTAAATTCTGCAACAGAAAAACAAACCTTGCTATACTATATTTATATTATGCTTAGTTTGACAGCTGAAGACTCATAGTTTCAATAATTTGGGTAAATTATGCATATGCTCTTGGTAGTAACAATAAACTAGATAAAAAACAGAGTTTTTCAAGATATACATACTGATTTGTTTCAGCCGTCTTAAAGTTGTATCTGAGGGGATCTTTTGTCTACTATCTAAGGTCAAGACACATCTTGGGTTGTTGTGCAAGCAATTGCTGTATTCCCAACTACACTATTGTTTACCATTGAACAGGTTGATGGTTAAACACAGATCTAATTCTACTAAATATTGTAATGTTATGTTAGTAAGTGAAAAAATCTAAGAGCACCAAGAAAAAATAATTTAATTTAATTTTAATTTTAATTTAATTTAAAATAATGGAAAAAAACAGTTGAAATAATATATTTTAACTCTTGTTATGTAAAAAGATTTTTGAGATGTTTTTTTTTCTTTTTTTTGGAGAAAACAAATGTATTGTACGAGATTGGCCCCTAATGGTAAAAGGACAAGAAAGGGATTCAGCTGTTTCGAGGCAAATCAACATTGTTTGTCTATCATGATATAAACAAATTTTATGAGGATGTGGTCTCATTATAATCCAATAGTTTCTTCATGAAAATACTAGATAAATGGGTATGAAAGAAGACAATTTCAACACTAATATTAAATTTGAATGTGTGGATATAGTAGAAATACCACCATCACGCTTCTATCATTAAAAGAAATAAATAAATTACCTTGATCATCACAGAAATTGGACAAATCCAATTGTTTTTTATCATTAAACCTTCCAGACACTACACCTGCGATAATATCTTCAATTGTGATGTAATTATCAAAGAAGTCGACAGAAGTTTTGTCATTAAACAATACATCTATATTAAACATGTTCTTATCAAATGGGAACATGAAATCCAGGCGAGTTAATCGTAATATCATGTTCAGGTTACTTGTGTAGAATGTTGTAATATCCCGTTGCTTTGTCACATCAACTGGTATGAACCAAGCAGAGAAATACTCAGTTAATGTATCAAATAACATTCTGTTTTTATAATTCCAATTGTGTACCTGTAAAAATATATGTCGCTATTAACTACTTAGTTATGAATAGGCTCTATTTATCATGGAAAATACATATTAGTAATTCAATGTTAATAGTTTTGTATTATACGTAAAAGGCACCCGTAATCGACCTTACTAATTATATTGAAAAGGGATAAACATTTATTGGCTAACCATAATTTTATGAAAACAGTAGCTTGCGGCATCGTCTTCGGCCGCGAGCATATTTTCAATAAACTCTACGAACGCTGTGTTTGTCGTAGAACGATTAAGGAGAAACCTTTTGTAGCTATCTATTGGATGTTTTCTTGCATTCATTATGATGGTTTCCGAATTATTATAGTAACTATCATGGAATTAGGAATAGCACTAATATCAAATATCCGATCCGCAGCAAAATAAACAAAACTTTTTTTTTTAAACTAATTTTTTATATATTTCGCCCCATCGGATCTGGCAGGCTGTAGCTATAAAGCCATTCTTCCCCGTCCTACGTGATAATACCATTCATCAAATAATTGTCTCGGTGTGTGTGCGAGTAGACCAGAGTAGACTATGAGCAGGCTAAAGTTATACTCTCAAGTGGTCAGGATGTGGTCTAACGTGAACCTATTCAATATAAAAAAGTACAAAATTTAAAAACCCTTACAAAATAAAAACTTTCAGCCTAGAAAACATGTATCATTTTTCCTATTGGCGTCATATCTTGTGCCTTGTGTCTTTTCCTATGTCAAGTGCTTAGATATTTTTAAGTATTCTTTGAAAAATCAAGTCTATGACAAAGTCAAAGTGATCATTAGAGGTATTTTATTCTTATCGTGCCCAATTAAGTGCAAGAGATAAGGAAAGTGATATCATTGTGGTAAAACATAAGTTTTTGTGTCGCTTCAATAACTCCATTGAAGCTTGAAATAAAAAAAAACTATGAAGGATGAAATCTTAACGGCTGTGTATTGGTAAGTGTCAAGCCAGAAAAAAAAAAATTATTGTTTCAATGAATGTAGGTACCTAGCAGCCTGACGAAACTAGGAACAAAAAATTTTTCTATGTACTTTGCGTGGCAAATAATGGTAGATATTGCTATCACACTCCCTCAGTGCAGTTTCTCTTTCTTGCAATACTTCCGTCAAGTGTCAGCTATGTTGTTTGTCAAAACTTCATTTCGTGCAGTTTCTTTTGAATTTAAATGTTTGTTTGATTGTGGATTTTAATTGTTAAAAGTGTAATTTCTCGTCAAAATTAGTGGCGAGTAATCAGAGGTGTACTTTGAATCAAAATGCCACCGAAAAAACGGTTTATTACTAGTGAAATTTGTGAAAATCAAGTAAGTCGTTCGAATGATGAAAAAAGGATATTTATGGCAAGATTTATTTTAGATGAAGCCCGGTAAGCACTTAAATGTGATACTTTGTAATTAGAGTCAACCATATATAAGTAAAACAGGCTAGGAACAAATAAAATTAACAAATTTGTCTCATTTAAATTGTGTGCTAGTGATGTACTGCAACTGTAACATCAACATATCGATAACAGCGTTATTGTTTAACATTGAAAAAAAAGAAATATAATGTTGCATGAAAGAGTAGGGGCACAATATTTTACACATTTGAAAGGCGTGCCTACAGAAATGAATAAGGATCGGAATAGGTTGTGCAATTTTGCAGGATTTTGAAACGTACAACATAATCTTTACAATATTGATATACCACACAATTGATTAAGTGTTCCGAGTACGCAAGAAAAATTTCGTAAGCTCTACGCAAATCCTGGCCATTATGTGTTTGTGCTTAACACTCCTGATACCAACAAAGTGACGATGATAAGCCCACGAATATCGTTTGATCCGAACATTTGGGCGAGGCAAAAGTACATTTATAAGTTTTATAGTAATTATGTTACTCACCACTAAATGCACTAACCTACTTCGATCTTCGGTATCAATATTCATGATTTTAACCAAGAAACATTGATTTAATTTTAAATAAAAAAACATTTCAGATGCAAACACTGGGTCAAGTTTGTGGGCAAAGAAGATTTAATATATGTTCCAACTGAAAAGCTGCATACATTAATACATGTATGTGGAAACCACTTTCACAAAAAAGCATTTAATAAAAAAAAAAAATTCATCTGCTGACATAATTAAAAGATCACAGCAACAGAGCATCACAAAATAATAATAAAAATTGAAAAAGAATCAGTTTTTATTTTTTGCTATAGAGCAAGATGAAGAATACTTATTGTTAAATTGTTAAGATTATCAAGTGATCTATAGAACAAGATGAAGAAGACATTGTTGAAAAAACTGGCCTCCATTATTTAAATGTTTACTGTCACTTAGTTTATATTATTAATTTGCCCCTTCGGGCAGGCTAAAGCTATAGAGCCATACTGCCTTGTCTTAAGTGTTATTTCTGCTGTATCTTAACTATAGTTATCGTCAAAGTCGTCTTTGTCAAGTCCAGTTCGTGTCAGTTAATTCCAGTCATGCTTTAAGTAAAGTAGTGGCAACTTTACTACAAAGCTTCGATAGAGTTTTGGAAGCAACACGAAAACTCATGTTTCACCACATTATATCATTTTCCCACACTCGCGCTTGTAATTCGGCACTTTATGAATAAAACACCACCATTTTTATGCATAAACACTCGACAAAACACTAGTTTTGGAAAAAAATACAACGGAACGACACGACTCTTCCCGCGTTCCCGCCAAAACTCCCTGTCACTTAGGTTATTTGTAGAGCTAGAGACTAAACAGAAAACTTTTTTTTTATTAGTATTTCTTAGCTCTTTAAATCTGCATTCCCAACTATTTACAATTGATTGTTTCATTTTCATTTCGCTAAACAAGTAATTTCATTTCAGTAATTAAATGTTAATTAAATTAGCAGAAACAGTTTTTTATTTTATTTCGGGTCCGCATTTAAGTTCAATCTTGATTAGTACCAATGGTCTTCTTATCAACATTGGACTCATAAATACGGATTCGATACTTACCTAAAATTAATAAAAAATGTTATTTAGTAGTAACCTCGGTTTCTACTCTGCATATTTTATCGATATCGATAAATAGCTATTTGTTAAGCACTATTTGGTTCGTTAGGTTGGTACGCCTGTTGTTTGTCATCTTTGTGGTATCTGTTGGTATTGGAATGCCATGTAAATTGATTCTATTGGCTAGTATGGAAGTCCCGTCTCTTAAACGTAGTGATTACATTCTCTTGGGTACCTAGTCCTACCCTATTTATCTTAAGTATTTCGGATTTAATGTTAATACACTGTATTTATAATTTATAACATTCACAAACACGATACCTATCAACCAAATGTGATACCGTTTCTCCGTTTATTATTTAGTAAGTATTCAATCAGTTATAAGTGTATACGCTCTGTTCATATTTGAAAAAATCGAATTCTTGCACAATATTGGTAAACAACATACGGACACGACACAAGCTAATCAAAAACTCTGATATCTCAAATATTTGATCAAAATTTAAAAACTCAAAAATCATTGCCATGAAATAAATGCTATTTTTTACGCATCTTATTAACTTTTCCGGATACGAATCGGGTTTCAAAAGCAGTCCCACTGCAGGGCATGAGACTTCTCATTGTGACAAGGTTAACGCTATATTCCTCGCTGGCTAAGTACGAATTGGCATACTCTCCACTTTTTCAATAACATCATGTAGAAAACTTTTTTAAAGTTTGAAAACGTATAAAATTTAGTATACTCTGAATGCACATATAGCTATCTCTTATACCTTATAAGCCCATTTTAACTTACAGGCTGAATAAAATTTTCTTCATAGCTGGCAAATATCCACTTTACAATGATCGAGTTACCTCGCATCACACGAGCCCTAAGGGCTCACACACAACTTGATAAACCTCGCTGTTTAAAGCTACCACCAGGTTCTACGAAACTTAACTTGAAAAGCAAGAAATTGCAAAGGTTAGTTTACTGTAAAAGTATACATTTCAGTTATTCATTATTTATATTACTAGTTTGGCTTGATTTAGAGGAATCCTTTGCCTAGGTTTACTAACTTTAATGAACTCCAATATTTTAGTAACATTGTAGATGGTAGATGCACATGGTAGATGCATATTTGCACTTTGTATATAAATGAACAACTGAAGTTTGTAAGGCTGTAATGTAAGGTGGTGAATAATTATTATTTTTATTACTGGGAATTAATTACTACAAAATGTTATGTAAATTTAAGTTTTGTTAATTTACCTCAATGTTTCTGCCATGTTGCATTAGCAATGATCATGTAATTTTGTACTTTGTCTGTGATTGAGTCCCGGTCATGAACATACTTGTTTATTCAAATTACAAAAGTTTAATATAAAGATTTTGAAGTATACACTTTTATTTCACAATAGAAAGTTGTTTTTATTTGTAGTTTGATAATATAAAATGAGTGTCAACTAGTTCATTTATAAACTATGTAATTAGGTATAGTGTTATATTTTTATAAGTCCTGCACCTGTACATGCTGCAACAAATTATTGAGTATTTAATTAGTTAATAAAAGTTATACATATTATTATCATTATCTTTAGCTAAATATTTTGAATAATAGTATTAGTAATTTTCAGATTCAAGTCATATGCAGATATTCAAGTCTACATTAAACAAAATGAGTGTCATTCATCTGACATACTCAAACTCTTTGGCCAACTCAAAGAGCTATGCCAGATCCTCACCGGAGAGCAACCCGATGATGTCATAGAAGACGCATCTGTTTTGTGTCTCCGGATGTTCTTAGAAGTTGATATTGTTATGTTAAAACACTTGTCTCAATTACGGCAGTTGTTTGGTACAGTACAGTCGTCTACGGTTAATAAGATTTGTGAGGTATGTTAAAGTTACATTACCTGCTGAAGCAGGTAGACACACAAAAGTGCACATTTTGAAATTAAATCATTTCTGTATGGTTCTGAGCTGACTTCAAATTGAGCTTTCATTTAATTGTGTAAAATTTTAATAATTCACAATGTTTTTCTTACATATAAAATTTAAAAAAAAAACTGGCAGTAACACTGGATTCTTAATTTTTTTATGGCTGTCAGGCTTTGTTTGACCATGTCTCACCTGTTGTTAAGTGACAATGTGGTCGAAGATGGTAAACATACCTAGCCTGGAATGGAATGGAGAGTAAAAAAAGAGAATGAAAATTGTTACTTAAATCCTACCAAAACTGTCATTTCCAGATGGTATCAAACATATCAAATGAGTTATCAGAGGAAACAAAAGACTACATTCGCAAAGAGACCAATGAGTCTAATAAAGAGAATATCAAGCTATGGGGGGACCACATACAATGCCACTTTATCCCATACAAGCCGACTAAAAAACCATTGGCAAATCTCCGGGCGAAACCTGCCACCGCTAGTGCATTTGTTACAGACTTCTCTATGAAATATAAAGAACATGCCAATAGTGTAAATATTCCAGTTGCGAAACCAATACCGGAATCTAAGGTATGTTATTAAATAAGCTACCTTAAAGATGTAGCACTAAAATCGACTGTCCCTACATACATAAAGATGTCATGTCAAAAACTGAAGTTTACAGAAGAGCATATTATGTTCAAACCACTCTAGAAATAATTCTGTGTACAATTTACAAATGAATAAAATTATAAATGCTTTTTTTTCTATAATGTATTATAGAAAAAAAAAGCACTAGCTAGCTTTTATTTAACTTGCAATGTTTTTGAAGCTAATATCGAAAGAATGTTGATCAAATTTTTTTTTTCTTTATTGTTTTTGATAGTGACAAATGAAAAGCATTATAAAATCTTTGAGATTATCCAGGCCAGGCATATTACTTTTCTCAAGAAAACTCTTTATGCAGTACTTGTAGAGCTTAATCTATATGGGAAACGAATATTGCTAAAGACCACATGATAACTAATTAAATTTAAACATATAACTTATACATGTTTTTGTTTTTTCCTTTTTTTTGATACCTACCTACTCCATAGGTTTGGTTAATTTTTTTTTTATTAACCTATTTTGCACTAAAAAACCAACTTTGACATTTATTCATTTATTGTTGTATCTTTATTATTATCTTATATTCTATTTTAGGGTGTGACATATTTATCAAAAAAAAAAAAATTTAGTGAGTAATATCAGAAATAAATAAAATTATTATTCATAGATATTTTTTTTTCTTTATTGTTGAACTTTTTACATTAAATATAAAACATAAAAAACTTAAAGACTAGGGTGCCGCTGGCAGCGGGGCAGGGCTCAAGCTGCCGGTGGTTAGGGCTGCAGAGTGAGGAACCTCCTCACAATGCGCGCTGTGTCAGGGATCACTGCCTTTTGAAGCTGACCCTTGACCCAACCGTCTAGCGAGAGTCTCTTAAGGTGTTGGTCGAGACTCTTCGCTATAAGACCGTTTACCGTGATAACTATCGGGACAATGATCGTCAAAACTATACAATATTTTCAACATTTTCAGTTCAGCAAAACTTGGCTTGAAACAAAGGTGAAAAATTTGTACGAGAACTCATCGGGCATATCTAGTTCCGATATCTTACAGTCTATAATCACATTCCTCATCTCCCCTAGGAGTAACGATGAACTACAAAATGATCTGTTTGATCTACTGGGATTTGATAAATTCGAGTTTATTCAGGAGATGCTGGTTCATAGACAGGAAATTATAGATAGTTTAAGAGCGCCACCGCCACCACAACCATCTATTGCAGAAAGTAAGTACCTAATAATAAACAATATTTATTTATTTGAGACTAACCATAGAAAGTCTCAAAGTAATGAGCACCAAAGCAGCGATGCCCTGGACTTTGTTTTGTTACTCAAAGTTCTGTGTATCGCTGTAATGGTCATGGACAGGCGTTATCTCTTACCATCAGGAGAGCGTCTCGTTCGTCTCATTATTTGTCACATAAAAAAAAAAAAAACTTTTTTTATTTGTACAGCCCTGTTGGTTCATTGGTAGAATGTCTGCTTCAAGAACTGAAGGGGGTGGGGTGCTGTGGCTGTGGGCTGTGGACACCCAGGACAAACCTTGTGGTAGAAACAAACGTTTGTTCTGTGTCTGGGTATTCTGTATTTATTATAAGTATTTAAGTATTCAATCCTAAGCGCCATCCATACATAATGGACATTCCCCACGTACGGATTAAGCGCTTTGATTCCACATTCTTCATACGCACAGCGAGGATGTGGAACTCTCTGTCGGCATCTGTTTTTCCGCGAAGTACAATTTGGGTGTCTTCAAATCTAGAGTAAACAGGTTTTTTTCTAGGTAAGCGTGCTTCATCTTAGACTGCATCCTGCAAAACATCAGGCAGGGTGTGGTCAAACGCAAACCTATTTTGTGTAATTTTTATTTTTTTTAATCATTTATCTGACTTCCATAGTACAAGCTTTGCTTAGTTTGGGGTCAAATAGCGCTATGTGTAATGTACTACGATATTTATTTGTTTTTATTTATCTTACCCCAAACTAAGCAAAGCTTGTAGGTACTATAGAAGTCAGATAACTGATAGAATACTTATATACATTTTTTATGTAAATACATACTTATAATGGTACTATATAGCGCTCGGTCGGCACTCACGTAGTAAACGCCGCAAGCGTCCTCTACAGCACCGCCTCTTCCCACTTGTGTAAAAAATATTTAAAAAAATCGTAAATAATTTCAGTCGCATCTTCATTACTACCAGAGACCAAAATGCCGCAATACATGTGCCAAGTATCAGTGTTATCTGAACAGGAAAAGATGCTGGCTAAATTGGCGAGAAAGGAAGAGAAAAGGACTAAAAACTCAAAGAAGATCGAAGAAGATGAGAATGAACTTGAGATTAATATTGCGCAGATAAGGGCTAGGAGGTATCTGACGAGATGTTGATATATATCCCCATACCGTTAACTTCTTCTTGCGATTCCTTTATTAGGCGAAATTCACGAGAAAGTTACGTGCTTGCTAACCTGCCAGTTCCATTCCAGGCTAGGTGTGCTTTACCATCTTCGATCACACCTTCACTTAACATCAGGTCAGCTGTGGTCAAACATCTAGCCTGTCAACCATAAAAAAAAAACCTTATTTCGCAGGCATACGGATTTTTATTATCATATCTACCTGGATCGCCATATCATGAGGATGGGATTGGAGGTGATGTGAAATCACAGAAGTCTAGATAATAACTACCTGTATTAGGAGTAAACAGTCTAATCCCACTAATATTTTGAATGTGAAAATTCGGATGGATGGATGTTACTCTTTCACGCAAAAACTAGTTCTACGGATTTGGATGAAATTTGGTATTGCAAGTTGGGACCCTGAATTAACACATAGGCTACTTTTTATCCCGAAAATATGTAGCGGGTAACTCTGCGGGGCGCAGCTAGTATAATATAATTTTCAGTAAATTTAACATAAATCGGTGTAAGAAGCTCACTTACAGTATAGGAACTGTGCTCAATTTTTTTTTACTGTTTACTTGGTGTAGTCTTTGTGGTAACTTAATTGTATCTAACCTAAGTTGAGCACACCTGATGTTAGGTGATTGTGTGGTCAGAGATCGTAAGCACACCTAGCCATAACTGGCTCTCAAGTGAGGCAGATTACAACTTAAGAGTGGTAGCTAGCCAGCCGAGTACCTACTAGAAAGTACCCTACCACCATGGTACGGTTTCGTAGCAATGTTTTCCTTCACCGGCAGCTCAAGCTCATTGTTGGGTTTGAACTTACGCTCTTTGGTATGAGATACGAAAACGCTAACTACTGAGCTGTCATCGTTGCAACGTCGGCTGTAATTTGTCAAAAAAATCATAAAGCTATGTCTAATCATCATCAGCATCAAATTATTTATAATATTTGTTAGCAAACAATTATTTTGATCCATTTCAGGTTAGCTGAACTTTCCAAACCTGTAGTACCATTCTCTGCGTCAAGATCAGCACAAAACATAGATCCAATACTACAGAAGATCTCCTATTTCCAAACGAAAGTGCAATACCCTAATGTATATGATTCATCGCTGAACGCTAAAAATGCTGCGGGTATGTTGTATTATTTTTTAAATAAAATAGAAAGACAAGCGGACCTTCTTATGTTAAGAGATTATCGCTGCCTATAGTCAACTATCACCAGAAACATTGCCATTGTGTTGCGTTACTCTTCAAGGAAAGGATTCTGTTGAGATTTATTTTAAAGCAACTTTTTGAGTTTTAGTAAGAGCATAGACAAAACATGTCGCCGCATTTCATTGTTCTCCAAAACTATGGTGGTGGTTAGTCATTATTTTTTCACGTTTCTGTTTAAAACTCAACTCTATAGTATACAGATCTCTACTAAAGTTCTATTTTCAGGTTTTGTCTCTGGCATGAAACTTGTTCTACCAGACAACGTCCAAAGAAAAGACACTAAAGAGTATGAAGAGGTGACTCTGCCTAAGAACGAACCTGCGCCTTTAGAGGTCGGCAACAAACGGATCCCTATATCGGATATGGATGAAGTAAGTTGAAACAACATTCTAGGATTATATAGGAATTCTAGACAATCGCATCCATATATGGAACCATAAATTTTTCTGGCATAGATAGTAACGTATATGCCAATCCAAATTCAAAACTACACAACTATTATACATCTGAACTTTACTAAAATACGTTGGTTAGGTTAGGGTTTGGGGTTTGGGGATGCGCACTTGCGATCCCCGTGTCGATAAACATAACGAAAGATGCTGCTATTTTGATCGTTTTATTGTTGCGAAGATAATTAAAAGATAAAATAATCTGCTTAGCTAACTACGTAAATTCCTACTACTGTGACATTTCTTTTTTAGGGTTTTATTTTTATTAATTTGCCCCATCGGGCAGGCTAAAGCTGTAAAGCCATACTGCCTTGTCTTAAGTGTTATTTCTGCTGTCTCTTAGCTATAGTTATGGTCAAAGTCCAGTCTTAGTCAAGTCCAGTCCGTGTCAGTCAAGTCCTTTAGTAAAGTAGTGACGACTTTACTATAAAGCTTCGATGGAGTTTTGGAAGCAACACGAAAAATCATGTTTCACCATATTATATCATTTTCCCCACACTCACGCTTGTAATTCGGCACTTTATGAATAAAACACCACCATTTTTATGCATAAACACTCGACAAAACACTAGTTTTGGAAAAAAATACAACAGAGCGACACGACTCTTCCCGCGTTCCCGCCAAAACTCTCTGACATATAGAGAGGTGTAACCCTTTTCGAATTTCGCTTCAATAGATATGTGCCACTTCCATTTATAACAATAGAGATGAGAACACAATTTAGTCGCTAAAACTCCTCTAAACATTTTGAGTTTTTTTAATACCTACTGCGGCCCACGATTCCATCTGCATTTCCAGGATAAAAGTAACCAATGTGTCAATCCCCAGTGTATACTAGCTTTCCTAATTCCTTCCAAATCGGATAACCGTTACATCGTGAAGAAGTAACAGACATCCACACAATGTAAACTGTCATACTTTCGTAATTTTAGTTGTCCAAACTCAGTTCTCAGAAATATTGATTTCCATGTATACATGTTTTTTTTTTAATTACGTTTTAGATGAGTTTTATTGACCAGAACTCTTTATTTTACGATTTTTTTATTGGTATGCTTGCGTACTTGACAACAACTTTATTTGCTCGATGATTTAGAACACCGTTACACACTATAGTCCTAAAATTTAGTAATTTTTTTTTTTTTTTATTAAAAGTACCTTACTTGTTTATTCATGTTATGAGCTATCCGCTTTCCACATTTCGTCCAAATCTTAAAATAATTACAGCTTATTGAAGTATGTAGCGATGATAGCTCAGTGGTTAGCGCGGTAGATTCGCATGCCGAAGGGCGTGGGTTCAAACCCCAACAATGAGCTTGAGCTGCCGGTGAAGGAAAACATCGTGAGGAAACCATAGCATGGTGGTAGGGTACTTTCTAGTACTCGGCTGGCTAGCTACCACCCTCAAGTTGAAAATCTGCCGCCAAGCATCTAACGGTGTGTTCCGGCAGCCTCACTTGAGAGCCAGTTCCATTCCAGGCTAGGTGTGCTTTACCAACTTCGACCACATCATCACTTAACATCAGATGAGCTGCGGTCAAACACCTAGCCTGTCAACCATAAAAAAAAAAAAAAGTATTTGTAAAAAAATCACAATTATTTATCTACTATTTATTAGTAGGATGTGCCCAATGAAGTCCTTAAATCTCGACTCGATATAAGCATCTAATGGAAAAAGAAAAAAGAACAATAGTTTGGTAATTTTATTTTACAGATAGGCCAAATGGCGTTCGAGAACATAAAGGAACTGAACCGTATCCAGTCAGTGGTATTCCAAACTGCATACAACACCAACGAAAACCTACTTATTTGCGCGCCCACTGGAGCGGGAAAGACTAATATAGCTCTTTTAACAGTAGTGCACCAAATTAAACAACACATTGAAAACAATGTTATTATGAAAAACAAGTTCAAGGTAAGGCATCGTCTTAACAGAACAACAGAACCCGATTACACATACATGATTACATGATTAGTTATTGCTAAATAATTGTGTACGGTCGAACTTTTTTTCCTTTATTTTTGGCATGGCACGTTGTATGTTCTGCCAGTAATAATAATAAATATCGTAGGACATTACACACAGCGCCATCTGACCCCAAACTAAGCAAAGCTTGTACTATGGGAGTCAGATAACTGATAGAATACTTAAATACTTTTTTTTTGTAAATACATACTTATAATACATACAGTACACCCAGACACAGTTTCTCAAACAAGGAGCTTAAAATAAGAAAAGTATTCTGCAGTGACACTAATGTTACTTTACAGATAATCTACATAGCTCCAATGAAAGCTTTAGCCTCAGAAATGACAGCCAGTTTTGGTAGAAGACTGAAGAACCTCGGCATCATAGTGAAAGAACTAACAGGAGACATGAAATTAACAAAGACTGAAGTCCAGCAAACCCAGATGATCGTTACTACACCAGAGAAATGGGACGTCGTCACTAGAAAAGGAGCCAGTACGTATTTAGAATATATCTTTTTCTTTATTTTAGCAACGCACTTTTTTCATTTTGCCAGGATCAAGTCTTTCGATATAATCTTTATGATAAATCAAGTGAAATTAACATTAAAATAAAAAAACCGGCCAAGTGCGAGTGGAACTCGCGCACGAAGGATTCCGAAACGGTGTAAACCTCTGTTATTTTATGGGAGCCCCCTTAATTATTTATTTTAATTAATTATATTTAAAAAGAACATAAAACTAAATATTCTGTGAATAGTTAAAGCGTCTACCTGTCACCGTTATTAGTATCGAGCAAGAAACGGTAAAAAAATCAAGTTTGTTGTATGGGAGCCGCCCTTAAATATTTATTTTATTTTATTTTTAGTATTTGTTGTTATAGCGGCAATAGAAATACATAATCTGTGAAAATTTCAACTGTCTAGCTATCACCGTTCTTGAGATACAGCCTGGTGACAGACGGACGGACGGACGGACAGCGAAGTCTCAGTAATAGGGCCCCGTTTTTACCCTTTGGGTACGGAACCCTAAAAATACCGTTTTGTTTCTCAGTTAGGGATACGCTAAAATTTAATGAAATTGTACTTAACTTTGGATCTTATTTTATAGCTAGTTAGGTGTTTTCTATCATCGACCACACTGTGACTTAACATTTAAAAAAACCTTTTTATTTCACAGCTGATACTGAATTAGCGTCCATAGTGAAACTAATTATCATAGACGAGGTCCACTTACTTCACGGAGACAGAGGGCCGATAGTAGAAGCCATCGTAGCACGCACGCTGCGACAAATCGAGTCTACGCAAAACATGATCAGAATTGTCGGTCTTTCCGCCACGCTGCCCAACTATATTGACGTTGCCAGGTAACAATCCTTTTATTTTTTTTACTAGCTGCGCCCCGCGGTGTTACCCGCTACACGTTTTCGGGATAAAAAGTAGCCTTTGTGTTAATCCATGAAGTCAGCTACCTCCATACCAAATTTCATCAGAATTCATTCAGTAGTTTTTGCGTTAAAGAGTAACAAACATACATACAAACTTTCGCGTTTGTAATATTAGTAGGATTAGTAGGACTAGCAAACCGCCCCGGCATCGCACAGGTGCAATGTAGATACTAATGTGGTGCATATGCATGTGTTATACATATAAACCTTCCTCTTGAATCACTGTCTATTGATGGAAACTGCATTAAAATACGTTGCATAGTTCAAAAGATCTAAGCGTACAGACTGGGCTGTTGAGACTAACCATCGAAAGTCTCAAAGTAATGAGCGCCAAAGTACCGGCGCTCCGGACTTTGTTTTGCAACTCAAAGTTCTGCGTATCGATGCAATGGTCATGGATATGCGTTATCTCTTATTAGGAGAGTGTATCGTTCGTGGCATAACTTTTGCATTAAAAAAAAACAATAACGTATACCGAAATATTTCACAGTCAAAGTCAAGCAAAGTAAATCTGTCAAGTCCAAATCCTACCATAGTGATGGCGAAACTGTAGAGCATGTACTATGACATTGCAAAGCCACAGAAGTAACTAGAATCTTCACTAGATAGCATGAAGCAGCTTGCTCACTATCCACATTTAAATCACCGCATCAGGCAGACTGCTTTTCGCTATCATGCATAACTCCATCGCATCCACTGGAGCTGCTATGTCAGAGACCCAGACCCTCGCTCCGATACTTCAAGGAGCTGGGTTGGCTCGGGTAGACGCTGGTAGGGGGAAATGCACAATACACCCCTAGTGGGACGTCAGTGCAGGACTTATCACCCCCATTCCGAATAAGAATAAGTGATGTTTTGTTGTAATTAACACAACAATTTTCCAGGTTCCTGAGAGTAAATCCAAACATTGGTCTATATTTCTTCGACTCGCGTTTCCGACCTGTGCCTCTAGAACAACAGTTTATAGGAGTCAAAGAAAGTGGCAGCGGTGGCGGAGCACATCTGAGACTGGTAGAAACTTATTTATATTATTAGTTTTTTTATATAATGTATACATTTTAAAGCAGTTAAATAAAATAAGTACTGTATTTAGATAATTAAGTAATGGAATGGAGAATTACGACGGACGTTGATCTCCACACTAGGATTCCCTGTGTTGTGGAGATCAGCAGACATTGGTGGTTAAGTAAAATTCAAGTTAATAAGTATTAATCTTAAAGATATTTGTGTGGATTATTATATAGGATAGGATATAGTTATTCGAAACACGATTACGATTTTTTTTTCTATGGAAAAATGTAATAAATTAAATGTAAATTTTGTATCAAAACATATTTATTAAAATATTAAATGTTACGCGCAATATTTTATATATAAATAGCTGGTGCGGGCCTCTTAGCATGGTGGTAGGGTATTTTCTAGTATTCGGCTGGCTAGCTACCACACTCAAGTTGCAAATTGCTGCTAAGCATCTATTTGCGATCCGGCAGCATCACTTGAGAACCAGTTCCATTCCAGGCTAGGTGGGCTTTACCATTTTCGACCACTTAACATCAGTTGAACTGTGGTAAATCACCTAGCTTGTCAACCATGTAAAAAATCTCTTCTCGTTGTGAGATGTGTAAAGCCATAATTGACTACGCTGGCCAACTGCGGGTTGGCAGATTTAACGTATTTTCGAGATCTTTTTTTAAGAACTCTGAAGTAAGTGTAAGTTTCCTTGCGATGTTTTTCTTTAACTATTGAAGTTATCAGAAATATACACACATCACTTAGAAAAGCATGCATGAGGTGCATGCGGTAGGATTGCCAGATTGGAAGCCAGGCGGTCTCCCAGTCTCCCAATTAGGTTGCCCAAACTTCATAATTATATAGGTACATATTCTATATTTCAGATACAACAAATGAACGACATATGCTACGATAAAACTGTAGACATGGTCCAAAAAGGTCACCAAGTAATGGTTTTCGTTCACGCTCGCAACGCTACGCATCAGACCGCAATGGTTCTCAAAGAGTTAGCACAAAAGAAGGGGCATTTGAAGCACTTTGAGCCAGAAGACTCGGGCGCCTTCTTAAAAGCGAAAAAAGCTATAGGAAGCAGCCCTAACAGAGTGTTATCGGAACTATTTGCAAGTGGTTTCGCGTGCCATCATGCGGGTATGCTTCGAAGTGACAGGTGAGTTTTTTATAGTCTATAACCGCTCTTTACAGTTTGTAACTGCATTTTATTAGTTTTGGCGGGAACGCGGAAAGAATACATATGGATGATATATGTATTCTAGCTTTGTCACGTCCACGCGCTGGGGAAAGACAATTTATCCCTGCGTGCTATGCTTGCAACATCTGCAGGGGCTCAATATTAATTTGCGAGAATTACGTTAGGACGTAAACAATATGTACGAATTTTCAGTGATTCCCAGCAGTGGGGCGCTGTCCCACTTTTCATTCATTCTTCTATTATTTACGATGTGAATCTCGCAAATTAAGGTGGTTCGATTTCCATACAAATATTTATTTCCATTTATGGACAAATTGAGCATAATTTTACAGTGAATTCACAGCTACTGGCATTTATTTTGGTCTTTATTTGCGGTAAATCACAATTGCTTGAACGAAACGGTAGATTATTAGCACAAAATCAAATGTATGAATAATTTATGATTTTTGAATAAAACAGTTGATTATGCTAAAAATCTACTGTTTTATTCAAGCAATTGTGATTTACCGCAAATAAAGACCAACGTCAATGTACCTGTTATTTCACTGTAAAATTATGCTCCATTTGTCCATAAATGGAAAAAAAAACATTTGTATGGAAATCAAACTATGCTAGTCTTTCAGATGTCTCGTTTTATTTTCTTTTTCTTATATATAAAAATGTTACTTACATTAATTTAATGTATTTCAATGTTTTTTTACAGAAACATGGTTGAGAAGTACTTCGCGGATGGATTTACAAAAGTGTTAGTCTGTACTTCGACCCTAGCTTGGGGAGTCAATCTGCCGGCTCACGCTGTTGTTATTAGGGTAAGAAGCCACTTTACCTATTAGATATAATGTTTCATTGCATTGAATGTATTAGGGTCTAAAAATCATCAAGCGACGTAGCTGAGTTTTCAGAAGTGTACCTAAGCTTTAAGCGGTCATATGACAGTTTTTAGCGAGTTAGAATAGCAAGCCAAGTGGTGTTGGTTCAAATCTCATCAATGAGCTTGAGCTGCCAGTGAAAGAAAACTTTTTTATTATGTATTATGTAAAGAGTATTGAGACGAACGAAACGCTCTCCTGATGGTAAGAGATAACGCCTGTCCATGACCATTGCAGCGATACACAGAACTTTGAGTAATAAAACAAAGTCCAGGGCATCACTGCTTTGACGCTCACTACTTTCGAGACTTTCGATGGTTAGTCTCAACCGCCCAGTAATTTCGCTAGCTGCAGTACCCTTCAAACCGGAATACAGTAATGTTTACACACTACTGCTTAGCGGCAGAATAACTGGTACTGCGGTGGTACCTACCTAGATGACCTCCTATATCATGGTGGTAGGGTACTTTCTATTACTCATTGGCTATCACCCTCAAGTTGAAATACTGCCGCCAATAAAAGTCACTGAAACTGATAAACCAATTCTTTTTTCCAGGGTACCGAAATCTACGATCAAGCGCACGGCACATTCGTAGACCTGTCGATACTGGATGTGCTACAGATATTCGGGCGCGCGGGCCGACCCCAGTTCGACACGTCCGGAACGGGCATCATTATAACCACCCACGACAAACTGACGCACTACCTCAAGTCTATGACTAACCAGTTCCCCATTGAAAGCAACTTCATCAATCTGCTGGCGGATAATTTGAATGCTGAGGTAAGTATTATACAATTATGTTGTGCAATTTCATTTCATTTAATATTCTAGATTCCATTTTGTTAATATATATAATTAAATACCATAATTTTAAGTTAATCCTTTATTTGAATTTAAATGTAACACAGCATACCATTAAATTATACTTTGACTTTGAGGTAAGACGGTATAAACTCGTACTGGTTAAAATTACAATGATAAACAACTTTTACCAGGTCCATACCACTTAAATCGTAGCAATGATAGCTTAGTGGTTAGCGCGGTCGGTTCACACGCCGAAGGGCGTTGGTTTAAACCCCAACAATAAGGAGCTGAGCTGAGCTTGAGCTACCTGTGAAGGAAAACATCGTGAGGAAATCATAGCATGGTTGTAGGGTACTCTCTAGTACTCGACTGGCTAGCTACCACCCTCAAGTTGAAAATCTCCCACTGAGCATCTAACGGTGTATTCCGGCAACCTCACTTGAGAACCAGTAACCACTAGTCTTATCACCATCGTCATCATCATCATCATTGTAGGTGATAGGGCAAACTAGTTCTGGTGAACAAGTTTAGGAAAAAATAGTTTTTCTAAAATCTTGTTAAGATGGTACTATACATACACATATGTAAATACAGTGTAAACTCTATATAGCGACGCTGAAGGTATTTTTGCAATTCGAAGACTGCACATTTTCTGGCGTTATAGAGAGTTGTCGTTATATGGTGAAGAAAGTTTGTGAGCAACTAAGAATATGATAACGTATAGAAAATGCATAATAATAACCTAAGCACAGTCTAACATCTGACGCAAACACGTGTAATTACAACAAACAAAAGAATGAATTTCATAGAATATTTATTAGTTCGTATGAGTCGAGGTGAATACGAGCCAAACAATAAAACAACAAAATGACAAACAAACGAACATACACAACTGCTGTTCTTAACAATTTCAGCCACTTAAAAAGTACCTACAAACAGTAGGTGCTTTATTAGTTGCCGAAATTACTTGCTTTATCACGACATTCTGTGGTCGTTATGTAGAGTGTGTGTGATGCTACATAGAGTGTATCATTATATCGACAACAAGGCAAACCAACCAAAGTCGAGTAATTTCGACGTTATAACGAGTTTGACGTTAAATGACAGCCCTGTTGGTTCATTGGTAGTGTGTCTGCTTCGAGAGCTGAAGGGCGTGGGTTCGATTCCCACTCAGGACTAACATTTGTGTGACTAACATCGATGTTTGTTCTGTGTCTGGGAGTACTGTATGTATTTACAAAAAAAAAAGTATTTAAGTATTCTATCAGTTATCTGTCTTCCATAGCACAAGCTCTGCTTAGTTTGGGGTCAGATGGCGCTGTGTGTAATGTCCTATGATATTTATTATTATTATTTTTAAAAGCCATGTTGCTTCTCTCCTGCAATTATTGTTATTAAATCGAAGTGACGTTACATGGAGTTTACAATGTATATATACACACATTTATCCACGATTTTCTTATTGTAATATGTGTTTGCAGGTCGCCTTAGGAACCGTAACGAATATAGACGAAGCGGTGGAATGGCTGAGCTACACATATCTTTTTGTCAGAATGAGAATTAATCCACAGGTATGCCCATTATTAACACAACTTAGCTATCCTATTGTCCTACGTGGGCGTCACGTCGTATATGCATTTATACGTATAACACGTCGTATTTCTAGTTAAATTCTCGTGGAATATGAGCACATAAATATTTCAAGAAAAACGTCACAAATGTACATCTAGGTTATTTGTGTGCGTGTATATCAAATGAAATTGAAAGATCAAGGAATGTCTACCTATTTTTTTCGCAAAGTTATCTTTTTACAAGCTTTTGTTTAACTCGCAATGTATGTATGGTACATACAGGTCAAATCTTGCAAGTACTTGACTCACTTACCGATATCCGATTAGACTCAGATTTGGTGTACCTACTTATGTTACTTCGGTGACAATACAATGATATGGTACCATGGAGCTGATCTGATGATAGAGACTAAAGATGGCCGTAGAAATTTGTGAACTAAAGATAAACCCATCTAGTTTGGACTCGATTTATTTCATCCCTGGATATCATCTAGGCATAAAGTCTTGAGGAGCACTTTATGCCTAGATGATATCCAGGGTCTGATGATGAAGTTAGAAGTTGGCCACGGCATCTCTGTGATAAAACAACATGATCTCACCGAGTTTAGGCTCGATTGATTCGTCTCATTAATTAGAAGTAAAAAATAAATATTTTTAAAAACAACCTTTTATCTGTTACTAGACTTCTAGTAATATATTTATCTGTGCTATAATTATTTTTAATGACAGCCCTGTTGGTTCATTGGTAGTGTGTTTGCTCCAAGAGCTGAAGGGCGTGGGTTCGATTCCCATCCAGGATAAACATTTTGTGACATAAACAAAATGTTTGTTCTGTGTCTGGGTGTTCTGTATTTATTATAAGTAGTGTATTTACAAAAAAAAACGTATTTAAGTATTCTATCAGTTATCTGACTTCTATAGCACAAGCTTTGTTTGGTTTGGGGTCAGATGACGCTGTGTGTAATGTTCTACGATATTTATTTAATGTCTATTTAACGTTTTAGGTTTATGGCCTATCATACAATGATGTACAAGAGGAACCGATGTTGGAAACTAAACGCAGAGAGCTTATAACCGCAGCTGCGATGCTACTTGACAAAACACAGATGATACGTTACAACGAACGCACTGGCGACCTCAATGTCACAGGTAATGTAACTTTCCCATCAGCTTCTTCCTACTGCTGGGTGCAGATGCCTTCAAGACCTTTTTTTTTATTACATATAGGCTTGCGCTTGACCGCCAACTCGCCTGATGTTAAGCGTAGATGCGGTCTACGGTGAAGCACGCTCGCCTAGAAAAAACCGACTCACTCGCGATTTGAATGCGTTTGTAGCGATGATAGCTCAGTGGCTAGCGCAGTCGGTTCGTATGCAGAAGGGCGTGGGTTCAAACCCCAACAATGAGCTTGAGCTGCCGGTGAAGGAAAACATCATGAGGAAACAATAGCATGGTGGTAGGGTACTTTCTAGTAGGTACTTGGCTGGCTAGCTACCACCCTCAAGTTGAGAAGCATTTAACGGTGTGTTCTAGCACTCTCACTTGAGAGCCAGGCTTTTGCCTGAAATAGGATCTGGCTCATAAGTGAGGCCACCGTAGTGGTTTACGATCTCCAACCACACGGTCATTTATCATCGAGTGAGCTGCGCTCAATCAATTTTTTTTTAAATACGGATAAGTCTGCGTTTAACCACCAACTCGCCTAACGGTAAGCGACGACCTAGAAGATACCTTTTCACTCTGACCTTAAAAATATCTAGATTATGTTTACTTAGCCAGTGAAAAGAGTTATATCAAAAATATATCCTTTTTTACCTTAACAGATCTGGGACGAACCGCTAGTCACTATTACATAACCTGTGACACCATGGAGGTATTCAACACAATGGTGCGCAAGTCCATGACACCCGGATATGTGTTGGAAATGCTCACTAGATGCTCCGACTTCCAGCAGTTAAAGGTTTGACTTTGACTTTGGTTGACTTAAAAATAATTAATATCGTAGGACATTACACATAGCGCCATCTAACCCCAAACTAAGCAAAGCTATATTTTTTTAAATACATACTTTTATGTCTTGGAATGAGGGTAGTTGCAAAATACAGTCAGTCAGCAGTCTCGGCTGTGAATCTAGCCAGTAAGATCGTGCTAAGATAGATTACGGAAATCGATGCGTATATAATAGTGGCGACGAGGAAAAACAGTGGAAAGTGCGAAATTATAGTTTTATAAACTTATAAATAAAACATTACTATGGGTATAACATTTAAGGAATTTGATGTGACGCATGGATGTTGGAAAAACTACATAGAAAGATACAATACATACGTATAATCAAATACTATAAATAATAAAGTCACTCAACCTACATAACCCACCATGTTATTTTTGTTTTATTTTGTTAAATCGATTGTGGTGGACACCTTTGACCGTTCCCGGTGCCATCACACTCGCCGCATCCCCACGCTGTATGGCAATGGCCAACCTCTGCACCAGGAACGAACCGGAGCGGGAGTCACCTGTACTTATAATTTTTAGTTTTAGCTTTAATAGATTGTGCTAGGTATCTCCTCAGCAGGACGTCATCTAGGTAACACTGCAGTATCAAATATTCTGCCCCCAAACAGTAGTGTGTAATTACAGTGCGAATGGTACTGCTAGCGAAAATACAGGACCAATGTGACTAAACATCAATTCAATTCTTGATGAATGGCCTTTGCGGAGGTTCTCCACAATTCTGCCAATGTCACGTAGAATGATAGACTGCCACACAAAGAGATTGGGACTATGAATTGACTATTATTTTTGTATATGGTACCGTTTACAGAGTTTTGTGTTTTTCCTTTTCTGAAACAAAATAATTAAAACTAACTATAGACAAACACAGGACGAACACAAATATAAACATACATGTATATATATATAGATATATGTATACAAGACTAAACATCTAAAGTCTCATGGTAATGAGCTCCAAAAAAAATAACTTTTTTTTTTTATTGTTGACAGGCTAGTTGTTTGACCACAGCTCACCTGATGTTAAGTAATGGTGTGGTCGAAGATGGTAAAGCACACCTAGCCTGGAATGGAACTGGCTCTCAAGTGAAGCTGCCGGAACACACCATTAGATGCTTGGCGGCAGATTTTCAACTTGAGGGTGGTAGCTAGCCAGCCGAGTACTAGAAAGTACCCTACCACCATGCTATGGTTTCCTCACGATGTTTTCCTTCACCGGCAGCTCAAGCTCATTGTTGGGGTTTGAACCCACGCCCTTCGGCATGCGAACCTACCGCGCTAACCACTGAGCTATCATCGCTACAAAAACCTGAAACTGTCATGTTTCAGGTGCGTAAAGAAGAACTAACAGAACTGTGGAGTCTGAAAGACGAATACTGCGAGCTCCGCATTGACGATGCCCCAGAGGACATCCATTGGAAGATAAATATATTGCTGCAGACTTATCTATCGCGAGGGAGGGTCAATGCGTCTTCGTTGCAGTCCGATTTGAACTATATCAGCCAGGTAAAAGGGTATATTTTTCAAAAGAAACCTTTTTATCTAAACTGTGCTTCGTCTACCTTTTAGTGAATTAATTTGTAGCTAATGTGTTTTGACACAGAATACTCTATTTTCCAATTCCAAGTCCGGTCATCGCAAAACTTCAAATTTTCTGTTATGTAGGATAAGTTATATTTTCAAGGATACCATATTCTTTTGCGATGTTATAGAAACATTTAACGAATTATTAGTTATTCTGCCGCTAAGCAGTAGTGTGTAAACATTATTGTGTTCCGGTTCGAAGGGTACTGCAGCTAGCGAATTTACTGGGCTGTTAAGACTAACCATCGAAAGTCTCAAAGTAATGTGCGCGAATGCAGTAATGCAGTGATGCCCTAGACTTTGTTTTGTTACTCGAAAGTTCTGTGTATCGCTGTAAAGCTCATGGATAGGCGTTATCTCTTACCATCAGGAGAGCGTCTCATTCGTCTCATTACTTCTTACATAAAAAAAAAAAACTTCACAGAACGCAGTCCGCATAGTCCGCGCCTTGTTCGAAATTACTCTCCGCAAGAACAACGCTTACATGGCTGCAATGTACTTGAAAATAGCGAAAATGCTAGATCTACAGCAGTGGGACTTCTACAGTGATATGAGACAATTCAACTGCTTCACCATTGAAACCCTGAAACATATCGAATATCCTATGTTGAAACCTGATCAGATTCGCGACATGGATTGGAAAGAATTAGGTAATGTGTTTTGAAACTTACTATTATTGGTGGTAGATTTCCTTACCAGGAAGTCGTCTAGGTAGGTACCACCGCAGTACCAGATATTCTGCCGCCAAGCAGTAGTGTGGAAACGTTACTTCGTTCCGGTTTGAAGGGTACTGCAACTAGCGAAATTAGATACTAATGTGGTGCACATGCATGTGTTATACATATAAACCTTCCTCTTGAATCACTCTGTCTATTGATGGAAACTGCATTAAAATACGTTGCGTAGTTTAAAAGATCTAAGCGTACAGACTGGGCTGTTGAGACCAACCATCGAAAGTCTCAAAGTAATGAGCGCCAAAGCAGCGATGCCCGTTGTTTTGCTACTCAAATTTCTGTGTATTGCTGCACTGGTCATGCTTTATCTCTTGCCATCAGGACAGCGTATCGCTCGTCTCATTACTTTTACATTAAAAAAAACTATACACTTGGGGTGTACGGAACGGGGGTTGAACTTGTCATTACTTTTTATGTGACACCTACAATACCCATCAGTGCATTGCCTACCTTTAAGGGCCTATTCTCCCGTTATTTGAAGCGAGGTAGATCAAAAGTCGATAAAAATCCCCGAAGATGGTAAGCCGTGCCACATACGACAGATGCGACAGAAACAGTCGATTAAACCGAGCGGTACGAGATTTCCACACATTGATTAGCCACTACCAAATGACCAACAGGTCAATCAATAAAAAATTAAAGTCTTTTGTATGGTATATTTGATCTTGTAGTTCTTTCGCAACCTCAGGTGATATGCTACGGAACCCGAAAAATGCGCGACATCTGAAGAAATGCGCCGACGAATTCCCGCTACTAGAAATGGAGGCAAGCTTACATCCCATCACTAGAACCGTATTGCGGATAAAACTTACGATTACGCCCAACTTCATGTAAGTAGAATAACGTCATGAATTCCAATTCTGTAATTAACATGAGATTCCTTCCAGAAAATACGATTAGAGTTTAACATTGAACGCTTATAAAGCTGTCATGCTAAAGTGGGGCTGGGCTGGACACGTTTGCCGTAAGCCAGCGGAGCTATGGGCGAAAACCACCACCAACTGGGCCACCAGGCCGGCCTAGAAGACCGTGGAAAGATGAGCTCGACTCTCATGATAATTATTGGACCGCAATGGCTTCAAACAGAGAAGAGTAGAAAGGAGGAAGAGAGGCCCAGCAGTGGAACAAAAAAGGCTCATCTTCCACCGACTTCTAGGGCGGCCTTGTGGGTCGTTTAACCTGCGGAACCCAGTCGGTAATGGTTTTCGCCCATAGTTCCGCTGGCTTTCGGCAAACGTGTCCAGCCCAGTCCCACTTTAGCATGGCAGCAAACCGACCGCGCCAAAAACTTAACTTTCATCGCTACAAAGCGCTACATCGTCGTTTACCATCTATTTTTCAATGTTTTAGGTGGAGCGACAAATATCACGGCAAAGCGCCAGAAGCTTTCTGGGTTTGGGTGGAAGATCCCGATACTGATATCATGTATTACCACGAATACTTTCTCATCACTAAGAAACAGGTGAGCTTTCAAAATTATCTTTATTCTTTTAACTAGCGCGGTCGCTTCACACACCGAAGGGCGTGGGTTCAAACCCCAATAATGAATGTAAAGTGTGTGTTAATCATGTGTTGACATGTTTTCAAAATGATGTACTTATTTATTAATGTCAAAGCATCAAAATATTACGTACTTAATTCTCAAATAAGCGAATTAAATTGTAATTCTTTTGAGAAAATAAAAGTCTTTAAACTGAACTACCTCCACATCAAATTTCATTAAAATTAGTCCAGCCGTTTGAGCGTGAAGAAATAACAAACATACTTACACACTAACAAACTTTCGCCTTTATAATATACTAACTGCGCCCCGCGGTGTTACCCGCTACATATTTTCGGGATAAAAAGTAGCCTACGTTTCAATCCAGGTTGTCAGCTACCTCCATACAGAATTTCACCCAAATCCGTTTAGTAGTTTTTGCGTGAAAGAGTAACAAACATCCATCCATCCAAACTTTCACTTTCATTTATAATATTAATAGTGATTTTGTGTGATGTCAAAAAATGAAATACATTTACGTCCATTGCGTAAAAAGTGAGCCCTATCCATGAACATTGCAGCGATGCTCAGCAATGTAAGTAACATGAAGTCCAGGGGCATCACTGTTTTGGGGCTCATTCTTTTTTTTACAGTATAAAGAGGTCTTAAATGTAATTGTTTGCGTCTATTGTCAACAATTACGGTGTGCAAATACATTAATCAAAATCTATAAAGTTAAACAATTCTACACATAAAAATAAAATAAAATACACAATATGTCAGTTACTTTGAACATGTCATTTTAATTATTACAATTGTTACATTAAAGTTTGTGATTTCTTAATTTTCCTATTTGGTCCGTCCGTAAAAATGTAGACGTCACGACAAACTGTTTACTATTTTGGCATATTAGTTGAGGAATGTTATTTATTAAGGTGTTTCCATTACCATACAAATAATTTTTTGCCATTTATGGACAAATGGAGCATAATTTTACAATGAAATCACAGCTACTGGCGTTTATTTTGGTCTTTATTTGCGGCAAATCACAATTACTTGAATAAAACAGTAGATTATTAGCATAAAATCAAATTTATGAATGATTTATGAATTTATGATTTCTTAATAAAACAGTCATCATCATCATCATCATCAGCCTATACTAGTCCACTGCTGGACATAGGCCTCTCCCAAGACACGCCACTCAGCCCGATCTTCGGCTTTTCGCTTCCATCCACCGCCAGCTGTCCTACGTATATCGTCACTCCATCGGGTCTCAGGGCGTCCTACGCTACGCTTGCCAATACGCGGTCTCCACTCTAGAACACGTCTACCCCAGCGGTTATCGGTTCTGCGACAGATATGTCCAGCCCATTGCCACTTCAGCTTGCTAATACGCTGAGCTGTAGTAAAACAGTACAATAAAACAGTAGATTTTGCTAATAATATACTGTTTTATTCAAACAATTGTGATTTACCGCAAATAAAGACAAAAAAAAATGCCAGTAGCTGTGATTTCATTGTAAAATTATGCTCCATTTGTCCATAAATGGCAAAAATTTATTTGTATGGAAATCGAACCACCTTAACCATGGAGTTTCTCTAGCTACAGTACACCATTGATTCCAGGTGATAACAAACGAGCCACAAGAACTAATAATCACGATTCCAATATCGGAGCCGTTGCCACCACAGTACTATATCCGGGCGACGTCAGAAAGGTGGCTTGGCTCGGAAAGCGTGTTACCGCTCACATTCCAGCATTTGATCTTACCTGAAACACACCCGCCACATACAGGTGAGTCTTCTGCTACTGTCAACAAGCTTTACTTATGCTGTGATTGCTCGTAAAAAAAATGCAAAGGTTGCATCTTTTATTTTTATGATTTTTTTTATATAATAGTTGTAGTATGAGGATACGAACTGCACGAATGTTGTCCTACTTATTTGGTTCCAATCGTCAGGAACAATAAGGAATGTAATTTATAATAAATATTAATCTGTAGTTATTATATATAAATAATAATAAATAAATATCATAGGACATTACACACAGCGCCATCTGACCCCAAACTAAGCAGAGCTTGTGCTATGGAAGACAGATAACTGATAGAATACTTAAATACTTTTTTTTTTGTAAACACATACTTATAATACATACAGTACTCCCAGACACAGAACAAACATCGATGTTAGGCACACAAATGTTAGTCCTGAGTGGGAATCGAACCCACTGGAGCTACTATGCCAGCTGCCCAGAGCCTCGCTCCGGTACTTCAAGGAGCTGGGTTGGCTCGGGTAGACGCTGGCAGGGGGGAATGGACAATACACCCCAAGCGGGACGTCAGTGCAGGACTTATCGCCCCGACTTCGAATAAGAATAAGAATCTGTAGTTATTATAAATATATTATACACTTACATATATGTAAAAAAGGAATGTAACACGTACATAACTTACAAAAACTAGAATAAATGTAAAACTTTCATACTTAGTATAAAATTTATAACTATATTTACTTAAAACTAAAATTAGCATTTTGTAGCTATGTTTATTTTGATTAGTGGTTAGAGCGGTAGGTTCGCATGCCGAAGGGCGTGGGTTCAAACCCCAACAACGAGCTTGAGCTGCCAGTGAAGGAAAACATCGTGAGGAAAGAGGTAGAGTGCTTTGTAGTACTCAGCTGCTATTGGTAGAAACCGCATTAAAATCCGTTGCATAGTTTAAAAGATCTAGCCGTACAGACGGCGGGAAGCGAGTTTGTTTTATACTATGTAGAGATTACTCTTAATTTCAGATTTACTCGAGTTGCAACCGTTGCCAGTGACAGCACTAAACAACCCGTCATACGAGATGCTTTACAACTTTAGCCATTTCAATCCGATACAGACGCAAATATTCCACTGTTTGTACCACACTGACAGCAATGTGCTGTTGGGAGCGCCGACTGGGTCGGGAAAGACTATTGTCGCTGAGGTGGCCATGTTTAGAGTGTTTAATCAGTATCCTGGATGTAAGGTTCGTACACTAAAAATGGCCCCAACAGTTTTTGCCGCTCATTCCAATAATGGAACTGCCCTGTTATTGTTAGTTCCTTTGGTAAAGTTCTGGTTCTAACATACATGTTTATTCTTTGTCTGGGTGTTCCGCTTGTATTATAAGTATATATTTACAAAAGAAATGTATAAAGATATTCTGCCGCTAAGCAGTAGTGTGTAAAAATTACTATGTTCCGGTTTGAAGGGTACTGCAGCCAGCGAAATTACTGGGCTGTTGAGACTAACCATCGAAAGTCTCAAAGTAATGAGTGCCAAAGCAGCGATGCCCCGGACTTTGTTTTGCTACTCAAAGGTCTGCAATAGTCATGGGCATGCGTTATCTCTTACCATCAGGAGAGCGCATCGTTGGTCTCATTACATTTACATAAATGTACTGGTTCTCCTTTGGTTTAAAGTACAAGTTTTACTTAGTTTGGGCGATATTGCACACAGCGTCATCTAGCAAAGACGCTGTGTGCAGTATCGCCCAATGTTTATTTATTTATTTGATGCTATAAATTGGTTTTACCTTTCAGGTGGTTTATATCGCACCTCTCAAAGCTTTGGTCAAGGAAAGAATAAAGGACTGGAAAGTAAGACTCGAAGAGAAATTGGGGAAGAAAGTTGTAGAATTGACAGGTAATGTTCATGTTTGACACCACTCGTTTACCAGCTTCTTGGATTTTGTGTTAGCTTTCTAAAATATCTGAATCAAATGTAGACTAAATCCGTAGTATGCATAATCGGTGGAAAAAGTTCAATTCTGCTTTTATCATACGAAGCGCTAAACAATGTAATTTGCTGCCCGAGTGGGTGTTCCCCAATATATACACTATGTGTGCCTTTAAGTCGCGAGTGTCTATTCTGTGTTTCTTCTAGGCAAGTGATGATGCAAATCTCCGTTGAGGGCAGTAAGAAGTCATTTTAACAACAATCACTACAGCAATACGCTTCTGTGTAAACACTAACGAAAACTGACAACGAAATAAAAAATATGTAGTATTTTCCCCGTTTGGGATTCCCCGTAAAACATAAACGAACTTGCCAACTTGGGAGATTCTAAATTCATAGATTTTTATTTAAAAAAAACAATGATACGTAACGCGTTGTTGGCCCTTGTAATGAATCTTAACGTATTACAAGACCCCTCTCCCCCAAGTTGCGTTATGTATACTTGAACGCCCCCTTAGGTAAGTGTTTAAATCGCGAAAGTTTATGAATTAAATCTTGAAATACAATTTTATTGTTAAAGGTGATGTCAGCCCAGACATTCGTGCAATTAAAAACTCCCACGTCATAGTGACAACACCCGAAAAATGGGACGGAATAAGTCGATCGTGGCAAACTAGGAATTACGTGAGGGATGTGGCTTTAATAGTCATCGACGAAATACATTTACTGGGCGAAGATCGAGGGCCTGTTCTGGAAGTAATTGTTTCGAGGTAACAGTTCTTATGGATTCTTATTTAAGGTTTCATTTACATTGAAAAATTGGCCGAAATCAGTTTAAAACAGCAAACTAAGAGCGACAAAATTGTTACACTGTGTAGTGAAGGTCCAATTCAAAGCGTAATAAGGTTTTCGTGAACTCTATTTTCCATAAACAATAAAGAAACAACTTGGGTGTATTCATGTCCCAAGTCAACGGTTTCGTTTGCTTAGTGTACTGCATTATAACTTATCAGACAAGTTGGGTAATCAACAAAAACCTGTCCTGAAATTGATGTGTGATTGATTGATTGTGTCTGTCGTGCTCCATCTTAGACCGCACTACTGTTTAACATCAGGCAGAGTGTGATCAAACGCGAACCTATTTTGAATAAAAAAATAAAAAATTTTTGATAAAAACGTAAACTTTTCTAATGTTTTTTTATTACCTAATGCTAAACGTTTAAAGTTCAATTTACTTTACAGAACAAACTTCATCGAATCCCACACGTCGAGGAGGCTTCGCATTATCGGTCTTTCGACTGCTCTCGCCAATGCCAAGGACTTGGCAAATTGGTTAAATATCGGAGAGGTGGGCCTATACAATTTTAGGCCTTCAGTTCGACCCGTGCCATTAGAGGTAAAGATCTAGTCTAGATTTTGTATGAGAATATGCGGCTATGCCATGTATAATTTGTAATAGAAATTTTCCGCGATGTCCAAAAATAATATTACTACCTACACTTTAAAACATTATGTTGAGAGAAACTAAAAGTAGAGAAAAAAGATACGAGTAAAGTGATGAATAAACTAGTTTTTTCTACCATTTCACTGTAAACTGAATAAATTGTTGAAGTTGAAATCAAAAACAATCCATAATCAATTTTTTGGTCATCAAAATGTTGAAAGTATGTTTGTATAGTAAAATCTGTGACTAAAACTGGGCCCATAACCTGTGAATATTTGATTTCAGGTGCACATATCAGGACACCCTGGTCGACACTATTGCCCACGAATGATGTCTATGAACAAGCCAACGTTCGCAGCTATTCGTACGCACTCACCTTGCGCACCCACACTGGTTTTCGTATCCAGCAGACGGCAAACAAGGTACGTGTCGAAAGATGCCTTATAATGTTATATTTGGTTAACAAGATTGTGTTATCTGTGTTTGGAGAAGATTTTTATTTATTAACAGGGTTGTGTTTGATCACCATATCGCAAGATGAAAGTTTCGTGAACCATTGTCGAGGTTAGTCGCGCAGGTTAAAGACAGACTAAATTAAAAAAAGATTTATAAAGGCATTTATCACAATCGGCTCCCCTTAGTCTGTTGCTTACAACGCACATATTCAGGCAAATCTTAAACTTTTCTTTTTTTAGGCCGCGCGTAAAACTTATCTTAATCTCCTTTCAGATTGACAGCACTCGATCTGATTGCTTACTTGGCAGCGGAAGACAACCCCAAACAATGGCTTCACATGCATGAAGCTGAAATGGAACAGATTCTATCGAACATTCGAGAATCCAACTTGAAACTGACTCTCGCTTTCGGCATCGGGATACATCACGCGGGTTTGCACGAGCGAGACAGAAATACTGTTGAAGAGCTTTTCATCAACCAGAAGATACAAGTAAACGAATATAATGATCAAATGAGCGTGCGAGACAGCGCTACCCTTTAATCAGGGCCTTAACAAGAAAAGAAAGAAAAAATTGCGTAGCCATCGAAAAATGATATTTTCAGATAGTATATGATTTTCCCATACCTGTGTTTCTCGAATGTGACTCGACTGGACTCGACGCGACTTCGTTCGCGTGTAATGTAACAAAAAGTTTGTTCAGTTTGCCGAATAAAAACTATCCTATATATTAATCCAGACCATAAACAATAGTATGTGATAGCGATAAGGCCGTCACTTGTGGCACTAGTTCATAAGGTTCTTTTGTTCCCTGTACTTTTTTCTGTTTATGGTGTGCACAATAAAGAGTTTTATTTATGTGTGCCAAATTTTATCCAAATGCGTTCAAGCCGTTTTTTCGTGATTGAGTAACAAACATCCATCCATCCTCACAAACTTTCACATTAATAATATTAGTAGACCTATAAAAAATTCGAACACAAAAAACTTGTAAGCAAATTGCACTAAAAAATATTTTTTTAATCTGCAGAGTCACCTAGAAATATACGGAAAAAAAATATTACAGTTTTCAGGCAGTCGAATAAAAACGTACTTATGATTTACAGGTCCTAATATGCACAGCGACTTTAGCGTGGGGTGTGAATTTTCCCGCTCATTTAGTCGTCATTAAGGGAACCGAGTATTTCGACGGCAAACAGAAAAGATACGTCGACATGCCCATAACTGACGTGTTGCAAATGATGGGTAGAGCAGGGCGGCCGCAGGTAAGCGAAATAAAACCTTTTTACCAGGTCTTATAAATGATTTTCCAATGGATGTCTTTAAGGTGGTTCAATTACCATACAAATAATTTTTTGCCATTTATAGGCAAATGGAACATAATTTTACAGTGAAATCACAGCTACTGGCATTTATTTTGATCTTTATTTGCGGTAAATCACAATTGCTTGAATAAAACAGTAGATTATTATTAGTATAAAATCAAATTTATGAATTTATGACTTTTTAATAAAACAGTAGATTGTGCTAATAATCTACTGTTTTATTCAAGCAATTGTGATTTACCGCAAATAAAGGCCAAAACTAATGCCAGTAGCTGTGATTTCACTGTAAAATTATGCTCCATTTGTCCATAAATGGCAAAAAATTATTTGTATGGAAATCGTACCACCTTAAGTCCATTACTGCTTAAAATCAGTTAGGGTGTGGTCAAATTAAAACAAGCCTACTGAGAATATAAAAAAGTTATTGTTGCAATTATCCCTTAAAACCAGTCAAAAAGGAACCGAGTATTTTAATTGGAAGTAGGTTGATGCGTATGACAGATGAAAGAAGTTATTACCTGAGATGTACATACGGATATATCTTCTGTTCTAACTCAATGTAAGTCAAAAATAGCAACTTTAAAGGAGAGTTTTTTTTTTATATAAAAGTAATGAGACGAACGATGCGGTCTCCTGATAGTAAGAGATAACGCATGCCCATGACCATTGCAGCGATACACAGAAGTTTGAGTAGCAAACAAAGTCCGGGGCATCGCTGCTTTGGCACTCACTACTTTGAGACGTTCAAGACTTTTGAAAGAACTGCAATAATTTTGCAGTTCTTTTACATTTTTTTTTTTTATGGTTGACAGGCTAGTTGTTTGACCACAGCTCACCTGATGTTAAGTGACGGTGTGGTCGAAGATGGTGTGGACATACTCTTAGATACATTTACAATACATCCTGTGTTGTTACTTTTCTTCTTAACTTCAAAATATATAAGTTTCTATTGGACGTTGCTCTTTTCTGATTGGCTGAAACAACTTATCTTTTGTTTCTCTAGCGAACGGCATCATTATGTCAAAACTGCCGAAAATTGGCTTACGTGTGTTGTTAGAATTTAAACGACGATTTGTATATACATATATTAAATAAATAAATAAATATCGTAGGACTATACACACAGCGCCATCTGGCCCCAAACTAAGCAGAACTTGTGTGATGGAAGTCAGATAACTGATAGAATACATAAATACTTTTTTTTTTTTTGTAAATACATACTTACAATACTTACAGAACACCCAGACATAGAACAAACATTTGTTTATTCACAAAATGTTTGCCCTGAGTGGGAATCGAACCCACGCCCTACAGCTCTCAAGGCAAATATACTACCACTGAGCCAACAGGGCTGTCATTATGTCATATTATGTATATAGTTACCGTACTTATATGTCATATGACATTGCCTTTAATTAGCCAATGCTTAATATGATAGAAAGATATAACTCTTTCTCTTTCTTTTTCTCTTTTTTATATGCTCTCTCAACAAGAACATCCAAGTAGAAAATATAAGCTACTTAAACGTAGATTAATAAGTTTGTAAGTAAAGTCATTTATCTCTTAGCTTGGAATTGCGATTTGTTTGAATAGCTATAATACTATTACGCCTGTATTTATGGTACACTATTTCCTCTGTTTTTTTAATCTGTGAGACCATGAGTGTTTTCTAGAGCATAGACAATAATAAATGGAAGTCTATTATATTTTATACTTGCATGAATGCAATAAAATTTTCAGTACGACAACGAAGGTGTCGCTGTGGTATTGGTCCACGACCAGAAGAAAAATTTCTACAAGAAGTTCTTGTACGAACCATTCCCGGTCGAGTCCAGTATACTGGGAGTTCTGCCGGACCATTTGAATGCAGAAATCGTCGCAGGTATATTTACTATGGAAACTAAATAAATAAATAAATATCGTAGGACTATACACACAGCGCCATCTGGCCCCAAACTAAGCAGAGCTTGTGTGATGGAAGTCAGATAACTGATAGAATACATAAATACTTCTTTTTTTTGTAAATACATACTTATAATACATACAAAACACCCAGACACAGAACAAACATTAGTTTATTCACGAAATGTTTTGTTTGTTTGAAGTGGGAATCGAACCCACGCCCTACAGCTCTCAAGGCAGATATACTACCAATGAGCCAACAGGGCTTTCTGATGTGGGTTTGACTCATTTTTGTTTTACTTATACGAGATTATATAAATAATAATAATATAAGCTTTTATACGGGATTACTCATGTTTAATTATTATTGTACTTCGATTTTAGTTTCGGCCACATCCTGGTGTCTTCTTCATGAGAGCAAAACCAAGCTATACTCGAAGTATTCTATAAAATTAAATGCGAGTAATTCCGCATCAGTAAAAGATAAATAATCATTGCTTAAAAAAAATCGGTCAAGTGCGAGTCGTACTCGCGCGCGAAGGGTTCCGTACCGTTATCTATAAAAAAAAATCAAGTTTGTTGTATGGGAATAATATTTATTTTATTTTATTTTTGGTATTTGTTGTTATAGCGGCAATAGAAATAAATCATCTGTGAAAATTTCAACTGTCTAGCTATCACCGTTCTTGAGATACAGCCTGGTGACAGACGGACGGACAGCGAAGTCTCAGTAATAGGGTCCCGTTTTTACCCTTTGGGTACGGAACCCTAAAAAGTACCTTTATTGTACGAAAATCTGAAAAATTAAATGACGTGTACGCCTTATAACCGGAGTATTTATTGTCCTTACTTACGAGGCCATGGGCAATAAACTGGTGCCATAATGATGCAACTACATGCTGCGTCTAAACTAACAATACTCAATTGGTGTGATACGCGCTCGCTGCGTTGCAAGTTCATTGCCCAGAATAACTGTTATTGACTTTTTCATAAAACTGCCTTACTAGATATGTTTGTTTCACACGGCATGACGTCATTCAGACGTTATGACAATCCTGTCCGTTGCCGCGACTTTTTAATGTAATTGTATTAAGACTAGACTTTCCTAATGGCAAAAAATAACGCATGCCAATGATCATTACAGCGATACACAGAACTATGAATAGCAAAACAAAGTCCAGGGCTTTGCTGCTTTGGCGCTCATTACTTTGAGACATTTGATGGATAGTTTCATCAGCTCTGTAATTTCTTTTTTTTTTATCGCAATACGCAAGGGAGTTTTTGAGTTAACTAGCTTATTGTCTGTCGTTCTAGGTACGGTCCAAACCAAACAAGACATCCTGGACTATATGACTTGGACGTATTTCTTCCGTCGACTGCTCAAGAACCCTTCCTATTACAAATTGGAAAGCGTGGAACCTCAAGACGTCAACTATTTTCTGTCCCATCTGGTCCAAACGGCATTAGATTCGCTGGCTAACGCTTACTGTATCGAGATCGAAGAGGTAAAATCATTACTGTGCCAAATTTTGCCTAGCTTTACTAACTAATGACTTTGACTGTGACTTAGACTTATTTCACTTTTTTTTCAATAAAATATCGAAGTACTTAACCGTGGCAAAATTCACAAACTGCTTATCCTCGGTAGGGACGAATGAACCAACATGGCTATCAATATGTTTACCATCTTCGTCACTTAACATCGAGTGAGCTGTGGTCAAACACCTAGTCTGTAAACCGTTAAAAAAACAAGCTGTCATAGGTTTCTTTTTTCAGGACCAACGTACAGTCCACAGCACGTGGATGGGTCGAATTGCTTCTTACTACTATCTCTCTCACAAGACAATGGCCCACTTTAGTTCTAATTTGCACAACAATATGGACGTGGACGAACTTCTGAGAGTGTTGGCCCATAGCGAGGAATATGCGACGCTGCCGGTGAGACACAACGAGGATGTGCTTAATGGGTGAGTATATATACGGGGCTATGCGGAACGGTTGTACTAAGCCGAAACGATCTAATTGTACTCAGCTTTATATTTTAGCTAGTCGCTTCAGCGACTTTTATTATTGGACCAACGACTATAATCGCGAGAGAAAAATCTGCTATGAAAAGCAGTAGCTATAGCAGCAATAGCAATCTGCTATCTGAAATATCATTGGAACAACTCATATTTTTTCTTATTTTAAAGTTGTTTTATAATTATGACGGTAAAAGATAGGTGTTTGACCAGTTTACCAATATAATCGGATATGAGAAACACACCTAGCTAGAAAATCTTTTGAAAAACTTGACTTTCAATTGTTTTCTAATGATGTCTAATATTAGGATGTATAGGGCTAAAAAAAGGCAATGGCAAATCAAAACAAAATCTGTCAATGTCAAGTCAACGGCAGCCATAATAACCATGGAAGACCATACACGTACGGAGAGTTGTTTTTCGCTTTAGTAATGCAAATGTTCTGAAATATTTTACTTTAAACGTTACTCTAACTCTAATACCGCTTTTATGAGGCCATGATATAAGATTTGTTTACAATCTCAATCTCAATTTGTTTTGTCAATTGTCAAATTCAATCAAATGTGTCAAAATAGCTGTGTATACTTTTTTGTTTTACATGGCAAGGGCATACAAATGACGTTATGACTATAAAAAGTTTGAAAACGTATTAAAAATCAACTACCACATAGAAAGCCAAAATATTCAAACAAGTATCATAAAATAAAGTTGACTATCAGTAAAAAATATAAAATAAATACAAAAGAAACTCTACATACCGAATTGGTTAAAAAAAATGGTTAGAGACTAGTTTTGCACCTGGTACCTCTTCTCTGTGTCTGCTTAAGCTGATAGAAAAAAGAAAAAACTTAAACAGTGAAACTTGGTTAAGTGAGACTTCAAGGGACCTGCAAATTTGTCTCACTTATAGAGGTATTCCCCTTACCCAGTGTCTCAGATATCCGTATCTGTCTCATTAACAGAGGGTTCCATTAATAGAGTTCAGAATACAGTTATTTCAGTTATAGAGGTGCGATTATTAAATAAAATAAAGTATTATGTAAACATTATAATGCTTGAGTTTTAATCTTTATTGGAAATCAAAAAAAGATATAAAGGTAATCTCACTTCAATGTATTTTGATGATAACAATTTTGTTTGTATCCAGTGAGCTGTCGCAACAATGCCGCTTGCCAGTGGACCCCCTGTCACTAGACTCGTCGAACGTGAAAGCTTTCTTACTGCTGCAAGCGCACATGACTCGGCTAGCGTTACCCAACACGGATTACTTGACCGACACCAAATCTGTGCTCGATCAGGCTATTAGGATCATACAGGTCAGGGGTTTTTTTTCGAATTTATTGATTCAGATTCAGATAGTATTTAATTGTATTTGTTACACTGTGTTACATTTAGGTCTTAATATTAAGGGAGTTTTATTTTTAGTGTAAAAAGTAATGGGACTAACAAAATAAATAAAATAAATTGCAAATTGCACAATTTGGTTCCGCCAGCCCCTTTCTATTACCGGACGGCAAGGCAGACTAGGCCTAAGCGCCATCCATACATGGTGGACATTCCCCACGTACGGACTAAGCGCTTCGATTCCACATTCTTCATACGCACAACGAGGTTGTGGAACTCTCTGCCGGCGTCTGTTTTTCCCGTGAAGTACAATTTGGGTGTCTTCAAATCTAGAGTAAACAGGTTTTTTTTCTAGGTAAGCGTGCTTCATCTTGGACTGCATCCTGCTTATCATCAGGCAGGGTGTAGTCAAACGCGAACCTATCATGTATAAAAAAAAAAAAAAAAAATATATTGTAGGACATTACACACAGCGTCATCTGACACCAAACTAAGCAGAGCTGTATCGCCGAACCGCTCTCGAACTGTATCGGGACCTGGCCAAACCTCTAGAGGAGGCTTCAGGTGACCAGAATGCTGGTATCTACTTTGGTCAAAAGCTAAGCATTGCCATCCAGCGTGGCAATGTTGCCAGCATTCTGGCCACATATCCCTCCTCTGATGGTTTTTTAGACTAAGTTTTTTGTATACATTTTGTAAATAGGTAGTATAATTTAAGGTATTTTTTTATTTTGTTTAATAAAACTTCTTGAGCAGAGCTTGTGTGATGGAAGTCAGATAACTGATAGAATACATACATATACTTTTTTTGTAAATGCATACTTATAATACATACAGAACACCCAGACACAGAACAAACATTTGTTGATACATAAAATGTTTATCCTGAGTGGGAATCGAACCCACGACCTTCAGCTCTTAAGGCAGATATGCTACCAATGAGCCAACAGCTCTGTCGAAACGAGACGCTCTCCTGATGGTAAGAGATAACGCCTGTCTATGACCATTGCAGCGATACACAGAACTTTGAGTAACAAAACAAAGTCCAAGGCATCACTGCTTTGGCGCTCATTACTTTGAGACTTTCGATGGTTAGTCTCAACAGCCCAGTAATTTCGCTAGCTGCAGTACCCTTCAAACGGGAACAAAGTAATGTTTACACACGCTTAGCGGCAGAATAACTGGTACTGCGATGGTAACTACCTAGAAAACCTCCTGCTAAGGAAATCTACCAACCATATGATATTGTTTGTTGGCAGGCCATGATCGACGTTTCAGCAGAGAACGGCTGGCTGTCCGTTTGTCTGTGTTGCCAAATACTGATGCAATGTATAGTCCAGGCGCGTTGGCCGTCGGACTCGCCTCTCACCGCGCTTCCACATGTGGATTCGCAACATCTATACGTCTTCTCTCATCTGGCCAAGGTACATGGAGGAGGAAATAGAGTTATAAGCTTAGGATATTGTACTCATCGTTATGATAATTTTTTAATGAGGGCACATCAATGAATTCGTAGCGATGATAGTTCAGTAGTTAGCGCGGTAGGTTCACATGCCGAAGGGCGTGGGTCAAACCCCAACAATAAGCTTGAGCTGCCGGTGAAGGAAAACATCGTCAGGAAACCATAGCATGGTGGTAGGGTACTTTCTAGTACTCGGCTGGGTACCCTCAAGTTGAAAATCTGCCGCCAAGCATTTAACGGTGTGTTCCGGCAGCCTCACTTGAGAGCCAGTTCCATTCCAGGCTCGGTGTTCTTTACCACCTTCGACCACACCGTCACTTAACATCAGGTGAGCTCTGGTGTGGTTTTTTTTCCGCCACTGTTTGTATGTTTGAAATATAAGTCAAAGCAAACATACAAAGTTAATAAGTCTTAACTCGCAACACAGTCAAAGCCATAAAAGTAAGTCAGTATCAAGTCCAGTCGTGCCCTAGAAGTGGTAACTACTAGAAGCTGCGACATAGTTATGTCGCAGCTTGTCTTATAGTCTTGTCGCAGCAGAAACGATGCAAATTAGAATACTTTATGAACAAAAAAACACTATTATACGTAAACTCGAAAAAACTAGGAGTTTTGTGTAATAACAATGCGGCGACATGATTTTGCATTGTTTTCGCTAAAATTCTGACTATACGTTTCTTTTGCTATTTTTCTTTTGCTTGGCATGCTGCGAGTTAGGTACTTTATTTTTCAATAAAATATTCATTTTTTTTATAGGATACAAAGAAGCCTTGCACCACCCTAAACGGACTGAAAGTAAGTTGCATGAGGAACTATGAAACCCTGGCCAAGTATCTGAGGAAGGAATTTGAAGAGAACCAAATTGAACAGATTCATAGGGTAAGTCTGAATACCAAATTATTTTAGAAATAAAATAATCCGTTATGGACGTTGCACATTTGACTTTTGCTAGTATTTTTTTATTAGTTTACGGTTTTTTTTTTATTATTAGAAAGCTAACTTCGGCTTATGATTGTGCCGCCCGCATCGTGTTTTCGATCTACCCCAAATATGAAAATTTTCGTTCACAATATTTATTTAGAACATTATTTTATTTTCATAGTATTCCATAAAAATTAATAGAAAATATATTAATTAGTGTTATATATATATTATAATAGTAAAAGATAAATTGATGAAAAACTAAACGTAACAATGTTATGTATCAATGTGGGTGGGAAAATGAACTCGATGCTCATGGTAAGGTTTGACCTAGGGATTGCAATACCGAAGGTGTTTTTCAATACCGGTATTTCGGTATTGTACCTGAATGATACCGGGATACCGGTATTGATACCGGTATTATGATAACAATTAAAATTTGTTCAAATTAACAAACAATAACAAATGGCACAACACGCATCGAATATAAATGTTAATAAAAAACAATAACAAATGGTGCAAATACGCATCGAGTGTAAATGCTCGTAAAAAAAAAACAAAATGGAGTAAATAATAAATGAGAATAAAAGAACACACTAAACACATTCATTGAACTTTAATTTCTTTAATGTCAAAATTCAACAGTTATCTCACAAATATGTACAAAATCTTCTTTTCATTTGTCTGTACGCAAAAAGTAAGCACGCAAACAACACAATTTGTTAATGCTGTCGTCACCAAGACGACTTCGCAGTTTAGTGCAAAAACATGAAAGACAATCATTTGTCGAGATTTGAATAGAACAGAAAAGATGATATTGGTCGGTAAAACCTTTTTTCCCAAATACCGAAATTTCGGTATTGTCTTACTAATACCGGTATTGTAATACCGGAGAAAATCGGTCCAGTATCCCGGTTTTCGGGATTCCGGGATCCCGGTATTCAATCCCTAGTTTGACCTAAATAGCATTAAACAGAGAGACGTGGAAAGGAGGAAGGGAGGTCTTTGCCCAACAGTGGTACAAAATAGGCTGAAACAATTATAATAATCTTTACTTTTTAATCAATTGGCGTTATAGCCGTGATCGGGTGCTGCTTGCAAGTCGCTACTCTGTATACACACAAACTACTACCTACTTTATTAAGATTACCTTTGATTAAGATTAATTAAACCAGCTTCCCTCTACCTGTATTGTATTGTATGTAAAGTTAAAAAAATATGTAATTGACAAGTTGACAAAGGTCACGAACCTTAGTGTCTGTGGAGTGAATATATTAAAAAAATCAATTAGCAGTAGCCCGTAAGCGGCGATAACCTTTTATCATCAGATGGCCCACTTGCTCGTTTGTCACAATATGCTTTATTCCGCAGGCAATTTGCGACCTACCCACGTTAGACATAAAACTGAAAATCCGCGGACTATGGTTCGATAGCGACCACGAGCAAGAGAAGCGAGTGCGACAACCACCTGCCAAGGAACAATGGATGCCGCTACACGCAGACCAGGTTTGTCTCCAAAGCTCTCTACAATATTCTGCATTTTTAAATATTTCGTGCATTTGCTAGTGTCGAATGTTTCTATAGTTACGAGCATTTTATGAAAACCTTGTGTAAGTCAAGTCACAGAAAGTATTTCATGGTTAAGTCCGTTCATGCCCTAGTAAAATAGTGGTAACTTTACTACAGGCCTCGATGGGGAACAACTCGAAAATTCCTGTCTCCCGACATTTTATCTTTTTGCGACACTCGTGTGTATAATTCGACGCTTAATTAATAAAACACTACTATTCTTAGAAATTAATACTCAAAGAAAGTTTTTTTTTTTTTTTTATTGCTGACAGGCTAGGTGTTTGACCACAGCTCACCTGATGTTAAGTGACGGTGTGGTCGAAGATGGTAAAGCACACCTAGCCTGGAATGGAACTGGCTCTCAAGTGAGGCTACCGGAACACCGTTAGATGCTTAGCGACAGATTTTCAACTTGAGGGTGGTAGCTAGCCAGCCGAGAACTAGAAAGTACCCTACCACCATGCTATGGTTTCCTCACGATGTTTTCCTTCACCGGCAGCTCAAGCTCATTTGTTGGGGTTTGAACCCACGCCCTTCGGCATGCGAAGCGACCGCACTAACCACTGAGCTATCATCGCTACAAATACTAGATACCGCCGGCGTACTTGTAAAATGCGGCAAGAAATACTACGCCGAAGTCGGCGTACCCCATCCAGTCTCAAGCAAGCAATGTGCGTGCCGAGTGTTTTGATTAATTTTCGTCATAATCTGAAGTAAAATGCCAGTTTGCATAGTGAAACTGTGTAAAAATAATACTACAAGAAACAAGTATTTGGCAACAATTTTTGCATCCTCGCAAACTGTCTTACACACGCTACCATATGAAGTTGCAGCATTCACGGGGCTGCCGTTTTTAGGTAGCGCGGTAATTAGTCGGAGCGCGCGCGCAGACCCATCAACAATCTAAGCTTACAGCGTTAAGTACGCGTAAGTCCCAACTTAGAATAGATACATTTTTAAGTAAAAAAATAAAACTTAATCTGTTTTTCCAGGAATACACAATAGCGATAGATATAAACCGGCGCGGAGGTAATCCAAACACGGTTATCTGCCCACGGTTCCCGCGCGGCAAGAACGAGGGCTGGTTCGTAACCCTCGGCACTGTGGACAACGTGGAGCTGCACGCGCTGAAGAGAGTACCGGCTAAAGGCACCGTGCAAGTTACATTTTATACGCCATCGCATACTGGTGAGAAATGATTACTTTTTTTTAATACTACTATGGCCGTTCAAGTATTACGTAACCACCAAAGGGGGGTGGGGTCTTTGCTTTGCTTATTTTGATGAAATTAAGCGTTAATCCATCCTGGATCAACGCTTTATATAAAACAGCAGTTACAAGTACTTCCATACTAAATATCATCAAAATTGGTCAAGCCGTTTAAGTTTGAAAGAGTAGCAAATATATTCGGATTCCTTGCTCATACTACGGGATAAAAAGCAGCCTATGTAGTAATAATCCAGGGTGTCGGCTACCTCCTTACCAAATTTCATCAGACTCAATTTATTGTGTACTAGCGGACGCCTAGGAATACAGGGATAAAAAGTAGCCTATGTCACCCGGAGATAGTGTAGCTTCCGAACAGTGAAAGAATTTTTGAAATCGGTCCAGCAGTTTCGGAGCCTATTCAATACAAACAAACAAATCTTTCCTCTTTATAATAAATAATGATAGTATACAAAACTGTGTACAATATTAGATTATAAACATTAAGTCATTTGCCAGTACGTTTTTTTTTACATCGGTCTAGACTTACATACAGTCATGTCCTTACGGATATAATTATTACTAAATAAAAACATAGAGAAACATAGTCAACTTCGAGTTAACCGAGATAACTATAGAGTACCATTGCAGAACAATTATCATTTACTAGCTACGCCCCGCGGTGTTACCTGCTTCATGTTTTCGGGATAAAAGAAGCCTATGTGTTAATTCATGGTCTCAGCTACCTCCATACCAAATTTCATCCAAATCCGTTCAGTAGTTTTTGTGTGAAAGAATAACAAACATACAAACTTTCACCTTTATAATATTAGTGTGTCAAACTTGAGAATTGGCGTAATGCACGAATGTGCTAAGGCCGAAGAAAGAAAAAATATATATATCTTAGTGTGATTGCATTTCCAGGTCGAGTCATTTATACTCTGTACGTAATGAGTGACAGCTACATGGGCCTCGATCAACAATACGATATTGGAGTAGAAGTTATTGACCCTCTGCCTCAAGAGAAGCTGGAAAAAGTGTATGACACTATGGATAAAACTTTAATCGAGTAATGTATAATGTATTCGATTCGAACAAGACTATGCGAGGAAAATAATGTGTTAATAAAATAAAGAATTTTGTAACATGACACGAATTAAGTAATTTTTTTATTCTATCATAGAAAAGTTACGAATGGCAAAGTATTTACATAACCAACACGTAACGTAAAAAAAATGTTTTTCTTTCCTTTGTTGATTTATCCATAGTGTGTATAAAAAAACATTTCAAGATTTTACAATGAAATTTCATAAACAACAATACTAAAAAAAGGTGTCGGCAAATCAGCAGAAGTCAATTATGTTTTTGAAAATGTCTAAAGGTTTCTAGATATCATACTTTTGAGTAAATACATATAACAAGATTTCAATTTATTATTTTTATAAACATATAAACAATTACCTATACATGTAGATTGGTTGTTAGTTTTGAAGTTCTCTTTCAGGTATATATAAATTGTTCTTAAGTACCATTCCTTGTAGATACAGATTAGAAATCTAGAATGAAAATATAATTTATATGCTAAATGTGTACCTAAAATAGTAAAAAATTTGTTAAACATAGTAATAAGTTTTTATTGTGGTGATAATATATGTACGTCAGTTATTTAGCAATAAATTATTTATTTATGTTTATGTGGTATTTTTTATAATTCACATCAAACCTGAAGTATACACAACACCAATAAGAATAGTTTTAAGTCACAATAGATTGTGTTCTTTTAGGCGGTGGTTAGCAAAATCTAACCTAATCCATCAAAGAATAAGATCGAAGGTCCATAATCGAGAAGGGCACAGTTAACATGTGTATATCTATAATATAGTCTTACTGGGGCGTCGTACGTCATTCAAATAGTTTTTGAACTCTGTGTTGAATACGTCGAACATCGACGTAAGGTCGCCTGTCTGTCCGCTTTCTACCGGATACATTTCGGAGATTGTGCTTTGGAGTTGCACGACTTGGTTCCCCCTGCCCCCCTTTTTACTACCGGACGGCCAGACAAACGCGACCGAGGCGACACCCGTACATGGTGGATGTTCCCCATGTGCGCACTACGCGCTTTGAGTCCACATTCTTTATTCGCACAGCTAGGATGTGGAACTCTTTGCCGGAGTCTGTGTTTCCCGAAAAGTACAATATGAGTGTCTTCAAATCAAGAGTAAACAGGTTCCTTCTAGGTAAGCGTGTTCCATCTTAGACCAAATCGATGCTTCACATCAGGCAGGATGTGGTCAAGCGCGAACCTATTCAATATAAAAAAAAAAAATTGTTGAATGCAAATTCTCATAAAAAAGTTATTTTCAGAACTACTTACTTAGTTCTGGTTCCTATTAATATGCTCACTGTTTATTCTCTATGAAAAAAAAGAGTAGTTAATTGATGCATAATATATTTTCACAGTAAACATACATGTCACAAAACTAGATTATGTAATTTTTTCACATATTTTTTTCATTAAACATAAGTCATACATTTTTGGCTTATAATTTAGTTTACCTCTTCACCATTAAACGCCCAAGTCACACCAAAACATCAGTTCACAGTTTTCATTTCACTCATGGTTTCTAATGTATTGATATCTCAAGCAAAGAATGCTTGATTATGAAGCACAATCAAAATTTACACAAAGTTGACCTTATTATTTATGATACATAAATGTTACATGCTATAAAGAAGTATGATTTTGACTAATCTTGGTGTGAATTGGGCCTTACAGATAGGTAAATACAAGACTTCTAGCCACACTAGTGCCTACTTCAACTAACCTCTACAACTTGTTAACAACTCTTATTTACATAAAATTAGGCAAATTACGAATAAACAAACGAAATATAAACTTAATGCTAAGTACAAAGATTTTATTTAGAATGTTTAAGTAACATATTGGTAGTGAAATGCCTATAAGAAAAATAGAAGAATTGCTTTACAAGTGTGTTATAGCAATAATAGTATAAATGCCAAAAAGCTATGATTACAGTACAGAAAATAAAAACTGCCATGCCACAGTGCAAGTGTGCTATTTACAGAATTGTCCAATCATTTTAAATTGTCTATGTTAATTATGCTTGTATGATGAAGTGTTTAGCAATTAGACATGTGAGCTCAATAAATCTTGATAAAAAAAATAATTACTGCTTGGATTCATAATTATATTGAGCCAGTATTGAACTTAATGATATACAATAGACATGATAGTAGCAAAGCCCATTTGCACTGTAAGTGAAATCATAAGAGAAAGTGTAAGCACATCTTAATTTTTTTTACTTGATAATATTAAACTCCTATATATGCACTTCAGAAGATAGAGATTATTTTACAAAAGTATTACTATCCTTACATGACTTATGGCAATTTATACCATCCTCATTATTAACAAATATCAGTTGCATTACCATCACTCTTCATTATTTTTTTATGACAAGAAACTAGACAATACTATTTATGATGGGGTTAACCAACCTAAGAAAAACTAGTGTTGTGTCATTCTATAATTTTTTTGGCAATTACTAACTTAAACTTCTTTTAGATACCTTTGGGAGAATGACATGAGACTATGTACTAATCAATAACAGAGTATTCACAAAATGCTGCTCCTTGGTAAAACACTCAAACAATATCAAACATTGTTGGAGTGTTTGCATTATGTTATTTACTTTTCTTCTGTTCATGTTCTATGGCTCTCGCTTCAGAAACAATTTGCCTCTCCCTTCTCAGGATGCCATCTAACTGTTCAGTAAATGCATCAAAGGAGAACTTTGTCTCAAATCTCTTTAACCCAGCATCACCTAACTTCTCACAAAGATCAGGGTGTTGCATAAGTTTACTCATGGCACCAGCAAAAGATTGGCTACTTGGCTGACACAGGAATCCGGTCACTTCATTCACTACCGTCTCTGTCGGTCCTCCACTATTGACGGCTATCACAGGCTTTCGAAAATACATCGCTTCTAATGGCACAATACCAAAGTGTTCATTTGATGGAGTATAGATAAGTGCTTTACAATTGTACAATAGTGAAACCTTTTCTAAATCTTTAGGTGATTTCATAAATGTTACTTTATCTTCTATGTCCAGTTCAGCAGCTAAATCCGTCAGCTCCATAAAATGTTCCATATTTTCCAAGTTTATTGGATCAAACCCTCCAGCCATAATTAAATGAACTTTATTCCAATCATCCTCACTCACAATGTGTTTCAAATGCTCTAAAGCTTTCAATGCCAAGGACAAATTCTTTTTTCGCTCATACCTATTTATTGATAAGAAAATGAACTTGTCAGTGCCTACAGGGACTACTTCTTTTAGAGGCTTTGGTACTGTTGACTTGAAAAACTCTGCATTTATTGATGGATAGCAAATATCAGGGACATCTCTGATTCGCTGAAATGCATCCTGATATACTCTAGCAGTATATTTGCTGTTCACAAGGACTTTATCGGCACGAGCAGTAGTTAGCTCTTCAAGCCAATTCAGAGGCGCTCTATAAAGTTTTTTGAAGAAACCACCTTCACTAGATAAGAGTTTATCTGGATGGTGGCAATAAAAGACAATTCGGAATGGTCCTCGAGCTAGTTTCAAGAATGGTATGCACAAAGAAATCAAATCAGTAAATATTAGCGTCGGTTCTTCTGCAGGGATGATGTACCAAGCCATGTAAACCGCTGCATATACCATACGGACATATGCGCATACTGCCTTGAATCTACCGAAGATAGACCGCGGCATCCAATCTCCCACGACGGTTACAGGAAATGTACCGTCTCTAGTCTCGGCAAAACAGTGCGCTGGATCATGATGGTTAGTGTAAAAGGAAACTTCGTGACCTTTCTTCTTGAAGGCCAATGCGGCGTCGAGAACTAAGCGTTCTGCTCCGCCGATTCCCAAGTCTGGGTGGAGAAACAAAATTTTCACCATGATTACACTTAACGGACGCACACTTTAATGTTGTTGTGCCATACACCCATCAGTATTACAACAAATAATTCGTCATTTCACTGAGAAAAGAGGATTATTTGAGGACACGCATATGCAGTCCACTATTACCGAAGTATGCCAACAATGCATAAACATAAATAGCGCGTGGAAGAACAAACACTACCTATGAGATTTATATATTTGAAAGAACTTAATTTATACCAGCATTGGTGGTGTCATATTAACTATGAGCCTAATTCGAACAATATTTTGTATTTTGACAATACTTTTTGCTTTGACAGCAACTTTTTTGGCATTGTACTTTGTGGATTCTGCCAATATCTGCTATTTAATTATAATTTATGTTTCGAAAGCGTCGCAAGATAAATTAAGTATTAGTAAAGGTAACATAAAGTAAGCCACAGTCCAGTCTAAGGCATAGTAAAACAATAAATAAAGGTGACTATAATAAACGCACGCATTCACTAAGTTTTCAAAACACGATTTTTTTCTTCAAATTATATCTTTCCCTTCGGCATTGTGTGACTAAAACAACCAATTTTTGAATTTCTCGAAAAACAACTTCTTACGCAAACTATAAGGACATTGTTTTCACAAATAACTAATGTAAGGGTAGTTTGCGAATCCATCATAGTGACATAATTATTTGTCTGCGTTTCCGGCAAAATTCCTAGTGACATCTTTATTTAACTATTAGCACAAATATACACTTACTATGTATGTATAGTCGTATACCTGTACATGTTATAATCACGCCTTCTGGCTTCTTCGCATAGGGGTACCCTATATAATAATAATGTCCTCTGTGCCTAGGGGAGACTATACTAATAGTAGAATAATAGAATCAGTTTTAGAAAATAAGAGGTTTAAAATGTAGCATTCCCTGTCTGTTCTTATTATTTTTTTGGATGCAGGATCATACTACATAATTAAATATGTTGTATAGACTTTGTTTTTTTTCACTAATGCTCACATACAAAATACTTCATAAACAAAACAAATTTATTAGTATTTTGCCAATGATAAACATATTTTGCCAATTATCAGATTCAAAACAACCACTTTAAGAAGTACACATTAGAAATGTGTTGCATTCTGATGTAATGTTCATAGAACCTGCTTGGCCTTACAATTTTTCCATATCATAATTATTTTTGTTGATAATGTAGTCCGGCTATGTCAAGTGAAATTATTGAATCAAGGATACTTCACCTGTTTTCTACAGAATGTTACATTTGTACTACTTTTTTATCTGTAGGGTTAATAATGCCTATTACAAGGCAATACTCAAGCTTTTTAAAGTAAAACAATGCAACTTACCATTAAAAAGCACTTTAATTAAAGATCAAATGTGATGAATATTATAACTTCTAAAGCTTATAAAAAATCTGAAGATTTGCTTAATGCTGACTGAATTTACTTTACATGCAATAAATAATTTACTGATCTAAGTCAGGAGTCGACAACCTGTTGAGATGGAAGAGCTAGAAAGTACAATTTACTAAATTTTCCAGTTTTTAAAGAGCACCTAAAAACTTTCTTTTAAATATTTTAGTATGTATGTATACTTGACTTTTTTCCCAAACGACTTCAAATACTTAAGTATTGCGTATAGAGCCACAACTTTACATGGAAAGAGCTGAATCGGCTCACAGGCCATAGGTTGCCGACCCCTGATCTAAGTACATTACAATTCATCTTTTCTTTCAATCTTAACTAAATCAACATGGAATGTTAGAGTGGCAGACTTTGGTATCTTTGGTGGTGCTCCAGCTTCTCCATAAGCTAAGTCTGAAGGAATGACTAGTTTTCTTTGTTCTCCCTCACACATTCCCATTAGACCTTGATCCCAACCTTTGATAACTTGACCAGATCCTAGTGTGAAGGTTAATGGATTACCTCGAGGAATGGAACTATCAAACTCAGTGCCATCTTCTAGCGTACCCTGTAAAATAATAATGATATTACATTTTTTTAAGGTAAATCTTTAGGTCATTAAACCATTCAACTTCCATTAGCTTTAAAAGTACCCTTATATAAATTACCATAACTACTTTGAGCTTCATCAGAATGTCTTTGTAATTATGTCCTGAATTCTTAGAGCTTGGTAGAGATTTTGACAGCCATGCTTGCTGGCTTGTAGATGTGATAGTTGGCTTGAGTAGTGTTTCAATTGAAGAAAAACTTACCGTATAGTGCATATGAAGCAAATCCCCCTTTCGACTCTTTATGGGACACTCAGTAGCCCTCTTTTTTACTCCAATTTGCAATTTTTTGGGGGTGGAACTGCCTATTACAACATGAGATATTACACTCATCAACACAATAACAAAAATTAGTATTTTACTCAGTGTCAACAAAGCTGTTTTCATGGTGCTGAATATTATAAGCAATTCCAATGTTATCTCGGCGAATAAACTTTTATTTTCCTTCAATAACTTCTTAAAAGTAAATTCTCTCGACAGTCAATATTGTCAATACAGACAGAAAGTCAGAAGCACACAGCACAGCAAATACAGCAATCAGAATCAGCGAGCACAGCAGTGTTGCCAGCCGGGTTAAGTCAAAAGTCACCTAAAATAAATATAAAAGTAACCTTTTGATGTCAAAAGTAACCATCCATTTCTTTTATGACATCAAGCTCGTATATTATGCCTATAACTTGAAGGCAGCTCGCGGAATTAAACTCTTCTTATGTTCACAAGGAAATCACTCATCGCAAGTTCATAACAAAAATGGCAAAAACGCAAGAAAATATGATTTGCACATATGACGCACTGTGTGGATCTTAAAAGTTGCTGGACAGTTGTAAGTTAACTCACAGAAATATACGTGCGTTGTACGTTAGTTTCGTAAGAAAAAAATTGTCAATTCTACCAATTCCAAAAAATCACTTAAAAGTTACCTTTTGAGTTGTGTAACCTAAAAGTAATCTAACAGCGTTAAAAGTTACCTACAAGGTTACAGAAGTAACCTGGCAACGCTGGAGCACAATCTAGCTAACTAAGCACAGATAAAATATAGCAAATAGCATACACGCACGTATGACGTATCTATCAAAGCAAAGAATGATAGATATTCTTCTTCTTCTTTGATTTTGGCGGGAACGCGGGATTGATTTTTTTATTAATTTGCCCCTTCGGGCAGGCTAAAGCTGTAAAGCCATACTGCCTTGTCTTAAGTGTTATTTCTGCTGTCTCTTAGCTATAACTATAGCTATGAGGCAACTTATGTATTTAATTTTTGAAACTTGAAAATATAAAACACTTGACACTGGCAAATCCTTAAAATGCGACGCCAAAACCAAAGAAAAAAAACACTTGACACTGGCAACTGATAAAAAAACAAAACGCCAAATCAAAACAAAAAAAATACTGAATGCTGTTTCTGTATGTCAGTGCGACGTGCGTTCTTCTATTTTAATTTAATAAATTATTCCTCAAGGCTTTATTTACTGGCGTGTACTAGTAGATAATTAGATATCTAACAACTTGATCGGACAAGCTCTTAACATGCCGACGATAGGTCAGATCAACCAAGGAGCAATCCAATACGTAAACAACCCGTTACAAAGTCCCCAATTACAATCTGGCTCGATTCAAGGCTCCCCGTCGCAACACAGTCCTATGGGTACCCAATCGCAAGGTACAAAGGGAGGTGGAGGAGGCGGAGATCAGAGTTCACAAGTAAGTTTTAACGTAAATGTAAGAAAAGACTTGAATTTCATAGCTCTATAAAGAATCCATTTGTTTTCTACTGTAGGCTAGTTAGTTTATGTGTTTCTTTGTACGTAGTATGGTAATTAAAGGACATGTCTATGATGAAATTGTGAATCACGTACAGCGAATTCACTGATCAAAAATATAACCCTTGGCAGTTTGGTTATAAAGATGCTCTCTTTATCTCTCCCACTTCTGTTTTTAGTACTAAGAGGTATATTGTAATATTACATTTGACTACACAGTAATTGCTTCATATTTGTATAAAACACATTACAAGATATACATGTTAACTATGGTATAAACTACTGTGTATAACAGTAATTATTTTAAGCAAACCAAAAACATAAATACAGGCATGAATTTTATGAGCTTGTGGCAGCCTTATTGCAAAAACCTCTAGCAATATGTAATGTGTGTACATTTACAGCTTCTCAGTAGACCTCGGCTACAAGAGCTAGTCCGTGAGGTGGACCCCACTGTTCAGTTAGACGAAGAAGTAGAAGAAATGTTACTGCAACTTGCAGATGACTTCATTGACACATCACTGAATGCAGCATGTTCATTAGCTAAGCATAGACACGCTTCTAATGTTGAATTGAAAGATGTGCAACTTCATTTGGGTAAGTTTCACTTTGTTCTTTATGGTGACAAACAGTATTATCATCATCATCATCCACAGTCTTCTTTATCCCACTGCTGGGTATAGGCCTCTCTCTTTGCATGCCTTCTGCCTCAGTCCTGTGCCAATCTGGTCCAGGTTTGACCCGCGACGGTGACAATATTGTCGACTCATCTTGGGACTGGACGATCGACGCTCCACTAAATTATCATAGTTTGTTTCAATTAGATACTCTTGTGTTAATAAAAGATAAGGCCTGCCGACTTTTGCAGTAATGCTTAGAACTTTTACAGCTAGATGGGTGTTGTAGAATTATAATTAAGTAATTTTGTTATAAGTATTAAGTTGAGTACACTTTGTCATTCTTAGTATCAGATATATTTTTAAATATAAACATATCAGCCTATCTAAATTATAAACTTTATATTTACTGCTGTTTTTTCATATTTTTCAGAACGGCAATGGAATATGTGGATCCCAGGTTTTGGTAATGACGAGCTACGGCCATACAAACGAGCAGCAGTCACAGAAGCACATAGACAACGAATGGCACTTATAAGGAAGACCATTAAAAAATATTGATAGTTCTTTTTGTTACACTTAAAATGTAATATCAATAGATGTGTTTTGGTTGTTGTAGTACAACAACTATAGATTATTGTATCTCTATGATGCTTTCTATCTATATTTGACTACATGTATAGATAACCTTAGCAGGTTGTCTAGGTAGATACCATGACAGTACCTGATATTCTGCCGCCAATCAGTGGTGTGTAAACATTACTGTGTTCTGGTTTGAAGGGTACAAAATTACAGGACTTGTAGTCTCAACAGTCTCAAAGTAAGGAGCAACAAAGCAGTGATGCACTGGACTTTCATTATTCTAAGTTTTGTGTATCGCTAAAATAATTGTGGACCATGCATTATCAGAAGGTATTGTTTGTCTCATTACTTTTTTATTAATAAACAAAAAAATAATGTAAGTTGACATAGCATACCAAGAGAGAGTTTATAATAAAAATTTGTACATCTTTTATAATAATGAAGTTCTCAAATACTAAAGGTAACTTATCAAGATTAATTGACTAAATTTAAAACTCTATTATAATTATGTATATAAGCCTAAAAAATAAGTGTTATACAGAAAAACCCCTCTATAAGACCTTAAACCTGCCAAGAACATCTATAGCTATACATGAATTGCTGGAAAGAAGGTAGGATCATATGAAATTATTTTATTATTGGTTAGGCAGGCTCGGAAAGTATTTAAAGGAACCCATTATACCTACCTATACCTGGCTTGCAAGTTATAAGCACTATGGGTTTCCCTCCCTGCAACACCATCACATGGAGACCCTGCATCACAAGGAGATACCATTAAATGCAAAGAATTTGTTCGAAGAAGTTGAATAGAAAAAAATTTCTTAATACATTGGAAGATCATAATAATTAAATATCGTAGGGTATTACACACAGCAACATCTGATCCCAAACTAAGCAAAGCTTGTACTATGTAAGTCAACTGATAGAATATTTAAATACTCTTTTTTTGTAATTACTGCTAATACATACAGAACACTCGGACACAGAACAAACATTTGTTTATACCACAAAATGTTTGTTCTGAAAACATCATAATCAAGCAAACTCTTAAGAGTGTGAGTGCAATATTAATACATTATACAAACTAAATAAATTATGAATAAGATCCTACCTATAAATGTTGTAGTTAATCAATGCTTCAAATGCTCTGTCAACCTCTTGGCTCTTAAATTTTTTTGCACAGAAATGAGACAGGCTACTTGTAATATTTTAATCTTTAATGGATTCTTTTTAAGAAATTATTATTATATTAAGTAAGATCGTATTATAGGTAATGTCACATTTACAGTATTAACACACTTTCAGTTGTCGTCGGACTTGCATTTGTATAGTTTTTTTATTACTGTAGTTTTGTATTGACACTTTAAAAATAAAACAGTTATTTATATATGTATTACACACCTTTTATTTCATAATAGACACAAATATATGACATCATACACTATAAATTAAAAATCACAATTTTTATAAATCACATTAGAAGTCCATAAATAATAATAAAATAGGTAAAAAAATACCTAACAATTGAAAATACTGATCAATGAAATAATCGATTTTTTTTTAAATCAATTTTACATTTGGAATGTAGGTAGATAAAAACTTTTTCTGACATTTTTCTATTTAACACATTGATAAACAGTATACAATACACAGATGCAATGAAAAATACGCAGGAACATAGAACTAGTAAGAAAATCAAGTAGCCACTTTTTTTTTTTTAAATGGTTGACAGGCTAGGTGTTTGACCACAGCTCACCTGATGTCAAGTGAAGGTGTGGCCGAAGATGGTAAAGCACACCTAGCCTGGAATGCAACTGGCTCTCAAGTGAGGCTGCCGGAACACACCGTTAGATGCTTGGCGGCAGATTTTCAACTTGAGGGTGGTAGCTAGCCAGCCGAGTACTAAAGTACCCTACCACCATGCTTTGGTTTCCTCACGATGTTTTCCTTCACCGGCAGCTCAAGCTCATTGTTGGGGTTTGAACCCACGCCCTTCGGCATGCGAACCTACCGCGCTAACCACTGAGCTATCATCGCTACAAAACTTAGTGAACTTAGTGGCCACTTAGTGAAGTGATGCCAATTCTATGTCTATACCTGTTCAATGCTTTATCACTGATTTATCTACCTGTTTATAATATATCTTTGCATGAGGCTGCTGCTTTACATGAGCAAAAATGTACACTCCCACTCGGCGAAAAGACCACCTTTTGAAACTATTTTTAGTTTACTGTAATTTTCTTTTAAGAATGTATTGTGATAAAAAAAGGCCAAGAAAAACTCTGTGATACGAGATTAGGATCTTTTTATATTTTACTCTAATACAAAAGAATTTGTTAAGAACATATTTTTTTTTTTTTTTTTTTATGGTTGACAGGCTAGGTGTTTGACCACAGCTCACCTGATGTCAAGTGAAGGTGTGGCCGAAGATGGTAAAGCACACCTAGCCTGGAATGCAACTAAAACTTTAAGGCGATTGAATAAACAAAATGTTATCTTTAACCTAAAAAGGCGGTTTGATCAAATGTTCGCGTGTTTATTCGATTGAATAAAACCGAATGTCAGTACGGAGAAGCCAGGCGTCATAAATAAATTTTCGCTATAGCGACAAGTTTAAAGCCCACTTTCGCTGCGGTTTTTAAAAGATACAAATATATTAATTATACAGGGTTCAATTACGCAGAACAGTAACACTAATCCGAAAGGTTGGTTATACTCATTACTACGAATTTTTTTAACTAAAATATTTAGAACAAAATTACGTTTGTCATTATATGCACAAAAAATTAAGACCTCCGACATGTAAGTTTCCTCCCAACTTTTATCACCACCTTGTACGTTATAGGCAATATGCATATAACTTAGAAAATACAAAGGTGCGTACCGTGGGATTCGAAGCTAGGAGCTCCAGAATGCCGAAACTTCTTTACCTACTCTCAGTTTTAAATCCTATAGTAAAATTCTATTATTATTTTTTGGAAACACTTAGTCGTAAATATTTTATCGTTAAAGTGACAATTGTCTTTGTTGATAATAAAGTTCATTAAACTTAAAGCCTTACAAGCTGTTGAAGGTCAACTACATTTTTCTATGAAACTGATGATTTTTTCTTTTTCAGAATTTGTATCAGAGTCACTGCCTAATAGTAACGAGTAGAATCACATTCTTTCGTATTAGTAACTAAATCATTAAAAAAAAACTTCGCGATACCGATGTCTTGTAACACTGTATATCTTAATCAAAAAAGTCATGGCTACGCCAAGTAGTTTTCGTAACACTAAACCATGTACTTACCATGGTTATCACGGTTTCCAATGTCAAAAACATCCGATAATCATATCAGTTGTTTACCTGATAAGGGATATAAATGGGCCCTTAACTTTACTGTGATTATGTTTATAATAAAAATAGCTCAGCAAAAAACTATACCTACTTTTAAACACTACTAAACCTACTTATAAACGTTTTGGTTAAATTTAATCTGTGCTTAAGTAGACTTTAAGTTTACACGCGTGACATTTCAATTTAGCCAAAAGTTGACATTGTTTTAAACAACACTTACAAAACAAGTCTCTACGTTTTTTATACTAGGTGTTTCGAAGAAGTGTGGTTATAGAAGAGTGCTGAGCTACCATCAATATGTACAATTTTACCATGAATGAACCTAAGATGTCAAAAATAAATCAGCTATTGCATAGAAAAATGCAAATGACCATCAATAAAATGTATGTAACAACTAATTATTCATGTGATTCAGGGTCGATTAACGTAAAAATATATATTGATGGATGGATCACTCAGTATTGCTACACTTCTAAGAAACGTTGTATAATAGTAAAACATAAGATAACACTGTATTTTGCTAGTGAGTGAATTAATTCTATTAAATTACACACATTTATTTCTAATTTACTATGAAGACGAAAAGTACACTAGGAAATATTTGGAAAACGAGAAGAGAGGGTATTGAAAACTAGAGTGTGATATACTTATTTGTATAAGCTTTGACATCAGTATGTACCAATATACTAGATTATTTTTTTGCAACGCGGCCGTCAAATCTACTTTTTAACATAATACTAGTAAGCTACAAAGATTTTCTTTTACGACAACTACCTACAATAAATATTCATCATGTAAGACTGAATCAATCACGAATTCCACAGGTCAATCAGTATCCCATCAGTTCTAACCTCAATGACTGAAATGTCAAACTGAACGTGTAACTAGAGACTTTAAATTTTGCAAATGAATTTTGATTTAAAGTCTGTCATTCTTGATGTGGAAAATCATCCTTGTACTTAAAAAAAAAGGTAACCATTAGCTAAGTATTCGTCATACCTACCAGTTTTATCAAACTGGCCTTATATTATTAAGTACGTACTTAATACATCAGGTAAGTACAAGCACTGAGCTTGACCACGACCATTATCAATCACGCCTTATAGAATTCCATCAGTCTCCCATCAGTTCTATCCTCAAGCGTAATTAGAAATTGTAAGCATAAGTATCGATCTAAAGTAAGTCAATTTTGACGTGAAAAATTGTCCTATTATATCCAAATCGTAACCTTTAACTAAGTATTCGTCATACCTTCTATTTTTGTAAAAGGGACTTAATTAAGTACACACTTAGTACATCAGGTAAGTACGAAGTATTGCTTAAGTACGGGCTCAAAGCTTCGATTCTAATTAACACAATGAACAGCTTAAGCCTCACATTCTTCCTTTCTATCGGGGATGTAAAGATGATCAGAAGGGTCCACCTTCTGCCAATGAGTCAGCTTGGACTTGACCGCGACTGGATTCTGAAATGAAAGAAAAATACATGTAGGTACTAACTAGGTGGAAAAACATGCATACTTGGCAAGAGCTCGGAATATCAGATATTAAGCCTTTTTTTATCTAAAAGTAATAAGACGAACGATACGCTCTCCTGATGGTAAGAGATAACGCATGTCCATGACTATTGCAGTAATAAACAGAACTTGGAGCAGCAAAGGCATCGCTTCTTTGGCGCTCATTAATTTAAGACTTTCAATGGTTTGTGTAAACAGCCCAGTAATTTCGCTAGCTGCAATACCCTTCATACCGAAACACATACAATGTTTACACACTAGGTACTGCTTGGCGTCTAGGTCCAGAAACCACCAGGTAGTACCAGAGTACTGCGGTGGTAGCTACCCAGACGACTGTACTTATTGCGATTCCCGCAACATGCTCACAAAAAGCCACGCGACCGCAGGTCGTATACCCGCGCAAAAAAGTTTTCTCATGAGCACCTAACGGGAATCGCAATAAGAACCTCGGAGCACCTAGCAAAATTACAAGGCTATTGAGAATAACCATCGAATGTCTCATCTCCAAGTAATAAGCGCGAAAGAAGTTATGTCCTGGATTTTGTATTGTTACTCAAAAACTACAAGGCATAATAATAGTTGCTTTTGGACCAACAATTTGCCCCCTGATTCTCCAACTCACATGGTATTCCTTGCCGAAAACTTGTATAGCGTTTATAATATCATACCTGCATAAAATTTATTTGGACAGTACAAAACGAGCGTATAATTATTACCTCGTCACATAAATTATTTTGTCATTGGCATAGAGAATAATATTCCACGCGAAATCAACCCGAATTGCGCACCGTTAGGTACCTACATGTTATGTGCTTATTGGGAATAAGCCCCCGTGTCTGACAATTACAACTTATCTGACGCCCACGCACATGTGGTTATCCATCCATAAAATTGCTAGCCCGCCTTAAGTTCAGTGATCTTTATGATAAATTGATAACAAAGAGCAGTTGAAAACGCTTGAATCTCAACCCACTAAAAGCGTAAACCCACCTAGAATGCGTAGGTAGAGCGGGATGTGTGACCATGCGGTATGATAACAGACAGTTGAAAAAATACCATGATAATAGTACTATGATAGTTTGATAGTATACAATCGAAGGTACAATGTCATAACTTTAATGTATTCCTTAACGTTCCCTAACAACTAAAAAATAAGGTGCAAAAATACACCTCCACACTTCAATAGTATCCATCCATCCATACGCGTGTTCAAGTCGAAAGCAAGTTTCTTGACCAATGACCTCAAAAACACTTCCCGCGCATGTTTATTCAGATGCGAACGCAATTTTACATCGAAATGCTAAATAGAAAACGACAACAAATTTCGACTACAAATCTCGAGGTTCCATGGTGTAATGGTTAGCACTCTGGACTTTGAATCCAGCGATCCGAGTTCAAATCTCGGTGGAACCTGTGTCTTTTTGTAGATTTGTAAAAAATAAATTTCGCGTCACAATTGGTTAAAACCCGTTAGCAAAATATTTCCAACAACAATTATAACGGATATTGCTTTTGGCAGGTGATCAATCTAAGTAGGATTTTATTATCAAGACAGCAAATTTTATTATCAATATGATAAAAATAAGCTAAAAAAACAAAGCAGGGTGACATCATAATATTTATCAAAGAAATTAATAAATATTTTACAAAACTTTATTATTTTGACAAGTAAAAATAATGGGGCAAATATAAATTTACAAGAAACTTCGATCTTGAGATCGAAGTCCTTAAATTTCTTGTGACTACAATAAAGTTAGTACATAATTATTAATTCAAAAGTTTTGTGTCAGACTATTTAATATCATAGATTGTGGCTTCAACTTTCCGAGTCAGAGGCAAAAAATATCCCACGTCTCTCTTGATACACGTTATTTTTTTGCCTATCAAGATTAAATACACCAAAGAATGTCGAACTTATAAAATAAAGACGGACGGAGAATCAAGATCAGTTTATCCAAGTATTGAAAACGTAATAGATTTCAAGAGGGCGTAAAGTTGCACTTTTATTTATTGCCTACATTAAATATGATAATCCAACCAAAAATTATAGCAAGAAAAACGATATGAAATTATTCCGATATCTATTTATCGTAAATGTTTATTTTTATAATGCTAGTAGAGAGGTATATCAACATGTTCAGTTGTTTTGCTGCAGTTATTTCCAGGAGTACCTGATGCGTAATTGTGTACGTTTCCTCGATATATGTATTAATTAATATAAAATAAGTAGGTATAAAATAACACAAATACAACAAAGTTGTCCTTATACATTATATTTACACTTATACATTATATTTCATATTTTAATTCAGCTTTCATATACACAAATAATAATCAACAGAGTTGTTTTCAACTATATTTTGGCCTTAGAGTAGATAGATAATATTATGGGCTTAAGCCCATAATATTATGGTAGTTTTCTAAGACGTTGGCAAAAGACAAACTTTAGCTAGCCTCGTTATGTAAGTATTGTAACTGTCATCGTATATCTATTTATCTATCTATACTATTATAAAGAGGAAAGATTCGATTGTTTGTTTGTTTGTATTGAATAGGCTCCGAAACTACTGGACCGATTTCAAAGATTCTTTCACCGTTGGGAAGCTATACTATCCCCGGGTGACATAGGCTACTTTTTATTCCTGTATTCCCATGGGAACGGGAAAAACGGGGGCAAAACCGCGAGGCGTCCCCTTGTACCCTATATACCTATGTATACTTATTCTATTTAATTGACATTAATCTTGCTTGGCAATATCTCTACAGAGGAAAAAACTGTCTATGAAGAGCATTTTTAGACCGCTCCGTCACCGTTTCAGGAATCTTGCCAAAATATCGGCAAGTTCAAAGACATGAGTTATTATATAATTTCGAATATAGTATTTGAAAATTGCGAATTTAGCGACATAAGAGATATAGAATAGAATATAACTTTATTATACACCACAACAACATACAAATATGAAACATAAAAATATAAAAAAGAAGAAGAGATATTTAAATTAAAAAAAAATAATGAGTGCCAAAGCAGCGATGCCCTAGGCGTTGTTTTGTTACTCAAAGTTCTGTGTATCGCTGCAATGGTCATGGACAGGCGTTATCTCTTAACATCAGGAGAGCGCCTCGATCGTCTCATAACTTATACATAAAAAAAAAAAAAAAAACAACAATATACCTAACAGATATTTGGTGATATTTGAGTGGGAACGTGACAGAATCATGTCGCCGCATTGACATTATTACACAACTGCCCAAAAAAAGAGTGCAATTCTTATTCTTATTCGGAATGGGGGCGATGAGTCCTGCACTGACGTCCCGTTTGGGGTGTATTGTGCATTTCCCCCTACCAGCGTCTACCCGAGCCAACCCAGCTCCTTGAAGTACCGGAGCGAGGCTCTGGGCCGCTGGCATAGTAACTCCAGTGGGTGAGATGGAATTGTTAACAATGATGAAAAGCAGTCAGCACTTCGCGGTGACATAGATAAAGCTACCTCATGCAAGAGTGCAATGTTTACAGAGACAGTGAAAAGACAAACTGGCTATAAAAGTTAAAAAAAAAAACATTTATTAGTGGCCATTAGGTATGGTAGCCTATACATATATAAGTGGTGCTAAAATCGAAAATTTACAATAATTTCAAGCCAGATGTTTGCTTCTGAAAACACTATACCGAACTGCACATTGGACTTGGTTATAAATCATAAAGTCGCTGCAACGATTAGTAAGTACCTACTTATCGTTTGTATAATAATTATACAAACGATAAGTAGGTACTTACTAATCGTAATTTCATTTTATTATATTTCATTTTTTTATTTCATAATTATTATGTATACTTACTATCAAAATGTGAAATCATTCAATGAATACAAATACAAATACAAATACTTTATTGATAACACCAATGTTACAAGTCACTTCAAAATTTTAAAGATGTCATTAAATGGGTTTTGAAACACTGATTACATGTCAAAATAAGGGATGTCAATATCCAAACATGTCAATATAAAAAATATTGTCAATATAAAAATACTGTCAATATAAAATATGTCAATATAAAAATATGTCAATACCAAAACAATATTGTCAATATATTAAAGTGACATGACAAAAAAATCATAATTACTTACTAGTAATTCAATAATCTTTAAGTTTGAAATACTCGTCAATGTCATAAAACAATAAATGAATATAAAATAGCCACAGATTTAACTTAAGAGATTAGATAACGAACAGTATCGTTTCGTTATCTCTTCCCTTTGCATGGCCGTGCGTGAGGTATTTCATTGTTTGTAATACCTAGTATTATAATTATCTGTTGCAATACCAAGAAAAATATTACCTAAATTGAACCTACCTATTACCTAAGTGCAGTGGCGGCCTTAGGGGGTCCCAAGCAGGGCAACCTCGAGTCCTCGTAGAAAAAAGTCTTTACCATATATGTATGTGTATGTCGCCTCGCACTTAACAACAATGAACGAACTGGCTCTCAAGTGAGGTTGTCGGGACACGCTGTTAGATGAATGGCGACGGTTTTCAACTTGAGGGTGGTAGCTAACCAGCCAAGTACTAGATAGTCACCATGCTACGGTTTCCTCAAGATATTTTCCTTCACCGGCAGCTCAGTCAAGCAGCAGTGAAGGAATAATATTATAGTCGGTTTAGTTGTTAACTTCATTTTTTTTTTTTTATATTATCTACGTTTGGTTACCAACTCGCCTGATGGAAAGCGACGATGCAGTGGTTAACAGTTTACACCACTTTTTTGGCTGACTGTACTTATACTGTGGTGTGTGTGATCAAGTTAACTATGTACTACAAAATAATATTAAAAGGTGGTGATTCGTGCTACGCGAGCGAACTTATTGCGTTCGAGATGACCACTAACCCAAGCAAACATGTTTTAGTGAAATTAGTAGGCATTGAGGAGCGTAGTTATTAATGTATTAGATACGCGTCCTGAAAGGCTGTTATAGCCAATAATGACGTTCAAGTATCGTAATTCTTGTCCATAACAGCATTTCACGCGGCTTCATCGTCTCATAATATCTCGAGTCGCATAAAAACAAGAAGAGAATAACGGGAATTGCCGCCAACGCTTTTGTCATTTGCACGCTAGCCCTGAGAAGTGTTTCAGACAATGATTGTAAGTATACACAATACCAGCAAACAATTTTTTTCTGCTCTCACGTACGAGACAACAGTATTGAGGATTTTTTTTCAAGTAGGTAATAGACTTGCATTGGACCGATCTATATATTTGATAAGCTAAGAATTGAGGCTCTATCAGGAGAATTACGTGAAAGTGAAAGTGTATGAGTAAAGAGTGAGTAAGTGAGTGTGTGTGTGTGTGTGTGTGTGTGTGTGAGAGAGAGTGTGTGTGTGTGTAGTGTGTGTGTGTGTAGTGTATGAGTGTATCATTTCCCATTTTTTTCAATCAGAATAATTGTGCATTCAATAATTTACGACTTTACGTAGTAAGTAAAACTCGCAAATTTATATGCACGAAGTAGCCAACAAGTTGCGTTCGAATACGCTCGGTCGACATGTTTGTACTTTGATACAATATTACGTATTCATGGTTGGTGAGCGGAATTTTTAATACAAATACAAATACAAAATAATTTATTTACTATAATTTAGGGGCTACGATAATACTAGTGGACCCTGCACTAGGAGAACCTGTATCGTAGGGACCAAATTAAAGCGTTTACTAAATAAAGTGCGACAGGTAACAGTAAATACTGTTATAAACTGTAAATAAACTGAAATAATAAACTGAAAATAAACAAGTGTAACATGAGATGACAACGTAGTGTTAAAAAGATACTTTTAATCGACTTATACAGTAATCAGATATAATAAACACACAAGAATTGACCTAAAATAAAATAACTTAAAATAATAACTACTCTAAAAGACCGCTATCAATGGGAATGGTTCCCAAAACGCTGGCCCCATTGCCGCGTTGTATGGCAATACTCAAACGCTGGGCAAAATAAAGGCCAGCGTTTTGTTCACGTGTGGCGTCGACCAAACGAGATGACAATTCTTTAAAAATTTTTTTTGCTCCCGGCCCCCACGGTCCCATAGTTTCAACCCCAAAAGGCTCAAATATGTATCCACTGTCCAGGGTGCTATATTTGCGCCTTTTGAGGTCTTCTGCAAATTCCGCCGCTGCGCCAGCCCTAATCTGAGTTCTTGGAAGATGAGACGGCGCAAATGTGTCAACGCAAGTGGCGTCCCATACCAACGGCCGACCCATCTTCCAGGGAATCAAAGTCATTCCGTCAGGTCTCTTACCATCATCTCTTATAAGGCCGCTCGGCTCTAAGATGGCTGCGCAATTGGCGGTGGTAAGAGCCCGGCGGATAATGTCATTAAGACTGGCGTGCCGCGGAATCCTGCCCGAGCTTCTTGTGCAGGAAAGACCGTGGTGACCGAGCTGGTCGACAGCCACGCCACATTGGCAGCGGTGTGGAGCGCCGCACGGTGTGCCCAATCGAAGGGAAGCTGCAATTCGAAATGTGGATGAATCCAAAAGAGTACCGGTGTTAGGCGAAGGAAGGGCCTGTAGCCACAAACCCGATTCCCATTCAGCAACAGCTAATAGACGGGCACGATCTGCAGAGCTCAAGCACGTATTTAAAAGTTGCTTCCGCACTTGCTCACAGATCGGACCATCCCATTGCCGCTGCAAAGATGGAGTTTTTGGGAAATCGGTGTTTGGACATGCTACTACCCATGCGTTCCTGGCCTCGTTCATATACGGTACGTCAATGTGAGACGTGGTAGATAAGATTTTGTTTATTAAAGGCAAGTTACTGTGCACTGAGGACAGGAACGCAGGGAGAGCAACACCTGCTACGGAGCGAATGCCTAAGCCCCCCAAACGCACCGGTAGCGTAGCCTGCAACCACTCTCTGTTATTTAAATTTATATTCAAAATCATGCTTAAAGTTTTTTTGATGATGTTGTCTAAATTTTGAATAAGTTCCGCATGTTTCCAAAGTTGACAACATCTGACCAAATATGTGAATTTTGGGACAAAAACGCAGAAACGAATAATGGTGAAGGCCATATGGGTATTAATTTTTGTTAAACGATCCGAAACTTGAAGAAAATTTTGAATTTTTTCGTCTATAAACAGAGGGAAAGATTCCTCAAGAATAGGAGAGCCCAACAAACGAAGTGAACTGTTATCAACAATTTTGATATTCGGGGCCAAAGAGCACATTTTTTGTATTACCAAATCTTTTTCCGGGAATGCTTTGGGAATAAATAACTCACATTTAGAAAAATTTAACTCTAATCCAATGCTGCGAAATTCGGTGGTCAAAAACGCGAGGTCATCAAATAGGGTATTTGCGTCACCACCCAACGTCCCATCATCCAAATACCAAACATTCAGTCTCGATTGTAAGCGTTGGATGATGGGGTGGATGGCGAGGCTGAATACAGCTGGGCCTAGAGGGTCACCTTGTTGACAACCCACAGCCGAAGTAATTTCGTTTCCATGATAAGATAATTTTGAGGGAGCACTATAACACTGCCAAAGAAAAGCGTATAAATTTGGAATTTTGTCTCTTACTTGCGTTAGTAGGGCACCCCTATCCACTGAGTTGAATGCATTCTTGACATCCACTTTCAGCAACAGATCTCCACAGTTCTGAGTCAAAAAAGTTCGTACTGAATGGACGGCTGCCTCACAGCCACCTCGCGAACCAAAACCTAACTGTAAAGGTTGGAAAAGGTTAGATAATAAAGGAGCTACTTTTTTACAGCAAATTTTGGCCGCGAGGCGCCGATAGGTCATACCGACTGCAATAGGCCTAATGCCACCGTCCTTTTTTTTTAAAGCGCATAAATTGGCACCGTAGAGAATATTGGTGATATCATCGTTTACTCGGCCTGACAACATCAAGTTCATTAGAGCCGTCAAGTCTCTAAGAAGAGCTTCTCCAGTTTCTCCACAAGCACCACTTATTAGATCTCGCAAATGTTGCGGAGTTAAGGCGTCCAGACCTCCAGCCGAACCACTTTGAAATGACATGACGGCTGCAGAAACTTCTGATGTTGTTGCCTCAACTGATTCATCACCCTCCACGGGTGCCGGAGGAAGTATCATATCTACTGCTGAAGGCGGATGTTTCCCCTCTAATAGCGAGAGGGTCTCAGGATTCATCGGGGCAAATGTGTCGCTAGAAAAAAGGATGCGTGCTGCACCTTTAATATCTCCGTCACTAAGTTTGCTTTCTACACGCTTGTATAGTGCAGACTCAGATAAAGGCTTCAGGAGAAATTTGAAATTTTGGTTAGTGTCAGAGCTGTTCGCTGACAATAAAGTGGTATCTTCCAGTGTGGTGTACTTCACGCAGTTTTCTTTAATTCTTAATGTAAGAGATTTTTTATTGTTAACTTCATAACTGACGTGAAGTACCGCGTACGGGAAGGAAAGTAATTGTTCCCAGCTGTGTTTAGAATTTTGTAGTAGTGTGTATGTGTATGTGTGAGTATGTGGGTGTGCGTGTGTAGGTGTGTATGTGGGTATGCGTGTTTTTTTTTCTCCAGAGGTTCGGAAAATACTGTTACGTGTCATCAGGCCTTGCCTGGGTATGTCTGACTCGATTATTGATAGCATCCATACCGACCAAAAACCTCCTCTGGCATCAACCTCTTTTTCCTCCGTGGAACCGCCGTTAGGCATTACTTCGCGGATGGAGGCTTTAGCTACTGCTTTTCCTTCATATGACTTTCAACGTCAAGGTTCACTATGAAAGGCAATCTTTCCTTTGAGCCCTCTTTCTTTCTAAGCGACGGAGTTCCTGGAGGACTTCTGTCGCGAAAGTGCATGCCGCCTGCCATGCTGCTTCCGAGGAAAGCATAGCTTTTATCACAGACTCTGGTCTATGTTTTTCCATAAGGGCGTCTTCCCAAGTACTGCGTGACAAGTTGAAATGAGGACACGTAAAGAACACGTGCTCTGCATCTTCACTAACTCCTGGGCAGGACGGGCACTCTGGAGAAGCCTCGTGCGTGTGGTTATGCGTGCGTGGGTGTGTATGTGGGTGTGTGTGTGTGTATGTGTATTGTTGATTGAATTAGCACTTAATTAAGTTAGAGTTAATAAGCACCATTTTTAATGCATCTTATTAATATTTAGTGTTGTTTCTTACTTATTAATGTTCATGTTGTATACACAGTCATTTTGTCAAGAAATATAGTTTAGATCAAATCCCCTTTGTCATTTACGTAATACTGAAGGGCCCAAGCGTAATTACTGATGAAAAATTGTATTCTGTTATAATATTTTTTTTTTTAATTCTAAATAGGTTCGCGTTTGACCACACTCTGCCTGATGTTTAACAGTAGTGTGGTCTAAGATGGAGCACGCTTACCTAGAAGAAACCTATTTACTCTAGATTTGAAGACACCCATATTGTATCTAACAGGGAACACAGACGCCGGCAGAGAGTTCCACAACCTCGCTGAGCGAATGAAAAATGTGTAATCAAAACGCTTTCTGCGTACACGGGGAACATCCACCATGTACGGATGACGTTTTGGTCGTGTTTAAATCGAAATAATTAAAAAAAAAGTATTTAAAGAGGCCTTTGTGGTATAAACAAATATTTGTTCTGTGTCTGGGTGTAATGTATGTATTATAAGTTAATACAAAAAAACTATTCAAGTATTCTATCAGTTATCCGACTTCCATAGTACAAGCTTTGCTTAGTTTGGGGTCAGATGGCGCTGTGTGTAATGTCCGACGATATTTTATTTATTTTATTTTCATTTTCCAAGGCTATATAAGCCTTCGGTAACACTACAATAGTTTATATTGCAACTAGAGAAGTAGAAGGTCGGAAGAAATTTTCACGAATTTTCTCGAGTTTAGGTACATAATAAAGTTATCAAGATGGAGCGGATATAAATCATAAAATATGTGTAGGTACCTATATGTATTAAAAGATTGTAGCGGTGTCCAATCATGACTCGAATCTTGGCTTATCTACGACAAATCTAGGTCATGTGCGATTAGAACTTAGTAAAATCAATAAAGCGGCCAAGCGCAAGTCATACTCGCGCACCATGGATTCCTCTTCGCTATTTATTACACAACTGAACATGAAATATGAACGTGAGTTCTGTTTCTGATTTTCATTTCTTATGCCTAAATAATAAAGAAAAAATCTTTGTAGTGTGTTTGTTACTTCTTTACACTCAAACGGCTGGACCATATTTGATAAAATGAGCTGACACCCTGGATTAAGGTGGTTCGATTTCTATACAAATAATTTTTTGCCATTTATGGACAAATGGAGCATAATTTTACAGTGAAATCTCAGCCACTGGCATTTGTTTTGGTCTTTATTTGCGGTAAATCACAATTGCTTAAATAAAACAGTATATTATTAGCACAATCTACTGTTTTATCACAAAATCATAAATTCATAAATCATTAATAAATTTGATTTCATGCTAATAATCTATTGTTTTATTCAAGCAATTGTGATTTACGGCAAATAAAAGCCAGCAGCTGTGATTTCACTGTAAAATTATGCTCCATTTGTCCATAAATGGAAATAAAATATTTGTATGGATATCGAACCACCTTAACACACATGCTACTTTTTCTCCCGAAAAGAATAAAGTGTTCACGTGGCAAACAGCGGGTAACACCGCGGGACGCAGTTAGTACATAATAAAACTAGACTGATTCATCGAAGGTCATACGAACATTTGTTAACACCATGCTATTTTAACATTAAATGTACGTTTGCGGTACTTTACTAGGTTTTTACGTCAATGTTACATGCATTAAGTAAGTGGTTAAAGATAAGCCAATCAACACGTTGTACACGTATTCACCTACTCAGTGTATGTGAATACTGTAATGTACGTTTTTGAGCACTAACAATACTTTTGGTAATAATGATAGCTCAGTGGTTAGCGCGGTCGGTTGACACGTCGAAGGCACTTGTCATGTTCGAACAAACATGACAAGTTCCATTTACCTTATATATACGGAATTATTCACGTTGGATTAGGTCGAATACTCCGTCTATTCGGTCACATCCAGTGATCTTTTTCAAGGAGTAAAAGTAGAGCATGAATCACCGCTGCGCGTTTCGCAAGGTACGTAAGTCTTGATAAATAATAAAAGCTTGTAAAATGAGAAAGTCGTCTAAACCACGTAAAGGCCAACATGACGTGATTCCTTGCCGAAAACGCGTATAATGTTTATGTTGACAGATCAAAATTAACGTGCGACACTTTCTTTTTTTAATTTACCACGCCTTAGTCAGGGATCCAAGCTAGTGTGTGACACAAGCGTTTATTTAATTTGACGTAAGCATTTCATGCGATATCAACCCGAATTGCCGTGCTTTACGTTTTGTTACATGATAAGGAATATATGTATGAAGCTCCAGTTTCCATAGTAAAACGTGACAGTCCTATAGCCCGTACATAAACAGAAATAGGAGAAACAATAGTGATAATAAAATATACGTAACAAGAGGAAGGTACAAACACAATTAGCTGATGTTAGCTTCGTTAGCGGACTTGCTCTAATCATATTATAGTTATATCTATCTATCTATCATATTTGTTGAACGTCGCGAGAATTTTCTTTGACTCAAATACAAAAACGTACCAACACAATATGTATCTGACAGCATAATTGTGAGTGTTGAAGCACACTCAAAATACTTGGAAACTCTAAATAAAAAATTGTTTTAGGGCATTATTATTTGCTGTTCTTTGAACTTTGAACAAAAAGTATTAAATGGAATGATGTAAAAACCGTAAAGGAACGTTTTAAAACCGTAAGAGAGCCTAAAAAGGTGGAGGTGGAGCTATTAAGAACCGTAAGAAGGCGTCCTAAAAAGGCTAGGAAGGGTGAAGGGTGTAAATGTTAGAGGTGACGAGATAGAATAACGTAGAGGTAACGTTTAACACTTCGAAGTTAAGATCATGAGCAGCCATTAGAATCAGGAGCATCTTGTTTATTCTACTAATTGACAAAGTAAACTAAAAAAAAATATTGCCCACTAATGTTTTTTTATTCAATGAATTAATGCCAGCGTCTCACTGCAGCCTAAAAAGTCCGCATAAAAGTTACTTTTCTACTCACCCTAGCGGTAAGCTTCCCATCATCTCCCACCAAGAACTCTTCAAGTTGGAAGACCAGCGGAGACGCGTTTCCAAGATGGAAGATTCTCGAAGAAGTCTCGCGCGTGACTCTAAACTCTATTGTCTTCGCCATAAGGACGCTTGTTATCATGTACACCGACTTCTTGCCCTTCAAATCTGAAAGCAATGAAATTATTTTAGAAAGTCAACTAATAGTGTACCTATAACGTCCAAAATATAATTATAAGGTCATATGTATACCCCACATCACCACCACTAAAACTTTTGAAGGGCATTTCACATAGTACCATCTAGCCTTGGGGCAAATTATACAAAGCTTGTACTATGGGAACCAGATAAAATATGTATTTATAATTTCGCAAGCTTACTATGTATTGTTCCAGTAATATTTTACATAGTATTGTTAAGCAGCAAAATATTTGACACTATGGTGGTATCAAAATAAGTTGCGATACCCAGATGACTTCCATCAAAAGACTTCTACAACCTAGCAAACTTTTTTTATACTCGACAGGCTAGGTGTTTGACCACAACTCACCTGATGTTGAGTGATGGTGTGGTCGAAGATGGTAAACACACCTAGCCTTTAATAGAACTGGCTCTCTCTCGAGAGAGGCTGCCACAACACACCGGCAAACTAGAGATAACAAAGAGATAAGTTACCAACCTTTGTTGTTCATATCCAAGTAAATATTGCCCACAAGAGCTTTGTCCTGCGGGACCGTGTTGTTGTTAAAATTGACCATGATCACTCTTACTTTGTTCTTGATCGACTCGTCTTGCAGTGTGATCTGAAAATTTGAACTTACATTAGAAAATACTATACTAATGGATGTGATGTAATGTATAGATAAAATTAATCTTATGACTGGAGTATAGATTATATTATTTAATATGGAATACTCAAAAATGTCCAATACAATTTGGTCGGCCAATCAGCGCTTGTCCAGTGTGAGGACTATGGCCTTATATGGCCTCACAATGAGAAGAAGCCAAATCCAGCAGTGGGATAGTTTAAAAACAAGGGCTGATTTAGTCTCTAAGATTATGTGACTTTTTTTTTATTGCAACATACGCTTGCATTTTATCATAATGATCTTGAATGATTTTAAGAGTAGATGTGATTTAAAATAGAGTTTTCTTGCCTGTCAGGTATCGAGTCATCTGATAGTAGAATACGGAGGTAGAAATTGAACTTTTACTACTACAATTGCACTGCAACTTTTACAGTACATAGGTAATTATTGTAAACTACCACCATGATAGATAGATAAGATACTAGGTATGATTATAAATAATATAATTAATTCAATTAATGAATACATTCATTCAATTAACACGATCCATTTAATACACCACAAACTGTATGTGTTCAGCACTAGTTTCACAAGTCGACTTGTACTAGATCAAAATTTACTCACTTTTTCATGCTAAGAAAGATGAAGGCAAAATTACATAATGTTACTAACTGCCCCCTGCGGGATTTCGGGATAAAAAGTTGCCTATGTGTTAAGTTGTTGTCAGCTACCTCCATTCCAAATTTAATCAAAATTGGTCCAGCCGTTTGAGCGTGAAGAAGTAACAAACACACTCACAAACTTTCGCCTTCATAATATTAGTGTGTAGTGTTATTTGGTAAACCATTGATTACATTTCTTTATTTTTTTAATAATATTTGTTAGCATTCCATGATTCCAATTCCATGGAATTAGAATGTTTATAAATAGGCTAATGTTATAGCTTCGGCCAGTCCCCCTTGTTATGGATACATGACCTAAATATTTGCATGGCTAACACACAACATTGGATGCAGTTGCGCAAACATTTCATCTTCATCAACTTGACTCTACTTGTTACAGAGTAATACATGAATTATTACAAATATAATACATGAGTAATACATGAATATCAAAAATATATTTATACAAATTACTTATTAATTAACTCATATCAAAAATCTGTAATTGTCTAAAAAGTAGTTTTGAGGATTTTCTCTCATTACTCGAAAACTAAATTTTGTTTTGAAGAAGTCCTAAAAATACTTATTTATTGCTAAAAGTTTTAGGTGTTTTTACTTCAAACGCATGTATCTACTGGGTATGTTAAAATCTTTGTGGGATACTGACAACACATTATTTCGTGTCATTTTTTTTATATAAATTCCTATTGAGTCAGTATTCTGAATTACATTTCTGCTTTTTGAAACCTCTAGAATATAATTATGGTTAATTTTTGTGAGTATACTTTTAATTATTTTTTTTTTTTACACAGCGCCATTTGGCCCCAAACTAAGCAGAGCTTGTGTGATGGAAGTCAGATAACTGATAGAATACATAAATACTTTTTTTTTGTAAATACATACTTATAATACATACAGAACACCCAGACACAGAACAAACATTTGTTTATTCACAAAATGTTTGCCCTGAGTGGGAATCGAACCCACACCCTACAGATCTCAAGGCAGATATACTACCAATGAGCCAACGGGGCTGTCAATCATATTAATCATAAAAATATAATTCAAAAGTTATTGACATATTATAGATTATAATGCCAACTAAAATTATCAAAAATCAGAGAATATGTGCTTATGTGTATGTAAATATGCCAAACCTATGTGTTTTCTATCAGTCACCAAACTAACAGTAAATAGACATTATTATGATGGTATGATTCACCTTACTCAAGGAATACTACATTTTTTTAAGTGTTAGTTAAATAATATGTGTCAGCAAGTATCTGTTAATGATAAGAACATACTTCCTAATAGTAAACCCTTCTATCATTATCTTGAATAAACAATCTTGAGGTGTGATGAAATGTGTTTTTATTTGTTGGGTATTAAAATTTAATCAAGTAGCATTTTAATAATCACATAAGCATGTAGGTATTGTAGGTACATACATTTTCCAGGAATAGTTTTAAATTTTATTAGGAAAAATATACACGACATTCTAGTGGGTATTATTATGCTGTCAGTCATATAATAGAATTGCATAGTAAATATAATATTGTTATGCTAAATAATGATCTACCTCTACATGTGTATAGATTAAACTAATGCATAATTTATAAAATAATGCCAGTGACTGGGGTGTCAGTTGCTACATTGAACAATGTATGCCTTAAGATTTTTTAGAATATTCCTATATCATATTGAAAAATATCCATGCATGTCGAAATAATTAAGATTTTTTTCAAGTATGCATGTGGTCAAACCAGAACCAATTAAATAATAGTGCTTTAAGTACACTGGACAATATAATTAACATAATATGTAGGAACATGACAGGCAAAAAAGAATCATAAAGGTAAATTAGCAACTGTTTTTGTAGCAATTAAAAGGTAACTGTCTATATGAAGAAGGCAGAATCCTTTGCGGTCGTTTTCCAGGCAGGGGCAGGTCAAGGTCAAATTTAAATGGATTACGTGCCAGCATACATACATCTGGCGAAACTCTTACGAAATCACAATGCGTAAGTTAATAATAATATATTAGACTCAGAAATATACATACTTTTACACTTTCGTGGGGAAATTTGAACCTGGTGTCTTGAAAATCGTTCTGCTCCAACCACTTCACGTATTTTGGAGTAGATTTCTCTTTATCAACATTTTTGATGAGCTCACCGAGTGGCGTGAATTTTTTTCCGTTCGTTTCTTTTTCATTCTGGACGAAAAGCGACGTAACTTTATACAAATCAGCTTCAGTTATATGAGGGATGCAAATGAACTGGCTGCTGCCTATTTCAATCTCAATTTCCTCTCTGATAAATGGCCAGGCGTCTTCTAATTTTAATGACTTCAGGTTCTCTAAGCTTACATCTTTCCGGATCTCATGAGAATACAATGATTTCACAACAACTTTTAGCTTTTTCGGCATCTTGCAATATTATTTTCACAACAATAACACACGTTCGCACAGAACAGCTGTCAAATAAAGACTAACTTTTTTTAAATCCAATCCAACCTGCCTACCAACCAATTTCTTGTTTTACTTCGAGGAACGAGATAGAGCATAATCAATAGCGCTGTATTACACAAGCAAGAAAGAGAAGTTAACTTTAATGTTGCCACGATGAGTTTTTATCATTTCCCGGAAAATGGACACGTAATTTTTTTGCGTACTGACTGTTAGTTGTTCGCCTATTCTACACCATAAAAGTACGACCACGACCACTGTTGTACAATTTACTTCTACTAAATAGACAAACTGCTAATATATTTTTTATTACGTCCAAGGTTTATTCATGGAAGAAGGTGTAGTCATAGGTCTCTACTTCATTTAAATAGGTAAAAACTACCAACTGTGAGCAGTCGACATGTTTATTATTACGGCATAATTTTCTTTAGCTGCGGTTTGAAGCTTTATTCATAATTTTTTTTTTTACACATCTTTCTTTTTTTATATAAAATTAATAATATGAACGTACCGATTTTATTTAAATTATAATGTACAAACGGAGTACATCCGTTTGTGTCACACAAAAATTAAGATACCGATTTTCAATATTTGTAAAATGATAATACTACTAATACTAAATAACACTTCTAAAAAAAGTTTACCAAAAGGCTTTTAATGACAGAGCGATACCATAATTATTGTCGTAGGTTGTTTAGAAGATACGAGATAATAAAAAAAATTTACATAGGTACGTCCAAGATACGCGCGAAAAATATAATCCTTCCTTGGCAGTCAGTTAAATAAGCTAACAATTGTTAACATAATGAATGCAACACAATGCTGCGTTTGTATTGTACACAAATATAAATTCTGAGAATTTCTTTTTTATCGATTCACTTAAATTGTAAAAAAAGAGGTCTAATGTTTTTAATGTTTAAATTTTGTATACCTATAGCTGTAATACGGTACAGCTATAGGTATAGGCAATTTTTCGTACCTACTTACATTATTATATTGACGAGACGTATTTCTTTCTCAACTTTACCTATTCTAGTCCATGGCATGAGTAGCTTTTCATTGTCTCGTAAGTTATACTGATGCTTATCTTTATTCCTTGGATGTCACAGTCTAAGTTCAATCCAGCTCAACATTGGTAAAACTTACCTCAATCCAATGTCAGAATTTCATTTCATGTTATTATTTCATCAGGATTCCGCCGAAGTTTAGATGTAATCATCTAAACTTCGGCGGACTATTATGACACATATCATGTTCGTACGTAGATCACGGCTTCGCCGCTTCGACGTCACGCTGTGGTCACGCGATTCCCATGCGGTTGCTGAGTCAGGTTACGTGAAATCGCATTACCGTCGCATGCACGTTGCACGAGCCTATCTCGTCTAGATGGGTAGAGCATGCACTACTGTTAAATTTGTTTACATGATAGTCTTTATAGAATCATACCTTTCTAAGATTTCTTTAGTATTTATATTTCTTAGTTGGATTTCAAAGTATCTAGTTTTGAATATTTTTGTACTAAAAGTGTCAAGAACTATGGAGTTTTGTAAGCAACGCGAAAAGTCATATTTAAGAACACATGTTACACTTTTTTGCCGTGGCCACATTATTTTTTCTGCGTTTCCACATTTATCGCAAAAATTACGATAATATTGCCAAAATATGGAAAGGTTTGTTTACTCCAGTTACCAGTTGCTTGAGGAACTTATGGGACTTCTTAGCACTAACGTTTGTAAAAGCCAAAAAAAAACCGGCAAATACTATCTGGCAACTAATTAATAAACGATCGCTTTACTTTTTTTTGGTCAGAAAAGCCGTTCAGAAAAGCGACGTCCAGTGTCGGCGGAATAATTTTGTCGGTAGCAGCAGTAAATTTTAATCTTCGACCATACGTATCTTAGGAACTTTTGGCAGGAAAGCGGAAAAATAAACATGTACAGGACTGAATTACGTGCGAATGAGAAACTGATATAAGCGGTAAAAAAACAACTTTTCGTGTAGATTCTAAAACTACAACGAAGCTTGTAGCAAAGTGCACGATAATTTACAGTTTGAAAACAAATACTATTTTAAGTTTTGGGAAACAATAGGCGACAAAATGAGGCGATATGTTTGCAGCACTGCAGCAATTTAAGACATTGAGGCCACGAATCATGAATATTTATTCGTAGCATTAGGTATCAAAACAGATCAGACAGTCACGCTCTAACGAGCAAAGAATTTCCTTATTAAAAAAAATAATTGGTATAAAAAGTTCTGTTGAGCTGTTTTTATATCGTTATTATGTTTTTTAAGGGCTCCTATACTAAGAAAGCTCTGTCAATTATTTTACCGGTAGGTACTATTGACGTCATTTACCTAATAATGCGAAACGTAGATAAAATTGTATAATATTAAACGTCTGCGACTATCCATCGTTATCTCGTAATAAAACTATGTCTGGTACGCTGAAATAACTCGTCATCATAGTCTAGGTTATCTACAGGGGTATAAAAAAGGCAAAAGTGGGTCATTGTGCTCGTTATTGTAAATAACTTATTTTGGACATAACTAGAAAATTGCGAAAATGATCCAACAAAAAAAAAACTGGTTCACACGCCGAAGGGCGTAGGTTTAAACCCCAACATTGACCTTGAGCTACTGATGAAGGAATACATCGTAAAAATCTACCGCAAAGCACCTAACGGTGTGTCCAGCAGCCTCACTCGAGATTCAGTGTCATTTCAGGACCACACCGTCACTTAACACGCTCAAGTGAGCTGTAGTAAACTCGCCAGTCTGTCAATCATAAAAATATGTAGGTACCTAAGGTTCACAACGATGAGTACAACCCTTTGACTAAGTACACTCCAAGCTCATAATAAAATTATAACCCTGTATATGATAACTACCTACACGATATCTTTATTTGGTTACTGTCTGCTAAGCAATCTTACGTATTATGACTACATACTTTTCGTAATTTTACGATTTCATTCATAGACACTAGACAGGTCTATAAACTACGTGTTATTTCAAACATCGGTTTCAATTTTGTTAAATTTTCGAGTCTTCTTTTCTCCGTGTATATAATTCTTTTAATCTCTGTAAGGCAAAAAAATTATGAGCCAAATTTGTCGCTGCACCACGCTCCAGCCTGCTATACATTATATACATACATACATCATCATCTTGTCTTGAGCAGCTTGATTTCATTACTCGTCGTGCCATGTACCTATTTTAAATGTAGTATAATTTATAACAAAAATAAATATTTAGCTGTTGTCAAACTGAAATATATTATAGAAACAATAGTGCAAATATATAATTCGAGACAAACAGTAGGAGCTAAGCACTTAATGTAAGATAAGAGTGATTGCCGACGGTAGAGGTTAAGATTCAAAAAAAGGTTCATGTTAATTAGTACTCTAACGTGTTAGTTATTCTGTAACGAACATTTTTGTTCATTTTCCTTTCAATATTTTTCGTGTGGCCTGAGTCAAAATCACGACACAGGTTTTAGGGTACTTATCCAATAAACATTTGAAGGAAAATTTTTGTTCATAAATAAACAAATAATCGATGACAACATTATACAGGGTTATGCTTGGAACTAACTAAGCCGACAGGAGGTCAATGTATTAATAATTAATTATGATCAATTTTTACTTTGAACACAAGTTTGAAACCGGAAAAAAAGCAGCTGCTCCCATTTAGTCAAGGTCCAATGAACTGTTTTGATAGAGCAGCTGATGTTTTTTTCACGACTCGATTGATTGTAAGAAAATATTCATAAGAGTAAGTTATTTAAAAGTCTTAGTACATCCCAATATTTGTAATTTTATATTAAAATCATAATAATTATCAAAAATGTTTTAAGCTATTTTCTTAAATAAAAAGTGGTTTTACAAGAAACCTGTGACATCACTGACAGCAAAACCTACTTATAGTTAAATTGATATGGAATGTACAAAATTATTTTAGATAAAAAATAAGTTATGAATGTGTCTTATAATAGTTTTAATTTATATATTAAGGAAATTATAATTAGCAATGCTGTAAAAAATAGCTATAACTATATTATTTAGTCACTGTTAATAAATATTACTTACATAAAAGAATTTCTATAGATATATTTAAATCTTTCAGATCATGATAGTTAAAAGGACACTTCCTAGCATACAATGGTGTTTCTCAATCACTACACAGGGCTGAGAATCTATAGTTACTAACCAAGAACTTGCGATCTGGGTTAAGTTAATGGAGCCCATTTTGATACGCATGCAACACTCATTTCCATTGAACATGTTCCCATCTCTATCTAAATTTGATATAATACTACCAATGCTGCTTTGGATAATTTTTTCTCATTAACTTCCGGCAGTTCTTGGCAGGATGAGGTATTTTGATAATGTAGAGTGATTTTGCTAGTATTCGTCTTGTTACTACTGTTCTATTAAATATAACTTAACCACAAAACTATGTATACTCAAAACATTTGTCATGCAACTGCCGTGAGGCTCAACAAATGTTACTGTCTATTACATTTTAACATAAATGGTAATAAGAATATTTTTGTTTCCTATGGTACAGTAAGCTCTACAAGTACCATGTTTAAGATTTCTTAACAAAAGTGACATGTCTGGTTTGCAATTTTGAATTTTTTTTTATTAGACTCATAATAAAAATCTAGTTGGGTGCAGTACTTAGGATCAAGCAGGGCTTGTTCTTAGGATTAGTAGTTGTGCCCTCTTGTATAAATTTTATAATTATGTCTTTAGCTTGTAGTCAATCCTTTTTATGCTCTAGCTCTAGAAAGACTTTTTTAAGCTTTACATATGATTTTGAGTACTCTTATCTATTAACAAAATAAATCTTTTGAATATCTTGTGTGAACATTTCATTTTAATGGTGTAAAGTAATTAAATAAACAAAGGGCTATCTTGATTGGGAGATATAACACCTGCCTACATTTCTTGCAGCAGTACCTAGTACTTTGAGTAAAGAAAGACTATCCAAGGCATCACTGCTTTTGCTTTTTCACTTTTGAGACATTTGTTTTACATATTTAAACTGATCTTATTATAATAATGCATAATTTTAAACATAATTTTACTATACAAATATTTTGTGGCGGAAATATTGTACAAATCCTATTTTAATACTTGAATATTAAAATATGTGTTATCAAAAGTACTGGTAAAGTAATATTTTACATTGCTTTCAAAACTAAGCATAATAAGTTATGTTACACATTGTTTTGGAATATTAACATTTAATATATTAAGAGTACCTAAATAAGCAGATTATCAAGTAGCAAAATTTTTAGTGAGATTCTCATACAAGCATTTTTATGACAATTTTTTTTACCACAGAATTCTAATTTGTAGAAAGTATTAAGATTTTTGATAGATTGAGTACTTGCTTTTTGAAATTCAGTAGAATTTACTCACAATCAACAGATTTACAAACATCAACTGTTTACCTATCCAGTATATATTTATTTCATACAAAATATACAATTAGTATACACTCCACAGGAAACAAAGTTTGCACTAATCCCTTGTGATGATCAGGGGGATCATCAATCGTCGTAACTAAATCCTACTGTAATGTTTTTGTCTTGTAATTTGACACATTTGTATGCTAATGTGATTATATAAAAAACCTATGTGAAGCAAGCCTGGACTTGATATCAAAGCTTTTTTTTAAACAATTATAAAATGCTATAAATAAGTTTAGACACTTTTTGTCCTTATTTCTTATGGACACTTGGTGTGGTTGATTGAAAAACAGAGGATGCCGACATGAGATTCTCAATGTATTGACCTAGAACTTGGTTTTCAGAGCGCAGTTTCAAATTTTCCTCCTTCACTGAGTCTACTCTTTGTGACAAATCTGGAAAATAATAAACAAAACAATCTTTAAGCTGCAATATTTTCATTATGAAAATCAATCAAGGAGTACTATTTCTAAAGCTCCACTATTAAACATAATATATTTTTAAATACTTGACATTTTAACAATCTTTTTCTACTTTTCACAATCTCTGGTTTAATTAAAATATTATTTTATTGCCAATTTAATTTGAGATTTTTAAAACTATAGGGGTCGAAATGCAGCTGTTTTATTATTATTATGTTTTCTTTTTAGTCAGAATAAGAGAAAGTCCAAAAAAGCTAGAGTAGATCAACTTATAGAGTACAAACTTAAAAGTATGGTAATACAAAAGAACTCAACCTTACTTTAGTTTGAATAGCCATTGTTAGCTCTTTCTTTCACAGTTACATATATTCAACAAAGAAAACTAGTTAAGCAAGGACTTACCATCTAATGTGTTCTGCAGTTCCAGAACCTGTGATATAAGGCGTGCTTTTTCTTCTTGTTCATCAATACCAGAGTCCGGTTCGAAGCTCGGAGGTCCATTTAGCCCTGGGCTTGAAGAACCGCCTGTATACGAACTTGGTAAAGAATCCATCGAACGTCCGTGATCCAATCGGTTATTGTCGAGTTCATCGTTGATTATCACCTGTGGGTCGTCATCAGCTAAAGGAATGTTATCGTCGCTGCACTTCTGCATCATTGAAGACATACCTAATATTTTTCTGAATAACGAAAAATAGGGCAATAGATCAATAGTGATTGCAAAAGTTTATTGTTGACACAGATTACTAAGGATACATAGTTGAAGTTGACTTGACATAAGTTAAACTGTTGAAGGCAAGTTGTCAACTTGACTATAACAAAAATGACTTCTTTAATTTTTGGCGTTGCATTTTGTGCATTTACCAATATTAAGTGTATTTTCAATTATTTCATGAAATATCAAATTAAATAAGCGTGAGTCACAATAAGTAAAGTATCAAGTAAATAAGTCGAGTTTATAGAAAGTCAGTTATAGTTGACAAATCAATTTTTAATAGATTACATACCGGCACTTTATAAATAAAACCAAAAATGCTTAAAAACTAAAAAAAAAACTTTTGGAAAGTAATACAATACAGCGACACGATTTTTCCGTGTTCGCAAAAAAACTTATGAAATTTACTTTTCGTTAATTTATTTTTATTTTTCGCATAGCAGTGTGTTAAGCAAGTATCCCAACTCTTATTTGTAATTCAGGTTTCTGAGAAATAGATAAAACCAATGTAGCTTTTGAAAAAAATTTTTTTGGGAACAGCATGCACTTATTTCAGCATATTTATCTCATAATATCAAAATATACATCCTCGAAAAAAAAATAATTTTAAAACACTCGGCTAGATACATAATTTTTTCACGTTCTACACTAGGAGAATGTACAAAGTGTGATGTCAAACATGAAAAATAACTGACATTTAACAATAAAAAGAGAAATGACAAAATTCTTGAGAATTGGCACAATGCACGAATGCGCCATGGCCGAAGAAAAAAGAGAAAAAAAAATGACAAATCAAAATTGACAACACTAATCAAATCTTTTCTGAATTTTTTATAGAATTTGATTTGTGAAGAATGTTCATCGATGTCTAGGGGTTTTGGTATTCATTTTCAATAAACTTGGATACTTCGTTAAAAACCATATATTAAAATGGCTTTAGCGATACGAAAATCCTCTACCGATATATTGGTTGCGGCAAAATGGGCCTTACGAAGAGGTTATAACAAAATGTATTTTATTAATTTATTTTTTGATTTCAATACCCAAACTTACATGTTTATGTTTTTAGACTGCCGTGGTTTGTCTACATTGCCAGAAAATGTTGAAATTGTTAAAAAAAGTCCCGCCAAGGAACCAGTTAAGTCTTCTAGGCGTAGACATCAAGCTAACCATCTATTGGAGTACAGACATGCTTACCCTGAATTCCTACCTGATCCAAATCCGAAATGGAGAAACAGTCTCCGCGAGAAACTAGAGAGAGCTGATATGCTGAAGAGACGAAGTCAAATTAATGTTGCTGAGTTTTATGTTGGTATGTTGTGTTAATTTATATAAGCTTGTTGGTCGAAATACACTTCAAAGGTACCTAAGTCATATCTAATAGAAAAAATAAAAAAAACTTTTTTTCTTAATTTGAACATAAACCTTTAAATGATGTTTTAATAGGAAATAGTAATATATAATTGACAACAACTAAGAAAGGAACAGTGAATAAAGTCTATTGGAATTTGTGACTTATAACTTATATTAGTTTAGAAAACTGTTAAAAAACAATGTTACTGATTTTGTCGAGTTTGCAATAGTCTAATTAGAAGTTGATGCAAGTTTTTAGCAAGGTATGAAAATAGGAAATACATATAGTGCTACAAATGTTTTATTGAGTTCAGTTAAGTAAAAGTCCAAAGGCAATTTTTAAGCATGTGGCTTGATGTTCTGCAAATTTAAATCCCTATTGTGAATTAAATTAGAGTTTAATGTAGTTTGAAGAAATATGTTTTTAAAGTTTGAATTGTATGATTGCTGTTTGGTCATAGATTGTCTGTATCCCAGCTACCATAGTTCTAAATGAAATACTGATATTTGTTGTCTTGAATTACAGGATCCATTCTAGCAGTAACAATAGCAGACCCCCATGCCCAGGGCAAGACTAATAAGTTTGTGGGGATCTGCATTGAGAGGAAAGGTTGCGGCTTGCGAGCTGAGTTTACACTCAGAAATGTTATTGATCATCAGGGTATTGAGGTAAGTGTTAAGTATAATAATCTAATTAATTAACTGAATTTAGCAGGTTTCATTTGTTATTCTATAGTAAAAAGCAATGTAAATTTATAATGAAAGAAAATTAGGCTGCCTCTATAACCAACCATTATATTTTCATTATAAAGTGATGTGGTAAGAAATACCAAAGTATGCTATGTAATTTGATTTTACCTAACTGAGGATGGAGTCCCACATAACCACCCCTGGGCTGGTGCCTTCCATAATGGATTATCCCTAAATAAAAAAACTTACTATTTTTTTTTTTTTTTTTTTTTTTTTTTTTTTATGGTTGACAGGCTAGTTGTTTGACCACAGCTCACCTGATGTTAAGTGAAGGTGCGGTCGTAGATTGTAAAGCACACCTAGCCTGGAATGGAACAATTAGTTAATTTTATAATTTGAATAAAAATTAGTTTTTTTTTTCTTTTTTACTATAACTTTATCTACTCCTATATCTAGAGTAATCTTAATGATGATGATATATAATTTAACATCTAGTATGCTGTAATGAAATGCTAAACTTGTTACTAAAACAAGAAGTAGTAATTGGACTTTCTTTAGGCCATTTCCTGATATCATCAGACCCTTATGTGTGAGACACACTGTGCATGTTACTGGCTATTGTACTTCATAGTAGTATAATATTAAAACTATAGATGGCGCTTGTTTCAAGTGAATTTTCATTTCTCTGTGATGGAACCCCATCGGCACTAGTTAAATTGACCAATTAATATTTAACATTACAGATCAGATACGAACTTTATGACCCTACCATACAGAAGATACAGGTGCTCCGACTGGAAAAGCGACTTGATGATAAGTTGTTCTACCTCAGAGATGCACTGCCAGAGTACAGCACATTCCCACTTGATATGGATCCAGAGATTTTACCTGAAGGCACTGAGGTGCCCATCAACCCTGTTCAGGTAATAATCTATAATAAATAAAATATAACATGCTATATTTTTATGATTATGCTATTGGTGCTATACACATGGTATATTACTAATTACAAATTACAGGATAGACTAGGATATGAATAATTAGATTTATGTTTATCTCCATTTCACGAGTGGAAATACTTTTATCACGGTTTGCATGCTAGATAGATAGATAAACTTTTTACTGTTCACACCAGATAAATATCAAATATGATAGAAAAATATAAACTAGTGTAACAAAGGGAGGAGGACAAAATGTTAATCTCATAGTTCTGTCTTTATATTTATTTTTAAATATTAGACAAAATATCTATAAATGCAATAATTATGATTTCTCAGTAATATTTGTCAAACTGTAACTTTTTTTTTCTTTGGCCAAGACATCTCCACTTTATAAGCAGTTATTTGTTCTAAACAAACTCATTTTACTTGGTAGTTATATTCATCTATGTGTCTATTTTTTTCAGGTGAAATTGAAACCTAGGCCATGGTTGGAACGTTGGGAGAGACAAGAGCTGAAAGGTGTTGCCAATATTGAAGAGTATTTGAAAGAAAAGGACAGAGTACGGCGCGAACTAAGAGCTACTCCCTGGGAGAAATATGACTTGATGAAGGAGTACAGGTAAAATGTGTAGTTTAATAAAAACATAAGTAGGTACTCGTGTGAGGCGGAAATGGTAATGATTTAAGAAAATGTCAATATGAAAGAAAATCTGCTGATGTTTTTTTTTCTGTGTTATCCTGCGATTGGCTCCACAAACCCTTAGCAGATTTGTTGAGGTTGTGTGTCTCTGAATCTGCTGATGTGACAGCAAAATTTTTGTTTATCATTTATTTGTCTGAATATAGGTAGGTACACAGTAAAACTTATTGTTTAGTGTACATAAATTTGTTAGTATGGAATAAAGTTTATTATGAGTATTATGTGCACAAGCAGTAAGCAAGTGATATAGTTTGGTGACTAATGGAAGTGAAAACCCGAAGATCAGGGTGAGTGGCATGTCTTGGGAGAGGCCTATGTCTAGCAGTGGACTTATAGGCTGATGGTGATAGTTCGAAATAATATTATGTCTTAACTTTACACTGGCAAATACACAATACGTGAAACAAACCTCTCATACAATCAAGATAAATATAACACGAATTACTAATAACATTATTCTTTTTTTTAGGAAAACGATCCCGATTGAAGACCAGACCGGTATTTGGGCGGAGGTTAATCAACAGCTTCAACAACTACAGATGTCGCGTAAGAAGATGTCCAGAAAACGCACATTTACTGCACCCAAAGCGCAACTCGGTTGATTGTTTAGTTTAAGTTTAGTGTGAATATAACTTTATAGTGATAGCCTGAGTTTTAATTTTCACCTGCCTGCCCAAAAAAAGAGTATTGTATTTTAAGTCCATGTGTAAGCCACGCCATGCCATGGCTGTGTGTACGTATGTGAAGTTCTTATATCCACCATAAACAGGGTTGGATTCGGGTACGTTGAAAAATATAGTACAAGACTATCAAAATAGTAGTACGCCGATAGTACACTCTTTTTTTTTAAATCTTACATTGTTTAAAAAAGGCTACTAATCAATAAATAGATAGAACCAACATGTTTATGCAAAATTTATTCCTCTTCTAAAGTATGCAAGTTCTTGACTATTATTTTCTTCAGCCTTAGCATGTAATCATAAAAACATCTCTTTTATACTGCGAGTATACGAAAGAATAAAATTGGTACAGTTGCCACTTTTGCTGCATTTTTTTTTTCTTAGATCTTGGCGTCGCACCCCAAGCATTTGCCAGTCTCAAGTTACACTTTCAAGTTTCATAATTTAAATACATACACAAAATGCGAAGCCAAAATCAAAAAAGATAAAGAAGAAGTATTTTTTGACAGCTTACCACAACACAACTCAATGGTTTGGCTTTAAACGGGTGTTGTATTTACCTATTTTGGTCTTTTATAAGCGAAGTAACGAAATAGTAGTATTTTCCGTACTATCCTTAGATATGGGTACTATCTAGTACGGAGCATGAAATAGTAGTACAAATACTATAATTATAGTACGAAATCCAACGCTGACCATAAACCCCATGACCATTGACATAAATACATAAATATCAGATCCAATATTGATAGAAATAAATACATAAATATCAGATCCAATATTTTAAACTCTTCGATATAGTAACTACATTTTTCAAATTTATATTCTAATTGTTCAAATTCATATTTACAGTACACATTACATATAAGCATATCCACCTACCGCCGATTTTTTTTTTGTTGTAATTACTTCTTCATATTTGCCGTTCAATAATAACAAAATCGAAGAATACTGTTCGTGCATATATTTCGTCACTTTTTGATAAAGCATTACTGTAAATAAACTTAAAAACTCGAAAAGAGATTTAATATGACAAACAACAAATTATACTTTGGGGCGGCATGATCATATTTCCGCCGTCCCGCTGAAACGATTCGATTATTATTCAATTCGGTCAACTCCTTCCCGTTCGCTATTCCCTTTATTTTCACTCATTTCGTTCATTCGAGTTAGTTGTTTGCTTTACGTGCATGCTGATTGGCTTTTTGTTTTTGTTAATAAACTTCAGTCTGTTGGTTAACAAAGGTATGAACTTTACAGATATTTCAGTGACAGTGAAAACTAAGTTAATTGTATGAAAATAGTGATTACGCGAGTTTAGTGAATTTTGTAATATTGGAACTTCATAGTGGTAAGCTGATAACTGCATTCCACCTGTTACCCGGTAAGCGATTATTTTTATAGCACTGCTTTTTTGCGAACATACAAACTTAAATAAGACAGAAAGTAGTGAAACAATCGCTACATAATTATCAGTAAATTGCTGAAACCGTTACAAAGAGTTACGGTATTCTGTTACGAAGTTCTTTAGTTTCTTACAAAATATGTAAGAGTGCATAGTGGTGCATGTGCAACCTTGAATAAATCGATTTTTGTGTTAAAGCTGTATGTCACTACTCAGTACTCACTACTGGTAGGCTCAATTCGAAATTTAATTCCAAGGAATGAGGAAGACTCATTATATTTGTACATTAATATCTACTGTTGTAGTAATCGGCGGAATTTACTTGAATTTAATGTCTTAATTTTGCACCTATAATATTAAACATTGTTTTGTGCGATTTATAAAGACGCCTACTGAGTCAAAGATAATGTGTTGAATGTGTTCAAGTGCTTTATGAACCAACCATTATGTTTTGTGTTGTTTTTATAAACCTTTTTAGGTTGATAAATATTTTTTCCCAGAGAATTAACTGGTAGGATGGACATTTGTATCTATGTTTCTTTAAGTTTTTATTAAATTTGCAATGTATATTGTGTTTGTCAATTGGTTTAGATCAAATCTTGCAAGTTGAATTAGAACAACTTTCTCATATCCTAAGTTGTTGACTTGTGACATATTGGTTTATTTATGGTAAACATGACTTGATTTTACACACAGGATTGACTACAGATAAAGGATTGCTCAATGGTCAACATTAAAGAAATGAAATTTTATATGTTACAAATTAAATTTTGACTATTTGTTTTAAATCAAACCATTACCTAGCTGCGATTTATGTGCTACATACATATTATATTTGACAGCCCTGTAGGTTATTTGGTAGTATGTATATCTGCTCCAAGATCTGAAGGGTGTGGGTTCGATTCCCACTCAGGACAAGCTTTTATTTTAAGTATGTATTTACAAAAAAAGTACTCAAGTAATCTATCAGTTATGTAACTTCCATAGTACAAGCTTTGCTTAGTTTGGGATCCGATCACGCTGGGTGTAATGTCCTAGTAATGTCCTGTTTTTGAAAATATTAAATAATTTATTATAACCATAACCTAGTAGGTACAGCACTGCACTCATCTGCAGATTAAGATGACTGTCATAATCTGATAAGACGGCTAAGTAATCAGTTATCAATTTTTGACATTCAACAAAATAAATATACTACACATGTTTGTCTTTATTTATTATAATAGTGTCCAGTTGTGACTTCCCACTCTTATTAAAAACTGTGGTGATAAGTTCTCTCAATGGCGAGGTATGGGGAGTTATATTTTTTAACATAAGCATAAAGCTAAAAAAAAATTTTAACAATATCTAGTAATACCGGCTCTTATCTAGGCCTCAACTAAGGATAATCATTATCTTTGATAAAACACATATACTTATATCTTAATGCATAATTATGATTTATTGAGGTACATCTATCTTCTCTAAACATTATAAAACAGTCACTGTCTGTCTGTATGTTTCTTATTTTAACTAGACGGTAGATTTCCTTAGTGGGAAGTCATCTAGGTATGTACCACCACAGTACCAGATATTCTGACGCCAAGCAGTAGTGTGTAAACATTACTGTGTTCCGGTTCGAATGGTACTATCAGCTAGCGTAATTACTGGGCTGTTCAGGCTAACCATCGAATGTCTCAAAGTAATGAGCGCCAAAGCAGCGATGACCCGGAATTTTTTGATGCAATGCATCACTATGCATTACCTCTTTCCACCAGTAGAGCGAATCGTTCGTCTTATTACTTTTACATAAATAAATATCATATAGAGATTTTTCCGGAAAGTTTTTATGTCCATGCAAAGCCGCTCGCTAGTGACAGATACCTAAAAGATTTTTTTCAACATAGGCCCGTATACGGTACAACTTGCCTACTCAAAAGCACATGGATACCTATTACCATTGATTGATAGCTAAACGCAGATTAAGGTCAGTCTGTCTCTATTTTGGTGTAGCATTGCACCACCCACGTGTTCTTACGGTTCAAAGTTCGACGACCGATAATCCAATCGCGAGTAAACTCTTCAATTACGGTACGAATACAAACAAACAAGCCTTGGTAATAGAATTAGATTAGCTTACACATCATTGGAGTAGTTGGTTTAATTTTATATTAATGAAGATGTAAGTTGATTTCGCGCACAACCATTCAATATTACAGTAACCAGCCAGAGCCAGTTCATTCCAGGCTAGGTGTGCTTTAACATCTTAGACCACACCTTCACTTAACATCAGGTGAGCTGTAGTCCTTAGAAAAATTGACAAATAATTTATCAAAGTTTACCTAGCCTAAAAAAAACATAAAGGTCTAATTTTTTTAGATATCGCCTCATAAAATCTTTTTCGATAAATAATACTATATATAATATAAATAAACGCGGTGTTTCGCAGATGTAAAGTAATATTAAATAATGGTGTTTATTATTGTGAACTTTTACTATGAACTTACTCTGACATCGCGGTAAAATATCAGCATTGAAATTTCTTTCTTCTCGCGTTTTTGTGTACTGCTTTTGTACACTGCTTTTTATCCCCTTCTATGAGAAAATATAGGTACATATTTATACATCGATTTGTTTGGTAGTAAATTGTTTATGACAGTTTCTGCGTTTAATTTTACACGTTCTGGTGTTAATATTTCACTTTCTGCTAGAACTCATCTATTAATATATTTTTGTGCATCAAATTAAAATTCTCTGTAATAATTTGTTAAAAAGCAGTAAAAAAACGATGAAGAAATTCCCGCGTATTTTTCCAAAAATTGGTTTAACCAATGCGCGTCAGCAGACGCGCTTTTTTATTACCGGCCAGGACTTTATCGTAGCGAACTTTGTAACTTTGGGGTAAAACAAGTAATGTCAAATGCTTGTTACTTTATCTCGCTGTAAGGACCAATAGATTTAAATTAAATTTGGAACGCAGATAGCTTCTAATTTGAATTAATACTTATTATCCCAGAAAATGCGGGCGAATTCTTGGGGTGCAGCTAGTGAACAATAGAACTCATACGCAGCGCATGTTTTAGGTAACAGAAAGTCGTTAGTTATTTATAGTAACTTACAATGAGGTAAAATAATGTAAGATTGTATACCATTGAGAAAAACCACGTGTCGGTAAAAAATGCTTTACATAAAATGATAAAACTAAACTCGCTCCACACTTTGTGGCTTTATCGTAAACCCTTCCCAGAAATAGGCGCGCTTGTCTGTTTGTCATTTATTTTGATGTAACACGTGCTTACGACACCGGAAGATGACAATAAAAACAACATGGCGTCAAAGCGATGCTCTTGCGTACAACACCTGATAGAAGAGTAAAGGTGTTGTGTAATTCATTGAGATTATATTTGGCTTGATATTTAGAAAATGGTATCCTGAGTCAGGGAGGTGTAAGAGAAAGAAATCAGGTTGTAGCCACGGCCATCCTGAACACCGACCTTGAATAAATTTTAATTTTATTATTATTTGTTTAATTTACTTACTGACTGATAAAGCTTTTATTGCGCTGACCATTGGTATCTTAAATAATAAAGGCTTATCTACAATGAAACTAGAATTAGATAAAATCTCACTAATTTTATAAATGTTTGTTACACCTTCACGCAAAAACTACTGAACGTATTTGGATGAAATTTGGTAAGGAGGTAGCTGTGACCCCGGATTAAGACATAGGCTACTTTTTATCCGGAAAACATGTGGCAGGTAACACCGCGGGGCGCAGCTAGTATATGAATAAATATAGTATGAAATTTTACTCAGCGCCATCTAAGCCCAAACTAACTTAAGCTTGTACTATGGGACCTAGATAACTGATAGTAGGTATACCTTTTATAGTAAATCGTGGTGGGAATCTAACCCACGCCCTACAGCTCTTGAAGCAGATATTACAACTAGTTTCTAGTTTTTTCGAGTGTTTACGGTATAGAAATGGTGGTGTATTATTCATAAAGTACCGGATTACGAGCGCCATTGCGCGAAAGTGGTATAATGTGGTGAAACGTAACAATCGAATGATCTTCGTCGAGTTGATGTTTCAATTGTTTTTCGAATGATTCAAAATAATGAGCACCAAAGCGGCGATGCTCTAAACTTTGTTTTGTCACTTTAGGTAACGCTGCAATAGTCATGGACAGGCGTCTGTTGTTACTATCGGGAGAGTTCATTGCATAATTTGGTTCCATCTGCCCCTTTGTATGACCGGACGACTAGGCAGACACGGCCTAAGCGCCATCCATACATGGTGGACATTCCCCACGTACGGACTAAACACCGCACAGCGATGATGTGGAACTCTCTGCCGGCGTCTATTTTTCCCGCGAAGTACAATTTGGATGTCTTCAAATCTAGATTAAATTTAAAATTCCAGGTTTTTTTTCTAGATAAGCGTGCTTCATCTTACTAACACTTCAAAACTACTTTGTATAAAAAAAACATTGCGTTTTTCCGGAATTTCTCTCTCCGCTTTATTCCTCAAAGAATAATAAAATACTTTACGTTGTACCCACTATCAGATAATAGCAACAAGCACGACGTAGGTTAGGTATTTAGGTCGCTTCCTACGAGATCCAGTATCGCTCAATATCAGCAGGTCAGCGACCCCCCATTTGCAGCCCATTTAGAAATTACCCGATGCTGTGGCCGTACCTTACTGTACCACTTTCTAAGTTTAATTACTCCTTTTCTAATGTTCTCAACTTAACATTGTCAGTGTTCTTCCGTATCGTTATCGATTTACGCCATTTCCCATTCAACTATACGGAACATAAGAAAATCATAGGATAGTTACTATTAAAAAAGAACAACTATTACTTATGTAATGTTTGTAGATACATAACTATACTTATACATTATTAAAAAGATGAAATAATAAAAATCACTGTTTCCGCCCGGGATCGAACCGGGGGCCTTGTGCGTGTGAAGCACACGTGATAACCACTACACTACGGAAACTATATCAATTGGCACTGAAATCACCGTAGGTACATAGTGATCTGATCAGACTGCTTTAGTTTTTGTACTATGCCTAGTGAAGGCTGAATATAGAGATGCGTACTTTTTATTTTCGATCTGACCTGCACCTACATATATATATCACACATCCTACATGTAGCGATGATAGCTCAGTGGTTAGCGCGGTAGGTTCGCATGCCGAAGGGCGTGGGTTCAAACCCCAACAATGAGCTTGAGCTGCCGGTGAAGGAAAACATCGTGAGGAAACCAAAGCATGGTGGTAGGGTACTTTAGTACTCGGCTGGCTAGCTACCACCCTCAAGTTGAAAATCTGCCGCCAAGCATCTAACGGTGTGTTCCGGCAGCCTCACTTGAGAGCCAGTTCCATTCCAGGCTAGGTGTGCTTTACCATCTTCGACCACACCGTCACTTAACATCAGGTGAGCTGTGGTCAAACAACTAGCCTGTCAACCATAAAAAAAAAAATCCATGCAAATAAAACATTTTGCAAATAAAGAATTTGGTGTTCATGTTTCAACGATTATAAATTGGTGAAGGAAAACAATGTGAGAAAATAGATAAGATATGTGAAGCCTGCCAACCTACACTTGGCCAGGGTATATGGTATAATAACTATGACCTTACCCTCTCAAAATGATAGGACCTTCCCCATCTATGGGACAGTTCATAAAAACAGGACTGATCCAACGATTGTAGATTAGGTGCCTTACGTATAAAACGTTGCTTACATTTAAGCAGTACTTAAAATGCTCTGTCGATTAATCGGCGATGTGAAATGTCTATTTTAAGCAATCTTTACAAGTATAGCCTTTATAGCTTTGGCTCATTTTATTTTTATGGTTGACAGGCTAGGTGTTTTGACCACAGCTCATCTGATGTTAAGTGAAGGTGTGGTCGAAGATGGTAAAGCACACCTAGCCTGGAATGGAACTGGCTCTCAAGCGAGACTGCCGGAACACAGCGTTAGATGCTTGGCGACAGATTTTCAACTTGAGGGTGGTAGCTAGCCAGCCGAGTACTAGAAAGTACCCTACCACCATGCTATAGTTTCCTCACGATGTTTTCCTTCACCGGCAGGTCAAGCTTATTGTTGGGGTTTGAATCCACGCCTTTCGGCATGCGAACCGACCGCGCTAACCACTGAGCTATCATCGCTACGGGTAATGTTCAACTATACGATATATATAAGTATAACCAATACGAGTCGCATGTTATTGAACAATAAGAAACAACAAACCGACTAAACAGATAACATATCTCGAGCCCCATGTACAGCCAAACAACAGAACAGCTAATTGCAACAAAGGCTGTCCGCAAACAAAAGACCGATCAAGGCGATCTTGTGAAGCTGTAGTGTTGACTCATGCTTATAAAGGGCAGCACGCGATGTCATGCCGGACGATAAGATGCTGCTTCCAAAGAAAAATCATAGATAAAGAAATAATAACTACTAGCGGGCCGGCCCGGCTTCGCACGGGTAAACAAAACACGACTAACAATATAGCCTATGTTACTCAGTGATCATGTAGCATTCTAATGCTGAAAGAATCATTCAGATCGGTCCAGTAGTTTCGGAGCCTATTCAATACAAACAAAAATCAAATCTTTTAATTAGTGTAGATGACAACTGTAATAGTTAGACATATGATATTTAGGACTTTTTTGTAGCTGTCGATTTTCTTTATAAAACATCACTTTATTCTATTGGCAAAAGTTTTCGCTGCGCATGTTAAGTAAGGGGTTTTCGGTAAATTTTTCACAACTCGGGTTACTTTATTGAAGCTTCCATACAGAGCCCTCACTGTTTCTTAAATAAAATATAGCTTATGCCCATCACGGGTAATATAGCATTCTAATAATGAAAAAATCATTTAGATCGGTCTAGTAGTTTCGGAGCCTATACAGATAAGCTAGGTGTATCAAACATACACAAAAATGCTAGTCATTGTTAGATTCATGTTTGTGTGACCGTACTTGACCAATTTCTACAAACATCTTAAGCTCCATCAGATAATAATTGAATTATACAATGCCGTATAATGATGGTTGAGTGTGATCGGATAAAGGCAACCTCACCTGTTAATTAACAATATGCACTTATTTCTCTAGATTCATCAGATTAAGTTCATAAATGAATCATTATTTAGTGAACGAATTATAAAAAAAAAATAGTACAGAAAAAGAAAGTCTTCATAATTTTTTTTTACATTACATAATTATCTGCTAAAAGGTTCGTTTGTGAAATAGGGCGTAGGATTAAAGATAGCGGTGGTGACTCCCGCGCTGGCTGTGTTAACACTGTTTCGGTTTGAAGGGTACTGCAGCTAGCGAAATTACAGGGCTGTTGAGACTAACCATCTAGTCTCAAAGTAATGAGCGCGAAAGCTGTGATGCCATGAACTTTGTTTTATTACATAAAGTTCTATGTATCGCTGCAATGGTCATGGACAGGCGTTATCTCTTACTATCAGCAGAGCGTCTCGTTCGTCTCATTACTTTAACAAATAAAAAAAGTTCTTTAAAATAATAAGATGCGACGACATATTTTTTCCCCGCCAAAGCCAAAACTAAATTGTTGTTCTTCTTCTTTGATTTTGGCGTCGCATTTTGTGCATTTGCCAGCGTCAAGTGTTTAGATATTTTTGAGGTAAATAAGTAGTCAAAGTCCAATCTTAGTCAAGTCCAGTCCGTGCCAGCAAAATCTAGTCATGCTTTAGGAAAGTAGTGGCAGTTTCATCGAAGCTTATAAGCTTCGATGGAATTTTGGATACATCAAGCAACACGAAAAATCATGTTCCACCACATTATATAACTTTCCCACACTCGTGCTTGTAATACGGTACTTTATGAATAAATCACCACTATTTTTATATATAAACACACGAAAAAAGACTAGTTTTGTAATTTAAAAAAAATGGGGCCACAAGACTCTTTCCGCGTTCCCGCCAAAACTCGAACTAAATTGTCACTTTCATTAGTTACGTCTTTTGCTTCTTCAAATGAGGTATATATAGAATAGCATTAATAAGTATAAGGTAAGGTTTATTTTAGTGAATAGATACTTCTTTGTTATGATTCCAGTAATCGGACGCACGTGTGAGCCCTTGCATGTTTCGTGGCCGTAAATATTACGACTTTAGGGATTATAATCTTTAAGGGTAGTTTTCATTAGGGGTGTACGGTTTCATTGACCTTTTGGGTGTATCCTTGTTCTAAAGCATTCAATTAGATGTAATGCATAGAAATAAAATAAGCTATATAGCAAACTATTTAGGTTTATGACTGTGATTTAAGTGCGGTGCTTCGTTATATTACACGGTCTTGTTGAATAGTATTTCATTTTAATGATATTTTTTTGGACATAGTGTAGTATACATATTATTATTTTATATTGTTCGAATCCCACGGAACGCACCTGCCTTTTCTAAATTATGTGCGTATTGCGGCGAACTTCAAACGCTGAAGGAAAACAACGTGAGAAAACCTACGTGTCCGAGAGTTCATAAAAAAACAATAAGTTTGTGTCAAGTGTGCCAACCCGCACCTAAGTGCGGGTTGGCACGCTGGCTAACCAGCGTGGTGCTTAAAGTATACGTAACTCGTTATAATTTGTTTGTATCTTTCAATGTGCTGTTGGCGTACCTTTAATAAATAAAGCAAGTAAATATTTACAGATTACATCTGTAACTAAATAGTTACCTTTTTTTGCCATACCCTTTGTGGGAGCTCCCTTATTCTCTCTTGACACTGACAGCCCCCGCGCCTTGTACTCGTCGTAGCGGCCTCTGTAGTCGCTCTCAGTCACTAATACACAAAAGAATAAACTTTTTCCCGTAAAATAAAAATAAAAGCTAACACATATTTACAATAGAATGGTATTACCAAGACATTGTGTTAAGCCATTTTCTTTTTAAGTAAGTCATGTCACGAAATTCTTGATTTAATTGTTTTTTTTTGTGGGGAAGTATTTAACAATGTTTATTTATGCACATACATTGCTATGCAGTTGGGCTGACCAAAGTGTTTGGATCACGTTATGTAAGTACCTACGCAATATATTTATATAACTTGTTTCAAATTAAAATAATGTTGAATTCTATATTTTCAGTGTAAAAAAGTTATCATGTACTTAAAGCTTTTTGTGTTCAGTATTACCCTGCATAAAACTACTTAGGAATGTCAGCGATGGTTCTTTTTAATATGATTTTTTGTGATGTCGGCAAGCTTATTTTTCCCCTTTTGCGTTAAGTTGGTCTGTTATGTGAGATAATATCATACTAAATTAGGTAACAAGTTTCCCTTATTCAGCTGTACCGCTAAACTAACAGCCCTATCTCGGAGATCTTGGTTTGTCCTTCACTTTACAACTTAAAGCTTTATTAAACGATGCGCTGCGGCTGCGGCGCAATCTGTGATACAATTGAACATAAAACGATATCAAAGATTTGATTTTGAAATATATTATTTTTTGCAAGTGTTTATAGTACGAAAGTTGGTCATATTCTTTGAGATATTACCTGGTCCAAACCCCTAAAACTTATGTACCTATACTATGTTTGACGTGTATTAAACTGAAAGTACATTATATTGATCATTACGAACAACTTATAACTATGGACAGCTGCGTAAATACGGGCAAGAGTCAACAAACAGCTATTTGTTTTCGTGATTTCAGATTTGTGTGCCCACAAAAAAAACTTTGTATGAATCTCATCTTTATTCAAAACTATTTACAATTATCGTTACAGGTTTTATCCTAACTCAATAGTGTAATGATTAATTATGTTCAATAATAATTAATTATGACATTGAGTAAAATGACACCTTTCAGTTTAGTACACACTAAACCTCTTGTAATATTCTGTTCTAATATCTCTGTACTATACGTTGTATCTTAGATACACCAAAATAAAGTGTAATGGCACCGTAGTCACGTTGTCACATCGAAGTAGTTTGATTTTACTAGGATTTTTTTATTGGCTGCGGCGACGCGGCCGCCGTCGATTCATCGACGAATCGTGTGGCCAGGTCTTTACATTCACGCAGTTCATATCAAAATCTTTGAACCTTAGGTCGGTAGTAGGCCTCCTTATCCAAAAGCTAGATATCAGAGAGCAACCTATTTCCCAAGCTGTCCACCCAAGATAATATCGTTTTGCATACAATTTCATTTTGATGCCAATTTCGCCTTTTGCTATACAGTATCATAGTCCGTATGAGAACTCTAAAGAACACTAAGTTATTGTAAATTAATATGTCTCACGATATATATCGATAATTATTTATCAGTTACATTAGAAGAAAGTGGTAAAAACATACATTTTAATAATCGAGGTCTAACATTTATATTTAGCTGTAATTCTGATGGTTATTCTAAAATCTAAAGAGTCATCAAACGTATCGCATCACGTTTTTGTCTAATGTAGTCCTAATTGGATTAAAAGAGTGGCGAGTGGCGGCTTCGAGGATTGTTTTCGAAAACAAACGGTTTCGAAAACAATCCTCGAAAAAAAAGGTTCTCAATTCAACCCTTATTTTATTACATTTGGCAGTAACAACGAACTGAATGAAGTGATACGAACACTCAATTCGATCAGTTCAATAAAATACTTTTTAATGTAACTACTGCATCATTTGTGAAACGATTTTTTACAGAATGTAAGACAACTCTTTATTTTTCATACCATGGAACATAACATACCACAAATCCTACTAAAGGACGGGATGTGCTACAGTCAGAAGTTACAAATTATTCGAAACATAAATAACACTTAAAAGATGTAAATTATACATAACTAGCTGCGCCCCGCGGTGTTACCTGCTACATGTATTCGGGATAAAAAGTAGCCTATGTTCTAACCCAGGGTCTCAGCTACCTCCATACCAAATTTCATCCAAATCCTTTCAGTAGTTTTTGCGTGAAAGAGTAACAAACATCCATCCATCCATCCATCTAAATTTTGACATTTATAATATTAGTGGGAATATTCAAGGTTTATGTTTAAGTTTATGTCAAATTAGTTCTAGATATAAGGTAAAATTAGGTTTTTAATTAATAAGTTGTTGTCAAATTAGTTAAATTTGAGCCCTCATCAATCTTGTAACTGGAACGAACTAAATATTTGTACCTTAAATATTCAAAATGAACTTCCGCAAAGTAACGCCTGAATCAATCAATATAAGTGGGATTATATTAAAGAAAAATAGCGATTTTGACATTAAAATGGTTTTCGAATCAAACCCTAAGAATAGCTAAGATATAGAGGTGAAAATTTAAAGTAAACTTTGAGGTAGTACATGTTGACATGTCATTGTTATCAAATAGTATACAATCCATACTGTAGTCGGCTTCAACTTACCAAAGATCTTTAAGTCACGACTTCCCTGCTTTCTACGTTCCTCTAAAGGGCGGCCGTTTGCTAGGGCGTAGTTATCACATGTGCTAGAATGTCTGCTTGTTTGTTTTGAGCTTGTTTAACGATTTCCTACGTTTTGCGTAACTATCAATACATTTATACCCTACATACGTACACAGAGAGAGAGGGAGAGAGAGGGAGATGCTATAAATAAATGTAGGTTAATTTTCATGTAATTGTTTAATTTTTTAGTCTGCCTTTGGCTTGGTTCCCGAAATACAGTTATCACTAGTTCAGAGCCAATGGGTTCATTTTAATGTGTCCAAAACCAATCCCAAATAAAATAATTTTGAGTTGATTTTTTGACCTGATGTCATGATTTTCAGTTATTTCAGCGCTGTTTTCTCACGGGCATTATAGAGCTGTTCAAATCAACAAATGAAGTTTTTCTCTTTTACACCCACGTAGACAATTCCTCGGGAATCAATAAAAAAATCGTTAGGAAACGAGTATTCATTCTAAATATTCTACTAATAGACCAAACTTAAACCACGGAGAATGTGTACTAGACTCTTTTGTGAATTGTTTTATTTATTCATTTTATTTTTTTAAATCAAAATTATAGTAGAAAATTTACTTAAAACTAATAAAACCTTAAATATACTCTAGGTTTTTTAAGTCTTGGATAAGATTAGTTTTACAAAATTCTTAACCTAGGTAGGTGAGTAGAGTACGTATAGAAAGGCTAGGCATGTTAATTTGCGAACTTTTATCAAATGTTTAATACTGTAATGTATGTTTGACTTGGAGGTAATTAATATCCTTAGCATGAGGTACCAGATATTCTGCTGCCAAATAGTAGTGTGTAAACATTACTGTATTCCGGTTTAAACGGTACTGCAGCTAGCGAAATTACAGGGCTGTTGAGACTAACCATCGAAAGTCTCAAAGAAATGAGCGCCACATCAGCGATGCTCTGGGCTTTGTTTTACTACTGAAAGTTCTGTGTATGGCTGTAATGGTCATGGATACATTTACATAAAAAATTATGAAAAAATTGCATCACTGGACATTAGTTTAAGTTTCTCTTTACGGCCGCCAAGGGTGTTATCCATTTTTCGTTGGTTCTCAGACATTTTACTTGGTGGTAGATCTCCTTAGCAGGAGGTCATCTAGGTAGGTACCACCGCAGTACCAGATATTCTGCCGCCAAGCAGTAGTGTGTAAACATTACTGTGTTCCGGTTTGAAGGGTACTGCAGCTTGCGAAATTACTGGGCTGTTAAGACTAACCATCGAAAGTCCCAAAGTAATGAGCACCAAAGCAGCGATGCCCTGGACTTTGTTTCGTTACTCAAAGTTCTGTGTATCGCTGTAATGGTCATGGACAGGCGTTATCTCTTACCATCAGGAGAGCGTCTCGTTCGTCTCATTATTTGTCACATAAAAAAAAAAAAAAAAAACTATTGTTACTAACTTAAGTATTTTGTATCATAAATTAATTGTTCATGCTTTAATATGCTATAAAGTTAACCATATAAGAAGGTATGTACCTACAATTGTACACGAATACAGTTCAGTAGCTATGTGTATTTACAACATGAGTTGTAAATACATATATGCTAACACTCTTTAAGACATTTTTCTATCAATAGTAAACATTTCGTCCTAGTTGCAGTTGTTTTCCAGCGCAACACAATCGATTGGCAGTGCCATTCATCTGCCATTCGTTGCTTATCAGTGTACTTAGTTCTTATTACGCTTTTACATCAAGACCGTATTGAGAATCGATAGGATTTGTTACGTAATGTTATTCTATATAAAAAAGTTTATAAATAAATGTAATTTTTGTGAAATGAAATAATCTAATAAAACAATGTGTTTCGGTAGTATCACGTGAGAGTAAGTTCCCATTCTAGGTCATTTTTAATGTATTTACCATCTTCGACCACATTGTCACTTGACATCAGCAGGACTAACAGTACCTATGTAAATATATAAATTTGCGTAAACGATAGAAAATTTATGAAAAGTATGACATCACCTCTGGTGGGAATAGGAACTGCTTTTTTAATTCTCGCAAATTAATATGCTAGTCACAGGTAAGCTGTGGACAAACACCTAGCCTGACACCTATAAAACATGGCTGGAATGGATGTTCTGTGATAGATACAATCTGGGTGCCTTCAAGTCGCGAGTGAATCGGTTTCTTCTAGGCGAGCGTACTCCACCGTAGACCGCGTCTTCGCTTAACATAAAGCGAGTTGGGGGTCAAACGCAAGCTTATTCGAATTAAAAAAAACAATTTATATTTTTAATAGTAGGGATTTGTGACGCTTCGTCAAGTTATGGGCACTGAACAAGTACCGCGCTACGGGGAAGTAGAATTCGGATGAAAACTTGAAAGTCCCTGTTGGTGGTCATCCGTTCACGCTTTCACTGATTAGTCTCAATGAGGTTTTATGAAAATTGACAGCCATTACTTATTACTATTGATAGTAACATACTGCCGTTACAGGAAAGAAGACGTGTAGCGGATATAGCTTTTCTCCTCAACATAGCAAATGGCACGATCGATTGTCCGGAGTTACTCGGTCAGCTGGGGCTGCGCACACCCACCGCTTCCCTGAGAAAACCTAGTCTTCTCTATGTTCCGTCCGTAGACAGTAGTTACAGGCGAAACAGCTACTTAATTAGGGCATGCAGATGCTACAATTCCCTTGATGGGGAACTGGATATAGATTTATTTAATACCAGTTCTATAAATTTAAAGAGGCTTATTTTTAGCAATTATTTTTAACGGCTTTACTCAACTTGTTACTTGTTATTTGTTTGTGTTACTCTTGATGTGTATTATTGTGTGAATCCGTCTATTTACATATTTCTTCTTTTCTACTTGTGGAAACTTTTAATTGGCCTTCTTTTCTTATTCATTGTAATTGTCTATGTACCTAGCTGTAAGTTTTCCTTTGATTATAAAAATAAAAAAATAAAAGTAATTCGAAGATTACCATGGAAACTGACGTGGTTTTGACACATTTTTGTCTTTGTCGAGGCCGTTTTGTTTCCATGAAGAAGGTCAAAACTATAGTCAAAATATACTATACAAGCGGACGCCTCGTGATTTCATCCACGTATTTCTCGTTTCCGTGGGAATACAGGGATAAAAAGTAGCCTATGTCACCCGGGGATAGTATAGCTTCCCAACGGTGAAAGAATTTTTGAAATCGGTCCAGTAGTTTCGGAGCCTATTCAATACAAACAAACCTTTCCTCTTTATAATAGTATAGGTAGATAATTAAACTTGAGTAATCCCGCACAAGTAAAACAAACGATTGTGAAATATATAATAATAAAACATTATTTAAATTCATTTAAGTAATTTTGTTTTCATTTTTTAATCTTTGTTTTTTGGAGTTTTGGAAGTAACACAAAAGACTAGACGTAGACTAAGTGCTTACGTGCTTTACCTTCATTACCTTTTGAATACCCTGTTAACTCATTTGGTGTTAAATGTCCTTGAATATATATTTATTTTACTGTGTATGAATATTGATTATTAAAACTAAGTAAACGCAATTCCTTAAATACTACTACCAATTTCGTAGACTCGTTCAGTTGGAACCATAGTTCTCACGATGAGTCTGCAATATACGACCAGTCTAATAAGACCTTTCTTGATCTTTTATAAGTAAAAAAGTAAACTCATTGATTGCACCAGTAATTGTAGTTAATAGCGTCATAAATTTTAGTTGAAAATAAAAATATAGTTAAAGGCATTTTATACAGTGTTCTATGTTTGGGGTGAACTAAGCCGACAGGGGGTCATTTTACTCATTATTATGATCAACTTTTACTATAGGTTCAACTTTCAAATCACGTAAAATATAAGCTGCTCCATTAATGGTTAAAGAACTTTTTATATGGAACAGAAGATCCTTTTTTCGTGATTTCAGAGTTGTTCTCATAGTGAACTCAGTTTTGACTTTGTGTGACTTTGACTGTTATTTATCATAAAATGCTTGAAGGCTTATCGAATTATGGCAAATGCATAAGTTCATACGTAAAAGTACAGTTTGTTAGGACGTGCCAACTTCAAAAAGTGAATGATTATAAAATTATACTCTTTACAAATTTTTTGACATGTGAAATTCCTATGTGGTGTAATATGCAATCACACTAATATTACAAAGGTAAACGTTTGTGAATGTGTTTGTATGTTTGTTACTTCATCACACTCAAACGGCTGGACCAGTTTTAACGAAATTTTGTATGGAAGTAGCTGACACCTTGGATTAGAAAAAATGTATCGGGTAAAACCATGGGGCGCAGCTAGTATATTATAATGCTGTGAGTATAGTAACAACTAACAAGAGTTCAATATAAAGTGGACGCCCACTTCTTTGATCAGTGAAGCTTGACGTGGCTCTACGGGAGTCCTCAGCTGTTTACAGATAAATTACGAGCGTTTAAAAATAATACTTCGTAAACTTTACAAATGATAGGACTAGTGTTTCGATGGAGAAATGTTTGGATTACTCGCTGTATTGTAAACATTTTGACATATACTTTGGGTTGAGGGACTCCCACGTTGTTAAGTAAATGAGTTCGTGACGAAAAAAACTAATAAAGTGTAGCCAATTCGCCAAAGTCGGTGATGTACAGCCGGCTTTATACCGCGTTGTCATAAAAAAAAACAAATCAATTATTACTTTATCCATATTTGTGGTTTTAACAGACTTCAAATAAGGAGGAGGTTCTCAATTCAGTTGTATTTGAAAAAATGTTTGTTGCTTCGGAACTCTGTCATTTATGAATCGATTTGAAAAAAAACTTTTTTTATTTGAAAGGATATAGTGTACACATATATATATGTAAATACGTTTATCGAATATAGGCCAGATAGGTCCCATAGAAATTTCAAGAGAATTGGTTCAATAGTTTGATTTTTAAATCATAATATATAAAACCTTGCCATTCCTTGGGGTTTGGATTCTGTTTTTTAATACTAATGTCCTACGATATGATATTTACTTATTTATGTTTGTTTATTGTTATGGAGTTTTGGCGGTTGTGCGGATAAATTATGCACTTTATTATTTTCCAATGCAAGTGTAATTTTTTCAATTGTTTTTATATAAAAACAGAGATGTTTTATTCATAAAGTGCCGAATTAATAGCGGAGTGTGAGAAAATGATATAATGTGGTGATTGATTTTTCGTGTTGCTTCCAAAACTCCATCGTAGCTTTTAGTAAAGTCGCCACTACTTTACTAAAGCATGACTGGACTTGACCAAGATTAGACTTAGACTATACCTACAACTAATTTAACCTCTGAAACTTGAAAATATAAAACACTTGACACTGGCAAATGCTCAAAATGCGACGCCAAAATCAAGGAAGAAGAAAAACAGTGTATTTTGTCTAATTGCTATATCGCTACAGCTAAAATGGTAAATAGTTTATAGTGCGTAGGTTCTGGACTGCACAAGAAATGTCCAGAAGTGGCAATATTGTTACCAATTAACTTTAACGATGCTAACCCATAGAGATTGACAGAAGAAAGCAACCGGTCACGGCGAGGGAAAGTGGAGTCGTTAGTTTTGAATAAATCAAGAATTGGCAACGTAAATATTGTAATTTGTGATTGAGCTATTTGCGTGTTTGTTCCGCCGTTTTTATATTTTGAGCCCATAAATTTACAATGGATAGAATACAAAAGAAAATATGCCTTGTATATAATTTTTCCTTATGCCTTTGCCTGACTGCTCTGTTAGCTCATTTGGTAGAATATCTGCTTCAAGAGCGTTGTTTGATGCTAGATGACACTGAAATGTCCTACAATATTTATTTATTTTATAAATGAAAATGACAAGTTCGTATTTCTTGTAAAATAGTTCGACAAGCACTAAAGTCGACAAGGCTTTCATAAAAATTCCTATTAAAAGAGACACAGGCTAGGATTAACTACACATTATATATTTATTTGCTAGATGCAATTCACTGTATGCATATAGACACTGTACGTATATATATATATATATATAGACAGACACATTTGGAGACAATATTACACCTATATATATGTTATTCATACTTAATTACACAAGGCGGTCAACCTCAGTCAGGTGTATTCTCGAAGACGACCAGGAACCAAGTGACTGCAAGCTGCAAGCGGTCGGACCGTCACGAACGAAGAGGACCGAAAACGTCTCGGTTTCCGTTACGGTGATATACTCGTACATCAACAACTGGCACGTTTCCGGTACAGACTTTGATCTTTTGCATTGGGAAAGGCGGTAAATACAAGTGCGACAACAATTCGTATATAGTAGTATTTTTCAAAATGAAATCAAAGAAAAGACTGAGTTTGAAGAATCTCAGAAGGTCAAGTAATCTAATCGTTATATGTCATTATTATGCGTTACAGTAAAAAAATAATCGGTTAAGCATGTTTTCATCCATTCACACCGCGGTGTTCAGTACTTACCCTTTAAAAATCACAATGTTGAATTCTTGAAATTATGCCTTTTTAATGCAACTATTAGTGTAATAAATGTTTTATGCTGAATCCAAATATCTAGTCTGTTTTTTTCTTATCATCTTTTTTCGTGATCAATCTTGACAGACATTCTTTAAAAAATTTTAAAAGAATGATACGCTGATTTATTTTAAGGTACATACATATTAAAATCCAAGTTAAACAAATTAGTGTAAATTAATAAAGTAACACAGGAGAGATGAGATTTTGGCGGTAATGTGAAAAAAACGTGTCGCCGCATTGTATAATATTTTCCAAAGTATGATTCATTTTATTAACTAACTTAACTTACAGCTAGACATACAAAGTATAGATTAGGAAAGCCAATTACAAGGTTCCACTAACAAACTAATGTATAATAAACATGGTTAAAATGTTACGGCAAGTAGACTAAAATAAAATCATTAACGAAATTATTCAAAAAATACTTGAAACATTCGAAACTGGTAAATGCACAAAGTGCGACGCCAAACGAGCAATAAAAAAAGCCTTCGGTGGGATTGACAGAATATAACAATTATTCTATCAAGGCTCCGTTTTAGATAATGTAGTATGGAACTCCAAAATTACTTATTCTCGTTCCCAAGCTCACCGAAAACGTGACTTGATAAAAAATGAAGGATAATTAGGTTAGTTTGAAGAATTTGATGCATTCTTTGTTCGAGTCCGTCATTAGGCAGATAGGTTAAGGGCAGTGGCTTCCTTTACAATTAAATAGGAAATACGTGCACGATTTTGATGGTAGCTTATTGTTATAGTCTGAAGTCAGAACTATTGTGAATTAAGCATTAATAGCCAATGACATGGCGTGGGTTCAAATCCCAGCAATGAGCTTGAGCTGTCGGTGAAGGAAAACATGAAACCATAGCATTGGAGTTCAGTTTTTCTTTTCTAGTTCTCAGCTGATTAGCTAGCTACCCTCCCGGCAGTCTTCCTTGAGAACCAGTTCCATTCCAAGCTGAGTTTACCATCTTTGGCCACATTGTCACTCAACATCAGATGAACTGTGCCAAAACCAAGCCTGTAAAAAAAAACTGAGGTGGCGATAGCAGGACAAATGAATGATAGTTGTTTTTTTTTAATGTTAAAAGTAATGAGACGAGAGCTCAGCTATGTGGCTTTAATCCACCGCCACTCCCACCTATGAAGTTATCAGTGTCTAAGATCTGAAGGGTCCTGTCCCCTATACGTGCCAGCGTGATTATAATGTGTTGTTTTGGTGAGTGTATGGTCGGATGAATGTTAGATTTGTTTGTTTAACATTAGTGGATTTGTTAGTAGAGATGAACTGAGAAATATATTTCATAGACGCATTAACGTCATAAAGGAAATAGATAAATAAAAATAGTTTTATTAGGGGATTAGGTCCACATTACATACAGTTAATACAGTGAAAGTCTACAGTTTGACCTTCTGTGTTAACGTCGTGAAATTAACCGTCGCTGATAAAAAAAAAATTGTGTTTAAAATACAATTATTTTCATTTTTGTTACTATGTTTATGTATCCAGAGAGCCAAATATTTGGCACAAAGGTGAATATCCTCTGCAGAATTTAACCAAATCAAATAAGTAAGAACATAATTTAGAATAAACACTTTGAAAATTGAAATACGCACGAAATAGCAAACCCCACTACTGTTTATTGTAAGCACAGATGTTAATTTACTATGTTATCTTTATGAGCCGGCAAAGTATCGAACTAAAATTTTATTAGAATGGTGATCATTTTTGGTAACAAAAACTACTGTGGTGGCGCCCTCATATGAGGTTACAGATAAGGTGTTCGCGCTATAGTTTCGTTTTCAGCCTGAATACAATGGTTTCATTTGAAGTTGCCCTCTTTACATGTTGACCAAACATATTGGACAGTTGGATAAACAACATCATTCGTTTGTTCCACAATTGAGAAAAGTAGTGTGCTAAAAAAGTTCTCACTATTTCAGTATTCGTTTCAAAGAAAAGTAAATTAGCTTTGCCACAATTCTGGTAAGCCACTAATATCTTACACTATAAACTTATGAAGTTTTTGTGGGAACACGAATAAAATATGTAGCTGGACGTATCGTATATTTTCCAGTACTTGTGGATGTGTGTGTATCAAAATAAAGGTCTTGTGAAACAAAATAAACTTAACATTATGCGTCTTCTTTGTTTTTGGCGTCGCACTTTGTGCATTTGCCAGTATCAAGTGTTAAGATATTTTCAAATTATATAATAAAACCAAGTTAAATAAAATTTAAGTCACGGAAGGTAAGTCATGGCCAAGTATGAACATACCTTAGTATCATTAGGTTATCATGTAGTAAAATTACTACAAGCATCGATAGAGAGTTGGACGTTACACGAAAAGTTTCCACCCACGCGCGTAATTCGGAACTTAACCATTAAAACTACGATTTTTATACATAAACACACGAATAACATAAATTAAAAAAAATTATATAATGCGACGGCTTACGTTCTTCGCGTTCTCGCTGAAACTCCTAACATTGCATATTTGTATCTTTACTATAACTTGTATTTTCGGCTAGGATAAAACATCAAAACTTTTTACTGTGTGTGCGATGCTACTAAATCTCTTAATATACTAAAATATAACTTTGGTCTGAGTGAAAACATATAATTTTTTTATGGCTGTCATGCTTTGAGCGTTAAGCGTTAAGCGAGCGTTAAGCGTTTGACTTTACATTATGTTTTGCGTTTACATTTAGTGCTAGTTTTTACCGTAACTGCTCAGGTAAAGCTTCAAAAATATTTAACCGTTAATTTTTAACTGATAAATTCTTTCCGTATTCTGATAATCAACGATTCATAATAATTTTCCCGTTTTAAACCACTTCGAGAACCTCTAAAGTCGCAGACATTTAATTTTATTGTTTAGCTTTCTCAACATTGGTGTTACTAGGGTATTCTATTTCGCTTACAGTCGCCATTTGTCGACAAAACTATCCGATTATCGTATGGAGTTTATGGTTTGTGAGGTCTTCGCTTCACCTACTTTCTACCATCATGCTGGTACCACAGTCATTTGCTTCGTTTCTAGTTATTGTTAAATATACTATGCTAATAACTTCGTAGAACTGCGGCTACATTCGAAGTAAATAGATTTCTTCTAAGTAAACGTGCTTTATCTTAGATTGTATTACTCCTGAACATAGCATCCTCAGATGGAAACTAATTTTTAGGGTTCCATACCCAAAGGGTAAAACGGGACCCTATTACTAAGATTCCGTCTGTCACCAGGCTGTATCTCATGAACCGTGATAGTAAGACAGTTGAAGTTTTCACAGATGATGTACATATTTATTTTGCCGTTATAACAACAATTACTAAAAAACAGAATAAAATGAATATTTCAAGGGGATCCCATACAACAAACCTGATTATTTCGCCGTTTTTATAGACCATGGTACGGATCCCTTCGTGTGCGAGCACGACACGCACTTGGCCGGTTTTTTATTCATATAGCTTACGTACTACGTCATTCTCGCAAATTAATACACTAATACTCACGCAGATTGTTTGGTGTAGAATTCGATGATCATTACTATTTCAAAGTAATGAAGACACCACAATAATTGGCTGCACGTACATTCTCCATTCATGCAGTGCATTCGTCTCGCTCCACGAGGCTTGTAACCTCTCATTCAGCTCACAAGCACTGGCCTACCTGATTGTGCACGGACGATGTAACAAACGTAACAACACCGTTAGTTACCGTAGGTAGATGACAAGTTAACGGGACATGACACCTGCACTTTACATTACACTAATATTATAAACTAGCGACCCGCCCCGGTTTCGCACGGGTGCAATGTAGATACTAATGTGGTGCATATGCATACATTACACATATAAACCTTCCATTTGAACCACTCTGTCTATTGATGGGAACCGCATTAAAATCCGTTGCGTAGTTTAAAAGAACTAAGCGTATAGACGGCGGGAAGCGACTTTGTTTTATACTATGTAGTGATTATACTAAACTAGAGACCCGCCCCGGCTTCACACGGGTGCAATGTAGATATAAATGTGGTGCATGTATTATACATATAAACCTTCCATTGGAACCACTCTGTCTATAGATGGGAACCGCATTAAAATCCGTTGCGTAAAAGATATAAGCGTACAGACGGTGCGCGGTGGGAAGCGACTTTGTTTTATACTATGTAGATATATTTATTTATTAGTTTTTTTTAATGCACACTTTAAAATATGTACAAAAGGAGGGCTTAATGCTAAAGCATTTTCAGCCAGCCATCACCACAGTATAAGTATGGGATGTGGATGTCGCATCTAAATGTAAAAAAAAAACACTAAGACGAATATAATTATATGTACTTATGAATGCACGTATAGATGTATAAATACAGCAAACAAATAAATATATTTAAGTAAATAAATAAATCGGTTTAAATACATATATTTTTGTCCCGGAAAATATTTTAATATCGAAATTAACAGGTAAAACCGAGCTGTATCACTGTAGTGTATTCGGAAGTTTAACGGTTATGAATGCACTTACTTAAAAATACTCAAAGTACAACTTTCTACTTACCAAACACTGCATTATGCATTCATTCTGACAGTTTGGTTATGCTAATGATTAACTTGCATTCTTGACAAAATATTTCTATTAGAATTTATAGTAACACAAATCTTGAATTTATTGATTATGTACGACATCATTTTACAGATTTTAACAGTTCTTTTAACGGTGAAACGCCCTTTGGTTTATGGGAATCGCACCTGAACGTGAAATATTGGATATTAATTTTTCATGCCATTGATGTATCAAGTTTGAAATTTATGATTATACGACTTCTGTGGGACACGCATCTTAAAAATGGTGCTGTACCGTTATGGGGCTTTCAGACTTAGCTATAAAATAAAATTCATACCATTTTACGTGTTCCGGTTCGGTGATACACATAATTATATCACGGTGTACTTATAAAAAATGTCACCCAAAATAAAAAAATGCGTCACGTTATGCCAGCAAGATATGTTATTTATATTAAATGATTGAATCTGTACAGGATGTATTCTGACGATCGACATCCCGACAGATCATAATCATGATCATCCCCCAAATAAAAAAAAAAAAAACTTGTTAAATGTGAGTCAAATTAGCTCTTCTATGATTCTGTACCATCCCAATAAAATAAAATAAAAAAATTTCATTGGCTATGGTTTCGTATGCGTACAGCTAATAATTATTCTAAGATCTCAGTTGGAGTTTTGGCGGAACCGCGGCAAGAGTCGTGTCATTCCGTTGTATTTTTTTCCAAAACTAGTGTTTTGTCGAATGTTTAAATGCATAAAAATTGTGGTGTTTTATTCATAAAGTGCCGAATCACGAGTGAGTGCGCGAGTGTGGGAAAATGATATAATGTGGTAAAACATGTCTGGACTTGACTGACATGGACTGGACATTGTCTATAACTATATCTTCGAGGCAACTTATTTAACTTTTGAGACACTTTTGAGACTTAAAAATGTAAAACACTTGACACTGGCAAATGCTCAAAATGCGACGCCAAAACCAAAGGAAAAAAAAGATCTCAGTTACGTGCATACTCGCGCGAGCTTCAAACGGTTTAGGAAAACATCATAAATAATCGTGCATCTAATGACGCATGTTTGCTCATTCAGCAATTTATTTCGTTTAGAATTATCTGTGTTCCCATGTTCTAAATTTCCAATTGTTCCAGTACACTCATACGGAATCCTTTTTCGCACACATATAAACTCATATTGGTGTTCTGAATAATATGCCCATTGCCCAGTGTACAAATGTTTTGCGAAATGCGATTTTTCTGGATGATCATTTCTTCGGTCTATTTATTGTATCTATTCGGTACCTTTGTCTATCCCTGTTGTAATAGTAACGTAGTTTGAAAGCTCCGTTATAGTAAACCTAACCAGTAAATTAAATTCAAAGGGCATGACACAATGACACAGTTTTTTTACTATCGCGTATCGAGGGCTATCGATATGATATGGAAATTAAAATACTTAGGATGGCGTAAAGATGGGAACCTCAATGGAGTTAAGTTGTTTTACGTACCTATAGGGGGTACCTATACCACTAGTTTAATTTGTTTCAAGTATTGTATTAATACATAATAATGCAATACTTGAAACAAATTACTTAAATTTGAAATTAACGTACTCTTTCTAAATTACCTATGGATAATAATTAATTGATAGGCTAATAAGATTAAAATGCTTAAAGAATTATTCTCACTGTAATATAAGCATAAAAAGCGTGGTATCTATATTATGGCTACAAGAGCAAGGTTTATATGACAGCCCTGTTGGCTCATTGGTAGCATGTCTGCTTCAAGAGCTGTGGGACGTGGGTTCGATTCCCACCCAGGACAAGCATTTTGTGATATAAAACCAAATGTTTGTTTTGTGTCTGGGTGTACTGTATGTATTATAAGTATGTATTTACAAAAAAATAAAAATTTAAGTTTTTTTTTTTAATGGTTGACAGGCTAGTTGTTTGACCACAGCTCACCTGATGTTAAGTGAAGGTGTGGTCGAAGATGGTAATGCACACCTAGCCTGGAATGGAACTGGCTCTCAAGTGAGGCTGCCGGAACACACCGTTAGATGCTTGGCGGCAGATTTTCAACTTGAGGGTGGTAGCTAGCCAGCCGAGTACTAGAAAGTACCCTACCACCATGCTATGGTTTCCTCACGATGTTTTCCTTCACCGGCAGCTCAAGCTCATTGTTGGGGTTTGAACCCACGCCCTTCGGCATGCGAACCTACCGCGCTAACCACTGAGCTATCATCGCTACAAAAAGTATTCTATCAGTTATCAAGCAAAGCTTGTACTCCCATAGTACAAGCTTTGCTTAGTTTGGGGTCAGATGGCGCTGTGTGTAATGTCCTACGATATTTATTTATATGTATAAAGAAATAAATAAATATCGTAGAACTATACAAATAGCGCCGTCTGGCCCCAAACTATGCAAAGCTTGTACTATGGGAGTCAGATAACTGATAGAATAGATAAATACTTTTTTATACATGCGTATTATAGTAGAGAATACAAATTCGAGAATTTCAAAGTTCTGTAATGTGATGTCGTTAAAAATATGTTTTTGTGCGCTCACATTGCAAACGCTGGTTAAACCTTACGAGATATGTAGATTAAAATAATGTACTACGTTAGTATCTACTATGCACCCGTAGGAAGTCGGGGCGGGTCGCTAGTCGTAGATGGAAAATTGCTAGTGAAACCGTGGTGCCAGCATATAATAATTTCACAAAATGCAATCGTTTCTGATGATGTTCTCACGAATTTGTAATACTCCATAAATAACTTTCGAACCGCGAAACTTTTGTCCCAATCGTAATTAAGATCTAAAAGCCAGTCCTATCTCAATCCCTAGCATTTAAGATAAAGACCTAAAGTATCTTTAGTTTGTATCGTAAAGGTTTGTTATGGTCGCGTGAACAGCGGCTTGCGGCGAGCGGTTGCATTGCCGTACCAAGTACAACACTAGTTGTACTTGGTACGGCAATGCAAAATGTATTATTAACCCCTTCAGTGGCTCTATAACGTTTTTTCAAAAATTACAAAATCTTGTGCGTTCGACCACATCATGCTTAATGTTAAGCGGGATGCGATCTAAGAAAAGCACACCAAGAAAAAACTTGTAAGCTTGTAAATGTATGAAAAAAATAATTTTCTATTTACTCATGCCAGGAGAATTAAAATTAATACATTATCCGGATTATTTGATGGGACATACTTCTTCTTTGATTTTGTCGTCGCATTTTGTGCATTTCCAAGTGTAAAGTGTTTTGAAATTTTCAAGTTTCATAAGTTAAATTAGCAGTCAAATCCAGCCATGCTTTAGTAAAGTAGTGGCGACTTTACTGTAAGCTTCGATGGAGATTTGGAAGTAACACGAAAGATCATTTTTCGCCATATTATATCTCTTTCCCACACTCGTGCTTGTAATTCGGTACTTTGTGAGAATGAAACACCACTATTTTTAAACATAAACATTCGAAAAAACACAAGTATTGGAAAAAAGTACAATGGAGCGACACGACTCTTTCCGCATTCCCGCCAAAAATTCTGGGACATACTTATATCTCATGACATATACATAAGAAAATTTTTTTTCTTTGGTTTTGGCGTCGCGTTTTGAGCATTTGCCAGTGTCAAGTATTTATATATTTTCAAGTTGTCCTAGTAGCTAAACTTATAGTCAAAGTCTAGTCTTGGGCAAGTACAGTCCGTGTCAGTCAAGTCCAGTCTTGCTTTAGTAAAGTAGTGGCGCCTTTACTATAAGCTTCGATGCAACACGAAAAGTCATGTTTCACCACATTATATCATTTTCCCACACTCGCACTTGTAATTCGGCACTTTATGAATAAAACACTGGTGGTGTTTTTATGCATAGACACTTAACAAAACACAAGTTTTGGAAAAAATACAACGGGGCGACACGACTCTTTCCGCGTTCCCGCCAGAAACCTGTACATAAGACAATCTTTTCGATTGGAATATAGCAAATTGAACAAACGTATGGTTACCGACCATTTGAATTTTGCCATAATCTACGGCAGTTACGTAGCTCACTCCGGCAACCTGTCTCACAATACATAGAATTATTATTAAGTATGGATACTACACAGTACACAGTACCCATGCCCAACTCCAACCAAGCCTTTATTAAAGGTTATGGTCGATAACAGTACAGTTATGTGAAATTGAACCGCTTGTGAGTTAGAACCCTTTACTGAACGGCACGGTCGAGCTAATTGGCAGTATTTAGTGACAATTGCCGTAATTGACTGTTGGATATCTTGAGATAATAAAACGAATGGTATTTTAAGATGAATGGATTCCGGTTGTATTACTAACTAGTAACTACCTTGAATGCGTATACGGCTAGTTAGTTTTGTAGTTTAAAGAAGAATACGTATTTAGTTTTATTTATATGTTATACGGGTATTACGGGTATACATAGATAGATAGAAACTCTTTATTGAGCACCAAAAATTAAAAAACTACAAAAATTAATAAAGTACTTATGTACAGAAAACAAAATAATCTTAAGAGCTAGTGCCACAAATGGCGGCCTTATTGTATATTTATAATATCTTGGACCCTTTTTTCGTCTGAGATTTATATAGTCAAATAACTACATTTCATCGCGTACTTGCCAATTTGATCGCATCTGTGACTTTCGCTAACCAATCTAGTTTTTATTGATTATACAAGAAATTATAGAAAAGAGAAAAATGTAGTGATAACTCGATCTTTATCGTGGTAGAGATGTATAGATTACGATGATCTTGAGATACAGAAATTAAGTATAGATGTGTAATGTAAAAAATATACCTCTATTATCAATCATAGACATAATACTAAGAGCAGTCTTAATACGGTGTTCACTTCAGAATTTAACGTCGTTTTTACAAGATTACTAAAGAGTTATGTTTTAGCACTCTATCTATGTTTGTATGTATTGCACCGTAGCGCCGAAACTACTCATCTGATTTTGATGAATGTGGTGTCAATCGTTTCGTTATTATGCTCCGGGTGACAATTAATTTTTCCATAGTTGGGATATACTCGTAGTTTTTTAAACATTTTAATCGTATAGATTGATATCACATTGGGTTTCATCATCATCATCATCATCATCATCCACAGCCTTCTTTATCCCATTGCTATGTATAGGCCTCTCTCTTTACATTTATTTTTTTTAATGGTTGACAAGCCTGGTGTTTGACCACAGCTCACCTGATGTTAAGTGAAGGTGTGGTCGAAGATGGTAAAGCACACCTAGCCTGGAATGGATACATTCCATGCCATCCTACATCCTACATGCCATCTGCCTCGGTCCTGTGCCAATCTGGTCCATGTTCGACCCGCGACGGTGACAATATCGTCGACCCATCTTGCGGCTGGACGACCGACGCTCCACTTCCCTTGCCTAGACCACCACATTGGGTTTATAAATGATAAACTAAACAACGAAGATCTAAACGTTTGTAATGTGTGCTAACAATATGAAGCACTTAGGTCTTAGAGAAACAAAGACCCATAGAAAGCTGATTCTATTCAAATTATAACAGCGCACAGCCTGAGGAGTCATCGTGACTATTCTCTGGCCGATTTGCGAGATTTCACACTGACCGATTGCTTGAGGGCTCAGCAAATATGTCAAGTATCACTGGCGGACTTCAGCGGGACAATGAAATAAATAGAAGGCAGAGTGATAGCTTTTAAAAAAAGCTGTCAACATTAACAAAAGCTTTTAGGGTTTTGATTTTTATATTCACATAAATTATTTATATAATTTTTACCGAATATATTTCGGACAGTGTGCCTTAAAATTGCACAATTTGATACCACCTTTTATTGCCGGACGACTAAACGAAAACGTAGGGAATATTTCTCGCGTATGTTTCGATTCTATATTTTTTTAATCGCACAGCACAGCTCTGCCGGTGTTTGTGTTCCCCAAAAAGTACAAAATGGATGTCTTCAAACCCAAGGTAAGTTACTTCTATGAAAGCGTACTCTATCCACTACTATTAAACATCAGGCAGGGTATGATCAAACGCGGCGCTATTCAGAGTGGTATTTGTAGTAGAAGTACGACAAGACTTGTTTTACTATTCAAATTTAAACACTATACTGCTCACTATGGTCATGGACATGCGTTGTTATTTACTATCAAGCGAGCGTTTCATAAATAAGTATTACATTAACAATTTAAAAACAGACTCTATGCCCCTAAGCCGAAACAAACGATTTTCATAAAATTTCTATAGGATCAATCTGACAGTATTTCCTTCCTATCAATTTCAAATCGGTTCATAAATGACCGAGTTTAGAGTTAGAAAACATTTGAAAAGATATAACCTAATTGAGTATATTCTTCTTTTTTGATGTCGGTTAATTTTTTTTCTCAAGTTAAGATACTCAACATACCACTACTGTTTTTCTAATAAAGATAAACGATCGTTTACAACTGAAAGCTTGAAGCGGTCGCAGGACCACCAGTAATGATGGTAATAGAATGATGGGTGGTAACTGTATGCAACCGAAATGGTGACAATGATAGTTCGAAAGCTGGAAAATAGTTTCTGTTGTTATGTTTTGCAATCTACTTGAGTCGCCATAGCGAGCCATTTGACTCTAATCTTTGAATCTGTAAAACAGTTTTCGTGACATGAGTTTACAAGTATTTTTTTGTGCGAAAACTTATGCGTACGATGAAAACATAGAGGTGAGTATGTTTTTTCTTTATTTTTGGCATCGTACTTTGAATTAGCTGCCAGTGTCGAGTGTTCAGATATTTTTAAGTATAATTATGATGAAAAATCAAGCGAAATAAGTCTTAAGTCACAAAAAAGCAAGAAAGGTTTAAGTTCGGTCATGCCCTAGAAAAGTAATGATAACTATACTAGAGGCTTGGACGCAGTTTTGGAAGCAACATTAAAATATGTTATACTTTAAAATTATGCACGTAACCCACTTTACTTTACGAATAAAAAGCTACTACTTTTATACATAACGTTTTTGGTAAATTATATAATTTGGACGTTTTTAAGGCTACAGTGAATAGATTTTTCTACATGTTTTTTTTTTAATGTTGAATAAGTTCGCGCTTGACTACATCATGCATGATGTGAAGCAACGATGCGGTCGAAGATGGAACACGCTTACCTAGAAGGGATCTGTTTAATCTTGGTTTGAAGACACTCATATTGTACTTTTCGGGAAACACAGACTCCGGCAAAGAGTTCCACATCCTCGCCGTGCGAATAAAGGATGTGGACTCAAAGCGCTTAGTGCGCACATGGGGAACATCCACCATCCATAAATACATAAGTAAATAAATAAAATAAATAAATACATCAGCGTGTTCCATCCTCGGCCACTCTGTCGCTATTCATCAGGCGAGTTGGTGGCCAAACTTAGATCTATTTAATATATTTTATGTATATACAAAATGCCATCATAATTTGGTAGCCGACCATACTCTGTATTTCTATTTCGATTCCAGATTAATTTATTTAATTGAGACGCTAGATGTCGCCACTATAGAAATTCATTGTCTGATACGATAAAACTAGTATCTAGAAAATCTATGTCTATAACAGGAATGAGGTTGCATGCTGTTTCCATCGAACCATACCATGTTAATTAGTTACTCCATTCAGGCCTGTGATTTAGTGCAGAGGACACAAATTGGCGCTTGCCAACGGTAATCAAATGCCAAGTGGGGTAAATGCTGGTCTAAGTTAAGTCAGCTACATTTAGAAAATATACAAAGGCAGAAAATTATATCGTTGAAAAATTTACATATATTTCATAGTTTGCATTTTCGACTTGTCAATATATTCACGCCGTGTACGGATTTATTCTGTGACATATTCTGCAACTACTGAAATATTAGAACTCATCAGGGTTTTCTTATTGGCTCTCGTGTAGACCTATTTCCACGATAAAAACTGCCACAGACGACATAATGTTAATATTCCGGTGAAGGAAATATCTTCCCGAGTAGTAGTTCGAAAATATTTATGGAATTTTATTTCAACACGGTTAAAATCTTGTCACCTGGTGTTTAGAGGCGCTTCCTGTTAGTGAACATTCAAATTGTTTCTCAATATTTCATCTTGAGTTGCGATCACAAAATCTAATGGAGGTTCCAATCAATGCGTTTGTGTTGATAGCGGAAATGAGTCATAACAGAAGTGATACTAAGCTGTAAATTACTACTAAATGTTATCGTAAATAAATGAAACTGTAAAATGAGTGGAATGCTACGCAAAAGAGGCGCTGGAAAATTGAGTGTGAATTAAATACTGATTAAAATATTGTATGTTGGTTATATTAATAACTTTCTTTCATACTAGCGGACGGACTAGCGGACTATTATAAAGAAGAAACATTTGATTGATTGATTGTTTGTATTGAATTGAATAGGCTCCGAAACTACTGGACTGATTTTAAAAATTCTTTCACCGTTGTTAGGCTATACTAACCCCGGGTGACATAGGCTATTTTTTATCCCTGTATTCCCACGGGAACAGGAACTACGCGGGCAAAACCGCGAGGCGTGCGCTAGAAGTTTGTACTTTAGTTTGATTTAAGCCAGTGTTAGATAAACACTAAAAACTGATCTGTATACAACCATATTAACGACCTAATAGCTCAAAGCAATAAAGTCGCCCGTGTACTACCTGATACTACTGTATTTGCGGTGTACAATAAATTTGTATTGTGTATGTCAAATTTATCACATTCAAACAAAGATGTTCGTCATAAAAGTACTTTGAAATCCGACGTGTAAGTTTAATAAACTACAAAACTACTTCCGTCTCTCTAAAGCTGGTAAGCTTTCCAATTACTCTCGTCAAAACGTCCATGTAGACGATAGTTCATAAGGAATGCTCTCGTGTTTATTATAGTAGATTAGTTAGAGAAATAACTTAGCGGGAAATTAATAAAACACATAAAAGGAGGTATTAAAATAGCCGCAGCTGGCGCAGAGCCAATTTCTGTTGACGCTTTGGAACGTGGAACTAGAGACCTTAAGTGAACGGCTGTAAAAACTTAAAAATATGTCTGTTGGAAATAAACAGGTTTCAGAACTTTTCTTCTATCATTTTTGTACAAATAAAGAGTATTGGATAAAGACAGTGGCGCGCGGAACATTTCGCATTTTATGGGTAATCAGGAATCAAATCTGTAGTATATTTTCGCTTATAAGTTATAAGCGGAATTTGGAATACCTTACCGCTAATATATCTTATTTTATCGTGAATCTTTTTAAAGCACTACATGCTCCCTTGGTCATTAGGTCGTTTTCCATCAAAAGCCAAAAAAATCACAGCATTAATTAACTGAATGTTGACGAACTTCCAGTAATATTACAACTTTCTTTTTAACGACGAATTCATTATATTATTTAGAACTAGAAGAACGTCTCAGAACAAAGAAATGTGTGCAAAACGGAATCATTGAAAGATGACTAAATCAATTTCATGCCATGTGCCATTTTACGAAATCCTTCATTTGTTTACGACTTTTTTTGTGATTTATTGAATTCAGCTCAACTGCAGAGCTATGTGCTGTTGTACGGTGCACATACACTGAATGAATTGAGTTTTAGGACCATATCATCTAGAGTCTAGCTTCAAGTACATTTATTGACAGCCCTGTTAGCTCATTGGTAGTATATTTAAAATTACAAACGCAATTGTGAGAAAGTGATATATAGGTATAATGTGGTGGAACATGGACTTATTGTGTTGCTTTTGGTAAAGTCACAACTACTTTACTAAGCTATGACTGTTCTCGACCGTGAATTATTTTGTGTGACTTTGACTTGACTTTTCAGTCCAAGTTAAAATATCCAAATATTTGATACTAGCAAATGCACAAACTGCGACGCCAAAAACGAAGAAGAAAACCACTCGTACATCTGGATCTTCCGAGCAACAAAATGTTGCTACTGTTTTAGACGCCAAATGAGCGGATATCCATCGACTGAGCCGTTTGAACACCACGCTCACCAACTAGTGTTTATTCTGTCTTCTGACAGAACTGTTGATTTATTTTAGACTATTATAAATAGAATAAGCAATGCTTTTCCGACACCTGAGAGTTATGCGGCCGTTTGTTCTTTCTGAGGTGTGGCATTGACAGAGAAAATGTATTGAGCACTATTCATTATTTAAGATGTATTTTTCTGGTGTTAATGACCAGCCAGAACAGTTATACTCAACCTGCGGGTCGCTTGCGGCCCGCCAGTCGTTTGTGGTTGGCCCTCCTGGTATTATTTAATTTTCAACAATTTTAAATTTCATAAACTTTAGCTGTGTACAATAAACAAAACAGGGTCATCTAGTACCTTAATAAATGTTAAGGTACTAGATGACCCTACCGCTGTTCGTTTCATTGAGCATTACTGTGAGTTGCGCAAGCGAGACAGCGGGAATCCCCTTCCTATTCATATTTTCACTTATGTGCGTTTCGCTTTGATTGCTGGTATTGACTTGTTTTGAATGTTACATGTTATTATAACAAGATATATCTAGATTGCAGGTTAATTATTTTCGCCCAGTTTGATGTTGTTTATTGTAAAATTATTATTTTAATTCCAAAATAATGTTTACGGAAACAAGTTTACAGACTCTTATTTGGATAATGTAATAAGATTAGCACAAGCCAGAACTTGACAAAGTTTTGAAAAAGTGTTCACTGTATTAAAAGTTTCATTAAACATAAGTGTTTTCAAATTGTTTTGATCTGCGCAGGTGGCTTCATGATAACCTCGTGGTAAAGGTTACAAGATGTTGCATTTACAGCTTGTTTCATTGTATCAACCATTTTACGTGACATTAATAGATACGTTACTTTGAAATTACATTTTTTATTAAAACCTACTAAAACCTTTTATCATAAAGGTTACGAGATGTTGTAAACCTAGCTTGTTTTATTGTGACAACTTCTTTTTTCTTTACATTAATGTAAGTACAACTGGTTAATTTGTCTGTGTTTATTGTTTGTGTAGTCTATGTTTCCAACAAAATACAATCGGGGTTGTTCAAGAAAAGGTGAATAGGTATTTTCTAGGCAAGCGTGCTCCATCTTCGGCCACATCGTCGCTTTCCACCAGGTGAGATCGTGGCCAAACGCATGCCTAGACCGATGTAAAAAAAAAATAAAAAAATTTGGAATTACGTTTTTTCATTAAAATATGTATAAATATTTTTTTTGTTTCGCGTTTCAGTTATAACCTACTAAAATTGATATGTGTTTGTGGCCCCTATAAAAAAAGGTTGAATATAACTGAACAAACACAAAGTCGATGTGCTGTTATACATACTTTTTACCACCAGTAAGTCCAAGGTTGACCATTACCTGGACAATTGAAAGCGACGATATGATCAAAGGTGAAGGATGCAGATTTAGATGATAAAGAACTAGATCAGAAACAGGAACTTTGTCAGCTTTTTTTCATTTCTTGGTTGGGACAAATGGAGCAGAAACTACGAAATTGCGGTATTTAATTTATTTCTGATATAAATGTTGTACATTATCGTTAGTTTACGTCCAATGCACGAAACTTAGACGGTTCTTCAAATTTAGCTTCCAGTTGTTACACACTACTTTACAGGGGATTTACAAGAGATCCTGCTTTGCACATTGTAATAATATAATTTTTTTAATAATTCCTAATCTTTGTTTCAGGTGTATCAAAGGCCGGGTGTAAACGGGACCAGGAATCAAAAACGGACCCTCACAAAGGGATCTCATTGTGCAAAATAATGGAAAGAATTTTCTAGGTATGTACATGTTAGTCCTTTCAATGAAGTTTTATTATTAATATGAAAGATTTGATTACTCGTATAGGCGCTCTGAAATTATTTCTCATTTATTATCAAGCAACCTTAAAAGATTGTGACCTAAGGGGTCTTAACTACGGGGTCTAGAAGAATATTGAAGATCGATATGTAAAGTCTGCGAACCCGCACTTGGCCAGCGTGGTGGAATATAATCTTATACCCTTCTCACGATGAGAAGAGACCAGCGCCCAGCATTGGGACAGTTTATAAAACAGAACTGATTCGGAAAGAAATTAACAATATCATTGACACACGACACAACTTTATCCTGGAAGTTTTGGCGGGAACGCGGAAAGAGTCGTGTGGTCCCAATGTATTTTTTTCTAAAACTAGTGTTTATGTATAAAAATAGTGATGTTTTATTCATAAAGTAGTGAATTACGAGCGAGAGTGTGGAAAAGTGATATAATGCGATGAAACATGACTTTTCGTGTTGCCTTCAAAACTCCATCGAAGCTAACCAAAGTCACCACGACTTTACTAAAGCATGACTAGATTTAACTGACACGGACTGGACTTGACTACGATTGGATTTCTGACTATTTTTTTTTTTACTTATGAAACTTGAAAATATCAAACACTTGACACTGGCAAATGTATAGGATGCGACGCCAAAATCAAAGAAAAAAAAACTTTCTCCTGTCAAATGTTACTTGAATCCACTGAACCGTGCTTGAAGAGTGCAGACGGTTTCCACGGTTCAGTAGGTGAGCGACGGCGACGGCCTCAGTACGCTGCTATCAAATCAGTACGCTGTCTGTTCTGCGGACGGGCTAACCTTGTAACTAAAATAAATGAGCGGGAACTTGTCAATTTTGTTCAGATAATGCGATGTAGGCTCCCTCATGTGTACCTATAGCTTAGTTGGTCTTTCGGTCCTAGCATTAATTTAACGCACGGCGAGTTTAAAATTGTTAGAATTACTTTTTAGCTTTCAAACTGTGGTTGAGGTGTCAAGTTTAATATTAATAGGGATTAAATGAGTAACAAACGTATCAGATAGATAGAGATTCCATTCAGCGCCATTATTACAAAATAGAATGTATAGATTTAGCAGTTATCTCAGCCGAAATGGGGTCAATGCACTCATTATTATGTACAACTTTGACTATGGGCTCAACTCTGAAATAGAGAAAATAAAATCAGCTGCTCCATACATTTTATCTGAGGTTAATGAACTTTAACTTTTGAATAGCTGATTTTTTTCACAATTTCTGAGTTGTCCTTATAGTTAAAGTTGTTCATAATGATGATTAAAATAACATCTTTTCGACTTACACCTAAAGCTTACCGAACACCGAAGGACGTAGATCCAAATCTCAACATTGAGATGGATCTGCCGGTGAAGGAAAAACATCGTGAGGAAACCGACTTATGGACGACGAGATAGGGTATCTATTTTCTAGTACCCAAGCACCTAACGGTGTATTTTGGCGAACCAGTTACCAGTAACCCACTCCAGGGTAGGTTACTTACAACCACAAAATCACTAAACATTAAATAAAAATTAAATAAATTTGTAGCGATGATAGCTCAGTGGTTAGCGCGGTAGGTTCGCATGCCGAAGGGCGTGGGTTCAAACCCCAACAATGAGCTTGAGCTGCCGGTGAAGGAAAACATCGTGAGGAAACCATAGCATGGTGGTAGGGTACTTTCTAGTACTCGGCTGGCTAGCTACCACCCTCAAGTTGAAAATCTGCCGCCAAGCGCTGCTAACGGTGTGTTCCGGCAGCCTCACTTGAGAGCCAGTTCCATTCCAGGCTAGGTGTGCTTTACCATCTTCGACCACACCTTCACTTAACATCAGGTGAGCTGTAGTCAAACAACTAGCCTGTCAACCATAAAAAAAAAAAAATCAAAAAAACCAAGTAACAGAATATGAACAACCCTAAGACTATTGAACCATAGACCTTATTGAACAAACCTTAGGTTATAAATAACATAGAGGACAAATAAACTCCACATCAAATACCATCTTGAGTCACTCGTACCGCAGGCAATGCTGACGTAACGAGCTGAAAATACCGCCTTGCCCTTTACATAAAGCACTACTTACTTGCAATAGACTAGATATTTTCATTGCTGCAACTGTAACAAGCAAGATTGATGCTTTTGTGCCATGAAAGAAAACGTGAAGACTAAATTGTTGGATATCAAAACATTGTTATAATTTGGCTTAATACAATATAATTCAATAGGCATGATAACATTAATTAAAAGTCACTAAAATTATGTATTTATTTAATTAAGCTTGAGTCATGTAGTACGAAATACGCATTTACTTTTTTATTAAGAGCAAGTTTGATTCTTATTTTGATAAAATAAAACTAAAACACTAAAGTTCGCCATGACAACACACTAACACCATACCACACCACGCTAAAGTGTAGTGAATGACGTCACTTTAGCGTAAATAAATCACAAGAACACTTGTATAATGTTCGCAGTAGGAATTGTATTGTATATTAAAAAATCCAATTCTATACTTTTGAAATACGGTAAAAAATATCTCTATGGGCTTCTAACGGTTGTCCTAATTCTTAAAACAATCCAGAACATGTATGTCAATGACATCGAATGACAACAATAGTCATCGCCTACTTCAGTTGCAGTCTGCAGCGATGCCCACGCGCATGTCATGTGAACTCATGTGTCATGCGCTCTGTACAGTTTGCTAGAACCAAGAAGACAAGTAAAGATAGGACAGATGTCTTGACATCGATCCCAAGCTTCGTTACAGGCTAGCCACAGATGACGTTTTAGTAATTTTTTACAATCACATTACACCAGTATCACGTGCCAAAAAGAAGCGTAGTTGGCGTAGTTTGACTAGGTGTACTCAAAAAAACACTAATGTTAAGCAACGTTAAATGTAAAATATATCTCACGGTGGAAATAAGGATGTACGGTTCCCAACGAGAAAAAAATCGGACTAGTAGTTTTGGAGAAAAATGGTAACATGGATTTGCACAAACAAACATCCTCTCACCCCAAACGCATATACCGTCTCCGTTCTGTCGTGGGTAAAAACAAGAAAGAATATTATCTCCTTCCAACAACTAATCTGTACGTCTGGTAACTATGCAATCGCGTAGGATTTCGAATAAATTGAAAAAAGAACTTTGTGACCTGACCTCTAGTTAAAATTATATACTTCAATAGTTATTTAAGAACTTCCTAAGGTAATTAAATATTGGTGGATTTCACGCAACGCAATTTAGCGCTTGCGCGTTGCAGTGTTGATATTATTGTACTTATTACGACCGTCGTTCCTGTTGCTCTGCGGATTGCATAGCGCGGTTCACTGGCTTATTACCTTCTACCTTATTTTACTGAAAAAATACCGCCAAAAATGATGATGCCTCCTAAAGCTCGTGTTGATGCATACGAAATGGGTTCTTTCAAAAAAACTTATTCTAAATTTTGTGGTATTATAAACAGTATTAATAATCCAGTTTATAACTTTTATTATAAGCATAAACAGCTCGTAAAACGTTACCTTAATTTAAGTATTTTTGTTTATTTTTAAGATAGGATGAACACGTAGAGTTTTTACTAAAAAAATATCTAGCCCCAAACTCAGCAACGTTTGTACCATAGTAATTAGAAAACTAATATAATATTTATATACTTTCACATTGTAAACAAATACTCTCAGTACACACGTAAACACTCAGAAACAGTACAATCATCTTTGTTTATTACATACGTATGTGATAAAAATCTATGTTTATCACATAGATAAAATTCATAGATGTCCTGTGGGAATTAAATCCACGCTTAAAACTCAAGTCTCAAGTCAAAAATGGGCAGTAAAAAACTTAACACTACAACGAAACTGTAAAACCGCAAAAGACGCGAGGCAATCGAAACGGATATGCTCTGATGAAGTCACGAAATCACTTCATTCATTACGTATAATAGAGACATAAGAATACCATATCCACCACCTACATCACCGTTGGCCTGATCCGCTTTAGTTACATCATAATCTGGCTCCTACGAGTACCTACTTAGGAAGCACTGCATTCATATTTATACGTTCTTGTTTAGACCGGCAGTGAGCATAATTACGCTTTGTTAAGATTTCGGTATAGCATTGTTGTTTTTGTTCAAATGACGTTGGAAAAATAGGTGGTTCGTTAGGAGGCAGCTGTTAAGCGTTTTGTACTCATGTTGGAGGATTTTTACCGTTACTAGTGCGACATGGTCTTGTTTTTTTCTTTGGGAACTGTACCTTTGTCCTGATTCTGAAGAATGTTATGTTTCTTTGTAATACATTTTATGTACAATTTAGTTAATTCACCACAAAAATAGACAACAAAAGGATTGAGTTATGATTAAGGTAAGCTTAATAGGTTTTTGAAGGGGCCCTATAAATACGTATGTATAATATTAATGCTCAGCATGGGTTGCAAATTCTGAGCACTGGACGTACAGGTTTCCCTCCTTACAATGTGGTGATGGACACGGTCCATTGATGACACTAAGAAGTTCCGTCTTGATGGTAATTAAATTTATTATTAGATTTTAGGATTTATTATTAGAATTTATTATTAGATTTCCGTCCAATAAAATTGTCCGTTATTTATATTTTTTATTAAGACCAACTTTGGATGCTCTATTAGATATATTAGATGTTAGAGATTAGATAACTGATTAGTGTCTATGACCATTGTAGCGATACGCAGAGTAGCAAAACAAAGTCTAGGGCATCGCTGCTTTGCGCTCATTAATTTGAGACTTCCGATGGTAGGTTCAACAGCCCAGTAATTTCGTTAGCTGCAGTACCCTTAAAACCGGAACACAGTAATATCTACACACTGCTTGGCGGCAGAATATCCGGTACTGCGGTGGTACACATTACAAGTCTTTAACATTCTCGTGTTTTCTCTAGTATAATATGCATATATTATACATATAAACCTTCCTCTTGAATCACTCTGTCTATTGATGGAATTACTATTATTAGTAGTTTAAAAAATCTTAGCGTACAAACGGCGGAAAGCGACTTAGTTTTATACTAAGTAGAGATGTAATATGCTAAAATATCTTTTTCTGATATTTCGTCACTGACTTCGACTGTCTTAAGATTCACAGAAGCGTTTAAATACAACTCATCAAACGGGATTAGGATTTTATCTTATTTCAGTCTAAGAGCAACGAACTTTCTATATTAAGATCTGCAAGGACACTAGTTTTGTCTCCGCGATAAATTGATGACCGCTACATTGTTTAATTCCTTAATTCTGACTCGAAAGTTAACTGTACGCTATTTGTCTTCGTCAGCACCATTGGTTCGTAGACTCAGATTCTTTAGAAGTGGAGTCATTCGGTAAACGTCTTAATCATTTAATTAAAGTTGAAATGGTGATGCTTTTTATCTATGAAAACATTGTTTGCATCAAATACATATTTATTTTATGCGTAACCTTCATGTATTCAGGATTTTTTATTAATTATTTATTTTTCAAAATGTTAAAATGTGTGTTTTTTAAAAAGAGTTTGACCACCAACTCGCCTGATGTTAAGCGAAGATGCGGTCTACTAAGGAGCACGTTTATCTGGAAGAAACTATTGAAGAAATCCACTTGGTCAGCAAATTTCGATGTTTCTACTGTAATTTCATTTTGGTAGAGAAAGATGGCTATGATAGCCATTTTCGGGGCCTCAAATACTTTCTTATCCATCGTATAAGAAAGTATTTTTTATCATAATTATATAAAGCTTAATTTCTAAAATTATACATTTTAATCCAAATATTCGATTTTAGTATTATAAAAAACGCAAACTAAAACTGCTAAAAGTTTGATAATATTGCTTAAATGCTATATGCGTAAAAATTAATTAAATCATTTTAAGATACGAACTTAATCTTTTGTATTCATTGCCAAGAAAAATGTGAATAGGTATTTCCTAGGCAAGCGTGCTCCATCTTCGGCCACATCGCCACTTTCCACCAGGTAAGATCGTGGCCAAACGCATGCATAGTCCGATGTAAATAATTTTTTCTGGTTATAAGTATAATATATTCGTTACTACTAGTCATGCTGTCCTTTATAATATTCCCATATTTTAATGGGATAGAGTATGGACACTACGATGAACAAAAACTTGAAAAGTGGTTTGTCAAGTTGTTATACCACATCATCATACGCAGGATAAAAAGGGTGGACGGAAATCACTGATGATAATGATACCGCCTATAAAAAGTAGATTATGGCGACAGATTTATCTATACTTTCAAATAAGTGAAGTAGTTATCATACAGGGTGTTTCGGAAATGTGTGATAAAATTGAAGAGTGCTGGTCTAGCCGACAATGTAAACAACTTTCAATACGAACATATCTTGAAATCCCGAAAAAATTTGCTGTTCCATATATTTTCTTGAAGGTCAATGAATTTTTTTATGAAACATCTGTTTTTTACCGATATTCTGATATCGGTAAAAAACTAGATTCATCGTAAAATTTGTGCCTTATACTTAATACAAAACACACTGTATATCTTTCTTAAAAGAAAAAAGAACAGACTTGGAATTGAAAATTACTTGTTCCATAGTTTGACCACCACTACAGAAAAGTTTAATGCACTGTTACTCCTTCCCATAAATCAGGCCATGGGATTAAAAATCGAAAGCAACAATGGACATGTCGCAACCAAATCGTAGAATTCGACGTATTACTTAACGGCTAGCTGTTTAAAAAAAAAAGAGTCGTTTTTTTATATTATCATGTAGGAAGCGTGCAACGATTCCACAGTGCGAAGGAAAATCGTACGCGTCGTGTTTCGCTTTGATTCCTTGAAAAAGGTCATCAGACGTGACCAAAACTATAGTCAGAGTATAACGGCGGATCAAAGTTTAGCCGGATTTTATTACAGCTGAACGAATATCTGCTGCATTCTATTCGAGCTTCGTGTTATATGTGGCCATTATGTAATGGAACGTGTCATAAAATTATCTTTCGTTTAAATTTCCAACACTAATCTAACATAATTATGTAATACATAGTACTACTGGTTACTTAAACAATAACTTTTTTTTAATACTAGTTTTTATTTATTACTAAACATTGCACTTTGTTCGTATCCCTATAGCGTCAACCTTCTAGTTACATTTTAGATATTGTAGATTTTAAAACGACTAACAATAAAAATCCAGCTAAACGTTGATCCACCGTAAAACAAAACGCCGGATTTTACAATATGACTGCGACCGATACTCTGTGATATTAGATGGGAATGTTCTCAATGTTATTAGTGCAGCGATGCAGAAACCAGAAAGTAAAGGTTAGAAATGTAACTCGGTTCAGACAAATTGTTAATATAATGGTTTAATAGAAATACAGCTATCAGACCCGCATTACTCATGTAAGTCATCAATCATTTTTACATTAAAGTTATACTTTTTGTTTAATCAAATTTTTTAGCTATTCATTTGTTAAACTTGTCTTGTGCCGCACTGTATTTGTCCTATGAAACTTGCTCATCTTAGATGCTTAAGTTTTTTTTCATGTAAAAGTAATGAGACGAATTAGACGCTCTCCTGTTGGTAAGAGATAATGCATGTCCATGACCATTGCAGCAATACACAAAACTTTGATTACCAAAATGAAAGTCCGGGGCATCGCTGCTTTGGCGCTCATTAATTTCAGACTTTCGATGGATAGTCTCAATAGCCCAGTAATTTCGCTAGCTGTACCCTTTAAACCGAAACGTAGAATATCTGCTACTGCGGTGGTACTTACCTAGACGACCTCCTACTAAGAAAATCAACCACCAAGTTCATTCAAGTTCCCTGTTCATTGTTTAGGTTTGAACACAGACCCTTCGGCGTGTGATCCGACCGCGCTAACCATCAAGCCATCGCTAAAAACTGTATTGGGATCATTTTCAAGTAGCCTACTTTATTTTAACGATATATCAGTAAATTATATCTGGTACCACCATACGATGTTAATTATAATTATAGATTGGACATGGACACATATGAGATTGGATGCTTAAGAAAGGTATGAAGTAATTAAATCTATGAACAAAATTAATTTGTTTCACGTCAATAAATTTTGAATTCAATTAATACAATTTATTGAAAATGAAGTAAAATGTTTAGGCCAGGTAAATAATTAATTTATGAGTCCACGAAAAATATTCTTTAATTTCAATGCATAAATATCTTATCACCATAATTACCACACTGATTGTATATAAACAAATAAATATCGTAGGACATTACACACAGCGCCATCTGACCCCAAACTAAGCAAAGCTTGTACTATGGAAGTCAGATAACTGATAGAATACTTAAATATTTTTTTTTTTGTAAATACATACTTATAATAAATACAGAACACCCAGGCACAGAAAATGTTCGCTCGGGCAGCAAATTCCACTATTTTGCGGTTTGTACTACTTGTACTAATCAAACCGTTCAGCATGAGTTCTAGTTTTTTTTTATTATCATTGGCTTGCCTTTGACCGCCAACTCGCTTGATGGTAAGCGAAGATTCGGTCTACGGTAATGTGTTTCACTATACAATATTACTTTCCCACACTGGTGCTAGTAATGCGGTACTTAATATAAAGGCCTAGCCTTCTACCTCAGAAATAAAACAACGATCAGCTTATTATCACTTGGTTTTCTTTTCTTTTCGTTATTACCAACAACAAATCGAGACGGCTGCGGTGACGAGTATATTATGTACCTACCCCCGTATCGCCTCGGTGTCAATAACCCATGTCTCGTATTTATAAACGTCAGTGTCACTCGCTATACAACTGTCAATGTCAACAGATGCTCGTCACCATAGAGTATAATTTAGATCCGAGATAATGTACAGAAATACACAAATGTACTTAATATACCTATATAATTATACATAGGTGGAGTATCTTACATTAATGAATAAAACACCACTATGATGAAAAATATACAATGGGGTGACACGATTCTTTCCGCATTCCCGCCAAAACTCTGTCTCGTTCAATCTCAATTCGGTATGTAAAGTTTTTTTTTTGTATTTATTTTATATTTTTTACTGATAGTAAACTTTATTTTATGAAACTAATTTGAATATTTTGGCTTTCTATGCGGTAGTTTAATTCTAATACATTTTCAAACTTTTTATAGTTATGACGTCATAACATTGGCTGAATATGTAAAATATGTACTTTTTTTAGGCACTGAAAGAATCCTTATACAGCTAAGGACATGACGTCATTAGAGGTTAATTGAAAGTCAAATTTATTTTATGTATTTTATTAAAATAAGCCCCGTCTCATAGTTTAAAGAGTTTTAAACGGAAAAATCATGTACAGGAATGTAATATTTCGAAATGGTTTTGGAATCAGCAAAGTATTTTTTTTTCTTTACATACCGAATTAGAGTGACTGGTAGGCTGGTGCCTACCAGTCACTCGAATCGAATCTGGAACAGCCCCACAGTTTGATTAATAGAGTTTGGATGTAATATTTTACCGAGACCAAAGCTTCATACCACGCATAAACTTAGTTGCACATTTATGCAAATGAGCTTGAAGCCTAGATCGAGTTGCATTCCTGGCAAGATCCAGCTTGATCAGCTCCAAGCAGAAGAGCCGTAAGTGGGTCTATTAAGTTGCTAATAGATATGAATGGAATGTAAGCAAGTCGGTTGTACTCGTTGTGTTAATTTATTAATTCACAATTCACTGGGGATGGGACTTGTTTTTGCAATATTTAAAATCCAAGCAAGTAAACTAGGAATCCGATTTACCTAAATTCATTCTAATAACTGTTTCAAATGACCTAATGTTGTATAATTGCAATGATCAATATTTTTTTCTTTATATCGTTAAGGCGTGTATTTATAGATCATTAGCATAAAAAATAATGAAAGGGCCTTAAAAAGCTTTGAGTTTATACTAGCTGTGAAACGCGACTTTGTTCGCGTGGAATTTATCAAAATAATTCTGTGGTTTTTATCAAATCAATTTCTTTTCTTAAGAACCAGTTAGATCGCCAAGTTGTAAACATTGTGGTATGCAAAATTTATTAGTTACTAATATAGTTTAGTTTTAATTTGTTTGTTAGTAATTAATAATATTTATTTACCTCAATGAAATCAGAATCCCGAAACATTTGTTGTAAACCGTGCAGCATTAACTTCTTAAATTCTATACGTACGAGTCAAGGTAAGGGATTTGTAATAAAATCGCATCTCCAGAACGTATTGACATTTATTATGCCAAAACAAAAACATTTCGTACGCTCGCGAAAAAGTCACCACCGCGAGCGAGGAGTAACTTTTATAACTTTTGCTTTATAAATTAATAATTGTTGTATGGGTTTTAACTAACGGACTTGTAACAATAAAATTAATTAGAATATAGAAATTATAAATAACTTATTTACTATTCAGACAATGTATAACATGTAAAGTACAAAACAGTTTCGCCTTTTACAGGCATACAATATTTTATAGATTTTAATTTTAATTGTTCGGCCAATGTTTAAGCCGTGGTCAATAGCACGAATTCTTTCATAGAATTAAAAAAGAGAAACTATGTCTTTAACTTTTCGAAATATTACAAAATATCTTACCTATATGCTCACATCATAAACCGCAGTTGCATTAACTCTAAGATATCATCCATTGAGCTTTAAATACGATAATCGGCGTTCGGTCGCATAAATTGTATATGTTATCGTTTAGCATACCATAAATATAGATTTACATAATACATGACCATGTTTTGATTCGAATTTCACTGGAGAAAGCCGGTGGGTACTCCAAGAAAATTATACTTACACGTATTGTTTATTGTATTATGTAATACCTGTAGGTACTTAAGCTATATGATAAACGGTCTTAACATAAAACACGGCTTCTATGTATACATTTTTTTAATTATATTTTATTTATGGGTCTTTTGTGGTAGCCACATGGCAGTCCCATCGTATTTTCTCACATGTAAAACACAAACATAAAACACAACTAAAATAAAAAAATATCTACACACCACACAAACATATACACACTCTCTCATACACACATTCACTCCCCCGTATACATACTAATCATGATATAGGTGGGTCACCTGAGGCGACTTACACAGCTGAACAGCTCCCTGGCTGCGTCAGAACAGGGCTCGGAGAGCAGCCTGTTGAATCTTGAAGCGCCCGTCTCTCAAATTTTACATAGAAGCCGTGCGGGCTTCTATGTAAAATTTAATATCCTTTGCTTACTAAACACAGTTCTCGTTGACTAAAAACTTGTTTATCTAATCTGAAAAAAAAACATGCTTTTAGAACATCGTAATTTCAGAGCATTTGTTCTGTATTTATGCATGCCTAGAAAATATTATTAAATTTCAAGTAGAAACGTCCTGTAGTTAGTATTTTGGTCTTACACACTGGAATGGAATCTAAAATTTTCTCGGGTAATAAAGTATTCCATATGTTAATCCAGGTAATAAACTATATATGTGCCAGATTTCATCAAAATCCGTTCAGTCGTTCTTGCGTGATTGAGTTACAAACATCTGAATATCCAAACATACTAACTATCACATTGAGTAGGATGTAAAAATCATACTCCAGATAATCTGTATCCACAAACAATAATTGTTATTATATTTTGTAGTATGATTACCTATGTGGTTTTAGTTACGATGATAGCTCAGTGGTTAGCGCTGTTGATTCACACGCCGAAGGCTGTGTGTTCAAACTCCAACAATGAGTGTGAGCTGCCGGCGAAGGAAAACATAGTGAGAAAATCACAGCATAGTGGTAGTACTTTCTATTACTCGGCTGGCTAGCTATCCACCCTAAAGTTGAAAATCTGTCGCCAAGCTATTAACGGTGTGTTCCAGCAACCTCACTTGAGCGCTTATATTCCAGGTTTGGTATATTTTGCCAACTGTCTGTCACTTAACATCAGATAAACTGTGCTCATTAGATCTCTCCGTACAACGTAACAACTACCGTACAACGCTAAAATTTCTAACACTAAATCAGAACCAATCGAGTATTGACAGTTTCAAACATAATCCGACTTAGCTTCCGAGTAAGGGTTTACTGCTAGATATTCTAGATCCCAGACTGGAATACGCAAATGCATTATTTGTGCCCATTCGCTTGGTAAGTAATGTACCTTTCCAGGAGGTTATTGACGATATGACAGAATTTAACTTATTGCTGCAACAGAAGCTGTGATTTGTTATTAGAACAACGAACAAACATGACGTTTCATGACAGGTAGGTAGGTAGGACGTGTAGGTTTGGCTAGCGGTTAACTTGAAAGTGACTAAAAGTACTGGTAAGCTAATTTTTGTAACAATTAAAAAATCTGATTGGTCTGGTCAGTTGTACTATACAGATATTAGAATTACGTTATTAGAAGACAGAGCCGATAGAAATTACTATACTTACAGCAAACGAGCTTTTGCTGTTTTCAGAAATGAAACGTGTAAGTAAAAGAGATTTCATCAAGAAGTTTTCATCCATGATGAAACTTGCGCTAGATTAATGTAAATGATACCGTTTATTCCGGAATAATGTTCCATAAGATTTCTTGTACCAAATTTAAAATTTTAGATACCAAATTTTAAGTGGATACGTCATGTAGTTAGTTTTAGAAAATTCCACAGGAACATCGTAAAGTAGCCTGAAGGAGATCGTTTTTAGTAATAAGGTTGCTGTTACCCTTATTAGTTAAATTGATTTTCTTTTTCTTCTGTCATATAATTTTTAGTGCGTGTAAAGAGTTAATCAATCAATTAATCAATCGACTGCATATCTCTTACCTACATACGTGTAGTAAACGACCATTCAAAACGTTTGAATCAATTCAACAAATTAATACAAATATGTTTATACAACAGCAGTTAGCAGTGGCAGCGTCCCAAAACACCGCAACCTTTTGTCTCAATATGGAAAGTAAATGTCTCCATAAAAGGCGCGAGAAATGCAGATGGAGATAAAAGCATAGGAAGTGCTGGAGCATAGTCGCATAATAATCAAATATTCACTTTCGAACGACCCACGTTCATTGTCCAAGACATGCTTTAAGACTTATTAGTCCTAACAGCGGCACTTTCTCGAGTTGCACTGCTAAATGACCAATTGAACAGCAAAACGTTGATTAACTGGTATTTGATTTACCGCTACATATACTAATATTTTATTGATAACACCAATGTTACAAGTCAATTCAAAATTTAAAATATTATCACTAAAGCAAAGTTAGTTCGGAGTTATATCAGACGAGTTGGTGGCCAAACGTAGATCGATTTAATATTTAAAAAATCTCTGTGTATCCATTCCAAAAATCTACCATTCAACTTGTTCTTGTGTTTTGATTGCCCAATAATCTATAAACATAATATATGTAGGAGTGAATAATTTGACACTGCATCATCAATTGTTCAGCCTCCAGCTTCTTCAATCGTGTTTCATAATACGTAAAAATCACCTGGCCAAGGGCAGTCAATGTTGTAGGAAGGCGATGTAGTTAGTTGTTGAAATTGAACTTTATGATTTACACGTAATTAAGAAGGCGCTAGGTGGCGCTACGTATACATTTTACGAAAAATACTGCATAACCATTTGACAAAATGAATCCGTTTTAATGTAGCGTGAAATATGTACTAATTTTGATGATATTTTTAGAAAGATCAAATCTAATGTAGGCCCCTCAAGGGAACTGTTGTTTTCGAAAATTGCCATAAATTATCAAAGTTACCTTGAAAATAATACCAAAGTACCTACGTTTTCTGTGTTAATTTTGTATCAAGATGTAATTAAATTAGTAAAAGTTACGTGCAATATATTTTTTTCTCAGTAGGTACTGTTGTCTTATTTTTTTTTAAATCGCGTAATAGTAATTAATTGTTTTCCGATAAAAGTATCGTCCGAATCGCAATGATGAGGCGTAACTGCTATATTTTTCCTCCGTTAAATGCGATTCTGTACATTGTTTGATAGGCTAATCAATTGAAGTACCAAAACTAACTTGCTACTGGGAGCGCCTTCAGTAACCGACGCCTTATAAGGTAGACAGACATGTTCGGTTGGTTATCTACTTATCTTTGTTCGATACGGTGGCATAGTTTGAATAAATGTTATTAAACTATCACCGATGTTAAGCAAGGGTCGATTAAGCCAATCTTCGGATGGGTGATCTTGAGTGGCATTTATTTGTTGGTCTCAGTTATTTGTTCTGTATTTCTATAACATAAAACTGTGAAGCCCGTGACGCCACACTTTGGGCGGCATATTAACTCTGACTAGGGCTGACCACTATATTAGAACTTTATTGATGGAACAAAATTTTACATTTTTTGTATTTGTTTCGTTGCATGACTGCATACATATTATCTTACGCTACGTATCTTACGTTCCTTATGATAGTCATCGTTTTAAAGTTCACCTTTTGTATTGGTAATTCATAATTTATTAAATCTTATTTACATAACACATAGAGCAAAAGAAGAGCGATATGAAGACTTTCGATTCATATTGCGAAAGTAACACGTGATTCCATCTTGAATTTTGACAGCATATTAACTTGATAAACCCCTGAGTATGACCCACGGCTATAGGAGCTTATCTATCTAATCGTGGCAGGCTCATCGCCACATTGTACGCAAGGAGAAACTTGTAGCTCCTTCTACTTAGCTTTTGCCATCGAATTTTGCATTTTGCCCTAGAAACTTCGACAGAGTTTAGGAAGAAACACGAAAAGACATGTATCACTTACCTACCCACGTTAGTTCACATATTTTGATACTTTATGAATAAAGCACTACTATTTTTATGCTTAACACAGAAACGAATTACAAATTATGATTGTTTAAAATAGTTTTTTCCTTTCCCGTCAAAAATACAAATGTATATCCGAAAATCTACTTCAATGAACGCAGAATATCACTATAGTTTCGATTGTTACATTACAAATTTTACAAGTCGTTACCTTTAATGTTATAGCGCAGTTATTAACTCGGATACAGATCATCATCGCCTCAGCTCGAGCCGGTCAGTAATTTTTTTGTGAAAAATTCCCTATAGCAATCTACATTTATCAGCGTTGTAGCCTCGCCTCGGGACAAGTTCGCGAACCTCAAGCGGTGCGTGATTAACACGCGCTTCCCGTGCTTACGGCCTGTCGTCACCGCGCTTAAGCCTTACCATTTCCACGCTTACGTCTCAGCGGCGCCCCGCTTACCTCGCGCGCGGACCGCTCTCGTAGTCCCGCACCGCAATTTACAAGCGTCCTAGGTGACGCCTAGCCTATGCGCAGCGTTGCTTATGTATAGCTTATTCAATGTGCCAGCAATGGTTATGTGCTTGTGTTAAGTTAACCTGTGATTGACGGCAAGGTGCTAGGCAAGGCGGTGAAGATCCCTTTCCTAGTTGATAGGTATGTTATAAAGATGTTTGAACTGAGAACTTTTATCAGACTGTTTTTTGTTTTATTTTTGTCGCCTTTCACTCTCATTTTGAGGGACATTGGAGTGAGATAGAACATGAGCCCGATGATGTTAAACTTACACAATGAGATATCGTTTAGATTTTAAAGTAGATATTCAGAGAAGGGAAACGTTTTCACAACATGTCTTCATTGGCGATTGCTAAATGCAGATCTAGTATTCTGTGGACGTTGCGGGTAGTATCAGCGTTGCTGGTTGTAGTCTTAACTACGACGTTAATTATATTTACCTAACAGTGCTTAATATATATATAAACTGAATTATTAGAAAAAGGAATACAAAGTATTAAATAGACAAAATCACAATGATGTTAGTTCTGTCCCAAAGGTATTCTAAAGTATCTGTAATATATTTTACTCTGGACACTATCGTGGTTTTAAAACATTCTTCTTTTACCTAAACAGGATTACTCAAGCTTAATTAGGTAGGATAATCCCTGAAAAAAAAGCAATATACATCCAAAACTATAGTCTTAGTATCCGATTTAATGAAACGTGAGTTTCCTTGAAAGTAGAACAAAAAATGTTTGTTGAGATCTTAAACAGTCACTAAAACAGGAGCGCCAAAACACACACAGAAATAGCTGAACGGGAAGCAGCCCGTTTCTAACATCAAGCGAGTGTGGACAAACGCAAACTTATTTTGAATAAGAAAATATAGATGGCGCTTTTTTGATTGATTGATTAATTCTTTATTGTCACCAAAGATTACATATAGATTAAAATAAACTTGATTGATTGATTGATTGATTAACTCTTTATTGCACACACTAAAAAAAGAATCAATACAGAAGAAATAAAATTAATTAATAGGTGTAACAACTGGCGACCTTATCGCAAAAAGCGATCTCTTCCAGGCAACCGTAGTAACTTGAGTGGATTTTTAAGCCAATTTATCTTAACCGTAATACATTAACCATTCAAAATGTAAAAACATTCATTGACCGTCACCGCTCTATTTTGTAGAGTTTATATGTTCATTATGTAACGATAAATTGTTCGCTTAAACACGTATTATGTTAATCGACATAGCAATTTCACATTCATGTTCCCATCGTGTTGATATCACATATCACCGCGAATCAGTACATGAAAACCAGACCTTAAATACTGTTGAAATAATAACTATTTACAATTATGACCTCTATTACTTATGAATATAGAAACTACAATCATGCGATTTCCGGTAGGTAAAAGAAAGTCTGAAGATGGTAAAACAGAAGCTGTCATATTTACTTGAGCAAACTGTCACTTTCGTGTTGTGTATCTGTCAAAAATGAAAATGATCGTGGTTATTCGAAAGTGGTTGGTAGGTCTCAAAGAACAATCTGTAATGCAAATCTATTTACAATATCTTCATGTAGCGGTTATAACAGTGGAATTGCGGAAGCTGTCAATATCCAATCGCATCTAAGTTGTATTATTAGTAAATTATGCCTTCGTTTGTCATATATTTGATCATCTTCATTATCATTAGGCTATTGTAGGCCAACGCTTAGCATGTGAGCTGTTACACTTCAAATTCTTAATTTGGAGTCTGTGGCACGATTCTGTTATCTGGCTCATTTACCAACAGATATGATAAATAATTATAAAATTTAAGATCCCTATAGATGTTAAACACTCACTCGCTGTGTTTGCTCACTCTTAACATGCTATATTAATTTATTATTTAAATGACACCTTATTTTTGGTTGACCTTTTCAATTTAATTTCAAATTGTTACTGACATACAATTTGTTCGCAATCTATCCATATGTCAAATAGATTTTGACAGCATCCGCGATCCTACCGCGTTGGTCATATGGTCACGGGGGGGGCAATGTAAATACTAATGTGGTGCATATGCATGTATTATACATATAAACTTTTCTTTTGAATTACTCTGTCTATTGATGGAAACCTCATTAAAATCCGTTGCGTAGTTTAAAAGATCTAAGCGTACAGACGGCGGAGAGCGACTTTGTTTTATACTATGTAGAGAAGTCCAAACTCTGTCGTAATTACTCTAATTTTTCAGTTTCACTGACTGGAATTGATGATTCCAGTCGCCGAATCTATTCCCTTTGGTTTGTCAATCTGACGCGTCGTTAGCGCCTAACTTGCCTTTCGTCGCGTTTATTTCTGGAAGAATTTCCAAGTGAGTGCCAGTCACGGTATGTTAGGAATGTGTTGTGACTTGGTTGTGTTCATTTTGGATCACAGCTTACTTTTTTTAATCACATTTGAACAGCGTTGCCGTCAGCGTACATTTTACACATTTGACATACCTTTTAAGCCTCCCATGTGTAATGTGTAATGAGGTCGGGAGGCCTATGTCCAGCAATGGACGTCCTGCGGCTGAAATGATGATGATGATGATGTACCTTTTTAACCCAAAATGCACCTTTTCGGCGCTAGATATGTACCTTTTAGGAACTCGGTTGCGGCAACACTGCATTTTAAGAAACGTTTTCATCACACACTAATATTGTGAGTCATAAAATCTCTGTGGATTTAGACATTTCATAGCTTTCGTCTTTGTTTTATCCCCGGATCAGCCCTTTTATAAATTCAATGGTGGGCGCTAGTTACTCTCTGTAAGAAGGGTAGGGTAAGAATTGGATTTTTAATTTGTAAGGATTTATTGATAATCTACTAAATAAAGGATGTTAGTGAATAAATCTAACATCAAGTACAGGTTGGTAAACTTCACACTACTTTGAGAATAACAACTCTTTGACATCTGATGTTTTACTTCCTCGATCGGCAGTTACCTTTTTTTTTATAAGGAGCCGTCTAGCCCCAAACCAAACAAAGCTTTTACTACGAGAACCAGATAGCTGATAAAATACGTTTATACTTTTATTTCTTGTAAATATATACAGAACACTCAGACACAGAGCAAACGCTTATCGTTACATAGATGTTTATTCTGGTGGGAATCGAACCTACGCCCTACATCTCTTGAAGCACATATTCTACCAAATGAGCAATCATAAATATGTAAACACAAAAGTGCCTACCATGGGATTTGTACCCGGTATGTCTAAATTGGCAGTCAAACGATCTTCCAAGTAGACTGCCGTAGCTGTTACTGTGCAGTTTTTTAGTTATTTACCAGTGATATAAAAAAAGTCATTATTTTAGTGTATTTATTGGTATACATAAAGTGTTTATTGTATTGTAATTAGTGATTACGGTAACGGGCATATTATACTAATTTCTATGTTTTGAAGAAAAAAATCGAAAATTTTGGTGTATGAAATTGTCGGGTTATTTTAATTGAATGTAAAAAGAAACTACATATTTAGTTAAATTTTAAGTTGCGTTTTCTAATAGTGATGATATAATATTTAAAATTGGTGTAATATTTTCATTGACCTATTTAATTTAAATACACTTCAAATATACCATAACTACTGACACCCGATAAAAAGAGCCGCGTCGAGTTACCATGTGGTGCTATTAAATAAATCAACAAAAATTCTTAACGATGTTTTTTCAATACCCGCGGAAAAGACGGAAAGCTGGCGCAAAGCCGCCAACTTTTTAAACTTTGTTTTTTCTATTTTACTTTTTTGACACGATTGGCTTCGGACGCGGAAGCCACTGATCCAACCGCTAATTGGCGAAGATAAATTCTGAGGAAACGTCGGCGGTTTTAAAACCTCTCGCAATGATTGATTAAGTTTCGACTGTAATTTTAGTTAATGCATTCTGTTCGCATTAATATTTCACGTGGATATGAATGTCTATTTTAATAGCAGTTAATTATAATTTTTCTTAGCATTAATAATGTCAAATTGATTCAGATGAACAAAATGTTGTGTGTATTAATTGGAAATTAGCTTCTATTTTGCTTAGTGCACTCTCAATCAAGTTTAATTTAAACTTGAAAGAGAAATGTAATTTTTAAGACAGAATTGTTGTTTTCATTTAAAAATTTCTTGTCAATGTTTCGACACGGAAAGCGATAAATTTGTTTATGTGTATTTTTTTTTTTATGGTTGACAGGCTATTTGTTTGACCATAGCTCACCTGATGTTAAGTGAAGGTGTGGTCGAAGATGGTAAAGCACACCTAGCCTGGAATGGAACTGGCTCTCAAGTGAGGCTGCCGGAACACACCGTTAGATGCTTGGCGGCAGATTTTCAACTTGAGGGTGGTAGCTAGCCAGCCGAGTACTAGAAAGTACCCTACCACCATGCGTATACTGCTTTCATCGTTTTTTTTTATTACAAATAGACTAGCGTTTGACCGCTAACTAGACTGATGTTAAGCGACGATGCGGCCTATGGCGGAGAACGCTCACCTAGAAGAAACGGAAACTCCAAAACTTTTGCGATTTCTTCTTTCATAACGATACATCTAAACATCAAGTCGTAATAATAAATTATACAAACAAAAGGAATGATTATATCATGATTGTAATAGGTTAATCGAGTTTCACAGTTTGACCCCTCGAAGGGATAGGCGAAGCTAATTTATTATACCTACTAAATGCAAACGTCAATCATTCAATACACTTGAGTAATACAACTTAATTTCTTTAATGGCATTTTTGGAAAGACCGTTTGATAGCTACGAATAGATAGGAAACGTAACCAAATACCCGAACACCTTTTATTGAATAGCGTTGCGGCTCTTGGGTCCCTTTCTTTCTATATCTTTGTACTGTTTAAAATTACCATGGTTATAATAGCAGTTGAAGAAAATAAGCGAACCGACTCATATTGGATAACGTAAAAAATGGGAACTAAAAAAATATTTTCTGTCATAGTTACGAAAGAAAAATAAACGATGTAGCGATGATAGCTCAGTGGTTAGCGCGGTAGGTTCGCATGCCGAAGGGCGTGGGTTCAAGCCCCAACAATGAGCTTGAGCTGCCGGTGAAGGAAAACATCGTGAGGAAACCATAGCATGGTGGTAGGGTACTTTCTAGTACTCGGATGGCTAGCTACCACCCTCAAGTTGAAAATCTGCCGCCAAGCATCTAACGGTGTGTTCCGGCAGCCTCACTTGAGAGCCAGTTCCATTCCAGGCTAGGTGTGCTTTACCATCTACGACCACACCTTCACTTAACATCAGGTGAGCTGTGGTCAAACAACTAACCTGTCAACAATAAAATAAAAAAAATAAATAAATAAACATATCAACGTTTATCGGATACATTTATGTAACCTAATGTAATCATTCTAACTATTCCGGAATTATATTTTTGGACGCGGAAATCTACATCCGTTGGGTGGATTTGTAAAATAGGTTCGGATGAAAGTTTTTCCTGTAGGCGAAAGCAGAAGGTATAATAAAAAAATCATTTATCATCTGTGCTGTCAACGGATGTCTCTATTTTTGATGTAGATATTGAACTGTAACTAACTATTTATTTTACTATTGAAAGTGGAAACCTTAGAAGACCTACACGTGAATCTTCTAAGATGGAATCTGACGTGGTTTTGACACATGCCACTATGGTCTGAGTATCTGATATAATTAAACGTGTAGATCCCGCATTAAGTAAAATGAAAAAATGCATGTTTATTATAAAATTTACTGTATGATTTGAAATATTCAACGTTTATTGTTTTTAGGGCTCCGTACCCAAAAGGGTAAAACGCTACTAAAGCTTGATTATTACACATCTAACAGAATTCTCAAAAGTTGTTCAGAAGCTAGTTTAAAAGTGCAAATAGATTTATGCCTCTCACGATGACTTAAAAGAGGCGCCACTCTGAGTTATATAACTTCAGACTTCGCGCCAAACTCCTGTTCTGTTTTATATCTTCCGCATTCTTTAATTGATTCTATTTTAGTATAAATTCTCTTTTATGGGATAGTTACGATTATGTATATTACAATAAACACATTTCTTTACGGCTTCCCGTGATCAACTTGAATACTTTGACCTGATTCATGAGACGGATGAAGATTTGATACGGGTTTTTTGTACCTACACTTTTATCAAGCGACTGTTTTATTATGACTGCCATGTTAGCTTTGGTAAAGTTCTGCTTCGAGAGCTGAAGGGCGTGGGTTCGATTCCCATTCAGGACCAACATTTGTGTGACGAATATAATTATAATAATAAATGTTTATTTAACAACAAACATTAATTTCATTACAAACAATACATAATTATTTATTTAGAGTAAATGATATGGCATTATACGTCGGGCCCCAAACTAGGCTTAGCCTGTATCTTGGTGACCCAAGTTCAAGATGTTGCCAGCTTTGGTTTTGCGCATGTACTTTATAATACTTAAATATGTTATTTACAAAAAAACATATTTAAGTATTTTGTCAGTTATCTGGTTCCCATAGTACAAGCTTTACTTATTTTAGGGCTAGATGACGCTGTGTGAAATGTCCTTTATTTATTTATGCTCATGAAAGTTATTAGTCTGTTATACATTTTTCCCTTTTATGTTGTCTTTAGTTTACAGTTATGTAGATAATAAAGTTTATTGAGTCCCTATGGTTATTTATTTTTGTTGTACTTTGTTAAAACGGATTTTTATTACTTAACTCTCTATGATTGGTTTATTATTACTTTTATGGTCTTACTTATAAATGTTACTTAAATTTAATCTTTACTTAAAGTAGCCAGTCTCCTTTTAATGTTAGAGAAAAGATTTCCTTTGAACAACGTTTATTAGTAAGGCACGGTAGATGTGAGCGAACAAGGGTATGGATATTTCATTTTAAGGTGGTACGATTTCCATACAAATAAATATTTGCCATATAAGGACAAACGGAGTATAATTTTACAGTGAAATCACAGCTACTATGTAAACGCAACGGTAAATTATAAGCATAATCTACTGTTTTATTCAAAAATCATAAATTCATAAATTTGATTTAATGCTAATAATCTACTGTTTTATTTAATTTGATTTGCCGCAAATAAAGACCAAAGTAAATGCCAGTAGCTGTGATTTCACTGTAAAATTATGCTCCATTTGTCCATAAATGGCAAAAATTGATTCGTATGGAAATCGTACCACCTTAAAGGTTAGACTTGAAATAGAATGTTAAACTGTTACGATTTATTTATTACACTTGCATTAAGTTCAGTATGACGGATTTATTATGTGTACGTAACTATTTATAAATATAATAAAAGTTATTTTACTGTTGGATCACGTTAAGATAGTTTACATTTAAACTTGTCCAAGCTATCACAAAGACCATAAATAACTTAGAACTGCTAGAGAAATTGTGATATATCTCTATTTAAAAGGATTGATGTCATAAATCATGCTCAATTTAGAATGCATATAGATAAAGACAAACAGTTTTAAACGTTTAGATTCTAATCTAACTTATTACACCTTCTTTTATTTGGAACTAGTTGCGCCCTGCGGTGTTACACGCTATATGTTTTCGGGATAAAAAGTAGTCTATGTGTTCCATACAGGGTCTTAGCTACCTCCATACCAAATTTCATCCAAATCCATTCAGTAGTTTTTGTGTGAACAAGTAACAAACATCCATCCATACAAACTTTCACATTCATAATATTTGTGGGATTGACGACCTATCATCTATCAGTGATATTTATCTTAAAGTAGTTCTTCTTTCTTCTTCTTTGATTTTGGCGTTGCGTTTTGAGCACTTGCCAGTGTCAAGTGTTTTGATTATTTCAAGTTTCAGTAGTGAAACTCCAGTCTTGGTCAAGTCCAGTTCATCTCGGTCCAATCCAATCATGCTTTAGTAAAGTAATGGGCGCCAAAGCAGCGATGCCTTGGGCTCTGGACTGCGTTTTTACACACTAAGTATGTGTATCTTATGTGTATCGCTGCAATGATCATGAGCAGGCGTTATCTCTTAGTAATAAGATATCTCTCTGCCACGTCACATTAAAATATTAAAAAAAACATAAAAAATGTCGATTCTGAACCAGGACAGACATTTATGTGACCGTTTGGCGCTAATCAAGCGGACGACATTTCAAAGAACGAGATTATGAACATACTTTGTAACAACATTCAGACAAAAAAGAAACGTGATGCGAACACTCACTTGGTTTAACTCACCTGCAGTGCAGTGTATGCACCTAGATAATTAAATTAATAAACTGAGTTTCGTCAGACAACAATACGAAATTGATTTAGTGAAAGATTTAAAGTGAATAGGTACATAATATATCTTAAATTAATGTCTTTAATTTTTTAATTTTTTTATATGTACCTGTCCATGACCATTGCAGCGATACATAGAACTTTGAGTAACAAAACAAAATCCAGGGCATCACTATTTTGGCGCTCAGTACTTTGAGACTTTCGATGGTTAGTCTCAACAGCCCAGTAATTTCGCTAGCTGCAGTACCCTTCGAACCGGAACACAGTAATGTTTACACACTACTGCTTAGCGGCAGAATAACTGGTACTGCGGTGGTACCTACCTAGACGACCTGCCGCTAAGGAGATCTACCACCAAGTATTGTTATCGTTATTGTCGTTGCTAACAACATACAGTCCTACCAAATCAAAAAGCATTAGATACATTTATTATAGTGCATCCATGATTATTAATAATTTCAATTTTAATACATTTTTTTGCAATTTTTATCGTAACGTCGACGAAAGTAAATTTATTACTTTCGAAAACGGCTTGTTAGGAAGTGCTAATTCCTAAAACGTAGTGTTTATTTCGTTTTTGGCGCTAACAGTAAGCGCTCAAATAGCTAGTATTACTGATTTTCTAGTAAATTAAAAACATGTTATACATTCCATGCAATAATTGTCTATATATAGGAAGCTATTACTAAAAAAAATGTCATAATTATCTTAAAATGTTAAACTGGGGCAATGTTTAGTGTCGCCATGTTATCTGTAGATTTGCACACTTTATAATATTGCAATCTTATGAAATCATCGACTTAAACTTTGCGTTTTAACTGCTTATATGCTTTGTAATATCCAAAATTGTATATTCAATGGTATAACCAGTTCAGTAACGTTTAATAACTTATGCATGTAGGTATTGTAGGTGTGGCCTGTCTACAATGTATTAGCTCTAGATATCATTTAAATTAGTTTTTATTAAATGACGGAACAAAGCGAAGTTTTTTATGTCTATATGTTGACGATTGTACCCATTGATTTGATTCGTAATATTTTATAAGCGTTGTAAGTTTTTGTAGCGATGATAGCTCAGTGGTAAGCGCGGACGGTTCATATACCGAAGGGCGCAGGTTCGAACCCCAACAATGAGTTTGAGCTGCCGGTGACAGAAAACATCGTGAGGAAAACATGGTGGTAGGGTATTTTTTAGTAGGTACCCGGTTGGCTAGCTATCATCAGTCTCAAGTTGAAAATTTGCCGCTAAGCACCTAACGGTGTGTTCCAGCAACCTCACTTGAGAGCTAGTTCCATCGCAGGCTTGACCATCTTCGACCACACCGTCACTTAACATCAGGTCAGGTTAACTGAGGTCAAACATAAAAAAAAAATGTAGGTTGAACAAATGAATTTTTTATATTTCAAAATGACCCAAATCTTTCGAAGGTTTTTGAGGAATTGTGAATATAGAGGTCGTAAGTTGGTATTTTGATTTAGTTTCGCAACTAGTTAGAATTACGACTATCTTGTCTTTTTATGTTTTTTATATAGGTATAACTATCTGTACATTCATCTATTTCTAAGTTGCTTAAAGCATTTCAAGTAGGCGAACCTGTAAAATCGAACGTAAGTAGAATAATTATCGGTTACTGGCAATCTGTTGTAAAATCGCGAAGTAGTACAATCATAAAAGTTAATATATTCAGAGCCAAGTTCTCGTTTTACCCTTTGGGTACGGAACCCTAAAAAAGAAGTCGAAACGCTTTGTGCGTGTGTATGTAAATGGAAAATATTTACCATGACGTTTTTGGTCGCGTTTGTCTGGCCGTCCATTAGTAAAAAGGCGTAGGTGGACTCAAACTGCAGTTCTAGGGCACACTCTTCGAAATGTATCCGGCCGAGTATACAGGTTTATGGATCAGGCCGACAGACAGATATCATTGACTTTGTATGAGGAAAGCGATTACATTTCAGGTACCACGTATAATAAATACACAGTATTCGATAGCACTCACTCAACTGCACAAGAATAAATAGGGTAACCTCATCGTATCCTAAAGTTTTCGGAATTGAAATGCCAATGTCAGTTTTTTAGTGTTTGTAAAATGCACAAGAATTAGTCTTTATAGACTAAACCACGCTGTGGAATAACTTCGACGAAGTTAAAAAAAATCACGTTTAGAGACTTTTTTGTGGTTGACAGGCTTGGTGTTTGATGTTAAGTAACGCAGTAGTCGGTGATCACACCTGGCCTGGAATGAAACTGGCCCTCAAGCGAGGGTGCCAGAACACACCCTTAGGTGTTTGCCAACTTTTCAACTCGATGGTGGTACCCAGGCGAGTAATAGAAAGTACCCTACCACCATGCTCTGGTTTTCATCGCGATGTTTTCCTTACCGGTAGCTCTATATTATTGTTGGGGTTTGAATCCATGCCCGTCGAGGTGTGAACTAACCGCGCTGTTAGCGTCGCTATAAAAGCTTAAAATTCAGCTGGAAATGCTGGATGTTTCGAGCTAGTAATCCAATTTTATTAGCTACCCGATTGACGTAAGCTATCGTACGGCATTACATACTATATTGATCAAACAAAAATATTTTTCCTAGCCTAAAATCTGGCTAAATGCTCAAAGCTTTAGGTTAGGAAGAAGCTCCCTTATTTTTTCCCCCTACAATTGGGCGAATGATATAGAATACACTAAATCTCTAATTTTCTCTAAGGTATTATGCGATGTGTGAAAACTAAAGTCACAGACATAGTTTAACGTATTAGCAGAAGAACCCACGTTCTTCTTCTTTGATTTTGGCGTCGCATTTTAAGCATTTGCCAGCGTCAAGTGTTTTGATATTTTCAAGTTTCATAAGTTAAATAAGTTGCCTGGACATATTTGTCGCAGAATCGATAACCGCTGGAATAGACGATTGCAAATCGGATAACGTACCATAGGATGCCTTGCGGCTCGATGGAGTGACGATATATGTACGTAGGTCAGCTGGCAGTAGTTGGACGCGAATAGCTTAAGTTTCGAGTCTGTCTGTCTTGGGATAGGCTTATGCCCAGCGGTGGACAACTTGGTATTCTATGAGGTAATCCCGTAATCTGTAGTAGTAGAATTGAATTGCACTTGTTCGGGTGCTGATCTCTATAGTTAACTTATCGTCACCAAGTATTCTAAGTGATGTTTAAGTATTACTTCCTGCTTCTTATCAGGCGGCCACCTTTAGCAGGGCACTGACCTCTACTGTTCACCTACCCACATTAAACCGTTCTTTCACCGATAATGTCTCTTATTATCCGATAATGCTGTAGAATGACTTACTTTTGTAGTTAACGCGCTCATCCTTTGTAGCTCCGGGACAACTTTCGATTTCTAGCCACTTGATTAATAACGTATTATGTACTTTCAAAGCGTTCTTGCTTTCTTTGCTATGTAACATGGTATCAGTTTGGCATCGAATTTGTATGGGGGCTTTGGAGTTACTAGTAAATTACTTCTTTCTTTTTTTAATTGGTTTTTAATAAATCAACAAAATGTAAAAATTATGTACATCAATGATTTTCGTTTACTCCGAAACCTCGCTGTTTCATAGGGGAATTGCTGTTCGTTGGCCTTAGGGTCATGGAGTCGGGTTTTTTAAATTGTAAATTTATAGATTATTTAATTTTGATGTATTCTTATTCTTATTCAAAGTGGGGGCGATGAGTCCTGCACTGACGTCCTGCTTGGGGTGTGTTGTGTATTTCCCCCTAGCAGCGTCTACTTGAGCCAACACAGCTCCTTGAAGTATCGGAGCGAGGCTCTGGGCCGCTGGCATAGTAGTAGCTCCAGTGAGATAAATAATAATAAATAAATATCGTAGGACTATACACACAGCGCCATCTGGCCCCAAACTAAGCAGAGCTTGTGTGATGGAAGTCAGATAACTGATAGAATACATAAATACTTTTTTTTTGTAAATACATACTTATAATACATACAGAACACCCAGACACAGAACAAACATTTGTTTATTCACAAAATGTTTGCTCTGTGTGGGAATCGAACCCACGCCCTACAGCTCTCAAGGCAGATACTACCAATGAGCCAACGGGGCTGTCGTGGATGAGATGGGTGGAATATTTAAAGGCATTGATGACGAGAAGCTTTCAAGGTGTTGCGGCGACATAGATGATAGCGAAGATTGATGTATGTATGTCTATCTTTTGCGCCATGATAACTACCTGAAAAATACTACTACTGTACCATATATTTTAAGTTACTACTAAAAAGAAAACCAAATATCGTTTACATCACACGCACATACTTTAGATCGTTTCACCTAAAACCAGTCGCCTTTAGTAATCTGTTATTTTATTGTATCACAAAAGAATACCACTTAGCACGCGTTACTTCAAAGTAATCTGCAAAAACGTACTTTCCGTGAATTCTTACCGCGACTAATTTTACGAGGTATCTATGTTGTATAGAGGAACTTTAGAAACGTAACGTTGTGTTAAAAGGTTGTGGAACTAATCTCTTGAAACGGTACGCGGATTCTAGTAGATACTTTTATGTAACCACTTTCTAAGGGTTTGAATATGCGAACCACAATCAGGATTTTAGAATATGGCAATGTTAATTTTGAATTCAAATTCAAAATGTACTTATTTCAGATAACTCTACTCCGTCTTACTTATAAATCCTACATACTATATCTTAAAAGAGAGGAAAAAAAATCATCACGATTAATTAATCTTTTATATCACCTACCTGATTGCATATATAGGTAACATTTATTCAAGATACAAATATAATTTAAAAAAATAATTAAGAATTTATAAAAACTTAATTAAACCGAACATATACATTTTATGACGTATGTATTTTATTGATTAAAATTAAAGGGCTCGTGTACGAAATAAGTAGATCTATTTTTTTTTTTTCAGAATATAATAGAATACAAGTATATTATACGTCAAACACATATACATTATAATAATCTTTAAACAATAACAATTACAAAGAGTTTTTTTGGCGGGAACGCGGGAAGAGTCGTGTCGCTCCGTTGTATTTTTTCCAAAACTTGTGTTTTGTCGAGTGTTTATGCATAAAAATGGTGGTGTTTTATTCATAAAGTGCCGAATTACATGCGTGAGTGTGGGAAAATGATATAATGTGGTGAAACATGATTTTTCGTGGTGCTTCCAAAACTCCATCGAAGCTTTATAGTAAAGTCGCCACTACTTTACTAAAGCATGACTGGATTTGACTGACACAGACTGGACTTGACTAAGACTGGACTTTGACTATAACTAGCTACGAGAACACTTATTTAACTTTTGTAACTTGAAAATATATAAATACTTGACACTGGCAAATGCTAAAACGCGACGCCAAAACCAAAGAAAAAAAAACAATTACAAAATGTATAACATTTTTTGTTTCGTGTTTGAATTTTGCATACGAATATATGAAATCGAATTCGATTTTAAGCATTTTTGAACCAAAGCTGGCTCATCACTATTTATAAAACAGGAAAATCGTTAAGACTCCGGGAGAAGCACCACTAAAAACCTCCGGTGTTTCTGCGTGGCGCTGGCGTGCTAGGTCTGCGGGAACGCTTCCGTACTAAGCCGTGGCACCGGCAGCGCTGGTCCCCTGATACCCTTCTCTGCCAGGAGAAGAGCTGAAGACCCTCCGACCCTCTACCCTTAGGGGAATCAAAAATACTGGAGATACATACACGTCCTGACTTTCACAATCACAATGAACCGGGTGTTCTGTATTGCCTAATTCACCGTTTGTAAAACATTCATAGATGCATAAACCATTCATACAGTGTCACAATTCAAGTAACCTTCAGGGTCTACCTGCCTCTTATGTCATCAATCCATCACGCAAGCAAACGCCATAAGACGTCAAGCTTGTCATGTGCGATATGTTGGCCCAATAAGATTGTATCCGATATGTTTGGATTAGCATACTGGTGTAATGAGTATGTCACGATTTAATTAGTAAAACAGTAATTATATTAGCTGCGGCTTTATCTGTATTTTGTTGCATTAAAAAATTCATGCTAAGGGCTTGCACAAAGTTTATTTTTTTTATCGTTGACAAGCTAGGTGTTCGACCACAGCTCATCTGATGTTAAGTGACGGTGTGGTAGAAGATGGTAAAACACACCTAGCCTGGAATAAAACTGGCTCTCAAGTGAGGCTGCCGGAGCATACCGATAGATGCTTGACGGCAGATTTTCAACTTGAGGGTGGTAGCTAGCCAGGCGAGGACTAGAAAGTACCCTGCTATGGTTTCTTCATGATGTTTTCCTTCACCGGCAGCTCACGCTCATTGTTGGGGTTTGAATCATGCGAATCGACCGCGCTGACCACTCGGCTATCATCGCTACAAAGTTACCTTTCTTATTCCCACGCGTAGCATTTCATGTTGGCGAAAAGTTGACACAGCATTTTAGCATGAACTATAAGTAAGTAGGTATTATGAAGTCCTAAAACGTTAAAGCGAGGTTTTAATATCCAGATTTCAGATACAAAATGTATGCATTAATTTGTTCAACATTTAAGCTTGCGTTCGACAGCCATCTCTTCAAATGTTAAGCGATGGAGGAAGCTTCTTTAAAGAAGGAGAATCTTTAAATGACAAATTTAAGTCTCATTTTTTATGTTTGTTGCTTGTTGTTTTAATTCACGATAAAATAACATGGCAATAAAAGATCTACTATAAAATTTCAGAATTCGCTCTTTAATTAAACCGGTCTCAAGTGTTTTAACTATGCTTATTTTCTAGATTTAGCCTCAAATACTCACAAATGCACCTTGGGCGTGTAATTACCTATTTATAGTCCTCTACGGTGATAACATAACAGAATCGATAGTAATTAACCGTATAAAGAACATAATTAATTGCAACGGCAACCTTGCAGGCACATGTCTTGCCTTATGTTATAACATTTTGTTCAATCGCTTTGAAAACTTCTTTCGAGTACCCTTGTAGTAGTTTATTATGGTTGTAAAGATCAAATAACAATACATACATAGATACTAATGTGGTGCATATGCATGTATTATACGTATAAATTTTTCTCTATGTCGGGAGTTTTGGCGGGAACGCGGAAAGAGTCGTTTCGCCCCGTTGTATTTTTCTCCAGAACTAGTATTTTGTCGAGTGTTGATGCATAAAAATGGTTGTGTTTTATTCATAAAATGCCGAATCGCAAGCGCGAGTGTGGGAAAATGATACAATGCGGTGAAACATGAATTTTCGTGTTGCTTCCAAAACTCCATCAAAGCTTTATCTTCTTCTTTTTTAGCTTTAGTCACCACTACTTTATTAAAGCATGACTGGACTTGACTGACACGAACTGTACTTAACCAAGATTGGACTTTGACTATAACTATAGCTTCGAGGCAACATATTTAACTTGTGAAACTTGAGAATATAAAAGACTTGACACTGGCAAATGCTCAAAATGCGACGCCAAAACCAAACAAAAAAATCTCTATGTCTATTGATGGAAACCGTATTAAAATCCGTTGCGTAATTTAAAAGATCTAAGCGTACAGACGGCGGAAAGCGGCTTTGTTTTATACTATGTAGAGAGGTTCACGTTTGACCACACCCTGGCGGTAGAGCTGTCTAAGATGAAGTACGTTTACCTAGAATACAACTATTTACTTTAAGTTTTAGACACCCATGTTACACACAAGACCCTGCGTTTGTATGAGAGCGCGTTTATAGATGTGTGCGTGTAGTGTGTGTTGATAGTTACAATTATTAATTATGCCAAATTAAAGAACAACAAGTATTGATTCTTTGACGTGATGACATGGCCTAATAAATTTTTACTATAATATTGTCCGTAGTAAAATAATGACATGTTCATTGGTAAAGGTTCGTCATCTCTATTTTATGATGTTGCGCTTCCAACTTTCAATAAATCATATAACATTTGCAGTGAATTGAAACAATATGTAAGTAAGGCATTGTAATCAGACGACAAACAATGAAGTAATAAACTCGATCCGGCTCGCTTTGCGACACATTTTACGATTGTGAAACCGTTTGCTCAGGTAGTGTGAGAGGTGTCGGCGATGTTACAACCTACCTATTTGACCAATCTAACTTAGTACAAATACTACGCCACTACAACGTAATTTTTTTTTTTTTTTACATTACACACAGCGCCATCTGACCCCAAACTAAGCAGAGCTTGTACTATGGAAGACAGATAACTGATAGAATACATAAATACTTTTTTTTTTTTGTAAATATGTACCTCAATTTATACCTCTTTTTGGAGTCGCATTTTGTGCCTTTGCCAATGTCAAGTGTTTTGATTATTACAAGTTCCATTAGTTAAAAAGTATTCAATGTTTAGTCATGGTCAAGTCCAGTTTATGTTAGTCCAATCAAGTAACTATAAGCTGCGATGGAGTGTTGGAAGCAACATGAAAAGGCATTTTTCACCACATTATATCACTTTCCCACGCTGGTGCTTGTAATTTGGTGCTTTATGAATAAAAAACCTCTATTTATATACATAAACACTCAAAAAAACACTAGTTTTGGAAAAATAAACAATGGGGCGACACACGACTTTTTCCGCGTTCCCGCCAAATCTCTTATGACTCTTGATTCACTGTGCGCTTTGGAGCATAGGAAGATCAATTGTAAAAAAATAAATAAATTAAGAAATAAATCGTCTTTTGAGAATAAAAATGTAGCTCTATGTCCGTTATTAAGAAACATCCTATAACGATTTTAATTTTCATTTAGTCGTGAAAAGCGAACAAACAGGCAGAAAAACAGAGACAGAATTACTTTTGCTTTCATGATATTAGTTAGAATGAAAGTTCAGTTATACGGACAAGCTCTCCTCCTAAGATATAGAATCACAAACATACGCACATATTTCATTTGTTTGATGTAGTTAAAAACTGGGAACGTTGAAATGTGATATGAAGTAAAAGGGATTTTCTATGTCGCAATGTAACATTCTAATGTAGGGCGTCCTAAAAACTAACATACGATGTTTCTAGAACCCCATTCCTTGATGGTGGGTGGTATATAATCTCTTCTTTCAAAGCCAGCTTTGAGTGCAATTAGCGGAATATGTCAGGGTTGCCAGATAGATGAAGAGAAACTGCATAGAATTTTGTCTTATATTTGTCCTATATTTATAAAAATCCTCTTGAATGATTTTTTGTAAAAAGGCGAAAGTTTGTAATTGTGTTTGTATGTTTGTTACTTCTTCACGCTCAAACGGCTGGACCAATTCTGATGAAATTGGGTATGGAGGTAGTTGTGTTATATTAGTAATAATATTATTTCTTTTTTGAGCAGTCGCGCAAAGTTAAATTGTAGTGGTATCTTAATATCTAGATCGCCTGGAATCTAGGTCCTTGATACTCAGAGAGACGAGTTAACTGAAGAATTAATTACAGAAAAAGTAGCTTTAACGAAGATATATTTTACCCCAACATTACCATTTCCCTTTCATTTTCCACAAATCTCAAAAATACAAAAAAAAAAACAGTTCATTCAGGCAACACTGAACGGCAGTTAACTGAATGTGTAGGAAAGGATTGTTTGTATATCGGTTTGAATTATGATGTGACTGTTATTACTGGGTTAAGAGGCCAGATGGATTTGTTTATAGCCCTTTTTAGAAAGGCTATAGAGATAAGTGTCTTGTCTTATTTTTTGTTAAAAGTAAAGGAAAGAACGCTTGTAGTCACTGTTTTTACCAACCTATTTGTCCGTATATTACGGAATTATATTAATCTATTCCGGAAGGGGCTTATTTATTTATTTAAAAATGTTCATAACGGGGAATACAACGACCCCTTTCGCCTTATCACACTCCAAGCTAACCCTGTATTAAAGAGATTTAAAAAGTGGAACGTTTTATTCAAATATTATGATTATATTCAGCCTCTAGTGTCTCACTGCTGGGCATAGGCCTCCCTTTCCTCCTTCCAGACTGCTCTGTCTTCGGCTTTGATTGTCCAGTGACTATCATGACGATTTAGTTCGTCACACCACTTTCGTGTGGGTCGACCCTGAGGTCGCTTAAATTTTGGGGTCCAAACTGTGGTGACCTTTGCCCAGCGGTCGTTTCACTTGGACAAACGTGGCCCGCCCAGTCACAATACAGTCGTCCGGCTTTGTGGTAAATCAATTAAATAATATATCTAGTAAAATATACGCCGGCACCTTCGTGTAAACTATGCCGACGACATTCAAGACGATGCTATCAGCCAACACGTGCGTAGAGCGTCGGCGGCGTCGTCGAAGATCATCAAGGAGTACAACCTGCAGATGGCCATCAAAGATCAAAACGCGGCGGTGATGGAGGTCCTAGATCGGGGGAAGCTTTTGAAATATAAACAAAACTATCCCTTTTCTATCGGACAGCCAGAAGCTAAAAAAGCGTCGTTTCATGGTCGCTGTTCCAAAAACTCGAACGAAACGATTTGATTCAACGTTTATTGTGCGGACCGCTAGTCAGTGGAATGTGCTGCCTGAGTGGGTGTTCTTCATTGGATATAATCTGTCTTCAATTCTAGAGTGAATAGGTATCTTCTATGCAAACGTGTCTATCTTAGACCGCATTATCACTTAACATTAGTTGAGATGGCGGCCAAACGTAAGCCTATTTCTTATTAAAGTAAAAAAAATATTGTGTAGTTAAAAAGTTAACAAAGGTCACGGACCCAGTGTCTGTGGAGCGTTAATAATAAATAAAAAAAATAAAGAATAATATAGTATCATAAAATGTCTCATCGAGTCATCACAGATGGCTATTTCTATAAAAAAACCTAGACTCGACTTGATAGCCTTGCCTGACGTGGTGTAAGGCCACATATGCATAGTTATACATATATTATTTTAAATGTTTTATCGTCAAACATCCTCTGGAACTGGTAGAATTTCTGAAACCGGTCTGCGTATATATAAACTAGATTCCTTGACCGTTTGCATATTCATTACTGAGGTCTACAGGCCTTTGTTGTCAATTAATTTCAATCATAAAAATAAGATAATATACCGTTGGGTCCTTTAAACGTAGCAACTACCCCAAAATAAGCTACATCCACATTTTTAATCATACGGCGTGGTTGTGGAACTCTTTGCCGGAATCTGTTTCTCCAGAAGTCCAAATAGTGTCTTCAAATCTTTTTTTTTTTTAATGGTTGACAGGCTAGTTGTTTGACCACAGCTCACCTGATGTCAAGTGAAGGTGTGGTCGAAGATGGTAAAGCACACCTAGCCTGGAATGCAACTGGCTCTCAAGTGAGGCTGCCGGAACACACCGTTAGATGCTTGGCGGCAGATTTTCAACTTGAGGGTGGTAGCTAGCCAGCCGAGTACTAAAGTACCCTACCACCATGCTTTGGTTTCCTCACGATGTTTTCCTTCACCGACAGCTCAAGCTCATTGTTGGGGTTTGTACCCACGCCCTTCGGCATGCGAACCTACCGCGCTGACCACTGAGCTATCATCGCTACAAAATCCAGAGTAAACTAGTTTTTTTCAGGTAAGCGTGCTCTATCCTATACTACATAGTATCTCAACATCAGGCAGGATGTGGAAACAAAATAAGCACATTTACAAGAACAAAAATTGGTACCAACTTTTTTATTTTTTGTTCTAAATAGGTTTGCGTTTGGCCACGCCCTGCCTGATGTTAAGCAGGATGTAGTCTATGATGAAGCACGCGTACCTAGAAAACCCTGTTAACTCTGAATTTGAAGACACCCAAGTTGTACTTCGCGGGAAAAACAGACACCGGCACCGGCTCATCCTCGCTGTACGTATGAAGAATGTTTCACAACGTTTAGTCCGTACGTGGGAAACCACCATGTATGAACCTACTATAGAAACCAAATACTAAACACTAAACTTAAAAGCTTTATTTTTGTAAATACATACAAGCATCTACATTTATAACACTCAGCATTTCATAAAAATACAAATATTTTGTTGATAACACCAATGTTACGAGTCATTTAAAATATATGTAATTGTGTAGACATACAGTCATACATGTATCATTAAAAGAGTGATAAAACACTAATTAAATGTCAATTAATAAAAACAAAATTCCAAAATAAAGTACATAATATGTAGATATAAAAACATGTCAATATAAAAATATTGTCAAATATGAAATACAAAAATATGTCAGTATAAAAATATGGTCAATATTTTTTTTTATTTTTTTTTAGGTAAAAAGTAATGAAACGAACGAGACGCTCTCTTGATGGTAAGAGATAACGCCTGTCCATGACCATTGTAGCGATACACAGAACTTTGAGTAACAAAACAAAGTTCAGAGCATCTCTGCTTTGGCGCTCATTACTTTGAGACTTTCGATGGTTAGTCTCAACAGCCCAGTAATTTCGCTAGCTGCAGTACCCTTCAAACCGGAACACAGTAATGTTTACACACTACTGCTTAGCGGCAGAATAACTGGTACTGCGGTGGTACCTACCTAGACGACCTCCTGCTAAGGAGATCTACCACCAAGTAAATGAAATATAATGAAATAACATTAAAAAATCGTAATTATTTACTATAGGTATATAATTGTGTATTCTGCATGGAAATTAAACCCAGGACCTACAGCTACTATAATAGTACTACCGAACAAGCCAGTCAAGTAGTTTTAATATATCTACGGATTTGTTTCGCTCAATACCAAATCTCATTCGAATCCGTTCAGCCGTTTGAAAGATAAATCGGAACAAATATATCTAATAAATAAATAAATAAGTAAATATCGTAGGACATTACACACAGCGCCATCTGACCCCAAACTAAGCAAAGCTTGTACTATGGGAATCAGATAACTGATAAAATACTTAAATACTTTTTTTTTGTAAATACATACTTATAATACATACAGTACACCAATAACTGCGCAAATACTTTCTCTTTTTAAGTAGTTGTTAATCTACACTAATAGTATAAAGAGGAAACATTTGTATTTTTCGATTTTTATATGTTTGTAACGAATAAACTCAAAAACTACTGGGCCGATTTCAAAAACTCTTTTACCGTTGGGAAGGTACACTATCCCCGGGTGACATTTTATCCCTGAATTTCCACGGGAACAGGAACTACGCGGGTGAAACCGCGAGGCGTCTGTTATTATAATGTTAGTTTATAACTTGTTGCAGTTTTTTGTTGCATTAATTAAATCGAAAATTTTTAAAACATTACTTTTAGAAGAATGAGCAGATGATCGAGATGACCATACGCGTATATATTAACAATGTGTGGGTGACAGTAATAAAGTAAAGAATTATTAGGTGCTTGTTTTAGAGACAGATGAATACAAGACAAGTGTTACAAGTTGTTACATTCTAGCAGATGTTATTAAAAGGGCACGCGACAAAAAATATTGACTGAAATAATTTGATGAATTGGATTCAACAACAACAACAACAACAACACACAACAACAAGCAAGCTCAACACCAACAACAACAACAAGCTCTGCTTAGTTTGGGGCCAGATGGCGCTGTGTGTATAGTCCTACGATATTTGTTTTGTGTTTGTTGTTGTTGATTATTTTTCCGTATAACGAAGAATATCTATTTTTATGTAGCTAATTGACACATGCATTTGTAGCGATGATAGCTTAGTGGTTAGCGTGGTCGGATCACACGCTGAAGGGTGTGGGTTCAAACAATGGGCTTGAGCTGCTGTTGAAGAACATCGCGAGGAAACGATACTTTCTAGTACTCTGCTGGCTATTAGAAAATCTGCCGTCAAACACCTAACGATGTGTTACGGCAACCTCACTTGCGAGCCAATTCCAGTCTAGATGTGTTTATTATCTTCGACCATACCGTCACTAATAAGGTGAGCTGTGGTCGAACACCTAGCCTATCATCAGTAAAAAATACGTTCAAACTTAGCGTAGCCAATTAAACTAATTTCATTTGTTAACCTTTCCGTAACCTTCGTCAATATTACCCCTAACCTATTACGATAAACTTGGCGATCAGCTGCTAAATTCACCTGCTCTATAACATGTGGCGTGTGAAACTGTTAAATGTCGTCAAGCAGATGTCACCCAGTAGTGGTATTGCTGGTGAATGCTGGTATTTAGTTTTTGTCATGTTTGAATGACGATGTATGGTTTTTAGGGTTCCGTACCCAAAGGGTAAAAACGGGACCCTATTACTGAGACTTCGCTGTCCGTCCGTCCTTCTGTCACCAGGCTGTATCTTAAGAACGGTGATAGCTAGACAGTTGAAATTTTCACAGATGATGTATTTCTATTGCCGCTATAACAACAAATACTAAAAATAAAATAAAATAAATATTTAACGGGGGCTCCCATACAACGGTCCCTTTCGTGCGGAACGGACGGAATCCTTCGTGCGCGAGTCCCACTCGCACTTGGCTGGTTTTTATTTTTTTTACTCCGACCTCCACCACTATAACCCCCAATATTGTTGGGGACTTTTTTTAGGTAACTGTTTAATTGTGACTAATATTTTTGTGTCTTATATGTAAATTAGCTTTATATTATAGTAATACTTGTAACTATAAAATTCGATTCACATTTCTGTCAGTTCTTTGTCATTACCATCAGCCCACTTTAGTCCACTGCAAGACTTCGGCGTACCCTAATGCACGCCACCTAGCTAGATGTACGGCCTTTTGCTTCCTGTCACTGCCCACTATCTTACGTATATCGTCATTCCATCGAGTCTTAGTAAAGTCGAAGTCAAGTTGAGTCTTGGTCGAGTCCACACTTTAGAACACGTCTACCCCATCGGTTATCGGTTCTGCGACAGATATGTAAAACCCACTACCACTTCAGCTAATAGTACCTACCTGTGTAATATTTGGCAGAAACGTTGCATTAGAGATTCCGAGATACGAAATAAGTTTTTTTAATATTTTATATGCAAATACAAATATTTTATTGATACTGTGTAACCAATGTTACAAGTCAAATTCCGTAACATAATTTCAAATATATAATTTGCGGAGTTTAGACAAAATAAATTGTAGGTAATTCTATGTAAAAATAAATGTTTATGCAAAAATAATGAGACGAACGAAACGCTCTGTTAATGGTGAGAAATAATGCCGTGCAGCTTTACCAAAAACTTTAAGTACCTATGCAAAGTGCAGGCATCGCTGCTTTAGCGCTCATTTCTTCGAAACATTCGATATTTTCATTTTCGTAATTCTGTGATTTTGTTAGCTACTTCCAACCGGAATACAATAACTAGCTTAGGACACCCCGAGACTCGGTGGAGTGGAGATGTACGTAGGACAGCTGTCGTCAGATGGACTCGAAAAGATGATGATCGAACTGAATGACGTAAAGAAAAGTCTTCCTTGGACTACGATAGGCTAATAATGATAATGTTTGTAAGTTGTAAAAATTTAAGTGTCGCGTTTAAATACCCTTATTTTACAGTTACAAGTTAATTACAGTAATTAACAATCTATAAATCCGGGGATATTGCTGTAACATCCGGGTGGAACGACCATAAAAATCTCGTGAAAGTAAAAACTAATGATAAAGATCGTCTCAATTCGAGCGAATCAAAGAATTTGTACCGAATGCAAAAGTACCAGAATCAAGATGTTACCAATTTCAGTGAATTTCTTTCCGTCGATGGTGAATTAGGACAGCCGTGTGAATGGTGATGACCTGGATCGGAGCTCTCTTTGTTCATTTGTATGCGTCATTGATGGTGTGGAGTGCATGTACTCAGATACAGAATCAGAACAAGCGAAAAAAGTTAAGGAAAACTATACCCGACGATGGAAATACAACTGTTATATAATTTAAATAAATAAATATCGTAAGACTACACACAGTGCCATCTGGCCCCAAACTGTGGAAGTCAGATAACTGATAGAATACATAAATACTTTTTTTTGTAAATACATACTTATAATACATACAGAACATTTGTTTATTCACAAAATGTTTTGCCCTGAGTGGGAATCGAACCCACGCCCTACAGCTCTCAAGGAAGTTATACTACTAATGAACCAACGGGGCTACCAATTTAAAGGAAAATGTAGCCTATGTCAGCAAATGTAGTCCTGGAGCATTATAACGAATTTAATGACACCTAATCGTGGCATGACATCAATATCGGACGACTAGTTTAGGCGTTTTAAACACAATATAATTATACGAACATATTAATACAGACTGCTAAAACCAACCCTTATGGCTATTTTGTTGTCAGGTAAAAAGTAGTGCACGTATAACGTAAGGAATTTAAAAATCATTTAATTTCTTGAGAAATTTTGTTTGCCATTTTGAGAATAAAATTTCTAGAATGACAATTTTTGCAGAATTAGTCCTTTTAAGTCATTGGCGCCTAAACAGTTCTAAAGAAAATAGGTAAAAACTTTTGGCCATACAATTTCGCCTGACGTACAAAAACTAATGGAAAGAGCTGAACTTAGTTCACACACATATTGATTGATCCTGTTTGTTTTTATACAAAACTGTTTCACATACACACGGGCAATGTTTTAGCCGACCTTTGTCTAACCTACTGAGAAATTAATGGGTCTCTATCGACATCGGCACCGTTACAAGTAATCAAACAATGAACTATTACTGTAATTGAGTCACGGTTCAATTATTTTCAATACATTTTATTGAACAATAGAATGACCTAAGTAATGCTAATGCAGCTGTATGTTTTTTTTGAAGTTTGCAGTCCATCTTTTTTCCTTATTAAGAAGCAAAACAGTCTCCACTGACCGAGCGTAATATAAATCTAACCGACAAATTTGACCATTGGTTCAATTGAATGACAAATAAAGTAATCTCTTTTAAAGTAATCTCACTTTATTGCATTCATTGTTGTCAATGTTTTATGTGCCGCAAAATACTTTTGCTACGTTAAATCGTAAATGTCGTGCCTCCATTTACTTTCTTTACGTGTTTTGTAAAACGGCTATTTGGTAATAACCTTCAACTTTATAATTAACCTTGCATGGTCTCAAGTCGAGTATAAATATGGAAAGAAAATTGTATGACTTGTAACTGACAAACTGAACCATGTAGTTTATGGCTGGATTGCAATCTAATCTTTTGTTTTTAACTCTAGATCAATAACCATACGCTACAATAATGAAGCGTACTACGCTTTATACGTTTTTAAGTTATTCTTTGAAACTGTAGAGCATGTGCTTTTGCATTGCAAAGCCACAGAAGGTACTAGAATTGCTACTAGGCTGTAAGAAGCTACTTCTCCATCATTCATGTCATCGTCATTGAACTTTCCACCCAACTCACTGGAGCTACTATGCCAGCGGCCCAGAGCCTCGCTCCGATACTTCAAGGAGCTGGGTTGGCTTGGGTAGACGCTGGTAGGGGAAATGCACAATACACCCCAAGCGGGATGTCAGTGCAGGACCTATCGCCCCCACTTTGAATAAGAATGAGAATAGTTCATTCTTATGTTCACTCGTTGCGGTTATTCACTGATCAAAAAAGAAGATATTCCTAGTGATGATAGCTAATTGGTGAACGTGGTTGAATCACTCGCCGGACGGCGTGGGTTCAAATACCAACAATGAGATTACCTCTCTCGAGAACCAGTTCCATTCCAGTCTAAATGGCTTCACCATCTTCGAATCAAATAAAATGTGGAAAAACACCTAACTTTAAAAAAAAACCACCTATATAATAAAAATCTACTAAAAAGTAATTTTAAAATTGTACATTTTAATTTGTTGTAAAATGTATGATTCGTTAGTTACTTAAGAAAGAAAGAAATAAAAGAAAATGTTTTTTTATTCTGTAACACCACAGAACACACAAAAACAGTAACTTAACAGTTTTAGAGTTAGTTCGCGAGGATCACTGTTGATGTTGGATTCCATTCCGGCTTCCAAGACTCATTACTGTATCAATATAGGAAGAAAGCACAAGGAAGAAACTGATTACCGTACACTATAAACAGTACTGTTATTTACCGCTCAGTCATCCCACTTAGTTGCCGGCGTGATAATAACGCAGTAGTATCTCTTTTGTAAGTGAAAGAGTAAATTGAGGTCTTTACTCACGAGGAAACTGCGTTCACTAGTCTCGTGGAACACTTGATCTGTTTTGGTCTGGAAGATTTCTTCAACCGATGCAGTAACCTTTTTTTAAATTAATTAATAGCTACAGGTGTGACCGCCATATCGCTTAACATTACTAACCGTATAACTACAAACCGAGGCAGATATCTACCCCAGGTAAACTTTGAAAACGATTTCAAGTTAGTCAGTGACAACAGTTGACAACAACAACAAACAACTAAACGTTGATAAAACTTAATTTACTATTTTCTTTGGAATGAAAAAACGAAAAAATTCACGTACATTTAAGTCGGAGTTTTTATGAGCAAAAATCCCGTGGGGTAAATATATACCGCGGTTTGTAGAGGTAAAAAAATGGGTGTGTAATAAATGCACATAGTCCCTACAGTTTCAAGTACCTTCGCTTCTGCATCGGTACTTGTTTGGTTTTCATGTAAAAGTAATGAGACGAACGACACGCTCTCCTGGTGGTAAGAGATGACGCCCATGACCATTGCAGCAATACACAGAACTTTGAGTAACAAAACAAAGTCTAAGGCATCGCTGCGTTAGTGCTTTTTACTTTGAGACTTTCGATGGTTAGTCTCAACAGTCTTGTAAGCTGCACTACCCTTCAAATTGGAACACAGTAATGTTTATAAACTACTGTTTGTTAGTTCTTCACGCTCAAACCAGGCTGGACCAATTTTTGATGAAATTTGGTATGGAGGTAGCTGACACCCTGAGTTAATACATAGACTAGCTAGTAACACCGCGGGGAGCAGCAAGTTTAAAAAAAAATCGTACAGGTGAACAATTGAACATGGCCTAGTAGTCCATTTGGACTCCCCAACTTATTTAAATTTAAAAGTGCATTCATATCGTCTAAAGCCTTTCTTATTGCACTTTTGGGTAAAGAGCTCTCTCTTGTGCCGTTTGCCCGTACGAAATTATAAAAACATATAATTTACTGTTATTTATAATGAAAATAATCTATTAATCAATTGAATTACAATTTCGTATTTCATCGTCATGTAAATCAGTAATGTAATATTATTACGGTAATAAATTACTAGCGATGCGTAACCTTGACCTCGACTGATGCGTGGGCGCAGTTTCTCACAGGATGGGACCGTAATCTATGGTTTGTGAGTAAACACAGATTACACATCATCTCTTATGAATTAGGAAAGCAATCGTAGAGACAGAGAAAGAGATAGAGGTTGGCATTCATTGTAATAATGTAAGTCTGTCAATGTATCTATTGTAATTATTTTTTTGTGCGAATTTGCGTGGTTGTAGTGTGCGTAGCACACGGCTGGATAGCTACCACCCTCATGTTGAAATATTCTGCCACCAAGCACCTAACGGTGTATTCCAGCAGCCTCAGAGGAGCGCCAGTTCCATTCCAGGCTATGTGTGCTTTACCGTCACTCAGTATCAGGTGAGCTGTGGTCGAAAAACTAAATATAAAAAAAAAAACTGCCAAATTGGATTTATTGTAATTTCAAATCCTATGAACCGCACATTGCTATGGCGCGTTTATACACATCTCATTTGTCAAATTATAATTGATACAAAAGAGCAAATTAATATGTATATATATATATATATATATATATATATATATATATATGTTATGTAGTATAATAGGTATTAATGCATAGACTACTAAAATAATAATAACCTTATAAAATCACAACATACTACTGCTTGGCGGCAGAATACAATTTATTAGAGTTAATGATTAGCCATTTAGGCGAATCAATAACTCTGGTTATGGTTATGGTTTCTTCACAATGTTTTCCTTTACCGGCAGCTCAAGCTGATTGTTGGGGTTTGAACCCACGCCCTTCGGCATGCGAATAGACCGCGCTAACCACTCAGCTATCATCGCTACGAAATTGTATCTACTTTTGGTCATACATTTTTGCCTTGATTTGAAATCGATGCAATTAAATCTAGGCGGATCACATTGTTTTTCTTTTGAATAGTTTAATTTTTATCTCAATGTAATCGTTTTAAAGGATTTTTGACATTTTGTACTTTTCTTACAAGATTTTTTTTACTTATACTAAATGATGTTACGAATGAGCATTCAAGTTCTTATTGTCCCGGTGACTCTGGTGAACTCTTGTCATAACTCAGATTTCTTGTAAATTCGTTTTTAACTATCCATTTGCTGTTGTCAACTTTTTTTTGGCAACTCGCAACGTGATTAATATCTCCACTAATGTCAGTATCAATTACGTAGAAGGTTTTACCAGATCCTTCCTCAAAATATATTATTTGTAATTGCAAGTGTTTTAAAGCTTTGTTTTGAGTAATTAGTATCTTTATGTTGCTACGAACTAAAAAGACACATACAATCATACACTTTTTTACTACATACTAGCGGTGGCTTCGCACGGATGGACATACATTTTACATTTTTCGCGGTAATATATGACACTCACAAATAATGTGGCTTTCCATTGGTAAAATAATTTTTCAAAATAGGTTCAGTAGATCCTGAGGGGCAACCCCTTCAACCTCACAAACTCTACCTCCAAAATTTAAAAAAATATGTAGTTTTTTTTAATTTTATTTTTTTATCAAAAAATACCATCAGGAGAGCGCACCGTTCACCGTTCACCGTTCGTCATCGTTCGTCGTACTTTTACATTAAAAAAAACTATCTATAACTTACTGTACTTCGTATTCAAATTTACTTAATTATGAACAGAGGAAGTCCATACTACTCTCCTCTATAATCTAATAAATAATTAAACATTTCATCTACTTTTACGTCAACTCATTAATTAACCTGGTAGTGCGGTATTAAATCAAATGGACCATCTAAATGTCCGTGTTTAAAAACCTTGTCAAATATTTACACACATGATATGTTTGCTTTGGATTCCTGTTAGTTTATAGTGGTCTTGTCTTTGCAATGGTTTGTTTATTCAAAGTTTATTTGTAGAGGACTTTTTTTCAGGACGTATTATAGGAATTAGACTAAGAGGTTTTTAGTTTTTTTTTTAGTTCGTGCCTTTTATTTTTTCTTGGCATTCAATTCAAAGTAATTTTTTGTTGAAAGATCTAAATTTATTAATACTTTGCATGCCTTGTCTTGTAACAGAATGAAAATCAACGATATTTTTTTTTAGTAAGTTTAGTTCAGTCTGTCGACTTTTAAAATTGATCTCAACATTGAATTAAATAAAATTAGAGGAGGCTTCAGGTGACCAGAATGCTGGTATCTACTTTGGTCAAAAACTAAGCATTGCCATCCAGCGTGGCAATGCTACCAGCATTCTGGCCACGTATCCCTCCGCTGACAGACTTTTTAAATTAACTTTTTTGTATACATTTTGTAAATAGTATTAATTTAAGGTTTTTTTAAATTTTGTTTATTAAATAAATTTTCCTAATCCCTATACACATAAAAAAAAAAAAAAAAAATTAAATGAAATAAAATTGAAACATTGCATGGAAATGGATCGAAAATTAGTAATTGATTTCGTACTGCAATATTATTTTTAAGTAGAATGGATTCGCGTTTTACCATGCCTCACCGAAGCGTAGACAGATAATGAGGAACACGCTTGTTCAGAAGTATCTATTTTAAATTATAGTGCGTAAGCTAATACTGCCTATGGTGCAATTATAAAAAAAATATTCAAAACTTTTTTAGAACATGGTTTCTATACTAAACTTTTTGTCACAATTATGATAAGTCTTTTAAGTTGTATGCTAAAGTTATTATTGCATTAACTTATCTACATAATGCGCTGCACTATACTTGAAAATAAATGCAACTTACCATCAATATTTATAAATTTGCTTCACCCTGTGAAACTCCGTACTCGTATTAATGTTCTTTTTACTGCAACTGTAATTACCAGCTAGCCCAGTCAAGAAATGACATGGGTTTCTTTTTATATTTGAATCGATAGTTATCTTATTCGTTTTCTTTGAATTCTTGGCTTGTTTGTGTCGACCACACACAATTTATACCTCGACGTTTACTATGTTTATTTTAAGATAAATAACTTAGCTGATATTATATCGCAGGGGAAAAATGAATTGTGTTAAAAGCATACACAGTAATATAGTGTAAGGTTTTTTTTAGAAGTTTTAAGTTATCGTATCCACCTCTCATCAAAATTGGGGTCAAACCTTCATATACGCTGTGGAAGATAATGTAACGTCTTAGTTTATGGCGAGAATCTTTCTGTGAACAGTTTTATTGCATACTAATATATAAAGTGTGTAATAACATAAGATTATGTTACACACTTTAAATATTAGTACATTTTCTAGAAACTGTCGTAATATAGATTGATTGACGTTTTATCGTGCTTCAGTGTATTAATTTAGTTATCTTTTGGCAGTTGTATCCATATCGGTAACCACGTTCACCGCGTAATCGTTGCGTGCATACGTTAATGTCATATCTTGAGATCCTTGCCCAGGTGTCTTGCCATGTATGTAACCCGCAAGTTTATTTGCAACTTTGCAAACCTTCTAAATTAAAAGTTAACTTCTATTAAGGCTCCGTGTTAAGTTAGCGGCTGTCTCGTTTCGGTTGGGTAAAAGTTTGAAGTCCACCGGAGTCGGCGGGCCGCGGCGCGAGACGCCGCCTCAGTTTGCTGGCGCTGCCTGCGCAGCTCACTCGTGTTTATACCCCCTCGACGCTTCTCGAAGCGAATTTGGAACAGTTCCGACCGGTAAAGTCGGCTTGACTGTCGCTTTTGAACTGTAGACATTTCTGCGACCGTCAAATTTCGCATTGCGATTCGGACGTGCTATTGCCTCACCCTGTTACGTTGAAATCTTAACAGATAACTGTGAAGGAACGTGTGCTCTATGTGGTACGGAGTCAGCAGTGCTTTCAGTGTTGTGGAAACGAGCGTATGTGTTTAGTGAAAAGTGCTAATATCGACGTATGGTTCAAGACTTGTGTTACGTTTCACTGAACGCGAGACAAAAAGTTGTTTTGTGATCGAGTTTATGTGAATGCCGCAGTATTGATGTGCTGTGCTTTCCCCCTGTCCACTTGATTTATGGTAAGTCATTCACTCCTATTAGAATCGGAAGGTTTCCAGCACACCATTAAAAATTAATATCCTAAGTGATTAACACATCTGCATCTAGAGAACATCGTACTATGAAATCATTCTCCAACGTGCGCAAGTAAAGGCATTCGACACGTATCCTTTGAACATAATTAATTCAATGACAACTCGTGCCGTGGAATTCCGTAAAAGGTTACACAAGGCATAATCGTCGCCACTCGATCCCGCGTACAAACAAAAACTTCAAGTTTCAACACCGACATTGACTCTGACGATATAGAAGAAAGTGACATTAATAACATTATTAACTAACTGGCACGCATATTCATCGCGGTAAAACTCGAGACCGTAAAGCTTGCGATTTAAAATTAATTAATGGAAGTGGCAAGAGTGAATCGACAATTTCAATCGATAGTGGGTCGAGTTTATTAATTGCAAATCAGTGCGAACAAGTGGGCTCGCCATTGTATGCGAAATAAACTGGAACTTGAGAATTCCGTTCACTTTTTTTCGAGTAAGACGAACAAAGTTTGCGTACTGAATGATCGGTATCCGCTTAAGAAACATCGCCAAAATAAATTAAATGGAGAAAGTTCTGATAGGTTAAGCTAGGTCATTTAAACCTATTCTGAATATTCAAGCATCTATATCCACGAGTACAAAAAAACATCTTTTGTTTTACGCCACTACACTGTAAACAGCTCTGTCGCTTTAGGATTTATGACTAAAAGCAGTGCAATAGTACCCTAGAGAGTTTGACCTAGGCTTAGATTGAATTTCCAAGCTTAACCAGTCACATCGGTAACCATTTGTGCTCCCACCGTGACCTTTCCGTCACGAACTAAGTAAAATATTGAGAATCGTGAGTTCCGATTGTTGATTTAATGATATATTTGTTGCTTTTCCTAATGCTGGTATAACTCACAGAAAATTCACTTTCTTCGACATCACTTTGCTGAGTACTTGATCTGTCAAGGCTCTTTGAAATATTGCAGTAAATTGTATTCCAAATAAAGATATCAAATCATCATTGCTTGCTTGGTTGTAAAACATTGTTCGTTATCTTTCTACGTTTCTTTCGCATCTCCTAGTTTTACAAAAACCGTTGATAAGTAAGGCGCACCGTATTGTAATGCATTACGTATTCTACAGTTTGAGCGTCGGTCACGATCGCTTTTGATCTATATCCGACTCGTTGCCGCATGTTAGCACGTTGTCTTTAATTTTGTATCAAAGTCGTAGCTTTTTTTTTTACCATCTTTTCGCTTATTCAAATTATATTGCTAAACTTGATTAAAATTTGAGTGTCTGTCGTTCAAGTTTTGTGTTTATAAATAAATAATAAAATAATAAATATCGTAGGACTATACACACAGCGCCATCTGCGCCCCAAACGCCCCAAACTAAGCAGAGCTTGTGTGATGGAAGTCAGATAACTGATAGAATACATAAACATATTGAACATCACTTATTATGAGTTTATCTTATTATGATCTAACCTCCCTAAACTATTACAAAAGTGAGTGTGAAACGTGAGTAATTCCGTATAAGTAAAACAAATATGTGTCAGAACCACGTCAGTTTCCATAGTAATGTTGCATTCTTTATAATTATATGACTTTTCATACTATTTGACGTTTCAGTTTTAATATTTTTTCACGATTTCAGAGTTCTTTTCATCGTAAGAATTGTGTATAATAGTAGTCAATCATATAATCATAGTAGTCTTAGTAAACTCTAAACTTATAACTAGTAACGTGATAAAGATTGTAAAATCCGTAAGACCGAGTATTAAATAGCAAACTATTTTATATTTGCAATTAAATGTTGGTCGAATTATTACTACTTCTTTTATATGTCGCATCACAAATGATCACACTAACACAATAAATGTGAAAGTTTGTTCCATTTTATTATAAAAATTTACGCCCCAACAGTTAGACCGAACAAAATGTAATTGAGTGAGGTGCTAGTTGTTCACATCATGAGGACGGACTTAGGATGTTTTTATTCCGGGACAAAACTCGAGATAGACAAAAATATGAAAGAAAACTGAAGGAACTTGTACATGTATACTATTTTTTATACTTAAAAATATTGTTTTATTCATTTTATTCAATCAATATTTACTCTTACGCATTAAATATGACCAGCAATGCTTGCATTCACTGCACTGCTTTTGCACTGCGAACGATTTCAAAACCATCTAGTTATTCAAAGACTGATATTTTTTTAGAAATCTTGGCTGTTCTTAATACATGATACCATTAAAGAATTTATGTATAGTAATGGATTAACAATTGTTTAATAACTGTTGTTTGTTTTATAACATTTATTTGTATCGATTTATTACTAGAAACATTCAAACCGATTATCGCTTTAGCTGTCTGTGCCTAATAAATAAATTTATTACTGCCTGCCACACTTGTTTTAACATTGGAAACAATTATTATAATACGATAAGGAATTGTATGACTTTAATGTTTTTTTTATTTGATTAATAACAAATGCTTTTTAAACACGGACGCGGAGCTAATGACTAAGAGTTATACTCAGATGTAATGATTATTATCAACATGTAATAAATTAAGCCCCATAAAATTAATATGACTATAAACATAATAACAGTGTCATTGATATTTAGGCTAAAGCGGTGCATCATTAAATATTATTTTTATTTCACTCGCTTAGCTATTTTCCCAAGCCAAATCATGATGAAAAAAAGGTTGGTGTGCGGCAACGGTCAAATGTGACCTAACAAATCTGTTATAAAAATGATGTATGATACACACTGAAATAAACATTACGAAGATTAAATACAAAATAGGCACTGCTGTCGCTGTAGATTCAGAGATAAATATTTTATCACTTAATAATTAGTAAGTATTTATACTAATTATTCTAGCGGAGGTATCATTTTACCCGCGTAGATCCTTCATGAATCCTATTTTTCTGACATCATGTGCCATTTATTGTCACTCTCTGGCCCGCCAACTATGATAATCTGTATCCAAAATCTGCAAAATATTGCTATATTAGTTATCAATTTTAAAAGAACTCTTTCACTAATTAAAAGTCACAAAATGATAAGTAGGTACTATATACAATTAAGTAACTTACCTAAATATACACGAATTAAATAAATATTTTGTATACACTGAAAAATCAAATAATTACGTAAATATGCCCGAGTCCACCAAACATTATTACTGCAATGTGATGCTTAATGTTATATTAAGCATTATTCGCCCTTGCGAGACCCCGATATTTTCCCCCATTCCCATCATATCATACAGCCACTCCCCGCCGTATATCCTGGGCACCACCCTTACACACTTGCTTTTATCATAATTCCAGGGGCTCTAGTTACAAATCAATAAAGATATGTAATATGTTTTACATGGGTTGCTAATTTAGTATCTAGAGCTTATTTAAAATTCGTTGTTTAGGAATCAGTTCTAGTAAAAATTATTATGTTGAATTCAATCTCGTTTTTTTTCTATAAGCATGCAATTTTATGTGATGTGCCTTGTAAAACAAAACCGGTCAAGTGTAAGTTCAATTCATAGAGTTTTGTACAATCTCATGTGAAAAAAACTGTATGCCCATTACTTTGTATTATTTGGTAGAAAATCATACACAATTTATAACATAACATATTCTGTGAATAATTCTATTGCCTACTTTATAAAGGTACAATAAAGAAACATTTCGTAAGTAGGAATATTTATATAAATTTTGTTGAAGTTTTCAAAATCGTTCACTAGTTGATTTATGCTCTTGTTAAATTTAAATTTTACACAACTGACTTCTTTTATAATAAAGCCAGTGATGAATTTAAACGGCAACTAATCTCGAGACAAAAACTATTAGAGAACGGACTCCAGTTACTCAACACAATCGTAATATTCCCTAGAGCGAGACCAAAGATTTTCATACTAATTGCTTCGGTCATTGCGCAATAGAGGATGCCTCTACAAGATCTACTTCCCTCGTTTCTGTGATATTTTTACCATACTTTTGATGTAATTAACTTAGTGACTTTGAATTTGTATCGCGTTTTGGCTGTTGACTATGCAAATTGCTACGCAGTGTTAACTATCTTACATATTAATTTATCGTGCTACTTATTCTTTTATGATAACTATCTATCTAGGTTCTTTGTTCACAAATTTGGTATTGTATTTGAGGTTTATTGCAAGGCTCATCCCTCTTGCCTTTAATCTTTATTACTGTCTCATGTCCTCTACATCCTGTGCTCGAGTCACGCACGTCCGCTCTCGATGGTATCATCGATGCGAATGCATTGCGTCTGTCCGCGACACCGGCCGAAACCAAAGTTCAACAGTCGCGCCCTTTTCCGGTGCGTGTGCGCCACCGTATAGTTGCAGCTTTAGTTTTTATGCTGGCAAATTTTAAAATTGGATTACACTTAACCAAAATATGCTGTATATTTTAGTCTTTGTTTGACTTCGCCTGCTTTGTTTTCGTTGTTCATGTGTTCAGTGATTTAATGTGATGATTTGTTTGACCATACTTTTGGCTAGTAAATGAAAGCGCCATTTTTTATCCTGTGGAGGTCGTTGATTGCATAGAGATCACTTTTCCCATAGGTATATATCAACGGATATCCGTTCAAAGAATTGCAGGCCATTAGATGCATTAAACCATTTACGAGAATGAATCATCGTTCCCGTCAGTCTTATAAGGAAGCTTGTTACATTCTGCTGCTGTATTTTAAATAGCCATATGAACTTCTAATTACAAATGCAAATGTTTATGATCAAATTTTTGCTTCTACAGTTGCTTTAATTCCTATAACTAGCTTGTTGCACTGTTACTCAAGTTATTACAATCTAGAAGTTGAAATCGAGTTTCAATCTAACATATTCGTAGGGTAGTAAAATGTTATTAACTTAATCAAGTCTTAATCTGTTCGCAGTCATGAATATCAATGCAAAACTAATAAATTTCAACTCGATTATTTAACAGATTAGAGTTGATGTCCTCTTGGCCGGTTTCTAGGCGCCGATGGTGATTAAATCGTTCGTAATTATGTACAATTAGTTACAGTGGTTTGCGTGGATAACAATAAAATATAGGAGCGTGAGAGATTTTGTAGTTAAAGTTATATCACAGTTGCTTTTATTTAGGGCTTTGTGGCGATGACCCCTCTTCTATGTATGATTATAATAATTGGAAATAGTATTTTTGTGTTAACATTAAAAACAGTTTTTTTCTGAATAGGCTCGCTTTGACCATACATCATCAGGCAAGCATTATACTAATTAATAATGGATCTAGACCCCATTACTACTGAATTTATTCTTGATTTGAAGTTATAATAAAAGATAGAAACACTTTATTGTGCACACAAAAAATATAAAAAAGTACAGAAAAAATCAAACAAACAAACATGGTAATTTATGAGTTTGTGCCACAAGTGGCGGTATTATACCTTTCGGAGAACATAGAACTCGGCAGATTCTACAACCTCGTTGTGGAAACATTGTATAATTTTTTTTTCGTTTCTGTTTATAAAAGTTTGTAAAATATTTTGACAACATCACGTTGCCGATCACGAGTGTAATTTCTACAATGTCTCAAAAATAGATGCCTCTCTAATTATAAACATTTAGACCGTAAAATCCAAGGGAAAATTAAAGGGAAAGCGCTTGGCGTAGATACCTTGACAATGACCGACTACAGTTTGATTTCTTGTCTATCACAAGTCACAACTTCATAAAACTTTCTGGCTATTCAACTCACCTTTCATTCATTAGAAGAACAACTTAGTCATTATATAAAATTGTGTTTCTTTCTGTTTAATCTCACCGATTAAATCAATCTAAAGCCCTTGGGGGTCAATTGGTAAGAGCGAACTAAGTTCACTTTCATTCAAGATTAATGTAGGCTCAGCTGAATTATCGTCGCTATGTATTATGTATCATGTGCGAGTTAATGACTTCGAATTAACTCTATGACATTTGGAAACAGAACTTTTAGAAATTCTTTGGACGCATGCTTTCGTATTAAGAGTATATCATCCTTTGGTTACGTGAACATCTCAACAACACTCCCTAGATATTTACAGACAAAACACCTGCAAACTGTTTCCAAACTGTTTCTCAATCTACCAATACTAAACACCTAGACGTATCATGTTAGAAAGCAGACCTAGATTTGTGTTTAATGACTACACAAGAGCATAGTTGGAAACTTCTTGCACTGTTGTGTAGTGTTTGACTTTTACCTGTGGCTTCGTTTACGAAGATATTTCTAGTCATTTGATGACTCATTACAGATAATTCTGTTTTTGTTACTTTTTTATGTAAAAAGTGGCAAATAAGCGACGGGTCACCTGATGGTAAGTGATCACCGTCGCCTATAGCAATATCTGAGGCATAACCAGTGCGTTGCCTACCGTTAATTTTGTTACTTCATTATTATCATCCACAGCCCATTTTATCCCACTGCAAGGTATATGCATTTTTTTTGTTATGCCATCTGCCTCGGTCCTGAGCCAATCTGGTTCAGGTTCGACCCGCGACGGCGATGATTGCTACTTACTAGTTTTTATTTTGATTCACCATTTCAGCTGTAATTTTAGTCACAGTGCCGATATTTTAAAATTAACATCACACACGGGATATTTGCTGGTTTAAATTCAAACCTGGTTTGTCATTATTCTGTGTAAATGGGAAACAATATTTGTATAAGTATTCAACATCTATAAATCATTATATAACGTTTAGTTAATTTTAGTTACAAATCTACATAAATATTCATCTTTATTACCTTGTGACATAAAACAAAGTTTATTGGGTTCAACTTGTTTGAAAACGGTAGCAATTACCCTTTCCCTTTAATTACTGGCCGTCGCATGCGCAGGTGTGGTAGCTATCTTAACATCTGCTTGATTGTCTCATTTACGTAACAAGAACACTGTAATGTGAACGTTACCGTGTTTTCTTTTTTACGTCTGCTTCTCGTTTTATAGATATTTTACTGTTAACTTGACCTGGTTCTTCTGATCATCATCAGTTTGTTTTGTTTACAGTGATCTATCAATTGTTTTTAAATGACTTTATTCACAAATTTTATTACATAATTTTTATTTGAATTTGAATTATCTTAGATATTATGTTCATGATATATATTTAGTTTATTTCAGCTTAACAGTCGTTTCAGTTACAACAGTGATGAGGATTTGAGGTGACGAACTTCCGCAAAGTAACGCCCGAATCAATTAATAAAATCTTAGATATTCTTTACTGTCTCTCTTCGTTAGATGTTTCTTGTTGCTCATTGGTAGTATATCTGTTTTAAATGATATAGGACATGGGTTCGATTTCCACCCGGGGCAAACATTTTGTGGTCATAAACAAATGTTTGTTCTGTGTCTGGGTGTTGTGTATGTATTATAAGTTAAAATTATTTAAGTATTCTATTAGTTTTCTGACTTCCATAGTACAAGTTTTGCTTAGTTTGGGATCAGATGGTGCTGTACGATATGTCCTACGATATATATACTTAAAAAAGTTGGTTGGTAATTAGTTGACTGTTTGTTTAAATCCTTTTTCATTTAATTAATACAAAAAACGCCAATTACACATATACATATACACAAGTAGGATCTGTTACAATTCTTCTTGTATAGTATATTATATATCTTACAACTCTTTCGTTTATTTTATTCATATGATAGTTGATTAACTCTAAAAAATTGGCTATGTTTTGCATTCTTACGTTGATACATTTCACTATCAGATAGATAAGTTTGTTTGAAAGAATTTAAAAAATGTTATCAGTCAAGGTCTCTTTTATTTAAAATTAAATTACAGAGATAAACAATCCAACAAATTCGTAAGTTTGGATTTATGTAGGTTATAGTAGTACATATAGTTGTATGTATAGTTATAAGCTTGTAATTGTACTAAGCCATAAATGACTTATGGTAGTCAATGTTATGTAGAACTTTTACAACGGGCACAACTTTAAAATCGTGAAAAAACATCAGCTGCTAAATAGAAAAAGTTCGTTGACCCTGCGCCGCATGTATGGAGCAACTGAGTACGCGATAACTGAGTTATGCTCTTTTTAAATACAATGACCCCCTTTCGGCTTAGTTTACCCTAAACTTATAACCCTGTAAGTGCTAAAGATTAATCAATTGTTAAACGAAATGCATTTTTGATAGATAGTTTTTATTTGAAAAAAACACTACCAAAGAGATACTACATACACTAAAAACTTCTATTATTTAGTAATGCTTGATGGCCAAAAACTAACAAAAATATTAAAATAAATAAATGTCGTAGGACATATACTACCAATGAGCCAACAGGCCTGTCTAAAGAAACAATAAACCAAACAAACAAGAAACATGTAAAGAAGAGAAAACAGCAAAGAATATCTAACATTATTAATAAGATTCTACAGATGTCTGGCAGGCAGTTCCAAAGGATTACGTACTCGTTGATACCGTTAAAGACAAACAGCCCATATCCGCTCTTTTTATAGATAAAAAGCTTTCTCTCTTTTAAGGCTCTATCGAGGAAGTCCTTATTCATAACGTTAATGCGTAATTCAGTGTACTTAAAAAAAATATTATAAAATTTAAGCTCTTTAAAACAAGTTGATTATTTGAAATTATATTAAAAATACTTTACAGAACATAGCGGAATTTTATTTCGCTAATCACTAGTAAAAATTAAGTATTGTTAAAAAAACATATGAATGTGAAAACCTCGCGGTGGAATATCTTACTTATTAGTAAAAACATGTTATGACATCAGTCAAAATGGATGTCAAACGCAAGCCTCTGATCTATACTATTATAAAGAGGAAAGATTTGACTGTTTGTTTGTATTAAATGGGCTCCGTAACTACTGGACCGATCTCAATAATTCTTTCATTATTAGAATGCTACATTATCCGTGATGGACATAGGCTATATTTTATTTAAAAAACAGTTTGGGATTAGGGATCCGTATGAAAAATTCAATAATGTAACCCAAGCTGTGAAAAATTTGAAAAAATCGTTACTTAGCATGCGCAGCAAAAACTAATGAGAAAACTATTGACAATAGAATGAAGACGTTTTATAGAGCAAATTGACAGCTACAAATAAGTCCACAACACCATAATATATGTCTAAATATTACTGTTGTTATCTACATCGACACTATTATAAAGAGATAAGATTTGATTTTTGATTGTTTGTATTGAATAGGCTCCAAAACTACTGGACCGATCTGAATAATTGTTTCATCATTAGAATGCTACATTATCACCGAGTGACATAGGCTACATTCATATTATTAATCGACTTTTGTTTGGTCCGTGCAAAGCCGGGGCGAGCTACTAGTTTTTAATAAAAAAGTAGGCTTTTATTTTCAACTACACTTCAGTTAATAAATAAATAATTAATGATGTTCAGAACTTATCCGCGTCGTTGCTAAAAGCAATACAGTTATCACGTCCAGTTATGTTTATATTTCCTTAAACGCTGTTAGCCATTAAGCCGAGAATCAAATGTTTGCCCTTTATTCTAACTGTTGCCTTACCTAATTATTACGTGCTGGTAAACAGCCGTAACAAGCTGTTTTCACACGTTTCATGTTTAAGTTTATCTGTTTCGTTCTGGTTTTCTGTACTATACTATTGCTGACTGCAGACCAACTTTAATGACAAGCGTCGTCTGCGACTGCCATATGCCGTAATGATTTTATGTCCCTTTATAACGTTTCTAGTGCTATTGACTAGTATCTTGTCGAATATCACAGCTTTAATTGCCAGGCGTTTACGAGAAACGGTACTGTACTCCCTTTGGTGGAGGTGGAAAAATGAAGGAACTAAACGCATTAAACGGGTGACTGTTTGTGTTGTACATGGAATACGTTTGTGGCTCCCTCATGTAACTTTTGCAAGTAATTCGGTACTTGTGTTAGCAGTATTGTAATATTTGATTACTTGTTGGTTTGCGTTAAGGTGTCAACGTCGGATATATTAGTGGCGGTACTGGCGGTGCACGTTTGTTGTGGATAGATCTAATTGGCTTAACTTGTACGTGTTAGTTAATTTTACTGGCAAAGTTCATTGATCCATCTCCAGTACATATTTATGTACATTCTTCTTTTGTAAAACATTTTTATGGGTACTACGCGTTTCTATCTATCTGTGGACACAAAAGTAAGCCAAATGGACTAACAGGGCAGTTATATGTAAAAAGTTGCGAAAAATCGGGAAACCAGCTATCATGATATATGATATATGAAAACAGCGCAAAATCAAAGTGTTGTCAAAATACATGTGTGTGTCTTAATGTAAATATTAGAAAACGACATACAAGGACAGCTCAAAGCCAGAACAAAAACACAAATAATACAATGTTTGTTCTGTGTCTGGGTGTTCTGTATTTATTATAAGTACATATGTATTTACAAAAAAAAAAAGTATTTAAGTATTTTCCATCACACAAGCTTTGCTTAGTTTGGGGTCGGACGGCGCTGTGTGTAATGTCCTACGATATTTATTAATTAATTATTTATTTATTTGAAGTAAAAATTTAATTAAATCTGGACTAAGTTCTCATTTCTATCGATATTAATTAAAATGTACAGATTGTTCGACCCCATCCCTAGTGACAGTCAGAGACGCGCTTGTAGGTGATTTCGCGGAGCACTCAATTTAAAACAAATACGACAGAATAATGTACAATGTTTCGTGATATCAAACAGTTTTGTTCGCGATAAATATAGGCTGTGCTGCGTGTCGCCTCGAATAAACCGTTTACCGCTCTCAACGATTTAAATTTTGTCAATTTTATGTTCTTTGTAAGTGTTATCGTTTGAATGATTTGTCGGGAATGAGAAAAGTAACGTGCGATGACAATTAAAAAAAAATCAAAGGATTTGAAACATAATCACAAGCTTTTAGTAGGAGTTTTAGCGGGAACGCGAAAAGGGTGGTTTCACCTCATTATATTTTTTTTCCAAAACTAGTGTAAATTACAAGCGCGAGTGTGGGAAAATTTCGTGTTGCTTCATCTAAAAACTCTATTGCTTATAATTAAGTCGTCACTACTTTCCTAAAGCATGACTAGATTCGACTGACACGGACTGGACTTGACCAAGACAGGACTTAGACTAACTTGAAAATATCTAAACACTTGACACTGGCAAATGCACAAAATGCGACGCCAAAATCAAAGAAGAAGCTCTTTGTACTTGAGGTAGTACGTAGTACTAGTTTAAGGTAGTAGTAATACTATCTTAAACTACCTATGTATTAAACTACAGTTCACAGTAACGTTGGTTTCTGTATCTAGCGGGCCCTGTCCTAATTGAAGATTTGTGTGGTCATCCGAACTGGTTTGTCGAGTCAGGTGCTTCTAGGAAACAAACCTTGTTTGTGTACACAATACATATAGATGTAAGGATGTATTGGTTGCATGTTCAGTGCTGTATTCGGTGGTGTAATATTTTTAAAGACAGTGTTTTGAGTAAAGTTCCCCTTTCTTTTTTTTTTCTCTAATTTTTTTACTCGCGGCTTTATATGTTGTGGTTGTTAGAATATTATAGCATGTAAATAAATGAAAAAAATATTTTTCATTTAGGGTAAAATGTTGACCTATATTTATAGATGTAGTGTAGAGATAAGATACGATAAGATAGATAGAGAGTACTTAAGCTGCCGGTGAAGGAAAACATCGTGAGGAAACCATAGCATGGTGGTAGGGTACTTTCTAGTACTCGGCTGGCTAGCTACCACCCTCAAGTTGAAAATCTGCCGCCAAGCATCTCCGATCTAACGGTGTGTTCCGGCAGCCTCACTTGAGAGCCAGTTCCATTCCAGGCTAGGTGTGCTTTACCATCTTCGACCACACTTTCACTTAACGTCAGGTGAGCTGTGGTCAAACAAGTAGCCTGTCAACCATAAAAAAAAGTATATTTTTTTTTATTCAAGTCTGCCTTTACAATAGACATCATTCACACAACGATAATAATAAAATAATGAGCGATAATGACCTTAATCATCCAATGTTTTTTTAAATGGTTGACAGGCTAAGTCTTTGACCACACCTCAGTGCTCAAGAATGGAGCTGGCTCTAAAGTGAGTCAATGAATGAATCAATTACTTAATCTAGAGTGTTACCAGTATCTGTTTCTATGTCGTCGATTGGTAGCTTGTCATCGGATGCCATGAGTGTGAACAACATTCTCGCCATTTAAAATCTGAGTTGCAATTTCAATTAAAAACCAGTCTCACGGGAAAGCCTGGGAAATTTAACGGGAAATAGGGAAAAGTGAGTAGATACCTATTAACAACTAAATTGATACATCAAGAAATTTACAACGCAATATCCAATTAAATCGACGTGTGGTAAAGCTTGTTTAGCTGGCTTGCTATTTTAATTAACAACTACATTTTTTTAATAAAATTAACCTATTGCAGGTATTGCAGATAGGGAACGGTGTGGCAAGTTTATAACTCTCTCTTCAAATGTTAAGAATCTGATTACTTCACTCTTACAACTCGCAATTTCTTCATGATTGTTTTCAATCATTGCCAATTAGCTATATCGTCATTTGTCAGCTGAGTTTTTACGATGAAAAATAAGAAAACGAATGAAGAGTTAACGCCTATCCCTGGACACACTTTGAAGAGTGCGTGTCAGGTCTGTACAAATACAAATACAAATCATTTATTAATAACACCAATGTTACAGGTCATTTTGCCATTCATATTTAAAAACTATTATCAAAATCATTACATATGTCAAAACAGTGAAAATGTCAATGATGTATGTATGACCTGATTCCATCTTACTTAATCTTCTATCGAGTGGACAGAAACTCTTTAAGTCACTTGGTGGTAGATTTCCTTAGCAGGAGGTGGTCTAGGTAGGTACCACCGCAGTACCAGATATTCTGCCGCCAAGCAGTAGTGTGCAAACATTACTGTGTTCCGGTTTGAAGGGTACTGCAGCTAGCGAAATTACTGGGCTGTTGAGACTAACTATCTAGTCGCAAAGTAGTGAGTGTCTAAGCAGCGATGCCCTGGACGTTGTTTTGTTACTCAAAGTTCTGTCTATCGCTGCAATGGTCATGGACAGGCGTTATCTCTTAACATCAGGAGAGCGCCTCGATCGTCTCATTACTTTTACATTAAAAAAAAAAAAGTCAAAGGCAAAGTCAAAAGCTTTATTTTCATGACAACAGTTTAATGTAAAATTATTGGCGTCCATTGTCAAACATTGCGGTGTGCAAATTCATTTATTGATTAAAATATAAATTATACGACAAAAACGTAATGTAGAAGCATCCTTTAACATAAATAAATAAAATAATAAAATAAATATCGTAGGACATTACACACAGCGCCATCTGACCCCAAACTAAGCAAAGCTTGTACTATGGGAATCAGATAACTGATAAAATACTTAAATACTTTTTTTTTTGTAAATACATACTTATAATACATACAGTACACCCAGACACAGAACAAACATTTGTTTTATATCACAAAATGCTTGTCCTGAGTGGGAATCGAACCCACGCCCTACAGCTCTTGAAGCAGACATGCTACCAATGACCCAACAGGGCTGTCAAGGGCCACATAAAAGGGCCATAAGGGCTCACCGGAAGACCAGCGCTGGTCATACCGCTTAGTATGACCAGTATTATGCTGAGGTGAGCCCTTATCCTGTAACTGTTTGGTTGTTTTTGTATTTGTTGCGAAATAAAATATTTTGCTTTCTTTCTTGCTTTCAAATTAATTATTATTACCCCAACCAACATAATTATGTTAATTAACAATTAATTAATACATTTTAAAAATTGTTACTTTCTAGCGACCCGCCCCGGATTCGCACGGGTGCAATGTGTGATAAATAACCAAGTTTCATATAAATTTCCAACACCTATTTTGAGTGGAATTTTAAAAAATCCTCTCTTAGTGCTACGTCACCTAAGAAACATTTGTTCAAAAAAATTTACCTAGACCAATGTAAAGGATACCGTTTATCCTGTAATAATGTTCCAAAAGTCACATCTATACCAAATTTCATGTGGATACCTCATGTAGTTAGTTATTTGATGATCTCACAGGAACCTAGCATTTTACCGGAATAAAAGTATTCTACGAGTATTTATGTTAATCCAAGTAATGAACTACATGCCAAATTTCATCCAAATCCGTTCAGCCGTTTTTGCGTCATTGGAATCTGCTGCCCGAGTGGGTGTTCCCCGATGAATATAGTCTGGGTACCTTCAAGTCGCGAGTGAATCGGTTTCTTCTAGGCAAGCGTGCTCCACCGTAGACCGCATCTTCGCTTAACATCAGGCGGTATGGCGGTCAAACGCAAGCCTATCTATTATAAAAAAAGAAGAAAAAAAAGAGTAACAAATATACAAACTTTCACATTTATAATATTATATTTATATATTATGTGTTTACTTAAATGCAGTAAGAATATAATTCTATATAAACATTTCGCATAAATCAAATAAAAATTCTTATCATTCTCGTTTTCAATACAATCACAACATAAATATAGACAATTCATATGATAAAGGTGAGAAATGATAAATGTCCGAGATAAAGTCATCACGCCAGTGAGAGTTTTTCTTCTTTTGATTAGATAATGCGAACTTGAAAAACCAAACAGATTATGTAAATGATAAAACTCTCCTCGATGCACATCGATATCGTCTATGTCAATTTGATATATGATTTTTGTCAGATTGGAATTGGTTTTGAGAGAGAAAACATATTTTTGAGAAATGATGCAATGTTTATTAAGAGATTGTAAAATTTATCGCGACAAGAGTTACATTGTTGCTTGCACAGCTAAATGTAGTTACTTAGTCAAGAGGAAGGTTTAGACATGTATAAGCATATGTACCACATTAATATCCACGTTGCATCCGTGCGAAACCGGGGCGGGTCGCTAGTCTATACTATTATAAAGAGGAATTTTTTGGTTGTTTGTTTGTATTGAAAAGGCTCCAAAACTACTGGACCGATTTCAAAAATTCTTTCACCGTTGTGAAGCTGCACTATCCCCGGGTGACATACTACTTGACATTTACTTGGTGGTAGATTTCCTTAGCAAGAGGTCGTCTAGGTAGGTACCACCGCAGAACCAGTTGTTCTGCCGCTAAGCAGTAGTGTGTAAACATTACTGTGTTCCGGTTTGAAGGGTACTGCAGCTAGTGAAATTACTGGGCTGTTGAGACTAACCATCGAAAGTCTCAAAGTAATGAGCGTCAAAGCAGTGATACCCTCGACTTTTGTTTTGTTACTCAAAGTTCTGTGTATCGCTGCAATGGTCATGGACAGGCGTTATCTCTTACCATCAGGAGAGCGTCTCGTTCGTCGCATTACTTTTTGCATAGAAAAAATAAAAAAAAAACATAGGTGACTTTTTATCCCTGTATTCCTACGGGAACAGGAACAACGCGGGTGAAACCGCGAGGTGTTAGCTAGTAATAAATAATAAGATAAAAGAAAGTGAGGAAATAAACAAAATACAACTAGTTTATTCGTCAATCGATCGCGAACTTTCAGTTTCATAATTTCCATATGATGTAAATGTAAACAATCCAGTATTTTACTTGATTCAAACAACATTACCAAAATGATTAAAGCGTCATTATTTAAGTGCAACTTTATTCTCGTAATAGCATTTGAGAATAATCTCGACTTAGAGCTTTAGCGCAAGTGATTATAGTTTATAATTCTTTGTATCCATTTACTATTGAGGTGGTCCTAAAATGTGGGTTATAAGGACTTACATCATAATTTCGTATCGGCTGCTGATCAATCAAGCTTGTAGCTTGAAAGGAAGTAAATACAGTAATTAATCAAATATTATTTAACGATATAACTGGAACTACAATGAGGTCTTTTCATTTCCAATTTATACTTAAAAATAATCGTCATAAAACCTCATTGTAAAAGAACAATAGGTAACTTAATGATATCAAGAATTCGCTACATAGAACAAAAACTTCCTATTAAAACGTAATAGAACACAACAGAAATAAGTGCTAGGCTAGTGTTACGATACTTAATGAAATCTAATACATGCCTACTACGCATTTCGTTGGTGTTACTATTAATTTAATGTCAGCAAAATACTGAACGCTTAAGGTGGTTCGATTTCCATACAAGTAATTTTTTGCCATTTATGGCCAAATGGAGCTTAATTTTACAGCGAAATCACAGCTACAGGCATTTATTTTGGTCTTTATTTGCGGCAAATCACAATTGCTTGTATAAAACATTAGATTATTGGCATAAAATCAAATTTATGAATGATTTATGAATTTATGATTTTTTAATAAAACAGTAGATTATGCTAATAATAATCGGCTGTTCTATTCAAGCAATTGTGATAAACCGCAAATAAAGACCAGTATCTGTGATTTCACTGTAAAGTTATGCTCCATTTGTCCATAAATGGAAAAAAAAAATTGTATGGAAATCGAACCACCTTAAATGGATGTAGAGTTACCATTTTCATTTTATTAAGCTAAACAATATACGTATAATATGATCGCCGCTGTCAGTGTACCGGTGTACTCTGCCCGTCAATTGTATGTTTTTAGTTTGCATAAAGTTATTGTTTGTCTTCGTTTTGTAAAATCTAAGAGGTCGGCTCCGAGAAACAGAATTCCATGTCCGGAGTCCGACAGATTGCATGTGTAATTTATATAATTTCATTGTTATTTTCACAAATAAATTAAATTGAATTGAATACTAGATACCCGCCCCGGTTTCGCACTGGTGCAATGTAGATACTAATGTGGTGCATATTCATCCCACTAATGTTATAAATGTGAAAGTTTTACGGATAGATGGTTGGATGTTTGTTACTCGTTCACGCAAAAACTACTAAACGGATTTGAATGAAATTTGGTATGTAGGTAGCTAAGACCCCTGGATTAACACCTAGGCTACGTTTTATCCCGAAAACATGTAGCGGGTAACACCGCGGGGCGGAGCTAGTGTATTATACATATATGAAATTCCCTCTTGAACCACTCCGTCTATTGATGGAAACCGCATTAAAATCCGTTGCGTACAGGCCGCGGGAAGCGACTTTGTTTCATACTATGTAAAGATGGGTGTCTTCAAATCTAGAGTGAATAGATTTATTCTAGGTAAGCGTGCTTCATTTTAGACCGCACTTATAAGGCAGAGTGTGGTCAAACGCGAACCCATTTAAAATATAAACAAGTATATGCCTAAACGGTGATGAGATAGACTTATGATGATGATGGTGAACAATGTAACATCAATTACTTTACTGTTAAATAAGTCAATATTTATTAACTAGTTAATAATGCAAAAAATGTATCTTTGATGTACGAGTTCCAATGTGAGCAGTATTGTTACGAATTACGATAAAATACGTCGCCGAACAAAGATCATCCGCTTTTCTCAGCGAATGTTAACGGAATGTTAAACAATGAGGTTTTCTCCCGTCATTGTCAATCTAACAGGTACTATACTTGTGTAGTGTGCACCGTTTCTGCACAGAATCAATGACATCACTATGATAGATAAAGAAGATGATTCTACTGTGTTCTGTACACTTAATTAATTGGTTTAAAGATGCGGAAGTTTGAAATGCTAAACGAATAAGTAACTAATAATTACCTCCCTAAAATTTTCACAAGTATGTATGTTTTGCATGGAATAGTAATAAGACGAACGAGATGGTAAGAGATAACACCTGCCCATGACCATTGCAGAGATATACAGAAATTCAACTCAAAGTGCTTTGGCGCTCATTACCTACTTTAAGACTTTCGATGGTTAGTCTCAACAGCCCTGTAAAATCGTCTTTTATGTTCAAATTGTATTTGTTGGTTTTTTTGTTAGATAATTTTCAAAACAATTCAATTTTCTCTTCATCAGATATGTATCTAGTTAATGTAGATCTATGTACATTTTATTTTATATAGAATATGAGCAAAATCGGTCAAGAAGTTTTAGATAGCGATTGCGACATTCACTCGATCGGTATAAGTTACAAATACTTACTATCAGAAGAAATTGGATTTTAACTACATGATAAATGACTTTATTCAGTCAGCAGCCTGCCTCCAAGAAGTCGGTTATCTCGGTCTATGAACAGAATTTCAAGTTATTTATAACGTTTGTCTATGACTTTTAGGCGTTAATCAAACCTTGTTTAGTTACCGCCTTATAAAACACGTTAGTTTTTGAACCAACACCAAAGTACTTGATCAAATCTGGAGTCTAGACGAAATCAATCCATTTCTCTTTCATTGCAAGCGGATCTTTAACATTAATCTTCGCTCTGCTAATTAAAATGGCTGAAGCGAAACTTCATAGAAAATTATCATCTACAAAATTACAACTAAACAAACAATTGTAACTTAGCCGCTCATGCGATTCAAAAACATGCATAGCTAAACCAACTTATCGTAGCGTTGGCCAAATGAAAAGAATAGACTTTCCAACAGGAACATATCGGTTTTGTTTATGGATTGAAATGGTGGCTCCCTCATTCAACTCCACTGATGATTTGGTGTCACTGTAACGATACTTTGAGTCGTCGACAGCTGTTCGTTTGAATGAAAACCTCGAGCACGGCCGCACGAGAAAAAAAAGTAGCGGCCATTCATGCAAGAACAAGTTTAGAGTCTATTTATGGTCAAGCTGAGGTCAAGTCGCTACCAAGCGAAACAATAGGACCGAGTATAGGTTGATACTTACACCTTTCTCTTTGATGTTTAAGATATTTATCGTGATATTTTCCTTTTAAAAGAAAAGGTGTTCACAGATTATAAAAAATTATACAGATGTAATGTTGCGCGTAAAATTTCTTGGATATACAATAAGGGCTTGTCACACGTGAATTACACGCACACAAATACGCCAAAGCTTTATCACAAATACAACAAATGAAACATAACCGTATTTGTGTGTGTCTAGTTCGCGTATGATAAGCGAATATGTAGGACCAAGGCTGTACCCAATTTTAGTGCAACATTAATATTTTATTTATTCTAATCTGTGAAACTACTACTAAAAAAATGCATCTTATTTTGTAACTATAATTTAAAAATTAGAGATATATTATTGTTTCCACATTGTTGATAATTATTTTTTTTTGTCTGACTTTAGCTAGACTATCGTCTTAATAACTTGCAGAGATTGCTATTTTACCAGGTTGAGTTAAAACACTTGTGTGACTTAGGTCACAAATTCTTCTTAATTCATTAGTAGGTACTACCTACTAGTTGGCCTAGCTTCAAGTTAGCTTCGCGGCTGTTAAAAGGAATAATCGCGTTTTGACGAGGTCATGGAGCGCAACTTTTTTTTGATAGGTGCCGTTCCAGCCACTTTATTGGAGAGCTAGTTTGTAATCTTGGTGTGTTTCGACCATTCCACATTTATCATACGAACTACTAAAATGTGGAATTTGCTGGCCGTGTGGGTGTTCCTCGATAGATACAACCAAGATGCCTTCAAATCGCGAGTGAATTGATTTATTGTAGGCAAACTTGCTCGAAATGAGGAGAGATGGCGGTCAAACACGAGCTAACAATAAAAGAAATATCGTACGCACGTCAAGTAAGCTGTGATTTTTTTGTATATGTATGTTGCGCGATCATTCCGCCAATTATGAATCGATTTTAATAATTATTTTTTTGCTTGGTAGATCATACTTCAGATGTGGTCCTATATAAATTTTAACGAAATCAATCGAGCGGTTTTTTAAAAAATCAACAAAAATCTAAAAATCGTATACATCGATTAAATTATATTTATTTATCAATGTGTATTAGTAATAGTAAATAGGTAGGTACCTACGCAGTGCTAGTTGTGGTCATAGCTTTTTTATCCAGTACCTTCATCTGTAATCAAGCGCGGCCATCTCTGCCGGTATTCAACAGCGAAAGTCATTCGTTCTGAATAATTTTCGCGAAGACATTGTTCACAGCTTGATACGCCTACTTTGGCAACACCTTATTGTTGTTCTTACACGCCTAAACCGTTCCAAAATTAACCTAAAAGCCAATGTTATAAGAGTCTATCTTATTCCAGCTAAGTATCATTTGTAAAATGATAATTTACGATTAAAATAACGTTATTAGAACTTTCGTATCTATATTATTCAATAAGGGTTTTTGAACTATAACTTTCGATTTTTATTATATCATTTTTAATCGCTGTAAAAAATATGATAATTGTTTTGGTAAACCGGTTTAAATGGCAGTTAGAAACGCTTGTAGGTATAAAAGTCGTTAAAAATAGTTATCGCTTACCGTCCGAATAAATTCAATGAGTATATTTATGATACAAGGACCTAATTATATCTACATATATGAGCACAGCTGGCAAATAACACCTTTTAGAAACAACATAGCAAAAAGTAAACTTTACAAATGGTGATTGGTTGAATACACAAAATTGAGTAAGCATTTTTGAAATCCAAATGAATCTGTAATGTAATAATGTAATATCGTAGGACTATACACACAGCGCCATCTGGCCCCAAACTAAGCAGAGCTTGTGTGATGGAAGTCAGATAACTGATAGAATACACATATACTTTTTTTTTGTAAATACATACTTATAATAAATACAGAACACCCAGACACAGAACATACATTTGTTTATTCACAAAATGTTTGACCTGAGTGGGAATCGGACCCACGCCCTACAGCTCTCAAGGCAGATATACTACCAATGAGCCAACGCCAAATCTGAATCGGAATTGCTGTTAGATATTATGAACTAGAAGACGGTAGTAAGATGAGCTCGATGCTCATGATAAGATGATTGATGATTGGGCAACACTAACATAAGTATTGAAGTTAGAATAACAGCTAGCTTTATAAAAGAAAAAAGAACAAAGCATCAATCTCCATTTCTATACTTTTGGAACAAGATTGCCTTATAAAATTCAAGATTAACTTTATCTCAATTCAGTTAATATCTTACAAAAACTAGCTAACCCAGATTCCGCGCTGATTTAGATAAGAATTAAGGCAATCTAAACATTATTTAGAATGCAATCAAGAATCATGTAGATCGGCGTAAGTAGCCCATCTTTGTCGCGAATTGAAAGCAGCTTCTGAGTATTGGGTGGTCGAAATTCTGTGAAAAAAAGGTGACCCGTAGATTTCTGACTGTACGAAAGGGCAACTAAAAACTGATGAATCATATAACATTCGTCTCATAGCTTTATAAGTAAATAAAATTTGGTATATACCTTTGTAAAAGAAAAAAATAGATAGATAGATAGATACCGTTTATTGTGCACACCAGAAATAGAAAAAAAAGTACAGAGAACAAAATAATCTTATGAGCTAGTGCCATATGTGCCGGCCTTATCGCTAAGAGCGATCTCTTACAGGCAACCAAGAATAGAAAACACCAATAGTTAACATAAGAATAATTAGCCTATTAACCAACACTTACACTCCTGAGATCTTATGCCTAGTGATAGTCGCATAATTAAAACGAATCTAACTACATATCATACACCAAATTATCAACGTAGTAAATAAAAATATATATATATATATATATCGTAGGACTATACAGTATACACATATCGCCATCTGACCCTAAACTAAGCAGAGCTTGTGTGATGGAAGTCAGATAACTGATAGAATATATAATTGTTCTTTTTTGTAAATACATACTTACAAAACACCCAGAACAAACATTTAGTAGTTACGAGGGGACATAGGGTAGGACATACAGACAAACATAGGTACAGGTCCAACTCATAACCTTCCATTTTTGGCTTCACCGTTTATGAAACTGTTGTGTTAAATTGGGTCATAAACTATGTAGGTTCAGATTTCAGACAAAGTCCACTATTGTTTTGTACTTGCCAATTTCAAATTCGGTTCTTGTCATTCATCTCGATAGACAATGGAAACGAAACTTGAAAGTTTGATTAATAACATTCTTCGGTGATAGGTTTTAATGCTTTATTAATTCTTAATTACGGTTACTGTTAATTAATTTACCGTAGTAGGTTCGAGGTTAATAAAGAGTGAGATTGCAATGAAAGTCTATCTCAAAGTCGAATTAGAGACCCAAATGATGCAGTACTGGAAGATATAACAGCTGATCACCATTTTAAAGATAGATCGAAGTTGGAGTCATGATGGGTGGTCCCAGCAATAGGGGGAATATACATAAATGTATATTAGTCTAGAAGACTAATAGAATAATGTGGATCAACGTGCTCCATTCTCGACCGCATCGTCCTTTCCACGAGTTAGCCAAACGTAAATCTATTTACATCAATATTATAAAGAGGAAAGATTTGTATTTTTGGATTTTTGTTTGTTTGTAACAAATAAACTCAAAAACTACTGGACCGATTTCAAAAAAATCTTTCACCATTAAGAGGGTACTCTATCACCTGGTGACACAGGCTACTTTTCATCTCTGTATTCCCACGGGAACAGCGCGGATGAAACCGCGAGGCACCGCTTGATTCATATAAAAAAAATTAAAAACTTGCTTATTATATTTTTCGATTTACGCTTCAAACGAATCATTGTCTAAATTTTCCGACGTATCGTATTTCAAAGCATTGTTTTCAACCATAAACGCTGATCTCACTGCCCTCTATAAGATTTATTGGCACTTAGAATATTCTAATTTATTGTTTGTTTTAACTTTACCTTAATCTTTGTTGACTCCTGTACGTTAGGTTTTAACACCGGGCACTAAAGTTAATTGTTGACTCTGATAATCGCATTGGGAAGATTACCAGTTATATTTTTTACATTCTTTACCTTCAAAGATTAAGTATACAGATCTTTAAAGGCACAGTACGAAAAGTATTAGGATACACGTATTGTTATTGGAGTGTATATTTATGTTGTTGTTATACATTCCCCTTTATTTCCTCCTCTTTTTCATTCTTTGACACCCCTGTTGGTTCATTCGTAGTATGTCTGCTCCAAGAGCTGAAGGGCGTGGGTTCGATACCCAGGATAAACATTTTGTGGTTTAAAAAATGTTTGTTCTGTGTCTGAGTGTACTGTATGTATTTACAAAAAAAAAAGTATTCTATCAGTTATCTGACTTCCACAGTACAAGCTTTGCTTAGTTTGGGGTTATATGGCGCCGTGTGTAATGTCCTACGATATTTATTTATTCCTAAATTCTTTCCGTCCTAAGATTGTCTGGATAAGAAACCTTTTGGCGATAAGGTTGCCAGTTGTTATTTATATTAACAACTTAAGTTGTATTGAAATCTTTGGTGTGGACAATGAAAAGTTACTTAATCAATCGAGCACTTTTCGGTATTCCGATTTAAGTCACAGTAAATTTTTTTTGGTAGTAACTAAAAATCGAGTAGTTTTTTGAAATAATCGCTTAGTCGTATTCTACGTGAACCGTACTTAAAACGGGCTTAACTATAATAGTAACCTATATCCTTATCTACATAGAGCGTAATGTCGCAACGTATTTGTAAATTTAACATTCTCACGAACGTTTGTGGAATCGACTCTAGATTGGACTCGATTAGGAACGGTTTGTTTTATATAAAAGTTTTTGTGGGAAAGTATTTATAGAGTCAAGTTCAGAGTTCGTGGATCTCGTATTCATTGAATTTTCGGAGAAGTGTGTTTTATGTCTTGGCAGCTTCAGAAATATAGACTGTTATGCCTTCTAAACTACTTTACGGATTTAACTCATATTTATACTACATTGTAATTAACACTGAAATCTTATTAATATGCATAATTTTTTAGTTAATTTGTCATAAAGTATTTGGCATAAAATAATTTCGCATATTCATAATTTAATTTGGGCATACTGTATGTATGCCCAAACCATAACCATAGCCATAACTATTATCCGCTGCACGGGTTTGGGTATTATGCTACTATTGTTGTGTATATCTTATTTTAAGGAATTTAATCGTACTTTTCATAAATTTTAACCATAATAAAGTAAAGTTTTTTTTTCTATTTTAAAATATTTATATGAGTGTAACATATGTGAAACACTAATTTAATTAATTAAGGTGCAATAGGGTGGCTTTCAGGCTACCCATGTACAATTAAAAACAGCATATTTGATTTAATTTGGCCTAATAGTAGGGTTCTTAGGTTAAGATGCATCTAAGTGGCCCTTGAGCCACCCGTACGCTGCGAACATGTTTAATTATTTTGAGAGATTTACATATTGTATGCGAATGATCATTATGGTTATATATCTCATTTTTATTTTAGAACTAATCGTGATAATACTAATTATTTATTATATGAAAGAATATTATGCCTACGTAGTTCAGAGCACTGTTATGTGTTTTGATACGTGGGAAATAAATTAGTAGCGATAAATTTTATGCGAACCAATAATGAACCTTTAACACGGGATACAAGTTTTATTTGCAATTATGAAAGACATCACGACCTAAATCTTGTGGTGTGAACTTCACTTGTGGTGAAGTAGATGTTAACTTTTGCAACGTGTTCTTGGCCCTTAATTAGGACTTTTATGCGCATTAATAACGTTGGGCGTTTCTCCTTTGTTTTTCATCACCTTCAATAACAACCTGTTAAAATTAACCAACTTGTTAGCAATCACACCGTTTTGTAATAAACTGACTAGAAAGGTACAGGAGCTAATCTAACAATGAAAGAGTTTGGTTTTTCGAACGGTGTAAAAATAATTTTGCAATAGTAATTTGTGTTGTATCGAATAATTGCTGTTGTTGACAAGCATATATTTGTAGCGATGATAGCTCAGTCGTTAGCGCGGTAGGTTCGCATGCCGAAGGGTGTGGGTTTAACCCCCAACAATGAGCTTGAGCTGCCGAAGGAAAACATCGTGAGGAAACCATAGCATGGTGGTAGAGTTGGAAGTTGAAAATCTGCCGCCAAGCATCTATTAACAGTGTGTTCCGGCAGCCTCACTTGACAACAAATTTTAAACGTCAGTAAGAGGATTATTGTTGCAGTGTCTAGTGCATCAAGGAGAAAAACGGGCCAAGTGTGAGTCTAAAAACGGCAAAAATCACGTTTGTTGTATGAGAGCCACTTTTTAATATTTTTAGTATTTGTTGTTATAGCGGCAACAGAAATACATTATCTGTGAAAATTTCAACTGTCTAACTATCACAGTTCATGAGATACAGCCAGGTGACAGACGGACAGCGGAGTCTTAGTAATAGGGTACCTTTTTACTATTAAATATTATGTACAAACAAAAAATATATATCTATACTATTATAAAGAGGAAAGATTTGATTGTTTGTTTGTATTGAATAGGCTCCGAAACTACTGGCCGATCTGAATAAGTCTTTCATTATTAGAATGCTATAATGTTCATATATTTATGTTCTCCACTCGTATACTCTTAATCGCCACCTAATACAGTGTTGCAATTATATCCTCCAGGTAAAAACTAAGTCGCGTGTGTTGAACCCATAAATTAGAAACTGGTAAGACAACACAACTGCCAGTAAACGAGTTTGATCCGGTTGGTGAGATACCGAAATCGGTGATAACTGATAACGAGGTGTTGGTCCAAGGTATAAAAGACATTCTACTGGCTTCTATTTCTGCCACTTACTGCGTTGTGCTGTCACTAGAGTTAACTGTAGTGATGACAGCTCTGGCACGCCGAAGGACGTGGATTCAAATCTCAATCCTCAATCAGTTTATTGCAACACTAGCAACTCGCCCCGGCTTCGCATGGGAAAACAAAACTCGATTAACAATATTAATATAGCCTATGTAACTCAGTGATAATGTACCATTCTAATGATGAAAGAGTTATTCAGATCGGTCTAGTAGTTACGGAGCCTATTCAATACGAACAAAAAATCAAATCTTTCGTCTTTATAATTAGTCCTAGAGTTAGACACTCAGGTTAGACATATTATATTGTGGACTTATTTGTAGCTGTCAATTTGCTCTATAAAACGTCACTTTATTCTATTATCAATAGTTTTCGCTGCGCATGCTAAGTAAGGGTTTTTTCAAATTTTTCACAGCTTGGTTTAAATTATTGAATTTTCCATGTGGATCCCTAATTGTTTTTTAAATAAACTATAGCCTATGCTCATCACGGATAATGTAGCATTTTAATAATGAAAGAATTATTTAGATTGGTCCAGTAGTTTCGGAGTCTATTCAATACAAACAAACAAACAAAAAATCAAATCTTTCCTCTTTATTAGTACAGATTTATTTTACTATTAATAAATAATAATTGTTATTGTTTAATTTAAAATGGTTAAATGTTCAAATTAATTGTTGTTGTACACGATATTGACAATTTATTAAATAATTAAATTAATTTTACCAATAAATATGAAAATGGTCGTATGGTACTTCCTAATCTTGGCTGGCTAGCCACCCTCAAGCTGAATATCTACCACTAAGCACCTATCGGTTCGTTCAACCTCAGTTTAGAGCCAGTTCCAGGCTAGATACTAACTTCGACCACAAAGTGACTTAACATCAGATAAGCTGTGGTCAACCATATAAAACAGGCGTTCGTTCGTGGGATGGGTAACAGATAATTTACCTATTAATAAATTGCATTATCTGCTAGCATAGTCTCTATTAACTTATAGCATGTACCTGAATCGAACAGCACCAAAAATGGCCATGTAAGGTTTAGTATTTGCCGCGCCCTGTGTTTGTTCTAGAAATATTACTCATTTTACTGGGAAAGAAAAGTGTATCGTTAGAAACCATTATGGACCTTAGGCTGTTGGACCTGCGACGCAGCGTTTCGTGTTGGGAAAGTGGATAACGATGTATTGTAGGCTTTCTTATAAGGTACGATGGTAAATCCTTTCTCTTGTGTGTAAAATATTGAGTTATTTACCGTGTTTGTATATGAAATTGCCGAGTAAGTTTAGTAAGTTGTACCCCTACTTAGTAGGAAGTCGTCTAAGTGTATACGCTGTATCAGATATTCTGCTGCTAAGCAGTTGTGTGGAAACATTTCTGTGTTTCTTTGGGTGATAGTATCCGGAACGAAGTAATTTGCCAGAGGATTAAAGTCACAGACATAGGTCAGCGTATTAGCAAGCTGAAGTAGCAATGAATTGGACACATTTCTCGCAGAACCGACAACCGCTATGGTGGACGTGTTCTAGAGTGGAGGCCGCGACTTGGCAAACGTAGATTAGGACGCCCTGAGACACGATGGAATGACGATATATGTAGGACAGCTGGCGGTGGATGGAAGTGATTAGCCAAAGATCGGGCTGAGTGGCGTGTCTTGGGACAGGCATATGTGCAGTGGACGTTGATAGGCTGATGATGATGATGGTTACTGTGTTCTGATTTGAAGGGTCCTGCAATTCGTGAAATTACAGGACTATTGAGATCGAATTAAAAAGAGAATTTTATAACGTGATGAGTGCCAAAACAGCATTAACCTGGACTTGGTTTTGTTACCCAAAGTTCTGGGTACAACATACTTGATACGTACAGAACACCGAGGGACCCTACATTTCTTGAAGCGCATGTTCTACCAAATGAGTTAATAGGACAGTCAACGTTCAAGTTATTTGTTGTTGGTGCTATCATTGTATTGATAAAGGAAATTGTGCAGTATAAAAGTTGGGGTAACGTTTCAAATACTTTAATTTTAAATATACCTTGGATCATACCTGACCTCCTGGTTCCCCTTCGTTTCTCACGTCAATTTTCTTTATTTAGGTGCGAATGATTCACAATCATTCGATTTTCCTCAGTTAAATCGATTTATTTGTGCAAGTATATCGTTTCTCACGACTTTCTTTTTGTTGGTTTATAAATCTTTTGACTGCTTTGCGTAGGTTTTACTATCTGTACCGGGTAATTCGTTTTTTACCAACTTTTACTTTGCTTTTATGGCCCTATGTCATTCTATAAACAAAATGAGTAGGTAGCTAAAATTGTTTGTTTTAGACAATTTCCATCTTTCTGACTACATCAAAGAGTTTCTCCAGTAGTTTTGTGTTGAAGACATGAAACTTTCATATCCCACAAGCTCATTTCTAGTACTCGGCTGGCTAGCTACTACTCTCAAGCATCTAACGGTGTGTTGCGGCAGCCTCACTTGAGAGCCAGATCGATTCTAGGCTAGATGCCCTTTACCATCTTCCATCAGATGATCTGTAATCAAAACCTAGCTAGCTTGAAAAAAAAAGAAAAAAGTACATAGCCAAAAACAAAAAAAAATCGAATTCGGAATTCGCAAATTTTATGGTTAGTTCAAATTCCACTGACGTAGATAATCTCTCAGCATGAAAACAAATAAAAAGTATCATCTTTATCATTAGCATAAACATATAAATTCACATAAGCCCATAATTCTCTACAAGTCCATCATCAGAACAGAAGCGTAGGTTTAATGCGAAACGAAAATGTCTGATGTACGTTTTCCCAGTTATTATGGACATTATAAAATGTTTATTATGTTGGTAAGCGTTACATAATTTCCCTGTATTGCAAGTTCTCGTAGGCTCTTCTACCCACTTATGTGGTACGATGCAAAACTTTTCACTTTACTTGTTGGCCGAGTTTTGTAATTTTTATTGTTTTTTAATTTATGAATTGTATATACTCGCACACGCCGAGTTCCGGTTTTAGTTAGTTCTTTTATATTGTGCTAGATAATGAAAATACTAAGTATATGCCAACGAACAACTTTTACTACTACTACGACTAATACTACTACTACTATTACTACGACTACGACTACTGACTACTACTACTACTACTACTACCACCGCTACTACTACTACGATTAATACCACTACTACTACTACCACCACCGCTACTACGACTACGATTAATACCACTACGATTAATACTGCTACTACTACTACCGCTACTACTACTACGACTAATACTGCTACTACTACCACCTACTACTACTACGACTAAGACTGCTACTACTACCGCCTACTACTACTACGACTAATACTGCTCCTACTACTACGACTAATACGGCTGCTACTACTACTATGACGACTACTACTACGACCGCTACTAACTACGACTAATACTGCTCCTACTACTATGGTGACTACTACTATACTTTTATTTTTACAGTTCCAAGTAACCAAATGATAACGCCACACAGTACCTAACAGCATGCAAACAACATAAAAAGTCACACACCATTGTTTTGGACAGTCGTGTAACAAATTATAGTAAACATAATAACTGTACTTCGCACATTGACAATTATTATACATACGTTTAAATAAAATACTGAAAAAAGAAATGCATCAGAATTATAAATGTGGACAATATCGACCGTGGTCGCCAAGGACATAAGCCAGCTGTTGTGTTTCGAACTGTGTATAAATACTGTATGTAGATAGATAGAACTAACTAACTTATTCATCGAGTCAGCTTGTAGGGCAAGGCTTCATTTACTCAGTGTTTGCCGCATACAAGCGAATTTTCTTGGCCAATAGCCAGGCGCCTTTCTTTATAGAAGTTTGTCAGTAAAGTAATAAGCTTCCTTATTCGTTGGCTGTTTGACCTTTGTGAAACTTGACATTTGCCTTCTGCTTAAGGCTCTATATTCTGACGTTTTGAGCATGATTGTTAGTGGCAGTCAATCATCAGTGACGCTGTCAGATAGGATCAAATTTGTGCGTTTTTTCGAGGAGTAACTATGATTTTTTGAGGTCTTTATATAAAAAAGTCTTAAGTCGTAATAATAAGCTCAAATAGTACAGGGCCTATCAGACACTCATCATCACAGTCCACTGCTGGCCTCTCCCAAGACACGCCACTCAGCCCGATCTTTGGCTTTTCGCTTCCATCCACCGCTAGTTGTTTTAAGTATATCGTCACTCTATCGAGTCTCAGGGCGTCCTACGCTACGTTTGCCAATTCGCGGTCTCCACTCCAGAACACGTCTACCCCAGCGGTTATCGGTTCTGCGACAGATATGTCCAGCCCAGTACCACTTCAGCTTGCTAATACGCTGAGCTATGTCTACGACTTTAGGTCTTTAGTTGATCGAGTATCATTTCGTTTTATCTTCGGGATATCAGCATATTATTGCTAAAACAGTATTCATGTGAAACAATAAAGCTTGCCCGCTTGTAACCTGTCACCTCGGTTACACCACGGCCGACGTAAAGTTCACATCGTTCCCGAGCTAGCTTGCAAAACCAAGCGAAACTAGAATGGCAGCGATAACACTACTAAATAGTTGTTCTAGTATTAGAAGGTTGGATAAAATATAGTCCTGGAAGAAAGTTACGTTACTTTGGAAAACTACAGTCATGACTTTTTGAAGTGTTATTTAGTATCAGACAGGCTAGGTTGTGGCCGAAGATGGTAAATACACTTAGCCTAGAATGGAACTCGTTCTCAAGTGAGGCTGCCAGAACACACTGTCAGGTTCTTGGCGGAGAGAGCACCCTACCGCCATGCTATGGTTTCCTCACGGCAGCTCAAGATCAATTGTTGGTTCACAAAGTTCACAAAGTCTTGGGTTAAAAATTTTCGAAATTTCGGTGTGTGAACCGACCGCGCTAACCACTGTGCTATCATCGTTGCAAAAGCGCGTTTTTAGATCGATTAAAAAACAGTAGAAAAATTGCGGCATGGTAAGCACTAAATGTAATGTACAAAACCAAATCAAAACTCCGTGAATTAAAAAGAAATTTCAAAAATCTAGATTTGATGAAATGTTAAGCGGTTGATAAGTGTTATGTATTGTATATATGAAAGGTTTCACGTTCAACGCTCGAACTAACTAAAACAATTTTAATAGTGAAGCCAAAAGGCGAATACATTTGGATTGTATTCGGAAAACTTCGTCAAGTTAAGCCTCTTCTCGTCACCCATCCAGCAGTCTCAAAACGAAAGTTAAGCCTGTTTGTAAACGATGAAATGGTAAGTGAAACATACTCACACTGACCTTAAAATGACAATTACAATAATTGTTTCAAGTATAAATTTCAATAATTTTAGTATTGAAAATCGAAGTTCTCAAGAACAAGGAAAATGGCAGGAAGTTATAATTGGGAATTATGCATCAAAAACTTCCAGCTAAATCAGCAGCTTACAAGTTTGTGCACAAATGCGATATTTATTTATTTATAAATAGACAGAAGGAATGTGATTTAAATGTAACACGTGGACACTTACAGCTATGGTGGAACGGTTGATAAATTTCACGCTCAACGAGCTATGGAAAGAGCTATGCTCGATGTTTCTCTGAGGGATCGTATCCGGAATGAAGTAATTCGCCAGAGAACTAAAGTCACCGACATAGCTCAGCGTATTAGCAAGTTGAAGAGGCAGAATATTTGCCGCAGAACCGATAACCGTTGACATGTTGGCAGTGGAAGTTCGAATATGTAAACGTAGTGTAGGACTCCCTGAGACTAGATGGAGCGACGATATACGTAAGACAGCTGGCAGTGGCTGGAAGCAAAAGCCGAAGATCGGGCTGAATGGCATACCCTGGAAAGACCATGTCCAGCAGTGAACTATGCAAGGTTGTTGATGACGATGATGATAATGATGCTTGTGCAAAAGTTCACAAGAGAGCTGCTACAAGCTACCAGCTTCTAAAATTCAATTACTTATATACCTGTAAACAAGCCTAACAGCATGAGGAAAGGGCGTAACCGGCTAAATTAAATTGATTGCGCTAAGATCGATGCCCTAGGACATTCGAATCTCAAAGCAGGTGATAACGGAACTTTCACTTATACGTTGTAGATTTATCGGGAATGCGGTGTTATTAGTCTTAGTTTATTGCAATTGCAGATTTTATTGGAATCGCGATAATTGGTTTGAAATTGATTGGGAAAGGATTACTACGAGGAATATACTAATGAAATGTTATAATTATTTTCGAATGCAGACGCCTGCCTATACGCATTAAAAAAAAGATAGTTGTATAAAAAAAATTATATCCAGGTAATACAAATACAGTTTGTTATGAGGTTCAAATTGATAAGCATTTCATGTTTCGATTCAGCGACATCACTTCATGGTTGATATAACAAAGACTCGAACGAAACGGTTCGATTCCACTTTCATCGTACGAACGGCTAAACAATGGAATTTGCTGCCCGAGTGGGTGTTTCCTGATAGATACAATCTGGGTGCCTTCAAGTCTCGAGTGAATCGGTTTCATCTATGCAAGCGTGCTCTATCGTAGACCGCATCTTCGCATAACATTAGGCTAGATCGCGGTTAAACGCAAGCCAATTTATAATAATGATAATAAAAAAATGGCTTTTTGCTGCAATATTGCTTTCTCTTACATAATTTTGGTATAAAATCCGCTTCCATTTACATTCAATATTTTTTATTGGAAATTATTATTGCGTAACTATTTATTGGAATTGCAATTATTGCATTTTATTATTCGGTAAGTGGTACTTACCCGTTTGGGTATTCTTGTTGTATCATAATTTTAAATCTTGTTACTTCTGATAAGCGTATTTGGATTTGAAACTCTTTTAACTGAATTTAACAATGAAGTCGGATACCTATTAGATAAAATAAAAATCTAACTAAATATTAGCTAAACAAAATCACACTAATAGTACCTCTAATGTAGAAAGTTTGTGAGTGTATTTGTATGTTTGTAAACATACAACAAAAACACAAACTTTCGAGCGAAACGTTATATCTTCACGTTCAAACGGCTGGACCAATTTTGATGAAATTTGGTATGGAGATAGCCTGGATTGACACAAGCGATTTATCCCGAAAAATGTAGTGTTCACGTGGGAACAGCGGCTAATCAACTCTGATATATGGCTAAGAGACCACACACAACATAAATACCAATTAGACTTTTTTTAAATCTAACCTCCGCATTTTATGCAACATGCTCGAAGGGTCAGAAGTATTTGTAAGGCTTCATTGCATGCGTTACGGTTAGAGCTAAAACTGTATCAACAATGTGCCATAGTATAATCGCAATTTTTGCGTTATAGTAAGTGTAACCCGGGGGATGGTACGCTTAGTTTCCATTCCTAGTGTCATAGTTAATGTGCTGCCCTAAGTTCTGACTTTAGTTTTTGCGGGGACGCGGGAAGAGTCGTGTCGCTCCGTTGTATTTTTTTCCAAAACTAGTGTTTTGTCGAGTGTTTATGCATAAAAATGGTGGTGTTTTATTCATAAAGTGCCGAATTACAAGCGCGAGTGTGGGAAAATGATATAATGTGGTGAAACTTGACTTTTCGTGTTGCTTCCAAAACTCCATCGAAGCTTTATAGTAAAGTCGCCAACTTACTTTACTAAAACATGACTGGATTTGACTGACACGAACTGTTCTTGACAAAAACTGGACTTTGACTGTAACTTTAGCTACGAGGACACTTATTTAACTTTTAAAACTTGTAAATATATAAATACTTGACACTGGCAAATGCTCAAAACGCGACGCCAAACCAAAGAAAAAAAAAACCTGACTTGACAGTTTTTGTTATAGAAATGAATGAATGAAACAAAGAATTCCTGTCATTAATAGTAAAAGTAAAAGTATTATATAATTGACATGAACATGACAACAAAAATATAATTTACTGTATACTTACACTATTGAATTAGGATAAAACCTGTAACGATAATTGCAAACAGTTTTTTGAATAAATGAAATGAAATTTTAATGAGAAAAATTCTGCGATTGTAGCGGAATCGAATTAAAATAAAATGTATGTATAGCTGACAGGCTAGGTGTTTGACCACAGCTCACCTGATGTTAAGTGACGGTGTGGTCGAAGATGGTAAAGCACACCTAGCCTGGAATGGAACTGGCTCTCAAGTGAGGCTGCCGGAACACACCGTTAGATGCTTGGCGACAGATTTTCAACTTGAGAGTGGTAGCTAGCCAGCCGAGTACTAGAAAGTACCCTACCACCATGCTATGGTTTCCTCACGATGTTTTCCTTCACCGGCAGCTCAAGCTCATCCTTGGGGTTTGAACCCACGCCCTTCGGCATGCGAACCGACCGTGCTAACCACTGAGCTATCATCGCTACATCGCTATTGTTTTAGTGTTTATTTTGTTAATATGCATCTTTCAATAATGAAATAATTTTAATAAATTTTTATGCATCATCTTTTTTACGTTTTTAATCTACAAAAATATTATTTTTGATTAATGAACTCTTATTTATAAAAATGGATCTTTAGTCAAGAATTTCGAAAAGTATATACGTATAATCGTACACAGCTTACAATAATCGATTCGATAAAATAAAATTAAAGTTATTTAATTTAAAATAAAATTTGTCACTATGAAACCGGTTTAAGAAATTTCATTGTAAAAATATACGAATGTTATAACAATGGATAAACATTTTTGCTTTTTAAGACTTCCCAAAGATAGAAGTTTGGCTCGCTCAAACTTACATAAGCGCCATATTTTTACTCACCTAATCGAGACCCTATATGCATGAGACTCATTATCGACTGCAGTAAAAAAAATACTTTAAACGTTGGAATATAGTGACGGTGTGGTAGAAGATGGTGCAAATTCCTAGCTTGTGTTACGGAACCCTCAATGCACGATTACAACTCGCACTCGACCAGTTTCTTATTTCCTCTTGGAAGTCTGGCCAAGCATTCATTATTCCAACTAATACAAGACTTTATTTACATAACCGTGTAATTCGGATTCTCAACACTTGACCGGTTCATATCGATATAATATAGCACGCGTCAAAATTACGTCATGAAAAAATTGCACCAATTCGCAAGGAAGTAAAGAATTAATTTCATATAAAATGTAATTACCTATGTATATTTTCATTTTGAAATGGTTTGAACTTCCGTTTATTATAAGACTACTCTTTGTAAAATGATTAAGTTTTGATGGTTGTTTAATTAATACTTTATTAGGAATTTTGTAGCAATCGAGTAACTTGGAGAATGGTGTTTTATCTCCTAACAGTAACACGAAGTATTGAACTTGACCGATAGCAGATTCTAATAGTTCCGCTATATCAAATGTTTTATACCTGGCAAACAGCGAGTGTCTAAATCAGAGATATTTATAATTATACCTATAAAATGATGTATAGACGATAATTTATTTGAGACAAACAAAAAATTATAAGCTTTAGTGTATAGTTTAGAAGTATGTATGTATTTACAAAAAAGCACATTGGTATTGTATTAGTTATCTGGTCCCCTAGTCAAAGCTTTGCTTAGTTTGTGGCTAGATGGCGTTGTATGTAATGTCCTACGATATTTATTTAATTATTTATTTGAAGTAAAAACTTAACTAAATCTGGACTAAGTTCTCATTTTTATCGATATTAATTTTATTTGTTTTATAATTATAGTGATTTTTCCTTAATGTTTTAAGGAACCAAAAAAATCTTATTTCGAATTGCATTACCTTTTGCATGTTTAAAGATCACCAGGCATCAAGGTAGCGGAAATATGAATCATATAAGGAAGAGGTGTAGTTTGCATGCGGTCGGACGTCGAACGCGACCGGTTAGCAACTGCATATTGCTTTTTGACCGAACAAAGCTGGAGCTTAGACTCTAGGAGAAGTACGGGTTAGTTTCAAAAGAGAGAAATGAAAGAAGAAGCCGATCCAAAATATGCATTTTACAGTTAATTTGAAATTAATTATTTTATATATAACTTCATTGACATTTTCATTTTCATTATTTGACATGTTATGATTTTGATATTTTTAAATATGAATGGAAAAATGAGCTGTAACTTTGGTGTTATTAATAAATGATTTTTTTTGTATTTGTATTCGTATTTGTTAGTACACTTCCCAAAATGTGCTTTTCATTTATAGAACACCTCCAATAACGACACTCGACGACGACAGTCTTTGCACAATGAGCACGTTGCAAAATGGGCACATGTTTTTTAAGTTTAAAAAGATTACTTAGGTTATTTGCATATTTTTTTTACATTAAAATACCGTGTTTGAAGATCAACTCGCCTGATGGTAAGCGATGATGTGATCGAAGATGAAGCACGCAGACTTAGGAGATACTAACTCACTCTGATCTTAAAAAGATCCAGATTATATCCCTCTGGAAACAAGAAAGCTGGCAGCTTGTTTCATTCCTTAGTCGTAGGAATGAAAAACGTAGAGTCAAAGACAAAGTCAAAACTTAGAGCCAAAAGTACAAGGCCATACAGCTTAGTAACACCTTCTCCAAATCGAAGACTTGCTACCTTCCGGCGGTGTTCAAGGCTTAAAAGTTCTGTATCTACAAACTTTTGATTATTTACCAATAAGTCAAACAGCACGCCGCTCATAACATAAAGTTATACATGTAGATTTATGTATAGTAGGTGTAGAAAAAATATACAATAACGAAATTGAATAAGTTATATAAAATTAACTGTAATATCTACATACAAACATATTATTTGCATAATAGTTGTAACATGTGACAATTTGAACATAAAAATAAAATAAATATCGTAGGACTATACACACAGCGCCATCTGACCCCAAACTAAGCAGAGCTTGTGTGATGGAAGTCAGACAACTGATAGAATACATAAATACTTTTTTTTTGTTAATACATACCTACTTATAATATATACTTATAATTATAATCTAGCGAGTAAAGCATACAGTGCAATTGAACACCAACAAAATATATTGTGGCATATATTGTATACCAAGGGTCGTAATGACAGGGTATTTCGCGTCCAACATAATGATGATCTTAATCTTTACCCAAGAAACGCAATCGATTAACTTCTTCAAGTCATTACTGACACACATAATAAAAGTTTTATTTATACCAAAGGTCGTTAGAGATAATGAATCCGTGATGAATTACCGTATAGTTTTATAGATGTCCGTTTAGAAAGCAAACCGGAAGTAACCAAATGCCACCATAGTAAGATCCGACTCCGACGCCTGATCAATCAAAATGTTGCATTTGATGATTTTTTAATTTTTATGACACTACTTAAGTCGTCGAATTTGCTACTTTATATTATGCAATTTAAAATGTTATGTTGTCATTATATGGTTTTTTAATATCTTCTTTTGTTGCAGGTAAATGCCACACTAATCGCTGTAACAGGAAATCTTCGTAAGTTAACGTAGACCCCAAAGAATTAAAATAAACTGGTTAAGCAGGACCCAGACTCGCTTAGACTTTTAACTTCTATTTGTTAGGATATCAGCAATAATACGATAGCTACCTATTTACTACCTATAACTTACTTTTCATTGTACAAGCAATATTAAAAAAAAAAAAAATTACACCCCATCCATGCAAAAAAAAAACTATCATTAAAAAGCCTACGTGATCCAGACTACGATGTTATTAGGATCGATTCTGTTATCAAAATCGGATGAGGAGGTGCTACGGTGGAACACATATCAGACTTTTTAAAAACAAAACTTTTGGCATCGCCGTCATTTTAAAGAAATATGTCTTTTAAAAGTAAAACTAACAGACATACAAACGTGTAGATGGCGTAAATGAAGCAATACTACAGTGTCAAGCTATCATCATAGTCTAAGCTACACCTGAATGCAATGCTGTTCGAATGTTCGAGACATCCGAATACACACTGATGACTGACATACGGCCATGTCAATGTATTCATTGTTCTTTATTTGTTTCTGTAATAGGTATAATCTTTCTTTTACTATCTTTACGATGACTTCAAATCAGACCAATTTTCCATCTAGATCATGGTTCAGCAAAATTTTTCTTTTAGATAATAATTTAATAACTTATCTAAGCAATTTGACACTTCCATACGAAATCACTCTAAATCAAATAACCGATAAACAAAAGAACGTCACTTTGCGCGCAAGAACGACCTTCGTTGCGCAGGCGTCGATGAGGTAATATCGAGTCGGATCAAAGCGTCTACAAGATTCGACACTGCTGTAAACCTACGACAATGTTATAAGTCAGTCTTGACATTAAACTAGAATTGTTTCTCAAGGGTTGATATTTACTATACAAGTCAACGAATATGCTACAGAGCAAAATAGAAGAATGTTGAGGAGACTAAAACCCACAACTAAATTAACTCCTTTGCGAACCCCCTTTCTCGTGAGAGATTCGTATCATTTCAAATGGTTAACAAGAAACACAAGATTTGGTTGGATATCTGTTTTCTAAATCGTGTTACATAATAAATTAACGCCCTCGTAAAACTGCTATAGATCAACTCTATTATCTGTTATTTTGGACAAATAAATAATTAAATCAAGATGAAGTTCTAATCGATTGAGATCTCAGTTTCTTAGAATTGTGTTTACGATACATGGGCTCAATGGTAGACCTCTGGGATATGACATTTTATGAAGAAGAAAAAGAAATACCAATAAATTTTAGACTATGTATTTTTCAAAATCTGCTTAACATTATAAAAGCTAGTTTTAATTGTAAGGATATATTCGAAGCTGAAATGCCATCTAAACAGTTATGTGATCAATGGCCTTGACGGGTCTAACAAGTTAACTACGAAGTTAGGTAAGAGAATCGCAATAGAGATCTAGATGAGAACAAATTTACTGGTTAATTAAACTGAAACTATAAGTGTGTCTCGTTATATGATACCGATATTGAGAAAGAAAAGGTCTGAGATGATGCAAAATATACTTTACGACGTTGCTAAAATAGCGATAGCGTATTGCATATCTAAATAAAATCTAGTTCATAAAGATACCAGTTTAATTAAATAGCGTACAAAAATATTGAGGCCACGTTTTAAAGGAGACAATCTGATATGAAGTGCCCCAGTAGAATGGCAATAGCCTTTTTATGACGTGTGGGAGTATAGTGCCGAAAAGATGCTTTCCGGCTTGTGCGAATGTGTATATATACTGACATCGATAGGAATATCGACATATAGACATCAAATTCTATAGGCTTTAGTTGCGATATCTGAACATTCTAGTAAAACGGTTGTATCCTCTGCAACAGAGTCCTTGTCTACGATTACGACAAAAACTTCTATAATAATTTTAGTAAGTCTTTTTAGTAACGCAAAACCAAAGTTGATAAAGTACAATTTTACTAGGTAGCAATCTCCGTAGCGAATGGTCTAGTTGTCTAAATATCTGATACTGCAATTATATTCTGCAGCCAAATAGTGGTGTGTGAACATTACTCTGTTCTACAATAACTATATTGCTAAAGCAATAATGCCCTGGATCCTGATTCTCTAACTCATATGAAATTCCTTGCCAAAATGCAGATATTTATAGTGTTGCTTTTACGACACACACATTTTTTTTTAGTCTGACACATGACACATTTTTTTTAAATCTGACATTGGCATAGAGAGTATAATTCCACGGGAATTTAATTTTAATTTTGCCATGTTGCGTAAATACAACGCAGTAGTCGATCCTTGAGTGCTTAAATGACTTAGTAAATAATACATCGGATGATGATTGCGATTTGTCGACACCGATCGTTGTCCCATCATTCGGTTCCATAGCTAATATCAGAATCAGTTGAAAGCACATTATTGTTTTCTCATCGTGCGTTCTCCGCCACAAATACTTAATTTTATTCAGAGTTTCTCGGAACTGCATAGAATTGTGAATAACATTGAGAAATTAGATTGAGTACGAGTATGTCAAACGCATCTGTGGCATTGTTTTCATACTTCCGCTTCACACCTACCGCTTATGTTCCACATTATTGTTTTTTATATTCATTGTAGCGCGTAGTTACTGCAAACTTTATGACCTTGTAGTATCAGTATTATAGTTTCACACGAGATTTTTCTTTGAGATTCTACATTTATCTATAACAAATTTTTCACCATTAAATTATTTTTAATTTGATGTGTCCTTAACTATGCAACGGATTTTGATATGGTTTTCACTATCATTAAAATATTTCAGAAAGTTAATATGTGTACTTTTTTTTTTACAAGAGTATTTAAGTATTCTATCAGTTATCTGACTTCCATAGTACAAGCTATGCTTAGTTTGGGGTCAGATGGCGCTGTGTGTAATGTCCTACGATATTTATTTATGTTAATATACATATATCTCGTATATGTAATAACTATATTTCTTGATTGATTTAAAAACAAAACTTCTCATTTTCTTTACTACACTGACAGTCCTGTTGGTTCATTGGTAGCATGTCTGCTCCAAGACCTGAAGGGCGTGGGTTCGATTCCCACCCAGGACAAGCATTTTGGGGTCAGATAGCGCTGTGTGTAAATGTCCTATGAAATAAAATAAAAAATGAAATAAATAAAAATACTATGCATTTGTAACGGTTTCGATGCGCATTTTTTCCGTGGGAATACAAAATTGCGCACTTGTAATGTCCCGTTTCGCGGTGTTGTAGCGCCTTCGTGAATTTTTAATGCTCATGAGCTATGCATTCCTTACCTCGAGTCAGCGACGGCATACCACTGGATCGATAAATTTCTAGACAATGCCAAACAACAATAGGTATGAGTTCCGGGAAGTAATAACTGTCTAAAGTAGGTACATTGACTATATCTATTGTCTATGGTGGGTTTATTTTGACAGAATTAGCATATTCGGTAGTCTGCTTCAAGAGTCGCATTGGGAGTTTTGGCGGGAACGCGGAAAGAGTCGTGTCGCCCTGTTGTATTTTTTTCCAAAACTGGTGTTTTGTCGAGTGTTTATGCGTCAAAATGGTGGTGTTGTATTTATAAAGTGCCAAATCACAAGCGCGAATGTGGGAAAATTATATAATGTGGTGAAATATGTCTTTTCGTGTTGCTTCCAAAACTCCATCGAAGCTTCATAGTAAAGTCGCCACTGCCTTACTAAAGCATGACTGGACTTGACTGACATGTACTGGACTTGACCAACGCTGGACTTTGACTATAACTATAGCTAATAGGCAACTTATTTAACTTATGAAACTTGAAAAATGTAAAACACTTGACATTGGCAAATGCTCAAAATGCGACGCCAAAACTAAAAAAAAAAAATTTGCCGCATAGCTTGTTTTAGGCGATCTCGAAAAAGTGACGCGGCTGCGAATCTTATTGCGCGAGTTTACGATATATTAGCGTCTAATTTTATTGGCAATAAGAACTCATGGTACTGTTAGTGTAAGGCGTGGGTTCGTGTCCCATTCAGGGCATTTATATGACAAACGTTTTCATGTATCTATACTATTGTAAAGAGGAAAGATTTGATTGTTTGTTTGTATTGAATGGGCCCTAAAACTACTGGACCGATTTCAAAAATTCTGTCACCGTTGAGAAGCTACACTATCCCCGGGTGACATAGGCTACTTTTTGTCCCTATTTTCCCTCGGGAACGGGAACTACGCGGGTGAAATCGTGAGGCGTTCACAAGTTTATTATATGTAAGAGATAAGACACTGAGAAGTAAGAACAACGCAATTATGTTTGTAACAAAAAGTGATGAATTGTTCAAAATTAAATTTGTGTTTACCAAATTATTGTTAGGTTGTTCCTCATACGCTTGTTAATATGTGCCTGTTGATTGTTTGATAAAGAATGATAGATATTAATCAATTTTAATTACTAAAATTAAATTCAATGCCACGACATTAAACAGGCAATTAAAACGTATTTAATTTTTTTTGGCTAACTGGCCACATATCTTTACTCTATTCCAGTTATTATAAACTTATGAAAATTAGTTGTTGATTTTTTAAAGGGAACGCGGGAGATTACTTTGGTGTATTGTATTATTTTGTAAACTTATGTGTTATCGATAAATTAATAAAAATAGTGGTGTTTCATTTGTGAAGTGCTGTATTACGTACTTACGTACATATTTAAAGTTATTAGGCGTATGAAACGCTCTCCTGATGGTAAGAGATAACGCCCGTCCATGATCATTGCACCGTAACACAGAACTTTGAGTAGCAAAACAAAGTCCAGGACATCGCTGCTTTGGCGCACATTACTTTAAAACAGTCGATGGTTAGTCTGTAATAAAAAAACATAATGTGATAAAATTTGTCTTTTCGTGTTACTTCCAAAACTTTGTTGAAGCGTCTAGTAAAGTTGCCCATACTTTATTAGGACACGACTGGACTTTGACTTATTTTGTATGCCTTTGACTGTGACTAAACTTGAACTTAAACATTTATAAAATACCTAAAAATTTTGAAATGCTTGACAAATGCACAAAGTACGATGTCAAAAGTAGAATAAATAAAAAAAGGAAAGGAAATACTGGAATGTTTATTTTTTGTGGTCCTATTTAATCAATGAAGCAAAGTATCACGGTACGTGTATATATGTATAGTACGTATATATATTTCAGTCATTAAATGCAAACAGTGAGAAATTTAAAACACAGAGACAGTGCTAATGTACATGCATTTATGCAGTTACCGTTACTCGCTCTAAAAACTCTTTTCAAATAGAATTTAATGTTTCCCGGCGATTGTGCGCCGGCGCAGTCAGTGGGCGCAGCGCAGGGGTATCAAATGTCTTTTGTTTCTGAACTCTTGGCTCCATAACATTTGATATCATGATCGTAGAATGTGCGTAATCTGTCACATATTCAAACCTTGTCTATTTTTACACGACTGTCCGAAATAGGAGTGTAATGTTTTCATGGTTCATGTATATATTTATGTATGTATGTGAGTTTCTTTATTCCACCGTAACTTTTAAATGCCTAAATAGATTTGGATGTATGGAGTATCATTGCATTCCTTACATGTGTAAGGTTTTAATTTATTTTTCATTGTGGCACTCATTTTTACTCTCTCTCAAGTGAGGCTGCCGGAACACACCGTTAGGTGCTTGGCGGCAGATTTTCAACTTGAGGGTGGTAGCTAGCCAGCCGAGTACTAAAGTACCCTACCACCATGCTATGGTTTCCTCACGATGTTTTCCTTCACCGGCAGCTCAAGCTCATTGTTGGGGTATGAACCCACGCCCTTCGGCATGCGAACCTACCGCGCTAACCACTGAGCTATCATCGCTACATTTTACACATTACACATTTCTACATTCTACAGTTTACACATGCGTATTGGTTGTTATAAGCGCCATATTTTAGTTATAAATAAGGTAGAAAATACAAAGAGGTAATATGAACGCTGTGATTCAAGTTGCCTATTTTTTGTGCCAGAGAGCTGCATCCATGACTTAAAACGCGTGAAAAATGTGCCCTATAATGTGTGCATAATACGGTCATAGAATAAATTATAAGATGATATATTATGGTAACAGAATAAAGTAAAAAATCGAAATAAAAAAAATCAAGGCGACTTATCTAAAATGTTCATTCCGAATTATCCATGCGAGCAAAGCCGCGGCTAGAAGCACTTCTTACTATAAATAAGTATGCTCCTTTTCAGATGTTAAGTTTAACCCACACAAGGCGTAGAGTTGTAAAGCTAAATCGGCTTACTCACTCTCTTTTGATTCGGTATTACGAGACTGCAGCCTTGAATCATTGTTACGTTTGAATTACGTTTCATAATTTAAAATTCTTTTACACGATTCCGAGTTAAGAATGTTTTAACACCCATAAATTGATATAAAAATCATATTTATATTAAACCGATTAGTTGTGCAGACCGGTTTACAGTTTTTTATACTTTGACGCTGTTCTTGACATGTTCGTTCCAAGAATATGTGATGACACATACTTAAAACATGTAGCGACCATCAAATAATGACTTGAAAGGACAATACCAGCAGGGTGTAGGCAATTCGTGAAAAAAATATAAATAATATAAATTCTGCCGAATGCCAGCGGAGCTATGCAGAGGCGGATTAAATGCAGGCAACGACCTCATAGGACCTCCCTTTAACAGCTATATTAAAAACTTGCTGCGCCCCGCGGTGTTACCCGCTACATGTTTTCGGGATAAAAATTAGCCTATGAGTTAATCCGGGGTGTCTGCTACCTCCATATCAAATTTTATCCAAATCCGTTCAGTAGTTTTTGCGTGAAAGAGTAACAAACATCCATCCAGTCAAACTTTTACATTTATAATATTAGTGGGATTTTGCTAACTTTGAAAGAACAAGGAATCGTCTCATTGCATAGCTGGTGATTATACTATTCTGTGAACGAGTGAAGAGCATTATTTGACTTCGCTCAGCTATGTGCGAAAACCATCACCGACTGGGTCCTAGAGGTTAGACGACTTTCCCACCTGCCTAGAAGACGGTGGAAAAATTAGCTTGATGCTCATGATAAGGATTGGACCTCAATACCACCAAATAGAGAGGGAAACAGGAAGAGAGGCCTTTGCCCAGTAGTGGGACAAAAATGGCTTAATAATATTAATAACGTAAAAATTATTGATTGTTCGTATTTTATGCGCTACCATACCGTTTGTCCGATTGCGATGAAACTTGGTTAACTTCTTGCATCTTGCTTGTATTTGCGCGAAGGTTATAGGCACTGTACAATTGTTTTTTTTTGCGGCATTGACGCGTTTGGTACTAGCTCGTAAATAAATAATTTTCGAGGACGTTTCACACAGCGCCATCTAGTCTCAAACTAAGCAAAACTAGTACTATTTTGTAAATATGTAAATACTTATAATATGTGATTAAACGAACTTGCAAAGTAAAGTTCTATCATATTATATGAGTAAGCTTCATGCGATGATATATAATCCCAGTAACCCAAATAAGACAATTTTGTTTTATGCTTTCTCTGAAGAATGAGGAGCGCTCACAGTGCGGACGACTATGAAGGCCTACCTCCATTTTTCTCCGTTTCTCTAAAATACGTGCAGTGTTGCCTGTGGGATAAAAGTTCCACCTGTTGTTTATATTTGAAGCATGAAGCTACGAATATATAATAGAAATAAAGAAAGAAAACATTTATTTTGAAACACAACATTACAACAGCAAAATTACAAATAAATGTTAAAAAAAAATCATCCCAGCATCGCTGCTTTGGCGCTCATTACTTTGATACTTTCGATGGTTAGTTTCAATAGCTACTGGGAGCGCTCTAAGAAAATTAATGGTAAGAAAGCAGTGGTAAAAAAAATAATACGATCATTCTTATAGACTATAATGAAGGGAATTAAATTCTCCGAGATGTAACAAGGCCAAAGACCGCAAGTAATTAGCTAGTGCCATAAACTTTGTATAAGGAAAATACCAAACAAATAAAATCATGCAAAGAATATCTTGAATCTAAATTCCTGTAGTACTTGCAGTAAAATCTCAGCACTAGCAATATGCTCTTAGCAGATCTGTAGACGATATCGTTCACAGCTCATTTACGAAACATCGGTCAGCGATGATTCATCGACGTCCGACGACCATATTGCAAATTACTGTTAGGTAAATGTTTACATTGCAAAAATACGGTAACTTACAGAGCTCTACCATATTTAACTTATCTGTTATTTGCTTAGAAAAAAAAGAGAAATAAATAATAAATTTTAAAGCAGAACGGTACTACGTGAAAGTATTATTTAAAAATAGTTTCGGAGCCTATTCAATACAAACAATCAAATTTTTCCTCTTTATAATATTATAGATATAGATAGATAGTGTAATTTTAATATTGTTGACATTGTTTCAAATATCATGCAAGTTATGTCTCTATTGAACTAAAATTGTGTTGACATACTGTGTTCATTTGTTTAAGTAATTGTTGGTTTGTTCCATATTATTGAAAGAATATAACCATGATGGAGTTTTGGCGGGACCGCGGGAAGAGTCGTGTCGCTCGGTTGTATTTTTTTCCAAAACTTGTGTTTTGTCGAGTGTTTATGCATAAAAATGGTGGTGTTTTATTCATAAAGTGCCGAATTACATGTGTGAGTGTGGGAAAATGATATAATGTAGTGAAACATGACTTTTCGTGGTGCTTCCAAAACTCCATCGAAGCCTTATAGTAAAGTCGCCACTACTTTACTAAAGCATGACTGGACTTGACTAAGACTGGACTTTGACTATAACTAGCTACGTGGACATTTATTTTTAAAACTTGAAAATACTTGACACTGGCAAATGCTAAAACGAGACGCCAAAACAAAAAAAAACCATGATGTTTGAGACTAATATCCACATACTTACCTATAATACAATAATCAAAATTAGTTTAAAATTGACTTAAAGATTTTATAACATAGTTGTTTAGTTATTTACTTACTAAGTTACAACTCAATAACTACTGGACCGATTAAAAACTTCTTTCACCATTAGAATGCTACATTCTGACAGCCCTGTTGGTTCATTGGTAGTATGTCTGCTCCAAGAGGTAATGGTAAAAGAGGGCGTGGGTTCGATTCCCACCCGGGACAAGCATTTTGTGACATAAACAAATGTTTGTTCTGTGTCTGGGTGTACTATATGTATTATAAGAAAAAACTATTTAAGGATTCTATCAGTTATCTGTCTTCCATAGCATAAGTTTTGCTTAGTTAGGGATCAGATGGCGTTGTGTGGAAAAAAAATCGTATTTAACATATATTTTACTAGAATTTATTAAAAAATAAATATCCACACGTGCGAAGCCGGGACGGCTAGTGAACAATAAAATGAAAATTCGCAAAAATAGATTGCAAATAATAAAATCGAATCGTTTACTAGCTTCATAGCAATTTGTATTGGCAAATCGTATTCATGGAATTGGTCTACCGCCGCCAACTCGCGCACACCTGCCGAATGCAAACTAACAACATTTTGTGCCTGGGATCACAAATCGATTGTTTATGGTAACAGAGTTCTACGACCGGAACGGGAGAGCGATTCCTAGTACGAATTATGCCAAGTGATTATGTCTGGTTGATATTGTTAAGTAACTAGCTACTGACTTCCCTCGCGTAGTCATATGATTTGCGATTTAAAGAAATCTAAACAAAATACCTATGTTTTTTTAATGGCTGTTAATAATATAATAAATGTGAAAGTTTTGATGGATTGATATTTGTTACTCTTTCACGCAAACTACTGAACAGATTTGGATGAAATTTGGTACGGAGGTAGCTGAGACCCTGGATTCACACATAACTACTTTTTATACCGAAAACATGTAGCGGGTAACAACGCGGGTGCAGTTAATATGATATATAAATATAAAAAGAATACATGATTTGCAAAAATTGTGAGTAAAAACGCGTATTATTGGTCTTAAATCCAAACTGCTCAATTCTTATTCTCTAATCAGACTTCCGAGACCAATAACATTAAATACTTGCCACAGCTCGGGTACCTACAGCGTGACCAAATTATTTGTAGAGTTGGTCGAATGCGTAAACTAAAATTTTGTACGATAGGTTGTCATTTTGGCATAGAAAATACGATGGTGGTTCCACTATTGAAATTTTATGGTGAAGTTGGTGTATCCTAATTTGAATGCCGTTGCGTGTTTATCGTACGCTAAACGTAGTAAAACTGTTGCTATATTTCTACTCTACGCTAGGGGTTGCCGCCCTTTCGTGAATAAGTTTCCGGAACTTATTGGTGTTTTGGTTGACACGAACATTTTCTGTCGCTAAACTTATACAGGGTGTACTAAGCCAAAGGGGGTCATTGTACTAATTTTTTAATACAAATCTTTTTTTGCGTAGTTTTAAAGAGCTAAGCGTACAGACGGCGGAAAGCGACTTTGTATTATACTATGTAGAGATATGTAGAGATGTCGATATGATTAAATATCAATAAAAATAACTATAATTACTTCTCTGGTAGAATTCTAGATTTTTTTTTTTTATGTTTGACAGGCTAGGTGTTTGACCACAGCTTACCTGATTAAGTGAAGGTGTGGTCGAAGATGATAAAGCACACCTAGCCTGGAATGGAACTGGCTCTCAAGGCTGCCGGAACACACCGTTAGATGCTTGGCGGCAGATTTTCAAATCGAGGGTGGTAGCTAGCCAGCCGAGTACTAAAGTACCCTACCACCATGCTATGGTTTCCTCACGATGTTTTCCTTCACCGGCAGCTCAAGCTCATTGTTGGGGTTTGAACCCACGCCCTTCGGCATGCGAACCTACCGCGCTAACCACTGAGCTATCATCGTTTAATGAAGAATCAAATGTAAAAAATATTTATTTTTGAATAAAAATCATTCCACCTTACTTGAACATAGTTCGAGTCACGCATATTTGCACGCATGATAATATTACCTCTACATTATCAATTCGCATTAGTAAACCATTGAAATCGATGGATATCGTGATCGACCACAAATATTGCTTTCTCATATTTTTTTCATTCATCCATGACCCTTGTCATAGCTAATAGAATTTCGATCGTAGACACAGAAATAATGGTAAACACTCCAAGTCACGCGTGGCCTTCTTTACCACAAACATCGCCGATCTTATACATTCGGAATAAGTTTCAAAATCGCTTGTTTTCTTTCATATTTTTATTATAGTATTTAGCGCCCTTTAAATAATGCTCAGTGGTATTCAAACATTTTCTTTTGACACTTTCATTTCTTTATTGGCATGTGAAAGAAATGAAAAGTGATTATGAGAGTGATTCTTATTTATCTCGTTGGTTTACGAATGTTAATATAACAAAAACATGCGCTATTTGATATATATGTGAATTCTTTTAAGGTCTTTCTTTCCAATAATCCCTATTGTGGAGCTTTGGCGTTGTATTATTTTCTTAAAATTTGTTTTTTTTCCGAGTGTTTGTATATAAAAGTTGTAGTGTTTTATGCATTAAGTTCGAATTACGCGACAGAAAGTGAAATTGATATAATCTGGTGAAACATGACTTTTCGTGTTGCTTCCAAAATTTACCGTAGCTTTACCGTAGCAAAGTCGCCACTACTTTACTAGGGCGGTCGGTTCGCACGTCGAAGAGCATGGGTTCAAAGTTTCAAACGCCAGTGCTGAGTTTGAGCTGTCGGTGAAGAAAAACATCGCGAAAAAACCATAGCATGGTGGGAGGGTACTTTCTAGTACTCAGCTAAAGAAGAAAAAAAAGCCCTCAAGAAGAAAAGCTGCCGCTAAGTATATAACAGTGCGTTCCGGCAGCCTCCCTTGAGAACCATTTCCATTCTAGGCTAGGTGTGTTTACCATCATCGACCACACCGATACTTAACATTAGATGAGCTGTGGTCAAAAACCAAGCATGTCAACCATTGGAAAAAATACTTGAAGACATAAATGTGTCACACATTGCACAGGTTCTGAGGGGTTGAAGCAGACGCAGACCGCTGGACGGCGTAAGGGGTCTAACCAGCTTAACACCCACTTCCCAATTCCCAATGCCCACTGCCCACTTCCCAAGTCCCAATGCCCACTTTCCAATTCCCAATGCCCACTTCCCACTTTCCAATTCCCAATGCCCAATGCCCACTTCCCACTTTTTAATTCCCAATACCCACTTCCCACTTTCCAATTCCCAACTTCCACTTCCCACTTCGCAATTCCCACTTCCCTATGCCCAATGCCCACTTTCCAATTCCCAATGCCCACTGCCCACTTTCCAATTCCCACTTCCCACTTCTCAATTCCCACTTCCCAATGCACACTTCCCACTTCCCAATGCCCACTTCCCACTTCCTAATTCCCAATGCCCACTGCCCACTTCCCACTTTACAATTCCCAATGCCCACTGCCCACTTCCCAATGCCCACTTTCCAATTCCCAAGGCCCACTGCCCACTTTCCAATTCCCACTGCCCACTTTCCAATTACCAATGCCCACTGCCCACTGCCCACTTTCCAATGCCCACTGCCCACTTCCCACTTTCCAATTCCCAAAGCCCACTGCCCACTTCCCAATGCCCACTTCCTAATTCCCAATGCCCACTGCCCACTTCCCACTTTCCAATGCCCAATGCCCACTTTCCGATTCCCAATGCCCACTGTCCACTGCCCACTTTTCAATTCCCAATGCCCACTACACACTGCCCACTTTCCAATGCCCACTGCCCACTTTCCAATACCCAATGCCCACTTTCCACTTACCAATTCCCAATTCCCAATGCCCACTTTCCAATTCCCAATGCCCACTGCCCACTTCCCACTTTCCAATTTCCAATGCCCACTGCCCACTTTCCAATTCCCAATTCCCAATTCCCAATGCCCACTGAACATTTATCACACATAAAAAAAGAAAGTCGATTAACTGTTTTTTAATGTCTCGTTTTAAATAAAAGTGAAGACGAATCGCCAAGTTTGAAGCATATTTCACCATAAGTCGCGATTGAATTGGTAAGCGTTCTCCATCGTAGACCACTTCTTCGCTTAACATCTGGCGAGAAATGCAAGTCTACGTATTAATAAATAACCACGGCAAAAAAAAATCACATTTGTTGTATGGGTTTGTTGTACGTCCCGTTTTTTAGTATTTGTAGTTATAGCGGCAACAGAAATACATTATCTGTGAAAATTTCAACTGTCTAACTATTATGGTTCATGAGATACAGTCTGGTGACAGACGGACAGAGAGACAGACGGACGGACAGCCGAGTCTTAGTAATAGGGTCCCGTTTTACCCTTCGGGTGATCATCATCAGTCTATCGAAGTCCACTGCTGGACATAGGCCTCTCCTAAGACACGCCACTCAGCCCGATCTTCGGCTTTTTGCTTCCATCCAAAAGCTGTCCTACGTATATCGTCACTCCATCGAGTCTCAGGGCGTCCTACGCTACGTTCGCCAATTCGTGGTCTCCACTCCAGAACACGTCTACCCTTTTACCCTTTGGGTACAGAACCCTAAAAACCCTCTAGATCAATGTCCGGCGCATAATTGCATTTCTATTAATTGCTTTGTAGTACTTACAACCATCATTCTAAAAGCGTTTTTATAACCAAACTAACCGTAAAATGGGGTGATTAGGCCTCGGTCATAACTCCATTCCCTGACAACCACGCATTTGTGTTTTACGAACCTTATGTTCACAAAGATAATTGGTAGGGAACGGTATTAAAATTGAAAAATGCAATAAAAACGTGTTCTTTGTAGTTGAGTAGTGGTTTTGATGTTGTTTTCATAAGAAGAGGGGCAAACTAGGCAAGTTACGCTATAGAATAATGCCACTTTTTAATATACGTCTTATTTTATGGACGTACTATTACGTATTAATTTTAACTCGTCACACTTCCTATCCTACAAATATTATAAACGCGAATGTTTGTATGTATGGATGTTTGTTACTCTTTCACGCAAGAACTACTTAATGGATTTTGATGAAATTTGGTATGGAGGTAGCTGATACCCTGGATTAACACATAGGCTAGTTTTTATCCGAAAACATGTAGCGGGTAACACCGCGGGATACAACTAGTATATTTTAAAGACGATAGTTTGAGTGTGTTTCTATGTTTGTTATTTCTTCACGCTCAAACGGTTGGATCAATTTTGATGAAATTTGGTACGGACGTAGCTGACACCCTGGATTAACACAGAGGCTTTTTACCCCGGAAAAAACACAGCGGAGTGGGAACAGCGGTTAACACCGCGCAGCGCAGCTAGTGTTTTATATTTCACAAATTGAATGTTTCTCCAATTCAACAAAGTTACGTTACGAAGTTTTGCGACAGTTTGATGTTTTGCGAATTCAAAATCTGCGTCTAAAAGCTATTTTCGATTACTTGCGGGTTACCATCTGTATTGGAGATGGAAAGTTATACGCCTATGTTATGTTGAATTTTATCTCAATACATGTTCACCGCAGCCGAATCCCATAAACTGAGATCGACGACGAAAGTGAAAACGTATCAACAAATGACGTTGATAAATGTATGCAAACAATATTTCGAACATGACATAAGGCTCGTCACGTTTTGTAACGATTTTGATACGTCGAACGGCGTATTGAAAGTGAAAATGAGATTTTATCGCACTGAAACGGAATTGACTTTGAGTAATGGAAACACAAGCGGATTAAACGTCTCTGTGACATAATGAGAAATATTTTCTCGCTCATAATATGTCGGAAAAAAAACTAATAGCAAACTTCGACAACAGGTTACGCTAAAGACTTCAATTTAGTTAACTCTTTGCGCTCAGTTCAACTGCATATTCCTTATTAGGACCTACTAAACAAACGTAGGACGTCCACCCACAAGGTGGATAGACGACCTAGTAAAGAACGCGCTGGATGCGAGCCGCTTCCAACCGGTCTTTATGGAAGTCAATGGGGGAGGCCTATGTCCAGCAGTGGACGTCCTACGGCTGAAATGATGATGATGATGATGATGAAACAAAAACATCAGTTAACTTAGTGAATTAATCAAGGACTCTTATTCTTTTTCAAAGTGAGAGCGATATGTCCTGCACTGACGTCCCGCTTGGGGTGTATTGTGCAATTGGCATTTCCCCCTACCAGCGTCTACCCAAGCCAACCCAGCTCCTTGAAGTATCGGAGCAAGGCTCTGGGCCGCTGGCATAGTAGCTCCAGTGAGTTGGGTGGAATGTTCAATGACGGTGACATGAATGATAGCGAAGCAGCTTCATGCAGCTTAGTAGCAATTCTAGTACCTTCTGTGGCTTTGCAATGCAAAAGCACGTGCTCTACAGCTTCATTATCTTGTTAGCAGCTACGGCATAGCGGACTAACCGTGGCTCCTAGTTTAAAGAGCTAGTATATATCAAGGATAAAATATAAATTAAAAATATCTTGGTGGTAGATCTCCTTAGCAGGAGGTCGTCTAGGTAGGTACCACCGCAGTACCATTTATTCTGCCGCTAAGTAGTAGTGCATAACACAGTAATGGTTACACCATTACTGTGTTCCAGTTCGAAGGGTACTGCAGCTAGCAAAATTACTGGGCTGTTGAGACTAACCATCTAAAGTCTCAAAGTAGTGAGCACCAAAGCAGCGATACCCTGGATTTTTTTTTGTTACTCAAAGTTCTGTGTATCGCTGCAATGGTCATGGACAGGCATTATCTCTTACCATCAGGAGAGCGTCTCGTTCGTCTCATTACTTTTTACATAAAAAAAAAAAAAATTAAGAGTAACTGACATAACCCAGCGAATTAGCAAGTTGAAGTGGCAGGGGTCACATAGCACGCAGAACTGATGGCCGATGGGGCTGCAAAGTTCTGGCAAGCGCAGCGTAGGACGTCCTGGGTACAAGGTGGAAAGACGACCTAATAAAGACCGTAGGAACGTGCTGGATGCGAGCCGCTTCCAACCGGTCTTTATGAAAGTCAATGGGGGAGGCCTATGTCCAGCAGTGGACGTCCTACGGCTGTTGTGACGAAATAAAGAATTTCGTAATATGACACAATATAAACATGATTTCGTAAAAAAATATTTTCCTTTTTCGATCATAAACAGTCTCACTAATGCTCATCGACTAATAATAATAAAAAAAATTGCTATTAAATGTTGGTATTAGATTTTAACAACCATATCCATCGTGGTAATATTATTCCAAAACCCCCTTCTCCCCCTAACCCCATTATAATCTGGGCGTGTCATCACATTCCATTCTGTAAAAAACCTGGATTTTTTGTATCGTCTCTGGACAGGATTCGTCTTGCTACACAAGTGTTACTCTTTAAGTCGTTGATTGTCTATGAATACAGGATGCTGTTTTTTAATAGATTTAAAATTTTACATTAAACTTGTGTAACACAGTAAATAGTTTACGTACTTGCTTTTCATTTTTTTACGTAATTACATCTTTTTAATTGTTTCGATAGTGGGAGGATATTCAGAAAATTGATAATAGCAAAATCGGCGAATACAGTTATACAATACTAGCTGCGCCCCGCGGTGTTATCCACTACATGTTTACGGGATAAAAAGTAGTCTATGTGTTAATCCAGGGTCTCAGCTACCTTCATACGAAATTTCATCCAAATCCATTCAGTAGGTTTTGCGTGAAAGAGTAACAAACATCCATCCATCCATCCTAACTTTCACATTTATAATATTAGTGGGATTTATCATCTACATCTATGATCTAACTTTACGTTACGTTGAGCGAGGACTTAAAGCATAGAAATTCGAAGGACTTTTGTGTTTAAAAATGTACACAACGCCGTGTAGACGACACAACTACAATTTTTGTTAATTTTGTTATAAAAGAACCTTTTTCAATCGACTAACAAATCCCAGTATATAAATATGTAGATACATGATTATTTTTAAAATATTTCACAAGACGACCTCCTAAGGGCCTCACCCTTAGGAGGTCGTTGTTTCGTTCATCTCAAAACTTCTTGTACAAAAAAAATCGCTGCAACTTTAACTTGAGCGATTTCTATTCGACATTAAGGTTTGTTTGTTACTAGAACGGATATCCAATAATAAATATCGTAGGACATTCACACACAGCGCCATCTGCCCCCAAACTAAGCAAAGCCTGTACTAAAGTCAGATAACTGATAGAATACTTTAATACTTTTTTTTTGTAAATATGTACATACTTATATTATAATACATACAGTACACCCAGACATAGAATAATACATTTGGTTTATATAAAAAAATGCTTGTCCTGGGTGGGAATCGAAACATTGAAACACGTACAATCATTATTATTTATTCTGTACTTGATTTCTATGGAGTTAAAAGTGGGAATAACACCAAAGTGATACATCAAAACTTGTACATAATGTTGCAAGCAAACATTTATTTAATAAAGTCGATAAGATAAGTATAACAATTATTGGTACACTCATAAATCTACATATACGCCTTAACTACCAGTTCTGGCATTTGACATAATTTTTAACGTTATCTAAATGCCCATCTTAATTGATTTAAAAACGTTTACGGCCTAGAATCGAAAGTTTATTGCGATATTTGTGATAACAATACACTTATTTACCTACAATCAACTCATGTTTGTTCAAGGGTAATAAACAATAATTTCTACGCCTTTAGCTAATTTGAGGTTTTATTTTAGTGAAAGTGATTAAACACGAAACTAGGTAAAGGTCATGTTTAGCATCCACTTAACAACATTCAAACTTGACTCCAATAAATATTTGCATAATGTTCTTGTATAATGTCTAAACACGTTTAAAACACTTTTACTTTAAATAAACACTTTTAAGTGCTCCTTATAAAATTGCATCGCAAATAGATCTTTTGGCTATTACAAAAAATACTCGTAGATTTAGTTATTTAACCCAAGTCACAATTTTTATGATAAAATAGTGCTTGAAAGGTTAGTAACAAAAAGGAAAAATATAGAATATAAAAAATTACCGCGGTTTTACCCGCGTTTTCCGGGACAAATGTAGTCTATTTGTTAATCCTAGTAGCCATCTGCATTTTCAATTTAATTTAAATCGGTTAAACTGTTACAGCGTGAAGATGTAACAAATATACATATATACAAACACATAGAATTTCGCTTTTGTAATACTAGTTGCGCCACGCGGTTTCAGCCCCGTTATCCGAAATAAAAAAATTGCCTATGTGTTAATCCAGCGTACGTATAAGGTATCTCCATTTTTGATATCATCCAAATGTCACAACGTGAGTTACGTGATTTGTTACTTGAGTAACAAATTACATGTCATACATCCATACTATACAGAATCGATCTGAAAACCAGCGCTTGTAGTCTGCGACAATGGACAGCCATGCTGAAATAAGCTCGTTCAGCCCATATAAACTTGATAAACTATAAATCTCACTTAACAAGGTTTTATATTAAAAATATTTTAATTTTGTTGCAAATTGTCTCATCCTATATATGAAACAGTATTCATAGCATCCTGCCATGAATCCTTTCGATCCGAGATAATTGCACCATTGTGGCGAGTGCGTGAAGGCGACTCGATTCTATTCGACATCGATTATTCTCGATCGAGTTCCGATTCGATACGCGTAGGTCAAGTTCTCGAGTTAAGAAGGAACAAGTTGATAAAAAATGGTCTTCTACTGTTATGTGCCTTTCTATGGAAGCAGGAATTATTACAGCAGAAGTGGAGGCTATATTGTTCGTAACATGTTTGTTTAATAACAAGAAGGCTCTGGGTTGCTGACATTGTTACTCCAGTGGGTGAGATGTAGAAATAGATAGCGGCGACCTTAGCTGTTACGAGGCCCGCGGCGACAGATCATTGTGAGGCCCTTTTTCTTTGAGTCCGTGTGGCGTACTATTGCACGCCACCTATGCAAAACCAAGAAACTTAAATTTCACAAATATTTTATTATGAACATAATGTCATCACTTGGGCCGCGTATTGGTTTTGTATAGGTGCGCGTGCAAACTATGTTAGCGCAACGACGGCTCAGCTGATGCGACCGGGGCGGTATGCATCGGGAGCTCACTCACGGTTAACTCGTCGCCGCTTCATATTGTTAACGCGCTAGCTACCTGGTTTACCGAATTAATTGTTGTATTTTGTTTTATTAATTTTTTGATATTGTTTTGTTCCTCCGACCACTGTTAAAATTCCAAAATTAAAATCAATTGATATCTAAACGTTTTAGTAAATTATTTTATCGTGCGAGTATTTACAAGTACCCACATCCGTTTTACTAAAAAATTATTTCGAGTGCTCGAGTGCCGTAACATGCTTGTTAACTGTGCGTTCAGGGGGTGCGTTTGTTAAGTGCGAGGAGCGAGATACACATACATATATGGTAAAGCCTTTTTCTACGAGGACGCGAGGCCCCTGCAAGAGCGAGGCCCCGGGCGGTTGCCCTACTTGCCACACCCTAAGGCCGCCACTGAGAACAGATGATGAATAGACGAACAGCAGTCAGTCCGTTGCGGTGACATGGATGAAGATGAAGTTACTTCATGCATCTAGCTTAGTTTCTACTGTAATTTTACATTGCCACAACACAATATGCTCTAGATTCGTTCTTTTGCAAACAGACACGGCATAGCTGATTTTCCGTGGTTCCCAGTTTTTACTAAGATACGAAGTAAGACCTATATTAAGACAAAAAGGTCCTGTGGTTGCAACTTCAATAGATTGTTAATAATCTATCTGTTCAAGATTAGAAATTGGTCTTACTATGTTTGTAGTCGTTTTTCTTATACCACAGATTTTGTTGTTTTTTTTTTGATAAATCATCGCATTAGGTTGCACTTTTTTTGCACCTTATCTTGCAATAGTGTCAGCCATGTTTTTACTTGAACATGTATAGGGGAAGTTCTATGTTTAGCTAAAAAAATATTGGTGGTCGATTTTCGACCTTCTTTCTTTAATTGATATTAAATATTTATACATGAATTATTAATATTCTTTTCGATTTAGGGATTATAATTTCACTGAGTAGATACTCGATGATAAAACTATCGATTATTTTATTTATCGATAGCTGTGATACTGGCCAAATCGACAATCTCGATTGAAATCGTTATCGATCTGGTGTGGTTCGCTACAAGGTCAAGTTCAAGAGTCAAGGGCTGAGCAAGTAAGTTAAGATTGAGCATCTTATTATTGGTTATTCTTCTTCTAATTTCAGAGACTTGCAGATTGACTTTACGTACCCGCTCTATTTTTTTCTTTTTAGACCAATAAATAATCGATTACACTAACAAACATGGTCGAAACGTGTCTCAATTTCGTAGCGCCATCTTGTGGGTGGTTTCATAGAAGACCACTTAGTTTCCTATGTTAGCAAAATTTAAATTAAAAGAAAGTATCATTTTTAATTGTGTTTCAAAAACACAAGATTATTTTTAACATCAGATAGTTATCAACATTTCTTGCATTGTCAAGCTACATATTCCCATTGATTACAAAATGATTAGTTCATTACTTACTTAATGTAATTTTCACTTTTAATTATTCAATAGCGGTCGTATTATCTCACGTTATTATTATACTTTCTCTGATTAGTTTACCATTGTGTTTTTAGTAAAACATTCTTTTTTTAACAAGTAGCTCATTATGGTAATCTCCGGCGAGCGATCTTGATGACTAGACAGGAGATGGTAGCACAGTGTACGGAATGTACAATGTGCCGAAATACTTTTACTTGTTGTCTTTATATTACGGTGTTGATGGTGGCAGAACTCCACACACACGCACACACTGACACACCCACACACCCCCTGAACATAAAAATCTCTCAGACATGCAAGTCTCACGATGTTTTTCATTTGATGTTAGTACAACAGTATCTTATGAACATCTAGAACTGTCCTACTATTACACGTCGCTGTTTAATGTAATCAAAAACTGCTTAACAACACTTAATGGGAACTTGAGTAAGCACAATTAATACCGTTGTTACTTCAAGTTATCTTGGTATAATCACGCCATATTGTTGTGAACGCCATGGGAAAGTGACTCGACGTAGACTACACATAAGCTTTTAATTTGGCGATTTCACAAAGTAAGATTTATACGAGATACATTTTCGATAGAACTGTTGCATGTAAACGTGACGTTTAACATCAGCTCTTTGTTGTGTTACTCAAAGTTTAAGTTTCATTGCTGCAATGGTCACGGAAATGTATATTACTATCAGGTGCGCGTCCCGTTCGTCTCATTACATTTTCATTTAAAAAAAAGCTTAAATAAAATTGGTTTAAAGCGTTTGAACTCGAACATAATCTAATTCTAATTGAAAGCAAATTGAGTTCTTTTTCATTTCTCATCAATTGAGTTCTTCTCATCTTGATCTCGTCTTCGAAATAAAAACATTGTTATCCGAAGTGATTTACATAAACAATAATCGTGAAATTATTTTATCATTTTTCATTACTTGATTTAAATATTTTTTTTTATTATCTTTTATGTTTTTTTTTTTCAATTATTTTAATTTTGTAATTATGTAGTGCTGTCTTTTTTAATTTTTATTTAATCAAATTGTGCAAGGTTATATGCACAAACACATACAAATTAATTTAAATACACAGTAATAATTCCTAAATAACAATTTTATAAAATTTCAAATACCAAGCTAGCATACTTTGAATGCTTATGTATAATATATAAATGATAAGAAAATAAATGAATGAACAGTATGAGACCATTGTTTGCTATCGTATCAAGCTGTGTGTAGTTTGCGTACTTCTATCTGGGTCAGTTTGATTGATGTCTACTGCAAACTCCAATTTACAATTTTGCAAATCACTTATTTTTTATTATTATCCATTAAAAGAATAGGTACAGGTATCCTATCGGAGATTTACTTCATCATCATCATCATCCACAGCCAATATCCCAGTGCTGGGTCTTTTGTCATGCCATCTGCCTCGGTTCTGTGCCAATCTAGTCCAGATTTGACACGCGACAGTGACAATATCGTCGACCCATCTTGCGGCTGGACGACCAACGCTCCGCTTACCTTATGCCCTGCTTAAGACAACACAGATTTACTTACACACAACCACCAAGTGGTAGTGTGCTGTGTTCCAGTTTAAAGAATTTTGCGGGTTACGAAATTACAATGTCCGTTTACAAACTTTAACAGCGTCCAACACAAACTGACATCAGTCGGTGTTTTGGTCTATTGACGCAATTTTGATGTTTTTCCAAATTCATATCATAGATGGCATTAAAAGAAGCCTACCTCTATACGTAACTCATTTTTGACCTAACTCCTAATCGGTCAGTATTCTATTAAGCGTGCGACATGTCTACTGAGACTAGCTAATCATTGCCCAGTGATGCCCTGTGTTCCGGTTTGAGGGGTACTGCAGCTAGCGAAATTACTGGGCTGTTGAGACTAACCATCTAGTCTCAAAGTAATAAGTGCCAAAGCAGCGATGCCCTGGACGGTGTTTTGTTACTCAAAGTTCTGTGTATCGCTGCAATGGTAATGGACAGGCGTTATCTCTTAACATCAGGAGAGCGTCTCGATCGTCACATTACTTTTACGTAAAAAAAAAAAGACTTTGTTCTGGACTCTCGTATGGAAAGTTTTGTGTATACAAACATACAAACATACAGGACTTTTCCCTCCCGATGTTTAAATTGAATTTCCCCAATCTTGGTGAAAGTTTTAAATTAGTTTAGTTTTTTGCATTGTTCCACAATTTTCACACGGTGTTATTTTGATTAATAGCGTATTTGTTTTCACTGAGTTTTAAACATAGACAACTCATTTATCTTTTATCTGACGTCTGTTCACTTTTACTTTGTTGTTGTAATTTGAGAATAAGTAGTTATTACTTATTATGTTTGAGTAAATAGCGAAATTAGTGGAAAAATACACGCATCGTTTTGTATCTGCATCCATTAATCTTAACTATTAAATTAAACTTAAATGTTAAATCTTTTCGTGTGAATAGAGAATACTTTTAGCCAGGGCTTTTTCAATTATATTGGTGTTAAAGTTTATTCTTTTCCTTTTTTTTATGGTTGACAGGTAAATAATTTGTTTGACCACAATTCACCTGATATTAAATGACGGTGTGGTCGAAGATGGTAAAGCACACTAAACCTGGAATGGAACAGGCTCTCAAGTGAGGCTGCCGGAACCCACCGTTAGATGCTTGGCGGCAGATTTTCAACTTGAGTGTGGTAGCTAGCCAGCCGAGTACTAGAAAGAACCCAGCACCATGCTATGGTTTCCCCACGATGTTTTCCTTTACCGGCAGCTCAAGTTCTTTGTTTGGGTTTGAACCCACGCTCTTCGGCATGCGAACTGACCGCGCTAACCACTGAGCTATCATCGCTACAAAAATGATCGTTCAAAATAAATAAATAAATATCGTAGGACTATACACACAGCGCCATCTGGCCCCAAACTAAGCAGAGCAAACAAATGAATGAATGATGACAATCGCTTATGATAAAAAGCCATATTTATCATTAAAACTAATTCTCCCGTTTTCGTGTTTTCCAGGACTGGCCGGCAAAGAACAACGAGCACGGGGCAGAAAAGACAGACGACCAAAATGTGACCACCGACACAACAACCAAAACATACCTACGAACTCATGAATCCATCAGGATAACATGATTAATATAATTTATTATTTACTTATTTATATCAACGAATCTAGTCTCAATAGCACTTTGTTATAAAACTTAAACATAAGAAAAGGAATCCGAAATAAGGAGCTGATAAACACAAAAACTCCGGGAACAAACTCAAGAATATATTGTGGATTTAATAAGATATGTATGTTAATTCAAAAAAGTTCTTAAGATAAAAAAGAAAAGAACTTTAAAGGAGAAAGTACAAAGATAAAGAAGAAAGACCAAGATAGTACAAACGACTGAAGGGAGCGCTAATGTTGATTTAAATTTAAATCAATTTTTTTAGAAGTTCCCAAGGAAAACTATCAATATGTCTGCAAGTGAGTATTACATTTTTATTAATATTAACCCGTTGCACCACTGTTGTACTGAAAGTAAATAAGATTAATAAAATCGAACGGAGTAAGTAACAGCCCTGTTGGTTTATTGATGGTATTCCAAAGGCTCGAACTAAACGGTTCGAGTCTACTTTCATTGTACGAACCGCTAAACAATGGAATTTGCTGGAATGGAATTTCTTAAATCATAATTATTATCTAACGACTTCAAGAAAATGTAATTGTAATGCACCTAGACATGCATAGTTTTGGAATGCAATACAGATCAAAAAAATTGTGTAGGTATTTGTATTTATTGTTGTGAAGATTATTCCATTCTGTTTTGTATGTTATGAAATAAATAAAGATAAAGGTGTTTTCAAGTCGCGAGTGACAGGCGTTATCTATTACATTAAAAAAAACTACAATACTGAACTAGTACATTCTTTATGTACTAGTACGGAGCGCTCCGCTCAGTGAAAGATTAAGCACACATCTACTTCTCAATATTCCAGGCTTTGAGAACTCCGCCATGAAGAGCAGCTTCTCGCTGTCTTCTCTGAGAAGTGCGCAGGCGCCGCCTGGTGGCAACTGCGAGCAACTCGAGCGCCCCTACCACAGCCTCACAAAGAAACGGTTAGTACCTAAATATACTACTAAATATATTACAGCTAACATAATATGTATAGTAGTGGAAACAGATAATCATCCTATACAGAGAACCGTACTGTGGTAATTCGTGATATTCTTTGTTTTTTTTTTCTTTGGTTTTGGCGTCGCATTTTAGCATTTGCCAGTGTCAAGTTTTTTTTTTTTCTATTAAATAAGTGTCCTCGTAGCTAGTTATAGTCAAAGTCCAGTCTTAGTCAAGTCCAGCCCGTGTCAGTCAAGTCTGGTCATGCTTTAGTAAAGTAGTGGCGACTTTACTGTAAAGCTTCGATGGAGTTTTGGAAGCAACACGAAAAGTCATGTTTCACCACATTATATCATTTTCCCACACTCACGCATGTAATTCGGCACTTTATGAATAAAACACCACCATTTTTATGCATAAACACTCGACAAAACACTAGTTTTGGAAAAAAATACAACGGAGCGACACGACTCTTCCCGCGTTCCCGCCAAAAAAAACTTGAATACTTATCACTGACCGCCGATCGGGCCGACGAACGCTGTACAAAAGTGCTATCTCGTTTTGTTTTATTAAAAATTGATAGAGACAGCACCATATTCGTTAGTGCTATTTAGGTAACTATTATGTGACAAAGTTGTTAAAATAAACATTTATGACACTGCTTAGATACTGCATATCACGTGAGAAAACCATAGCATGGTGGTAATACTGTCTAGTACTCGGCTGGCTAGCTACCACCCTTAAATTGAAGTCACCAAGCACCTAACAGTGTGTTCCGACGGCTTCACTTCAGAGCCAGTTCCATTAAGACTAGGTGTATTTACCATCAGTAACTTAACATCAGGTGAGCTGTGGTCAAAAACCTACTCTGTGGCCTAGGCCTACATGGCCGTACCAGGACAAACATTTTATGGTATAAACAAATGTTTGTTCTGTGTCTAAATGTTCAGTATGTATTTACAAAAAAAAGTATTTAAGTTATCTGAATCTTACGTTAAAAAATCGTGTATTGCAGGAAAGAGCCGTGCCGCGAGCTCTGGCGGCGGTCGTGGGGCTCCGCCGCGAGCGGAGGCAGCGCCGGAGACGACCTCTGGCCGCTTCTACAACACCATTACGATTACATAATGGACAACCAAATCATAGACACTTGCAAGGTGAGCAACACGCTGTCACAGATAACATAATACCAGCACAGATACATTATCCCATACAATCCTTACAAATATGGTAAATCGTACTATTAAAATCTGGTATGGTCGAACCACATGTATGACGGAATATCACTGGAGCATTTCGCTAATTTCTGTAAAATATTTTTTTTCACTATACTATTTACTTTATTTTGACAACTTAATGCCATCCTAATCTCCTTTATACTCTTCCCGTGGAATTCCCAAAAAAATTTTTGTTCTTGGCCTAACAAAGGCCAATATTTTTTATAACCATTAATTTTTAAGGGATTTTTGCGCGCCGTGTCAAGGATCACTGTCTTTTTTCGGTTCTGACCCTTGACCCACCCGTCTAGCGAGAGTCTCTTTAGAAGTTATTGTTATTATGCTTGTGGTCTTTGATTATATTTATCCTAGTGTGTTGTTGCTGTAGTGTAGTGTGCGATAAAATAAATGGTTACTTTCTAATTTCAAAATTAGTTTTTCTTTTTTTATGTAAAAGTAATGAGACGATCGAGGCGCTCTCCTGATGTTAAGAGATAACGCCTGTCCATGACCATTGCAGCGATACACAGAACTTTGAGTCACAAAACAACGCCCAGGGCACCGCTGTTTTGGCACTCATTACTTTGCGACTAGATGGTTAGTCTCAACAGCCCAGTAATTTCGCTAGCTGCAGTACCCTTCCAACCGGAACACAGTCATGTTTGCACACTACTGCTTGGCGGCGGAATATCTGGTACTTCGGTGGTACCTACCTAGACGACCTCCTGGTAAGGAAATCTACCACCAAGTAAATGATTATTAAGTTAAGTTGTTTATTATTTTGTATACTTTTAAAATTCGATTCCCATCAAAGACGATGAAATGATGAATTGTTATAATGTACCTATATATGTTTGGTGTGCAATTAAAGTTGTACTCTATTCTATTCTGTAGACGACATAATATATACACAAATTTGTACGGAATCCATGGCGCGATAACTAAACACGCACTTGTTCGGATTTGTAGACTTATTTTTTTTTAATTTAAATTTATACGTTCCACAGACACCGGGATCCGTGACCTTTGTCATAGAAACGTAGCGATTTCTTCTACTTTAGTATTTTTAATAGTTACATGTCAATATACAAATTAAAATAATTTACAAGTCATGTTACCTATAATACGAATACTAATAATAATAAAACAAATAAATAAATAAATAATAATTTAATAATATAATTTTTAATTCATAAATATATTTGTATTAATTGAAATATTTCTTGGTTTTTTAGCGGAGATCTCTGACCCCCGGAACCCAATTTTATAACTAGTATGAGCGCTAGCCAGTATCACACATAAATAAATTTGTCGTCACTTATCTTCAATTCTTTTTCGTCTATTTTTAGGATTCCGTACCCAAAGGGTAAAAACGGAACCCTATTACTGAGACTTCGCTGTCCGTCCGTCCGTCTGTCACCAGGCTGTATCTCAAGAACGGTGATAGCTAGACAGTTGAAATTTTCACAAATTATGTATATTTAAGGGGGGCTCCCATACAACAAACTTGATTTTTGTACCGTTTCTTGCTCGATACTAACTGTTCCAAAGTTTATATAACCACTTAAGCTCCTGTATCAAATTGTATTTGAATGTTTTATGTTATCGTTTTATTTACATAAGTTTTTACTTTTTTAGTTTTGGATGAGTATTATGCTCGCAAAATAATAATATTTACACGGTTGTACTGCCAGGACCAAATACACACTGGTAGTTGTACATGCTTGTTACATATTTTATGATACAATAAAGAAATTTTTAAAACAAACAAAACTAACGGTGACAGGTAGACGCTTGTAACTATTCACAGAATATTTAGTTTTATTATAGATAATGGTACGGAACCCTACGTGTGTGAGTCCGACTCGCATTTGGCCGGTTTTATTATTTAACTTTAAGACCATAAACATTTTAAATTTGAAAATAAAGTTCTATTCAAGGCTAAGTGTGCCATACCATCTTCGACCACACCGTCATTTAACATCAGGTGAGCTATGGTCAAACACCTAACTTGCCAACCACAAACAAATTTTTAAATAATCTTCTTCGTCGAGGCAATGTTTCAGTTATTATTATTATTTTCTTTTTTTTATTATTTAAATGATAATTGTTTCCAGGAAGCAAACGGCGAATTGTTGTCAAATAATTCGTCGGGGTTGCACTGTGGACCGCGGCTGCTGAACCCCACGTCAGGGTTCAACCGGCAGTGGTCGCTGAGTCAGCTGATCGCAGAGTTCGACGAGCTCTGCCAGTGGCTCACGCATGTACAGGAGGAAATCTATTCTAGTCCAGAAAACGTCTCCAGCAGAAAGCTTAGAATGGTGAGAGATTATGTTTTTTTAAGAAATACCATTAGGTTCAGGTCAAAGTCCATCGTTGCTTTGCTGATTGATAGTCAGTACTATTTCAGGCTAGGTGTGCTTTACCATCTTCGATCACACCTTCCATCAGATGAGATACCACCACACTTAACATCAGGTGAGCTGTGATCAAACACTTAGGCCACCATAAAAAATATAATTTACAAATTTACAACTAAAAAAACCAACTCCATGACCCATAGGCCAACTAAACGCACTGCTCCAATGAACCAGCAAGGTTTCGGAGTAAACGAAAATATCAATTTATAGATTACTAGCGACCCGCCCCGGCTTCGCACGGGTGCACAGCCGATACTAAATATATCTCTATTAGAACTAACTAAAGGACCGCGCCCGCAAAGCGCTAACTAAATCTTGCTCCCGGCAAAAGTGTTCACTTCTGCCTGCAGTCCCGCAGTGCAACCTGTTGTTTTAGGATACATAACTAAATTATTGTAGAGCTTCTCTATAAACAACATTTGACGTTAAATTATTTTCAGCTAACAAAATATACTGATGGTCGGGAGCCCCGACCCGTGATAGGGCAACGTAAAGTTGCCCATGCGTAAAACATTCTTTTCGTAAATCAATTCCTACTAATTTGAATGTTTGGCCTTGTGATTTGTTTATCGTTATTGCGAAAGAAATTTTTACTGGAAATTGGAGCCTTTTGAAAGGTATTGGCAAATCAGTAGGGATCATGGGTATTCTTGGTATATGAGCTAATTCACCAGCTGCAGGGCCGGTGATAATCTTCGCTACTATTAAATTATCTTTTAGCTTACTATTAAATTATTAGACTTCGCGCACGACCGCTGCGTAGGGAGCCGACCTCGCGTCTGAGCCGCGCGGGTACCTTACTCATAGATCTAAACACCCCTCTCCCGCACGCGCACCCCTGGCCTTGGTGACGCCCACTTCGCAACGGGCCGTGCAGCAGAAATCGTAATATTTTAATTTCACCACAACTTCAAAACCAAACGTCCAATTTTAATCATTTAAAGACCAAATATTATCAACATAAACTGTACTTATTGATAAAATAATTTATTTTGATAAGGAGTAAAATAAACGCGTTAAAATGTAGTCCAAAAAAAATTCAAGATTTTTAAATAAAAATGTGGTTGTTGTGCCTCACTCGACATAGATAGGTATAGTGTGTCGCGGACTTTTTTGTAGATATTTATAAGATCTACAATTAATTATAACATTTTATGGTTCTATCTTTTGTAGTTTAGGCAGCGTACGCAAAATAAGTAACTTCTTTGGTTGATTTTTTTCAGTTTGTGTCCGAAAAATCCAAATATCTTACGGAACCCTATTTTTTTCCAAAATAAAATATAGTCTATGTTACTCGTGGATAATGTAGCTTTCGAATGGTGAAAGAATTTTTAAAATCGGTCCAGTAGTTTTTGAGCCTATTCATTACAACCAAACAAACAAACAAACAAACAAAGTTTTCCTCTTTATAATATTAGTGTAGATTTTTGTAGATATTTATAAGATCTACAATTAATTATAACATTTTATGGTTCTATCTTTTGTAGTTTAGGCAGCGTACGCAAAATAAGTAACTTCTTTGGTTGATTTTTTTCAGTTTGTGTCCGAAAAATCCAAATATCTTACGGAACCCTATTTTTTTCCAAAATAAAATATAGTCTATGTTACTCGTGGATAATGTAGCTTTCGAATGGTGAAAGAATTTTTAAAATCGGTCCAGTAGTTTTTGAGCCTATTCATTACAACCAAACAAACAAACAAACAAACAAAGTTTTCCTCTTTATAATATTAGTGTAGATTGTTGATTTTTTTAAAATACGCTCAATCGATTTCCATAAAATGTATATGGGATCACCTCTGAAGTATGATCTACCAAGTAAAAACGAATCGATTCATAATTGGCAGAATTTAACATACATACAAAAAAAAACATACCTTTGTAAATCCGTTTTTGAGTTGGTTAAAAATAAAACAATTCTTTGAAACATTTGATAGTTAGCCCAGTATTACTTTAATTTCTTTAACTGTCGATTCCTTCAATTCGGAACACAGTATTGTTACACACTATTGCTTGGCGGAATATCTGACACTGCGGCGGTACCTAGCTGGATGACCTCCTGTTAAGGAGATCCAAGTCAATTCCAAATTCTCTGGAAGAAGTTTGTTGAAAACGAGCGTTAAAGACAAACATATCTTAGTCACGTATAAATGAATGTAAGTCGAAATATAAGTAGGAATGGACAGTCGAAATGTTTGACTTTACTAATTCACGTGTGTAAATCGTGACGAAATGTGTTTTCAGACTCGCATGACAGAGTTGCTGTCAGTGGAGCCGCGACGTGCCAAGTTCATAGAACAAGGGAACGCCATCCTCGACCGTATTCCCGAAGCCAGCGCTGATGTAAGTATTTTCTTTATGACTAGTACAGCTGGAATTAATTTGCGAAAATTCAACTTTGCTAATTTTTCTCTGTGACGACACCTATGTTATAATCCGGTTGGATGTGTTTAATGTGGATGTTTTAAGCTCTGGGTTTTCTTTGGCAATTTAATATAATTATTATAAAAGCTATGGTTAATAGAAAAACCGTGTGTTTTAGGTCACATGGCGAATAGAACATCTGAACGTGAAATGGGAAGGTCTACGATTACTGCTGAGTCCGGAACAACAAAATCGTGATGGAGAAAGTACTGATACTGTTGGTTAGTATCTCATATCTTCTTTAAGATTTAACGTATCACTACTTACTGACAATTTTTTTTATAAATGTCATTAAAATATTTCTGTAAATATACCTACATACCTAAGTGTATATTTTGGATAATAAACTAAAACATCGACATTTAGAACTGCGCCATCTAGTTATGTAGTACCGTAATACGATATCGCTTTCTTTTACGAAAATGTAGTAGTACCCGAAAATTCCGCTAGATGGCGTTAATGAGCAACGATTTGAGAAATTTCCGATACCAAAATGTATGAAAAATTACTTGGTTACGCCCCGCCAGAGGCGCTAATCTATTTTTTCATAATATTTTGTGTTTCGTACCTATGTGACGTCAATTTTTTGGGCAATTTTTATTTTTTCTTTAGCACGGCTAAAGAGATCGGCGTATTAGAATATAATTTGTTCGCATTTTATTTGACTTAAGCCGGAGTTTTATTTAGAAAAGCGCTAATTATGACAGCTTGGTGTGGGGCTGATACGGACGATGTCTGATACATCTCTTAAGGGATGGACAAGGCTACTTATCTAGCCTTCACGATCTTAATTAATCTCAATAAATCCAGATACGGGTCATGAGCTGCGCTGCCTGCGCCGTTGGCTGCACTGCATGGAGGGCCGACTGCCGCCGCCGTCACTCGCAGCCGCACGCGCCGCTTCCTACCACGAGCTACTTACCAAACTTAGGGAGCACAAGGTACGTACTCTAAATCATAAGGCGAAACCTGAAATAACGAAAATTTACTCAAAAATAAGCGCCATCTATTGGTTCGACTCTTTACTATTACGAAGTTACTATTACCACTGCAATTCTAAAATAATTCGAAACACGTACGCAAAGTAGCGCCATCTAGACTTCACACTAGAAAATAGCACGTAGAATAGACAAATACAAATGTTAATGTTTTTTATTGATAACATCACAGTTACATGTCATTTTTCCATGCATATTTAAATGCCAATGTAATAATAATTATGTTAATATGATTAGAAATGAAAATATAATTACATAGTAGTAATTCAATGATCTCTTATTTTTAAACAATCGTCAAAGTCATGAGACAAGTTGAACTTAAACAAAATTCCATCCCGCGCGAATTCCTACCTACTCAAGACGCGAAATTATTTTTATTATCTGGTCATATTACGAATACGTGTACTTCGTTTAGTCGAACTATTGGACTGTCTCGAAAAATACCTACAGCTACAGCTGATGTTAGATGTTTTTGCCTGTTCTAAGTTCTAAGCTAGGTCGGTACTAACTCAACAAGTTCAATGAACTCTACTTGAGGTTGAGTTTTCCTTTTTTGACGTTATACTTAGAAGTATGAGGGAAAATGGGAAATTTTAGGAGAAAGGTACGTATTACACTTGTCTAAACTAACCGATAAGTACATACAAACATCGCGCCTGCTCGAGCGAGCGCGCGGCGCGGGCCGGGCGGGCGACGACCGCTGTACTTGCCTACTCGAACGAAAGGCGCGTCGCGCCGTCAGCTGATCAGCTGTTTTTGGTGACCGTGAGTCTTGTAGTCCCGGGACAAAATTTGAACACTAATATCTTTTTAATGCTGGCGTAAATATTTTTTATTCTATTTTTTTCTGTACTATATAAACCTAAATTATAACGTCATGAAATATGTCCGTCGTCTAAAGAAACAGGCTGTATAGATTACAGTCTTGACGTTTAGTAGTTAATTTTGATTGAGCAAATTTTTAAGCTTATATATAGCATATATCTACATCTATCTATACTATTATAAAGAGGAAAGATTTGATTGTTTGTTTGTATTGAATAGGCTCCGAAACTACTGGACCGATTTAAAAAATTCTCTCACCGTTAGGAAGCTACACTATCTCCGGCTGACATAGGCAACTTTTAATCGACGCGGGTGAAACCGCGAGGCGTCCGCTAGTACTATTATAAAGACGGAAGGTTTGATTGTTTGTTTGTATTGAATAGGCTCCGAAACTACTGGACCGATTTCAAAAATTCGTTCACCGTTAGGAAGCTACACTATTTCCGGGTGACATAGGCTACTTTTTATCCCTGTATTCCCACGGGAACGGAAACTACGCGGGTGAAACCGCGAGGCGTCCGCTCTCTGTCTTGTAGTTTTGGTAAGTTTTTGTGGTTTGGTTACGACACAATATTAGAAACGCTTACAGTAATCGAATCAATTAATTAGACCCGCATGATTGGACAATAATAAAAGCAAATACCCAAATGATATCGCAATATCTGTTAACTTCTGTCTTATCCTATTTGTCGCTCTTATCGAAATCATCTAAAGCCAGTCATACCTATATGTGTAGCTACGAGTACTTGCGCCAGTGGGTAGGTATTCAGAAGTATTTTAGTTTTACTTTAACTAGCCGCTCGCCCCGGCTTCGCACGGAAAACAAAACTCGATTAACAATATAAATTTGTCGATCCAGTAGTTTCGGAGCCTATTCAATACAAACAAAAAATGTAATCTTTCCTCTTTATACGATGTCGATGACAGCTGTAATAGTAAGACATATGATATTGCGGACTTATTTGTAGCTGTCAATTTGCTCTATAAAACGTCACTTTACTACGTCACGCCACTTTCTATTGTCAATAGTTTTCGCTGTTTTGTCGATTTTTTCAAAATTTTCACAGCTTGGGTTACATTATTGAATTTTCCATACGGATCCTTAATTGGGTTTTAAACAAAATATAGCCTATGCCCACCACGGATAATGTAGCATTCTAATAATGAAAGAATTATCAAGATCGGTCCAGTAGTTTCGGCGCCTATTCATTTCAAACAATCACATCTTTCCTATTTATAATAGTATAGATAGATATCAGCCTAACTTTATAGTTGTGGCCATGCGTGCTCCATCCTAGACCTCAAAACGCTATAAAAAAAATCATACGCAGCGATTCGTCCGAGTATTTATGCAGAAACTTGCGCCAGCCGTTGTGTGCAGCGAGGTTTATTCTGCATAGAGACACCGTAACGTGGTATTTGATTAATGAATTTATCAAGAAGTTCAATCTGCTAATATCGTGAGCTGCTTTCGCTGCCGCGGGCGCTTTGAAAGCTTAGTACATTATTTAAATAAAATAAAAAAAAGTACAATTAAAAAGGAAAAAAGGATTATTTAAAAGGACATTTCCCTTCCGTACGTGGTTCAGTGGTTAAACTTTTACATACTTAAAGAAAAGAATATAAAAACATTTATTTTTTCCCTACAAAACACTAGACACAACAACAGATAAGTATGTACAGACAACACACACAAATAAAAAGATACAGATTAACATAAAGACAACAAATTTGAAATGACAGTAAGCGGGTTATCGCTGCAGTGACTAGTACATTACCAAGGAAAAAAGACCAGTGCTTAGAAATTGTGCCGGGGATTACTCCACAGCGCTGATATTCAGCACTGACCAATTAATAAAACAAAATAAATGTATAATAATATAAAATTAATATGTATAATGATTGTATATACATTTGGAGTGCAGATAATTCCAGTAATGCAGGTAAGGAAAACAAAGAAAAATGTTACCGTGCTAGTACAAAATACCAATATGTTGGAACATAGGAACATAAACATAAAATAATTATATTGCACAAAAAATAAAATAACTTAGGTACTTACTTCATTTTCACGTACCGCTTACCACCAAATTGCTCTGATATTAAGACAGTTGTCTTTTATCTTGGCTATGTATGTTGGATTAACTGGATAGTTAAAAGTTTTCTAATTGACGATAGACTATAGATAACAGTTTAATTTTGTTTTTTTTTTTTATGTTTGACAGGCCAGGTCTTTGACCACAACTCACCTGATGTTAAGTGAAGGCGTGGTCGAAGATGGTAAAGCACACCTAGCCTGGAATGGAACTAGCTCTCAAGTGAGGCTGCCGGAACACACCGTTAGATGCTTGGCGGCAGATTTTCAACTTGAGGGTGGTAGCTAGCCAGCCGAGTACTAGAATTACCCTACCACCATGCTATGGTTTCCTCACGATGTTTTCCATCACCGGCAGCTCAAGCTCATTGTTGGGGTTTGAACCCACGCCCTTCGGCATGCGAACCTACCGCGCTACCTACTGAGCTATCATCGCTACAAATTTATGACACAAAGCAAATTATGTCGCTTCGGTTTTACCCGCGCACTTCCTGATTCCGTGGGAATACAGGGATAAAAGGAGCCTATGTCACCCGGGGATAGTGTAGCTTCCCAACGATGAAAGAATTTTTGAAATCGGTCCAGTAGTTACGGAGCCTATTCAATAACAACAAACAAACGAACAAAAAATTAAATCTTTCCTCTTTTTTAATAGTATAGATAGATAAGTAAGTGCTTGCTTTGGATTAAGGTTTGAGTTTATAATTAACTCGCTGAATATTTGATCACAATTAAGCTCCAAAGATGTCAAAGTTGGTAAACACTAAACATACAGCGATTATTTTAAATTTTGTAACATTTATTTTCTTCTTATTTATACGGTCGTCTTATCTTGATCTGTTAGTCGTGTGACGTCTAGCGTGAAGAACATGCGTAAAGATGAATATCTTGATCATTGATAGAATGAGAAAGCGAATGATTTTGCCTTTTGTAAGTAGTAGTTTTGTAGCGATGATAGCTCAGTGGTTAGCGCGGTCGATTCGCATGCCGAAGGGCGTGGGTTCAAACCCCAACAATCAGCTTGAGCTGCCGGTGAAGGAAAACATCGTGAGGAAACCATAGCTTGGTGGTAGGGTACTTTCTAGTACTCGGCTGGCTAGCAACCACACTCAAGTTGAAAATCTGTCGCCAAGCACCTAACAGTGTGTTCCGGCAGCCTCACTTGAGAGCCAGTTCCATTCCAGGCTAGGTGTGTTTACCATCTTCGACCACACCGTCACTTAACATCAGGTGAGCTGTGGTCAAACAACTAGCCTGTCAACCATTAAAAAAAAAAGTAGGATTTTTGTTTTGGCAGTGAGGCTGTCTCCTAACTCGGCTGATTGGCTCACTTGCAAACTGAAGTTCCTGGGTTCAAATTTCAGTTCAACTCGTACCTCTGTCTTTTCTATATACATATTGGCTTTAGTTTGAAAGGGTAAAGAAAGGTATCGTGAGGAAAATTACATATTATTATGTTGGTTGATATTCAAATTTTTGATAATCAATTGTTAATTTTATGTTTTTATTCAAATCGTCGTCACCTGTAATTGATATAGCGTCTAGTTTTTTTGTTAGATTTCTGACCGTTATGAATAAATAAATATCGCAGGACATTAAACACAGCGCCATCTGACCCCAAACTAAGCAAAGTTTCTACTATGGAAGCCACTGATAAAATACTTTTTAAATACACATTTATAATACATACTGTCACAGAACAAACGTTTGCTTATAGTACGCTTTGTTTTTTTGTCCTGGGTGGGAATTGAACCTACGCCCTACAGCTCCTGAAGCAGACATACCAATGAACCAACAGGGCTGCCATGTTGTGATGTGTATAGGGTTGGCGATCTAAATAACTAATTAGATATTTCTTAATGTTTTCAAATAAGTGTTATGTCTGCCAATCCGCATTTGTGCCAGCGTGGTGGACTATGATCTTTCTCTTATCACAATGAGAAGAGAGAATAAAAAAAATAGACCTGATCAGTATAATTTCTTGTTTAGAGAGCTTAGGAAAGAATCTCATTTAATGACAGCAGAAGTGATGGTTTTACAATGAATTCACTTTCTGTCCATTATATAGTATTCCGGTGTGATGGATAGAAGTATTTATCCTATTTTATGCAAAAAAAAAAAAAAAACAACAAAAGAAACACAATGAAAACACAATGTAAACTATATTTTTAGAAATATGTACATATTTTTTGTATGATACTTAAAACTTAAAATGTATCCTTCTTCCACTCATGTTTTATGAGATTACAACAGTTAACATAATAATATCATTTAAAACATTAAACAAAAAATTCTGGCAATTAGAACTGTAATTTGTACGTATCGTTTTATAAATCTTTTAAAAATAAATTACGGTACATTGCTTTGTGTTAGAGTACTTTCTAGTGATCGGCTGGCTCACTCGAACCCACTAGTACAAAATCAGCCGCCAAGTAAGTACCTAAAGGTGTAATACGACAGTTTCATTTGAGAGTTCTATTCCAGGCTAGGTGTGCTTACCATCTTCGACCACACCGTTACTTAACATCAGGTGAGCTGCGGTAAAAACACCTAGCCTGTAAAAAAAACTAGATGACACGCTCCGAATACTGCGCCCAACTCAACTGCAGAGCAGTGTATACACCTTGTTCAGTAATTCACAAAAAATATTAATTTGTTTAGTGAAATAAATTAAAAATTTCTTAATATGACATAATACAAAATTGATTTAGTCGAAGTTAATTAAGCGATAATAAATTATACCAAAGACTAATAAATCTGATTCTTTTAAAATTTATCCATATTAGTTTTGGCAATATCCTTATCCTTTCGACCCAAAGCTGTTTGAATTTCTGCAAACGTTCTCCCTTTTGTTTCGGGTACTGCGAAATATATTGTTAAACACACTATTACGCAGAATCCTGCAAAGATGTAGTACATTATGGCAGGTCCAATGGAGTTTATCAGCATTGGGAAAGAGAACGTCAAACCAAAGGAACTTATGCCTCCAATTAGGATTCCGCAAGACACGCCGTATGGACGTACAGGGCCTTCAAAAAGCTCTGCTACGACGATCCAAAACAGGGATCCCATACCTAAAACAAAGATTTACCTTATTATTTAAGCAAACATACAAGGTACATGATGGTTATGTACTTTTTAGTACACAGTTGGCTAGCTAACACCCTCAAGTCGGAAATCTTCTGCCAAGCACCTAACGATGCGCTCCGGCAGCCTTAATTGATGGGCAGTTCCATTTCAGGCTAATGTTTACTATCTTCGACCACAGCGTCACTAGCTTTGTTCAAACGTCTGTTCATTATAAAAAACACGTGAACCCTTTTAGCACATTGATAATCGTCAGCATAAGTCTGAACAGAGCCCTTTTGGTTATCTGAACAAAGCACGTGTCCGATCCTTGACTTTCCTTCACCAGTTATAACAAATTTGTTATCAGTGAATCGTGAGTTGTCAATTAAATTTGTTCACCACATTTAAAATTTGTGATTTTATCATTTATTACTATGCATGCAAAAAAATGGCACTACCGTTTTCGTTTGCACAGAAAAACAATTCTTAACGGTTAAATTTATCTACGGTTTATGTTAAATGATTTAGTTAACATTCCTCCTAAATAGAGGATTATTATGATCCTCCTAATATGATCAAAACAACTTATTAATTAATATTTAGAGCTTTCCTCCTGTAATAATTCGCTTTAAACAGCGTGGTTCCATCGATATGTTCTTGAACAACTAATCATATTCAATTTTTTTTTAATTTATTTGAGATTAAATATTGTATAGTTAGGGTTAAAATGTGATAGGCAATTACCTGCGTTAAATCCATAAATGACAAATATGACCGATAGCAATGGTAAGAAGTTCAAAAATCCAACAATGTCGAATCCGTTTTCGAATAGCACGAAGAATGTTCCAAGTCCAATCTTAAACAAAATTTCAAGTTAAACTTAATCATAATTGAGAAATAATATAAAAATAAAGATTAACTGTTTGCGTCTGTCTATATGTATATGTTAAAAATCTTTCTCCAAACTCTGTGTCCCTGGCAGTCTCATTTGAGAAAAAGCCCCAATCATAAAATCTGTCTTCAAGCCACGAGTAAAAATAAGAGTAAACATTTTTTCTAAGCATATGCGCTTCATCATAAAGTTAACTTTAGACGAAAAAAACCCATTTGTAGCGATGATAGCGCTGTCGCCGCCAAGCACTTGACGGTGAGTTCAGGCAGCCTCATTTAAAAACCAGTTCCATTCCAGGATAGGTTTGCTTTACCATCTTTGACCACACCGTCACTAAACTCAGATCAGCTGTGATTAAACATCTAGCTTGTCAACCATATAAAAACATCCAAATAAAATAAGTATTCGCGTAACCTTTACGTGGGCTTTGATCAAATGTCTAACCCATAAAACATGTATATTCGTTTAAAAAAAATACCGCACAAATACATCTTATTACATACCATGCCAATTCCTAATCCAATCAGTGAGATGCACAATATAGGCTTCCTGCCAAATTTGTCAGTGAGGAAGAACGTACATGAGCAGGCCAAAAGCTGGATCACTCCAACGATCAGGGATGATATCTCTGAACTGATACTAGTTTGTGCTGACTCAAATATAGTTTGCAAATAGAAATTAACAGCATTGTAGCCAATCAAATTTAGGCCGATGCTTAGTATAATTACTAAAATAAATGTCTTAATCACAATCTTGTCTTTCAAAAGTGATTGCATGTTGAAGTCATCGTCTTTTGCGGTTGCGTATTCTTTTATTTCTTCATGAGCAGCTTCTTCGCTTCCACGAAGCATTGTCAACGCTTTAAGAGCATCTTGTGTGTGCCCTGAAAAGAGAAAACAAAGCATTGTTTGATTCACAATCTAACGTTGGTAAATCGTTCACCAAATATCTAGAAAGGTCTAACTTTTGTCAAATTCTGAGACCGGAACCGCAAATTTTGTAGGATCTAAACCTGACCTGAGTAGAAACATTTCCAGATGGTTACTAGCAATAGAATCTATCTCATTATATTTATCTATACCTATCTAATTTTCATTCTTATTTTCGCCTCACTTCGTGGTTCGTGGTTAGGGCAATCGGTTTGCACGAAGGTCGTGAGTTCAAACCCTAACAAAGAGTTTGAGCTGCCAGTGAAGGAAAACATCGTGAAGAAATCATAGCATGGTGGTAGGGCACTCCAAGTATCTAACGGTGTGATCCGGTAGCCTCACTTGAGAGTCAGTTCCATTACAGGCTTGGTGTATTTACCATCTTCGACCTCACCGTCTCTTAACACCAGGTGAGCTGTGGTCAAACAAGGTGGTTAGTTCTGAAAACCAGCGCTGCTGAGAAATCGGCAGCACTAATGCTGAGAACTAACCTTTTTTGTCGCACTGGACACTACAGCGACAACTTTCCACTCATTATTATTGTTATTTTTATTTTTCTAGTCTTTTATTTGTAGTGTGTTTTTGTTGTTGTAGTGTTGTGTGTGGCAAAATAAATGTTTTCTTTCTTTCTTCTTTCTTTCTTTTAAACACCTAGCCTGAAGAAACATAAAAAAAAAACATTAAAAAAATAGTGAAAATTACTGCTAATTGCAAGTCAATCTTACTGATTTCCTATCTGGAGTCTATTAGACAATGATACTCTAAGATTTACGACTTGGATTATTTATAAGGTTCTGTTAGACATTTTTAAGTTATGAAATACTCTGAAAGTTTACCTTTGGAATACAGGAAGTACGGACTCTCCGGTATAAAGAAAATAGGGATATACGTGACTATGACTATGCAGGTCATCATAATATTAACAGCCATGTATGACACGTAGGGCCCCACGGCAAACATTATCATCATTCCAGTGGCTGACGTTATCTGAGTCACAGTTCCGGATGCTCCTCTGATTGATTTCTAAAAGGGAACGGATGAAGTAAGTTAATTTCAGCAACCCAAGTCTCAAGTCAAAGCAGCGATGCCTTGGACTCTGTTTTGCAATTCGAAAGTTTTGTGTATCCCTGCAAAGGATTGGATATGCGTTATCTCTTACCATCCGAAAAGCGTCTCCTACAGTGCTTTGTTGGGATGCCATCTGGCTTCCAGTGTGGAGGTTCTGGGATGGAATCCCACTGCACACACTTCTGTCTTATCTAAGTTGTGCGCGTATTGCCAATGACTTCAAACGGTGAAGGAAAATATTATGACTACAATATGTTCATAAAAAAAGTTGGTGAAATCTGCCAAATCGCGCTTTGGCAGAGTGGTTGCGTGGACCAATAGATGTCTTTTAAGAATAGAGACCAATATTCTTGGTCGAAGATAATTGGGATGCATTCGCAGCGGGCGTGGAATGAAAACGTGAGCTTACAACTGAATTCTACTTCGCCACTATTTTGTTTATTTAGTCGTTTTTTTGTCTTCATTATTTTTGTTTGTGTAGTTTTGTCTCACGTTTGGAGACGCTCTAATAAACGATAAGCGACGAGCGCTTACGATAAGATAGTCTAGTCTATTAAAATTCTAACATTACCAAAGGAATTCATCAAAGACCTTTGAATCAAAAAGCGTAAGGAAATATCATTTTTTAACAGCACGTTCTATGATTAGATTTAGAGTTGTTAACCAGTTTCGATGTAAATTCTTTGACTTATAATCAAGGATACTGATAAATTAATTATTGATCGCTATCTATCAAATCATTAATGACAAACTTATCAGTGTCAAAACTTGATTGTCATGGATGATCGTGACAATTATTTTCTGAAACTATTTCTGAACAGGACATTTCAATGGTCATGCATGACAATACAGTTTTGTTTTCCGACTAGACTTAACTGATATGGATTGATTAGATTGTTGTCTATTATGTATATGTACGGAGTAGCTTAAAAGATAAGAAGTAGCCTATGTGTTAATCCAGGGTTTCAGCTGCCTCCATACCTAATTTCATCAAAACACATTTACACACTCACAAACTTTCGTCTTTATAATATTAGCGTGATTGAGCGCATGGATCAAACTCACTATATTCTCATTTTCATTGCAAAATACAAAATATACTAGAATATTTATGTTGTTTAATTAAACTTCCAGTAAATAAGAAAATTCGAATCTGATTTCGCAGAAAAATTAACCATTCTATATATTTCGTCCAGGTTAACATTTTACTGAGGAACAGCTAAGTTATCGGTGATTTCAGGGTCGATTTCATAGCAAACATTGTTCGTAATGATAATAGTATCTTTTCGACCATAATCTTTATTTTCTTTTATGTAAAGGGATTGAGACGAACGAGACGCACTCCTAATGGTAAGAGATACGTCTGCCCATGACCATTGCAGCGATACACAGAAATATGAGTAGCAAAACAAAGTCCAGGGCATTGCTGTTTTGGCACTCACTACTATGGGATTGGATGATTAGTCTCAACAGCCCAGTAATTTCGCTAGCTGCAGTGCCCTTCGAACCGGAACACAGTAATGTTTACACACCAGTGCTTGGCGGCAGAATATCTACTGTTACGAGCAACAACATAAAAAATATCTGGAAAGAAATAAAATTATCTGGTCTTTGACTTACCCCGGCTACCTCAGCAACGTAAGTAGATACTGCACTTAGACACATCATATCAGCAAGGCCGCCTATCGCCCTCCCGACTAGAATCATCCACACCTCAGTCGCGAACAAGCAGAGGAAGCACATCACTAGCCTCGGAATTGCCATGAAGAGGAGCATCCTCTTTCTTCCGAGAAAACTGACTAACGTACCAGTAAATAAAAGTGCTGTGGATTGTAAAAACATTAATAGAAACATGAAACAAGATAGAATTTTAGATAGAATGTATCTGTTTGTGCCATTTGGGGTTGAAACTTTAGGTCCGAGGAGGCCGGCCGCTCTCGATTTATATTGGGACCTAGCCAAACGTTTAGAGGAAACGTTTTGGTGACCAGAATGCTGGCATTTACTTTGGTCAAAGGTTAGCATTACCATCCAGCGTGGCCAATGCTGCCAACATTCTGGCCACGTATCCCTCCTCTGACGGACTTTTAGGTTAAGTTTTTTATATTATTAATTTAAGATATTTCATTTTGTTTAATAAATTGTTCATAAAATATGAAAATATTAAATTGCGGTAGAGTTGAGTTGCAAATACGGGGTGTTATTCTGTTGATTACTTCCTAATGAAAGAAATTACTTCCGAGTCACCCTTGTTTTTATGAACTGGCCCATTGCTGGGCGCGGGCCTTTTCTTATTGTGAGAAGGATAAGGTCATTGTCCACCATATTGGCCAAGTGCGGGTTGGCAGACTTCACACATCTAGTTTTTTTTTTAAATATGACTCAGATGTCACAATGTTTTCTTTCACCGTTTGAATATCGTCAATACATACATAACCTAGACCTTCATTGGAAGTTAGATGGTCTCCCAAACCAGGCTGCTGAAAACTTCAGAAAGAAATTACTTGCTTGTCAAGAATTACAATTTCGGTAATTGTTTGTCTAACATGAACACGTTTGCATTGCATGTTTGTAACTGATTAACTCGCTACTTGAAGATACCCAGATCGTATCTATAGGGAAGCAAATTGCGTTGTTCGTACGCTGAAGGTGGAATCGAATCGTTTAGCTCGAGTTTGTGGAACATCAAACAGTGTCGCTTTATAGAGTTCATGACTATCGAACAGTATAATGGTCACGGTATTTATAATGGATTGATTTAGGCGTTACTTTGCGGAAGTTCATTTTCAATGTTCAAGGCAATGATATTATAAAGATACCCTATGTTCATACTGAGCGGCGCGGCGTTTAGAATTTGTTACGTTGTTATTAAAAATGCACTTACAACTGCGAATGCGATATATAAATACGGAGCGTATGATACAGAAAGAGATAGTTATAACTTGTAGGTTGCGCTTGAAGTAGGTACACTAGTGCAAATCAAATTGCAACAATTATCTGAATTTGTCTGCAACAATTTGTGCACGCCAGTGCGATATGTACTTCTTTTTATATATCATTGGTTCAAAGTATATATTTAGTGTATTTCGGCTTAAATAATTTTAAATTAAATTCTCATCAATGTTGTAACCAAAACCACTTATAAGTAGAAATACATTGAATATATACCTTGAACACTCGAAGGTATATTATTATAATATACCTTTACGTTATGTATAACGTATATTACTCACAAGCCGCTCCCCCCAGTTGATTGATTGACACAATCCATGCTTCTTGCTCTATAGTAGGAGGGTTGTTCAGAATTGTTTGATTCGCTGCTCTTAGTTTGATCAAAATAGGAGATCCCCATACTATGTGCAGTCCCAATTGTAAAATGGTTAGATTAGCTGCCGAGAAAAATACACAAATTTGAAATATCACACTAATAATATATTGTCTATTTGTGATTGTTTCCTTAATTTTTTTTTAATACGGATAAGTCCGCGTTTGACCACCAATTCGCCTGATGGTAAGCGACGATGTGGTCGAAGATGAAGCACGCAGACCTAGAAGATGCCTATTCACTCTGACCTTGAAAAGATCTAGATTATATCTATCAGGAGACAAGGAAGCCGGTAGCTTGTTCCATTCCTTGTCCGTACGGATGAGAAACGTAGAGTCAAGAAGGAAATTCCACTACGTAGGTGGTAGTGGAATTTGGATGAAATTTAGAACGGAGATTGCTTATAGCCTGGTCATCACATATAGGCTACTTTCTATATCGGAGAACGCGAGTAGAAGCGCAAGTATATTATAGAAATAATTTCTTTTTAGTTTTCTTTAATCGATACTATGAGCTAGAAAATATCTGAAATCGTGAAAAACTTGGGACTGAGTTTTGCTATAGAACAGCTGATTTTTTGTCATGTTTTTAGAGTTACGCTCATAATAAAAGTAATTAATAACGATGAGTACAAAACCCCTTTCGGTTTAGTACCCTAACCCGTTCAGTATTGACACATTTAAAAATGACAAGTTTATTTGAAATAAATCACTAAGCACAATAATTTTATTATGGTATTCCGATATCTGCTGATGCTGATGATGCATCCGGAAGGTTGGTAGTTCATTAGGACTATTCTAGTGACCCGAAACATCACTGAAGTCACAGTAAAGCAGAATACGCAATTTCGTTCACTTAGGTGACATATTTTTTCTAGCTGTTTAAGTTTAAAAATCAAACAACTGAACCAATTTAATGAAATCAGAATCTGAAGGTAAATGACAGATTTCTGAGGTAACAAACAAACGAAATACAACGGATATGGTAACCTCTTCCTTTTTGAGATTTGTTAAAAATACACACTTTATGACCGACTCATATGAACACTAAATACCTATTGTACATATAAAAAAAAACATTGGAAAAAAGTGAACTAACCGATAATAACAGCTGTATATTGTCTCAACACTGGACTTGAAATTAAATTTAACATTTTTGATTTGTTGCTGTGTCCGGCAGTCAACTAACGATAAAAGAAAACACAAATCTGTTTTTCAATATATATATGTATATAATGCGCGCAACGATAACCTGTATCAGATAAATTGATGTCTATTGCACAGTGTTTACAAAACTTGTGTAATCGGGACAGAAATATTATCATATATGGGATGGGAAATAGTAATCAGACAGCCCTGTTGGTTCCTTGGTAGCATGTCTGCTTCAAGAGCTGAAGGGTGTGGGTTCGATTCTCACCCAGGATAAACATTTTGTAGTATAAACAAATGTTTGTTCTGTGGCTAGGTGTTCCGTATTTATTATAAGTATGTATTTACAAAAATAATAATATTTAAGTGTTATCTGACTTATTTAATATAAGCTTTGCTTAGTTTGGGGGCAGATGGTGTGTAATGTCCTACGATTATATTCTAAATTAAGCAATAGATTTTAATACACTTTTAAGTATCAGTTACAGCCAAATAGATTTTGTAAAAAAAATATACTTGTAAAAGTACTTACGTTTTAAAAAAACTAAAACTTCTCTTGTAAGAGCATAGTACTCGTCTAGGTAGGTACCACCGCAGTACCAGATATTCTGCCGCCAAGCAGTAGTGTGTAAACATTACTGTGTTCGAGGGGTACTGCAGCTAGCGAAATTACTGGGCTGTTGAGAATAACCATCGAAGTCTCTAAGTAATGAGCGCCAAAGCAGTGATGCCCTGGACTTTGTTTTGTTACTCAAAGTTCTGTGTATCGCTGCAATGGTCTTGGACAGGCGTTATATCTTACCATAAGGAGAGCGTCTCGTTCGTCTCATTATTTTTCACATAAAAAAAAAATTACTTTTTTCGTTTTACTACTTTTGAGAAAATGATTTATTACGTAACACCTGTACATTCAAAACACTTGCATATTCAAAAGATATAATATGTAAATAATGTTTAGTTATACATTTATTTTGTGCGGGATCACAGACTGTATGGCGTATCACGCTTCAACATTTTGGAACATTTAAATTTTTTTTGAACAACAATATGTATTATCAGTGTATTCTTTCCGATATGACTTACAGCTCCGAAACGTTGACACTCACAGCTGTATTGATCTTCAAATTTAAAGTCGCTCAAAACACGTTTTGGCGGGAACGCGGAAAGAGTCGTGTCGCCCCGTTGTATTTTTTCCTAAACTAGTGTTTTGTCGAGTGTTTATGTAAAATTTTGCTCCATTTGTCCATAAATGGCAAAAATTTATTTGTATTGAAATCGAACCACCTTAATAGCATTTACTATTTTTATTTCGTCACATCATGAGCAAATTTTGACTACACAATATTTACATCTATCTATATACTATTATAAAGAGGAAAGATTTGATTGTTTGTTTGTATTGAATAGGATCTGAAACTACTGGATCGATTTCAAAAATTCTTTCACCGTTGGGAAGCTAAGTTATCCCCGGGTGACATAGGCTACTTTTTATACCTGTATTCCCACCGGAACGGAAACTACGCAGGTGAAACTGCGTGAGCTTGTAATAAATATAGGTGTAGTTAAAATTTGCTTGTTTTTTTTTTTTTTGTGGTTGACAGGCTGACAGTAAAACACAACTAGTCTGGAATGGAACTGGCTCTCAAGTCAGGCTGCCGGAACACACCGCTAGATGCTTGGCGGCAGATTTTCAACTTGAGGGTGGTAGCTAGCCAGCCGAGTACCTACTAGAAAGTACCCTACCACCATGCTATGGTTTCCTCACGATGTTTTCCTTCACCGGCAGCTCAAGCTCATTGTTGGGGTTTGAACCCACGCCCTTCGGCATGCGAACCTACCGCGCTAACCACTGAGCTATCATCGCTTCCTGTGTCATTCCTACTCACGCAGATTTCTCGTGGTACAAAACAATAATTATGGTATTGATAATATCTGATAATAATTAATTATGTTGCAACTATTGTCATAAGGAAAATGTTTGACGGAAAATATTTTTTTTTAAGGATTCTCATTCAAAGTGATTTAGCAGCTTTCATCGTCTGGGCAAGTATTTTTATGGGATTCGGTATACATATTTTTACAAGGTGGTAGATCTTAGCAAAATATCGTCTAGGTAGGTACCACCGCAGTAGGAACCAGATATTAACTCAAGGAGTAGTGTATAGCCATCTGTTTGAAAGGTACTGTGGCTACCGAGATTACAGGCTATGCTAACTATCGAACGTCTCAAAGTGATGAACTAATCACACTAATATTATAAAGGCGAAAGTTTGTGTGTGTAAGTATGTTTTGTAGCGATGATAGCTCAGTGGTTAGCGTGGTCGGTTCGCATGCCGAAGGGCGTGGGTTCAAACCCCAACATTGAGCTTGAGCTGCCGGTGAAGGAAAACATCGTGAGGAAACCTTAGCATGGTGGTAGAGTACTTTCTAGTACTCGGTTGGCTAGCTACCACCCTCAATTTGAAAATATGCCGCTAAGCATCTAACGGTGTGTGTTCCGGCAGCCTCACTTGAGAGCCAGTTCGATTCCAGGCTGGGTGTGTTTTACCATCTTCGACCACACCGTCAAATACCATCAGGTGAGTTGTGGTCAAACACCTAGCCTTTTAATCATAAAATAAAATAAAATGTTTGTTACTTCTTCACGTTCAAACGGCTCGACCAATTTCGATGAAATTTGGCACATAGGTAGCTGACACCCTGGATTTAACACAAGCTAGTTTTTATGCCAAAAAATGTTCACGTGTGAACAGCGGGTAACACGGTTTGTCGCAGCTAGTTGTTATAATAAAAAAGGCTTCCATGATAGATTTTAAAAGTTTAATGAAAGAGTCTACACATCTTTTGTTTTTTCTTAAGTCTCTGTATAATTTCCTTATTTCGGCTTAGTGATACAGTAGTAACCGTTCCTTGTAAATCCGTAATTCATCTAACTCGCACTGATATCGAAACCTCTTGCCTACTCTATAGTTGTATAATGGGGGTGATGCCGGCAGTTGCGGCGCTATCGTCTAAGGATTTAGAAAGCAATGGAAAGTGAACTCACGCATTGGCCATTGATAAATACGCAAGGAGATTATGTTTTCTATACGCTTGTAAAATTGAGAGTTTTGGAAGGCGAGACAATAAGAAGTAAGGTCAACTAGTCGCGTTATAAGTCTTTGGACGTCAAACTAACTTTACAGTTGGTTTTGAATGCGAAAGTGACTCATTTTTGGGCACCTTAATGACTTATTTTTGAGTCTTTAAAGTGACTCAAAAGAAGCATTTTTGAGTTGTTAAAGTGACACAAAAGGACGCATTTTTCGAGTCAATTAAGTAAATAAATATCACAGGACGTTACACACAGCGCCATCTGACCCCAAACTAAGCAGAGCTTGTGCTATGGAAGACAGATAACTGATAGAATACTTAAATACTTTTTTTTTGTATATACATACTTAACTCAAAATGACGCATTTTTGAGTCATTATGCGTCTAATGGGTAATTTTAAAAAATGAGGCACTAAAATGATGTCAGCGTACCGATTCATAACTTAGCATCAAAGGTAATTTATTTTTGAAGGAAAATATCTATACAATTAAAAAGCAGAGCTTTTGCCTAATAGGGCAGCTATCATTTATCTTGTATCCTTTTTAATAAAATTGCACTTGATCCACCGTTTTGCACAGCGTGCCCTTTTCTAGTGATGTCTCATACGAGAACCGCGCTAGTGAGTGACTTGTGAGCTACTAAACGATTTACTGTGGATACGACAAATCTGCTAACGCCAGGTAATAAAGTATTTTGAACGTGTTACACGTCTGATTGTAAGCTATGATGTGGTCGACGATGCAGGTGCCGGCTTAAGTTCCGTACCCGAAGGATAAAACGGGACCCTATTACTAAGACTCCGCTGTCCGTCAGTCACTAGACTGTATCTCATGTAGTTAGACAGTTGAAATTGTCACAGATGATGTATTTCAGTTGCCGCTATAACAACAAATACTAAAAAACAGAATAAAATAAATATTTAAGGGGGCTACCATACAACAAATGTGATTTTTTTTGCTGTTTTTGTAGATAATGGTACGGAACCCTTCATGCGCGAGTCCGACTCGCTCTTGGCCGGTTTTTTATAATATACAGCCCCGTTGGCTCATTGGTAGTATGTCTGCCTTAAGAGCTGTAGGGCGTGGGTTCAATTCCCACTCAGGGCAAACACTTTGTGAAAAGAGAAATGTTTGTTCTGTGTCTGGGTGTTCTGTATGTATCATAAGTATGTATTTACAAAAAAAAAAAGTATTTACGTATTCTATCAGTTATCTGACTTCCATCACACAAGCTCTGCTTAGTTTGGGGCCAGATGGCGCTGTGTGTATAGTCCTACGATATTTATTTATTTTATATAATAGGCTTGCGTTTGACCGCTATCTCGCCTGATGCTAAGCGAAGTGGCGGTCTACGATGGAGCACGCTTGCCTAGAAGAAACCGCTTCACTGAGGGTATTTATCGGGGAGCATCCACTCTCCCACTTGCACAGTAAATCAAACCGCTTAATTCGAGTTTTCTATGCAAAATAAGTTAACTATTAATACTTTTTCTGTTTCCGGAATTATGTAACTGCATTAGTGACTATTTAATTTTAATTTTGGTTACCTTTATTAGCCGACGCGTTTATATAAATCATTCACAATTCATGTCATGCATTACGTTTTAATTATGAAAACGTGAACTAGCGCAATTTGTAATCGCCTGAAAATTCAAATACCTTAGGATATCTTGATAATTATCATCGGTTTATCCGATTTCTTTATTGTCACAATTAGTTACTCATTGTTAGAAATTAAACAGCGTTTTTAAAAAAAACCGGTTAAGTTCGCGTCGGACTCGCGCACGAAGGGTTCCGTACCATCCCACTAATATTATAAATGTGAAAGTTTGGATGGATGGATGGATGTTAGTTACTCTTTCAAGCAAAAACTACTAAACGGGTTTGGATGAAATTTGGTATAGAGGTAGCTGACACCCTGGTTTAATACATAGGCTACTTTTTATCTCGAAAACATGTAGCGATCAGGGTCGACCCAGACGTAGGTGGTGTGATGAACTTCTCCGTCACGATAGTCACTGGACCACCGAAGCCGAAGACCGGGCAGTCTGGAAAGAGGAAAGGGAGGCCTTTGCCCAGCCGTGGCACATTAGTCTGATAAAAAAAATTCAACATAAATACCAAAATTTTATCGATTAGGTTTTACATTAGAGATGTCCTGTTTAAGGAAGCTATTCAGTAAAAATAAAATAATTTCGTAACATAATACGAACTTGATAAATAAATAAATAAATATCGTAGCACATTACACACAGCGCCAACTGGCCCCAAACTAAGCAAAGCTAAAGAAAGTCAGATAGAAAACCTAAATACGTTTTTTTTTTGTAAATACATACCTACTAATACGAGTACATACAGATTACTCAGAACGGACAAACATCTTTGTTTATACCACATAATGTTTTTGCTGGTTGGGAATCGAACCCACGCTCTACAGCTTTTAAATTAGAGCCACACAAATGAACCAACACTATTGTCACAGCTGATTTAGTCAACATTATTTATTTCGATCATAAAAAACGCCAAATAACAAAGCCTTCTCCAGAACAATCACGCAGGTCGATCGGCCGTATTGCAAACATTTTTAATTTTAAAGTTCTCTTCTAGGTATATGAAACTCGTGTAAACTAGTAGTAAACATTACTACAAACAGTAGCAGTAGTGTGTAAACATTACTGTGTTCCGGTTTGAAGGGTACTGCAGCTAGCGAAATTACTGGGCTGTTGAGACTAACCATCGAAAGTCTCAAAGTAGTGAGCGCCAAAGCAGTGATGCCTGGACTTTGTTTTGTTACTCAAAGTTCTGTGTATCGCTGCAATGGTCATGGACAGGTGTTATCTCTTACCATCAGGAGAGCGTCTCGGTGGTCTCATTATTTGTCACATAAAAAAAAAAACTCATAAAATTCTCAAGACAGACTTACTATAAGAATATAACCACTACATAAACCTTTGAAACTTTCAATAACATTCAACGTAAGTACAATTTCACCTTTGATCATTACAGTTTACTGGCTGGTAAATGGTATTGAGTATCGAATCGCATATCGATTAGGCGTGCATTGAATAATTCAGCAGTAAATTTGAATCGCATGTTTGAACCAAATTGTCCCATGTACATTTTAATTTTACATCTTAAAGCAATGCAATAAGGTTCTCAATTTCTGAGAAATGAAATTGATCCAAATCTTTCAATCGATATTAGTCGTCGATTACTAAATTGGATTAGAACACACACACTTTATACCCTAATGAGTCCATAAATCTTTCGTTAGAAGATTAATAGTTAAAGTTTTCATCGATTTGTTTACGTGAAATAATGTGTCTGGAACTTTACTGGTCGCGTAATTTTGTATTATAAAGTTTGTTTACGTGAAATGTATTGTTTGGAACTTTACTGGCCGCGTAATTTTATAATGTAACCTTTATTTATGTCAGACTTTAGAGTCTATTTGGAATTCATTTGGAACTTTACTGGCTTTATTTTATATTGTCGAATTTAAAATTACGCGGTCTTTTAGTTAAATGATCAAAGGATAGGTGAACCTGCATACCATGGTAACCGTTGCGCGCATTAGTACTAGTAATTCAGAGTTTGGTAAAAATACATAATTATAATGAGACCGATTAAAGTAGTACCCACTACCTGTTTCCATTTCCTTTAACACTCCGTCGTTATCGGTATTCATCACAGCAACTACATTAACCTAGCACGAGCCAGCCGATTTAAAGGGTTATTCTAAATGGGGTACGTATCTATATGCCGGTAGTCAGGGTGGGCGTGGCTATTTGTTCGCGTACCGGCTCTCTTCCTGTTATTACTCTACATGATTCAGGGAAAGGTTCGCTAAATATCGGGTGGTGTAATAGCCATTTATGCTTATTCAGCATTGCACTCCTTACATTTGTAGCGATGATGGCTTAGAATAGAATAGAATAGAATTTAATTTTATTATACACCAGAAGCACAGCTTAGCTTAGTTGCTTTTTGGCTTAGTGGTTAGTGCAGTCGGTCAGTTCGGAGATTATTGAATTACTAGTAAGTAATTATAATATTTTTGTTTTTATTATTTCGGTGACATTTTCATTGTATTGGGCGTATGTTATGATTTTGATATTTTTAAATATTAATTGAAAAATGACCTGTAACTTTGGTGTAATTGTATTTGGAAAAAAATTGTATTTGTATTTGGAATCGAACCCACGCCCTACGGCTCTTGATGCAGATGCTTAATGTGCCAATAGGACAGCAAAGAATTTTCGTTTTATTTCTATCGTCTGCCTGAATTAGGCAGCACATTATTTGAAAGCTATCAAGTTAGGGCTAGAACTATACATGGCTGGGTTAGATTTCTGTTGGACTCCTAGCAGGGTAGCGTACTCTTTCAGTATATCCCGACACAGATGCTTTATCTTCAAGAGCAATAAATCTCGCAGTTCTATTCACCATTCTAAACGCCGCCGCCGCTGCGTCGCTGTGTCTTAAGATATCGCACTAAATATTGGCTAGTAAATCAAAAGCATTATATAATTAAAGGAACTAAATATACTTAAATACACCGTGAAAGTTCCAATAGGTTCTAATTCTGATTGTTATACAAGAAACATGTAAAGTTCTAGGTGAGTTTTCTTTTCTGAAATGGAAAACAACGGTGCAACAAATCGGATTGGAAGATTTTTTTATGTTTGACCATAACTCACCTCTTGTTGAGTGACAGTGCCGTCGAAGATGGTACACACCTAGCCTGGAATGGAACTGACTCTTTAAGTGAGGCTGCCGGAACACCGTTAAATGCTTGGCGGTAGATTCGCAACTTCTTAAGGGTGGTAGCTAGCCAGCCGAGTACTAGAAAGTACACAACCAACATGCTATGGTTTCCTCACGATGTTTTCCTTCATCGGCAGCTGAAGCTCATTTTGTTGGGGTTTGAAACCCGTGCCCTTCGGCATGCGAACCAACCGCGCTAACCACTCAGCTATAGCATAAATATATCGTAGGACTATACACACAGCGCAATCTGGCCCCAAACTAAGTAGAGCTTGTGTGACGGAATTCAGATAAGTGATAGAATACATTAATACTTTTTTTTTGTAAATACATACTTATAATACACACAGAACATCCAGACACAGAACAAACATTTGTTTATTCACAAAATGTTTGTCCTAAGTGGGAATCGAACCCACGCCCTACAGCTCTCAAGGCAGATATACTACCAATGAGCCAACAGGGCTGTCAAATGCATGATGTGAAAGTAACGAGACAAACGAAACAATCCCTCAATTGTAAGAGATAACGCCTGTCCATGACTTTTACAGCGGTACCCTGAATTTCGAGTAGCAAAACAAAGTCCACAGCCTAAAACTAAGTACAATATCTTTTAGCTTTGTCATGAAATCCAGACTTTTATCAAACACCGAATGAAAGATGATTTCTTACGTCTTTTTATTTAAAATTCATTATGGACTCACGATCTGTACTCATTGTTCTAATTATCTTAAGTTTTTGGTATTTTTACACAAGCACCGTGTAACGCAATCAGCCCTTGACTTCGCAATTTGTATCTGATTGGCAAAACACGAAACTAATCATGTTCTCTTTATCATGATAAGAATCTATTGTCTGGCCCTTTGTGTTATAATCACCAAACACGAACGTGTTCATAAGTATGAGTAGGTATTTGAAAAGAAATCATATACATTCAAAAGGCTTTCAGGTATAATCCATAATTATGATTTGTGCTACTAATATTATAAATATGAAAGTTTGGATGGATGGATGTTTGTTACTCTTTCACGTAAAAACTCCTAAATGGATTTGGATGAAATTTGGTATGGAGGCAGCTGAGACCCTGGATTAAGATATAGGCTACTTTTTATCTCGAATAGATGTAGCGGGTAACACCGCGGGGCGCAGTTAATATTATAAATGTGAAAGTTTGGGTGGGTGGATGTTTGTTACTATATATTTTGTACGTGAATATATGTACATTTTTTAACACTAATAAGTCCTTACAATTTCCTTGTTTCAAGCCTCATTCAATATTTACGGTATTTGTATTTGTATTTGTATGAATCCAGGGTCTCAGCTACCTCTATACCTAATTTCATCCAAATCCGTTCAGCAGTTTTTGCGTGAAAGGGTAACAAACATCCATCCATCCAACTTTCACATTTATGATATTAGTGGGATTCAAGTCACAGCCCTTAGCTATTTTAATTACTATTTATGTTAGCTCATTGTTATTATATCTGCTTACAGAGCTGTAGGGCGTGGGTTTGGTTCCCACACAGGATAAACATTTCGTGGTATAAAATAAACCTTTACAATGATTTGGAACAAGAATCTGTCATTAAACCAATTTATATAGTCTTAAGTGAATAATAGGAAATGGCTTCTTTCAGTATCCTCGACCATTGCTGAATTCTCTTCCACATTAAAAAGTTAAAATAGTTCCAAGTACATTAAGAAAAGTTGTAAGTTGAGATCTTATCTAACTTGAAAGCCAGTTCCAAGGTTAGTTTGTTTACCATCTCTGTGACTAGAGTTAAGGTAGAGCGAGGATCATCACAACCTTTTGAAAACAAAACCAAACAGAGACTACGTAGATGCATTTTTATTTTCAATTTTAGTAATTTATAGATTAGGTAAAGCGTTACTTCTGCGAGCGTTAGTATCGCCGCGTTACCTACGCTATCGATAATAATAACTACTCTACAAGAGTAGTAGTTATTGTTGAGGTGGTTCGATTTCCAAACAAAAATTTTTTTCCATTTATGAACAAATGGAGCATAATTTTACAGTGAAATTACAGCTACTGGCATTTATTTTGGTCTTTATCACAATTGCTTGAATAAAACAGTAGATTATTATATTAGCATAATCTACTGTTTTATTCAAAAATCATAATTTCATAAATCATTCATAAATAGACCATAGACACCGAACCACCTTAACTAGTTATTAGTAACTAAACTCACAATTTTTAGTGAAAATTCAAGTGTTTCTGACTATACATTATACAAGGCTATAAGCTTGTAATGTACCGACTAAGCAGAGATCATTGCACTCGTCATTATAAAAAAACTTATATTGTTGGCACAACACTGAAATCCCACAAATATTATACCTAAATGTGAAATTTTGGGTGGATGGATGTTTGATGAAACTAGCTATGGTGGTAGCTTAAACTCTGGATTAAAACATACGCTACTTTTTATCCCGAAAAATGTAGCGGGTAACACCGCGGGGCGCAGCTAGTCCTAAATAAAAAAACCGGCCAAGGACTCGACGCAGCGTCCAAAATGCTGCTGGAAATAGTTTGGAAGACAATATTTAGGGATTATCTTATTATCTAATTGTGATTTTAGTTCTCTATCAGATTAACCTCACTCATTGTAGATATTTAACCCTTACAGGACCATAAGGTTGCTAAGACTAAATTGTAATATGTGATTGTTTTTTTTAGTTCGTTTAGATGTAAAATTAATAAAAATCAACAGGATTTTACATGACGACTTTTAGATTTTTTGGAATTTTAAGGGAAATATTTTTCCCAATGGTCTATAAAGGTAACGCAAATAATAGTAAGGCTTATTTTGAAATGTGTTTTATTTATTTGTTTTTATGCTGAAAAAGTGATACAAAATATTGAAATACAGTTACTGGTATCAAGATCAAGCTAATTATAATAATCTGCGAAGCAATTTCTTTTTATTGTAAAGCATAAATGTACATTGCATATGGTACATATGTCATGTGTCCTTTTTTCTGTGCGGTAGTTAGAGCAAATTGCACATCTTTTAATTTTTTCTAAAATCTATAGGAATCTTTATTGTACCAACCCGCTGCTTTTCTGCAGTGACTACAGTTGGCCAGTTTTATGAAGGATGTTGATTATATGAGCAACATAAGATTTCTTTCCTCATCGAAATTTAGGAACGTCTTCCAAATTCTCACATGAAGTACATGGAGCAGCAATTTGATTTGTTTTCTGAAAAGATTCTTCTATTTCAACAATTGCGTGGAGCTCAGGATGTTGAAACTCAGGGTGTCAGCGATGAACTGTTGATCTGCTTCATTCAACTGAAGCTCATTATAATCACTGTTATCTGCCAAAAGTTACTGCAATATCTCATTACATCCCTTTTCTGGCCGTTTCAGCAACAAACAATCAAAATAAACTACCAAAAAGTAAAAAAAAACAATAAATAGGTAAAAAAATAAAATAAACAACAATCATTACGACACAAAGAAACAAAACACCAATAGCTTAGAAAAGTTTTACATATGGACCACAGGGAATTATTTTTCCCATACAATAATTTGTCATTATAAGGCATTTGTTTTCATTTATTCAAATAAACTTCATTATAACACAAAAATATACTTACCAAATAATGTAAAACATATGAGAAAACACAATAAATATACATAATTACACCCCACAATAATCCATAACTAAACAAAGTAGAGCACGCGAATAAGCTAATTTTGGTGCCAATTTATTTGAAAGAACTTTTTTTTTCTATGCAATCCTGTTTACGTAATTGCGTTCAGCATACATTATATTTTGTTATTTTGTATAAAAAAATATGTAATAGATTAAATTAAATATCACAATTGCCTATTTTTCAATGGGGAAAAATGTTTCCCATGGTCGTGAAAGGGTTCACCCTTTCAGGGTTAAACATAATTAGGTACTTTATCTACAAAAAACGACGCGACGTAGTTAGTGGAAAATTCGAGAGATGGCGCTAGTTATTCAATAAATACTAAGTCGGTTTTCGTAAGACTTTTGGTGGGAACACGGCCGCATTGTATTATTTTACAAGTTTTGTGTTTTTTTAGAGTGTTTACAAGTATAAAAATAGTAGTGCAACTTCCACGAATGTAACATAATGATATGTAGATATATTTGTTCTAATATTGCGTCTAAAGTTTCTAGTAAATTGTCATTACAAGTGCATACCGGAACACAGTAATGCTTACACACTACTGCTTGGCGGCAGAATATCTGGTTTTGCGGTGGTACTTACCTAGACGACCTCCTGCTAATGAGATCTACCACCAAGTAAATAAAGCAAACAAAAAACTGACTTGATTCTAAAGTATGATGCGACTTTGACGTGAAAGTATCGACATTTTTTGAAACTGGCAAAATACAAAAAGAGCAACGCCAATAAAAAAAAATGTTTGTTAGTGTTATTTTTACTTTTTTGTTTCCAGTTGCCAGTAGAACAGAATTTAATTTTATACGTTTCAGTATTAACGGTTATCATACTCAATTATCAATCATAGGGCAAGGTCGGACCCTTTTAGATCCAATATCCGTAACTCTATTGTGAACGTTTCCTGTCGTAACTGCATTAATTTACTTTTACGACTTATTAGTTTTAACAGAACGACAGGAGGTTCCGGTAAAGTACCTACAAACCTTTGCAAGTAACCTCGTGTTTAATTTTCTGTCTCAAGGTTACTGCAGGGTTCGCTAACAAATAGAATCTTTGGATGCTAGCTCTTTGTTGTGACTTAGACATTAATAGAAACTAGCATGATCATTACAGCGGTACTCAGAACTTTGAGTAGCACAGCAAAGTACAAGAGTTTTCGTGCAAGACATTAAATTAAAAAACGTCATCCGTACATGGTGGATGTTCATCACGTACGCAGAAAGCGTTTTGATTCCACATTTTTTATTCGCACAGCGAGGTTGTGGAACTCTGCCAGAGTCTGTGTTCCCTGTTAGGTACAATATGGGTGTCTTCAAATTTAGAGTAAATAGGTTTCTTCTAGGTAAGCGTGCTCCATTTAAGACCGCACTGAGTGTGGGCAAACGCGAACCTATTTTGAATAAAAAAAAGGAATTCAATGGTTAGTCTCAATAGTTCTTATATGATTTCATTGGATACATTTATGACGGACCTCTGAAACTGGAACCGAATTAGCTGAATTTTTTTTTTATTAGATGGAAAATCGTTGCCTTTTCTATGCCTTAGTAAAGTAGTGCTGAATGTACAAGAAGTTTTTAATGTGTTCTAGAAATAACATGAATAAGTGTTTAATTCGGCACTCTATCACTAAAACATTATAATTTTTTAAAATGAACACTTTCGAAAAACCACAAATTTTTGAAAATTATTTAGCAGTGACAATATTTTTCCACGTTCTCCCAAAAAACTACAATATTATAGTTAATATCGGCTGAACAAAGTTTCAGACGAAGTTATTGACCTTCGTAGTTATTCTAAATCGCATTTCTTAAAGATTTTCTTTACTATAGCATGTTCCTATTACTGCAAATCTAGGATTTTCTCTCATCATTCTGTTCTAACTGTACCTTAATGTCTTTTAATTTTGCTTCATTTCCGTTCCACACATTTCCCATTATTAAAATGATTATAACATGTCTCATTGACACCGATGCTCAGACCGTGTAATTGGGTTGTATAGTTTACTGTGGTATGTTTATAGTTCTTTAGTTATTTTACACAGGTTCAGGTAAAACATTCTAATGCGTGCTTTTTTATGTTGACCATATCTTACTTTTAAGTTTTATGAATACATAATAGAGTTACAAATATGCAAGCGGGCCACCTGGTTGTGAATAGTCACCACCACCTATGAAAATAATATGTAACTTATTTGTATACTTATATGTATATATATCCTCATACTCTGCTCTGCTTTCATAAACTGTTCCACTGCTGTCTAAAATCTAAATCATCGATGTTATTTTCGTTTACTCCGAAACGTTGCTGTTTCATTGGAACAGTGAGTTTCGTTGGCCTAAGGGTCATGGAGTCGGTTTTTTAAATTTAATTTACATATCATATTATTAAATAAACCCAACGTCAGCGTCCATCTTGTATATAAAAACCTGTATCACGGTCGCACTGCTCCGATTTAAAAAAATGTAAATTTGGCAGGTATGAAAATAGGTCGTAAAGTATAATTCATACAGCTAGGTGATTAGCTACTTTTTATCCCGAAAGAATGTAACGGGTAACACTGTGGGGCGCAGCTAGAAGCGATATGATATTCTTCTAATAGAACTAATGAGACGAACGGTACGCTGCTCTCCTGATGGTAAGAGATAACGCCTGCCGATGACCATTGCAGCAATACACAGAACTTTGGAGTAACAAAATAAAGTCCGGGGCATCGCTGCTTTGGCGCTCATTAATTTGAGCCTTTTGATAGTTAGTCTCAACAGCCCTGTAATTTCGCTAGCTGCAGTACCCTTCAAACCAGAACACAGTAGAATAGAATACAACTTTATTATACACCAAAACAAAACACAATAACATACAAATATGAAACATAAAAAAAGAAGAGATAATTAACATAACAAAACAATGTAATACGTATTTGGTGTATAAGGGCGGTCTTATAGCTTAGAGCGATTTCTTCCAGACATCCTTTGGATGAAAAGAAAAACAGAAATAGTATATTCATAAACGTATATTCATTCCATTCCAGACTAGGTGTGCTTTACCATCTTCGATCACACCTCCACTTAACATCAGGTGAGCTGTGGTCAAACATCTAGCCTGTCAACCATAAAAAAAAAAATATATATAAATATATACATATAAATGTTTGCACACTACTGCTTGGCGGCAGAATATCTGGTACTGCGGTGGTTCCTAGACGACTTCCTGCTAAGGTAATCTACCACCAAGTATGTATATACGAGTATATATAGGTATATCGGTTTACTGGTCGCCTCGCTACTTTTCCTCTATAATCTGATAGGACGTTGATATTTGTTTAAATGTCGTCAACTATCTATTAGGACTGCTCAGCATTGCTTGACCTCGACTTCGCGGCTTTCACCCTGGGTGTTTTGTTAGCATAACTATTATAGTCAGGTCTTTTTGATTTATATCTTGTTTGTGTAAACTGCAGGTTTTCGTACCTAACTGCGGTCGTCAGGTTATCTAATATGCGAATGTTTATCTTTTTTTACCCGACTACGGTAAAGCTCGATTTATTTGTTTATTATTGGGGCTGCAAAGTTCTGGAGTGGAGACCACGGACCGGCAAGCGCAGCGTAGGACGGTGTCGGTCCACCCACAAGGTGAACAGACGACCAAGTACAGACCGCAGGAACGCGCTGGATGCGAGCCGCTGCCAACCGGTCTTTATGGAAGTCAATGGGGGAGGCCTATGTTCAGCAGTGGACGTCCTACGGCTGAAATCATGATGATGATGATGATGATGACTGAGGAAAAAAACACCTAATTACAATTATATCACAATTGTTCAAATACATTACATGTCCAATTTGAGAACTTATGGTAGCATGCTAATTAATCAGAATGTCAGAATTAATACTATATCAAATCATAAATCAAATGTCAAAGGTATGCAGCAAAATAAATGTCATAAAAATAATAATAGAATGTCATGGAAGGATTCTATTTTTAATCTATACTATTATAAAGAGGAAAGATTCAATTGTTTGTTTGTATTGAATAGGCTCCGAAACTACAGGACCGATTTCAAAAATTCTTTCACCGTTAGGAAGCTACACTATCCCCGGGTGTCATAGGCTACTTTTTATCCCTGTATTCCCACGGAAACGGGAACTACGCGGGTGAAACCGTGAGGCGACCGCTAGTTTTACATAAATAATTGTGTACTGCACTTCGAGGTCCGTTTGAGGTATAACACAAATATTACCTACACGCGAAACTTTTGCGTATAATATTTGACAGCCCAGTTGGTTCATTGGTAGTATGTTTGCTCCAAGAGCCGAAGGGCGTGGGTTCGATTCCCACCCAGGACAAGCATTTTGTGATGTAATCAAATGTTTGTTCTGTGTCTGGGTGTTCTGTATTTATTATAAGTATGTATTTACAAAAAAAAAAAGTATTTAAGTATTCTATCAGTTATCTGACTTCCATAGTACAAGCTTTGCTTAGTTTGGGGTCAGATGGCGCTGTGTGTAATGTCCAACGTTATTTATTTATTTTATTTATTTATTTATGATACGTTTGGATTCAGGCGTTACTTTGCGGATGTTCATTTTGAATGTTCTATATCGGTATATATTTAGTTTATTTCCGCTTAACAGTCGATCCAGTTACAACTGTGATGAGGATTTAAATTTAACTAACTTGACAACAATTTAATAGTTAAAAACTTTTCCGAAACTTAACTATCTAACGTTAACGTTTAACGTTTGTTAATTCTTCACGCTGTAATGGCCAGTCATATTTGGATGAGAGCATATACCCGCGCAGTTCTTAGGCAAGCGTGATGCATCTTCGGCCACAACGTCGCTTTTCATCAAGTGAAAAAAATAAAATTAACACTTTTTTTTTTTTTTTTTTTTTAATGTAAAAGTAGTGATACGAACGATACGCTCTCCTGATGGTAAGAGATAACGCCTGTCCATGACCATCGCAGCGATACACAAAGCTTTAAGTAACAAAACAAAGTCCAGGTCATCACTGCTTTGGCGCTCATTACTTTGAGACTTTTGATAGAGTTAGTCTCAACAGCCCAGTAATTTCGCTAGCTGCAGTACCCTTCAAACCGGAACACAGTAATGCTTACACACTACTGCTTAGCGGCAGAATAACTGGTACTGCGGTGGTACTTACCTAGACGACCTCCTGCTAAGGAGATCTACCACCAAGTTAAGTATTAACCTTGATAAACCCAAGTGGAACCGTGACACAACTGTAAAGTTGTTCAATGATCAAAATGTGAAATACCTTTGAAAGTTACGAGTGTTTACGAGTTTACTATAAAGATTATCTTGACCACCCTTCATTGTAAAGCTCCTCATATCTATGTAAATGTTATCAGCAACCCGCTTCGTCGTGACTGCGAGATCGTTATTTTTAATTTACAAGTTCTTGCAATGGGCATTACACCTTATCTTAATTGTATAAGAAATGGGCGTTTCATAAGCAGATAAGAACCTGTTAAGAATAAAAGCTTAGTGGATAAATTGCGTTTGTTCTACCTGTACTATAGAAGTTGCTCGATTTCCTATTAAATAAATAAATATCGTAGGACGTTACACACAGCGCCATCTGACTCCAAACTAAGCTTGTATTATGGCAGTCAGATAACTGATATAATACTTAAATACTTTTTTTTTGTAATTTCTATTTTGCAATGTTTTACAGTTCAATCAATCAATTTTCAGTTGTTGAATGTGTCAACCTCCGTACCAAAGTTCATCAAAATTGGTCCATCGGTTCGAGCGTGAAGATGTAACAGAGTTTGGTTTAGAAATAGCAAGCTAATAGATTTCAATATGAAATTTCAGATTGTTGAGACTTGATTTATTAACTCTTTATTGTACACACTAAAAATATTACAATACAGAAGAAATGAACTTAATTAGCGCGTTTGTTAACTTGTAGCGATGATAGCTCAGTGGTTAGCAAGCTCAACATCGTGAGGAAACCATAGCATGGTGGTAGGGTACTTTCTAGTACTCGGCTGGCTAGCTACCACCCTCAAGTTGAAAATCTGCCGCCAAGCATCTAACGGTGTGTTCCGGAAGCCTCACTTAAGAGCCAGTTCCATTCCAGGCTAGGTGTGCTTTACCGTCTTCGACCACACCTTCACTTCTTCTGGTGAGCTGTGGTATACCTAGCCTGTCAAACATAAAAATATATGTATATATAGTCGAGCGTAGTTTAATGTGGGTAGAAACGAATTGAGAACACTTCTTGTTGAAGTCGGTTAAAAAGCAGGTTTCTCTGCACGAAGTGTTGGATTCGTCACGACAACAACGTGTCTGGTGCATATCTGTCGCACGATTGTCTCAAAGCCGTATGTTTGCCGATGCTTCAATAGTTTTGATTTATTTCCAGTGCAATCGTTACCTTTCTCCTTGATGGTTAGGTTCAAAATTTACACCTAAAGGTTCATAACATTTTCCACCATCTTCGATCACACCGTCGTAATATCAGGTGAGCTGTGAAACAAAATTTAAAAAATAAACCTAGCCAACAACATCACTAACCGTAACCAACCAGCCAGATATGAAAAAAAAAACGAAATGAGGAAGTTTTACATAACAACTAAACAGTAACTTGGCAATTTATTTCTTTTGTATTGTATTATTTTAATTATGTACAATCAACTTTTAGTATGATATATCACAACGAAATCAGGTGTTTCGACGGTTATTGCTTACTATTAGGTAATCCATTAAAAAAACTATTTTAGTATTACATTTATTTGGATTTACTGGTTTTTTTTTACTATTTCAGGAATGATCTCATAGTAAAAGTTTTTCCCTTTATAAGCTCCTTTCGACTTAGTATAACCAATTCGCGTACCACGTTTACTATACATAACATTTTATGACCTTATTATCTCGTTTAAATATGACAATATTTTTATTTCTTTCACGTCTTCATAAAATACGGTTTTGATCGTATCAGTTAGCTTGTATGAGCTTTCTCGTATGTGATTACGTGTTTTTACATAAAAATCGTTGTCAATTTTACACTTTACGACTTGTTTGTGTATCACATCACATACCTGATTATCGGCTACAGTTTGTACAATAAAAAGTTCAAGATTCAAGATATTTATTAGTAGTAGTACCACGTTTGTTAGTAGTAGTACCATTAGGTACCACTTAGTATGACCAGTATTATGATGAGGTGAGCCCCTATTTTGTAACTGTTTGTCTGGCTAATCCAGAACCCGAGGAGGCCAAGAACCTATATAGATTAACAGGAATAGGCCCAAATAAATAAATAAGTACCTAGCATAGTGTTCATTTATGTATATGTATATTAAGAGTTTTTTTTATGAATAGTGTATTTACAGGGCGATGTGGTCGCTAAGCGACAAAGCCCTTAAAATAATTAAAAAAAAACTGTTTGTCTGTGTTTGTTGTTTTTGTGTGTTCTGTGGTGTTACATAACATTTAAAAAAAATATATATTTCAATTTCGCTCATTTGAGATTATGCGTGACTCCAACTCGCACTTGGCTTATTAACATAATGCAAACATTAAATTCTATTACAATTCACGTTGATAACTATTAATGCTCTCATTCCAATTTCCACGTTTATCTCATAAATACAAAGTTATCCAATCCGATATCGACATTGTAAATCAAATCGTTGCCACGGGGGGCGAGCGGCGGGCGGCTGCAAAATGATACTTATAGATGGCTTTATGTAAACACCACTGAACTTTTCACTTTCTTGCACAAGATTAGGAGTTGTTGTTGTCATTACTGTGTTACAGTTTGAAGGATACTGCTGCTAGCGAAATTACTGGGCTGTTGAGACTAACCATCGAAAGTCTCAAAATAATGAGCGCCAAAGCAGTGATGCCCCGAACTATGTTTCGTCACTCAAAGTTCTGTGTATCGCTGCAATGGTCATAGACAGGCGTTACCTCTTACCATCAGGAGAGCGTCTCGTTCGTCTCATTACTTTTTAATTAAAAAAAAAATTGTTAAAAGCTCGTACAATGCTTCTTAGTAGATAAATAAAATAAGCAAATTTAATAGTAATTATAAGGGATTTAATCTTAGACGCATTTCGGAGTATTTTGGACTTGACTTAACCGACTTTAGATTAGCTAAAGCATCAGCTTTTAACATCCGTCTACTGGGCACAAGCTATCTTGGAAGGATGAGAAGAACATTCTCATTATTGATATGACACTTTGCTATTACAAAGTGGCCAACGAACAACCGAAATATCTCGAAACACGAACAGATAGTGGTGCCATCTAGAACAGACACCACGCATTATATTAGACAATAACTCTAAGAATAGCATGATTTATCATAGTGCAGTTTCCTAGTGTGAAGTGTAGGGTACTTACCTAACTGTGATACTTTATATACCAAGATAAGTTAATGTGCTATAGGTATTAAGGGTCATATGTAATAATATTAAATAAATAAATAAATATCAAAAAAATGGTAGTTATACCCGACTGCGGCGAAGTCAAAAAAAGGAGAGTTTTATGTGTTTGTATGTATGTATGTATGTATGTACATTGTACATATGCCCGTCCGTATGTTTCCTCTTAACTGATACTGATGAATAATATATGTCTTTAGATTTGTTTATATTGCGTTGCACTGGGCATATTAAAATTGTAATGGAAATTTAAATTTAAAAGTGATTTTTTGCGACAAAAGTTTTTAGTTGTACGGGATAATCTATCCGTGGCTCTAGCATATTAATTTGCGTGAATTTAGTGTGTAAACGATAGTCAAAATGGAAAATTCAGTTTCCAGTTACTAGCGCCAGGGGTAATGCCCACTGTGCCTGCCTTACATTTTTCTATCGTATACCAAGATATGAAAATTTTGCAAATTGATCTGCACTTTCCTCTGTACTAAGATTCCTCTGTATTTTATTATCTGTGGTTAATATACTAGGGGCAAGATATCATAGCTGGTAAAAGATGAGATGAGTGATGCCTTCTTAGTTAGAGATATAAAACCAACCCACTCATATGGTTTGAGATGAGATATGTTTTTCACGGTTTCATGAGATATACTCATAGAATATCTTATGAAACCGTGCGTAAAAGAAGAAATTTAGCAGGCAGGCCTAGTTAAGGCCGCATTTTTAGGTTGTCAGCGAGTCTTTTTAAGCTTTTTAACCTACTCAAAATAGGAGGAGGTTCTCAATTTGACTGTATTTTAAATTAGTTACGTAATTCCGCCAATTATAAATCGAGTTTTAAGATTTCATACTTCAGAGGTAGTCCTATATAAATTTAATCGAAATCGATCGAGTGGTTTTTAAAAAATCTAAAAAAATGTATGAAACGATGATATTTTCGTTTAATCCGAAATCTCGCTGTTTCATTGGAGCAGTGCGTTTAGTTGGTCATGGAGTCGGTTTTTTTATTGTAAATTTTATATTGTTATTGTCATCCATACTAAGCGGTTAAAAAAAAGCTACGTGACTGCGAGCCTTATTCGACGGGAATACGACATACAGCTAAATAACTGTTTCGTGAGCACCTAACTAGAATGACACCTACCCCAGCTGGTCCGCAGTGACTATAACTTCTTGGCACAGAAGTGAACCTATACAAGTTTCTAAACGTTGCTCCTGTTTGATCAAAATCGCTGTAAGTTAAGAAAGTGTGTTTTACTAAACTGGTTTTGATAATCATCAGAAATTTTAAGGATGGTCGATAACGTCCGTTAAGCCAGTTTATGACAATCTTTGATATCCTACTAATATTAAAAATAAGAGAGTTTGTATGTTTGAATGTTTGGATGTTTGTGACTCGATCACTCAAATACGGCACAACGGATTTGGATGAAATTTACACACAGGTATAGTTTATTACTTGAATTGATAAATAAATATCGTAGGACTATACACACAACGCCATCTGGCCCCAAACTAAGCAGAGCGTGTGTGATGGAAGTCAGATAACTGATAGAATACATAAATACTTTTTTTTTTGGTAAATACATACTTATAATACATACAGAACACCCAGACACAGAACATACATTTGTTTATTCACAAAATGTTTGCCCTGAGTGGGAATCGAACCCACGCCTTACAGCTCTCAAGGCAGATATACTACCAATGAGCCAACGGGGCCTGCTGGCTGATATATGTATGTTACTTTTTAAATCAGAAAAATGTATGGTTCCTGTGGGATTAATTATCAACCGATATTCTGGACGTATCCACGTAAAATTTGTATAGATGCGTCTTATGGAACATTATTCAGAAACAAAAGGTATCCGTTATCTTTACACAGTATAAAACAAAGTCGCTTCCCGCCGTCTGTACGCTTAAATCTTTTAAACTACGCAACGGATTTTAATGCGGTTTCCATCAATAGACATAGTAACTTGAAAGGAAAGTTTATATGTAAATTTTTTTTTTAGTGGTTTACAGGCTAGTTGTTTGACCACAGCTCACCTGATGTTAAGTGAAGGTGTGGTCGAAGACGGTAAAGCACACCTAACCTGGAATGAAACTGGCTCTCCAGTGAGGCTGCCGGAACACACCGTTAGATGCTCGGCGGTAGATTTAATACATGGAACTGTACAGTACATGCACCACATTAGTATCTAAATTGTACCCGTGCGAAGCCGGGGCGGGGCGCTAGTCTAGTAATAAAATAGCACAAGCTTCATGACTATTGCTTATTTGTTATTTACTCATTTCTCTCTGAACCTAATTCAAAGTTTAACGCGAACGAAGTCGCGGCTTTAGTAAAGGTATGAAAAGAAAGCGTCTCTTTTATTTCGAGAAGCTTTTGTTTAACTTGCAATGTATGTTTGTTTATTAGTTGGTTTAGATCTTGAAAGCTGGCTTAGAACCACTTCCACTTATTCTATAGAGTTGAAGTTTACACGTCGGTTTAGTTACAATGACAAACACAAACAATGATCAACAATTTAAATCCATTTTTATGATTGTCTTTATTTTAGTTTAATGAAAATATTAAAACTTCGATTATTAAGCTGTTCTTACTCATAGCTTTGAACCTGACAGCTGATAGTGTCTGTATATATTTTTACTGGGCAATCCTACTAATTAATGTTATGCATAAAAACAAATTAATATAGAAATTCTATCAGCTGTAGTAAACTTCAAACCAGAAAAAAGAAATTACTCAAATGGCCCATATATATATTTATATATACTGCTCTTTTTTTAAATAAGTTTTAGTAGAACTTTAGTAGAGTAATCGGATTAAAAAAAAAATGTGACAAAGATCAGAAATAAGAGAAAACTGCTCTTTTTATGCATATTTTTAAATTACAAATAGACTTGCATTTGACAGCTAACTCGCCTGATGTTAAGCGAAGATTTGGTCAACGGTAAAAGAAACTGATTCATTCGGAACTTAAATGCACCCAGATTGTGTCTATCCATTCGGGCAGCAAATTACATTGTTCTGCGGTTCGTACAATGAAAGTAGTTTCGAACCGTTTAGTTTGAATTTTTGGAATAAGGACCATGAAGCGGTGTCGCTTCTTGGAGCTTCTGGTTGTCCGATGATTTCCTACCACTATGATATGGTTTCCTCACGATGTTTTCCTTCACCGGCAGCTCCAAGCTCATTGTTGGGGTTTGAAATCACGCCCTTCGGCATGCGAACCGACCACGCTAACCATTAAGCTATCATCGCTACAAAATCCGACCGACCGATGGAAAACCGACAAACAAGCAATTTTGCGACGATGTTTAAAGCTTTACATACACATATAATACATATTTCTATTTACGTACTATGCAACTCTCGTAAGTTTTATATGCATGCCTCTTTGACTACGTAATAGGTGTAGATATCCCTTGAAATCCTCAACACTTTCGTTCCGATCAAGTAAACGAGTCGTATAAACAACAATGCATATGTTCACTTGTTCACGCTCAGGGAAAGTTGCCCCTTCGTCTATGATTTACCACCGGGTGTTAGCTTTATGGTGCCGCTGTGATTTCACCTGACACGGCGAACTTTGATAGGTCTGAGGGTCTCTGTATTGTATAGGGATTTTACAGTAGTCGTTTCTGTAGGATGTTGTTGTTATATCATCTTTATTGTGTTATAACTGTTGTAAACAGTGTTGATGTTATCGCTAGCTATTTTCTTAGCTGAGGTATGCTTGTGGTTATGGGAAAGTTCGTGAGCTATCGATAGGTATTTTCTTAGCTGAGGTATGTTGTGATGCTTTAACATTATTATGTATGTTATAAAGATTTGATTGAAAACTTTTATATGTACGTATACTTTAATAATTGCTAACCCAAATTCTCTCTTGAGAAAAAATGGCTAAATGACATTCTGCGAAAATGACGACACATTTTTGTTTTATTTCCTATGCGAAATTACAAACGTTTAATTTTATAAGGAACTCCGACTATAGTTTCGGCTACAGCTTTCATCATGGAGACAAAGCTGAGTACAACGCGCGTGGCGTAGCAAAAGAAGGCTGCGCCGAATTTTATCGGAGTTTCCGATAAAATTAAACGTGAGTAATCTCGCAATAAGTATAACAAAAACGTAATAAATAGCATTTAATTATTTTTTTGCTTTTTTTAAATGTTTGTTATTTATTTTTGTATGTATTGGTTATGTTGAAATATGTTTTATTTTTAATTCATACATTTATTTATTAAAAAGTCCGCCAACACACTGTGTTCGCGGACCAATACATTAAAAATTAAATCAAATTATAAAATGTCAAGATAAGTGCCACAGCAATTATTTATTTATAGGCGAAGACGGCATGCATTACAATCAAATATTCAGTAATTTTAGACAGATAGGTATGTTTATAATTATATTTAATACAAACATGACTACCATAACTAGAGGCACTTCCTAGGCATCTTACTAGAGTATTATAAAAGACCTTACTGAACCTCACGTAATCGTGAAATCCTGCAAAATTCACTAGTAACTGCCATATTGGGTAATGCATCGTGACAACTGACGACTTGTAACATGATCACATGTCTGGTATTGTGAGAATGCTAATATTTTAAAAGGTCAGGAAGCTATTTTAGAATGCAATTCGTAATTTTAGTTATTTTTAGCTATTTGATATACATATATAGATAGATAAATACCGGTTGAAATATCGCGGCCATTAAAAAGGAACTGGGCACAGTTGCAGACTAAATGAATGAAAAGACTATACGCGATGGAAACGACCAAAAAAGAGATGGACTGTAATTTTTGTGCTGGGAGTCGAACCTGGCTGAATGGCCAGAGCAAGCGACAGAGACGAATGGAGAAGGCCACGGGAGGCCTATGCTGAAAATACAACGTTTACAGTTTCTTTTCTGTTTAAAAGGTCACATTCTTTATAAAATATATTTTATAAAAATTTTGTGGATTTTATCTGTACATACTTACATTTAAAAAATGCTTGTATTTGACCGCGATCTCATCTGATGTTATGTGATATTGCGGTCTAAAATGAAGCACGCTTGCCAAGAAGATACCGATTCACTCTCGACTTAAAGACACCCATATTATATCCATCAGAGAGCCCACTCGCACTACCGGTTTGCGGAAAACGTGCTATGTTTAATGGTAGACAGGCTATGTGATTGACCACAGCTCACTTGATGTAAAGTGAAATTGTGGTGGAAGATGGTAAAGCACATCAAGCCTGGACTGGAACTGGCTCACGAGTGAGGCTGCCGGAACACACCGTTAGATGCTTGGTGGCATATTTTGAGCTTGATTGTGGTAGCTAGCCAGCCGAGTACAAGAGCGTATTTACCACCCACTTACGCGTCCTATCAAATCTATCGGCATTTTAAGACATTTGACTCATCTCATGTTATCAATAGACTTGCAGTTACTTTCATCACACGCTAACGCGAGCAAAATAGAGGGAGATATATTCTCTTTCCTTCTCTCTGGTTGAGAGGACGCCGCGACAGTCCGCTGTTGTTGGCGCAAACACAATCAGCAATAATCTGTTAACTTGTGTAGTCACCAGAAATTAACGAAATTCCTTTTTAAATGTTCCCATTAATTTTCTACCCACGCAAACATTGTTTTACGACTTAACAAACCACCTGTCATTATTGCTTCATACATCCTATGTTGAAAGTGTCGCTCTGTGCTATTTTGATGGAAATCTCACTTTCGACAGCAAATCATGTATGATTGACGTTTATGGACAGAGCTAAATGTTTATATGTATTGCTAGGATCGTTAAATGTCCACGCTGAAATGAACACCGTTGTAATATTTGTGTGCTTGTGTACCATTCTCTAGTCATCATCATCATCATCATCATCATCAGCCTATACTAGTCCACTGCTGGACATAGGCCTCTCCCAAGACACGCCACTCAGCTCGATCTTCGGCTTTTCGCTTCCATCCACCGCCAGCTGTCCTACGTATATCGTCACTCCATCGAGTCTCAGGGCGTCCTACGCTACGCTTGCCAATACGCGGTCTCCACTCTAGAACACGTCTACCCCAGCGGTTATCGGTTCTGCGACAGATATGTCCAGCCCATTGCCACTTCAGCTTGCTAATACGCTGAGCTATGTCAATGACTTTAGTTCTCTGGCGAATTACTTCGTTTCGGATCCGATCCCTCAGAGAAATGCCAAGCATAGCTCTTTCCATAGCTCGCTGAGCGACTTTGAACTTACGGACCATTCCCGCTGTGAGTGTCCACGTTTCGGCTCCGTAGGTCATGACAGGTAGGACGCACTGATTGAAGACTTTTGTCTTCAGACTTTGTGGGATTCTCTAGTGTTAGAAAACTATTGTAGCTTCGCACTTTTTTAGTCGAGAAAGGCCGTGTTGTTTGACCATGTACTCGGTGGTAGAACTCCATAGCAGGAGATCGTCTAGGTAGGTACCACCGCAGTACCAGATATTTAACAGGATTTGAAATTTATGATTGTGTACAGTATTCTACTAGTCAAGTCATTTCATTTCATACCCATATTGAGAGAGTTGTGAAAAAATATGTATTCCGCCATTTTGTGGCGGCGGCCATCTTGGACCGATTTTCACCGTTTTTTTGGACCCTTTTTTTTAAATTATAAATCGGCTTGTTTTGACCGCCATCTTGCCTGACGATGTAGCACGTTTGCCTAGAAGAGACCGATTCACTTTCGACTTGGAAGATAAGCTTTGCTAAGAAAAGGTTTTAATAAATATAGTATTTATTTGTTATCTAGTACTACTATCATAGCAGATAACTTAGTCGGACAATATGACAAGAGAAACGTACGAGAATCGAAACAGGCATCTAGATAAATAATGCTCATGTTAATATTTTACCGACTGTCCTGAGCGATGGTCCCGCCTTTGAGGTTACCGAGTAACGTTGTATCGGTGTTATACAATCTGGTAGGAAATAGGAAGTGATTTATAGGATTCTAAGGTGAGAGTCATTCATCGAGATTTGAAGTTTGAAGCATAGTTCAAGATAACTGATGAGTTTAGAAAGAGATTTATTACAAAATTAGATTATTATCGACTAAACTTCGAACGTGATAGCGAATGAAACAAGAAACTAAAACCCGATTACGGAAATAAAAAGCAAAATAAAAATTTTGAATAAACCCACAACAGTTAAAAAGTAACTGTCACTAATCAAATCCGAACCCATAACTGAAAACTGCATCAAAATCGGACTTGTAAAGAAAAATGGATTTGCACAAACAATGTTTGCTGCAGCGCCCCCTGAAGAGTTGTCACCGTAACACCTATCTAAGAACATGCACCAATCTAACCCGAACCCATAACTGAAAACTTCATCAAAATCGGACTTGTAATTTTGGAGAAAAATGGCAAAATGGATTTGCACAAACAAACATCCTCTCACCCCAAACGCATATACCATCTCCATTCCGTCGTGGGTAAAAAAATAAAATGTATCATATAAATGAAAATAAATAAACAACATTTACTCACAGCGCGAAATGCCCCCAAACTAAACAAAGTAAATAAATAAGTAAATATGGCAAGACATTTCACACAGCGCCATATAGCCTCAAACTAAGCAAAGCTTGTACTATGGGAACCAGATAGCTGATAGAATACTTATATACTTATTTTTGTTTTTCTATGTTATCAGGACCATTTCATCAATCTATTGCCACTTCGTTAAAATTGGTGCTCAAAGGATGCTGCGTCATTTAGATGTCTCATTTATCGAATAAATAATTGTCTAAATGTTATTTTAATACTTTATTAACCTTTTATTTATATTGTTACAGGTAAGATTTTGGACTGTGATACGATCCTATACCCTTAGATAAAGGTAAGATATAAATACGTTTTGGTGGACATTACATACAGCACCATCTAGCCTTGACCTAAGCAAAGCTTGTACTAAGGGAACCAGATGAGGGGTTGTCCATTATTCACGTGAGGTTTTTAGCAACTTTTTAACCCCCTCGCCTCCTTGGTGATATGTGGTGAGATTTAAAACTACGAAAACATCGCGTGTATTTTTTGGTACAATTTATAATGAAATTTTTCGAAAATTATTTTTAAATACAGGTATAATCATAGGGCGTGGGTTCAACCCCAACAATGAGCTTGAGCTGCCGGTGAAGGAAAACATCGTGAGGAAACCATGGTGGTAGAGTACTTTCTAGTACCTACTCGGCTGGCTAGCTACCACCCTCAAGTTGAAAATCTGCCGCCAAGCGCCTAACGGTGTGTTCCGGCAGCCTCACTTGAGACCCAGTTCCATTCCAGGCTAGGTGAGCTTTATCATCTTCGACCACACCGTCACTTATCATGAGGTGAGCTGTGGTCAAACAACTAGCCTGTCAACCATAAAAAAACTGATTAAATTTTGGAAAATTAAGCTTTGTTATAAAAATGTCCTAAGTCCAGACATACGTTCGAGTTGTAGATTGCGCTCAAATTTTTTTTAATGTAAAAAGTAATGAGACGAACGAGACGCTCTCCGGTAAGAGATAACGCCTGTCTATGACCATTGCAGCGATACACAGAACTTTGAGTAACAAAACAAAGTCCAGGGCATCGCTGCTTTGACGGTCATTACTTAAAAAAACGTATAGCGAACTCGTGCGTTCAACAATAAATAAATTCACGTCAAATCTCTTTATAGGTACTCCTTTTGATATTTCTTGAATTGTTATTGTGATTTTTCGTGTTTTTTTTTTCCTTTTCATAATAAGCAAGCGTGTAAAAAATAAATAACAGGGCAGTCAAATGTGGCAGTGCAGTGGTGTAAGTTAACCTTGCACCTTTATCTATCACGCGAATCGCGATTTACTTTGCTACCGCAGATAAACGGCAAATCGATCGTAACACATAGATAAACCGCATAATGTTTTTGTAACAAACGTTTTAGGTTAAATGTTGAAAACATTTACGTAAATATGTTGCGATACCGTGAAATTTGGCAAGTTAGCGTTATTATATTACCACCAGCGTTATAGCTAAAACTATTGACTCTGACTGTGGCTGAGACTTGTTTTTATTGATTGCAATTTACTATAGCAGTATCAGGTATTCTCCCGCCAATCGCCAATCAGTAGTGTGTAAACATTAACTGTGTAAGAGCTAGCAAAATTACAGGGCTGTTGAGACTAACTCAAAGTAATGAGCGCCAAATCAGCGATGTCCCGGACTTTGTTTTGTTACTTAAGAGTTCTGTGTATTGCTGCAATGGTCATGGACAGGCGTTATCTCTTACCATCAGGAGAGCGTTTCATTCGTCTAACTACTTTTACATTAAAAAAAACTTACAAAATAAAACACAATAAATTTTTTATTATCACGTAAAACTGTTTGAAAGAAGTTCTCCAAATTGTAGTGAAAATCCTTTGCGAATTTTATATTAGATTGTGACGGTGTGGTCGAAGATGCTAAAACACACCTAGCCAGGAATATAACTGGCTTTAAAGTGAAGCTGCCGGAACACACCGTTAGGTGCTTAGCACCAGATTTTCTTTTCGAGGGTGGTAGCTAACCAGCCGAGTACCAGAACCCTGCCACCGTGATATGGATACTCAAGCTTATGTTGGGATTTGAACCCACGCACCTTGGCGTACGGTCTTAATGCGCTCACATCTGAGCAGTCGTCACTGTCATCACTACAAACAAAAAATAGATATTTGCTACTCGAACATGATAAAAGAAGTACATATTCTTAAAACATTGTACAGTCGCTTTTACGATGAACTCGTAAAATGGTGTCACTACGAATATAAAGGAAGCTACAATTATCGAGTTTGAACAGAGTCGCTAGTAATCCAGGATTACTAACGGTACTACTTTTCATCCGCCAGCTTTTAACTTGACACATAATCCCTAATAGCCGTAATTACGAATGGTGCAAGCAATAAGAGATCATCTTCAAGTTTTAAATACTTAAATAATTATGTAGTATTCTCTTCTTTACATTCCTAGGTCTACTAAGAAGTAACAGCCCCGTTCGCTCATTGGTAGTATATCTTCCTTGAGAGCTGTAGGGCGTGGGTTCGATTCCCACTCAGGGCAAACATTTTGTAAATAAACACAATCATGTTTGTTCTGTGTCTGGGTGTTCTGTATGTATTATAAGTATGTATTTACAAAAAAAAAGTATTTATGTATTCTATCAGTTATCTGACTTCCATCACACAAGCTTTGCTTAGTTTTGGGTCAGATGGCGCTGTGTGTATAGTCCCACGATATTTATTTATTTAATTAGGGGTAACTCACAACCGGCTTTTTTGTTTCATGTGAACTGCAATTTAGGCATATGGCTAGAATGAATAGATTTCTTTGAGATTGACGTGCTTTATCTTTGACGACACCGTTGTTTTCCATCAGGCGAGTTGGTGGCCAAACGTGTTCAATACATGAAATTAGATAACTTATAATGAATGTTAAAGATGCAATTATTGTAAATTTTACTTTATGTTGCTATAAAGTTTAAGTTGATACAGTTTGCACATCGTCATCAAAAAACTTGTATTATCTAATTATTAATTGAGGTAAAATTTGATGGAAGTAAATACCAAGTTTCATTGACTATGACATGCATGCGCCTAAAAAGTTTTATTTGTTTAAATTTTTTGACACCTGTCATTTGCTTGCCTTGCTTGTGTTCCAGTATTCCAACGCTTTTATCTTGTCCATGTGGTAATTAGACGAACGATGCGCGTTTGTTGACTAGGAGAGTAATTTTCTAAATACGCTCGGTTGCGTTTGGATGCAGTCGAAGTATTTGGGATTGTTCTGACTTACCCTCCGTGGCCTTTCTTGATACTTGACAGAAAGTTCCCAAGTCTCCAGTGTGAAAGGCACCGGCGCCTATTTACAACGATAATTTCATATTTACTCTCCCCCTGTCGCTCCTAACTTTGACCACAGCTGCGTTCACAACCCGTCGCGTGTTCGCCACCGTGACGCGCGACACTTCGTTTCGATCCGATCGGTCGCACACGACCACTCCGATCCGATTCGATGCACACACTCCCTAATTGTAGATACCGGTAAATTGTAGCTGTCAATAGCTTTGGGCACCTGGCTCCGGATCTGTTTATTGATGCTCAATGAGAGTTTAGTTGGCTTAGGTTGGGCTTGTTTTGATGCGTGCCTACATCTATTGATGGATATCTTCCTGTTTAGTGCAGTATCATTGTAACCAGCTGTTTTATAGTAAACTCTGTAGTAGGTCTGTTGATCTACAGGCCCACAACCGAGGTCGAGTAAGTATAACATTTGTTTGTTGTGACGTCAGGTATTTTATTTTAGACTTAGAAGTTGAAGACCTGGACAACTTTCAGGCGCTTTTCATCTAATATATTAGGTGTTCTTGTAATGTGATTTAAAGAAGCATATTCCGCGTAAGTAAAACAAGAAATTGTTTTACTTATGCGGGTTTACTCGTTTAACTTATAAATATAATAATTTTACTTATGCAGGTTTACTCGTTCGTTACGTTTTAATATATCAGGCTGAAAAAGATAGCCCGCGCGCGCGTTGTACTCCATGATGTAGGCCACCGGATGTGGCAGAAACTGTAGTCGGAGTATCCGATAAAATTAAAATGTGAGTATCAGAACGTATACTCAAAACCTTACCTTATCAAATCTCTAATTTTAGCACACACGTAAACGTTACCACTTGTGACCCCAAATTAAAACATTTTTTTATGATGGACAAGCTGTTTTTGACCACAGGTCATCTGATGCTAAATGACGGTGTGGTCGAAGACGGTAAACACATCTAGCCTGGAATGGATCTAACTCTCAAATATTTGCATAACCTATATACTATTTTAATTAGAGTCCACATAATCGCATTACTAGCGCATAGCGCAGGACTAAATCGATCGAAGCCATAAGTCCAGTTTCTCTAACCGTAGCAACCCACACGATAACAATAAATAACCCATTCCAAACACGACCAAATTACTCGTCCCATTATATTTCAAAACCGACCTGAAATAAGACAAATGTTCCAACCACCTGTCGAATTGCATCAGGTCGGATAGACCAGGACACCTACAGTTCTGCATGGGTTGGCTCACACAATGCCCTGTTGCAATACGCGCTTTTGAGCTGGTTTATAGTTATGCTTCTTACTTAGTTCTGTTCTACGTTTGTCTAAAAGGAAAACGGTTTAGTCGCATAATGTCAATAGCGCAAAATGATAAAGTGTTTGTAAAATTAGCAAGATTTCCGAAGTCACTTAAAAGCGCATCAGTAACATGGAGGATGTTACTGATGACGCTTTTAAGTTCTTCTTGTTACGCATTTAATAAATGAAAGTTTTATTATTATTAATTTCAGCGTTACATCGCCCACTACTAAGCATATACAGCCACGAAAGTTTTATTATCATCATCATCATCATCATCATTTTCAACGATGCATCGCCCACTGCTAAGCTAGGCCATTCATCACATCTTGCGCTAATCATTTTTAATATTGACATAAAATATTGTTACATTGACAAACTTTATTTTTTGACATATTGTTTTTTATGCAATCAGTGTTTTGACTTGTAACATTGGTGTTATTAATAAAAAAACATTTTTTTGTACTCATCTTATTAAGTTCGACCCAAGATTTTTACGAGATCTTTGACATAAAGAACTGGCGCCCGACGTTTAAAAAAGTAAAATAAAAGCTTAATTTAGCAAAATTATCCTGATCTGTCTTGTTTTCATAATCTGTCCCATTACTGGGCGTGGATCTCTTTTGGAAAATACTGGACCGATTTCAAAAATTTCTTCACCGTTTGAATGCTACGCTATCCCCGGGTGACACAGGCTACTTTTTATTCCCACGGGAACGGGCACTACGCGTCTGAAACCGCGAGGAGTCCGCTTGTTGTCGATAAACGAGTATATATTACAAATTCTTTAAAAACAAATTTGATTTATCTATAAAGAAACCATAACAGTTTCTTATCCTACATAAAATCTCTCGAGACCATATAGCCTCGGTCGATTTCACACGATATTCACGGATCTGCGAGAAAATGCCCTCAGGGTTTACTCGAACACCATAACTCTTGTATTCACTATGAATACTACGATTGAAAATATACATATTGTAAATTGAATTTGAATAGATATAGGTATATTTACTTGCCGTAGTATTTGTATATTTTTGTTTTTGTAATGTAAAATATATTGTGTATTAAAGTAAGATGTCGGCTCTAGGAAACAGAATTCCTTGTCCGGAGTCTGACAGATTGCATGTATAATGTATGTAATTTTATTGTTATTTTGACTTGAATAAAAAAAAAGTAAAAAAATTCAATAATCTCGACATATTATGAAACAAAGTCGCTTCCCGCCGCCTTTTAAACTACGCAACGGATTTTAATGTGTTTTTCGTCAATAGACAGTGAATGAAAAAGGTTTATGCAATACATGCATATCCAACCTATTAGTATCTACACTGCACCCGTGCGAAGCCGGGGCGGGGCGCTAGTTTTGTAATAAAGCCAGGCGTTTGACCACAGCTCACCTGATGTTAGATGACGGTTAGGTCGAAGAAAATTAAATAGTTATTTATGCTTCTAAGTGTCAGTTAAAGATACTTATGTTAGATTAAAAGGTGAAAATCCGCAACCTTTGACATCTTGTTATCATTGAAAACTAAGAGTAAGTACATGGCAATAGGACCACGACGCTAATGAAGCAATAACGAACGTATTTGAAAGAAAATTTCTAACTCCCACTTAATTTCCGCAGCAATCATCCGTGGCTCCAACAAAAAACAATTTATTTCTATCGTTTCGTTCAAAAAACCTCTGTGATAAGATCATCTTACACTTCATAATGTGGTCGTTAATTTACCACGTGTGGGTGGGTGTGGGTGTTACTGGCAACACTGCAGATACGCTTGCGCACTTCACGGAAACGACGACGTGAGTTATGGTTCAATTGTCTACAGATAAGTACACTTTACGTGTTTTAGTTTAAAGTTTGAACTTTGACCTAAATAGAATAGAATAGAATATAACTTTAGTATACACCAAAAACTTACAAATGAAACACAGATCACAATTAATACAAATATTAAAAAATGAAATAAAAAATAAATGTAAACTTAAAAAAAAAATGTAGACTAAAAAACGTAAAAAAATGAAACGTAGACTTTTTGAGTATTTTGACCTCGTTAATCGAGGTCGAAATACTCAAAAAGTCTACATTTAGTATTTAAGTAAGTTTGAAGACTAGGGATTGCAATACCGAAGGTGTTTTTCAATACCGGTATTTCGGTATTGTACCTGAATGATACCGGGATACCGGTATTGATACCGGTATTATGATAACAATTAAAATTTGTTCAAATTAACAAACAATAACAAATGGCACAACACGCATTGAATATAAATGTTAATAAAAAACAATTTGTTATAATTTTTTGTTTTTGTTTGTTTGGTTTTGTTGCATTCATTTATTATAATTATCTATTTTCGTTCGTCAAATTTAACAAATCAACAATTAGTCGATACCGAAATTTCGGTATTCACGGAAAAAAAAGTTACACGTGACATCTGACATGACAGTTATTTTGTTTCATTCGAGTCTTGAAAAAAAATTGTCTTTTCAAGTTATTTTTCTCGATTGATTTATTGTTTTATTGATCTCGACAAAGTTACTCTCATTGTTCTGAAAATGACCTAATACTCAATTAAGGGATTAAAATTTCTAAAATCAATTTCGAAACTGAAGGAACAACCCTGAATCGCGTACGAGTTATTTCGAAAAGATTGTGTATCTTTTCTACCATTTGAAAATTGAATCCCTAATTAAGCGTGAAGTTATTTTCAAAGCAATGAGATTAACTTTGTCGAGTTTAGAAAACAATACAATCATTTGTCGAAATTTGAATAGAACAGAAAAGATGATATTGGTCGGTAAAACCTTTTTTCCCAAATACCGAAATTTCGGTATTGTCTTACTAATACCGGTATTGTAATACCGGAGAAAATCGGTCCGGTATCCCGGTTTTCGGGATTCCGGGATCCCGGTATTCAATCCCTATTGAAGACGCCTTTCGGTTTCACAATGGTATTTTTGGTTTTGTAGTTTTTAGGGTTCCGTACCTACCCAAAGGGTAAAACGGGACCCTTTTACTAAGACTCCGCTGTCCGTCCGTCTGTCTGTCTGTCCGTCTGTCACCAGGCTGTATCTCACGAACCGTGACAGACAGTTGAAACACAGATGATGTATTTCTGTTGCCGCTATAACAACAAATACTAAAATAAAAAACAGATAAAATATTTATTTAACGGCGCTCCCATACAACATACGTGATTTTTTGCCGTTATTATAGATAATGGAACGGAACCCTTTTTATTTTTTTAAGTTTTACTTAAACACTATAAATTACAAACTCTTTTGTAGCTACGAGTATTTGTACGAGGCAAACGATGTAAATCTTTCGATCAATAACGAAAGTTCGTTTTACACTGACAGATCAATTTATCAACGCGAAATGAGCTAGCGCTTCCTACAGTGGTAATAGTCTTTATCCTTTACATCTGTACAATGATTACAGCTTCCTTGGCCGAGTGAATTTCCTTGATGTGTGGAAATTACTGATCTAAATGACTGGTTTCACTTATAGCGGGTATTGAAGGTATACGAGTGTGTTTTACTTCCAAATACTAGTATTATCCCACTAATGTTATAAATGTGAAAGTTTGGATGGGTGGATGGATGTTTGTTACTTATTCACGCCAAAATTACTGAACAGATTTCGATGAAATTTAGTATGAATGTAGCTGAGACCCTGGATTAACACATAGGCTATATATATACGAAAATATATTCAAAACTTGCTGCGCCCCGCGGTGTTACCCGCTACATGTTTTCGAGATAAAAGTAGCCTATGTCCAAATCCAGGGTGTCGGCTACCTTAGTACTAAACTTCATCAAAACTGATCCGGCCGTTTGAGCGTGAAGAAGTCACAAACACTCACAAACTTTCGCCTTTATAATATTACTAGCGGACGCCTCGTGGTTTCATCCGCGTATTTCCCGTTCCCGTGGGAATACAGGGATATAAAGTAGCCTATGTCACCCGGGGATAGTGTAGCTTCCCAACGGTGAAAGAATTTATGAAATCGGTCCAGTAGTCTCGGAGCCTATTCAATGCAAACAAACAATCAAATCTTTCCTCTTTATAATAGTATAAATAAATAAATTAGTGGAATTCGGTATCTAGATCTAGATGTTAACGTTATGTATGTTATTTACACACACACTTGTACACTGTACACTTATTAGCAATTTACACTCATATATCACATATGAATAAGACGACCGTGGCTTAAACGGGTTTATAGGTAGGCTTGTATTTAATAAACAGTTTTCCAAACGATATCACTGTTTATTACCCATTTTACAAGACATAATTCATGAACAATGGACGTGATAGTATCTAAAATACTTCCTTTATTATCGAGTTTATTTACAACGGCAAGTAAAAAGGTAAGGGCGTTGTCTTCATTAGGTAACTTAGCTTCAGCTGTATCACATTCTTTTAGCGTAACATCTTATGCGTTATTTTTTTTGTAGCGATGATAGCTCAGTGGTTAGCGCGGTAGGTTCGCATGCCGAAGGGCGTGGGTTCAAACCCCAACAATGAGCTTGAGCTGCCGGTGAAGGAAAACATCGTGAGGAAACCATAGCATGGTGGTAGGGTACTTTCTAGTACTTGGCTGGCTAGCTACCACCCTCAAGTTGAAAATCTGGCGCCAAGCATCTAACGGTGTGTTCCGGCAGGCTCACTTGAGAGCCAGTTCCATTCCAGGCTAGGTGTGCTTTACCATCTTCGACCACACCTTCACTTAACATCAGGTGAGCTGTGGTCAAACAACTAGCCTGTCAACCATTAAAAAAAAAAACAGTTTTTTACTTGGTGGTAGATTTCCTTAGCAGGAGATCGTCTAGGTACCAACGCAGTACCAGATTTTCTGCCGCCATGCAGTAGTGTGAAAACATTACTGTGTTCTGGTTTGAAGGGAAAAAGGCAGCAGCTAGCGAAATTACGGGGCTGATGAGATTAACCATCTAATGTCTCAAAGTAATGAGCGTCAAAGCAGCGATGATGATATTATGAGTGACGTTTTCGTTCGACCGTTTTTTCTCCGACATACTTTGCGAATCCGACTACGACGAAAAAGTATTTTAATTTTTTGGGGTAATAAATAACCTATGACACTCACAAATAGTAAACACAGTGGCTTTCTATAGGTAAAAGAAGTTTCAAAATCGGTTCAGTAAATCTAGAGATTACCCCCCTACAACCTCACACACTTTACCTCTAAATATTTATAGTATAGTAGTATAGATAAAGGATTCTCTGTGCTACTCCTCGTTTCATTCTTGACTTTCCACACTTTTATTTAACTTTTTACGTGTTTCACAAGACAATAGAAGCTTTTAGAGCTTTTGATATATGTTTGAGTATACGTGACTAAACTATTACCTATTCCAAACATCACTTTGTCTTAAAGGTACTTCTGTTTACCTTTCACAAAAAAATTTACATTGAGTTGATAAAGGATAAGTATACATATACATTTATAAAGTCATATCGCATCAAAACAAAGCTAAATATAATAACTTCATTGCCAAATTGTAGAGCATGTGGCATTGCAAAGCCACAGAAGTAACTAGGATCTTCACTAGATTGTATGAAGCAGCTTCCTCACAATCCACGTCTAAATCACCGCAACAGACAGGCTGCTTTTCGCTATCATGCTGAACTCCATCTCGCCCAATGGAGCTACTATGCCAGCGGCCCAGAGCCTCGCTCCGATACTTCAAGGAGCTGGGTTGTCTCGGGTAGACGCTGGTAGGGGGCAATGTACAATACACCCCAATCGGGACGTCAGTGCAGGACTTATCGCCCCCATTCCGAAAAAGAATAAGAACTTCATTGCCCTGTGATCATTCAACCAGTAAACCTTGAACCTTGCAGTCCAATCTTGCAGTGTTTTGCAGTATATTAGCAACGCCCGTAATCGCCCTTTCTCGTCCCGGTCCTGTGCCAATCTTGTCCAGATTCGACCTGCGATTTTTATTGTTGTCTAGGTTTCGATCTGATGGACGACCAACGCTTCTTTTACCAGTTCGCGGCCACCACTCCATACTGGTCGTCGACGGACATGTAATTCTATACCACTAAAAAATACTTTCATTATGAAAATGTCATGCTAGTTTTATCTTGACAATTCTCAATATCGCTCGGTACCTGAGGTCGGTACACAGGCAAACAATTTCTGCCAGAGTTAGTTATAGTTACTCTGATTTTCGCTGTATCCATATTGCATTCAAAATTTATAAACAATAGAAAGTCGAAAAATATCAAACGACATGTTTAATTTCAATTTAGAATGTTATAGTTATTATATAACAAAAGTTTCGCTCTAAAATCTGCCACCATGCAGGTTTAGCTTTTATTCAAAGTGGCCAGTGCGTTACAACGTCAATTTTATATTTAAATTCCCATTATATTAATTCTGTAACAAATGCAACCCATATTAGATTCGTTCAAATAAAAGAAGTGGACCACGTTAATGCTTGCAAAGCAAAGGGCCGAAGTGAAAGTGTAGTGGCACTTTTCGTAAAAAGCCTTTACATTGATGGCGATCTAGATAAGTGAAGCATCAATCTTTTGCATTGTGTCATTTTTGCTCTCTTTATGAGAAAGTGAAATCCATTTTAGGCCTTTGTTACTGTTTAAGTCTGTTTCAAGTCATCCGTGGAAGTTTCTAAACTCGTTTATTATTTTTTTATGTCTCCCTGTAACAAACAGTAAAATTTTGGTCATTGATATCTGTAAAATAGCAAAATAAATCCTGAACTACGATACAAAATTTACATAAACCTAAAGTAAACTAACTTATATAGAGAGCGATTAAAAGCAAATCCCTATCCATAGTTCAAGCAATCTCTAATTTCAGGCAACGTGCCCAGAATTATGGCCCCGTGATGGTATTAATAGCATAAAACAAAGCAAAAATAAACGACGTAAAGAGTTCCACTTTGCACTAAAGAAAACATTTATTAAATAAAGTATTCTAATTAATTATTTCTTTATTGCAGCTCGGTATCTTCAGTGTACATATTGGCTGGGTTTTATTTATTTGTTTCACTTTCTTGCTAAACTTACTTACTTATAGTGCTAGAAGCACATTGTCCAATTCTTTAGAAAGAACAGACAAGTAGAAACTGTTGTTTATGCTGTGGCAACACCATTATACACGCTATGTTAGCAAACATTTGACAGGATACCGATAGGATTCTAGTTAGGTAAACTCATCTTGCATCTTGACGGAGGCCGATCCAGGAACATTAAATCGAACATTGCAATGTTAGACCTTATTGGAGATTGTATTTCAGTCCTCATATTCTGAAAGTAATTAGTGTATTTTCGATTGACTTAAACGATTTCATCATTTTAATCATTGAGTCGGTCTGTGTCACTTCCTTCAATTCCATTTAGTTTTCTTCCGATCGAATCAAATGCGTTTCGATTTGCTGCATTCGATTTAATGAAATCGATTTCTTTATTTTTAATGTCTGTAATGTCTTTCCGATGACAGGAACTGACAAAATATTACGCTTGCATTAGTGCAGACGTAATATTTATCGATGTTTATCGATTATATCTAAATCAATCGATATAGTTTCTTTGTCACTGTTACCATATGTCCTGGTCAGTGTGATTGAAACGACAGAGCTAGTATCTAATGCCTGAGAATAAGTTTACTGAAGTTGCGTAATTATAACGCGGTAAGCGTCGAAATGTTTTTATTTTGTCTATCGGTCTAAACCTTTCGTTTGTCACTCTAGTTATTTAACTATTTTATAAAATGATCAACTTATGTTTTAATTGCTTTGTTATTAGATATTATTTAACTTTTGAATTATCACTACACCTCACTTTGGGAATTAATTTTGAAAGTCCTCAGTCTTATCGAATAGGTGCTTTAATTTACTAGTTACTTTGATTTTTATTTGGCTGTATCTACTTTATATTTACCAATATTATTTACAATTAGGTACTTAGTCAGAATATCTTTATGAATTTAAAAAGACAATTTGAGATATAGAATACTTTTTAGAAGATATGCTATGACAGAAAGCTCAAATCCTTCGTAATACGAATAGAAAAGTTAAGTTGAAACTTAGGAAATATCCACAGGTTCATCTGGCATCAAATGCATATGTATACTTGAGAACACAACTTTTCATGGCATTTTTTAAATGTAAATAAATAAGTAACATTTATATAATACAAAATAACAACACGCCCTTTATTTGCTGTTCTCAATAGGTATCTGACATTTTGATAGATAGGTGATCTTCAAGATAAAACTTGTGAATTGAGGCCGCTGCTATAATCAATTTATCAGTACGATCGCATGAGGCGTCACGTCATCGTATTATCTTAAGTAAACGCATGATTTTCTTTAGGAGAACATAGTTCAGTGTTTGTTCACTTTAGCTCCACTGCACACTTAAGTGACCACTTTAGAAAAATTGTGAATTTTGACGGAATTAGATTAGCCGTCTGTTTATTAGGTACTATATTTGTAATAATAGCTTAACCAGATTTTTATGACTTTTATGCCGCATTTAAATTTAAGTTTTTTCTTGCTTCTTTACCTATAACAGAATATATTGGGAACGGAACATATGAGTTTTTTGGCGGGAACGCAAAAAAAAAAGTAGTAGCGGTGATGATTTTTTTTTCAAACCTTGTCTTATTTGTGTAATAAGACAAGTTTTGAAAAATATGGCGTTGTTTTAAGTGCCAAATTATACTGACGAGTATAGTGGTCTAGTATGTGGTTATACATATATAAAATTATATACGTGTACAATTGTACATATATACGTGTTGTTTCTAAAACACTGTAGAAGCTTCTAGTATTGTCACCACTTAACTTACTAAGGCATGGAATGTATATGACCGCGACTTTTACTGTAACTAATATGAATTTTAATCGATTCTATCATGGAATACTTAGCACTGGCAGAATGTACAAGCGCGATGCCAAAAATTTAGACAATAAGTGTGTCGCTAAAAAATACAATGTAGCGATGATAGCTCAGTGGTTAGCGCGGTAGGTTCGCATGCCGAAGGGCGTGGGTTCAAACCCTAACAATGAGCTTGAGCTGCCGGTGAAGGAAAACATCGTGAGGAAACCAAAGCATGGTGGTAGGGTACTTTAGTACTACCTCAAGTTGAAAATCTGCCGCCAAGCATCTAACGGTGTGTTCCGGCAGCCTCACTTGAGAGCCAGTTGCATTCCAGGCTAGGTGTGCTTTACCATCTTCGGCCACACCTTCACTTGACATCAGGTGAGCTGTGGTCAAACACCTAGCCTGTCAACCATTAAAAAAAAAAATACAAGTCAAATTGTCACCCTTTCTCCTTTTTCCTCCTTAAAAAAAAATCAATTGCAATCTAGTAGTGAGATCATCAGTGGCCTTGAGCTCAAAAACCTATTATTATGATTTGAAGCTCGCGTTAATTTTAACTAGACTTCCGAGAAGTCCCGGTCACTCATCACCACCGCTTCCTTTTCAAACAATGTTGTCGGCGACTCGCACCACTCTCTCGCTTCGCTTCGACGCTCAACGATAACAAAAATAGACATTCGTTACACTCGATCGAGAAAAAAAGTCCTGCCAAATACACAAAAAAACTTAATCGGCTCATTCCTGCCAGGCTAACGTTCGTTCAAAAACTATTCACGCTAAGTTTATCCTGCGATAAGACGTTGAAAAACGATTCGATTGCGTCCGTCTCTTTCTTTTATTTCAAGTTTTTCCGCGGTGAGGGAGATAGAGAGGCAGGGTGCCCTCCGCGTGGCGGCTGTTTAGTTTGAGACGAAAACGAACGAGCAGTTTGCGAGTCGCCGGTACCGCGCGCGGACGTCCGCACACAGTCCGTGTCGCTCCACGCCTATACAATCTATAAACTTACTATTACTAAACTGTTTTAAACCCTAACAACTATAAAAAAGTGCCTTATTATTAATGGATGTGCCAGTGAATGCATGGAATGATCATTCCAAAGAACTGAAACCTAATGAAATATAACTGCTTGTGGATTAATCGTTTCACAGCGTTTTGTGTCCTTTTGGTATAAAAGTTTGCTGTAATTATCTTACGGTTTTTAATTTGTGCATTTCTTTGTTAACTGTATTGTGTCAGAGCACGTTTCTCCGGGATTGGCACGAGCCTTTTAATAATAATAGTGCACCGAAACCAGTTTGCAGTGTGGTTTGGTTCGGCTGAGGTTATCCTGACTTATGTATGCGAGTGCCTTTCTTTGACGAAATTCGGAGTGTTTTTATATTCCCGTGACTATGATACGTTATTTATCAAACAAAGTCGTGTTACCTTTTTTTTCACACGTAGCGTTCTCATTGTTTGTCGTTATCAGCAAATTCTTCGTCTATCAATTCGACACATATCAAATGTTTCTTTGTTTATCGCAACAGTTTATGCATGTGTATTGATATCTTTATTAGCTTGCATTTACCTAATCTGTCCGTTTGCCAGACAACTCACCTTGACCGTTTCAGGTAACTTTCTTGTTTCGAGGTTAATCCGATCCTGAGACTATATTGCTCACATACCTAGTCGGTCATGAATTGACATTTGCTCAGACCGCCTGGTGACTAACACACTTCTGTCTTATTTATAAATATACTGTAAACTTTATCATTTTGTAAATCGTTTGTAAATTAACAAAGAGCTGTATGATTATGTTTATATCATTGTTTGTATGTATCTTTATCACCATCTATGTTTATGTCTGACTAAGATCTTGTGAACTGAATCATAGTAGTATAAACACTAAATAACTGTCACCACTTATAAGCACCAATTAATTGCAATGAGCGTAGCATAACACAAACATCATGTCATCGATGTGGGCTGATCTCACTGGCGCCTCTAATTTACGAAGGCTTTGGTTTGCAAATTACATCTTAACTAGACACTCCACTGATTTTAAACAGTTAACCTGTCTACTAAATCTCACGACGTCGTACATTGCGAACTCGTTAAATCTTTCAGAATCACGAACGTTTCCTCGCCACTTGTTGCGCTTCGCTTCACTTTTAGACGTGACTTCATTGCTTTTTTTTTTATTCTATCCGACGTAAACTTGCAATCTGGTTTGAAATTGCCCAAGTCACCTTTAGCAATGGTTAGTTTTTGTATCTTATTATGTTTCTAACCCGACACTTCCTGTGAAACATTATTGAAATTGTGAGTTGGTACCATCTGTTGCGTAAGAATGGCAATCGTCCAATCGTCCCCCAATTTATGACTTCCATGAAAGAAATAGAAAATTAAAATTAAACAAATCTAGTAGACATCTAGTCTCTGAATGGTTTATGTAATCTTGTTTACATTCACAAAAATGAAGCCGGAGTAATAATTAGGAAGCCATGCTTCATTAGCTGCTTACTATTTTAGATAATACGTCAGTATACGTAAAATATTTCACGTTGAAAAATCGCCTTATAGTGATTCTGTAATACACGCTTAATTATCTTCAGGCTGCCAATTTACTGTTATTGGAACCGGATCATCACGTGTAAATAAAACTTAACTAACGGTTCTATACAGATGTATTTAGTAAATTGTAAATATACGTCTCATAATATTTCTTAAATTATTTTCACCTTTTTACAGTTTCTTATTTGATCTGATACACTTCCACATTGCTGCTTAACATCACGCATTTTAAACAGCCAAAGAATGATATTGTGCAGTTAGTTAGGTATTACTAAATAGCCTAGTTCCTTGTATCTATCTGCATTTTACATTAAAACTAAACTTTCTTTTTCTTCATTAGAGAACCAATCAATAACCATTTTTTTGACCGTGTGATCTGCAACCCTTTCGGTACCCATCACGTTTATTTTATAAAATAATCTTAATTGAGTATGTACTTTACGAATACAATAATAATTTATGAGTTATAATAATGTGAGTCGTTTCTAGGATAGCACATTTTACAAGCAATTTGTAAAGTTTCTCCTCATTTTTAGTTTCTCTCGCATTTTCTAGATCTTTAAGATCTAGTAAAATTTTACTTTTGCCTGTAACACAATTGCTTACTGGTTTCGATCGTAAAACAGCTTCGTATTCTTTATGTCTACCGTTGTTAGTAAATTTTAAGTCTATTAAATATTACTACTAACTGCACTATGTTTATCAATTGTATACTTTGAGGTATTTGTATTAGAGTCACTTTTTATTTTAACTCTTATTTTATTAATAGGACCTGCATGCTGTCTTTTTGACCGCTAAGGACGTGACCCGTTAATGTTAGTTCGATCAGAATTTTACTATATTGGAATGCTATGTATTGTTATAAAATATTAACATTTTTTGTTTTGTTATCATATAAATACACTGCAATCTAATTTTAATATGAATGTGCTGCATACATAGATTTAGTATTTTATACCAAAAGGACATTTCATATTTCTAGACGAACGAACGAAATCAACAAGTGTCTTACAAAGTGCTCTTATTAGAAATGTAATATAAACAAGAAATTGAAGGATATTTTTTTAAATATTGCCATTGATGATTTATATTGGATCGCGGCTACCGTTCCTGAGATGATTATGAAGTCTACAGCATTCTACTTTTCACACGATGATACAAAAAACTAGGTAAGGCCATAAAATCTTACAAAAGCTATCGCCACCACTTATATTTTCAGCACTTGTTTATTTTGTCAATTAAGCCATTTTGATTATTCGACAATTATGAATCACATATGTGGGTATTCTGTATTTTATAATCTATACTATAATAAAGAGGAAAGATTTAATTGTTTGTTTGTATTGAATGGGCTCCGAAACTACTGGACCGATTTTAAAAATTCTTTCACCGTTGGGAAGCTACACTATCCCCGGGTGACAAAGGCTACTTTTTATCCCTGTATTCTCACGGGAACGAGAACTACGCGAATGAAACCGCGAGGCGTCCGCTATTTTATTATAAATTTGTAAGTAAAAATAAATGTATTCTTATATAAATGTATGTGTTAGAGATTCCGTGTATTTTTACTTTGTGATATATCTTCTTACCAGATCGTCTAGGTACCATGGTAGCATCAGATATTCTGCGACCAAGCAGTAGTGTGTAAACTTTACTGTGTTCCGGTTTGAAGGGTACTACTAGCGAAATTGTAGGGATGTTGAGACTAAACGTCGAAAGTCTTAAAGTAATGAGCACCAAAGCAGCGATGTCCTGGACTTTATTTTGATACTTAAAGTTCTGTGTATCGCTGCTATGTTCATGGATTGCGTAATTTCTTGCCATCATGAGAGCGCATCTTTGTCTCTTTACTTCACATGAAAAAATCTACTTTGTTTTTAAACTTACCACATATTTGATTCTACATAAAGATTTTACTTTTGTTTAACAATATTTTATTATAGTTACACCAGTACCGTATATCTAGGTTTTACTATAATATTATGCGTAAGCTTAAGCGACGACAGGAATATACTAATATCCGAAATACAGGTCAACCTAGTTAAGAGTTAGAGCTCAGCCACTTGTTTAGCAATTATAATTATTATTTTTCCCCCTGTCCCAAAAGTGCTTAAAAAGAAAAGTTAAAAAAAAATGTAGTAGGACATTACACAGCGCCATCTGACCCTAAACTAAGCAAATCTTGTACTATGGAACTCAAATATCTGATAGACTACTTATTTATAAACAGAACACTCAGCCACAAAACAAACTTTTATGTTTTTCAAGGTGGGAATCGAACCCACGCCTAATTTTTTTTAAAGCAGATAAACAACCAAAGAGACAACAGGGCAGTCAAAAAAATGACTGCGTTGCGATTTTCAGTTCCTTACTTTAACTTTTTCATTGTAATTAAAACAAAAAGTTTTTAAATTATATTTAGGTATGTAGGTATACTGGCTTACTTTCTCTGATAGCTATTTGTCATAATTCTTGTAGTACAAAGGGATGCCCTTATTTGGCCTAAAACTTTCTGACTGATTGGTCATTTATCTTTTGGGCAACTTTCTCTTTGCATGCTATATGTAAAAGTAGCTATGTAACACATAGTTTCGAGTTCGAAAATTACAATGCAATAACGATTAAACGATTATTTTAAGGGCTATTCGAATGATTGCCTCGATTGATATATCTAGCACAAATAACTAACGCAAGTATTCGGTGTAGTATCGATATTATTAGAATGCTATTGAATCGATGCTGGTAGACTCACTGGCCTATTGACCTTATGTTTAGTTTTTATTTATTGCTCGGCAGATTTAATTGATTAATGTTTTAAAGAAGCTTTGGTGTCCTAAAAATAACATGTGTCTACTAACTATGTTTATGTTAAAATGGTTTTATTTCGGTAGCATAAGTTTTTCTTAATTTCAAGGAATTGTTTTCTTTCATCTGTTATCATCAACAACATGTATAGTATAATATTAGACATCTTTTATGCTATTTATCTTGGCCCGACTCGTGTTTTTTTTTAATTGTGTCAAAGCATTTGTCTTTCTGTCAAAGTCAAAGTATGATTTTATGCTGTGCTGTGTTAGATTAAGGGTTTAAGTTTTAAAGAAATCCACAGTTTACGTTCCGTACAAACATGCAATATAAGTATAGGATAAGATTCCGCTAGGAGTTTTGGCGGGAACGCGAAAAGAGTCTTATCGCCCCATTGTATATTTTCCAAAACTTGTGTTTTTCTAGTGTTTATGTGTATAAACAGTGGTGTTTTATTAAAAAGTACCGAATTAAAAGGACGAGTGTGAGAAAGTGATATAATGTGGTGAAACATGACTTTTCGTGTTGCTCCCAAAACTTCATAGAAGCTTATATTAAAGTCGCCTCTATTTTATTAAAGTATAACTGGATTGGCCTGAGATGGACTGCACTTGGCCAAGACTGGTCTTTGACAACTATGAAACTTGAATATTTCAAATACTTGACAATGGCTAATGCACAAAATGAAACGCAATAATCAAAGAAGAAAATTCTGCTATATCAGCCAATGTTGTTTGCCTGCCTGCTTTTGGTTTTTTTTGTCGTCTAGATTCGGTTCAGTAATAATCCTATATAAACTTCAGTTTTCAGTACGAGTGTTTAAGGTATATATGTGTTTTGAGATTAATCAAAAGAACTGAATTTCGGGAACGTCTATGTCATGCGCCGGTGCAGGTTTCGGCCGCGGATCCGGCCTGTTGCAACGCTCTCTTCACGCCCCACTTCCCGCCATTTTAATTGAGTTTTGTTTTTTCTATTCTAATTTTGAACAGTCATTGTCGTTTTAATTCGGACTGTTTGGACAATTGCGCTTAGGCAACAAGTAATCGATAGGTAGCTCGTTAAGGAGGACATGATAGCTATTGTTCGTTTTGTTCCGTTTTTCGATTGACTGAAAGTAAATTTTTTTTCCGCATCGGATGATGATTACGTATTCTATTTTTATTTTTATTTAGGAACAATGTTTAATTAAATTAATTTTTCAAAAATGAGTCTCGTTTTTATGTACTTTGTTAGCTTATGTAGTCGATCTCTATAGATCAAGATTATGAGAAATCGTATTGCATTCAAAAGCAAATAATACCGTTTACATGTTAAGAAAAAGTAAAAAAATTGGTATCAATACCAAATAATTTTACTTGAGACATACCTTATCAAAATTTATGTATTTTATATGTTGAAATGGTTAATATTTTCTGGAACCAGATCTAGTCTTATTTTCAATTCTATTACCGTTTAGTAGTGATTCTATCTCAGTGGTTAGCGCGGTCTCTTCACACGCTGAAGGGCGTGGTTTCAAACCTCAACAATGAACTTGAGCTGTCGGTGAAGGAAAACATTGCGAGGAAGCCATAGCATAGTGGTAGGGTATTTACTATTACTTGGCTAGCTAGCTACCACTTTCAAGTTGAAAATCTGCTGCCAAGCATCTAACGGTGTGTTCCGGCAGCCTCACCTGAGAGCCAGTCCCGTTCCAGCCTAGGTGTGCTTTACCATCTTCGACCACACCGTCAATTAACATCAGGTTAGCTGTGGTCACACACCTGGCCTGTCAAACATAATAAAAAGTTACGCAGATTGGTTTGTCATTTTTGTTTTGAAGTGTACTTATAGGTTGGTATATAGAATTTATTAGATAGTACGTACTTATTCCTGCTCAACTAGTTGTGTACAATTTGCGAACCAAAAAGCGTACAATAGACGAAAGGTGTACCGCATCAGTTCAAATGTAATCTAGGTACCGTTATGTTGCAGTCAGTTGCTATCCAGACTAGGTCAGTTTTTGTGGACGCCGTGTAGGCTTTGTCCACGATTTATTGTTGTCTCGTGCGTAGAGATGAAAAGATTGATGGTAGTAAGTAGGAAGAGGGCCACGCAGGCTTTATGAATGGCTTTTTTATGAGTGCGAAGCTAACACACTTTACGACGTAGAAATTAAGACCTGGTTGTCACCAACCAATTATACATAATTATGTACCTAGAAGAAAAATCCATACGAAGTGTTTGCAAAACTTTCTATACTGTGCGTATTACGAATATGACTTGTCATTTCGGTGATGTCAATAAATATTTGAATTTCATGTTTATTTGTACAACGTCACAGCAAATCTTATACGGTGAATTGCATAATCTCAATTCGCGCCTCAAAAATAATTCTTTGAGATTGATAAACTCTTTATTGTTTACACAAAATAATTACATAGGGCAGAAGATAGAAAATAAACTTAATTGATAGGTGTAACAACTGGCCAACTTATCGCTAAAAGCGATATCTTACCGGCAACCTTAAAATGGAAAGTATTAAAGGAGATAAATATGTTTGGTATCAAATGAAAGGGCTTGATTAGCGAAGATATTTTTTAAATATTTTGCATTATTTGTAAATTTAAGTACCGCGTGACGTAAATTCCAATTGCACGACACAAAGTTAAAGCTTGAAAATGTACTTCTCTATTAAGCTAAAATTATTTTAAAGCTTAGCATGAGTTTGTTCGTCTCATAACTTCATAGTAGCAAAATAAATATCACCATTCCCTTGTGAAAATTGTATTATACATTTGTTTAATAATTGTACAAAATATTTTAAATGCCCTTCTGTCAATTAACGAATCCGTACACACATTCCGTTCATTGTTCGTCAGTGTGTGTCAATACTTCTTCGCTTCTTCATCCAGCTTTCTCAGGTCGTTAACCGATCTGCCGCGGTTCCCTGTTCCCATGGGATTGGGTACACTGCGACTGGATAGTTGAAACTTGAGCCTATTTATTGACAACATTCGAAAATTTTCTACATATCTCATGAAGGTGTTCAAAAGATTGGAGTGATATTTAGCGAGTATGATTTTTTTACGTGGAGACTAAATATAAAAATACCAAAGCTGCTTAGTAAGTTTCAAGTATCGTCATAGACGAACCTGATCTGATAGACCTGTAAAGATTCTTTGAGGCACGGCTCATCTTACTGAACATTGTCCGTCACTTCATAAAGATCATCGTTACGTGGCAACATCTAATATTTAGAGAGCCACTGTATTCTATTTACAAAACAGTGAATAACCCAGCTAAGATCTGGGACATGATTCACATCGTCTTTTGAAATATATTCGACTTCATTACTGTGAGAGTAAAGCATAGTTTTGAGGAGCATGCAAGCCAAAACCGTGACTAGAAATATGAGGAAATGCACATTGCGATTCCCCAATTTTTAGTAGATGAGTATTGCATATATATACCTATTACTATAAAGTCATTGGCACAAGATGAACTATACGTGTTATCAATCTCGGTAATATTGATAGAAGACCTTGAGGATGATCATAATATTACCATAAATACTTTTGAAAACATAAAAACGCTGATTTTATCTTTCGTGTCAGAGATTTTTAATCTGCCATTAAAAATGAAAAAACGATATGGGATTTTCGATGGTAAAGATTTATTGATTCAGGTGAAATGCTTTGCATGGTTAATGCAGTGTTGACTGAGCAAAGATTGTTCGCAAACAAATCTCCAGTTCACACAGCCTTCTGTCTCACCTTGGATAAAGATTGCGTGACTTTAACTCGGTTAGCTGTAATTAAGGCTTTTGGGCCAACAAAACTGTACTGCAATTGTTAAGTGCCGATTAGAGACTATAATTTAGTAACACCTTGATGGGAATTGAGAAAGATAATAAAGTTGGGGAAGGAAACAAGTTAAGTGTTGTCGGTTAATTGTTATCGCGTACTAACTAAATTTCACCACCATTACTGATTTGAATGCATTTGAAAGTAAATTAGATTTAGAGTTGGAAAAGAAAATGTTGGCACAAGCATATAATTTTGATTATAAGGCTTATAAGATTGAGATTAACCGCATACCTCTTATAAATATCAAAAGTTTGAAAAATATTGTCAAAACTTTAATGATGAATGAGTTTAGTTATATTACTGGACAATAAAACAATTTTATTATCATATACATTAATGGCACTACAAGTAATTTAGGAAAGTTAACTGCATCTCTAGGTTACAATAACTGTACATGATAATTTGTAAACTGACACTGTTTGCCGTGTAAATACTACACATCACGGAAAAATCTCATTAGAAATGTGGAATGCAACTACGAAGGGCTTTCTAATTGTTCTTAATACCTTCTCCCATATTTTACAATGGATCTATTGTTCTACAAATTGTAATGTTCTACATCTCTGGATTATTATTGCGTTAAAAGAGTGGGCGTATTATTTTTGGTTTACAATACGTTGTCGTGTCGATGAAGACCTCCTACTATTATCCCTTTCTCTTATTTGAGTTTTAACTTCTACTTTGACAGCTTTACTTATTGTGTTTTTGACAGTTACGCCTCTTTAAATACCACTCACAAAAATATGTACCATTATCAATTTGAATCCGAAAATATAATATTTCTAAAGCTTTAGCTTTTCACGGTCATATAAAAGGTAAATTGTCACGTTTTTCTTTATCTATTTTTATTTGCTCTTCATGACGGACCATGTTTACATTAATCCATCCTGTCGATGTAACGGTTAATAGGGCAGCCTGTGACAACTTAATAGTTTCCTCTGCTTTTAGAACAGGTTCAATCGCTCGCACTTCCTGCTCTTACAAATTGTCTGTCACCTTTGTTTTTACTTTCCTATTACTGGAGTCCTTACTTTCTTTACCTTCTACGATATAAACTTTAAATTTATATTCTTAGTTACGCTAAACTGTGTTTTACAATGTAGACAGTTATTTAGATGAGAATTGGGTAATACTTATGAGAAATTTGTGATGTAGTACATATCTGTTACCTATCTCTTTCGATTTATTATAGGTCTTTTCTAGTCGCCTTAAGCGGACTACAATAACATGGCAGTAGATTTAATAAAAGCCAAGCTTGGAGAGAGCCACGATAAAGTGTTGGGGCAGCGTAGCATAGTCATTATTTTGTTAGTGATTCGAGTGAAAATACTTGGAAATTCACGATGAAATTGCTAGTTATGGATGTGCAGCATGACCATTTGTGGACGCCGTTACGCGTAACGCAAGCGATGGTATCGTATTTCACCGTACGTAAGTGTTTTAGAGCCAAGAATCTTGCAACGGACAGGTCCAATCATTAAATCTCACTAAGCTCGTCAAAGAACACCACCAATGTATTAAACCTTTATAGATTTAACTTGGTAGATTGAAATAGCTTTTTAATGTGGGACCCGTGTCTTGTATTATATTTTCCCACGTTATCTCATTCATTATGTCATCGACCCATCTGCCTCTAAGACTTCCCATATAGGGTTTGTCCACTTTAGGATTCTAAACTCTTACAATTAGTGGACAAAAAAAACGTAAATTTCTCGCCTAAAAATTTACTGTTGCGCAAAGAGAACTCGTAGTTTGACCACGATTGTAGAGAATATCGAACGTGACTCTCGCAATCCCATATGAGTTCTGTATTCGTGTCATTACAATACAATTGCCATACGTCTGATTGATCTCTATTGTGTGATTGAATTGCATCGTGTAATCTTTTGATAGCCGTTGAGTTTTCGATTAGGCTTCGAGCAACATAACTGTATAGAATATTAGCAGCACTCTACGGTTTCACTCGCTATCCTACGTCCACCAACGTACCAAAAATTATGTTCATTCATATACATATATACTTTCGTTTCATATTACTAAGTTTGATGTAGAAATAGAGTTTAATGTTCCATTGTACATAATTTCATTAAAACACTATTTTTCTGATACATGTGCCATCATATTTCAATTATTTGTATTTCGCTTTTGTTTTCATTCCTATCGCACTCAATTACATTAACAATATTTTGAATGCGACAAATGACACATTATAATAGCACACACATGTAAGCAATGGGACAGTTTATGGTAAACGGTAATCCAAAGTGTCGTACAATCTATTAGAAGCCGCAGCAGAACGGTGTTAGATTTATTACTATTGGACACAATGTGCCCAGAGAGACAAATCGAACCATTCGCCTGGCAGTACATGCCGTTTCTAGAGATCGTTTCCTCTGATAGAATAACCATAAAATGTTCTGGACTGGCCACCCCTCGGGCGGCCCTTGTTTGATAGACGATTGTAAGCTCGAATTAGTCATAACTCGCAGCTTCAGGAAATGTTGATTGCTTTCGATAATGTGAACTTTAATCTTTTATATATGTTTGTAAAATATTTCAGAGTTAAATTGGTTTTTCATAAATTTGGTAAGCTTGCAATTTGCACTGCTGGTAAAGTCTAGTACTTATCGAATGAATAGTTTTAAACAAAAAATTATGTATGGTTTTCCGATATTAAAAGTTTTAAAAATTTTCAAAACCTTTCAATTTTCTTTAAATCATTTCTATGTAGTATCTACTTGTGTAGTCAGTTAAAATCATCAAATCAAAAACAAAAGTTTTGTTTTTTCTTTTTTACTATCTGATCCACAGGATACAAACTTAGCCTATTACGGGAAACGCCGAGTTATCTATTTTTATGTTAAAGTAATGCGACGAAAAAAACACTCCTGCTTTGTATATGACAATGCATAATTGTTAAATCTATATGTTATGTAGTTAACTCATTAATGAACATAAGCATATCAAATGCTGTTGGTTCATTGGTAGTGTGTCTGCTTCGAGAGCTGAAGGGCGTGGGTTCGATTCCCACTCAGGACTAACATTTGTGTGACTAACATCGATGTTTGTTCTGTGTCTGGGTGTACTGTATGTATTATAAGTATGTATTTACAAAAAAAAAAAAAGTATTTAAGTATTCTATCAGTTATCTGTCTTCCATAGCACAAGCTTTGCTTAGTTTGGGGTCAGATGGCGCTGTGTGTAATGTCCTGCGATATTTATTTATTATTTATTTATTTATTTATTAAATATATTATTTACAATACTTGTAAGTTCATTATCTGTGTTTTTGTTTTTATCAATATATATATGTGGGGCGTTCTACTTTTCTACCGACAATGACGTGTCTCCTCAGGAAAAAAAAATCTGTATCCGTCCTAAATTGCAGTTTCTCAAATTTTATTGTCACAAGATTTTTTGGACCATATAGTCATTATAATAACACTAAAATCCCGTTTTTATTGTTTTTGCTTTTTACAAAATTATTGTGACATAGTATTCGAAACGTGTGACAGAGGTGTTTTACATACAAATAAAGCGTGTCCCTTTACGCTGCCTAATGTTACAAAATGATGTCGCTTAAAAAAATCATATAGGACCCTATAATATAAAATTATTTATTGAAATGCTGAAATATTGTCTTTAGATTAATAAAAATATAATAAACGTAAAGGTTCATACTATTAAGCAAAAAAATATTTTATCCTTGGGTACGGCTGCATATGTTTTTTCTTGCTATCTTCCGTCACGCATTTCGCAAAACAAAAAACACGCCTTAGCTGTTTGATCTTCAACACTAAACAACAGCACGGTTTCCTTCTCCTCTCGGCTTTAAGCCTTGAGACCCCACCCTGGAGCGAGCCGAGTTAGGCGCCCGCTGGTAGTGAACTAGAGGTGCGTGTGTTTATTCGGCGACCGCTCTGTCACGTAAGTTACTACTTTAAAATATTATTGTAATTCCCATTTATTTACGTAATATTATTATTTCCCAGTATATCTGTCATATTTACTCACTTTTACGAACAATTTGTAATTTTATGAACGTTGAAATCCTCGAACACTGTTATTTTACACCTCTGTCACGAGGCACCTCTGTCACAAAATAGCTGTGACGGGAGTAGTATAGCTCGTGACGGAGTGGTATTTTTTGTCAGAAACTTTGCCGTAATTGATTTTCACAATAGTTAATTGATATCTTTTGTATTCTATATATTACATTATCAATTATTTTATTCATTTAAGGTATTATCATCAGGGTAATTAAATAATAGCGTTATCTGCGACGGAAAAGCAGTGACGTTGTCGTGAAAAAAGGAAACAGGACCCTGAAAAAGTCGTAGAAGTGAAATGATAAGACTTAGAAAGATACCATGCTTGCAAAAAGCTAGTCAAAGATCTGACACCAAGAGTACACAGACAAATGAAAATAAAATGGCAAGTTAGAAACAAAAAGAGAACAACAGAAAGCTTTGCAGAACGTTCTAATGAATACTCGACTTCCACACCTGTTCCTTCAAACCCCAGGTTACTCCTTTAATTCCTAGATCTCGTTCACTAACTCCAACCTCATCCGCTGCTAGAGCAAGGGGAAGAGAAAGAGTTAGCCGAGACAGATCGAAAATTTATAGGCAAAATATGAAACTTCAAGGCCATGTAAAATTAATTATAGAAAAATACGAAAATACAAGGAAAGACTTCATCGCCAAAAAAATTAAAGAAGACAGCTTATTACATAATATACCCAAACCAAAAAATTAAGATAAATTTAAAAGCGCCGAATAAAGAAGAAAAAAGAAAATACATATAGTATTTTGACAAATGCCATTAAGGAACATTACAAAAACATTAAAAACAAAAACAAAATGAAACACTGCTCCAAAACAATCCTATCCTTTCCTACAAGACACAACAATTAACCGTTCGGGACTAAAACTTCAACTGTTTCAAGAGACTTTGGTAATAAAAAAATGCTGCACAACAAATATTATTTGCTAGCTTTATTTTTATTAAGTTGCTCTTTATAAAAGTAAAGCTAGGTAGGTAGTTAAGCCCAACCTCAGATTAAAAAGAACCATTGGCTGATATAAATAAACAACATAATAATTAGAGCTCCTACAAAGAGATTTTATGAGACTGTTGTATAACATTGTATCATCTTCATCTTCTGAAGTAGTATTACTACTTCAGAAGATGATCAGCCTCTTCAGCCTCTCGTTAATCAGAAAAAACCTGTGCACATAAAACCAGGTGCTTCATGTGACCTATCTGGAGACCCATTATTAATAAAAAATGGTATTATGTCAGTAAAAGTACCCAGTAGAAACTAAGTGGAGTACACCTACTTAGGAGTTGAAAAAAGTTGTGTGGATGCAGATGGAGATGTTCAGGTGATATTTTATAAAACTGTTGTTGACACTGACAAAATATTTAAATTAGTAAAATCAGATGTATCAGATGTGATGTTTGAAAACTTGATAAAAATGATTACGGTTAAAAGAGGAAGGCGTGTTATAGAAGTATTTGAAAAGTCGAATAAGAGAAAAGAAAAGATTAGTCTGATTTTACGTGCACCAAATAATGATTATACCAAGAAATAATATCTTATGTAGCATTGTAAGAGAAGCCTTATGTTTTGTTATCCTTTTTAAAAACTTTCAAAACCTTAAAGGATTAAGTTTAAATGTTGGCCTATTAATATCTACCATTCTGTCATACTCTAGCACAATTTTGTCCCCCTTGTAATTAAGCATTAAAGCAGCATATGTTCAGTTTATTGAAAACATATACACTAAAATAACGTATTATATTATTATATATTGACCATAAAAGGTAGTAACAGAATTTCAGCTATGTTTATTTCAATTATTTGCAAAATATTTCAAAGTTTGTTGTCTTAATGAGCAAAAATGTGACAGAGTGGTATTAAATGTCATTTTTTATATTATATTTGTAACAAGAATTGGGATAAATCGTGTTCGATAATAATAAATGCTTGTATTCTAGTTATGCCAAGTTAAAAAAACTGTAAATTTGATTTGACATAATAATTAATAAATATATTAGTTTGTGACAGAGGTGTTTATTTTTTCCAACTATTCCGATAAAACTTAAAATAAATAAAAAGTAAATAACAAAACTTCGATGCACTATACATATCTGAAATCTTCGATAACTGGACAATAATGTAAAAATACATTTTTTTGAAGAATTACACTTTTATTTTTTTTTGAAATCTAAAAATTTATCACTCAGATTGTCGGTAGAAAAGTAGAACGCCCCATATATGTGTCTTTTCTTATTCTGATGCATTTACGTGAATCTGAGTTAAATAAAACATAAGTATTGATCGACCCTATTGTCTCTTCTGTGGTACAATTCAAATAGGATCGATAAATTAACATTTCCTATAATTATACTCTACACACCAACCTGTTACATCAAAACGTAACTAATGATCAGGAACTTGTAAATTCATTAATTAATCTTTTGACAAGCGTTTCTCATGTCACGTCACATAAGATAGCACAGATAATTAAGTTTATCGGATAGACTTTGAATAGGTGAGATCTTAGTTCTATGTTAAATGCCTAATTAGATGGCTGCAGTAATCGGTTTCAATGGATAGTTACAATGCATACCAGCCGCGTGGGATGCATTCACGATTTGAATGATGTTTATTGTTCTGAGTTTAATGTGAAAGACGAGCTCAAATGATACGTCTATTGGAAAATGATTGACAAATTTAAATTTCAACATTGTGATAGCTATACAATGTCAGCTTAAACCATCTGGGTTCCCAAGAATTGATGTCGATGAATCTACAAGTATACATTTTAAATTTAATTATCTACCGGCACCACTAACTGTTTACCAAATTTTGACTCAATTATACTTATGGAATATGCTCACATCCCCATTCATCGATAAGAAAGGAGCTGATAACAATCTTCAAACTGATGAACAGATATTCTTAAATACTCTAAGAATACTTTCGATAAGTCCGAAAACCGAATTTTAATCTACCTCGCTTCAATCAAAGGGTGAATATGACCCTTAAAGGTAGGTTAATGCACTGACAATGTAGGTGACCCCGCGTAATGTAGGTATCAATAGGCGTCGGTTACTACTTACGATCAGGTTGATCGTTTGAGATGGAGATGTTTGCACAAAAAAAGTTACCTTACAATCTAAAACAAAGTCGGTACAACCGAAGAGTTACGAAGCCACAGATAGACACACGTTAAGCTTGTATCTTACAGAGGAATCGGAGGTTCAAAATCATAAAATTACTACAAAGTTTCCTTTTGTTCCTCTGTTAATTCTCGAATGAGCCAGACATTTCTCACATAAGTTAATCGCATAAAATCTACAGAGCACTAATTAGTCTCCTAAGACATTGGAAAGTTTAAATCTCACTTTCAAATGCACCCGAGTCTCATGCTGCGCATACGATTAGGTTTCAAATCGCTTTGAGAATTGAGATGATTCCAGTGCTGTTTCATAGATGTAATTATGAATTAGAATTCTGAAGGAAACTTTACAAGGTGTTTGATATAATATTTTTTTAAATAGTTTATAATAATGTCCTATAGCTAGCATTAATTTCCAAATGTGTTTATGATATTAGTACTTATATTTTTGTTCCTTTCGCACAAATGTGTTATAACAATAAATGCTTTTTCTCATAGTTGTAATTTTTTTTGCGATTAAGACGAAACTTCCTAGCATTCAATGATGGGAGTCTCCGGGGCCATCGCAGGGCGGAACGGGACGGGAACCCTTACAGTGCCTTGTACTTGTTTAATTTTAGGGGCCCCTTTTACGTTTTACGCTTAACTTTCATTGCCTGTGTTTCCATACCTGCCTAACCAAATATTTGAGATCCTACCAACACCGCTTTAGATACTTTTACAGCAATTCATTTATAGATGTTCTTAGCAGACTAAGGTCTTTTAGTAGATTATGGAGATACGAGGGGAATACCAGCAAATATATTCCACTCGCTCACATTTCTACCTACGAAACCATTTATGGTAAATTCATTTTAAATATTATATTTAGTTGTATCGTGTGGTATTTGCCTTACAGCGGAACCCAAACCTTTGAGTAAAAAGACAACGTCACACTTATCACTCATTTGAAACAATACCATCACACTTAAACCTTCCCTCTAAACTCTGTTCAGTTTGTTTTACGTATTTAAATTTACATTTGTTACACAAATGTTTGTCCTGTATTCATATTCTATTAACACTCTGGTTTCCATGATAAAATAACTTGCTTGTTTGGAGATAGATAGTGCCGTGTGTAATTTCCAATATTTTTATTTATTTATTTGCGTAATTCACTAGAGACTGGATGATTGATTATTCTGTGTTGTACGATGGCTGCCATTGATCGGAACATCTTGAATCGCAGCATCGTCTAGTATACTCGTATGAACGATAATATATTATTACTCAATTCTACAAGTATGAATCATAGGTCTCTTGCAAATTGCCTATTTTGTTAGTTCGCCTACACTGTATCCTTGATTTATAGTTTCTAATTGTTTCTCTACAAGTACGCATTATTATCTTAATATGGGCAATGCTTCTGCTGCAATGCACAGGATAAAGCTGTGGCATAAACTCTCGTATGTGTATCGTTTACATTTAAATCTTTAACTACTACGGGAATGATTACTATGGCTTTGTTACATGATTTGCGTTTGACAGCCCTGTTGGCTCATTGGTAGCATGTCTGCTTCAAGAGCTGTGGGGCGTGGGTTCGATTCCCACCCAGGACAAGCATTTTGTGATATAAAACCAAATGTTTGTTCTGTGTCTGGGTGTACTGTATGTATTATAAGTATGTATTTACAAAAAAAAAAAATATTTAAGTATTCTATCAGTTATCTGACTCCCATAGTACAAGCTTTGCTTAGTTTGGGGTCAGATGGCGCTGTGTGTAATGTCCTACGATATTTATTTATTATTTATTATTATACATAATAATAATTCATTGCATTATCGACTCCTTATATGTTTGTCATGATTGGCTATGAATAGGTTTTAGCAGTTTAGCATTTGGTGTACGTATCTCAAGATCCTCAGTAAATTTAGTTGTACTTTGACTCCCCTGTTAACTTTGATTAGCAAAACAAAGTCCGGGCATCGCTGGTTCGGCGCTTATTACTTTGAGCACAGTAATGTTTACACACTTCCGCTTGCTCATTTGGTAGTAGTTATTTTTCGAGAGCTGAAGGGCGTCAGTTCGATTCTCACTCAGGACTAACATTTGTGTGATGAACACAGATATTTATGTTCTAACTCATGTTTAATTAACAGCCCAGCCTTTAAAAACTTTCTTATGTTTTCTTAGGTTCATTTGGTTTCTAATGTTTGTTTGATATATTGTAACTTAATAAACTTATTCCTAAATTGAATTTCTAGCGCCTTATATTTAATACCAATAATAAGTTAAAATTAAACTCTCAATGTTGATTTTGTTTGTTTTTATTATAATTAATACTTACGTTTACCTCTTTATACTTTGAAATCGTGTGATGCCTGCAATTTTATCTCGAATTGCAATTGAATTCGATTCCACTGTACATCATTTTATTGTTATTTTGCATTATTAATAAGCTAATGATTTTACGTTTTTGTTACAGGTAAGCAAAATACTGCGATGAATTCAAGTCAATGTATGCGGCAAAATACAGATTAATAATTTGGTAAGAAAAAAACATTACCGTTACGTTTTGTTTGTAATTCATTGATGTGTACATATCAAGAAATTAACCAACATTAGTTCTGACAATAAACAATCACATGTTTTTATTTTAAAAAATTGGTTGATTACTCGAACGAATTTTTTTTTTTTTTATTTAACAGTAATGAGACCAACGATGCGCTCTCCTGATGGTAAGAGATAACGCATGTCCATTGCAGCAATACACAGAACTTTGACTATAGAAACAAAGTCCGGGGCATCGCTGCTTTGGCGCTCGTTACTTTGAGACTTACTTTCGATGGTTAGTCTCAACAGCCCAGTAATTTCGCAAGACAAGATCAACATATGCTGACAAAAACGATTATCGATAAGTCGATGTAGTTTGTATTTTACAATCGAAGATTTTCGATTTGCTAAATACGATCTTATCTTAGGCACACTATAGTCGAATGTCGTAAAAATATGTCCACACTTTTAATCTGCTTTAGAAGAGATTCGCTCATAGATTACTCAGAGATGTGCTGCGTGTACTTACTTTAATAATTTAAAATATATTTTGTTTGTTTAGGTTTCATGTTCATGATTCGCATTGCTCACGTCCTTGATGAGACTAACTATTGCAGTTCCCATAAAATTTTACGGTCTACAAACAATTCATTCAGCAATACCGTTTCCACACATTAAGGGTAATCGCGATGATCACTATTTCTATTATGCTCATTGTCACAGACTGCCGACGTTAGGTTAATGCAGATATAATTCTATGACAGTGACTATTGTCTTTATGGGGAAAGTTTCAATTACTATGGTCTATAACATTCTCTATAGAGGTTTCAGTTTACTATTTATCTATCTCTACACTTTTACGTTTACTCTTTTGTAGCGATGATAGCTTGTGGTCAACGCGATCAAATCAAACGCTAGGGCGTAGGTTCAAATTGAAATCGCAACACTGAGGTGTCGGCAAAATATCGTGTGGAATCATCATGGATAGTAGTACTGGTTCTACGCGACTGGCTAGCTTCCAAGTCAAAAATCTGCTGCCAAACACCTAACGGCGTGTTTTGGCTGCCTCACTTGAGAACCAATTGTCAGTACAAGCTTTGTGCATTTAACATTTTCGATAACACCGATCCATAAAACCACATAAAAAATCCTACACAAATCATTTCAAGTACTAGTAGTAAACGATAAAGTGGAGGATAGAAGTTTAAACGATCTCTAATCTCAGGCAACGTGCCCAAAATCCTGAATTGCGAGGCTAACTTTTTGCGCGAAACAAAGGCTAACTTTGGTCAACTTTAAGACAATTAAACTTTTTTGTCGAAATGTTGAGTTGACTATAGCTTTATGAAATCTTTTGCTTTATATAAACAGAAAATAACACATTTGAAATTATTAGTATTTTTATTTACCGTATTCTAGAGATTCAGATATTTCTACACAAAATTTCAATACCGGCCGTTCTGTTTGATTATAAAGATTACAAATAGATAGAATTATTTTCACATTCATAATATTAATATTCGGATAAACACTTGAATGGAGTTGTACACATAACCCTATTTACGAAAAGTAGACTAGAAAACAAATGTGTTATTATTTTTTCCAATACTCGCCCTGGTCCATATTCCAGCTCCAACATTTGGACCATCATTCCGATTATAAACAAACAGTGTAGCATCTCTCCCACGGGTGGGACGGAGGTGGGTGGGGAAGTGGGGGCGTGGGAATGCACTGCACGGCTGCACGCATGGTCTTGTTACTATTGTTTGTGTAACGACTGTATCTGAGTCAGGGTTGCTACCACTTATTTGGAGCAGTTCTCCAGACTCCACTGAATTTAAACGAAGGTTGGAAGGTTTGGTTGGTAAATCCACAGTAGACAGGTTCCTTCTAGGTAAGCATTATCCATCTAGACCACCGTTGCTTACCATCATGCAAGATGTGGTCAAACGCGAAAAAAATATGTATAAGTTTTTTTTGTTGACTTTACGGAAGGCATCGTTAAGGTCTTGGAGACAAATTCTTAACTTGAGAATGATAGCTAGCCAGCCGAGTACTAAAAAGTACCCTACCACCATGTTATAGTTTCCTCACGATGTTTTCCTTTACCGGCAGCTCAAGCTCAGTATGCAACTTTCATTACGCCACTGCCCCGTTGGATCATCAATAGCTTGGCTTCCTGAGCTGATAGGCAAGGATTCGATTCCCACCCAGGACTAATTCAAAATTCAAATTCAAAACATTTATTTTGCAAAACATGGGTTACAATTTTCGTTGCTGGAATGTGTTGAGAATAAATTCTATCTATGTTCATCTATCTATGTTACATAAACAAACATTTATGTAACATAGATAGATGTTAGTTCTGTTTCTGGTACTGTCTGGGTTAATAATAAATAATTATTTTGGGACTAGATGGAGCTGTGCGAAATGTCCACTAATATTTATTATATGTAGGTATTTGCATTTAAAAAAAAATAAAGGGTTCTAATTAAGTACATTGCAGACATACGTGCTTCATCTTCGCCCACATCGTCGGTATCCATTAGATTACATTGCCACTAGATAACCCAAAGATAATTTAATTCTATGGATTATCTTATTTTAATTATGTACCTAGATTTAATTCTATGGATTTTGTGTCTAGAAACAAATTTATCAAAAGAAACGTCATGCCTTTCTGGCGTGATTTCCATAGTAGGAGGTAATTCAGAAAACTGTTAACAAAATCAGGGGATTTTTGGAGTTGCAGCTACATATATCTATCATCTACACTCAAAATTTAATTATTCCATTCGATAGCTAAAGGAGAAGGAGAAATATACACGTAATCACGTACATCCATGAAAACTCCCCATTTTTTTCAAATAACTCGCCGCCCTAGTATATTTGCTGCAACCTTTATTATATATTATATAGATACATCGAGACATATTTCACATCTAATTAACCAGTTAATTTTACTCGTGCCCAGCTTTCATCGCGAGATAGGAGTTCAATGTAATCAACAACTTCTTAGGCACTTTTCAATAGACAAAAACCGGCATTGACAGCCCTGGCAGTGATTTAGCTTTCCATATGAGGTTTACGCGCAAACATGTGGACAGACAAGTTCTGAAAAAGGAAACAGTGAATTTGAAACTTGTACTCTTTATATAAGTTCTGCAGACGGTTGAATGTAAAGTGAAATGCTCTTTTTAACTGACTTCATAAATAGGAAACGGTTCTCAATTCGTCGGAATCTTTTTTGTGTGTAGGCTTCCTCGGGTAATCCCCAATTACTCGAAGACGCCTGGACCGAATCGAAACATTTTTTTTTTTGGTTAAAAGATTATTTCCAGGTGACCACCATTGTCACTAAGATGAGGCCCCAGAGAAATCGAGGGCAACCCTCCAACTTTATGAGGACGCATAATTTGTTTTATATATTTTCTAAAACTGTTCAAGTATTTACTTCTGGTATTCATCATTCTTTGGCGCTCATTACTTTGAGGCTTTCGATGGTTAGTCTCAACAGCCCTGTGATTTCGCTAGCTGCAGTACCCTTCAAAGCGGAACACAGTGTTGTTTACACTTTACTGCTTCGCAGAATATCTGGTACTGCGGTGGTACCTAGCGTACCTCCGCGGACTAACGCGGCTTAGCGAGATGAAACACCAAGTAAAATTCCACGTCTTTATTTACACTGCGCAGGGCGGAAACGGTATTTTCTGTCAGAGTCTGCATTTCCCATTAAGCACAATTTAGGTCTCTTCAAATCTAGAGTAAATAGGTTCCTTCTGAGTAATTGAAATGCTCTATTTTGAACCGCATCACTTCTTAACATAGGACAGAATGTGAACAAACGCTTTAAACGTCTTTAAAAAAAGTTTAAAAACTTACTAAGCTACAGTTCTACGCTATAGAACAACGAGAAAATTTAGTTGCCTACCTCAAAAAGGAACAAAGTAACGTTCACCGACGCCATTCATACCGTAAACCTAACTGTACGAGTCATTACCATCAAAGAAAGACCTAGCCATCGTGTGCAGTCTTGTACACAATCATCTACACACCAAAATGAAAACTAAACACAGACTAAAATGAGACCGATAGAAAGGTATTCGTTAAAAGGTCGATTTTGTTACTTAGCTTGCAATTTTCAAAAGTTAAATTATATTGAACCGTTTGTTAAATCATATTACAATTAAATCTTTTCACTCGCCACAACTCTGACATACATCTCTTTATATACTTACATGGGTGTTTTCTTACATGTTTATCGGGCGCGGATTTCTGATATGGGTATATTTTAAACATTTTTTATCAAACATAGAGTTTAAAGTTTCACTGTAAAAACAAAACAAAAGTTTACCGTTGTTTTATTTGTGATCAAATGAAGTCATTAGTGGTAATTGCTGCTGTGGAAAAATGCGTACTATCTAATCATTTATGCTTGGCACTTTTGTGCTGATGTCAATAACTTTGTCCGGCAGTTTCTTAACGAAAGGTGTAGCTTTTGTAATAAGTTTTCCTTCTGTCTTTTATTAGTCTTTGATCTAAACGAGCAAGACCGCGTAAACAGCGGAAACCAGTGGACACGTGTTGTATGCCAGACCCTCCCATGACTTCCTCTCGTTCCTTATTAAAGACAATTTTAAGATAATCTATATTTAATCTTACTTCTTTATCTTATGGTTCATTTTTGAAACAGCTTTTCTAAGGATTGTGTAATTTACCATTGGTTACTAAATACGGAACTGTGACATTGTTTCTAGTGTTTTTTGAGAAGCAACATGTTGGGTACGGTGACATCTTTGATTTATTCTTTGAAGTTAATTCTCCTCTTCGTTAGTGACGACAACTGGTAATGTTACAAATTCATTTGAGGGTTCTATAAATATCACACTTGTTTAACTTTGTGTTTTAATTACTATTGAATAGCATCACGGACGTTTCGTAAAATGTGCCAGGTATCATAAAATTGTTTGTTATTTAATTACACGTATATACGCCGACATCCTGGTCTGTGTAAAGCTCCTTATCATCATTACAATCTCAAATTTGTTTTGAGATTGATCAGGATGTCGGTAACCCTTTTTTTTTTTTTTTTTTTTTGTCCAGGGAAAATATTTTGTGTATACCACCGGCCCTGGGGCGGGCACGGTGGTTATGTGGGACTCTCCGTCCTAATGACGGCCTACCCACTAAAAACCCTGGAGTGTTCCACCTCGGCGCTTTGTGTCGAGGCTGCGGGCACGCTTTCGCACTCTACCGCGGCCTCGACAGCGCTTGTCCTCGCGGACCCGCCTCGGGGAGCCTAAGCTCACCCCGCAACAATGACGATGTGTCCGAACACCCGACACATCGTCATCCACCTCGGAGACCAAACCAGCAAATGGGCGTCGGACAGCCCCATGTCCGTACGCCCCTGGTCTCCATGCGACGGGTCAGATAAGTGGCCCCGCCGCCTGCCACTTGGTTGCTTGGAATGGGGATCGCCAGACCGGCACTCCCCCCATTCCGCAACCCCCTCCCACTCGGCTCCTCCACTGCGCCCTCAGCTCATCAGAGGGACACGTGGAGAGCCCGTCGCCAGGCCACCTCCCGGGGTCGGGCCCCTCCTGCCGTCGCGACATGCCATAACATGGCTTATCGTGACCCACCTCGAGAACCAATAACAACTGGCGCCAGACGACCCCATGTCTGAACGCCAGTGGTCCTCATGCGACGGGTCAGGTGAGTGGCCCCGCCGCCTGCCACCACGGCTGCAGAGGACAGGGAGAGCGGCACAACGCAACACCGACACTCCTCTTCCCCTGCAGCCCCACCGCGTCCGCCATCAAACGGTGGCGGCCCCGTTAAGGCCGCGGAAGGTAGGGAAAGCGGCAACGAAACACCGACAGTCCTCTCCCGCCGCGGCCTCCAGCCCTCAGCCGCAGTGTCTCCCATTCGACACTGCAGCCCGCCTCAGTTGCGATACCGCCCACACAGTCCGCAACCTACTTGGCCGCTTCTACCAGGCCCGGGGGAACACCCGGAGAAGCAGCCCCACCTCGGGTTCCGCTTAGTTTCACCGTGGTGACCAGTCACGGTTACTCAGCCCCCCCGCCACGACAAGGCGGGAACCCACGGGGGGGAGGATGTCGGTAACCCTACCTCATCGGGTGCCAAATTAAGACATAGTACATTCAACAGTACAAGAATAACTAGGTTCATGTGGTTTTAATTATCTATTTTTACAAAATATTTATATAATCAATTGTTATCGTCATCAAGATGTTCATCGATACTTATTTAGTATTAAATTAAAAATAAGTGGATACCTCTGTTTATTATTGTTTGATTAATTTCGCATACAAATTTAATGCTGGTTTCCTTCAATGAATTTGGTAAAACATGATCAAATCGAGTTATGGCTTTCGATTACCAGTATGATGTAATGGGGTCAAGTGGTAGTGTTGCCATCTGCGAAATTCGTGCGCACGATCTCCTTCAAAAATGGCGGGAGATTTTGAAAGATATCGATGGATATCGATAGCCTATCAAAATTATTTCTTGTAGTAATATTTAGTTAATAATCGATATAATGGTAGGAACAGCTAACAATGCCTTAGTAACAGGCGTTTAAAGAAATAATATTGCAAGTGACGTAATTCTAACTAAACAATATACTACAGAAGAATCGTGTATAACCGAGCGCTTGAGTCAACTACATGTAGTTCCGAGTCTGTATCCACGTGAATGGTTGCATATAGACGACACGTCATGCCCACTTTGTAGTAGATAATCATTATATTATATACACAATATAACGTATTGCAGAAGAGATAATACTTAACGACGAAGCCAAGAAGTTTCGAGAATTTAAGATATTCGAAACCAACAAGAGAAAAAGATTCTGAGAATGCGAGAAATATGTAATCCATAACAGTTAAATTAGATCTGGAACAAGATAAACAATCAAAGTTAGAAATGTTAACAGTTTTAAATTACACATAGATAAAGTCAAAGACAGGCCTCTTGTCCCCTATAGCATTAACCTTCTTACAATGAAAAGAGGCCCGCGCCCAACATTGGAACAGTTTAAAAAACAATGCTGATTTGGAAGTAAAAGACGCTCAAATCTTAGCAGTTGTAGTGATTTAATAATAAAAGTTTATTTAGAAGATGATCAAAGAAAATAAATGCACATTGTCATGAAAATTTCTGTTGGTCATACATGTAATTTCATACACGGAGGAATATCTGATGTATTTTAAAGTAATTCTCTTTGAGCGTGCAACGACGCCAAATATCGCAAATGAAAGTCGCGTGCGCGCTTACAACTCAGTAAACAACGAATGCTTCATAAATATTTGACCTAGTTTAGGTATGGATGTATGTATTATTATTGTTTTGCCCTATTTCGTTGTGGTTTATGATATTATGGCGTATAGGTTTGAATTTGAAGAAAATCCTGTCAGCGCAGACTGTTGTTTAAATATCATAACAAAAATCAGATTCAGAATCTTTATTCACCAATCAATGTTACTATTCACTTTGAATTGATATCTTTATAGTAGTGATTTTTCTATGATCATTGTCAGCCTGCTAGACATGACCTCTCCTAATACTCGCTACTCAACCAGATCTTTGACTTTTTGCTCACAGCTACTGCCTGATGCATGTCATATGTATATCATCACTCTATCGAGTCTCAGACCGTTTTATACTACGTTTGCTGATTCATGGTCTCCACTCCAGAACACGCCTTGATTGAAAACTGTGTCTCTTCTAGGTTGTTATTTAATCTTTCTGTATTTCATCTGTCTTTTCTAGCAATATGGTCAAAGTCTAAAGTTATTCGACCACACTGCTCATCTACTCCTTTTATTTAAGCATGAATGTTTGTTACTAATCTTATCTCTAATACCTTCCATAGGTAGGTTAGGTAGGTTAGGTAGGTATATCGTTCGTTACTGTAAAAGTACCCGCTTTACACTTTGTTAGTAGTGTTTATCTTGTTATCAAGTACACTCCAAGGTCAGAGAATTGAACCATCTCTCGTCTTGCCATCCGTCTACCGATTAACGCCACTCAAGGGTCGACGACCTACGGTGCAATATGGCGGACGTTTGCGGTCGTTTTCAAAATGGTTCAATGTATCTTTTAAATTATGTTGTAATGGAAAAATACGTATAATGAACATATAATACATATAAAATTCTTGTTTAAGAAGACACTTGAAAAAGTTCTGAGTATTCCTTAGCTACGAAGTGTTCCAATTTAGGCACCAACTTAAATCATGTTTTCGTAAATGAACCCTAAATTGACATAGACGGCTTTTATCAGATCGACGATGATATGATCCAGGGATCCAGGATATTTACCGAGACATCTTGGGAGCTCTTGTCTTAACATAGCTACGGTAAATACTCCCTTTATAATAATTATATCGCTAGAGTAGAGCAGGGTTCCATCAGAACTTCGTTGATAATAAACATCACATCGACCTTATTCCACAGCAATTTGCTTAAGCAACTTCAGAACCTATTTACACACAGTTTTATGGCTAGGCATTTGATCAAGGGCACACCTGACGGCGTGTTCAAAGATGGTAAACACACCTAACCTAGAAGGGGAGTGGCTCTCAATTGAGGCTTCCAGTACACACCGTTTGGTAACTTGCGTCAGATTTTTAACAAGAGACTGGTAGCTAGCCAGCTGAGTACTAGAAAGTACCCTACCACCAACACCATGCTATGGCTTCCACACAATGTTTTCCTACACCTACAGTTGAAGCTCTATGTTGGGATTTGCGCCCATCGACTAACGCGCTAACCACGGATCTATCATCGCTACAAGAAACACATCATCTTTAACTGTTTTATAAGAAGAAATATCTTATAGATCGTCTCTAGTAAGCTATAAAGTGTGTTCAAGATTTGCACCTTCAAACGGCACTAAACATCCTTCTCCAGTCGTTGACATCATTTCCATACGGGTCGTGTCACGAACATGTACAATCGAATGGCATTGTATTGTAGACTGTAATATTTTATTGAGCGGGTGTGGTCCACCCCCGAGTCACGCGACGTGAGTGCTATGGACCTATTTGTCCCCAGTACCATGAGGAAATACGTCACTACTTCTGATAAGAATCGTTTATGGAACATTGTTTTTTTGATGTTAAAGAACATCATTTAAAAAATGAAACATTGAGACTTTAAGACTACTTTTTTAGTTCGCTAGACTTATAGGTATACTTGAGGAGATTGTTTACTTTTCCATTTCGTTTTTTTTATTGTTCGTTAAAAAGAAATGCTTTATAAATCGTTAAAAGGAAAAAGAAATTATTCGGTAGGCAAGAGGATGTAGGTACTTTGCTCTGATTCCTTATAAAAGGGTGACCTTGTACCGGATGTGACCGAAACTGTAGTACGAGTAAACGTAAATTATTATTTTACCTTATTTGTGTACTTTCTCTTGATTTTTGCAATTTTACCATAGCTAGATGAAGAGGTTAACTGATTCATCATATTTGTCGTACTCTTCAAGTATACACTTTTAAAAAAATGTATGTAATAAACATATACTGCGTTTGATCACGAACTTGCTTCAACAGCTGAGTTAGTGGTCGACGCGGTCTTATCGTCAACGTAAGCGATAATGTGCTAGAAGAAAAAACACTCGAGACTTAGAAAATACCTATGTACCCTACCTTTGAAGATACTTTCCAAGTATTTTCTTAGTATAAAAATTGTTCAAAATAAATAATAAAAACACTAACTACGCCCCCCTCTAGTTTTACGTTTTGTTTATTATTTATGTTTTATTTTCAAAAAAAATTGTATTACTTTTCAGAAAGAAAATAAATACGTCACAAAAATTGGCGCTGCAGTCCAATGATTAACGTGCTAAAAACTCATCAGCAATGACGCCCTTATTCGGATTAGGCTCCAAAGCTTTGGATATCAACGGAAAGTTGCTTGTCTGTGGGGTTTCTACTGGATACACTTCGGAGAGTAGGCTTTAGATCGGAATAACCTAATTCCACCCTACCCATTCTATTATTAAGTCGCCCTAAAACCCCGATACTTTATCATGGTTAATTTTCCAAAACACGCACTAAACGGTACGATTCCACCTTTATCGTTCGAACCTACAAACAAGCTAAACAATAGAAATTGTGCCCGAGTGGGTGTTCTCCGATAGATACAATCTGAGTGCCTTCAAGTCGCGAGGGAATCGGTTTCTTCTAGACGTGCTAAGCGTGCTCTTTCGTCGACCGCTACTTCACTTAACATCTGGCGAGATGTCGGCAAACATTAGCCTATTTGTTATAAAAAAAAAAAGATATAACAGCGCTAAAACACGTATCGTAATAACAATTTCAGCCAGAGTAACCAACAATCCTGATAATATATGCAATGGACTGAACATGTAACCAATCACCAATAAACCCCTAAAAAGAAATCCCAAAACAAATAACAGGAAACCCTCCGCCGATAACAATGTAACAAATTATCGCGGCGTGATTCCAGGGGGCGATCAGCCCTTATATAGGACATGTCGGTCAATGACCCACCCTACCATAGATTAGTACATAGTCACACCCCCCATTTCTCTAATAGAACCTCTAATTATGACCTAATTTGGAGGTTATTGATGTCGTAAAAATTTCTCGGTTCCGTGACGGAAAAGTTGATTGCTTTTATTTTTAGAATCATTACAAAGATTGATACTACTTTAAAGAATCAAATACTTTCCTCAAATGTTAGTTTCTATTTATTATTTATTTATCATAGAAATTAATTTAAAAAATTGCATTGGAACTTAAGTTTATATTGTATACATTATTATAAATTGTCGCAGGTCATTAATAAATATAACGTTTTTAGGTTAAATTAAATCCTCATCTTTGTTTTAATCAAAAAGCAGAAATACACTAAAGATATAATAAATTATAATATATACACTACAGAACAATTTCAACTTCTTCATTAACCTCCGCAAAGTAACGCCTGAATCAAACTATTAGATGCCACAAGATGAATTAAAAACTTTTTCATACCTTAACTCCCTTTCTTCTATGTATATGTATAATTACACTTATTACAATACCCATGGGCGTACATCCATAGTAACATGTTGTTAAAACTAATTATAAGTAATCACGTAATTAGCACGAATCATCAAGCGAACAATTCTGTTCAAACCATCTTTAATTAAATAAAAGCTTGGCCTAGGCTTGTTGTTCGCGTGCTCTATAACGATAAAGTCACAGAAAGTAATCTAGGAAAAAACACTCTAGGTCATTCACCCTGACCTTTTTAACCTTGTAACGAGAAAGGACTGTTACATGCACTGGCTAATGATTTAATAGTTAAAGCTGATAAAGGTGTAGATCGTAATGATGAAGTCATAAAGTTGAATTTTGAATATAAAAATAACGAGGAACATAAAACTGCATATTGCTGTTTAAAAGTAATTTAGAAAGCTCCAGAGGGTTCTTTGTTCTAAGAGGAATAAGCATCTGAATAGGATTCGTTCATTACTCAAGCTCCGTTACTTCGGTAAGTAATGCTTAACGATTGATGGATTAGTCTATAGTTCTGAGTCTTTCAAACGAAAGCTAAAAGTGTCCACCATTAAACCCACAATAACTCTTAAGAATTGACTTTAGTATTCGGTTACGTGTACAGCTTGTTATAATACATTGTATTATTAAACTAACGGAAACGAAATCTTTAAATTAAATTTTGATCTCCTCAATACCGCAAATTACAATTTAAAATAAAAAGTCCTTTTCTCAATGCAAATCCGCTTCACTTCTCCAATTCCAGCTCGAAAATTCTAAAATAGACATTGTTTACCATACACCGGTTCCTGGAAAGGAAACTATTCCTCCATTAGTGTTTCCTTTGGGAGCGGCGACGGGAATCACTCAAATTTCATTTCATTTATACGGAAACGTAAATTTGGATTGTCACACTTTATTTCTAATACTTTCCCCATGACAAAAAATGTGACTTTTGAAATGTTAATTTTACAAGTATTAACGATCATTTTAGTCTTTACATTTTGAGTTTTAAGATTCAGTGATAGTCATAATTTTTCAACCCCTAAACGTGTTGCACGTAAGTAGGTATAACATGGGTTCTACAAATACTACAATAATTGACCTGTTTTCCACATCAACAGGATATTACAAACTTGTACTGTCTATTTTAAGTATCTTAGTCATCGTTCAGTTTATTTTAACAATGTCACTTGCTTCTAATTTACTTAGGTTTTGTTAGTTACAACCTTGAGCAGTCTTTGACTTGTTTATTGAATTAGCCGCATTTATTGTTTCGCCGTTGTTGTAGCGGCTCTATGTTTATTTTAATATCTTTTTTTTTCTTCCACTGAAGTTTCTTGTCTGCGCTGAGCATTTCTGTTAGACCATCTATTCTCAAAATCCAAACATATTCACAACCTGCCTCACTAAATTCTCCAAAAACAACAAAACCTGTTTAGATGATAATGAACATAATTCGCAACTCCGCCGCCGTCTGGCTATCATCTGTTTCCTGCCTTTGTTAAAGATATATAACCAAAATTAATTATGTATTATTCTAAGAATTCTGTGAAACAAAGCCTGCACGCTGTACTCGTACCTTCAACGTGTATTGAGCCTTTTCAAAATCAGTTTATATCACGCTCAAGGCCATCATATTCGACTAAATATTATTTAATTTTTATTGTAGTAGTCTGCTTTGTAGTTTTAGTTGTGAATAATACTATATTCTAGGTATTTTAGTTTTGTTCCCTTGAATTAGACGTATAAGTACAAGAAGTATTAGAATTGTCATTAGCATTACCAATTTGTTATGTGATATGATATTAATTTTACAAAGATTTACGATTGTTAGGGGAGTTATTAGGGTTTGTAATTTTGTATAGTCTATAAACTAGACGCCAGGCGTTTCGTTTTAAAATTAATACTTGTATACGTGACACAACTCAGGCGTCAATTACGAATCACGTGAGAGTTTAGGTATTTTTACCTTTACCTAACACGTGAGCTGTGATAAAAGCATATTCATTTTTTTAGCCTCGCAAAAACGAGACTGACGTAATCCTAGCTTTGTCTCTTTTCCTTGCGGGGGGGAAAATAATCAATTTGTTCCCGGTGCATGATGGGGGTTAAAAAGACATCGTGACAAAACCATAGCATGTTGGTAGGGTACTTTTTCGTACTCCGCTAGCTAGCTACCAATCCTTAAGATGAAAACATTTTTTCTTGAACTGGACACTAAACACCTACTAAAGTTTAAACAACGTATGGTGAAATTGTTTTTTAGTCGTATTGTCTCACAATAGTCTATGCCCAACTCGATATAATGATATGTATTTGTAAGTATGTATTATTGTATTTTACACAAATTCGAAACAGTAAACGAAGTCTTTTATGAGTCTTACTAATGTAACTAACATGGGAGTCTTGTCTAATAAAACGAGTTTTGTTTATTTCCTAAACCGCTTTTGCAATTTGCTTGTAAGTTTTACATTTAACAATCAGTGCACTGTTTAAATTAACTGGGAATTTACAACTTTAGGCCTAACAAGGCCCCCGAGGTATAAGTCAATTATAGAGATTATATTTAAGCTTGGCCTTCAGTAATTTAAGTACGGGTTTCTTAGTTAATGATGCTGAGGCTTTAACAAGTGATTGCCGTATTCTTATTAGCTTTGATTTATTGTCCAGTTTGACGCATTTTTGGCTTGTTATATTTATTTTACTTGCTGCGTTAAATTTCCACCATTCTACCTTAAAAGTTATATAATTTTCTTTGCGTTGGTATTTTAGTTTTATAAAATGACTTTGTTGAGTTACCGTTCAGAACTGAATATTAAGTGACTTTTCCAATTAATATTCAAACGCCTAGCTGTAATAAAAGCTGTTAAATTTTTTAACAAAAGTTAGCTCAACTCTCTTCCAATAACTTTGATTTCATTAGAATGCAACGTGCATGTCTGTATATCATTATATCAAGGATTCTAATATCCTAATATTCTGTCCCGTTTTATGTTTCGATTTTCTGTTGTAAATGTAACTGGGAAAAAAAGTCATGCTAAAAATCCTATTGAATTATCTTGAAGTGAATTTATGTAATTTTATTCATCATTTAGCAGGCAAGTTTTACCTTGTAGATTTTGACGTCATTCTATGACATCACTGTTGCACTTAGTTCGTGTTCATTAATGATTTCCTGTCGAATACTGTAGCTGTTTTTATCTTGTGCTATATTCTGTGTCTTTATGTTGGGTCACAAAAGTTAATTGAGCTACAACCATTTTAAATGATTCAAAGCGTAACACCTAGAGTTTAAAGTCCATTTTGTTTGTGAACTTGCAGTACAACACATATTACAGTCAACAAGTTTGCTATAAAAATATTATGTCCATCCTTATCAGTTTTATCAGATAGCAAAATATCAGTAGGTGTAATCTAGATAGTGTCGTTTTCTGGCCTTATTTCTGCACCTTGTTTTCTGCATTTCTCCTTTTCTAAATGTAAAGTTATTTAAATGAAAATTATTTTAAAGAAATTCATCTGATTAACATATCTGTTGAATGTCACGCCTTAATGTGTTCTTTTGTGTACGCCCCTATAAAGTTTATTCTTGTCATTATAAACATATCAGAATAAATATAGTTATGTGAATTTTAAAATGATTAGAAAGTGAACCAGGGATGGATCAAAATAGAGATTAAATTAGAGGTTTGAGAGGGGCCTTTTATCATGTCATGAGATTCCATGCACTAACAGCCATCACTAATTATTACTTTCAGGATCATATTGAAAAAACACTGAGAAAACATAAAGTAACTATAATATATATATCACCGCAACGTAATCACCCACGAAATACCATAAATTAGTTTTGTTCATTTATTTCAACTTTTCGGACATGTTAGCCGTGGTCACGATATGGCTCAAACAAACAAACTATTTAAATACAAACATAATTGTGTATATGTTCAAGTCGCAAAAGTTAAAGGAAATTAAAGTACATAGTTAATATAAATATGAAACATCTAATTGACGAATGGGAACTCCTTACAACATCAGCAACAAAAAACAAAACACAGCCTATATTTTGTACTTAAATATTATAATACAACTCATATACGTTTGATGTTGTACATTCATCCAAATATGAATAAGCTGTTCTCTTTATTGACACAAGTAGAGAACTATAAAGCCGTGGGAGGCGCCACATCTGGCTCTAGGAATATTATTACACTATCCATTTACACCATACGTACACCATGCACCAGAATGGGAGTCATTTTTAACGGTTTCACTAATTTTAGGGTGCGGGCGTTCTATGCTGTTGGGTATGTTAATTTAAAATCCGATTTTGTTACTTGATATGTAAACATTTTCCATCATTAGCTACTTTCAATATTCATTAAATTGATTAATGTCTCTTATTCTAATACTGTCGATTGCCTTCTGAATATATAGGTAGATTGTGATTTCGATTCTCATCCAGGATAAATAATTATGTAACGTACGTATGTTAGCATAGCTTATCTCACTGCTAGGCAAATACCTCTTTTGTTCATTATGTAGTTGAATTTCCGATGTACTCACAAGCATTCTAAGCTGAAACTAAAAATATTTTGTAATATCTATAATATTTTTTGTTTATTTCCAGGTAAGTTTCTGCAATTTCACGTTAAGCGTTATCGATTTGTTGATACCTCATCGTGTTCTAACTCATTACTTTCGTAAGCCGCTATTAATGGGTAAGTGCTTTTATTATTTACGAATACATACAAACTAACGTACTACACAAATAAAAATGGATCGAATACGTATAGACAACTAAAATTCCAGAGGCAATCTAAATATGTAAGCCTACTAAGAGCATGCCACTTTCAAAGGTAATGCTTATGCGTTGGGTTAAATAAACCTCAGCATTTTGGTCACACGTTGTGTTTACGATAAGATATTATACATTTTTGAAAATAAGATGAGCTACCTTTTCCTATAGATCGAATTGGTTCATACCAAACAGCTCAAGTATTTATTAACCAGTGCTGAGATAAATTAGTAATTCTCCTTAATTTATTACGCTACATGCAAAAGTACAGTATATGGTTGGTTTGGTAATAAAGAGCAACTCACAGATAAATAAGAGCTTACATTCAACGACATTGGATCATATTCGAAAAAGTATCCATCTTACCGTTTCTCGGAATCATACTGTTGACTTTATTCTAAACAATTACTCACTGAAGTGCTGAGACAGATCGAAGCAATGATAAATTTCACTTCCTCACACTACTATACAACTATACGCCTTATAGTGGATGTCTCTACAGTCTTATTTACATTGTCGTGAGCTTACGTGTGATAGGAACCAGAGTTGAAGCTATTTATTCCTGCCTCGTGTCCAATTACAATGATAATGAATCGCCTAGCTACTAGTCAGCAGTGTTTAAATAACTGTATGTCACTAATGGCTCAGTCACACCTAAGGAAGCTTGATTTTAAAGAAATAGGAGAAATGGTTGTTGAAAATTTAAAGTCTCCATTTTTTGAGCAGTTATGTAATTCGGCTAGTGATAAAGTGGCAGAATTTCAACATGCTGTTAAGGTATTAAAAAAATATGAAAATTTGTTTACAACGATACATATGTATTGTTTTCCTTACCAAGCAACGCTTGTTCAAAACAGAATACAGATTATTTCAGATCACAAAATGTACCATGCGTTAACCTCGCTAGCAAGATGGTTTTTTTGTATTTATAAATGCTAAATTTATCTATTAACATAATTCAATTGTTATAATTATGTATATGATCCTAATCACTAGGATTAGTGATTACGCACCAACCAATGTCAATGGATGAAAGTTGAAAAAAATTGCACACAAACCACCTGATCTGCTTGTTATATGTGATTCCTTTGTACTTAATACATTTTATACACATCATGGTTTTTAATTAATCAATTATTGTATTTCTACAAGGATAATTATTATATCCTGTTTATCTTACATACCTGTCATATTATCTGAAATAAATCGACTTACAAACAAATGACGTTCACTTTCTACCCATTTGACAATCGATGGTCGTAAATTAACTATGATGATTTTGATATCGATGAATTTATTATGCATGAGATATTGAAAAGAAAGTACTGAAGATTGCGATACTATCAACTACGTTGCAAATCATTTAGTAATATGTACTCATAAATAAAAGTCATTAATTCAAATGAAGATGTAATTTGAAAATTATGTTACATAATAATTTAGCGATTCCTCATACCTAACGTTAAAATTGGTGTCTTGGCAGGTAATTATCAAGAATGCAGAACATCATTATTTGATTAATGATATTTCATTTCTTAGCATTGATGAATATATATTTCTTGCAGAAAAAAAACACTTAAAACTTAAATACAAAAAATATGAAAGTGTGATTAATTAAACCTGCAAGTCATCCTGATAAACTAACCTTTATTTTTCTTTAGAACTTTCTTATGAACAATGGCGTGATATATAAACAAACCCCAATGGCCAGCATAAATAAACATAACACTAACAAATTAAATAATTACACAATGGCTTGACAGTTATAATGAATTGCAACTACCAGCCATGATAATACATACCAATTCATATCAAGATTCGCCTAAAGCTATACGTTAAAGAAAGTAAGTCGAAATAGGCACTAGACATCTCATCTCTGACAATTTGCTTGTCAACCCGCAATTAGAGACCAATGGAGTTATGCCAATTTATGAAATATTAAAGTAATAATAGTAGTTGATAAGTGATCTGTGGAAAGTTTTCGCTTATTACTATTTTGATTTGTAACAGGTTCCGCTGGTCGTATTTCGAATGATGATTTTGAAAGATCAATTACGGTTCTGATGAGAATATTCTTAGATTTAATTAATTCCCTTCCGCTTTAGGAAATTTGAAACTTCCTGAAACTTATGGCAGGATAATTGAAACCCAGTTAAAACATGACATATGTTTACTACACTGTACTTACATTAATCGCTGTTTAGTTAGCTTATGCTTTTTCTTAAACTATACACATTAATATTTTGTTTATTTATCTCTCGCCATCAACGTCTTACATAAGTTGTCTTGTTGTATCTTAATTGCAATTATATTTATTATAATTAACCTCATATTTTCTTATCTGACACGATCATCGAGCTATCTGTTACAAAAGCTCGACTTTAATGGCCACATAAGTAATAATTACAATTTCTCTCTACATTTTACACAAATGAGAACGGAAACATTACTATCTTAAGGGTCATCTACCACTTACTGGGTTACGTTAACAGTTCCTTTTGTCTAATAGATATACAAACATCAATAAAAATGAAGGTTTTTATCTCTGATTTGATCTTGATGAAACAGTGCAATAAAATCCATTAATATTAATATGAAGCTTTTCTAGTTAGCATGCTGTAAAATATATCTCAGCTATCAATGCTATATTTTATGTTTTCATTGAAAACTTCATAAACTCGCTTTTCGGAATAGATTACTTACCTGTTTCTGTAATTGTATTAACTTGACTACTTAGATACGATATACGTATAGTGTGCAAAATGTCTTTAATGCCTGTATCTCACGTAAGTGCAAATCCGACGTAAACCAGGCATCATCCTACACCATAACTGTCTGTTCGACATAAGTTAAATTATTGCGTTCCACATTAGAATAGTTCTTGCGAGTACGCTTCGTTCAGCACTTGCATCTGATTTTGTCCCTTATTATGAAGCCCTAAGGTTTATTGTCGTTGGTATATTAAGATGAATAGCACTATGTTATCTGATGCTATCAATCTCTGGCGTAGGATTGAGGTGTGTTGTTTTGTGAAAAATGACCTTTCCTATCTTGTAATTATTAATTCTCGATCTTTACGTTATGGCTTCATGTGTGAGTTCATTTAAGGTAAAATTAAGATAACCACCTTAATCACTAATGTTGATTTAACTCGCATAGTGGAAGAAATAATTGAGCTAATTATGGAAAGATAGTTGTCTGCATATGGAATTGTATTTATTTATTGTAGCAGTAATGATGGGTAAGCTTCGTAGTAAAGTATTACGAAGAGTATCACGGCATTAATTTCTTTAGAAAAATGTTTAGTAAACGATTTCATTGAAAAAAAAAATCCGTATTCAAGTGCCATTTTACTTACAAAACTTCTAATAACCATTTTTTTATAAGTCGTTTTATTGTAGTTGATTAATAAACAATTTAATGTTATTTGCTTACCATCCCTTAGCATTGAACCATTGAAACGTTAGAAATATATACATATTACAAGACAATAAGAAAACTTGGCTTGAAGTAAAACTTCACCTTGAATTTAATATTTAAGGTGAAGGAAATACATTGGTATAATAAAGAACGTGTACTAGAACGAATATAAAATAGCGCACAATTACTGTAATAGCTGCCGCTTCCTGAATAGTTTACTAATTTTTTAATACCCAACAATAATAATAATAATAAATTTTAACAGCGGCGGTAGACGGGCTAATTATATTGTCTCTTGTGGCTCGTGCGATTTCATTTTATCTCCTGTTACCTGCAACCGTAGTCTTAGGTTTTATTTTAGTTTAAGTTAATTATCCGTTATTTGAATGTAATCGACTGGTTAACCAGAATAGTACCAAGATTGGCCTATTTAAACTTTTAAAATTCTATTTGCCATGTCTGCGTCACTCACTTATTTTTAGTTTTTTAATATTGCGTTTGTGGTTTTTTAAATCTCTCACACGATCCATAGCTTGGCCCAATTTTAGTGTTTATGTAACATGTGTCGAATATGACATAACCGTTATTTTCAGTTACAATTTTAAAAGCTTAGCAAGATATTCAGCATTTTGAGTTCGAAATTTAAAATTGAGTACGTTTTAGAATATTTATATGACCTGATTGTTGCTTCGTAAAATATTTATATGAATTTTGTTGTTTCGTTCCTTTATATGATCGCCATTTGGTTTTGAGTTATTTATATTTTATTTGTTGTGCACTTTAGGATTATTTTAATTGCATAGTAGAAAATATTTTAACTGGTCCATTAAAAAAAAAATAAAGCCATCAGTCAAATGGAGTTGTGTAAAGTTATAAATTTCCTTAGGCAAACTTTTTTATATTGATTTTGATGTTTGTTTTTGGTATGACTTGGTGCGATAACAGAAAGTTCACTAACCTTGTTTACTTGATGCGAAATTACGGCCGCATAAGTAACAGAATGATCGCTTTCATAATTCTTATCTATGACATTATCAAATAATCTCTTTAGTAAATAAAAAGCAGGCCACCGCCGTAATTTAGAGCTGTTAAATCTGCCTACAATAATTCTTGCAATCAAAAGAGGCATTTGTTTGATTGTAAACATTCACTTTAAACCCACGTAGAAATGTGAAATATGAGTTAACAATTCGATTTCATCAAAGATTAAGTTTACCAAACACCAATACACAAAGTAACGGACAATCGACTGCAATCTTCATAGATAAAAGTAGGCCATTCTATAAATTATGGCTGCGCGTGAGACGAGCGTTCTTTATTTTAAAGGGGCCCAAGGTCGCTGGAACCGTTCCAGATTTTTTTATTTTTACGGTGGTCATTGGCTTGAGAACTGATTTTTATATATTTGAACGATTTGGAGGGTGTCAAGGCTTACGATATTCAAATTTGTTTGAGTCGTAAGAATTTTGATTAAAATAATATTATCAAATACGTTTTTTTCTCTCTTTGAGGGTTATACGTATTGTATGAATGTGATATACGAGTACCTATTGGCATGATTGGTATAAAAATTGCTTCATTAAAATTCCATCGTGCCATTTTTTTTTTAATTGCGCTATGGGTAAGTACAGATGTAAAACATAATATTTAGTCGAGAAGCACCACAGACTACCTTTCGGCATGCAAGTTAATTTAAATTAGACATAATGTTTTATTGTAGTAAACTCGTGTTGGTTTTACTCGCGTATTATATTGGTTACAGATATATTTTCAACATATATTACTTCTTTTTATGAATGAACAATTATATTACGAGTAGATAGAAAGTCTCTTTAAATAGTCTGTTTCTAATAATTTAGATTCCATCATTATTTATTGCTGATAACATTAAACGACGTTTTCCTCTGTACTTACTCGTACTTCATTAGATACCACTTTATCGCATATAAGTTCAACCATGCAATTATCGCTGAACATTGCAGTACATCCTCGATTAGTGGCAGTTGAAAGCTGTTCCATAGAGTAACCCTTGTGCTTCCGTTGTGATGGTGAAAGTGACCGTCTACAGCCAGTGATGGATTGTGGCAAGAGCTAACACCTGTTTGAAATCGAAACTTTAACGCATAATGTGATAATAAACATGTGCTTACAAAAGCTTAAATGATTTTGATTATGACGTCGAAATTTATAAAAAAGCTGATCTTCATATGTCAAAATTATATTGGCTGCTCGTTTACAGTCATCAATTTAGAAAACTATGAGGTGTGGCCGCTGTTCTGTAGTTATGTATAACGCAAATACCGAGTTTTACATAATTCTTATGATATAGATGATTTCTATTTTGGACATATTTAAGAATTATTAATAAGTTAAAAAGGCAATAGGTTGACTACATTTTTCAAAGAACCGATATTTGATGGAGTAGATCTAGAGTGGAGACCACGTGTAGGCAAGCCTAGGGTAGGATACCCTGTTTGCACCGATTTATGACGACCTGCATAAAGCGGCAAAAACTCTGGATGCATAGAGCCGACCGAATTCAGTGGGGGAATGAAGAGAGAATAACATTCAGCTGGTGACAATAAAATACTTATGATGATGATGAATATTTTCTAGAAAAGTGTTTGGAAAAAGTTTAGTAAGACAATTAAAACGTTAGTTAATGTATCTCTTTTAATCATTCAAATATCTTTTTACAGTAATACTCGTAGTACAATGTTACTGTGACAGTCGTAGCCCATGGTGTTAAACTTTTGTATTTTACCACTTCTTCCTAACATTCAATTCAGAATTAAAAGTTATTTTGACATGAATTTCTTTCTACTATTCAATCAGAATTAAAAGTATCTTGTACTTACTATGCATTTTCATAAGCATGCTAGTAAGTTCTGATTGATTACTTCGTGTTGTTTTTAACAGTATTTAAAAGACATTCGTTTTTGACCTTTGATCGCTGGTAAAAGCTCAAAACCATGTTAGATGATGATGGATTGTTGATACCTTACATACATTTCGCGTTTATAAGTTTTATAACCCTTATGCAATGAGTGACGGATCGGCATGTTCTCATGATGGTATTGCAATCGATGATCTATCACGGTCTGTTAGATTGTAGGTATAAGTAAATTACGTGTACAGGTAATGTTACGTTTTTCATATTAAAATTAATGAGACATCTGTTGGTAAGAGATAACGCCTGTCCGTGACCATTGCAGCGGTACCCAAAATTTTGTGTAACAACAAAGTTGAGAGCGTTCTTACTGTGGCGCTCTTACTTTGAGACACACGATGGTGAGTCGAAATCGGAACACATTAATGTTTACAATTGCTTGGCAGAATATCTGTTAATATGGTGGTACCTGACTAGACAACCTCCTTCTACCTAAAACATTGCATGTCTTGCTATGTAATAGCATCTCATTCAAAAATGCAATACTTTGGTTATTACTGCAGTTCATAATTCTTTACAAAGTATTTTAAAAAAACAACGTATTTGTGTTATCGCTGATATTGTGAATATCCATGGCGACACTGATTGCTAACCATCAGGCAACTCATCTGCTTGGTTCCCATGCATGGCATGAAAGATCGATCTGGCGATTTAACACTTTCATTGTATTACACTAATGAAGATAGTGGCGGCCTTCTTCGTAGAGCCAAACTTCAAACTTCAAGTCACAGACTTCAAACTTCAAGTCACAGAGTGCAAGCGCGCGCGACCTCGTTGTACTTGACTCCTTGAAAGAGGCCACCAGATGTGACCGAAACTATAATTCTGCACAAGTGAAACAAAAATGTGTCAAAGCCACGCCAGTGTTCATAGAGTAAAACTAAGTAAGTTAGTATAGGCTGGGACCAACCGTCAAAATACTACATACCAACTTACTATTATACTATATACTTACTATTTACCAATGAAAATATTCATGAGTGCTCTAGGCTATATACCTACACAACACAAGCGATGCATCGGAAAACGTTAAAGGTTTCGTACCAAATATTATAGCAGTCAAAATAAAGAAGACGAAAACGTGAGAATCTAAATATTCATCTGTAAAATAAAATTTGTGTTACGTTTTTGAGGTAATTTACGTAAATAATTTGGAAATGTCATCAACATTGCATGATGATAAATGAAGAGGATATCAAACAGTTCCGTTTCACCTTGTGACATTCTTAATACCGTGAAAGTCGGAAACAATCATGTCCGTCCCATTGTCCCACTGATTTTAGATTAATATCGTCAAAAAGTTGGCTTTCTAATCTTTTGTTTGCCGGAATATCATATTCGTTGTATTTATTTATATACCAATTTACCAATATCAAATTTCTTACGCTTTCAGATTTCTATCAATTCTATAAATATCCTTCCTTTGTTGTTATCGTTATTTTCATAAGTTTTTTTTATATAAACTCACATAATGAAGGTAAAAAAATCTAAATTAATTTTAAGTCTTAATTTTTTATATGACAACTACATAGATAGATTAATTTTTCCTTCCTTTCGGCGTTCCATGTAAGAAAAGCTCTTTGCGACACTATTTTATGCAACTATACTTTATTAGTCACATTTACATCTATTTATGTACAAAAAAAAAAAATTCAATACTACATACAGTAAAAATTAATTAGCTGGTCTGAAAGACCGCTCTCAATGCATATTTATGTAGTTGAGTTAAAAACGTTGGCCCCTTTGTCACGTTGTATGGCGTTGTGCAAAATAGAGGCCACACAATGTTTGTACTTATTGTTATCTATATTATAAGCAGTAGCTTTAACCAGAAAAAAAACCATTAATCAAAAAGAATAGGTTATTATTTACCAATTATTCTCACTAATATTATGTTGACTTTGATTGGCTAGCATATTCTTTGATAGCATAATTGGATATGTTAAAAATAATGTTTACCCTGAGGCACTACCTCAGAAGTAAGATGCGTTTATCTCCATAATACAATAGATTAAACTAACTCATAATACTATGTGGATAAAGGCTGTATTTCGAGCCAGGACTTCGAAAGCAAGTAGAAACTTCTATCTACGCGTTTAATTTATAAATTGCCTAGTGTTTGATTGCTATCTTGCCATCTATCTACGTCTGGATTATTTCTTTTTATAAACGTTTGTTCTGCCGGGCTTCTGTTCTTTTGACAAGGGTAAGGCCTAAGTCCCCCACACTGGCCAAGTACTGGCAGACCTCACAATGATGTCCTTCATCGTTTGAAGCTAGCGGCACTCCGCACATTACTTAGAAAACACTCATCTTCGCGTGCCGTATAATATGAACACAAGACTTCGTTGCGTCGTCCCAGGACTTCTAGGATTAAGTTTAGTTTAAGTAATATTAGTTAATGTGTAGCGATGATAGTTCAGTGGTTAGTGCAGTCGGTAGTCACGCCGAAGGGTATGTTTTCAAACCTCAACAATGAGGTTAAACTGCCGGTGAAGTAAAACATCGTGAAGACACCATAGTATGGTTGTAGAGTATTTTTTTGTACTCAGCTGGCTAGCTACCACCTTCAAGTTGAAAATCTGCCGCCAAGCATCCAACGCTGTGTCCAGCAGCCTAAATTGAGAACCAGTAACTTTCCTGGCTAGGTGTGCTTTACTATCACACCTTCACTTTATATCTGGTGAGCAGTGATGGATGAAACACCTAACATGTCAACATTTGAAAAACAATGATAAGTCAAAAAAACGAAAAAAAACTAACAATTTAAAAAACGAAGGCTTCCCAACTAGGCTGCCATAACTTGAACATTATGAGTATCTCTAACAGAGTTAATACATTGCTAATGATTAGGTAGAAACACATAATTACCATTTACAAGCTGCAGTATTACCTTGCGGTTCTTTTTACATAATTATGTAGAATGACATAATTGAAAACCGTTTAATATAAAATCTATAAGCGGATTACATAAATATACTTAAGTCAAAATTAAACATCGTAAAGATTAACGTTAATAAAAAATTAAACAACATTATTTTTATTGATGTTATGCAAAATAATGAGAAGCAATCGAAAGTTATGTATTCAGAATTCGAGATTTTCAAGTTTTTTTGACGTGAAATGTATTACGTTAATAAAAATGATGACCTTTGTAAGAATTAAAAGAAATCATTTTTATTCCCTTTCATCTTTACGAAGGCTATCGACAGGTAGTAACCCAGAATATGGACAGCAATGGTGGCGGAACTTTCGATCGGTACGGACGCGATGCACATATCCGTTTTGAGAAGGCAAAAGTACTAGCTCGTGAGAAGTTCTATGTGCCTCGGAAACACCGAGAGGTCATAGAGATTATAGTAAGCGTCCTAATTTTAATAGAGATGGAGAGAAATCTACAACCGACTTGAAGACCTTGCCTTCATGGAGCTCGTGAGAGTGGTCGTGAATCTGAAGATGTCGCAGTGAGTTCTGTGTGCTGGAATATTCCTGACACCGTAAAGGTGGTCTCCGATGAGGAAGGATTCTTGAGCATCATGGTGCACTACCCGCCTTCGCCCCCGCGCCCGCGTATCAACCGCTGCCTTCACGTGCGAAGAACGCGGCCCGCAGTACGATGTAAGGACGCGGGCGCGTTGTCCTCAGCTTTGTCTCCATGACGAAGGCTATCGGATGTGGCCGAAACTATAGTCGGAGTATTCGATATAATTAAATGTATTATATTAAACATAAGTATAACAAAAAGGTTGTAACCCTTATGTCATTAATGAAATCCCACTAATATACACTACTTAATGGATTTTGATGAAATTTGGTATGGAGGTAGCTAACGCCCTGGATTAGCACATAGGCTTTTTATCCCGAAAACATGTAGCGGGTAACACCGCGGGTCGCAGCTAGTAATTATATAAAGCTACGTCGTTGTATGCTTTGCATTTCGATATTACAATGCGACGTTAAACGTTATGAGTGATTACATGATGTAGCAAAAAATGCAAAGCAAATGTTAAACACGAAAGATTAACATTCAATCAATTACATTACACAGTAAAGTACTGTCAATGTAACTGATTTCAAAGAGAAAGTGACAGAGGCTGTGCTAACCTAACATTTTTCACTCCCCGTCTTTAATGAGACAGCCCAAATGATATTTTAATAAAGGTTAAAGGTTAAGTATGGTACAAGAAAGCAATTATGAGCATTGCGTGCACAGTTTTGTTTTATTACTAATGGTGATAACTTTTGTTGTGCGTGAAAAGGCAACCCTTGTTAGTGGTGTCTAATTTGACAGCTGATGGGTGAGCTTTTAAAGGTTCGTAGTTTGGTATAGATCTACGCTATAAAGAAAAGCGTTGACATTTAGATGAAAGCCAAAGATAACCGTGGATTTGTGGATTATATTATGCTTTTTGTTTTAATTTTTAAGTAATCAAAATTTGTGAGATTCTGATGTTATTGGCTTGACCGTTTCCTTATCTCAATAAATAAAATACAATGATAAGGTTATAATGATGATCTTGAATTAAGGTGTTAATAAACTTGAAAATGTTTGTTTTACCATCTTTGATCACACTGTCACTTAACATCAAGTGAGCTATGGTCAGTCAACCAAAAAAAAGCAATATTGCCAAAACATATTTCATCATCCAAATTCGTGTAAGTTTAGAGGTGAATATCAACAGATCAGCTAAGTTTGTTAAATTTATTAAGTTGACATACATATCTGCCAAATTTTGAATCGATACGCAATTAGAAGTAGATTAATTAGTTTCCAAGATCTATCAAGATTTTATATTCTAGTTCTTTCATCATCATCATCATGTCAGTCATAGGACGTCCACTGCTGGACATAGGCCTCCCCCATTGACTTCCAAAAAGACCCGTTGGAAGCGGCTCACATCCAGCGCGTTCCTGCGGTCTTTACTTGGTCGTCTGTCTACCTTGTGTGTGGTGGACGTCCTACGCTGTGCTTGCCGGTTCGTGGCCTCCACTCCAGAACTTTGCAGCCCCATCGGCAACCACTTCTGCGTGCTATGTGCCCTGCCCACTGCCAATTCAACTTGCTGATTCTCTGGGCTATGTCGGTTACTTTAGTTCGTCTACGGATCTTCTCATTTCTGATTCGATCTTGTAGGGAAAAGAGCATAGCCCTCTCCATAGCTCGTTGTGCTACTTTGAGCTTACCAAGAAGGCACACAGTCAGAGACCACGTTTCAGCGCCATAAGTCATCACTGGTAACACACACTGGTCGAAGACTTTCGACTTGAGGCACTGAGGTAATGAGGTAAGGCCTAGTTATTTACTTACTAACATAGTGCTTTTAATAATTAAAATCAAGAGTAAATGTATAATTTCTACCTCATAAAAACTGAAATCACGCAGCTGGCGTACCTTTTTTAATCCCTTTATAAAAACAGGCTCGAGACGCACAAGGTGTGTTTGCACCTGTGAATGTAGACCTTGGCGATAGAGTTCATTTTTTGCGATGAAAAATCTGGTTTTAAGTTTAACGCACCAATTGGGTATTACAATTGTTTATTGTAATGCATTTGTGATACATTGTTTCACTGACAAGTAAACTCGACATATATATATAAATAAAAACCGGTCAAGTGCAAGTCGGACTCGCGCACCCAGGGTTCCGTGCCATTATCAATAAAAAAATCAAGTCTGTTGTATGGGAGCCCTCCTTAAATATTTATTTTATTTTATTTTTAGTACCTATTTGTTGTTATAGCGGCAATAGAAATACATTATCTGTGAAAATTTCAACTGTCTAGCTATCACCGCTCTTGAGATACAGTCTGGTGACAGCCGCACGGACGGACAGCGAAGTCTCAGTAATAGGGTCCCGTTTTTACCCTTTGGGTACGGAACCCTAAAAAAGAGCGGCAAACAAACTTAAGGTCCGCCTGTTAGTATTCAAACAGCCGCCTCTAGATATCTGCTACATTTAGTTGTCAACGCGTCACTATTGATGGCTTCACAAATACAAATTTAAAAAGAATATACGCCTTTAAAAAAATAAATGATGTATTTGTGTGACGTAACCAAGGCTTTCACGTACAAATACAAATACAACCATTTTATTGATAACACCAATGTTACAAGTCAAATGTAAAATCATTTCAAATTATGTAATTAGGTATCATTAAAAAAAACACCGATTACATGTCAATGAAAACAAAATGTCAAATAAAGTACATAATAATATGTCAATATAAAAAAAACGTAACCTTTTAGTTTCAAATACTCGTCAATGTCATGTGATGTCGTATTTCCACGCATGTAGTTACCGAATGACAATCGAAAATTGTAGGACCAGGTTGTTCACCATTCTACGTAACATTATATCTGTGCTTACTTTTTTGTAATCTGTGATTGTAGCATATTTATATCGTTTAACAATATACTAAACAACAGTCGAGTTTCCTAAATAAAGAAATTGAGTTACGCTGAAGAACGTTCGTTGTGCAGAGCGCAATACTCTACGATTTGTGATTCCCAGATTTGCTTTATTCTTGTAGGAAACTTATTAAAATACTTGCATAATGTGAAATGGGAACTCATTTCTGAGTATTGAGACGCATCTTACTGTTAAATATAGTAGTAAGATTTGCTTTTTTTTTTATGGTTGACAGGCTAGATGTTTGACCACAGCTCACCTAATGTTAAGTGAAGGTGTGGTCGAAGATCGTAAAGCACACCTAGCCTGGAATGGAACTGGCTCTCAAGTGAGGCTGCCGGAACACACCGTTAGATGCTAGTATCCAAATAGATGAATACATAAATATAATAAGACTTCCGGAACACAATGATAGATGCTTGGTTGATTGATTTTAAACTTGAGGATGGTTACTAGCCAGCCGAGTACTAGAAAGTACCCTAACACCATGCTATGGTTTCCTCACGATGTTTTCCTTCACCGGCAGCTTAAGCTCATTGTTGAACCCACTCCCTTCGGCATGCGAACCTACCGCGCTAACCACTGAGCTATCATCTTTACAAAATGTTTTCAAATTGATTTTGTTACTGACTATTCAGTAACACTAATTCCACCAAAACGTTAATCTTCCTGCACAGCGACCTTAAAACACATTTTCAATCCTTTCAAACCCTGACGTCGTGCTTTGCACGTTATTTCATTGACTGCTTTACAAAAGTCTTTAACCTTTGTGTAGTTTTCAAGATCGCTTCACACCTTCCGCATTTGTGCTTAGTGACTGAAGAGTAATCAATTCATCGTTATTTCATCAGTAGCTTAGTCGATGTCTCCACGAGCAATTGTTTTTACCTTTTTGTTTGAGTACAATGGCAGTATAGGGGAGTAATATTGAAGGTTCTTTTGTTTTCTGTTTATGATGTGCACAATAAAGAGTTTTTATCTTATCTTAAAAGATAACGCCAGTCCATGACAATTGCAGCGATACACAGAAGTTTGAGCAACAAAACAAAGTCCAAGGCATCGCTGCTTTGGCGCTCATTACTTTGGGACTAAAGTGCTTGTAAAGAGAATTGGATCCTATTTGTATTTAGCATTATTTCTGTTTTTTAATAATCTAGAGTTCATTTACATTTATACTTGCTCATGGAAGTGCGATCGTGATCGTTTCGTTGTAGATACGCAGTGACTAATGCGCGTCTCTTTCAATAACGGTTTTCCTGATACGGTCTTGTCACAGACTGCCTGTGACAGACTTGCGAAGATACCGTGAGCTTTTAGTGCCGTCCAAGTTGGGCGATAATAAAGTTATGGAATTTAAATAATTAATGTATTATATTGCTATAATTGCTCGGGCATACAATGTATAGTCTCGTAGCTTTTTGGCATCTTCTTTTGGTTAGTAGATATATAATCTAATCGACAATCTACATCATGTATATCGTATCTAAGTATATATGTATTAGTTTAATTTTGTTACAATATCTCTTGTCTGTTCTTACCTGTATCGTGTTTTCCATTCTAGTTTGCTGGAAGATATCGCTCTTAGCGATAAAGCCGTCACTGTTCTTCACTGTTCTGCACGGTTCTTTTGTTTTCTGTAAATTCGCGCAAAGCTCCATCAAATCTATTAGTATAGATCTCAAACTATGATTTACTTGCGGGTTATTGATCTGATTTTAATTCTCTTCTTTTGTTTCTCTTTTTGTTATTTAGATAAAAACCTAACCTCTCGCGTGAGAAAAATAACCACTTATCAAAACTAATTTAACACCTGCATACAAATCACTAAGCTTCTCGGCATTGTACAGTTTAACCACCATAACCTGAATAATTCGCGTCATGTAAAAAGAACGTTGGAAAGTGTTTGGCGGTGTGTCCCGGTAACCTCACTTGAGACCCAGTTCCATTCCAGGGTAGGTGTGCTTTACCATTATCCACCACACCGTCACTTAACTGGCGAGCTGTAGTCAAACACTAAGCTAGTCAAACATAAAAAAATAACATTTTTTTTTTCATTTAAGCTTCTTGAAATGTCTAATAAAAATAAAAAATAAAATAAATATCGTATGACATTACACACAGCGCTATCTGACCCCAAACTAAGCAAAGCTTGTAGGTACTATGGGAGTCAGATAACTGATAGAATACTTAAATACTTTTTTTTTGTAAATACATACTTATAATACATACAGTACACCCAGACACAGAACAAACATTTGTTTATTCACAAAATGTTTGCCGAACCCCCGCCCTACAGCTCTTGAAGCAGACATGCTACCAATGAGCCAACAGGGCTGTCAATAAGCGACGCCTTGACATCTCTTTGTGGTGAAACTGTATCGTAACTGATTTGATCATGTTCGCAGTTGCACAATCAAATCCATTACTCCGAAATTACAGTCATACAACCATCATACAACATATGAAATGAACAAGGCTCATTTCGAAGGAGAAAGTGAACACTTTTCAATGATTACACGTATTAACATACAAGCCGAAATTATTTTAATATTGCCTACAACACGGTATGGTAATTTGTTGGGCCATAAGTTAGCTAAAGTACCTAGTATAAACTGTAGCAACTTGATTAACCATGTGCTATCCCACTCAAACACTGTATTTAGGTTATTAAATAAAGCTACAATAAACATAAAATTAAAAATCTCCAATATCGACGCAATTGTTTCTATGCTTACCCATTTTATAACAAAGCTTATCGTTATTGACAGCCCTGTTGGTTCATTGGTAGTGTGTCTGCTTCGAGAGCTGAAGGGCGGGGGTTCGATTCCCACTCAGGACTAACATTTGTGTGACTAACATCGATGTTTGTTCTGTGTCTGGGTGTACTGTATGTATTATAAGTATGTATTTACAAAAAAAAAAGTATTTAAGTATTCTATCAGTTATCTGTCTTCCATAGCACAAGCTCTGCTTAGTTTGGGGTCAGATGGCGCTGTGTGTAATGTCCTATGATATTTATTTTATCGTAAATAAAGTCACCTATCGCGATTCGGTGATACTAAGTGTTGGACAAGAGACGGCTATGTTTTTGTGCTTGAGTCGAATGGCAAGCGTCATCGCATCAGTAATATCAAAGAGCTTGACAAAATCATAACCCAAGCTCCTTCGAAGTCAAATAAGCCCGAAGCTGATGCAGAGAAGAAAGCTCCGAGAGCTGCGCGTAAAGCTCCATTGAAATATTGAACTGTGAAGTTCTTTAGTTCGTATGTATTTTTCTTTGTGCCTCGAAGTACCTACAATCCTCTGTTGACTTTTATCTGTATTGGATTGTAGGGTAAGTCCACTAAAGCATATTAGGTTGTATTCCTACTACTTGCTCCACATACTAGATTACCACTAATCTATACAACCAGCTATTTTCGTTTTAAATGTCTCAATAACTTTCTATACCTTCAATCGAACCAATTTTGTTAAATCACTATCAAATTCAATCAATCAAACTTTGCATTGCAGATTGCTTAGTTTTCGTTATAAACTGTCAACAGCATGTGTCATACACCTCATTATTGCTAATGTCAAATGATATTGTTAATGTTTTTTGTTTTGCTTTTGGCTTGTACAGTTTACATTATTTTCCCAAAATTTTTGCAATGTCAAACGAATATTGTTGATGTTTTTCTTTGTTTGGCTAATGGCTTGTAAAGTTTTATTATTTTTCCAAACTTTTTGTTAATACCACTGTTTTATAGTTTATATTGTTTTGGCATCAGTACGTAGTTGTGTCGACTTTTGTAATATTCTTGCTTGTGCTTCGAGTTACAATAGACTAATGTGTAATTTTTTACTCTGTAAATCTCCTTCCGGCAATTTCCTTCTCACATGACCGGCAGGTGGATTTAAATCGTTCACCCATCTAACTTATTTATTTATTTTATTTATTTATTTTTAGCAGTATTATTTAATTTGCCTATTTATTTATTTTAATACATATATATTTATTAATTATGTTTAGCGACCATATCTGCGACAGCGACGATGAATATATTTCAGCTGCAACGACGGCGTCAACGAACGGCAGTGACGATAGCTTCAACAGCTTCCTTCCGCTGTCGGACTTCCTGGAATGCACCTTTTCCGAATTCTCTAAAAATTTTAATGTCGTTCACATAAACGCACAGAGCATTCCGTCTTGTTATCCTGAAATGCTGGCGTCTCTTGATGTTAGCAACATTCATGCAATTTTAGTCTCCGAAACTTGGCTCCGCCCTTGTCTTCCATCTACTTCTTATTCCTTACCCGGCTTTATTTTGATACGAAATGATAGAATCTCCCGTGGCGGCGGCGGTGTGGCTATTTATTTAAAATCTAACATTTCTTTCTCTGTCTTGAGTCAATCGCCACAACCTCCCCCGTCAAATGCTGGTGAGCACCTTTTTATTGAGGTACTTCTTTCTCATACTAAAGTCCTTCTCGGAGTCTACTACTGTCCATCAAAGGATATTAGTTATTTTTCATCATTTGAAGATCTTCTGCATGATGTTAGCCTTTCTTATAATCACTCCATTATTATGGGTGATTTCAACACGTGTCTCCTTAAAAATGACCATCGGACATCGTCACTTGAATCCATTGCAAAATCCTACAATCTGCACATCCTTCCTTTAAATGCTACGCATCATTTTCCCAATTGTGTCCCGTCACTTCTTGACTTAATGTTAGTGTCATGTCCAAATAGTGTTGCCAAGCACGGTCAATACTCTGCCGATGATTTTTCCTATCATGATTTGGTTTTTCTGTCTTACAAGATTCGTCCGCCAAAGCCCAAACCTCAAATCGTTCTACAACGCAACTTTAGTGGTATGAATCTTGAGGCTTTACTTGAAGACGCCAGAAAGATTGATTGGGGACCTGTTATTGCTGCCGAGTCGGTAGATGCACAAATTTCTCTTTTCAATTCGCTGATTACAAAATTATATGACGTGCATGCTCCACTGCGTGCGATCAAACTTAAACATCTTCCTGCACCATGGCTCACAGCTAATATTAAATCCTTGATGCATAAAAAAGCGGTGGGTAAGGCCAGGTACAAGCTGCGTCCTTCTGAGGTTAACAGAGATAGGTATATTCAGGCTCGGAATCGCTGCAATAGGATGTGTAGGGATGCAATGAGACGCTATGTCCACGCCTCTATAGAAAACGAGAATTCAACTAAGGTCTGGAAATTTCTCAGATCGATGGGAATTGGCAAATCACGTCAGAATTTTACCTCATGTAAAATTGATATAAATGCTCTAAATCAACACTTTTCTTCAACAACTGCTATGTCACTTGGGGATAAAAATTCTACTATAAATCTTCTTTCTGCCATTCAACTTCCCGACTGCTCTCCTTTTGTATTTAATCGTTTCACTGAATGTGATGTTAAGAAGAGTGTATTGTCAATTTCCTCCAATGCGGTGGGCGGTGACAGCATAAGTCGGAACATGCTACTGCCCATTCTTGACATAATCCTTCCCATTCTTTGCTTTTTCTTTAACAATTCCACCTCTAACGGTGTATTTCCTGCAATCTGGAAAGATGCGCAGATTATTCCATTACCTAAAAATTCTAACCCTAAATCTTTTTCTGAATATCGTCCCATTTCTATCCTTCCTTTCCTGTCAAAAGTCCTTGAGCGTCTAGTTCATGGTCAATTAAATCATTTTCTTATCAGACAAGGCCTTCTTAATCCTCTCCAATCCGGTTTCCGTCCTGGGCATAGTACTGTGTCTGCTCTTGTCAAGATCACCGATGATATTCGCTTGGGTATGGATAACGGCAAGCTTACTGTTCTAGCACTGTTAGATTTCAGTAATGCTTTCAATGCCGTTAATTTTGACATTCTGTTGGCGATACTTCGCTCTATTAATATATCTCCATCTGTGGTCGACTGGTTTCGTAGTTACTTGTATGGACGACGGCAGCGCGTTCGCCTCGAAGATACTGTCTCTTCTTGGTGCGACACGGTTGCTGGTGTTCCGCAAGGTGGCGTCTTATCTCCTCTTCTTTTTGCTATTTTTATTAACTCCATATCCCAACACCTAACTTCTTCTTACCACTTATATGCAGACGATCTCCAAATTTATAGCCAAGCCCAACTCAATGAGCTAGATTCAGCCATAGCTTCAATAAATAATGATCTACACAAAATCATTGAGTGGAGCAGGTCTTTTGGTCTGAAAGTGAATCCCAACAAATCTCAAGTCATAATCATAGGGAGCACTTACATGATTTCTAGGGTTGACTGGTCTACATTGCCTAGTGTAGTCTTCGATGGCACTGCAATTCCATATAGCGAGACTGTCAAGAACCTTGGTGTACTGTTTGATCGCACGTTAAGTTGGGACACTCATTTGAAGTTCGTCAGCAGTAGAATGTTTGCATCCGGTGGTTCGCTTCGAAGGCTGCGTAATTTCTTGCCCACTGCTACTAAAGTTGCACTTGCACAGTCTCTCCTTCTGCCTATCTTGGACTACGCAGACGTCTGCTATCTTGACCTATCCGAGGACCAGCTTAACAAACTTGAGCGTCTCCAAAATTATTGTATTAGATTTATATATGGTCTACGAAAGTATGACCATATATCTCAATTTCGCGCTAAACTCAAGTGGTTACCGATTCGCCTTCGGCGGAACGCTCATTTACTTTCTCTTCTGTATAACGTTCTCTTCAACCCCTCTACTCCCTGCTATCTAAAAGAAAATTTCACCTTCTGGCACAGTTCTCATTCCCTGCCCCTTAGGTCGAAGGAGAACCTTACTCTCAAGACCCCTTCTGCACGCTGTGAAACGTTTTACGGTAAGTCCTTTGCATTCCAGGCAGTCCAACTGTGGAACGCGCTACCTGTAGCCATTAAACGTGCTCCATCGATCGCTGTTTTTAAAGATCAAGTCAAACTTTTTTATCTTTCGCAGCTATAATACCTAATTGTTGTTACTTGACGCTTATTTGTGTATATATTCTCAGAATACAAGTATTTATTTTATTTCTAAATAATAAATTAATTTTATATATATTAGTGTATTTTTAGTTACCTATTTTATGTATTAGGATGTATTATTATTAGAATGTAGATATAAGTATTTATGTTATAGTTATGTTATCCTTTGTGCATATCCTCGTTATTGTCACACCCCGTATTTTTCTTCCTCTGATCCTGTCCGTCCTACGGTTGCCTGGAAGAGATCGCTTTTAGCGATAAGGTCGCCAGTTGTTACACTAATTAATTAATTTTATTTCTTCTGTATTGGTTTTTTCAATGTGTGCAATAAAGAGTTAATCAATCAATCAATCAATCTATCGAACAAAAAAGGAATCAACTTCAGTAAATATTTTAACAGATTAAAAAAAGGAGGAGCTTCTCAAATCGACTGTGGGTGGGTTACGCGATCATTCCGTCAATGATGAATCGATTTTGATGATTATTTTTTTACTTGGTAGATGACACTTCAGAGATGGTCCGTGGTTAGGGTGTTATAAATTTCAGGGCTTTTGACACTTACAATCGAATGTCTCAAAGTGATGAACGCCAAAACAGTGACGCCCTGGACTTTGTTTTACTACACAAAATTCTGTGTATCGCTGCAATGGTCATGGATAAGCGTTATCTATTACCATCAGGAGACCGTCTTGCTCGCCTCTATACTATTAAAATATTAGACTATATACAACGAGAATCGAGTACCAAGTACTCTCCTTCAACATCGTAGGTGTCTCACCAGTAATATGTACTGTATAGTGCGTAAGTCCTAATTGTCATATCTTTGCAACTAGATCGACAATCTTATTTGTGAATTGTCAAGTTCACCTTGTGTTTTCTCGCATCGCTGCACAAGCTTGCAATGAATTACTTGCGCAATTTTTTGTGAACAAGTTTTTACTACAAATTTATTCAGCGAAATATTTCTCGACGTTATATTTAGATTGATTTTAAGGTTTACTGAAAAATTGCTAACGCCATGCTATTTGATAAAATTTCCTATTTGAACAGTATCCAATCTGTTCATGACCATTGCAGCGGTACACATAACTTTAAGTAACAAAACAAAATCCAGTGCATCGCTAATTTAGCGCTCTGAACAGCTTAGTAATTTCGCTCCCTGTACCTTTCAAACCGGAACACAGATAAAATGATAACACACTACTGCTTGGCGGTAGAATATAATGTAACTTTCGGAGAAGGAAAATAACGTAAGAATTTCGTAATACATGTAGAGTAGATACATTTTTCGTAATAGACATTTTGAGTGCCTCGTGATTGCTAACCATTCATTTTGTGAAGCGTTGGCACCTTCGTTTGAGGTCTAGAGTACATTTTAAGTCGAAAGTATCTACCATCGTCAGCATCAATGCCTTTTATAGGTGCAGATAAGACTGAGCAGAATATTGCTAATTGTTGTCAAATTGAACTACGAATGGAGCCAATGTCGCATCGTACATCTTAACGAGCTCTCAAGTAAATTGTCGTAAATATTATAAAACGTCTGAACGGATTTAGATAAAATTTGTAATGCATATACCACGAATTGACACGCAAATCATCTTGAAAAACACGGTTAAAACTGCAGGGCAAATTTTTCATAACGACACAAAATTTAGTAAGTCATTTTTTTATATCTGTCTATACTATTATAAAGAGGAAAGATTTGATTGTTTGCTTGTTTGTTTTGAATAGGCTCCGATACTACTGGACCGATTAAAAAATGTCTTTCACCGTTAGGAAGCTACACTATCCCCGGCTTATCTGGTATGGCATAGGAATATCTGGTACTGATGTTGCAAGTGTAATTTTAACTGGCGCAGAGAAATCAACGAATCCCGTTTTAAAAGGATTGTGACATGAGTTCTAAATACAAACATAAGTGACAAATAGTTTAATCGATTCAGACATTAATCTGTCTAACAGTCACCACATCAACACATTTCCTGCCGATCCGGCGTTTCTATATTCACGCGCGCAATTTACAATTGTGTAATATAAAAAAAAATTACGTATTGGACTAGTGAGAATTTATGTAACAACCTCTTACCAGTGATATACATACGCAGGAAAGTAAGTTAAGTGTACGTGAGGTTCGGAGTTAGAGTCTACTTGGTGGTAGATCTCCTTAACAGGAAGTCGTCTAAGTAGGTACCGTCACAGTACTAGATATTCTACCGCCAAGCAGTAGTATGTAAACATTACTGTGTTCCGGTTTGAAGGGTACAGCTAGCGAAATTACTGGGCTGTTGAGACTAACCATGTCTCAAAGTAATGAGCGCTAAAGCAGCGATGCCCCGGACTTTGTTTTGCTACTCAAAGTTCTGTGTATTGCTGCAATGCTCATGGGCATGCGTTATCTCTTACCATCAGGAGAGCGTATCGTTCGTCTCATTACTTTAACATTTAAAAATATATATAAAAAAGTACACTGCTAAAAAAAGTTGTTGTCGACTGGCTAACTACCACCCTCAAGTTACAAATCTGTCCCCAAGTACCTGATGCTGTATTAGGGCAGCCCCACTTGAGAGTCAGTTCCATTTCAACCTAGATGTGTTAGCCAACTTCGAGCACACCGTCACCTCAGGTGTGCTGTGGTCAAACACTTAGCCTGTCAATTATAAATTTAAAAATAAAAAATGTTTTTTTTTAAGAAATACAAGTCCATATATGGTAAAAAAATATTTGTATGGAAATCAAACCACCTTAAATACGCAAATTTAACTTGGAAGGAACATTCAGCGAAACATCTAACAGGAACAGGAAAATAAAGCGGACGCCAACGTCGTGGAAACTGCTAATAGCGCCATAACTTTATCCAGAAAGTTAAAGAGACAGTTTCGTTTACCCGTGCAACGATCGATCTCCGATCATATGGAAATGTGTTTATGGAGAAAGTTATTGGCACACAAGCTTGGTCTTCGTAAATACGCTGGACGCATGCGACGAGTTTTTGCAACTACCTTTGTAAATGTTATTATGCCAAGTGAGAAACTCGTAAGAAATATAAGTTTTATGAGCATTTGTTTGCTCGGAAAGGGAAAATGTTATTAATTACGTATGTAAAGATTATGTGGGTTGTAAAAGTCAATATATGCTAATAAGATTTTGATTAATTGGCTTTAGTGTTACAATAATGGAATTTATTTAGTAAACAAAATAAAAAAAACCTTAATTTAATACTATTTACAAAATTTCTAAAAAATTTTGGTATGGACGTAGCTAACACCCAGGATTAAAACGTATTATTTTGTCTCGAGAAAATATAGGTGTTAACACCGCGGGGTGCAGCTAGTTATGTTCATAATTTCTCTAAGATTTGTGTCCATTCTACGTAAGAGAATAGAATATAACTGAATTGTGAGTAGTTTGGAAAATGAAACTAGAATTAAAACTATATATCGTAAGATTTTTTTGCAATGAACTGGAAAACCACCTCTATGTCTACCTTGTTAGATACTCTCTTATATATACCGTTATGATGATGAAGTTTAAAATAAATCTTGAAAGTACGAACGCAATCAAGTTTGAGCAAAAAATTTAGCAACAGTCATGTTCATGATATCCGATACGACTACTGAACTGGTTAAACATTATACGGGCATGTAACAAAATATAATTTTGGTTTCTTTAAAATTGAGGTCTTTGTCAGAATGCCAATGGATTTTACACGAAACCTGTCAAGATTAATTTACACAACAAAAAAGTTTAAGGTTTTTTTGTATTATAAAAGTAACTTTGACGTACTGAAAGTTCATACTTACGATACAAATTACAGCCATTTTATGTGCTTCTATTCAGCTCTGTGCTAAATCATTCATGGACAATAGTCAAATTGTAGTCCAAAAACTAAAGATGACGCAACATATCGTGCGATCCCATTTTGTTTTTTTTATATACTGGCAACATTGCCAAGGCTATGTCAACGACCGTAGAGTTGCCAGAAGCAATGTAAAAAAGACCATTTATTTTATTAATATTGCTTTAATTCGTCTAGTGCAAACACAGGTGTGCGTTGTTTTTATTAATCTTAATTCTATTTTGGTAATCGATCTTTATACTGTAATTAATAGAAATTAGAAGTCAAATTTATAATATATTTATACACACGATCTAAATACATTTATATACTCGATCTAAATGGTCAAATGGTTTACAAACGCGTATTTAAAAAAACCTGTTTCCTTTTACTGTGACAGTGACAGAAAGTACGTTTGGACTTTTTTTCTTACCATCGCATCGTAGGCAATGACATCAATTGCCATCACGCGAGATAGCAGTCAAATGTAAACCTATTTGTTATTGTTTATGAATTCCTGACATAATATACATTCCTTTCTTCTATAATTCTTTATGTATGTACTTAGATACTTTTCATTTCACGCAATTTCTTTAGCATACATATATAAACATATGTATTTATAATTTCTTTATTCTAGTATGTACTCGCGTATGTACCTATCTTATCTTTTTTTTATTCAGTACCAATAGATTAGTTCTGAAAACCAACGCTGCTGAAAAATCGGCAGCACTAACGTTGAGAACTAACCTTTTTTGTCGCACTGGACACTACAGCGACTGCATTATGTTTTCATGTCGTTCTTTCTTTCATCTTATTACATTTCAGTTATCCGTGACGTAATAAAAGAATAGAAACTTCTAGACGCAGATGTTCATTTAGCATTCCTGTCCAGCTACAATTCTTAGTTGAATTAAAAAGTTTTATACTCAAATAGAATTCCTTCTGCAAGTAAAGAAAACATCACTTCACCTTGAGCTTGATACTCTATCCAGTTTATGGATATTTGCTAGTATAATATCTTAAACACGCCACGGTTTAGTTTAGCTAATTTATTTGGTATCATAAAAAACCGAACTGGATCCAATCGCCATTGAGTCTGAGCGTAACTAATTCTGCAATTTTTTGCGCCTAAATTCCCAGAACAATGATGATATCTCGCGAAACTCAACCAGCTCCAAACAAGAATTTTGCCTTGCGGTGTATGATTAAATCGTTTTTATATTGCCTTATAAGCTACGTTTTTCATTAATCCAAATATATATCTTATATGTTGGTTATAAAGTTTATTTTTCTGCGCATTATCGTGATCTAAAATCCGGAATCGTACAATTGTGTACAGTTAGTACTTATCTCTAAGCATCGAATGTTTTGTATTGTTTGGTTCGAACTTGTGACCTTATAACGGTTCTGTACAATATAATTTGTGCTTTGTAGTATTCGCTCTAATAAGTGCATTGTTTGTTGCAGGTACGTTCATCATTCTGTGGAATACGACCGACTCTGGTAAATTACACCCTTTTGTATCAGTTTAGATAGAATATGAAATGGAAACTATTGTACTTAGGATTGAATTGTTTGTTTTTATAACTAAACAATGAAGTTTTATATGTAAACATTGCTTAGAGTTAATTTAGATATGCATAAAGTAGGTACTAACATTTTACGTCGGCAAGAAGTTGAAAAAATATTTAAAGAATTGCTAAAACATTTAAATTAAAGACTTAAAGACTAAGAGACTTAAGAGACTTGAAGAGAATTAAAGACAGCCCCGTTGGCTCATTGGTAGTATATCTGCCTTGTGAGCTGTAAGGCGTGGGTTCGATTCCCACTCAGGGCAAACATTTTGTGAAGAAACAAATGTTTGTTCTGTCTGTGTGTTCTGTATGTATTATAAGTATGTATTTACAAAAAAAAAGTATTTATGTATTCTATCAGTTATCTGACTTCCATCACACAAGCTCTGCTTAGTTTGGGGCCAGATGGCGCTGTGTGTATGGTCCTACGATACGATATTTATTTAAAGCTACTGTAAGTAAGGCTCACAAGGGAATTAAAAAAAAGTCATGTTGCGGCATTATGTATTTTAGAGTGTGTACGTTTCAAATTAGTCGTATTTTATCATAAAGTACCGTATTATACATATCATATGTATAATACGGTACTCATAATAAGTGTGGGCAAGTGTAACGTGGTGTCTGTAATGTGTTTTCGCTTTTTTACAAAACATCCTAGATGCTTATGGTAAATTCGCCACTACTTTACATAGCCTGGACTTGACCTTGACACGGTTGATTATAATAGCGAGAGACAAGTTCTCTCGCAGAATGCACTAAATTCAATGCCAAAAATAAAGAAAATACGTACATGAACTTACTCAACAAATACGATAGGTATGGACATTGTATATTACTAAAAACGATATATCATCTAAAATATATTTTTTAATAATCATTACCTAGTGCTAGAAATATAACAAATTCACGTCAATGTGATATATATCTTAAATCTCATATGATATATCTTAATGTCATAAACAAAGTGTTGTCTATTGAAATAAACAGCTAACATTGGATGACGTCAAATAAAATTGATATAAATATACAAAAAGAACTAATTACACCAAAAAAGTAAAACGACGAACTAAAGCTAACTAAATAAAGAAATACAAATATATGAGGACATTTACCCCACAGACAGACGTAACTGGGCGTTGGCATGCAGTTCTTAATCTTATCATGACATTTGAATGTCATGATAAGATTAAGAACTGCATTTTAATAATTTGAGTTATAAATTGACACAGCTCGGTAAATGTACCAATTGATTTGATGATTCCGTGTACATCTAAATTTGCTAAAGAGATGCCACAACAATAAATATATACGTTTTCTTGTCGCTTCGCCTTTCCTTATATACCCTGTAAATTGTGATATTGTCTATTGATTGATAAATCTCCTGAAAAGTTGGGATCTCCTTTTACAAGAAACATTAAACAATTACTATCAGACATCAGACTATCTCGGTGATCGATCTTAATGATTGTCATAAACTATTACCACATCGACCCCACTACTCGGCCATCTTGTGTATTTAAAAATAAACACATTTGTTAAAGTACCGCTACTTACAAATTAAATGAAGCTGCGAATCATTAGTCTGCCGTAATGAAAGCGTCCGGTAAATGATTAATTATCAATATCCCTTTTCATTTGAGAAATTGTCTATTTCGATCTGCCCCTTGTTATGATCCTGCGCCCCTGTTACATCCATAATCTTTTTAGTTTTAAAAATCATATTTCTAATATCTTTTAGTGTAATTTTTATTTGAATCAAAACTTTAGCATTTTTATTGAACGTGACAATGTCTCTAGCATTTTAGCTACATTTACATCTACTGTAGAGTTTTCAGTTCTATTTTTTTAAATCATTTGGTATATAGGTAGATGTAATTTTAATTTTTAGCATTTTTTATTTACATATATATTTTATACCTACATCCATTATGTAATCTTGTTACACATTTTTGCTTTCAAATTACTTTGTCTTTATTTAACTTCAATCAACTAATAAACAGTCTAACTTATTACAAATTCAGAATTACGATTTTATGATACTTGACCTTAATTGCGATATAATTTAGAATGATCGGAATTTCCGGACCTACTAAGCTTATCCCAGGCACAAAAATTAGAAATCATATATTATATTATTATTCTACACCATTTTTTTGTTTTGCTATGCTAAACATTATTGTGACATGTATGATTTGTAGATTCTCTATCGCAATCAAAATTTCATTCTAATGAATTAACAAAGAACTTCTTGTTAGAGATGGCCCTTTCTTGCATAATCGTTTGTAAGAAATAAATGTGTTCTATTATGTCACTCATCGGGTCACGAATGCAGACAAAACGTGGATTAATCTGAATCAGGGCTAATCTGTTGAGAAACTCCTCTGTGAACTCTGTAGCTCTTTAATGTTGTAATATGTGGTAACATGGTGTTTGAATGTGTTAATGAGCTCTAATGTAATCTCATGGGATTTTCTGTAGGTGTTTATTTTGATACCTTTCTTAAATTCATACATACCATAGCTTTTGTTTGTACTAGCACGAACTCTGTATGGCTTTAGAAAGAGAGAATTTTAGGTAGGCAGGCAGGCAAAGGTTTGTAAATAAGTTCCATCTGATGAACTATCTTCAACTAATATTTAGTAGATAAATACATATGTCGATATTACTCTGCTTATGCTGTTGCTTTTTAAAGTAGGTTTTTAACGGATTATTTTTCCACAGCTGTATTGTAAAGTTCGTCGTCCAGCCTTGGCTTGAATTTATACAGCTGCACTGTATAGCAATTGTACTGCTAAATAATGCATTGATCTCCTTGATAAAACCCTTTGTTAACATGCTATTTAAATGAAAAAGCGCATCATTTGTGAGACCTAAAAAATCACTGAACTGTTTATTTGGATCTGCATTAAAAATATTCATTTTAGCTAAGGAAGTGTTTTATTAAAAGGGAATTCGACTCCAAAATTTACTTTGGTATCGCTAGATTCGTCTTTAGATTATCTTACTAAAACTAAAAAAGTATACATCGCATTCATAATTCTAAGCGACACTTTAAACTTCGCCATCATCATTCTCAGTCTTGCTGCTGGAGGTGTAGGCTCTTGCTGTGGCATCTGTGCAAATCAGCAAAGCATCATGTGCCAATCGTGTCCAAGTTCGACCCTCAATTATAACACTTCGTTTATCTCTGTCACAAGTATAAAATTTGTCATGTCGTTTGGGTTACACACAAGCTATGTAGAAATATCTATACATGATCATAGTCATTACCATGTTTATAGATAGTCCCATCAAAACATTAATGTGTGTGCTTATTTTAAATACATAATTACTAAGTCTATTTTTATGTAAGAATTCCCGTATGACACAAATTCTTCAATCAATCTTAATTAGTGTTTCACTCTCAAACTTTCAATTTGAAATGACGCATCAAATCTTTCACTTTTTTCATTGTTGTCGCAATTTGTTCGTTTTCTCAAATTCAAAACTTTACATCGACTGATGCGCTCTGTTAATTCAACCTTAGTTACTTCAGAATGACCTAGTATGTCTCAGTTATACCTTTACCGGTTAACTTTTACAGCTAATTACAAATTGATTTTTCTGCTTTCACTATCTCTTTACAATATCTGAATTTTGGGTAGTCTGTTTGTTTTATAACCTCGATTATTTAATTGAACTCACTTTTAATATTTTATGGCTTTTTAATAACTTTGTTTATTGAAGCTGTAATTTAATTTATTTTGTTTATTGAATTTATGAGTACCGTAGCTAAATTATGGGCTAGTAAGTACTTACTTCCGCTTTATCGAAGGTCAATATATGGGAGGGTGGGTACACTGCACCCGCTTGAGAGTATTGTTTGTCCATCTGCTCTGTACCATTAAGAAGATCGATGTAATTTGACAGATGCTCGTACATTGCTGTTGCATGGCCTATAATTTGAGTTTTAAATTGACGGGTTTACCCGTATCTGTGTCAACAGCCACCTTTTACTTAACTATAGTTGTTAGCTGATTGAGATTAAACTAATTTGTCCCCTTTTTTGTCGATAGCTCGTTTGAACGCATATTTTATTGGTGACTCGTAACTATTATTTACTTTCTGTATGTACTAAGGTAGTCTGACTATTTTCTTTAAATTTCTTATAGTTCACTAATTAATCCTTTAACTAAAGTTACACTTACACATTTCTTTTGTGATGAAAGCTCTTTAACACTATCTTAATCTGTGATATGAATAAAATTACGTACGTCATCACTTTGTGCCGGTTTCTTTGTATATTTCGTAATATTGACTTTGTTTTTAATTTCTAAGTGTGGGATTATGAGCTCTCTCGTCGGATGTTATATCACAGCTTTTAGATTCGGTAATTTTGATCCTTTTAAGATATGGCGAGAAACAATGAAAGTTAATATCATTCGCGGCTCGTCAAGATCGCTCGATTTATCTTGATCTATTGACACACTTAAGTGTTAAGTTTTTAGGTTACTTTTAAGATCTTTTAGCTGACACAGATAACTTTTATTGTTATATTTTTTACTGCGCATTAAATAATTGTAACTTTGGTGATATTAATAAAATGGTTGTGTTGGCATTTTTTATCAACCCAATCAAGAACTTTAACCGTTGCATAGTTTTAGTTGTTATTTTTTGTCTATAAACTTTTGATGTGGTTAACACAATCCCAGTCTATTAAAAAAATAATAATTTATTACACACCCTTTTCATCCCTGGAGGTATAGCATAAGCAAGACAGTAACTCGCATGTAAAAGTTTGTAACAATATTAAGTTTATATGTATCCTTAATTGCCGCAGTTTATGCATATTTTTATCCAGTTTTCTTCCATTGTTTAACATTTATAATATACGATTAGTTTTAAGAAACACGTCACGTTACATTCTACTACACAACACTACATTTTAAAATAAAGCAAAATTGGAAAAAAAGTCGTGGCAGCTTGACTCTGTGATAGGTATGGCCATTTGCTAGCCCATTGCCACTTTACTTTGCGATGAGTTATTTCGGTGATATTGGTTCTTTGGCGAATCTCTTAAAATTTACCGAATTCATTTTTTGTATTTGACGATTATAAGCTCTTTTCTAGTTCATGAAATAGATGTTAGTATTATTCATAGGTCTGATAGAGACGAAATTTTGCTATTATGTTACTAGAGTTGGTGGTTTTTTTTTTTTTATAAGTATTTGTGTTTGGTAACAAAAAAAGGTATTCTATCTGTATTCGTTGCACTGTGTGATATTTAAGTGTATATTAGATACGCTCAAGGGGCGGATGCGTTTTCATCGCCGGGTTATATGGCGCTGATTGAATGTTTGGATAGTGTTGTTTAAATGGTACAAAAAACGCAGACATGCATATCCTTTAGTGAACTTGTGAAGTGAAAAATGTATGAGTAGGTGTTAAGATGGTGCCGCGGCTTGATTTTTTTGTTTCACCTGATAATTGACAGCTTAGTGATCTTTTTCTTCTTTTATTTTGGCATGACACTATGTGCTTTTGCCAGTGTCAAGGACATTGATATTTTATGTGTGTTTGTAATAAATTAAGTTAAATAAGTCTAAGTAAGTTAAATTTGAGTCCAGACATGCTCTAGTAAAAAAGTAACTTTACTAGGAGCTTCAACGAAGTCTTGGAAGCAACACGAAAAGTCACGTTTCACCACATTATATTGGTTTCCTATACTTGCGTACGTAATTTGGCACTTTTTGAATGAAACTTCTCTATTTTTACACATAAACACTCGAAAAAAACACAAGTTTTGGAAAATGATACGGAGCGGCGACGCGTCTTTTTCGCGTTCCCGTTTAAACTCTCGTTGTATTACATTCTAATCAGCCTCCAAGTTGAAAGTCTGCAGCCAACGTAGCCTCCCTTGAGAGCTAGTTCCATTCCAGGTTAGGTGTGTTTACATTAAAATATTCGACCACACCGTCAAGCAAAATTAGAGCTGTGGTCAAACACCTAGCCTGTCAATCATAAAAAATGCCCTACGCTTGCATATCGTCTCATTCTCAAAGAGCACTAGTACAAAATTTAGGTACTGATACCAATGAAAATCTTTACCCTCCTTCTCGGGTAGTCGGGTACAAATCCTCGAATCTAAATGTAGCTAAAGTATTGAATTTCTATCTGTATGTTTATGCATGGTAAAGAGAGTCGAGGGGAAGTGCTCACAGCCGGTCAACATAAACGAGGGTCGATTTTATTTCCCTTTTTCTATTAGTTCATTGATTTATTTGGAAACTTGAATGAAAGCTACACTTTACATCGATGGCAAAATATCATACGTCATTTTTTTCCATTTCTTAGAAATATAAGCAACTTGATCTAATTAGAACGTGAGCGATATATAAACAGAATAAACCGAAGACTGTATATGTTTCTCCGCTTACTTGATACGGTCTTTTTAGATATTTACTTGGTGGTAGATCTCCTTAGCAGGAGGTCGTCTAGGTAGGTACCATCGCAGTACCAGTTATTCTGCCACTAAACAGTAGCGTGTAAACATTACTGTGTTCCGGTTTGAAGGGTACTGCAGCTAGCGAATTTACTGGGCTGTTGAGACTAACCATCGAAAGTCTCAAAGTAATGAGCGCCAAAGCAGTAATGCCCTGGACTTTGTTTTGTTACTCAAAGTTCTGTGTATCGCTGCAATGGTCGTGTACAGGCGTTATCTCTTACCATCAAGAGAGCGTATCGTTCGTCTCATTAATTTTACATTAAAAAAAAAAATTGTGTATTTCTGCTTAAAAATCATTTTGGTTACAACAGTTAAATACACCTCAAATTTATAACCCTGTATAAATAACTATGGTTGAAGCACTTATAAGGTACTGTTTGTATGATGTTCTTAGTCCAGGGAACTGAGACTATATTGTGAACTATACTACGTAGTATTTACCAAGTTCTACTATTCGCCGAAGGTTCTATCATTACCAGTCATGCACCGGTCGAAGCTTGAGTCAGCCCTTCGTGGTATCTCTACCACGAAGTCGTAATTACTAACTGTGATGCTAGTACGAAATGGACAAGCGCAGATTAGCAAAAGCAGAGTCTCACACGCAATTTTTCAGATGTGTCAAATTATTCGGGGATAAAAATACCATGCTCATTAACTTTCAATCAGAACAATTTATCTCATTATTATTATTAATTTTACTGGACAGTAGATCTTCTTAGGGGGTCGTCTCGGTCTTAAGGGAGGTCAGATTTTGGTATCTGACCTCCTATTTATTTGTTTGAACCTAAGGAAGATAATCGCGCAGCGTAGGCGGCGCCGTTGTAGATAGAGAAAGGAGAGATGTACTCATCAGAGTACATTTCTCCTTTCTCCATTTTTTCTCATTTCTCCGGAAATGTTGGAAGCAGTACTACGGTGGTATTGGTGCAGGCATATTACTGAGATCCCGGTGTCCTCCAACAAGCACAAAAACAGACCACTGTTTTCGTTAAGATTTAATAATAATATCATATCTTAGCTATATCTTTTTAGTTAAAATAAGATGAAGACAAATTTAATTCACAGAAGAAGTAAATAAATAGAAGATATATAAGCTCTTTATTGTGCACACCATGAATAGAAAAAAATGACAGAGAACTTTATAATCTTATAAGCTAGTGCCACAAGTGGCGGCCTTATTGCTAAAAGCGATCTCATCCAGGCAGCCAAGAATAGAAAACACGATAGATAAAATGAAAGACAGATGGGAGATGTTTTAACACTAATAAGAAAAATAAAACGAAATAATGCACTATACAAAGAAAAGAATATTATTAACATTATAATTCAAAGTATAAACATGTAATCAATGAACCCCTAACTAAGTACGAGGCTTGTGACTTGGTGGCCGAGTGCACTTTTAAATAGAATATTCTGTGACTTTAAACAAAAGTTATTAGAGACAATCCTGTACCCAATATAGCTGGGTATCTTTTTTAAGGTTTCCCATTATTAACTAAAAAAAGGTAGGCCATTAATATACGATTCCTTCAAAGCTTGAGCTAATTAGCTCACTGCAGCTGAAAACATTATGGAAATTCTTCGTATATTGATCAAGTTTTGTTTTGTAAGTTGTTTCTCTGTTATTTGATTATTTTGTGCAAGTGTACGCACAAAGTGGCGGCTCGGCAAATTATCCATGGCGATTATAACGTAAGGGCTAGTAAACACAGCGTTTTGCACATTAATGTTTATGAAAGTAGGAAACGGCTGTTTTAGTTTTATTTGTACTTAAGCATATTTTTCTTCGAAGGTCTCTGACCTGTACAGTAAAGATACGCTAACGGGATCAACCCTATTCTTATAAACTGTATATGTATATTGTAAATCCCACTGATGGGCCTGGCCTCTTTTCATTGTGAGAAGATTAAGGCCATTGTCCACTTTATCGACTGCCCTGTTAGCTCATTTGGTAGAATATATGCTTCAAGATCTGTAGGGCGTAGGTTCGATTCCCACCAGAACAAATATTTATGTGACAATAAATGTTTTTTATGTGTCTGTTCTGTATGTTAATTGATTGATTCAGGCGTTACGTTGCGGAAGTTCATTTTGAGTATTCAAGGTATATATTTAGTTCATTTCCGCTTAACAGTCAGTTACAACAGTGATGAGGACTTAAATTTAACTAATTTGACAACAACTTCTTAGTTAAAAACCTAATCTTACTTAATATCTGGAACTAAATTGACATACACTTTAAAAATTTAATTTGACAAAAATCTAATTAAAATAACCACAAGTCTTAAAATCCTCCTCTCTCTGCAGTAACCACTTGTCGACACGTGTGCCCCCTGTACACGAGACATCCTTAAGACGTGCGACTTTTCGAGCGCTTTAAAAAAAGCTTGTGCTCAGCAATTGTGCTAACAACATATTTACTAATTTAGAATAAAAATGAAAATGTTTTATTTTTGTTACCAGTTTTCTTATGAAGTGGTTGGGATCTTCTGGTAAGTATTAAAAAAGCACCTGTGGCAGAAGATCCCGCTCTTCTATATATATGTATATCAATAAATTATATAAGTGTGTGTGTGCGAGTGTGTGTGTGTGTGTGTGTGTGTGAGAGAGAGAGAGAGAGAGCGTGAACGTGTATTGGTGTGTTTACTTAAACATTTGTTAAGACTAGGAATAATGTGTTTTAATACTAAGTACGTAGTTATTGTAACTTGACGTGTAATTTTGGTAATTTTATCAATTAATAATGCCCATAAAAAGTATATTTATAAAGTTTTGAGACACGCTTAAGCATGTTCTCCAAATAAATTATAGTGTAAAATCATTAAAAGAAAAGTAAAACAAGTGAACGCTTGCTTGATAAGTCCAATTTATAATTTTCTAATACTATGTTAATTTATTCTAAATTTCCACACGTGATGAGATGGTTTCAATCATTCACACGAGTTGATGACACTTATTAACTCCATATGTTAATGTTGAGATAAGATACAAGGCCATAAAACTTCTATAAATCCATCGAGACCTATCTAAACTTTTACCATTGAATTACCGGCAATATATGCTATATAATAAGATTGATTGGTGAGTCAAAGATGTCGTCACCACCGTGGATAGATCATGAGTACAGGACCGAAACAGATGGCATAGCAAGAGAGAGAGAGAGAGAGGCATCTACCTACAGTGAGATGAGTGAATAAGTGTGATGACGATGATGATAATATTTTACCGTTGAAACACTGATTTTTTGTTGTTTTTTTAAGGTAGTCCAAGGCCACAGCTCACTTGATGTTAAGTGACGCTGTGGCTATGGACAATGATGTTAAAGCACACCTAGCCTAGAATGGAACTGGCTCAAGTGAGGCTGCCGGAACACACCGTTAGGTGCTTGGCATCAAATTTTCAACTTAAAGGTAGCTAGTCAGCCGAGTACTAGAAATTACCCTACCACCACGCTATGGTTTCCTCACGATGTTTTCCTTCATCCGCAGCAACAAGCTCTATGTTAGGGTATGAACCCACGCCCTACGTCGTGTGAACCGTCTATCCTAACTCCTTACGTTATCATAGTTACAAATACAAATGTATAAAAAATATGCATACTATTTCCTTGTCGAATTTCATCGAGATAAAATTGGCCATTTTCTTGTCACAGAAAACTAAGCTTATTTTTTATTCTATGTGAAAGTCGAAGTGTAATTTGATGAAACTTCGTAAAAAAACAATATGTATATTTCTCTTTGGCCGTAATAAGACAGTTGGAGTTTTGGCGGGAACGCGGAAAGAGTCGTGTCGCCCCGTTGTATTTTTTTCCAAAACTAGTATTTTGTCGAGTGTTTATGCATAAAAATGGTGGTAATTTATTCATAAAGTACCGAATCTCAATTGTAAGTGTAGGAAAATGATATAATGTGAAACATGACTTTTTGTGTTGCTTCCAAAACTCCATCGAAGCTTTATAATAAAGTCACCACCAGTTTACTAAAGCATGACTGGGCTTGACTGTACTTGACCAAGACTGGACTTTGACTATAACTTTAGGTACGAGGACACTTATTTAACTTTTGAAACTTGAAAATATATAAATACTTGACACTGGAAAATGCAAAAACGCGACGCCAAAAACAAAGAAAAAAAATATAAGACAGTTATAAATTCGTGGATTTAATATAAGCATCATTTTATTTTCCTCTCCAAATCAAGTTTTACGATACAATTCGTCAAACGTCTACAGTTTTTTCATCACCTATATAATCGTGTTCCACATCGATTTACTTCGCACCCAAGCCATTATATTTTTTGCCAACCATCCTTTATATATAACCTCGACAAAATTTCCGCTTCCTAAGTAGAAACATACGAGAATCGTGACCGACTGACGACGAACAGACAGACCGACGCCCGTTCTTATTATGAGGCCGGCCGCGCACGCGCCGTCTTTGTAATAAGTTTACTCTGGTTGAACGTAATTTATATGAACAAGCAGGAAAGGCAGTAAATAAGATATGGTTGGTAAAGCACAAATGCTTTATTTCATTTCCATGTTCACGGACAGACTGAGTAATGCGGGTAGTTGGCAAAAAAATAATTAAAAATAAACATTCAAATATTTCGTACTAGCTGCGCCCGCGATGTTATCCGCTACATGTTTTCGGGATAAAAAGTAGCCTATGTGTTAATCCAGGGTCTCTGCTACCTCCATACCGAATTTCATCCAAATCCGTTCAGGAGTTTTTGCGTGAAAGAGTAACAAACACCCATGTGGATATTTGTTATTTTTGATTACAAAAATTCTTTCACCGTCGAGAAGGTACGCTATCCCCGGGTGACATAGGCTACTTTTTATCCCTGTATTTCCACGGAAACAAGAACTGTAAACTATATTTTTAGTGAATAAATTTCATTTCATTTAATATGTTTTGCAACGGCTCCTTAGCAGGTAATCTTAATTACGCGTTTCATAACTTCTCGTAATCGAGATAAAATCTAGAATGATCTAATTCTGGTTTTTGTCTCTCTAATTTTGTTGCTCTTTAGCTGTAAAGGTAATTACAAAGTCGGTGTCAACTTAAATGTCAAAGATCCGGTGTTACTACATTTAAATGAAGCTACTGCGGGTCGTACCTATCGGTTAATCTTTAGATGCCATAAGCGACATGGCTGATAACATCCATGTTCTTGTAACTGAGCAGCAAGATTTTATAACTGAACCTGCTAACGAATTACTGGTACCTAATGAAACTGTGAAACAAGCGATGCGACAGAACTTACAAATGATAAATGTGCTTCAAATTGTTATAATAAATAACTGTAATACAATTTTGGTAAATAGAAAACGATTGATAGATGCATATGAAAAACGTAACCAGATATAAGTAAAACTAAAACTATTTCCAATAATGCTATTCACAAAATTATTGCAGTAACTCGCCCCGGCTTCGCACGTGAAAACAAAACTCGAGTCACTCGGTGATAATGTAGCATTCTAATGATGAAACAATTATTCAGATCGGTCCAGTAGTTTTGGAGCCTATTCAATACAAACAAAAATCAAATCTTTACTCTTTATAATTAGTGTAGATTAATAATGCGAATAATCGATCGTATTTGAAAGGAAAGTAAAAATTACGGGGATAAACTCATCATCCAATATGTCAGAATAAACAGCTCTCCTTGGACTCTGTTTTGTTACTAATAAGTTCAAAGGTTGTCACTGCAAGTCATCGCAGGCGTTATCTCTGGCCATCAAGAGAGCGTTTAGTTTGTCTTGTTACTTACCTAAAAATATATACTAGACAACATATTTAAATTGTATGTTTGTGTAGCCTGCGAATTCTCTCACTAAGTCGCGCTCAACACTATTTGTTTAAAATAAATTAACCAGGCCACCACGATACAGGCTTTGTCTAGTTTGGGGTCCAATTGCTTAAATTAACAGTCTATATTTTTTTTTATTTCTCTAATAAACGTAACACTTGTATGTACTGAAAAATACTCGTATATTTCTGTCAATAAAAATGTATCATTATTAATTTTAAACAAAGTTAAAAATTCGTTGGACTGAATGATCTCTGAATGGACAAAAACCCGCATATTAACTAATATTTAAACTGTGGTTTTATAGTACAGTTGCAAGGTGAAAATTGCAGTAATTGCTTGTAACACTTAACCCTATAATTGCAACGCTCAAAGGTAAAACCACTAATTTTGCTAATGAGTAAATTGCACCAGATCGTGTGATTCTTTAATAGGAAGGTGGCATACATGCCACTGATATGTACTAGTCTTAGTGTTTCGGCATGAATGGAAGTAGAATTGAGTAAATTATCTCGTATCATGAAAAGAGTTTAAAAAAAATTCTACTGCTGTTTCAACGTTGTCTCATTTTTATGTAGTTGTAATGAGACGAACGAGATGGCGTTTGTCCATAACCATTGCAGCGATACAAAGAACTTTGGACAGTAAAACAAAGTCCAGGGCATCGCTGCTTTAGCAGTCATTTCTTTGAAACATTTTTTTTATGGTGGGCAGGCTAGGTGTTTGACCACAGCTCATCTGATGTTAAGTGACTGTGTGGTCAAAGATGGTAAAGCACACCTAGCCTTGAATGGAACTGGTTTTCAAGTGAGGCTGCCGGAACACACCGTTAGATGCTTGGCGGCAGATTTTTAACTTGAGGGTGGTAGCTAGCCAGCCGAGTACTAGAAAAGTACCCTACAACCATGCTATGGTTTCCTCACGATGTTTTCCTTCACCGGCAGCTCAAGCTCATTGTTGGGGTTTAAACACACGCGCTTCAATGTGCGAACCGACCACGCTAACCACTAAGCTATCATCGCTACAAAATTTGATGGTTTGTCTCAACAGCCATGATTTCGCTAGCTGCAAGTACTCTTCAAACTGAAACACAGAAATTTAATGTTTACACACTACTGCTTGGCGGCAGAATATCTGGTACTACGGTGGTACTTACCTAAATTACCTCCTGCTAAGATCTGCCACCAAGTAACTAGTATATTTATTCAAAACAGTCGTAATTTCGTGTTGATCTATAAACTTACTAAGTTTATTTCCTAAGGATCCACATGTACTCGTATGGAAATCCATCCAATCTATGATCTTTCAATCGCTTTAAACTAGATGTTTTCCTACGCTCAACTCAAGGAAAGTTCCTAGCTCACGAAGCTGTTAAGAACGTTCTAAGCAATTTAGTAATAGTACCATTGGATAATTGTCTATCAGAATCGAACCTCAACTGCAATCCAATAATTGTTTCCTGACAAACATGATGCATAAACCGAGACATCGACTCTTACTACGTACTAAAGTCTACATCTCGATCATAAAATCGATTATTTATCATACTCATAACAGCAATAATAAAATAGATTCCTTTGACATTTTTTTTTTTTTTTTTTTATAATGGTTGACAGGCTTGGTGTTTGACCACAGCTCACCTGATGTTAAGTGAAGGTGTGGTCGAAGATGGTAAAGCACACCTAGCCTGGAATGGAACTGGCTCTCAAGTGAGGCTGCCGGAACACACCGTTAAGTGCTTGGCGACAGATTTTCAACTTGAGGGTGGTAGCTAGCCAGCCGAGTACTAGAAAGTACCCTACCACCATGCTATGGTTTCCTCACGATGTTTTTCTTCACCGGCAGCTCAAGCTCATTGTTGGGGTTTGAACCCACGCCCTTCGGCATGCGAACCTACCGCGCTAACCACTGAGCTATCATCACTACAAAATTAAATATTTAAATCTATACAATGACCCATTTGAATATAACTGTCACGAACAAGTGTCCTTTTTTGTATATTGTACTGTAATTAACTCAAACCGTTTTAGTATTATATTAGTCAACTGATTCTCACAGCACAAGCTTTCCTTAGTTTGAGTGAAAATGTCCAATATTTATTGTTGATTTCGTTTTCATTTTTAACGTTTATTACAGCAAATATTTCAACCAAATGCGCGTTCTGTTTTTTAATACATCTTTCCTGCATGCTATAGTTAAATTTTGCTACGTTCTCGTAAATCTCTACTTTCACTTCATAGAATTGGCGTGTACGAGCCGTTAATGTAATTGATTGCAGGCAATATAGTGTCAATCAAAATAATGTTTTGCTTTATTTAGTTCTGTTTGGTCATTTGGCGTAACGACCTGATATTGGGAGATTTTAAAACATGTTTATGCGCAAATTATTGAACCAGTTCTCACTTTGCTAAAATTTCTCTTTTCACTTCAATCTTTCTTTTTTTATTTACTTTTGTAGCGATGATATTTTTTTTTTATTTGAGTAAGGGCACATTGACTACCAACTCGCCTGATGGTAAGCGATGATGAAACCGGCGGCTTGTTCCGTTCCATTCCATACCAGGTTTGGTGTGCATTACCATCTTTGACCACACCATCACTTAAAATCAGGTGAGCTGTGGTCAAACATAGAACTAGATTTTAACTGCCGGAACATATTATTAGAGAGATTTTCAACTCGGAGGTGGTAGCTATAATAATAATAATAAATATCGTAGGACTATACACACAGCGCCATCTGGCCCCAAACTAAGCAGAGTTTGTGTGATGGAAGTCAGATAACTGATAAAATGCATAAGTACTTTTTTTCTTGTAAATACATACTTGTAATATATACAGAACACCCAGACACAGAACAAACATTTGTTTATTCAAAAAATGTTTGCCCTGAGTGGGAATCGAACCCACGCCGTACAGCTCTCAAGGCAGATATACTACCATTGAGCCAACGGGGTCAAGCTAGCCTGCTGAGTACTAGAAAATACCCTACAACCATGCTATGGTTTCCACACGATTCCTTTACCGGCAGCTCAAGCTCATTCTTAAGGTTTGAACCTACGCCGTAGCGTGCGAAGTGACCGCGCTAACCACTGAGCTATCATCGCTACGAATTCGGAGTAATCGCAACATATAATCATGCAAGCAACTCGACATAGCATAAATGCATAGACAGCTTTCTCATTGTATTTTAAAATGGCTCTTACTTTCGTATGTAGATTGCATTTCAATCGTGATCGCTATATTAAGGCCGTAATATCACGCAGTTATGATTCTAAAATATTCGCTCTCGCCCTGCGGTTTGATTTCTTTCTAAACTTAATCTTTAACCTTTTGCTTTGCTTTTCACTAATAGACGTGTTATGGCTTTATCACCTCTTTATAGATAAACGTATGTTAATCTCTCGAATAACCACATTTTCTACCGTTTGAGTGTTTTCTCTCTCGTATTAAATAGAATCTTATACGGTTTTTTTTCTGTTAAGTAAAGTAAGTTTTGGACAATTATACACATATTCTTGTTTATAAACTAATGATTAATGACCTAACCATACATTAAAATCGTTGTTGTTTTTGTGTAATGCAACTGCAATGAAAAATAGGCACAGACATATTTCACGTAAGTTCACATCTGTCAAGTAAAAACTACAAAATAGGTCTACATTTTTTTTAAATGTCAAATTAATGTGACGATCTAGACGCTCTCCTGATGGTAGGAGATAACGCCTGCCCATGACCATTTTAGCGATACACAGAACTTTAGGTAGCAAAACAAAATCCAGGGTATCGGTGATTTGGCGCTCATGACTATGAGACATTCGATGGTTAGTCTCAACATCCCAGTAATGCGGTGGTACCTACCCAGACGTGAAAACACCAAATAAAATAATACCGAAATAAATATTAGTAGAAAAAAAAACAATAGATAATAATATCCTAAATTGGCTTAAAAGCTTTTTGTAGCATATGATCAAGTCCACCAATAGAAATGTAGAAAACGAGAACTTAAATTGGAATCTAAATTTTCTCTCTTGGAATGAAAGTTTTACTTAGACAAATGATTCAGAAATTCAAAGATTCGATATCTCTGTTTATTCAATAGCTCTTTCTGGCGGTACTTTTTGACTAATGATTTCCAGTCAATGCATAGGTGTCATTACAAGTTATGGTCATTATAGCCTATATGAACTGAACAATATCTCGTGAAAGTTCTGGTCCTTGATCGTCAGTTATGAATTCTGTGCATTGGAAATAGAGGCTGTATTTGTTTAAAAATTCTGATGTACCTTCAGGATGCAAATGACGTGAGTTGTAGATTAAGAGCATCAAAGAGAAACAGCGTCATATCGACTCTTATCGATCGATATCAACATATTGATTGTATGCAATCGCTGTCAATTTCCACAAAGGTTGTTAAAGGTCACAATAAGGTACGAATGAAAAGAAAGTTTATAATTATGTCAGAGGCAGTCATATATAGATGATGCGTGAGTATTCTCGTATTTCAGAGTCATAAATTGCAAAAAGTTGAATAAAAACATCTTAAACCTTATTAAAGGATTAATTTTCTATTATTGTTTTTTATTTATTAGAAATCTATGGCAGCTTCTTTAGAATGTTTACTTTTAGTGGTGTTTTAATAATAAAGTACTGAATTATACGCAATGCGTGCAAATAATGTAAGGTGTTTTATTTGATAAAAACATTTTTCCAAAACTCAGTAGAAGCTTCTAGTAAAGTCACTTTACTAAGCGATGGACTGGGCTTGACCGTGACTAAGACTTTACTACTACTTTATCATACATAAAATACTAGTAAAAACACAAAATGCGATGCCAAAATTTAAGAAAAAAATACAAACACTCATAGCTTAGACCTATTCTAATAGACGATAAATCAACGTGTCTCCCCTAATTCAGATGTCCTAGATATGTATAGTCAACGGCACCACTTCATAACCAGTGTTTACTGGACCACCGGTCGATATATTTTATCTGTTGTTTCTGACTTATCATGGTTTTATCATCGGCTCTTATGACTGTGTTATTAAAAGCTGAAAATGATAACTTGTAATAGGGTAACATTTTGTACCTGGTTGTAAATTTTACATATTTATTTTTCCCATATATAACTATAATTGGATGAAAATAAAACTTGTTGTTTATGTATTATATCATTTATATATTAGCTATGCCCCTTACTCGCATTTTCTGGAATGTGTTCCAGCAGCCTCATGTTTACCATCTTTGACAACATCGTCACTTAACATCAGATGAGCTGTGGTCATACACCTAGCCTGTCGACCATATAACAAAAAGTTTGTGTTAAACCAGTGTATAATCTGCATTCCAAATTTAATTCAAATCTGTTTTGAAATAACAAATATACTAAATCGAAGAAGCACACATCCATTTGTCACTAGAAAAACCGGATAAACTTCAAGTAGTTTTTTTTAAATATAAAAGTAATGAGACGAACAGTACGCTCTCCTGATAGTAAGAGATAACGCATGCCCATTACCATTGCAGCGATAAACAGCACTTTGAGTTGCAAAATAAAGTCCGGGGCAACGCTGCTTTGGCACACATTACTTTAAGAGAAAAAAAAGCTGAAGCAAAAATGATAAAAATCATTCAAATTCTTGAACCATAGCTAAGGACACTCGGTTATATCACTTTTCAAACAAAAATAACTAAATCAAAATCGGTTCAACCATTGGGCAGATGCACGCGTTAAACTTACACCCCTCTGCGTGCGTTTAGGGAGAAAAATGAAATGCCCTGTCCTAAAGCGAATTCATATTTATTAAGCCTAGTCAATTGTAACAAATTGCTCACCAATTCAACAGGCCAACCACGTAGATACAAGCTTAAATTCTTACATGACAAGTTGTAGGCCACATCAAATTTGTAGGCCAAAATGTTACATTAATCATGTCCAATTATTCTGAAACAGCACGAGTTAATAGTGAGATCATATACATATTAAATTACTGTATTGACCGAGAGGAATTTTAAAGTATCAAATATACAAAGAGTTTTAGTTTACATGCACGTGTTTTATAATTTAAACAATCTTAACACGTTCTCGTGTTTCAAAAACATTGTTTTTCATATCAAATCAATGTCTGAAATTATTGTGTCAAGGTCTATTGTCTGTTTGATTAATTTAATTATTATAGTTTAGTTAATTGTCTTTGGTGGCGTGGCTTCTAAACTGTCCAACAGATTTTTTGTAGTTTTTTTTGTTGTTTGAAAGTTGATTTAATCCAATGATTAAAAAAATCTAGCTAACTGTTTTTTTATGGTTGGCAAGCTTGACCATAACTCACCAGACCTTAAGTGACGGTGTGGTCGAAGATGGTAAAGTACATCTAGCCTGGAATTGAACTGACTCAAGTGAGGCTGCCGGAACACTGTTAAGTGCTTCAATTTTAGAGTTTTAGCTAACCAGCCAGGTACTAGAAAGTACCCTACCACCACGCTAGTTTCCTCACGATGCTCTCTTTCACTGTCAGCTCAAGCTCGTTGTCTCTTTGGCGTGTGAACCGACCGCATTAACCATTGAGCTATCATAGCTACAAAGCTGTTTAAAGATTATCCCCTTTTTTAGATGGTAAATGAATATGAGCATCTTCTATAGATCTGATCGAGTCGACACTTAGTGTTCTATCACTAACGACAGAGATTTTTTTATAATTTACTTGTTATAGACATGGGTCTACAATATTGTTAAAATCGTTCACCAGGATACTATATGGCAAATGTCAGAGGAAGATGACACAGCAAGAGAAATTTGGCAGTGAGATAAGGAAAGCCTCAATTAATCATGAGATTCTAGCTATGTCATTTATCAATTATGTTATCTTTTTTTTTATTATATTTGTTTACACCAAACACAAACGATTTATTGTTTACAATCGGGATATTATTGATTCTTTAGGTATACAATTATAACTGAAGTCATTTTAGTAAAATAAATAGTTTATTATTTTCTGATGAGCCGTGATTGCAGCAACCGGTTGTAAATACAATATTAATTAAGCTGATACTTTTTACTAGAGCACGTTTTCTCTCCCGTTAGTTTAATGATCAAAATTCACTATATCTATTAAATATAACGCGGTCATTTCACAACTATAAACCTACTTTGGTTAGGGTAGCGCACCAACAGTTAAAAATGCTTCAGAAAACTGTTGTAAGATCTTTGAGTTGAAAGAATACTTGGTGGTAGATCTTCTTAAGGAGATCATCTAGGTAGATACCACCGCAGTACCAGATATTCTGCCGCTAAGCAATAGTGTTTGAACATTACTGTGTTCCGGTTTAAAGGGTACTGCAGCTAGTGAAATTACAGAGCTTGTGAGACTAACCATCGAAAGTCTCAAAGCAGCATTGCCCTAGACTTTGTTATGCTGTTCAAAGTTCTATGTATCACTGCAATGGTCATGGACAGGCGTTATCTCTTACCATCAGGAGAACGTCTCGTTCGTTTCATTACTTTTTACATTTATATCAAAATACGAGACGGTTCTTGTTCGTTCCTTTAATTTTATGAATCAACTAAAAAGTCTTATTAATTTTAGAAACGAAACTTAACTACTTATTTTTATTGTGAATTTAACGAATTAATCGTACTCCACTTACACACTTATTAATCATTTACTCTGTTTTTTTATAACATTATTTAACTCTTTTTTTCCTAGTGACAAGTGAGAAGTTTCTTGATTTCTAAAATATAATTGTTGACGAGATTTTATACTCCTGGTGTCTTGTGAAATATGGCAAATACAAGTTACCACATTCAAAGTAGTAAGTACCTTCGTGCATCATCCTATAAGCTAACCACAACACCGCATGTAGGTTAATTTATGTACAGAGCTTTGCCCCTAATTGCTTCATTGCCATGTTCTTATGATCCCTGCATCTGAATTGATGTTTAGACCAAATCGAATAAGATAAAAAAAACGGTAACTTAATCTTCTATAGTTTATTTATCTTAGTCAAATTCTCCTTTCTCTAGAATGTTATTGATTATTCGAATATTGTTTATTACGTACTTGATCTGTTTATCTCAACCGTGTCATTACTAGCGCAGACGGAAATGCGATCTTGTCATCCATAATAATAGCTTTAATTTACAAAGTAGAAAAGCGAATACCTTTCGCTTTTCTACTTTATAAATTATTTTATTAAACAATTGCTGTCTTTGATTGTTTGTTATATTTTTGTTGATTTTTTATCAAAATCATTTGATTGCAACTACTGTTATACTAATAGTCTTTTACATTAATATCTTATTCATTAACGCCTCTTTTGTCGTCAAAGATGTATGATTTATTATTTTAATTTTAGAACTCGTATCTTTTTAATAAAATAGGTCAATAACATTATGATTGGACATCCAAACACACATTGTATTGTTACAAATTAATAGATTAAAGGAACAATGACTCAGACGTTGATGATCTCATTCTTCATCATTCTCATTTCTTGTTTGAGATAAAAAAAATAACGCTTCCTTAGTTATAAGTGATACCTTATATTATTAAATATTCTTTTGTTGTTTAAAAACGAGTACGGTTACTTGTTTTTTATTAAGACTTAATTTTAGCTGAAACCATAATTACGATCAAAAACATTAAAACAAATACATTACAGACATCAACATAAAATTTTATTTACGAATTAATAAATTTACATTTTATTTAGCTTACTGGCATTACACGTAAGTCATGTAGCGACGCCTGTTCAATCTTAGTATATGGAATCAACGAAATTAAAGGATATATGGGGAATTAAAATTAATAGTGAATAATGTGGTACCAATAATTTTTAAAATGTACTATTTCCATTTATTCATTTTCAATGCCGAATTCTAACTCATGTATAAAAACATGGTCTAAAACTCGATAACTTTTTGAACATTGAAGAGTCATCAAACCGTGAATGTTTCTGAATAGCTGTGACTTTGCAAGGTCGGATTTTTTATATACCTAATGTTTTTTCTAACATGCTGATGTTTTAACTCAACGATTCCATGATGATTTCATTGCGCTTAAAAGTATCAATATTATTATAAATATTAAACTCACACAGCTTTTCAGAGATTGCATGCAATAATGTTGTTTGAATAGTTAAAGGTCACTAATGCATGACCTTACTCTGTCTTGTAAACCTAAAAGTATCCTGGTGATTTTGTTTCAACCATCTTTTTTTAGTATTAACTACCTGACCTGATAGACATTGCCCTATTTTTGCTCCATCAAACGCGCGAAGTTAATATAGTCGTTAAGTTTTCTGAATTTTTCCAAATTTTTTGGGCAAATTTTTTAATTTTTCTTGTGTAATAGAAAAAAAAAAGATGAATGAAATCGGTAAAGTTGTTTTAAATTTATGTAACCAAAAGAAACATGGGTTAATTTGTATATTTAGATAGATTAATCTCTCATTATATCAATCTAACAACGACTTGAAAGAAAGAAATATTTTGAGGTTGTATTTTTGCTGGTATGCCAAAAGATTTGTAAAGCTATTTAAATTCTAACTCATATAAAACAAATGAAATTAAGCTTGATAGATACTAAAAATACTGTTAGCCTAAAATAATTTTTAGGCTAACAGTAGGAATATAAGGCTCGAGATACACTGGTTGATCAATGTATTAAGGTAGACGTTGAAACACACGAAATGACTCAATTTGTCATTTTAGCTGTAAGTGCTTTCATAATTTAGAATCTGCCGCCCACTCGGCAACAGTAGGAAGCCACTAAATCTCTAGAATAGCACAACGAGATCTAAAGCATTAGTGTCTGGTACTAACGCAGTATTTCCTTAGGAATATAGGCCTACTTCCCAAGCAGAATTAAGAGAATGAAAAGTGATGTGTACTAAATTTTAATGATAGGAGTCAGTTTAATGGTGATGACTAGTGCCTCAAAGGAGATCTAGTTCACACTACTTCTAAACAGTTTTATATATTTAGAGAAACTTTATTTAAGTTTTTTTATATGGCTGATAGGCTAAGTTTTTGACCACAGCTCACCTGATGGATCAAAAATGGAAAAGCACACCTAGCCTGGAATGGAACTGGGTCTCAAGTGAGGCTGCCGGAATACATCTTTAGAATGCATGGCGGCAGATTTTTCAACTTGAGGGTGGTAGCTAGCCAGCCAAGTACTAGAAAGTACCCTACCACCTGCTATGGTTTTCTCACGATGTTTTTCCTGATGGCTCAAGCTCATTGTTGGGAATTGAACCCACATCCTTTGGTGTGCGAACCGACCGTGCTAACCACTAGCTATCATCGCTAAAAAATGTGACTAAATAAAAAAAAAAATGTGTATTACTGTATAAAATATGTTATGTGTGGGTTTTTAACTTAATATACATACTCATTCGCGATAATAAGTTTTACATTATAAAAGAAAATCAATTTACTGATATGGACGTAATAGCAATTCAGAGGCAAAAACTTGACCGTCGTGTTTTTTTCTAACCCACTATTTGTAGCGATAACATCGCTCCTCCTTCATATTACCGACAGTAATAAATTAAGCAGAGCAGTCCGCAGCTTCTTATTAAAAGCATAAGCACTATTAATTTACTGTACATCTAAATGTACAGTTAATAACGGTTGTAATAAAGCGCGATGATGATAACACAAATTGAACATAACATGACAAAAGTGTAAAATTACGAAAACATTTTAAAGTTAATATTTACGCTTAGCTTAAGGAGCTAGTTTCTACTAATATTGAAGTGTCTGTTGAGATCAAAATAAATATTAATGAAGCGAGAAATTCATTCTCAAGCTTCAAGAACGAGTTTGAGGCAGCCGTTTGTGATGCTAATGCGACGTGACACATTGGTATCACTTTCGTTGTGACGTTTATTTTTAATCGAACATGCGAGCTGGAAGCACCTTATGGGATTATGAAATAGAACTATCCGTATCTTCTAAAGATGTTTGAACATATCTAATCTAGCATATTCATCATCTGGTATATCTTTCAACATGTGCAGAAACTTTGAGATCCATACCTTTTTTAATCTCGAACAAAAACATGACAGGAAATTTTTAAAATTTATTTTTTCAACATTAGAAATTTTTATGTAATAAAGTAAGATCAGAATAGGAGTAATTGGTCAAGTGTAAGCTGAACTTGCGCACCATGGGTTATGTATCACGAGGAAATGTAATCTGTATTTATTTGTCTAATAATATAAGTTTTTTCGATCGAATTCTTTTTTTATGCAGTTCGAAGTCCACAGCGTAAGTTCGGCTCATACACGAACGCTTTCTATTATTTTATCGAAAAATAAAAACTAACGTATTCGTGAAAATGTAGAGCAACGTAGCGTTTACGTGGATCAAAGTTGATTGACTTATTTAACAGAAGATGTTAGAGTGATTACGATGACAGATAAGTGGGGAGACATGATGAAAGTATAAAGGTTTCCAGGGCTACAAAATAACAGATTTGAATAATGGCTGCAGTTAACCTGAGTCACCGACCAACATCTCAATTAGATGTTGCAATCTTCCATTAACATTCGGGATGCCCGTTTCAATAACCAAGTATTGGCCAACACCGAAAGCTTTAACACCAAACACATAAATACGCATTGCATCCAATCAGTTCGAAACGATGAATGAGTAACCCCACACGAGGGACGTGGGATGCCACTACGCGACTTGTCGAAATAGTAAACGAATTAGTAATAAATGTGGGTAGTCGTTGATTGAATCTAATTTTATTTTCGTTCGAGGTTAACAACCCGTTGTAATAGTCTGGATTTTAGGCGCTTCATTGCGGAATTGTGTGGGTGGATTGTTATTGTCTTGACGTACTACAGTTGCCTTAGAAACTGTATTATTTAATAGCAACAGTTGTAGTTGTGGTCATAACAATTCAACGTCAATATTTTCTGTCAAATTTTTTCCATTGTCGTTTTAAATTAAAACTGACAGAAATTACGTTTAATTCAAATTTACTTCTATGTAAGTGCGTCACGCTTTTAGTCTATGTATTTGGTTAAACGTTGTATTGAAGCTGTTGGATTGATACTACTGCAGTCAGACTTCTATCTTAACAACGTCGCCTTTCAAAACTGTAGTTATTGTTTCTTATTCAATTAATACTTTGTGTGTCGTATTATTACACAATTATTGACGATAGATATAATGACGAATGTGTAATAACAGTAAGAAATAACACAAATTGTATTAGCTTCTTGGCCAACTTTCAAGGTCCGTGTGAGCTCAATAGTCAGTTTCAATCCAGTCCGAGTATTACTCAGGCCTCAAAAAACTGTAATTACTATAATTCAACTCTTTGTTATACTGTCAGTCATTAGCCAATCGCCATTTCCTTTGGCTTACGAAGGTTAAAACCAAAAGTTTGTACCATTATTTTATGACTATCAAGCGTTATGAATATTAACATTTGCATAATATCAGAAGCACCATTAGCTACTGTATCTTCCATCTCAATAACGTCATCTTTTCATTCCACTCAGCGGTTCCTCACGTTTCTATGGTTGTCAGGCAATTTTTTCGCCCATCAGTTTTGCAATTTACCGATATTGCCAGCCGCAATACACATAATTGCAAGTTGTATAACATCTTTGCGGTTGCCGCGTTTTGCATTTCATAGCAGACTTGGTCTATTCCTTGATGATCACTGTCATTTGCTAGTCAGCAGGCCCGCCTTTATTAGGTTCTTCAAATTGATTAGGTTCATTGTTGATAGATGATTGATCAACTTGAATTGAGTATATACAGAAAATTAGACGGGTATTCATTTTACATAATATACTTAAACATCAATGTCAATGTCTTGTTAGTTTTATATCGTAGTAGAATAGTTTTAGTTCGAGTAATACAATTTGGCTCGTTTAAAAAAACTTTTACTACGGCTTTTGTCCTTTTTTTAACGTCATTGTCTACGCATAAAAGCTTATCGAAACGTCTCTACATTTTACTTTAAAAATGCGTTACCTAAATGTATTTATTCGCTGTAGGTACCCTTGTATGAAAGGTTGTTGTATCGTAAAGAAAGCCGTACTTAGCTACTAAGAGTTCAATACACTCGAAAGTTTATACATTTTGTGCAACTGTTTACATATAAATCAACTACACAGTAACAACATCATTCTACACAAAGCTCTATTCAGAGCTTTTCATACCGCATTGTTTGAACTTAACATTCCAATACTTGCGCAAGAGTTTGAGAACAATACAATGTCAAGCGTATTTCTGTTTCATTTAGAAAAGAATCGTTAATAAAGGAACCAAACAAATTTACCTTGGTTATGGTATGGAAATCATTCAATTACATACGCACTAAATTTTGAAGTATTAAAGTTAAAGGTTTTGAACTGTTGCGTAGAGGTCATATTGTGTAAATGATTGTTGTGTATTAAACTTTGACATTATAATTCATGTTTTATGTTAATTGTTACAGGTAAACACTTTATGCAAATTAGAATTTACAAGAGGAGTAAGATTAGCAGTTTTTTGTAAGTATTCTTGATGATTGAAATGTATCTTCTATATCAGTCTTATGTATTCAAAAGATTCTATTGTCAACTTAATTGAATATACTTATTTTCATTATCTATTGTTAATGTGAACAGTTTTTAGAAAACTCTGAGTAATAAAGCGTGCGTGTATTATTATTCTGCAATACACAGTGCCAAAAAGAATTGAAAATAAAATTGCAATTATGCGCCGACGTTGTGATTTGTACGATTAATTTGTAAAAAAAAGTATTGATTGCACCACAACTATTACGTAATAAAGTGTTACAATAATACATTTCTAAATCTATTTATTCAATTAATTTATTTTGATCATGTTTTGACATTTACACATTTTTAATTTGACTTACAATTACCTTTTTAGGGTTCCGTACCCTAAGGGTAAAAACGGGACCCTATTACTGAGACTTCGCTGTCCATCCGTCTGTCACCAGGCTGTATCTCAAGAACGGTGATAGCTAGACAGTTGAAATTTTCACAGATGATGTATTTCTATGGCCACTATAACAACAAATACTAAAAATAATATTAAAGAAATAAAGTATTATGCATAATCTTTAACAATTTAGCTAACAACTCTTGATATAAAATTAACACTTCCAGTATTATTTTACGAATTACTTTTAGGATTATTTCTTTATCGAGAAAAAATACAATAGTGTTATGTGAACAACAATCCCCTTAGAACTGTTGTGAAGGTTGTTAAGTATTCTTCCTGCTTTATTAAAACGTAAACATTTTGATTTCAAAAAAATGCTATAGGTTCCTTTTTTACTACCTGCATACGTCATAAATGATGGGTAACCCGAAGACTCGGCGTAGTTTTCCGAAAGCTGCTTCGACGCTTCAATATCATCAGCCTTTTGTAGTCCAATGCTGGACATAATTATAGTCCTCTCCCGAAACACGTCTCTCAGCCCGATCGTCGGCTTTTCGCTTCAAACCACCGCTTCTCAACCAAGCTTACTGCCTATTATTTATTCCGTCAAACGTCATTGACTGATTCAAAAATAGCTCATTCGTGTCTTGTTTTAGCTAATAAAATGGTTATAAGCTGATTCTTATCAAGATCAAGAACAAAATATAGGACAACCGTGTACAATAAGCTATGCGTAATTTATTATAAGCGAAGCCTGTGGCCATAAACGTTATCGGATTAGCTCAGAGCATTGCACCTAGTGCCCATTGTAGGTTACCTGGTAAAGTAACTACTCAATACTTCTTTGGAATTATGTCTCAATAGACTCAATACACTCTAGTTCGTGTAAGGTATTGTACTGGGATATTTCAAGAACTCTCGTGAGTATATTGAAACGCATTAGTCAGGTCTTGTTTATCTCGTTGTATATAATTATGATAGAGTTTAATTTGTTTTATTTGAGGACTTCCAAGATTACCTATAGTAAGCCATTCAAACCGATCATTAATAGATCTGTAACCTTTTTCTAAAAGCTAACAAAAAGAACTGCTATTTTCATCGAATTAAAAAAAGAAGTTTTTTTTTGTATTTTTAGTGCTTGACTTGAAATTCTCTGACGTTACAGACAATGACATTTGTTTTATTTACATCTAGACTAAACAAAAACGCCATGACATCATCCTTCACGATGGGTCTAGTTATCATTGTCTACTACACTAATGGTTTTTAATTCACAAAATGAATATTACTTCACCTCCCCTATTGTGTACCAGAGCATTAATTTTGCTCAAAACTTTAAAATCAAAAGCATTACGTAAACAATGACATAACGATTCTTAGACAATGGCGATGTCAATAATCTCATACGATGATGATTCCTTTCTCTAGAGAGAGTTGTGTACTAATAAAGTGAAACTATATGTTTTTAAAGCATGCATACTATACCTATATAACGTTGTTCGCAATAATAATATACTATCTATGATCAACCCTGACAGAGTTATAAATTGTTGAATTTTTCACTCTTTTCCGAAGTCTGTGTTTCTTGAATTCTTTTTCATCATCTGCTATAATTTAAGCAATAGTTACATCTATTACTTTTCCATGAATTATCTTACGTAAGTTAAAATGTATATTATCTCAATAAATTAGGCACATAATCATATTATAAAATTTATATGCCTGCTCCGTCTTAAATCCAAACGGTGTAGATTCCTTCTAAGTAAGCTTGCTCTTTACCACATTTTTGCTCAAAATCAGACAATATGTCATTTAATACAATATTATGATGAATACAAAAAAATAGTTTAGATGTAATAGATGGAACACTGTCTTAAAAAAATTGCAAATATGTAACGAATTATCGATATGGTTTTAACGTAGTGTTTTAACATTCTTCAGAACTCCAAAAAAGGGTTCTGGACGAGTAGCTCTACAGTTGAAGTCAGAGCATAGCTATAGATAATACAATCGTTGAGCACAAGCACACTGCAAAAGTGAAATATAAGTTTGTAAAGCAATCGTACAATGCCTTGCGAGCAAATCACAGTAATACAAACTAATGGCTAGACCCCCATACGCGCTTTGCAATTTGTAATCGACTAAATTACCGACATGGATACAGTTCTTAGGTACGGCAAAATAGAAATGAAAGCAATTTAATATTATTTTATAGTAATTATGGCACGTGATATGTTTGTGCACAGGTCAGTTTAGCGAGTTTACTGTACGTAATTATCGCAATTGTACTCATTCATTTCACAATTTAATTTCATCTACTATTACTTTATATGTGTATGTATTGCTTATCCTTGAATTACTAATTTGTTATAGATTACCTGAATATACATAATGAGATACAATTTAAGTCCTGCAGCTTCTTGTTGTAGAGTATAAACCTTCTATTCCTTCTAGAACTCCTCTCGATTTTGATTTTGCAACTTGGATCTAGTTACTGAAGAGAGTTAGTTCCACTAGCAGCGAAAACACTGCTAGTGATCTACTTCTCTTTTCTCATCTCCTTTTGGTCCCTAATTCCGTCTAAGTCATTCAGAGGGTTTTGCATAGATATTTGTAAGAATTTCGTAGTACATAAACGATAGAAAAATAACGGTTTCCAACTACGCCGGATACTCCTGTATCCGCAACTGTTCATAGGAGATGCTATCCCAATTTATGTACAATCGTTTCACAGACGCATTTCTTCACATCTATATCAGCCCTTCAAAAGGTTCTTTAGGTTAGAAGAAACCATAGCATTTTAGTTGCCTGTTAGCTAAACCCACTCTCTAAATGAAAAAACTTCTACGAAGTGCCTAATAGTGTGTTCCGACAGCCTTACTCGAGAGCAAGTTTCCATTCCATGCTAGATGTTTACTATTTTCAATTACACCGTATTCAAGTGTCCTAGCCAATCAACTATTAAAAAATGCGTTCCACCAAAATTCTACAATATCGTGTCCAGTGGTTTGCATTTCGGTCACGATGCAACTCCGATACCTTACGCAGTATATTGCACCATAATCGCACCCTACAACTTACAATACAGCCCGTATTATACCGGCATTGTGAAACACGTGCGCGATACGACGCTAGCGCAGCTGTGCGCAAAGCAATGGGTCGGACTTCATCAATAACTTTACTGTTATTTTTATAAGTAACGTTGAACAACTATTTCTCCATTGTATGTGTTTTAATTTTCAACGAATGTTCATTATAACAATCATTAGTCTTGTGTCTTCTGTTCTAAATTGACTTAGACCTACCTCAGATCTAACAACGGTTGAGAAGATTTTTTAAATTGAAAAACGATATCGCAAATTTGATAACTCAGTTAGTTAATCAGTAATTATTTATCTAGTATCTATACTATACTACACCATCAATCTCTAATTTTAATGTGTGATAAATTGGTCTAGTTTAACTAGCACAGCAAGGATGACAAAGACCAGATGACAGTCACATCCTGGTTAAGAATTGTTAAAATTCTTGAAGACTGTTGTTTTAAGATCTAGGTTGAGTTAGTACTTTATTTATAATTATCATAACGCTGAAAAAAAAAATGTCTCATCCGCGCTATATTTAACTTCAATTACAACTATTCCAAATATGTTAATTTATTCACGATGAAGTGAAATACGTTTAAAACATTAATAAGTACAAAAATCAGGTTTGAGAGTACGAAAATGAAAACAGGGAAGACAATTAGGAATATTAACAAAAGCTGTTACATAAACATTTTTTGTACATGCATAATTATACGTATGTATTTATCCGCTGTAAACCGTAAGTCCTTGATGATTACTTTTGTATTTAGGTTCAACTAACTAAATTTAATGTCAGAAATATGCTAATACAATGTCAAAATATTAATGTGTAATAAAAAAACATAGAAACTAAACCGATCGAGCCCGCCACCAAAAGTACCCATCAAACTGGCGGCATTCCCTTGATTGATTAACTCTTTAATGCACACACTAAAAAAAACAATACAGAAGAAATAAAATTATTTAATTGGTGTAACAACTGGCGACCTTATCGCTAAAAGCGATCTCTTCCAGGCAACCGTAGGACGGACAGGATCAGAGGAAGAAAAATACGGGGTGTGTCAATAACAAGGATATGCACAAAGGATAATACATAACTATAACATAAATATTTATATCTACATTCTAATAATAATATAATCCCTTGCTGGATGGTCAGCGAAAGTAGCTGCTTGTTTTCCATGTAAAATAAAATAATCATATCTAGGGTTTCTCTAAAGCGCTTCGCTGTATCAAGCATAAGGACCTGCCAGAGCTACGTGAGGCATTCATTCATAGTGAAGACGTGTGAATCATCGGTATAATTTACATTTATGTAAATTTCAACTTGTAGTGTCTGGAGTTGCTTAATGATAATTTATGTCTATGTAAGCTTCAACGTGTTTATGACGGTGTATTTGTGAATGATTTTGGCATCACAATTTCTATGCCCACATTATGTATTAGTGTCATTACAACTATTTACTTTTCTTTAGACGGCTATATTAGCTTCATTTTTACAACTACCTACAAAAAGGTTTTCAAGGGGTTTCAAGGTTTATGCATGTATGTATGTGACTTTCTTTATTCCACCATAACTTAAGAATGCTTGAACCGATTTGGAGTATCGTATCATAGGAATCTTTGCATCATCTCGAGTGACATGGGCTAAAATAAAAATAAAAACATTCGCGTATTCAAATTTTCTTAACTACGCTTTGTTACCTACTGTTATTTGTAACGTTTTTTTTTTTTTTTTTCTTATGGTTGTCAGGCTAGTTGTTTGACCACAGCTCACCTGATGTTAAGTGAAGGTGTGGTCGAAGATGGTAAAGCACACCTAGCCTGGAATGGAACTGGCTCTCAAGTGAGGCTGCCGGAACACACTGTTAGATGCTTGGCGGCAGACGTGACGTGACGTTTATTTCCAATGCAATGTAGTAAGGGCAAAGAGCACTTAGTCAGTGACAATAAACAGATTGCATGGAATTGGTTAGCTTGTAGATGATTTAAACTTAATAATTAACTATGGAACTGGTTGAACTGGTTCTGACACTTTTTCTTTTTACTTATACAGATTTATTGTTTTGACTCCTTGAAAAAGATCACCGGGTGTGACATAAATAAACGTCTTAATTTCTGATCTATTCAAACGTAAGTAATACCATTCGATTTAAAGCAAATTATTTTATTACAAATAACAGAAGTGCATTAAAATTCAAACGGACTCCGGACAAGGAGTTCCGTTCCGTTCCGGAACCGACCTCATCCTGCGGTATACACAAATAATATTTAAACGCAAAAAAAATATTGTATTAATAAAATATATTCAATTATAAATATATACACGTAATCCACGGACACACGAACACTAGCGACATAGTTAAAATTGATCGTGTTAAACTTGTAACGCCATAAATGAAATTTGTAAAGACTTAACATCATTTACATAATTTTTATTTGTTTCTACCTACATACATTACCTTTGCACACTTTAAGATAAAGAAATATGCGCTAAAGCATAGATTATTCAAACTTCATTTGCAGAGGTTACATCATAGATTACGATCAGCGATTCCACGCTGTTCAGTCACAGTTCGTTTAGTTTATCTACAGGTACTTGTTTCTCTTCCCTTACGCCGTTTTATAAATTTGCAAGTATTTCTGAACATGTAAAACCATGTAGTGTTTGTGGCATAAAGTTGTTTACTGCTTTGCTGACTGTTTCGATATTGGATAAGTAGCTCTGCTTTTTGAGTTAAAGCGTGTGTTCGGTTCCCACCCACAAACATTATGTGACGAACATATGTTTTTCTTAATGTGAAAGTGAGACTAACAAGACGCTCTCATTATGGTAAGAGATAACGCCTGTCCATGACCAATATCATACAAAACAAAATTTAATAAGATTTATTCCAATTCAGATTCTTTTTCATTGGCATCTAATCAGTATTTTTGACGTATTTAGTGATACACATTATGTATTTGAAATTTTATTACGGAATTTGAATGTGAAACTTTGTCATTAATAAAGTTTGTGTTATTTGTCAGTTCCATTTCTTGCCACTGTTAAAAAAAATCGAAACGTCATATTTACGAGTATAAGTCGCGATGATAATTATAATATTATCCTTAAGAAAGTTGATAACTGTCGTAGCATCTTATTGCTTCTAGGCGGTTTGCACAGTCACCTGTTACCACGTTGCCAGTTACATCATCGAATGCTGATCGTAGGGTATCTTTCACCTATTGGCTACGCCGTTCCTTGCCCATGGCAGTTTCCGATTTGCACGGGTGTCTATTCTACTGCTTCGTTTTATGTAACTTCGTATATTTGAATGATATCGATGCGTGTATGTATGTATTGTTATCGACAATATTTAAACTATGGATTTGATATCGACGCGATGCAACTTATCCTTTTGAACTATTGAATTATTATTATGTTTAAGCACCAGCATCATAACGATCGTGACCACCTATTTCCGTATGATCAAGTTCACCTCTTGAGAAATAAGTAATTATGCTGGCGATATTTCTAATAAATCTTATTAAAATAGTCTCGGTTTATGCATTTACAGCATTATTGATAATTAGTTGGACGACGCGATGTTATGTTACGAGTATGTTAATGTATTGTTCTGATTAAGCTTTAAAGCCTCTAATTTGGCACAGTTGCTAGCTTATTGGTTTTATAATCAAATTTGCATAATTTGACTGCCCCTACTCATCCTACTATAGGTAAAAATGACTTTTTTCATGTTTACATTCCAAAAAGTCTGACGATACGGTTTGATTTCATTTTGCGAACCGTGTTTCACGTGAGTGTGAGTACCACCGCAGTACTAGATATTTTGCACAACAACAACGACGCTAAGCACAATCGTGTAAACGTTACTGTGTTCGGGTTTGAAGGCTACTGCAGATATCAAAATTACAGAGTTATGAGACTAAACATGGAAAGCCCTGGATTTTGTTTTACCACGATCACATCACATCACACCACATCACCACATCATCAGGAGAGCGTCTCCATTGTCTCGTTACATATACCTACATAAAATAAAAAAAAGATAAAGAATATGAGTGTCTTCAAGTCGTGATTGAATCCGTTTCTTCTAGCAAGCAAGCATGCTTCATCGTAGACCGCATCTTAGTTTAACATCAGGCGGAACAGCAGTGAAACGCAAGCTTATTTAAAACAATGCTCACCAGATCTCCAACTAAACCTTTATTTATGAACAGTATGTGCTTACTCGGTTTTTTCTGTGACATACGCATTTTTTTATCCAAAATTAATTTTCATTACACACACTCCATTTGTTATATCAACATGAATAAGGCTGCTGTATCATTAATAAATATTGTTACCTTGTATTGAAAGTTTAAGTTCTTCAATTCTTTACAAGAGAATATATTTAATCTATTGAGTTTATTCTCATTGCAAAACATAACTTAATTACTTTAACTGAAACTATCTTATTAATTTCATGACTAAGATGCTAATTCTCAATAATTACAGTTAGATTATAATTGAAAAGTTTTATAACATCAATTTAATTGTAAAGTACTTCATAATTGTGGCCGTGTAATCCTCTTAAATTGTAGCTAGCAACGAAGAAATAGATTCCCATCATTTTGCTTTCCTTTGTACAGAGAATACTGTCTACATTTTTTTTTGTAAATAAGACCGGAACTCGACGTTGTCTGACAAGTATGTAACGTTTCATCAAAACACATATCAGTGTTAAATTGTTTCATTTTTCTATTTGTCATAAAATAGCAAAATCGATATTTTCGACGGTACTGCTAAAAATTTCATGTGGCAACCACAAGTCGCCGTACGATACTCGATAAATAGTAGTAACTTCAAAAAATACTAGATGGCGCTGGCATCGAATTAGCTCGCGGTATCGCGTTTGCCACTGAAAAGATGCGAGTGTTTTGGTATTCGCCATTGAATTTAACTTTGCGCAGAGGCAATATCGTAACCAATGAGGTTAATCCGAGGTGCGATTATTGCTAGTTGAAAACTTTACCAATACCCCGCCATGTGGACGTGAAATACCGTCCGCTACGGCAATTTTTGAACGGCCGTTAAGGCCTTATTAGCTTTGTTAAAAGTGGTAAGACATTACCGTGTATTTGGATTTCAAATATTAATTATTGGTTTTCGAGTACAAACAATTAAGTTGATACTATATTAATTATATTATTATTGTTTTTCGAGTATAATTAAGTTGATATTATATACAAATTTTCTAAATATGTATACTAAAACTATTGTTTGCAACAAAAATATAGCGTGGCGTGTAGGAGTAATAATTTATGACTAGTTGTTTCAAATTACTCGTGTATTATAATAATTGTGATAAGTACAATTATTTCAGGACTCGGCAAAATTGTCCAACCTCTTTGTATAGATAGACTGGTGAAAACTTAGTTACCTACCACTTGGAAGAAGGTTTCGTAATGTATGTTTGATTTGATGATATAATAAGCTATTTCAACCAATCTGTTTATGAATACATTCATTTATTCGAATTGATCTTTTCTTGAATGATAATTTAATTGGCAATCTTAGTAATTTTGTTGTGGATCCTTGTGATGCAATATAAATTAAGTTTGGTTCTGTTGGTTTAGTTCGCCGTTCGTGCGGTGAAACGGGGGCTCGCCTCGGCCACCACGCGCTTTCATGTTGTAATAGTGCTGGGCGTATATCGCGGCACGTCGGACCTTTGTCAGTGCCGGCGTTTCTTCAGTTTTAGATCGGAACGGACTGATGCGAGTAGACTGCAAAATAGCAGAGGTGATGACCTCTCATCCCATGGAAGATGGAACGGTCTCTGGTGTGGGGCGTCACATGTGTCGACACCTTAGCGCCGCCTCATCTTTCTGTGACTTCGGGAAGCTGGTGCTGCCGCGTCTAAAGCCGAAAACCTCATACGGCACAAACATAGTTATGTAGATAGATTGTTACTTGTTTAGGGCTGAAACTTTAGGTCCGTCCAGCTCGGCCCCTCACAGAACTATACCTGGCCAAACTTTCACGGGAAGCTTAGCATTGCCATCCGGCGTGGCAATGCTGCCAGCATTCTGGCCACATGAATCCTCTGGAGATACCTTAGATTAGGACTCTTAGATTTTATCTTAGATTTGTAAATTTGTAAATAGTGAAGGCAGTGTGAATTCTGAGATACGTATGTTTAAGTTAATATTTGTATTAATAGTTTTTGTAAATTAAATTTATTAATTTAAAGTGTATATAGTAGTTAGATTTTGTTAATTATTTTTAACCTCTAACACAAATAAAGAGTTTATTTTATTTATTTTATTTTATTTTATTTTATTTTATTTTATTTTATTTTATTTCATTCACTCAAAACTTACAGTACTAGACCAAAACGTTATAAGTTTCATCACGTGCATTACAATGTATATGTCTGTAGCAACGTAACTCTCAAATGGATAAACCCATTTTAGGTTTTTACTATTTTTGATTTTAAAAAACACATGAACAAGAGTTTTACTGGCTTTGATTCAAGGATGTTCAGCTGTTTGAAGATCAACAACGTTTTTTTAGTTGATATAAGGTGTCAGGAACCTTTTTAGGTGTGTTTACGAGGTTCCATAGTTCTGGTCGATTTAAAATTTGAAATGTTTTATAATAAGTTCTCATCGACCGATTTTGAGGGGTGACATTGTAACTGGATTCTACTGACTAAAATAACTGCGGCGTGGGCATATTGCGGTCTTTAATTTCAGAGTTTCCTTCCAGGTTATTTCCATAGTAAACGTTGTCCATAATGATGAATATCATGATCCTCATTCGGCTTAATACACCTAAACTTATAACCGTGAACAATGTGATTAGACTGTGTGTTAAATGTACGCAATTGTTTTTATTAGAAGTTGCAATATTACAAAGGTCATTAACCCCAGTGTGGACAAAATGCTGTCAAGGCATTTCTAGGCACAAATTGAGGAAACATAAAGCGATTAAGGTGATGATACATGCTTTTGTGGAGGGCATTGCAACATCGCAAAGTTGGTTGGTTGGCCTGCCGTGAGTTTTGTCGTTTTGAAAACGCTGCTAAGGAAATTTTAGAGCGTCATTTTCTCTGTGGCTTACATTAACACAAAATATAAAATGGAAAACTTAGGTTCCCAAAAATTACTCTAAATGTTTTTTTTTTAGTTTTTGGTTTAGGTGTAGCAAAATACCTTATTAAACTTTTTTTCATGTAAAAGGTAACGTCTGTCCACCGTTACAGCGGCATCCAAAACTTTGAGTAACTGAATAAAGTCTAGGGCATTGCAGCTTGCATGACGTCAACTTATATCACCTATTTTATATCTATGCCAGCGGGCTCCATTGTAGACAGCATCTACGCTTAACATTAAGCATGACATGTGTGAAACGTAAGCCTGTTTAATGATATAAAAAAATAATGCAACTGGGTCACCAACGTTCCGTTTACCACCAGAGTCTTAATAAACTTTAACTACTTAGCCTTTTCTGCCATCACCATTGAAACATATCAAATAACAGAAATTCCCTTTACTGCTTCTTGCGAACATTATCCGTTCTTTGAGTCGCACCGCCTCACAGCGGTTAGATAAATCAATGACCAGAGAAATCAATCTCCACAGCACCGTTACAATATGGGTTATGTCACCGCAAAAGGAAGGGCGGACGCACAACCGGCCCAACAGCGCAAATTCCCAGTATATTCTATTGCTTGATGGACCTCTCAATTTACTGCTAATCCGCTTGAAGCCACATAAAAGCTGAAGCTATAAATGATGTATTCTTGAGCAGGTCAGTGGATTGGTGCCAGGTCAGGACACCAGATGGTTCACTGGAACCTAGTTTACACTATTTATTATTCTATACTCTAGATAGTTTACAGCCCAGTTTGGTATGATACTGGAATCGGCATTATGTCAGTGTTCTTGACAGCGTGTTGGTTTAATGAGCTGATTAGAATTTGATTTTATTCGATGGGTGTATGTTAATAGATTCAGATTAGTCATTAATTTTATTAATTCACAGAAAGTCGATCAGAACTATATTTCTTTCCTCAGACAAATTATGATGTAGATATAATTAAGTAGGTAGTTCACACATTATAAGCTTTCTACTTTTTTGTCAATCATTGTGTCCACATGTTTCTATGATATTGTGTTCATTTTGACATCATTTCTCTTCTCTTTGTCTAGACTGTCTAGTGAAGATAGATAAACTTTATTTTTGACACCAAACATAGTATGTATTCTAATATATATATTATAAGTATATTATAATAGTATTTACAACTGTGCGATATTGAGGATTAGATGGCATGTCGATTTCTAATGCACAGATGGTCGGATAAGTTCCAAAACATGCCCTTTTTTAAATCGATTTATAACTCCATTTGGCAAACTTTCTGTATACAATAACACAATAGAATCACGAAAATCGCTCTACAAATAAAGTTACCGGTGCAGATGATTAAAAATATGCGGGTTCAATTTATTCATAGCCTTCCTAATTTTTGAAGTCATTAAAAAGTGTACATATTCAAAATCAACAATTGGATCAATGCCCATTGATCGAATTCTAAAATTCCGTGACAAATATTCAAAATGTCTACGTTGAGTTAACCACCTTTGTAATGTTGCAATTTCCACCACAAACCCTGTATGTACCTTAATCGCTTTATGTTTCCTCAATTTGTGTACATGTAATACTTTAGATAGAATTTAAATTCTTTGTCTTCCGTCGCAGTGATTTTTCGTTCCGTGGACCTTGAAATTGATTTCTCACGAGGTGGTCACGTTGGCCGGTCATTTAGCTACGCACAATAGGGCTTTTTGTCGTAATTTGGTTCATCTTGTTTGCCTTAACTGGCTTAGCTCATTATAGTGGACTATTTTGGTTCATGATTTAGTTTGGTTTTAGATCTATGGCAATCTCTATACTTATACTGTTTTGGTATTGCATACATACTAACTAATTCAATTGGTAACTTTATGAACAGGAATTCCTACAAAGTAGGTACATTTTTTACATATTTAACTATCTAAAAGTCATGTAGTCGTCATCATCAATACAAATTATTATTATTATACATTATCCTGTAACATTATTAGTTATTTATGGACAATAACAATAAATGATTACTGATAATGAAAAAAATATTTAACCCAGTTTTTTTTCATTAGTGTCCTATTTTGCTCGATCATAAAATGTCATGTCTATTAAAAATATTGATTTGTGCATTAAAAAATTCTTGCGTTAGTAGGAGAGGATTCCACCTAATGATGCAAAAGAAAAAAAAAAACAACTTATATAATTAATTAATGGATGCTCCCTTATAAGAACTATTCTATTTTTTTTAACATTCTGTTCATGCACATCATTACTGTTTTCGTCAATTTTATAGAAGAAGCAGATGAAGAGCCACATTTTATAATACCAAGACTAGCCTACAGATCTCATTGCAATACCCAAAGCATTCTAAAGCTACTAAGATTTGCGCAAGTAAACTCTTTACGGCCCATTATGATGTTTACTGAAAATCATCACCAAGTTCTTTACCTACAATGTCGAGCTTCCTGTCTCTTTGACTCGTCATCCATCTCGTATGATTTACGACTTCCACCACCATTGACCGCGCAGCGTTTGCAGAAAGGCGGGCAACCGAGCTTTTCTGGACATTCGGCTATTTCCGTCCGGCGCTCGGCTAAATTCGTCTCTGGCGGGACGATGACTTCGCCGGCATGCGCCCATGCCTGGACCTTGACGAGTTATGACAGTAGGTACCTACACGTACCTATTATTGTTATGCAATATTACCAAGTCAGGAAGTTGATTGCCTTCGGTTATCGTCTGGCGTTTTTATCGTCTTTTATTTTATAGTAAGTAGCTATTATTAGTTCCAAGCTGCTGTGTCATTGATAGGGGTCAATTTGTTTACCTAACAGCTTAATTTACCATACCTAAAAAAGTTTATCTTACTGCAACGAAATCTTTCTTTTACCGTAATATATTCTTTTCTTCAATTGCCAAGGCTACATTACTCTCAGTTTGTATCGACCCATCTTCCTGCTTCTGTCGTATCTTTCAACTCGGTCACATTCACGTATTTCTTTGATGGCTGTAAAGTTTATGTTTGATTAAATAAAAAACTTCATCTGCTGAAGTATGTAGCTTCTCACCTTATTTCTGATTAAGTCGTGCCTATCAAAACACGACTTCCGCGTAACAAACAGCACTTAGAAAGCGTTACAAGCGCCTTGTTAGTCCCTTCTCTTAATTAACAACTGTTAAAGCATCGGAAACCCAACAATTATCTTGTCTAGTTCGAAATTACCTACCATATCTGGTACAGTGTGAAACAGTGACTTAGATTTGAGATGCTTTACGTTTCAAACAGAATTAGGTAATGAAAACCAGTTAAGAAAACAGCGATGAAAGTTGAACTGAAACATAGCTTCGATAATTGTTAGCAACGTACTTAGGTAAATTGCTATTAGTGACATGCACCAGAACACGAGTAAAAAAATGTAGGAATATAGTAGCTACCGATACGTATACTAGAAATTATCCTACCTTTATAACTTCCTCACAACTTATCTATATAGAACCCATGCTCGTTATAAATAAATTTTGGTGATGACATAATTATAGATCTCGAAAAAAAAATGATCTAAGAGAATAATTAGTTAAGACAATGGATTTCAACATCAAATTAAAGAGAAGTACCAATGTATAAAGTCGAAACTTAGAAGATGTACTACTGATTTCAACTAAAACAATCGACAGCTTTAATACCGAACACAATATCATTATGGTCTTATTCAACAAAGAAACAGAAACTGTGCCGGCTGTCAAAGATAAAACACGTCTTAATTTCAGAGTTGTATTGAAAGCATTTCATTGCGATTGCGACATTGCAATTAATGCTGTGGAACTAACTCCGTGGCGAGATTATGAGTGGTAAGACTTTAATGCAAGAGTAATAGCCCGGAAACTTAACGAACCTAGCTAAGTATCGAATAATAAGAAGAGATTCGACGTGGCAATATTAAGCAATTAAAAAAAAGACATTTATTACTGGCATCACCTATATTAAGTCAATTTAAAACGAATAACCCATGGATAATCTTAACCATAAACCTGCGGAGTTGGGATATGTTGTATGTTCCAGACGCTAATAGCAGGTGGACTAAACTAAAAATGTAACAAGTTGGGGGCCAGGGCCACGTTCTGGCAAGGGAAGCGTGCGGTTACCATCTGATCGCATTACCGATATTGTTCGCAGTTTGAACCTAGATAAGTTTAGAATAAGACTTGGATTAGCAACCTACAAATTGAAAAGCTTTTCCTCACCGGTGGATATAGGTAGATGGCTATATATAAATAATAAAAGTTAAACAACAACTAAAGATGCAACTGAATTAAATAAATCCTTTTTATTTTTCCTTACAAATTAGCATAATATGCAATTAAACTAATTAACTCTAATATTGGTTATTCAATAAAATGTATATTAGCTATAGTAATAATCATTAAAAAAATAGTGTACTGAAAACTATACTAGTTGAAATCTCAACCTCCATTGACCTAGAAAATAAATACATATACAATAATTAAACTCAATTATTTCATCATTTTATATTGTAATTACAACTGAGTATAATTATAAATTAATAGATTTTAATTATACGTTAATCTCCAGAGTAGCAATAGTTGTTTTTGATAGTCATATGACACAAATGTGCCGTGAAATCCGCGTTATTGTTTTTGTTTTGATAAACAAGAGACATTTTTCATTAGAGTCGATGCCTCCTGGAGCACCGCCGATAGTTCACAAACCTGTAAATTTTCTACAAGATTAATTTTGGAGAATATGCTTCTGAGCTGTACGGGCTTATAAACATCCTCTAATTACTCCAAATAAAGTAGAAAGACGGGAAAAGTTAGGGAACGGAACAGCATGTTCAGCTTGAGACAGCTATTTCACTTGCTAAAAGCTGAGAGAAATTTGGTCAACCCCCAATAGCATACGAAAAAAGCATACTAAAACGAAAAATGTAAATATGGATGGCAGTTACTAATTCATTAATTAAACTACGCGACAAGTGTTAAATTTAAGCACTTTTCAGTTACATGGGGCTATTTTTTATTTGTACCAACTTTACCTGCCAATAGAACACCTAGCCATAGTACCAATAATAGTACTAGAGAAAATACAAAAAAGTTTGTAATAGAATCGTGACTCCGCCTTGTACCGAGACAACCACCGGCTTCCAACTTGCGCAATGTTATTGTGTGATTTTTATCCAAGTGGAGATTTATTTATGTTTTTTGTTTCATATTCAGACATCCTGTCATATTTGGCAATTTACTTGTGATAATTCTTTTTTTTTATTCGGTTACCAGATTAAGTTCAGTTTTATTATAATTATGTGTCTTGAAATAACAACTGACAATCAAAATATATAACGATTTAGTCCACTATGATTCCACTCAATTTAATCTCAAAACAATTTTAAGAGACTCATATTTATTTCAGCAATAAGTATTTCTATTAATGATGTTTAATTTGTCAGATACATACATATATACTTTAAGTTTTTGTATCTTTTAATAGTAAACAACTTGTGCTACCGTAAATCGTGATCGTGATAGATTCGCCACGATTTTAAAAAGCATTCATTTTTATGTAATGGTATTTTGTAACCAGCCGCAATGGCTTCTTCGTGATTTTAGTGCTACTTACTGATAGTTAACTGAGAAGTAAACGAATGGTAATTTTTTTGTTATCAAGTCAAGTTAAGACGTCATATTGAATGTTTAATGATATAATTAATCTATTTAAATGTAATGTATAGGTAAGAATACATTGTATGCATATTGTATTACATGGCAAAATTTAGTTATCATGTAAATTATTCATAATTCTTTATTAGAATTTGTGTTCATGCTATACTTATTTAAAGCCGAATCCTTTTATTTCCCCTGTTAATGGCATATCGCTTCTTCTACTTATTCTTGAATCCTATCTATCCTGTCGCTTTTTACGGTCATGCCACTTTTTTTCTTTGGTGGGAACAATAAAGAGTTTATCTATGTAATATAAAATAATTCAAAATTTTCCTTTTGACCTTGTACCACTGTTCCATGTCACTCGGTTTATGCATACGCTATGTTGTTATTCAACAGAGCTTTTATTTTAAATGCATCAATTATTTGATGTCCTTTCTATATTACAATCACAAATTGACATATCACGATACTGGTCTCTTCAGAATACTAAATGACATCTTTCGGGGTTTAGCATTTGCTGAGCAACCTTGACTTAAGACCTATTGGCATTTAGCGTTTCTAGTGATTGCAAGCATTGAAGACGCGGGTACGTAGGTTGACGGTATTCTAATTGTCCTTAAATTACACTGCTTGCAATTGATGCACTGCAATCTATAAACAAGTTTCGTTTTGTCTTTAACTCAGATTCTAAAAAAAATATCGAGATAGAAACAAAACAAAGTTTATGTGTGCACACAATGCTTTGCAGAGCAGTTTTTTTTGAAGTTCCAAATTTCACGCGGCACTAAACGAAGCAAGTCGCGTCTGAGTTCAGTAGAACTCAGACACGACTTGCTTCGTTTAGTTACATAAAAAAGTTATATGGACTAAATAAAAATATTTAAGACTAGTAAAGTGGCCATCTTGTAAATAAAACTTTATTGACATTCCTAATATGCTAGAGAGTCAAATGGACATATTAAACACTAATAACAATTAACACCAACGCAAAAACATCTCAAACTGACTATTATGGCCAAATTAAAGTTTTAACCAATAGGATTTAAATCATTGATATTGAAATTCAATTTAACGTTCTCAAACATTAATTTTATTGTAACTTGTTCAAGAATGTTATGTTTATCCTCTCCCGTGGTTTCTTAACTGATAATGTCCACTAAAAATGTCATCGGTAACAAGTTTTAACTATTTATATGCGTTTTATTCATGAACTCCCTTTATTCCTTGGAAAATATTACTTGTAACTTTCGAATTACCAAATCGTCGGATGTTTTCCCATTCGAATCGTATCGTAATTTGGTACGTAATCGGGCTCATCTGCTTGTGGTAATTTGTATAATAGTATAGTATAGTATATACGTTTTGTTGATTTAATCTTGCAATATTTCCTTTTATCACATCATCAGCAATTTGCTTTTGTCCATGACCATTATTGAGTAAAGTAACCAGCTTAACCTTGTCATGTGGGGATTGTGAAATTTAGAATCATTTACCCTATTCAAAAGCGCGCCACTTAGCAACCCTACTACTGCATCCTCTTATTAACCTGAATTATCTTGATTTTTCCAACTTGAAATCCTAGTTTATTAAATTTGGCTGAATGATATTATGTCACGATTGTTCTTTTTACATAGTAAATCTAAAATATATATTTTAGTGCAACGTTAATTTTATTTGACTTTGCAAAACTATATGGTTTTGTCTGTCCGATCATAATCATATAAATTGAAAAGAGTTTTAAGGTAATTGAAATTTCAAATCGCTGTTAAACGTTTCAAACTCGTTGATTTCGTCTCATTCTGTTTCTGTATTCTCCCAATTCACGGCAGTAGGCAATTATTTTTATAGGTAGTTAGTGGTAGTTTTTCGGAGAGTTTAATTTGAATTTTTAAATTACAATAATTAAAGGCTAGTTGAGTGTTATATTTATGACCCATTGGAATTTTTTAACCTTTATTTAAATATTTTACCAAAGACCTATCATCAGATTCAAAATAACTAGCTTGATGTGGTTTTTACATATTTTTAGTACATATAACAATCTTCTAAAAATATTTCAATGATATTTACATAGTTGAATGCATTTTTTTCATTCATTGTTTATGTGTTACGATTTGTTGATTGCATCATCAAATATGCAGGTGCTGTTTTTATTATATATCTCGAATACAAGCGATGCGTTCGATCAAATCTAATAATACGTGTTTTGAATACTTTTTTGATTTTCATCTCCATCACTCTATTAATATACATATAAATAGTTATAGTTTACCAGCTACATAAAGAAAGGATGTTGACATTAAAACATTTAAATCCTTGTTATTAGTTTTCTCTCTTATCTCCCGAGAAAACTCCCTCTTAATATATTTGACTAACCTACGATTATCGCAGATCAATATCGCTGGTGATACTATTACCAAAACTTAGCAATCTTGGATCAATCCTTGGGTATATGGCCGCTATAACATTTACATTGAAATACTCAGAAGGTACTGTGGTTAACAAGTAATATATACGTTTTATTTGTTGTTATGCAAAGCCTTCTCAGCTTTTACAACTAATATGTGAACAACGGCTACGCAGTGATTGAAATGGATATTTTTAATATATGTATTCTTTCAAATGACAAATACAATGTCATGACGTAGTAGAGCGCGTGCGTAACTACCGAAGCACGTTCCGCCCTTTGTTACTTTTTATAACATACTTTTTCTCTTCTTAAAAAAGTTCTTGCAATCTATTGTTACCTTTGATTGGTTGGACTTCTCTCGACCGCCTTACCAAAGCCTCGTATTGTGTAAAATCAAATTGCTTTTTGTTATCAATACCTTCGTTTTTATTACTCCCGCTCCCTTTATCGGCGTTTGATAGTCTTGCGCAACATAGTTATCATTTATCGAATTCTTGATCTCCTATCCCATCGTAACGTTTTAAACGAGCTCTTTCATAAATCCGTCGTGCGTTCATCAATGCTATGATAAGATAGCGATGTTATTATAATTTCTCATAACTTTGAAGGGCTGTTTCATCATACTTTATTGATCCTATGATTTGTGTAATTTAATTTTGATTGCTTTTTTTAGTCAAAAATCCTTTAGAGTTGTCTGCAAACTAAATAGGAACATAAAATACAATAGGCACTAAGCTCTTTTCATGCTTAACATTTTTACACTGCCTTATTGCAACAGTATATAGTTGATCTTACCTATATTCTCTACATCAAATACGAAGATCGTTTAGTTCTCAAAATTTTCTGATATGTATAGTAATTCTTAACTAGTTGTTATTTGTAATACTATAAGAGTAACTCATTACTAATTCAGATATGTTGTTCTCAGGTATTGCAGAAGGACGTAGAATGCCACAGACGGATCGTAGGCTCAGTGGTGCGACTATGCCGCGGCGGTGACGCTGCCAAGGCACTCGAGAGACGCTGGCACCTCCTCTACCTCAGGGCCATCGAGTGGCAGTGCCATTTGGAGGCGTGCATCGCTAGGATTGATAATCAGGTTCGTTTCACTTTTCCTTTACTTACTCGTATATGGTCTTATTTACACGCTTTTAGCTTTAACTTTAATACCTTGACAAGTTTTTAATACGTTAGGTGTTGTGTTTTTTTTTATTGGTTTTTTCTACTAACTGTCATTGAAGATAAACTTCTAACCTCAATTGAAGTAGGTTCATCTTCAACTAAAATACTTAACCTCAAAAAATATTGATAATGCCATACATGTTCTACAGGTTGCAATCACCAATTGACAAAATGTTCAATCGAGTGTTGACCTCTACATCTATAAACTTATTGAGGCTGCTAAATGTCACACATCCATTCGAAATGAGCACTGAACTAAATTAGAATGTCATGGTTCCAATCAATTTTCAATAGCAGATGAATACTGCTACTTGTTTATTAGTTTCTACATTTATTTATTTATTACAATTTTAAGGCTTTAGTTGACAGATCTAAACTTACTAAACATATTGCTCATTTTCCATTTTCATCGTTATCATAATTTCAGCGGTAGGATGTCCACTGCTGGACATAGGCTTCCGCTATTGACTTCTATAAAGACCGGTTGGAAGCGGCTCGCATCCAGCGCGTTCCTACAGTCTTTATTATCTTTTGGTCATTTTCATTTTAGTCTATTATAAGTCTATTAGTTTTAGTTTATATCTAAAGCCATTAACATTGACTTCATTGTAACCCGGATCATTTTGTTTAACATCATTATGCAGTTTTCTTAACGATATTTCAAAGTTTACTACAAACAAGTTGTCCTACAAAAATTCAAGACCAACTTAATAACAAATGCCGTAAGTACTTGCGAATAATTAAGAGAGAGATTTTCATTATCTCAAACGACGTATTTAACTTTAGGTATGTCAACTTCAAACCCGGAATATTAGTATGCGGCATTGAATAAGCTTTTCTCTTTCCCACGTTAACTAGTTAAAATTTATTGCGTAAAATGCAATTCTTCGAGCAACAATGGGTAATCAACCACCCGTTGCTGTTTGCAAACACGCCAAGTGGCAAATGGGAAACGACCCTTGCCTTTTGTAGTGTAGAATTAACCCTAACTTGCTTATATCGGTCGGAATTGCAGTGTTATGGGTTACTTGATTTGATTGTTTCTAGCAATTCGTTTCCCTTTCGCCTTAGTCTTTTCACTTGTGCTTCTAACCTTTTTATAACGCTGAGAGTTTTTAACGATTTTATTATATTAGAAGGATTATAAGTTAGATTGTTTATATTGAGAAATGCACACATTTCGTAAAATATACGTAAATATTTCTTGCTTCCAGTGGTGAACGCGTTATTCACACAAAATAAGTTTTTTCGATTTTTCTCTATCGTCTCACTTTATCCCTTTGACACTTAGTTACGTCCACACAGATCATCTATGTATTACTTTTTTTAATTGTTTTATTGTTCGATTAAAGCACAAGAAATCTTCTTTTTTTATTTTTTGCAATCTGAGGAACTCTACGCAAAGAGATGATTTGTTTTTTGTTCTTTACAAAGATTAAATTTATCCTTCATCATTTACAACTTTCTAACTAAAATCCGCGTAAGTTTTCAACGTGAAAACTGCAAAATAAAGTTCCTTCTTCTAGATGAAATCAATTTAATCTCACCCCTCTCTACTTAAGTCGTTATTGTGACAAATATTATTCTGTCCCCTCGGAAACTCAATTGACATAAACGCCAAGTGAAATTAAGGGTTAACCACTAACTTGAAATTTTGTATTTTGGGGTCGCGACCTCGCAAGCACAAGTTATATTTCTTTACCATAAGATAATAAATGTAAAAATGATTCCATGTCTCTTCTCTAATGTATATGCTTTAATTGAATTACAGGGTTAATGAGAATGACCATCAAATTTGTCAAAGTAATAAGTGCTAATAAAGTGATTCCCAAAGCTTTGTTTCTCAAGAGTTTATAGAGTGTATGCGGCTGCAATTGCCATGAATGGATGTTACTTCTTGCCTCTATTAAATTTACATAAGTAACCTTTACATGTGAAGCGTCTAGGTTATGATACAATTTAAAACAAGGAATTAAAATTAAATGTGTTTACAAAATTTCTTGTCTAAACTGTTGATTATTGTGAAATTTCTTCGTTTGGACCCAATCCTGGAAATAGAATCAGGTCATGATTCGTCATTATCAACATCGTCCACAGCTTTTTTTTATTCCACTGCTTGGTAAATCTTTTCATTTTAGAAAAATTTAAAAACTAAATCATAGGCGCTTTTTGTCATGAATAAAATGAACTTAATGGACCGAATCGCATAATAATCTTAATCACATTTCAGCTTCACCATATTTTATGTCCGTATTGACCACACACCACAGCACAAGTTCGAAGGGTCAAACCACGAACAATCTTTTATTTCATTAAATCATTTAAGTTCACAACCAACAATCTATACAGTCGGCAAAACAGGGGACTAATATTTTCGACGGGAGCCTTACAATTTTGTTTCGAATAAGCGACAGTGCCTCCCCCATTCAATTTTGCTAATAAAATTTAGTGATAAAGATTTGTGGTATTGACCCACCTAGTTATATTTATTTAGGCTGGGAATAGACGACGCTCTATTTTATTCCTCTACCAATTTATGTGATTTCTCCACTCATAAATATAGAAAAGGATTTTGTAACGACGTTTATTGGTCGTAAATTAATTTATGAATGAGTTTTGATTTATGAATAGATGTGACCTATAAATATATATGCGGCTATTTTTAAATTGAAATGGGTTGATATAATCTTATAGCAGTTTTGTTATACCGTATAATGGAAACCGCCGGTTATGTAAAGCATTCGTGATCTACATAATTCTGAACGATAACAAATCTTTTACAAAAGCACTTCTAATTTATTAGTACAACTAAGTACACAACAACAGTTAGGTTACAATCTATGCAATGAAAACAAGTATTTAGCACATAATGGTTTTTTTTAAATACGCGGTTCACACTATATCAAAATAACATATTAATTCGGTTAGTATCATCCTTTTTTTATGTCTCAAATCTCACAAAAGCTCAGCATTAAACTAACAGCTAACTTGAAATTATGTGACATTGTGTTCCAAGATGGTGAAAAGTAGATTGTGCTAAGTACTGTTGCTCTCATTGAAATGTTCGATTTCATAAAAATACATTATTAGGTTAATCGAATGCAGTTTTAACTGGTTCCATTATTATTAAATGTACAAATGACGTTTTTTTTATGGATGATGCAAAAGATAAATCGAAAATATCGCTATCTAATCCATCAAAATATAACTCGCTTTATGAAGCAAATTGTTTTCACTGTGCTTCTGATATTGAAACGGTTTACATCATTGTGTATATTTTTATTGCAATCTAAATAGTTCCAAAATGTATTTACCGAAATAACTGTTGAATTCAAATCAATAAACTTAGCTGAAAATGTTATAAAAAAATGTCATATATACAATATAGTGTCCAAACACTAGCCAGAACCTAAATGCAGTTTATGTACTTAGCCAACTGGCTAAGTGCCTACATAAACTGCATAGTAACTACTAAGTGCGAATTAGTTTGCCAGCCAGATTATAAATACAATTGTGTTAAAAGATTTTCTTCACGAATTTCGATACATTGTGTTGTTTTTAAATTAAAGTTTTTGTGTCATATCTTAAGTGCAGCCATTTAATAAGTGCAGTTAAAGTTGGTAGCCAGAAGTCAGTTTTTAAATGAAGTGACAATGTTCCCACTGTCTTACTATAATCAAGTGAAGAAGGATTTATTTCCTATCAAATTCAGCTGTGTAGGGGTTAAAACAATATATCTCTTGAGATATTGTAATCAAGTGAAGACGGTTTTCCCGTATTACCACCGATGTGCTCGTAAAATGGTTCGTGTTAGTAATTTTTTTTTTTTGTTGTCTTAGCGTTTTAAAAAGTTCCAGATAGCTTTTTGCGCAATTATTCAACCTGTATAAACGCTACGTGAATATTCAAAAAAAAAATGGTTGTAACGTATAATCGTAATAAATACATTACCTAATTTCTTTTACATATCCCGCCAATTATCTTGTTTCTCTTTGTTTCACAAAGCCTTTTTTCTGCTTTGTTAAAAGTATTTTCCTACATTTGTTAAAACTTACTTACGTTAAATTTAAGGTGATCAATACAGTGAGGTCACGTTGATTTTTTTGATTAATGCTACATTACATTTATGTACCTATATCTTATTCAAGTATTATGATTATTATAATTTCCCATGTCCAATTTTAAGTGTTATATCTCTTACCGTTTTACCTCTTCCACAAATCGTTTGCTTACTAAGGTTGCCTGGAAAAGATTGCTCTTAGCGATAAGGTCAACAGTTGACGTACTATTGTTATTTTTTTCTTTTATTGTCTGTTTTTGTGGTGTGAACAGTAAATTATCATATCTTATTTAACATATCTAATAACTTTAATTATCCTAATTTACAGGGTGGAGTGTCAGTGGAAGCTGCGAGTGACAGCGACGACGAACCGGTGCTGAAACAGCCACGGCTGAGCAAGCGAGGATCGCCGAGAAGACAGCGCACTCCTACCAATCAGCACAGACACTCTCGACGTCGAGACCTCTCAGTAGACAGTCGCCAGTCAGCCTCAGAGGTGAGAAACCTTTACAAAATATGTGCTAATGATCACTTAGTCGCGGCTAAGCAAGCGAGGGTCGCTGAAAAAACAGCGCACGCTTACCAGTCAGCACATAATAGCTTACCGTAAAGATCTTGCAATAGACTGTCACCAGCCAGCTCGAGAGATGGCGGGTCGTTCCGGCTTCGCGCGGGAAAACAAAACTCAATTAACAATATAAATATAGCCTATGTCACTCAGTAACAATGTAGCATTCTAGTAATGAAAGAATTATTCAGATCAGTCCTGTAGTTTCGGAGCTTATTCAATACAAACACACTAAAAATCAAATCTTGCCTTTTTATAACTAGTGTAGATTATTACTGGTCAAATTATAAGTTAATGATAATAAAATAAAATAAATTGTATTCAAAAATTAAAATAGTCATGTTCGTCATTTCTGAAAATAATACATTTTAAATATGAAACTATCCCATGCAAGCATGTCATATTCGTATTGCACGTATTTTATCTGACAACTTGACTAATAAAAATTTGTTTAAATATTTCCAGGAAGAGCAAGAATATGCGCTAACGTACCAGTGGCGTGGTTTCGGCTCCGATTGTGAATCTGAACTGACAAGGCGAGACTCTGATAACATGGCGGACGAGAGAAGAGTACCGGGTACAACTGACGACTTTACCACCAGAGCTACGGACCAAACCGTGCCTGTGACTGACCAAATCGATGGTGAGTGTTCACTTTTGATTCACATTTTTTTTTTGAGAAGACACTAGATACGACAACGAATAACTACAGACAAAACACACAAATAAAAACATATAAATTAACATACAGACACAACAAATTTTAAATGTCAGTAAGAGGGTTATCGTTACAGTGACTAGTGCATTAGAAAGAAAAAAGGGCCAGTGCTCAGCAATTGTGCTGGAGATTACTCCGGAGCGCTGATTTTCACTGTTTTATTCAAGCAATTGTGATTTGCCGCAAATAAAGACCAAAATAAATGCCAGTAGCTGTGATTTCACTGTAAAATTATGCTCCATTTGTCCATAAATGGCAAAAAATTATTTGTATAGAAATCGAACCACCTTAACAGTATTTCTAGTTGCAACAGTGATGAGGATTCAATTTAAAATTTATCTAACTTGACGACATTTTTTAAATATTTATTCGAATTATTCCATTCTAGCAGCTCGATCCGGCTTCGCTCGGAAAAACAAAATTCAAATAACAATAGATGTAGATGACAACTGTAATGGTTAGAAATATGATGATATTGCGGACTTGTTTGTAGCTGTCAATTTGATCTATAAAACGACACTTTATTCTTTTGTCGATAGTTTTCGCAGCGCATGCTAAGTAAGGGGTTTTCCGGTAAAATTTTCATAGCTTGGCTTACATTATTGAAGTTTCCATACGGATCCCTAACAATTTTTTAAATAAAATATAGCCTATGCCCATCACGGATAATGGAGCATTCTAATAATAAAAGAATTATTAAGATCGGTCCAGTAGTTTCGGAGTCTATTCAATACAAACAAACTAACAAAAAATCAAATCTTTCCTCTTTATAATTAGTGTAGATAGATGTAAAATTAAATTCAATTTACGTCATTTATTTCAGTACATAATAATAACTAAGAAAATGTCAAAACAAGTCATAAAAGAATTGCACACAAAAATTAAATTATAAGTCTACTCTGCTTCTTCTTTTATAAAAATTAATTAAAATAAAAAATGCTGTTGCAGCGCATGTCTAAAAACGGCCAAGTGCGAGTCGGACTCGCGCACGAAGGGTTCCGTACGATCCTACTAATATTATAAATGCGAAAGTTGTGAGTGAGTATGGATGTATGTTTGTTACTCTTTCATGCAAAAACTACTGAACGAAGTAGGATGAAATTTTGGCATGGAGATAGCTGTGTGACCCTGGATTGAGCTCAATTAAAGTATCTTATCTAAATCCTAATAATTTCGCATTATTACGACTATATCACGCCCTTTTTTCATGGAAAGTAACCAAATGCGTGCAAGTAAACCTATTATGACGTATGTCTACGTGAAGAGCAGACCGCCTATCACTGATAACACTTATTGCATCATGTACCCTTGTATCTATAGATTATCTTCAGTATATGAAAACTCTTTATACCTACAATCTAGTACATGTCCGACATTGAATCACAATGTTATTAACAACATTATTGACGCAATTTCTAGGTAATGTCGATGAAATACCTAAAAATGACTAGTTTACAATAAATCTTTTTCCCTTTGCTACGTGCAGTCGTCCACTAACTGACTTTAGTTCGAAAACAATAGCATTGAACGAACGTGCATTCCTTGTGTTTCAAACAAACATAATTAAATAAACAACGCTTCATCCGGTGACAATTTTTCATGTGTTATAGGACTTGAAAGACAACAAACGACTCCCACTGAAGAAATTGCAACACCACCAACAGTAATAAAAAGAAAAAAACCAGTGAACACGTCAAAATTCAACCAAACGGACAGAAAATCCAAACACTTAGCAGTATTCTACTTTAAGCATCATGACACAGACTCCGACAGACAAGTGATAGAGACAGACGAAAAGAGTCAAGAAGAATCTTCTGAAGAAGAATGGACTTACGTCGGAGGACCAAAAATCGCGAATGAAGACTCGACGGATATCATGACGTCATCGGTTGAAATCCAATGCGAACTGCCCATTGACAATAAGAGCCAAAAACTCGACGCGTCGACGCCTGATCTGCTTAAAGTAGAAAATACTAGATGTAAAGATTTGGAAAGGTTGGTTAATCAAGCTGAAGAGTTGGTACAGAAGCAAGCACAACAACAAATGGCTAAGAAAATGGGAACAAGGAATTTCAAACCATTGGCTTTTGAAGAAGATGGCAAAAATGTTAGCAGGAATAAAATGTCAAGGATTAAGGAGTGGCTCAGCCAGAGTTCGGAAGGAAAAAATGATAATAACCAGGTACTTATTTTATTTATTAACTAATAGAGTTTAATTAGTATTGTTATGCTGAAGTTATTGAAGGTTGTAAACTTATTGAGTTTATTATACATACATATTATATCCACGTAGCCCAATTCTGTGACGAGTTTTAGGACATTATAATGCTATGCGCTAGAGGTTAGGTATTCTCTCTCCCCCCCTTTTTATTATAATTGTCATGAGTGTGAAAGTGATCACATACATTTCGAGCCGAGAAGAGCATTTGAATATACAGGGTGTACTAAGCTAAAAAGGGGTAATTATGGAAATCTTTGTCAACAACTTTTACTGTTTAACCCTAAAATGGCAAATATAAATCAGCTCTCACATTTTGTTATAGATTAATGACATATTTGTTGAATCTTCATCGAAAATTGGCAAGTAGGTAATTTACAGAAAGAAATCAGTTAAAAAAATATGTTGGAAAATTAATTCTCTGAAACAACTAGCAATAAGATTAATCTAGGCTAGATCTTGCATATGGATTACTTCCTCTTTCCAGGGCACAGAAAGCTACGACGCCTCAGGGGAATATACGACAGAAAGCGAAGTCGATACGTCACTTACTTCTGAAGAAAGAAACCTGCACTCCTCAATGGATATGAGCACTTCAACTTGTACCGTCACTCCTACTCACCACGCTAAGGTGAATATTAATAATCCGAGTTTTACTTCAAAAATTAAAGCAGAATCTGTGTTCAATGTTCATAATCAAAACTCTAATATAGAAATTTGCGAATAATAGACGGACGTAATCAATCAAAACAATCAAATTATTTTTTAAGACTGTTGAAAGGAACCAGTTCTAGGAAACCTGTAAATATGTCTGGGAAAAAATTACGCTTTTAAAAGAAACTCAACGAAAATATCATCGACGACTTCGTACCATCTCTATGTCATTTAGATAATGGTTTGTGGTTATTGTATATTTAAATATGTGCTTTTTATGTCTAGAGTAATCTTATTAAGTTTGTAGATACAGATAACACAATTTGCACCGCCAAAATGCACAAATCTTCAGAAGAATAATGCATCAAATTAAATACTAATTGAAATTTTAAAAAAAGGTAAAAGACGCACATATTTGTTTTTCGGCTATATCTCTGCTAATATTCAAATTTAGAATACATGGAGCGATTCTGTTAGTAGTCTTGACAGCACAAATGTTACTAAATTGCTGTCATGACATAGTAAGAAACGTAAGTGCAGAAGAAACCAAGACACGTATAACAACTATATTAACGTCCCAACCGCCCGTTATCTTAAACTCTAACAAAAAAACACCAATCATCACTGCACTTGTCATTATTGCTAAAAATTTGTGTATAACAAACGCACCGTGTTCTAACCAGGTAACGTTAAGGAAGAAGCGAGCTGGAAACAGCGCGCGACCTTGGTCGGTCTCCTGCCTATCACAGCTCAGTGCGGGTGCGTCTTTGGCGGCTACGCCAACCGCTGGCGACGTTGCCGCTATGTCGCACAATATGTCTATATCCGAGTCTGCTTTGAATACGCTAGCGTCGCCGCAGAGGGTCACTCCTACGAACTCTAATTCTAAGCTTAGAGGGAGTTCAACTACTGTACAGGTGAGATTAACTAAAACTGTTTCTTTGGGCACGGTCCGAAATACGCCAACATTACTATCAGCGCTAATGACAAAACGACTCGTACATTTTTTCTACGTGTATTTCATTGGCGTCATATATTACTTTTGGTATACGTCAGATTGTGCCTTTATGTAAAATCATGTAAATAAAATGCAGGGCACAAAAACACTCGAGTCACGTTAAATCTCTTTTAGGGAAGTAAACATTTAAACACTGCATTTTTGTACAGATTATAACATACTCTCATTGTAAATAAAAAACGCTGCTTGCTATTAATAATATTAGTATGCCATATGGGCCTGACTTATAAACGCTCCTGAAAGTGAATCAATATTTAAAATGCTCGGTCAATTTATCGACGACGTAAAAAGTTACGCGTCATATGAAATACACTACTTGAGAATTGATTAAGTTCGAAACTATGTTTATAAAGTAAGACCCGAGAACTTTATTATTCGTACAGACAGGAAATTATATAAAAAGTGATGGTAAGATATAAACGCCTGCAGCCATAGCAGCGATATTCAGAGCTTGAGTAAAATAACAAAGTCATCATCACTAGCGCTCATTACTTTGAGACAGTTGATGGTGAATCGCATTAGACATGTAATATCGCTAGCTCCAGTACCTACCTTTCAAGTCTGATTATATTATTATAATCCGTAGTACTCCTTGGAGACATAATGTCTATTATTGTGATAGGATATCTCCTGTCCTTAGCACGTGAGCCGAAAAAGTATTTCCACACACGAAAAGAAGACGTATCTGTGCATATGCATACGCCTGGATACATATCCAGGCGCATGCAGCCGTAAGCGTATCCAGGCATATGCAGCCGTAAGCGTATGCAGGCATATGCAGCCGTACGCGTATCCAGGAGTATGCAGCCGTAAGTGTATCCAGACGTATCAAGGGGCGTGCTGGGGGAAGTCACTAGAAGTAAAGTCAAAAGTCAGCGTTACAAAGTGTAAATATAATTATATTTGCTTATGTTATTTTTTTTGTACCAGGGTCACATATCAAGTACCAACACAATGACCGAGGCCTGTACGTCGTGCGTCGAAGCAAACGACAAACAGTATTGGTTGCGACGGAAGCGACTCAAACTGCGCATACGCAGGCATAACAACGACACTTCGCGGCAGGACCGGCTGGTCAAGTCACTGTCATTCTGCGGAAGGCTCACGCCCGAGATAGAGGATAAAAACGAGAGGAGTACGGCAAGCGATCCCGCTACGGGTAGGAAGAGCAGGTTAGTGTTTTATTTTATTTTGCATCAGATACATCCTGTGCATTCCGAATACGTGCTGAGAGCCAATATTTTACAGGTTTATAAAATTGGGGTGTACTAAACCGAAAGAGGCAGCACAGCTAAAATCCAGAAAAATTCAGCTTACACATAATGTACAACATATTTAAACAGAAGTTAACATTTTTTTATAGTTAAGCTCGGTGGTTGAGCTCACCTGATGGTGTGGTCGAAAATGGTAAACACACTTAGCCTGAATTGGAAATGGCTCTCAAAAGAAGCTACCGAAACACACCGTTAGGTGCTTAGCGACAAATTTTCAACTTAAGTGTTATCACCCTTACCAGCTTACCAGCCGAGTACTAGGAAATATCCTACCACCATGTTATGGTTTCCTCACGATGTTTTCCTTCACTGGCAACTCAAGCTCATTGTTGAGGTTTAAACCCACGCCCTTCGGCGTGTGAACCGACCACGCTAACCACTGAGCTATCCTCGCTACAAACAACAATAACATAACTTCTTATTAACAGATTCGACACTACATCTACATCAGGCAACGACAGCGATGAAGAGTTGATAAAACAGCAGCTAGCGACCATAGCCAACCTGCGTAAAAGCATAGAAAAGACGCACATATCGACGAGGGAAGGTGACACCGCTATCCCGGAGCAGAATGAGGCGGAGGCGGTGGCGCCCAGCTTCAAACTCGGTCCGGCAGGTGGCGCTGTTCGACCAAGGCTGGCTAGGAGCTTAGAAAGGTGGGTAGTTGTATATTTTTATTAAACTGGGTTATCTGTCACGGTAGTACTGAGGTACAAGAAAGTTGTACTCCTCATTATCAGTAAGTTTTATTTAAACCTGCTTTACAATGACAAGGTGGTAATGAATATTATAATATTAACGTAATTAGTACTTACCGCAGGACGTGTTTGTCACGAATGCAAACGACGACGTTTGTGTTTGTTATTAGAACAGGCTTCATTGTATATAGCTGTGCCCGCCACCAAAAACCACGGCAGTTCCATCAGGCCTAGCCGCGGTTTAAGCTGGCCACATATCAGGCCGCTGGAGATAGGGTCATACAATATTCACTTTAAACAAAACAAAATCATCTTCAATTCGGTATGTAAAGTTTTTTTTTTGTATTTATTTTATATTTTTTACTGATAGTAAACTTTATTTTATGAAACTAATTTGAATATTTTGGCTTTCTATGCGGTAGTTTAATTCTAATACATTTTCAAACTTTTAATAGTTATGACGTCATAACATTGGCTGAATATGTAAAATATGTACCTTTTTTAGGCACTGAAAGAATCCTTATACAGCCAAGGACATGACGTCATTAGAAGTTAATTGAAAGTCAAATTTATTTTATGTATTTTATTAAAATAAACCCCGTCTCATAGTTTAAAGAGTTTTAAACTGAAAAATCATGTACAGGAATGTAATATTTCGAAATGGTTTTGGAATCAGCAAAGTATTTTTTTTCTTTACATACCGAATTGGATTTTTTTACTGGGACCAGCTAGCTGACTTTTGATGCGCGAAGAAATCGACTGATCCATTTAGACCACGTATAATTTACTTTTTCTCTGATTTTAGCCGTTTTGACTGACCCAATACTAAGTTATTCATAATGTTAGTTAGCGTACACCAATCTCATTTTGGTTAATAATGTAATATTATAAGTGCATTATTTGTTTGTTTTATTTTCAAGCAGCTCCGGATCGGCGTAATTTTTGGCACGGATATGTTATGTCCCATATGATTAAGGTGGGCATTGTTCACAGTGGCCGGGCAGTACAAATGTCAAATGGATTCAACCATATAATCATTGATAACTTAAATTGTATAGTGCATCAGTGTCTGTGCATTATGAATATTAGGTACATGATTACAGAATTTGATAAATTTAGGTTGAAGATATTCCAGAGTCAAGAGTTGTACTGAGAGTGTGTTCGAGTGACGTCTAAGTGTGGAGGTCAATGTTACAGATAATGTGGTTTTAAGTCTGACAGATGCAATTAGAAAAAAATGTAAATACATATAGGTCAAAGGTCCAATAGTGGCACAGGTTTCGTTATGACATGCAATATTACCATTTCTGTAGGTTTTGCAGGTGAAGTTGCAAGCTGCTCTTAGTTTATAGTAAATCAAACGTCAGTCCCTTATTAATAAACTCAATACAGTCCTAGTATTTGTCCTTCATCTGACATTATTTCCATTCACAGAGAGAAGAACTTCCTGGCGCTAAGCCTTGGCGACCCAAGTCAGCTATGGGACCTGAGTATGGACAAGGACTCCGATGTAGACAAAAGCGTTACGGCCGGAACTGAGGAGCACAGCTCATTCTCAGAGCAAGCTTGGGACTTCTATCAGGTAGCTTTCATTTACAAACGATACTTTGCTATTTAACAATGTGTTAGATCTCTTTAGCTCGAGGTGTTCAAGTGAGTATATCACCACCGTGTCAGATATTCTGCTGATTTCTGCTGTTGCCATGTTCCAGTTTTTATGAAATTGCATAATTAATGAAACTCGCCATCGAAAAGCTCCAAGAAATAGCTGCCCTAGACTTTGTTGGGTAACTCGAAAGTTGTGGATACATATTTGAATTTGTGCGTGCCTATTTACTCACTAAGCTTTTCTAAACTACGCAATGGATTTTGATCTGTTCTCCTGATCAAAGAATTTCTTCTAGAAATTTATAGTAGCTGTGCGGATCCGCGCCAGCGCTAGTCAGCTAAGCTGTTTAACATAAGCAAAACACAGTAACCCGCAATTGTACCAATGAAACTATATTATTTGTCCGCAGGAGAAATACAATTCGGAACCATACTCCGAAGCGCCGGATTCCGACGCCGCTCGTCGTCTACTCGAGTTCGGAGACGACTACCGCGCCTTCCTTGACTCCCAATCTGACTGCTGCTCTAGCCTGTCCGCACAGCCTGAGAATGACAGCCCCAGCGGCACCCGGCGACGCAGACCGCCTTCAGAAATGTCCCGGGAGAGATCCCTGCCACGCTACAAACGACCTACGCGGACTTCTCCTATCGAAACTCCCTTACGCAAACCTAAAAAGTCAATGTCCAGCGCTGAACGCAAGAAATCCCTTCTCGATAGCCTGGAACGTTCCAGAAACAACACCAGCATCGAAAGCAACGATGGCAGACGACGTCGTCCTTCAGAAACTAAGAAACGCTCACCTGAGTTCGATCTTCTTAATGTGCAAGCTCTGAGCCGTAGACGTCACAGCTCCAATTTGACGAGCGATGAGGTTAACAGTTCTTTGGAGTACACAGAAGTGAACAATCGGCCTGATATACTGGACTCTTTGAATAGAAGGAGGAATAAGGATGGTGAATCGGAACTTCAGAAGGTTGCGTTGTCTGAACTGAGACGGAGGTCGACGGAAAGCGCCGATTCAGAAGATGAATCTTCCAGTCCGAAGAAGCATAGTAGAAGGAATTGGGATGGGGATTCCGATTCGGAGTCTGAAGAAGTCCGGTCATTGGTGCGGCGGTCAAGCTCGCAGTTGGAGGCGGCAGAGGCGCTGATGGCGCGTCACGACTCTTCTCCGGATCTGCTCCGAGCTTTCGACTATGTAAGGACATATGATACAGATTTAAATAGTTTTTCCGACGATGATGACGTTACTTCTTGCGTCGCACGCAGGCATGCTCGCTTCCGCGCCCGACTTTGCCTAGCTGTCGCCACTTTCTCTGTACTCATCATAGTTTACATACATCTCCAATGACATTTGGCTTGGGCTTGTGTGATATTAATCGTTATTTATGTAAGTATGCGTGTTAGAGTCGCGGCGATGGTTAGATTGTGTGGTGACTCTTGCGAGTTTATAGAGATGTTTGGATTATGAGAGTGTACGAAACGCTTGGTGTAAAAGTATTATACCTTTGGATCTCTTGTATACATTCCATTTTTTGTAAATATAAAGTAACTTATATAACTATTTATTTGTGAAAACGTACAAACAAGCATTTAAAAAAATGACTCTCAATCTTGCCGTCGCAGCGAAATAAATAAAATTGGTACTGACTTATGAAGTTGAGAACTGTTTAACACTTATGATGATTTTTGTGTTAAAACATTTAATGATTATGCTTTATTATAATTGAATATAACGCTACTGGTGCTATTGTAAAACAGTTTCAAAATCATAAGTTTGTACAAAACTAAGGTTTGTTTTTTCCTGCCCAAGTCTTTCCTTTCTACTAACAGTTCTTCGTGTGAGTGATTTTTTTTACTAACTGCCTGTTATTTTTATGTTAAATCATTTCCATTTTTTTATCGGTGGAAAACTTGGTGCTGCAAAGATATGCTAGAATTAGTTTATAATAATTTAATATCATATTTATTTGGGGCAAGGTACTGAAAGCTTTCAAATAGGAATCATTCTAAGTTACCAGTGGCATAAATGACTGAAAAAAATGTAATGTCAGATTGACAGATGTCACATTTGACGGGTTCGTTGTCAGTTCAGGATTAAGGGGCTTATACTTGGCATGCTCAGAAGTTTTTGTTTACATTTTAGCTAGTTATTATATTAGCTAATTATTAAGTTGAATCGTGATTTCTTGTCAAAGAGTGAGATAGATTATATCAAGTTAGCGTAGTTTTCAGATTTTTAATGTATTAAATCTACAATAAACTACCAGGTTTCGTATTGCATGTAATGTAATTTGACTGAACTCCAAAATATCTCACAAATGTTGTAAATTATTGTCATAATTAAACATTGTAAACTAGGAATAGGATGTTAAATGATCTTTTTTTACAAAATGTAAACTTTATAGTGATCTTTGTATAAATTGTTTAGATTAATAAATGTGTTAATTTGAAAATTATAATGGAGTTTCAGTCAATTAACACCCTAACTCAACACCATTCAGGCTTTACACTTTGTTAGTAGATCAGATTTTAGATTAGGTTAGTAATTTTTTTTTTACTAAATGATTTACTATTATTCTGAGTATTTTTTACATTTTCTAGTTTCTAATGACATTTGGATTAGCTAAGCCTAAGCATGGATCTTATACATTAAAATTTCAAACAAAAAAACTGTTTAAAATCTCGGTACGTGAATGTTAGTTTAAGAAATACGCAGAACTAATGAATATTAAATTTAGTTAAAGTAATAATAAATGTTGTGTCGTGCTATGCTTTCAACTGCAGATGTGGATTGAGGAGTGAGTTGGCAGTAATTCGATTAATTATTTTAAGTTGTATTTTTTTTTTTTAATTTATTTAGCGACGTTTGCACAAATTTTATTTTTTCTCCACACAGACGGAGTTGGTCGCACGTTGCCGGGATAATATTAATTTGCTGGATGCTGCTTTGGCAGAGGGTCTGTCAACAACGCTGCAGAGAGACGTCAGAGGTTGGAAGCCTTTTATTATTTTTGGAATGCAATCTAATTTTATTCCGCATTGTTGTTTGTAATAACAAAAAAAAAAAGATTTAAAATACTCCGCAAATGTACAATCTATGGTATAATCCTCTCAGAAGGAAAAATTATGGTCTGATTTTGATATAGAATTTTGATTAGTAAAAGTCTCCTACTAAAACTACTTACTTGGTTTTGGAAATAAGGCGCCACATAATACAATTATTATTTTTCATTACTTGTGTTTTGTCGAGTACCTATATAGATATAAAAAAAGAGTTGTTTTATACATAACGCGCTAATTGTAAGCGCGAGTGTTGTAACTAATATAATAAAACTTGTTATTTCGCAGTGCTTCCAAAATCTCTTTGAAACTTCTTTTTAGTAAAGTTACCACTTTTTACTAGGGCATAGCCTGATTTACTTTCAGCGATTTTAAATTGAAAAATTCAAATTAAATGACATTGGCAAAATGCCCAAAGTGCGACACCATATCCATAAACAAAAAAAAAAAGTGCCGATGACTGATACTGATTTCATTTTATGAACGCTTCATTGGTCACATAAATATCCTGTTTCATGCAAAAATGCGAGCGGTCTGAGGGCTTGGGTTGAATTTCGACCGGTTCAGACCGCTTTGGCAGTCGAGTGCAATCGTCTCTCATCCTATATTTGGCGTTCCTGTCTTGCCTGATATTATTTTTTTCTTTTTTACTCACGGCACGTCGAGTGAAAGTCGCCATTAAAATTAAGGGTCCGAAAAATCGTGAACTTCGGCTAACGAACCGAATGGTTTTAAAATAATTCTGAGTAGATAAGTATCTTACAGTATAACAAGTTACGGGTTATTAGCTTTGGGTGTTCTAAGCTGAAAGGTGATTCGTTATGAACAAGTTTTAGTATGAATACAACTCTGAAATCAAAAAATAAAAATCAGCTGTTCATTTGGTCAAGGGTCAATGTTGTTTTTTGTTATACGGAATAGGTCGCCTTTGGCCATATCCCGGTATTAATCAACGATATGGACGATTGAACACGCTTACCAAAAAGGTACCTGTTTACTCTTGATTTGAAGACACCCATATTGTTTTTCTGGGGAAACATAGACTCCGGCAAAGAGTTCCATATCCTCGCTGTGCGAATAAATATGTGGATTCGAAGCCCATAGGAAACATTTATCATGTACGGGTGAGGCTTTGGTCGCATTAGTCTGGCCGCTTCAAAGAATGTATTTTGTTTTATCGATTTCAAAGTTGTTTCCATAACTAAAAGTTTCTCATTATGTCGAGAAGAATACCTCCTTTCGGCTTAGTATACTCAAAGTGTACAACCCTGTATACAAAATTTTGTTGACTTATATTTTAATTTATTAATGTTACTGTTTTATTGTACTTACTACAGAAATGAGAAGTAGGTAGGTGCAATAGTAAGTAGGTTTAAAATGATTTTCTTTGGAATAACAGCTTACCATTTTCTTTGATCTGCATCTCCATAAACCGTTGGTAATATTATTCATACAATTAACTGCACATAAAACGTCTATATTTAGTAACTGCTGCAACCATATGGTCCGATATCAGTTTTCTTAGTTGACCAACATGCATGTGAAGTTGGAAATATAGCAAAACTAGTAAAAGTTTAAACGGAACACTAATATTTGTTAAGAAAATACGACGGTAGCGCTCACATTCTAACTCTGTAAAAAGGTTGGTCGTACTAATCTTAGCTGATTATCTTTTGTTTGATGTCATTTTATGACACACTACGTCATTACATGGTATACTGCGACCATCTTGTCTTGATAGCTGAGGTAGACACTGTCGCATATTCGTGTAGGAATCTAAAGTCGTCCATAGACAATTTTTTTTTGGCATTTTGGTATTTATGTTGGTTAAACTGCACTCGTTTAGCTTTTCCATTGATCTTACATATTTAATTAGGGGATGTCACCGTTATATTACATAATAATTACTTCAACGTTATTTTGAACCGGTATGTTGTAATGTAACTTGTAGGTACGTAAAAAGTACAAAGCAGATATATCATGTTAATTCTTGTTCAAAATTCTGACGAACAACGTTTAAAATTCATAGTTTTGTAGCGATGATTACTCAGTGGTTATGGCGGTCGGTGAACACGCCGAAGGGAGTGGATTCAAACACCAATAATGAGATTGTGCTGCCGGTGTAGGAAAACATCGTGAGGATACCATAGCATGGTGGTTCAGTGGTCCTGGTGGGAGTGGTGGGGTGGTAGGGCAGCACTGTCACAATTCCCGGAAACGGCGACACGGCTGACGGCCGCAAGACCGCTCGTCTCCACTGCAGCTATTTTTGCCAACGAAAGCGGAACGGTCATGCCTACTTCTACCTATACTGTGACAACGCTTACTTTTCAACATTGTTATTTTACAGATGTCTAAAAAATAATTATTTATCAATACAGCAACGTTGTAAGCTTATCTTTATGTACAACTCTTGATGGACACAACACTGATATTAAAAAAAAAATCGGCGTGTGTATCGTGTGTATATACGTGTACACATATATATTTTTTTACATATTGAACACTATGAAGTCCTTTGAAAGACTTCAGATAAGATGTTAGATATAAATTGCAAAAACCGAAGTACATAAATGAAGATTAGGCATTAAGGACTCTGCATCCATTTGCAGATATTAAAAAAAATTACCTATCCACCGATTTTTTTAAAAGTCTATAATGAAGTTAATTTATTTTCAAATGTATTTTCTCTTTTTGGTATTTCATTTCCGTATTAGTTAATCACTTCATACATAAATCTATCTTGACAACAATTAAAGAGTTATGCTCATTTAAAAGTTTAACGTTTTCTGTAAAATTATGGTTTTTGACGTGTCGCATTGTCGTCGCAAGTGGACGATATGTATATATACAACACAAAATAACACACCCACCTACTCTATGATGACAACTGTACTAACATGTCAAAACTCGCACGAATCTCAAGGTCGTTTAAAATACAAAGCTAAAACCTATCAGGTAAAAATAACTTGTGTTTTCAAGAGTCACTTTGTGTGTTTCATTTCAATGTTTTGAGCGCCAATGCAGTGATGCCTTCAGATTTTTAGTTGAATTTTTAATGGTTAACAAGCTAGGTGTTTGACCACAGCTCACCTGATGTTAAGTGATGGTGTGGTCGAAGATAGTAAAGCACACCTAGCCTGAACTGGCGAAAGTTTGTAAGTGTGTGTGTATGTTTATTACTTTTTCGCGCTCAAATGGCTGGACCAATTTTGATGTAATTTGGTATGGAGGTAGCTAACACCCTAGATTAACATTTAACTTTATCCCGAAAAACATGTAGTGTTAACGTGGCAACAGCGGGTAACGCCGCGGGGCGCAGCTAGTTGCACATAAATGTTTGTCATGAAAAATCGATACCTCTTACCATCACTATAATCTATTGCTTGTCTCATTACTTGTTACCATAAAAAAGTTTAATATGGTAACATTTGTATTTTCAATTTAATTTCTCATACGCTTTGTTTTATGACGTAATTATGCGTAAAGAACTGTCTGGTATTAATTTACTTTGACACAATGGTGAGATTATAATTAAAGTTTATTTTTTGATACTTTTATCAAAATTCTACGTCAAATTCTACATTTGTAAGTAAACATTTGTATATTAAATAGAGATGATTATGATGTTTTTAAGGTAAGCATATACGGAAGATAATAATATGTCGCAATTTACATACACAACTAGATCATTCTACTTGCCAAAGCAAAAGTTATGTAAGGCAATATGAAATACCTAAGTATTTTTAATTAGAATAGGCTTGCGTTTGACCACATCCTGCCTGATGTTAAGTAATGACGGAGAACGGTTACCTATAAGAAACCTGATTATTCTGGATTTGACAAACCGAATTATGTAATACAAATTCCAGTAGAAAGTTTCATATACTCTCTGCCCGTATGAAAAACGTGGAATCAAAGCGTCGCTAGGTCACCATGTACGTACTAAGGTGTGTAGAAAACTATAAGGAACGTCGAGGAATATCCACCAAGTACAGATGGCGGTTCGGTAGCATCTGTTTAACCCGGTAGTGCAAAGGGGTAGGGGGAATCAAGTTGTGCAACTCCTAGGCACACTAAATTTTGTTATATAGACTGCAAATAATGACAGTCAATATGTTCCCCAGAACGTGGTTAAATTACGAAACCAGCTAATAACAACAACAATGCAATCTTGACCAAATATCGTAAGAAATTTCACACAGAACCATTTCGCCCTAAACTAAGCAAAGCTCGTACTATGGAAACGAGAAAACTGATAGAAATTATGAATACTTTTATACATAACATAAGTGTGTGTGCTATAGGTGGGAATCGAACTATACCCTACAGCTCTTAAAGCAGTTACACTAGCAAATGAGCTAAGAGGGCAGTCATTGATCAAATGATCTAATCTAATGTGGTATAATTTTCCACATGTGCATACATACAGAAGAAGGTGTAAATTCGCTACGCAAATGATACCTGTCAATTCATCTCCAGTTTTTATTAGGCATCTAGACATAACATCACGATTGGGTGACATCACTGATGTAAAAATGGAAAACAAACATCGTCCCACTTGATGCATTTATGAAATTTTCAAATCACTTCCCAATCACCTCTTTAGGAGTCAAGGTGTAAATAATAAAAAAAATATATATTTTCGTGAAATTAAACCAGTGATCAAATATGGTGGTATCTGGTAAAGTGTTGGTCATCGTTGAAGAATTCAGGGGACTGAAGTTACGTAAAAGTAAGTTTACTTTTGGATCAGCTGCTTACGATCTCCTGGTTTTACGTTATCAGCTTGTGCAAGGATGACACTGTTGCAGATATAGTAGTGTGGATTTTTTAAGTACCAAGGTGTGAGTACATATCTAGTCTTGGATGGCTTTAAATTTTAATCTTTTCCATGTTTTTATGTGGAAAATATTCTATCTTTTTTTAATGAAAATGTTGTGAGACCAATTAAATGCTCTCTAGATTGTAAGAAATAACGCCTACTCATGACTGATCAGCAGTATATAGAACTTTGGGTAACAAAACAAATTCCAGGGCATCATTACTTTGGCGCTCATTACATGTAAATTTCTGGTTTGCAAATAAACCGCATGTTAAAAATAATAACATGCATTGTTTTTTTTTTAATTTTTTTGGTTTCGAAGGCTTTTTGGCACTATTTTTTCTTAGTTTTCAAGTCTTGTATAAATAATAATGCAACTGCCGTGTTGTGCTTCTAGAATTTTTTTTTCGGCTTCATTGAACTAATGTACGGATATAAAAAAAACCTATACAGAACCTATATTTCCACTAACTGCGACCCAAGCAAGCTTTCTTGTTTCTGTGATTGATTTAACTGGTGTGTTATTAACCGATTAACTGACCAACGAAATTTGTACGAGCAAACCGAAAATTGCTTGAGATTTTTTTTTCTGCCCGACCAAATTTGTAACCAAGTCGCTTAAGTAAATATGTAGTATTCCTAAAAGACCTATAAATTCTATAATAAATACATAATGATATGAGACAAAGAAGAAATTTATGATCAGATGTTTTGATAAAAAGGCTTTTCAATATGCATATTACTTACTCAAAGTAGTACACTACACTGGGAAATGTAATACAACATATTACGTACAATTATAACGGGAGCGCAAACTGTAACCTCACAAAGCAGGTCATCCTAGTGATGGGGACAAGGAACCACGAAAGTCCATAAGTTTCCATAACCTCTCCCGAAACTTAGTAACAAAATCTAGCATGTGACCTTTTTCTGAATTAATAAAATAATATGATGTTACATTATTTTAATTATAGATAATTCTAGAACAATTAAAATAACGACACGTAGAGTGTTTTGATTATAAACGCTATTTAAAGAATATAATTCTTGTAACAAATAAGTTGAATTTTATATCATTTTGAAATAATCGTAGGTATTAACTTAAACTTCGAAGAGTGCACTAATATCAGGTAGGTAATTACAAAGAATACTGTCTGTCAGTCGATAATTCTCTCTAAACACGGGATAATTATATGGAATGCAGTCCGGACATGCACTTAACGGCCCTTTTTAAAAAGGCAACGCTGCAATGGATGCCCCGCCACATATTAAATAGTTAGAGGTACATACCGCGCAAAACAGTTATAAGACTTTTTGTAATATTTTTTTTGAGATTTTAGAGGAAAAACAATCATAGTAATTACAAAGATGGCCTATGTAAAATTGTTGAAAGCGTAGTGTAACAAGAACTTTCAAGATATGAAATATCTGGATCGAGGTTTAAACTAGACGATAAAAACATTGATGTCCTTATACGATTATAGCCACAACTGTGTTGACCTAAAAACTTCTAGACGTGCAGCTATAAAGACACTCTTTAACATCTGATAAAATATTTAAGGTGGTTCAATTTCCATACAAATAATTTTTTGCTATTGCCATAATTGGCACAAAATCAAATTTATCAATGAAATTAAAATTAATTAATTTATGATTTTTTCATAAAACAGTAGACTGCTGATAGTCTACTGTTTTATTCAAGCAATTGTAATTTGCCGCAAATAAAGACCAAAATAAATGCCAGAGGCTGTGATTTCACTGCAAAATTATGCTTCATTTGTCCATAAATGGAAAAAGATTATTTGTATGGAAATCGAACAAAATTATTTAATTAATGAATTATTAATTAGTTAAATATGCAAATCCATTTGCGGGATTACGGACAAAATATCTGGAAAACAATTACCAATATTTGAAAGGTAAACAATGAAATAAACAAAACACTGGGAATATATTGAAACAAAAAAATGTTGCAACTTTTTGAAAATTAATCAAATGTCACATTAGACGTATATCATACAATCTGTATTGTAGCCGCACTGACCATGAGACAGTGTTGCCAATGCAAATATTTATTATCTATGCTAAATCACAATAGTTTTGGCGCCAATGCCAAAGAATGCATCGGCCAGCAAAACCGCCATTTCGTTACGTAACTTTTGCCGATGTGGTTAACCTTGTGACGTCAGTTTAGTAAACAGGGAATATTTGGCTAGAGAAAAAAAAATAGAAGGTATATTTACTTGAAATATATTCTCAATTTTAACCAGTTTGTTCTTCTCGAGCACTCCCTTGCATGACTCATCTTAGACTTTGTATTTGTAAGTATTGCTTTAAATTAATTCTTACCCATCAAATATGGTTAACCCATGTTTGGCTTCACTTTTTGCTGCGTTACCTAAAGAGTCTGGTCAAGTTTTTATATTACTGCAAAATGTACGAGGTAAAATGTCTTTAAAGAAAACGCCTGTTTTCTTAAAATTTATAGGAATATAAGACCTATATAATTTATGAGATTTATTATTTATGTTTTTTTACATTAGTTAAACAATTTGTACAAGTTGTAGCTACAAACATGTTTAACGTTAAATGTTGTGTCCCTGACCTTACAAAAGTTATCTAGTCTTCTAGATTTCGCTAGTTATCTTTAGTGTTCGCATTCATTCTATATATAACAATGCCTTTAACGAGAAGTAACATTGAAGTAATTTTGCAAGTTACTAGACAATAAGTATTTTGTTCTTTTTGCCATTCAAGCCTTTCTCGTCTCGTGGTCTCTTTTCAGTCGCAAATAATATAAACTCCTTTACATAATTTCTGTCACAATATATGATTAATTTCTTTGTCCACTACCTATACTGTCAAATTTTAAATCGTGAATTGCAAATTGAATCTTTCATAAGACTACGTTCATGTATAATTTATTTTATTGTCTGTTCCATTTAAAAATGTAGATCTGAGGAAATATCTCGACTGTTTCTGTAATTGAGTCGGCTAACAATATTGAAAGTTCTATAACATTTCTCTATAAAGTTAAGTAATTTTCTCTTCTTTTCTGTAAATAATTTTCCGCTTACTATCGATAGTAGAAAATAATGTTATAATTATGTAAATACATATGTACATATTTGCTTTGTAAGTTTTTCTTTAAGTTAAAGTCTAATGAATTGGCATTTAAAAAAAATTCATTCATACATTAAAGAAAGTAGTACTAAAATAAGACAACTTTGCCCTAAAATTTCGGACTCTAGATATTGTGACGTAAGTATCTTTGGCGTATTTAACAAAAGTAGAACCAATAAATTTTAACCCACTGTCTGTCTACGCAACATTATATTTGTACTATTTTTTTATAATTCGTGATTTTGCTGTTTTCTACAACCATAAAAGTCTACATTCGTTTATAACTGACTCTGGAAATTACGACACTTCCTATAATGGTACGTAGTACGTAGTTAGGAGTTTATTGCTTATTAGCATTCTTATGAGTGCCAAACATAAAGGGTCCGGGTCCAGGTCATTCAAGGTTGATGGATCCAAAAGACCTACACAACCCTTATTGTTTTACATCTTACCATAACTTCAGTCTTTTGTTTATCGTCAAGCAACAATGGACTTACAAAATAATCTTAATATCGATCATTAGCATAAAAGGTGATATCATCCTTTGCTTTATGCTCACACTCGTCTCAGCAAAGCGCTTTACAGCTTCGTATCACCAAGTATAGGTTTTATATGGGTAGTAGTGAATTCGCTACAAGCGCTTGAGATTATTTTTGTAGCAAAGGTGGCTCAGTACATGGCACGGGCCTCGATTGAAGTAGACGTGTCCTCAAACGTTTTATTATTCCGCGGGTTATGTTTTCGTAGACTTTAGTGTGTTCGAATTAAAAAAAAGTGATTATTATTTTTTAATCGTTAGTTTTATACTAAACTGTTGATTATGATTCGAATTGGAAATCAAATAGAAAATTATGCTCTTTACCAGAAGCGCACGAGTGATTTGTACTTTCGCCTCTGTCAATCCGTTTTGAAATTATCAGTGCTCTTTTTTTAAGTACACATTGTGATCAGTCAATTGTGATAAGTTGACATTGAGAATGCAGAAGTTTGATTTGGGTACTCATTTTAGAATTAGTTGCTTAAAACATCAACTGTCAAAAAGTCTATTTATTTATTTTATAACTTTGTTGTTATAGTCGATCTTAGCTTGTTTGGTTCTTGTAAGTCAGACTTGAGACATATTTTTAAAGTTTCTGGCAAGTGTTAACGAAATATTTGTACAGCAGTAACCTTGGAATGGCCTTTGAGATTGTTTATAATCATTTGCCAGCTGTGTGCAATTTTATCGCGTTCCGTGTATACTGTATAGTTTTTAATACTATTTTAATATTCTTTCCCTTTATTTAGTAAACATAGTACATTTTCTAATATCGAAACTTACACTCGGGCATAGTAGATACTTTTTTTGAAGTTTAGCGATTAAAACTCCTTTTTTTTACGTAAATAGTTATATATTTATGTTTATTTCGTAAATTCCATTACATTTATAACATTCTTGATCTAATTTGATATCATTTCAGTAAATCTTTGTGTTATCAAAATTTACATTTGTAAGTTGTAGATAACGTTTAAAACAACTTTATCAATGTACAACAATCGCCTAATTAAAGTCTGATACGAAATATATGTAATATAATGTCTGTCAATGTTATGTATACAAATACATATTGATCTATTATTATGGTAGGCAAGTAATATGTATAAAACCTTCTTTTTTTTTATGGTTGACAGGCTAGGTGTTTGCCCACAGCTCACCTGATGTTAAGTGAAGGTGTGGTCGGAGATGGTAAAGCACACCTAGCCTGGAATGGAACTGGCTCTCAAGTGAGGCTGCCGGAACACACCGTTAGATGCTTGGCGGCAGATTTCCAACTAGAGCTACCCAGCCGAGTACTAGAAAGTACCCTACCACCATGCTATGGTTTCCTCACGATGTTTTCCTTCACCGGCAGCTCAAGCTCATTGTTGGGGTTAAACCTACACAAATCAAAGGTATTAGGTAATAAACTTTCACTGTTTTAGTATGCAATTAGCACTTAGAAACTGGTTTACGCGTAATATGAATAAATAAAATCGGTATTTACGTTTACACTGTTATTAAAGCGGGTTAATATATTTTGTCTGTTTCTATTTTTTTGACCTAAAATATATTTTACTTTTTGCTTGTTTCTTTGTATTTAAGTTTTCTACTCTTTCTTCTATTAAAGTTTTATTTGAGTACTTTAGTAGTGAAGCAATGTTAAAAATAAACGTAATTCGATTGAAGAACAATATATTTGAAAAAAAAAGTAAATGTGTCAGTCTAGTCTTTCTTTAGTCTTTCAGTTGTTTATAGTTATATCATTTGTACATTTCTTATCTTTTAAACAATCGCTATTTGAACACATAATCCCATCGCATGACTAGTATTGTAACATGGGTGAAAAAAATAATTTAACTTATTTTGTACGCGACTACTCAAAGTTTTGTGTATCGTTGCAATGATCTTGAACAGGCGTTATCTCTTACCATCAGGAGAGTGTCTCGGTCGTCTCATTACTATTACATAAAAAGAAATCTTAACTTTGTTGGTAAAAACTTATTGCAAGTATATGGACAGCCTTGTTGGTTCAATGGTAGAATGTCTGCCTCAAGAGCTGTAGGGCGTGGGTTCGATTCCCACCCAGGACAAACTTTATGGTATAAACAAATGTTTGTTCTGTCTGGGTGTTCTGTATTTATTATAAGTATGTATTTACAACAAAAAAAAGTATTTAAGTATTCTATCAGTTATCTGAGTTCCATAGCTTTGCTTAGTTTGGGCTCAGATGGCGCTGTGTAATGTCCTACGATATTTATTTATTTATTTAAAATTGATCCAAAGATTGAAAAAACATCGAGGTTGATATGTTTGTGTTAGAAGTGAACGAATACTTTACTTTCTTGCTAAGTTTCAGCATTTTCCCGTCAAGCAACAACAAACGCTTTGTTTACGATTGCTATCGTTCGATTAGAATTCTATCATCTGATTGTGACCCAGATTTATTCAACTACAATAACGTTCTATCGTAATTCACTAGATGCGCTTGCGCAACTGTTTTCTCTTCGTCACTAAAATTGTGCTACTGTGAGCAGAGAACGTATCAATGAATAACAGTGATATCTAAGCTATGAAATAATTAAACAGATCAAAGTTAACGTGTCTTGGCAAATCGATTAATCTTACTTACGTCAAATTTTTATAAAAAAGATCGAGCTCTGTACCATTACGTATAAATATGACAATTAAGAACCCCTAGAGCGTTTTGGTGGGAACGCGGGAAGAGTCGTGTCGCTCCGTTGTATTTTTTCCAAAACTAGTGTTTTGTCGAGTGTTTATGCATAAAAATGGTGGTGTTTTATTCATAAAGTGCCGAATTACAAGCGCGAGTGTGGGAAAATGATATAATGTGGTGAAACATTACATTTCGTGTTGCTTCCAAAACTCCATCGAAGCTTTATATTAAAGTCACCACTACTTTACTAAAGCATGACTGGACTTGACCAAGACTGGACTGTGACTATAACTTTAGCTACGAGGACACTTTTAAACTTTTGAAACTTGAAAATATATAAATACTTGACACTGGCAAATGCTAAAATGCGACGCAAACCAAAGAAAAAAAAAGAACCACTATCGAATGTATTTTGTTTCCTTAGAAATTGAATGAGCAGTATGAGTAGGCAATATTATATAAATATATAATAACCAGTAGGTACCTACATAAATGTAGACAATAGTAGATTCTAGAAACGCGTGGAACACGCTAGAAGAATACAATGTAATTACATCGACATTTATGATTTGATCAAATAAAAACAAGTTCTGGATGCATCTAACCTTTAAAGTGTTGACCTTTTATTTGCATATGATTTGCATCGCAATGCAATTTCTGATTTTCTCACGTGATTTCACCAAAAACTATTACATACGCATACCTTTATAACCCTCTTACATCATTGACGTGATCGCATGGTTCTTTTTTTTAAAATTACGAGTTATGTTCAGCTACTTTTCTTATTTCGTTTTTATGTCGTATTATGATCGTAAATTGACGTGGTTTCTCGCTGTGAAAGTTTGCTGTTGATTTTTATTATGGGTTTTGTGGTTTGCCTCAATGAAGGTTTTTTTTTTGATTTGCTATTTACCATTACCATTTCACCAATTTATGTATGTAATGTCGATCAGATGTTGCTGTATTTTTAGTAAAATGGTTATATGATCAGATTCAGATCTCCAAATATGTTATTTTGCGTCAGACAAGTTGATACTGTTCCCCTGTTCTGTAATTTATACGTTTTCTTTTTAATTCTACTTGCATTAAGATTTCGTCAATTCTCTAATTTGCTACTGTGCCTTCTCTTGGCTTTCAATACAATTTGACTATTGTAGTATTTCACTCCAAATGTAAACTATCTTCCGCAGAACAAACTATTTCATTTTCTTATACCTTCGCAAATACTGGTACTTGACTAGATCTACATATATTCTTGGAAATAGGTCTTTGTTCTTAAACCAAGACGTTTTTGTTCGAATGAGATCAGTCGTACCCACTCCTTTGAGAGTCACTCCTTGTTTGGTATCTAATTATTCATCTTTTATTCATTTAGGTGCTCGCAGCTGCTATATGATTATTTTGTAGAAAATTTATTCATAGGACATTGAATAGTCTCAATGGCACTAATTCATAAGGTTAAAAGTTTGTAGGTGTTCATATTTATAAATCGGTACCAATCGCGTTAATATTATTATTGCTATGTGTGTTTATTGCTACTTTTGATGATGTAACTATATTTATACTTTATAATAATTAAGCCGCGTAAACTGATCTTTCCAAAAATTATTTTATATACAATTTCATTTATCAAGACGCAGCTAAATTTATAGCTACCTAAAAATATCTGTCTATACTTTAATACTTAAAATAAAATTGAGTGACATTTACAAAGGTCAAGACAACCATTATGATTTTCCTAATGACTTGGTAAAAGCTTTTTTGTCTTAGCCTCTAATTTAGCTTGTTTTTATCGTTAGCCTCTTTAAATTATACAATGGTTCAATACTCATAAACTTTTCAAAATAATGCTGCGTTTACTGTTAAATATGCTAAGTTTGTTATTGTTTTAGTTATTTCGTTCAACTTTCCATCAAATGTCCAAATTTTCATCAAACGCTAGTGTAGTACTGGGCTGGTGTTCTTGGAATTTTAGATGCAGCTGCTATAGTTATGAGCAGGCTTGCTCTTACCATCTCAAAATATTCACATCCATTTCGTTAGCTTTTAGCGATAAGGCCGTCACTCGTAGTTCTAGTTTAAAAAGCTTTACTTTTTATATTCTACGTTTTCTTTCATTTATAGAAAACAGTGAACACATAATCATAATCATAATCATTTATTTGTTTGCGTATATGGGTAGAATGGTGGAAATTAAAAATATAGCACGCCATATGCCGCCTTTCGGCATGCAAAAAATTAATATATAGGTACAATGAATAACAAAAATACAAGGTCAAAAAAAATATTCAATGTCAAGAGCAAAAATGTCAAATAATCATTAATACATAAATTATAATAATGTCAAAAATACAATATATGGTTTCTGTCTATCTATCTATCTCTTAAATGAAATACATTTAATGCCCCATATGTAGTGTCCACATACTTTGACATCATTTCTCATGCATAATCTATCACTGGACATGTCAAGTTACATTCACGTGGAAAGTGCACTTCTAGACTTGCGTCGTCACGTAAACAGTTTCACTTCCTTGCACACATGCATGATGGCAATCTTAACGGATTGCAATGCGTTTTCATTGCAAATTACTTAGAAATCACACTGACACTCCTTAGCTTCAACGTTTACGTTTACTTTTATATCGTCAATGGTACGAGGTTGGAAAGCTTTTGTTGTCCATACTTTAGCTAATTATTTGGCAACCAGTCAAATAATGGTGTTTATTGTTTTGTCTATAAATAATTAATAGTAATATTATAATATTTATGTAACTGTACAGCTTCAATGTATATTACCTACCTATATTTCGTCAATGCATTCTACTTTCTTACCAAAAAGATCAACAAATAGCTAATTCAGGAAAAGTTACAATTAAACATAAACACAAACACTTGGCATAAAATTTGAAAATTTATTTTCTGCTTATTTAATTATTTCGTCTATCTTTTTTATTAACTTCACACGCCTACTTTTCAAAACATTCATAATACGTCGTAGAATTTTCATAGAGAATGCGGATAAACATTAAAGTTGATGGAGATGAATTTCTTATTTCTTACTGATTGTCTATGACTAAGAATAAACGAGTCAAATGATGAAAAACATTACCGACTCGCGTGCGACTTTTGATAAATTCGTGCTACATTTTTCTCGACACGAATATCGTATGTTAACTTCAATTATCATCTCGATTGTAACTAAGATAGAGATTAATCTATTAATTATATCTGTCAGACACTAACGGGGCTTAGACCGGACATTCTGGTTCATCAGTACCGCTAACTCTAAATTCTTTCTTATCTTTAGTAACGTCTTTATATTTACTAGTAGAGTTCGACAAATTTATGAATAAAGTTGACAAAGTGAGAGAATTAGATTTTCGATTGAAAGCTATCAATATTGTTTAGAAAATAGAATGTTGTCTCTTCTACTCGACTGCATTGATAAGTTGGCCGGCCACGCATATTGTTTTAATCGCATTGCGTTTATGGTTTTTTTTCTAACGATCGATTTGTAATGCATTATTCATTAAATGCAATAGTGTTTCAAAATCGATGAGTCATGTTGGGACGCTATCTTTGCTATTTTATATCTTCCTTAGGAATTTACTATGCAATACTGATAAGCAATGTATTTCAGGATAAAAATTAGCCTATGGGTCAATTCAAGGTATAAGCTATCTGCATTTCACAGAAGTGCCTTATCTAACAAACAATAACATTCATAATATTAGTGAGATTCTAATTCCAGGCAATTTTGATGACGTTATCACCGTACTCCTGGATTTTGTAATGTTGATAGTTATACGTGTGACCACAACTCATTTTATGAAAAGCAACTGTGATGTGAAGCGGTCGAAGATAGTAAACAAGTCTTGTGAACGGAAACAGATATTATACAGCGCTTAGCACGTTACTTAAATTACATAAAATGAAGCTAATCACTAATCGATTTGAAGAATTTTATTTCAATTTCTCGGAGATAATTTGAGAATGGTAAATTATGGATTATAATAATTTTAATTGCTTAGTTTTATAGAAGGCCATAACTTGTGATTATGGATAATAAATAAGTCCCAATATAATTAATAAAAAATAAATTTATAACATCTTTCACAATCTGCGCATACACACTTTCGAATTAGATGATCATCGCTACACAAGAATACATGATCATTCGATCATAAACAAGTTCATCGCTGTCTATGTTAAATTCAATTTGATTCTCCATTCCGAATCGATAATAATCAGTTTAGTTCGAATTAAAGTTATGTCATTGTTCTTAGATGTTATTGAGAGATAAAAGGATGATATTGAGATAAATTGTTCCTAAAGTGCTTTTAAAGTGTTTTTACGTAATGAATAAAGTGATGAGTTGACAGTTTTAAGAGATAGTGATAGTGAAATCAAGATGAATGTGTCTGTTACTTCTAACGTCAACAGTAACAATGAAGAAATTGGTAAGTTTCAAGATTTATAAATAGATAATAAATTATTGACCAAGATAAAACAGTCATACCAATGTTGATAATTTTTTTTTTTTTGCTTGTAAAAATCTACACTATTCTATATGCGTATTATCTCTGCAAAATAATAATGAATACTCAATTTGCATTGCTCCAATAACTTTTCGAACGAAAATACTGTGATGAAACCTTCGAAGAAATTAAAACACTTGTGTGAATCCACGAACTAGCACTAGGCTAGAGTGGCGGTCAAATAATTATCTGAAACTAGGTCTATGCCCAGCTGAGAGCGAAGTTACTGTAGTAGTGGATAATTTTATAACAACGTATAAAATTACACTTCTTTATGTACTTAGTTAATTACAAACTAAAGGTTATTATGACAGTTGAAGGTTTAGCTAAGGTTATTTTTTTTCTTGTGCTTAAATTTATAAATAACTTTACCTATACAAAAACAGTATATTTTATATGATACTTACGGTAGATACTTTATTATTTACTCTTTGCACAGAGAATCTTTTTAATATACAAAATCGTACGTGTGTTTGTCACTGAATTTCTCCTAAACAGCTAAGCCGATTGTAATAAAATTTGTTGTATGTATTTGTGTGAGCAGTGGTAAAACACCTAGCAAGTCAACTATAAAAAAATGTTACTAATGTTCTAATAGTAAGTTACTAATAAATTCATTATTATTTGTATGCCTTGTAGTACCAACTATTATCGTCATCAGAACCAACTCAGCCGGCCCATTAACAGCAAACAATATTGTACTTGACCTGGCGCAAACTGGTTCGCCCACTGTCTCGACCTACGCATCTGCAGAGTTTGCTGTTTTCACTATTTAAGTACTAATAACATTTGCAATTTCTCCCATAAAGATTATTTATTAAGACCTTTATTTACAAGAATATTAGCCACGCCTCGCGGTTTCTCTTTTTCTTTATTAATGAATGTTGTGGACAATAAAGAGTTAATCAATCAATCAAGGACTACATACAGTACAAATATATGAAAATTTAAATAAACAAGTGTGGCAAATGGACAAATGGTGACCTTGTCGCTAAAAGTAATCTCTTCTAGGTAACTTTAGCATATAAAAAAGATTCAAGAGACAAAAAGACCAACACAATACTAGGGTGAAAAAGTAAAAGTCTAGAGTATAAGATATCTCTTATTACAATTGCACTCAAACCCATTTTGTTTTTACAGTGTGAAGTAGTTTCAAACAAATACTCGTTTTCTCACCACTACACACCCAAAAAAACGAATTAATTTGATTATTGTGAGTAATGTAAAATAGTTTTATCATGAACAATGTACATATCTATGCATTTGCATTCAACAAAGTGTCAGTGACTTCAAAAATGTTATTCGTATGTGATGATAAACTAGCTGCGCCCTATAAGCAGCTTATGTGTTTATCCAAGGTCTCAGCTACCTCCATACCAAATTTCATCCAAATCCGTTCTGTAGTTTTTGCGTGAAAGAGTAACAAACACCTATCCAAACACCTATACTCACAAACTTTCGCATTTATATATTGCCTTTTATATCTTTTTGACTACATTTAAATCTTATTTATCTACATGAAGAAATATTTTTTTCCTAATAAACCTATTGGTTTGCTTAGACAACAATAGCACAAAATAATTGGTAGGTTCATATAGGACAACATAAAATGCACTTGGTACAAAATAAAAAACGAGTTAGATTTCCTGATTCTTGTTCTTGTAGACCCAAGAATTCTGATCTAGAAAACAAAACATTTCTTCTGCCATAATTTGATCATGCTTATCAGGTTTCAAGAAGCTATGCATAATAAAAATAACTATTTTATCTTTATTTAAGTCCGCTAACTCGCCATCTCTCTCTGTATAAATTGCTTTTGTGCCACGTCTTGATTTTCTAAAATCAAATTGTTGTAATAGACTGAGAGCGGGATGTCGGTAACCCCAAGTAAACTCTTCAACTCTTTGGTCCCTATGTCATCGGGTACATCCCGCTCCCAGCCTATGAAGAATCAGTTTAAATTAGACTGAATAGTGAATGTGACCAGCATTTATAACAGTCAGCATATAGCAGTTTGCCTAAGTCACACCAATCTCACTCTTTATTAAATTACTAAGTTAATGGGCGTAATATAAAAACACTAAGCTAAACTATATTAACCAGTAGTTGTGTTTGTGAACCAACACAATCCCAATATTTTTAATTCTGACACCTATAAACAAAGGAGTTCGTTCCAAAATTAACAGGCAGTTCCCAGTAGGTCACACAGCCAACTTTTTCACTCACACACCGATCATTATCTAGCTATGATGCAACTGCAATCTTGCGCAAGTCTTGGCAAAAAATGACAGATGTACAGCCAAAATAACCCGTTATAAATGGATGCACAAAATTAACACCATTGCCAATGCAATGGAAGTTGTATATTGTCTGTAACTTTTTAATGATGATTATTTTCTCTGTGACTTCGCGCTGATTTTAAATTTAAGTAAGGTTATGTAACATTAAATTAATGATATCGTAAATGTATATCTATTGTCTTTGGACCGTTATAATTTCTGTCAAGAATTGTTATCTATAGAAAATTTCGTCGTTACGTGACTCTTAATTATTTTGTTCACGCAATAGGTTCCGGTTATATTATGTTTTTCGGTTACGGATGACGGTTTAATATGCTGACGATGACCATTTTGAGTTCAAGTGTGGGCGTGAAGCTATTCTAAACAAATTGAACGATATAATCAAATCGTAATCGTGGTTATAGTTTCTATGGACTGCAATATCACGGATTTCCTACGCGGCTATATAAAGTATATTATTATAAGGAATCTTTTCCTCTTGTATGTTTTTGTTCTTTTCTCATATTTTTTCTCTTTTCTTTTCAAGCAAATTCAAATGAGAAACCGTTTATTTACTTACATCATGGCTAAAAGATTGAAGCTATGATTTTTCTTACCATTTCATTGCGACGGTGTCTCAAAAAAATTAGTATAGGTCAAAAATAAGGAAGGGATTCCCTCTAATAACAAAACAAGCTAGATAACTATGGATGGCCTGATATAACTAACACGGTCTCCAATAATTACGTATTTGCCCATACAAACCTATCTATGATGATTATGTAGTAACAAGGAAGATAGGAAGATAGCACATAATAATTATAATCTACTACCTAATGTCGTCGTAGCAATATACAAGTACTTCCTTGGTATATTTACTAGGCCTTTATTATAATAAAGCAAGTGCCTTTATGATATTTAGATACAACGAAACAAACAAACCTTATCTCAACTAACCAACTATACAAAAACATATAAATTGTGTAAAGATTGATAGTGAAAGTCTAAGACAATCTAAATTTTCAGACCAACATACCTGGCTATCTTTACTACAAGTATTTAGACTTTGGTCTTTGTTAAATTGAATTTACTGATTGTACCCTCGTAAACAGCGTTAGCATGTGGAAGTGTTTAGCAATATAGGACAAAATATAATTCTTTACCATGCCTCTTATTGGTAAAATCTTGCCAATGGTATGGCTTATTTCATTTATATGAATTCAGAAAAGTGTTCAATTTTTCCGTACGATCATAATTATTATTATTGATACAATTATCGTACAAATACTGTAGTAATCGTACAAAATCCAAGTTCCAATCCTGGTTATTATATGATGGAGTACACTCGACTGAGCTACTAGCATCTAAAAGATTCAACATGTGGAATAGCAAGAAGTTTACAGACCCGTTGACAGCCCCGTTGGCTCTTTGGTAGTATATCTGCCTTGAGAGCTGTAGGGCGTGGGTTCGATTCCCACTCAGGGGAAACATTTTGTGAATAAACAAATGTTTGTTCTGTGTCTGGGTGTTCTGTATGTATTATAAGTATGTATTTACAAAAAAAAAAGTATTTATGTATTCTATCAGTTATCTGACTTCCATCACACAAGCTCTGCTTAGTTTGGGGCCAGATGGCGCTGTGTGTATAGTCCTACGATATTTATTTATTTTAGTTTAACCTTCTAATCTTCAAACTTCATTACAAAGATGGCACCTATTAAAAACGATGAATGGTATTTTTAGATGCTTCATCTTTTTGTAGTTAGATCTTTATCAACTTCAAAATTTCAACGCTAGGCTACATTCTGTTAAAACTATTATGCCTTATAGGTAAATAATGATTTCTACATTTTTACTACTCCGCAAATAGACATTAAATTCCTTATCGTAGAATACCTAGCCTTTGTTGGCAAGGTCACACGACCAATACATAGGTATGTATGTATGTCGTTTAATCATTAACAACCAACTCAGACTATGCTATGTTATGTCACATTATAGCATTATTGTTTTTTTACACCGTATGAAAGAAAGACGACTCGTTAGTATATAAATAGATAGATAGAACAAAAAAATCTTATGAGCTAGTGCCACAAGTGGCGGCCTTATCACTAAGATATATATCTTCCAGGCAGCCAAGAATAGAAAACACGATACATATTAAGAACAGATGAGAGATGTTGTAACACGAATAATTTAAAATGTAAATAAATAACATATATGTATAGTAAGTATGTAAAAATAATAATAATGTATTTAAATAAAACGAAACTAAATATGAACATAAATATAAAACAAAAGTAAAATAAAAACCAACATCAGCAGCGACGTACATAAACATGTCTAATCCGACTAATAGCAATGTCAACTCAACATTGTGACAAATAATGCAACTTTACTCTGTCTTTGAAAATATTCAAGGACTGTGACTGTCTGATGGAGACAGGCAAAGCAAATAATAAAAGACAACGAAAATAATAAAAGCAATATTGGCACTGTAGAGTCCAGTAACACAAAAAAGGTTAGTTTTCTGCGATAATGTTGCCCACTTCTCAGCAGCTCCAGTTTTTATAACTAACCTGAGGTGCACGGCACCGGCACGGATGGGAAAAAAGTTATTGAAATTTGCAATGAAACGACACAAAAATCGCGAAATAAAAATATCAGGTGTTCCACATGTTCTTTTAGCTGAAGGACAATAACATTTTTCTATAGCACAAATGATTTTTATCGCGTTTTAGTTTCAGTCTCATAGTAAAAGTTATAGATCTATATATCCTTACGTATCGCTATACTGCCTTCGAAACACTTAGCATAGTAATACATATAGATATTTTTGTACTGAAGTAAATAAAAAAATACGTGTCTTTTTATTTGTAATAAGGTTGGCGTGTACGAAATATGCGCACTCTCAATAAACTCTTTCTGTTTTCTGTTTCCTGTTTCTTCTCCCGGACAGGCAAGAAAGCTGTGATGCTATAACATAGTCCGAACAGATCAATCGTTTATTGCCACCAGGGTCACGACTTGCTCTTGATAGCCTTCGATATCAATAAATTGACCTATAATCCATATCAGTTACTTGTTTAGCTTGAGCTGTAAACTCGTTTATTAGTGCTTTATTTAGTAGTCATCATTTTTTTATCGATTGTAAATTGTTTTTTCACTTTCAATGATAGCTTGAAATTTCTTCAAGCGGTTACTTTTTTCGTTGTTTACTTTGTTACATAAGTATATTGCGTATTTTTACTATGCAAAACTATAACGTCTTATGGACGAAATTGGTGAAAACAATAGTAGCTAACGAATTCTTCTCGATTCACTCAGATGCGACCATGTAACATGCTTTGGAGTACATAATAAGTTGTTCTGTTTACCTTTTCAAATGATATTTTACTTGTCTTTGCCAAATATATCTTGGTTTAGACTTTAGAGAACTTTTTATGTAGTTTAAGAAAATATGTAACAAAAAATAATGCAATTCTGTGATCTATTTTAATCTAGTATCTCCGCTATCTAAAACGAAACTCAATAGCTACAACATCGGGGTCACCTAGCATTCGTCTCACGCTTATTGTATTTCGCTATACCTTACCTCCTTTGCTGTAAAGCTCGTAATCCTTTGTCCTATTTTCATCACCAGCCTGATCTACCGTTAGTTTTCCGTCAATCACTCCTTATTTGCTTGCAAATGTTGAAATATTCACTGCAATTGACGTCTTATTGTCTTCACAATAGGTACACTTTGAAAAACTGGTAGCTGACATTTGCAGAATTATATTTGCGCTTGCAGCATCGTGTACATTTCAAACTGTAGCGCCATTATAGTTCTTGCATCGTTGCGATAAGGACGTCTGCGATGTGTTGATTTAGTGAAGTGATTGTTTGACTAATGATGTAAATAGTGCACTGTCGACCTTGCCGCTTCGTAGACTCTTGCGCATGACCAACGTGACAGTTCCGTAATGGATTGCAACGAATGTTTTCCTCCATATCCAGGTATTGAGTGATAAAGCAAATATTTTACGACCGACATAAGCCAGACTAGAGGCATTAATCATCCAAATCATGATATCTATGGGTAAGTTAATTTTTCGCCTAAAACACAGTTCAATGTACTGCCTAGAATTAACAAAGTGACGAATCCAGGGCAATGACTTTTGGATCTGCTTTGTAAGTTAAGTCGGAATTTTGTACAGTTTTGTTGGAATCGCACAATTGTAATACCTGTGAGTCATCCATGTAGCTACCTTACCTGTTAAGACGACCTTTCTTGCCTTTAACAGAACATGAACATGAATGTTAGCATTATCTTCAAAATAAGTTTTGCTCTTTATCGATTCGCTACTGATCTTTTTACTAACACATTACTTGCATCTTTCATTTAATCTCTTTTGGTGCTCTTAGTACACGGTTTAACAATTTAAATGGCTAGGAACATCCCGTTTTTACATTTCCCAAAGTCCTTTCTTAGAATTAATCTACGTTTTATCCATATAAAGTTTCACGCTGTTAAATCACAGTTTCAATCGTGACTCCTGAATTTAAATGGATATTTTATCACTGTAATGTTAATTTACTGTAATATTTCTTGTTTAGTTATTATTATTTAAAATTTCAAAAATATCTCGATTATCTACTCCACCGCAACTGTTTGACTAACTACTAAGCCAAATGACGTCATGCCATGTTTAGAATTTCTTAACGTACGTATGGAATTTAAGAAAAACTTTTAATGAACTTCAAGATAAAAGACCTTGATTGTTCTAGAATTTAGTTCATTTTTCTTGTAAAATATGCTGCATATTAAAATAAGTAAAACTAAATACCATTACCATTTACACAACATGGTATAGTTCTAGTCACTTCAGTCAGTTGCTTAGTTCTTTGCTAGCGAGATTGTCCTCAGATTTAAATTAAATTGCACTTAGCATACAATCGAAAAAATTAAAATGTATACTAAACAAATTGACCGGACGAAAGTGGGTGAAGAAATCGGTAAATAACATTAACATAATATTAAATGAAAACGGTACTGAATTAATTATTATTTATCTCGAATGATCGTAAAATCCTTTTTAGTTAAGGAAGATTCGATTTTTTTATTTAGACTTAAGTTTTTTTTTAATTTCGAGAAAAGAAAACTACAGCCCTAGCCCGTACAAATCCCCTTGCGTTCCATTTCGCAGTACAATAGGAAGCTGTAATAGGCAGTTGAATTTGAGTGACGATCTCCTCGATCCACAAATTGCCTTCAGTTTATGACGGAACGCAAAATTGTTGTTCTATATTTGAATTCAATAGGATGGATCTCTTACCACGGTAGTCATGACTGTGTTAATCGTAGAGCAGATGTTATTTCTAATCACCAAGAGCATTTTCTCGCCTCATGACATGTTAACATAAAAAATATTTTTCTAAAAATTCTAAATACCAAAAAATACTTCGTCAAAAGAGTGCCCTCGTTAAAAACAGCAATCTCCTAGTAACACTATCAATATTGAATAACAGCGGCTATTTTCATCCGTCTTCAGGCCAGACCAGATGTCTAGACATTCTCAAAATGCGCCAAGTGCATTGACTTCGTCAAATTGGTATATGTCCTGCCCACAAACTCCACATCAAGTTCATGGGACTAGTGACATTTTGGTGGTAGTTATTTGTGTATGTATAATGTATATAGTTTAAGCTTATATTGTTCTTTTTTAGTTCCTATCAAGGGGTTTTTTAGAATTGCATTCACTTCACACCAATAATTTGGTAACAATTTCTCTTAAGGTGGTTCGATTTCCATACAATTTTTTTCCATTTATAGACAAATGGAGCATAATTTTACAGTGAAATCACAGCTACTGGCATTTATTTTGGTATTTATTTGCGGTAAATCACAATTGCTTGAATAAAACAGTAGATAATAGCATAAAGTACTGTTTTATTAAAAATCATAAATTCATAAATCATTAATTTGATTTTATGCTACTAATCTGCTGTTTTATTCAAGCAATTGTGATTTACCGCAAATAAAGACCAAAATAAATACCAGTAGCTGTGATTACACTGTAAAATTATGCTCCGTTTGTCCATAAATGGCAAAAAAATATTTGTATGGAAATCGAACCCCCTTAAAGGTAGAATACTAGATGCATCATTCTTTACACAAACTCATAAAAAAAAAAAAGTTAAAAACAGCAAAAAATATAAAACCTAAAGCCTTATAAATTGTTTGACCCGATTTAGATACAGAAAAAACTAAACTACAATATAATAGAAAGAAAAACAAAACTATACGCACTCAAAACGTAATAAGTAGCTAATTATGTTCTGTCATGCAAACACAGATGGCCCCACCCTACTGGTTAATTCTTCGCGTGCGCAGACCAATGTAATGTCCTGTGATATTTATTTATTTATTTTATTTATTTAATACGTTTTGACATATCTTATGATATTCGCTTAGTTTCTACCAGCCGTTAGAACCTGCCACATATTGCTTCTTTAGGGCCGTCTAAGAATAATTTTGCATCTCTCTTCCGGTGTCTGTTGTGTGTGTCTTATTTGGTAACCAGTTTAGGTTTGTCTGATCCAGCAACAAGATTATTTTAGGCTGGAATGTATTTCACTTGCATTTCGTTTAATAATACAGTCCCACAAACTTTATAGATTTCCCATTTCTATTCCTACGTTAAACAGTGCCGAGAACATCTCAAATTTGATAAAACTACTAATTTTACGTTATCAGCGACTTTGTACTGGTAGTGTAGGCCTAAAGGCATTGCGCTCAGAAAACTGTCCAGTTTTTGTCCGTCTTTTTAAGTAATTACTTGAGTGCTCTTTTTCTGTTAAGGCAACAGAAAAACCAATTATTAAAAATTAAGCGTTCATATTAGTTTTTAGTGAAGTACCTAATTGTTTAAGCTTTACAGCTCCGATAACGTATTCCATAACTATAAAACGTTTTACTGTTATCTTATCTGCGACATATACCATTTCTGCATTTACCATAAAACATGTCCACACTATCGGTATGCAATATCCGGTCTATCGGAGCAAATTACTGTCTATGGTAGAAATGCGTTTTACTTCCTCTACAACTGGATCCCTTTGATGGTTGTTAAGTAATAGTGCAATTTATAGTTTCTTTCGAAGTTTCCTATGATTAGGTTATAACAGTAAGTTTACAATTATACTAAATGAAACTAACTTTTATTTTAAATTTCGATGAAAAATATGTTCTTGAAATGGTTTTGGTTACAAGTTTTTGTTACTCTTTGCCGTTTAACCAAACCCTGTCTGAAACTAAACTCAAGCTAATAAAAGATATAAGAATTATAAAATCATCTTTTTGACTTTTTATTTAATTTACATTCATTGAGCTATTAATGGCTGCAAAGATAGAAATCCTAACTACAACTACTACTAGTTTTTGAGAGTTCAAAGAAGTACTACTTTCGTTCCTCACTATTGTAACTAATTACCCTTTCACTGGAATATCAATGGTGTCAGCTTTTTATTTTAAAATATGTTAGAACAAATCATTGACGAAATAAACATATCTCAGTAAAACAACATGAATTTTTTTTAATACCTAAAAAGTATGTAAGTAAAATTACCCCTGAAACAGTTATTTTAAAAATGTAGTTAAGATAATAAATCAGCCATAATACTTCAGTTTACAAAACCACCCAAAAATGTACCATTTTAAATCACAACACCTACTTATAGATCTAACACCATTTATCTAATTTCGGTCGTGTCATCTTCAGTTATACCCTTCGCTTCCTTGTTATTTTTGTCCCGGGCTAATATTTCTTTTACCCAAAATACATGGAGATTGGACATCTCAGTTATGTTGGGAATACTACGTTAATGGTCGAGAACAGCTTTTTTGTATATTTTGGAATACAATGTCAGTTAATGGGAGATCTAGAATGAGTTTTTATTCGAGGCATTTTTGGTATTCTTTGATTTGGGTTGTAAATTTATTTAAATACGTTACCCTATAAGGCTCTTTGTCGTGCTGTGGAAGTTTCGTTACATTTGTGCGTTTTTAGATCTCTACTGTTCGATTTATATAATTATCTTATACATATTTTCTATTAAAACGTCAAATTGTTGCAAATATGTTTTTAATTAGGTGCTTATAAATAATCAATACCTTTTAGTTTATACCTAATAGATAGATTTAAACGAAATCATTTTGGAAACACACGTACTAAATAAACTCTTTCTACACATACCAACGTCATGCTATGTTATATTGAACAGTTACAACAATTCAGTACCTGGTAGTAAAGCAGGAGTGGCGTATATTAACCTACTAACTGATATATTACATAGATACATTCACTGACCCAGATGCAGCGTAAATGATGCCAGGCGCATCATTGTGTAGTAAACAAAATGTATTTTTGATCTTGCTAGTGTAACAAATAATCGTAAAGGTATTGCAGTAGTTTTATCTGACGTATCATCATCATCATCATCATTTCAGCCGTAGGACGTCCACTGCTGGACATAGGCCTCCCCTATTGACTTCCATAAAGACCGGTTGGAAGCGGCTCGCATCCAGCGCGTTCCTGCGGTCTTTACTAGGTCGTGTGTCCACCTTGTGGGTGGACGTCCTACGCTGCGCTTGCCGGTCCGTGGTCTCCACTCCAGAACTTTGCAGCCCCACCGGCCATCAGTTCTGCGTGCTATGTGCCCTGCCCACTGCCACTTCAACTTGCTAATCCGTTGGGCTATGTCGGTAACTTTGGTTCGTCTACGGATCTCCTCATTCCTGATTCGATCTCGTAGGGAAACTCCGAGCATAGCCCTCTCCATAGCGCGTATCTGGCGTATGTCTGTTGAAAAAAGGAATGAGTTCAATTGCATTGCAGGAACGTGAACCTGCAAAGTGACTAGAACTAGTGACTTATACACTGGATGATCTATCTGACAGTAATATTCCTTGTCCACAGCCGTATCAGCACGTTGGTCGGCTCTCCGTGTTGCGGCCACACGTCGTGGTGGAGCCAGGCGTCTCCGGCGAGAGCTAGCGGCGCTGAGAGACACTCTAGACGATGTATGCGAGCCTGGAGACTGCGCACCGCAGCCGCACACTAGGGCTCAGTTGCATAGGAGAATTGAAGAGTTGAAGGTATGTTAGACATTTCGTAGCCTTTTTAACTGCTTGAAAAATGAAGAAAGCGGTGAACCCTGCCAAATATATTTGGTATAAACTGATATTTGGTATTTAGTAAGTGGGAAGCATCGCCTATGTTCAACAGGATGTCCTAAAAACGTTGTACTTTCTCAGCACTCTTTGTTTTTAGTTAGGGAAATCATTTCGTCATCGAAGGATTTTTATACGGTGCAATTTTTTCGTGATATTTGGAAATATACTCGTTATTTGGAAACGCATTTTTGTTTGCGTCTTTGCGTTCACAGACGCAAAGTTTTGTTCTTTGACAAAAAATTTGGAATAAGTTTGGTATTGGGAGAAGTCCTAAATCTATATCTGTACGTATATACATTCATTATGTAAAGAAATCAGCTTAGGTACTCATTAGAGAGTTCAGATGTGCTAGTAAAACATTTTTTTTTTTGACAGTTAAAATTTTAAGATAAAATTTGCTTTTATTTGTTTCCCTAATCTTTACATAGAACTAAGCTGAAATTGCAAGCATTAAGTAAAAGGATTACAACAGATTACGCAATAAATAATTTGTGCTCTTACATTGATTTACAACAATTACTGTAATATACTCGTTACGTCAAAGCGAAATCAAATTGATCAATTTGGATTGTATCACTAATCTCAGACCATTTTGGAAAGTATTTTTAATTAAGTAATACGTTTGCATTTGACAGCTATTTCGCAGCGAAGATACGATTTACGATGGAGCTCACTTGTCGATAAATCCATGTCACTTGGAACTTGAAGCCTTCCAGATTAACAGTTAATTGTTAGATTTTTCTTTATTTTTTTGACACCACCAACCTTAATAGCTTTACCATCATTTCTGTCCATCCAAACGTTGTCTGGAAGAAATCGATCTAGGCGTAAAGTTCGCTGTTGTACTACCACATAATTAGTCTATGTTGGTTTTTATTAAATCTCTTTTTTAATATTTTAATGTTTTGTTGTATCGATTGATGGTGTAAAATAAAGTTATATTCTATTCTAAGTATTCTATTGGGAAATCGGGAAACATTAATTTCGACAGTGTTCCATCGTTTAGCGGTTCATATAATGAGTTAAAATTATAGTAATTTATGTCGTTTGCTCAATTTTAAAGCAATTAGAGCGGAAATTGCGAACCACAAGGACGAGGTTTGAGCCGTCACGTCGTACCATCAGCGGAGATATCAGCTTACATTCGCCCGCAAATGTCATGGTCGTATGTGAGGGCATTGTTTGAACAGGTTCAACTGACAGACCGATTTGTAGTAATGAGCTTATTGTTAGCAACTTGAAGTATATTGTCTTTGTTTTTGCCATTTCTATTTTATGTAATATCTGTTTTAAATGAGTTTGCAAATTACATGCCTTTCTTCTGCGAATTTGAAGTTGATTTTGTCTCATGATCTGTAAGCTTTCTTTACCAATTTAAAACAAGTCTTCAAAACTTTTTTTTTGAAAAAAAGTTGATGTCTTAAACGCGACTGGCCAATAAATAATATGATTACAGTCCTGTTGCAGTGATCAGATTGTTATCTCATAGGCGGTGCAAACTGAGATAATAGCGGCCGTGTGAAACGTAATTTGTTACTTATAAAACAACTATGGATCAACCAGCTATGCTGTTGAGCTTTGTTTATTTTTAGCACGAGAACTTTTCAGGATTTAACTTAAAACGAATTGTTTGTATCACAATGTATGTATTGTTTATTGCAAACAATACACAAATATGTGTTTTTTTTACATATTTTGATTCTTCCCGTCATTATTCCTTATCATATAAAAACTGTAATGTAAACTTAATCCATACTACAAACCCAGCCTACTTTCTTAAATCCCTTATTCCATAAATTTTCTTATCTTAAGTCCCTAATTTTATACATTTCAGGAGCGGCTATCTCGCCTGCTGGAATGTAAAGTGTCGATGCTCAAGCTGACGGTGTCGGTGCGCCGAACCCTCGGCGAGATGGAGTCCGACGAGACCGGCCTAGCGGCTGACTTGACGGGGCTGCTGGCTGCTTGGGATGAAGCGCACTCGAGGTTAGTATTTATACATTAATGCTAGTCAGTATATAGAGTTATGACATTTGGGTGTACTAAGTCAATGACATTGTTCTCATCAATGGTACAACTATGAAATCACTTAAATATCAGCTATCGAGTTTTTCTATAGTACAGCTGATTTTTTTTTTATGATTTCAGAGTTGTGCTCGTAGAAAAAAATATTCATAACGATGAGTATTTTCGACTTAGTGCACCTGAATCTTATAATCTTGTAGATAGTCACTGTAAAATCGTAATCGTTTATGTTAAATTACTTGATTTTAATATTGCTCGATTTAGAATGTGTGATACAGAATATGTAATAAATAAATACCTTTTTAAAAAAACTGACTTCAACAGATCCTAATATTACTATACACGTAAACTTTTACTAAAAAAATACACATTTAATAACTCCATCCAAATGGGATCTGTAGTTTATGAGAATTTTTTGAGAACATACTTACAAACATAAATACGAGACAAATTGGGATCCTCCCTATTTAAAAATCAGTTAAAAGCGTGTTTTTAGTAGTACTTAGTGCGATATTTTTCGATAATTCTCAATATTGCATAGTTGGTGTAGGAATTTACTCATCAATATACAAGAACCTATCATTATAATGTCATGTGGTATTGGTAATGCAAATTATAGAACTTTTAAAGTTTAAAATTAGAAGCATTACCTTTAAATAAGTACGTTTTGCTTTTAGGACGTCAAACGAGCTCCTATCCCTTGAAAAGGCAGTGAGTGCGTGGGCAGAGTGGGAGAGTGCCCTACGAGATCTCCAAGGTGCTCTTCGAGGAGACCTCGCCACTTTGGAATCTCTACGAGACCGCGGTGCCTTGGGCGATCAGACCGAAGTGGCGGCGCAAATCAAGCAGCTGGCTGCTTCGCTTGTTGAGAAAAAGAAGGTAAGATTTGTGACTGAACCTTGTAAAACACATATGTAGCTAAATAGACCCAACGTATCCCTTCATTGGCTTTTTTGTTTTAAATATTTACTTCTGGTTATATGTAGAACACAGCACAAAAGAAAATTTTGTGACAAATAAAGCTAATAGACAAGTATTAAAAAACTCCTTATTACAGGGTAGTTCGACTTGTGACTCTCTCTCCGACTCCGGAATATCAGACGGGGACAGCGAAGGCGCTGGTCGACGCGCACGGCGTCTTAGTGCGCTGCGGGAACTGGCCCGTCGATTGCAAGCAGCGTTGGCTCCAAACTCTCCTGCTCACAGGGCTATTGCTAAGGTAATAAATGTATATTTGTATGTACTTTTACGTCGAGTCTTCTCGTCACCCATCCCACAAAGTCTCAAGACAAAAGTCTTTAACCAGTGCGTTCTACCAGTCATGACCTACGGAGCCGAAACGTGGACACTCACAGCGGGAATGGTCCACAAGTTCAAAGTCGCTCAGCGAGCTATGGAGAGAGAGCTATGCTTGGCATTTCTCTAAGGGATTGTATCCGAAACGAAGTAATTCGCCAGAGAACGAAAGCAACAGACATAGCTCAGCGGATTAGCAAGCTGAAGCGGCAATGGGCTGGACATATTTGTCGCAGAACCGACAACCGCTGGGGTAGACGTGTTCTAGAGTGGAGACCGCGAATTGGCAAACGTAGCGTAGGACGCCCTGAGACTCGATGGAGTGACGATATACGTAAGACAGCTGGCGGTGGATGGAAGCGAAAAGCCGAGGATCGGACTTAGTGTGGCGTGTCTTGGGAGAGGCCTATGTCCAGCAGTGGACTACAAAAGGCTGATGATGATTTGATGTACTTACGATAGACGGACTTCCATTAATATAATATCAGAGGATATAAAATAAAGAGGAGCCGCATATTATGCCAATTCGTGAAAGAAAATATTGACAAGTTTTTGTTAACATGGCTATTTACGCTCACCAAGGGTGCTGATCCAGTTTTCATACATTTCGGCTTCGAAAACTTGACACAAGTATTTTCGTTACTTGCTACACAAAACTCCCAGAAAAGTTGAATGCCGATGGTCTCAAATCCGTTAGTTACATCAATCCAAGGATACTGTCAAGATAGGCCACTGTAGTAGTGGTTTGAATGTCTAGCAAATTCCAATCTGAATAAAGAAACATTAAAACTAACTGTAATAATGCATTATATACAAAGTTCTCGATTTTTGTTTCAAATTATTAAAAAATTGGTCAATAATTGACTAAACATTGTGTTTGGCTGCCACACTGCGTTTTCTATAGTATAATTTTATCATTACAGCGAATGGAACAAACAGAAAATGAAGTTCGTACTTTGCAAGAGTCCTGTAAAGCTCTAGTCGAGCAAAGCATTCCAGATCTGAAGCTTGAAGATATGACGTAAGTATTTGTGCCTTTTAATCTTAAAAAAAGAAAACAAGCAAAAGATAAAAGATAGGAAGATGTTGTGTCACAAAAATATTTTAATAACAAAAGGCAACGCCCGGCAACACTTCTGATGATAGTCTTGTATAGGGGGCAGAGACCACTTACATTAAATTGTCCGCCTACCTGTTTATCACATAAAACAATTTTCATTTTGCAAACTTCAAATCTTTGCAAATAAAAAATACACTTATGGTTCCAGACTGTATGCCATCATATTAAAACAACAATATGACAAAGATAGTAATTGAAATATTTCTGTCAGCAGGGAAAATGCCATAGCAACCGTAGCTGGTAACAAAACTGGGGCCGGAGATCCAGACTACAGCCCGCGAGGCGGATGGGTGTGGCGAGTACTACGCTCTTCACTTCCGATACAACTGTGCCTCGTGGCTTTACTGCTAGCCGCTTGGCTGGTGGAGCGACCTAGGTGCTGCGATGCTCTTAACTCCTTAGCTCAAACGCTGACACCGCAACTTCGTTACGTTCGAGGACCTCCTCCTGTTTGAACTCATAACATGTAAATGTGTTTCTAACACAAATGAGGATACCAGAAGTTCACATGGATTTATATTAAGACTTTCATCAAGTCTCACTAACACATAATTTTTTGTTAGATAATATTTTGAAATTGATCACGAGTTGAGATAGTACAGTCTATCAACTTTAACTAACAATGTATATGGCACGGTAGTGACGGATAAGAATATTTTTTGGGTCATACTTTGTATACGTGGATGATATATTGATAGCGACAAGTACTTGCCTAGAGCAATAATTTTTATTATACTAACTTTGAATTATAGAAATGTTTGATGTTTTGACATTTATGAGTGGCGGTAGAGTTATTTTGATTGACATTACTAACATATTGTTTATGTAGGTACCTATGACGGAAAAATCCCAAAAAATAAAGGATGTGAAAGGCGACGTAATTAGTAATAAATAAAAGTATGTTATGCTATTTTATGACAATATGCATACTTTACACTTTAGAAAAGTTACTTATTGTAACGAAACATTTTATTACTGTTCTACACAATATGACAAATAACAATTGAGTCGTAATTAAAACAATTGATTGCTCATAAAGAAGAAGTTCAAATAAAAAAGAGTTCCAAGAAAAACATCATCTGTATCAGATGCAGTTCAAATTAGTTAGTCTTATATTTTAGTATTAATATACTAACTATTTGACAAACAATTCCTTAGTTTGTGCGTAGACTAGAAGCATGCCTATTTTAGTACAAGTATTTGATAAGTTACTTAAAATAGGTGAGAATGCGTTAAGTATGAAAGAATTATTAATTAATATTATGAGGGAAATATACTGTATTCAATATAGACAATCCAAATCTAATCTCGAATCAATAATAAAAAATTTGACAGTTTTTGAAACTAATTTTTATTGTGACATAATTATAGAATTTGAATATCATATCTTTATGTATATTATAATTATGTATTAGTAAAATAATTTATATTTTCACTGAGGCTATCGTTTTTTAGTTAATAGAGGAGTATTTATAGAATAAAAATATATGTTGCCTTAAAGTTGAGTAAATATCAGTTGCAAATACCTATTTATAAAAGACTGAATTACACTTTTCATTTCATATAATATTTAATATTCACTGTTTAATGACCATATCGTTTACTAAACATTAATTTACGTATTTGATACACTTTCATTATAATTTTAGTGTATATTTGGTGGTTTCTCTAGATATTTTTGATTGGTTTCTATTTTCTCTAAAGAAAATTCGCATTTACTTAATTATATAGTTCTAAATTTATACAACATGCAATCCAATATTAGATTTCAATCAGTAAAAATATATCACCACTTTTTATATTTTATCAGACACTATGGCACTACATACGAAAATACATAAATATAAACGTTTAGTGCCATCACACAAGAAAATGTTTCACCTAAAAAGGTATTCATATTCACACATGACTTATATTTGGACACTCGTGCTTTTTTACATAGGAAAACGCAAATCAGTGGCCGAGGTTTTTTCATTTCAAAAAAGTTTCTAAGGTACTCTGTCTACCCATGACACAATGCAATATATCTAACAGATCTGAAAAGGATATCAACAGATCCTATCTGCAACAGTCAATACATATTCTTAGACTATTAGTTGTTTGATATAGGTAATCTTTTCGATTCTGATTTACGTATTTAAATTTGCGTCCTTTTTTATTTCTCTGATTGTCAGTCTTAATTTCGTCTTACCTAGGCTGTACTTAATCAAGACTGTCAGTGGATGGTGTCGCGAATATGATAGCACATAATTACCAGGATTTTTGTCTTTTACCCAAGGGAACATTATATATTGCAGGTAGGTATATCAAATTTAACTAATGCAACTGACGGATGTTATAACTATAGATTCAACATTAATAATTAAACTGTTCTAATATACAAACGGTTTTCTAATGCTGTTAAAAAAAATCAGCCATATAGCCAAACTGTTACAATTAATTTTTAAAAGTCCTCTAACGGAGTTCTCTATGTAAGCACTGAATATTGTTGTCATTTTTGAACAGTGGGTTTAGAATAATGATTATCGAATATTACGTAAACGATAGACAGAATAAATGCAGTTTCAGTTTACTGCCACCAGAGGCTCTGTCCGTCAGTTCAGTTTCCATACATATTTTTATCGGTTATGAAGTACATAAATCTCCCGAAATTATATACTAGCCCCTTCGTTAATGTTGAATCTTTATGGTTAAAATACTTATAGATAAAACTATCTTTTATAACTTTTATACATACTATATCCTTGTTTTGTTTAATATTATTCACAATTTGAATTTGAATTCTCTATAAATTTAAATAATTAAGTACCTTTTATTGGTTGTTATGTTGATAATATTTATGTTTATTCGAGAAAAGAATTCATATGTTTTATTGATACATGAAATAAATAGAATAGGTGAATATATAAGTTCAACTTAATTCATACCTATTGTATTCATGAAATTACAGAAAATTGATGCAATAATAGTTATGTCTAGATCTGTGCTATACAATTTGTATAATATAAAAACAATGATTACATTTTGATAATACAATTTCCTATTTCGACAACTTTGTCATTTTATAATTTAATAACAATTGAATCAAAATATATTTGCTGTATCACTTTATATCTGAGAGTAAAGGAACTTGCAGACTACGCTATAATATAATAGTTATACAAGTAAAGCTAAAAACTGTATCTGTATTTATGTTGCTTCGGTACTAAAAATACTATGACAGACAGTTGTCTTCATTTTTTTTAAAGATGAGCACAATGCTTTGGAAAGCTATAAATCTAAATATTGTTGTGTAGTCTGAAGTGGCCTTTATGTAAAAGAAAGGCATAACTTACGGGTTATACTAACATTTCCAAATGTTGTACAGGATTTGTATGTCTGACGTCATAGATGCAACACGATAAAACTGCCTAGAGTATGATTGTAGTGTGAATTTTTGTTGCTATAATTACAACTAGAATAATTTGCAATTTTTAACTAACCTTCCCTGTGGTTTGTTAATCAATTAGTAATTATTATGGTGCGACGCCAATCAATGTCAAGAAAAAATAAATATTTTTTATGTAAAAACCACAGCGAAGGTATTAGAAACATTATAATTTTTCTTTAGGGCAGTCAATGCCGCTTAGTGTGTCATATTTCTTTTTTATTCTTTGTTAACTTTTAGATTAAGATTAAAGGAAAACAGACATACTATGACAGTGCATTTAACTAAATGTTTTCATTAATTTTGAGAGGTATTAACTTACAGTACCACCACTGTCAGTGGTGTAGGAAATGGTTCCGATTTTGTCCACCCTAAGCAACTAAAGTTGGTGGAACTGTATTTTAAGTAAAAGAAGGTTTATTATTAACGTATTTGGTTGCATAATGGCATGTTGGCTTTTGGAATGGAAATAAATAATTGAAATGATTGTTGCCTTATTATTGTCTTTATATTTAGCTTAGATTTACATTTTTTTATTTTAAAGTAATGAGACGAACGAGACGCTTTCCTGATCGTAGATAACGCCTTTCCATGACCATTTATTGCCTGTCTATTCTACTATTAGGCAGCCAAAAGCGAAAAGCGAAACCGTTTCATGGTTGATGTTTTATAATGTCGAAATAAACGGTTCGATTCCATTTTCACCCCACGAGCCGCTGAACGATGGAATGAGTGGGTCGCAATAGATACAATTTGAATACGTTCAAATTGCGAGTAAATCGATTACTTCCAGGCAAGCGTGTTTCATCGTAGACCGTACCTTTGCTAAACATCAGGCGAGATGAAGATCAAACACAAGCTTATTTATTAAAAAAAAAAAGGTGGTGATATGCTACCTATGTCAGTCAACAAAAGTATCGGGAATGGATCATTTGTTCATGGTTCCAAATTCAATTTTTATTTGTTGTAACTTTGTTAGATTGACAAAACTGTTTTCCATTTTGGCGCGGAGTTTGAGTTGCATCTGTTATTTAGTTTGTTTCATGTTGTTGTTAGTCTCAGATTAAACACTTTAATCTGAGTTTTTAGTATATCATTTATCTAGTGTGTATTGAATTTCATAATGGACAAAAACATTGAACAAAGAGTTTGTCTTAAATTTTGCATCGCCAATGGAATTTACCTGTTCAGAGTCACTGAAATGTTACAGAAAGCTTACGGTGAATCGACTTAATCAAAAACACGTGCATAAGTGCAAAGCGTTCAAAAGCGGTCGAGATAAGATGGACGATTTGCCTCGCTCTGGTAGGCCATCAACGTCTGCAACTGAAGTTAACATCACACAGGTGAAGGAAATAGTGACTGAAACTCCTCATTCAAATTACTGAGAGATAGCCGCCAAAGTTTCTGTGTCTCACTCCCATTTACACGAGTCGATCCGTACCATTTTATTAATCACTTACTCACTACCTAAATTTTCTCCAAAAACTCAATAGCATAAGAGTCGCTGAGGACATGCTAGAACGAGGCAATTCCGACTCAACATTCATGAAACGCATTGTTAATTTGTTCCTGTAGGAACAGAACAGTGTTAACCTATCGCAATAACATCTCCGGCAATTGCAATTTAACCGGTCATTGCATTTTGAATAGTCACCTGTACAAACTGGGAGCCACGGATAGCCCGCTTTGTCGTGGCTGCCTTCAGGAGAACAAAACTGTAGAGCATGTGTTGTGGCACTGTAAAGCCACAGCAGAAACTAGAGTTGCCACTAAATTGCATGAGGTTGCCTCATCATCTTCATCTATGTCACTGCGAAGTGCTGATTGCTTTTCATCATTGCTAACACTTCCATCTCACCCACTGGAGCTACTTTGCCAGCGGCCCAGAGCCTCGCTCCGGTACTTCAAAGAGCTGGGTTGGCTCGTGTAGACGCTGGCAGGGGGAAATGCACAATACACCCCAAGCGGGACGTCAGTGCAGGACTCATCGCCCCCATTCCGAATAAGAATAAGAATAAGAACATCTCCGGCAATGGTAATTGCTGCCGGTGCCGTCAATGGTGGCACTCCCTCAATGAGGCTAATTATATTTTTGCAATGGCAGCACTTTTGATAAATTTTTAACGTTTTTTTCCCACAGCTCGACTCATACATTCGAGTTGAGTCTTGAGTCTGAAAAAATATCGAACACGAAAATGATCGAATAATGATTTCTCGAGTCCACAAAAATAACTTTAATTCAATAATGTTCAGATTACAAGTAAAGAGTTTACATAATTAAATTATTTTAGTCTAAAAGGCTAAACCGATTCATGTGGTTTGTATAGTTTTCTCATTGATAGTCGTATGGATAATTTTAATCACCTGTGCTGCAGACACCGAGTGCTTGGATTTTAGTCCAAAGTCCAGGCAAAAACTTAAAAGAAAACTCCAAAAGTAAAAAAAGAAAATACAACTTATAATTAAATTGAAGTCTATGAAGTTACACTAAGAATTAAATGTGTATCGTATCTCAAACATCTTGAGCATGTGTGGTTTACGGATAAAAGGCTAAAAAGCTAAAGATGAAGATACTAATTGATTGACACGTCGATTTCGTTTTTTTTGGTGAAATTATCAATTTTAAACTGTTTTTTATGCATTAAATTATTTTACTACGTAAAATCGAAATATTCGAAAATCGGATACTACCCAAAATCTTTACGCTTCCGGTCATTGCCATTTAAAGAGTTTCACATTGTTATAGGTAAAAATGAAGTTCTTGAGAATGATAAGAAACAATTGTCAGCTGTAAATGTGCATTTCGTAACTTATTTATGTGCATTTTACTTTACTCTTCCTTCTATTTGGACTACAATAATTTAAAAAAAAATCTTGGAAATCACAATATTTTATTTTTGGGGTAATATGTTTAATATGGGAAAATAAAACAAGTAGACCTGGCAATTATTTCCGGCAGCACTCCACTTTCTAATCTGAAGAATTTGGTGTGCACGTGTCTCATTCTATATTTTCATTATAAAATTAGTAATATTGTAATAGACCTTGTTCAACACACTTAATCAAGAAAAAGTGAACATAATTGAATTTTAAACCTCCGGTGTTGGTGACATAAGTGGTAAGTTGATACGTATTTTTAAGTAATAAGCTAGTTAATGTTGGCGGTTGCCGCCATATTGTTGAAACAAGCTTGCTTGCGTATTGCGCGCGTGGTGAATTTTAAAACGAGTAGATATCTTTGTATATTGTTACATATTTACTGGACTTGTGATTATTACGTAAGTAATTCGTACTTTACAGTGCACTATTTAAATTAAGGGTTGTGTTATGTTGGATGGCCCGGCTTTTGCTGCATACCCATTCACCAAGGTTAAATGGAAAGCGTCGGATAGTTTTATTAATCAATAACACGTATAACTGCGTAATATCCGTAGATGATCAGAGTATCGTTAGATTCGTATCCTAATGAGTCCAGACTTCAGTTCTTCAGGAAAACACTTGAGTATTTCTGCTATCTACTAATGGTTAAGTATCATAAAAATATCCAGTCAGATATAAAACTTTTATAGCGAAATACCTAACCTCATTTTAAATGACGCGTGGCTTAGATAATTCGATAATTAAAATGTCAATTATGCATTAGTTTCAAATTTCACTTACAAACTAATGTGGTATTATTCTTGTTGGTTCTATTGCTGTAATCTGTGTACATTTATAAATTCTAGATTATTCTCCCACAGAGATGGTTGGCTCCCGGGTGTATGTGGGTGGTCTGCCTTTCGGCGTCAGAGATAGAGATTTAGAGAAATTCTTCAAAGGTTTTGGAAGAATACGAGACATCCTCATCAAAAATGGCTATGGTTTTGTGGTAAGATATAACTTTCTGTTTTTGTATATTTTGTAATTTTTGTTTTGAAAACAGTATCCGCTTGAGGAAACTCATTGTTAATATAACATTAGTGATACTTTAATGGTAGTGATACCAACTATTAATTGAATGTTAATTTAGTAAAGTCACAAATTCTGAGGATATTTTTGCACACTGATGCAGCCTGTTGCTTTAAATAGATCCCACTTACACATGGATGTGTGGAGTAACTTGAATAAGAGACTAAGCTTGGTTATTTATTGGACATGGTCATTGGTTATGTCGTTGAACATGTATGTATTTTTTACAGGAATTTGAAGATTACAGAGATGCAGACGATGCTGTGTATGAATTAAATGGCAAAGAACTATTAGGAGAAAGGTATGGATTACACTCATTTTTATTTTAAGCTGGCTTATGAATTATTGTAGGTACACAGTAAAAATATTTAGTGAAGTTAGTATTGAACCATTTGCGGGATATAACATAATATGTAGAATATCACACTAATTATAAATTGGACAGGGTGTGGTCATATACACAATCTCTTTCAAATTTAATAAAAAATGATGCAGTTGATAGCATATTTGTTATCAATTCTTTGATAAAAGATATCGGGTTGAAATTATTTTGATGAAATATGGCATAATTATAGTTAGTGTTCTCGATTGGCATAGTTTTACTGTCTTGATAGGACAGACAATTTAGAACGTCATACTGTGGTGTACAGTATGTATGTATTTAATATGTTCTTTTGTAGTTTAATTTGTTGTACAGTTTTAAATTACTAATAAAATTTATCTTGTCAGCCGGCTCTACATTTTGCGTGAAAATTGTATGGAGAAATCACTATTTAGTTTGTAAGAGACTTTTGTGTGGAGTTTGTATGAAATGTGTTTTTTTGAATGAGATTTAAAATGTTCCTTTCCTAACAGTGAAGTTTGGCTTGGCATTGCTCAACGATGATACTACCTTTTTAATTTAAATGTAATTGGGTTACAATTAATTGTATAAAATTATTTCTAGGCAGCTTGCCAGATGAAACACCTTCACCTCTGTTTTCAGATTATCTCTCCATAAATTAACCTATATTTGCTTATATCTTTTGTTTGATTTTCTGCAAAATTACATATTATATACATATACAAATTAGGATATATTGGCCACTTTTAGTGAATTGGTTAGAATTATTTGAAGATGATATATAATTTGTTTTATCATATGGTTGCATGTGGAAGGGATTCCACATAGAATTTGAGTAAAAAATAACACAATTTGATTGTGATTATATCTAATTCCTTGACTATAAATTCAGTAACATAAACATAATAAACATATCAATTACTATTCTTTACTAATTAGACTGTCTTGTTTTAACATTGAAAAAGTAATTATCATTTATCTACAATTATATACCATTTTATTTATCATTATGACTTTAATTATCTACTTTAAGAGTGTTTAATGATTCCCAGCTTAATATGTTTTTTTTACTGGTAACCTGATTTTTTTGTGTGGTTGAAAGTGGTAAACTAGTCCGGGGTAGTAGCTCACTAGCGAGTGTTTCGTATTCAATTCAAAATAACAATGAAATTACATACATTATACAATCTGTCGGACTCGGACAAGGAATTCTGTTTCCCGGCCAACCTCTTCCTTTAATACACAATTTATTTTACAAACAAAAACAAAACCTATTGGATTGACATTGATGTCAACATAGGAATAGTTTAATTATTATACTATTTCTGTCAATATAGTTTAGGGAGAGGATTAATCCACGTTTTTTGCTCAACAACTTTCCCCCCATTTTTTTCTTGAAATTGTGTCTCCCAATATCCCACTCGTATGAACCATTTCCCAGTCCCTCATTGGTTGGTGAGCTGCCTATGTAAAGATAGGTTAGAGATTTGTGAGCAAGGTTGCCAGATGGGGGTCTTTTTTTAATTAGCTTTGAGTCACTGATTGCTGCTAGTACAAATAATCTAATGATCAGAGCATCAGTGTACCAAGACTATTTTGGAGGTATTTAAATTTAATTTTCACACATTTACCCAGCAGTGAGATACCAATAAAGTAAACCATTTATTTTTAAGTCACGAAAATCATTACATCAAATTGCATCCATCAGTCATTGTAATATTGGAAGAAAATAGTGAATGGCTGTGATTATGGGGAAAATTCCACAAATAGAGCTGGCAACCCTGTCTCTGAGCGTGGGGCAGTGCTAAAACCGACGGGTGTGCCGCAGGGTGGTGGTGGAGCCGGCACGCGGCATCGACCGAAGCGCCGACCGGTATCGACGCGAGCGCCACTCCGACCGTGACCGCGGCCGTTCGCGATACGAGTGAGTGTCTCCTGTTGTAGGGTATCGGTGGAGCGCGCGCGCGGCATGCCTCGCGGCTCGGACCGCTGGCGCAGCCGCGACCAGCCGCCGCCCGCGCCGCGCCGCCCGCCGCCGCGCAAAGAACCGTCTGTATTGTTGCTACGATGCGTTATGTGCTGATCCCCTAATTATTCTCCCCCTTAGCATTTTTCCTTTATTTTTGGCATTGCATTATGTGCATTCTGCCAAAATCAAGGTTTTCGTATTTTCAAGTGTCTTATGATAAAATAAAGTAAAATTAGTCTGTTCAGTCCATGCCCTAATGAAGTAGTGGTGACTTCTTGTGTGAAGCTTCTATGATATTTTAGAAACAACACGAAAAGGCATGATCCGTCACATTATATGACTTTCATAATTAAACCATCGCTATTTATAAACATAGACACTTGAAAAAACATACAGTAACATTGTTTCCATGTTCCCGATAAAAACTTTCATGAATGCACTTTCGACACATTTCTCCCAATCTGTTGAGTTTGCAACAAACCCTTTTTATAATGCTTTTTAATCTTGAATAACTTTTTATGTAACCTATTTTGTCATGTTCTACCTTTTTATGATCTTTTACTTTTGATTTTTACCTCACTAATGGACGATATGTACCACCTAACCAGGAATATTATACTATGTAATGTATTTTGCAAGTCCTAGGCACTAGTCCCGTCCATACAATTCCACTTGCCACCTGCATGCGGATACCGTTAAATCCTAAGTAGTGTTTTCTCCCTGTGTACGTTTTGTATACCTACACTCGGGATTTTTTTTATACAATCTCTTATGCTGCTTAACTTTTTGTATAGTTTTCCTTATTTAATGTCTCTAATTTATCAAAAAAAAAATGTTTACATTTTGTTTTACAAAACCATATAAGGAATGTTCGCACATCACGCTTCAATGCAAAATTTTAACTCGTGTATGAGATAGTGGTAGCTATCAAGTTTATTCCTAATATGTATTTTTAATTCCTATATGTATGTACAGTCGACTCTCGTTAATTCGAAACTCGAGGGACTCTTAAAATATTACGAATTATCGAGTGTTTGAAATATCAAATGGTTCGAAATTTTTGAGAGAAAATAAAAAAAACATAGTACTATACATAGTACTACATAGACTGTATGTACATTTTACATACATTTAGGATTGTATGTAATTTTGCACTTGATTTGTTTTACCCTTCATTGCTTATTTGTTCACGTTTCAGTTATCAGTAAGTATTGTGGTTTATAACCTTGGAATTTTTTTATCGAATTTTAAAACAATTGATAAAACTCAGATAACAACAGTAAGTGTAGTGGTGTTCTATTTTTCTTGTAAACATAAATTAAGACACCAATTTCAGTAGTTCGGTAGTTTATGTATTTAAATACTACAAATATGTATGCTATACATGTTTGTAGTTTATTAATATGTATGTATGTATGGTGTACATAATTAGTTAGATAGTTTAGTTTTAGACGGCATCACAAATTTTAGAGATGCTTGAAGACTAGTTGCATAGTGAAACTATTACATGCAGTAAACTAATTTTAGCTTAATATGTGATGTATGTACTTAATTTGAAATAAAGTTTGTCCAATCACATTCCAAGTTTCAACTGGCGATGCAAAACCTGCATACTAAAGTGTTAGATACAGTTGAGTACCAAACCCTTGAACCTCTACAGATATCATATCTGAGCTTGCTGTGTAGTTACATTTCCAATTCCATAACTACAAATAATAACCACAACATGATTTCTAAGATACTTGTGACATAGGATTAACACATTTTTATTGACTCATGTTTTAATTGAAATGAAATGTTTCTAAAGGAAATATTTCTCTTCTTACAGCTCTGACACAAATTACAGATATGGCCCGCCTACGCGTACGGAGTATCGTCTAGTCGTCGAAAATCTGTCAAGTCGCATTAGCTGGCAGGTAAGCGCTCTCTGGAGGCATTCGGGTCCCATCATCATCATCTCACCCAGGGTCAAGGACACACGGTTACATGAGGGCTGGGCGATCCACCACACTCCCACTGAGGTCCACGCTCGATGAGGTCACGGTTTCTCTGGACATTACATGGCAAAGGACTCGAGGAAGACAATACAATGGCTGGAAGACATGGACGAAGGATGAGATGAAACTTTTCAAAACCAAGACAAAAGGTCTCTAATCTGAAGTCTCTAACAAGGATTTGGATGGAGTTGAAACATGAGAAGACCCACAATAAATGGGAAAATCAAAGCAGACACGGATCGGATCTTCACACATTGCTTTACTAATCAAACAAAAAAAAAAAAAAATATAATCAAAATCATTAATTTCTTACAATCAATCAGTAGTCAATATTGTATACTAGTTTAACAGTCTAGCCATTTGCATAACTCTTGTTGTTTTTTTTTTTCTAAATAAAATCTTTACGTTTCTGTTTGAATACATTGTAACAGCAACTTACGAGCTTATAGAAATAATTTTTAAAAACAACAGAAGGTGGCGTATCGTGCCCAGAGTCCTCCATGTAGCGCAGTGTGAGACGTGGCCTATCGCGATGTTAGGAGGTTTGGTTCCTGCGCAGGCGCCGCGAGATGAGACAAGCGCCCTCCCTCCCGCCATACCACCCGCCCTGTGACCGGAGGAGGCCAAGGTAAAGTCAGGGGGCACACCAGGACACGTTATGTGCGAAATCCTATTTTATATAATCATTTCATTGTTAAGTTAGTCTGCGGTGCCATGCGCCGCAGACGGTTTGATCACTTCCTTTGATTTTGAAAGCTTGCGCAACTTTTTTGTGTGCGGTGGCCCATTAACGGTATCATTGTTTATGAAAATACTAGCGGCAGAGAGCTGGAAGGACCAACGCAATGCACTAGAGGTGGACATAAAATATAGCTGGTACAGTTTTACTGGCTTACCGAAAAACATGAAATTAACGTCACAGGAAAATTATTGTATTGAAAAATTGTACAATAGACGCGATCGCAGAGCACGTACAAATTTTCCATATTACTGGCTCCGTTGTGGGCTTGAGTCTGAATGAAATATGGAATCGTCAGAAAGATAAATCACATAGACGCGATGACTTGGAACCAATCTGCCCGGCGAGACGGGCGCTTGAAGGACAACTCTATGGGCATAAAATTACAGGAGTATCTCCTGCAGAAATCGAAGGCTGGTGAAACTGTAGATGAGTCATGATGACAGACGCCAAAACTGGGATCATAGAGGCAATTCTCCCAGGCCCTGATGTACTCCAATAGAATACCAGTCTGGTTTCTTTTTTAGAAAACAAGATAAAAGTCTACAGCAGAGGAAACATACGTCCAAGAATCTTGGTCATATCGGCGTACTCCTGACTGGATAATTGAATTAAACTAGAACGAGAGGAACAGAGATGCATGATAAAGCATGACATTGAAAAATGATATGAGAACTGCTAAGAGAATGAAAGGAACAGAGATGGCATAAAAAAGAAAAAGCGTAATACCGCCAAAATGGAAGTGCTTTTTTTAGGATCCCTTTTGCACTCGTTCATTACATTTCTGGACCATTTTCAACTCGTGGGATGTCGGACAATATAATTTTCTAAACAATGATAACCGGTGGGTTACCGCGTACTCAACTGCTGCAAAAGGCGTATCTTCATTTTTCTCTCATTAGATATTATTAACCACTTTAAATAATGGAGACAATTCTTTAAGTTATATGACTAAATTTACATTTTCCAAAAGTTTTTGTTTATGATATCTTTTAAATGTTGAAAATTTTTGAAGTTTTTGGCTTGACTATGATTGACTGTGACTTGACTATGTTAACACTTTTTTAGAAAACTTTTGGAAGAGTTTTATGTAATATCTTAAAGATCGCATGGTAATATGTATTATTGGTTGACAGGACTTGAAGGATTATATGCGTCAGGCAGGCGAGGTCACGTACGCTGACGCACACAAACAGCACAGAAATGAAGGGTAAGTTATACTGATTTATCTACAGGAAAAAAAATCCATAAAAAAAGCCACATCTCCAAAATAATATCCATAGAACTAAGATTTGATAGTATATAACAAACTAGTTCAAAGTTAGGTCGTAACTCCACTTGAAAAGTTCAGTTACTAAACTCTTTTTATTTTTGTCATAGTTCTACATTGTTCAAATTCTTTTATTCATTTTTCTTTTTTCACACAGTAAATACTTTCGTAATTTAACGCAGGGCTCCAAACTGTACTATGTGTATCTTGGGGTCTAACTTGGCATAGAAAATATAAATAAATATCGTAGGACACACAGCGCCATCTGACACCAAACTAAGCAAAGCTTGTACTATGGAAGTCAGATAACTGACACAATACTTTTTTTTTGTAAGTACATACTTATAATAAATACAGAACACCCAGACACAGAATGAACATTTGTTTATACCACAAAATGTTTGTCCTGGGTGGGAATCGAACCCACGCCCTTCAGTTCTTGGAGCAGACATACAACCAATGAACCAACAGGGCTGTCATATAAATTAATCAGTACTATGTACATGATGATACTATATTATTACCATCTTTCGGGGCTGAAAACCTTGATGCTAAAACTCTATCTGACATAACCAAACGATATAATTCAATTGTACAGAACATCCAACATCGATTGACGATATTTTTTGATGTGCAGTGTGGTAGAATTTGCTACCCACTCGGACATGCGCGCCGCTATCGAGAAGTTGGACGGCACCGAGCTGAACGGGCGTCGTATCAAGTTGGTGGAGGATCGCCGCTCGTCGCGCCGTCGCACTCGCTCGTCCTCCAGCCGCAGCCGCAGTCGCAGTCGCTCGCGCGATCGCCGTCGCTCCAGGTTGGTACATTTTATACACCGGGCTTTCAACTTGTTTATACAAAAGTCACGTTTTTTTTTTTTAATAATTGACAGTCTGTCTAGGTGTTTGACCACAGCTCACCTGATGTCGAAGATGGTAAAGCACACCTAGTCTGGAATGGGACTGGCTCTCAAGTGAGGCTGCCGGAACACACCGTTAGATGCTTGGCGGCAGATTTTCAACTTGAGGGTGGTAGCTAGCCAGCCGAGTACTAGAAAGTACCCTACCACCGTGCTATGGTTTCCTCACGATGTTTTCCTTCACCGGCAGCTCAAGCTCATTGTCGGGGTTTGAACCCACGCCCTTCGGCATGCGAATCTACCGCGCTAACCACTGAGCTATCATCGCTACAAATACATACATATGTCATTAAATGAGTTTTAAAACACTGATTACGTGTCAATACAAAAGTGTTAAGATAAGGTATGTCAATCTACATATTATACAAAGTATGTCAATATAAAAAAATGTTGTCAATATAATAAAATGACATGACAAAATAAATCATAATTACTTACTAGTAATTCAATAAGCTTGAAATACTCGTCAATGTCATAAAACAAGGAAATACAAATACTAGGTATAATGTTGGTTGAGAAATCCTTGTGCTAAATAAACACGATAGTAAGGTTCTTTTTACTATATTGCCGCTCTCGCTGTACAGAAGTCGATAGAAACGTTATCACGCTTAACGAGCGGATGTGGGCCTTGTGTAGTCTACTATAATAACTCTAGTATCCAATTTAACCAAACGTAAATCCCATATAAAATGTAAAACATAATATACCTCTAGTAAATCATGATGATTATTTTGTATATCGTACGTATCGTAATATAAATATCGTAAAATAAATTATTGTGCTTGTACTTGGTGAGGATATGAGTGGCTAATTTTACTGGCACATTTGTATTAAGAGATATTTTCAAAAGACAAAAGAAGAGACAAAATTTCAATTGTAATGTGCTTATTTTTGTTTGACATGATGATATTATATTTTAACCATCTTTCGGGGCTGAAAACCTTGATGCTAAAACTCTATCTGAGGCTTACAAACAACATGAATAGATACTTTTGTTACTTTTCAAACTTGACATCATTTTGTTGAACTATTTCCACAGCCGCTCCCGCTCCAAATCCCGTCCGAAGAGCAAATCACCAGCCGCCAAATCTCGCTCCAGGTCTCGCTCTAAGTAAGTATACCGATAGCCAGGTAGCTTCACTGATAGGAAAGATAACTAGAGAACTTAAAAAAAAAAAACATAGGAGGTCGTATTTGAGAACTGTTTTTCTTTTTTAAAGTTATTCAGTTCATATAGGTATATGATTTTTATTTATTATGAAATCAAAATTAATTTATTTGGCATAAATTTTGGACACATTAAAATGAACCCATTGGCTCCGAACTAGTATTTCGAAAACTAATGGCTTCTCCCGATATTTTAGAAGCAGACTTAAAAACTAAACAAATTTTTAAAGAATTACATGAATATTGACCTAGGTATATATAAATATCTATACATTTATCGTAATAAAATCAAAATTACCAAAATTATTAGTTATATAAATGTCAAATGATCAATGAAAAGAAAAGACAAAGCAAACAACATTTTCAAGCTTCGGTCTAAATTTGGGTTCGGATTCAGAGTTCTAAATGTGAGAAAATTATTTAACAGGTTTCTAGAAATATTGTGACTTTCCTGTCAGTGAAGTTTTGTACTAATCCTGATCACTAGTCCTGTCATCTAGTATATTCTGTTTATTTGTTAGTGATCATCAGACACCCATCCAACTATAGCAATAAAAGTCTTAGAGATGTAATGGATATTTCATCAGACACTTTACAACTTATTCATGAAAAAAAGCAAGCAATTCTGTAAAAAAAATATATATAAAAATGACATTGCTTCGTCTAATTTGCATAATATAAGTTTCAAATCTTATCTTTCCCATAAAAAATTCAGAAGCTTGCATGCGATTTCTTAGTTTTAACTCGATCGGAATAACCGACGGCATGTTATTCTAACGAACGAACATTAACCTAGTGTTTTTGGTTAGGTATGTAAAAACTTGCGCTGAGCAAAATATGACGTGAGTACTGTCATAAAATTTTTCGTGGTTGTAAAGTAGCTACCTTGATGAACACCTGTTTATTGAAAGCTATATATATTCGTGCATTTGCTATTTCCCTTGCACATTTTAATTTTTTAAGGATATTAAAAAATAATGTGTCAACAATTACATACTAGATCTAACATGAAACATTCATGGATAACTTGCTCTAAATATATTATTTGAAAACAAGTACTTTATCTTCAATAAATAATTTTATTAAACTCTTAAATGAGATATTAAATGCACTATTATAATGTCTATTTTAATAGTACTGATATTTTAATCCATGAAGGCGCCATTTCTGGTCTATTCCAGCTTAATATTCTAGTTTATCTTCTACATGCTTGACTAAATTCCAGTAAATGCTTTCTGAACTGGTGTGTTTGAACAAATGTTTTGTATTTCACATCTCCTAGTTACAAGCTACTAGAAGAAAATCGAGCGCAATTTCGGGAAATTAAACTATCCGTACATTACCGCCGAAGAATATTGGACGTAACTAATAATATGTTATTCTTTCGTTGTATATTATGTTTTAATGTCGTAACCATTTACTTCACTTGGAAACGGATAGCTTGCCATCCCGCTCGCGAACATTGGCGCGAGCTGATAGCTACGCTATGATTTATAGTATACCTTACTGTTTTAACCAGGCTGCATATTTTTCGGCAAATTCTATAAACACGTTTTTTTCTACTCTGTGATCATAGCTATTTAGATCACCCTTATTTCTATCTGTAGCTTACATTTTCCTGTCTAGCATGGATTTCTGACTCCGAATTCTAAATACAATATAGCTTTGCACAGTCTTGGGCTTTTCGAATTGAGCTGTTATAATTATGTATATTGCATCATATACTTGCACAGTAACGTTCCCTGCCTTGCTATGTAGCATGTGTCGTTCATATAAGACGTATGCGAGCTATGTAGGGTTACGCGAAACGATACTAAAAGCTGAAAAGAGGTCGGTGTACTCATAATCATGAAATATTTTTTGCATGGGTCCAACCCTAGAATCGCGCAAAAAAAAAATTTATCCATCCTAGATCAAATATATGGAATAGCTGATTTTCTTCGTGATTTCGAAGTCTATAGTTAAAAAATGTTTACAATGATCTGTTCATTGACTTCCGCTCAGCTTAATTCTACCATTCCGCGTAACTATTGTCTTGCAATGAAGCTATAAGTGACGACAGTCTGGGGAAAACTGATAGCATTCTAGCGTAAATTTCGAAAGCTAGCCGGTCGCCTTCTTGCTCGTAAAAACTGTATTAATCCGGAAGCAACAAATCAGAGCAGTGTAAAGGAAACCACCATGAGTTTCATCTTGAAGCGTCAGAAATCCTCGCCCCGACACGTAATGTAGTAAAGTAACTAAAGTGGCCCGCTTGTCGTCGGCGATTGTCGTCGCTTAGGGACCGCAGTCGCTCCAAGTCCCGGTCGGGGTCACCGCGTCGCGTGGATCGTCGCTCCGAGTCCCGCAGGTCAGACCGCCGCTCAGCCTCACGTAGGTCCCGGAGCCCCGAGGACCGTAGATCCCGAAGCCCCGTGGACCGCAATGGGAAGCGGTCGGCGTCCAGATCAAAGTCCCGCTCGCCTAAGGCCGAATCTAAGTAAGTAATCTGTGCTGTCAATATCCGTCTGACGGTATTGCGTTGCAGAGGTTATCCTTCGGTGTTTGATTTGTAATTTTCATTTGCAATACTTCTACAAATAGTGTGACTCGTTTGAAACTAGTTCACGTTGGTTATGATAGTTTATTTTTAATAGACCACTTCAGAATTCGGTATGTAAAGAAAAAAAAATACTTTGCTGATTCCAAAACCATTTCGAAATATACATTCCTGTACATGATTTTCACGTTTAAAACTCTTTAAACTATGGGACGGGGTCCCCCTAACTTGACTTCCAATTTACCTCTAATGACGTCACGTGGTTGGCTGTATAAGGATTCTTTCAGTGCCTAAAAAAACAATGGCAAACCTCGACAAAATCTGTCAATGTCAAGTTAACGGTTGCCGTTATACTTGTAACCTCCATACACTTATCTACGTCGTTTTTTTTACATGACTAATGCATATTCTACATATTCAGCCTACCTCATGACGTCATAACTATAAAAAGTTTGAAAACGTATTAAAAATAAACTACCGCATAGAAAGCCAAAATATTCAAATTAGTTTCATAAAATAAGGTTTACTATGAGTAAAAAATATAAAATAAATACAAAAAAAAACTTTACATACTGAATTGGTGCTAATGGTTTTGAAAAGAACGATGTCCTAAGGGCACAATGTCCTTTGGACATCATTCTGTTTAAGTTTGTATGTGGACCAGATGCAGTAGTAGTTTAGAAACAAACAATAGTCATGAACTAGTTTATAATGTGTTGTAGTATTTGTGGAAGTGGAGAATCTTAGGCCCAGAACCCATCAATGTAGCATGCACTTTTTCCCCTTAACATGTTATTTTATACTTTATTGTTATTTAGGTGGGTTTTAGACCTTAGGTTCATCCTGTTTTTGTTATAAAATGTTGCTTGTTATTTGTTTATACTCTTAATCAATTCAAAGAATGACAACCTCATGATATATCAAAGCATTATCTTCAGACATTCTGGGCAACACCTATGCGTCCCATTTAACCCCATTGGCGTTCATAATTTTAACGAAATTTATTACTATGTTTTGACTTAAACATTGATTGCACATGTTATCAATATTAATTAACACTGTCCATGTTTTCCTGCAACCGAAGAGATGCCAATACAGCCATCGCAAGGTGAGCTTTAACTTTTGAACATCGGATGTATTTAGTCAATGAGTAGATGTTAGTTGTTTTTACTGTGAACTAGTTATGTAGCCAATGTTTTATTTCTTGTATACCATTTTGCATTTTGTAAGTATATACTATTTGGATTGTTGCTTTTGTTCACAACTCATGCTTTTGTCACGCTTTGTGTCAAGTGGAATTTTTAACTGGAATTTGTAACAATTTGTTACAACAACTCATTTTCTCATTACGAGTATATTGATTGTGGGATTGGGCATAATAGTCATTAAACCTCGAAACTTAATGACTGCCACAGTTCTCTTCACGCCAACAATGATGTTTATAAAACGTCACGACTAAAAATATCGCCTACAAAAAGTATACTTGGTCTATTATAGATATCTTCACCTGTATTATGATCTCGGTCGGTAAATTTTCGAGTCAAAAATTACTTTAAACATCTTGGATGTAGAAATCAGATGTCAAGAGTAGTTTTCGAATTTAAAACCTTGCCGATTGAGTTTCTAAATATAAGAGCAGATTTTTAGAGTTCAAGTCCCGAGCGATGCATTTATTTGTGGCAGTCAATGGGTTAATAAAATTTATTCCGACACTAAACATGTCCTTTTCATATGTTTTCTAACAATAAATTCGTGTTAACAGGGAAAGATCTCGTTCTCGCAGCAAGGAGGCGTCGCCGAAGCGTGAGGAGGAACGCCGTCCGGCAAGCAAGTCTCGGTCCCGCTCCAGATCCCGCTCTGGCTCGCGAGACCGCTCCGCGTCTCACGGCCGGTCCCGGTCCCGATCCCGCTCCGCTTCCCCGCGTCAAAATGGTGACGCCAAGCGAGCAGCCAGCAACGACCGCTCGCCCCGCAGCGGCGACTAGACTCCCATATAGTTCCCTAGGTTACAAGATACAATTTAGTTTTAAGGTCGTGACTTCAATCGTAAGCTTAGTTCGGCGCGTTTTAGCTGAGTTTTCGTTGATAAGTTTACACCCTGTTGGTTGTTAGCTGTTCTTACAAGAACTATTAGATACGTATTTTGATACAATTTAAGCGAAATTTACTGTTGTTGTGTCAGATTTAGTAATGTTGCCCTAGCTTTCCATTAGAATTTGAAGTCACTGTAAAATATGTTTTAGCATTCAAAATTAGTTTCTTTCTAGTAAGAATAAATTTTATACAAACTTGATGTAACTATATGAACTTGTAGTGTTTCTACTGATTTATTTCACAAAAATTGGGACTGATATTTTTTTATTTTACCTCTAATCGCAGTTTTCCTAGGTTAATTATTGAGCTATAGTAAACTCACTAGGTTACCTAACTTAATGTTTTGACGAATTCTATTGATCTGCATTTGCAGACTATTTCTATGTAATAATAAGTTTTGAGACTTCAATGCATAAGTTTATAAGTAATTGGTATTTGTAAATAGTGAATTCTAACTAACCAAATAAATATACTTTATAAGGCACTTTTATTTTATTTTTATAATTATATCAGCCGGTTTGAGACTTCTGCTCCATTATATGAACATAGTTATATCATTCGTATAGTATCTAATATGCACTCGTTATTATTGTTTACCATTGTTAAACACACAACTTCAAAACGTGTGTGTGTGTGTCTGAAACGTGTTTATTGATAAACACATGTTTCAAAGTAGAGTTCGTATCGTAACAACTATACGAACGGTATAACTATGTTTTTATATTATGGAACAGTCTCGAGTTTCAATCATAGCTCCTAAAACCTACACTATTAAGAAGAGAAAAGATTTGATGGTTTTGATTGTATTGAATAGGCTCTGAAACTAATGGGCTGATTTACAAAATTCTTTCACCGTTGGGAAGCTACACTATCTCCGGGTGACAGGTTACTTTTTATCCCTGTATTCCTACGGAAACGGGAACTACGCGGGTGAGACCGCGAGGCGTCCACTAGTAAAAAAGGTAGCGAAATGCAGCTGTCTTGGCACCACGCAATGGGAGGTATCTTGTAGACAAGCGTTTCATAAAAACGCTTCTTCAACATCGTACGCGCACCTGTGCAGATTCAAAGACAACGTAAGTAAAAGGAGAAAACATCATCGGAGGTCTGGAGCTGTCCTATGTACTTAGGTCCATGTATATTTGCTACCGCCTTAGTGCAGAAATAAAGCCCTATAAATACCGTAGTTTTTTGAAATGATAGTTGATAACAAAACTATCAAGAAACACAATAAAAAAAATGACTGAAAAAATGTATATAGCGAGAAGATTCTATGCTGATAACAGACCAGAATTTTTACCAAATCGTTTCCATAGAGTGCTTTGTAAGAACTTCCGGCGAATGGACAAATCCAACGCTTAGTGCACCTAATGGAATACATAATGCAAACGCCCATTAACTGGCAGTTGCTCCTATATTTTCACATCATTCAAAAAATTTACGCAACCTACGTCATAGAGTAACCTAACGTTTTTTCATAAACTGTCCCATTGTTAGGCGCGAATGAGTAAGGGAAGGGCATAGTCCACCGGATCCATCCTCGCCAAGGTCGGGTTGGTAGACCACGTATCCTAAAGTCAGTGGCAAAAAACACTAACATAACTTTAAAAAATAACAGGTGCGGGCCGAGGGATTCGAACCCAGGACCTTCAGATTAGATGCTAGACTATCTCCACCAGGATGAGGTCACACTCATTTTCTAAGTAGGGTACTCGATGAGGGTTATCGAAAGTGCCTTGTCGCTAATTTGCCCTCGATAACATAGGTAATTTATCACAAAATCCAACCGTATTTTTGCATATTGTACAAAACACTCCAAAACTTGATTCCCACCGACGCCCTTTTTTAAGACGCAAGAAAACGTCTCAAAAAAAACTTTAAAATGTTCTTTTCAATAATGTCTCGTTAGAAATTTGCACATTATTTTTGAGGGTAGAAAGGTCGATATGCAGCTACATAACATTTTCAAAATGGTCGATGCGCTGCGTCAGTGGGGATTTAAGACCTACAGAATCAATTGACGTTCGGATAGGGTATCAGGAAATAAACTAAGTACTGAATAAAATGCAAGTATTAATCTTTTGTAAACAATTGTTTATTAACATTTTATCCATTCACTCCAACACTCGATGCATATCACCGCAACATCATTGCAATATTATGACTTTTATTACGGATAATAAAAACTATGGAATTACTGGTTACTCGAGTTCTATGGAACCAACGCTTTCATTTTTCTTTTGAAATTGAAAGACTATGTGAATATACCAAAAGGTAACACGACAAATTAAATACAATTCAAAACAGCCCATCGAGGACTCGTAGACAATCATGAAAATGTAATCGCTGAATACGCATGCAAATTAAACAATCTAAGAAAATATAATTAAAAATAAAGACTCATAAAAGTTAACCTAAGAAATGGAATGATTTGAAAATTTATCTTTCAGTATACTCACGTAGTTCTAAATACATGCATGATTTCTTACGATACATTCAGGGTCCAAAACATTAGATATTCAAATAGTCAATTTAGAATCAGTCAATTGTAAACCTATTAAAAAATAAACAATGATTCAATAAAAATAAATTCACAATAATCATACATAATTAGCTGTTTGTAAAAAATAATTAAAATACTGTCATTTTATTGTTCGGAATGAAAATCATAATACATTTTATTATGCATAATTAAAATCGTCGAAAAGAAAAATGAAAGTTGTATTAACTGCAATCAATTAAGTACAAAAACTATGATAATATCGACTGGGCGTTTGTCTTGACATAATTTCGGCTTACATTTTGTCATCTCTAACATTATTACATAATATTTATCATCAGTCTATTAATAGTTCTATAGTAAATTTTGTCCATTATTTTTCTTTATTCTACGTTCGAGTACAAAAGGCAACATAAGAGGTATCGTCGCATATCACTTACCAAACAACACTATCTACAAGTTAATAAAAAGCAATTTAACATAAATTATTTCATTAAAAGATTCCGTCGCCACGGCGCGCGGTTCGAGAACCGCGTATCGCGGAGAAACGAATCCGAACATTCGAGTGGTGTACCTATTAAAATAAATAAGTTAAAACAACCTGAAGTCTCGTCCTATGTTGCCTAATGACACTTTAATATTGTCCAGTACTCTTACATAATTAATGGAGATATGCTTACATAGCTACAACTTACTCGTTTTATACAAAATGACTTAGGTTTCGAAAATTGTTACTTATAAGTACAGAATTTATAACCTATGGACTAAATAAGTGCGTGTTGTTAACATTTGTGTTACGAGGGTAGTTTGTACTATCTCCGTGCGAGAAGGCACGGAGACAGCACACACGTCTCGTCCTAACAGGAACGTTGTGCTAACCGACTATCCCGTGTACGGAAGCTACAAGAAAAAAATCTGTGTCGATTTTCAAGAAAACCTGAACAAGATTTTTACGGAAATACTAAAATCATAGGAACAAATGACAACATTATAAGTCAATCACAAAATATAATCAAACTGATGTACGCATGATTCGCGCTTTTATTTATTAGTCTAAAAATCTTAAGTTACGCACGGTTTGGTATCTTCTGGTGCGAGTCTAGAAGGATAGCGTATTGGTGTTAGGAGTCGCAGAGATGGTACTGACGCTACATACACAACACGAAGGAAACAGCAGATAAATGGCAACAAAAACTACTGAGATCGACAAAGATTCTCTCAAACAAGAATTTGACATTGTAAACAGATTATAAAAAAAATATAATACCATACAGGTACTGGTACAAGCATTTGAATAAGTAAACACATTAAAATTTTTGGATAATGTAAAATGTTTGCTGCTAATATTTCAGATTTACAACTGATTTATCTGAAATTTTAGCAACATAATCCATAAAAATTAAAATATTGCCATTTTATTTATCTTTTGCTTTTGAGAAAGTGTTAATTTTATTGTTATGCGATTCTGAAGAAACAATTATGAATTTCTAATCCTATGAAACATTCTAAATCAATAACATAGAATTATTTAGAAGTAATAAATAATCATTTCAAAATAAGATTGAACTTAACATACAGATTTTTTAACAATTTACTCTTTTTAGACTGTCAATGACTCGAGAGTGTGCTTGTAGCGGAAGTACCATCTTTTGGCGTCGGCGCGCGCGGCGGACCGGCGGCGCCCGCGCCGGTACCTACAGAGATCGCATCAGTGGACCGCTGTCCACTCGCCCCTAGTGCGCCCGGTCCACGCCCGTTTACAGAGCAGACATAGCTAAATAAGTGCATTTCGGAACATAAAATGATCGGTAAAGTAAATGCGAAGAAGTGAATCCGATTCGATTTCACAGCATTGTGTATAATTAGTAGTGTACAAAAACAGAACAGATTAAAAAAAACATAAGAGCAGAGTATAGTAGAAAACATTTTAGATTAAGAACAATTTGACTCTACCAGAGAGCGAAATTGGTCGAACACAGAAGATACGTTGAAAAGAGGGTAGTCCGAAATGCAATCATCAGCGACGTCGTACACAAAGAAAATTCGAGCGAAGCGCACAACCACGGAGCGGCAAAAACCGCGATCCGTCGCCCCACAATATTTACACGGCAAACGGACCGCAAATATCGCAAATAAATACATCGAACGCTTACATCTAGCTGTCTATACAGGGGTCACTTTACATTTATCCTATATTTACACTAGGCCACACATTTCCACAGCCTGGTTCGCGGAAGCGTCCTTGTGAATAAATAAGTTACTCAGTTCGTATCACTGACATCACACTTGTGTCGCGAACGTCGGCGGCAAGCAGTGGTCGTCTAGTACGTACACCCCCCCACCTTCTAGCGCTCGCTTCACTAGCGACGTGTCGCTGGAAAGATACAAAGACACTGTTAATTTATTGTTCAACACTTAAAAAATTAAATACATATATAGAGTGGGTCCAGAAAAGTATTTAATATTTTCTATTTTTAGAATTTTTAGGAAACTTATTATTTCAGAATTATTCTACATAAAAAAAAATACTTTTACAACCAGTCGAAAAAGTAAACGCCTGATAGTATACTGCGATTAATAAAATCTAGTCGATTAACAAGTTTGACTTGAAAGATTATTTTGACAGAACTTCACTAAATTATTTTGGACAAGCTGAAAGAATATCAACAGAATCGGTGGTAAGGCATTGCATTTTAGTAGTTCATATAAAAAAGTAGTTAAGATATTATAATACTGACCTATTAGCGCAGTACGCGGAATCATGTGAGAGACGGCTAAGGCGCGGGTCGAGCGCCGCGAGCAGACGCGCAGACTCCGTGTTCAGGGTCTTGCGCTTGCACTCCTCTGCTGCTTGATTGTGTGCGTTCTGGCACTCGGGCGCCGCCGCCTCGCACTTGCCCCAAGTGTTGCGGATCACATGCCCGCCAACATTGCCGCCTGCATTGGCGGCATTCTGAGCCCGCGCTTCTGCATCGGCGGCTAATGCCGCTCTCGCCCGTCTCCGCCTCACGCACGCCAGCGCGCCTAACGCCACTACTACTAACACTGGTACCGTAGCCCCAACTCCTACTATCCACGCCACCTTCCCCGACGACAAGCTCTCTTCGTCCGTATCCTCTCCGACTCGTCTCAAATGTCCACCGGCGGGTTTGGATGCTAGCTCTGTTAGAGAGACCGTGCAAGATTTTCCACCCCAGCCTTGCGTACAGGTGCACTGGTAATCGTCGACCCGATCTCTGCATGAACCCCCGTTCCGGCACGGCGATGAGGCGCACTCGTCGATGTCTATACTGCAGTCTTTCCCGGCGAATCCAGGTCGGCATCGGCATTCGTAATCGTTATCAAGGATAAGGCATTCGCCGCCATTAGCGCAGGGTTTTGCTAGGCAGAGGTCAACTCGAGTCTCGCAGCGTGGCCCCAGGAAACCGGGCGCGCACTGACAGCGCTGACCGTCGACCAAGTCGACGCAGGAGCCGCCATGTTCACAGACGACGCCCGCGCAGTCGTCGATGTCTATTTCGCAGCGGTTGCCACGGAAACCAGCGCGGCATTGGCAGCGGAAGCCGTCGCCTGCGCGGGAGCAGGTGGCGCCATTGCGGCAGGGATGAGCGGCGCAGGGGTCCGCTTCTAGCGCGCAGTCCGCTCCGCCGAAGCCGACTGGACAAACGCAGACGTAGCTGCCCCCGCGCGGTTCGCAAATGCCGTTGTTTCGGCAGGGACGGTCGGCACAAGTGAGCCGACGGGTTTCGCAACGGGCGCCTTCGTAGCCGGGCGGGCAAGCGCATGCTAACTCCCCGCCCTCATCGGCGACACACGCGCCACCGTTGATGCAAGGCCGCACGGAACAGGAATGCTTCGATTTGTCGCAGTCAGGGCCAGTGTACTCGTCGGGGCAGACGCACGTGTAGGAACCCTGGCCGGTGTTGTGACAGGTGCCGCCGTTGCGACAGGGTCGATGGTTGGTGCAATAGTTGAGGTCCTGGTTGCAGAACAATCCACCCCAGCCTTCTTCGCAGATGCAGTCCCAGGGCCGGCTGCAGGTTCCGTGTACGCAGCCCGGATGCCGCTCGCATTGGTCGCAAAGCTCGCCCACCCACCCCGAGTGGCAGCTAGAAAAGACAAAAGAGAACGTCAGCGATGTGATAACGAGCGACTAATGGCTGCGAACAATGCGCCAGGTGAATAGTTAAAGCGGAGAGGCGATTAGCGCGGAGGTGCGAAGTGGCTACTCACATGCATTGGTCGGGCTTGACGCAGTGGCCGTGCTCAGAGTCGCAGCCGGGCAGGCAGCGCGCTGTAACAAAGACAAAACGTTCGTTAGCGACGTAGACAAAAGAATTCTAAATGGATTTCTTTAATTGCGAGAGGGAAGCGGCGATTAATCACTCGGCCGAGATCGAGGGAGGGCGCATCTCGCATTAAACCCGGATTCACTGCAAAGGACACGGCGTGCGGCGCGCGGCGTGCGCTCGCAAGTCGCAACCGACGCGAATATACAGACGGTTTAGCACCTTGCCGCTTTAACTGGTGTCTCGGTTTATGCGACGTTCTTGGAAATGCGACTCTTTCTCAAGACGACAAGGTGCCAAATCGTCGTCGCATTCTTGCAGCTGGCTGTACAAAGAGAGAGGTTCGTTAGCGTCCCGAGGGCGAGGTCGCAGCCGCGTCGATTTATCTCGACTCGTCTCTATGACACCATCCTTTAAACTTTATACCTGCATTCAATTACATTTTTAGTATCGAGGCGGTAATGCCTTCGCTAGTTGCTAGTGGAATCTCGCGTGATCTTCAGTCGACGAATGGGTAATATTTATAAAGGCTTCTAGAGCTAAAATATTTAGCTTCAACGTGAAGTATCGCCGGTATAATATGTGCGCGTCGTTGACTTCGTGATTTACGTTCAATACCGCGAACCTTACCCTGGCGCATCTTCATTCGTGAGCGGAGAAACTACACCGCATTTTCCGGCTCAGTTGGAATGCATTGCCGTGCAAAATTATAAGCGAATGTACAAAGTGAGAGGCGAGGCGGTAATGTATGGTGCTCGGTAAAAAGTGTTTTGAAGAAGTACGGCGCAGAGTCGTATCGCTCGGGTGCGCATGGGCAAGTTATCGGAGCGAATACAAAGGGGCAGATAGCGCGGGGAGCATAACCGTCACTCGACCGTTACTATTCCCCTAACTCGCTAGAAAAATACTAGACGCCATCTTGATAATAACTTCCATTCCTGAATGCAAATGCAGCCGGCTTAGTTCTATATCGGACGAGGAAGCTGGTCGGCGCCGTGCCCGCGGAATCCAAGCTCACATGAACAAATAAAGGAGATTAGCTTCCCGCAGTATTATCCTTCCTATACTCTATTTCATGCTTACGCAAAGCCCCCGAAACTAGCTTCAAATTCTCGGAAAGCGGCTTAGCTCGAGTTGGCCAACTCTCTCACTTCGTCCATTCTATTTTATTTAGTCGTTTCTTTATCCGACGCAGGAAATTGAGAAGAGCGTAATCCGGCTTTCACGCGTACTTTCGCATATAAAATAAACGTTTAAAAACTAAGACAATCGTTTCTCATGACCTCTTCGCGTGCATTTCGATGTATCAATAATAAAACTTTATGGGTTACATAAAGGATAAACTAAAGAAGTAGTAGACGGCGCCACGGCACGCCAGTCGGCTCTGCAGATAGATCAAAGACGTCGAGTGCTGGTTCAATTCTCGCTGATCCACTTCAGTGCGCACTCGAACTTATCGGCCCGAAAGGTAGAACGGTAGTAAAAATTACACTCCAAAAGCAATTTAGGGCGTAAGTGGCTCGAGCCGCGGGTGGATGCTTTACGTTCTTCCTGCAGGGCTATTAATTATTATCAATGTACATTGAACAGTATCGATTTCTAATGAAAGGCTGGCGAGCGCCGCACTGCGGTCCAAGGTCTCGCCGAGGCCAGGTAGCACGAAAGCCGACCTGCTTCAGGGATGGTCACACGTGCGCAAACATACGGCTACATCTGTTCTACCCGAAACGGAAATTAGGAACGCGTGGGATTCGCGAACACAGAAAGCGAGTAATATTCGTGAGAACAGCGGTCGCGCCGACAATTAGCCGGAATGAAACGGCCGTAAAGGATCCTCCCGCGATGTATACCTACCCTCTCATTAGCCGCGGAGTCTGCTCTCTATAATGCCTTCCAGTCATGCGAAGTAAGTTTTCGGGATCGTTAAGCTTTCCCAGAAGGCGAGATACCGTTCAGCAGATGCGAGCTTCGTGACACGGTCAAGTACAGAGTTTATTTCGATTGGTTCGGTTCTCGTTTAAAGGTGTTTTTGACCCGGTTCGGCATCTGTGAGTCGAGTGTGTGCGTGCGCGGAGAACGTGCCTCGTTTATATACATTACGCCGCAGCGCTTCTCTCTCTACGTTTTCGTAATAGCGTCTCTAGGGCTCGAGACGTTTATATAACTTTCACACGTTTCCCGATCCTGTGTTTGTTTACTTTTTCCAGAAAATTGTGATTTCTCGGTCGTCGTGGAGGCTGACGCGCGGGCGGCGGGTGGGAGCGAGAGCGCGGTATGCGCGTAGCGGGTGTTGTCGTCTCTGTCTGTCTGTTTTTTGCGGCGCCGGAGTGTGGGAACGCTGCGGCAGGTGGGGCTGCGCTGCCGAGATTGCGCGAGACATCCGCCCGACAATGCATCTCCGTCGGCGCTTTGTTTCCACTCGACGATGTGCTTAACATACTCGTACGTCACGACTCGCCGATGGATTGGAAAAACTCGCATTAGAAAAAGGTAGCAGGATGTTAGTCCCCAGTCTCTGGCTCCACTTTCTAATTTATGATCGACAGATATTGAACGATGGAGACGTGTTTTAGAAATCTATTAACGAAACGAAGATCAAACGCAAGATGTACAAAACATTTCGCCTGTTACACGAACGAATTGCAATAGTTCCCATTCAATTATTTCCCCTTAACTACAGATCTTTACTCTAGAGACACATAATCTTATAAGCAATAGAATTTAACATTTCAGACACGGAGATTGCCCCGAATGACAAGTTAGGTGTAGCTTGGAATTAGTCTTTAAGAAATATAACACGGCAAATATTAATAATTTCGTCAACCATCATGCTCAAAGATGACCTTTAAGTTGATTTTTAGTATTCCGGATGTAGCCATAGAATCTGCGAACGATGATTTTTACTGTCTACGGGTTATGAGTAATGAGAGCGATCATAAACGCGAGAACCTTGAAGAAGCCCATGTTCCGACTGGCAAGGACACACGTAAGCATAGTTTGCGCTAACGATGATCGATTAGAAAGCAGTGTTGACTCCGTTTTGTTTACCATCGGGCAGGTAATGCAAATAGACGAGTCAGTCGGTCGCACGGTCGTAAGTACCAAATATTAATGGCTCAGTCGCCTTACTAGTGTGAGTTTAACATATTCGAAAGGTATTTCAATTATTACAAAGGCCCTTGGGAAGTTTTAAGCTTTCGCGATGTTTTCATAATGGATTTCGCCTATTGAAAATTTACGTTCAAATTTTTTAATGATCTAACAAATGAATTGACCGACTGCAAATGGTTTTAGAATAGAATTTAATTTTAACACTACATACATATAAAAAGAAACAACAAGGATTAGCGGTAATACAACGGCGGCCTTATCGCCTAAAGCGATTTCTTCCAGGCCACCTTTGGACGGATAGGACAGAAGGCACAGCTAATATGGTTGGCGGTGTAAGTAATAATATATACATATAATAAATACTGTAGGGCGTGGGTTCGATTCCCACTCAGGGCAAACATTTTGTGGATAAACAAATGTTTGTTCTGTGTCTGGGTGTTCATAAATACTTTTTTTTTGTAAATACATACTTATAATAATAAGTATGTATTTACAAAAAAAAAGTATTTATGTATTCTATCAGTTATCTGGCTTCCATCACACAAGCTCTGCTTAGTTTGGGGCCAGATGGCGCTGTGTGTATAGTCCTACGATATTTATTTATTATTTATTTATTTGTACAATTATAGACATACTAAATACTTTAGAATCTAGTTCCATTCCAGATTAGATTAGGCCATTAGCATCAGATGAGCTATGGCCAATTGCGTAAAACAATGCTATTTTACGTCTCTGTCATAAAATCCAAGTAGGTAGTAAAAATGTATCCCAATTTGTAACTAAAACTATCTAAGAATGATACTCATTTATATTGATGATTTCGATTCTAATTAACTTGTAGTTTATTTGCCAGTTAACAAGAGGTGGTTAAGCCGTGTCAAACTGAGGTTAAGCTATTATTAACTAACTTATGATCATAATCAGATAAGTTCACATAGTAAACTTTTTATGAGTTCTTTGACACTTCATTACCATAGATATTATTGTATGCAATTACATTTAATGAAATATTTTTGAATGGGTACTTAAACTTTTGAACTGTGGAAATAATTTTGTATTCTATTGTAATATAGAAATGAATGAAAAGAAAACATTACATTTAGTTCGTTAATGAGTGTAATAACCTAATAATATTTTTAATAATATCTATTAATTTAATATAATTGACTAGTCGTATGTACATCGTGCTTTCATCATAATAATTTATTAAAAATTCAGCGATGATATAGCTCAGTGGTTAGCGTGGTCGGTTCACGCACCGAAGGGCGTGGCTTTACACCCCAACAATGAGTTTTGAGCTGCCGGTGAAGGAAAACATCGTGAGGAAACCATAACATGGTGGTAGGGTATTTTCTAGCACTCGGCTGGCTAGCTTACCACCAAACCGGTGTGTTCCGGCATCCTCGCTTGAGAGCTAGTTCCATTCCAGGCAAGGCGTGCTTTTCTTTACCATCTTACCACACCGTCACTTAACATCAGGTGAGCTGTAGTCTAATACCTAGCTTGTCAAATATTTAAAAAATCCTTAAATAATTGTTTTATAGATAACAAATTTGAAGTTCTCGACAAAAATATATTTAATTTAAATTATTTCACAGACAATAAATTCGCACAGGATGTTGGAAAAAAATACTGATAATAATAATTTATTTCGCTACACTAACACCTAGAAAATTATAAAAAAACTAACATTTTGTAGACTAATTATACCACGATTTATGATTATGAAGGCATTTTACGAAAATTATATTTTTTTCCAAAGACGAAGAATGTAACAAAAAAAGTATATTAGTAAAAAATACGGTATCATATTACGTTCATATACATATTAAAAATAATACCGTATTCACGTCAATGCGACGAATTTATCTCCATCAGGGGGAGCCACAGTAGAGTTTTCTAAATGTAACTGAGATCATTGATAGAACATTTTTAGTTCCCCCATTTGACCACATCTAAACAAAAAGTGGTTTCTCTATATGATATGTATAAAATCAACAAGTTTCCATATAGAGCGCAACTTTACAACGCGCATATTTTTATGAAGAACACCTCTTGATTAGCAAAAAATTATACATACGATATATATAAAAAGATCGTATTATTCATGAAGACATCAGAAGACGTTGTTTCCTACGCACTTTTTGCATTTTTTTTTTACTATTTTTGTTACTGCCGTGGCAATGTGACACTTCGAAAATATCATTTTTTTTTTCAATTTCATTTCATCACAAAAATTTTTGGGCAAACAAAAAATTATCTAGTACCTATTCCGAATATGTCTTGACTGTCTGTATTGCTTTGGCACATAGACTTAGTTAATAGAAACATAACATGTATTTATTATGTAACTAAAATCTTCAGTAACAACTTTAACATTTTTTTTTATGTAAAAGTAATGAGACGAACGACACACTTTCCTGACGGTAAGAGATAACGCTTGTCCATGACCATTGCAGCGATACACAGAACTTTTACACACCTTCAGTCTGCACCATCTCACTAGTTGGTTCCTCAGATGTAGAACCTCAACCTCCTTCATACAACTTTCACCTTGAAAAGATTCATCTGATAATCTAGTTCGTATCACTTGATATTCCGCGTTGAACTTGATATTGTGAATGTTCCAAATTCTTAAAATGATATATGGAACGCGCAATTCATTCATCCTCATTAAAATGTGTACGTATGACAATTTTTAGAACATCCTCCCGCACAATTTCCGTGGCCTCTTCTAAAAGTCACGTAATCTAGTAATTGGGAGTCTGACACACCCCGGCTTATCGTACTTCCCAAAATCATGTTATGTATTATCTCTATATGACTGTAGTAAGTAGGTTCCGTTGGTAGATTTAGATATCTATTTATACACAAAGTAATTTTAACCTTATGGCATGATAACAATTACACTTTTTAGCTGAATTATTAATATTTGGACGAGTAATTTTAGCTATGCTAAGCTAGCATTTGTTTTAATTATTATGTATAAAAATTAACTAAAATTTTCAAGCAACACCTAGTTACAGACATTCTGCCGCCAAGCAGTAGTTCGTAAACATTAAATGAGCGCCAAAGTAGCGATGCCCTGGACTTTGTTTTGCAACTCAAAGTTCTGTGTATTGATGCATAGACATGCGTTGTCTCTTATCAGAAGAGCGTCTCGTTCGTCTCTTTACTTTTTCATTAAAAAAAAAGAGCTCGTCTCATTTTCGCCATTGAAAAACAGACTTACGTTTTGAGCAGTAGTCTCCCGCCCAGCCAGGCTTGCAGACGATCTCGCCAGTGGCGGAGCAAGTGTAGTGCCCGAAGGGGTCGTCTCTTGGTCTGCAGAGCACTTCACACCCGCTGCCGTAGTAATGCTGCGAGCAGGTCACGCGGTACGAGAGCCGGAGGTGCGGGCTGCCGGTGCCGCCCCACCGCTGGTCTTCTTCCACCCAGGGGCCGCCAACGTCCGCTATGCTTTGCTTCGTCATGCGGGCTATTAGTGAGTCTGGAATGAAAAGGGGAAACGTTTAGTTTGATATTAGGCCCACCACGTCTCATTCTTCACGTGTATTATGTTAATCTTAACACCTTTGCTGTCTTTCATACATCACGATAGTAGTACAGGGTTATAAACTTGGGGTGATTATTATTGATTATTGTGATTATCATTATGAACAAATTTTACTATGGAACCAACCCTGAAATCATGAAAAAACTAAGCTGTCCTATAAATTTTTTTGAAGGTCAATGACATTTTTCTAGTACACTCCACGCTTATAACCCTGTATACCTATAATGGGTGCGGGACTGACATGTCAGTGTTCACCGGTCCTGAATAAAAATATAGATTGTTGCTTATGACATCAGCCGAATTCAAATCGGTTCTGTTTTTATACTGTCTCATTGTTGGGCGCGGGTCTATTCACTTCACTTGAGAAGAGTAAGGGTGTGATGGTCCACCACGCTGACCAAATACAGGTTGGCAGACTTGCCACATCTTCGAGAACTTTTTAAGAACTCTAGACATGAAAGTTTTCTCACGATAAAAATTTGCACATATGTATAAGCAAACTAGACCACCAGTAATTTTTCATCGGTTCCATAGTGATACGAACTATGGAAACCCTTAAGAATAAAACACCACGTAAATTACAAAAAAAATACTAATGAAAAACTTCGGAAAAAAAACACGGTCGCATCGCTCAAATACAGAACACATACAAAACAATTGAGATCTCTCGATTCCATGCGGGCAGTTAGCTGTTCAATCCTACTCAATCCACCCTTTCTCACGGCGATACACATAATCGTATTATCATCTTAATTAAGAACATTTAAGAGTCGAAAGCTCTCGTAAAGTACCATCGCCATCTTATATTGGCTGTAGTTTTATGTACATGAGAACCCGATTACGAATGCATGCCGTGTTGTCTTGCATAACTTCATAATTAAATACTTTTTCATAAGATAAACGATATTTATAAAATTAACTTACTTACAACTTTATTTAAAACCAGAATTAATCATAAAGTATATTACACCTGAGATCAAGAGTAAAGTGACAAAATGTAAACCAGCGCTGTAAGAGTAATATACTTACAGCGCATTTTGTAAACCCGCTGTATTTTTAAACCGACTCAATAAGGTCAATTCGACTGCATGTTTTTTTGTAAGTAGGTATGTTACGCGATCATTCCGCCAATTATATATCGATTTTGATAATTCTTTTTTTTGCTTGGTACATTATATTTCAGAGGTGGTCCCATATACATTTTAACAAAATCGATCCAGCAGTTTTTAAAAATCAACAATAATCTAAAAATTGTATATTTCGATGATATTTTCGTCTACACTGAAACCTCGCCGTTTCATAGGAGCAGTGCGTTTCGTAAATTTATATATTATTTGGTTTACAATTAACCGCTAAGCACCTAATATTGTGTTCCGACAGTCTCGCTTAAGACCCAGTTCTATTCTAGGCTAGGTGTGCTTTATCATCTTCGACCACGCTATCACTTAACATCAAGTGAGTTATGGTGAAACACCTAACTTGTCCTATAAAAAAAACATGGTGCAATATAATTCTAATAATAGTATTAGTATAAGTACGTAAAGAATATCCTATTCATAAATGGTTTGTGTGTTAATAAAAATTAATTAGTTATTAACATAGACATGTTAAAACTCATATATTAAACCATATATACATTTATAGCTTAAATACTCCAAATTATATAGGAGTAATTCTTAATCAGATAAATCGAGTCGGTCCTAAATTAGCCAAAAAAATCGTTTACACGACCATTTATTTAGCATTTAAAATCGATTTAAATTAGTCCCAACCTCTGTTTATTCGACGGCATACCGATCTAATCAGATTTATTCGAAAGTCATCAAAATCTAGTAAAGTCACACATTTTTACGCAATAATACTTTTGTATCAAATAATATGTGACATCAAATTACCATAAAGTTTATTGATAAGAAAAAACAATAATAAAATATTATGAATTTATAAACGTAGACTAGATCAAATAAAAATTTACATTTTTTTTGCAAGAAATATCGTTTAATAACCCGTATTTTGTGTTCCCTAAAAACGGCAATATTATGTGTCTAGCTGTTAAAAATATTACTGCATATTTTTCTTTTTTTTCGTGTAAAAAGTAATGAGACGAACGAGACGCTCTCCTGGTGGTAAGAGATAACGCCTGACCATGACCATTGCAGCGATACACAGAACATATAGCTATATCTCGTACACTCAGATATATATTTTAATCCCATCCGACAGCTTTTATTCTTGTTGCATCGAAACATTCCTAACTCGGTTATCTTGACAACGGTTCGAACCAGACGAAACAAAATCAAAAGGTACATTAAAATGCGGACTAATTTTGTAACAGTAATTGTTCTTTTTATTTAAGTGAATCGTACACATTTATAATAAACACTACTATGTTCGTTTTGGCTTAGTAATCATCCCTATTGTCAGATTAAACATCACATAAAAAAACCAGGGTATACAATTAGACATGTAATCCGCCTGCTGTGGGAGACAGTTGTAAATGCCATTTGCGGTTACCTATCATATTAAAACTCGTCTCGATAAAATATGTTTCACATTATAACCTTGTAATAATATTATTTATAGAAATGAGGTACAATAATTTTTGTTATCGACTCGAATAATAGGAATTTTATCTACGATCTGATCACGAATCATTAAGGTCGAAATCCATCTCGATTAAGGAGATCACATGAAATGAATGCTTGTATTATCTGTAGCGCTTTGATTTGGTTCTGATGAATTTAATTAGAAGTTACAACCAGTCTAGTTTTATTATTTCTCTAATAATAATAGATAAAAGTGGGTATTGACCACTAGGGAGAAGAAATATTTGTAATCCAAATTTATTTAGTGTAATTCGGGTCAATGGTGATGCTCTATTTTTCCTTCTGATTCATGGAAGTCTATTTCTATTGGTGAGTATATAACAGGTGCTTAGTGTATGTAGGACAAAACTAGTACCTACACATTTTTAAGTAGTTACTAGCGACCCGCCCTGGCTTCGCACGTGTGCAATGTAGATACTAATGTGATGAATATATATCCATGTATTATACATAATAAACCTGCCTCTTGAATCACTCTGTCTATTGATGGAAACCGCATTAAAATCCGTTGCGTAGTATAAAAGATCTAAGCATACAAACGGCGGGAATCGACTTTGTTTTATACCATGTAGAGATAGGCTAGGTGTTTGACCAAACCTGATTTTAAGTGTCGTTGTGATCGCAGATGGCAAACACACCGGATTTGTATTAGATCGTTATTTATTATTACTCAAATAGAAATCTAAATGAAACAAAAAGACCGTTTTTATTTTTAGTTTTGTTCCGAATTCTAAACTTGTAATACGTCCGAATTGCAACGACTCGCCACGATATAAAATCGAATAGGTTGATTTAAATCGATAGTTGGAATTGTTCAGTAAAGCACAGCATGTTTTCGTTAGGCAGTATCCACACGTATCTTCCAGATTTATTGATCTGATACCATCTCGAGCCTACACCGAACCGGTAATGCGTGTGTACTCAACTTTATTTCGATGCTTGCTTGGTATTTAGTATTCCACTCCTATGTACATAGAGGTAGTAACGCCAAAGCTCGTGTTAAATTGTATTAACATCGTACAATTTACATCTTCCTGTTTTAAACTAGTTATCTATGTTTTAGCCATATTTGTGGATGATTAAAGTCAATCCCACGTTCTTGAACCCATTTTATTAAATGGTGATTGAGTGACATAGATCTGTTTTTGTAACTTTTAAAACTAAGTTATAATTAACATCCCTGTTGGTTTATTGGTAGTATTGTCTGCTTCAAGAGCTGAAGGGCTTGGGTTCGATTCGACTCAAAGTTCTGTGTATCGCTGCAATGGTCATGGACGGGCGTTATCTCTTAGCATCAAAAGAGCGTCTCGTTCGTCTGATTACTTTTTACATAAAAAAAAAAAGATCCAGGGCAAACTTTGTGGTACAAGGGTGTACTGTATGTATCATAAGTACGTATTTACAAAAAAAAAACAGTATTTAAGTATTCTATCAGATATCTGACTTCTATCTACAAGCTTTGCTTAGTTTGGGGTCAGATGGCGCTGTGTGGAATGTCCTGCGATATTTATTTATTTACTATGTTACATCCAAATCTGTTTAACAGTTTTTTTGTGAAAGAGTAACAAACATCCATCTATCCATACAAACGTTCACATTTACAATATTAGTAGGATAGGATTAAAGTACATTATACGGAACCAATTAGCAAGTACGTACTTCATTTAGTTGTAACAGACTTTCTAAAAGATTTTTACGTCGACTTTTAGAGTTCCGTACCTCAAAAGGAAAAAATAAACCTTATACGATCATTTCGTTGTACGCCTGTCTGTTTGTCAAAACTCTTTTATTTGAGGAAGGTATCAAGTTGAAATTAAAATCAATACGCAGGTCCAAAGCCCTTGCAGTGGTGAAAAGATCAAGCAATCAAAGAATCGAAATATTTGAAATATTAAACATACATATATTCTGATTGATGATTCAAAACCTAAGCATGAAAGTTTTATCCTATGGATAGCAGAAAGGTGTGGGAAAATGAATGCCTCGCAATTTATCGCCAGTTATGGCAAGCGGTGTAACTTAAGTTTTCTTGGCCTTTTGATAGGGTTGCCAATTGAAAAAAATAATTAGTGATTGAAAAAAAACTATGTGCAAGTTTTCTATTTACTCGTATTAAGTACCTAATACTACGTTATATGATAAAGTGGTTGGTGAAATGACGGAAAGCATGTATGTAATAGGTTATAGTTAAGAGCAATTGCATGGAAAATTGCAGTGTTATTGAAATAACTTCAGTCGTCGAAACTTAAGAGAAACAATCAAATAAATTACACTCATCATCCGAAACCGACTGTAACCATATTAAATGAGGGTTGTACCACTATCGCATCTATTAATGTAATACCGATTCACAAATAAATAACACATTTAAAGAAGGACGAGGCAGCGGTGTCTGCCACTAAGAAACTATACTCCCAAGTACCATATCACAATAAACATCAGCAAGAAATATTGAGAACTCCGAATACTGCTTTATCATGACAAGGTTCTAAATTGGGACTTTATTATGTAGCTGGTTGTACGTGCTCCACCGCTTCGCCGGATAACATATAATTACGGCCGGTAGAGGTCAATACAAATAAGAGAATAAAGAATGATAAACAAAAACAAAAGAAAGGCGAAATAACCGATAATTTGAGGAGCACTATCGACGGAGACTTCACCAGCGATTTTTGGAAATGGAACGAACATGCGATGAACGATCGATGCGATACAACTCGTTATGCTACTACGCTGACGCTTGCTGCGTTTCGAAGCTAGAACATAAACAACTGCCGAGTATATACTCGAATGTAATTTGGACTGGAAACTGTAACGCGAAACTGTGACAGTGTTCCGCAGATGGGCCCGCTTCATTAAGAAGAAACTGACACGACGCGGACACCTGCCAGTCCGGTCACAGTCCAGTCGCGGTGGGAACACCACCGCGCCTCTTCAATGGACCGGTCCGCGCTCCCTTGTTTACAAAACTGTCCACTTCTATCGAGTATTTCAATTCGATTGCGGGCGTCTACCGAATAATAAACAAATCGAGGGCTCTTCCATATAAATAAAAGACATCTTAGCTTGAAGAGTTTCAAGCAAAGAGAGCTTTGTCCAACATAATTACTCCCAAGTTATTGATGGCTGCCTAAAATTTTTTCCGATTGCGTAATTCTCTTTGAGTATGAAGGCAGACGGGTGACGTGGATTTAACCTTTAGGAAAGCCAATTAACATGGCTACTAAGTATTAATAGACTGGGAACGACCGTCGCAATGACTCGCCTAATAGTTAATAATGCACAGGGTAACGAGATAAGCACCCGTCACAACATAACTGTATCGATAATCGCATCTCGCGAGCGGTAGCCGATCGAGTTGCCTCGGGGCTTTCAAACCAGCCGAGTAATCGCTCGATTCTTTCGATCGATACATTTCACACGGTTCAGTAAAAAGGCCAATCGTAAACGATCCTGGAGTAAACAAAGGACGTAACAGGACAGGAGTGCGTCCACTTATCTTAAACACATGCCTAGCATCTGTCGATAAGACTTCCTGAGTCGCCTGTTACATCATAAATCGAGTCTTCCGGGCTGTCTTCCGAGATTTTTTCCACGACGAAAGACGAAGTGTAAACTTTCAATCGAGTAAAAACTTCCCTCGGAGCTGTATTTTTTAGCATCGAGTAAACAATCCCCGGACCCGTTAGAGACCAGGTGCTCGCCTCGGGCGCTCAACAAAAGATTTCGGTGAAGGAACAAACGACAACATCGCATTCGCCGAGCCATTGTGTACGGTTATTTGTTTAGCGAGTGAATCGCTTTATCCGTGGAGTAACAATCGTCAGTCGGACGCGTGTTTGTCTATGATATATGGCATTCTTTAGTCGTGTGTCGTATTCTTTGGAGATCTTAGGGTATCAGGGGTCGAGATGAGCGATTAGTGAATCTGCGCAACGGACGTTTTCCTCAGCTGTTCAACATCATCACAGTAAAATTAACCTATAACAAATGAAACACCTAAAAATCTATAAAATAACCTGTAACGTTTTCGTTTCCAGCTACTGAGATCTGAGGGCTTAGACAAAGTAACATTCGATTAGCGATAACGCTAATATAAACGTAAAAAATGTACGGGATTGATATTACGCTGTCTATATCTCACGTGGGCAGATTATGGACTTTTCCAATAGTATTATTATCGAATATATTTTGTTACTTTGTTTTGGGTCTGATCTCGACGAGATACTAGTGAAGTACCTTACGCAATTTAATTAAAACACCACGTTTTACTATAAATAATGACGTAATTTAGACAAAAATTAAGTGATAATAAGTAAAAAATTAGAGTAGATGAAGTGATGTCAAAATTGATGTAGGCATATCGTCACTCCATCGAGTTTGGTCTTCTAGTTCGGGTTATATAAAAAACGGAATATGATTTAATAAACATTAACCGGTGGGTAGTGAGTGAACACAAACGGTGCTCCTAAACTTCTAACCTGTTATTATGGTTGATTAGATTTCTGTTGGTAACATTTCTCGGTAGTATGCGGCCCGCCCCACGCTCCCGCACCATATTAAAAATATACCCGTCTCCTATCCACTCCGGACGCTAATGATTTTCGGTAAACCGGCCCGTAGACACACCTCGCTCATATCTCTGAATCTCCTAAGTAAATCACCGGCTTTTTTGTTGTTATTCGGACAAGAATTGTAATTATGTCGGTCAGAGTGCAGCGGGATGAGAATCTAATTAAGAAATGGGCGGTATTGGAATTTTGCATTCGCCATTATTGTGATATGGGATACAGTATCTCTAGCACAAATACTATAGCACTAACTATAAGGTAAAAATTCATGAAAAACGGTTTTATTTGACTTTTTAAACGAACGGGCGGACAAGTCTCTCTCCTGATGGTATGAGATAACGCCTGTCCATGGCCGTTGCAGCGATACACAGAACTTTTGAGTAACAAAACAAAGTCCAAGGCATCGCTGCTTTGGCGCTCATTACTTTCGAGACTTTTGATGGTTAGTCTCAACAGCCCTGTAATTTCGCTTGCTACAGTTACAGTACCCTTTAAACCGGAACACAGTAATGTTTACACACTACTGTATGGCGGCAGAATATCTGGTACTGCGGTGGTACCTACCTAGACGAACTATACTCATATATTTCTTGTACCAAATTTTGAAACAGAATTTAAACAGTTTTCATTTACGCCCAATGCTTTGTCAACTATTCACAAATAATTTTTTCTATAGCATACGCACTACGTATTTCTCGCAAACGCCAGCGTCCCTATCGGGCGTAAATGGCAACTGCTGTTTCGTCAATTATTGTGCTAAGGGTACATACAGATTGGACGAGTTTGGAAGTGCGCTCGAGATTGTTATTTTTTCTTCGTGTTCTAAGGAGGCACGTATCGATGCATGGTCTGCATTATCACGATGATGTATTTATGAGTCGGGCGTTTACAATTCATTCGGCCTCATGAGGGTTCCATGCCCGAACGGAATTCGATTTACTAAGCAAATCTTAGTGGTAATTGTACCTTTTAAGCAGTAAAAAGTAGCCAGTTGCAATTTTATACAGAATATGCATTACCATTAGGGACCCCTGTCTACTAGAAAAGTGACTATATAATGTTCCTATCGTTTTTGATTATCAATAATGTTGATAAAATAATAAAGCTTCATATTTTGTGAGATTTAACATAGGCTGAGAACGAGTCACACGCACAAATAACGTGGAATTCTGTTCACCATAAAAATTACGATTAATTTAAACGATTTTGCAAATTTTAGTTCTATCAACATTATTATGAGCATATCTTAAGTAAACGCATTATATTTTGTTTAATGGCACGGAACCCTGGGTGCGCTCATCTGACGCTCACTTTACCAGCTTTTTTTTCGGTCACGCCACGTCGCATGTACGGAATAAACTGTCGATTCTTTATTGGGCATGAGTTTTCGTGATGTCGTCAGGTGGATAGAACCCAAATCGATGGCTATATGATAATAATCTGACATTATTGAAACCATGAAACACATGGCTCCCAGTCTCGGTGCAGAGAAACGCGATCAAGAACAAGTGGTATTGAGCGATTCGGCTATAATTATGCACAGATATGACGTACAGATATGTACAAAGAGTCTACGCTCGAGTCAACCGTATGCGCCTAGCGTATGTAGCTGTAAAATCACAAATCGCTATGTATGTGTTAAATGATCGAATTTTATACAGATATAAAGTACATTAAACTCAATATCGTTAATACATTAAAATTACGTTATATTTTATTTATTATGTGTGTTTTTATGAAGTCGGCAGCGCTCACGGTTTCACTTGACATGTAAGGGTTTTTCACAATACAAATTCTATTCTAAATGGAGATGGATAGACAAACTTTGTGCTTGTCTGAAAAACTGGACCGCACAATTTAGAGGTCTTATGCACTTTATATTAAAAAAAAAAACTGAATAATTGGAATCTTTGCGCATCTCTATAGAATATCATCTGTGGTCATAAGTTATGTGAGCGACGTCTAGGTGCCGGTCAACGGCCATCGGAATACATTAGAACATTTCTACTAAATTTTCGTCCTACAGAAGGCTGAGTTTATTAGAATAGCGCTCACATTGGCAAGAGGATCACGCGCTGCGAGGCGTGCCACGCAAACCAATAGAGCTCGCCATGGGAACATTTTTGTCTTCCACGATATGATAATATGAGCATTCAAATATACATACTGTCCGTTAAATGCACGATAAACACCCAGAATTACAGTGAAACCTGAATGTGAGCGAGACGTGGCGACGTGACGGGAATTTTACAAACGTTTCGACGTTCGTGGCGACTTTTTAACATAATTTTCATCGTATTAGAAATGGAGCAGGCTTACCGTCTGATCTCGACGTATCGTTGGTGTCGTGCCACGCTTCGACTATTAGCGAGAAGGTGCCCTGGAAACAGAAAACACAATTAAACATACTGAACGTATGTAATTAAATAAAACCTTGTAGTAAAATGTACCTATATCAGCTCTATTGTACCAAAGTTTAGTGTAGTGAGTTTTGTTTAACACAGCAGCCATGATTGTATAAAGTGTTTCACAGCTGGGCGTGGGCTTCTTCTCATTGTGAAAATGGTTAGGCCATAGTCCACCTCGCTAGTAAAGTGCTGTGGTGGTGTTGATTTGACAGATCTTCGAGCACTTTAAGAACTGTCAGATATGCAAAGTTTCAGCACAATATTTTCCATCACCGTTTGAAGTTAGCGGCTATACGCACATAACTTAGCACAGACACGTGTGTGCCGTGGGATTCGAACCCAGGACCTTGAGATTGAATTCTAAAGATAGAAGCTAATCCCACTAATATTATAATTGTGAAAGTTTGGATGGATGTTTATTACTCTTTCACGGAAAAACTACTGAACGGATTTGGATGAAATTTGTTTTAGGGGTAGCTGAAACCCTGGATTAACACATAGGCTACTTTTTATTCCGAAAACATGTAGGTAACGCAGGGCGCAGCTAGTAACTATATAAAATTGAAATGTTTGAAAAAAAACAAGTATGTACTTAGTTATTAATATTAATAAAAACACTATAGAACTTATCACACAACCTAAAACGCTTAAAAATGCTTTCTTTTGAAAGACAAACGAAAAGAACAGATAATTTGAACGCGAGTCCTCATTGAAGGGTTAAACGAAACATTCCTCAAGGGTAACCTACATAAAAGCGAACCCCGATAAAGACATGCTATAAAATCATGAAGTAATGAGCCGATTTATCAGACGCCACAAAACAGCAAAGGCAGTGTTTCTATAAAATTCTTCCCATGTTTTTTTTCTCTTCGCTAAAGTTTACCGGCTACACGGTATACATTTTAAATTAAGTACGCAAATTTAATGATTCCACGACCAGATATAAAAACACTGTTTCAAGATTAAAACTTTTTCGTGGCAAAATTTTAATTTACGTTTCGAATTCTAGAATATTGATTACGCAGGAATGGCGTATGCAGCCAGTATCACAAGTATTATTTATTAACAGAATATATTTTTTCACTTTTTTGGTTCCGCAGTTCTAGTGTATTTAGCCACAAGTTTATTTAACCTTTTTAATGAACATTCCAAACATTCCCTTTACAATGTTGACTGGCTAAGTATGATAGACAGGTGAACTTGCCGGCAGATGGCGCGAATTGTTACCATATCTAAAAATAAGTACCCAAGACGAGGCAAGAACGCTTAACAAGTCCAATATAAGGATCATGTAATACGCTTCATAATAAAATATAGGGAACGCGCGTATCTGATATGGAGGTATTGACATTTCTAGATGTTTACTTAAGGCGAAACGGCAGTCCAAATTCGATTACGATAGATAACAACCACAGTTTAGGCGCCTAAAGTTAGTTTATCAATAGTATCAATAGCTTTTATGGCCAACTCTAAAGGCCCGTCTTCCGCTGCAAAAATGTGTATGGCTTATGAAACTCCTATAAAAACCGGTCGTGTACCGTGTAGTAAGGTGGGTTAGGTATGTTCTGAGGCCCTTTCGTTTCTCAGCTTTGATTAATTGTGCTTTTAATGTTTGGAAACGATGTTGAATGCGAAAAGGAAATAAAAGCTTCCTTCTTTAGGGTATTAATATAAATAAAACCTTTTCGCCACTTTATGAAAAAAATACCACGTTTTCATGGGTGGTGGTGGGATACTTTGTAGAACTCGAAAACTCGAAAACTAAAAAACTAAAAAACCTGTAACCAAGCACCTAACGGTGTGTTCCGGCAGCTTTAGAAAGCCAATTCCATCCCAAGCTAGGTGTGGTTACCATCATCGACCACACCGTTACTTAACATCAGGTGAGCTGTGTTCAAAAACTGTAAATGTAAAAAAAAATAACAAGAAGCTTTTAGGAATAATATAATGCGACGAAATTTGAATAATTGTCCAAAGTTCTAAATTAGTCTCTAGTAGGCATCATCTCAGCTTGGTTTGGAACAGTTTGATACAGTAAACAGTGTATGTAGAGAAGATCAACACGGACAGAGGTACCAACATAATAATTACAATAAGCGTGTCCAACGCAGCTGCCGGATATCAAGGGTCATCTCTTAAGTAACTCCTCATTGGTCCATAACGAAGTGATTCAGTTTTCCCTGACAGATGTCATCCAATTAATGAATGAAAATAATTTGCATTCAAGAACAATGTCTTATTTACATGATACATATCTATCGAACAATGATTATTGTCGACGGTGGAAACTAATACTAGAAATCCAACGTTTCACAACGATAGGAAAAAACTATAGAGCTTGTCAATAACAATTAAGACTTTCGATACGGGGTTTGACGAATTTACAAGTAGGTATGATATAAAATATTTGTAACGATGATAGATAAATAAATAAAATATCGCAGGACATTACACACAGCGCCATCTGACCCCAAACTAAGCAGAGCTTGTGCTATGGAAGACAGATAACTGATAGAATACTTAAATACTTTTTTTTTGTAAATACATACTTATAATACATACAGTACACCCAGATCAGTGGTTAGAGCGGTCCAATCGCCAGGGTTTGGGTTCAAATCCCAAGAAAAAGTTAGCTAGCTATAAGCCTCAAGATAAAAATTTGCCGCCAAATACCTAACGGTGTTTTCTGGCAACCTCGCTTGTGAGCCAGTTCTATTCCAGGTCTAGGTGTGTTTCCACCACGGCGTAACTTTTACATCAGGTAAGCTGTGGTTAAACACCTAGCTCGTCACCTTTAGAAAATGAATAAATAACTTATCTGTGAACCAATCGCTGACAATCGGTCAACTAATACATAAAAGAACTGCTATCATAACAACTGAATCAAAAGTAATTCAATATAGGTACCTATATCTTTACATCTCACAACTAAACTGCCAAAGTTTTATATGTATATATAGAATAGTTTAACCGGAAAATTGAGGGAAACTGTAAAATAAATGGTTTGGGCGCGACTGGTATTATGAATGAGAAAGTAAAATTAATTTGCTTGTTTAGAATTTCATTGTTTCTGTACAGTCATGTCAAACCAGTGAACTCAGTCAAACTTGGTAAAAAAATAATGTTGTATAATAATTATATTAGGTATGTGAAAAGCAATGCATTAAAAATAGTGAGTGAAAACTTGTCAAAATACTTATGTAAACTTGATTCGATAGATTGAGTACGATTGTATCGATTTGTTAATCAAGTATGGAGAACGCATTTCGGTCAGCTGGGCCGGTCGTAAGTATATGCCGGTTCCCACGACACTGACTCTCGACGGCCCATAAAAAGCCATGCGCATGCGCTTGTGCGCGTGCAGTAGCAAATACAAACGTATCGCCGCACACTAGCGCAACTCCAGACCGGCCAATCAAGGAAGTGCTAACACTTGACGATTGAAAGAAATTGTGAATTTAATTTGTCAACTTTTTTTTCACACCATAATCGCCCAACCCAGATCTAAACAATGAACTAATTGCATCTCGAATCAAAACTATTTCATAACATCTCGATTCTCATTTGATAGCGTGAAAATTGTATTAAAAGGAATCGGATGATTCAACGAAACGAGTCGGCCGGGAATCGTTTGATAATCGTTTTACGAGGGTCCTAAGCTACTTCCATATCTGAATCCGATATTTCGTTATTAATTAGAGAACGGAAAGGATAAGCAAGTACGTGGGAACGGACAGGCGTTCTTTCTTTTTTTCTACGTCTTGTAACATGTGTTTGGGGTTTTAAGGGCCAAAACAAAAGACGCCCGGCCTCAAGTTCAGGTGGCCGATTTTGGATCTCGCCACGTGTTAACAACTATTGTTCTTAATGACTTTTAAACAAGAAATCGCAACAGATGTTCAATTGTTAAAGATTAGTAATATTTCGTGAATAAACAAAGGAAACGAGACGGTTGCTTTTTAGAAAAAGAATCTACGTTAATAGTTAGTAAATACAGGCTGTATAGAATTTTTAAAACGAATTTCTCTTTCTTAATCTCAATAAAGGAAGGGAGCAACTCTATTGATTTTTCAGAATAGTCCATAAGTAGAACATTTTTAGTCCAACTGTGCGGGTAAGTAGGAGGTAAATGGGAAATAGAACAAGGTCGATCGATACGGATATTATCGAAAGTTTATATAAAAGCTACAGAAAAAGTCATTACCGTAGTTCGTTTCGACAGAGATATTTGGAACACAAACATCGAGCGAGTCGTGATTTCATATTTCACACTTTGCCAGTGTAACTACGCCATAAGACAGGTTCTTTTCTTAAACCCTACGAATAACTCAAAACAACGAAATAAATCCTAGCACATTGTAATAAAGATTAATTTCGATGAAATTTTGACGTTTGACTTACACCCCGTGGATGTGAGAATAACTTACAGCTCAAAATGTATCGTAATACGTTGTAACAGAGATTAGTGTTGTGAAAACTCAAAGTAGCGTAACGAATCGAATTGTTCGCGATGTGTGTTCGATTTTTCAAATTTTAGCGATACGTCAAATTGAAAAGATATGCAAATCTTAGACGAAAACCCGTTTCAACTCGTGTGCATTTTATTATTGCTATTAATTAAGTTGATTTCCTTCTATTTGAGATACGTTGATTGGTCGGAGCGATGACCCGGTGAGTCATGCACGAAAAGCTCCTATTCAAACGAATTAAAGATAATAACAAAATACCGTGCGAACAGGACACTTCCTTTACAAATTATTTCTCACAAAAAATTGAGGTCGACATTTTATTGGCGACAGTAACATGCGTGCATTCTGTTAGAATGTTAAACAGTTTCGTGTATAAAAGATGCACGTAATTTACTGAACGACTATTACACTGTCAACTATAGTTTCAACTCAACTCGTACGGTTGTTACTCGTTCGAGTGCCTTCTCTAACTTAGCTGTGTTATCTGTGGCACACAAGCATGGGCATAGACAAAAGTGAGACGTTCTCAAAGCAATGCGACCTCGCGGTCCGTGTGACCTATGACGTTCGAAATTCGAATTGTTTAACGAGAGAAATCCTTTGTTTGCATTCAAAAATGGAATGTTTAATACAATGACAGCAAAGACTATTTCGAAAAGTTTGGCTAACGTAGCGTCGGTAAAAAAACGAAGTGCATTTTCATAAATTATTACGATTTAATGTAAAGAGTGCTGGAAGGATTCCAACGAGTGCGGATTTATGGGTTTATCTCGATTGTATATTAAAAGCGTTTTACACAACGAAATGACTCGACTGACAACTCAATTATTTATGTAAGAATTTAAATTTTAGAAAGAAAAATGTGATATTTGAAGGCTAAAGTTGAGGAATTGCAATTATTTCGGATTGCAAAGGAAGACGACGATTAACCAGTTAAGTTGTATCTTTGCAGGTAAGTATACAAGAAATTATAATGCTCAACCAATTAAACACGTTCACACGCCAATCATAAATAATAACCATTAAATTGATGCTATAATAAAGTTCCAGTGTTGCCAGCTAAGCTGAGAAAGTAAACACCGAGGTGGCCACACTCAAAAATTAACTGACTGTTTAGAGTTTTATGAAAGGATTAATTACCGCAGACCGCAATACCGGGAAACATTAAAAAGTTGAAGAACCAGTCGTAACTCAAAATGAACGTTGAGATTAGTTTACAGGACGCACTATAGAAGCATTAAAACAGACAAAACTCCACTTTTTGTCAGCTAACGACCTGTCCGATGTGTATGAGACACGAAATAACTCGGACATAAACAATTTATTGCCCTCAATTACAATCATGGCGAAAAAAGCCGTTCGAATGTGGAATTCGGGACTTTGAATCGCGGTCGCAGTGAAAAACGAAACTGGCTACCTTTAATTTGAAAATGGAATCGGCGGCATCTGTCTCCGCCCGGGAACCGGCGGAGTCCACAAGAATTCCAAAAATGAAAATGTCGCCCATAAACAACGGAACGATTTGAATGAAGCAAAAGAATTAAAAAATAAAGCCGAGTTAACAAATTTTAGAGAGCCAACCTACGATGGGTCTGATAAGCCTGAGAAGGGTAAGCGTTGAAACCGAAACCGCACTAAAAACAAATAATCTCGAGATCAGCTCATCCGGACTTTAATCGAGAATGACTACAGCCTCCTTGCAGGTTTTAACTTGATTCTTATTTAAAATTGTATTAGATAATCGTTTTTTTCTAATCCACTTTGAACCGGTACTGCGGCGGCGGCAGTAAAACTAGACAGCCAGTGACACCGATGAGTAATATTTACACGTCAAAAAAAAACAAGGCGTGTTTATATTCCGAACACGGCAATCAAATGGAAATAAAGTTTCAAAAACGTGCGAGTTCACTAAAAAATAACGAAAATGAAACGTTGCTTTTGAAGTTTCAATTTAAGATTTGCAAGAGTATCTGACATGTTCTCCAAACAATGTTACTCTGGATTTGCGTCGCTGGTGGTTCCCAGCTTTTGACGTGTCTATAAATTCACCGAAGCATGGGACGGGTAGATAAATACTGGCGCTTCATCCATACTAAATAATGGCTATTTATTCGTTGTGATACGATGAGAGCTCACAGTCACAGCTAGCTGCCAGTACTCATAGTTCTTAGAACCAGCGCGCGTGTGATGAATAAAGAAAAGAACGCGTGGAATTTCAACATTCGCAGATTTCAGGGCTTGCCCTACCACTGTCAATGCGTGAGAACGTCGATAAAAATGGAACGCGCCTCGAAATCGATTCAATTTTGGAACGCGACGAGAGCGCTATTCCTAATTTGATTTTTGATTGACACCACTCAATTAGGCATTTATTTAATCCGAACTTTGTAGTTGGAAAAAAATATCAGCGGGCAAATGAGTTTTGGACTACCATTATAAATCGGGCTCTTTGAACAATTTTATTAGCAGCAGTAAACGTTAGAGAGACGCAGTTAAAATGTCAGAATGTGACCGTAAACGAGCGTCCATTTGAGAATGGAGTGTTTTCTTAGCGCGGGCCCGAACGTTGTTATAACAAGCCCGAAGTCGGGTAAGCTTTTATTGTCTGTTCACTCTGATGAGCTTATTTTCTTTATCTGTAATTGTCTATGACTAATCATTATTGGAGTACCGGCGTTCGAAATATGAAGGTTTTGTTGTTTTTAGAATTGGCCAGTAATTGCGATTACGTTTGTTTAGGATCGTAGAAAACTTCTGTTAATTGTTATGTTGCCGAATACCTGTGCATTAGCTGCGAACAACGCAACAAGTAATTATACACGCTCCAGTTGTTCAAATTTGAAACTTATGAAATTGTGTTACAGCTCATAAGCTCAATAGTATTTAACCTGATTTCATCGTGGCATTAATTTACTTGAATAGATAAGACTTTTTTTATGCAAAACATTGATCAAATTGGCACACAAGATTTTTTTTTAATCTAGATTTTACCGGTTACAGATACAGATCTTTAGAATTATAAGGTAATCTTTAATGATAGTTGCTCTACTCTAATAGATAGAAGTAGGTATTTCGATGTAAATAAGTTTAGATAGCCAGTTCCTATTCTAGTGTCTAACAAATTATTCTATGTCGTCAACTATAAAAAGTCAAAGTGATTGATTTTCAGGCCGTACTCTTTGAAGGCACGCATAAATAAGCGATTTATTATTATTTTGTAGAAAGCTAATAGTTTTGGTTTTTTAATATTTTGCGAAAGATATTGCATGCTTTTGTTGCACAACTGTTTTATATTGAATAAAGATAAAACGGGGGTTTTTAAAGTTGAGTATGTGTATCACTTACGGTACAGCAGCTGACCGTAGGGGGTACACGACAAAATCTATTCTAGATCTTGTTCCGATAATTGATACTGATTCAATGAAGAGTTTATCTATCTATAAATAAGTGTCCTTCTTTTACTCTATACTTTTAAGGTTTTATTTATATTTAATTGCTGGAGAACTAAAGACCAGGCGAGACATTCCCGCCTTTAAAGAAGCGGATGCGGCGTAAGTATTTTAAGAGTCGACCGGATTGACATAAAGGAAATTATTAAGAGCTCTTGAGAAAAAACTTGGTAGACGGAAGTCGGTAGTTCTCTATAAAGTATAAAACGCCTGTATCGAATATCGATTCGGTTTTATTATGTACAAATAAGGATGTATTTAGAGTTCATAGTTGTATCAAGTTTAAGGGACGACTTACCTCAAAACCTCTTGCTTTTGAAAATAAATATATAGGTACTTTCAAAAAAGAGAAATGATACAGATTTTTATGAATAAGTAGCATCTCATCTTAATAAAATGTTGAATATTTGAATCGATAAAGACTATTTTTACTCGACTACCGAAGAAGAGGCATTTGCCCAGCAATGGGACATTAAAGGCTGAATTAATAGTAATAATATTGTAGGTATATATTGTAGGTTTTTTATTTCTTTTGCGTGGAAGTACTTTCTTGTACTCGGCTGGCTAGCCACCACCCTCAAGTTGAAAATCTCTAGCCAAGCACTTCGACCATACCAGTACCTAACATTAGGTGAGCAGTGGTCAAACATCTAGCCTGTCAAGAATAAAAAACAATAATAATAATTAAGAACTTACGAATGATCGTTTAATAAAAACTAGATATTTTCGTGTCATTTCATTGATTTAATTGATAACTTTGTAGTATGTAAATTAAGTTAAAAGAATAAACGGTCTGTGGCAAAGAACAAATGTAAATTTGATTGGAAACTGAACTTATGTAAGCGATTGGAATAATAAGGGCGTAATTGATTACTAAAACAATGATTATGAGTGCTTGAATAAATTTTAGTCGAGGTGTGAAATTAATTCCTACGTTATTTGCAATTCGTGACTTTGGTAAAGAATTTGCGGTGAATAAGGAAAATTTCGGTTTTTTATTATCCGACTACGGCTAAGCCAGAAAAGGAGGGTTATATGTTTGACACGTATATGTGTCTTTCTCTATTTACTTTAACAACTAAACCGATTTTGATGAATGATATAATATGTTGGTGGTAGATCTCCTTAGCAGGAGGTCGTCTAGGTAGGTACCACCGCAGTACCAGATATTCTGCCGCTAAGCAGTAGTGTGTAAACATTACTGTGTTGCGGTTTGAAGGGTACTAGCGAAATTACTGTTGAGACTAACCATCGAAAGTCTCAAGGTAATGAGCGCCAAAGTAGTGATGCCCTGGACTTTGTTTTGTTACTCAAAGTTCTGTGTATCGCTGCAATGGTCATCGACAGGCGTTATCTCTTACCATCAAGAGAGCGTCTCGTACGTCTCATTACATTAAAAAAATGTTAGATTTGTCATTATTGCGTTGGTGTCACTGAGCATATTAAGTAAACTTGTTAGATAGTAAGTATGTATTCACACAAAAAAAGTATTTAAGTATTCTATCAGTTTTCTGATTTCCATAGCTTAGTTTTGTTTAGTTTGGGTCACATGGCGCTGCGTGTATTGTCCTACGATTATGATTAATTTTAGTAATTAATTTCTTCGATAGTAAAATCTTGAAAACCAAGGTTATGTTTACATGGTCGAGGTAACATTCGAGATTTATGGCTGTTAAAATACTTTCTAATGTGATGCCGCTATTTAAACGTAAGAAGTGGCTAAGTTCCCACCAAACAATAGCTCATGAACGGCATTTGACAACCACTGTGCGTTACCTTACTATTGTTTTGAATTGCGACACTGACGTCACTGGTACGTTAGTTTCTGCGAATGATAGGGCGAGGTGACGTTCCATATTTGAAAATTGAGCACGCGATGATCTTTCATTGGTTCTTCCAATAAAATGGAAGGAATAAAGAGTGATGGTTGGTTAAAATAAATAGCGCAGGATTTTACAAAGCGCCATCTAGCCCCAAACTAAGCAAAGCTTGTACTATGGGAATCATATAGCTGATAGACAACTTGGATTGAATTATTAAAATATCAACCGGTCGTATTTATAATTATATGTATATTTCTACGGTTAACGGAGATTCCATACTTTCATTTGTACGTCCGTTATCAGAGCGTGTAAGTATTTTACGAAACATGCAAAATAAGTTACAATCTCGAGCATTAGTTACGCTTAGCCGTTGCTTAGTTTAACTTCACAATAGTTCCTTCACTTAACGACACAATACATTCTTGTCGAGATTTTTATATTGAATAGGCTTATGGAATGTCTACTAGTAACGAATCTAATTATCATAGACTAGCAGCCCCGGCTTCGCACGGGAACACAAAACTAGATTAACAATATAAATTTATCGATCCAGTAGTTTCGGAGCCTAACCAATACAAACAAACAAACAAAAAATCAAATCTTGATCTTTATAATTAGTGTAGATGTAGATGACAACTGTAATAGTTAGACATATGATAATTATTGCGGACTTATTTGTAGCTGTCAATTTGCTTTATAAAACGTCACTTTATTCTATTATCAATAGCTTTAGCTGCGAACGCTAAGTAAGGATTTTTCGAATTATTCACAGCTTGGATTTTTCATACGGATTCCTAATTGTTTTTAAATAAAATATAGGCTTTATTTTATTTAAAAAACAATTAGGAATAATATCTATGACAGATAATGTAGCATTCTAATAATGAAAGAATTATTAAGATCGGTCCAATAGTTTCGGAGCCTATTCAATAAAAACAAACAATCAAATCTTTCCACTTTATAATAGTGTAGATAAATAAATTGAAGTAGAAGTTTACTTAATACTTTTGATAAAATAACTTTTGTGAGTAGGAATTCCGTTTAATTAAATAAGTTAAACGTTATAAGTTAGTTAGTTAAATAAGTTCTGTGTATCGCTGCAATGGACATGGGCAGGCGTTATCTCTTACCATCAGGATAGCGCCTCGATCGGCTCATTACCTTTACATAAAAAAAAAGGAACTAGAAAAAAATTAAATAGAAATATAATTGCTGTTAGGTGGATCGGATATGTTTTGCACTGCGCTGCTGATGCTGGTTTTTATTTATTTAACATTTTATTTTCTTTGTTGTCATATATTTAGTTTCATTTAAATACATAAATATTTCACATACTCAACGTCATATGTAATTTTTTTAATAAGTACCTAGTTTATATTTTTAGAACAGAAAAGTGTTACAACATCTGTCTGTTCTTAATCATTGACGTGTTTTCTATTTTTGGTTGCCTGGAAGTCGCTTTAAGCGAGCGATAAGGCCACTGTGACTTGCTACCCGAGTCGGTGTTCCCTGATAGATACAATCTGGGTGCCTTGAAGTCGCGAGTGAATCGGTTTCTTGTAGGCAAGCGTGCTCCATCGTAGACCGCATCTTTGCTTAACATCAGGCAAGATGGAGGTCGAACCTATTTGTAATAAAAAAAAAAAACAGTAACCCAAAAAATGCCTTCTATTTCTGGTGATCACAATAAGTACTAAAGAAAATAGCTACATACATATCCATAATATGTATGTATGTACTGCATTTATAATACACAAGTAGGTAGGTATATTAGCTTTGCATGATATTGATATAAGCAGGATCTAATCTAGATGATAAATAATTGGGCCGAATCCGGTATAAAATGTAAACAAATGAAGTTCACGCACAGCTTTAATTTTTGATTCATTTATTTCCTTATTTTGAAATACTAAAAGTTGTTTATAATGGAGCAATGAAATTATAAGCTATATTCTCCTCCGTTGTCGAAACGAACACCCCGAGTTTTTATGATCATCATCATCATCATTTCAGCCGTAGGACGTCCACTGCTGGAAATAGGCCTCCCCCATTGACTTCCACAAAGCCCGGTTGGAAGCGGCTCGCATCGAGCGCGTTTCTGCGGTCTTTATTAGGTCGTCTGTCCACCTTGTGGGTGGACGTCCGACGCTGCGCTTGCCGGTTCGTGGCCTCCACTCCAGAACTTTGCAGCCCCATCGGCCATCAGTTCTGCGTGATATGTGCCCTGCCCATTGCCACTTCAACTTGCTGATTCTCTGGGCTATGTCGGTTACTTTAGTTCGTCTACGGATCTCCTCATGTCTGATTCGAAACTCCGAGCATAGCCCTCTCCATAGCTCGTTGTGCTACTTTGAGCTTACCAAGAAGGCACAAATTTGGGAACAACTTTTCAGCGCCATAAGTCATCACTGGTAACACACACTGGTCGAAGACTTTCGACTTGAGGCACTGAGGTAATTCGGACGAGAAGACGTTGCGCAGTTTTCCGAACGCTGCCCAGCCGAGTTGGATTCGACGACTAACCTCTTTCTCTTTCTTTTTTTATGATATTTGTGACAAATTGAAATGTCATGGTGGCACCAAAGTGCTCTCTTTTTCAATAACTTTTTACTCGACAGTGCGCATAAAAAAAGGGAAATCAACAAGATAAAGAGGCCCTAAACACTTTTTACACCTTTATTCGATTTAAACTACCTGCCCCTCTTTATATTTCAATTGTAGATATCGCAGACTAGTTCTCGGTTGGGCGATCACATTAAACACTTAGAGCATTGTATAAAGAGTATAAATATACTGCTTTTGTGAATTAATTATTCTTAATTAAGTTAAACTGTGCTCTTTCCATCCTCTCACGGTATAATGCTTGTTTTTAATTTCACATTGAAATGACGCTTTCCGGAGAAATCGTATTAAAATGTAAACTGATACGTTTGAATTGCTAAACTAAATGTATGATTGAAATAATCGCGTTGGTTTTACCGTGTTTTTTTTTGGAGATATATACATACATATATTATCTACTAAATTCGGTAGTCAATCGGTTAATGTATTTGAAAGTCTGTGACGATTTTATAGATACGTTTTTATAAAGACGTGTAATTAATGTATGAACAAGTTTCAGTTGGAACTACATGTTGTAGTTGACAATATTTTTGTTTGATGATTTTAGCGTAGTATAGCTCAGTGGTTAGCGCGGTCGGTTCACACGCCGAAGGTCTTGGGTTCAAATTCGCTTGAGCTAAGTTTACGGAAAACTTAAAGATGTTTTATTGTGTTACGGATTTTAAGAATATATCATCAATAAAATAACAACGGCCTCGATCACACGGATCTATGGTGATTCTACAAAAAGTATAGTTCACGGCCAAGTTACCATAGCTTGGCCATCGAGCCAATATGCGCCATGGTTCATGCTCGGAAACACTGACATTTGCTCTTTTAAAGCAGGTGGTGTTGCGTAAGCGCATTTTTTCCTGCTAAAACGACATAACGGCCCATGTTTAATGGAATTTCCATGGATTATTGAATGCATTATGTACTAGAGATGACACTGAAGTGACCATACAGGCAATAGAAGACACTTTTCAAAAGTTCTCAATATCACACTATAATTCTATGGAGGTAGGGATTGGCTAAAATATATGGAAAGTGGGACAGCGCCTCTGGAGGTAGTAAGTGGTAACTGCTGATACATTTGACTGTCGTTTAAGTACCTACTACAAAATTACCGCAAATTAATATGCTAGAGCCACAGAGTCAGGGTTGGCATAGACAATCAACTTTTATGTCTCGTTTATAAGAGTATTTTTTTACGAGGTTTTGATTACAACTCATCTGATGTTAAGTGACGGTGTAGTCGGAGATAGTCAACTGGTAAATGGTTAGAGAACTGGCTCTCAAGCGAAGCTGCTAGGACTTACCGTTAGTGACTTGGTCACAGATTTTAAATTCGAGAGCGGCAGCTAATTAGCCGTTTTCCTTTAAGCTAATTTTTGGGATTTGAACCTCCGGCGTGAAAACCGACCGCGTAGAAAAATGGTGCATAGTCTTATGGCGCGATTTCATCACCTCTTCGTGATACATAGTATCTTTTTTTTTTATGTAAAAAGTAATGAGACGAACGAGACGCTCTCCTGATGGTAAGAGATAACGCCTGCCCATGACCATTGCAGCGATACACAGAACTTTGAGTAACAAAACAAAGTCCAGGGCATCGCTGCTTTGGCGCTCATTACTTTGAGACTTTCGATGGTGATGGATCTCAATGAACACAATACCATGAAGGGCGCATGCAAGCCCTTTCCTCCTACATTGTAAACACATATATAGAGATACGTGCGACGACTGTCATGAGCCTCATAAGCTCGTCTCTCAGCCTTTGTCATATCCGGAGCTAACGGGCCGACAATATAAAACCGGCGATTTACAAAACACAAATTGTTTAAGAGTGAAATAAATGAAATCCCTACGACTGAATACAAATGAGCCTCTTTCGGAGTGAACCATCTCATTCTTTCTACATGATAAATCGTCCAAGTGTGTCGTTAACTCGCTGTAGGTTGTACGTACTTGTAATTTTACTTCGATGTTGTCAGTAATATTAATACGTTCGTGAACTATTATCGGGCAGGTCACATCTTTAGTTCGGGATTTATTTCACGGGGATCAGATAAAAGTTCGGATGCAGTTACGTTTCAACTTACGCAGTTCACGTTACAGTGTGAGCGTCGCATTTCAAAATATTGTGCTGGTCGCTGGAGTCGAGAAAAATGAAGCGCGGAATTTGAGAAATCGGAACGCTTTCGGTTTGACGTTTATGATACTTGAACACTGACCTACATTAATGACAGAACTTTTTGGTGTGTTGGTGTCCAGCCAGGTTTTTTTAAGAGGCCAGTAGGTAAGGGAAATAGTTTGAGTGGCGGGAACGCGGTAGAATCATGTTGCTTTGAATTAGGTATTTTATTTAAACTCTATTCTTTTTTTCTTACAAAGTCGTGGTGTTTTAGTTATAAATTGTATAATTACGTACACGAGTTTAGGAAAGAGATATATGTTCTTAACAAAATCCGTTAAAACTTCTAGGAAAGTTACTACTACTTTTCTAGGGCTCGAGTGGTCGTAGTTAATTTGTGAGGCTTTAACTGTAACTTATTTACCTAATATTTTTTTTATCAAATACATGTCGCAAAACTTAACATTGGCAAAATGCATAAGGACGATGCCAAAAACAATGAAAGAATACCAATATTGATAACAGAACTTTTTGGTATCTTGCTGGCCAGATTTTTTTTAAAAGAGTATTAATTTTTAAAAAAATCGAACATCTTTAGTGTGCCCATTCACCTGCCGCGCCAAGCCGGCGAGTCACGGAGGCAGCGTGCGGAACGTCTATGTACCACATAACGTTGTAACTTGTATTCATTCGTACGATATGGCTCGTAAAGCAAGCGGCGATGACCTCATTGCGAGAAAAAAGGTTCAGTTTCTAGGGGAAGGGAAGATATGTGTATTTAAATGCGACGCAGCCAACTATAAAGTAACCGGTAAGCAAACGCGACGACGCGTAAGGCGCATCCTGAGTAATCCGGATATTATGGATCTCCGACATACGGGATTCATCTACGGATAAACCGCATATGGCGTACCCGACAGTTCCGATAGAGAGCTCAACCTGTCAACGAAATTCGACTGACGCGGGCATTCCGCATCGCTTTCGCTCAATTGATCGCATGTCAACACATGTCTACCAATAGAGAGCTCTGAATTTAAACAGGAAACACCAATTTAGCGCCAATTCATTTGGAATGATACTGGCTGTTGTTAGACGAATTATTAAAAAAAAAGTTTCGTCTATGGCTCCTATTTCCCGCCTACCTGGTTACCAAATGTCACGTTTTCTCCAGATGGTCCGGCTTGTGCAAGCTCCGAGCGATTGTTTACTCAAACATTACGAGACGGTACGACATTTGAAGCGGGCCGCTAAATAAAATACAAATAGCACTCGAAACCTCGTGTCCACACTGTCCGTGTACACAATTGACGCCAGCAAAATAACCGTAACTAAGGTCCAATTAAGACGTCCGTTATCCTTTGAGATGCGAGTCTCTAGACTAAACGCGACCCGCAAATAAATAACAGGGCAATTACAATATCGAATCACGATCCCGACTGGCCTCTGAGCTGTAATCGTTTGAAGATGTAGCCAGCGAAGGCTGCTCTAACTACATCTAATAACACACGGCCGGGCATGCCCATCGCGACTTCATAATTAATTAAAAATGAACCATTGAACGCCGTAATCGTCCCACGCGGTCGCTCGTTAAACTATCGACTATTCTTATCGTCATCACTTCTGTCAAATTTGAATATTGAATCCCTTAATTTCTTTTTTACTATTATTTACGGCGAATGGGATGATCGCACTGGCCGCATGGCCGCGTGGATTATTGGAATTTGAATGTTGGTAACATCGACGTTTGGAGTTTTGGCGGGAACGCGGGAAGAGTCGTGTCGCTCCGTTGTGTTTTTTTCCAAAACTAGTGTTTTGTCGAGTATTTATGCATAAAAATGGTGGTGTTTTATTCATAAAGTGTCGATTTACAAGCGCGAGTGTGGGAAAATGATATAATGTGGTGAAACATGAGTTTTCGTGTTGCTTCCAAAACTCCATCGAAGCTTTATAGTAAAGTCGCCACTACTTTACTAAAGCATGACTGAACTTAACTGACACGAACTGGACTTGACAAAGACGACTTTGACGATAGCTATAGCTAAGATACAGCAGAAATAACACTTAAGACAAGACTCCGGCTGAAGGAGTTGTGTAACATCCATGGCCAGAATAAATTATTAAAAAAAAAAAAAATATTGATGTAGGGTTGCTACTTAATGTTTCGTTCACGATGTATTGATTTTATTGTTGCCTACAAAATTAATGAGGTGTTGTTGGAGGAAAGTCGAAGTTAGAGTGAAAGTTGATAAGGTAAAGTGAACTCACCGGCCACGTGAAATCGAACGGGAACACGATGGGATTACTGAATCCTTCGACGTTGAGGTTAGGCACATCCAAGGAGTTGCCGCCTAGTACAGGCGTGGTGATGTCGCCGAAAGTGCACGGCGACGTCGTGTCGATGTTTGCTTGATATATCTTGAGGCACACACGGAATTTAGTCCTGCACGGCGCTAAACACGGCGCGTCACTATTTAAGGAACCATCACAACACTGCCCACTACTTAACCTACCCAGCGAGTTCGTAAAACTTTTTATCCTAAGTTCGAAGGAGCCAGACGTCAGCACCTGAAAAGAGAAAGACAACATCAATATTTGGTTAATGGCTGAAGCGACAGATAAATGTTCGAGCACATAGATTAAGCCCATATATCAATATCGTGACAGCGCAAACAGAACTGGCAATATAGCTTTCGACGCCCCTAAGATGTAATCCCCAGACGAACTATTTGCACAACTGTCCAACTAAACTATCGATCCCTCTGAGACATTAACGGTTTTACTGGACAGACTTTGTAGGTCGTTCAAAAATGGGGTTGAACGCGCGGTGACACCCCTAACCTAAATCGAATTTCCTATGATCTGTCGACGTAACAAACGATTCACATTTTGAATATCGAACTGTCAAGTATTGACGCCCCCCGCCTTGTTTTAAACGATCCGATGTTGCCAGGGCTACCGATACTACCAAAAAAATGTGGTATTTCTAACCACGTTGATAGATACTCTCGTCAACGAAACGAATTGAATTCCGTTGTATATGAATAATAATAAAACTAGTTTTTGTTGCCCTCCAGGGTGCAACCCTTGTATATTAATGAAAGAATGTGCAGTTGGTCGAGCGCTTGCATGTGGGGCTCGTGGGGTCAACAAGTTTTAAGAGCAAATGCATTAGTTAAAGGAGTTCATTCGTACGTTCACAGCGCGGTTAATTTTACATGCCAACCTCTTTAGCACATTTTTTTTTGGCTTGACACTTCTAGTTCATATGAAACTATAGGTGTTATAATATCTCTTTATGTTTTGAAGAAATATAATTTGAGTCGGCGTTATAGGGCATCGGAAGGAAGTGGTGGGTATTAAGTTATGGCGGCCGTGTCTTGGCAAATCATTATCGGGGACTATTATACTATGTACTGCCGGCTTCGCTCCTAACAAAATAAAAAACACATTTCCTGTGCATTTTCAATACGAATTGATTTTAGTGGTCTACATGATATATTACATTCATAAAACTTTAGTACGGCAACTCATTAACTGACGTGGTTCGAATTTTAATTAGTACAGTTAAATATAAGTTTTTTTTTTATTTCATATAGGCTTGCGTTTGACTGCCAACTCGCCTGATGTTAAGCGAAGATGCGGTCAACGGTGAAGCACGCTCGCCTAGAAAAAACTCTACCCAGATTGTATCTATCAGGGAACCCCCACTCGGGCAACAAATTCAATTGTTTAGCGGTTCGTACAATGAAGGTAGAATCGAACCGTTTCATTCGAGGCTTTGTAATATCGACCATGAAGCGTTGGCGCTTCTTGGAGGCTCCTGGCTGTCCGATAGTAGAATGGGCAGGTTGGAATGAGGTCATGTAGATCTGCACTCAGTGTATCAAGTTATTATTTATCTGTGACTAAAGTTAAATGAGATCTAAGTATAGCAAATACACAAGCGCAACGCCATACTCTTCAAAGGAGGAAAAAACAAAGTCCAAAGCAAATGAAGATATCTTTTAAATTTAAATTCCCACATTTATTTTCAGATTTTAGTGTAAAGGGAAACAATGAGCCATTCAAATGCATCTTATTTGGTAAGCAGGCGCGATAGACGGTGTGTCTGTCGGGATGTCAAACTTTTACCCCCGTTTAACTGAACTACGATAAAAACACTAGATTTTAAACTTCCTGCCACAAGGGTACGTATTAAGTCGGATACAACGCGAAAATAAACCACCTCTCTTTCTATGCCCACGGTAAAGACAAAGACAGAGTTATATCACTTCACACATCCACGTGGTTACATCAGGTAGGAACGGAACCAAAAAAATGGCCCAAAAAAGATACGCAGCACTCTAAACATCCCCTTTTTTGTCGATGTATTGTTTAAAAAAGGAGTTATAGTAGCACCGAGTTTGATGAATTGTGGCTTACTGTTTTAGAACACGGCCAATTAAGAAAAAAAAAAGAACTTGTCTCTGGTAATGACAGCTGCCATTTTCAATTAAGACGGAGCTGTGTTTACGACGTCATTAGATTAAGTTCAAAAACATTACATATATAAATAGAGTTAATACTTGTCAATGAAGAAGCAAATTACGGTAAATAAAAAACACGTTAGAACTCGGGATATGAACGGTACGAGTCGCTCGCCGCACGCCCTGAGGCGACCACAGACTAACAATTAAATAATACTTAACGGACTACCGAATAACTAACTTTTATTGTATCTCCGGGCGGATTTGACGCGATGACTGTCTGATTGATGTGTTTCAAAATGGCTTTTTAAAGGGCAATGAGAATTTATTCAAGGAATAATATTTTTTATGAGTAAAGGTAATGAGACGATCGAGCCGCTCTTCTGATGATAAGAGATAACGCCTGTCCATGACGATTGCAGCTAGGGTTGCCAGGTCGCCAAACTAATAGCCGGACAAACCAGCCAATTTGGCTGGACATTTGGGTAAAAAGGTCGGACACCCTACATTGTACAGAATTTTTTGTCTCAGTAATAAAAGGTGCGACAAAAACGCACGCTCGTATGCGAAATGTAAAAAGTCTAAATGACAAAAGCCGGACACCGTTCATTTTGGCCGGACACGCAATCAATAAGCCTAACTATGCCCGGCTTTATCCGGACGCCCGGCAACGCTAATTGCAGCGATACACAGAACTTTGAGTAACAAAACAAAGTCCAAGGCATCGCTGCATTGGCGCTCATTACTTTGAGACCAGATGGTTAGTACTCTTCAAACCGGAACAAAGTACTGTATGCACACTACTGCTTGGCGGCCGAATAATTAGTACTGCGGTGGTACCTACCTAGACGATCTCCTGCTAAAGAAATCTACCACCAAGTAAATAATACCATGATTCCGGTGTACACGGAAATAATCAATAGCATTTTAAAAAATGCTATTGATTATTTTCTATTATGAATTGACATTGCACAAAAATGCTCACTTAAGAGTTTGAGAGCCAGTTCCATTCCAGGCTAAGTGTGCCTATAGTCTTCGAACACAACATCACTCAATATCTGGTGAGCTGTGGTCAAACAATTAGCCTGTCAACCATTAAAAAAAATGATGTCATTGTCATCTTCAACGTTTATAAATACACAGATATGGCATATTTCAAGGCAGTGATCTTTTCGTTCAGAAACTGTCGGTAGCAAACAATGAATGTTGCAAACGTTTTACAGAATCATTTTAGAAGCTTTTTACTATAAGCTTATGTAATTTTTTTTTGGTACTTTTAAATTCAATTTGTATTATGTAATATTTTTTATTGTGTTATTTTGAACAGTACTTAAATCGAATATTGTACTCTGAAATAAGAGTTATCTTCAAAGAGATTGTACTCATCTTCGATGTATGTCAGTAATCAATTACACGTGCGCTCAATTTATTTAACATACGACTTCAAGTTTAATGCATCCAACAGTACGAGTCGTGAACATCAAACCTCTTTTTTTTCCAACCACGTTGAAAGGAAAGTAACACTGGCACGTAACATTAATTGCGCTAGCGTAGGCATCAACAAAACCGTCCAAATTGATTTGATTTTCGAATACCTAATCGACGATCTCGCAACACAATTTCAGTTAATATATCGTCTTACGTCTAACATTAATATATTTTACTCGATCATCAAGAATCACGACCTAGACATATTTTAAGGGGATTGCTTTGTCAAAATGATTTGTTGCATACTATGTGTATAAGTTACTTGTTACGAGATGTAGATAGGAGTAATAATGTGAACAGCATTGTAAGTAAAGCAACAGTAAACACTTGTTCCAGCAACAGCAGGTTGAGCGTATGTCTAAAAATAACGTTAATAATGAAACAGGGGAATGTTTTTCATCTCTACCGTTACACACGCGAAATGTGTTAAAATAAATACCCAAACACAGACTTATATCTAATCTGTGAACGGCGTCTTTTAATAGCGGCATAATATCATCGCCTGCATTCGCAATTCCAAATTTAAATTTGGAATCATCGTGCATGATTTATTTTTTTTCCATTTGAGTATTTTCGGCCAGTACCAGTACACATGCCGTAAAGATGTTCGTTTATCGAAAATAGAACAGTCTTCGAATTAAATAAATGAAAAAATTATTTGAGCCTGTAGCAGCTGACGAATGAGCGCTGTTGCTAATTGGTTTTCTGACCTGACTTCATAGAACTTAGCTTTAATATCTTGAATGTTAGCGTGCCGAGGGGACGCGTCCCTCAACAAAGGGCGTTCCGTCTCACAGAATATCTTTGGTGGCAAATAAAAGACTTAAAGGCGCACCAATATTCGGGTGACAAAAGTTGCATTCTTCTTTGTGTAAAAGCAGCTGCAATGCCACAAAAGAAACATACATCTAGTGGAATTCGAAATTAACGGAGAATCATGAGCGTGGAGCGTAATAGGCCCGCAGATTGCCTGGAACCTATATGGAAAGTGCATAAGGTATTTTGCGGTTATTTAAGCGTTGCACAAGCGAATTGAGTTTTCGTGCGTTTGTGTGGGTACTCAGTGCCGACAATGGTAGCGAGTAAGCATCGAGTGGGTACGTACTGCGCACTATGTTCTGAATCGTGTACTACGTATCATAAACCAGATCTTCTTGCTTGAATTGTTATTGGGATTGCTATACGTGTGAACCTCTCGCTGCGAGATTGAATACGGAACTTATTAAAATACTTTCGAGATACCTTTTACGGTCGATCTACTTGATTTGGGAACGATTTATGAGTAAGTAAAAACTAACCGGACTGTCGTTAGCAACTGTTGTACAAACTGTGTCATGTAATGCGGGTAAACATTGGGTTCACGTGTAGAAACTTTGATATATACCTAGTTATTTTGCAAAGATATGAGACGAAACGAATCTTGTTAATTAGCTTAAATGTATCAAAGCGATTTGGGCCGTTTTGGGTCCTATTAATATTGGCGACATAATTATAAATACATAAAAAAATTGAAATTCTAGGCTTTAGTAAAAAAAAAAAAATCGTAGAACTATACACACAGCGCCATCTGGTCCCAAACTAAGTAAAGCTTGTGTGATGGAAGTCAGATAACTGATAGAATACATAAATACTTTTTTTTTCGTAGATACATACCTACAGCATACATAAAAGTTTGATTATCCAACCATCCGTAAAAAATATGATATAGGTAGGTACTTTTATTTGGTAGCGATTTTGTATTAAATACTATTCACATCAGAACATAGTAAGTAGGTATATCTACTGTGAAATTAGTAGATGTACGCATTCGCATGGAGTAATTTCCATTTTGACTGCAATCATACACAGAATAAATAACAGTTGTTAGTTGCACATCGTAATTGGATGCAACGTTATGGAACGGTATTCCATGCAAACATAAACTGACCATTTCAGAACCGAGTTAGATAAATGACGATTTGGACTTATCAGTTGATTTACTCCCACACAGTCTGCTAATTATATAATTCGCGTATAAAACTGTACGTTTATATCTGTCAACTGACGGCCTTAACTTTCAACCCACATAAAGTTAAATTTTAGGACTCATCTCTAAGCAATGTAACGATAACTATTGTGCAACCTACACTATACAGTGCGATGGCACTGCTGACACGTTTACCCAATTTTGTATTTAATAATTTACACTGGCAATACTAAACAATGGATCTTAAATTAGAAGGTTACTGGCTGGATTACACTGCATCCGATTATTCAAATTTCGAAATTCGAAAACGCTCTCGCCCTCTCGTCTTTTGTAATGTTGTCTGCATTGACCAACTTATTCTTTTTTTTAATGGAATTGAGCTAATTGGCAACAAGAAAACTCAACGCTTTTGTTTTTAGGTACAAAATACACTTCCCTTAGCATCCAGTTTGGCAGCATTACGCAATCTCATCAATGATCCTGGCCGCCATTTTGTTTTTTACAACACCAGGATTCAATTAAACGTCCGGTATTAAACGATAAGAAAAACTAAATCGACTTTAATGGTCGTTTATGTTGGTAATGAGATAAATAAAGTAACAATGGTGGCATTAGTGTTGTGCCTGAGCAAGTAATGTATGTGTAATTTGTCATAGATGTCATAGATGGGATTGAATTTACCGATAAACATGGGAAATCGAAGCGTTGGAAATAAAATTGTCAACTAGAATATTAAAGGTCGACTTTATGGTCATAACTATCTATGCTTGGGCTTTATCTATTTATAACCGCTGGGGTAGACGTGTTATTGAGTGGAGACTGTGAATGGGTAAACGTAGCGTAGGACGCCATAAGACTCGATGGAGTGACGATATATGTAGGGCCGCTGGCGGTGGATGGAAGCAGAAAGCCGAGAATCTGGCTGAGTGGCGTGTTTTGGGAGATGCCTATGTCCATCTATGTCCAGCAGTGGATTACAAAAGGCTGATGATGATGATGAATCTATGCTTAAAGTAGCGACTGAGAAGTCAACAAAGCATACATGTGCATAAGTACATATTGAGTAAGGCCCAATATATTTACGAAATCGCTCTAGGCGATAAGGCCGCCGTTGTACTACCACATATTAGTCGATGGTGTAATGTTTTATCTTTTTTAAGTTATAATGTATATATACATGTTTGATGTTACAATAAAGTCATATTCTTATCTATATTTATAGACAACTCAGCTCTCTAGACAACTAAATTTTGTAATCGATGATATTTGAGTAGGTAGGACTAAAAATGATTCATTTAGGAACTTATTCCAAAGTACAATGAAACCAAAATTCAAAGCTTTTCACATAGTTAAGCAGTTAAACCGGACGATTATACTGATTTCGTAGTTTTCGTACATAATTGAGCCGGTTCTCAGAGAACAAAACCGTTTTCGACAATGAACAAAATTATAAAAGTTTAAAGACCTACAGTTAAAGTTTCACATACTTAAAACTATACTATAGCACGGGGTACCAACTTATGTGTAGAGTTGAACAAATGCTGGAGTTGAGAATTTTTTCACGAATTATTGCTAGTTTCGTTTGAGAATTATGATGGCTCAACTTTTCTTGCAAGTTGGTCATATGTCAAAAATGGGTATGGAAATTGTAAGCTAGCTACGCAGGTGTTTTGAATATAGCTATTTATCTTGATTGTTGGGAAAATTTCAAATGGTGACATGCAAACAACTTTAATTTTACCTAGCATTTTGACTGCATTGTCTGATTTTGGCGCAAGAACGTAACTTTGGTGTACTTAACTTGCATTCTAAAGGTATTTGAGAAAGAAAGTGAGGCTAATTTTGAAGGTTTTAACTGACATATTAAATTACTGAAAAATTTATTGTCTATGTCTGCAAGACAGCAAAATTTTTATTTTAATTAGGAATGTCAACTGCGTTCTCCAAAATTAGTCTCAATTTGTTATATTATAGATTTAATGTTGTTTTATGAATATAATCGATTTAAATAGATAGAAACATTACTGTGGACACAAAAATCAGAAAATTAAAAGATATAACACAAACAAGAAACTTAGCGGCATTATCGCTAAAAGCGATCTTTTCCAGGCAACCAAAGAATGAATTAAAAAAAAAAAACGTTTTTTTTTGTGTAAATTAAGTTACCTACATTTGGGAGATACGTGAAAAACATGAATATTGTCGTTTTAAGAAACTTAAGGTTGAATTACTCGCAGGTCAATAGAATAATCGCTGTTAATGTTGCAACAAATTAGTAGTTTATGTACTTATTACAGAGTAAATGTCATTTAAGCTATTAATAGTCAGGATTTACTAAGTAAACTATGCCATAAAATGCCAATTAACCCATTTACCTTTAGGTCTTTAATTTTAATCATTTTGGCTCATTTAGAATTTGTGCGCTCGAGTGGATTCTGAAAAAGCAGATGTTTGTGTACATACCTACTTAATTTTTTAAAAGAGTTGCCATTAAACATGTCGCACCTGCTCGAGTTTGACGGGAGGGTTGCCAGGCGACATAAATTGGTAATTGTGGGGTAAATTTATTATCGTTCTGCTTGATGGACGTGAATATGGCAATCTTGAAAATTGGATCTTTGGTTTGGAGGGCCATATTTTCCGTATAAAATTATGTTTGCAGAATATTCAACTACGTAATTTCTAGAGTTTAAGTCAGGTTGACATATTTTATTATACTGTTTTTTTTGAGTTATAAGTTTGCAATTGAAAAGTTTGAATACCTATATACCTACATAGTTTTTGTTAAGCCGAAATTTTATCGCTATTAAAATTAACTATTACTGGTTATTTTTAAGTTACCTACCTACATATATTTAATTATCTATGCAGGGATTGTAGGGCACTTGTTTTATTCACAAAAAATATTTTAATAACTTTCAAGTCAAGCAAGTTATTAATTTTAATGGTACATCTTAGTAGGAGGTCGTCTAGTTAGATACCACCGCAGTACCTACGATACTGCTGCCAAGCAGTAGTGTGTAAACATTACTGTTTTGGTTTGAAGGGTAACTAACTGTAACTGGCGTAATTACAGAGCTGTTGAGACTAACCATAATTGTCTCAAAGTAATGATCGTATACGAAACGATTCCTTGAACTTTTATCACTTAAAATTTTAGGTATCGCTGCAATGGGCATGGACATGCGTTGTCTATTACCATTTGTAGAGCGTTCCTTTCATCTCATTACTATAACACGAAATTGGTTATTATTAATTTGAATGCTTAGCACAACTATCATTTTATAATTAATAATTTATTATGAATGTACTTAAATCGTTACAAAATAAAACATGTTCCACAGTTAAGTTTGAAGCCCTATAAATCTAATAAATCGAACATTAGCAATAACTTTCAACATTAAGATCTTGATAAATGAATGCATATCGGAATGCTAGCCAGTCTGTGCAAGCGTAACACAAGCACAGAACACGCCTAAAACTGAAATATACTTCGATTATATCACAAATAACGCAATAACACACGCACAAGTAGCGTTCCATGCAAGCTATGGCACACTATGTCCTAGATATGCGACAGGTAGTCGCCAGGTACTTAATACATTAATCCACTCAGTAACTGGCAACATTGTTTATAGCGAATGAAAAGAAAAAATAATGCCCATATACGGCGAGAATAAGGATACAATCATTTTTAATGAGCTTTATCCTCTCGGGGGTTAAAAAGAAACAAAAGAATTCTTCATCGAATTATTTATTTGAAATTGGAAATTATAATGTTGCGGTTTTCGGACAGACGTGTTTCCGACGCCGCTTCCGATTGAAGAGGCGATCACGCGATTTGAATTTTCGAACGAACAATTTTCGGGTGAAACACTTCCAGTACTGTCAACATTTAGAAGAAAAAAAAAAGGAAAATTTAATCCAAATAGGTTCTTATCCGGACATTCAACATTTAGAAAAAATAAGGAAAATTTAAACCAAATAGGTTCTTATCCGGACATGAGTTCTACGGATGCAGTTGACTGGTGGAATAATTACATCAACGCACTCATCACGTAGACAGGACCAGGGGCGACACAAACCAGTCTTGCCACTGCACAAAATACCGTTTTTTTATTAAACGAGACAAGACTTCATTCATAATGTATTATAGCGCTTTGTACGCACACATACGTAGGCTATATAAATAGACACCCTACGCGAATGGGCCGGTGCACACTACGGTTAATTAAACCTGACTGAAGGAAAAACGATGAAATCGATAAAAAGGCACGAAAATCACACGAGACAGGATCTCAGGTTCGATTCCAGACACACCAGTATTTCATTGATTAATAATGAGTTTGTATCACAATCATACTGACAATGTATAAAATTATTCAATACACGTTTATGTGTTTATATGTACGTATAAATTTTAATTGCAGTGTGTTAGTTTCGGAAAAAAAATAAAAAACTGCTGGACTGATTTGGGTGTGATTTTATTGTGTGTGCTACAATCATATATCGGGTACTGGGTATTCACCTAGTAAACATAACTAGGTACTATGTATTTCTATTTGATAAGTTTCGACAATAGCTGAACAGATTTTGACCAAGAATGTACTATGTATAGTGTTAATAGTCAAAATAAAACCCATAACTGCAAATTTAATCATAGGTGGTTAAAAAATAAATTTAAACGAAAACTAGGCAAGTGTGTTTGTTTCCATGACTAAGCGCCTGTATCAATTGTGATGGAATTTGGTGAGGAAATATACGTGACGTTTGTTTTATTTGGGATTTCATTATTAACACATGTTTTTGAAATGCTTTCAGTCAAAAGGGGAAAATCTAACATATGTATTGTCCAAAAGAGCAAATTTAAAAAAAAGTTAACCGCATGTAAAATAGAACATTGGGGCTCCTGGTTATAACGGTAAATTCGCGACAATAATTCTAGTAACTACTAACTCGCTGGCTACCCTTCATTCATTGCGCATACGCCATAGGGTAGCCCTCGTAAATTGCCACAGCGGCCGGTAAAACGATGCGGGAGAACAAAAACTCACTAGCAGTATCGATTTTTTATCGAGTCAGTTTGACATTTGGTTAAACTCTAGCATGCAATATCTAGGAATGTTCACTACCTACGTTAACAATGTTAGGAAATTGCATCGCGTAGGAAACTGCAACTCGATTGGGAAAGTGGGCATCGAGTTGGGGTGAATCATACAACCTCGACTCAAGATGTTACTGCCACAGAATAGAAAAAAGCAGACATAATGTTTCAAAGAAAATGCGAGATTTCTTGGTCCTATAAATTACGAACGCACAGAAATCAGTCAGGATGTCAGGACATTGCGTCACACAAATACATCAAGATACCTAGTACGCAATATTGTAGAATCAAGGGGTCTACACGTTTCAACGCAATGTTTTATCTGTAACCATTACTTTTTTTTAAAGTCTGTGGTAACGAGTACATTTGCCTACGTAAATAAACATCTTATGCGTCCGATTGATACTTCTAATCGATTGATTCGTTCGACATTAACGAGCCCAATAATTAACTTAATCCAAACTTTACCACTAATAAAAGTTAAGTTTCGTGAGAACACGTCATCGTGAAAAGTTCACACGTAAAACAGCCCTTTGGAAGAATAACCTTGACCGGGTCGCAGGGCGATGCCCTCGATCACTTACGAATTTTAATGTCATCTTTATGCCACTTTCATCTCTAGCCTAGTGTTTATTTACCCGTTGTTTTACGGCTCCCGAAGTCTATTACAAGCCGATTAGCGACAGGCGATAAACGCTGAAGGGCTCTCGTGTAAACTAGACCGAACTACTAACCCTGCCCGAAATATCGCGCCTTGAGAGTCGTCTGGAAGAGTTATTCCTGTCGCATCGGTGCATGCGGATCGCGGAGATCCGCCGCGGAGAGAGCGCATCGAAGCCTCGGAATGCATCTAATTTTAAAGCGGAGAGGCTCGCGACCCTGCTGACCCCGCGCGCCGGTATTAAAACCTGAACTTTCTTCACAACTAGGTGCCTATGTTTGCTCGGCAAACGAATCGAACACACACAAGCGCGTGGAGGCGACCGCGGCCGGTCACGATCCTAGCCCTCGCCAGGTTCGCTCCCGCCTGCCACTATCCGCTATCCAGGACGATCGCAAGGCACTCGCGGTCGCAGCTCTCCGACGCTCGTGGGAAAGTGACTAGCGATGCAGGGCCGTCGCGCCTGCAGCGCTGTTTATGGGAACCGACGCAAACTACGAGTTTTCGATTGGATTACGTGCGAAACGTAAACAAACGGGGATTCGCGGTTTTGGGTGTCGGTGTCGGCGGCGCTCGTACCTGGGGCAGAAACCCTAGCAGGGCGACGAGCACCGCTGGGGCGCGCATGCTGCCGCGTCCGGGAGCGGCGCCGGGGCATATACGTCGGGACCGAGCCCGACGTCGTCAGCACTCAGCGGATCCGCAGTAATCCATCACTCGCACAAAAGCACTGAGCGTTTACACTGCAAGTCACACAGCACAAGTATCGAGATGTCACTGATCGCTCATCGGCTCCGGCGAACCGGTCGCGGGATCGTGCACTACGTTCGAAACGCGCGCGTCGCGTGTGTCGGCAAATGCGGGCCGGGACGACGTGTGTTCGTGGCGGCGCGTGACGGCGGACTGGGGGCGGGCGGCGGCCGCGGTGCGGGCAGCGCACCTGGCTGGCGCGCCGCCGCCGCCGCCGAGAGATGGCGCTGCGCGGCGCATCTGCCGCCAGTCGTCGCCCCGCGCCCCGCCGCGTCCCCTCCGACACCCTGCGGCAACTCGACCAGAAAATACACGGAAAACACAGTGTTCTATGCGCGAACACGTGCCCCTTTATAAAAAGTTTTGAGAACAATCGAGTGCTATGCAGTTTCTTTACAGTTCATTATTTCACTGATCAACACTGTTCAATACTGTATAGCTAGATCAGACCTAATTACAAATTGTCTACATGTTTTTTATACGCATAATTATAGGTACTTGTGTATTATATACTTATCTATTTATTCAGATACCTACCTGTGTACTTATTAAATTTATTTTTCTAGCTTATTAATTGACGTGTCATTTATCCTCAACTTACAGTAGCTAGGTATCGCATCTTACGATCGTGAGCTACAAAAAAGTGCATCCACATTTGCGATGTATTTCCGCCCCAAAGTTTGTAAAATGCAAATTTTCGAAAATCTGTCCAATTATAGACAGCTGCCCGACCAGTGGCAAGTAATTTAGTTTTATTTATACATTCACGAGCCCGCGAGATACGATTTGATATTATAATAAAATTATTATTTTATTATTTTTGTTTTAGGCTGGATATTTGGCACGCACGTGCCTTGGGGTGTTGGGGTTAACAAACGGTAGCTTTTTCAAACAGGAAGGCTCGATTTATTTCTGACGTGATTGAATAGCGTGATTGGATACCTGAAAAAGAGCATTATTAGAGTATTATTATACAATTATGTATTTACCCACTTACTTGTAGTACTTACTTTAAGTTAACTATTCGATAAAATAATGACCTTGACTGATAAGGACATTAAGGTCGGTTGGAATCCAATGTAGCTAACATAATTAAAGTAATAATAAGCGCCAAAGCAGCGAGGCCTTGGGCTTTGTTTTGCTACCAAAAGCCATGTGTATCGCTGCAATGGTCATGGACAGGCGTTCTATCTTACCATCAGGAGAGCGTCTCGTTCGTCTCATTACTTTTACATTAAAAAAAATTCTAAAAATCTATCTACAGAGTATCTACAAATTTTAATATTAATTATTTTGACATTTCACCATCACGTTTATCTTTGACTTTACTATAATGTGCATGATTTATATTGATAAAAATGATTATTTGACATAAGGTGACATTGTAATAACAAACTTGACATTCATTGTAATAATTTTGCTCTTGACTTTGAATATTTTTGACATTGTATTTTGTTATTATTTTTTATTGATTTTATAATATTAATTTTTTGCATGCCGAAAAGCGGGATATGGCGTGCCATGTTTTAATTTCTACCAACTGTATTTTACCCATATACACAAATATGTAATTGATTAATTATGTGATTAAAAGTTCACTGCACATCCAGAATATAATAGGTATACAAGGTTATGAGCTTACGGTGCTCTAAATCGACAGGGGTCATCGTTATGAACAACTTTCACTATGAAGCACAACTTTGAAATCGTGTGTTCTATACTTGTAAAAATGTACGAAATAAGTGGGTTTTTTTTTATGAGATGTGCCCAATGGTTAACGCGGTCGTATTAAACGTCGAAGAGCGTGAGTTCAAACCCGAACGATGAGCTTGAGCTGATTTTATTTTTGTACACTTTTGACGATTTTTTTAATGATGATAATATGTATGACTAAGTATGACTAATTACTATTCTAATTTTGTTTTGTTATTATTAATTGTATTATTTAATCTGTATTTTTTTAATTTAAACCGCATCTCAAAAATATTTTGACCAAAATTGTTTGCCATACCCTAATGGGGTCATATGTACTAGGGACAACATTGTTAAATTGATAAGCATAAGAACCTGTACATATGTTGCAATAAAGTATTGAGTATTGAGCTGCCGGTAAAGGTAAACATCATGAGGAATCTTTAGCATGGTGGTAGTAGGTATATTTTCTATTACTCGGCTGGATGGTCACCCTCAAGTTGAAAATCTGACGCTAAGTACCTAACAATGTGTTCCGGTAGCCTCACTTCCAACACACCGTCACTTAACATCAGGTGAGCTGTGGTCAAACACCTCGCCTGCCAACCATTAAAAAATACATACGTACTAATAAAAACATCCTAATACTTAAGATAGTTTTTTTTAAATCTTTATTTAAGAGTGCTTTTTCGCACAGCGGAAAAAGCACTTAAGATAGTGTTAGTTAAAATAATGCACTAATATACAAGGTGTAAGAGGAAGTCTAAGAAATTAAAACACAGAAGATAGGGTGAGGGAAGAAAAACTTATTTCCAATAAAAATAAACTGGCTAATACTGGGTTAAAAAGTACCGAAATGGATACAGAAAGCCAAACCCCGAAAGGGTGTGTAAACGCCCAAATCCAATTAGGCTAAAAGAGCTAGCTAACAAATGACTAGTGTTTAAACAGTCTAGACACGAGGTAGGGTAGGGTACCTGACTGCTTAACCCATTTACCTATCTAACGAACTTCATAAGAAAATTGGATTTCGAGTTTCGCAAATAAAATTGACTCACAAAAAAAGATTTGATAAAAACGCCATAAAGGTGTTCTTTGTAACTTATAAGGAGGAAAAAAATGTTAATATTTGACGGGTTTACTTTCATCAGTTTTTTTTAGGTTTTCCAAGCAATAAACTAAATATGTGCAAAATTTTATTCAAATCCGTTTAGCCGTTTTTGCGTGATTGAGGAACAAAAATCAAACATCCAAACATACAAATTTTCATATTTACAATATTGGTAGGATTATCTTTGATAAATACAGGTAACATGCTTTTTAAGTATAACTATATTAACTAAAAAAAAATTACGACGCAGTCATTATTTTTAATAATAAAATAAATGAAGATGACACAAAATAACAATAGATAAAGTATCTCAAATTAATAAATAAAACTTTAATTGTTTTTTTTTGTGAAAAAGTGTCAAACTGCTTTCCACCTGATGGTAAGTGGTCACCGCCATCTATGGACAATGGGACACCTACAATGTCCGGGGTATTGTGAGTGCGTTGCCTACCTTTAAGTACCCTATTCTCACTTTGTTTGAAGATATGTAGATTTTAACTCGGTGGAAAAACCGAAGGTGGTAAGTAGATAGTAGATAAGTACGCGGCAGAAATTGTCGTTTAAATAGAGTGATACGAGACTGTCACGCATGTAGGTATAATATGTGGGTGGCACTTTTGGCGATAGCAGCCGGTTTGATAGAAGAACCGAGATTGATTCCCTATCATTAGGCTAAAGCAAGCAAAATCGCGTAGTAAGTCACGTCATGTTCGAATTTTAGGGCACTTCGAGTTCTTTGAAAAAGTATTTAAGTATTCTATCAGTTATCTGTCTTCCATAGCACAAGCTCTGCTTAGTTTGGGGTCAGATGGCGCTGTGTGTAATGTCCTATCATATTTATTTATTTATTTATTTGACTCAGCCGTAAATGCCGATCGGATGTTTAGCCTAGGCGAAGCGAAGTTGCTCGAGGCGAAGCGAAGTACCTTCCTACTTGAAGAGTCATGTGGAGCCCACCTCAAAGAAGAAGATGCAAACATGATTAATTTTAGGGCACATCGAGTTCTTTGACTCATGCGCAAATACCGATCGAATTCTGGGCCCAGGCGAAGCGAAGTTGCTCGAGGCGAAGCGAAGTACCTTCCTACTTGACGCGTAATATTGAGCCCGCCTCAAAGACGAAGATGCAACCATGATTAATTTTAGGGCACTTCGAGTTCTTTGACTCTGGCGCAAATACCGATAGAATGCTAGCTCTAGACGAAGCGAAGCGAAGTACCGTCCTACTTGAAGAGTAATATGGCCTATGGCCCGCCTCAAAGACGAAGATCATGATTAATTTTAAGGCACATCGAGCTCTTTGACTCGGGCGTAAATACCGATCGGATGTTGATGAAGACGAGGATGTAGGTGAACGTGATTAATCCTGTGCCAATTTGGAATGGGAAGTGGAGATGCCGGACATGTAACGTTGTACGAGATACGTTACCGAGTATGTCATGGCCTGAAGCCTGAAGGCACGCGGGCGTGGTCGGGCGTGCCAGCTCTTTGTTCGGAGCCAGCCTAATGTTATTGTTTCGTTGCACGCGACGTTCAACAACTCATTAGGGAGCATTAGTCTTTCGTTTATTTACATTTGTCTGGGTAATAGGTGTTTGCGCGCAGCTTCCGAAAGTTTTTTTTTATGTTTAGCAGTTTTTTTGTCGTTTCATTTGTTGCGTTTGCTGTGCTGTTAAACAAGTTTATAAGTTTAGGGGCAGCGGTGGCCTTAGCTGTTGCGAGGCCCGGGGTGACAGATCATTGTGAGGCCCTTTTCTTTGTGTCCATTTTACTAAAAAAATAGTTCGAGTGGCCGTAACATGCTTGCACTAATAATGAAACCGTGCGTTCAGGGGGGTTTTTTTTAAGTACGAGGCGCGAGATACACTTACATACATGGTAAAGACTGTTTTCTACGAGGACGCGAGGCCCCTGCAAGAGCGAGGCACCGGGCGGTTGCCCTGCTCACCACCCCCTAAGGCCGCCACTGCTTAGGGGTGTCCTGTTGACTGCCCTGTTTGTTCATTTGATAAAATTCTGCTTCGAGAGCTGAAGGGTGTGGGTTCGATTTCCACTCAGGACTAACATTTGCGTGACTAACATCTATGTTTATTTTGTGTCTATTACAAAAAAAAAGTATTCTATCAGTTATCTGGTTCATATAGTACAAACTTTGCTTAGTTTGGGGCTATGGCATAGTGTGAAATGTCCTCCGATATCTAATTATTAAGCCCAAACAGATGCATCCAGTATTTCTATAATAACAACTGTCAAACCATTTCGGAGGGCTTCAGATGGCATTTAACACTAGCCTTCAGTCTATACGAACTTACAATGAAAACTATGATGAGCTCCTTTCAGATAAATGCTATCTTTCCGTGTAGCCTTGCATTATACAAAATTGATAAGAACAGGAACATAGCATTTAAAGTCAATGCAAAACTAATTATATCAATTATTGATTAGAATCGATCACACATACGAAGAACAAAGCCTAACGCTTTGTTATCAGCAATGCTTTGTTATCTATCTCCTTGACCTCAAAGCCGTTTCTTATCAGAACAAGTGATGCTGTCTGACAGCGTGTGGGATCTGTATAAAATGATTGTTTATTGTTTCTTTTTTTTATTGTATTGTGAATTTAGTTTTGCGATAGATTTTTTTTTGTTTTTTTTTACCCATATAATACCGCATTTAAGCTCTAAATCGCTTAATGGTAAGCGATGATGTGATTGAAGACAGACAGACTTAAAAGATGCACATTCTCTCTGACCTTGAAACGTCAGTTATCTGACTTCCATAGTACAAGCTTTGCTTAGTTTGGGGTCAGACGGCGGTGTGTTTTTTTTTTAATACGTTCATGTCCGTGTTTAACCACCAACTCGCCTGGTGGTAAGCGACGATGTGTGTGTGGTTGTGGTGTGGTGTGGACAAATTTATTTGTTTGTTTCTCTTAAATAAAAACACACCTTTCAGTCCGTTTAAAGTGTATTAAGGTGTAACATCAGGATTGCTTTATACGTTGTATAGCGCTACAAGGCTTTTTTTTCTTTGGTTTTGGCGTCGCATTTTGAGCATTTGCCAGCGTTTTATATTTTCAAGTTTCAAACGTTAAATAAGTTTTCCGTAGCTATAGTTATCTTCAAAGTCCAATCTTAGTCAAGTACAGTCCGTGTCAGTCAAATCCAGTTATGCTTTAGTAAAGTAGTGGCGACTTTACTGTAAAGCTTCGATGGAGTTTTGAAAGCAACACGAAAAGTCATGATTCACCCACCACATTATATCATTTTCCCACACAAGCGCTTGTGATTTGGCACTTTATGAATAAAACGCTCGCCAAAACACTAGTTTCGGAAATAATACAACGGGGCGACAAGCCTTTCCGTGTTCCCGCCAAAAAAAACAATACAAGGCGTTTAAATCAATTGAAAGATGGCGTTTGTCATGAGGAAAAAGCAATCGTTCAAGTCACAGACACCTGCTTCGTAAATAAACTAATGGACGCATTAACTAACTCCACTTTGTTACTATCACATAATTGATTAAACAATACCCATCCACTGTGAGAAGCAATACGTGTGTTGGCAATTTCATTACAATATACAACACTAATTTATTTTTACAGTCCAAAGATGGAGCTGCTATCGTGTTTCTTAACAAAACTGACAAAACTTCGTAGACTTTTTTAGTTCTTAATTTTGGCCATTTGTTCAGTTACATTGGTCGCTTTGTACAATAAGCGTTTGACATTTAGACGTCAATGTTGCATTCTTACCAACTTTTCTTTACATTCAACAATGCCTTATAGCTTGTATGATAGAGTTTATTATATTTGTGTTGGAGAGTATAGGAATTTGGCGTGCGTTGACGCATGGATTGATTCGTAGAAGATGAATGGGGTATGATTTAGCGCTAGCTGCTGGTAGGAAAGTATTTTAAAATGAATTGTCGAAGTTTTGGCGTGAGAGAAAATTACATGACTGAAATTCGTGTTTTATTTTTTTAATTTTATATTTAATCTTAGGTTATATTTAACCGAAATAAGGGTTATTGTATTTGTTACTATGAACACAAGTGAACTTTTCTATAAATAAATAAAAACTAATAATAATTAATACAAAAGCAACATAAATCTAAAAAATTGAAATCTAAAAAGATGATATTTTCATTTACTCCGAAACCACGCTGTTTCATTGGAGCAGTGCGTTGAGTTGGTCTAAGGATCATGATGTCGGTTTTTTTAAAATGTAAATTTATAATCATAATATCTTCTTTATCTTTTTCATGTCTTTAGATTTATTTATTTAATTTTCTGTATATAAAAATGGAATTAATATTATTATATTCTGTTTTGTATGTAATTGAATGCACAAACAAATAAATAAGAAAAATGAAATAAAACTAAAGTTTAAAAGGTGAATGGTAAAGAATCAAGATGGAGTCGTAAATAACAAGTCAATTAGTACACCTATTCAAACCTCGATGATAATGGTTTGGTTTGAGTATTAAATAAATATTCCCAGCGATTCCGCTCGTTATAGTGCTTTTTATTTCTTCAATTACACTTTGACTGAAACTTTTGCAACAAGGACATTCCATTTCCCACATTATTTAAACCTTGAATGTGGATTCTTACAGTTACTTTATCTGTTTTATTTAACGGACTACGTATATAAAACTAAATGTCAGGTTAGGTGTGTACGTTATTAAAATCCATAATTATGATAATCAGTCATATCTTAAATTGTGGAAAAAATCATTTTGATTGGCGAATGAACCAAATGAACATTTGGTCGGTTTTCATTATCTGTGACCTGACCAAATATTGATCGAAGCAAATGCACAAGACACGCTAATCCATAAACCTTTTTTTTAGAATTCGCAATGAATCACTTAGTTTAGGAGTCCTTCTGATTGCGAGGTAGTTTAAGAGAAATCTATTTGTCTATTTGTTTTTTGCCTCTAGCAAATTATTGTAGGAAAATAACGTACGTACATAAAATAAAAAAGTATTAAAAACATCGTGAGGAAACCATAGCATGGCGGTAAGATACTTTCTAGTACTCGGCTAGCTTCCTTCTACCCTCAAGTTGACAATCTGCCCCACGTATCGTAACCATTTTTTTATATAGTTTTTTTCTTTGTTTTTTATAATTACATTATGCATGTTTGTTTTAATTTTTATGTTGTCTAAATTTGTGAGATTGTGATATAATTGGCTTGACCGTTTCCTATCTCAAAAAATAAATAAACGTTGTGTTCCGGCAGCCTCTAGTTCCCAGTTCCATTAAAGGCTTTCCCATCTTCGATGACGCCGTCACATGACATCAGGTGAGGCGAGGCCAAACACCTAGTCTGTTATACATAAAATAATAATGATAAGTAACACCACTAAACGTGCCTAGTACTTTAATTACTGAGTATTTTACGATAATCCAGTGAAGATTTCGTTACGTCGCGAAAGTATCGCCTTGCGCTTACGCATATCGCTCGAGTCAAGAATGCACGCCAGTTTACGCAACAAGGCATTCACTTGCATAAACATCATGTTTGTATAGGGTTACACAGAACTTGATTAGCCGAAAGGGCACGTTGCACTTGAGCTAAAAGTTGGTTTATTTGTCACAAGCAACTCGCCCCGGCTTCGCACGGATGCAATGTAGATATTAACATTGTAAATTATTCTGATCTACATAATATCTCGTGAGGTTTAGCTAGCGTTTGCAATGTAAGCGCGCAAAAATTGTCCGTTTCAAGTATTTTTATTATAGTATTCCTATATTAATGAGAAATGATGGCACAATAACATGCTTTCGGCTTAGTACCAGGATCTTCGTGCACCTTTCATTATGACTTTAAATAAGTACTCAAAAAAAAGACATTGAAACTCTTTTTTTTTATTGCTAGTTTTTTTGGTAGATACTTAGATGGTTTGATGACATTTTCATAGTATAAGTCCGCGTTTGACCATCAACTCGCCTGATGAAAAGCGACGCTGTGGTCGAAGATGAAGCACGCAAACTTAGGAGACAATTATAGCTGCTAACCATGAAATTTTTTTACAGATTAGATTAACTTATATCCCTCTAGAAACAATGAAACTAGCAGCTTATTCCATTTTAGCTTAGGTGATCTTTAAGTACATGTTTATTAAATTTAGCTGATTTTTTTTCAAAACATTGCTTTCTCTCACACATATTTTACTGTGTTGTAAAAGGGAAACCTAAATAAATTTCAAATACGAGAGCTATCGAAGTTCAAATTAAAATTTACATTATTTGTCTATGAATAATAAAGTTTATACAACCATTGATGAAAGACTTACTAAGCTAAGTTATTTAAGCGATGACTCATAAACTGACTTGCTAAGTTATAACCTAAGTTATGAAGACTTTTACACGAAGTATGGATGGCGCTCATTTCGTTATTACATAATAACAAAACTAATTATTGACGTTTTTATTATAATTTATGGCCTATATGCATAAAAATTGACAGCTTGTTGATTAGAGGCTATAAAAGGTTTAATTTTGACTTGAACTAAAGTAAGTGCAGGTATTGGCGGGAACGCGCAAAATCATGTCGTAGATTTGTATTTTTTTCTTTCTAAAATTTGTGTTTATTCGAGCTTTTGTTTAAAAATATCGGCATTTCATTCATAAAGTACCGAATTACGTACGCATGGGTAATTGATACAAATATATAAAATGGTAAATGAACGAAGTAATTCGCCAGAGAACTAAAGTCATTGACATAGCTCAGCGTATTAGCAAGCTGAAGTGGCAATGGACTGGACATATCTGTCGCAGAACCGATAACCGCTGGGGTAGACGTGTTCTAGAGTGGAGACCGCGTATTGGCAAGCGTAGCGTAGGACGCCCTTAGACTCGATGGAGTGACGATATACGTAGGACAGCTGGCGGTGGATGGAAGCGAAAAGCCGAAGATCGGGCTGAGTGGCGTGTCTTGGGAGAGGCGTATGTCCAGCAGTGGACTAATAGAGGCTGATGATGATAAAATGGCGGAACACAATTTTGTCTATTGATTCCGGTGAAATATCAAATACAAAGTGCGATACTAAAAAACCAGCCAAGTGCTAGTCGGACTCGTGCACAAAGGGTTTACGCGTAAAAAAGTTTTTTTTAAAATGTAATTGTAATGAGCCGTACGATATGCTTTCATGATGGTCAGAGATAACGCCTGTCCATGACCATTGGAGTGATACACAGAACTAATAACTACTAGTACAATTAACAATTAATTAATTTATTTATTAGTTTTTTAGTATTGATTAGTACTAGTATAAATAATGGCAATATTGTTAAGGGCCTTTAAAATGCTAGTTTAGTTAAATTGTGTTTAATTTAAACGGTTATAAGTGAATAAATAAAGATTTGCATCGGTGTTAATTTTAGCACTGATACAAAATTATGTACTTATGTGCAGTAATAGGTTGGAAGTAAAAAAAGTAGTTTTTCTTCTTCTTGTTGTTGGCATCGTACTTTGAGCATTTGCCAGTGTTAAGAATTTCGATATTTTTAAGGATTTTATAATAATTAATTAATTATGGTTGACAAGTTAAGTTTGATCACAACTCAGCAAATGCTAAGTGACGGTGTGATTTAAGATGGTAAAGAACACTTAGCCTGGAATGGAACTGGCTTGAGCTGTCGGTGAAGGAAAACACATCGTGAGGAAACCATAGCATGGTAGTAGGGTACTTTCAAATACTCGGCTGTCTAGCTACCACCCTCAAGTTGAAAATCTGCCGCCAAGCATCTAACGGTGTGTTCTGGCAGCCTCATTTGAGAGCCAGTTCCATCCCAGGCTAGGTGTGCTTTACCATCTTCGACCACACTATCACTTAACATCAGGTGAGCTGTGGTCCAAAACCCGGCCTGTCAAGCATTAAAAAAAAAACGTATAAATTTCGATCACTATTTCTCATTTATCATTTTTATTTCAAAATACAAAGTCACCAGGGTCGCGTCTAGGACGGACGTGGGTCCACTTTTCCCGCTATTAATTACTTTCCGTCTGGCTATAGAAAGCCGACCTCGGGTCAGCCAGAACTTACGTAGATGCGGTAGATAGTGACAAGTATGGTATAATGTTTCTCTTAATATGTTTAGCTTTTAATTACACTGTGTTGAGTTGAAACCTGATTAATAATGATAAAGTAAACTAAGAAAAGACCACAGAATAAAACAGTACAATATAATTATTATAACTTAAGTATATTTTTTAATCTGTGGAAGAAAAATGGTACATTAAAAAGTTTGTGAGTATGATTGGAAGTAGGTAGATGTGTTTGCTACTTTATTGTACTGTAACGTATAAGTGGGTTTGAGTGTTTGGAGTGCGGATATGTATGTTTTTAGGGTTCCGTACCCAAAGGGTAAAACGGGACCCTATTACTAAGACTTTTTATTTGGTGGTAGATCTCCTTAGCAGGAGGTCGTCTAGGTAGGTACCACCGCAGTACCAGATATTCTGCCGCTAAGCAGTAGTGTGTAAACATTACTGTGTTCCAGTTCGAAGGGTACTGCAGCTAGCGAAATTACTGGGCTATTGAGACTCACCATCGAAAGTCTCAAAGTAATGAGCGCCAAAGCAGTGATGCCCTGGACTTTGTTTTGTTACTCAAAGTTCTGTGTATCGCTGCAATGGTCATGGGCAGGCGTTATCTCTTACCATCAGGAGAGCGACTCGTTCGTCTCATTACTTTTTACAAAAAAAAAAGACTCCGCTGTCCGTCCGTCTGTCTGTCTGTCTGTCCGTCTGTCACCAGGCTGTATCTCATGAACCGTGATAGTTAGACAGTTGAAATTTTCACAGATGATGTATTTCTGTTGCCGCTATAACAACAAATGCTTAGGGGGGCTCCCATACAACAAACGTGATTTTTTATCTATAAATAATGGTACGGAACCCTTCGTGCGCGAGTTCGACTCGCACTTGGCCAGTTTTTTTTAAGAGTAATGAGACGAACGAGACGCTCTCCTGTAAGAAATTGTAAAAATTAGCGCATGCCCATGACCATTGCAGTTATACAGAGAATTTTGAGCAGGAAAACAAAGTCTAGGGCATCGCTGTTTTGGCGCTTATTACTTTGAGACTTTCGATGGTTAGTCTCAACAGGCCAATAATTTCGCTGGCTTCGGTTCCCCTCAAACCGGAACATAGTAATGTACACACACTACTGCTTGGCAGCAGAATATCTGGTACTGCGGTGGTTCTAGACGACCTCCCGCTAAGAAAATCTACCACTAACTATACTATAACAAATATAGTTAAATTTGAAAGTGTTTTTGTACATTGTTTTTATTTGTCAGGATTGTTTTTACTTTGACGGAGTGATCGAAGATGGTAAACACACCTAGCTTGAAATCGAATTTTATAAGTAACATGTTTATTTACAATTCACCTCAAACTAAATCACAGATTAGTAATCTTATAAAAATATCAAGATATTTAATATAATTTTAAAACTTTTAAATTAACTATCTAAAACTATATGCTAAGTTACAATTATACATATAATCACTGCTCTATCATGTGCACTATATTATATTTTAATTATACAATTAAAATCAGATAAATCTTCAACATAATTTTATTAAACGATATTAAGTACCGGGACTATTCTACTGGTATACTCGTACATTATGTCAACAAATGTGTCACATATTCTTAACATTCATAATTCTATACTATCTTTAGAGTTAAGAGATGCAACCGTAGGCATAACCTGTATTTTAAAACGAGAAGCGAGATAACATCGCCTTTATGAGAGTAACTTTAAGGTTTATTTAAGTTTGTAAATACTGTGTCATATTATGTAAACAGCAGATTTGTTCATCTATCAGAAGATGCTATTACAGATTTTTTTCCGATAAATGTGCCAGAATCCAATTTGCTTGACGTCAAACTTTCTGATATGAGATTCCATATTCTAAAAGAATTACGTTCTTTGTCATTTGACTCATTCTTAAAAATGTGTTTTTTTTTGTAATGTATACAATTAAATTTTTAGAGTTAGGCTCGGGTTATTGGAGATTCGAATAATGCTAGTTAGTAATTACCTCTACTGTATGTATTATAATTTATAAGTATGTATTTACAAAAAAAAACTATTTAAGTATTCTATCAGTTATCTGTCTTCCATCACACAAGCTTTGCTTAGTTTGGGATCAGATGGCGCTGTGTGTAATGTGCTATGATATTTATTTATTTATCGTATAAAACGAGTCGCTTCCCGCCGTCTGTACGGTTAGATCTTTTAAACTACGCAATGGTTTTTAATGCGGTTTCCATCAATAGACTGAGTGATTGAAGAGGAAGGTTTATATGTATAACACATGCATTGCATATGCACCATATTAGGATTTACATTGCACCCATACGAAGCCGGTGCGGGTCGCTTGTAGTAGTACAAGCTTTGCTTAGTTTGGGGCTAGATGACGCTGGGTGAAATGTCCTCCAATATTTATTTATTTATAATATATTGATCTTTCATCCATACTACATGTTATGTTATACGCGTTTTCGGCCAGGAATCTCACGTGAGTTACAGAATCAGGGATATGGCAGTAAACTTTTGGAACACGGTTTATTCGCGTGCGTTTAGGTTCTCCGTCCTAAATTGACATACGTTTGAAAGATTTTTTTGTTTTTGAAATTACATTACACAGCGCCATGCGACCCCAAAATAAGCAAAGCTTGTACTATGGAAGTCAGATAACCGATAGAATACTTAAATACTATTTTTTTTGTAAACACATTCTTATAATACATACAGTAGGTACACCTATACACAGAACAAACATTTTTTATACCACAAAATAAACATTTTGTCATCCTGGATGGGAATCGAACCCACACCTTTCAGCTCTTCGAGCAGACATACTACCAATGAACCAACAGGGCTGTATATTCTATAGGCTGTATAAAACCAATATTATTATACCAATACATGTAAGTAAACGGTAATAGATACACGTTGGTAAAGATAGAATGATATTCAAGTGATGCAATTGTCAAGTTACTTTGCTTAGGTATTAACATAGATAAGGGCACTTAGAGCTACTGATAGCGGAAGGTTTGATGAAACTTGTAGCCCGATTTGCACGGCGACCTTACTTAATCTTTTGAACTCTGAGTTCATCTTCAGAATAACATTAACACCAGTTTAGCAATTTTGTATCCTTATGCTTTGATCGTTGGCAACCTTTTGACAGGCAGGGGCCACAAATTAGCAAAATTATGTCAAGGCAGGTCTCGCTTGTTATAACATACTAGCGGACTCCTCGCGGCTTCACCCGCGTAGTTCCCGTTCCCGTGGGAATACAGGGATAAAAAGTAGCCTATATTATCTGGGAGTAGTGTAGCTTCCCAACGGTGAAAGAATTTTTGAAATCGGTCCAGTAGTTTCGGAGCCTATTCAATACAAACAAACAAATCTTTCCTCTTTATAATAGTATAGATAGATAGATTAACCCTAGAAGTTTTTTTTTAAAATTAAAATAAAATGTACGCGTTGGTGATATCCCATGAATAGACAGAAAAAGACAAACATGCTATTAAAAATTGTTAAAATGTGGGCAATTTATTTCTTACATTTATAATTATATAATATATAATATATTCGATATTTATGACTAATTTACAAAACAATCATGGTAGGACGACTACGGGCCACATGCGACCCGCGGGCCGCTTGTTGAAGACCGCTGGTCTTGGGCGTTGTTAGTTCATCTTAGATTTTAATGACAACCATAGAATACGACAGCCCTGTTGACTCATTGGTAGTATATCTGTTTTGAGAGCTGTAGGGCGTGAGTTCGATTCCCACCCAGGACAAACATTCTGTGGTATGAACAAACGTTTTTTCTGTGTCTAGGTATTTTGTATATATTTACAACAAAAAGTTTTTTTTATGTGAAAAATAATGAGACGAACGAGACGCTCTCCTGATGGTAAGAGATAACGCCTGTCCATGACCATTGCAGCGATACACAGAACTTTGAGTAACAAAACAAAGTCCAGGGCATCACTGCTTTGGTGCTCATTACTTTGAGACTTTCGATGGTTAGTCTCAGCAGCCCAGTAATTGCGCTAGCTGCAGTACCCTTCAAACTGGAACACAGTAATGTTTACACACTACTGTTTGGCGGCAGAATATCTGGTACTGCGGTGGTACCTACCTAGATGACCTCCTGCTAAGGAGATCTACCACCAAGTAAAGTTGTTTAAGTATCAGTAATCTGACTTCCATAGTATTTTGGGGTCAAATGGCGCTGTGTGTAATGTCCTACGATATTTATTTATTTATTTAGGTCTATTTAAAAAAAAGTCTTAAAAAGTCAATAGATACATGAAACGACACAGGATAAAAATATATAGAACAGGTAGCAAACACGTTCTAAATAAATAACACCTGAATACGTCACTGATCAAGATAACCACATAAAAGTGAATTGTCCTAGTCAATCCACTTCTACTAACTGAATATTTTGCATCAAATTAACCTACGTGAATTAATTCTATTTAAATTATATTGTAGATAACTTGAGATATCGGTTTATTAGAAACTAAATATATCTATTTTAAAATATATCAACTCGTTCACGACGAAATCCAATTTAGGGTAATATATTGCAGGGCCGGAACGAGGAATGCGACGAAGTCGTTTGGAGGGCCGAGATTTAGATATATATAAGTCATTTATATGATATAATAACTGCGTTTATGAGTTCGTGTTGTTATATGGAATACATTTTAGTGTTGTGACGAATCGGGCAATCGTTATCGATCACCACGGTTCGATGGCGTAAGAACTGTGACTTTAATTTGAGTTGGAACACACGGGGGGAGATTTTCAGATGAAAATTAAATTCCGAATCTGTATCGTTTTTATAAACTGTCTGTACAATGTTTGTCGTGGGTCTTTTCTCATTCGGTTAAGGCTGTAGTCCACCATGCTGGCCAAGTGCGGGTTGGTTGACATATCTTCAAGATTTTTTAAGTACTCTCGGATATGTAGGTTTTCTCACGTATGTGTTGCTTAAACTACAAGGGCTCACCGGAAGACCAGCGCTGGTCATACCGCTTAGTATGATCTGTGTTATGCTGAGGTGAGCAAGCTGAGAAAAATTTGAAAAAACCCTTACTTGGCATAATCTATTGACAATAGAATAAAGTGACGTTTTACAGAGCAAACTAACAGCTACAAATAAGTCCACAATATCATATTATGTCTAACTATTACAGTTGTCATCTAAGTACATCGTATAAAGAGGAAAGATTTAATTTTTTGTTTGTTTGTATTGAATATAGGCTCCGAAACTACTGGATCGATACATTTATATTGTTAATTGAGTTTTGTTTTCCCGTGCGAAGCCGGGGCGAGCTGCTAGTTAAAAATATATCCGAGTATGAGTGTCTTTCACAGGTTTTATATACTGTTACAGATGTAGGGGGTTTTTAAAAATTTAAAATGTGTTCTTGTAACAGAATGTTGTAAGTGTATTGCCACAGATCGGGGTTAGTCACGGCATAATTCTTCCAGTTCGCGTGCTCTCCAGACAGACAGTCGTAAAGACACGCGTGTTAACTATTTATAATAAAACGCCTAATTGGAACTTGTGCTACATATACCTATGACGATTGAAATGTAACTGACCAGTTTATTGTTCAACCGAGGTGTTAAGCTGACCGTATAAATTTGGGAAAGTGGTTCCGTATACAATCTATAAAAAGACGTTTTGTAATTCTTTAAATAAATAAAAATATTAATGTCGTTGGACATTATACACAGCGCCATCCGACCCCAAACTAAGCAAAGCTTGTACTGTGGAAGTCAGATAACTGATAGAATACTTAAATATTTTTTTTTGTATATACATACTTATAATAAATACAGAACACCCAGACACACAACAAACATTTGTTTATATCTCAAAATGCTTGTCCTGGGTGGGAATCGAACCCACGCCCTTCGGCTTTCGGAGTAGACATACAAAGGGGAAATATATCTCAGTTAGTTTAATTACAAATACAAATATTTTATTGATAACACCAATGTTACAAGTCGATTCAAAATTTAAAATATGTATGTCATTATATGAGTTTTAAAACACTGATTACATGTCAATAAATAAAAAACAACAAATACCTTGTATTTTGTTATTATTATTGTTATTGATTGTATATATTAATTTTTTGCATGCCGAAAGGCGGCATATGGCGTGCTATGTTTTTAATTTTCACCATTCTACCCATATACGCAAACAAATAAATGATTATGATTATGATTATGAAAAAATATACACTAAAAAATATACAAAAATATCAAAATAAGGTATATACAAACATGTCAATATATAAAAAAATAATGTCAATACGAAATATGTCAATAGAAAAAAAACATCTATATAATAAAGTAATATGACACAAAAATAATAATTACTTACTAGTAAAGCAATAATCTTTAAGTTTGAAACATTACATTTAAAGATGATCAGATGAGTTGTGGTCAAACACCTAGCTTATCAACTATAAAAAATGCAGAATTTTTATCTTTTAGTGGATTAAAAAAGACATCATATTTTAATGTGGTTTTTCCATATACGTTAAATATATTCGAACTCCAGTAAAGGTAGGTATTTATTGGTTGAACGATATAAATGTAATTGACAACCGCTGTTATTTTTATAGGCCCATGCTATCGTGTGGGATTGTTTATAATTTGTGTCGTTATATTTTTTTGTTTGGAAAACAAAGGCTATAAGCATTTAAATAAGCAAGATGTGCAAGCAAGACAAGCATTTTTGTGCAATGTGTGTTTTTCTTAGTAAGCAGCGTTTCTCGCGGCTTTTCTCGCGTTAAGGTGGTTCCATTTCCATACAAACATTTTTTTTCCATTTATGGACAAATGGAGCATAATTTTACAGTGAAATCACAGCTACTGCCATTTATTTTGGTCTTTATTTGCGGTAAATCACAGTTGCTTGAATAAAACAGTACATTATTAGCAAAAAATCAAATGTATAAATGATTGATAAATTTATGATTTATAATCTATTGTTTTATTCAAGCAATTGTGATTTACCGCAAATAAAGACCAAAATAAATGGCAGTAGCTGTGATTTCACTGTAAAATTATGCTCCATTTGTCCATAAATGGAAAAAAAATGTTTGTATGGAAATGGAACCACCTTAATGTTTTTTTTTGTAAATTCATACTTGTAATACATACAACACACACAGACACAGAACAAATATCTATGTTAGTCACACAAATGTCAGCCCTGAGCGGAAATCGAACCCACACCCTTCAGCTCTCGACTTATTTTACTACCTACCACGTACTAAAAAGTACTAATGCATTGATGTGCATTGATTGATGTGCTTTGCGGATATTGGAATGATTCTTAGTAACTACACTTAAACTTCGAAACACATTGCTGGCAGGCTTCTTTGTTTCCTGTCAACTAAAATTTGGTTAATTTTAAAAATTTCCATATTCCTATGAATAGTTTTCTCCTAGACCAACGTGTCCACGGCCGCATTGTCGCTTTCCATCAGATGTGTTGGTGGCCAAACGTATTAAAAATAATTTTAATACGTCTATTAATGTTTTTTGTAAATATTTCACATTTAAAAAAACCCCCTGTCACCTTTCAAATCGAAGCCTATCGGCTAAGAGTATTCTGGGCCAATCACCTCAAGGTCGCATTGATGACCTTTTATATTTTAACATATTAAATTAGCTCACATGGCACGCGTAGGTTTAACATAAAGTTGTAAAAACACAGTTTATGTAAATGATGTAATCGTAACCTGTTCGAATGATTTTAACCATAATTGATGGGGTATCACATAACCTCGTAGGTAGGCACTTTTTTATAAAGGAGCAAAAACAAACAGATAACTTTGTCTGTCAAAAGTCATCATTAAGTAGAGATATCTGCTTAATGATAACTTTTGACGGGAACGCGGAAAAATCATGCCGCTGCATTGTATTGTTTTTTAAAACATGTGTGTTTTATTAATAAGGTAAACATTGCGGAAAATTAATAATGTGATTTGATAGACGACTTTTCGTGTTGCTTCCAAACCTCTATCGAACTTTTGACAGCTAATTTGATTACTTTGTGTGATTTTGATTTGCTTCACTTTATTCATAATGAAAAACATCAAAATATTTCACATTGGCAAATGCGCAAACAGTAATGCCAAAAACAAAAAAACTAACATTTCGTAACTATCTTAAAAAAAAGAACAAAAAAACTGTGTTATAGTGAGAACGCGGGAAAATTCTATCGCAAAATTGTGTGATTTCTATAACTTGTGTTTTTAGAGTGTTTATGTTTTATTATATATAGTAGTCTTTTGTACATAAAATGCCAAATTACGTACAGAAGTCTGGGGAAGTGATATAATGTGCTGAAATATGGCTTTTCGTGTTACCTATAGATTCAAGCTATAAGTGTCTTGCGTATATAAACTTCAACAAGATTGTTACTACTACTACTACTTTGGACTTTAATTTACTTTGTATGAATTTGACATCCTTCGCTTATTAATAAAATACTTGAAAATATTGAAATACTTCACATAGGCAAATGCGCAAATTGCAACGCCGCATACAAAAAAAAAAGCAACATCTCGTAACTGTCACAAAAGAAACTAAGTTTAATTTATTATGAAAAACTCGTAATTAAAAGTGATCTGTTATTTCAAACAATTAATTAAATCCATATAAATTTCGTTATGATATATTGTTACTAAAACAGAAATGGAGTCGTGATGATGTGGGTGTCAAAGTATAATTATCATAGATAATCATCGTGTAATCAATTGAATTACTTATTTTATTCTTAATGATTTGAAAAGGCTGGAGGTTGTGATTTATGCAATGGTGTGCTCTAATAGGTTTTTAAGTATAACTTTACATTTATTTAAATGAAATAATAGGGCTTTGGTTTCGGTTGAAATTTGATTGCATATCGACTTCGTAACTTTTTAGAGTTGCGAATTTGCGTGGTGTCTAATTAATTGGTAAGCAATTTTTATTATATATTTTAGTTTTTGAAATAGATTTGCCTATGGGTTTAGATGGTTTTCGGTAATTTTGGTAGTACTTCTAAAAGTAAATTATACGTGACAATAAGGTATATGTATCACTTTATTTACAAGAAACAAAGAGACGCACTACTTTGTTTAGGCGTTGATTGAATTTAAGTAGGTAAGGGCGTACTTTTTTATAGTAGATAGGTGTTGACCACAGCTCTCCTGATGTTAAGTGCCTGAGGTTCAAACATGGTAAACACATCTAGCCTGGAATAGGAGCTGGCTTTCAATCGAGACTGCCGGAACATACCTTTAGGTGGTTAACGGTAGATTTTCAACTTGAGAGTTAGCCAGTCAAGTGCTAGAAAGTACACTACCACATTGCTATGGTTACCTCGCGATGTTTTCCTTCACCGTCAGCTCAAGTTCATTGTTGGGATTAAAAGCCACACCCTTGGCCTTAGATTGCATCTTCGCTTAACATCAGGTGAGATGGCGGTAAACACAAGCCTTTTTATTAACAAAAAAAAGTAAGCTAAACGTCACGAACGTCAAAGTCATTTATAAAACAATCAAGCAGATTGGTTAGCCCGTTAGCCGTTTTGCAGATACATCTTTGTTTGTTCTCTTTTAGATACATAGTATTCGTTATTTCCCACCATGAAAACCTAGGTTGAAAACATTCACAACAACATCCTTTACTTTCCAAGTCTCATCAGTAAGATATTTAACAAACAGGTCAAATTATCCAGTTATAGATTCAAATCAACGTTGCGCTAGCGAAAGCCGTACTTCAACCTTTGTACATAGACAGATGATTGAGAGAGCCACCATCGCATTTCTCAACAAAACCCACCACCATCCGTAGATAAGTTTTAGTTCTTCTGTTGTCCAGTTTTTCAGATTAGTTGGCAGTGTTGTATATGGGTCGTGATGCGTCGAGAGGAAATCGCAGCGAAAGGAGTGTCTAATAGGCGGATAATAAATGATTATGGTCTAGTCTGGGTAATCATTGGGTATGTTAGAGAATTAAAGTTATTTTCTTATTTAATTTGTTACACTGCATAAACTTAGGGGTGTACTCAGCTGAAAGGGGGGTTTATACTTAAAATTATGAACTACTTTTTCTATGACAACAACTCTAAAATTTTAAACAAATCATACGCTTCCTTAGATTATGTTCCGGAAAAAACTTGGTCAATAGAAAAATGTTATTATTTTTTAAAAGATTTTTTAAATGATCCTAAAATGTAAATTATTTTTAATTTTGTCATAATTATGTATCATAAGTTAATGTAGCTCTTGAGTATCAGTTACGTAGTATTGTATACTTTGACATAAACATTATTAGTATTTTTATTTTTCTTTTAAAATGATAGACAGAAGAATCTACCATGCTATGGATTCCTAACGATGTTTCCTTTCAACGGCAGCTTAAGGTATTGGTATTTTAAACTCACGCTTTTTGGCGTGTGATCCAACCGCGCTTATCACTAAACCATCATCGCTACCTAAGTATAAAATCAATTAAAATTTATAACTACGGGTGTTACATATGTTTTCTGTCAAAGATTATTGCTAATTACTAGTGTAGGTATCATAAAAAGAGTCGAGTCGAGGAATGCGATTTGAGTTTTTTATTTTTTGTTTAACTTAAATCTACAATATCGAAGTAAACTAAAGCAAAAGTTCATTCAAAATCTGGTACAGTTTCTAAAAATTATCACAAGTTTTTTGTTGACTTTTTTGATACTTTCGGCCGTATACTTTGATTGGCAGCGGATAAAAAAGTATCTTTTCGAATGACATTTTGAGCTTTATACTTTATGTGCCTAAGGCAGAATTTTGTTCGGCTGGTAGAGTCAGATGTGATTCTCGACAACAGGTGCATAAGAACAGGTGATTTTGTTACCGCTAATATATTACCTTCAGGACTTGAATCGGCACTCGACATATTGCCTTATGTATTGAAAGGCGGTACCTACTTTCATTCCCAACCATATTTAGACTACCTTAAGATCTATATTACTTTGTTTGGTTATGACGAATTATTATTTATATATGTATCTAGTAGTGTGTATGCATAGAATATGTCACAGAATACCCAGTTTGAAAAATCTGGTACAAAGTAACAACCGGTGTATTCCGCTGGGTTCAGTTGAGATCCGATAGCGATTGTAGTGATGATAGCTCAGTTGTTAGTGCGGTCGGTTCGCACGCGAAAAGGTGTGGGTTCAAACTCCAACAATGAGGTTGAAGCTGCTGGTGAAGAAAAACATCGCGAGGAAACCATAGCATGGTGGTAGGGTATTTTTTCTAGTACTCTGCTGGCTAGCTATAACCCTCAAGTTGAAAATCTGCTGCCAAGCACGGAACGCTGCCTCACTTCAGGGCCAATTCTATTCCAGGCTAGTCGTGCTTTACCATCTTCGATCACACCGTCACATAACATTATGTGAGCTGTGGTCAAACACTTAGCTTGTTAAATCATTGGCGGGACTTTAGAGTGCAATCTTTAATCTGCAGTGCAGTCTTTTGTAACTGTCTCTAATTTGTCTCTTTGTTTTTGAGTTGTATTACAAAAAAAATCTTTCTTTCGTTCCTCGACGACGCAAACGAGTACCTTTTGAGGATTTTTCTCTCTATTTTTGACCACAGCTCACCTGATGACGTGACGGTGACGGTGTGGTGAAGATGGTAAAGCACACCTAGCATGAAATGAACACTAAAAAACCGACCAAGTGCCAAGTGACCAAGTCGCGAGTGACAGACGGACAGACAGACAGACAGACGGACGGACAGCGGAGCTTTAGTAATATCGTCCCGTTTTACCCTTTGGGTACGGAACCTAAACAGGTGTGATTATCGTCATCTCAAACATTGTTAGTAAGGTTTACGACCAGAAAAAAGTCATAAGTTTTACGTTCAGTTACTAGGTTTCATTAGGGCTTTTAATTGAAAGTAAAGGTGTTTATCAAACCGGTATGTAAATTTTACGTTGGTTGGTATGTGGAGTAAATATGAACGTAAACCCAAACGTCTATCTTTATTGGACAGGTTTTCTTTGTGATACTGAATATTAGGTTTACTTTTTTTCAATTTCAAAATTTCTTTATTGATATATAATTTTACATATATATATATATATAATATATAATTTTAATAATTACATTTGTACATTTCTAGTGTTCATTTAATTCTAGAAATAACATACTTAAATTTAGATTACGTTTTACAGTCTGTATACGCCTGTATATATAAAAAAAAACTTATAAATTGAACTTTTGAATAAATTTATTTTTTTGTAATACAATAAAATGAACAAAAAGTTTTTTTGAGATAACCAATAATGTACCACATACTTTCAACAAGCTGAAGAGTTTAATAAATCTATAACTGGACTGCGAATAAAATAGCTATAGGTTTGATTTTTTTATTAACGTATTACTATTTTGCGCCAAAAAGCCGCCATTTTGTTTTTTTTTAAACACCTATTTATGAACACTTGGGTTATTAAGACGAATCTAACGATACCTTAATTGTCGTAATCCATCCGGCCGTTTGGAAGAAACGAAGTTATAAAAATATTACGTAGTACATACATACATACATTTGACAGCCCCGTTGGCTCATTGGTAGTATATCTGCCTTGAGAGCTGTAGGGCGTGGGTTCGATTCCCACTCAGGGCAAACATTTTGTGAATAAACAAATGTTTGTTCTGTGTCTGGGTGTTCTGTATGTATTATACGTATGTATTTACAAAAAAAAAGTATGTATGTATTCTATCAGTTATCTGACTTCCATCACACAAGCTCTGCTTAGTTTGGGGCCAGATGGCGCTGTGTGTATAGTCCAACGATATTTATTATACATACAAGACACGCGCGAAAAACCTAACCCTTCCTTAGCGGGTAACAGTCGGGTCACTTGTATGAGTTACTAGTTGAGCCTAGCTCACGATTACAAGCCTGCAAGAATAATTATTAAACACGTGTATATGTACACAAGTACGTGTACTAAAAGATTTTACATAAACAAATGAGCAGACATTAAAAAAAAACTTGTATAAAAATTATCACTAAAATCTATGGAACCATTACGATGTTAAGAGAGAAATATATATAATTATATAAACACCCACAAATTTCCGCATTTACATATCATATACATATTTGTTGCCTTCAACGAGAATACCATAATTTGCAGTAGGTATTTAAATTTGCTATAATTTTTGCTTACGTTTTTATATCTATAGTTATGCTATTTATACATCAACTTTAGAATATATTAGACAAGTTTAATGTATTCTGCACCAATATATATTATGAATAAAACACAATTTTCATTAATACCATAGATGCGGAAATTCTCTTATCTTTCTGTTTGTCATTCATGACTTTAACAGCTGAAATGGTTTGGTAAGTGAAATTTTAGATTTTTTAAATTAAATTAAATAGTCTTATCTTCAAATAGAACTAGATGTGCCGGTTTTATCGCAGCAGTAATAAATATGATTTAAAATTTTGAATATTAAATTATAAACACCTTTTTAATGAAATTTGTCTATATCAGTGAGATTGGTTACGACAAGATAACGCAAAATAGAACGACAGACTTTAAAAAAAAATCTTTTTAATATGTATTATGAATGGTAATGTTTTTTTTTGGGTCTTTGAAATATGCTTTGAAGTATTTCGATGAATTTGGTTTTAGCTGCATAGCCAGAAAACTCTGGTAAAGTTCAAGGAGGCTGTTAGATAATTATTAAAAAAAATTTGAATTATGGCGAGATAATATGATAATTACAACGCTGTAGGCAGTTTACTTGGTGGTAGATCTCCTTAGAAGGAGGTCGTCTAGGTAGATACGAGTGCCGCTATATAAGCAGTAGCGTGTAAACATTACTGTGTTCCAGTTTGAAGGGTAGCGAAATTACTGGGCTATTGAGACTAACTATATTTATAAGAAGTAGCGATGATAGCTCAGTGGTTAGCGCAGTCGGTTCGCATGCCGAAGGGCGTGGGTTCAAACCTAAACAATGAGCTTGAGCTGTCGGTGAAGGAAAACATCGTGAGGAAACCTTAGCATGGTGGTATTTCTAGTGGGTACTTCTAGTACTTAGCTGGCTAGCTACCACCCTCAAGTTGAAAATCTGCCGCCAAGCATCTAACGGTGTGTTCCGGCTGCCTCACTTGAGAGCCAGTTCCATTCCAGGCTAGGTATGCTTTACCATCTTCGACCACACCGTCACTTAACATCAGGTGAGCTGTGGTCAAACACCTAGCCTGTTAACCATAAAAATATATATATATACATATTTCTTATAAATAAACAATATTTATAAGAAATATCTCATAAAAAAAATCTTATTTCTTATAAATAAACTATATTTATGAGATTAATATCTTATGAAAAAATCTAGTAGGTACGTAATACATTTTATATCAATATAAAACAATGTTATCCGCACAAATAATACAACGTGACATGTATCAATGGAGCATGAACGCGTTGAAATCTTTTGCACCGGTTACGTCAATACTTCGACGACTTTTTCTAACGATTGCTAATTATTAATGATGTTATTTTAATAGGTGTTCGTAGATTCTACACATTAACTAGCTTGCCAAAAATATTATGTTTATTAAAAAGGCTTATGAATATTAATGAAATTGTCTAAGTGAGCATGCTTAAAATGCTGTCAACTAGTGAACTTAAGCTTTTAGATTGTCTTTAGATTGTTTCAAGTTTGAAATATAATTATCTACTAGGAATAAAACGGATTAAGTTAAGTTTTTGATGATTAATCATGATAGAAAAACAAAATACATATTATAATTATTTATTGAACATAAATTCGATAAAATTACGCATTTAGTCACGTGACCATAAAACACCAAACCGAGGGTGTGACGTCACGTCAGGCGAAACGTCACTATTGTTGAAGATGTCTTCGCGGCTGTGTGGTCGAAGATGGTAAGCACACCAGCCTGGAATGGAAGTGGGTCTCAAGTGAGGCTGCCGGAACACATCGTTAGATGATTGGCGGCTATGATTGTGTCACACGGCGGGACCTTTTAATCGGTTTTTGTAATCGCAAAATAAATAGTGTAAATTTGCATAGTAAAATAAATATATTTTAAAAAAGCTATTTTTGAGCTAAACTAGATATAAAAGTACAGTGTTAATCAATCTTTTAAATTTTGTCATATAGCCGATACCAGCTATTTTGTACAAATATACACGGACAGACACAACGTACCTATATATATGTATGTACAGATATTTTAAATATATGTATATGGCAATGTTACTAGCTACCCCACGGCGTTACCAGCTGTTCCCACGAAAACACTTTTTTTTAAATGTAATAGTAATTAGACGATCGAGGCGCTCTCCTGATGTTAAGAGATAACGCCTGCCCATGACCATTGCAGCGATACATAGAACTTTGAGTAACAAAACAACGTCCAGGGCATCGCTGCTTTGGCACTCATTACTTTGAGATTAGATGGTTAGTCTCAACAACCCAGTAATTTCGCTAGCTGCAATACCCTTCAAACCGGAATACAGTAATGTTTGCACACTACTGCTTGGCGGCAGAATATCTGGTACTGTGGTGGCACCTATCTAGACGACCTCCTGCTAAGGAAATCTACCACCAAGTAAACTACATTTAAAATACTAGCCTATCTGTTAATCCAGGGGGTCAGCTACCCCCATACCGAATTACGTCAAAATTGGTCGAGCCGTTTGAGTGTGAAGAAGTAACAAACATACATACACACTTAGACATTTACAAACTTTCGCCTTTATAATATTAGTGTGATACGGAACTGGTTACGGTAATTAAAACTAACTCAGTGACTGCAACTATAGTCTGAGTGTGACCTTATCGAACGAGATAATTCCGCATAAGCAAAAAAAAATTAAGTGTATTTCGGTTATAGTTAGATTACAATTATATATTTTAAAGTTAATTTAATTTTTAAGCTAAAATAGTTATTTTTTCTGTACATTAAATTTAAATGTTGAAAATCTGGAATAGTGTTATTCATTAACATAACTAGCTAGAGCATAGCTCTTTTTATTCAAGTTATTGGAGGCAAACGAAATGAATGTTGTGTCATTAATTAGTTTTTTTTCTTTTTAGCGGGGTTAAGTTTGACCACTAACTTGCCCATTCAAGCGTCGGTATTGTTTTTTTCTTTATGCTTTGTGCTGAGCTAAATTTCATAATTAACCGGCTCAAAAAAGGAGGAGGTTCCCAATTCGACTGTATTTTTTTTTTGTATGAATGTTATGCGATCATTCCGCCAATTATGAATCGATTTTGATGATTCTTTTTTGCTTGGTAAGTAGCTCATACTTTTTTGTAAGTGTGCATTTACAAAAATAAATAGGTATTTATTAGGTAGTCCCGATGTGTCGAAATCGATTAAGCGGTTTTTTAAAAATCAACAAAAATCTAAAAATTGAAACCTCGCTGTTTCATTGGAGCACCGCGTTTAGATGGCCTAAGGGTCATAGAATTGGTTTTGTTATTGTAAATTTATGTATTATTTATAGTAACAAGAAATTGATACAATGTGGTGAAACTCGACTTTTCGTGTTGCTTCCAAAACTCCATCGAAGCTTATAGGAAAGTCGCCACTACTTTAATAAAGCATGACTGGATTTGACTGACACGGACTGGACTTAAACAAGTTTGGATTTTGACGACTTTTAACTAATCAAAATACTTGAAAAAATACGACGTCAAAATCAAAGAAGTCACAAAAAACTTTTTTTAAATAAAAAATTGCCCACGCACACACGATCGAAGCCGCAGGTAAAAGCTAAAGTTCTTAGTAGTAAAGTCCTAAATAAATCCCAAGATTAGTCTATACCATGTTATATAGGTATATCATTAGTCCGTCTGTCTGTCCGTCTATCCAATGACCTTTGAAGCTTGCGACCTACACCGCCTATAGACACTTGTTGAGAAAGTACAAAATGAATGATGCGGTATTTTAGTTATAGATAAGATACCTTGTGACAGACGAATAAAATAATATGTTTTCTTGTACATTAATTTCATTTTCTACATTAAAATTTTAAAAAACAATCTTGCGTAACTTCTAATTTTTTATATTATATTTGTAATATTTTTATTGAACTGGATTGGACTTTCTTCGAGAAATTAAAACTTGCATTTTGGTCTTTTTAAGTATAGTCGATAACATCGATTACAGTTCTCTTAATTTTTTTTTTAATGAATTATTTCTACCTTTTGCCACAACTAGCCTGATGGAAAGCGATGGTGCGACCGCCGATAAACCAAGCCGGTCTAAAAGAAATTTATTTTGAAAGAAAAGCCTAGATTCTTAGGAAATAAAGAAGCCGGTAAATTCTAATCACAGCCATACGCCGAGAAAGTAGAGCCGAATCTTAACGTACGAACACTGGGTGCGTCCATTTTTTTTGTATATTATGTTACGCGAGCATTCCGCCAGTTATGAATCGATTTTGATGATTCTTTTTTTGCTTGGTAGATCATACTTCAGAGATCCCGTACAAATTTTATCAAAATTGATTGAGCGGTTTTTCAAAAATCAACAAAAGTCTAAAAATTTGTATACGTCGATGAAATTTTCGTTTACTCCGAAACCTCGCTGTTTCATTGGAGCAGTGCGTTTAGATGGCCATGGAGTCGGTTTTTTAAATTGTATATTTATGTATTATTACTTGTCCTGTAATGGGACGGAGAGGGTAGAACAAGGTCAATAAAGAATAATTATAAAGCATTATAATCATCTACTAAAAAAGTTATTGCTTTTACAAATTTATAAATAACTTAGTCTAAAAGTCAGTCAGCGGAGAACTATGTGGCCAGAATGCTGGCCGAATTACCACGCTGGATGGCAATGCTAATTGATACTATTTAGCTGTAGACCAATATATATTTTAGTAACATAAAGTTGAACCAAACCTTTGATCTCTTGTAACGGTAACATCGACTTGTCGTCAACGGTTTCATATAACTACATACTTTAAGTGTTTGTAGTGAAACGTGACACGCGTTTAAGTCTCTTATTGGAGCAGAATGTGCCGACATGTGTGATGTCTTATAAAAGTATATTACTTACAATGTTATTAGCCTATAGTATAATATATTGACTAAACCTGATTTAACGCATCTTAATCTACATATTTATATATGTAAAAATCAATGTATGTTGTTGGTAAGCGCACAACTTGTGAACGGTTAAACCGAATTAGCTTTTTTTTAATGTTCGTGATACTTCGAATGAGGTTCCTATCGAGGCCGAAAATCATGCGCTACCGAACCAAATACAAATATTTTTAATAGACTAGACGTTTCAACACAGCTCATCTGATGTCAAGTGACGGTGTGATTTTATTTTATATTTTATTTATTAAGGTACGCCAACAGCACTCAAATTGCTAAATTTACAAACACATTGCAAAAAGTTAATATATGGATATAATAGATGGTTAAATGAAACACACCTAGCATAAAACAAAGTATCAGGCATTTAGCTTTGAGCGGAACCCTTGCGACCCAGTAGTAAGTTTAAGGAAGCCCCTTTAAACACTTATGAATCTTCCCTTTTTTGCCCGTGCCGTTTGCTTTGGATACTATTTCCAGCAGTGAATTTATTGTTGTTGTCTAGCCGAGGTCTTTTATTAGATCATGCCTCTATAATTTTGTTGGTATTTATCTCGCTCCTACTTATACTGCATATAAATTAACCAAAAAATCATTAATTTATTTGTATGGTCATAATATCTGTTTAGTTTTATCATGTTGATCATATTAATAAAGATACAATATAAAAATACACTAATCTTCGTTGAAAGAACTTATATTTTATTAGTTTTTTTTTTTTAAATAGAAGTTTGATAAATATATAAAAGTAATGAGACGAATGATACGTTCTCCTGATAGTAAGAGATAAGGTCTGTCCATGACCATTGCAGCGATACACAAAACTTTGGGCAGCAAAGCGCAGTCCAGGGCTTCACTGCTTTCGGACTTTCAATAGTTAGTCTCAACAGCCCTGTAATTTCGCTAGTTAGCAGAAGGTCGTCTAAGTAGGTACTGCACCTACTTAGACGACCTTCTGCTAAGGAGATCTACCATCAAATAGTATGCATGGTGCATAATATGTAAGTATTGGTACTTTCTAGTATTCGGTTGGTTAGCTACCATTCTCAAGTTGAAAGTTGTGCATCTGCCGCCAAGCAGGTTGTATTCCGGCAGTCTCACTTTCAACGTCGACCACACCGACACTTAACATCAGGTGAGCTGTGGTTTACAGTTCAACACCTAGTTTGTCAGTAGGATTGTAGTGCCAATACCACCTCCAAATTAAAACTACAATCCTAAACATTTAATACCAGCAGACATCGAAGGAATGTAGAAGTTACCTACCTAAATATCTAAGTACTGCAGCAGATTGTGGCATCTCTGTTGAAAAGCGTGCGCGTTGAGGGGTTTCTATGTCAGGTTATACGGACAGGTTTTGCGTATTGTACAGATGGTTAAATGTGAGACAACTGGCAGTCAGCTGGGGATACCGAGGCATATATGGCGATAAGACTGGCGGAAGACACCTGATACGTGTAAAATCCCACTAATAATATAAATGTAAAAGTTTGGATGGATGGATGGACGTTTGTAACTCTTTCACGCAGAAACTACTAAACGGATTTGTATGAAATTTGGTATGGAGGTAGCTGAGACCCTGGATTAACACAGTAACGGGTAACACCGCGGGGCGCAGCTAGTTTTATCTATTTTTATAGCGATGATAGCTTAGTGGTTAGCGTGGTCGGTTTGCACGTCGAAGGCCATGGTGTTATATCCTAACAAAGGACTTGAGCTGCCGGAGAATTATTATAGTTGGTATATAACCTCACTTGAGATCCAGTTCCATTCTATGCTAGGTGTGCTTTACTATCTTCGACCACTCCGTCACCTCAAAAAAAAACGATGTATAGCTAGATAGAAACTCTTAATTGTGCTCACCAAAAATAGAAAAAAAAGTACAGAAAACACAATAATCTTATGAGCTACTGCCACAGGTGGCGGCCTTATCGCTAAGAGCGGTCTCTTCCAGGCAATCAAGAATGGAAAACACGATACAGATAAAGAACAGACTATATTAATATTGCTTTAACAGTCTATGTATTCAATACATTGTATATATGCATGTATGTCTATATTTATAGTAAGTTAAAGTAAACTTTATAGCATAGAAAAGGCAAATTTATGTTTATGGCTACATTTTATAGACAACCAACCTCTCTGTCTACGAGGTGAAACGTTGAAAACTAATATTTTCCACGGGCGTCTGTTTATTTTATATAGAAAATAAAATAGTGGCTCCGCCAATTCTTTTTACAGGCACAATGGTTCGCACCAAACAATAGTAAAGTTGTTAACGTGAGTTCACGCACAAATGACTTCATTTTCCTATTAGCCAGACGCTGTAGGTCATAGGTCAGTTTATACCTAACAAACGTATCTATCAATGACTCATAATAAGATAAAATTAGGAGTCATTGCAATTACTAGCAATGATCATTCTTGATTATTCTTGTTATAAATCTCACGACTTGATGATTCAGGTTAGTACTCTAAGATGGGTTAAGCATGAAATACTTTGATTACGCCATATTTATTAAGATTGCAATAATGTTGTCTTAACTAGACAAAATTCTAGTCTTGACTAGAAAAAATGCTAGGTATTCTGAACTACTCGAGTAGACAGACACTGTTTTTTGTTGAATAGGTATGCAGATTTGTAGCGATAAAAGAAATACAATAAATAGTTTTGGCTATACGAATACAATTCGGAGGTTGTGCAATTTGATCCCACCTGCCCCTTTTACCAAACCAGATATACTCGACTATATCTGGTATATACTATATTACCTGTAATAGATATTTCCACATTTTTTTATTAGCGCAGCGACCTCTCTCTCTTTGTACCTCTATCGGAGTCTGCATGACTCAAAAGGTACAAAATGGGTGTTTTCAAATCCAGAGTAGGTACATCGATTCCTACTAGGCCAGGTTTTCTTAAACTGTAAGCCATGGATCCCGAAGAGGTCCGTGTAATGTGCGCTAGGGGTCTATGGATTTAGACGCAAAGGACATTGGCGACTTTGGGGGTCATTTAGCTACCCCTGACTTGTCAAACGAGCTACGTCAGTTCTGATTTCGTTTGTAATTACTTATCTTTGTCAGGCAGGGTTTTCAATTTTAGCGTCAATTATAACTAAGAATTGGGTTCGGTTAGAAGTGTAGATGACATGCGTTATCAAGCATCCGTTACACTATCTATTCATATATAAAGTTTAATCGCAGTTAATAAAAGCTAAACTTTTTTTATCTTTTTGGAAATGGTCTGTGGGCTCTTTGAAATTTTAAAAAGGGTCTAAGACTATAAAAAGTTTATGAAACGCTGTTCTAGGTAAACTTCGCGAGGAGACCAGGGGCGCACGGACATGGGGCTGTCCGACGCCCATTTGCTGGTTTGGTCTCCGAGGTGGATGACGATGTGTCTGGTGTTTGGGCACATCGTCATCGTTGCGGGGTGAGCTTGGGCTCCCCGAGGCGGGTCCATGAGGACAAGCGCTGTCGAGGCCGCGGTAGAGTGCGAAAGCGTGCCCGCAGCCTCGACACAAAGCGCCGAGGTGGAACACTCCAGGGTTTTTAGTGGGTAAGCCGTCATTAGAACGGAGAGTCCCACATAACCACCGTGCCCGCCCCAGGGCCGGTGGTATACACAAAGTATTTTCCCTGGAAAAAAAGGTAAACTTCGCGAGCCGATTCTGAAAAAAATATATTAAATCGAAACAGAAAGAATCGAGAAAAAATAAATTATATGAGTTTGATATATGGTTCTTTATGTCTAAAATCAAACGAAAGATGTTCAAACGGGAATCTATTCATTAAAAAATTAATCTTAATGAATAAATAACTAAAATAATAACTCTTTTTTATTTCATTGTTCTTATGACCAAATAGAAGAAATGTGATTCATAGTGACTACGTGATATTCCTTTAGAAAAAAAATATACAAAAGAGTGTGAGAAAAATTTCAAAAATTCGCTTCTTCCTGTCCTGACTGCGCCTTGTAAAGATTGCATACAATAAAAATTAAATGTCAAGCAATCCACATCGATCAGATACAATTACGTAACTTATTTGCGAAATCTGTTATTGAAATACCTACAAAACTGTTACCTCGTTTGTCGATCAAAAAACCATTTAAAAGTTATGTTCATAAATACGTATCTTATTGCAAAATAAGTCCGTTTTTTATATTCTATGTAGAGTGGAGTTAGCTGTTCCGTGTGGAAACATCTGTAACAAAAAGTATCGAATTTTTTTCTGGAAAAAAATGTAGCCTACCCTCTTTTCGCTAAAAATTATGCTGATCCGTTGTTCAGTTGCTACGTGAAAATAAAATATGTTATTAAAAGAAAAACTAAATGAAATTAATTTCATTTAAGTAGTAATTTCTTTTTTCTTTTGTAAAACCTTTAGGAAAGACAGTTTTTGCTTGGTCTCATTTTATTAATCTAGATGTTCACTTTTCTTTAATGTTTTGTATCTACTTTCTAATTAGTCATACCTTTTAGGCAGCACTACAGTTATCCGCTCATAATTTTACTTACAAAAGTTGCTTTAAGTTAACCCATGACCGTTGACGTCAAATATAACGCGTGAAAATGAGGCTACTTTAAACATAAGTAACTTTAAGCAATGTACTTAACTTAAATAATTTAAATGTACTGTTTTTACCAAAGTAAATACGTGTTCTGAAGTGGAGACCGCGACTTGGCAAACGTAGCGTAGGACGCCCTGATACTCGGTGGAGTGACGATATACGTAGGACAGCTGGCGGTGGATGATGATGATGAAATACGTGTGGGTACACTTTTAAAAACAACAACTTATGTATGCTTAAAAAAATGCTACGGATAAACCGTAAACTTGTACAAATTTCTCTTCACAGGATTTGTCAAAGACTTTTCCACCTGATGCAAAAAATTGGGAACGACATTCTTATAAAGATGTGTTTAGTGACTCACACGTCACTACTCGTGAGACTCTGTGTGAGTGACTCAGCATGGGTCACTTACGGGTTTCACATACAGCAGCCTACTTAACTTTAGAATTGAACGGAGTCACCACTATCGAGTTTTCTACACAAAATTGACAGCCACCTGAAGAAATATTTAGTTCCATAGTTTCGTCAACTTTACAAATAATGCAGTCTGCAGTTGGCTGCATCAATGATTTTCACTCAAGTTAAATGTTATTCTGTAGGTATATTATCAATTTTACGCGCTAACAGTTTTTACATAACTGCTGCCCCGCGGTGTTACCCGCTACATGTTCTCAGGATAAAAAGTAGCCCATGTGTTAATCCAGGGTCACAGCTATCTCCATACCAAATCCGTTCAGTAGTTTTTGCGTGATAGAGTAACAAACATCCATCCATCCATCCATCAAATGTTTGTTCTGTGTCTGGGGGTGTTCTGTATGTATTATAAGTATACATTTACAAAAAAAAAGTATGTACCTACCTATTCTATCAGTTATCTGACTTCCATCACACAAGCTCTGCTTAGTTTGGGGCCAGATGGCGCTGTGTGTAATGTCCTACGATATTTATTTATTTATCTATCCATCCAAATTTTCACATTTATAATATTAGTGGGATTCATTAGTTATGAAACATTAATTAATTAATTAATTTTTCATTTAATAGTATTTTGTTTGTTTTTTATACTTTGCCAGGTAGTGTGAAATGTCTTAGGAAAATTATGTTACTTAAAAAAAGCCTGTCTTCTATTCTCGCGTGACGTTTCACGTAAATAATAAGTTTGTAGAGTGTTTTAAGTATTGTAATTATATATTTTTTAAGTAAGATTGTTAAGTATCGAAACTGTAGTATAATGGAGCATTGTATGTACATTTCGGTACACTAGCGTGCAATCTGTTTGTTTCTAAAAGCTTCGCCATAACCGGCGCAGGCGCATCTCAGCTTCCACACGATCGTGGAAACGTGACGCCGTCTACATACCACCAACTTATCTGTAATTTAAAATGATGGAGCTACAATCGTATTTTTTTAACGGAATTGCCATCGGTACAATGAAAAAATTTAAAAGCATTATTTACCCGTATTTCCAAGCAATTTGGTAGGTTTATACTGGTGAACTATTACTGTTAGGGAATTCCTTTGCATAAACATGTCTTTTGGTAACTTAAAATGTTGTTGTTTGCGTTGATCCTTGACTTTCAGTGTGTGGAATCTGTATTTAAGATTGCAATGCTTTTACAATGATTAAATTATGTCCTAATACATGAAAAAGCATGTCTGATTCATTTAGAATTGCCCAGAATGTAATTTTTTTGCGATAGATAAATGGGCCAATATTCTAAAATGTCTTTTGACTTTCTGTGAGCAGCATTTTGTTTGATGATGACATTGTTCACTGCCCATTGTTCATTTGTTGTTGTTCATTGTTGTAAGTACATGACGTACCTATTAATTAATGGTTGAACTGACTTTTATGTTTAATTGATTTTTTTATATTCAACTGGTTCCTCTAGTACCTGCTTTACTAAGTTTTATTCATACATTTTATGAAATATTCAATAATTAATTTTTCATTTTAATCGTATTTTTTGCTAGATAGCGCTGTGTTAAATGTTCTACGATAGATACATAATATGTATATGTATAAATTATATTTAAATTCTTTAAGCTTACTTTATAAATTAATATTAATAACTAATGTTATTTTATTGATTTGCTAACTCGAGAGTTTACTTTTTAAAATTACTTGAAATTAAGTATTATAAAATACAATCAAAGCTATCCCAATTTTAAAGAAGAGGACTTAAAAAAATCTTTATTTTATGAATATAAAATTACTAGTAAAAAATAAAAAAAACAAAACACTAACTGACAACAAAATTGTAATCCTCATGTTCCATATAATTTATTTCTCTTCCTTTAAGGAAAACTTGAAGATTCTGTGCCCGATGAGCACCTGTTTGTTCCCAGTTTTTAAAATACCGTTACTTTCCCTGCTCATTCACAATACTAAAACATCTGCTCAAATATCTTTCATCATAAAACGCGTGTTGATTGAAAATGTATTCACATTTGAATATAAATAATGGTAAGCTCAAGGGGAAAGAGGTAACATACATACCTATACATATATAGTCAAAACTGTGCATCTATAGCAAAATCTTTGCTTTTGTTCTATCTTCCTTGAAGTTGGTTTTCAACACAATAAGTCAATTATCAAATGAATAGGATAATATGTTTTAAGTTGTTGTACGTGTTGTAATGTTTTACTAATAGTATTGAGCTACTTGCAAACTTATTGCACGTTTTGCCAAGCTTAGTCGATTTTATTGTGATTGTTAATTTTTGTCTAATAAATTATTTAATTTTTGTGTTATAAATTAGTATAGGTTGAGTAGGTAGTCCTATTTAAAATTGATATGGGTTGACAGGTGTAATTTTTATTGTTTTAACATCGTACTTAGTGCTTTCTGCTCGTGTTAAGTCATCAAAAGTCAATCGAAAGTCTCAAAGTACTAAACATCAAAGCAACATTGCTCTGGACTTCGTTTAGCTACGCAAAGTTATGTATCGCTGTAATGGTCATATTTAAAATATTTTTTTTTATTACATACTAGCTGCGCTCCGCAGTGTTACCCGCTACATGTTTTCGGGATAAAAAGTAGCCTATGTTCTAATCCAGGGTCTCAGCTACATCCAAACCAAATCCGTACAGTGGTTTTGCGTGCAGGAGACAAACATCCATGCGTCCAAATTTTCAAATTTATGATATTAGTGGGATAGGCTTGCGTTTGACCGCCAACTCGCCTGATGTTAAGCGAAGATGCGGTCTACGGTGGAGCACGCTCGCCTAGAAGAAACAGATTCACTCGCGACTTGAAGGCACCCAAATTGTGTCTACCAGGACACACAACTCAGACATCAAATTCCATTGTTTAGCGGTCATGGAAAGGCGTTATCTCTTACCATCAGGAGAGCGTCTCATTCTGGCCAAGTGCGTACTGGCCACGATCACGGCATAACCCATCTCATAATCAGAAGAGACCCGCGCCCAACAGTGGATCAGTTACCAAGAACAGGGCATGCAAAAAAATATATGATCAAACATGCAAAGCCTTTGAGAAGAAATGTGGTCTTTCAAAGTAAACCTGATACATAGATTCAAAATAGCAGATGCTGCCGAACATTATTTTCCATTACATTCGTGCAGCGGGAGCGTGTCGCCAGAACCAGAAGTCGTGACCCTATCAACTAACGCCGATCGGCCTTAAAGGTCGCATGCTATACTTAGGAATTCAAAAACATATTCAAAGCTAATATCAATCTTATTTCGTTATTGTAAAGTCGAAAGATTAAGAATGTATTCCGTAAGTAACTTAGACTTTAGGTCTACGATCAGCAAATTTTTGGAGTCAGAAAGATTTTAACCGTCGAATAAGTGATTTAACGAACTAGCTTTAAACTTGCGTGGTCTATTCGTTTGGAAAATGTCATGTTAATTTTTATACGCCTCTATTACGTTGTTATCTAAACGTTTGGCCAGCTTCCTATATAGTTCGTGAGCCGGCCCCCAAGGACTTAAAGTTTTAATCCCAAAATGAGTACATTCTATCTGAGGAACTATATAATTGTACCATTCGAGGTTTTCGGTTTTACACGCGGTAGCCCCGAAGTCACAGAGCTACAGACAGCGCTAAGGTGCCGACGCAAGTGGTGTCACACCACAGGCCGTCCCATCTTCCATGGGATGAGGGTCATGTAGCGATGATAGCTCAGTGGTTAGCGCGGTCGGTTCGCTTGCCGAAGGGCGTGGGTTCAAACCCCAACAATGAGCTTGAGCTGCCGGTGAAGGAAAACATCGTGAGGAAACCATAGTATGGTGGTAGGGTACTTTCTAGTACTCGGCTGGCTAGCTACCACCCTCAAGTTGAAAATCTGTCGCCAAGCATCTAACGGTGTGTTCCGGTAGCCTCACTTGAGAGCCAGTTCCATTCCAGGCTAGGTGTGCTTTACCATCTTCGACCACACCGTCACTTAACATCAGGTGAGCTGTGGTCAAACAACTAGCCTGTCAGCTATAAAAAAAAATGTTTATGTGGGTTAAGTAACAATGTGGTCTAGGATGGAACACGCTTACCTAGGGACCTGTTTACTCTTGATTTAAAGACACCAATTTTGTAATTTTTGGGAAACATATTCCAGTAAAGAATTCAACATCCTTGCTGTGCGAATTATAAACTTAGTAAGAAAGTTAGCAAAGAATACTTAAAAAACTTACTTCTACTTACTTACTTTACTTATTTTCTTGTAAAAAAAATTGTACAAAAGTCGTTTTTTTAATGGCGTATTATAACATGTTATATCGTTTCAAAATTGAGTGAGTAATGTTGGTAAGTACTTAAGAAAGTCACCGTCAGTGAATGGATATGACTAACAAGTGATTCATCACTTTTCTTGTCTGATTATTGATATCGGTACTACTCTCTCATATCTTACATTTTTTATGGATTTTCACTGGGATTTTCTTATAGATCTCATCGCTATCTGAATTTCTTTCCAGTGACTTATTTTTGTTTAGGGTTATAAAGTATTAACTAATCTTTGAGTGCATTTCTGTGCGTTATTCTGAAGTCTAGAAGTATCTTATCTTATCGTAAGTATCTTATCTTTTGATATGCATAGATAACGGAAGATTCATACACACTTTCGATATTTTAATGTTGTTCAAGATAAAATAGTACTAATCTATAAATAAGAGGTCTTTATCGTCTTTACTTTAAAGTGCGTTTAATATGAAACAAAAATTAAATGATTTTTTTTTCTATATTCTTTACTGGCTGCACCCTGGATCCAGGGTCTCGGCTACCTCTATACCAAATTTCATCCAAAACCATTTCATAGTTTTTGCGTGAAAGAGTAGGTAACACCCATCCATCCATCCAAACTTTCACATTTAAATTTCTATTAATCAATAATCACCCAGGCAATCTATGGATCTTTGCCAACAGAGTGGCAGTTTATTGATGCCGTTCATGAAGAAATCAGCTGGACGGGAGACAACTAATTCTTAAAGGGCTTTTTTGCTGCCTCTCGGGTATTGATTTTTATTCCCGTCAAGAAGTTATCCAAATTCTGGAAAAAGTAGAAGTCTGTAGGCGCAACGTCTGGCGAGTACAGCGGATGACGGAGAACTTCCAATCTCAGCTCTTGAAACTTGGAGACCGTGTGCTAAGCAGTCACGCGTTGTCGTACAGGAGTAGCAGAGACGAACGACTTATAATCTATTTTGATTAAAATGAATTAAATTCTGTTTGTCCTTTCTACTTAACAGTATTAAGGTCGCACAGCCAGTTAATTCGATATTCAGCTGGCCAGTGGACAGCTAAGTTAGCTAACTTGCACAAGGCCACCGAAACCTGAAATAGGCACATCTTGCTTTCGAATCATCACATACCATACAGGCTGTGTTGTAAGCTACTGTGAAACAAGCCACAATATTCATGAGCTAACTGTAGTAAAGTAACTGTAAACATTGTAAGGCAATACGACTGCCCTCTGAGTAGTTGGCAGTGTTTCTGCTGCTAGACTGCGTGGGTTTGATTCTCACCCATTACAAACATTTATTTTTTGAATTACCAACACAAACCACATAGATGTTATAGCAATTACAAGTGACGATGACATGCATAAAAATATTATGTTAAAAATAATTATTAAAAATGTAGAAATGTCAATGTTACGTAACTAATAAACAAGTTAATTTTTAAGTTAAATTAAATAACATTAAATTATTTTTACATTATATAAAATTTCAAAATCATATATATTATGAGTACTTCGTAAGTTATTTTGTTCTCGTAGTACAAACTTTGCTTATAATGGGGCTATGTTTAATGCCCTAGGATATTTATTTATTTATCAAAATAAAATAACCATAACCATTACTATATATAACCGTTTATTATCATATATAGAATAAGTTATAATTAGAATTTTTGTTATATATATCGGAAATAAAGTAGCTATATTAAATGAAGCTGGTTTAGAGTAGCGCTTCGTAGCGAGGGGCGAAGGGACCAAATTCCTCAAGCCACCTTCACCCGACCTAGCTTTAGTTTGCTTTATTTATGCTCTGTTTACCAAACATTGCCGGATCACTGTTGAATTGTAAGGACAATATAATAAGCCAAGTTCTACCAGGATATTTAGTAATATTTTGTGCGCGGTTTTGCATAGCCAGGTATAAAAAGTATGTACTTTTGACTATTTTTGATGTGAAACATCTATAGCGCGCCTTGGCATTTAAACTTACTTGTATGCCGTGACAGCAAATAGTATGACGATTCCTTTGTGTGAGTGCGTGCGCGTGTATGTTATACACTTCGTTGCTTCTCTATGTGAGCATTGTGCTTCTCATTGTGTACACTATATACTTATAATATGGGCTCAAAAATGGCTCGTGACAAAAAAACAGATTTTTCATAGAAAAATTGTTTTGCCTAATTAATAGATAAGATGATTTTTTTGTTTGTTTATACAATGGGCACCTTTCGGCCTAGTAGATTTAGTTCTAGTTAGACTACGATAGTAACCCTGTATCATTACAAAGTCAATGTACCAGTATAGAATGGTGACATGTTCTTTCGCATAATATTACTTGCCATAAAGTTATTTCGCATACATAATTATTTATAAAATTATAAAATAGTTATAGTTTTGTTGATTTCATTACTAATAATAATAAATTTATGGAAGTATGACTGCGAAAAACTATTACAATTAATTATTAATACATTATTAATATGATTAATATATTAGCAAAATAAAATAAAGCCGCGCGCGGGGAGTACTCTGCTTTGACTTTTTGCAGAAGGCTGTAACTGAAGGTTGTAACCGAAACTCTACTTGGAGTATTTTGACATAATTTAACGTGAATCTTGCATAAATAAAACCAAATTGTGTCAACACTACGTCAGCTCCCGGTAAAATTACACGATTCTTAAAATTAGAGCTAACAATATTATGCGAATAAATAGGATACTCATGTCGTGTAGAATAGAATGTCACCACTGCCGCGTGTTTTAGAATTGTAATTAAGATTAATATGGTTACTTAGACTTAATTTATTAGTGGTTTCTAGGGTTTCGGTTGTAATTGATATTCAAGTAATGTTAATGATGTCAGTGCTTCTGTTATTCAACCTATTTACAAAGGTGTTGTGAATATTTCAAAGTTTAACTCGTAAATATGCTAACAATATTAAAAAAACACAGTTACAAAAATCAATAAAAATAAATTTCAAAAATGTAAAGTTTTTTAAAAATATTTTACTGATAGTAAACTTTATTTTATGAAACTAATTGGAATGTTTTGAAAACTTTGGCTTTCTATGCAGTAGTTTATTTTTAATACGTTTCAAAACTTTTATAATGATGACGTCATAAAGTAGGCTAAATATGTATGCCCTTGCCATGTAAAATAAAAAAGTTTACATAGCTTTTGACACAATAATTGAATGACTTTGACAATTGACATGAAGTACGTGTACGGATGAGGTTATTTTGGCTGCCGTTGACTTGACATTGACAGACTTTGTATTGGTTTGCCATTGCTTTTTTTAGGCATTGAAAGTATCCTTATATAGCCTACTATGTGACGTTATTAGAGGTCAATTAAAAGTCAAGATTATTTTATGTATTTTATTAAAATAAACTTCGCCTCATAGTTTAAACAGTTTTAAACGTTAAAATAATGTACAGGAGTGTAATATTTCGAAATGGTTTTGGAATCAGTAAAGTTTTTTTTCTTTACATACCGAATTCTAACTTTCTACGGATATCTTCTTCTATTCTACTAAACAAATAAATATCGTAGGACTATACACACAGCGCCATCTGACCCCAAACTAAGCAGAGCATGTGTGATGGAAGTCAGATAACTGATAGAATACTTAAATACTTTTTTTTGTAAATACATACTTATAATACATACAGAACACCCAGACACAGACAAACATTTGTTTATTTACAAAATGTTTGCCCTGAGTGGGAATCGAACCCACGCCCTACAGCTCTCAAGGCAGATATACTACTAATGAGCCAACGGGGCTGTCGAAACAACTATTATGGAAACAAGTGAAAATCTTAGGATAAAACCATCACCAAATAATACATTTTATTAACGCTTTTAACACTGCGTCATTGCTTAGAAAAACTGGTAATACCTACGTAATCAAGAAAAAAGCTTTCAAGCAGTTATTCATAATACAGATCTTAGATTATCTTATATATAGAGTATGTTAATTGCATACCAGATTTAGTGATATCATAAAACAAACTCAGAATAACCCGTTCTCGGTAACCAGTAATAACATTTGTAGGAATAAAGCGGATTCTTTATGTTTGTACAAGTGTATATAAATTATTATAGGTTCTGATGATGTTAGCTTAGATATTGCCTTAATATTATCTTGAGAATTGAAATATGATTGAATAACTTCGTAATCTCTAATTTTATCTCCGTGTATTACGAGAAACTGAGAGATATATTTTATGTTTGTGTGTTCACCTTATTTGACTTCAACGTCACTTAAGGTGGTTCGATTTCCATACAATGAAACACAGTGAAATATTGTACGTACAGTGTACAGTGTAATACAGTGAAATCCCAGCCACTGGGATTTATTTTGGTGTTTATTTGCGGCAAATTACAATTGCTTGAATAAAACAGTAGACTATTAGCATAATTTACTGTTTTATTCGAAAATCATAAATTCATAAATCATTGATAAGTTTGATTTTATTGTAAAATTATGCTCCATTTGTCCATAAATGGCAAAAATTTATTTGTATGGAAATCAAACCACCTTAACATCAAATAAGCTGTGAATCTTTAAAGAAAAAAAACAACCTTCAAAAGCTTCCGACAAGCATCTAACGGTGAGTTCCGGCAGCTTCATTTGAGAGTCGGTTCCATTCCAGGCTAGATATGCTTTAACGTTATCGACCACCATCACTTAACATCAGGTGAGCTGTGGCTCTCCATCTAGCTTGTCAACCATAAAAAAATACAATTGAAATAATAAAATGAATAGGTATTGGCCGAACTTTTCACACAGCACCTTTTAGCCCCAAACTATGCAAAGCTTGTTTCAAAGGTAATACAAATATATCTTAAGTCTTGCCCCACTCATAGCGGTATCTTAGTTTTTAGGTTTTTCTAATACAAATTGTATATTTATTTAATTCGACTAATCAGGAATGAGGAGATCCGTAGACGAACCAAAGTTACCGACATAGCCCAACGGATTAGCAAGTTGAAGTGGCAGTGGGCAGGGCACATAGCACGCAGAACTGATGGCCGATGGGGCTGCAAAGTTCTGGAGTGGAGACCACGGACCGGCAAGCGCAGCGTAGGACGTCCACCCACAAGGTGGACAGACGACCTAGTAAAGACCGCAGGAACGCGCTGGATGCGAGCCGCTTCCAACCGGTCTTTGTGGAAGTCAATGGGGGAGGCCTATGTCCAGCAGTGGACGTCCTACGGCTGAAATGATGATGATGAATTAAATCATCATCATCATGATGATGATGATGATGATTTAATTCGACTAACCTTTTAAGACTAACCATCAAAAGTATCAAAGTAAACAGAGCAACGACGCCCTGGACTTTGTTTTGCTACTCAAAGTTCTGTGTATCGCTGCAAAGGTCATGGACTGCTTTATCTCTTACCATCAGAAGATCGATTTTTTCGTCTCATTGCTATCACGTATAGATAAAATTCGAGTTCCAGAGTGGAAAACACGTGTGGACAAACGTCTTGTAGGATACTCTGAGAAGTGGAATGGCGACCTGCGTAAAGCGATGTAGGCAGTGTATGCAGAGAGCCGTCGACCGAGGTTCTTGGCTTATATTAGGCTTAAGACCAGGTAAATAAAACGCTGATGATGATGATCTAAAAAAATAATACGCATTTCATTAAAAAACTACTGAAGCAAACTTGATCAGCTTCAGGGAGGTAAGTTTACAGTGACCGCATCTGGCATTTATTTACGGTAAGTTAACTTAAATAATTGGTAACAGTAACCTGCCCCCGTACTCTGAGCTACTTATAACGATACCTGTTGGACACTCAAGAAGTGGCTACGCGACCATAAATCGTATGTCAGCGCAATATGATTCGCAATTGCGTAGCTTTTTCGTGAGCGCCTAACAGATATCGAAATAAGAAGCTCACAGGGTACAGGGTCTGTTATTACTTGACAACCAAGTTATGTTACAATCGCTTTATTCATCCTGACATTAGGACTTGATACTCAGCTATTTCAAACTACTTTATCGTGATCACTTTCTAAAAAAACATAAAAATATATATTTGCATATAATCTAAAACGCAATCAACTAATGTCTTCTTTACGTTCTTGAATGAATAAATTAAAAACATTCAATCTTTTAAATAATTGTAGAATTGTGTTCACGGTCAGATATTATAAATTAGATAAAACGTATATATAGCGATGAACGGCTTTATTGAAATAGATATCATGTTTGATTTTGATTCCAATGTTTATTAATAAATCTATGTTATTTACTTGAAAAGAGAAAAGAAAAAACTTTTCGTGATATAGACAGATATATAAACTCTTTATTGTGTACACCAAAGACAGAAAAAAAGTACAGAGAACAAAATAATCTTATGAGCTTGTGCCACAAGTGGCGGCCTTACCGCTAAGAGCGATCTCTTCCAGGCAACCAATAATGGAAAACACGATACATGTTAAGAACAGACGGGGGATATTGTAACACTAATAACTTAAGAAATAAAATAGTAGTGGATACAGTAAGTAAGTCAAAATAATAATAATGTTTTTGATCTCTGTCGCTGAATCCAATATCATGTCCTATATTTTGTTTGTTTGCTTTATTACCCTCCACGCAAAAAGAGAGGCGTTATAAGTTTAACGTATTTATCTGTGTGTCTATTGGTGGCATCGTAGATTCAAGCATCGTAGCTATTATTCAAGAAAATCTGTTCAGCTATTTGAAGATTATCAGCTTTTTCTAGTTGACGAATGAACGTGGGATCAACTTCCAAAGCTCTGATCGAATCGATATCTTCCAAAACTCCATCGAAGCTTACAGGAAAGTCACCACTACTTTACTAAAGCATGACTGGATTTGGCTGACCAAACTGGACTGGACCAAAACTGGACTTTGACTACTTTTTAACTAAAGAAACTTGATAATATCAAAACACTTGACAGTGGCAAATGCACAAAATGCGACGCCAAAATCAAAGAAGAAGAAAAATGATCGCAGCATACTGATATTTCACCACAGGCCCCATAAAAAAGAAAAAGTAACATGTAATTGTAGAGTTAGGTTACAAGAGGGTGTCGTAAGGTATGGTTGAAAGAGAGAAACCTTCAAAGATAAGTTTTGGATGCAAACGTTATTATCATCACAAAGAACAGTTACCATCTGGTGGCCATATGTCCGGCTATGGCTAAAGGTAAAACGGAGACAATGGCCCAGAGATTTACAGCTCTAACATCTGGGTCTTCGTTTAGTCTTTACCTGAGAGAGGTGAGAGTAAAATCTCACAGACTTTTGGTAAGTTTTCTCCGATTAAAAAATAAAACATCATCATAATTAGTAAGAATTTTTTTTAATGATAAATAAACAATGAAACGAATGACACGCTGTCCTGAAGGTAAGATATACAAAGTTAGAAGCTGTGATGAGTACCCCTCATTATGGTTATTTTTTGCAATCATTAAAAAGATATTGTAACACTTGTACAATAACCTACTTTCGACTCGTTCATACCAAGTTTATAACCTTGTATCGAAAAGGTCCATTTCTAATAAAAAAAAAATATTCTTTAAAACTAAAATCATCCCAATCAGTCTTGTTTTTTATAAACTGTCCCATTGCTGGGCGTGGTCTTCTTCTTATTGTAAGAAGGGAAAGGTCATAATCGACCACACAGGCCAAGTCTACCAACCCGGGTAGACTTCACACACCTTCGAGAATTTTGTTTTTTGAACCGTCAGACATGTAGGATTTCCTAAAGATGTTTTCCTTCACAGTTTCTATTGGACGGCCAGAGGCTTGAAAATGCGACATTGTTTTATGGTTGACGTTCAAAAAACTTTTCTTTTTTACTGTTAACAGGTTAGGTGTTTGCCCACAGCTCACCTCATGTTAAGTGACGGTGTAGTCGAAGATGGTAAAGCTTAGCCTGGAATGGAACTGGTTCTCAAGTGACTGGAATACTAAATTAGGTGCAGTACAGTAGATTTTCAACTCGAGGGTGGTAGCTAGCCAGCCGAGTACTATAAAGTACTCTCTCTTCTATTCTATTCTATTCTACTCTATCACTACACTATTGTTTCCTCACGATGTTTTCCATCATCGGCAGCTCAAGCTCATTATTGAACCCACGCCGTTTGACGAGACAACTGACCGCGCTATCCACTGAGCTATCATCACTATACATTCTGAAAAATTATTAAAACTCGTACGGACGATTTGATTCTACTTTCATTGTACGAACGACTAAAGAGTGGAATACGCTACCAGAGTTTCCTGATAGATACAATCTGGACGTCTTTAAGTCGAAAGTTAATCGGTATTTTCTAGGCAAATGTACATCGTAGACCGCATCGTCACTTAACATCAGATAAGATGAAAGTCAAACACAAGCCTGTTTATTATTAAAAAAAGTATCAAAATGAAAAAATGTTTATCTCCAGTGAGAACAGCCGGTGACCTGCATACGTAGTGACAGCTAAACTGTAGGACAAACAAATGACGCTAATCAACACAAATAAAGCACGAAATAATTTAATTCTTAACTTTGTAAGTGTGTTTAGCGTTAATATAGCATACTAAAGGGTTATACCCACTTAGTCAGAAAATAAAGCGAAAAAACATTATGTTGATGACATACATAATTATATTCAGACAATAATTACTGAGGAAGTTAAAATTTAAAATTTAGTAAAAGCATATTTTATGTAAATTTTATTTTTGCGTTGTTGTAGATCTTTTCATTGTTTCTATAATACTACAATTTAATGTAATTATGTTTATTGATACCTAGCTAAATGCCCTGACTTTTCGCATAAATATAAATCAACTAAAACGGTTCAGCCGTTCTCAAGTTATGCGCTTAACAACAGACAAAATTGGATATTTGAAATTTTTTTATACCTATAGGAGAACTACTACTACTCAAAGTTATGTATATCGCTGCAATGGTCATAGACATGAGTTAACTCTACCATCAGGAGGGAGTGTTATTACAAAAAACACAACATACAGTAAAAAAACATCATTCATCTATTCTAAAAAAACACAAAAACATTAAACATTTTACATTTAAACAAAATAAAACCGAATTACATACGCAAATTCGAATGTTTGGACCCAATTTTGTATCGATTTCGGCTCAAACAGAATACACAGAATTTTGAGTAGCAAACCAAAGCCCAAGGCATCGCTGATTAGAGTCGGAGTGCGTTTAAGCCCATAAAACATATTTCTACCATGACACGGTGGGATCGTTTGTGTGTTTATACCACTTACAGTTTGTATGTAGGTCTGTACGAAATGTCAACATACATTTTTATGATAATTTCTTTAGAAAAGGTCATGTTATTGGTTAATCAATTAAATGTTTATTTTGTTTAACGTTAGCGCATGCCCATATTTACTAGACAATAAATTTCTTTTGAAAAACGTCGTATATAGGTACCACTGCAGTATCATGTACAAATAAAAATAAAAATGTTTTATTGACGACACCAATATTACAAGTCAATTCCGTCAATTCAAAATTTCAAATATGTATGCCATTAAAAAAGTTTTAAAATACTGATTTTCATGTTAATGAATAAAAAAACAAAACGTTAAAATAAGGTGTATCAATATTGTATATAGACACAAACATGTCAATATAAAAAAATATTGTCAATACAAAATATGTCATAACAAAACAAAATTGTTAATATTACGGTTTAAGAATATTTATTAATCTCATAAAAATTACAAGTAATTTACTTACTGAGATTACACAGTTAATGTTAATTATTATGCTACTAAGCACAAGATGCAGACGCAATTAAATTATTAAAGAAAAGTACACAAAACATTACAAAGAGAAGAGAAAACAGAAAACAAAATACCAACAATCAGTTTCTTTAAGGTGATAGATTTTATATTATATTCTGCCGATAAGCACTAGTGTGTAAAAATTATTGTGTACCTCTGTTTAAAGGATGGTAGCAAAATTACAGGGCTATTGAGACTAATCAACAAACGTATTCTTGATTTTGTTGTCTTCGGTAGCGTTGCAATGGTCACGGACAAGCGTTTTCCTTACCATATTCGCTAAGAAAACATGAACGCGCGAGTTATGTTCGCGTGTAACGGTAATTTATATATATGCCAATGTTAAATTAAAAAAAAACAACGAGGTATGTTCGGAGCCCGTTTTGGACTATAGAAATAAAATGTATAAACATATAGTGTTATAAACGCTGTACGCGTTGTCGGCAAGGAATCGCACGTGAGTTATAGAATTATATAGAATTATAGGTTTTGTTTGTCTCATTACTTTTACATAAAATAAAAATTATTAAGTTGTTTCTACTCACAGCAGGGAATATATCTCCTCTTATGGTCTACGTAAATGACTTGCTTTTTACACGCAAAATAAATGTTTCATAAAAAGTTTCAATGGTGGTGTTTGTTAATTCTAACTATACAATTTTTATAAATAAAGTTCAATATTAAAGGCCTTACTTGTAAACGTTGCTTAATATAATCAATGTTTAAAATATATTAAACATCGAAACTATTTATTACTGTAAGTTTATACAGCTAGACCGAGTAACCCGTCGCACACATCCCTAAATCATCGAGTACCTACCAAGATATCCGCTATGTACCTATCCATTTAGAAAAAATAAAATTGCAAGGAAAACAGGTCTACTAGAGTCTTAACTGGAGTATTTTGTACAGCAGGCAAATAGAAAGCTTTTATTCTATAGCTTAGGGTAGGAAAGAAAAATAAGAAAACTTTACAGATCATTTGCAACCTTCTTCATCGTTGTTTTTGGCGACGCACTTTGTGCATTTGCCAGTGTCAAGTTTTGACACTGGCAAATGCGCAAAGATGTTTTTATGATAGATCAAGTGACATAAGTGGAAGTCACAAGTAAGGTAAAGTTAAGAAGATTCGTAGTAGTCTCTTAAAGGTTGAGTGGCCGTGCACTTGTACAGCAGTGGTGACTTTACTACAAGCTTCGATGGAGTTTTGGTTGCAACACAAGAAACGCGTCTTTTGGCACTTCAAGAATAAAATTAACTATTTCTATTCTTAAACAAGGTAAGTTCTGGAAATGTACTCCTATAATGCTAAGTACGTCACGACTTTTTTGTGCGTGAAAGCTAACCTAATTTAAGCATAGATAAAAAAAAGGATGTGGATGTATGTTGACAGCCCTGTTGGCTCAATGGTAGTACGTCTGCCTTGAGAGCTGTAGGGTGGGTTCGATTCCCACCCAGGACAAACAGTGTGGTATAAACAAATGTTTGTTCTGTGTCTGGGTGTTCTGTATGTATTATAAGTATGTATTTACAAAAAAAAAAGTATTTATGTATTCTATCAGTTATCTGACTTCCATCACACAAGCTCTGCTTAGTTTGGGGCCCGATGGCGCTGTGTGTATAGTCCTACGATATTTATATTTTATTTATTTAGGTAGTTGCCTAAATCAGTGGGTTCGATTCCCACTCAGGACCAACATTTGTGTGACTAACATCGATGTTTGTTCTGTGTCTGGGTGTACTGTATGTATTATAAGTATGTATTTACAAAAAAAAAAAAGTATTTAAGTATTCTATCAGTTATCTGTCTTCCATAGCACAAACTCTGCTTAGTTTGGGGTCAGATGGCGCTGTGTGTAATGTCCTGTGATATTTATTATTTTTATTATTATTATTATCTGGATATTAGTAACACAGAAATGACAATTCCATACCAAAAACCGATGACATAAAAGTGTCACGATAAGATCGCGCGGTAAAACCTTATTACCCACCAGTTTCTGTTTTTGCATGTTCCTTACGCAACATATGCAAAACAAGCACGTGTCACGCGAAGCGGTTGTTTTTATTTTTAAATTAATCGGCCAAGTAATTCGCAGGCATTCTGCCAGCATCTGTTTAACTTTTTAAAGTATTTTTTTAAAACTTAGCAGTTGTTAAGCGCGATAGCACTCCACGTATATTTTTTTCTAATTCTCTGGATAATGAGGGATATAAATTTTAATTAACACGATATTGAGTAATGAATGACAATTCGTCTTTTAAATGGTGAATATATACCATTTGTTAGATGCGCTGTTCACGTAAACTATACGTAAAGTATGTAGCGCATTAGTAATGCTCTCGTGTCGAAGTCAATTTTTTTTCCCCGTTGGGCAGGCTAAAGTTGTAAAGCCATACTGTACAGTTGACCTATGCGGCCAGCGATGCCCTTCTTCTTTTTTATTTTTGGCATCACAATTACTTTGTACATTTCCCAGTGTTTTTTTAATTCAAAACAGGTTTGCGTTTGACCACATGACCTGATGTTAAGCAGTGATGCGGCCTGGAATGGAACATGCTGACCTACGTAGAAGAAACCTGTTTAATATGGATTTGAAGACACTCAAATTGTAGGTACCCCATCCTCATTCACAAGTATCAAGTATTTTAATATTTTCAAGTATTTTATGCTAAATCAAGTGAAATAAGTCAAGGTCGAGTAAAGTCGAGCAGTGGTGACTTTACTACAAGTTTCGATTGTTTTCTGGACGCAACACAAAAAGGCAAGTTTCCTCACATTGTATTACTTTCCTACACTCGTGTCTATAATTTGTAGCTTTATGAATAAAACACAATTATTTTTTAGCGTGAATAATGGTAAAAACAAAATTATTGAAAAAAATACATCTACGTGATTTTTTTTAAATTCCCGCCAAAGTTCACACTATTTTTTTTAATAATTAGGTAATCAAAACTGTCAGTGTCAACATACAACGACACATGACGCTTCGATGGTTAATTAAAATACGAATAAGATTAACGTTCCGATATCACCTGTCGATGTAAAGGTGTAGATTGACAGAACCCTAAATTTCCCCTTCCATCCACTGTCACCATTCTTAATTCCTTTAATTACCCACCGTTTAGATATAAAGACGAGGACGATGCATTCTCTAACATAATGAGATTTTTGATGAGTAATTTAGATTGGCCGTATGACCAAATGACCGTTGCCTTTACTAATTTTAGGAAAAAAACTAAAGCGTTCCAAGCTCCGTACACATCAACATGTATCTTTTCTCGTCGTATTATAGAAGGTATTCGTGTGGCACATTATAAAATAGACTAACGCAATACATCATAATATCAAAACAAATTGCTACTGGAATAACTGTCCATAAAAGTCCAGTCGAGTTTATTTTTCTTAATTAATAATAATTACGCTTTATAATTGCGTATCGCTACGTACGTATTACAATCTACGTACGTATTATTAGATTACAATCTGGGATGGCATTGCGATTTTATAACATTTTTAGTGCGTACCTATCTACTTTACATGTGGGTTATTATATTTTTTACAAGCCCTCTATTGGGAGGATAAAAAGCTATAAAGCAACTTTATGACCTACAATCTAATGTAGCGCTATTTGTTTTGAAAAGAAATTGTCTTACGTAAATATGTTTTTTACGTCTTAATAACTCTTGTTTACGACTTTAAGAATTAATTTATTTTTATAATATTTTAGTATTAAGTCAGTTAATATATGATAACGGTATTTGGTTTAAATATTTAGCAAAAATAACGCTCGCTAAACGATAACGTGTGACCAGAATATTGGCAAAACTTTGGTCAAAAGCTCAGCATTGCTATCCAAGGTAGCAATGCTGCCAGCATGTCAGGTTTCACTCCTCGGATGGGCTTTTAAATTATAAAATTTTTTTTTTTTGGTTAATATGCCAGGTTTTTTGACCACAGCTCACTTGATGTTGAGTGACGGTGTGGTCGAAGATGGTAAAGCACACCCAGCCTGGAACGGAACTGACTCTCAAGTGAGGCTGCCGGAGCACACCGTTAGATGCTTAGCGGCAGTTTTTCAACTTGAGGGTAACTAGCCAGCCGTGTACTAAAAAATACCGATCAGTTATCTGTCTTCTATAGTACAAGCTTTGCGTAGTTTGGGATTGGATGACGCTGTGTGTGACAACTGCAGGTAAAGTTGTTAGGAGTTCTGGGTTCTCTGTTACTTTTCTTTTTTGTTCTTCTTATAAATGACACTGATTATTGTAAATCTCCGTGTACGAAAGAGATCGACCAATAATCAACATTGTCCATGTTATCGATAGTAAAAGAGTCTAGAGTAGAGAATGTTATCTCACAAATGACTGGCCTCCGTTACTCAATAAATAAATCAGGTTTATACGAAACTGTCTGTACACCGACAGATGTATTGAAAGGTGTCTAAAAACAATCGGCAGACGTTAAAAGTACAGTATAAAAAGTACAAAAAAATAGTTTTATATGTTGCGATACACATGGCCTGTAAATGTATGTAGTTTGTTTTTTAAAACGCTATCACGATGAAGATACGGCCAAATCGCTAAACTGTGTAAAATAGTTCTGCTACAAACATGCAACCTTTTCATATTTCACAGACTAAGATAAACCATGAACAATTATACTATTATATTAATACGTGGGAAAGTCTTTCTTATTCTTATAAATTGACATGTTGTCATTATTTTGACATGTATATACTTAATAATATATGACTTATAACTTTAATGTTAGCAGTGACACGTTTGTGATTGGAATAGAATATTAGTCATTTATAATTCTAATTAGTTTGCATATAGGTTATTTTGTTGTAATAATTTACAGCCCCGTTGGCTCATTGGTAGTATATCTGCCTTGAGAGCTGTAGGGCGTGGGCTCGATTCCCACTCAGGGCAAACATTTTGTGAATGAACAAATGTTTGTTCCGTGTCTACTTATATATACTTATTCCGTGTCTACTTAGGTATACTTTTCGAAAATTAATTGTTTTGTATCTGGATATTTTAAATGTATATAATATTTAAAACACCTAGACACAGAACACACGTTTATGTTTATCATATGAATTAAGTCATGACTGAAAATCGAATCCATGACCTTTTGCTCATGAAGCAGATCTACTGCAAAAGAGCTAATTGAACAGTAAAAATTTTTAGAGTAACTCATTTCCATAATAATTTACAACGGAAATTGTATAAGTTTTGACAAATTTTTATTCAAAGGCAGGGGCTAGTTAGCCTGTGCATAATATGTTATAGACTTATAATAAATCGTATTGGTATATATGCTCTAAGATAAATTTCAGATCATGTCCACACTAAGATCGTCCATCTTGGCGCATCACAGTCCAGCTGTTCCAGAGACAATGACCAATCACAACAGCACAGTTAAACTGTAATTAGGTTCAGATCCCAATAGGTTTACTGCTTGCGTATTTTTATACCTATTTGATCGAGTTTTATAGACACGCTAGCCCATTTCCCTACATACGATACATCCCAATGTAAATGTTTTGTTGTGATCGTAATTTATCTCACCACTCTACCTTTCGGGTTGAAATTTATTCCACAACGCCAAATTTTAAATTAAACTTTATTCGATTACGCTAAATTTTTGATTTTTATGCTAAATATTTGCTCCAATTTATTTCATCACTCTATAAATAAATAAATATCATTGGACATTACAGACAGCGCCATCTGATCCCAAACTAAGCAGTGCTTGTGCGATGGAAGTCAGATAACTGATAGAAAACATAAATACTTTTTTTTTTTGTAAATGCATACTTATAATACACACAGAACAAACATTTGTTGATACATAAAATGTTTGTCCTGAGCGGGAATGGAACCCACGCCCTTCAGCTCTTTAGGCAGATATGCTACCAACGAGCCAACAGAGCTGTCGAGATTGAAAAAAATGTCTATTAAAGTTTTGATTGAAACGTGCACCACGCTAAATTTTTGGCTGGAATTTTGTTCCATTAAACTAAAGTTTTGAATGAAATGGACCACCAGTCCACCACACTACAATTTTGAGGGACAAACATATGTATTTCTTTTTCGTACCAATTACATTTTATAGATAGATAGATATAACTCTTTATTATGCACACCATAAACAGAAAAAAGTACAGAGAACAAAAGATATATAGATATGGGATTACGTTATAACTATCGCCATACCAACTTTATTGTCTACGTGTCCATAGAGCCTAGACAAAGTAACATTCGATTAGCTATAGCGCTAATAGAAAAGCGAAAAATGTACGGAATTGACTTAAGCTGTCCACGTGACATATCGACAGCACATGTGAATCCCGTAGATTTATAGACAATTTTGCCCTTGATTTTAACTTGTTTCTCGTTAGAAAACAACGACGTTGTGGCTGTAAATAGATCGCTGAGACTGACCACAGCTTACTACTGAAATAAGATGTTTCATCTCATTCTAGACTCAAAGCAAAGTGTGTTATAGTGTGAAGACGTAAGGGGCCGCCCATTAATCACGTGATGTTTTTAGCAACTATTTAACAAAAACTGTTTAAAAAATATTTGTCTTAGCAAGTGCAAGTTTGTAAGTGCATGATTTTTTTCATACCCACCGCGAACAGGTTATGGTAAATAAACTAAGGTGATAATGGATGATGCAGAGTGGCATCACTGATCTGCGTTATCAAAAGCACCTAACGGGTTTCAAAACAGCTGGTCGTCGTCTGGTCTGGTTACGTATGGATTAAGTCATAAACGGGAGAGCGTAAATACATACTTATAATACATACAAAGCACCCAGATATAGAACGAACATATATGTGCGTCACGCAAATAAATAAATAAATATCTTAGGACGATACACACTGCGCCATCTGGCCCCAAACTAAGCAGAGCTTGTGTGATGAAAGTTAGATAACTGATAGAATACATAAATACTTTTTTTTTTGTAAATACATACTTATAATACATACAGAACACCCAGACACAGAATCAACATTTGTTTATTCACAAAATGTTTGCCCTGAGTGGGGATCGAACTCACGCCCTACAGCTCTCAAGGCAGATATACTACCAATGAGCCAAGGGGCTGTCTGGCTGTCAAATGTTAATACTGAGTGGAATCGAACCCACGCTTTTTAGCTCTCTAAGCCGAACTACGACCAAATGAGCTCACAGGGAAGTCAATGACATGACATTAAGTTTATTTTTCGAAGCTTTGAATTTTGCTTGATCGATAAGACTAACATTTAATTTTAGATGATAAAATTATCAATAAAAAAATAACGTCACATATTCAAGTTTAGAACATGCATAATATCTAAAACTTTATTCTTTCACAGATCTATAAAATATATTAATATATATATAGTTACATTATATTAATATACACATATACGTATATAGCAAAATTATCGACTACCAGAACGTATTTAAAATACCACTATGGAAATAAAGAAGGAATACTTGGCAAAGTTTAATTCGCTAGTATTGTATGACTCACACCACTGGCCATCTCTTCTAAAGGGTTCATTTCTCAAGGTGCATTGACGCTCTTTTTTGACACTGCAGAAAGGTGCGTTCAGATACAGATTCCATCTCTCAGTAATTTTTTGCTGCACTGTTTGGTAAAGGTACGTTCACAAACTGTATTATTTTTGTGGGAAAAAAGTAAAGGACAGTGGGAATTATAACATGTGCATCTATATCGGAAATCGATGAGTACAGTTACCTCAACTTCCGCGATTTGAAAGCGCAGGTTTTATTATGAGATGACGGAAGTAAAATGCTTTAAAAATTTAGAGATGTATGGACGGTTAAGTTTACGACAGGTGTGATGGAATCGAGTTTTAAGTTTGAATTTCTTCTTTTTCCACTGTCATTATATTATTTGCGGAATTAATTTAGATTTTTTAGGCAAGTGCTGAACGCACGACCGTCCTTTTTTAGCTATTTTTCTGATTTTACTTTGAGTTATTTTTTTGTAAAAATTTGCTGTTGTAATAAAATTAGTGTAGTTTTATAAAACGTTTTGTTATTTTGAACTACATACAATCTTTTCACTTTAATATCTCATAATATCTTAAAAAAACTCTTTAAGGGTCAAAATCAGAGAGGTGAGCATTTTGCTTTGGACAAAGTGTTTGTATCAAAAATGTCATTATAACACTAGCATACTTATTTAAATATACTACTGACGTACACAGGTATATGCAGTTCGCGTGTTTATTTTTAATAATAATGTTTTAGTTGGTTTTTAAACAAAAATATGTCCCAATAATCATTTCGGGAACGTGTCCTTAAACAATATTTCGTAATTCAGATATCTCACAAAAGTAAACTGAGATGAAATTCAAATCGTGTGTCTATAATATTAGCTTTAAATATCAATTAATAACAAAATTACGATAAACCAAATTCAAATCTCTTTAATTTTTTATGTTTTGGCTACTCACATGTTGTCTGACTGTTGTCAAATCATTTCGTGACCGCAGCTTATATTCGTTTATGGAATCAAAATAAGATTGCGTAGATGTTGCTAGTGAGCAACAGTGTGGAGTCCGCAAGTAAAAGTAAACAGTGTTCGGTGTGTTTTCGGAAATAAATAATTGATTTTGCTGGTAAGTACCGTTTAATTTGATACTAGACATAGAGTACCTTAATTCGCTGTCACTACGGGAACGCAGTTTTGTCGTTGGATTTTCGAAAAAAGACGTGTTTTTAGTAAAATAGTAATAAATATTGCGGCTCACTTGTTTAAAACTTCTAAAACCAGCGTCCAAAGTGGCAGCATGATGCGTAATATGCAGACACAAGTCAGATAGTCATTCCGGGAACGGTCATTTAGGAAACGTTTCCGTGTATGATAGGCGTTCCCGAAATGACAGTTTGTGTATAAAATGTCACTTAAATGCATTTCTTTAGCTTTTTTAAGTGCAAATTTGGTTTTAGATATCAATACAATAATAGCAACATTGAAGGCGACAAAAATAAAGAGAAAAAAAAGATAAACCAAGATAGTGCAGCTTACAAAAAACATCATAAAAAATCTAACGTGAGAAAGCGCAAATTTTTAGATAAAATGACACCTGAACAAAAAGAAACAAAAAGACTGAAAGATAGAGAATACTACCAAAGAAAAAAATGCTGAAAAGAAACGAAGACTATGAAATAAAATGGCTGAAAGAGAAAAAAGAAGGAAGTGGACGTTGTGAAGGAAAAATTCTCAAAAATAGAGACCTCCAGATTCAGAAAATGAGATAGGAAACAATATTGACTCTACCGCATTGCGAAAGAAACCAGGAAGAAAACATATTAAAAAATACAAAGCACAAACTTACAGAACCATTAAGAAACAGAAAAGTCTATTAAAAAATTGCAAAAAAAAGTAGAGTTTGCGGTAGCTTGAAACAGGAAACCTGAAGTAAAAGAATGAAAACAACAGAGTTGATTCGCCTAGTCACAAAGTTGATGAAATAACAAGACGATGTTCTGTTGTTCTGTAGAGGGTGAAGTACAAAGACAGCAACTATTTGGCGAAGTTTCAACACACTTTTGAGAGAGAAGCCTTATTGGGTATTGCAACCTACTAATAGGGATCTAAAAACATGTATGTGTGTTAGACACGAAAACTATAAATTTAAACTAACCAAATTGAATCGACTGGGAGAGGTTACTTCCTATAATTGTATGTTTTATGTGCCAATTGCAAAGACATCAAAATAAAACCCGGAAGCAATGAAGATACCGTAGAATACCTTTTAAATTACTCAAGCATTGTTACTGAATTTATTTTTGTGATAATGTGCAATAACCATATTTTGTTCGCAATGCCTAGTGCTTGTTTTTTGACTATATAACGTTAATTGTAATTAGATTGTAAGTTTAAACTTCGACACTCATGCTCAACTACAAATAAAACCTATAGTATTGAGAACTTGTATTACTTTTATGTAAATAGCGTTTAAGAATTTAAACAGTCATTTTGAGAACATTGTTGTCATTTTCGGGAACGGCACTAAAATTGCTATTAAATCACTAATGGATATTTTTTCTTGATATATTTGCATACACAAAAATAAATATCGTTTAAACTTATTTAGTTATGTTATTATTACACCGTATAGTCTATTAATAGAAAAAATAAGCTGAAGTTTTGTATCAGAAATCACACCAATTACAAAATATCGACGAGTATTTAAAAAAATTAATGCTTTAATTGATAAAATGTAGTAACTCGCGATATTTTCCGATTAAGAAACAAGCTTATTATAGTTTTTTAAAAGCGCTTTTATATTAAATTGAATACGTATTATTTTAAATTAATTAGAAATATGTTCCCCAAATGACTTCCGACACTACCATAATTTTTATTGACCGCCATAACTTTAGAAATTTTAATTTTTTTGCGTGCCCCTTCTCAGGAAAGTTTCATAACATTTAGCGCTACCAACATATTTTGTTAGATTTATTCAGGAGCAAACTTAATTTTTCAGATATTTGAAAACGCATAATGCTCACCTCTCTGATTTTGACCCTTAAGCATTTATATGACTAAATAAAAATAATCAAAGAATTAAGCTAAAAAAATTAACAACAAACATCTTATTCTTTTTAAAACCAGCTGCTCTGAACGACAATAAAAGTGACAAATGATTTACAAACCACGTCAAAATAGCTAAAAAGTGCAAAAAACAAAACACATGCGACACTAATCACTTACCGCCGATTTTTAAAAACGGATGTAGAAACGAACGGAAATTGGCACCTTTTTGCTCCGCCAACCTCTTTTACTTTAAGAAAAGTACTTCCACTTCTATATTCGAAAACCATAGAGTTCATTTTCAAATATGTTTCGTTCGTAAAAAAGAATGAAACAATGTGTTTTGAAGTTCGAAATTCAATAATTAAAAAACAGTAGGTTCTTTCGGAGTTAAGTAGGTCGAGTTTTTGCTATCAATTTTATGCAGATGCGAGGTTTAAAATACAAAGCTTCTTATGAAGGCAGATGTACGGAAAGACCTTGAAGATGTTTGTTGGAGAAAAAAACTAAACACCTTTGCTTTGACGTCCGTCTAGCAATGCCAGCAGCTTTTTGGTATTGAAAAATATTGATATATCGGGAAATGTAATGCATAAATTATTCAAAATCAAACTTCGATTTTAAAATTATTGTAAGTCTCGAAATCAACTGACTATACCTAAGCACCTAAACATTGCTTAGTTACAATTCTAATACCGGCTGTTAAAATTTATTTCAAATGATTTTGATTATAATTTTACAAAAAAAATCTTTTGAAGAATATTAAAGGTTTCCCACCGTTTAAATCAAGATTTTTTTTAATGGGCGTGTTATCAAAAATAAGATTTGAACAGAATACCTAACCTGCATTTTACGGTTTAGAGTAGCGTCTTTACTTGTGCGTGACTTTTTCATACGCACCTTGAATATGAGAAAGTTTTTTTTCTTTTTTTCGGCGTCGCGTTTTGAGCATTTGCCAGTGTCAAGTATTTATATATTTTCAAGTTTCAAAAGTTAAATAAGTGTCCTCGTAGCTCGTAGCGTGTCGCTCCGTTGTATTTTTTTCCAAAACTAGTGTTTTTGCATAAAAATGGTGGTGTTTTATTCATAAAGTGCTGAATCACAAACGCGAGTGTGGGAAAATGATATAATGTGGTGAAACATGACTTTTTGTGGTGCTCCCAAAACTCTATCGAAGCTTTATAATAAAGTCACCACTACTTCACTAAAGCATGACTGGACTTGACTGACACGAACTGTTCTTGACAAAGACTGGACTTGGACTATAGTCCAAGTCCAGTCCAAGTTCATGCCTCGTAGCTATAGATATATCTATAGCTACGAGGCATGAAACTTGAAAAGATAAAACACTTGACACTGGCAAATGCTCAAAATGCGAGGCCAAAACAAAAAAAGAGCAAAATGTCTTAAAAATGTCACCTATATTTTAGAAAAAAAATGAAGACGTTAAAATATTCCTATTAATGACAAACAAACAGAAAAGAAAAACATATTTTACGTTTAAGTCAAGTCCCGAGAAGAGAGATACTATCGCAAATATGAATGGATATAATGTGTTATTTTATTTTATAACGTTTGTATATTAATTAGGTCCACGGTTTCGGGCGGAAGACTTCATTATGCTGCCGTTATTTTGGCTTTATTACCTCCGATTTGAATATTGAGACTGGAACGAAAAGTTGTCAATTTTACTGAAGTAAACATCCAGTAAATTATACCTTAATAAACTATAATTAAAAAACCGACACCATGCCCAAGCACGGTTTTTAAAAGTTTTAGGCATTTTGTTTAAAAATCAAACTATTGCTAAAAATTAGCTCAAAATAAAATGAAAATGGTACTTGCACCGCCAAAATATAAATGTATACAGGTAGTTACATATAAAATAGAAATTAAAATTATAAAATTAATTAATTACACAATAAAAATGAAAAAAATTTAAAAAAATATGTTTATTTTTAAATTTATTAATTATATTATATTTATTTGCATATTATGTACATAATTATACAAAAAAGTTTAGATTTTTATATATAAAAATCTGCGATTAAATATTCTCACTGTAAATTATTTATTTAAGATAGAATATTTTAGCCAAGTATGTACAATGTACAAATGTATTGAATAGGTGCATATATTTTAGAAAGATTAAGCCACGCGCCCGATAAAAACCGAAACTGACCGAAACTTGCCGAAGAAATCGCCAAAACAAACCAACGAACATTGCATTTACGGTGTTATTCTCAAATGTCATACAATCTATTTTTGTATGGCATGTGTATAGATGACTGAGTGGTAAAAACCTCAAAGGCATAGAGCAGATGCGCTTCACACAGTTTTTGAGTAACCTTTGTATCATTATGGGAATGTTTTTTTTTCTTAAGGAAGGCATGTGTTTTGTGAAAGATGTCCAGGTAAGACAGATGTATTTCTTAAAGTGTTTTGGTCATTTCGTCTTCCGCCGGGTAGTCAATATTCGAAACATTATACTGAGGGGTCATTGGTATCGTTTTTTGCACTTTGATTGGATTTTGTAGGTACTGAGTGGCTGTCCGCAAAATCTATGGACCATTGCAATAGAATATGAGAGAAACAAAAAATTAGGAACATAAAGCTTCTAATTTAATAAAGTTCTTTTGCTATGAGTGGAACGAATCTCAATTAAGCGCGTGCTAGACGGTATAGCTATCTTGCCAAGCTGACCTTGATATTTTATTTATTACCGTGGTCTAAGTTTACACATACACATTTAGACGGAAAAATGTTGTAATCCACTAACAACACCGTCTAATTAAGGCTTTAGAAACTCAATTCAAGTTGGGATGATAATGTATTTCTGTCTTTATTTTGGCATAGCACTTTGTGTATTAGCAAGTGTCAGCTATAACAATATTCTCAAGTATTTGATGACTATTCGAGTAAAATAAGTTTTTTTTTCTCTGTCAAAGTCAGACAAAATAAGCTAGAGTTAAGTCCGGTCATGTTCTAGTAAAAAAGTGGTAACTTTACTAGTAGCTTTGACGAAGTTTTAGGAGTATCACGAAAAGACATCTCTAACCTACCACATTACATCATTTTTCGACACTCGTGCAAGTTATTTGGAATTTGAAAAAAAATAACAGATTTTTTAATAAAAACACTAGAAATAGCAGTTTCGGAAAATAATTCAATCTAGAGCCATTATTTTTCTGCGTTCCCGCCAAAACTCCACGGTGATAAAAACAAAAAAGGTTTTTTTCTCTTAAATATTGGTACAAAAAGCAAAGATTTAAAAAATCAAGAGCAGCTGCTTGCACAGAAATAAAAATCATAAAACATAGAACGAGACGAACTTTTTCTTTCCACAGATTTTTTACTCTCATAGACAACATGTTATATTTTTTTCCTACTGGCACGTACCAAATGTTGCATTGGCAGCTGTGCGCGCGTCTTAAGATCATTTCGCGAATTTTCTTAAAGAGACAGATGGCGTAAACTAAATTTCAATACAAAAAGAGAGAAAAACGTCGCAAGTCTATGAACAGAGCTGGTGCTTACGGCATTTTTCCTGTTATCGTAATTCGGATATCGACAATGTTTATTTGCGTTTGTGAATACGCGGAAATGAATGTTGCCGTAATAACGTAAGGTTCAAAATCGTATCTTAAGCTGTTTTATCGAACTTATTTGGCAATGTATTCTTGTAGTTTATTTGAAAGCACGAAAACACTTGGCTCACCTGACTTTGTAAAGAAGCTGCATAAAGGCGTATGTATGAATAGTTTTTGTATAGTAAATGCGGTCAAAAGATGATCTTTAAGCACAAAGTGAATTTACTTGATCATTGTGGCAATTTCACACTTCGATAGTTCTTTTGAGTTTTTGAAGGTGACTGGTAAGATGAATTTATATTAAAACTGGCATCTCAACTTGCACGGATGCAATGTAGATACTAATGTGGTGCATATGCATGTATTATACATATCTTAGTTTTATATACTATGTGGAGATTAAGTTTCAGTGGTTTAACTAATACTTAAAATGTTCTCTCAACTTCTCGGCGAAATGTCCCGCGTAAAATTAGACTGGCTTCTTTAAGCATAGATTAACATTCAGAATGAGTAATATTTTAATTTTTAAATTTGATTAGTAGGTAGATATTACAATGAAGGAAGGAAGCCACATCAAACCATCACCTGAACCGTCTTGTTAGTTTTACCTGTTACCACTTACTAAAAAACCAGCTATACATACTTTGAAACAAAGTAGGTATTTGATTTGGCTTTACTTTTTTTTTACGTTCTTTAGGTACTGGCATAAAAAAAATAACGGTTTAAGCTGAAATGATTCGATACAAATATCTAAATACTGATAAAGTGATTAAATATATCGATGTTCATAAAATAAACCGCTTTTATCCAAATTTATATTAACCATTCTATTATAGCAGTCTTAAATCAGCATCACTCGCTAAATACTTACAGATCAATCAACAAAATTGCCGGATGTTGAGACTGTTAAAGTATCGTAAAAGTATTTGAAAAAAGTTATAAGCTATTGGAATGCAATTTATAATTAGAGTAGGTACGATATAATTTGATAATTTTAGGGTTCCGTCAAGCTTCGGTACATTTGTTTTACAATCGTGAGGTGTGAATTCGATTCTGTACTAACATAGACTACTTTTTATCCCGGAAAATTTATCTGAAACCATGAGACGCACTTAGTTTTTATGCAGGGTTATAAGTTTTGGGTCTATTAAGCCGAATGATCGTAATTAGTTCTTTTGCTAAAATATAAAGCATGAGGTAAGCCTTCATAGAAGCTATATCGAGTACGTCCAAACTTTCAGAAAAATAAAACAAATTTGGAGAGTCATCAAATTTTATTTAGACGAAATAACGCTTAATAATTAAATACTTTAATGTTATTTTCAAATGACATTTTTAATGTTATTTTTCGAAGTTCTTACCAAATCCAAAGTTATTTTTTGTTTTTATGTGAGACAAACGAGATGCTCTCCTGATGGTAAGAGATAAGGCCTGTTCATGACCATTGCAGCGATACAAAGAACTTTGAGTAGCAAAACATAGTCTAGGGCATCGCTGTTTTGGCGCATATTACTTGGAGACATTCGATGGTTAGTCTCAACAGCCCTGTAATTTCGCTAGTTACAGCACCCATAAAACCAAAACACAGTACCTATACGTATTATAAGTATGTATTTAAAAAAGTATTTAACTATTCTATCGGTTATCTGACTTCTATAGCACAAGCTTTGTTTAGTTCGGGGTCAGATGGCGCTGTGTGTAATGTCCAACGATATTTATTTATTTTATTTTTATTAAAGTTGTTTATAATGAAAGACCACCTCTTGGCTTATTACATTCCAAGCTTCTAACTCTGTATATTATTCACATTACTTACACATCCTCAGTTACGCGTAGTTTGCAAATTGCAAGCAAATCACTTTTATTACTTAGCAATAGTTGTTTTTCCCACAGACTGAGTTTCCTGATCAGAATATTAATTTGACTCGGAGATGAAGTTAAGAAATACAAGTAGGTGCACGTGTTATGCAATTCATGCGCAGATACCGTTGTGTTGCTAAGACATTTGGAAAAGAACAAAAAAGTAGTAGCTTGTGCTTAATCGTTTGCTGAGCGGAGCGCTCCGTACTATTACAAACAGAGAAATGTACTAGTTCAGTGTTGTAATTCTAATAGTACTATTTGTCCTGTACTCATTGACTGACTTTGATTTGTGATCTCTTATAGAGGTGCGTTAGGGTAGAAGGAAATGTGCAGTTCAATCAAAAAACAATCAAATGATCAAAATTAACATTTTACGTCCTTTCCTTGTGTCCTTTTACGTCCGGTGATGGAGGTCTTGAGTCGGGAGGAGGCGATTTGAAATGAAAACTCATGATGTAAATAGAAATAAGGATTGTGCGTATGCCTAGAGCATTCATGCTCACCATCGAAGGCTCCTTCTTGCGGCGGCGTCGTGTGTCGGGTCGCTCTCTTCCCTCAGATATGGTTGAGGAGGGCGATGGCTGGCACATGCGTCATACTCGTGATCAGGTGCTGCTTGCGGGTCGCTGGTCTGCTCGCGGTATAACAACAATCTAGTACCTACTTTAACCTGAGATTAAGATTACTAACGTAACTTTCCTCTTTTTGTAATGTAAAATTACATTAAAAAAAAAAAAAAATATAGGTAACTAAAGTTGACGAAGGTCACGGCCCCCAGTGTCTGTGGAGCGTATAATTATTAAAAAAAAACACTACACTAATACACAACACTAATTTTGATATACCTAAGAATCAGACTAGACTAAGTTTTTTGTATACATTTTGTAAATACATAGTATAATTTTATTTAAGGTCTTTTTTATTTTGTTTAATAAATTAATCCCGTTAAATAAAAGAATCAGAATAATTAATTGTACAGCTATACTATGAAAATAGTTCTATTGAACTTATTGTGTTCAAAGCTCGTTCCCTTTCTTTCAGTACTTTAGTACAGTGTTCATTCTAGTACTTAGAACACGTTGCGGAGACACAAAGTATTCTCTTAGGAAATTGGTCTTTAATGTGTAGATATACGGCATCATTTGCAGGAACATTCTTAATAGTACAATTGAACTAGAAAAATTGTGCTCGGGGAATAGTTCGTTCTCGTTCAGTAGTATTATTATTATTTTTTTTAAATGTAAAAGCAATAAGATGATCGAGGCGCTCTCCTGATGTTAAGAGACAACGCCTGTTCATGACCATTGCAGCGATACACAGAACTTTGAGTAACAAAACAACGTCCAGGGCATCGCTGCTTTGGCACTCATTACTTTGAGACTAGATGGTTAGTCTCAACAGCCCAGTAATTTCGCTAGCTGCAGTACCCTTCAAACCGGAACACAGTAATGTTTGCACACTACTGCTTGGCGGCAGAATATCTGGTACTGCGGTGGTACCTACCTAGACAACCTCCTGCTAAGGAGATCTACCACCAAGTAATTCCTAACAATTCTTAGTTCGTAAAACTACACAAGCCTAAGAAGTAGGTAGGTAAGCTTTTCAGTCACATATGGTTCACAACAAAATTAATCCATTATGGAATTTTGATGGTAACGTGGGAAAAATTAGCTCACTGCATTATAGTACCTTTTTCTAAACTCATGGTTTTATGAGTGTTTATAATTTCTAAATTTATAAATTCGTTAAGCTGGCGGTGGATGGAAGCGAAAAGCCGAAGATCAGACCGAGTGGCGTGTTTTGGGAGAGGCGTATGTCCAGTATTGGACGTCGTAGATGATGATGATGATGGTGAATAAATTCGTTTTAATCATAAACTGTAGAACAATACGCATAGGAAAATTTAATGATGTGTATGGAAACTTATCTTCTTGTGATGTTTACAAAACTTCGTACGTGTTTTTAGTAAAGTCACCATTAACTTTGCAAGGGCATGGACTTAAAAAGTTATTATTCTTCTTTGTTTTTGGCATCGCACTTTATGCATGTCTTCATTGCTATAAATAAATAAATAAAAATATCGTAGGACATTACACACAGCGCCATCTGACCCCAAACTAAGCAATGCTTGTACTATGGAAGTCAGATAACTGATAGAATACATAAATACTTTTTTTTTGTAAATACGAGTACATACTTATAATACGTACTACTAGTATGTATTTACAAAAAAAAACTATTTAAGTATTCTATCAGTTATCTGACTTCCATAATACAAGCTTTGCTTAGTTTGGGGTCAGATGGCGCTGTGTGTAAAGTCCTGCGATATTCATTTATTTATTTTTTACTGTGTACACCCAGACACAGAACAAACATTTGTTTATGTCACACAATGTTTGTCCTGGGTGGGAATTGAACCCACGCCCCACTGCTCTTGAAGCAGGCATTTTACTTTAAGAACTCTATTTCAGGTGGCATTGAATTTTTATATTTTATTTGTACTTGTTCGCAACAATTTTGGTCGTGACACCGTTGCAAACTTGGCGATTAACCCCGCGGCGGAAATAGCTCTATAAAGTGACGTCATCAGACGTAGCCCGTTTTTATGTCACTGGCCAGTCACTCGTTTATTGAACTTTTATGTACAGACTTGGTGTCACCATCATTTGGGGAAACTCGGACAAGAATGATTAAATTAACGATTTTCGAAGGAATTTTACACCCGAGTAAAACTTTTGCAAACTCCTAGAGTTTCTGGTAGTTGAAGAAAATTTTGCGGATTCTTTACGTTCCATTTATCTTAATTCTAACTAATGAATAATAAAAAATGTTTTATTATTTCCTTAGTGTAAGTTATTTATATTATTTTAATTTGATTAATTATTGCTATCGTGCAGGTAATGGACATTTTATTTTAAGTGACATTGGATTAATTAATTAATTACTTTTTTAACGTAAATGTGTAACTCGTGTCTTTTTGTCTGTTTGTTTCCATTTTACGACTAAACGCCTGGATGGAACTTGAAAATGTAGTGTTTTTTTTTTAAATTATATTTTCTTATTTGGCTGACAGATTAATTTGTTTGACCACAGCTCACCTGATGGTAAGTAATACGAGTATGTATTGTAATAATAATGGTATCGTCAAATGTGGTAAAAACATCTAGCTTGGAATGGAACTGGCTCTTAAGTGAGGGTGTTAGAACACACTGTTGGGTGTTTAGTGTCAGATTTTTAATTTGAGGGTAGTAGGTAGCCAGCCGAGTACTAGAAAGTACCCTACCATCGTGCTATGGTTTCCTCAGGATATTTTCTTTCAACGGCAGAATCGACCACGCTAACCACTGAGCTATCATCGCCACAAAACATAGTGTGTTCTTGAAAATAGACATACGGTTTTTTTTTCTTTTATTGCTGCCGAAATGTCCCACAAAACACTTTTAAGATGGTGACTGCACATACTGGACCTACAAATATTATTATATTGGTTGTCAAACAGTCCGTGTTTGGATAGTCTTGCTTTAATTGAGAATTCGTATGAAATGGCTTTACTATGAGCTTAGGCATTGACGTGAGACCAAATTGCGAAGTTTTTTTGTTCCTATTTATGTGTAGATTATAAAACTTAAGTACTCGCTTGTTGAATTTATTTAGATCTTCGAGTCAGTCACACCTTTTTTTTTATAGAAAGGCACACATGTCACCTAATGGTAAGTGGTAAGCTGAGCAGCACTGAATTTGGTATCGATATTATTCCAGCTCGAGGATAAAACTTTTAGGTGGTAGATTTCCTTAGCAGGAGGTCGTCTAGGTAGGTACCACCGCCGTACCAGATATTCTGCCGCCAAGCAATAGCATGTAAACATTACTGTGTTCCAGTTTGAAGGGTACTGCAGCTAGCGAAATTACAGGGCTATTGAGACCAACCATCAAAAGGTAATGAGCGCCAAAGCAGCGATGCCCTGGACTTTGTTATGTCACTCAAATATCTGTGTATCGTTGCAATGGTCATGGATAGGCGTTGTCCCTTTCCATCAGGAGAGCATCTCGTTTGTCTCACATAAAAACAAAAAATAACTTTGAATTTGGTAAGAAATTCGAAAAAAATGTTATTGTATTTCAAAACTAAATAAAGTAAATGTTGTTTTATTCATAAATCCACGAATCACGTGGACGATACACAAAACTGATATAATATCGTGAAATATGACTTTTCGTGTTGCTACCAAAACTATGTTAAATAAATAAATATAAATAAAAAACAAAATAAAGGTCGTCCGTATAACAATATTGACAATATAGAATTGACTACTACTTTGGTATGGCCAGACCTGACCTTGACTTACTTTATAACATTTTGATTGTGACTTTTACTTGAATTTTTATAAAACACTTAAAATTATTGAAATACTTGCCACTAGCAAATGCACAATGCGCGATGCCTTAAAAACAAAGAAAATAATATTCCTAGAAGTAATAATGTTGTTATTTTAGGTTTTTGACGGGAACGCGGAAAAGATTCGTGTCGCCCCGTTGTATTTTTATAGAGTATATAGAGTATAAATATTTTCAATTTACACATGTCAAAATTTAATTCTAAGTAATTTGATTATTCAAGGTATATTTATTTCCATTTAAAAGTCGTTTCAGTTACAACAGTGATGAGGATTTAAATTTAACTAATTTGACAACAATTTAATAATTAAAAACTTTTACGAAACTTTACTTAATATCTAAAACTAAAATTTGTCATAAACATAAAAGCTAAAATAAATTAAACAAAAATTTAATTAAAATAACTATAAGTCTTTATATCCTCTTCCCGCTGCAGTAACCACTTGCCGACACGTGTTTCGCCTCTACACGAGGCATCCTCAGGACGTGTTGACTCTTCGAGCGCTTGGTCGAGGCTAAATTTATGCCTTGAATATTCAAAATGAACTTCCGCAAAGTAAAGCCTGAATCAATTATTCATCTAAGTATTTTTCTTTATGTTTTTCAAGCTAAGTGTTTGACCACAGCTCATCTGATGTTAAGTGACGGTGTGGTCGAAGATGGTAAAGCACACCTAGTCTGTAATGGAACTGTCTCTCAAGTGTAGCTGCTGGAAAACACCGTTAGGTGCTTGGCGGCAGGTTTTCAACTCCAGAGTGGTAGCTAACCAGAGTTCTAGAAATTACCCTACCACTATGGTTTCCTCACGATGTTTTTCCTTCACCGGCAGCTCAAGATCATTGTTGGGGTTTGAATCCACGCCCTACGACATGCGAACCGACCGCGCTAACCACAAAGCTATCGTCGCTATGAAAAAAATAATTATAAATAAATATCGTAGGACATTACACATAGCGCTATCTGACCCCAAACTAAGTAAAGCTTGTACTATGGAAGTCAGATAACTGATAGAATACTTTTTTTTTGTAAATATATACTTATAATAAATATAAAACACCCAGACACAGAACAACCATTTTGTTTATACCACACAATGTTTTTACTGGGTAGGAATTAACCCACACCCTTCAGCTCTTGAAGCAGACATGACCAATGAACCAAGAGGGCTGTCAATTATATTAATTAAAAATTATATCAATTTTTTTTTAAAATAATTAGCTCCATAACAGCGATACACTAGACTTTGCTTAGCAATACAAAGTACTAGGTATCGCTTCAAGGTTCATGGACGTGTGTCATATCTTATCATTAGGCGAGCGTTTCTTACTTTTACATTAAGAAACCTACAAAACTTGCAAGAAAAAACTATAGTATCTTTGTCAGTACTTTTGAAAATATTCATTTCGTTTGAACTTGTCGCGACCTCGGACTACAAACTAAAAAACCAACAAAAAATAAACACTATGAACTTTACTTAGTTTTTGTTTAGAACCTGTTCTTCAATGTTCTAGCGTCTTGTTAATTTAATTTAAAACTAAAAAACACGTGTTATTGTACCCGGATTACAATCTAGAATGTAATCTAGACTAGATTCTGTGATGTATTCTGTCACCTCTGATTTTACATACAAATTTATTAGCTTTGGGGTCGTTCATTGATATCTTGATTATTTAGCAGCTTTTCAGCTTGAGGTGCCAAAGGAAGGAAAGCATCGCGAGGAAAGCTTAGCGTGGTGGTAGGGCACTTTCTAGTACTCGGCTGGCTAGCTACTACTCTCAAATTGAAAATCTGCCGCCAATCATCTAACAATGTGTTCCAGCAACCTCACTCGAGAGTCAGTGCTTGTGCTTCACCATCTTTGACTACACCGTCACTTAACATCAGGTGAGCTGGTGAAAATACCTCCAGTCAAACATTAAAAAAATTGTAAATGTCATGTCAAATTAAAAAAAAAAAATTGTACCTACAATATTTTTTATTATGTTTACCGTATTTTTGGTTTTCTGTTATTCGTATATAATATGTTAGTGTACTGTTTTCTGAACAATAAAAAATTGTTGTTAATAATATTTTGATTACCTCTTCAAACCAGAATCGAGTAAATATGATATTTTTTGTTCACGGTTTAGGCTTTCGATCAAATTCATAATCATGAAAGTGATATATTTTTCTACGGTAAATCTATCGTACGTGTATTTCACCAACTTTCTGACAAGTGTACAAAAAAAAACACTTTCCATTCATGTCCCAAAAACATGATAGAAAGTGATTATTACCTATTACCATAATCACGGAACCAGTTCCTTTTTTGTCCTCATTCTGTTACCGCTAGCGTATCATTATCCTAAACAAAGCACTTAAACCAAATACATGTTTAGAATTACTTTTGGAGTAAGTAATACTCGTAACTGAATAGTGTAGGTAGATTAATTTTAAAATAAAATTACTTGTGAGGCTATATATTTTATTTGTGAAGATTACATTTTTCCTTGGTGGTAGATCTCCTTAGCAGGAATTCGTCTATCAGTATTTATCGGTCACAAATAACAGCAATGATACAGGCATGTCACATGTACAAAAAAATTCTTACAATAACAATTTAATTGTTGACTGCGACCCGTCCCGGCTTCGCACGGGATGATGTTGATACTAAATATACTACAGAATGGCATTATTAACCAATATGTGATGTCGGTTCGCATGCCGAAGGGTGTGGGTTCAACCCCTAACAATGAGCTTGAGCTGCCGGTGAAGAAAAACATCGTGAGGAAACCATAGCATGGTGGTAGGGTACTTTAGTACTCGGCTGGCTAGCTACCGCCCTCAAGTTGAAAATCTGCTGCCAAGCGTCTAACGGTGTGTTCCGGCAGCCTCACAAGAGAGCCAGCCCCATTCCAGGCTTGGTGTGCTTTACCATCTTCGACCACACCGTCACTTATGAGCTGTCAACCATAAAAAAAACAAATATTAAATTCATTAGTTGTTTGCTCTTTTCCTTTATTCTCTAAAGCGCAGCATTATTTTAATCATCGTGGGAAACGAAGTGACAACCAATCATCGTATATGGATAGCTTCCACTAAACAGCTTGCAAAAACACTTGTAATTCAATAGCAGTAACTGTCGTTTAAACTGCGATCACTCGCTGTAACGGTGGAATAGAACTAGACTGTGAAATTGTCACTGTGTTGAGTTGCACACACACGTCGGCCATGTGCAATTACTGCCGGACAATGATAATGTGTCGTGCTCATAAATAACTGATTATTATGTACATGTAATCCACTTGCTTCATTATAATATTTTGTTTGGTGTTAGTAAAGTATTTATGTATTCTATCAGTTATCTGACTTCCATCACTCAAGCTCTGCTTAGTTTGGGGTCAGATGGCGCTGTGTGTATAGTCTTACGATATTTATATTTTATTGATAATAAAGTTTTAAATCTCTACATAGTATGAAACAAGGTCGTTTCCCGTCGTCTGTACGCTTAGATCTTTTTAACTATGCAACGGATTTTAATACCGTTTCCATCAATAGACAGAGTAGACAGAGATTTAAGAGAAAGGATTATAGTCTATTTATACTATAAAGAAGATTTTTTTTAACACCACAGAACATGCAAAAACAACAAACAGAGACAAACAGTTACACAATAGGGGCTCACCTCAGCGTCGTTACTGGTCATTGGTGATTTGATTGTTTGTTTGTCTGTATTGAATAGGCTCTGAAATTACTGGACCGATTTAAAAAAAACTTTCACCGTTGGGAAGCTACACTATCCCCGGGTGACATAGGCTACTTTTTATCCCTATATTCCCACGGGAACGGGAACTACGCGGGTGTAGTTAGACTTGCTATGCTAGGCGTCCGCTAGTATATAATAAATGCATATTATAGTAGAGAAAATCTGAAAATGTCCTGAGTGAGAATTGAATCCACACCCTACAGCTCTTAAAGCAGACATACTATGAATGAGCCAATAGGACTGTCAGTAGTTATATCCTTTATAAAAGTTGTTTATAATGATAAGTATCCCCTTGCCTTTCGCTTAAATACACCCAAGGCTTATGAGCCTGTACACTCTCCCCATGCTTACAGAAAATGACATAAAAGTGTGATGTTAAATTCCTGCCTTTATTTACACTGTTTCTTGCACAACACACACTAGAATAAAGACACAGGCAATATAATAGTTAAAGCAAGACTTCAAGCTTGAACTATGTTTTAGAATACATTGCTAGTAAACTTAAATGAAGCAAGAAAGCGATGGAGTTAAAAATCTTACTGTAGATGTCTTTAAACGTAATGCACGTTGCAGTATGGGATCTCAGAATGAGATGAAAAAGAGTAGTGTTGTTTGGAACACACTAACATTTTTAATTAACATACCTCCAGAAATCATAGGGCTATTGAGACTAGCCATAGAATGTTTTTTTTTATGGTCGACAGGCTAGGTGTTTGACCACAGCTCACCTGATGTTAAGTGACGGTGTGGTCGAAAATGGTAAAGCACACCAAGCCTGGAATGGAACTGGCTCTCAAGTGAGGCTGCCGGAACACACCGTTAGATGCTTGGCGGCAGATTTTCAACTTGAGGGTAGTAGCTAAGTAGCCGAGTACTAGAAAGACCCTACCACCATGCTATGGTTTCCTCACGATGTTTTCCTTCACCGGCAGCTCAAGCACTGAACTTTGAGTAACAAAACAAAGTCCAGAACATGGCTGGTTTAGCGCTCATTAATTTGAGAGATTAGATGGTTAGTCTCAACAGCTCTGTAATTTCGCTAGTTGCAGTAACCCTTCAAACAGGAACACAGTAATGTTGACACGCTACTGCTTAGCGGCAGAATATCTGGTACAGCGGTGGTGCCTACTTAGACGGCCACCTGTTAATGAGATCTACCACCAAGTAAATTGTTTCGACCACCCCTACTGTTGTTGCTACGCTCACTTTAAGTACAAGTTAAGCACCTGTTTACACACGACAGAATACGTGAGATTTAATAGAGACGTCGCCGTACGTGACTTTTTGTCGTACTCACACTCTAGGAATGCAAGTAAATGTTTTTGTTTAGAGAGTGTTTTTAGAAAACTACTTTGTTGTTAACTTGGAGGTTTTTTAGGTAGGCGTTGGACACTATCTTGATGGCAGATGTTAAAAGAGGAGGAAAGTAGCTGTTCCGCAGTTTCATCTGTGTTTTATTTTATTGTCATAAATACTCACAGAGCAGTCACTAACACAGTTGATACAAATTAATTACAAAACTGTTAAAAATTAAAAATTTCAACTGTCTAACTATCACTGTTCATGAGATACAGCCTGGTGACAGACAGACAGACAGACGACCGGAGTCTTAGTAACAGCGTACCGTTTTACCCTTTGGGTAAGGAACCCTAAAAAACTATTAAACTAAAATTGCTTCCAGGAAAACAATACCTACCCACCCTTTTTTAAGTAAAAGTAATGAAATGAATGAATCTTCTTCTGACGGTGATAGATGACGCTTGTATATGCCCATTGCAGCGGTACCTATAACTTTGAGTAACAAAACAAAGTATAGGGCATCACTGCTTTGGCACTCATTACTTGGTTTGTATCAATAGCCCTGTAATTTTGCTAGCTGCAGTACCCTTCAAACCGAAACACACTATTGCTTGGCGGCAGAATATCTGGTACTGCGGTGGTACCAGAGCGGTACCAGGTGGTTAGATCTTCGCAGCAATAAAAAGAAAGACCAGCTTGTAACACCGTCACACCGGCTCGTCAAGTCGGAAAGGTAATACATTTTTTTGGGGTCCACGGTCTACAACCGCGTACCCGCCTCCGTACGGGATGCACCTTCCACCGCGTGCTTCAGAACCAAGTTGAGATCTTGGCTGCTAGAGACATTGTTTTATGACATTGACGAGTATTTAAAACTTAAAGATTGTTGAATTACTAGTAAGTAATTATGTTTTTTTTTGTCATGTCATTTTATTATATTGACAATTTTTTTTTTGGTATTGACATATTTTCATATTGACAGTATTTTTATATTGACAATATATTTTTTTTATGTTGACGTACCTTATTTTGACATTTTTGTGTTGACATGTAATCAGTGTTTTAAAACTCATTTAATGACATATTGTAATTTTTGAAGTGATTTGAAACATTGTTGTTGTCAATAAAATATTTGTATTTGTACTTAACTTTAGCTAAGGAGATTAAGTGTGTGTTTTCGTGTACGTAGAAAATTGCATAATCATTCGTAGGTGTAGCAACTCAATGATCAAACCATCACAGCTTATTGATTTTTTCCTGACAGACCTTGATGTTATGAAAAAAATGTTCACTTCCGCGTTCGATTGTAGATGATATCTTTGTATTGTTATATTAAGCACAAAAACTCTTTACACAATAAGTAGGTATACGATTGGCTCATTAAACTCATTACCAAAATAAAAACGATTGTTTATAAACAAAGATTTTCACAGTACTTTATTGCCCTCTTTTAAGATTCGTTCTTAGATTTCGGTTTATGAGAGGATCAAACATGACACGGAAATTAAGTCTTTGTTTCGATTTTTTTATGGTACTAATTTAGTTTCTAAGTATTTTAGTATATGTCTGTCATGTATTGTGCAGGTTTGCTGGTAAAATGTAGGCGAAAGATGAACGGGTAAAAGGGTCCATCCACAAATTAAGTCACACGAATTTTATGGCTTTTGACCCCCCCGATCACATTTGTGAGTTTACCCCCGCCCTGGTGTGATTTCACATATTATGCAATTTCACATCAGAAAATTATTAAATTAAAACAGCAGTTCCGAAATCAGGTTTATTTCCATTTAAATTTTAAAAAAAAACAGGTTTATTTTTTAATAAATCGTCAAATCCAACATTTAAAAAAAACATTAACTTTTTTATCTTTTTCTATTTTTTAAAACGTTTTGAGCTTAAATATATTAAAATACAAAATACTAAATTATTTTATTTGGCATACGTTTTGGATACATTGAAATGAACCTATTGGTTCCGAACTAGTGATAACTATGTTTCGGGAACCAATGGCTTGCCTCTCGATATCTTTATCTATTACAAAATGCCAAAGAAAGACTAAAAAACTAAACAATTACATGACAATTGACCTACATGTAGAGTTAATTTTTGAAATGTGACGTCACGATGTGAGGACCCTTCCCATCCCTTGTCACACAATGTCACATTTCGTCAACCTCCCTCCCCCTTAACGTGTGACATAGTTTATAGATAATTAATATGCGTTTTAACTAACGTTATATTTTCTTGTAGTACGGAACTCTCAATATACGGGCCTGATTCCCACTTGTCTGGATTTTAATTTATAAATTTAGCTGAAAGATTCAATTGACGTGTACTTTACATTACTCCTAATTTACACGAAGTGCACATAATACATATAGCGGTTAAACAAGGCAGTAAAATGATATTGCTTTAACATCTTCGATGTTAGGCATTAACCCGGAGAACGTGTTTGCAATTTCTAATTTAATGTTAGTTAATATGTATATTTCAGTCAAATTGCTATAAAGCAAACCGGGTCAATCTATATTTACTAATAAGTTCAAGTCTATTTTTAGAATCGAATTGATACTGTTTACTGCTTTCCACAAACAAAGACAAACACTAATTCGATTAAAAAAAAGGAAGCGTTCCATTTTCAAAACAGCTAATTTTCAAACTGGCCGCAAATAATCTTAGTAAAAGGCTGCAAAATTGGACTATTGCAGGCTGTTCCGTCCGACAGTCGATTATACCTCGCATATCCGACTTCGTTCCCACGGCTCCTACAAACGGGTTATTATTAAAACCTACTACTTTTTACAATCTACATTCAACGTTATTTCATAATGCTAAGGATTATTTTTGTTTGTAAGATGATGCAGATACATCAGGTGAGACATCACACAAAACGGACTCAAATGCACCGAGCATTGAATTCAAATTCGGAATCGCAGCTACTAGGAGATGCTGGCCACAAGAACACAATTTGAAATTCGAATTTGGAATCGTCGGTGAAGGATTTTAAGTCCTCTCTCGTTGTTCGAGAGTTGTTTAAAGTTAAGTAGCGGTAAATTTTTCTTTTTTTTTTGGCGATGAGAACATATTAATTGTGCCAGTTGTGCATGTGTTTTGTTGATAGTTTTGAATGAAGAATTACTCAAATAATCAGCAGAGGTTATAACTGTTTTAGACTTTCTTTTAAGTGGTTGAATTTTTTACTTGAAATATATAAATTGTATTTAATAGCTTTATTTTTCATTACGTACACTAAGCGGCTTTTACTGTTTTAGTCAAATTGAGATTATGGATTGTGGTATTCTGTCTCCGTTTTGTAAGTGAAATTATCAATTTTAGATGACGTATAAATTGCTAAAATAATCTTATAACACAGAGGAAACTACAAATATATACCTAGTTGTAGTTTAGCTTTTGTTTAGACAATAATCTTTTCAACAACGCAAAATTTCGGTAGCATCTTATAAACTGTTTATTTCTTTTTGTTTTCAAAAGCGTTTGTTTGATCTGGATTGTTTTACGTTTCGTTATTTCATTCGGAGGCGTTGACTTTTGACTTCATTAAAGTAAATGAATCATCAAGAATTGGAGTTGTTTTGGTTCGAAGATAAACAATGATCAAATGAGATGGGATAATGGAGTACTTACCTATACTTAGGCACCTTTGAAGGTTTTTTTTTTCAAAGTTTCACACGGTTAGAAATCCTTTATCTGCAGAGCCAGAGTCTTACCGCTTCTTCTTTTTTTTCTTTGTGTTGGCGTCGCTCTTTGTCCATTAGCCAGTGCCAAGTATTTACGAAAAATTAAGTTATTGGTATACATAACCGTGATGAGATTTAATTATTTTTTCTATGACTTAAGTAGTAATTATAAGACAAACGAAAATGATTTTTAATAGTTTTATTTTTGCAAAGAAACTTGACACATATACAAAAAGAAACATAATTATACACAACTAATTTAGATTTTAAGTTTAAATTGAATTGTAGTACGGTTTCGGTGTACATAATTATATATTTCGTTTTATAAATAAATCAATTTAAAATAGTAGCCGTCAAAAGTATTTCCAAACGTATAAATAAAAAAAAAAAAAAATTATAATAATATACATATTGTGAAAATAATCGTGAGAAATAATTTCATATTATAGTAACTAGTCATATAATAAATATTATTTTCATTGTACATATTTCGCCCATTTTTAGCGCATTATTTTCATACATATTTTGGCATTTCATTTTGCATATAATGCGATGTCTAGATATAATTATGACAGACGAAAATATTTTTTAGATGTTTTATTTTTTATTTTATTTTTTCAGGAAGAAGAATCTTGCAACACACATCCAAAAGGTCGCAACCCTGACCTTGCATCTTCAAATCGAACTCGGAATGATACCGATTCGTTTCTCCACATTATCTATAGCAATAACAATTCAAGAGAACCCGGTATAACAAACATTTTCACCTACGCAGCGCACCTATTCTGACGTAATCGTGACTGGCCTCGGTTTATCTCGATTCCGTGGTTTTACAATTATTATTTCGTCCCAAATTTCAAATTATTATTTTTTCATCCCAAACTCCAAGATTATAAAAATATTACACAACTCTACTAACCTGAAATCAAATGCTCTACATCTACAATTATTAAATCACTATTTACACGACTACTCAGGGTTCATGTATATATGTTGTTGTACAAAATGACAGCACCAATAGTACACATAGTAGTAAACATCGCACTTTAATACATGCCACAGTTTTTTGGGTAATAATTTTATTGCTAAAGAATTTCCATATCATATTATGAGAGTGGAAATGTGTACGATAATCTCTACCGCATCAGAATAGGACTCCAGGTGAATTATTCGGAAACTCATCTTTCAGTTTTACATTTTAAAAATAAATAAAGTTGATTGCATCATGTCCGATTACGAAGTCGTTTATGTAAGATAAAGTTATTTCTAAAAATAACACGTTATTCATAAATATGAATAATGTGTTATTTTTGGATGAATTTAAATTTATTTTTACTCGTTATGTACATGTGAAATTAAATTTTATTGGTAATATTTACATAATGTAGCTAATAGTAATAAGTAGGTTGTTCTTTTATTTATTTTTATGTATGTACAATTGTACATTGTGCAGAAAAGATTAATGTAGAGTTTTTTAAATGTTCTGCAATTTTTTCGGAAGTTTTTCTACGTATACGATGTACGTATAGACAGCCATGTTTGCTCATTGGTATATCTGCTTTAATAGCTGTAGGGCGTGGGTTCGATTCCCACCCAACAAACAATAAATAAGTTTAATGTTTGTTCCGCATATATTTATAAAAAAAACAGTATTTAAGTATTCTATCAGCTTTCTGGTTTCCATAGTACAAGCTATGTTTAGTTTGGAGCTAGAAGGTGCCTTGATATTTTATACTTTTGCTGTTGGTATCAGATCTTTTTTTTTGTAAATACTTATAATGTCTACATACAGAACACCAAGCCATAGAACAAACATTAATTGTCACATAAATGTTTTGTCTTAAAATCTTTTAAATGCCGTTAACGTCTATAAAGTCATTGTTCATTGAAAGAGATTGCTACTTTTGATTATCTACAGCAAAAGATAATCTCTTTCTATCATTAACCGAGATGAGTGAGATGTGGTCAAACACTTAGCATAAAACCGTATACCGCAACTTCGCTTAATATCAGGCGAGTTGGCAGTCAAACGCAAGCCTATTTGTATATACATATATAACAAAATTATAGAAATTGGTTAGACGGTAAGATCATATCAAATTTGATTAGGCAAAAATTGATTAGGCAGTGAAAGTGTGTGTTTAAAGAGGCGTTTAAAATTATACCTGGCTTATAAATCCTAGATAGGTATGGTACGGATTCGTCCCTGCAATCGTCCCCGTAAATGTCTGCTATAAAGTTCCGTCTCAGCTCAAATACGTATGGTTACTCAAAATAGAAGTATGCGGAAATGATAAATAGCGCAAACTATTGTTAAAAGAAGCCTTACACCTCGAAAAGTACCATAAAAATATTTGAGAACAAATCAACCAAGTCCATGTTTGCAGTCCGAATTTCAATTGAAAACTTTAGAATATCTTAAGATCTAGTAAACAGAGTTCAGAATGCGTCGCCTACATATGTTTTTGACTTTTTGCATTGCAAATAAAAGTCTTGAGTCTGCTTCTAATAATTACTGTATCAAATTTTCGTTACTGTGTGTAACTAATTTCAACCCAAAATATCTACACCTAAAACCTAAAAAAAAATAGTGTAAAAAATAGAACAAAAGAGCGCCATAAAACATATTCGCATGAATCATTTGCACGTGAAGTTTTTTTATATACCTATTTTAGGGTTTTAAGCTCGGAATCGACTAAGCCATAAGAAGGCCATTGAACTTAACATCTTTTACTAGAAACAACCCTCAAAAGGTAACAAAAACAGATGAAAAAATAGTTCACTCATGATTAAATGTGTGACAGCTTTTTCATAATTTCAGAGGTGTGCCAATAGCAAGGTCGCCAATAAGCCCCTCCCAGCTTAGTACACCCAAAACTTATAACCCTGGATAGGTTCAAGTATCTACGATCGATTGACGCCTCGTGATATCATGACGATGTGGTCGAAGATGAATCATGTAGATATTTATTCATACTGACCTTAAAAATTCTTCTAGATTGTATCTCCAACAAAACAAAAAATCTCTCATAATTCGAATATTTTTTTTTTTTTTTTTTTTTTTTTTTTTATGCCACAGGTGGCAATCAAGCTGACGGGTTGCCAGATGTTAAGCAATCACCGTCGCCTATAGATATCTGCAATACCAGGGGTACCACAAATACGTTGCCGACCTTTTAAGATTCTATTAACATGCCTTTTGAAGAACCCAATGTTGTAACTCCGCGGGAATACGGAAGAAGGAAGATCATTCCACAATTTGCAAGTGTATGGCAAAAAAGATCGCGTGAATCGCACAGTGTGCGATTTCCAAGAATCAATAACATGTGGATGAGCTTTGATACGATGGCGGCGATGATATTCGAACAAAAAATGCCCGATTACCGTTTTTCTCACAACTTTACGAAGATGGTAAAGCACACCTAGCCTGGAATGGAACTGGCTCTCCAGTGAGGCTACCGGAACACACCGTTAGATGCTTGGCGGTAGATTTTCAACTTGAGGGTGGTAGCTAGCCAGCCGAGTACTAGAAAACCCTACCACCATGCTATGGTTTCCTCACGATGTTTTCCTTCACCGGCAGCTCAAGCTCATTGTTGGGGTTTGAACCCACGCCCTTCGGCATGCGAACCTACCGCGTTAACCACTGAGCTATCATCGCTACAACTACAACGATTGTACTTCAATACCATAAAATTTGAAGTCTATCTGAAAACCAGCGCCGCTTGTTTGTGACAATCGGTAGTCATTCTGTTATTTATTGTATTTATATGTTTGTATTGTGGCGAATAATTTTTTTTTTAGGCCAATTTTAGATTGAAGTGCTCGACAAAAAAAAAAGTTTTAGCTAATATTGTCTAAATTTTGCTCCGAGATGACTGTAACCAGAGCTACCAATAATTTAGTATGCAACTAGTGCCCCGGACAATTACCATCTACGTTGATCCACGCAAAACTAGCTGTTTTAGTCATTGTCAGAGAAGTACAGCGACATAGAATAGCCATAAATAAATGCTCGATAGAGTGGAATAAATTTATTCCTCAGATTAATTAACGTATTAGAAATAAAACGTTGAGTAGAAAATGCGTGAACATTCTTTGGTCCTACAATTTGCCTCACGTATGGGACTACACATATACACACGAATACTTAACGTATTTGTGTGCGTGTAATTAGCGTACAAACGAAAATTGTATGTTTGTCATCAGGTTTACTTTCTTCTTATCTGTGGTTAATTCAAGGAGTTTCATAATTTGCATTTGATTGCAATTTACATAAAAATTTGAAAATCTTTTGTTGCGGTAATGTTTTTAAAATATCGCTGCCTTTTACATCGTAGTCTATTACGCAAGGTCAGCAATTTTTAATTAGCTTAGAATTGTCAAACTAAAGCTTTCAAAATTTGTTTAATGTACATGTTTTAGTTGTTAAAAGATTCACAAATGTAATGTGAACAATAGTATATATATGTTTGATACAATTATCAATTTAAATTTAAATTTCGTACAATCAAGATTCACTGGCGATTATTGACAAATTGTACCTTATTATATTAGATTTAAATAAATATAATCATTTTTAATAACGTCCGTTCTATCTTTATCTATATCTACGTTAAGTCTACGTCGCTGCACGAGAAATGTCATTTATATCTCCTGTCACGTCCAAAGGCCAAAAGCGCAGAATAACTAAAGGTATCCAAAAGGTTGAAGAACGCGGAATCGGTCGAATTTCTAAGAATTTTCACACAGACGGAATAATCCGCCTCCTTATGCATGCAAGTGCTTGTATATGACCTTATATGTTCTAAATTTTGGGAATCAGCGGAATCGACGATGGAAAACAGTGATTTTTTCCCATGGTTTGTATGTTTTCTAAGACTTACGAACCTTATTGGTAAATTCTTTTCTTTATGATAAAAATGGCAAGCGGTCCTTCGAATTAGTAACCATTGTTACTTATATTAACTATTATATTACTAGAAGCTTGGAATAATTATATTCCTGGCAGTTTTAGTGAGCATGTGGAAAAATCATTAACAAAACATGATTTTTTCGAGTTCAGTTTTAGTCTTAAAATTTCTTTATACAGTGATAAAAATACAAAAAAAAAAAACTTTACATGCTGAATTATAAGATTTCATTGGGTTTCAGCTAGATTGTATTGGGTCTTTCGGTCAACTAATTCAGCGTACATGAAATTTAACACCAAAAATAAAAATGTGCGCAAAACATCCAATTGCGTGATTGTTCTGTAGACGACTTTGTCATTACTGACGTTTTTTTATGATCGAAACAACTAATGTTGAGTTAAGCAATTTCGTATTATGTCATATTATGATGAATATTTCGGTACTGAAAGTAGCCCTATACAATCTACTATGTGACGTAATTAGAGGTCAATTAAAAGTCAAGTTTATCTTTTATTAAAGTAAACCCCATCTCACAGTTTAAATAGTTTTAAACGTAAAATTAATGTACATGAATGTAATATTTCGAAATGGTTTTTTCTTTACATACCGAATTGCGTTTCGTTTAGTCGAATAAAAACGTATCAATCTCAACCTTATTTCTTTAAGCGTTTTTAGATGATGCTTGGTTGTATAAGTGAGTTAGAGTACGTTCGTGAGAAAGGACTGTCAAAAGTTATGGAAAAATCGAAGACATATAAAGTTTTACGTCAAACAATTTATACATTTCAGGCGTCTATAAACTTTGAGAACTCTTTGCTGCTTACCAAACTTTATGTGTTTTCACTTACAGGTACATTTTCAATCTTAATATATTCTTAGCATGAAACTGTAAGTGGCTTATCAGGCTTAGTAGGGTGACCTGAAGACGATGATGATTTGAATTTAATTTTTCACTCTAAAGCATACAATAAGGTGCAATGAGTAATTATTTTCACATAAAGATTTTATTCATGAATTGTTGTCATAATGCTATCAGATGTATATCCTTGCAGAATGTAATACCAACATGGAAACAATCGTGGTTAATTTCGCGCCTCATTTTAATATGCAAATTATCTCCGAAGACCGTGGTACTCAAAGTTTTATAGAAACGAGAAGGGCCAAATAGAAAAATTAAGAAATCTGACAAACTTTTATGTAATTATTGTAATCATTAAAATTATATGTAATAATTTTTTCTTTAATGTAATAAATGGACATAATGTATATTTCATTTTTATGTGTAGGTAGGATTGTTTATTTTTGTTCAATATTTGTATATCAATTAATGTATTTGCACACCGTAATGGTTGACAATAGACGCAAACAATTATATTTAAGACCTTTTTTCACTATTGTCATGTAAATAAAACCTTTGACTTTGTAACTAATATTATAAATGTGAAAGTTTACATGGATGGATGGATGTATCGATGGATGTTTGTTACTCTTTTACGCAAAAACTACTAGACGGATTTGGATGAAATTTTGTATGAAGGTAGTTGAGATCCTGAATTACACAGATGAGCTGTGGTCAAACACCTAGCTTGTCAACCATAAAAAATCTAAACTCATTATTAAGTAGGTACACTGGAGGATGCTAAAAGTTTTGGAACCGCTAAGTTTCACGCACAATACGTTTTCACAGTTCTAGCTACCTTGGGCTTAATACGGGTGATTTATATCGCAATTATTGTTATGATAGACTTCACCCGTCAGATGAGATCAGGACAATGCTGCGGCCGTTCTATTGTGATGGATGTCTTTGTTTGCTGTTGGTGTTATCTGTGGCAGATCCTTCTATAACAGTTGAAGATAATTATGTCATGTAAATAAAGTTGGGGATTACTAAACAGTAATTTTTTTCTCTCTTGATGTTAGATTTCCTTAGCAGGAGGTCGTCTAGGTAGGCACCACACTCGTACCACGGTCAATAACGTCTAATGTCACAATTAAAGTATCAAGTCCATTTAAAAAAAAAATGCTAATTCGGTTGTTCTTAAGTTATGCGCTTACCAACAAACACCATTTGCTTGTTATTTGAACATATAGAAAAATACATTAATGTTTAACAATAATTAATGCATTTTCAAGGTCAAAGTGAATAGGTATCTTTTAAGTTTGTATGCTTTATCTTCAACAACATCATCGCTTACCATCAGGCGAGTTGGGTGGTCAAAAGCGGACTTATTTGAGTAAAAAAACAGATATTTTGCCGCCAAGCAATAGTGTGTAAATATAACTGTATTCCAGTTTAAAGTGTACTGTAGGTAGTGAAATCACAAGGCATCGCTGCTTTAAGACTAACCATCAAAAGTCTCAAAGTAATGAACGCAAAAGCAGCGATGCACTGGACTTTGGTTTGTTACTCGAAATTCTGAATACTGTTGCAGCGTTTTGTTTTAATTTCATAGTACCTTATTCAATACCGTATACCTAATTATTTATTTATTGACCTAATTAATAATTTTGTATTACGAAATTCATCCTGAATGTCTATTTTTTAATCATAAAAACGACACAAAATGATCTACAGAACTATCACGCAGATTATATTTCTTTAGTTTTGAAGTTCTCTTCTTATGTACAAATTTGTTGGTTTACAGTGAGCAAAAACACTAACCGTAACCATAGCCCTTCAAACTTCTTGTACGTGACAGAAGTTTTCCCACTCACCTCCCCTGACGCGTGCTCGAGGGCAGATAACGAGAAGTCCACTCGAACTATCTAGCCCACCTGATCATTTGGCACGTGCGTACTCCACACATATTGACGAACGCTTAATTTCTAAAAAAAGTGCTCTTTAAATTTTAGATAATAAAAGGACCTAATGCCTCTAGAAAAGGGTTTATTTATCCAAAATAATTAGGCTTGAATTAAAGGTAACTATTTCTGAAAGCTAATGATATTATATATAAAAGGAGGTAGATATCGCACCAGCGCGCACAAATTGTTGTAGACTAATTCAGACAATTGTTGCAATTTGAATTGTTGCAAGTTGCAATGTTACTTAATTTAGTGTCTCCCGGGGAAAAACTAAAAAAAACTGTCATACGATCAACTGTCCATATAATCAACAAATATTTATTTCAATTTAAGGCAAGCACTTTTGTTTCTTTTATGAGAAATCTTTTCCCTTCATTTGGGCTCCCCAACTAATTTTTAAACATGACTCTAAGGAACGCTACGTCACTGTTAGGATGTATACAAAAGTTTAATTAGGATGTATTATACAATATACATATCTGTTATCTGCCAATCCTAACTTCAGGATAGACTAGCTTTTCCTAGGTTTTACCAGTTCATCTTTAACCTAATGCGACAAACTAGTTTTGCCTAGACTGAATGGGTTGGTCCTATTACACTCTTAGATAATAAAAATTATATCATCTTTTATTAATGAACGAATTGAATATTACAAATCTTATATTTTAACAAAGGTCATGGACTCACGGTGCCTGTGAAGCGGAAATAATAATATTTTACACTTATTTAAAACTGCAAAACATTTTTACAAGTTTCGTTTCAAGGGTTCCGTACCCAAAGGGTAAAACGGGACCCTATTACTAAGACTCCGCTGTCCGTCCGCCTGTCTGTCTGTCACCAGGCTGTATCTCATGATCCGTGATAGTTAGACAGTTGAAATTTTCACAGATGATGTATTTCCGTTGCCGCTGTAACAACAAATATGAAAAAACAAACGTGATTTTTTTGCCGTTTTTATAGATTTTTTTTACCAAGTCCGACTCGCACTTGGTGGGGTTTTTATAAAAGACTAGGAAAAAATTGTTTGGACAAAGTCGTAGGTACTATTTTATCATATAGTGTATAAGGACTAACACATTCATCCTAGGCATAATTTGATGGTCCTATCGGGCTGAGGATAAACTGGTCTTGTCTACGTTTAACTAACTTGTCCTTTATATAGCCTATAGAAAAGGAAAACCCGTCCAACTAGAAAAAGTTTACGGAAAAACAGACAGGCAGCCAGCGCTTTTGTTTTAAACTCTATTTAGAGAAAATGAGCCAGCAATTTTTTATGACAAAAAGGCACATAGAGCAAAAAAGCTGAACTAGCAATCTGAATTTTATTTCCTACACTTGAAGATAAAAATGCGTTAAACCTTTTTTATAGCTAGAGGGAAATCAATTTTACTATTTTACGCCCTACCACTTCTGAAACACTTAACTGAACTATACTTGAAGCATATAGAGGGTTGCTTCCGATTTGAAAAAGTGATAAATTTTTAATTGACGTAATATTTCTGATGATGTCAGTTGATAAGATAGAAGTAGTTCTACAGAGAAGCACACTTAAAACTTAGGAGTATGCGCTTATCGTTAGAAATTGAAGGGGTTGTGCTGTGTACCCTTAGTGAAACTTTTGCATAAACCCATCCAGTAATTAAAGAGATGGTTCTTGTCTAAATTAATGGATGGCGGCATATGAGTACTATACTACACTGAAACTACTACACTACTGAACTACTACTATGTATCTATACTGAATAGAGATTTGAACTTTGAAATTGACTGCCCTGTTAGCTCATTTGTTATTTGGTCTGCATCAAGCCTGAAGAATGTGGGTTCGATTTTCTATCAATACAAACATTGCTGTTTGTTCTGTGACTGGGTGATCAAAATGTACTTATGTATTTATAAAAAAAAAAATTTAATGTAAAAGTAATGAGACGAACGGGACGCTCTCCTCATGGTAAAAGATAACGCCTGTAAATGACCATTGCAGCGATACCCAGAACTTTGAGTAGCAAAACAAAGTCCAGGGTATCGCTGCTTTGGCGCACATTACTTTAAGACGAAAACTCCGTAGATGATTTTTTTAACGGCTGGACAGACTAGGTGTTTGACCACAGCTGCCATGATGCTAAGTGACGGTGTGGCTGAAGATGGTGAACACACTATTAGATGCTTGGCGGCAGGATTTCAACTTATGGTAGGGTGGGGTTTCGGTGGTTTTGGTAGCTAGCCAGTCGCGTATCAGAAGGTACCTTACCATCACGCTATGGTTTCCTCACGATGTTTTCCATCACAGGCAGCTCAAGTTCATTGTTGGGGTTTGAACCCGCGCGTTCAACGACTAATCTCATATGCTATCATCGCTTAAAAATATGAAAATATGCAATATCAGTAAACAGTAATCATTTATTTTACAAAACAATATTGCACAAATGTAACCTTAGCTCCAAGTTGGTACTCTCACTTTTTATCCTGACGTCGAACGATATCGATAGCTGATTGTGTGTCTCTCTCCCACGATTTCGCTCCATATGCGCTCCTTCCTCTATGTCAACGGTTCCGGTGATCATAAACTTGAGTTTATGTGAACCAACGGTGAGAGACAGGTTATGTAAGCGGTGTGAATGTGAACAAATTGCTCCGTTTGTTAAGTAAGCATACCGTTTACAAGCTGCACCTACGTGTATAGTGTGTTCTGAAGCTTTCAATCATTCAGTAATGAATGAATGAACGACTTGAGGGTAGTAGCTAGCCAGCCGACTACTAGAAAGTGTCTTACCACCATGCTATGGTTTCCTCACAATGTTTTTTCTTCACCGGCAGCTCAAGCTCAATGATGGGATTTGAAACCACGCTTTTCCGTACGCTACGCTAAATACTGTAATAACTGTTTTTTTATTTTTTTTATTATATTGACATGTTTTTATGTCGACATATTATGTACTTTATTTGACACTTTGTTTTTATGCATTGACATGTAATCAGTGTTTTGTAACATTTTTAATGATACACATATTTAAAATGATTTTACGAAATTTGTCTTTTAACATTGGTGTTATCAATAAAATATTTGTATATGTATTTATTTATTTATTTGAATCACCAACATATATTATATACATTTCAAAAATCATAGCGGTCATCAACAGAAAAAAACAAAACTAGATGTTACAGCAATTATTATATTATAGATGACGACGACATTTATAAAGTTAACAATTATTTTCAAAAATTAGGAAATGTCAGTTAAATAGTTAATGTAGTTGAGTTATAATAAATATGTCAATTTTATTTGTATGTCAAATTAATTATTTTTCTTTGGTTTTGGCGTCGCGTTTTAGCATTTGCCAGTGTCAAGTATTTATATATTTTCAAGTTTCAAAAGTTTAATAAGTGTCCTCGTAGCTAAAGTTATAGTCAAAGTCCAGTCTTGGTCAAGTACAGTCCGTGTCAGTCAAGTCTAGTCATGCTTTAGTAAAGTAGTGGTGACTTTACTATAATTAAAGCTGCGATGGAGTTTTGGAAGCAACACGAAAAGTCATGTTTCACCGCATTATATCATTTTCCCACACTCGCGCTTGTGATTCGGCACTTTATGAATAAAACACCACCATTTTTATGCATAAACACTCGACAAAACACAAGTTTTGGAAAAAAAATACAACGGAGCGACACGACTCTTCCCGCCAAAACTCAAATTAATTAATATTCAATTAAAATTAAATAATACAAATTTATAAAACAATATTCTATACATAGATAGTTCTTGATACAAGGATTTTATAAATAAGTAGATGATATAATATTCATAATGGAAATTGTGTGACAGCAAGAGACAATAGAAATATTCTATTAAAGGCATAGGCATTAAAATAATATACATAGTTGTAATAAGGTTGTTGTGAATAATCAATGTTCGCCCACTCAGGCGGCCAAGGCTGTGCCTTAATGATTGCAAGCACAAGGTAAATCACGTCGCATCACTCTACGCTTGTCAGCTATAGGGATGGGAATAGTCGACTAATCGATGGTTGTTTAATTTTCTCTTAAATTTTAAACAAGTCAAAAAAATTTTTCGTTGTGCAAGTCATGAAAAGAATTCTTTTTAATCGACTTTAAAGAGGAGGTACTCCAATCGATTGTATTTTTTTGTCTGTTTCTTCAGAACTTCGACATTTATGAACCGATTTCTAAAAATCTTTTTTATTTCAAATGATATATATTATTTTCAGATTGGTCCCATAAATATTTCATGAAAATCGGTGGAATAGTTTGATTTTTAAATCAAAATATCTAAAACAGTCGTGTTTGGGCTTGGATGATATATACTGGATTTATACTTGTCTAATAGTTGGTTGGCCAATTCAAGTTGAATATCTGTCTATTTACCCTAAAACATGATTTGTTTTGAATGAGTGGTAGTCTCATTTCCCGTCGTCTCAGAGCACGTTCCCGTTCCAGACGTGTTTATCAACTTCCTACATCACCTACATCGTCATTTAATATCCAGTGAGCTGTGTGTCCCTTTCACCCATCTTAGCAATATGTTAAATGAAGTTTAAGTATTGTTTAAGTGGTATTGCATACTTATCGATAGTAACTATAGTTTTATTTGATGGTCGACCTCCTTAGCAAGTGGTCGTCTATGTAGCTACCACCGCAGTACTAGATATCCAGCGGCCAAGCATTATGTGAAAACTGTTCCGGTTTCAAGGGTACTGAAACTTCCGAAATTACAAGGCTGTTCACACAAACCATCAAGTCTCAAGGTAATAAGCGCTAAAGCAGCGATAACCTTGGCTTTGTTTTGTTACTCAAAGTTTTGTGTATCGCAGTGGTCAAGAATATGCGCATAAAAAAAATCTTGTTTGCGGTTTTATTGCTAAAGTCTTTCTCTTCCAGCTGAATAGTAAATGAAAAGATACGAGCATAATGTATGTAAGGCTTAGTTATTAGTGTGCATAGTAATAGTTATATAAAAAAATATTTTTATCGACTTTACCACATCTCTATTGTTGCAAAGAATGATCCCACGATTCCGCCCTACCGACAAAGTCTTCATGACGCATCGCATCGCGCTCTGGGGCACTGGGCTTTATACATTCTCAGACATTATGGCAATGGATGTCTTGACAAATATTTAGTGACATTAGAATTCTAATAAATCTAAGTCTAATTCTTGATGTTGTCTGTAGATCGATCAGTACCTTTCAAACCGGATTACATACCAGCAGTAATGTTTGCCCACTACTGCTGGTATAGTGGTTCGTATGAGCGTGGGTTCAAATCCCAACAATGAGCTTGAGCTGCCGGTGAAGGAAAACATCGTAAGAAAACCATAGCATGGTGGTAGGGTACTTTCTAGTACTCGGCTGGCTAGCTACCGCCCTCAAGTTGAAAATCTGCCGCCAAGCATCTAACGGTGTGTTCCGGCAGCCTCACTTGGGAGCAAGTTCCATTTCCATTCCTCTTATTATTTAGAGAATTTTTCCAAAAAGTTTAATGTTTTGTAATTTCGATCAAGGGCAAAAAAAAAAAAGCATAATTAATTTATCAATGTTCTAAGCGAGGTCGTGGAGGACTGCTAGTATTAAACAATGATTTATTGTTATTCCACTAATTATATAACAGGAAGGGGGTTTTCCTCGTTACATGAGATTACTGACTAATTAATAAAATTCTTCAAATAACTAAACTTTAATTAATGTCGCATATTTGTGTAGAGAAATACTTGGCATTTGCAGCTCTAAAATATTTTTTGCAACAAACAACCACTAATTAAGTAAATGTATAAATCTAGCAAATACCGAATTATTTTTTAAGTTAAAAAGTAATAAGACCAACGAGACGCTCTCCTGATGGTAAGAGAAAACACCTGTCCATGACCATTGCAGCGATACACAGAACTTTGAGTAACAAAACAAAATCCAGGGCATCGCTGCTTTGGTGCTCATTACTTTGAGACTTTCGATAGTTAGTCTCAACAACCCAGTAATTTCGCTAGATGCAGTACCTTTCAAACCGAAACAGTAAAGTTTACACACTACTGCTTGGCGGCAGAATATCTATATATTGCATGCCGAAACGCGGGATATGGCGTGCCATGTTTTAAATTCTACCAACTGTATTTTACCCATATACGCAAATAAATGATTATGATTCTTTAGCTTTCTTTTTTCTGGGGGCACACATAAAAAAAATTACCCAAAATAATGAGACCACCTAATTAATGGGCATCATTACTCTATCAAGGATCAATCAATCATTAACTTTTAAAGACGCTCTGAGTGTTCCCGAATGACTTCATCTTCAATGCCACGAGCTCGCCTCGGGGTTTAGTGTAATAATACTTTAGCACAGATTAAATGATACGCAGTAAGGTTGCCTGCCTTAATTCGGTCCATTAGACCCGGTAGATAATTATTGTGATGGTAAAGTTTACTCTTGACGTGGAAGTGATATGTCAAGGTCATTGAGCGAAATTACTAAGTGGGTGTTATAGTATTTGTGCTTTTCAATTTTAAGCTCTATTGGTTTATGAAGTTGCTAGCTGCGCCCCACGGTGTTATCCGCTACATGTTTTCGGGATAAAAAGTAGCCTATGATAATAATTGATTGATTCAGGCGTTACTTTGCGGAAGTTCATTTTGAATATTCAAGGTATATATTTAGTTTATTTCCGCTTAACAGTCGTTCCAGTTACAACAGTGATGAGGACTTAAATTTAACTAATTTGATAACAACTTATTAATTAAAACCTAATCTTACTTAATATTCAGAACTAATTTGCCTAAAACCTAAAAATATAATTTGACAAAAATGTAATTAATTTGACAAACACTTTAAAACTATAATTGAAAAAAATCTAATTAAAGTAACCTTAAGTCTTAAAATCGTCTTAGTATATTATTAACAACACTTAAAATCGTCTTAGTAGCTTATGTCTTAATGTAGGGTTTCAGCTACTTCCATACCAAATTTCATACAAATCCGTTCAGTAGTTTTTGTGTGAAAGAGCTACAAACATCCATCCATCCATACTTTCACACTTATTAATATTAGTGGGATTAGAACGCATCAGAAACTCAGTGCTTCAAAATCTAGATTGTTGATGTCGCGTAGAAAAATTCCATGTTAGACTAGGACTGGGTTGAACACGTCTGCGAAATGCCAGCGGAACTGTGTCTAAGGAAGTCAAACGGCCTCTAACTCGGGCCAGACGAAGGTGGAAAGAGGAGCTCGATTCTCACGATAAGAATTGGCCTTCAATAGCAGCGAACTGTGCGATATGCAAAAGGGAAAAAGAAGCGTTTAGCCAGCAGTGAGATAAAATGGGCTATAATTACTTGTATTATGCTAGTGTTGCCAGTGATTTGTGGCTCTAGCATAATTATTTATTTGCAGTAATTACTTCAGCACGTAAACGATAGTCATAGTTTATGAAAAAAACCGACCTCTGCATTGGCATAATATTACTTGTCACAAATTTATTTCGCTAACACATTTTGTCATAAAATAATATTACAAGCAGTAGTGTGTAAACATTACTGTGTTCCGGTTTGAAGGGTATTGCAGCTAGCAAAATTACAGAGTTGTCGAGACTTACCATTCCAGTCTCATAGTAGTAAGAGCTAAAGCAGTGATGCCCAGGGCTTTGTTCTGTTACTCAAAGTTCTGTGTATCGCTGTAATGGTCATGGACGAACGTTATCTCTTACCATCAGGAGTCCGCCTCGTTCGTCTTATTAAATTTATTTAAAAAAATCTTATATCGTTACTTTTTCTACGATTGCTTCCGCCTTATCTCCTGTGTGTATAGTATAGTGCGCTGCAGTTCGCAGGCTTTTTTTTTTATGGTTGACAGGCTAGTTGTTTGACCACAGCTCACCTGATGTTAAGTGAAGGTGGGGTCGAAGATGGTAAAGCACACCTAGCCTGGAATGGAACTGGCTCTCAAGTGAGGCTGCCGGAACACACTGCTTCTTATGTCATTTGAACTATCACTAAAATATTGTCAGATTACGGGATAGATTTTATTTGAATGGCCTGTCGAAGTTTCCATCATAGATAAGATACCCTACGTATTTGCGTAGGTTTGCGGTGTTTTGCAATTCCACTTGGAAGGTACTTAGATCTAAATCTTATCTTTGTTCTGCCATACTTTCATCTATTTCGCAACAATCTTATCGGAGACATTATCAAAGAATGTCAACAAAAAATGACGTAATTTCGTACAACATCTGTACGAGAAGAAAATCACTTTAGCAACAATTTCCAAACGATGCCTTTATATACTGCAATAAATTACAACTATTGTCCTACTCTAACGCACCGGAAAATTCTAAAGTTAGACAAAGATAGAAGTATGTTAAGTGGAGTATTTATAGTAGAGAATTTGTATTGTTCAGAGTCAGCAATTGGCGATTTCCTCTATTAAGTAAGTGAAAATATCAAAGTGAAGTTAAACAGCGGAGCTACTGTCGCATTATCCAAACATAATTGAGAGCTATTTGCGGAATAATTACGGTTTCACTATTTGTTCAACTGCGTACATAAGTTGGTGGTGCTGTATACAAGATGTTAGATAAGGAGTTGTTTCTACAAAACATTTTGACGGTGAAGATGTGTATCGGGTATTGAATTGATGCTTGATAGCAATTTAATGTGGAACCGTGGTTTTGTTCTAATATTTATGGCTATTTTAACGCGTACAGATCTAAATGGAGTTGTTTAGAGAAACTAAAAAGATGGGAGATTGTCACGGTGAACTGAATTCGTTGCCTTTTCTTATTCGTCTTTGTTTTTGGCATCGCACTTTGTGCTTTTGCCAGTGTCGAGTGTCAAATAAGTCAAAGACAAAATAAAAGCTACACAAGTTCTGTGTACAGTTGTAGTGGTCATGGACAGGCGATATCCCTTACCTACTATCAGGAGAACATCTCGTTCATCTCATTACATTTCTATTTAAAAAAATCACTCGATGATACTACAATGTTAAATAAATAAATATCGTAGGACATTTCACACAGCGTCAGCCAGCCCCAAATTAAGCAAAGTATGGGAACCAAATTACTGATAGAATACTTGTTTACCTACTTATTTTTTTAAGTATACAGTTATACACTTATAATACATACAGAACACCTAGACACAAAACAAACATTTATAGCTACATAAATGTTTGTTCTGGGAATCGAACCTACGCCCTACAGCTGTTGAAGCAGATATTCTACCAAGTAAGCTAATAGTGTGGCAAACAGCAATTGAATTTTTATGTGGATTTGATAACGAGTCAGATGAATCCACAACTCAATGTATGTTCAAAGACGAAGAAGTTAAGGTTGTTCGATTTCCATACATATAATTTTTTGCCATTTATGGACAAATGGAGCATAATTTTACAGTGAAATCACAGCTACTGGCATTTATGTTGGTCTTTATTTGCGGTAAATCACAATTGTTTGAATAAAATAGTAGATTAATAGCATAAATTCAAATTTGTGAATAATTTATGAATTTATGATTTTTGAATAAACAGTATATTATACTAATAATCTACTGTTATTACCGCAAAAAAGAGACCAAAATAAATGCCAACAGCTGCGATTTCACTGTAAACTTATGCTCTGTTTGTCCATAAATGGCAAAAAATTATTTGTATGGAAATCAACCACCCTAAAACGTCTTAGTGCGTTTTGAAATATGAAATTCACGTGTCACTTTTATTGAAGTTCCTAAAAAATTGTTTTGTTTTAGATCGTGTCTCAAAACTATAATTATTTATAGACACAACTTCGTTAATTCGTCTTCATTGTAACAATATGTTGCCATATAACTGTTAATTGGATCATTATCCACCCTTCAAAGGGTTGAAAGCAGATGCATGATTTTTGGTCAAGCATCAAGTTAATTCAACAAAAAAGAGCTTAGTAATTACTTCTTTTATAATAGTAACAGCTGCTTGTCGATTAATTTGAATAAAACTTTCGATTTATTTGTAACACAACTAAGCATAAAATGTATTCTACAGTTTTTCACAAACACACTTATAAATAAACTAGCGGACACCTCGTGGTTTCACCCGCGTAGTTCCTGTTCCCGTGAGAATACAGGGATAAAAAGTAGCCTATGTCACTCGGGGATAGTGTAGCTTCCGAACGGTGAAAGAATTTTTGAAATCGGTCCAGTAGTTTCGGAGCCCATTCAATACAAACAAACAATTAAATCTTTCCTCTTTATTATTGTATAGATAAATAAAACTCTTTACTGAACACTATAAACAAAAAAAATACAGAGAACAAAATAACCTTATGTGCTAGTGCCACAAGTGGTGGCCTTATTGCTAACAGCGATCTCTTCCAGGCAACCAAGAAAAAAAAACATGATAGATAACATAAGAAACGTAGATATATAGATATAGATAGATAGATAAATAATATAACCTATGTCACTCAGTCATAATGTAGCATTCTAATGATGAAAGATTTATTCAGATCGGTCCAGTAGTTTCGGAGCCTATTCAATACAAACAAAAAGTCAAATCTTTCCTCTTTATAATTAGTGTAGATTATAAGTATACATTGTATTTGAAAATTTTACTGATATTGATTCAATAATAGATATAATATCTATGTTAGTAATGTACATTTATATAACATAGTTATTATAACCTTTGTAATAGTTATAAAAAAGGATAAGACGAGGTTTTCAAGAGTAGAGTTAAGCTGCACTTTCTAAAATTACCTTGTAATTCGCTATCTTTTCTTATATGTTTATGTTTATGTATAGTATGTAAATTATATCTATAGGTATATAATGTATGTCTATAAGTATGTATATATACTTTTCTAAAAGGTATTTTTAAGTATTGATATTTAGTAATATATATTGGCAGGTATGTAGTATGTCTTGTATATATTATGTTCTGTATTGATTTTTATTTTATTTCAATTTTCTTGTCAACATTACTTACTCATCCTTAACTTTGTAAAATCCTCTCCATACCAAGGTTTTCTGGAAGAGATCGCACTTAGCGATAAGGCCGCCAATTGTTCTACTAGTATTAAGTTTATATTGTTATAATTGTTTGTAATTGGTGTGAACAATAAAGAGTTTTTTAAGTTTTTTAATTAAAGTTTTTTGTCGCGATGATAGCTCAGTGGTTAGCGCGGTAGGTTAAGTATAGGTAAGGTTCCGTACTATTAACTATAAAAACGGGAAAAAATTAGAATCCCCCGTAAATATTTATTGTATTCTGTTTCTTAGTATTTTTTGATTTAGCGGCAACAGAAATACATTATCTGTGAAAATTTCAACTGTCTATCTATCACGGTTCATATGATACAGTCTGGTGACAGAGGGACAGACAGACAGACGGACGGATAGCGGAGTTTTAGTAATAGGGCCCTGTTTTACCCTTTGGGTACGGAACCTTAAATACTGATGAAAGTAAACCTGTCAAATATAAACATATTTTTCTTCTATACAGGTAACAAAAAATACCTTTATTTCGTTACTAGCTGCGCCCCGCGGTGTTACCCGCTACATGTTTTCGGGATAAAAAGTAGACTATGTGTTAATCCAGGGTCTCAGCTACCTCCATACCAAATTTCATCCAAATCCGTTCAATAGTTTTTGCGTGAAATACATCCATCCATCTATCCAAACTTTAAGAGTAACATACGTCCATCCATCTATCCAAACTTTCACATTTATAATATTAGTGGGATTAGTAAATCTTATTTTGTAAGTCAATTTTATTTATTAGCGCGGTAGGTTCGCATGCCGAAGGGCGTGGGTTCAAACCCCAACAATGAGCTTGAGCTGCCGGTGAAGGAAAACATCGTAAGGAAACCATAACATGGTGGTAGGGTACTTTCTAGTACTCGGCTGGCTAGCAACCACCCTCAAGTTGAGAAACTATAGCCAAGCATCTAACGGTATGTTCCGGCTGCCTCACTTGAAAACCCAGTTCCATTTCAGGCTAGGTGTGCTTTACTATCTTCGACCACACCTTCACTTAACATCAGGTGAGCTGCGGTCAAACATCTAGCCTGTCATCCATAAAAAAAGTATCAAAAAATTCTATCAGCTACATCCAAAATTTAATTACAGTACACGATAGCTAAAGGATCCAAGAATTCGTTTTGTTTAGTGAGTACTTGAAACATGGAAAGGAAAGGACTTAGCTATAAAAATGTACATAAGGCTGTGTTAACGACACAGAAAGACCCCGATTTTATTTGCTCTCTTTAGTCCACCATACGCGTACATCTAGTTTCTAGATAATAAACAAAGATAATTGGCTGTATGCAAAATGTACGGATCTGCATTTTAAATGCCATTAGAAGATATAAATGATCTAATAAATATGCGTAAACTCGCTATTTTTACGCTGAAAACTTGTGCTTAATTAAAGCATTAATTACAATATTAACGTCTGGTGAATTAATAGTTACATAAATGTAGTTTTATTTATTTCATTTTAAAAGTTCAGAATAACTATAATATGCATACAAATGCAATCTTGCGTGTAAATTCTTTATTTGGATCAAGATAATTATGACACAGATTACAAAACAAACCCTAACAATGAGCTTGAGCTGCCGGTGAAGGAAAACATCGTGAGGAAACTATACCATGGCGGTAGAGCACTTTCTAGTGCTCGGCTGGCTAGCTACCACCCTCAAGTTTTAAATCTGCCGCCAAGCATCTAACGGTATGTTCCGGCAGCCTCACTTGAGAGCCAGTTCCATTCCAGGCTAGGTATGCTTTACCATCTTCGACTACACTGTCACTTAACATCAAGCGAGCTGCGGTCAAAGACTTTATGGTTGACAGGCTACTGTCAACTATAAAAAGAAGTTTCACAACCTCGCTGTGCGAATAAAGATGTGAAATCAAAACGCTTTTTGCGTAGGTACGTGTGAAATATCCACCATGTACGGATGACGTTTTTGTCGCGTTTCATATGTTACTGATTTTAAGCATGCCTATAATTTACAAGAGTGCTTTTTAATATCGAAATCAACGTTTCTAATCATGTGATTTGTGTTTTAAGATGGAAAACCACGTATGTGTTAAATAAAATGCAGCTCGGAATTTGCCGTGCGAAATGGCATCAGTGCATGTAAATCACATACCAGCTTAATTAACTTGTTACTGTTGTGCATGTGTGACGTGTGTATGAAAGTGTGAGTAGCTTGATGGAAAAGTGTATTAAGTGGTGATTTGGGGAAAATGAGGCACCAACTTAGTGTACTGGATGATTCTTTACTTATTTTTGACAACCCCGTCTTTTTTACCTCTGATCTAGCTCCTCTGAAAAGCTGGTCATTGTTGGCAATACCGAAGGAAAGAGACCACGAGGCCGGTCGCCAACACGATGGTCTGACCAAGTGAAAGAAGCCACCTCCTTTTCTAAATTCTACCAGGTGGTGAGGGCTACTTCGGTCGATGGAGACAGATTGTCCGTCTAAGAGGTTCCAGTGACCACGATCCTCAGACATGAGGAAACGATTGAAGAAGAAGAAGATCCATTCATCCATCCTTCCATCCAAACTTTCACAAATATAATATTAGAGGGATTTTTTGTGGGTACAATAATGAGTTAATCAATCAGCTTTTAAATGCCCAAATATAATTGGCTATTGTTAGAATTTTTGCACCTCCCCAGACGTATTGGTCATGAACATACGTCATTTCTTAACATCAAGAGAACGTCTCGTTACATTAAATAAAAATACTAAACCAAAAAATTATAATCCGACTCCTTAGTTATAAAAGTATTATTTTACACTTACGCGCTATGCTTGGTAGACGTCAGGTACAAGCCTTATCTTCAGGATCGGTTTACGAAAGCGCTGCGCGCTCGCAAGCGGACCGAGACGCCCGTTACCGACCATCCTCACATTCACTGAAGAAAGATGCAACACGGGCAACACCATTCTCCGACCGAAGGAATTTTCCGTAGGAATTTGTCGTCAAATGACTGTAAAGCCGAATTCAACTGCTAATGCTGCAATGCTGATGCATGATGAACTAGTAGAGTAAGATTACACAAAGTAGTTATTTTTTTAATGGTTAACAGGCTAGGTGTTTGACTAGAGCTCACTTGATGTTAAGTGACGGTGTGGTCAAAGATGGTAAAGCACACCTAGCCTGCAATGGAACTGGCTCTCAAGTGAACACACCGTTAGATTCTTGGCGGCAGATTTTCAACTTGAGGGTGGTAGCTAGCCAGCTGAGTACTAGAAAGTACCCTACCACCATGCTATGGTTTCCTTACGATGTTTTCCTTCACCGGCAGCGCAAGCTCATTGTTGGAGTTTGAACCCACGCCCTTCGGCATGCGAACCGACCGCGCTAACCACTGAACTATCATCTCTACAAATACAATAAATAGATGAATGGGAAAATAATGACATAAAGGATGAAAGCAAAACCTTCACCCTGCATTGGGACGAAGTAGAGGGTTCTTTATATTTTATGAAAAACTCTCGGTGTTACAAAAATATAGTCAGTGAAAGTTTATACGGGTATAACGCGAGTGTTATGTCGCGACAAAAACTAGCCGCGAGAAAACTAGTTAAATTTTCATTTTACAATGTTGTACGATTGATTTTATTGCTTGCGTGCTACATGATTTATTAATGTAATCATGACTCTTTTTATATGCTTATTATATTTCTTCTGTTTGAAGTGAGTTATGGAATTTCGTCTGATCAAAAAATAAAAGATTTCGTGACATCCGTTCGATAGTGTCCTACCTAAAACTGTCAAATGTGTCGACACAGCAGATTGCTTTGCTCCTTTGGCTCATTGGTAGTATATCTGCTTTAAGAGTTGTAGGGCGTGAGTTCGATTCCCACCCAGCTCAAAATTTTTGTGGTATAAACAAATGTTTATATATTATTTACAAAAAAAGTTGTATGTATAGGTATATCAGTTATTTGACTTTCTTAGTACAAGTTTACTAACACGCACTTGGCCTGCGGAGTTAACAATGGTGTTGTCCTTTTCACAATGAGAAGAGGTCTGGGCCCAGCAGTGGAAGAGTTTATAAAAATAAGCTGATTCGGAGGTTTTTTTTATTCAAAATAGGTTCACGTTTGCCTATACTCTGCCTGATGTTAAGTAGTGTGGTCTAAGATGGAGCACGCTTACCAAGAAGAAACCTATTTACTCTAGATTTAAGACACCCATATTGTACCTAACAGGGAACACAGACTCCGGCAGAGAGTTCCACAACCTCGCTGTGCGAATGAAAAATGTGGAATCAAAACACTTTGTGCGTACATGGGGAACATCCACCATGTACGGATGACGTTTTGGTCGCGTTTGTCTGGCCGTCCGGTAGAATAAAGGTGCAGGGGGAACCAAACAAAACCAATTGGAAAGATAACAAGCTAGCAACTCTACGACGATGCTCAAGGCTTTGAAGCCGAGTCTCCAGTAAAGTGTCATTGCCAATTAGTCTCCTAACACGTCTCTCCATCGAATCCAATGCCTCAAGTTGGTATTGAGGTATTTCCTAACGTGATGTTAAAAGTATTTTCTCCACAACGAATCAACCTTACTGTTCCGTTCTACCAATGCGGAACTACTCAACAGTTATAAAGAAAGCAACCGCTGCTTGCCATTCTTGACACATGTCAAATTGAGTGGAAAATTGTAAAGTACGACACTGCATTGCTCACCTGACATTACCGTGTGCCGAACTGTGACGGGAATTCGTATGACTGCCTGTATGAATGATGATGATGTATGAATTGTAGGTTGCTAGTTGCACTGCATTGCAATTTCTCAAGAAGCATTATTATGCAGACTTTAGAAACTAAATTATTCATTACTAGCTGCGCCCCGCGGTGTTACCTGCTACATGTTTTCGTAGTGAAGTGACAATATGACAATTTACAAAAAAACTTTGGTCAAGACTACTTTTTTTTTATAGTTGACAGAATCGGTGTTTTACCACACAGCTCTTCTGTGCTCAATGTTAAGTGACGGTGTGTTTGAAGATGGTAAAGCACACCAAGCATGGAATGGAATGGAATAGAAATAATTGTATTAATTTTTGAGTAAAAAGAGAAAACCTTTAAAAAATAATTTGAGAAAATGCAAAATTTGTCACGCACGAAGTTGCATAACCGACTTATTTTTGCAATTATCAAATATCTGTATTTCATCACTTTAATTATGATTTAGAAGCGTTTGGCCTCTTTTGTTAAGTTTAAACAACCGAGACTGTTCTTACAAATACACATAAAAATGTCATTTTTACAATTTTACATTCTGTATAATATATAAATATACGTACCTATATGTGTAATTGTGTATAATAATATAATATGTTTGTACACACATCCATCACATGCTCCAAACGTTGGAATATAGGTATTTAAATGAAGTAATAATGTCTTTATTAAACTTCTTACACACAATGACATATAGCATCATGTTTATGCCCTTAATTTCCATGAAAACATAGTAAGATGAACAAAGTCATTTTTTGTGCTGATTGATTAACATTTTACCCTTACAGTTTCTGTTGCATACAATGTATCGGTAACTATTTTTAGATGCAGAATTACTCATTATTATTTTGCATTAAGGTGGTTGGATCTCCATACAAACAAATTTTTGCCATTTATGGACAAATGGAGCATAATTTTACAGTGAAATCACAGCTACTGGCATTTATTTTGATCTTTATTTGCGGTAAATCACAATTGCACAATAATCTACTGTTTTATTCAAGCAATTGTAATTTACCGCAAATAAAGACCAAAGTAAATGCCAGTAGCTGTGATTTCACTGTAAAATTATGCTCCATTTGTCCATAAATGGCAAAAATTTACTTGTATGGAAATCGAACCACCTTAAGGGCGATAACAGCTCATTTGATGTTGAGCCATAGCGTGGTTCCCGTACCCCTAGACTCCAGAAAGCCTAGACTCCCAGTTACTGTTCTATTAGAAATTAATTACTAATATAAAACAACCGAAAGCTTAGCAAAAAACACGTTTTGGCTTGATTCCAAATTAAAAAGTCATCGATCCTTAAACAATACATAATGTAACAAAAGATGATCTAACATCTAACAAAAGAATGCTGCATCCTCAAAGCATAAACCACTCACTGTTGACCCATGATCTTCGAAGATTTTAAGTAAAGCTCTTGTACGCCGTCGCGGTCAGACTATGTTGGATACGTCACGTGCTAAAACCATTTATGGTAGAGCTATGGTGTTTATCAGTTCTGACGACGTCATCGGTCAGGATATGATAGTGTAATGGATGCGGCAACCGCGCTCGTTCCGGTGGGTCACCACGACATATGAAACTCCTTTTTCTATGCGCTTGACCTACGAAAGCATACGACTGAAGATTAGTTTCGTATAGAAGAGACAATTCTTTGCAGTGAATATTTTATTTTTCAGCTTCGGAAAACTTAGCTACATTTTTATTTTCAGTTCACAAAATTGTGAATAGAGTACAATATTCACGGAAGATATACTTTTCCATGGTATTTCATCTATTTCTTTAAAATTGAGTATAGTACATTTGATTATGGCAGAAGGATTTGGTTTTTTATATGCGATCTTCTATAGAACAAAATAACCAGTATCCGGACTGCCTATCTTGTAACTACACTGGCAATAATTTTCTTTCCAAATTTCATCAATATAATATGTTTAAACTTTTTTAAATGAATATCCTAGGACATCGCACACAAACAATTATATTCCGGCAGCCTTACTAAGGAGCCAGGTCCATTCTAAGATAGGTGTGTCAACTTCGACCAAACCGTCGCTTACCATCAGCTAAACTGTGTTCAAATACCTAGAGTGTCAATCAATTAATAAAATGTGCGCCAAAATTTAATCCAAATCCGTTCAGGCGTTTTTGCATGATTGCGTAACAAGCATCATCATTGTGGAGATACTGTACCTTCAGTTATTGTTACCTTCATATCTGTATCAAGATAGAACGCTACTCTATGACACTGGAAGAATAGTAGTATTATGGTACAGAAACATAGAAAAAGCTTTTGTTAGTGAATTTGGTAACGAGGTGTTGAGTTAAAACCGGTGGTTGTATAATACTTGATTTTTTTTCTTTTAACTGGAAAGGATTATGACGTCGTACATACGGCATTTGCCAGTGTCAAATATTTTTTTTCTTCCCCTTTGGTTTGACGCTGTAATCCAAAAGTAATCTCATATACCTAGTCTGGCCATAAATACTGTTAAAACTAAAAATAAACAAAATATTACATTGGAATTTGGAATCTGTAATTTTTATATGATTGTTCATTGTGTTTTTCATTTTGGCGCCAATAAATTGTACAATATTTTGCGATATTAAAATGGAGTGGGGTAATAAAGAGAACCGAATCGCTGTGATTGCATTACGCAAAGTAGGTATGGAGCCAAATGCAATTTTTAAAACTCTCCATACGCTTGGTATTAGTCAAATGTTTGTGTACCGGGCTAATTATAGGTACAATGAGACCTCCTCTGTTTGTGACAGAAAAATATCTGGCCGTCCACGTAGTGTTCGTACGAAAAAGGTGGTCAAAGCAGTAAGGGGTAGAATTCGAAGAAATCCTGCCCGAAACCAAAAGATTTTATCTCGGGAGATGAAGATGGCTCCTAGAACCATGTCGCGTACTTTAAAAGATGACTTAGGACTTGCAGCCTATAACAGACGCACTGGTCACTTCTTAACTGATAATTTAAAAAAGAATAGGGTGGTAAAATCGTAACAACTACTGAAACGGTACGCAAAAGGAGGTCACAGAAAATTTTTGTTTACGGATGAGAATTGTTTTACAATTGAGCAACATTTTAACAATCAAAATGACCGTATTTATGCTCAAAGCTCTAAGAAAGCTTCCCAATTAGTCGACAGAGTGCAACGTGGGCATTATCCGACTTCAGTGATGGTTTGGTGGGGTGTTAGCTATGAATGAGTTACTGAGCCATATTTTTGTGAAAAAGGTATTGAAACATCGGCACAAGTGTGTCAAGATACCATTCTTGAGAAGGTAGTTAAGTAGTTAACAACACCATGTTCAATAACCAAGTATGGTCCTTCCAGCAAGACTCGGCGCAGGTCATAATGCTCGGTCCACGCAGTCTTGTTTGAAAGCGAACGTTTCGGACTTCATCAGAGCTGAAGACTGGGCCGTCGTTTAGTCCCGATCTTAATCCGCTGGATTATGATTTATGGTCAGTTTTAGAGAGTAAGGCTTTCTCTAAACGCCATGATAATTTGGAGTCCCTAAAATAATCCATACGATTGGCAGTGAAGAATTTTCCCATAGAAAGAGTGCGTACTTCCATTGATAACTGGCCTCAACGTTTAAGGGACTGTATTGCAGCCAATGGAGACCACTTCGAATAAGCTTTTTATATTTTAAATTGTTTTATATTTATGTATTAAACTAACACACTGTAAAAGTAATAAATGTTATTTGCAAAAGAAAAAAATAAATTTTCTTTGTTACAATATTTATGGCAAGACTAGGTATAACGTTTCTTCTTCGTCAAATGTGATCAAAATCGGGTAAGCCGTTTGTATACCAATTAACTTGTTGAAAAAGGTTTAATGTTTAAAAATTCTAAGTAAAAAATAAACTCAACAGTTGTTCAATTACATTTTCAAACAAAACGTGTTGAGTAATTATTTCTACACGAAGGGGTTGCTACCCTATTTTATCGGACTAATAAAGTATTTGCTCATTTATTTCTTCGACGTTAAAGTTTATAATTGCTCGTTATGTACTCTTAATTGACCACCGGCCAGTACAAAAAAATATTTTTATTGAGACAGCAATGATTTATCTTTGCAATCTCGAGGGCACGACAAAATATTTCAAAAATATATTTACGAAATTAATGTTCAACAATGAACTGTATCGTGTTTAAATTAAAGATCAATGTGCGTGACATTTTTAAAAGTAAAAAAGAACTTTGATGATGACTGCAATGGCCACCCACTTTTATGAAAAAGTTCAGCAAAAAGTTGGTAAGGCTGTTTTGTAACTTCATTAACATTTGATAAATATATTTTTTAACTTAATATGGTGTCACGTAAAATACATTGTTACTTTAGAATTTTTAGAATCTTTAGAATTTTAGTGTAAAATAAAACAATATCACTTTAAAATGTTCAAGGTTTATATGGTATGGTTTGTTCAAAGTAACGCCTGAATCAATCAATTATCTAATATCACTTAATTTTTCATTTAAACACTTCACACTGGCAAATAAACAAAATGCGACGCCAAAAACAAAGAAGATAACCTCCTGACGTACAATTTTACATTTTTTATTCTCCATCTAAGCTTATAGTAAAGTCACCACTACTTTACTAAAACATGACTGAATTTGACTGACACGGACTGGACTTGACCAAGACTGAACTTTGACTAATTTTTAACTTGAAAATATCAAAACGATTGACACTGGTTTAAAAATCAAAGAAGAACTAGAAACTAAAAACCACGTACAAAGCTCAACAAGATCGTTGTCCCCTCAATTAAAGACAGTTACACACGGCACGCGTCGGCGGCCGAAGCGTGACGACACGTCACGGGCCGCGCTTACCCTCTTTACCTGTTGAATGTTCTAGAACTGTTTTACTTTGAACTTCTGTCGAGTTAGCTTTCAAGGACATGCTTTGAGGGTACACTACAATACAATAATATGTCATTGATAGTAGCTCCTAAAACTATGGGTTTATAACACTCTTTGGTTTTATAAATTTATTGTAAAATTTGCGGACGCTTCGCGGTTTCACCCGGGTAGTTCCTGTTACCGTAGAAATACAGGGCTAAAAAGTGCCTAATTGCCTATGTCACCCGGAGATAGTGTAGCTTCCCAACAGTGAAAGATTTTTTTTTAAATCGGTCCAGTAGTTTCGGAGCCTATTCCATACAAATAAACAAACAAACAATCAAATCTTTTCTCTTTATAATAATATAGATAGATAGATAGATAAAACATTTGTTTTTGTATTTGTTACTATTTTTCCAACTGCTAAACAATATTTTAGACAATGTTTGCATTACCTTTAGCATATGAAAAAATACTGTAAGACACACAGCTTTATCTAGCCCTAAACTAAGCAAAACTTGTAGGGTGTGGATTCGATTACCACCCAGGACCAACATGTCTATGACGAACACAAACGTTTGTTCTTTGTCTGGGTGTATAAAAGTATGGTAAACCTATGTACAAAAAAAGGATATAAATATTTGCTCAATTATCTGAGTTCGATGGTCATTAATGGTTCAATCATGGTTCCATGATTTGTGTAACGAGTATAAATGATTGTTCTGTGTCTGGGTGTATTATAAGTATGTATGATATAAGGGAATGTTATAAGTAAGATTCTGGATGGTGCTGTGTGAAAAAGTCATGATTAGTATTATTTATTAAAAGAAGTTTTTCTTTCGTGAATTCTTCCCGTCCTAAGGTTGGAAGAGACCGCTTTTGGCTCAGTACACCTAAAGCTTATAACCCTGAATTTTCGTACAAGGATGTTGGGCACGCGTCGACATCACCAGCGTGACCATGTGTCACGGCCCTTGCACTTCAACTCCTGCCCTTACAAACAAACCGACCAAATTAAAAACCTAGCTAACAAGTAACAATAAATTAATTCCGCCGTAGAAATTGACGTATTTTTGTCATTTTTTGTATTGAGTAATATCAAAGCACAAAATGACGTCATACTCTGCTTGAAAAAAGACTTTAAAAAATTCACCAATAAATGTTACCGAAATTATAGTCTAATCAGACCTAATTAAACGTGAATAATCCCATTTAAGTATAGTTTCCTAACCCACTTTTACCCTCATTAAAAAAAACATTAAAATTTTTGCCAATTCTCTTTCGATGAATTCTAAACTCTATTTTAGTAAAATCCCATTTCCACCAAGACATTTGACAAAAAAACTGTTCTTCAATTACGTACCTACTGTTTAATTATTTCTGAAATAAAAGTTAATACCTAGACAATGCTGTAACTTGAACTAAATTTACCATATATCGTAACCGACAGGATTAACAAAAGTTAATAGTCTATAAACTTTAATTAGTGTGTAAATATGTGGCTGGCATTTCGTCTGAATTCAGGGCCCATATTCTCACTTGGTTAGTTAATTCAGTCACTCGCACTTTTAAGATGGATTTTTGCGTTAAGAACCCACATAGGGGACTAAGATCGGAGACATAGTGAAGAGACCTAGGCATGGCTGATCGAACAGGTATTCTTTGATTTCAACAATTTTCATCATCATCATCATCATCATCATTTCAGCCGTAGGACGTCCACTGCTGGGCATAGGCCTCCCCCATTGACTTCCATAAAGACCGGTTGGAAGCGGCTCGCAACCAGCGCGTTCCTGCGGTCTTTATTAGGTCGTCTGTCCACCTTGTGGGTGGACGTCCTACGCTGCGCTTGCCGGTCCATGGTTTTCACTCCAGAATTTTGCAGCCCCATCGGCCATGAGTTCTGCGTGCTATGTGTTAAAGATTTTACCAAACTCAAAATGACATAAGTAAAATTAAATAAGATAAGAAATCTCTAGAAAGGATCTTTGGCGATTCAGCGGGAAAATGCGGTCAGCATTGCGGGAAATTTTAGCTAGGGCTCAATGCGCGGGGGGGACTTTAAATAGTTCCAACTGACTAGTAACTTTTGACATAATTATTATTATATAATTTAATCATTATTGACATTTATATTATTTTATTATTGTTGATTACGCGGATACTACGGATAACTTGATAATTAGATAACTACGGATTTGGATGAAATTTGGTATGGAGGTAGCTGATACCCTGGATAGGCATAGGTTACTTTTTATCTCGAAAACATGTAGCGGGTAACACCGCGGGGCGCAGCTAGTGATAAATAAACACCTCCATCTGTAGTAAACTTTACTTTCCCGGGACTCAAAATGACGACACCCTCAATTTTTATGATATTTCTAATTCAACTAGATACAACGTGGATGTTCAGTGCGGCAGAATAGGGGCTCTACATGTCTACATTCCACCTGTATTGTACGTCACGTTACACAACGTCACGGTCTAGCCCGTTTGTGTTATAACTCGATTTTGCGTAATATGTTTGTAACTTAACTAGCAACACAGCTACCACAAGTGTAGCGTTTGGTATGTCAAATGGCATGTTACTATCATCATTATAATTACCCTGTGACAGTCCATTACACGTAACGGTTTTTTCAGCTCAGCTAATATGTTTTATTTTATCTCCTTAGCAGGAGATCGCCTGCGTAGGTTGATACCTACCCAGCACCGCATATTGACAGCCTCGTAGGCTCATTGGTAGTATATCTGCCTTGAGAGCTGTAGGGCGTGGGTTCGATTCCCACTCAGGGCAAACATTTTATGATAAACAAATGTTTGTTCTGTATCTGGGTGTTCTGTATGTATTATAAGTACCTATGTATTTTTATCCATACAAGTTCAAAGTCGTGTTTAAATCATGTTTTGTCAACGAACGTGCTTAATTCCTAGGGTAATCTAAGTTGCCTCGTTATTTCTTGTTAATATTACTGCAGATAAGGTAATACCTAGTTGCTATAAAACTTTCTAAAGTCCCACGAATGTAGGATAAAGATCCTGTTAATTAACAATTTCTCGTTATCATACCACAAAGTTAGAAGGCTTTCATCTGTTTTGTTGTACTTTTATTTATAAAGATCACCGTCATCATCACCACCACCATCACACATCGTCACCGTTTTTTTATGCACAACAAAGAGATTCGATCTATCTAATTATTTGAAAAATATTTGAAATGTTCTTAGTACTGAAAATAAACGATAAAAAATGTTTTTTGTTATGATGACATAATAAATTTATGTAGGTATACATTGAAACCAATTATCTAAAAAAATGTTTCTGTCCTAGACAGCAACATTTTTTTAATATTGGCAGAACTCTTCTTTTTGTGTACATTATGTTTTACTATCAGTGACTTTTGAAATTATAATGCAACAAAGCAAAAGATTAAATTCCTTGATTGATGGCCTTAATAAACGAATTTACGAGGTAATGAGCTTCATGCGAGGGAAGGTAAATGAATATGCATGTAATTTATATTTACAAGGGTTTTATATGCGTTATTGAGGATCGTTGTATTATAACTGGGCGATGGGTTAAAAAGATAAATTCTTTGGGAAGGAATTGGAAGCATTTCATTGGTTGTTAAAATTTTGTGATCCTAAAATTAACGGTTTCAATTTATAATGTAAACTAGCTTAACTGAGGAAATTAAAAAACACGAATGTTTTCCAATAATTTTTTTTTTTCAAAAATGTGTATCCAGTGTCACTCGGAATAATATAATAATTCTACCTTTACCCCATACATACAACTTTATTCAGACATTTAAAAGTTATGGTGGAATGAAAAGACATATGCACATAAACTCTGAAAATACTTTTTTTTAATTCAGAATAGGTTCACGTTTGCCCTTACCCTGCCTGATGTTAAGCAGTAGTGTGGTCTAAGATGAAGCACGCTTACCTAGAAGAAACCTATTTACTCTAGATTTGAAGGTACCCATATTGTATGTAACAGGGAACACAGACTCCGGCAGAGAGTTCCACAACCTCGCTGTGCGAATGAAAAATGTGGAATCAAAACGCTTTGTGCACGTTTGTCTGGCCGTCAGGTAGAAGAAAAGAAGACATTACACTCCTTTTTCTGAGCAGTCGTGTAAAAATATTTGTAAATGTGATAAAGGAAGTACTGAATCAGACCTAAACTTCAGATTATGTGCCTAACTTATACAAAATGCTTAAAGTTAACCTATACTTAAAATGCTCTGCCAACTTCTCACCGATGTGTATGTCATGTCATGTCATGCTGGGAAATGAAACAGAAATAATTTAATTTTTAGAAACTTTTATAAATATAGCCCGTAAAACTGCAAACTGATTGGTGATATATCTCCTTCGCAAGAGGTCGCCTAGGTATGTAACACCGCAGCACCAAATATTCTGCCGCTAAGCAGTAGTGTAAAAAAGTAGATAAGATGTGTCTAAGCTTTACTTAGTTTGGGGCTATATGGCACTGTGTAAAATGTCCTAAACACATGTAAAAGAGTTCAGACATCAGGCCCACAGGTCACGAGGTTAATTTCTTCCAAAATCTTGCGCATAATATGTAGTTTTTACATGTATACAAATTGCAACTTTTATAATTTTAAAAAATATATGATGAAATATCGGATTAAACATGCAAGCCCACAGGCAAACGCTATGCTAATCTCAAGGTAAACGAAAGTAAAGATGGCCCAAATTGGCTGTCGTTCTGAAGGTAGACTTCGAAACAATGACATTTAACTTTTTCTATCGAGTACATATAGAATATTTATAATAACTAAATCACAAATTAAATTTAGAATACAAAACTGTGACGTCGTTTGAGACCATTTTCCAAACTTAAAAAGCTGGCTGAATTCTGAACTGGGTTAGGCCATTGCAAACAAAGTTTTATACACTTTTTTATATTTTTTCACACACATTTTATTACTCTACACGCCTATATATTTATATGTAGATCTCATCTTAGTATTCGATGACGTAGGGCTTACTACAGCCGGCTCTCAGTCTATTAACACTGAATTGTTACGAGCAATCCTGTTGTTTATGAAGTAACAAGTATTTACTTCTAGCATATAATTTTCTAGAACCATTTAAATGATAGGCAATTATCATACTTCTGTGTCAGATATTCTGCCGTCAAGTCGGGTATAAGACTGTCACAGTTTGAAGGGTACGAGGTTCTAGGGTTCTAGGGTTGCACCAGCAAAATGACAGGACTCATTATCGAAGGTCCCAGAACAGCGCCAATGCGGTGATGCCTTGGACTTTGTGCTATTACTCAATTCTGGGTAGCACCGCAATGTTTAAAGACCGCTGCTTTATAATACAGTCTCGAGAACATAGAATACAATATAATTTTATTGTACATCAAACATACTAAATATAATTATATATACTACATATATTGTAACATAAAAAACCTAGTAAGAGATAAAGAAAAAAAGATAATAACAAAATAAAAACAACATCGACTAATATACGGTAGTACAGCGGCGGTCTTATCGCCTAGAGCGAATTCTTCCAGACAACCATTGGATGGATAGAAATAATGGCACAGATATGAAGGTTGGCGGTGTAAAAAAACACAAAAAGGTGAGTAAAGTATATGTGTAAGTATATACACAATAATATATTGATCATCTTATATAGTTTTTATTTTTAAAAAATCGGTATCGTTTTGAAATCTACCTTCACAAGTTGACCACGCTGTCTGAACATCCCATTCTAATATTAGCCAATATTATAATTGCTGACTATTTCTTGTCTAATTGATTGGAGATGCCTTTATTTATTGGCATGTCAAAGTACCCTATTAAATGTTAGTATTATTTGTAGAAAGTATTTTATTTGAATCAAAGTTCACATCGTAAATATTAAGAATAATTGACTTTCTATAGTTTTTTTTTACTTTGCATCGAACTTCACTTTTTGTTGTTAACAGCAATTAGATTGTAACTTGTTTTTTACACGACTACCCAAAAAAGAAGTGTCATGTTTTCAGGGTTTGTTTGTATATGTGAGTTTTTTTATTCCACCGTAATTTTTAATTGCCTAAACAGATTTGAATGCATGGGGTGTCATTGAAATCCTTACAGCATCCCGAAGTGACACAAGCTATTTTTTTATTTTATTAAACGTGGTCACGTGTTATGATAGATACATAGATAGATAAAACTCTTTATTGTGCACATCATAAACAGAAAAAAAATACAGAGGACAAAATAACTTTATCTGTATTTACAAGTGGCGGCCTTATCGCTAACAGCGATCTCTTCCAGACAACCAAGAAAAGAAAAACACGATAACATATTCTTATGTAGAGAATACAGAATACATACAAAATATGGTTTATTTCTAAAACGTGAATTAAAAAAAAAACTTTTTTAGTCGTTTTGGGCGTCGTGTTTTTTTTTTTTTTTTTTTTATTAATACACTTGCTTTGACATTATCAATGTTGTCGATGATAAAGGTTCGCTGTGTGTGGCGCGACAGGAATACGTGTTAAATTTTAAACACAAATAATCCCTTCGGATTTCGATATTTTGAAAAGTCCTCACTCAACGTAACAAATTCTTTGATCCTTTAGCTATCGAGTATGGTACATAATATAATATGCTGGAACACCAGAATGTATCCCGCGATATTGTGATCATCAATTTTCTAAATAGACTCTCACTATGGAAGCGAATTTAAGGACGCATTTACGTAAAAATAAGCTTAGAAAATACCTATTTACTGACAATGACAAAGTCCAGATTACAGAATAGTATCATTTATGGACATATATACTTCAACTATATAGTCACTATGCATACACACTACATAGTTATCAATACAGTTCAAAAAATATTCTTCGTCAGTTATTTAAATAATCAATACTAAATAAACAATAATTTAAAACATAATTAGTCATATTATTCATAACAAATTGAATGTAGTAGAATATATATAGCACATAGTCGTTTGTATATATTATTTTATGCTATACAATATTCTCACTATCAGAAAGTGTTTTACTTTTCCTATAAATATTGCATTACTGGTGGTGGTTTTAATAGTCCTGGGTAACTTGTTGTACAATACTCGTACCATCTGGACTGGCAGTCTCTTTGCCATACAAAGTCTATAATAGCCAATCGGCTCTAGGAAAATGTTCTTATAAAGCTGGCAGCTTGTTCCATTCCTTGGCCGTACGAATGAGAAACATAGAGTCAAAATATTCAGTGTGTATCCAAGGAAAGTCCACGATGTTGTAATAACAGGCAGTCTTTCTTGTCCTTGAAACTTTGAGCTGATATTTTTTCGATGAAGCAGAACTTGAAGAAATTTGGCGTTTCGATGATAGATGTATTTTTTTTTTTTTTAATGGGAATAACAATGAGACCAACGAGACGCTCTTCTGATGGTAAGAGGTTGTCCATGACCATTGCAGCGATACACAGAATTGTGAGTAACACAACAAAGTCCAGGGCACCACTGCTTTGGTGCTCATTACTTTGAGACTTTCGATGGTTAGTCTCAACAGCCCAGTAATTGTGCGTGAAGTTTGCGTATTAGTAGGTATTACCAAGATTTCTTCTCTGATTTCTCTGATTTTCTGCGTAACATCATGTATCAACATTGGTATGTAACATTACCAATTTTTTTTTCTAATCTGATCTTATATCTAATCGAATTTCAGAGGCACAGATTGGGGGACTACACACGATGATAGATAGTCACGCATATGTCAAAAGTGGCTAAAATTCGTGACTGCACTTGCACAAGTGAACCCTAACTAATCTAAGAAATCGGACTACATGCCATTTTACGTAAAGCGTTTGACCTGAATTCGAATTTTATAAATTTGGAAATAACTTTATATATTTCTGTTTAATACGTTTTCATGATCAAACAACTCAATCGATCTTAATAACTACTTATGTATTATAACGCGTTTTGATAAGAATTAATTTGACTAATAACAAAATTAATAGAATATGAATTAATTCTTCATTAAGATTGAATTTTATCATGCTGATAAGAATTAATCTTAAAATGTTGTAAATTTTCAAAAAAAAAACCTGTGAAATGAAGAACTATTTAATAAAGCTTACATACTATTTAAAAAAACGTAAAATTAAATTAAAAATAATTATTACGGTACTGATAAGAATTAAATTACTTAATAAATGTGATAGTTCAATACAATGATGAAATCGTGATCATTATTTCACGGGTATTTTTCGATAATTTGCCTTACCTTCATTTTGTATTAGACTAACTCTTATCGGCACAGGATTTGGATGAGTGTTGTGTTGGAGACTAATGCTTATTAGTGGAATATTACGGACTGCAAATAATGCAAGATTTTTTTACCATTAAATTTAATAAATATTTAACACATCGCTATTTAGCCTTAAACTAAGTAAAGTTTGTACTACAGGAACTAGATAAATAACAGGCTTACCTTAATTTGATATTCGAGTGTCAGAAAATCTAAATTCAAAACTACTAACTTGGGTTTTTGGCGGGAAGTTGAAAATTTAACCTATAAAGCAGCATATATAGTATTTTTTAATTTGTGTTCACAATAGTGGTGTTTCAAACATAAATATGCCGAATTACACGCACGCGTAAGCTAAAAAGTCGCTACTACTTTACTAAGGCATGCACTGGACTTAGACTTGATTTCGACTGTGACTAAACGTCTTTTACTTGATTTTATTACACAATTGGAATTTGAAAAATAACACTTGATACAGACAGAATACAAAATGTGCGCTCCTAAGAATGAAGAAAAACTATTTGTCTAAGCATCATTTCACACACTACCATCATTAGGTACCCCTAAAGTTATCCGTTAAAAATACGACAGACGTCAATAAAATAACGTCCAAAAACTCAACGACTTGGCACTTCCTTCCATAATAACTCCAAGAAGGCTCATAAAACTCCATACAATACTGCTGTGGTCAGCCCTTGAGATATTCCGTGACCTGCCAACCATAACATGACATACCAACGTAATACCAACCCTACGAAACGTAATGTAAACGTCAAAATCAAATCGCGCTAAGTCGTGTCAAAGTTTTCGCGCCAAAACCGAAACGTCAAAACATACATTCTTCGACTACGGTAATCTTGACTGTAATATTCTAACGGCTATAAGGTTAAATTTGCTTGTGGCTTTAGAATATTATACATTTAAGCTAGGGGCAGGCGCAACCCTATCGTTATGGTGCGCGGGCGCAGTTGGTAATGAGCAGACAAACAGAATTTTTTACTGATACTGTTTGATGTTAAGTTTTCTTGGTGTGAATTAGATGTGGAAACTACTCGGAAACATCTGGGCAGCTGGCAGATGGGATAGGCATCGATATGTGTTTAAGCTTTTTTAGGGTACCGTACCAAATTGATGTGGGCTTTTTAACTAGCCGACCAAGTCTGAGTTACCGTTCATTTCTCGTATGACCTATTTCGACCTATATAAATATCTTTCAAATTTCAAATATATGACTGCCTACTACATTTTTCTAATCTGTGGCAACCTTAAATATCCTTTTTAATACAAGCCAAATAAATTACGAGCAGTCACAAGAGAATAACATCAACTAAGGAGTTTTGGCGGGAACGCGGGAAGAGTCGTATCGCTCCGTTGTATTTTTTTCCAAAACAAGTGTTTTGTCGAGTGTTTATGCATAAAAATGGTGGTGTTTTATTCATAAAGTGCCGAATTACAAGCGCGAGTGTGGGAAAATGATATATTGTGGTGAAACATGAGTTTTCATGTTGCTTCCAAAACTCCATCGAAGCTTTGTAGTAAAGTTGCCACTACTTTACTAAAGCATGACTGGAATTAACTGACATGAACTGGACTTGACAAAGACGACTTTGACTAAAACTAGCTACGATGGCACTTATTTAACTTTTGAAACTTGAAAATATATAATTACTTGACACTGGCAAATGCTAAAACGCGACGCCAAACCCAAAGAAAAAAAAAAAAAACATCAACTAATTCACGTCATTGCCTAAATGGCCAGCAGCTGCCACTAAAATTCAATAATTAGAAAATAACTGTACGTATCGAAGCTCGATACATTTTTGTTTTTTTTTTTATATCCTTAGTCTTTTTTTCAAATTTGAATTCTAATTAGATCGAATGGCATTTGTTTTATTGAGCGTATCAACGAAGCTATCGAATGCCTCATTTAGTTTTTTGTGTATGGCCAGTCACAAAATATTGTTTTGTTTTTTTTTTTTGTTTTTTTTACTTTTAATAGATCTACGTTTGGCCACCAACTCGCCTAATGCAAAGCGACGGTGTGGCCGAAGATGGAGCACGCTGATCCAGAAGAAATCTATTCACTCTAGCCTTAAAAACGACTTGTTTGTTGCCTGTTTTGACAATTAGGTACTTTTGGTGTTTTAGCGGAACCACAGAAAAAAAGTCATGTCGCCGTTTTTATTATTTTCCAATAGGTATTTGCGTTTTTTCGAGTGTTTATAAGTAACAATTGTGGTGTTAAATTTATAAAGTGACTAATTATGTGGGTAAAAGAAAAGTGATACAAGTGTGATAATTTACTTACACTTAATTAAATTGCGTAAAAAACAATTTTTCTAATCATTTTGATTTTAAAGTCATATTACTTAACCGATTTTGATTACATTTCTATGGGACCAATCGGAAAGTATATCCTTTCAAACAAAGCAATATTGTTACTGGATAATCGATTAGTTTAGGGCTGGAGAGCGCTGAGTGAAATGCCTTCCGATTGTTAATAATCATAATTATTTATTTGTACTTGCGCCACGCACCAGCGTCCAGTTTTTCTACTAATCTTGTATAAACGATGAGATCACTCCAAATCAACTAATATTTTATAGTTCGTCTATCGCAAACTAGCGGTCGAAACGCGTTTCCGGCAAAAACCGTTACGTTCATGTCAATAAACTTCAATGTAATGTAATTAATGATATAAAATAATCATAATTTAAACTGCAAAAGTTGTTTTGATAGGTATAGGTATTTTGCCTTAAGGTGGTTCGTTTTCCATACAAACAAATGTTTGCCTTTTATGGAAAAATGAAGCATAATTTTACAGTGAAATCACAGCTACTGGCATTTACTTTGGTCTTTATTTGCGGTAAATTGCAAATGCTTAAATAAATTAATAGATTATTAGCATAATCTACTGTTTTATTAAAAAATCATAAAAATTCATAAATCATTAACAAATTTCATTTTACACTAATAATCTACTGTTTTATTCAAGCAATTGTGATTTACCGCAAATAAAGACCAAAACAAATGCCAGTAGCTGTGATTTCACTGTAAAATTATGCTCCATTTGTCCATAAATGACAAAAATTTGTTTGTATGGAAATCGAACCACCGATCATTGCACCTAATTGTCAATTTACTTAAACTCATTTTTTAATGTAAAAATTATGAGTCGACCGAGACACTCTCCTGATGGTAAGGAATAACTCCTTACCATCAGGAGAGCGTCTCGGTCTGTCCATGACCATTTCAGTTATATACAGAATTTTGAGTAACAAAAGAAAGTCCAGGACATTGCTGATTTGGCGCTCATTACTTTGAGACATTAAATGGTTAGTCTCAACTACCCAGTTATTTCGCTAACTGCAGTTTACCCATCAAACAGTATCTTATTTTAACACACTACTGCTTGGCGGCAGAATATCTGGTACTGTGGTGGTACCTACCTAGGCGACCATCTGCTAAGGAAATCTACCACCAAGTAAATTAATATAATTTGGACTTTATAAACATGTGCTAAGTTAATTAGTTGTAGCAATAACATCATTCACACGCCGAAAGGTGTCTTCTGTCAGCCTCACTTGAGAGCCAATTCCATTCGAAGCTAGGTGTGTTTACCATATTCGACTACACAGTTACTTAACATTAGATAAGCTGTAATCAAACGCTTAGTGAACCTTTAAACTCCAAGGTTTTGAGTACATTACATGCAACGCCATCTAGCCTTAAATTAAACAAAACTGGTACTATCAGAAGATTACATAGCTGATAGAATACTTTTTATGTATTTACAAAGTAGTAAGTACATATTACATAAAAGGCTTTCATCATTTTTAGTAACACTAGTTTACTAGGACATGGCCTGGACTTGAATGTGACTAAAATTATGTGATAACGACTTACTTATTTTAATAAAGGACACTTAAAAACATGAACTACTAGACTGATACAAGTTACAAAATAAATGCAAAACACACATAGTGCGATGCCAAAAACAAGAAAAAAAGGAATCCATCATTTCTGACATCTTTACAACGCTAATTCAAAAGAAAGTGACAAGGGAAGATCCACAAACCCGCTTTACTCAAGAATATTAGTAAATAATGAGTTTTAGTTTTGACTGACCCACTTGCATATAATTTACATGATAATTTGAAACCATTTCTCACGGATTCGCAGATCCACCTACTCAATTATGCAATACTAGACTTTTAGAGTTTAGGATGCAATATTATACATGCAATGTTAAAAAGCTTGCGCATCTTCTAATTAATTTCGAAGATTAGTTGATTGAGTATGATTGGATATTTAACTGGCTCATAAAAGTGTTGAAAGATGGAAGTGCTAATGAACTGCACTAGTGAATGCACGTTTAAATTTTACTCCCTATTGTTTCGCGGTATTTCATGTAAATAGCAGACGGGGACGCTCGGCGTGCAATTTAAGTACTTTTTTATAGTTTCCAAGCTAGGTGTTTGACCACAGCACACTTGATGTTAAGTGACGGTGTGGTCGTGTGCTAAAGTATCTTGGAATGGAGATTGCCGGAACACCGCTAGGTTGTTGGGGGCAGGTTTTCAACTTGAATTTTCAATAGTCAGTCAAGTAGGTATTGCCACCATTCTATGTTTTCCTCATGATATTTTTTTCGCCGACAGCTCAAGGTCATTGTTGGGTTTTGAAGTCACGCCCTTCAGCGTACATCGCTAATGTTTCGTCAAAACAAAATTTTACTATGCGAGCTGATAAACTGTCGTGATTTATTGAAGTGTTCTTATTATTATTAAAAGTGGTGGCGATAAGTCCAGCACTGACGTCCCGCTTGGAGTGTATTGTGCATTTCCTCTACCAGCGTCTACTCGAGCCAACCCAGCTCCTTGAAGTATCGGAGCAAGGCTCTGGGCCGCTGGCATAGTAGCTCCAGTGAGTTGGGTGGAATGTTCAATGACGGTGACATGAATGATAGCGAAGCAGCTTCATGCAGCGTAGTACCTCCTAGTAATTTTAGTAAATATTGCAGTAGTAAAATGATTTCTTTATTCTGTTTCTTATAGGCGAATGCGCTTAAAGTTTATAATTGGTTATAGAAAAAAGACGTTTTCGATTTCGTATAATGACATGTCAAGTCGAAATTAGAATGAGTTCTGACCACAAATGGCGTTTACAACTAGATACTTACTATCTTACATGGATTGGTTTTATTAGTGCACGAAACAATATATTTTTAAAATGATTTAAATTATCATAAAATCCAGATTAAGATAATTTATGCTAGCTATACGAATCAAATACGCAACAGAAAAAAGCGCGAATCCATATAAAGGTTTAGCCATTTTTTTAACCAAACAAATCTACTGTTGATATCTCATTGGTAAGCGCGGTCTGTTCATTCACCAAAGGGCGTGAGTTCAAACCCCAGCAACGAACTTGAACTGCCTGTGAAGGAAACCATAGCATGATGGTAACAATCAAATCTTTCCTCTTTATAATAGTATAGATAGATATAGGTATAATTCCATTGAGGTTCTGTTTAATTGCAACAAGCAAGACTAAGAACTGTAACTTCTTTTTTTGCAGTGACTGTTGTAACCTTATAACCAATAACAATTTTAAAACTAATTTATTTCTAAAGATATTTAAATGGATTAAAAGGTTTATATTTATTAAAAGATTAAAATAAACGATATTAAGGTATTATGGTAATGTGTTTAAATGTTTAAAATGGTTAATCGCTTATAATCTAAATCCCTATTTTGGCCATGTGATCGTCTAAGGAGGACTCCACTTTGCAACCGTAATAAAACCCAAGACAGGTTTGAGATGAATCCTTATAATGCCTAAAATATCTAGACCCTACTTCTAAACCTAGACCTATTACTGAAGTTAGCTTCCTTAGCATATTGAAAGATACCTACTACATTATTAAACTCAGATATAAACAGTCAGTCTTGTCACATACAAAGAGTTAAAGGTAAATGCAAGTAATGTATTCTTCGGGATATAAATATTAACATGAATTTAAGTATATGTTAGCATTGAACTATTTGTGGTTGATTCTAGAGTTCAATCTTAGTACTGTATATAATTTATTATAATGAATTTAGGTATTACATTAGCATTAAGCTGTTTGTGTTTAATTCAATAGCTCAATCTTAGTATTGTATTTGATTTAAAAGAAAGGATTTTAGTACATATTATATTAGCATTGAACTGTTTGTGGTTAATTCAAGAGTTCAATCTTAGTACTGTATATAATTTATTATAATGAATTTAGGTATTACATTAGCATTAAGCTGTTTGTGTTTAATTCAATAGCTCAATCTTAGTATTGTATTTGATTTAAAAGAAAGGATTTTAGTACATATTATATTAGCATTGAACTGTTTGTGGTTAATTCAAGAGTTCAATCTTAGTACTGTATATAATTTATTATAATGAATTTAGGTATTACATTAGCATTAAGCTGTTTGTGTTTAATTCAATAGCTCAATCTTAGTATTGTATTTGATTTAAAAGAAAGGATTTTAGTACATATTATATTAGCATTGAACTGTTTGTGGTTAATTCAAGAGCCCCGCCCCGCTCTTGAAAATCTGCCTCGGCATCCTGACTGGACAGCAGTCTTCCACATTTTCTTTTATATAGGGACTTGTGTCTTGCACATAATTAAATTACATTCTAGTAACTTGTATGTATAAATGTCAGTCGTTAAGATTCATAAATAGCAATCAAGGGACTGAGAGGACATTATCTTTTGGCAAAGTCTGTCTGTCATTATAAATTATATATAAATGACTCTACTTGGTCTGTAGGTATGTATGCAGTAGTTATAACTACAATGTTCTTATGATTCTTATGGCATCGGAATTCTTTTAGCTTTTAGTTAGGAAAGTATTTAAATAAATACTAAAGTTATGAGAACCAGGGTTTTATCATTAACCTGGAAAGTCATTAGTTCAATCTTTGTTGAATAGTAATAGTCTCAATACTTCTGGCTTGTATACTAAGAATCATGGTTTTAAGGTAGTACTCTTAATAATGTCAGTTTCTCCCCTGATTAGATAAGAGAAAACCAACTGGCACGGCTTCGCTTGGCCAACAAGAGAGCTAACCACAACACAAGCTTCCCGTAATTTGCCAAATGCAAGTCGTTCTGACTTCTAGGTTATACAAAATTCAACAAGATTCAATTGATGACCTTATATTGTAACTTTTCGTTATTAATAAATGAATATGAGTATGAATATTGATATTCTAATAGCCGGAACACTCCAACAAGAATTAAGTGATTTACTCCATAGTTAACCTGAAATAAAAACCCTACTTGTCCCTGAATCCCGCCGATTGATACATTCGCATTCTGTAGAACATATTAGATCGACGTGATATCCCTATGTCCTACCTAGTAATTAAATAAACCTACACTTAAAGACGGGCCCTATACTGTCTAGAGATACAATCAGAAGCCCAACAAAAGACTCGCGGGTCTTATTTTTGTGATTTTATCCCCGTTCCCAAACCTAATACGGGGTATTATCTAGATGCTCGGTATCCAGACGTGCAAATACCCTTCTAACTATGTTACTCTATTACCTAGCGGGGGTCAGCCCGAAAAGCACTAAGACTCTAACCAGCCCTACGGGACGACTTTCGCATGGCCGAAGCCTAGACCGAATCTATAACACAAGAGACAGTCATGGGAAGGTCAAGTACATCCAACCTAACGTAAGACAGTTTGCATGAAGCTTGGCCCACGTAATGATACCATCAAAGAACGACGCCACCAAGTTCGCAATCCAGGAACTTGTCCCAGGGAACTACGGACTATATCAAGCACAGGCCAAACCACAACCAAACCGGTGACTTCGATGCTCCTATTTCTAGGCAAAAGCACCGCTCGGTTAGTCACAATAAACCCGAGCCTAACGGGGAGGAATAAGCTGCCAATATTATGTTGTCACTAAGAAGGGAAGCTTCAAAGGTTCGAATTAACAGCTTTGCACACTTCGTGCGTTAACAGACTGGCCAATTATAACACAAATCGATGTAGATCGAATTATCACATAAACTGAATTTACTTTCCATTCCTTATGGGAACAGAATTCACTCAAAAACCCAATCTCGGTAAATATCGCAATCTAACGTGAAATAGATACCAATTCATGAGCTGAGGCACAAGTAATTCACATGTTTGTTTTATTAATTAACCTTATTTAGGTACAAACAGTATTTGAGCAGAGATTCACCATTAATTTTACTGAATTGGACAGCCGTTAAAAGAATTCGACAAGGGACACGCACCAGCCTGATTCACAATCCAGACCACAATGGCCGCCGAACCGAATCAGAATTACCGCGAAAAACCTAAATCCCGCCAAAACTGCCAAGCTATCCCGCTATTACATATCGATCGAACCTGCCAATCGGTGCGCGTAATTAGTGATGTTATAATTAGTAATTTATTCATATTTTGATTCTTAAATTATTAGTAACTAAAATACAATACAGATTTGCTTAAAATAATAAATCAACTACTTAACAATTTATTATAATTTCCAATTATTATGAGGTTTGATAAAGTAAAACCCCAATAAGCATTTGCTGATCAGCCAGTGTTAAGTAATTTCCCATAATTGTAGTTGCTCCGTTATATTAAACTAGTTGCGCCCCGCGGTATTAACGCCAAATCCCTAATTAATAAAAGTCCAAGTATTCTCCACTCCGAACAAACATCCATACAACAGGAACCATCACTTGTGCCAATTATGTCATTTAGTTATGAAGGGATTGGAAGACAAGCTATTTTACCTAACAATCTATAATGCACAATATTTTAATACAAAATAGTTTCATAATTGTTTTTTCTACAAATTAGCTGTAACAATATATAATTTGGGCATTATCCACTTTACTAAAATATCTAATATAGATATTGTCTTACTAAAGTAATAATCTAATTCGATTAGATATTTGGTATTTCAATGATAGATCGACGTAATATTGAAAAGGACATCCTTATTCAAATATAACACGCCTCCTTCCGTCTGTCTACATCGGATGTGCAGATCCTCTTAATTCATAACTAATTTTAATGTGAAGATATAATTAAACCATCAACAGCACACATGGGTTCTAAATCAGTTCCGAATTTATGTAGTATCTGTCCCTTATTTAAACATAAATTATCTAAGTCTAAATGCAAAACTATTGCTTCCTGAATTATTGGCTTTAGTTATTTGAAATAGCGCCATCTATTGCGTTTGGGTACTAACTTTATTGATTTTCACATGGTCACTTAACTTTGTAGTTCGCTACCTCACCGTTATCTAACGTAGCGCTTTTGTACCAAATCCGAATGTAAATGAAAATTAACTTATCTTAAATTTAATTAGAATCATACATTAATTTTAAATGAGTAAATGTATTAAGACCTTATTTTATTTGGTTATTATAATATTTATAAATGTTAACGGTTATCTGGACCGTTACAGCAACCCCCAAAATTTACGAAGATATTAACTTTTATATCGTAGAAAATTTTCCTAAATAAATTATTTTGAATAAATGAGATAAACCCCTATTGTAATTGTTATTACAATAATTGTAAATGTTAACGGTTATCTGGACCGTTACAGCAACCCCCAAAATTTACGAAGATAGTAATTTTTATATCGTAGGAAATTTTTCCCAAAGAAATTAATTTTAATTTACAAATATTTATAATAAACACCAACCTAAACCTGGAAAGGAAATTTATGTAAAGGTGCAAGTTAAATTTGTCAGTATTCGAGTTCCAACAATAATTATGTGTCAGCTAATGTATGTGTATTTTCCCTAACACAATATGATTAAGTTGTGTTTTTAAACCAACAAGAATGTAATCATCATAAAACCTCCATCTCCAAGCTTGATAATATATCAACAATAAAGAAAATTCTCCCTTCCACAGAACCCCCTAAAACTGAGAAAGATTTGGGTTGTGAGTCCAAACAGCGCTAGCCACAGACGGATAGACCACTCCTCAACAAACCTACTTTCCGTTTATCAGGAGTTGCCCATACATCCCCTCCAGATTTAGCAGATCCCTTAAGCAAAATGGATTAAATTCCGTATAGCGTCAATATCCCACCAAGAGATGTTAGTAGAACTCAGATTACTTTCCTTTGGAGAATGTGCAGTGTACCAGATCAGATTTTCATACTTTGTAGAGTAAAAGACCTTTATAAAATCAACGTCTGTTGATGAAATGCCAGCTGGCCTAACCTAACACCAAACCTCCTTTATAAAGGTCAACTTGAGTAAGTGTTTTGTCAAACCCCAAATTCTGACAAACGACTCCCATTCCGACAGTGTTATTAAACTGCTTCATTCTATCTATCAATATAAAGATGTACATATATAATCATATATAGAATATATATTCCAATATTATACGTATAGTTTCGATTCCCACCGAACAATCTATCTATCTATGTATATTCCCAACTGTAACCCCTCGCCCCAATGATCCAATAGAATAACACCATCTAAGGTCCAAGAGTCTATAAAATTTTGCACCATTACTGAACAAACATTAAATGATAAATAACAAAACTTCTTTAAATTAAACAAATAAAACTACCACCGCATTACCTTTATTTTTATTTATTTTTTTAAAAATAATTTAATACCTTGAAAATCAAAACCAATACCTGTGTAGACCTTTACCGAATACCAATTACCAAGTCATGTAGGGATAGTGATATTTGAGTATAACACAATAAGCACAAAATCCGTTTTTAGCAATGCTTTATTATTATTATTTTTTTATCAAACCAATAAAAGAAAACATTTTTCCATAAGTATAATTTTATTTTTATAATCAATAGGTACATTTCATATTTCTTATAACTATATCATCTTAGACGTAGGACGTCCACTGTTGAACATAGGTCTCGCCTATATTTTTTTAATTTAAAAATTTGCACCACTTCATAAACCGTTCCTGAACTAAATTCCACCTCCAACTCAATCTAACAAATTTCGTATTAGAAATCCGTGAAAATTACGATGCCCTTACAATCCATATTGTTTACTAGCAATTCTACTTAACATCAGTTAACTAAATGAATTTATTTAGTTTGAGAATTTACACAAATATTTACGTCGATATTCTTAAAATAAAGTATTACGTTAAATTCATGTAGTAAGTTGTTATGAGGCAACCCCCCATTCTTGCTTTCTTGAATCGCGGGAACTACAAATAATAATTATAAGAAATTCTCCACCAAGCATAGTAAATTTAATTCTTCCACGAATTGAAGAGTTGAAATAATAATTTCAAATTTACCGCCTCTATTAATCAAATCAGAAAAGTAATACTTTTTAAATTTGCCGCCTTAATAACTGTACGTTTTAAACAATAGATACTAGGTACGTTAACCCTTTCACGACCATGGGAAACATTTTTCCCCATTGAAAAATAGGCAATTCTGATATTTAATTTAATCTATTACATATTTTTTTATACAAAATAACAAATTATAATGTATGCTGAACGCAATTACGTAAACAGGATTGCATAGAAAAAAAAAGTTCTTTCAAATAAATTGGCACCAAAATTAGCTTATTCGCGTGCTCTACTTTGTTTAGTTATGGATTATTGTGGGGTGTAATTATGTATGTTTATTGTGTTTTCTCATATGTTTTACATTATTTGGTAAGTATATTTTTGTGTTATAATGAAGTTTATTTGAATAAATGAAAACAAATGCCTTATAATGACAAATTATTGTATGGGAAAAATAATTCCCTGTGGTCCATATGTAAAACTTTTCTAAGCTATTGGTGTTTTGTTTCTTTGTGTCATAATGATTGTTGTTTATTTTATTTTTTTACCTATTTATTGTTTTTTTTAACTTTTTGGTAGTTTATTTTGATTGTTTGTTGCTGAAATGGCCAGAAAAGGGATATAATGAGATATTGCAGTAACTTTTGGCAGATAACAGTGATTATAATGAGCTTCAGTTGAATGAAGCAGATCAACAGTTCATCGCTGACATCCTGAGTTTCAACATCCTGAGCTCCACGCAATTGTTGAAATAGAAGAATCTTTTCAGAAAACAAATCAAGTTGCTGCTCCATGTACTTCATGTGAGAATTAGGAAGACGTTCCTAAATTTCGATGAAGAAAGAAATCTTATGTTGCTCATATAATCAACATCCTTCATAAAACTGGCCAACTGTAGTCACTGCAGAAAAGCAGAGGGTTGGTACAATAAAGATAGATTCCTATAGATTTTAGAAAAAATTTAATGATGTGCAATTTGCTCTAACTACCGCACAGAAAAAAGGACACATGACATATGTACCATATGCAATGTACATTTATGCTTTACAATAAAAAGAAATTGCTTCGCAGAGTATTATAATTAGCTTGATCTTGATACCAGTAACTGTATTTCAATATTTTGTATCACTTTTTCAGCATAAAAACAAATAAATAAAACACATTTCAAAATAAGCCTTACTATTATTTGCGTTACCTTTATAGACCATTGGGAAAAATATTTCCCTTAAAATTCCAAAAAATCTAAAAGTCGTCATGTAAAATCCTGTTGATTTTTATTAATTTTACATCTAAATGAACTAAAAAAAACAATCACATATTACAATTTGGTCTTAGCAACCTTATGGTCCTGTAAGGGTTAATTGCTAGCTAAAATAATTGTAATTTTCGTAATTCAAGCCCTGTAATTTCTTTTTGTTATTTGTAACGTCATTTGTCGACTCTTTCGCGAATCATTTACTCTACTTCCATTGAAGTTTTATTGATCCCGGTTCGACTTCACTTCTCAATTCAATAAATTCCGCTACTGGACGCTAGATGACGTAGAATTTTTTTTTTTTTATAATCTATTTTGCCTATTCGCTTTATAAGAACACATTCCGCTTTCTATTTTGATTACGTACAAATTATACATTTGATGACTTTTCTTCCGAAGAATACTACATTTTCCTGAAATCAAATATAAAATTTACACAAACATATTTATACAGTCATTATTAACATTATGTCTAAAGAACATTATGAGTATGACAATTTTATTAAACGAGAACTATCATAAGTGCTAATATTATTTTTTGAGGTCTTGACTGTGACTATGTGACTTATTATGACAGATTTATTTCTGTGACTTTGAACAGCGACCAAAGCTTATCGAGTTAACATCGCTCTATAAATATTAAACTACTTGACTTTGGCAAATGTCGACCGTACGATGCTATATTAAGAAAGTTTTGAATGAAATGTCAAACATTTCTTTTTTAACTTTTTTTTTTTCCTCAATAGATAGGTATGTTGATTTCTAATTTGATTACATTTCTTAATCGATACAATAGTAAAGTTGTTCCTTGTAATTCCACCTGTATGTAATTAGTCGCAATTAATTAAATTGTATTTCAATATTCTCTCCTTTCCAATTTCACTAAGGTAGGTCAAGATGTTCAAATAAGAGAAATTACAAACATACAAACAATGAAGCATTGTTTTCCGAATTATGTTGAGACCAGATTTAATTTTTTAATTTTATTTTTCAAGTGTATTTCAAAATTTTAACTATGATACAGTCATTTAAAGTAACCACTAAATTTGTCTATTTCCTTTACATACCTATCAGATAGCGTTAGCATTTTAACATAAAAATACTTACGTATACTTACAGTTTTGGTTCGAAATTAAAGTTGTTATGGCGGAGATTTTTCCATACCTTACATTACCTTGAATTTTATCACGACATTACCATTACCTTTACCATGAACCTTTACCTGTTACCATCTTGTTTTTAAAACCTTACAACTACGAGTAACTAAATTTGCTTCTTAATTCATAAGTTTCGATCGATTTGAACTAATTTACCAACCGTCACTCATAATTGTCTCATCTCTATTTGACCGAAAATTTGAACTATGGATTTTATGCAACAACAAACTGGACTTACGAGTTACGTGAGACCACTAATAGTATAATTACACGTTAAAATACGTTGTAGTACATTTCTCGACGTTACTACAGTGAAACTTTACAAATTTCGACCAAAATGGAAAAGCCGCTAACCTCTAATGTACGAGTGCCTAAGATGGATACATTACAGTTACGCTGTAGCGCTGCATCTTTATTTGGTAAGTAGACACCCCTCTTATTCCCTATTGTTACAACCCCCAATCCAGTAAACCTTAAAGTTTCTAGACCTAACTTTGAAATGACTACCTGTAATCGTTTTACTTTAACCTTATAACCAAGCACAACATCAATGCTGATTAACTAATATTTGCCTATCAGATATCTTACTTATCTTTCGTGTGTATTTGAGTTTTTGTAGATACATACATACCTAATTTATTTTTCATATTTACAGAACCATTGAATGCAATCTGATTTGATGACTAAATTACAAGCCCAGAAAGTTCAAAAATGGCTATACAACTACATGAAACGGATAAAGTGATGAATGTAGAACTTTCCTACTGTTCATACTACAACTAAGAGCATTTATTACATAAGTAAGTCACTATACTTATTTATTTTCAAAAGTAACAACTTAACTCCGCAATACAATCTTATTTGTACTTATGTAGCAAAGTTAAAGCTCATTAGATTAGATATTATCCAGTCTTTCATTCCCTATTCAGCTGTTTAAATTGAAATTGTGAAACCTAAATTGAGTTATGTGACTAAAACTTCAGGTGATCAAATTAACTATACCTATGTAATTTTTAGTTAATCCTAATATAATTGTAATATTTTTCAGCGTTGTAAGACAAGTTAATGAAGCTTATATTTTTAATCGAACTCAACCACTAACGAAAGATGACAGATATGGAATCCTAACAAGTGAGTGTATAAAAATAAATTTTTAAATAAATCTAGTAGTACCCTAATTTAATTATTACAATTTATATAAATTGACACGGATAGTTTGTTTAGTTGAATCTAGTCTTGAGATAGTAAGGCCTTATAAAGTATTATGATGGCTTACCACTCCCATCAGTAAGCTGCTAGTTGGCAGACAACAAGAAGTGTTAAAAATCTATCTAACAAAATTCTAGTTAATAACTGGCTTACTGACAATTGTTGTACCCATGTAAATAATTTAGTGAAATTTACCTATTAACTGTAACTGTGTTTTATTATGAAAACTAAGTGATAGTTTAAGCAAACTATAGCCTAATGGTAAGAGTACAGCCTATTACAATTAACAACTGCTTATTTATTGCATATACCCTAACATATCTGTAGTATGATTACTAACTTTTTAGTTGGAACCCTATAAGATTCTAAAGTGTGTTGTTGTTACCTTTCAGATGAAGTAACTGAGACATTAGAAATTACTTGCCCGCCACTACAAGTATTTTGAAAATTCTACAAGAACATTCCTCTGTTTCCTGCTACAATAGAATCCTATATTTTATATGCAATTTCATACAACTTTAAAGTTTTGAATTAAATAGTTTCCTATTTTGTTTTCATTTAAGCTCACTAGGATTAATAAAAAGATAGTGTTATCTCTAGACAATAAACATGCTGAACCAAAGATTATGTCCTATATTTTGAGTGTTAACCTTACTTTATAAGTAACTTGCTGAAGTATACTTATAATAATCTAGACTGTGAATCTATAAGTTTTCAATTTTAGTAGAATAAAAGAGAGTACCATTATGTCAGTGAAAACATCCTATGTAACATAATTGTAGGTTTTAGACTTGTTTCTAAATTTATTAATTTTAAATTACTATAATTTCTTTCATTTTGACCGCATCTTACTGATTGTATTTTCCCTATTCTTATGCAAGTTACCTATTTATTTTATTAATACATATCATTAATTTGTTCATCTCAAACCATTCGCATCACTACACAGCAACAATTTGTGTGCCATTCCACCTGGGCAGAAAGACACACTTATTTTATCTACTTATAGCAAAGGTGCTAGTTCCTAACCTACCCAAGTACATAATTATGAAGCTAAATTTTGTAAAAACCCTATAATGATTGATCCTGGTCTAAGGCACACCCATTTGTAAAGACCCCCTTTACAGCTTTTAGTTTATTTGTTTATTTAGATTATTTAAATATATTTAAAATGTTTATATTTATTACAAGGTTAAAGATACACGATATTAAAGTATTATGGTAATGTGTTTAAATGTTTAAAATGGTTAATCGCTTATAATCTAAATCCCTATTTTGGCCATGTGATCGTCTAAGGAGGACTCCACTTTGCAACCGTAATAAAACCCAAGACAGGTTTGAGATGAATCCTTATAATGCCTAAAATATCTAGACCCTACTTCTAAACCTAGACCTATTACTGAAGTTAGCTTCCTTAGCATATTGAAAGATACCTACTACATTATTAAACTCAGATATAAACAGTCAGTCTTGTCACATACAAAGAGTTAAAGGTAAATGCAAGTAATGTATTCTTCGGGATATAAATATTAACATGAATTTAAGTATATGTTAGCATTGAACTATTTGTGGTTGATTCTAGAGTTCAATCTTAGTACTGTATATAATTTATTATAATGAATTTAGGTATTACATTAGCATTAAGCTGTTTGTGTTTAATTCAATAGCTCAATCTTAGTATTGTATTTGATTTAAAAGAAAGGATTTTAGTACATATTATATTAGCATTGAACTGTTTGTGGTTAATTCAAGAGTTCAATCTTAGTACTGTATATAATTTATTATAATGAATTTAGGTATTACATTAGCATTAAGCTGTTTGTGTTTAATTCAATAGCTCAATCTTAGTATTGTATTTGATTTAAAAGAAAGGATTTTAGTACATATTATATTAGCATTGAACTGTTTGTGGTTAATTCAAGAGTTCAATCTTAGTACTGTATATAATTTATTATAATGAATTTAGGTATTACATTAGCATTAAGCTGTTTGTGTTTAATTCAATAGCTCAATCTTAGTATTGTATTTGATTTAAAAGAAAGGATTTTAGTACATATTATATTAGCATTGAACTGTTTGTGGTTAATTCAAGAGCCCCGCCCCGCTCTTGAAAATCTGCCTCGGCATCCTGACTGGACAGCAGTCTTCCACATTTTCTTTTATATAGGGACTTGTGTCTTGCACATAATTAAATTACATTCTAGTAACTTGTATGTATAAATGTCAGTCGTTAAGATTCATAAATAGCAATCAAGGGACTGAGAGGACATTATCTTTTGGCAAAGTCTGTCTGTCATTATAAATTATATATAAATGACTCTACTTGGTCTGTAGGTATGTATGCAGTAGTTATAACTACAATGTTCTTATGATTCTTATGGCATCGGAATTCTTTTAGCTTTTAGTTAGGAAAGTATTTAAATAAATACTAAAGTTATGAGAACCAGGGTTTTATCATTAACCTGGAAAGTCATTAGTTCAATCTTTGTTGAATAGTAATAGTCTCAATACTTCTGGCTTGTATACTAAGAATCATGGTTTTAAGGTAGTACTCTTAATAATGTCAGTTTCTCCCCTGATTAGATAAGAGAAAACCAACTGGCACGGCTTCGCTTGGCCAACAAGAGAGCTAACCACAACACAAGCTTCCCGTAATTTGCCAAATGCAAGTCGTTCTGACTTCTAGGTTATACAAAATTCAACAAGATTCAATTGATGACCTTATATTGTAACTTTTCGTTATTAATAAATGAATATGAGTATGAATATTGATATTCTAATAGCCGGAACACTCCAACAAGAATTAAGTGATTTACTCCATAGTTAACCTGAAATAAAAACCCTACTTGTCCCTGAATCCCGCCGATTGATACATTCGCATTCTGTAGAACATATTAGATCGACGTGATATCCCTATGTCCTACCTAGTAATTAAATAAACCTACACTTAAAGACGGGCCCTATACTGTCTAGAGATACAATCAGAAGCCCAACAAAAGACTCGCGGGTCTTATTTTTGTGATTTTATCCCCGTTCCCAAACCTAATACGGGGTATTATCTAGATGCTCGGTATCCAGACGTGCAAATACCCTTCTAACTATGTTACTCTATTACCTAGCGGGGGTCAGCCCGAAAAGCACTAAGACTCTAACCAGCCCTACGGGACGACTTTCGCATGGCCGAAGCCTAGACCGAATCTATAACACAAGAGACAGTCATGGGAAGGTCAAGTACATCCAACCTAACGTAAGACAGTTTGCATGAAGCTTGGCCCACGTAATGATACCATCAAAGAACGACGCCACCAAGTTCGCAATCCAGGAACTTGTCCCAGGGAACTACGGACTATATCAAGCACAGGCCAAACCACAACCAAACCGGTGACTTCGATGCTCCTATTTCTAGGCAAAAGCACCGCTCGGTTAGTCACAATAAACCCGAGCCTAACGGGGAGGAATAAGCTGCCAATATTATGTTGTCACTAAGAAGGGAAGCTTCAAAGGTTCGAATTAACAGCTTTGCACACTTCGTGCGTTAACAGACTGGCCAATTATAACACAAATCGATGTAGATCGAATTATCACATAAACTGAATTTACTTTCCATTCCTTATGGGAACAGAATTCACTCAAAAACCCAATCTCGGTAAATATCGCAATCTAACGTGAAATAGATACCAATTCATGAGCTGAGGCACAAGTAATTCACATGTTTGTTTTATTAATTAACCTTATTTAGGTACAAACAGTATTTGAGCAGAGATTCACCATTAATTTTACTGAATTGGACAGCCGTTAAAAGAATTCGACAAGGGACACGCACCAGCCTGATTCACAATCCAGACCACAATGGCCGCCGAACCGAATCAGAATTACCGCGAAAAACCTAAATCCCGCCAAAACTGCCAAGCTATCCCGCTATTACATATCGATCGAACCTGCCAATCGGTGCGCGTAATTAGTGATGTTATAATTAGTAATTTATTCATATTTTGATTCTTAAATTATTAGTAACTAAAATACAATACAGATTTGCTTAAAATAATAAATCAACTACTTAACAATTTATTATAATTTCCAATTATTATGAGGTTTGATAAAGTGAAACCCCAATAAGCATTTGCTGATCAGCCAGTGTTAAGTAATTTCCCATAATTGTAGTTGCTCCGTTATATTAAACTAGTTGCGCCCCGCGGTATTAACGCCAAATCCCTAATTAATAAAAGTCCAAGTATTCTCCACTCCGAACAAACATCCATACAACAGGAACCATCACTTGTGCCAATTATGTCATTTAGTTATGAAGGGATTGGAAGACAAGCTATTTTACCTAACAATCTATAATGCACAATATTTTAATACAAAATAGTTTCATAATTGTTTTTTCTACAAATTAGCTGTAACAATATATAATTTGGGCATTATCCACTTTACTAAAATATCTAATATAGATATTGTCTTACTAAAGTAATAATCTAATTCGATTAGATATTTGGTATTTCAATGATAGATCGACGTAATATTGAAAAGGACATCCTTATTCAAATATAACACGCCTCCTTCCGTCTGTCTACATCGGATGTGCAGATCCTCTTAATTCATAACTAATTTTAATGTGAAGATATAATTAAACCATCAACAGCACACATGGGTTCTAAATCAGTTCCGAATTTATGTAGTATCTGTCCCTTATTTAAACATAAATTATCTAAGTCTAAATGCAAAACTATTGCTTCCTGAATTATTGGCTTTAGTTATTTGAAATAGCGCCATCTATTGCGTTTGGGTACTAACTTTATTGATTTTCACATGGTCACTTAACTTTGTAGTTCGCTACCTCACCGTTATCTAACGTAGCGCTTTTGTACCAAATCCGAATGTAAATGAAAATTAACTTATCTTAAATTTAATTAGAATCATACATTAATTTTAAATGAGTAAATGTATTAAGACCTTATTTTATTTGGTTATTATAATATTTATAAATGTTAACGGTTATCTGGACCGTTACAGCAACCCCCAAAATTTACGAAGATATTAACTTTTATATCGTAGAAAATTTTCCTAAATAAATTATTTTGAATAAATGAGATAAACCCCTATTGTAATTGTTATTACAATAATTGTAAATGTTAACGGTTATCTGGACCGTTACACTGTACCTCGTTTCGCTATATTTACATTCAAAATAATTATACTCTGACTGTTAATCTCTCAGTGCCGCCTAGCACACGAGTCGTGATAAAATCCTTTCCACTCCGTCGATATCAAACGTCCGACTATCTATCGCTTATCTACGAGAGGGATACATGTATTCGCGAGACGGATGTATACATATTCTAGCTGTATCAAGTTTCCTTGCGGGGAAAGACAACTTCGTCCTTAGCGCTTACCGTGTGCTGCTGTAGGTATTTTTTTGTTTTTTTTTTGCCTCGCAATTTTTGTATTCTGCCAGTGTTAACTAGATCTAATTTCTCATGATAAAAAGTCTTGGTCTTAGTCAGTTACTGTTCAAACTAAACAATCAATCAATCAAAATGCAATCCATGCTAAAGTAAACAAAACTTTACTAAACGCTTCTATAGTTTCGAAAACAACACGAAAATACATCTTTCACGCTGTATAATTCGGCATTTTGTGATTTGTATAGTTATGTCCAAAAAACAAAGTTTTGAAAAAACAATAAATGAATATCGTAGGACATTACAGCGACATCTGACACTTAACTAAGCAAAGAAAAAAAACATTTGCTATGGAAGTCAGATAACTGATAGAATGCATCTCTCAAATGTAGGGTTCTTTTTCACGGTTTTAGATACATAAAAAGTTTGTTTGTTTATTATATGAAACATAAATCTAAATGACAGTGGAAACCGAATCAAAATAATGCAACGGGAATTTAGAAGTATTTTTTACACATACACGAATTCCGGATAACGAATTTGTTTTATTATTATTAAGAAATTGGAGATTACTATATGACAATCTAAAAAAAAATCTCGATACCAAAATGCATAATTTGCAATTCATAAAAATAAACACTGCAATCTAAAAAAAAAATACTTTAGCAGAATTTACTTGAATATTCAAGGTAGACCTATCTGTATATTATATTTAGTTTATTTCGGTTTAACAGTCGTTTCAGTTACAAAAGACAATTTAATAATTAAAAAAATAATAATAATTGTCATGTCAACAAATTAAACAAAAAACTAATTTAAATAACCACAAGTCTTTATATCCTCTTCTCGCTGCAGTAACCACTTGCCGACACGTGTTTCGCCTCTACACGAGGCATCCTCAGGGCGTGTTGACTCTTCGAGACCTTGGTCGAGACAATTCAAAATGAACTCCCGTAAAGTGATGCATGAATCAATTAATTAATTATCAGGGTATAACTTTTAAAAGCAATACATTTTTTTCTTTGGTTTTGGCGTCGCGTTTTGAGTATTTGTCGGTGTCAAGTGTTTTATATTTTTAAGTTTTAAAAGTTAAATAAGTTGCCTCGTAGCTATAGTCAAAGTCCAGTCAGTCTGTGTCAGTCAAGTCCAATCATGCTTTAGTAAAGTAGTGGCAACTTTACTATAAGGCATGCATGGAGTTTTGGAAGTAACACGAAAAGTCATGTTTCACCACATTATAATATTTTCCCAGACTTGTGAATAAAACACCACCATTTTTATGCATAAACACTCAACAAAACACTAGTTTTGGATAAAAATATAACGGGGCCACACGACTCTTTCCGCGTTCCCGCCAAAACTCCAAAAAAATACTTATTCATCATTCAAAGTAAACCCACCTTTAAAAGTCAGTATTCATTGATTTAAAGTAAATTCAATATGGAATCTAGATAGGTTGGCAGCGTTGCATAAAATACGCCCGGAGCGGTGGTACAGTAAAGTAGATGATTGATAACGCGGTAGACTCGCGTGCTTGAGGATGGGACCGGTTGAATAATGTGGACATACCCTGAAACGGTTTGCTGTCGTAATTCGGCCATATAATGCGAAGAGGCCGACTAATGGCCGATGGGGCTGCAAAGTTCTGGTCTGAGTTTTACCCATTTGCTACGCAAAGTTATACTCGTATCTTTAGGTACTAACTACTTCTTTTTGATTGTGTTTGATGATTTGTATGATATTTTTGATTTTTTTCAACCTTGATTGATTCAAAACTATTTTTTTAAACATTTGATTATACAACGAATTTTATTTTGCATATAAAAAAACATAAGTAAATGAAGATACCTATATAAAATGTGATATTAAGTAAGATTAGGTTTTTAATTAATAAGTTATCAAATTAGTTAAATTTAAGTCCTCATCACTGTTGTAACTGGAACTACTGTTAAGCGGAAATAAACTAAACATATACCTTGAATGTTCAAAATGAACTTCCGCAAAGTAACGCCTGAATCAATCAATTATTATATTATCTATAAAAAACATGCTTAATGCAATTTTGTACATATTAAACATAATATTGATATGTATTTGTAAATGTACATACTATAGGGTTACGGAAGATGGATGTTTAGCCACTGTGCCACACAGGGGTCACGTATTGACTTCTATAGTACCGCCCAAACTATGCTAGATGTCAGTGGCGAAGTATCAAGATACACTGCCATATTTGTCACTTTTGCAAATTACTAGTATGCCATACAGCGACTTGACTATCCTCAAAATACCATTCATAGGCACGTTCTATTTATAGGTATCCACGCTACTGTTCCAATATAGTAGAAGTTCCAGCTTTATGCAAATTTTCATTGTCACGGAGACACGTCTATCAATGTATATTCCGCTTACGCCATGAATGATCAGTTAACATGGAAGTCGTATCCATAAAGTTCTTACCATTGTCCGTAGAGCACGTCTGGTCGCACATCGGTTGTTCAATTATCATATCCACTTTCTCTGCGCAGGTTATGGAACTGAGCTCTGGCCTATGTTCTGGTCAGCTAATGTTGGCTAATAAACGCTTTGGTGTCACTTTTCGACCATGGGTCGATAAGTTAAACCATTAGAAATTCACAAAGTATATTTTAACTAGCGACTCGCCCCGGCTTCACAAAAGTGCAATGTATTTATATACTTATGCGGTGCATATGCATTCAAAAGCGCTAAAAATCAATTTCACGAACATACGGTACCTGTATGCTATTCCATAGAAACCGTGCATTTTTCCGGGATAAAAATTAGCTTATGTAATTTTCTGACCCCTAAACTACCACTACTTATGCAAAATATCATAGAATAGAATAGAATGTAACCTTATTATACACCAAAATAAGACACAACTACATACAAACACGAAACATAAATAAATAAAAAATTCGGTCCTTTGCTCTATAAACATTTTTTTTTTTTTTTTAAACAGATCTATCCCAAGGAAATTATACTTTTAGCTCTAAAATCAGATATACTATCAATGAACCAAAAGGAATACTAGATGGTTTTTTTTCTATTGTATTGAATATAAAATCTTTGGTGTTGATCAATAAAAAAATTAAACATTTATCTTTAATTGATCAAACGACTCACGAATCCCTAAAATTAAACAAGAAAAAGTAATTCGAGATCCGGTCAAGTTGTTTCTCTTTTGAGACATATCACCAGAGGTGTGCTGAACTGGTCCGTCATTTATCAATGTGCCTAAACCTGCAAATAAACATTCATAAGGCAGTGACACTTTTATGATTTGCTAATAACAATTTATTTATGGAAATTAGGCTTTCGTAGACACGCTGTCGTCAATACTCATTTGCATAAAGAGAAAAGAACGCACCGCGATGTTAAATTTAGAAACGAAATAGGCAAACCAAAAAAATATTTCGGTATAAGTATTAGATAAGATAAATCGTAATAGTCTATTAGGAGAAGATGCGATCTTTGAGTAAAATTTTGGGTAACAATAGGTAGGTACTAAACATCGCTACTTTGCGCTCATTACTTTGAGACATTTTTTTTTAACGATGGAAAAGTCCGTATTTGACTACCAACTCGCTTGATGGTCGAAAATGAAGCACACTGACTTATAAGATATCTATTCGCTCTGACCTTGAAAATATCTAGATTATATTTCTCAGGAAACAAGGAAGCCGGCAACTTGTTCCATTCTTTGGCCGTACGGATGATAAACGGAAACATTGTTTGTTTTTTTTTTATATCAAGATCTAAGATTGTATTTTCCAATAAATGAATCACTACATGTAATAACTGCAATAACTTTGCTCTGACAAATGCTACTCTATATGTTGTTACATAAGTTTAGTAATCGATTAAGTTACCGAAACGTAGTCGCATCTATACTATTATATAGGTAAAGAGGAAAGATTTGATTGTTTGTTTGAATTGTATAGACTCCAAAACTAATGGACCGATGTCAAAAATTCTTTCACTGTTGGGAAGCTACACTATTTCAGGGTGACATAGGCTACTTTTTATCTCTGTATTCCCACAGGAACGGGAACTACGCGGGTGAAACCGCGAGGCGTCTGCTAGTATATAATAAATGCATATTATAGTAGAGAAAATCTGAAAATGTTTGTCCTGAGTGAGAATTGAAAAAAGCTGTAGGGCAGGGGTGCCCTACAGCTTTTAAAGCAGACATACTATCAATGAGCCAATAGGACTGTTATAATTTATATCCTTTGTAAAAGTTCTTTATTTTGATAAGTATAATGGCCTTTCGCTTAAATACACCCAAGGCTTATGCTTATATGAGCCTGTATACTCTCCCCATGCTTACAAAAAATGACATACTAGTATTAAATAAACAAATAAAAATCAAAATCAAACGTAATTCCAATGATCAAATACAAAACTAACTTGATTAGAAGAATAACGTGCACTTCCGCATAACTTAGGCTTGTCTATCGAACGATCACTTAGCTGTATTGTACCTACTAAAGGCCAAAGATTAACCGACTTAGCATAAAACACGCATATTTCTAGTTCAAATTGATATTTTCTTACGTAAATTATTTTAAACGCGATGCATTATGTTCACTAACAAATTCACTTTTTATTTAAATAGCTTGATAAATATATTTCGGTGTTTGCTAGCGGTAAATTTAGACAAATGAGAGTTGACAGTGGATTCTAAATTTCTGATACATTCTTCTGGTTTCGGAATTTGTTTGTATTTTAATCTTTGTAATTCAAATGTCAGTTGACCTCTGAACTGGTTAATAGATTCAAATAAGAATATCTGCGTTAGGGTTTAGTATTAAAGTTAGTTTGTTGCTTCTCGTATTGCGGAGTTAAGCAATAAAGTTAACTTAGTAAGTTAATGCTTGGAATTCTTCGGATTTAAAAGACGCAGTTTAATAAAGATTTTATTATTATTTTAAATCGTATATCAAACGTCAGCAAGTGAAATAAAAAATTTGATATATAATTCTGTCTCGAATCATAAAGTAAGTAATTTGATAGACTAGCTTGAATTTATAATTTAGAAAGATATCTAAATGGTAGATGAAATATCTATTATTAATACAAACAATAATTTATAAAGTAAATGGGTACCATCCGGGATATGGCAACTTCAATAATACTTTCATAAATAAATGTAACTATACAGTTATTTATTATTATACCATTGGTTGGTAATTACATGCAATGTTTTCTCTAAGCGAATACCATAATTAGGTAAGACCGGTAACATTACCAACGCCTGTTTACATAGATACACAATACTCTATACATTTTCATATTTAAAGTAAGAAAGTGCGCTGTGCGAAACTTTTCTGACAATTTCTAAGTACGTATCATTTTTCATCATCATCATCATCATCATCATCATCATCTCAGCCGTAGGAAGACCACTGCTAGACATCGGCCACCCATTGCCTTCCATAAAGACCGTTTGGAAGCGGCGGCGGTATCAGTTTTACTATCTTATTAATAAACATTTTGTACTGTGCGACATTTTCTGGAATCCAAAAAAAAAATGTTGTGTAGTTTCCTTGTGGCCTTTTTTAATAAACTCGTCACTCAGCCTGATCTTCGGTTTTTCAACTCTAGTCATAGGCAGCTACTTTACGTATAACATCACTTCGTCAAGTCGCAAGGCGTCCTACTCTACATTTAACAAGCAATGTTCAATGATATAGTCAGTTATAGACAGACAGGCAACGTAGATTTAGTAATAGGGTCCCGTTGAACACGCGTCTCGTTTATGGATAATAATACAAAACTCACCATAATAATATACGCATGTACATAAGTATATTGTATGGTTCAAATGAGACAGAACAGAAAGATATATAGGCAGGTTGTAGGCTTTGAGAACTTTGAGTAACAAAAGTCCAACAACGCCAAAGCAGCAATGCCCCGGGCATTGTTGCTTTGGCTTTGATTACTTTGAATATGGTTATGCTAATATAAAAATATTTATTTTTCTTATTAGTGTTACAAAATCTCTTCTCTGTTTCTCATTATCTATCTTTTTTTCTATTCTCGGTTGGCAGGAAAAAGCCGCCATTTACAAGCTCATAAGAATCTTTTGTTCTCTGTATTTTTTGTTCTATTTATGGTGCGCACAATAAATCGTTTCTTACTATTTATCTATCTACTTTTAGATATTTGTTGGTTAGTCTCAATATCCGTCTAATTTCGCTAGCTTGGCGCTTTTCTGGGTTTCTCTGCAATGGTCATGGACAGGCGTTATCTCTTAATATCGCTAATTTTTTTATCTAATAAGTAGTCAACCGTTTAGAGGACGCTTTAGGTGACTAGAATGCTGGTATCTACTTTGGTCAAAAGCTTAGAATTGCCATTCAGCGTGGCAATGCTGCCAGCATTTTGGCCACATATCCCTCCTCTGACGGAATTTTAGATTAAGTTATTTCTACAAATTTGTAAATACCGAGTATTAATTTAAGATATTTTATTTTATATAACAGTAGGTACATGTGTGTAGGCCTGAAACCTTTTTGGGTTCAATCTCCAAACGCATCACCCTTCTATTTATAACACGATTTCTTATTCTTCTACATCTTATGTATGAGATGCAGTCCAAACAGTTCTGTTGACTCTTCGAGTAAACCTCGCTCGGGTGTGATCTCGTTAGCGACCACATCTTACTCTAATTGCAACTAATTATTTGGTTGTTAACCTCTGCTGCATGGGAAATGGGTATAGAACTCATTTGGTAATAGTTTGTCTCTTATGAACACGAAGATTTAATACTTGTGGTTTATGCTTGCAGCACACAGCACAGCAGGAAAGCGGGCCCCGTCTCAAGCCCGGATAATCGCTAGAAAGAAGAAGAAGTTTATGTTTGTAGCTCTTTTAAATGTTTTATAGCTAGATGCTTGATCACAGCTCGCCTGATGTTATATGACGGTGTGGTCGAAAATGGTACAGCACACTTAGCCAGGAATGAAACTGGGTCTGGAAACTGGATGGTAGCTAGCCAGCCGAGTGAAACTAGAAAGTACCCTACCACCATCCTATGGTTTCCTCACGTAGTTTTCATAGCCATAGCCTACCAATACCTTTTTTAATAATAAATAAATAAACATCGTCGGACATAACAAACAGCGCCATCTGACCTCAAACTAAGCAAAGCTTGTACTATGGAAGTCAGATAACTGATAGAATACTTAAATACTTTTTTTCGTAAATACAGATATGCATGAAAATGATACATAATATTATGTAAATTTACCTAAAGTCTGTGTATGGACTTAATATTTCTTGTTCATTCCTTTTCAATATATCATATAATTGATTAATTTAGTAAAATTAAACGTATGATAATTTTTTATCAATATAATTCAATCGTATGACATGTTACTTTGGAATTATTCATAAAATGTCATATCGTGTTGTATTGTAGAACTATAAATACATTTAATCATTCTGCAACAGCGATAAATCATTTGTGTGGATTTTTTGTTGTTCATTTTTTAATGTAGAATCAAAATCGGGCGTTTTAATAGTATCCATTCATGAGGTGAAGCACTGCGATCGATCTATGTAGATTGCAGCACTATAAGGAAAATCTAATATAAATATCAATGTCTGCAAAAATCAAATACATAATCATCATCATCATCATTTCAGCCGTAGGACGTAGGACGACACTGCTGGACATAGGCCCCCCCCATTGACTTCCATAAAGACCGGTTGGAAGCGGCTCGCATCCAGCGCGTTCCTGCGGTCTTTACTAGGTCGTCTGTCCACCTTGTGGGTGGACGTCCTACGCTGCGCTTACCGGTCCGTGGTCTCCACTCCAGAACTTTGCAGCCCCATCGGCCATTAGTTCTGCGTGCTATGTGCCCTGCCCACTGCCACTTCAACTTGCTAATCCGTACATAATAAATACCTATTATTTATCAATGACTGCAAATATAAATGCAATATTAAAAGTAGTCAAAACTACTTTTAACTGATTATGCCAGTGAAAAGTAGAATGGCTAAGAACTTTGGTGAAAACCAATTTTAACTACGAAAATAATAACCAAATAACAGTGATTTTGACCAAATTATGTCAGTTTTTAGGGCTGCCGTTTATCCAAGATCGTCAACCGATTAGATTATGTGCATCGCGTGCATGAAACGAATTCTACATAGTATGTATTTTTCAGAACAAAACAGAAGAATGTGCAATACGGCCAACCAATTTACGTGATTGTTCGAAGATTGTTCAAAGAATTGTCATCCGAGCCTCGATCACGAACGACTTGCGAAAAAGTATTCGTATCGACATCGACAAAAATTTGTATGAGATTTGTACAGCTTTGTATGCTATCGAGGACTCGATACCTTTACGAAACGAATTCGATAAATTTTCGTGATCGAGACTCTGGTCTACTTGACGCCACACGTGAACAAAACGCTGGCCTTAATTTTGCCCAGCGTTTGAGTATTGCCATACAACGCGGCAATGGGGCCAGCGTTTTGGGAACTACATATTCCCATTGATAGCGGCCTATCAATGTATCCTCTGTATTATTAGAAACACTGTAGTTTGTATGATAGGATGTAATTTGTCGATAGGTTATGTTTTACATTAATGTAATAATATTATGATTTTTGCCACCAACGTTTCGAAGATTAATTAGTCATTCTAGATAACCGATAAAAATATTTTAGACTTAATACGTTTCACATTGTATAATTCCTTATTGATTCACTCACTCACTCAATATAAATATACTTAATTATGTTTGTATTGATGCGCGCCTACAACCACATCTTGTATATTGTGGGGATCGCTGGCAGAACATGCTTTAGCATTAAGTCCTCAATTTGTTAATACTATTTTATAAGTGTGTGCAATAAAGAATAAAATGAAATAAATATATGTATACATAATTATGTAATTATCACTGTATTCTACTATACATAATAGTATAAATGTGAAAGTATATATGTTTGTTACTTAATCACGCAAAAATGGCTGAACAGATTTAGATGAAATTTGGCACACATATTTTATAGTTTGCTGTGTATGCATAAATGTAATGTCATAAGATACCATTTTGTAGTAACGGTACCTGTAATATTATGTATTCTGTGGTAACGGACTGTTGAATAAAAAAGGGTTTGTTTTTGGTGTAATTTTATTTAAATGAAAACTTCTTCTTTCTCAACCTTGTGGATTTTATTATAAAAGTGGATTTTTTGTATGACTGTAAAATTTGAACAAAGGCGAATCTCAAACGTTGCCTCATCCTTACATTTTTTGTTTGCACAAATGCCAGGTGTTATTCCCACCAAAATATATGTAGTTAAAAGTACTTGGTAACAAGACACTAAGGCGAATCCTTGCTAATCAATTCCCATCATACCACCTCTCCACCTACATCCGTATCCGGTAGAAACTGAACCTTTATTACGATTTCCGGTACATCCGGTAGGTGCCGACCTACTTGCAGGTCTCGTCAATTGTACAAATACGGACACGTCTCTTCGATATCATGTTACAGAGATATTATATCACTCATTGTGATAAAAAGTCGAGGGGAGGGCTTTGCCCAACAGCGGGGCTAGAAAGGAAAAAGCGTGCCAAGAGGCTCATCTGCGACAATTCCATTGTGCAAGCTAAATTACAAAACCTAGAACATCGTCGCAAAGTTGCTAGTATATCGGTCTTTTATCGGATTCATTTCGGAGAGTGTGCTTCAGAACTACATGGTCTAATTCCCCCATGCCTAATTTTCTTTCGGACAGCCAGAAGCTCAAAAAAGCGACATCGTTTCATGGTCGACGTTCCAAAAACTCTAACGAAACGATTTCAATCTTCGTTCATTGTGCGGACTGCTAGACAGTGGAAGTCAGTGGAAAGCGCTACCTGAGTGGGTGTTCCCCCATGGATATAATCTGGGTGTCTTCAAATTGAGAGTGAATCGGTATCTTCTAGGCAAGCGTGCTCTATCTTTGACTTAACATCAAGTGAGATGGCGGTCAAACATAAGCCTATTTATTATAAAAATAAAATAAAAAACAAATGCTAGAAAATAAAATCACTGAATTAAAATTAAAGGTTATAAAAAAATCTTTTAAAAATTGCTGTATGCACAAGTGAGTCGAGTATCAAATTCCAAAAGGTTACTTCCTCAGGATATTTTACGTACGGATTGAAAGTCACGGGGAAATAGGATGCAGATGTTTTGACATGGTGCGATATCTTTACTGTTGTTCTACTGGTCTATTTGTTTTTATGAAAGCAACTAAACTAGGTGGTAGATCCTTAGCAGGAAGTCGTCTAGATAGGTACCAGTTATTCTGCAACAGCCCAGTAATTTCACTAGCAGCAGCTAGCTTAAATCGGTTAATAAATGACTGAGCTCTGAGGTAACAAACATTAAAAAAAACAAATGAATTGAGAACCTTCTCCTTTATTGAAATCTGTACTCACGTATTCTATCAGTTTTTTGGTCCCCATCGTATAAGGCTTCTTAATAAAGTCGATGGTATAAAACCGTCATTTCAAACGGATAACAGATAAAACAAAACATTATAAGCTTTATAAACACCTAAAGAAACCGTAAACTAAATATAAACCACTTTCCAACTTATTTCCAACTTCATTTAACCAAAGAGTTATTTTAAAAACAATGCACAGAAGGAACTACCAACATGTGACTACATTTTTTCTTACTTCCTGAAGGGGTTTACCGAATCTCTTATAAATGTATCACAACATATGGCTCTTAATACAAATAGATGTGTATAAAAAGCTCTTAATGAACTAATTCCCTTATAAAAAAGGGTTGTTTAAAAATAGATAAACTGTAAGGAAGTATTCCGGATCTTATAAGAAACACACTCGAAAAATTAAATAGAACGTTGCGTAGAAAATGAGCGAAGTATGTATGTTTATACGGTAATCTTATCTTGTTTTTCAAGCTATATTATTGGCAAACAATGTCTTCTACTTGTTCTCAAATCTATGCTTTATTGTTTTGACATTTTTATAATTTTATTACTTTGACATTTAGGTTATCCTGATGTTTGACACTTGTGTAATTTTTTTTTGACATTGGTATAATTTTATTTCTTTGACATTTAGGTATATTTACCTTATATTGACATTTGTATAATTTTTTATTTTGGCTTTTATAAACAAAATTATTTTGACATTTGATTCGGAAAAATACTTTATACTAGATCGGATAATTGTTTATTATTTAATTATGAGATAGATGTAATTGATTGTTAATGTCGTTTTTATCTCAATAAATAAGTATAAAAATATAATTATAATTATAGTATATACTAATTATAAAGAGGAAAGTTTTGATTGTGTGTTTGTTTGTTTGTATTGAATAGGCTCCTAAACTTCTGGACCGATTTCAAAAATTCTTTCACCGTTGGGAAGCTACACTATTCTCGGGCGACACAGGCTACTTTTTATCCTTGTATACCTACGGGAACGGGAATAACGCGAGTGAAACCGCGAGGCTAGTAGAGAAATAAATTGACAGAGGTCGTCAGTCGTCAGCAATGGAACAGTTTATAAAAACAGGGCTAATCCGTATTCGTTTATCTTACACGCACCTTTAGTGTTAGCTTTCTAAATTATGAGTTTGATTAAACATGTCAGGTTTAATTGTTTTAATTTACTTCGTAATTTGTACTTATTAGAATCATTATTCAGATAAAAGTCCGAACGGCGCGTCGATGTTCACTTTATAACAAACATTTGATAAGATCAGAGTTAAGTTACCAGTTTCCATGGTATGTTAATATGATTATAGTGCAGTTAAAAGGTATAATATCTATGACCACTTATACAGGTTCTTTCATCGAAACATAGTAATACTTACGGTCGTGAGTCGTCTAGTGCAAGTCGTCAAATTCACCGAGCCATTTATGTTACAAAACTAGATTTTGATTGTGTTTAGTGTTAAATAAAGCGATGATAGCTCAGTGGTTAGCGCGGTCGGTTCGCATGCCAAAGAGCGTGGGTTCAACCCTAAACAATGAGCTAGAGCTGCCGGTGAAGGAAAACATCGTGAGGAAACCATAGCATGGTGGTAGGGTACTTCCTAGTACTCAGCTGGCTAGCTACCCTAAAGTTGATAATCATGCCACCAAGCATCTAACGGTGTGTTTCGGCAACCTCACTTGAGAGCCAGTCCATTCCAGGCTAGGCGTTACCATCTTCAACCACACCGTCACTTAACACCTACAGGAGAGCTGTGGTCAAACACCCATCAAACATATTTTTTATGGTGTACAGGTGTACACCATAAAAAAAAATCACTCATGAATGCTTTCAGTCGATGCAAAATTTTGTCAAAAGTTAATAATTTAACTTATTTAAATCCGACTTAGTTTTTATAGCATCTGTGCGAAATTGAACCGTTTTCAATTCTAAAGTTAAACCAAATCTTCCTATCGCTCTTCACAAATCTGTCAAGGTGCAGATGTTCTTATTTTTTTACAATAAAACGGAAACGGAAAGAGAAGGTGTCTCTTTCTAACGTGCAACTATCTCTGTCGAGACTTGTGCACAGATTGCGCTCGTCAGCCACCTGTTTGGTAAAAACTGACGATCGTACATATAGTGCTGGTATTTTTGTCCTGTTAGATACATTTTCTTATATAGTTGATTTTGCACAACGAATTCTATCTACCAAGAAAAGAACTTCAGAACAAAGAAATATGTTAAAAACTTTCAACGAAACTGCTGATAGAATATTTTATCATTTGTTTACTACATAAAACAATATTATGGTAGAGTTCTGGACAAGGTGCATACATTGCTCTGCAGTTGAACTGTGTTATTTTTTATTTCAAAAAATGACAACAAAACGAGGGACCAGATGGTAAGTGGTTACCGCCACCTATGGGCATCCATAGTACCAGTATATAAATATTATAAATCAATAAATAAATCGTTGTGAAAAAATTGAAGGGTATTAATAACTATTAATTTTTACCCTTTATTAGAATTTCACCGTTTCATTACAATTGTAGTGGGGAATTGGTTTTTTTAATGATTTTTAATTTGTAGCGACGATAGCTTACTGATTAGCGCAGTCGGTTCACACGCCGATGAACATGGGTTCAAATCCCAACAATTAGCTCGAGCAGCTGGTGAAGGAAAACTTCGTTTGGAAACCATAGCATTTTGGTAGGGTACTTTCAAAGCTGGCTAGCTACCTCAAGTTGAAAATAGCTAGGGAGCTAGTCCCATTCCAGGTTTGGTGGGTTTACCATCTTTGACCACACCGTCACTAACATCAGGTGAGCAATGGTCAAAAACCTTGCCTGTAAAACCATATTAAAAAAAACAATTTTGTATAAAATCTTTAGTATTTCTTTTCTTTATTTAAATTTTACCATTTGATAGAATTGAAGGAGGGATATTTATTTATTTTATTTATTTATAGGGATTTTTTTCTTATAAAAGTACCTATTTTGTAAAAAAAAGTCCTTATCTCGCTATTTCTCTCCAATATTTAAATTTCACCATTTCACCCGACATCCTTTCTCACCGCTCGTGAGAGAACGTAGAGTAAACAAGATTTTGTTTTCTCAACATATCGTCTTGATAGATGACGCGATGTCAACATCGGCGACTTACCTCACTTGCCTCAGATTGATCGCCGTCATGTGGGTACGTGATATTGTTTGGTCGGGAGCTATGATCTGGAATGTCGATGAACTTTTGGTTGGACTTTTTATGATAATAATTTATTTGCGTGTAAAATGTATAGGACATTTTTTTTAAATTACTGGTGGTGGTGATGGTGATGGGGATGGTGATGGTGATAATGATGATGATGATGATGGTGAAGAAGAATACTTATGTTTAAACGAACTTACAAAGTGAAATTCGATCAATGACTAAGCCTGAAGCATTATGACCCAAAATATAATTAAACTTTAAACAATTCTAAGCAACATCTGTTACTTATTCTATAAATACTATTTGAGAGCACGTTTCCACCTATTTATACATGATTTGTTCCAAGACACATTAATCATAGCTTATTACAAAATACCCCGATCTCTTTTTACGGGTAGTTTTGATTTACAGCTCAAAGGGTTGGGTTGACAACCCTGTTTATTTTAAATCTTGTTTAGGTTTGATCACGTGCTTCTAATTAATTTATTTTATAATAATTTCAAATTAATTAAATACTACAGAAAAACAGTTTTAAATCAACTAATGTACAAGGCCATATCAATCGGAATAGTTCCCAAAACGTTGGGCCTATTGCCGCGTTGTATGATAAAACGCGACGTGACATGACGTGACGTGACTTAAACGGCCTGCCTTGATAGTCACATAATTTTGTTCTGGTGGGAATCGAACCCTGGCCCTACACAGCTCTTGAAGCAGATATTCTATCAAATGAAGTAACAGGACAATCAAAACTTCTAATTAAACTTATGTATAGAGAAATTCAATGTTTCATAATCAAGTCGCCAAAAAAATTGCAAACGTGCCAAGCCTAGACAGGTAGTTAATTCAAAAAAATTGCGTTGAACTGTCACCTCTGTCACATCTTTAGTACGCTCAATTTTGTTACCCTAAATACTTGATTTCATGTAAATCTACGCAGTAATAATTTAGTATGCAATAATTTAGTATGCAATAAAATATGGTCATAAAATTTGCGTAGATTAAACTAGGTGTGTCTAGGCGTGCCTAGTTGCTGCATCACCTCCTTCCTACTGAATTTACGCAATCCACTTATAAGTTTAACGCAATTTGCAACGTCTTCATTTATGTAATCTAATATTCAAAGTTATGACTCACAACGTTAAGAACAGGCTACATGATTAAACATGATTTTTGCCATGATATTGGAAATGATCCATAATTAGGATCGTTGTAAAATTAAAATATGTTATTTTTTTAATCTTTCACAACTTAACAAGTATAACTTGGTGGTAGATCTCCTTAGCATGAGGTCGTCTAGGTAGGTACCACCGCAGTACCAGATATTCTGCCGCGAAGCAGTAGTGTTTCAAACATTAGTGTTTCGGTTTGAAGGGTATTGCAGCTAGCGAAATTACAGGGCTGTTGAGACTAACCATCGAAAGTCTCCAAGTAATGAACACCAAAACAGTGACGCCCTGGACTTTGTTTTGCTACTCAAAGTTCTGTGTATCGCTACAATGGTCATGGACTGACGTTATCTCTTACCATCAGGAGAGCTCGTTCGTATCATTACTTTTTACATTAAAAAAAAAAATAAAAATAAAAAAAGCCCCGACAGATAGTATTCTAATAGTCAAGCCCTTTCATTTGATATCCAGATTGAGAGAGTTGTGAAAACATATGTAATTCGCCATTTTGTTTTTGGCCATCTAACACTAGCACTACGAGTAACTACGCTGCACCCTCCGCATTTACCTGCGTTTTCTAGAGAATAAATTGTTATAAATTTATACAATTACGCATTAAATCTCGTATTCTAAGTATGCAGTTCTCTTAACAGAAATTAGAAATCAGAATACTTTTTTTCAGAATTTTCTTTAGTGACACTATTGAAGGTTATACCCGCCGATTTATATAACCTTCAAAACAGCACAGCAACGTGATCGGCCCTTGAATCTATTAACTTTATCCTGCTATTATCTTTTACTTCCAAAACCTGCAAACAGCATATTGAATCCGCGACCCCTCTTTATTCGCACACCTGTTGATCTGATTTTATAGCCCTCCACCCTACAGTCCGCCCCATAATGGCAGGAAGTAAAGGTTTGCTGAAGATTTGCCAAATGGTGCGTCGTTTTCGGCTGGTGGGGTACTGTGCTGAACAGGTGATGGGAGCCAAGGTTGAAATTTTGGTATGAATAGGTGTAGTTTGAAATTTTGGTAGTTTATTTGGAAGAATTAGTGGCACAACAAGAAAATAAGAAAAACATCTCGAGGATATATAAGTTGTGTATAGTTGTAATTGGACCTTAGGCTCACTATGATAATTATATAATACACTATACTAAGTAGCCTAAGGTCTGTAACTGTACCTATCTCAATAAAATAAAATAAATCAAAACATTTTTTTTTTCATTTTTTTTATTTAGGAAATCCATGTCTGCGATTTCATTAAAAAAGTTCGCGAAGATATGTGAAGTCTATTAACCCGCACTTGCCCAGTGACGTAGACTATATCCTTAACCTTCTGAAATGAGAAGAGTAGTGGGACAATTCATAACAGCATCATCATCATCATCATCATCAGCCCTTCGCTGTCCACTGCTGGACGTAGGCCTCTCCCAATGCACGCCACTGAGCTCGGTCGACAGCTTTTTGCGACAGCGTTTTGCATTGTTTTCCCGCCGCTTTACGCAGGTCGTCACACCACCTGGCTGCAGGGTGCCCTACACTACGCTTGCCTGTACGCGGTCTCCACTCAAGAACTCGTCTACCCCATCGGTTATCGGTTCTTCGAGAAATGTGGCCGGCCCACTGCCACTTCAGCTTACAACTTACAGCAATTCATAACAGCAGTGTGAGGCTAATAAGGCTATCACTTATGTTTCTTTTTGAGGGTGGTAGACAGCAGAGTACTAGAAAGTATCCTACCACCATGATATGGTTTCCTCACGGTATTTTTCTTCACCGGCAACTCAAACTCATTTTTAGGATTTGAAGCCAAGGACTCTGGTGCGTGATCCGATCGCACTAACTACTCCGCTGTTATGGTTACAGAAAAAAATGTTCAAAAATTATTGTTAAACTCTCAGTAACTTTAAGTTTATTCATATGGCAGTTATAAAAATTGTAATAAAGTATAACCGGAGGGGCGGTTTTTTAATTTTTAAAATAAGAATGGAACACGAGGGTAGGTGAGGGATGTACAACGCTGTTTCCGTTGCGAACGGGTTATGGGAAGACACATGCGTCCCTGATTTCCGGTAAGACGCTACGATTTCGAAGCACCTGGCCAAAAAGAACTTGAGCCCCACTTAAAAAAAATAAAAACCCTTTAAAAACGAGGGAAGAATCGAACCTCTTTTGCCCCTTTCTTTCTTTTTTGTACCTTGTCTATGGATTTTGGAGTGTATTTTTAGATGTTGTACTTTTCAGAATTAGGTTTGCATGCTGTTTTGTTTTTTCTGATGTGCATATGGCCAAAAGTTATTTCGGGTGTGGCATGTGCCACCATTTGCGACAGACGGTGATGTCACTTATTATTCGATTTATTCCGAAAGGGTTAATGTTTTTGTCAATGTTGTACCTACCAATTATAGAACGTGACGTTTCGTTTCACGTGTCGTTCTAACAAAGATTTACTACTAATGTACTTATCTAGTTATAAATAAAACGACATTAAATAAAGTCTTAGTCATTGGAAATCAATAATTCAAAATGATCCAAGAAAGGAAATGTCGGGTATTTGATGTGTGGTATTAAAAAGTAAAAAATCTTGTTTATGGTTTGTTTGAGTGAGACAGATGCGGCTGTCTGTTGGCTAATGGACGATGGTGAAAGTGAAGTTTAGCACCTCTGACCCCAGTACTGTAGACAGGCAATTAAAATATATGCATTCGAAACATGCACAAAAACAGTTGGGAATCTATGCCGTTTTTGCGATACATGATTTTAATTCGTATGTTGAGAAAGGTTAATAAATGTTAATATTTATGATAAAAACTGGAGGTCTATAAAAGTTGTTGCGAATATTAATTATTGTATTCACAATATTTTAAATGTTGGAAGTTTACGTGTACGTTTTTTTTTTTTTTTTATGTAAAAGTAATGAGACGAACGATGCGCTGATGGTAAGAGATAACGCACGTCCATGACCATTGCAGCGATACACAGAACTTTGAGTAACAAAACAAAGTCCAGGGTATCGCTGCTTTGGCGCTCATTACTTCGAGACTTTCGATGGTTAGTCTCAACAGCCCAGTAATTTCGCTAGCTGCAGTACCCTTCAAACCGGAACACAGTAATGTTTACACACTACTGCTTGGCGGCAGAATATCTGGTACTGCGGTGGTACCTACCTAGACGACCTCCTGCTAAGGAAATCTACCACCAAGTAAACACAATTGTACAATAAATAATTGTAGAATTGTGTTTACAGTCTTAACTAGAACTATACGCGATTGTACAATTATCAGTAAAGACTGTAAACACGATTGTACAGTTACCAGTAAAGACTGTAAAGATTGCGAGGTCATTGTTAAGATAACATTTGAATTTTAAAAGTTATTCAAACTAAAATTCGATGTGGTCGTCAATTCGGACTCACTTTCTTTTGCATTGAGTTAGAGGTGAATCTGGTCATTAAGACTTTCTTACACCATTACAGTGTGTTTTAATCTTTCGAATTCGTTACAATTGCTGCTATTGTGATGGTGAAAAGTGGAAAAAATGTTGATGGGGTCAAATCTACATTCACTTGCATTTTAACTTTTATTTGCTATTCAAATGTGTTTTCTTCTTTAATTTCTGAACATAAAGGCTAATTGCTTAACATTCGTTATGTTTTCAATTAGCATTGTTATATAGGGTTAATTGAAAAGGTAGTTACTTACTACTGCGTATTTATTTTTCCTTAAAAACCTTCTACAAAGTATTAGAAAACTTAAAAAAAAAACATAAATGAAATCGGCAAAGTCGTTCTCAAGTTATGGCATGACCAAGGAAAACAGACGTTTTATTAATATATATAATCTACACTATAATAAAGAGGAAAGATTTGATTTTGGTTTGTTTGTTTAGTAGGCTCCGAAACTACTGGATAATTATTTCATTATTAGAATGCTATATTCTCCGTGATGGGCATAGACTATATTTTATTTAAAAAACAGTTAGAGATCCGTATGGAAACTTCCATAATGTAAGCCAAGCTGTGAAAAATTTACCGAAAAACCTTTACTTAACATGCGTTGCGAAAACTATTGACAATAGAATAAAGTGGCTTTTTAGAGCAAATCGACAGCTACAAATAAGTCTGCAATATCATATGTCTAACTATTACAGTTGTCATCTACATCTTATTTTTTATTTATTTTATTTATTGATACACAAAACAGAACATAGTCAGAACAGATACATAATTTGCTAGGTACAGTTTCGAGCCAGACTATATACCTAAACATGTGTATACAACATGACTATAAATTTAGAAGCATTTAACTAACATTTAAAATCTAAGATATTTACTTATTGAATATAAAGTTATACGATGCAAAAGTGAAACTAACAAATAAATTTTACTTACAACTTAACTATCAACTATCAAGTAACATTATTTGTGTAGGTGACGTAGACAATCTTACTTATGTCAAATTTAAATTTAGGTAAATTTTTATCATCTACACTATTACAAAGAGGAAAGTTTTGATTTTTTGTTTATTTGTATTGAATCGGCTCCAAAACTACTGGACCGATCTGAATAATTCTTCATTAGAATGCTACATTATCACTGAGTGACATAGGCTATATTTCTATTGTTAATCGAGTTTTGTTTTCCTGTGCAAAGCCGGCCAAACTGCTAGTATAGTTAGCGAATTAGCAATGTTATATTATATAGAATAATTAGTAATAGATAAATAGCAAGTTTGAGTTAAAAGAATCACGATTGCGGATGCACTCGTCATTTTACTTGGTGGTAGATCTCCTTAGCAGGAGGTCGTCTAGGTAGGTACCACCGCAGTACCAGTTATTCTGCCGCTAAGCAGTAGTGTGTAAGCATTACTGTGTTCCGGTTGGAAGGGTATTGCAGCTAGCGAAATTACTGGGCTGTTGAGACTAACTCTATCAAAAGTCTCAAAGTAATGAGCGCCAAAGCAGTGATAACCTGGACTTTGTTTTGTTACTTAAAGTTCTGTCTATCACTGCGATGGTCATGGACAGACGTTATCTCTTACCATCAGGAGAGCGTCTCGTTCGTCTCATTACTTTTTACATAAAAAAAAATAAAAAAAAATGAATCTTTCCAGACCTGACCTGATGATTCTATACAAATGATTCATATTACTTTTGAGTGGATCCAATCGTGTTGTATATTATATAATTAATTCACATAAGCTTTCAAAAAGTTACACTAAACATGTGAGTTAAGTTTATCTATCGTCATGCAAATCTATGAACATTCATACATTCGGATTCCATGACTGTTGAGTGAGGACGGACTCAGGATATTTATCAGGGGCAAAATTAGTTTGAACATTATTTACATAATACCTACTTAGCTAAATTTAGGAGGCATAAATATTAAACTGTCAAGTCGACATTAAATATGAAACTATTTTTTTTAAAACTTTGTTTAATAGTTTTTTTTTTAATAATTTTTGTAATAATTTTGTCATCTAGTTTATTTTTTACAATCAGGCACAAGAAGCTAGCAAGTAGCGTTTGTTACCAAAATTTAATAATATGATTATCAGGGTTTCAAACAAATTCAGAAACTTTAGTGAGTACGAATTTTGAAACTAAATAACGTCAAGGTTTTATGTTTTTCAGTTTTTTTTTTATGTACACATATTGTTAGCCATTGCAAAACATCCGTTGATTTGTAAGTTAACTTTTACTAGGGGACATGATTAATGATTTTTCAACTGTCATTTTTACATACTTTTTAGGTTTACATTGTGAATATGTGTTTTACATATTTATTTAAATAATATGACAAGATCATTTACTATTAACATTACTTTGAGTTAAATGTAACAAAGTATTCCTATAATTATACTATTCTTTACCAAAAAAATATGAATGTTTATTCACAGAGAATTATTTTTTTTTAGGGACAAGAGCGCCCTTTACGACCCTCCTTGATTCCAGGCCTGGTATCGACCTCACATGCGCGGGCGCAATCATGCCCGAGTACAGTTAATCGCGCGGATTAATGCACGCTTCCATCTGACCTGTGCCCTGCAAGAATGGTACGGTGATACCAGCACCACGAAATATTTTCCTGCACCATAAGTCTAAAGTTAAATATATTGCAAGTAATAAAACAAAAGTGTTTCACGTGTCTACAAAAGTGTTCTAAGTATTACATTAGTTATCTGGTTCCCATAGTGTAAGTTATTATTAGTTTAAGTAGATGGCAAGTTAATAAGTCGTCCAACATGTATTCATAACTTAAATCGTGTTGAGCAATATACATTATATCATAGAAGATTCTATCGATCTGGAATCGATGGCAAAATGACCTGGATGCATTCTGGATGTCAGCGCAAAATGTTAAGCTGTTTGGAAAAAAAAAATACAAATTTGAGATATAACAGTCGCTAGTTACTCTTGTTCACTCTTTTGTAGAAGAGATCCGAGTTGTATTCGAAAGCTCCCCATTCCAAACAGGAAGTTCATTTCCTATTTTCAGGTAAATTTCTGTAACCTAGCAACACCGCCTCGGCGTGAAGATACGCCATCTGTCAATAGCATTAAACCAGTGTTTGCTGTTAGACTAATGATCTCTGATGGAATGTTGACTCGGCCTTTTATTGATTTGATTCGGCTCCACGAAATATCTTGTTCTGTAACTTTGGTTTTATTTCTTGTTTATTTTGGAACTAAGCTTGTTTATTAGCTTCCGGTGTATTTTGTATTATTATCGTCATAATTATTTGTTTTATTAATTAGATGTTTGTCTTGTCGGATTTTGAATGATACTCTTTTCGACGCAATTTACTTTTCGTACCTACAAAATAAAAAAAATACTGTATTTTTTTTTAAATGTATAATTTATTATAAGAGATAATGCATGTCCGTGACCATTGTAGTGATACAAAGAACTTAAAGTAGCAAAACAAAGTCCAGGGTATCGTTGCTTTAGCTCTCTTTACTTTGAGACTTTTTACCAAACCTAACTCCCAAATTTCTTTAGTTGCAGTACTCTTAAAACCGGCACACAGTAATGTTTACACCCAATTGCTTGGCGGCAGCATATCTGGTACTGCAATAGTACCTACCTAGACGACGCGACGTCCTGCTAAGATTTAGCTCTACTCTCATTTTTTATTATGAATATAATCTGGCACATATATTAATACATACAAACCGACTGGTTAAAAATCTTAAATCGAACACCAAGGATGAATTTCTCGAAACGTCAGTAGTTCACCTCTTATCATTTATCAACACATGCCCCATAGCACGTGCGCTCGCAGCTGCCAGCAAATAAAAAAAAAGTAAATAAAAAAACATGGAAGTGCAGCCATCTTGAAGGATACGGCTTTTTCTAACGCCAATACGGCGATGCAGTCACAAGTAGGTAAGTAATCCAGCCAGTGTTTGAGGCAAGTGGTATACAATTTCGAGGGAAATAGTATGGATATTCCTGCACATATAACGTATATTTGTCTCTTTAGTTAAGTGTTAATTACGTTCGACTACCTACTATAGTTTGTTAGTTACTTTTATATGTTGGTGTACAATTTCTAGAAAAAATATTGTGGATATTCCCGCCTACTTAAAGTTATATAGTATCTCGAATTATTATGACTTTGTAACTCGATCAAAATGTTATTTCCCTGCGCTGTATTCATAGTACATACATATTTCCATACACTTTAAAGCTAATTTATAATATATAACTCGAATTTCAAAAAGCAGACTTCGTAATTCGCAGTTAATAATGACACCTTACTTGGGGTTCCTAAACTCATAGCAATATTGTTTGTTCATTGTTGAATTGTCGATTAGTGCTTATTTGGCTAAGACCTAGCAACATTTACTTACATTTAGTACTTGGTGGTAGATCTCCTTAGCAGGAGTTCGTCATGTTCGTCATAATACATGATAAAATATAGTACGATAATTCATACAGCGCCACCTAGCCCTGAAATAAGCAAAGATTGCATTGTATTGGCCAAAATTATTCTAAAAATATATTCAATATGTATTTATCTGTTTACTTGGTGGTAGATCTAGTAGATATAGTCATCCTCTTCCTCAGTTTAAATGAGATTTTAAACTCCATCCCCCTTTTTTTTAGCTAACGTAATTAATGGCTACCCCCCTATAAACGCCGAAGAAAATGTTGTTTGGATGGACCTTTGCCCGGCTATGAAACACTTCAATTTGGACATTAAAATTAAAATTAGATGAATATGGGATTTCCTATTTTCTAATTTTGTTATTTTACTTAGAAATTAACAGTAATTGTATATTATCTGTGATATAAATAGCGTTCATATTTGAAAGTCTTTTTTGCCCGATATTCTCTTGAAGGTCAATGACATTGTTTTGTGAAACAATTAATTTTTGAACTGTCTCATACACAACTTATATAAAGGAAATACATTCTAGAAGTAAGTAATTAGTGTATTTATTATTTTAGGTAAGTGGTTAACTTTTCAATGAGGTTGCTTTAAACATGTTCAACTTTAAGTTCAGTAATTCATGTTAGAATGTTTTCAGTAAATGTCAATGTCTGACAAAGGTGCCTTGTAAAGCTTAGCTAATAACTTGTAGGATTTGCAATTTAAATGTCATACTTGTCTCAAATTTATCTTTATGATCTACAGGTATTTTTATGGATAAAAACTCTTATTGTAATAAAAATTATAAAGGCGATAGAATCTTTGTTCATTACTTTATATATTATCGTTATATAGAACTGTAATTCATAAATTTTAAATTTTAATTACTCAAATATGTTTTTATTATGACGTAACATGCATTAGGACAAGGTAAAGGCTACGCATCGCACATTATACGCCATAGCTATAGCTATATACTCGTATAATATACTTGGTAAAAGATCGCTTTTGATCATCTAGGTAGGTACCACCGCAGTACCAGGCATTCTGCCGTCAAGAAGTAGTGTGTAAACATTACTGTGTACTAGGTATTCTCCTATATACATGTTCTCGTTATTAACACATCCCGACTTTTTATTCTTTTAATCCTTTCCATGCTAAGGTTGCCTGGAAGAGATGGCTTAGCGGTAAGGCCGCCACTTGTGACCCTAGCTCATAAGATTCTTTTGTTTTTAGTAAAGCCGAGTATGATGCGCGCCCGATCTCGTTTTGCTTCGCACGTCGATAACGTGACCTAACTATAAATCTGAGTTTCTTTAAATTGCGTAATCCGAAACTGCATAGTAACATTTTCCTATTTTACGCTACGCTAGGTTATGTACGTTATTCAAAGCTAGAAAAGCGTAAAGATTGTCTACATTATTCTTTAAATTTCAATCAAACAAACTAAAAAAAAAAACGAAATCAAAGTAAGTATTAAAAAAATACAACCAGTTCATAGCACGTGTTTGCCGACACATGTGCACAAAAAGAGCATTTTTTAATATCAAAAGGAAGAATCGGAAGTACTTTTTCAATTATTTCCAAGCAATGCAGCCACCACCTTAACTTTATTAACCAGCCTAACTCGACCTCTATATAGAGCAAGTTTCTATTCACTCGGTAAGAACATTTCAAAGAGGAAGTATCAAGATCTTTTGGTCACTTTACTATTCTGTTCTTATGAATGAACCTACATTCAAATTAAACGTTTCCGGTGGCGGTTCATTTGTGATATTAAAATTGTTGGTGATTTAGTAGTGATGCCAGTATAGCTAAGGTCTAAGGAAATGATGATGATGACATTTCGATGGCTAACCTCGAGAGTCCTATAATTTCACATTACATGGAGAAATTAAAAAAACAACACATCATCATCATCATCAGCTCTTCGCTGTCCACTGCTGGACGTAGGCCTCTCCCAATGCACGCCACTGAGCACGGTCGATAGCTTTTTGCATCCATTATTTTCCCGCCGCTCTACTCAGATCGTCACACCACCTGGGCGCAGGGTGTCCTACACTACGCTTGCCTGTACGCGGTCTCCACTCAAGAACTCGTCTACCCCATTGGTTCTTCGAGAAATGTGGCTGGCCCACTGCCACTTCAGCTTACTGATTCTTTGAGCTATGTCGGTGACTTTAGTTCTATGTCGGATGACTTCGTTATAGATTTTGTCACGCAAAGAAACTCCGAGCATACCTCCCTCCATAGCTCGCTGAGCGACTTTGAGTTTGTGGACCAGGTTCACTGTAAGCGTCCACGTTTAGGCACCGTAACTCATGACTGGTAGGACACACTGGTTGAAGACTTTTGTCTTGAGGCATTGTGGTATGGACGACGTGAGGAAAAACCAACACAGTAACTGATGGAGGTGTATACTGTATAGATGAGAAATTCTGTTGTTTTAAATAAATTATCTGATATCATATCTAGATATATGTTTGGAGGAGGATGAGAGGATTCAAATCTTAATCACGAATTGATATGACTTTAAATGAAATTCAATGTTACTGAATTAACATATTTATATGATTTAAGAAATGTTGATTGCTATATTAGTGTATCTAAAACAAATGAAAAAAGACATTACAATAAAAATGAAATAAAATTAAAATTGCAAAAGTGTGACGAAAATCAGAATAGCTTAGTAAGTGGTCGATGGTTAAAAATAGAATTAATTAAACATAAATTAGTCATTATGTACATATGTAGTACATTAAATCTGCTTGGATTGGATTTAAGACAAATGTAATAAGATAGGATACTGCAGCTAGGAAATTACAAAGCTATTGAGAATTATCGTCAAATATCTCAACGTTCATCTCAAAAGCACCGAATTAGAGATGATCTGAATTTTATTTATTTATTTGTTATTATATAATTATACAACATTTCACACCATCCTTACAGTATTTCCCTATGCGATGGTGCAAGTAAATACAATATTAATATAAAAATTAAAATGACACATCAAATAAATTTCCTAAAATTCGTAAGTCAAAACAATAAAAAAAAAATTTTTTTTTTTGTTTTTTTTACTCAGTTTTGGGCATCGCTGCATTATCATGATCTGCAGGATCATTAATCATGGCAGGAGTTGTCTCTTACTATCAGGAGACAGTTTTATTCGTCTTATTTAATATTTATGCCTCTATGGTGCCATAGAAGCCGTTTTAACTGTCATATGATTTCAACAAAAACAGATGCCGCTAAAAATGTGCATCCAAATATGCGGGCAGTGGGTCAAATTCCGTTTTTTGCAATTAGCAAAGCATGTAATATTTTTATGTTAAAAAGTGGAAAGAAAGCCTCTGGCATTAGAATCTAAACATCTGGGAATCGAACGTTTGTTGTGAACCGTAAAATAGTTTTGATACTTTATGGGCTTATGTTACGTTAATTTTTCTATTAAAAACATAGCTTCATTGCGCTAATTATAATATTTATTTTCATTTGTATTTCACAATTATCATTAAACGTTATAAATGATTTATGTTATTTAAGGCAATGTAAATATTCTACGCATTGCCATTTCTTGTCTTTGAATTGTTTTATTTTTAACTTTTTTGTCATAATGAGTTTTCTTTCTAATCTATTATATCTGTACAAAGATTAAGATTGCATATACTTATCTTGATAAAATTGCAAATATGTAAATGCAGATTTTTATCAGACAAAACAAAATCAGCTTATCTTAAAGTAAGTATAGGTATTTATTAACTCTTTTAGTTTATTTAAGAATTTCAATTTTTTGACGTGAGTTTAATGACTTCGTTTTAGCGGATCAAAACTAACTGTACCTGCTATCAATATAGCAGTGACAGCACGACAAAATCCCACATGTTTTGATTTTTTATACAGTTAAAAATATCGGAAATATTTTTCGAAAATCCATTAAAAAGCTCTACTATTAATCATATTGCATCTGCCTTCCCTGCGGCATCCATTTGGTAGTAAAAAATGTTTTTGTCCTAGAATGACGAATTTTTTTTGGCAATTTCGTTAATGAATTTGTTGTGGATTAATATCTTGTAACGATGAAACTGTAAAACTTCATTAATATTTGCTTGATTTTGTAGGAATTATTTTATACACACAAATTTTTACGCTGTGATATTGACATTTTGACTGGATTTCTTTAATTAGTGATAGTTTAGCTATCTCAATAGGTTAAACTACATTATAGCTTTAGTAACAGAAATTGAATTTGTATTCTTGTACCTCCATCTCTCTTTTTTAATGTCCTACGATATTTATTCATTTTATTTATTTATTTATACACTACCCATACATCCCGGAAATCCCTTGGATCCGTACCAAACGTTTCTAGCTACGTTTCTCATCCGTACGGCCAAAAAATTAAACAAGCTGTCGACTTCCTCATTTCCTGAGGGATAATAGATATAATCTGAATCCTTTCAAGGCCAGAGTGCAAAGGTATCTTCTAACTCTGAACACTTCATCTTTGACCATATCATCGCTTACCATCAAGCGAGTTGGTTGGAGTCAAAAGCGGAAAAATAACAATGTTAGTTTTCTTAGCAATCGATAGGAAAAACATGCAGTTTTTTTAACACTAGACAGTTACCGTATAATGATAAAATTCCTTTAATTATGTGACAAAACAAACAAAGACAGGAAATATGTCGGCATAACGTACTTAATGATTACCCAAAAATGTTATTAACCTGAGGTCAAGAGCAAAACCCAAACGGAACGAATGAATGGGCAGCTTCGACCTTCCAAATGGTCCCCGCTTTTGAAACGGCCAGAAACTATTTAAAATTACACGGTTTGCCTGTTTCTAGCCAATTTTGCCGCTAAATTGACCAATTTAAACTATCCAAGGACAAAATAGGTAATAAATCAACAGGTTATTACTTGTGATGAAATAAAAAAGCCATTGGCAGGAAATGGGTCCGCTGTTGTAATAGATATCTTGTAAGTGCTATGTCGTTGACCGAACGAGACCGATTATGTTATTTATTATTGTCTTTACTATACTATAAATGTTGTTTTGTCGTCAATTAATACGTGTTCAAAGTTGTTTCCTTACAATGAAAGCAATTCTGAAAACTGATGATGACGTAACTGATTCTGGGTTCCGGTTTGAAGGGTAGTTACTGCAGCTAGAGAAATTACAGGGTTGTTTTTTTTCTTTGGTTATGGCGTCGTATTTTGTGCATTTGCCAGTGTCAAGTGTTTTCTATTTTTAAATTTCATAAGTTAAATAAGTCGCCTCGTAGCTATAGTTATAGTAAAAGTCTAGTCTTGGTCAAGTCCAGACCGTGCCAATCAAGTCCAGTAATGCTTTAGTAAAGTAGTGGCGACATTACTATAAAGCTTCGAAGGAGTTTTGGAAGCAACATGAAAAGTCATGTTTCGCCACGTTACATCATTTTCCCACACTCGCGCTTGTGATTCGGTACTTTATGAATAAAGCAACACCATTTTTATGCCTAAGCACTCGACAAACCACTAGTTTTGAAATAAAATACAACAGGGCGAATGAACTCTTTCCGCGTTCCTGCCGAAACTCCTACAGGGTTGTTAAAACTAAATATCTCTCGAAAGTCTCTAAGTAATGAGCGCCAAAGCGGCGATGTCCTTAACTTTTCTTTATAATTCAATCTTTAGTTTATCGCCGCAATGAGCATCGATGGACGTTATCTCTTACTAGCAGGAGAGCATCTAGTTGGTCTCATTACTTTAACTAGAAGACAGGGGGAAATCAATGGTTCTAGCATATTTGCGAGGATTACGTAAAACGTCAGTTGTCAAATGTATGAAAAAAAAAACAATGTAAACTGTTTTTTACTACCGCTAGGAGCTGTAGTAAAAAAACTGCGCTGCCCCATTTTCCATACGCTTTTCACAGAGACTCAATAGCTAAATAATAAATTATTGAGTTATGTTAATAATGGCAGCTAGCTGATAGTTTCTAAATAAATCGTATCACCTGGGAAACATTATGCTAGGCCGATAATATCCTTAGTTACTTGATGATACAAGACATAAGCGTAATATGTCAACATTCACAAAATGACATATCATTACAGCGGACAATGCTGGTGGCAAGTGTTGCCAGCTACCACCTTGCTTCGTTTGCGAGCTTGATTGTTTTATAATGTAGCCAGTTATTGCACGGGCGTTAAAGTATGATTAATAGATATTTGCAACATTGTTTTTTTATTATTTTATTTATGTTTTTAAAGTAAGTTATTCGCATCTTTAGTAACTGTAAAAGACATTGCTAAATGCAAGTTTGTTTAGAGAGTAATCTTATGTTATACGAGGTTCTGCGGAACGGTATAACTAAGCAAAAAGGGGGTCACTGTACCTGACACTATAAGCAATGATCACTAAAGATTGTAAACCTTATTTTTTTTCATTCTTAACTCGTTAGAATCATCTCTATACTAAAATTACCTGGAAGAGATCGCTCTTAGCGATTATGCCGCCAATTGTTCCACTGTTAAGTATTTGAACTATACATCGGACGATATTTTTTTTATTTTTTTTTAATGATTGACAAGCTAGGTGTTTGACCACAGCTCACCTGATGTTAAGTGAAGATGTGGTCGAAGATGGTAAAGCACACCTAGCCTGGAATGGAACTGGCTCTCAAGTGAGGCTGCCGGAACACACCGTTAGATGCTTGGCGGCAGATTTTCAACTTGAGGGTGGTAGCTAGCCAGCCGAGTACTAGAAAGTACCCTACCACCATGCTATGGTTTTCTCACGATGTTTTCCTTCACCGGCAGCTCAAGCTCATTGTCGGGGTTTGAACCCACGCCCTTCGGCATGCGAATCTACCGCGCTAACCACTGAGCTATCATCGCTAAAAATAGACCAGGATGTGTGTGTAAGTATGTATGTATGTATCCACCGTAGCGCCGAACTACTGATCCGGCTTTGATGAATCCATTCGATGTACTACAAATGACATAGGCTAAATTTTTTAAGGTCAAATCGTGGAAGCTCATTTAGAACCATTTAATTTATCCTACGGAATCATATTATTATTTTAAGTTATTTTGTTTTGTTTAATTGAAGATATTTATTATACTTTTTTTCATAAATAAAATAAATTATTATTTCCCACGGAATTGATATCTGACACGTTTTTTCAGTTCTCGGGTTATTGCTTTTTAGCTTGTTGTTGGTATCTCCTTGGTACAAGTCTAGATGACGATGTGTCGGGTGTTCGGACACATCGTCATTGTTGCGGGGTGAGCTTAGGCTCCCCGAGGCGGGTCCGCGAGGACAAGCGCTGTCGAGGCCGCGGTAGAGTGCGAAAGCGTGCCCGCAGCCTCGACACAAAGCGCCGAGGTGGAACACTCCAGGGTTTTTAGTGGGTAGGCCGTCATTAGGACGGAGAGTCCCACATAACCACCGTGCCCGCCCCAGGGCCGGTGGTATACACAAAGTATTTTCCCTGGACAAAAAAAAAAAAAAAAAAAAAAAAAAAAAAAAAAAAAAAAAAAAAAAAGTCTAGCCTAGAATTGGAATCTCAGCAATCAGCGCCAAGACGACAGAATTAGCGCATGTCTTATCGATAATGACTTACGGACCATATTAAATCAATACGTCACTATTTTCCTTTGTTACCAATTGAAAATAAACCATAAATCCTTCGCCATAAGTATCATAATGAGATAAATAAAATTATCACATAGAAGCTATAAACTGCCATCGAGAAAAAGACTCAAAGCTCTCGGTATTGCAGTTGAATTTGAAATATAAAGTCAACTCCAGTGTTCGGGGTTGCCATTGGAAAATGCAACTTTACGGTATAGTATAAGGTAGAAAATTAAAATCAAAAGTAATAAATTCCACTGTGACATTTTTATTATTGCGAATTGTTTCTCACGAGGTTGATTTGTGCAGGTTCGTGATAAATATGTAATTTTTTTATCTCGGGAAATCTTGGAAGCATAAATGGGTTATGTGTGACGTACGTTTTTGATATTTATCTGGCATTTATATTTAAAAGACTTACAAAAGATTCTCAAATGAATATGTAGGTAACTTCTAACCTTTTAAATTTATTTTTTTTTTAAATTTTTCGAGAAAATGCATAATTATAAATTATTTCAACATAATTAAGCACATAACATACGCAATTCAATTGAATTGCCTGACTGATAAAATTCTAGGATTGATCTCAAGAACAGATTTGACAGCCCCGTTGGCTCATTGGTAGTGTATCTGCCTTGACAGCTGTAGGGCGTGGGTTGGATTTCCACCCAGGGCAAACATTTGTACAATTTGTACAATAAACAAATTTTTGTTCTGTGTCTGGGTGTTCTGTATGTATTATAAGTATGTATTTGCAAAAAAAAAATATTTCTGTATTCTATCAGTTATCTGACATCCATCACACAAGCTCTGCTTAGTTTGGGGCCAGATGGCGCTGTGTGTATGCGTGTGTGCTACGATATTTATTTATAATATATCACTAATAAAAACGGCCAGTCGTTATAAGAAATCATTATTTTATACAGCGCCATCTAAATCTCAAACTAATCCTGTACTATGAAAACGAGATAATTGATAGAATACTTGAATATTTATTTTTTTGTACCTACAGAACACCCATACACAGAACACTTCTATGCTGGTCGTAAATTTTTGTCCTGGGTGGGAATCAAACCCACGCCCGTCAGCTCTTGAAGCGGAGCTACCAAATGGGCTAACAGAAATATCATACACCTTGCCCACTAAAAGCTTTTCTTCTTTAGCGTCAACAGTAAAAAAGATACTTAGTTAATTTTAAAGTGGTAAAAATAAGTTAGAATAACATCCTATTGTTGCCTGGTAGAGATCGCTTTTAGCGATAAGACCGCCTTTTTTAAGAAGCTTTAAATTTAGAAGTATATATTTTTTCTACCGTATTTCATATTTGTCTTTAGTGTGAACAATAAAGAGTGTATTTATCTATCTAACTAGATTAGTTTTATGATTGGACCGACGTAACCACATTACCGTTGTCAAAGTAATAAAACAATCAGTAACGTGAAATCGATGGTTTATCGGATCCATAGCTACGAGCATAATGCAGAATGTCAACTGAGGACAAATCCAGAGCGATGAACTTTTACCATGCTCGCTTCGCGGCAAACGTTCGGTTTTCAGGAACTAAAGAACACTGTGGATAGGACTTTTGACGTGAATGCGGCCTTAAAAGCACGCCTACTGCCAGAAAAAAAAGATTCCAGCCACTCTAGTGCGAAGAAACAAGATCGAGAATTGCATGATTTGAAATCCGAGGTTTATGTTTGACCGAATTTTATTTAATTACTTAAAACTTTTACATCGAATTAATAAAAAAATATTGGCGACTTTACTAAAACATAAGTATAGCTATTGTATTTATAAAAAATAATGTAGGGTCATAACTTACAATTTCGAGTATTTGAATTAAAATAGATTTTTTCTGCGGCATTTGTAGTTTTTTTTTCATGACTAATGCAGTGATACACATAACTTTGAGTAGCAAAACAAAGTCCAGGGCATCGCTGCTTTAGCGCTCATTACATAGGGGCATTAGATGGTTAGTCGCAACAGCCCTGTAATTTTGATAGCTGCAATATAGTAATATAATTATATACACACAAACTGCTTGGTGGTAGAATATCTATGTAGAGGTACCTACCCAGACGACCTCCTGCTAAGGAGATCAAGTAAAGGAAACACAATACCAATGGACCAAATAAACACTTAAGGCTTATCTCTACTAAGATGTCGATATCATCCCGGTATATACCAAGTTCGGTATGAACTCCGACCGTTGGGTGTCCCCTACCATAAATCTCGTCCAGACTCGTCCTACTATTGTTGGAATCACGAACCACCAGTTATTCTTTGCATGCATGACGTAATCGAGTTTGGGGCTTTTGATCGTGTAATAGAAGATAGTTTGAAGGGGAACCCTATTGTGTTCATTTTTTAAATTATACTTTTTTTTCTTAATTTAGAGGCATGTAACTGTTAGATCAATTGGTAGTAGATTTACTTTTGGACCTGAAAAGTGTGTTCAATTCATTTCTGAACAAAAATTTGTACGATTTATTGATATGTATGTAATTGCTGTATGCATTTACAAAACCTATATAAGTATCTATTAGTAATTTTGTTCTCAATGTAAAAGCTTTGCTTAGTTTTGGGCTGTGTGAAATTAAATCTTCCAATATAGTAGCTAACTAACGGTGTGTTTCGACAGCCTTACTTTAGACCCAATCTCAATTCAAGACCATTTTATAGTTTCTTCTCGACTAATCCATCATATTACATAAATGATCTATGGTGAAATAAATTGTCAAGACCAAAACCCTTTGTTTCCCGGATCCTGATGTTTACTTTTCGTTCTTGTTGTTGTTGATGTTTACTGTCCTGGATTAGTCCTGGATGAGATTCCGTGTTTGCTATTTTTTAAACTGATTGTTTTTTTTTGTATTGTGACACACGCCTCCTGTCGTTCATTTCACTTACATTATAAATTTTAGGAAGAAAAATTTGTCATAGTTTTAATTTTGAATTTAGTCTCTACTTTTCAGTGGTTTTCTTTTTTATTGTATGTCTTTGCCGTGTAATTTTTGAACAGTTGATTTTTATCTGCTTCAGCCCTCTTTTTATAATCTTTCCCACTCTTTGGCCTTTTCTCATTATAAGAAGGGTAAAGTCATAGTCCATCACGCTGACCATGTGCGGGTTGCTAGATTCCACACGTCTTCGTAACTTTTTTAAGAATACTTGTACATGTAGATTTTCTCACGATGTTTTCCTTCACCGTTTGTAATCAACGGTAATACGCACATAACTTAAAAAAAAGAAGATATGCTTGGCAAGGCTTGCCGTGAAATTTGAATTTAAGTTGATAAACTGGCTTCCAATCTAGAGGTTGGAAGCCAGACAGATTAGCTAAAACTTAGTCAGTTTTCATACACGAGTATAATTAGTTTTATTAATCCTCAAGCTTCTCTTATAAGTAAAGTAGAACTAAGTAGTTAAGTAAGTACTTATAGACATAATATACATATTTAGATTACTTAGCAACTTGTTGTAGAGTCAAGAACGCACGATTTTCTATCGAATCGTGCATCAGATTATACCATCGATGATTTTGACTTATAAGAAGCAGATACGTACTCCAACGTAATTCCCCTTGAAATTACAATACCCATGGATAATACGTCATAAAGTTTTAAGTACTAAGTTACACATTAGCAATGTAATATGTCATTGAGATGAACGAGACATTCTCCTGATGGTAAGATATGACACCTATCTATGACCATTGCAGCAATACACAGAACTTCGAGTAGTAAAAAATGTTCAGGGCATCGCAGCTTTGGCGCTCATTAATTTGAGACTTTCGATGGTTATAAAACATCGTAAACGAATGTATGTACAATGTATATATGTATGTGTGTGTGTGTATGTATGTGTGTGTAATGTATGTATATATTCGTATAATATTACATAAATATTGTTTTGATGCGCGCCTGTAACAACATCTCATATACTGTCAGGATGGTTGGCAGAAAGTGCGTTAGCATTAAGTCCTCCTTTAGTACGTATTATTTTCTAAGTGTGCTATAAATAAATATACATGATACAAAACAAATTAACAAAAACATATTTCAGAATCGTCATATTCTACAGAAATACGTGTACCTATTTTATGGCAATTAGTCTTACTTCATTAAAACCCTTTTTTATTACCAAATAGAAACAAATAATATCTTTTAATTCCATACCCTATAATTACAACTGCAGTTGATAAAAACATATCATTCATAATTATATGTTTGGAGCATAATCAATTGTATTATTTTTGTAAAGACGTGTAAAAAGACGAAGTTATTTTATTGGCAGGTCACGTACCCGTTTATTTTTACATGCACGCAAGAAGACATCATTTATAAGAAGATTATTAAGAACATTTATAGAGAACAAATATATAGGTGTAACTCTTTACCTAACGACATATTAATTACTAGATTCATTTATTTATTAAGGTACGCCAACATCACGCATATTGAAAACTAGCGTCTCGTCCCGGCTTCGCACGGGTAAACAAAACTCGAAACAATATAGCCTATGTTACTCAAGGATAATGTAGCAATCTAATGGAGAAACATTTTAAGTTGTCCAGTAGTTTTTGAGTTTATTCGTTACAAACACGTTCGACAGCCCTGTTGGTTCATTGGTAGTATGTCTGCTCCAAGAGCTGAAGGGCGTGGGTTCGATTCCCACCCAGGACAAATATTTTGTGGTATATTCAAATGTTTGTTCTGTGTCTGGGCGTTTCTATATTTATTCTAAGTAGTATGTATTTACAAAAAAAATGTATTCATGTATTCTATCAGTTGTCTGACTTCCATAGTACAAGCTTTACTTAGTTTGGGGTAAGATGGCGCTGTGTGAAATGTCAAAAAAAACTGGAACACAGTAATGTTTACATACTACCTACTACTTGGCGGGAAAATATCTGGTAATGCGGTGGTACCTAGACGACCAAATGCTAAGGACTAGACTTTTAACGAAATTTGTGTGGTACCAATGTAAAAGTATATATTCTATCAAATGAAAAATAATTTTCCAAATCGGGTATTAAAATGACAGAATAGTGAGGTTATAAACATAAAAAAAAATTGAAATAAGAATCTTTTTGAAGTCTGTAAAAAACAATAGACTACAAAAATTAGTTATTAGTCAAAACATAACACACGAAAATAATTCAAGATTATAATCTCGGATCTAAGACGTCGACTGTTTTTATAGTATCAATCTGTCAATGTTCTCTAATTATGCGTTAGGTTTTAGTTTCCATTTAAGGTCTTAATGACATGTGTAGGTCATGGACCGAACAGACACTTTTATTATTAGATCTATCCAGTGACATAAATGTATAATAATGTAGACGACGTGATCCGACCTCTAATTTCGTTCAGCTCAACTGCAGAGCACTGTATAAGTACACCTTGTTTGATTCTGCACAAAAAATAATGAATTAGTGGAATATATTAAGAACTAGCTTGCGCCGACTTCGTCTGCGTTGACTTAAGAATTTATTTATTTATTTCATTACAGAATGTGACAATATTAATTTCAGTACAAATACACATTTTCCAGATCTGTATCACATTCCAAAACTATGTATATCTAGGTGCATTATAATTACATTATTAAAAAGTCACTAGATACATAAGAATTGGGTTCAGAGATAAATTAAACATGTTAAGGTGGTTCGATTTCCATACAAATAAATTTTTGCCATTTATGGACAATTGCTTGAGTAGTACAGTAACAATAGATTACTAGCGTAATCTAGCGTAGATACTAGCGTAGCGTAACAATAGATTACTAGCGTAATCTATTGTTGAGCTTGTCAGTCTAAAGTACCCTTCCACCACGCTATGATTTCCTCACAATCTTTTTCCTTCACCGGCAGCACAAACTGATTGTTAGGGGTTGAAAGCACGCCTTTCGGCATGTGAACCGACCACGCTAACCACTGAGCTATCATCGCTACAAAAGTTAAAATAACAATATGTTTGTATTATTTTTTGTAATGAAATCCCAAAAATAAATTGCAACAGTCTCAAGCTTGTACCACAAACAAACCATTATAATTTTAACCGCGTTAGTAAATGCTTATTCTGGAATACTCATAACTAAACACTCTTGGTACTTAAGCTTCTTTTAAAAGCTATTAATTCAGGGTAAAATAATAAGTATTCTTGTTCTGACCATAAATGGTAAGCTTGTCATAAGTTCTCAAAACCACACCACAAACTACGCTGTAACTCTTCAGAACAAACACCGTAACTTTCCGTGGATACAACTGGCCCGCATCTGCCTGTCTGTGCGTACCCTCTCCCTAGCGCCACCTGTCGCGATTTTATGTTTTGATTTTATTATAAAAGTGGGTGCGAGGCTAGAAAATTTAAATTTAGTTTTCAGCTTTTTTTTTAAATAATAGATAGGCTCGCGTTTGACCGCCATCCCGCCTGATGTAAAGCGAAGATGCGGTCCTTGCCTAGAAGAAACCAATTCACTCGCGACTTGAAGGTAGATTGTATTCATCGGGGCGGCAGATTGCAACGCACCGCAATTGTTTTTTCTTATAAATATTATTTTATATACTTCTTCAAATTACATCGAACAGGCCATAATAACGCATAAAAATTCAATAATTTCTTTCTGCAATAGTCACCTTCATGCCATTAAATGTTTATCGACCCGATAGCGAGAAAGCATATCTGAAATACTCGTCATTCTTATCGTGTTTATTTGTTCACATCCTAATGTTCAATTGTCTCGATTTGTTTACCAAACACCGCGTTCCGATTCCAATGTGGCCAACGTGCTTATGACGTCACTGAGACGTCATGTTCTCGTAAATCATTTTTTTTTAATTTATCGGCAAATGGATACGTAGTTCTTGATGCTTAACTTTTATATGTACTTCAATTTTTGTCTAATATATTTAGTTACATGTAATTTTGACATATTTAATGACCAGCTGCGCCCTGCTGTGTTACCCACTACATGTTATGTTTTCGGGATAAAAAGTAGCCTGTATGTTAATCCAGGGTCTCAGCTACCTCTGTACTAAATTTCAAACAAATCCGTTCTGTATTTTTTGCGTGAAAGAGTAACAAACATACTCACAAACTTTCACATTTGTAATGTTAGATAGTTAATAGATATATTTATTGAAATGAAATTACGAAATTTGACATGTAACTTTGGTGTTATCTTTATTTGTATTTGCAATTCACACAGCGCCATCTAGTCCCAAACTAGGCCAAGAATTACTATGTAAAGCAATGGAAAGATAACTGATAGTAATACTTGTTGACTCTTTTTGTTTTAAATCATACTAAAATTATCTATTAAACAAAATAAAATAAATTAAATTAATTTACATTTTCCATTTACAAATTTATACAAAAAACTTAATCTAAAAGTCTTTTAAAGAGGCATGTGGCCTGAATGCTGGCAGCATTGCCACGCTGGATGGAAATGCTAAGCTTTTGACCAAAGTAGATACCAGCATTCTGGTCACCAGAAGTCTCCTCTAAACGTTTGGCCAGGCCCCGATATAGTTCGAGAGCAGCCGGCCCCCACGGATCTAAAGTTTCAACCCCTATTCAACCAACCGATTGAGGTTTTCAGGTGGTATGACTTAACATTATATTCATACATTAAGATCTCTCAGACATATTGCTAATATGTCATTAATATGTGTCATTTACTTAGGTACTTTTATTATCTATGTTCATTACATAAATGTTAAATATGGTTAAGAATCGAACCCACGCTTCAGCCAAGCTAGAAGACCTACCGGGGTAGTCGATATGAATATTCAAGTATTATTTATAAGTATATGTTCTATGATATAAGTTTAGTTCATTTTAACAACTGCAGGTCAAGTTCATTTTAACAACTGCAGGGCACAATGTAGACTGATATACTTACATTATTATGTATTTTATTAAGTTTTATTGTAAAAAAATAATGCTAAACATAAAAGGGGACGGACGTTTAGGTAATAAACTATCGACACACTTTATTGGTACTTATTCTCAGATATGAAAAGGTCTGATATTTATTTATGATAGTTAATACTAGGTTGAACATAAAAGGCTAAAACATGTTTAGCTTAGGTAGCTAGAGGTTATTTTTGGAATAGATATTTTTATAGAAATCGTTTCATAGTAATCAGCCTATATGTATATATTTGTTACATGCAAATGAGAAATTGTACTTATAAAAAAGAACACAGAAAAAAGGGCGAAATTATAGGGTTGTTGAGACTAATCATCAAAAATCTCTAATGATCGATAAGTGTTTTTGTAGCTATAAGTAGTACTTTCAAGTCGCGAGTGAATCGGTTTATTCTAAGCAAGCGTGCTTCATCGTGGACCACATTATGACGATCAAACGCAAGCTAATAAGTTATAAAAAAAAACACATTTCATTGATTCGCATATTGCATTAGATATAAATTTAGAATAATTTCCATAGTCACGTGTAATGTAGCTGCTAATCTTTCACATCTAATAATACGGCAGACCGGCACCCGTACGGTGATACCATTGAATGCTAAGGAGGGAGGGAAAAAAAACAATTGTTATATTAATCGATTATTATTTCATATATTCGATTATTTAATAATCGATTCTCTTAATATTAAAAACCGATTTTTAATACATCGATTAAATTACTTACTCTCTTTTATTTAAAGTAAAAAAGATAAGATATGCGTTGTTGGATTAAACCAATGTAGCCAAACTACACATTTTAATGATTTCTTTTAAGAGAATTTCGCAAACTGCGTCATCTGTGCGATAAATGAAAAAACGTGTGGTCACTAAACGTAAAAAAGGAATGTCACTTGTCAGCCGAAAAATGGCGCCATTTATATATAAATATAAAAAAAACGATACTTTTATTCAGTTTTTAAGTTGAAAAAAAAAATTTTGGTTTGTTTTTCAGTTTTAAAACCAACAGAACGTTGTTTTAATTATTATCGACTTGGTAACTTTATTATATTGTAAAAAAATGCAACTTTCCGAATAGATAGAAAAAATCGATTGTTTTTTCATTTATCGATTTTTTGCAAATCGATTTAATTTAAAGAGAAAAAATTCGATTACTAAATAAGTAATCGATTTTTTACGTATAAGTCCCATCCCTAATGCTAAGAAGGTTTCGTCGCGTGCCTGGGCATATCGCGTTGCCTCTGTCCCTGGACAATGGCAATGTGCTATTAGTACTTGTATGGAGACATGATCGAGGTCGCAAGCTACATACACTACACCCACATCTGGGTCCCAAGTCCCAGGTCCCAGTATGTAAACTATTCTAAATTTATTCTAATGAAATATGCGGATCAATGAAATGCGTTTACATAGATTGGAGCAAGCATATCAACATACAAGTACTAATAGCACATTCTGTCTGTGATCACACATGCCTGTAGCAGCCTTATAGCTACAAAAACTCTTATCAGCACAAACACAGTCGTCACCATCTGCTTGTCATAACAACTTTTGTTGTTCAGAAATAAAGGTGTTTACACACAACAGCATTTTTACAAAGTTTGACGTTATCTATTTGTTTCATCTTTTTATTCTGTTTGGTGGCATTGGGTGCTACTGGATATTCGAGTAGAGAAGTGAAATTTTTCACTCAATAATTTGTAGTTGAACTTTAGTATCCTCGCAGCATAAATTTAGTTGCTCGACGTTAGAATAAAGATGGTGTCGTCAAAGCCGGGTCGGTAGTTTAATAGCAGTAGCAGTAGTTAGTAGCAGTAGGTCGTCTAGGTAGGCACCACCGCTGTACCAGATATTCTGCCGCAAGCAGTAATGTGTAAACATTACTATGTTCCGGTATTGCAGCTAGCATTACTACATGGCTTTTGAGACTAATCACCGAATACCATAAAGTAATGAGCGCCTAAGAAGCGATACCCTGAACTTTGCTATACTACTCAAAATTCTCAAAAGTCAAGAGAGCATCTTAAAAATAAATTAACATCTTAAGACATTACATACATCGCCATCTGACCACAAAATAAGCAAAGCTTGTACTATGGAAGTCAGATAACTGATAGAATACTTAAATACTTGTTCGTCTCGTAACTTTTACATTAAAAAAAAATGACGCAATACAAATACAAATCATTTATTAATAATACCAAAGTTACAGGTCATTTTTCCATTCGTATTTAAAAATATCAAAATTATAACATAATATGTCAAAACAATAAAAATGTCAATGTCAATGAAGTAATATGCCACATATAAAATAATTATGTCAATATAATAAGAAGAATGATTTATGCTTTCCTGATGGATAAGACCAATAAAACACTAGTTGCTTTCACGTTTTTGAATGTTTTGCACTTTTATCTTTAACAGTACAGGGTGACGTCACATCATCTGATCTTTTTGAACTCATCGACTGATCAGCTTTAAATCGACACCCCCTGTTAAGTATTTTTCAGTAATTAAGCCGTTTATATTAAAATAGTCGTTAATATAACACAGCCGTCACTGTTATAGCTGTCAAGAGCTATTATGGGGTGTTAGTAGAACACGTTACAAGAAGATTGGAATCTAAGTTATTATCGGACAAACTAGTTCGGTCATAAGCTCTGATAGTGCTAAAGATATTAACTTATAAGTAATTTTGAATGGTGGACTTTATAATACTCGGCTGGCTAGCTACCACCCTCATGTTGTAAATCTGCCGCCAAGCACCTAACGGTGTGTTCCGGCAGCCTCACTTAAGGCTTTTATTCCAGGCTAGGTGTGCTTTACCATCTTCGACCACACCTTCACTTAACATCAGGTGAGCTGTGGTCAAACACCTAGCCTGTCAACCATAAGAAAAAACATTATAGTCAACTGAAAGCCAAACTAGCTAGACATACATAGCTCTCTATCTATATCTCATGGTGCCATCTATATCCTTGGCATGACAAAAGGCTATAACACGATAAATGGCCCGATTTACCATAACGCTCTTTTTTGTATAGGGTAATGCATCTATACCTACTGGTACTACATTATCTGTCTGTGGTCCGTGGTGATCTCATCACATTAATTCTCTCAGTCACTCACAAGCAGTCGTTGTCGTTTACGCCTCAAATTAGATTTTTCAGACACATATATTACAAAAAAAATGTGCTCTAGAAACTTAAATTAGGTAGGTATTTAGTACCTTTCTTAAAAAGTTAATGAGGTACTCAGTTCAAGTAAAGTTTCCAACTTAACTTCTGCAAGCATTATGTAAGGCCGCATTTTGTTTTCAACGCACAGCGTGCCTAACTCAAAGGCTGGCGAGAGCAATGGTTGCTTTATTACTACACAGTGGTTTCAGTAGGTATATTAATTTGCGAAAATTACAAATAAACAATAGTCAAATGTTAAATAAAAAAACATTTTTTAGGTTTCCGTACATCAAAAGCAAAAAACGAAACCCTTGAAGGATCACTTTGTCTTCGCCTGTCCGTCTGCCAAGACTTTCTATCTCAGGAACGCTTAAAGGAGAAGTATCGAGTTGAAATTAAAACCATAAACGTAGAACAGTAGTCCCTTGCAGCTCTCTGTGAAAAAATCAAACGTCTCAATTAAAAGAAAAGTAATAGTCGTTTATGCCGCAAAAAACCGCATATTACGCCGACATCGGCGTAGTATTTGCTGTCGCATTTTATAAGTACGCTGGCGGTATTTAGTCGGAGCACGCGCGGAGACCCATCAATAAATCTAAGATTAGAGGGTGGCACCTAACCAGTGGTAGTAAAAAAGTATCCTATTTGCATGTTACAAGCTCAAGCTCATGTTATGATTTGAATTCACGTCAAACAGAGTAAAACTTACGAATGAACCACTGTTATCATTATTACTGCATTTTAGCTGACGCACTGCTGCCTGCGAGTTATAAAACGCATCCTTAAGCGTTTGCCGAAGTGAACGTCCTCTCCGCTCGACGGCGCAGACGCAGCAGCTAAACGTCGACTTCCTACATCGCGTTATGCCGGGTGGTTCCACTAACAACGTGCTTTATGGGAATACCCTCCCCTCTGCCCTCTACCATCAATCAAGTTCAAGACAAGAAATAGGTATTCCTTGTCTCAAGCTTCAGTCAGTCAAGTTCTATTCAAAAACTATTGCTATTTCAATTTTTGTGGCTTTTGCAAACATTCAACGAAAGGTCGAGTTCAGTGACGTCCTTGGAGGTCTAGCAGTGATGTAGAGTGATTATAAAGAGTTTATTATACAATAATAGCTTGCATCTTATTATAATGAATCCGCATTCGTACAGAAATCATCTAGTAGTGATGATAGCTCAAAGGTTAACGTGGTTGGATTTGATGCGTGAATTCAAATTCCAATAATGAGCTTGAAGTACCAATGAAATATAATGAACCACTCGTCTTGCTAGCCGCTACCCTCAAGGAACGTTTAATGCGAACAATTTTTAATATGGAACGATCTTGAAAACCGAAAAAAAATCTTATGTACCTACTATAAAAATGTTATCATCCTTTAAGCAAAATGTAAATGAAAAGAACTTATAACACAATACACACATAATTTAGATTGATTCACTTACTCTGTGGAAATTAAAAAAAAAAAACAAAAAAAAAACATGCGGAAAATGTACTACTTTTATAATTATTTTATTAAAATTTAATCATTAGGTCCTCTATAGTAGGTACGTATCATAAGAACTGTAATATTTTTGCTAATAAAATTATAATTAAAAGATAATTTATTTTCTTTCCTTTAAATAAATTTCTAAACATCCCCTTCTAGTACATATAATATAGCGCCTAGTTTTCTATGATATCACTATCTTTATGCTTTTGATAGTGGGTTACTACTATCATAATTATTTATTCTGTGTTGTGTGGCATGAGGTGACAAGCATCGCGAGATGGGAATAATACGGCGCGTGCGCATCACGTGGACACGACCTCACTCGTTAGGGATGGGAAACGATCCAATAACTACATAGTAATTTTTCTTTTGGCGCTATAAGCCACATTACACCTTTCAACTTTTTGTAAGCTGGCCATATCTTTTCGTAAATCTATTCCCGTAATCCCTGATTTTTCATTACATTTTTCTTAGCTGTGCTTCAAAGTTTAGCCCGCGTTTTTTGTTATAAAAATGTCTATTTGTAAATCCGGGATATGAGATACCTGTATTCCCAATTTCATCGAAATCAATTAAATCGTTAAGCAAACGCACAAACGCGAAAACATTAGTTTTGCCTCTTCTGTTCACGCATTGGGGACAAATTTGTCTTTCATCATGCGGAAACGTGACAAAGCTGCAATAAGTATGTCTGTCCCTTTTTGACAAGTGTAAAGTCTAGTTGTTATAATAGATATAATAAATCTTTAAGATTAGATTTTATTTGTAGAACTTTGTAAATAAATAGTTTCTAATATCACTAGTTAGGCTATGTTTACTGCGCAAAATCCTTGATTAGTATAAATTATCACTTTACTTCGAGCCGTAGTTAAGTTTTAGAATTAGGTACATAAACTGATAATTATTAAATTTACTAGTATAATCACACGCCTTAGTTTTCGCGTAGCACCTAATATGTCCGATATAAAATATTTATATGCGGTAAAAATACGAATGATTAAAAATGGAGTCCCAAATAGAGTAAAAAGAAGCAAGCTTTTTTTTTTTTTTAATGTAAAAAGTAATGAGACGAACGAGACGCTCTCCTGATGGTAAGAAATAACGCCTGCCCATGACCATCGCAGCAATACACAGAACTTAAAGTAACAAAACAAAGTCCAGGGCATCGCTGCTTTGGCGCTCATTACTTTGAGACTTTTGATAGAGTTAGTCTCAACAGCCCAGTAATTTCGCTAGCTGCAGTACCCTTCAAACCGGAACACACTAATGCTTACACACTACTGCTTAGCGGCAGAATAACTGGTACTGCGGTGGTACCTACCTAGACGACCTCCTGCTAAGGAGATCTACCACCAAGTGGAGCTTGGAGCGAAGCTACTAAACTGAAAAAAATGCTACATGCGACATTTAAAATTTAATTAAAAACAATCCATGCGTGTCATGTTTCCTTTAAATAAATATCTAGGATAATGGTATATGTATTAAAGAACTCTATATAGTATCACGAAGTCCGTATGCATTATATCAGTTATATAATAATACGAGCTTTGTATAGTTTGAAACAAGATGGCACTGTGTGAAATATCCAAAAATAATTCACAAAGTTTTGGATATGATGTCTTTGTACCTCTGTACCAAAGTCACGGACAGGCGTTATCGCTTACCATCGGAATAGTATTGCGTACGATTCATTATTATAATTAAAAAAAAAGACTTAATTTTTTTGGTTAATATTTTTAAGAAGATATATTTCACATCACTTGCGTAAGGGGTGCCGTTCAGCGGGGCGAGGTAACCTTGGACGAGCGGGCAGCTGCAGAGTTGATCACCTGCCACGCCACATTGACGCCCGACAAGCATACCGCAAAACATGACTACATTTTTCAATAATACCTACAGAATAACTTCCTCGTATCGTTAAAAATTAATAAAAAATATTTTATTTATTCAATAATTGTCTGAATGCAATAACTTCGTACCCAGTGCGGTCGAGCTGCCTTTAACCACGCATATACAAATACGGAAATTATTCGAAGCATCACAAACACCCAAAAAAAAAATTCAATTCACCTGTAATTGTATCGCTGCAATAGAGGACATCTTTTACCATTAGAAAAGCGTTTTGTTCGATCGTCACTTTAAAAATTTGCGCTTACCAACGATCCTCATTTGCTTTTTATTTATAAGGACGTAACTAAAACTACTACTACTAAACAACTTAATAAATTATTACCAACAAGAGAGATAATAATAGAAAAAAATATCCTAGGCCATTACACATAACGCCATCTGACCCCAAACTAAGCAAAGCTTGTGCTATGGATGACAGATAACTGATAGAATACTTAAATAGTTTATGTATTGAACACTAAGTTTTAAGTTCTAGCTGCAACATAAAAAATCACGTCGCGCATGGTATTTATTATTTATTTAATATCGCATGAAATATTTGAGACTGTCAAAATGCACAAAGTCTAATACCAAAAACGAAAAAAAAAACAGGTATCCGTTTTTATGAATGAACGTATATTCACCAGCCTTACGAGAAAAAATGCATAACTAGTCCAAATTTAAACATATACGTACGTTACATTTTACCTTTTCATTGGAACATTACTTTTTCGAAAAGTCGTGTACTTGGGCTAGCCTCAGAAAATATGCCGTGTTTGTTTACATTTCTCTATCAAAAAAAATGTTATAAAATATGATAATGTAACTTTTCAATTTCAAGTGCAGGCCAAGTACCTATTTTTGTATTACTTTTAGCAAAAATGTGCAGTCCGAGTTACTTTTTTTTGGCATCGATAAAAGCTTTTCCATTCACGTTGATAATTACTTTTCCTGAAATATGAGCAACTAATGCAAGCAGCTGTAACTGTGCCGCTTCTTCGAAATTCAAATCGTATTCAGAAACATGCGAGTCCATAAACACGTGCCTTCTTTATTTTTATTACAGTATCGGAACGTAATGTCAAAAATCTAATGTTCCAAATTTAAATTGAATGCACACCTTGCCAGTAACAAAAAAAAATAACACGGCTAATGCGAAAGGCAGGTGGTTTCAAACATTAATGGCTATAAGACAAGATATCGTCCACATTTTGGACATTTAATGAGTTTTCAATAGCTAATAATAATAAATTATGAAGCTGTAATCAACAGTTCGTAAATTTCTTGGTAAATATATAAATAGGTTTTATAGGACATTCGATACGGTTCTTCGGGTTAAAAAAACTGTATTTAATGCAGATGGTAGTTACCAAAAGGTTTATTACTCCATAGTGCATACAATGTTGATCCTATGTGCGCATAAAATATTGACTTAAAATAGGCAATAAATACTTTAAATATTTTTTTTTTTTTATTAATTTGCCCCATCGGGCAGGCTAAAGCTGTAAAGCCTCTTTAAATAAAAAGGTTATTACATAGACATAGACAATACTTATTTGTATTTTAAAACATATTACTCTATTACATATTATTTTTTTATTATTCTGGCATCATACTTTTCGTTAGTGTTGATGTAGTCGAAGATGGTAAGGTAGCCTGGGATAGAATTAGTTCTCAAGTGAGGCTGCCACGCCGAAAGGTGCTTGGCAACAGATATTCAACTTAAGAGTGGTAGCTAGTCAACAGAGTACCAGAAAATACCCTACCACCATGTTATGGTTTCCTCATGATGATTTTCGTCAACGGCAGCTCAAGCTCATTGTTGAGGTGTGAACTCACGGCCTACAGCGTGTGAACCGAGCGCGTTCACCACTGAGCTATCTCACACACACACACACACTAACACTTGACATTAACATATATAACAAAAATATAATTTACTGTACTTACACTATTGAATTAGGATAAAACCTGTAACAATAATTGTAAATACATAGTTTTGAATAAATAATTTTTTTTCTTTTCTTTTTTTTTATGTGAACAATAATGAGACGAACGAGACGCTTTCCTGATGGTAAGAGATAACGCCTGTCCATGACCATTGCAGCGATACACAGAACTTTGAGTAACAAAACAAAGTCCAGGGCATCACTGCTTTGGTGCTCATTACTTTGAGACTCGATGGTTAGTCTCAACAACCCAGTAATTTTGCTAGCTGCAGTACCCTTCAAACCGGAACACAGTAATGTTTACACACTACTGCTTGGCGGCATAAAAACTGGTACTGCGGTGGTACCTACCTAGACGACCTCCTGCTAAAGAGATCTACCACCAAGAAAATGAGCACACACTTACACTAACACCTCGTGCACAGAATTATGTACTTTACTGCATTCCTTGCCTATTAATTTATTAGCATCAAATTACATAGTCAAAGTAGTACAATAATTTTGTCTTATATTCAGTTCCAGCCGCTCGCGATACAGGCTGGCCCTAGTGCGGGGACTATTACAACATATTATTATGCTATTTGTGTATATTCTTGTAAATAAATAATCGTTATAAAGCTACATCTAACACGACCGTCATATTTAAGATAATAATAGATACTAAAATTCTGAAATGTATTTGTTGTCCCGCCACTATCACACGATGCCAAATTCCCGAAACTTCCATCCTATTTATCCGGAAATACCGATAACGAGACGGCAGTAGTTATTTTTGCCGGGAATTTCCGATTTTTTTATCGATTCTACAAATCATGTCTTATTTATTTTATCGTGTGAATAACCGCGATGTTCTTGCAAATACGTTATGAATCATCGTAATTATCAACTTAGTTTTTTTTTTTTTTTTTTTTTTATAGTAGATAGGCTTGCGTTTGACCGTCATCCCGCCTGATGTTAAGCGAAGATGCGGTCTACGGTGGAGCACGCTCGCCTAGAAGAAACCGATTCACTCGCGACTTGAAGGTACCCAGACTATATTCAAGACGACAGTAGTAAAGTTAATGACGACATATTTTTTACATTTCGCGCAACATCTTTCTAACTAGAAATGTTCTAAGAGTAGATAATGCAATGAATCTATACTATTATAAAGAGGAAAGATTTAATTGTTTGTTTGTTTGTATTGAATAGACTCTGAAACTACGGGACCGATTTCAAAAATTCTTTCACCGTTGGGAAGCTACACTATCCCCGGGTGACATAGGCTACTATTTATCCCTGTATTCCCACGGGAACGGGAACTACGCGGGTGAAACCGCGTGGCGTCCGCTTGTGATGGAATATAGATACTAGATAGGTGCCAATAACCTAACCTAATTATATAGTTCACACCTCAACGAGTACCTAATCTTGAAATTATTATTTTTGAAGTTATTTTTTATTGATGGATAGTTTTAAAGAAACAAAAAAGTAGAACGCTACCAAATTAAAGTAAACTACCAAATTAAGTATTCTCCGCTTTATCTTTTTTTTATCGTTGACAAGCTAGGAGTTTGACCACAGGAGTTTTTTCTTTTCTTTTCTTTCTTAAATCTCTCATCCAGCCCAGTTTGTGGTTACAGTTTTTTAAGGCTCTCATAATGAAAATAAACAATCAAACTATTGCAACCGAAAACCTTAACTAAAGTATCTAAGTGTGCTTATATGAGACAAGCTTCGGTAATTCTCTATGGTAGCAAAGTAATAATCCTTTATTCTTAAAATCCTTTTTTGTAAAAAAGGGTTGCCTGGCAGATGTCAAGACGTTGCAGATGCCCAAAATTAATTACTTAGCTACTGGCTGGTTACATTGTTAATAGTTTTTTTCTTGTCGGAGATTAAAAAGTTTTAATACCATGTAGTATGTAACAAACTTGTACGTATCGTATGCTCGAGACTATGGTATGCGGTAGTAAACTAGTATACCTACTCTTATATATAAATGGCAAATAACCAATTGAATAATGCATTTATAGTGAGAATATTAAATAGAAAAAAAAATGTTTTATTTACTAACCGCAATATTTTTGCTCCGCTAAATGTAACACAATATTAGGTTGAAAATGACTGAGATTTTCGCTGTATTCATCCTCACGTTCAACTGAATGTAAGGGTTTTTGGCGGGAACGCGAATGTTCTCGTGTCGCCACGTTGTATCTTTTTCCAAAACTAGTGTTTTGTTCGAGTGTTTATGCATAAAAATAGTCGTGTTTTATTCGTAAAGTGTTGAATCACGAGTGTGGGAAAATGATATAATGTGGTGAAACATGACTCCATCAAAGCTTTATAATAAAGCTGCCACTAAAGCATAACTGGACTTGACTGACACGGGCTGTACTTAACCAAGACTGGACTTTGACTATAACTATAGCTACGAAACAACTTATTTAACTTTTGAAACTTGAAAATATAAAACACTTGACACTGGCAAATGATCAAAATGCGACGCCAAAACCAAAGGAAAAAAAACGGAATGTAAAAATAATTGAAAGTCGACTGATCAATTGTTGTAATTTTTAATTTCGAATGATTTAGTTTTATTTGAAAAAAATATACCTTAGTGGCTAGTGCGTTAAAACGGCAATTCCATATGTAAACCCTTATTTGTAGGCTATGCGAGTACATCGCGCTGTCCTATTGACATTGATGAAGTTATGATTGAATTTATATGCGCGCGCCTAAAATAAGATTATATGCCGCACAGATAAAAAATCATCATACGCTTGTGATGCTAGGTGGCTCTGCTTTAGTGCGGAGCCAATAAGTGCACTGTGACCACTTCTGGGTAAGTAACCAAACTACTTTATCAAAAATAACCCCTACTTCCCTTTACAGCGTGCATTTGTGTAACGGTATAAGTTGTTTGCGACCAGTAATTAATTAATAATCTGATACAGAATTCCAGGATAATTAATCAGTTACGAGTTGATACCACAGCGAGTATAAAACTGTGTATTGTGATAAGAATCTTTTCTCGTAGTGATGATGGATCAGTGATTAGCGCGGTCGGTTCACACGCCAAAGGGCGTGGATTAAGCCCCAACAATGAGCTTGAGCTGCCGGTGAAGGAAAACATCGTGAGGAAAGCATAGTTGTCGGGTATTTTCCAGTACTCTGCTGGCTAGCTACTACCCTTAAGTTAAAAATCTGCCGTCAACCATCTACCAGTGTATTCTGACAGCCTCATTTAACATTAGGTGAGCTGTGGTCAAACAACTAGCTTGTCAACCTTAAAAAAAAGAATCCGTGTCTGCTTTGCTTAGTTTGTGGGCTGTTTATGATTTCTGGTCTGGCTATTTATAATTTCTGGTTTTCCTTTATATTTCTTGGAAATTAAGTAAGTGCGTGTAGTTCGGCTGCGCCTGTCACAGTGTCAACAACATGACGCCCGAAGGCCTCCGACATGACGTGGCAGTTGTTGTTACAGAAATACAGAACAAATAACTCACAATTTTACGTGTATTCCTACCGACACTACAGTAGCGCTCAGAAAGAAATGCACTCACACGAAGATAAACAAACTTTTTCTTTTCTTTTAAACAAATAATTTTTTTTTAAAAATAATATTATGAATAAATTTATTAAACAAAATAAAATAACTATTTTTTTAATGTAAATGAGTACCCTTGAAACTGGAACACAGTAATGTTTGCTTGGTGGCATAATATGTACTACATCAGGATGTGGTAAAACGCGAACCTATTACATACAATAAAAAAATTGAAAATTCCTAATATGTACGGGATTGACATAAGCTGCCCACGTGCCATATGGACAGCTTATGTCAATCTCGTGCATGCTTTACTTTCCTGTAGCGTTATCACTAATCGAAGGTTACTTTGCCTAGGCTTTAAGGTCACAAACCTTATCATTTTAATTGGGGAATCAATATTATACAAAGCAAAGTTTACCCGGAAGCGGGACAAGACTCTATTGAGGCTTGGGGACACGTGTCTTTCTCTATAATGTACGTGCCGTGGAGACCACACACGTCAAGTCCTCCCATGTTTGTAAACAAGGGGTTGCAATACGGGCTGATGACGGCTGATACGGATGAGCGGCTGTTTCCTGCTGCTGTGGAGATCGCCTCTTAGCCTATAAAACATAATCGATATAAAACTTTCATTTTTTATAGTAAAAAGCAATGAGAACAAGTCGTTATCCTGATGGTAATAGATAACTGTGACTGTGGAACGGTACTCAAACATTTTTGTAAAAGTAGTCTAGGTAACGTACCATCAGCTCTTATTGCCGTTCTAGTTAGGTGATCACGAAAAGTCTATCTAATAAAAATTATTGCTCTGGTACAAGACATACGTTTGCTTGCTAACTGAGCACGTACTAATGCTTAAACCAAGCGTTACCTAACTTTACATTAATTAACGCTTATTACTTTAAAACATTATTGATGGTTAGCCTCAACAGCCTTTTAATTTCATTAGCTGCGATTAAACAGCAGTAAAAATTCGGGATATACTGGCAGAACTCATAAAAGGCGAAGCCAAAAACTAAGAAGAAAAAAATTTATTACATTTTTTTATTGATTTTAATAGATAACAAATTAAAAAAGTACAGAAATATGAACAAGGAAAATGTTCCAGAAAATCGATTTTTATACTTTAAACTTTTAAACAAATGAAAAATATAAAACCCATCATTTTAAAATTTAGTCAGAATTTAGTCTACCATCTGTCCCATACGGTGCCGATCTAAAAATATGCCACACCATTCGCAGAAATCACGTGCGTAATTTTTTCTAAGCCCGAGTGCGTCCAACTTGTGCCCGCATATTATTTTTTTCGCTTAGCACGAGCTACTTCATAAAGCTTCCTTGTGCCGGTGCCATGCATCTGTCGACGGCGCAAGCTGTATTTCGGCTTTACCTGGCCAAATTCAAAAGTCTTCGCACCAATACTTTCCTTTTTTAAAATGGCGTCGCTTAATTTAGCGCGCTTATGTAATTTGCAACATGATGCTGGCTGGTTGTACCTGCCTTGCATCTGGTGCATTTCTTTTTTGGAATGTTTTTAAATATAGAACGCAATGTTTTCGAAGGTTGCAGCCGTCGCGTTTTCCTTGGTTTTTAATTTGGCACACATTTCTGTACTAGCTTATTCATAAATGTAAATATGAAAAGGAGTTATTTAATTTTTATTTCAATTTAGAATTAGTGAAACGTTTATTAATTTACTACTTTGAAATAACTGTCAGATGGGCTAGTAAGCACATTTATTTGCGTGATTAACGTTTTACGTTAACGATATAAAAGTGTGTACTTACAAATCGCTTTTTAGGACATACCTACGTATGTATTTGACTTTATTTTTGCTAAAGATTTAAATAAAAATTTGAAAACGGGTGAAAATGCATTGTTTTGTAATTTAAAAAAATTCTACGCTATATATACTAACTAACGTTATTACTGACTATTCTGTACAATTTTTTTCTAAAATATGGTAGCGACTTGCGCGGAATAGTGGTAGTGCTATCTCTGTTTATGTACATTTTCTTCAAGTTTATACTCGAAGTTATATATAATTTCTAACAAATTACTATGTTAAAGGATAAAAGCCTTTAACTGTTACTTGCCTGTTAATTTATTATGTGCGTATGACTAAAACAAAATCATAATAAATAGTTTATTACACACTCGAACTCATTGAAAATACGTATTAAACAGTACAATTCGAAACTCAAACACAAAAGCGTACCGTTACGCAAGCTCCTATAGACATCGTTTTTTTTCCTTTTTGAAGACGCATCCTGCGATGACAATAGACCATAAAGATCATGAAAACGATATGATCAACCAACAATCATCTGTTGTGGTCGAGACTTGAAAGCACATTGTGGTCGAGATATTGATCGATGTTGATCCGTGGAAAAAATCGATTTAGTTTATTGGACTTTACTTACCTATTGTTAGCATTGGAGATTAAGATTATTTTGCTACCTACGTATTGTAAAGTCTGTGCTAGACGGTGAAAATTAATGTAAGCCGGAGTTAAATGTGATCAAACGATCTTGATGTTTTTTTTACCATCGCGTTCCAAAAATTAGTACCAGTGTAGATGTGGTACAAAATATGAAGATAGGATGACAAATGTTCTTTGTAGTATAGATATATGGTACAAAATACCAAGATTGAATTACGAATTTTCTTTGTAGTGTCGGTAAATATAAGATAATAAAATGATCGTTGACAGATGTAAAATGGAAAATAGGGTATCGCACCTTTTAAGTTTTTCCAATGTGAACTGATTAAAATAAATATACAATTTACTAAAGTGAGTAACGTAACTTTGATTCCAACCTAAGATTCCATTACGTAATGATAATCTCATTAAAGTCGAAGATAGTAAACACACCAAGCCTGGCATGAAGCTGGCTCTCAAGTGAGGCTGCCGGAATACGCCGTTAGATGCTTGACAGCAGATTTTCAGCTTGAGAGTGGTAGCTAGCCGACCGACTACTCGATAGTGTCTTACCACCATGCTATGGTTTCCTCACGATGTTTTCTTTCACCGTCCCAAGCTTATTATTGGTGATCGAACCCACGCTCTTCGGCGTGCATAACTTAACATAACTAACATCAGGTGAGCTGTAGTCAAACATCCAGCATGTAAACCATACGTACCTTCTACTGAAAAAAAAATTAATGAACTCTTTCATATTTTTATTATTTGACCATGATTCGGTTTTTTTTTGTGTTAACCAAATGATAAAAATGTGTTTTTTTTTAATTTGACCGCGCTTGGGTGAAAAGTAATGAAAGCTTTTTAAATAAAAAAAAGTGTTGTGTTTAAATTTTATGATCTGTGTCGTTGATCTGCCGTGATTAGATGACGTGGTCTCACGTTCATTATTATTGCTAGAAAAAATGTTTTAAACATGTATAGAACTGCATTTTATCGTGTTGTTAGCTCCATAAGCGGTTACACTAGACTTATTCTATGAGATTTGAATCATAAGGTGATGTCATGTCCATTAAAAGTATTGTAACGTATAATGTAATATAACATTGTCACAAATTGTATAAATGCCTTATGCATATAGCGATAATAAGAGTCTACAGAAATATTGTCTAAGTAGGTACATATTCTGATATGAGGTAAACAAGCAAATTATTTATTGCTAGCGGACGCCTCGCGGTTTTACCCGCGTAGTTCCCGTTCCCGTGGGAATACACCAGTCACCAGGGGATAGTGCACCTTCCCAACAGTGAATGAATTTTTGAAATCGAACCAGTAGTTTTTGAGTTTATTCGTTTTCGAGTTCAAACATCCAAAAATCCAAAAATACAAATCTTTCCTCTTTATAATATTAGTGTAGATAGATAGGAACTTTATTGTGCGAAGTTATATCAGTTGCGAATTACAAGTACATAAAATAAATAAAAACTAGAGATTAAAGAGCTGGTGACTGTCAATGCACTACTGTTTGGTGGTAGAATCTCGGATACTGCTCCATCGATCGCTGTTTTAAAGAGCAAGTCAAACTTTTTTATCTCTCGTAGTTATAATAACTAATTGATGTTATTTGTCGCTTATTTGTATATATTCTCTGTATAGGAGTATTTATTTTATTTTTAAATTAAAAAAAAAAATATTAGTGTATTTTTAGTAATTATTCTAGTTATTCTATGTATTGTTATTATTAGAATGTAGATATATTATAGTTATGTATTTTCCTATGTGCATATCCTCGTTATTGACACACCCCGTCGTTTCTTCCTCTGATCCTATCCGTCCTAAGGTTGTCTGGAAGAGAACGCTTTTAGCGATAAGGTCGCCAGTTGTTACTCCTATATTTAAGTTTACTTCTTCTTTTTTTCTGTATTTTAGTGTGTACAATAAAGAGTTATCAATCAATAAATACTGATGCAGTCATTACATGAATTTCCAGCAGATAAGCGCAAAGTGATTTGAATTCTTATCTGATTTGCAAAGCTAAGGAGTGTATTGCAGATACCCGTAATCCCCTTGAAGTAGGACTCTTCAAGACAAAAGTAAATAGGTACCTACCTAATGGGTAAGCGTGTTCCATCTTAGACTTAGTAGCGATGATAGCCCAGTGGTTAGCGCGGTCGGTTCGCATGCCGAAGGGCGTGGGTTCAAACTCCAACAATGAGCTTGAGCTGCCGGTGAAGGAAAACATCGTGAGGAAACCATAGCATGGTGGTAGGGATGGTTTCTAGTACTCGGCTGGCTAGCTACCACCCTCAAGTTGAAAATCTGCCGCCAAGCATCTAACGGTGTGTTCCGGCAGCCTCACTTGAGAGCCAGTTCCATTCCAGACTAGGTGTGCTTTACCATCTTCGACCACACCTTCACTTAACATCAGGTGAGCTGTGGTCAAACACCTAGCCTGTCAACCATTAAAAAAAAAAAAAGACCACATCATTATACAAATTATCAGGTGAGCTGTAGTCAAGCTGTAGTCCATTTATTCAAAATTAAATAATGCTTATATGGTTTAAATATGTGGGTTAATTCCCACTTAAAACAAGCATTTCTATTAGTTATCTTGTTCCTATATTACAGGCTTTAGTTTTTGGCTTAAATGTCCCCCGATATTTATATGGTTTAAGATATTTATTTTCTCAAAAAGAATATAATATTCACTTATATATGAGAAAAATACATGTTTTTCCTTAATTAGGGTAGGTACTTACGAATTGCAAACATACAAGCGAGACGAAACAAACAGTGGCGGGTAGGCAGAAAATTTGTTGACACCGTAGTGAACTAGTGAGTTAGGCTATTAGCAATAATAACAAAACAGGAGATTCTATTACGTATCGCATTGGCTTAGTGAGTGATGGCAATGTTGTTATAACTATCTCCTTATATATTCCCGATGTATTTTTAAGTATTAGTTTGTGTATTTTGATATTGTATTTTTTATTTTTGTTTTAATAAATTGTTTTAATAAAATAAGTAAGTTTTAGTATTGTTTAAAGTTTTTTTTTTTTTTATAAGTACATATATATTCAAAATAAACATATTATTATGTATACATATATATTTTTGTATTATTTATACTAAGCCGTGAATTTCTTAAGTATGAAGTGTTTATTTACACTTTATTTGGACGACTTGATTCGTAAAAAAAACTATCGCCTAAGCTAACTAAATTTATCAAATTTTTTTGAGTCGGTTGCGACAAAACTATTGGTGATTTAAGTATACTCACAATTCAAGTAAAGTCTTTAGATTTCGATTTTTAAAACTGATTTTTATTGTAACGCAAATCACTTACTATCTCCTTTGCCGTTATACGCAAATCACTTCAAGAAATTGAGTGTAGGATTCACACAATGGCTCTGCAACCTCTGTCAAACGCTTACCAAATATTTTCTGTAACTTTCATCTTCATTCCGTACAATAATGAACCTTAACAGTTAGAAATAAAGAGGTTACATTCTAGAAATTGTTGTAAGTTACATTGGTTTGCGACTTAATGGTATTTTAATAGAGTGAACTAAAATCGTCCTTGCTTTGTCCCATTGTATTCGTGAGCGATTCACAAAGATTGCATTGAGCTTCTTGGAGACTGTCTCTCCTTTTACAGATTTCAAACGTGTGGATGTCACCTGGTACTATTTTGTTCGGATGTAGCGGATATAGATGAACTAAGAATAATTATTATATTGCAATAAATTCTGTGTTACTTAAAATACAACTTCAATGGGCAGGGTTGCTGCGCGTCGCGCGATGTCACTCCACTTTTTTTTGATAGGTTAGGTGTTTGACCTCATCTCACCTGACAATGTAAAATAAATAAATAAAATAAATATCGTAGGACTATACACACAGCGCCATCTGGCCCCAAACTAAGCAGAGCTTGTGTGATGGAATTCAGATAACTGATAGAATACATAAATACTTTTTTTTTGTAAATACATACTTATAATACATACAGAACACCCAGACACAGAACAGACATTTGTTTATTCACAAAATGTTTGCCCTGAGTGGGAATCGAACCCACGCCCTACAGCTCTCAAGGCAGATATACTACCAACGAGCCAACGAGGCTGTCAATGTAATGTGGTCGAATATAGTAAGCACATCAAGCCTGGAATGGAAGTAGCTCTCAAGTAAGGCTGCCGAACACACCGTTAGATGCTTGGCGACAGATTTTCAACTTAAGGGTGGTAGCTAGCCAGCCGAGTGTTAGAAAGTATTCTGCCGCAACGCTATGTATATATTAATTATTAGCGGCCGCCTCGCGGTTTCACCCGCGTAGTTCCCCTTCCCGTGGGAATACAGGGATAAAAAGTAGCCGTAAAAGTAGTAGTGTGAAATACCCACGTCCAAAATGTATTAAATATTTGGGTAAATTCTACAAGAGCGTAGATGCAAAATAATATTTTATTTACCATTTAAATTTTACATACATGTATCAACCATCTTGCTCATAAATATAATAAAATTCACTTTAGTAGCATAAAGTTACGGATTAAATTGCTTCGATCGTGACTATTGACAGAAATCAGCTGATCTTTTAGACTTGGCACACACGTGTTCAGGGTCAAATTTGCAATTTTTTTTAAGTACAAAAAAGATTTCTTTTTGCGCAAACGGCGTGGGAACGAAGGCTTTGCACACGTGCGTCAACAACTAGAAAAGTTTTTACCTGAGCTTTGCAAAAGGTCTCCTTTGATATAGATAGAAGAACTTACAACATCCAAGCTTCACTCATACATAATTTAGTATCATACCGCAATGAAATTATTAAGAACTTTGTATAGTTAGCGCAGGGAGAAATAAAATTGTTATTGAGACAGAGTATCAGTGGAAGACACAATAGGTTTTCAGATCTTTGATATAAAGCAAAGAAATGATGAAGAATCAGTAAAATTATTAATATTGACAGTCGAAGACAGATTTGATTGGCATCCAGTGGTGACCATTATTTGCACAATGGAGATTTTAGAGTTCGGTTCCATTCAAACTTTTTTAAGTTTTGGAATATGGTTATATCTCGAGTTAGGAACAGACGTACAGCTAAAGAATGAAACAATCTAACGGCTACCTTGTTTTTCAAAATATAATAATCTAGATCATTTCAAGATTAGAGAGAATAAATATCAGCTAATTCTGTGTATTTATCGTCGGCTACATCGTAGCTTACAAACAGGTGATTTCTGGAAAAATGCGGATGGATACGCAATTTAAAAAAACATCCTATTTGTATACACATTTATAGTCTGAAATTGTGGGAACAGAAAGTTATCACTCAAATCAATTTAAATGTATGGTGGGCGTCCTTTAGAACCTACTTAGTACTTTGGAATACCCTTCCCGCTAGTAAGCGCAGTGCGAAAATGTGACAAGGCTAGAATATATTATGTATACATTTGTTTCGTTTTCGTGAGTGGAAAGACTTATCATACTTCTCTTGTTAACTGGATCAAAACAGTTGCAAAACTTTACTAGGTAAGATTGCAATTCAAATTATTTTATTGACATAAAAATAATACACATTTCCAATTATGTCACAAAAATGGCAAAAGATATACATTAAAAAAAAAGAAAAAATAATAAATAAGTTCAGCTTTACATGAAGTCGTCTAGGTGTTTACCACCGTAGTATCAAAAACTACGCAAGCGCAAGTAGTGTATAAACATTGTTGAGTTGCGATTTGAAGAGTAGCTAGCAAAATTACAGGGCTATTGAGACTAACCATTGAACGTATCAAAGTAATGAGTGTCTAAGCCTGATGCCTTGGAGTTTGTTTGTTCTCTTCCCTCAGATATGGTTAAGGAGGGCGATGGCTGGCACATGCGTCATACTCGTGATCGGGTGCTGCTTGCGGGTCGCTGGTCTGCTCGCGGTATACACACAATCTAGTACCTACTTTAACCTTAGATTAAGATCCTACTAACCTCTCCTCTTTTTGTAATGTAAAATTGTAAAAAAAAAAAAAATATGTAACCAAAGTTGACAAAGGTCACGGACCCCAGTGTCTGTGGAGCGTATAATTATAAAAAAAAAAAAACATTTTATGACCTAAAAGAATATTTTGATGATAATTTTTAAGTTTGAAATTTTATTGTTTATTTCCATTTATGCCATTTAATTTAAGACTGTATAATATTTAGATAATTATTTTGGGGTAGTATAGTTCATAAAATATTTATTGTCATCATAAATTTAATTAAAATAGTGTTTTATAATCTTGTATATGTCCGTGATGGATATCGCTGTTGATATTTTTGTAACATCTGTGTACACAGTGATACATTAAAGCATATTCTGATTCTGATTCTGATCATGGGTAGGCGGTATCCCTTACCATTTAAAGAGCTTTTAATTCGTCTCAAACAAGAAATGTATTACTGAAATCAACTCAAATGATTTATAGTTGATTGATCGAATTGTTAGTGTGTCTAACAGATTTGTGTTCTAATTTCCGTTGCTAGAATCGCTAGGTGTTATTGATATTTGCAAACGGAATAACGTTTCGAATAACAGTCGAGAAAAATTGAAAATAACACTAAATGCCGCGCCGAAACTATGACAATGGCGGGAGATTTTGCTATTTAGGTGTTCCGTACGAATATGTAATTTGAAATAGTTAAATTAATACATGATAAAATATAGTACGATAATTCATACAGCACCACCTAGCCCTGAAATAAGCAAAGATTGCATTGTATTGGCCAAAATTATTCTAAAAATATATTCAATATGTATTTATCTGTTTACTTGGTGGTAGATCTCCTTAGCAGGAGATCGTCTAGGTATGCACCACCGCAGTACCAGTTATTCTGCCGCTAAGCAGTAGTGTGTAAACATTGCTGTGTTCCGGTTTGAAGGGTATTGCAGCTAGCAAAATTACTGGGCTGTTGAGACTAACCTTCTAAAGTCTCCAAAGTAATGAGCGCCAAAGCAGCCATGCCCCGGACTTTGTTTTGTTCCTCAGATTCTGTGTATCGCTGTAATGGTCATGGATAGGCGTTATCTCTTACCATCAGGAGAGTGTCTTGTTCGTCTCATTATTTTTTACATAAAAAAAAAATCTGTATTTCAGTTTATAACACTGTACCTACCTAATGATAGCAGAATGTTGGACGCCAATAAATTAAGAAAAATCTTTAACGGACTGGCTCCTTGGTAATTGTTTTTATACTGTTAAAAAATATATAAATGCTACCAATGACAACATATATTTTTAGAATAAGCGAATAAAAGATTTGCTAAATACACTGTGCTGCCATCTATGAACAAAAGACTTATATTATTCATGCATTCATTGACAGCCCCATTGGCTCATTGGTAGTATATCTGCCTTGAGAGCTTTAGGGCGTGGGTTCGATTCCCACTCAGGGCAAACATTTTGTGAATAAAAAAATGTTTATACTGTGTCTGGGTGTTCTGTATGTATTACAAGTATGCATTTACAAAAAGTATTTATGTATTCTATCAGTTATCTGACTTCCATCACACAAGCTCTGATTAGTTTGGAGCTAGATGGCGTTGTGTGTATAGTCCTACAATATTTATTTATTTGTTTATTTATTCTATGATCTGATTTGATTTGGATTAAACTGTTGTTTATGGTTTGAGATATGTATATTTAATTTATGACCTAAAGTTTATTATTACATGAACATACTCTATAACTACATATTTATAATTTTCTCAAACATATAAAACTAACAAGTTGATAATGCGAGTCAAAAATTCCTAGTCAAAAAATTTGGATTAGATACTCCGACTATAGCTTCCGCCACATTCGGAGACCTTCTGTGGCCGGAATACCCGATATACCTACTACCTAGTCAAACGTTCGTAATCCCGCATAAGTAGAACAAAAATGCGCTGAAAATAAATACAATTCATTGTCATCACAGGAAATAGGCACAAAATACTATGGATCTCCAAAAATCTCAATTTAATCGTCGCGTGCCTTTGAAACGAATATCACGTTAAGTATTTGTAGTTAAAAATATAGCGTTATTTCTAAACGATGTGTAAAGAAGTGCTTTCTATCACGCCACGTTCCGGTATACTCAGGAGATACATCTCAATCGATTACAACTTATTACCATATTAATTAAAGTATGTAAGTATATCGACGTTTGGAGAGTTTGTCTGTCGTACGAGTATAGGATGAAATAAACCAACGATTACTGGTATGAAATTTCTAATGCTACTACAAGAAAAAAGTGAGACGTTGAAATTAGTTACCATCTCGCTAAACTGATATTTTCATTGTATGTATTTTTTTTTTATGGTTGGCAGGCCAGGTGTTTGACCGCAGCTCACCTGATGTTAAGTGAAGGCGTGGTCGAAGATGGTAAAGCACTGGACTGGCTCTCAAGTGAGGCTGCCGGAACACACCGTTAGATGCTTGGCGGCAGATTTTCAACTTGAGGGTGGTAGCTAGCCAGCCGAGTACCAGAAAGTACCCTATCACCATGCTATGGTTTTCTCACGATGTATTCCTTCACTGGCAGCTCAAGCTCATTGTTGGGGCTTGAACCCACGCCCTTCGGCATGCGAACCTACCGCGCTAACCACTGATCTATCATCGCTACATTACTACTACAAGGAAAAATTGAGACGTTGAAATTAGTTACCATCTCGCTGAACTGATATTTTAATTGTAAGTTTTTGGTAAGTTAAGTTATTAAGTTAAGTTATAGATATTACATAATTGAAAATGAACTCTATGTGGGTACTATGCTGGGTAAAAACACAAGCACAGCGTGGGACAGCTGGTGGTAAAAACACAAGCTATTTATTATAAAAAAAGTTAATTTTAAAAGTACAGTTCAAAGTTTAGACGTTTTACGCTATGGACTTTTCGTTCTTTGGTCTTTGCGAGCTTTGGACGTTTTGCTTCTTGGTCAATGTAGGAACGCATTGGATTCAACAGTCTTCAGACTATTGTGACAATGACCGTTTGTCATTTTACGCTTAGGTTTGTCATTTTACGCGTTATGCGACTAAACCAGCTAAGTGAACTTCCAATTTTCGAGAGAATCACGAAAACGAGATTGTTTAAATGTCTGCTTTATGAGTGTTTGCAACTATGATCTACTTTATACTCAGTATTTTTTCCATAACATTGACAGTACCATTGTGCTGAAAAATATAATATGTCACAGGTACAATACATTTAAGTAAATTTATCTTAAATGATCACTGTTAATGGGAATAGTTACCAAAATTGCAAAAACAGATGGAATACTTGCAAATCAAATCAATTAATCTTTGTAATGTTTTTACATTACTAATTATGGGCGGTCGGGGAAAAAATAAAATTGAAGTAATAATTTAGTAGAGATGCTAGAACAAAAAAATGCAATTTTTTAAACAATTTCATGATTCTTTTTTAAACGAGGTAATGTAAAAAATCTTCAATAGTTACGCTGTAGTGAAGTCACTTACTTGGTGGTAGATCTCCTTAGCAGAAGGTCGTCTAGGTAGGTTCCACCAGTACCAGTTATTCTGCCGCTAAGCAATAGTGTGTAAGCATTACTGTGTTCCGCTTTGAAGGGTAGGTACTGCAGCTAACGAAATTACTAGGTTGTTGAGACTAACTCTATCAAAAGTCTCAAAGTAATGAGCGCCAAACCAGTGATGCCCTGGACTTTGTTTTGTTACTTACAGTTCTGTGTATCGCTGCGATGGTCATGGACAGGCGTTATCTCTTACCATCAGGAGAGCGTCTCGTTCGTCTCATTACATTTTACATTTAAAAAAAAAGTCAGCCGAAATGATGTGGAAAACCCCTGAAATAGCAAAAAAATCAGGTGTTCCATAGAAACACGTTTTTTATTTATTTCCCTTACATCCCTACAGCTAATTATATTTTTATAATTCAAACCTTGCGTATACGTATTTTATATTTTATACGTAGATAAATACGTATTTTTGTTTTAATTCCTAACAGAGTCACAGTAATCGACTAGTCCATGCCGTTACCTCACATAATTACACTCATTCTTTTTAGTCTCAGCTATCACTCTCTAGACCAGGGTTTCTCAAAGTTGGGTACGCGACAAAATTTACGCAATAGTCGATAGATACTTGTATAAAGACTCGGATTAGGATTGTAATTGATAATAATCACTCGATTTACGATAAAAAAAAGTCAAGTCCATCGATCACATTCATTATTATTATTAGAAAAAAAATTAATTCAAAATCTCATAACGGTTAAAAAGTAATTGTCCCCTAAGATAATGCACCAATCAAACCCGAATCCATAACTGAAAACTACATCAAAAACGGACTAGTAGTTTTGGAGAAAAATAGCAACATGGATTTTCACAAACAAACATCCTCTCACCCCAAACGCATATATCGTCTCCGTTCCGTCGTGGGTAAAAATAGCATATCTAAGCAATTTTAGATTTTTTTTAATTAAAGTGATTTTTTTTAAAAGGTTCGCCGTTGTCTTGATAGGGGTACGTGGAGCTATAAGTTTGAGACACCCTGCTCTAGACCATTTCGAAATAAAGACATAAATTCCTTCATTGATGGACGTAATGTATGGCCTTCGAAATTATGTGAATACCATTTAGTTTACACGTAAATTATGAGTTTATTCCTTAACGGTGGTAATTTAAACACATAATACCTCATTTTGTCATATTATTGTAAATTAATCAGAATCCAATAATTATCTGTTCGTAAGCTGTATTGAGATTTGCATATTAATTTGATAAGCTCTTTATTGAGTCAGTGATTGCTTCTTTCGCCTTTTATTTTGGAAATAATAAAACATTTTATGTAGGTATAAAAATCTATGTTTTTTGTTTTAACTGATTTACTGCCTACAGATCCGAAAACTTTAATGAAATAGATTTTGAAAGACATTTCACATAGCACCATCTTGCACCAAACTAAGCAAAGCTTGCACTCAACTGGATAGCTGACAGGTTTTTTTTAAATAAATACTTTTAAAAAAAAGGCAGCGGGAACAGGCCAGGCGCATGGCGGCAGGTTTTCTACTCGAGCGTGGTAGCTAGCCAGCCGAGTACTAGAAAGTCCCTACCACCATGCTATGGTTACCTCACGATGTTTTCCTTTACCGGCAGCTCATTGTTGAGGTTTGAACCGAAGCCCTTCGGCGAGTGAACCGACCGCGCTAACCAATGAGCTATCATCGCTACCGTTTTCTGTCATCATTTTTGTTTTGAAGTTGGCTAGGTACTTAGAATTCGTCATAAGAACCTTGTAAAAACTCGTTCTTTTAAATTTATAAAAAGTTCTTGTATATGCATCTGCGAGGTATATTTATCGTAGCTGAACTTTTTAAGCCAACATGTATGAAGTGAGGTCTTACAATGTAAGGATCTATGAACGCAAACAGCCTTTCAAATAATTCCTTGAGTTTTTTTAAACATCTCTACTTCATACCGTCTTATCTAAAGTGGGACACAAATAGGATTTACAATGAGTTAGAGTGAAATAAAATACAGGATCGATTTAACTGGCAGCTGCCGTATTTAGCCAGGTAGCCAAGCGTCCATGGGAATCTAAGAAAATATCACAGATAATAATTTTTTTAAAGTTTTTTTTTTCGTTTGTTTATTTAGAAGTTTGGCTGCAGATGGAGAACAGAAAAATTGATGAGTTTGACTAAACAGTTTTTCCGTATAGTATGTTGATAATTCACATAATATTTATTAGGTTTTTTTTTATCATTATTATTTCATTATTTTTTACTAGACATTTCCTTTTACATATTTTTTTTTCATTGTTTTTTTTTTAATTTTTGTAAATTATATTATGCATGTTTGTTTTAATTTTTATGTTGTAAAAATTTGTGTGATTGTGATGTAATTGGCTTGACCGTTTCCTATCTCAATAAATAAATAATAAATTTCTCTCAAACTATCTAAAGTTTTAGATAAAAAATAGTAATAAAATATTGGCTTCGATAGATTGCTAACAGCTATCTAGAGCCCTTTCTATAAGTTATTTTATTCTGGGCACACAAGCTAACTCAAGACTAGATTAGTATGTTAATTTTTTTTTTATTTGGAACAACGTTTTTCAGGCTCCAACTTCCATGTTCTATTTACACGATTGCTCAATAAAATGTAAACTTTTCAGGGTATATATAAACAATTATTGTATTATCCGAACCACGGTAGCTTTCAGTTCTAAATTCCAATTTTTTGTAAATATTTTAAATTGTGTAGAAAAAAAAACATTATTTAAAAATATATGAAATTACGGTTCTGTGTAGGTAATAAATAATTATCAATAAATAATTAGTAGGGAGGAGCTGAAGATAATTTTTTGCTATTATACCGACAATCAATCTATCAGTTTATTCAAGATTTATGTAAGAATAATGGGTGAAACAAAAGGTTTCGGTTCCCACAAGATGACACAAATATACCCAATTAGGTTCTAAGGTCGATTTTAAACTGCTACAAAATAGCACAAACGTTTTTCACAAACAATATTTTCCCACCGAATTCTCAATATTGCTTATCATTCCATTATATTGATAAGAATATAATGCGACAAATCACGCCTAATACAATTAACTCTAAGACATTTTAGCAGTCACGCAAATCAACAGAACAAATCGGAGATTCATTTCACACGGTTTAATCGATGATTAATCGTATAATACATTCAATCGAATCGTTCAACGTAGCGATTATCCATTTTTATATTACAAATTGCGAGAATAATGATGATTAATAACATGAAAGTAGAAATCGGATCGGAAACAACGGTAACACTTTCTAATCATTCGATTCAGACATCAATTTTCATACACAATTGCTCTGGTTGTCAACATAGCTCGTATAGTAATCGAATAAATCAAAATATGAAAGATACTGGCCATAATCTATCTGGCTGTCTTATCAAGCTATTGTGCGGAAGTTCTAAACTCAAACTCCTTCGACCAATCATAGCGGAACATCTGCCGCGGCGCGTGCGCCGCTGTTTGATCGATCGCAGTTTGGCATGGATGCGTTAGTGTGCGTGTTTCTCATATTTTTTTTAAATCTATTCCTTTGTAGAGTATCCTCCTTAGATTTGGCAGATGGCACGTGCTAGGTAGTTTCTTTTGGTACATCTGTCGCTTCTCAAACCTTTTTTGTACAGATTTTTTTCTAAATCTCCCGATTTTTTGGGTCCGAAACGACATGTGTCACTAAGATGCAAATATGATAGAAAAAGGTAGATTTAATTCGAAACACATGGTGTTTGAAAAACTAAATCGTTCCGTGCAAGTGCTCTGGAGAAGGCATTCACCATCTGCTTGCACCATTGTGACCGAGAGGAAGAAAGGAATCTTAAAGTGAACCTCAGAAAGGCAGGTCATGTTGGACGGTCAACGATGTGGTGATTTATAACATTAAAATATCGGGCAATCGAAGGCGTAACCTAAGCAATGCCTAGATATTGTTTTTCAATTTTTTTATTTTTTTATTTTTTTATTCAGTCAATTAGCACCGTCAATTTCCGAATTACACTAATGACAACATTAAAAAGAACTTATTTAAGCTATGAACAAAATAGAAATCAAAATATCAAAACAGAGAAAAATTAAATAACTAGGAAAAATAAAGAAGAAAATAATTAAAAATATATATAAGTATATTAATGTAATTATTTAATTAAATTCAAGAGTTGTATGGTGGTTTTGCAACTATAAATTATGGGTAAGTTAGTAAAAAATCCAGCTATGAGTACAATATGTGTCTTCAAATCAAGAGTAAACATGTTCCTTCTAGGTAAACGTGTTCCACCCTAAACCGCATAGTTGCTTAACATACCGATCCTGAAATACGTCTGGCATACAAACGAAATCAAACATTAACCAATAATATGGGCCTGTGTTAATCGAAAAGACTATAACCATTTCTTAAAATTAATCTATGCCTATTGTAATTGCCATTTCCACTCGTTAGTAAAATGTTTACAAAGTTTATGTCATGTATTAAGTATTGGTTAATTTTAAGCGACGTTTGTAACTTTTTTTTATTGTTGACAGGTTAGGTGTTTAACCACAGCTCACCTGATATTGAGTAACGGTGTGGTCGAAGATGGCATGACTCACCTAGCCTGGAATGGAACTGGCTGTCAAGTAAGTATGTCAAACGTACTTTATCTTATCCCAACCAGCACAGCCAAGAGATCAGCTAGACTTCCTACAAACCCATATCACCCCCTTAGAAATTCGATACCAAGGTCAGAATGCACCTTCAATCTCGTACCTGAGCGCCGGAAGTTGCACAAAGCGCGGGTAGTCGCAAAAACGCGCCGAAACGCGAACTTCCGGCGGACACGGAAACGCTTGCAGGATGCCAGCGTATGCAGGTTGATCGCGCATGTGCGGGAAGTGCTTTTAATTCAAACATCTCGTCTCTGGGATTTCATCATCATCATTCTCATCGTGATGATAAAATCATTGCCAATGAATAGGATTCTCACGAGACCAGAAAAAATGGCGTAAACGAAAACATACATATTCATCAGTGGGTAAAAGTAGATTGGTCATTATGGAGATCTGGCAAATGCACCAAGTAGGTACGCCAAAAAATAAGAAAAAGACAAAAATATAATATTTTTATAAAACTGTCAGTTCTTCTATAATCTCATGTTTAATATTGTATTGCAGGTGCTAAATACATTCATTTATATGTGTATAATTGTATATGTTTGATACTTCTTCAAGCCGTAACGTTTTAAACGTGTTCGATGGAATTTGGAATATAAGCAGAATGTATGTATTATCAGTATGTATTAACAAAAAAGTATTACGGTGGTTCGATTTTCAAACAAATATTTTTTCCATTTATGGACAAATGGAGCGTAATTTTACAGTGAAATCACAGCCACTGGCATTTATTTTTGGTATTATTTGCGGTAAAACACTATTGCTTGAATAAAACAGTAGATTAATAAAGTAAAGTAAAGTATTCTATCAGTTATCTGACATCGTACTTTAGCTATAGCTAGTTATAGCTTGGCTTAGTTTGGGGCCAGATAGCGCCGTGCGTAATGTCCTACGATATTTATTTATTTTAACACTATTGATTTATTACTATGTTTATATAAAATAAATTAACATTTAATTTACTTTAAAATGCCTATATAAATAATTCGTGCACCTGTGTTCACCTTTTCTGGAATTATTTACGATATTGTTTACTAATTAACACAGTAGCTATGTTAATTATATTTCGTATTGAATTAAAATTTAAGTAAACTGACTAGACATAATGATAATTTCTTACCTACACTCATAGCAGAAGTTCTAGCATATTAATTTGCGCTAATTATGCTAGTATTCAAAATTAAATGTGTAAAAAAGCAGTTTCGCTTTTCTCTCGCCAGAGGCGCTGCCCCGCTTTCATGCATTTTTATTTCAACTTCAACTTTTTCTTTCTTGCTTCTGCGATGCCAAAATGTTGCCAATGTCTAGTGTAGAAATTTTGCGAATATCTAGAGACAAATAGAAAACGTCACGCCCGAGAAAATATACTCATAAAATGTAAACAAAAAAAAATATCCATTTTTCTATCGTTTACATAGTAGGTACATGCACCTCACAAATTAGCATTTTTTCTTCTTTTTTTAACAGCGCTCTTTGTTAATTTTGGCATTGTCGAGCATTTTAAATTTTCGCGTATCTTATGTTAAAATCTGGTGAAATGAACAGAGCGATCTGGTAAATAAACTTACACGGCAAATGCTCCAAATAACTCCATACATGTATTGTAATGTCGTACTGAACCCCACATATGGCACGAATGGATCGCTTCCGCACATGAAAGGTTCTGTTATCATATCTACTATCCGCCTATATTTTCCTAATCAAACTGAATCTAGCAGGCGCTGCAAAAAAAAAAAACAAAAAAAAACACAAAATTGAAAAACAATTGAAAACTATAAACATGTCCTTCTGCAAATGTCAAAAGCATTATTAGTCATAAAAATAGTGATGTGACAATGTTCAGTATCGAGTATCGGTAGCTAATATCGATGGCCAGTACTTTACATTAAATTCCAATTTTAAAAATGGAATGTGATCGTCCGCAAATGACAGCCGGTGGCTGCGCACGCGTCGCCTTGTACGGCCAGATGGATACTTGCCATATATGGCATTGTAAATATTCGACACCTAATTCTGACCGACCTTCACTTATCGAGAGGAATGCGTATTCGCTGTAAAGAATAGTACGAAGCTACTTCTTGTTTATCGTATAACGGGTTGGCACTAGTTTTATAGTTTTTGAATGCCATATAACGGCCTTTGACGGTATTAAAATCGACAACGCTCTGTTGCTCCTCTAATTTGAATTTTGAAACGTATCATTCCAAAATCATCGATTCAAAGACAAAAAATTTTGCTTGGTGGTAGAACTCCTTAGCAGGAGGTCGGGTAGGTACCACCGCAGTACCAGTTATTCTGCCGCTAAGCAGTAGTGTGTAAACATTACTGTGTTCCGGTTCGAAGGGTACTGCAGCTAGCGAAATTACTGGGCTGTTAAGACTAACCATCGAAAGTCTCAAAGTAATGAGCGCCAAAGCAGTGATTCCCTGGACTTTGTTTTGTTACTCAAAGTTCTGTGTATCGCTGTAATGGTCATGGATAGGCGTTATCTCTTACCATCAGGAGAGCGTCTCGTTCGCCTCATTACTTCTAACATAAAAAAAAACGTAAACTTTTTTGAACACTAAGAAGTCTAAAGGACTGTTCAAAAAAGACTCTTATCATGTTTTAAATCCTCACCAAAACGTAACGAATTCTTTGATCCTTTGCTATCGAGTGGTGTAATACAATTTTGTATGTAGATTATAGATATACACAATAATAAGTAGTAAGTATACATAGCATGGTGGTAGCACTTGGCTGGTTAGCTACTACTCTTATGTTGAAAATCTGCCGCCAAGCATCTAACGGCGTGTTCCGGCAGCCTCACTTGAGAGCCAGTCCATTCCAGGCTAGGTGTGGTTTACCATCTTCGACCACACCGTCACTTAACATCAGGTGAGCTGTAGCTGTATTACTTTATTTTTTAAATGACATTACCTTTTACATAATTTTTTTCTGATTTTTTTTTTAATTTTTACAATTATATTATGCATGTTTGTTTTAACTTTTAAGTTGTCAAAATTTGTGAGATTGTGATGTAATTGGCTTGATCGTTTCCTATCTCAATAAATAAAAATAAGTAGTCAAACTCCTAACCTGTCAACAATAAAAAAAATGCAACACCAAACTGTATCCCGCGATTTTCTAAGCCAATCCTGACAATATAGAAGCAAATTTTATTTACATCAAAAAGACCAATGAAAGCACATAATTATGTTTTTCAAGTCTGTATATAAATCTACATAATCTCTATAGATTGGACAAAATATTGAAAATTACTCTTAACACTTATTTACAAAGAACATCTCTAACGTTAGTTTTTTTCTCTGTGCTCAATTGTAAATGTACGTGACAATTTTAAGGTTAATTTGACAAATTTAACTGTACGAATTGTATTTAAATTTTGTCGAGCTTCGGACCATTTTTTAAACAATTACACGCCTGATTTGTATGCACGCGGTAGGTTGTTTTTATAGTCAAAGTTTTTCGTAGACTCATCAGAACCAAATTATTCGATTTAATTTGACGAATAATCGTACCATGTTCTTTGTTAAAAAAAAATAAAGCATCGCGTTATGATGTCTATAATGATCAATAAACCTGCGTCGTGATGCACCGACCGAAAAAAAAAACGACGAATTACTGCTTCGTGATTCTACCACTTAATCGTAGTGTGGCCAGTATCTCACGACTACTTTAAAAATAAAATGAATACCGATAGGTCCGCTCGAAAAAAGAACGCGGTGATTTTTTCAAACGAAAGCTGCGAACGGCCAGCAGGTGTAATCTACAATGAGGATTTGAAAAAAGAGTTTCGAACAGGAGGCCCTTTTCCCACGCCCCCGTTGGTACTCGAGACATTCAAATTTGGAGCTGCGTTCTTAGTTTTAAACTGACATTTATAGAACGTATATCGTATTTGGATATTTAACAACTTTATTTTTAAACAAGATACTATAAAATAATATTGCAATTGAAATATTTATTTTGCAAGCCACCTTGTTGTGTATAAAACTCAAATAATAGTGAACAAAGTCAATATTCTCGCTGTTATTATCAAGTCTGAATGTTGCTTATTAACCAATATATGCCTATATTTGCACAGTGCCAATCTAAAGCGAAGTTTAAAAAAAGCAATGTAAAAATTGTAAAAGTCAACCGAGAAGAGGTTACTGTGTACATTGCGATGCGAGTTTGTAAAAATGATCTTTAGCTTTGACCGTGTCTCACACCGCATTGTAACAACTGGAAATTATCCAAAATTTAAAATAAAAGTATAATTATGCATACGTTAAAACGAACGTATGCATGTCCGTAACACACGCACATACTTAATACATCTCAAGCTTAAAACATTGAAAAAACGAGAAAGGAATTATAATTAAAAAAAAAAAACAAAAATAGATATTTTTTTAAAAATTTTCCCCTTCTCTATTTTATCTCTACTACTACTACGGTGTGACGTTTTATATTGACTCAAGTGAGTTTCTGGCGAGAACGCGGAAAGGATCGTGTCGCCTCATTGTATTTTTTTCCAAAACTAATATTTGTTCGTGTGTTTATGCATAAAAATGGTGGTGTTTACTCATAAAGCGCCGAACTACAAGCGCGAGTGTGAGAAAGTGATTTAATGTGGTGAAACATGACTTTTCATGTTGCTTCCAAAACTCCATCGTTGCTTTACCACTACTTTACTAAAGCATGACTGGACTTGACCAAGACTAGACTTCGATTATAACTATAGCTACAAGACAACTTATTTAACATAATTAAACTTGAAAATGTAAAACACTTGACCCTGGCAAATGCTTAAAATGTGACGCTAGAATAAAAAAAGAAGAAGAACGTTCGGTTGAGAACGGTGAGTTTTGGCGGGAACGCGGGAAGAGTCGTGTCGCTCCGTTGTATTTTTTTCCAAAACTAGTGTTTTGTCGAGTGTTTATGCATAAAAATGGTGGTGTTTTATTCATAAAGTGCCGAATTACAAGCGCGAGTGTGGGAAAATGATATAACGTGGTGAAACATGAGTATTCGTGTTGCTTCCAAAACTCCATCGAAGCTTTATAGTAAAGTTGCCAATACTTTACTAAAGCATGACTGGCACGAACTGACACGAACTGGACTTGACTAAGACGACTTTGACGTTAACCATAGTTAAGATACAGCCGAAATAACACTGAAGACGAGGCAGTATGGCTTTATAGCTTTAGCCTGCCCGAAAGGGCAAATTAACAAAAAAAATTACGCGACGGTGTTATGACATTTATAAAAAAAAAACGGCAACAAGGTGGCTCTGTACTGTTCTTTCATTGTTTCAATTAAGCTGCGTGTTCGCAATGTGGATTGTTAAACTACAGTTCAAGGTGTCCGTATTTATTATAAGTATGTTTTTACAAAAAAAAAAGTATTTAAGTAATCTATCAGACTGACTTCCATAGCACAAACTTTGCTCAGTTTGGGGTCAGATGGCGCTGTGTGTAATGTCCTACGATATTTATTTTATTTATTTTACAGTTCAAGGTGAGAGGATGTCTTGAGGTGGTTCGATTTTCATACAAATAAATTTTTGCCATTTATGGAGCATAATTTTACAATGAAATCACAGCTACTGGCATTTGTTTTGGTCTTTATTCGCGGTAAATCACAATTGCTTGAATAAAACAGTAGATTATTAGCATAATCATGCTAATCAATTTCGTTATCATTTCAATTGTGAAAAAATTGTTGTTGTTGTATGAAATTTAATAAAATATCTACACAAGTATATGTAGGAATCAGATATAATAAACACACAAGAATTGACCTAAAATAAAATAACTTAAAATAATAACTACTCTAAAAGACCGCTATCAATGGGAATGGTTCCCAAAACGCTGGCCCCATTGCCGCGTTGTATGGCAATACTCAAACGCTGGGCAAAATAAAGGCCAGCGTTTTGTTCACGTGTGGCGTCGACCAAATTATGCTAATCATAATGTTTATACCTACAACCAAAAAAACATTTTCTTTATACCACAACATATTGTTTATTTGTGTTTATGTTTGTTTTTATAATACCACAAAACAAATATTTTGTCTATGCCACAAAATGTTTGTCCGAATCCCGCACTCTCTCAATCCAGAACTGTTGAACACCTGATAAAGCGGCACCTATAGTATTTATTCTATATCACCCTTATATTTTTCTCTTTTTTGATAAAGATGGTCAAGCTACACATTTCGTCACATCTGCTCCGTCCCGTTACGTCAAGGCCGCACGCTTCGCGACCAAACAAGGATTAGGGTGAATTATGTTCGCTCAACGTCCGTCAATATCGCATGGAAAGGTTAGTGGCAGAACTTGTTTCGATACTTTGAGCTTCTTGCGTCTTTCTACCTACACTTTATCTACCTCTTAATATCGGGTGAGTTGTAGTGACGTTAGCTCAGTGGTTAGCGCGATTGGGTTACACGCCCATGGACGTGGATTCTAATTAGAACAATAAGTGCAGCTGCTGGTCTTCTTTTTATCGAGTCGATGTTTCATTTTTTTAATTTAGTTTGTTCCCAGTTTTTATCGCACCGCGGGTGGTGGCCTCTTGGATGTCTTCCATAGTGCAGGGGTCCGGACAACGAGGGCACGAAAGAAGCTGCATGGTTTGCGCAGGAGTCCCACAGTTACAATGTACCGTTTCGACGTTCGAGTATCCCCACTTGGCCATATCGCTCCTGCAGCGGCCCACTTGGGCTGCTAGTGAACGAAATAATAGCACGACACCAAACAATGGTGGTATAATTTGGCTGCCAATTTCAAGTTAATCATCTGTAGCCAAGTGCCTAGTATGTTCCAGCAGCCCTAAAAACTGGTTACCATTCCAAACTAGGTGTATTTACCATCGTCAACCGCAGTCACTTAACATCAAGAGAGCAGCAGCTGTCATTAAACACTTAAAACTCTCAACCGTAAAAAAAAAAGATATTTTAAGCAAAACATACCTTTTTACCTTTCCTTTTATATATCCATAATAAGAAGTCGATAGATGCCATAGCAGTCTCAGATATTCTACCGCCGAGCAGTATCGTGTAAGCATTACTGTGTTTCAGTATGGGTCTATCGAATGTATCAAAGTAATGATCGCCAAAGCAGCGATGCCCTGGACTTTGTTTTGTTACTCATAGTTCTGGGTTCAGCTGCAATCATGGACAGGCGTTATCTATTACCATAAGAATAGCGTTTCGTTGTATCATTTAATTTCGTAACGATGATAGCCCAGTGGTTAGGTTAGGTTAGGGTTCAACACCCAACAATGAGCTCGAGCTAAAGGAAAGCCGGTAAAGCGGTAAGCCGGTTTTGTAGCGATGATAGCCCAGTGGTTAGCGCGGTCGGTTCGCATGCCGAAGGGCGTGGGTTCAAACCCCAACAATGAGCTTGAGCTGCCGGTGAAGGAAAACATCGTGAGGAAACCATAGCATGGTGGTAGGGCACTTTCTAGTACTCGGCTGGCTAGCTACCACCCTCAAGTTGAAAATCTGCCGCCAAGCATCTAACGGTGTGTTCCGGTAGCCTCACTTGAGAGCCAGTTCCATTCCAGACTAGGAGTGCTTTACCATCTTCGACCACGCCTTCACTTAACATCAGGTGAGCTGTGGTCAAACACCCAGCCTGTCAACCATTAAAAACAAAAAAAAAAAAAAAAAAATCGTGAGGAAAACCATAGTATGGTCGTAGAGTATTTTTTAGTACCAGCTTCGTTCACCATCTTCGACCACACCGTCACTTAACATCAGGTGAACTATGGTCTAAGACAGCCTGTCAACCATAAAAAACCTATTCGATAGAAATATAAAAAATTGGTAGCACATTTTTTCTTGCATGTATGATACTGTTATATTCTATGTTTCGTAACAAAACGTTAAAGTGCCAACAGTTCTAATTCACACTTTGGTTTCACAATTTTGTGTCATTTTTGTTGCACTGTTATACAAAACTTATAAATGCGAAAGTTTGTGTACGTATTTCTCAACTCTATATCGACTTGCATCTCTTAATAATAACGTCTTCGCGCATTTTCTACGCAACATCGCACTTTTACTTTTGCGTAACCTGTGTACGTAGACTGTGACAATCACATAATTGTTAAAAAAAAACTTTAAAAACACATATCGTTTAAGAACGTAGACATTATTTTAAAATGTAGGTATTGTTTAAAGACGTAGATATTGTTTAAATACGTACATATTGTTCCAAGATGTGGACATTGTTAATATACGTAGATTTTATTTAAAAACTTAGATACTTAGACATACTTTAATTATGTTTTATTTTAGACGTCACTTTAAGATATTTTTCTATCGAAAAAATGTACTGCTATCTTGTTTGGAAAACGTCAATTCTTTTACAGATATCATCGGAATTAAAACATTTATTTTAACTGGTACGAATTTAATAATAAAATAAATTAGTAACGCACTGAAGCAGTCATGTCCTGGACTTTTTTCTGTACTCAAATGTCGGTGTATCGCTGCAATGGTCATGGACAGACGTTATCTCTTACCAGCAGGCGATCGTTTCAAAATGTTGTGTCAAGTTAAGCTGCTAAAATGCATCAGTGTTTTCTTTGTTAACCATAAAGTACTAATGATAATTACTTCCAAATTCATAAAACTATAGAGTTATCTCATCACCTGTTCTCCGTACGAGAGTTGTTTGCGTAATTTAGATTGTATTGGTTGAATGAAGGCCCGAAAACGGAGAACTTCCACGAGTACTTTCCATATTAGTGTTTGGTTACTCAAGCTTTTTAAACAAAGCGGCCAAACTTTTGTCCTTAACCTCTATAGTAAAAACTTTCTGATAAACAAATGATATGTACCTAGAAGAAAGATTTAAAACAGAAGTAGGTATTTATATTTATTTGTAACGTTACGAAATTCTTGATTTATTAACTAAATCAATGGTTTCCAAATTGTTCATTAAATATCCCTGGCCATCTAGAAACGCAGCTTGTGTTTCGGGGACGTTTTTTATTTTTTTCGAGAGTAGTTTTAGATTTTGACTATATTAATTTTTTGTCATTGTTTTTTAGCAGGTAATTATATTTTGTTGACATAGTATTTACAATAAATGCAAATCTTTATGGAATGAAAGAAATTAATCATACTGATCGAACACTAGCTGTTACCTGCGACTTCGTCCGCGTTAAATTTAATAACAAGTTGTTATAAGTTGTTCAGTTTGTAGTATAAAAATGATCCTGTATGTTATTCTAGACCATAAATAATTACATGTGTGCCAAATTTCATTAAAATCCGTGCAGTAGTTTTGCGTGAAATAAATAAATAAATAAATAAATAAATATCGCAGGACATTACACACAGCGCCATCTGACCCCAAACTAAGCAGAGCTTGTGTTATGGAAGACAGATAACTGATAGAATACTTAAATACTTTTTTTTTTTTGTAAATACATACTTATAATACATACAGTACACCCAGACACAGAACAAACATCGATGTTAGTCACACAAATGTTAGTCCTGAGTGGGAATCGAACCCACGCCCTTCAGCTCTCGAAGCAGACACACTACCAATGAACCAACAGGGCTGTGAAAGAGTAACAAACATCCATCCATCCATCCTAACTTTCACATTTATAATATTAGTGGGATAAAAAGTTTGCGCGTTTGGACCGCACGCTGATTTATGCTATTAATCTACTGTTGTATTCAAGCAATTGTGATTTGCCGCTAATAAAGACCAAAATAAATGCCAGTAGCTGTGATTTCACTGTAAAATTATACTCTGTTTGCCATAAATGGCAAGAATTTATTTGTATGGAAATCGAACCACCGTAAGCGGTAGATTTTGTGCTCGAGGATCAAGATGAAAAACTACCACCAAGCACATGACGGTGTTTCAGCAGCCTCAATTGAGAGCCATCTTCGACCACACCGTCACTCATACACAAATTAAATTTAATTAGCGATAACGGTATAGAATAGCCAAAAATGACCGTGATTGAGATAAGCTGTGACATATTATTTATAGAAAGTCATTTATCAATGCTCTGCATTTTTGTACTTTTCCATTAGCGCTATCGCTAATCGTATGTTAATTTGCTTTGCTAAGGCATAGTAAAAAAAAAATTACAACTATTTGGAAATATAAAAAACAAAAAATAGTATCTAAGTAAGTACTTTGCATAAAACATCATTTGCGAAAGTTGACAGTTAAAGATTAATTTTATAAGTCTTGTTTTCTTCGCTTTAGTAAATTATTATGGGACAACTTATTTCAATTAGAACTCTTTTCTGGCCTAATGCTATTGATTTTTGACACTTATTGTAACAATTACTCGAACATTGCGTGTTCAAAGTCACTTCTAAAATTACCAATTTGTAAGAAACTTCGGTCAAATGATGTAACAAATTATTTTTACTAGGCTTGTTTGGAAAACTCGATTGTGGCGCTTTAGTCTACAGTTAGATCAGTCATATTGTAGCGCAAGTCGAGTGATTTTCGAAGGGCTGCGTTTGCGCTCCTAGCACAGAGGACACCTGCGTGTGCCACCTGCCGAACATCTGACACAGATGTAGGGTAGAGTTGTGGGTGCTAGTAAGTGGGATGTCGATAAACAGTTATCGATATCGATAAACTTAATTATAATTTATAGAATTTTGTAGCGATGATATCTCAGTACCAAAAAATGGTTATGCGGATGTGATGCGGTTTGCGGTATGCGGGAAGAGATTCTCTGTTACACACCAAGAAGAAGAGACAAGAGAGTGAGCACTAACCTGGCTTGCCGACTGGCTTCTGGCACGGAGCTGGTGAGTGGCAATGCACTGCGTTCCTTTATAATGCACACACTAGTTACGGCGCAGCGGGAAGAGAAATAGGGAAATAGCGGGAACAGCGGGATTGAGGAAGGGAAGAAAGGTATTAGCGCGTACAAAATGTCGGTTAAATCAAATACAGGTGCGATGCGAGAGAATCACAGCGAAGGAATGCACCTGTACATACCTATAAAGGAACACAATGCATTGCACTCACCAGCTCCGTGCCAGAAGCCAGTCGGCAAGCCCGGTTAGTGCAGGTTAGCGCGGTCGGTTCACACGCCGAAGCGCGTGGGTTTAACCCCAACAATAAGCTTGAGCTGCCGGTGAAGGAAATCATCGTGAGGAGACCATAGCATGGTGGTAGAGTACTTTTTAGTACTGGGCTGGCTAGCTACCGACCTTGAGTTGAAAATCTGCAGCCAAGCACCTAACGGTGTGTCCGACTGTTTCACTTAAGAGCCAGTTCCATTCCAGGCTAGGAGTGATTTACCATCTTCGACCACACCGTCACTTAACATCAGGTGTTAGGTAGGCTGTTAATCACCTAGGTGTTAGGTATTTGTAAACGCCTGTTAACCATAAAAGAAATGACAATAATATTATAAAGACGAAAGTTTTTGAGTGTGCTTGTATGTTTCTTACTTTTTACGCTCAAACACGGTTGGATCAATTTTGATAAAATTTAGTATGGATGTAGGTGACATCTTGGATTAGCATATAGGCGACTTTTTATTGCAAAAAATGTAGTGTTCACGTGGGAATAGCGGGTTACACTGCGGGGCGCAGCTAGTTTTTATATAATACTAACACACACAGAGCTACGAATGGACGTTTTACGTTTTAATATATTTTAAATGTCGGGCGATTGAGATAAGATAAAAACCTGGCGAGGGATTGACATGACAATTTTTTATGTTAATTTCAAGTATTTATTAAGACAAGTTTTGAAATCTTTAGTCGACTCTAAAATTATTAAAAATGTTGATGTCCTTTTTTAAATAGTCTTCATACAGTGGTCGAATTGGACTTATTAACGAACCGGAACGCGTTTCCCACCGAACAAACCGATAGGTATTTCAATAACGTTAAGAGTACCTACTTAAATACAAATGAATAAACTCAAACTGTCGACTTTTATTATATAACTTACATTTTATATTTTTTTATTACAAAATTTGTTACATTAATTCCACAATTTCGCTTTTTTATCGAACCACAACGATGTAAGGAAAACTTTTACGAAACGGAACGGAGATTTCACGAAACGGAACGGAGTTCCGATGCGTTCTGGTCTATTTCGAGCACTGGTTTGCAATGAAAAAGACAGCGAGATTATTAGTAAGTTTTGATCAGCCACAAAAAGCCTTCATAATTCTTGATAATTAGAGAGTTTTTAAAATTCGTTATTTTTTTTTTAACATTGAGCGATGGGATTGCTTTTGACGGTCAAACGCAATCACTAAGATAGTAGTCAAACTTGGACCATCATCTCGCCTGATGTTAAGCACAGGTGTGGTCTACGATAGAACATACCTAATTACCTAGAAATTGATTTATTTGCATCTTGAAAACACTCAATTGTATCTTTCGTGACACATCCCTCGTGTAGAGTTACAGTCACACAGTTGCGTTCGAGTCCGCGTTTGACCACCTATCTGTCTGATGTTAAGCGATAATGTAGTCGAAGATGAAGCACTCAAACTTAGGAGATACTTATTCACTTTAACCTTGAAAATATCTAGATCATATCCTTCAGGATAAAAGGAATCCGCCAGCTTATTACCTTCCTCGAAACTTTTGGTACGTATTCAAGGTAATAGACGGGGATAAAGTTTTAAGAGCTTTATCAAGTTTCTAGCTTTCCAAAAAATTATATTTTCATGTTGTCTGAAATTATCGATAAAATAGTTCATCACTAACAACCTTCTTTGCACATCTCAGCGCACTTGACGAATGCGCTTTACGCTGCACAAAATACTTTAATGACCACTTTCCATTGCACGGACGTATTTAATAAAGCAACACAACCGCTGAGTTGCTAAACATGCACATTTTGATTGATTACTAGTATAATATATGAACCGCGCTTCACCATTTAAGAACATTAAAAAAACAAAATACGCAAATAGTTTTTGTTATTATCGACCACGAGCATTGTAGTGTTTAATAATATTCCTATTTATTACTGAACTGTTTTTATTATGAACCGTTTATAACATTATGTTTTTTTTTTAAACTGAATATGTGTAACGAATGTAAAACGTGTAATAGATTATTACCAGCAATGAGACTTAAAAGGGATGTTATAATAATCCATACAATTTATGTATCTAAAAATAACTAGAAAAATATGTGACCGAAACTGTGCTATTTTATCATTTAATACAAACACTGTTTCTATATAAATATATTTTATGTTTGGGCTTACAGATCGTAATGTAATTAAGTTTTTTTTTTGTGTAAAGAGACTGAGATGATCTAAACACTTCAGGTGGTAAGAAACAGCGCATGTCCATGACCATTGCAGCGGTACCGAGGACTTGTAAGGTATGGTGTTCTATTCAGTGCTAATGTAGCTGATAAAGATATTGCATTGAGAGCGCAAATATGCAGTTATCCAGGGTGTCACCTACCTACACGCCAAATTTCATCAAAATTGGTCTAGCCGTTTGAGCATGAAGATGTAACAAACATACAAATATGCTCACAAACTTTCGCCTTTATAATATTACTAGCTGCGCTTTGCGGTGTTACCCGCAGCCCACTTACATGTTTTCGGGATAAAAAGTAGCCTTTGTGTTAATCCAGGGTCTCAGATATAGAGGTATCTATATCAAATTTCAACCAAATATGTTCAGTAGTTTTTGCGTGAAAGAGAAACAAATATCCATCCATCCATACTCACAAACTTTCTTATTTATAATATTAGTAGGATAGTAGGATTAGTGTATAAGAGCTAACTGTGGTCTTCGCCAAACCTTGTTTCAAAAACCCTTAAAATGCTGACGCTTTCCTTTCTCTTAACATTCTTGAGGCATCTCTCTTAGTTAGGCCTGAAATCGGCAAGTATAATATGTTTCAAAGCACTAGACACAACAGAATAAGTATGTCGTCAAAAAGCGAGAACTCAATTTCACAATAAAAAGTATATTTTGTACGCGTATCTACATCTACACTGTTATAAAGAGGAAAGATTTTTTTTTAGATTTAGATGTATCTGTTTGTTGTTAGATACCTCATTATTGTTACAACCTAGCCTAGTTGAGACTAATAAGTAATTTTAATATAACTTAAATTGCTAAGTACATTATAATCGAAGAATGCGTCCATCGACACTTTTCTTACTGTCTCTATTAAGGGGAAGGCACTTTGTTCATGTGTTCTATAATATGTAGTACTCACTGCCCTGACATTACTAACTTAATACACTAACTCAAAAGGTTTTGTCCTTTTTAGTCTTCTTCCTATATTATCCGTGTTGGAGGAAAGATTTGATTTTTGTTTGTTTATTTGTAATGAATAGGTTCCAAAACAACTGGACCGATTTCAAAAATTCTTTAACCGTTGGGAAGCTACACTATCCCCGGGTAACATAGGCTGCTTTTTATCCCTGTATTTTCACGGGAACGGGAACTACGCGGTAACAGTAATAAAGGAAGACAGTTTTTTATTTATGTTCAAAAGAAAACTTAAATACATATTACTCTAAATTAATCTTAATCAAATAAATATGACTCTAGAAAAGAATGTATCAATGATAGGGCAAAAAATAGTTAAAAAGTATTAATTAAGACAACAACATTTAAACAGAGTAGGTAATTGAAATGATTGACATTTTGTAATTGAGCTCATGACATAATTAGCTAATCTAAAATTGACATTATTTAAAATAAGTAATTCTATTTTATTCAGTTTTTGCACACTCAATTCTCGGTTCAGTACGGTCTATGCGACTTTAATTTATGTACCAACATTTTGACACCTGTACCAACTAAGCAAAAAATTAATTTTGGTTTAGGTTTTGTAGAAACAAAAAAAAAAGACCGGCTTTGACGCTAGTTACTTTGAGACATTCGATGGCTAATCCTACGACCACTTAAGGGTATCTAGTAAAATCAACTAACCAGTCTACATAATCAACTATCTAGATTTACTTACAAAGTCGTTAATCAACTGTTAGACAATATTGACAGCCCTGTTGGCTCATTGGTAGTATGTCTGCTCTAAAAGCTGTAGGGTGTGGGTTTCATTCCCACCCAGGACCAACATTTTGTGTGATAAACAAATATTTGTTCTGTGTCTGGGTGTTCTGTCTGTATTATAAGTATATATTTACAAAAAAATAGTTTTAAATATTCTATCAGTTATCTGACTGCCATAGTACAAGCTTTGCTTTGTTTGGGGTCAGATGGTGCCGTGTGTAATGTCCTATGATATTTATTATTTACACCTATACAATATTTTGGTACTCTTATAGGGAGTAAATGGAAGCACATTTTTTTATACTTATTGTATCACTAGCTGCGCCCCGCGGTTTTACCCGCTACATTTTTTCGGCAAGAAAAGTATGTTATGGGTTAATCCAGGTTGTCGCCTACTTCCACACCAAATTTCATCAAAATTGGTCTAGTCTTTTGAGCATACAGAATTAGTAACAAATATACAAAAATGCTCACAACTTTCGCCTTTATAATATTACTAGCTGCGCTTTGCGGTGTTAGCCGCAACCCGCTTACATTATTTTCGGGATAAAAAATAGCCCATGGTCTCAGCTACTTCCACAGAAAATCGGTTCAGTAGTTTTTGCGTGAAAGAGAAACAAACATCCATCCATCCATACTCACTAACTTAAGTATTTATAATATTAGTAGGAAAGTAGGATTAGTGTGATTCATGTGCTACTTAATTCTTAAAAATTGATATGCTACAACCTCTGGACCTTTGTAACTCTATTACAAGAAATAATAATTGTCACCTGTCAAATTTAATTAATATAATGCACTATTGTTTGCGTGTGCAAATGTATGTTAAACTAACACAGCTCCGGAAAGTACATTATCTATTCAAATCAAATATTGTTGAAATAGCAGCTGCTCAAATATAGTAGACATCTCAATTTCACCGCCATTGTTATAAGCCCCGATTTGACAGGTTCGTTTTTTTTTCTTCTTATTCCTCCGAGGAGGACTTGGCGAAAGACAGGTTCGTTTCTAATTTTTCGAATATGAAACGACATTTTTTTTCTTTGCTTTTGGTGTCGCATTTTGAGCATTTGCCAGTGTCAATAGTTTCATATTTTCAAATTTCAAAGGTTACATAAGTTGTTATAGATATAGTCAAAGTCCAGTATTGGGCAAGTACAGTCCGTGTCAGTCAAGTCCAGTCATGCTTGAGTAAAGTAGTGGCGACTTTACCGTCAAGCTTCGATGGAGTTTTGATAGCAACACGAAAAGTCTTGTTTTACCACATTATATCATTTTCCCACACTCGCGTTTGTGATTCGGCACTTTATGAATAAAACCACCATTTTTATGAATAAACACTCACCATGAAGTGAGCGTCTCGTTCTTCACACTAATTTTTCATATTAAAAAAAACCGGCCAAGTGCGAGTCGGACTCGCGCACGAAGGGTTCCGGACCAATATCTATAAAAAATCAAGTTTGTTCTATGGGAGCCCTCCTTAAATATTTATGTTATTTTTAGTATTTTTTGTTATAGCGGCAATAGAAATACATCATCTGTGAAATTTTCAACTGTCTAGCTATCACCGTTCTTGAGATACAGCCTCGTGACAGACGGACGGACGGACGGACAGCGAAGTCTCAGTAATAGGGTCCCGTTTTTACCCTTTGGGTACGGAACCCTAAAAACATATGATCACATTTAACACTGAGTTATCACAGCTACAAAAGTTCATCATTCACGAAGTTCATTGATGCCCGTCACAAGTGTGTCCAAATACACATACGAATACACGATAAGGCCCTGGCGCCGTCGTTATATTGCCCTAATTCGGTATTTAAATACTTTCAACGCAAATAATCTCCATTTGCAATAGGAAGTGACGTTAGCGATAAGAAATTGATACAGAATTTGTGTTATGATAGAATGATCCTGTTTTAGTGGTTACATAGTACTCTATCAAATTTACCAGTAATGTAACCAACATCCCACATGGCGGTCATCTCGTGAGCCAAGTCGAGGTACTTGCTGAGCTTGTCTTTCTCGGCCTTCACGAGATTCTCGTCACGTGGGATGGTGATGTCGGTCGACCACCACGATATCAGGATTATTAGCGACAATAGTCCTGTCCGTGGTAATAGACCTGTGCCAATAGACCAAATTACGACCATTTTAATTATTATTGTATGCTGTTTTCACCTGTAACTATTGTGAGATTTGTCTACTTACTTTTTAGGGTTTCGTACCCAAAGGGTAAAATGGGACCCTATTACTAAGACTCCGCTGTCCGTCCGTCTGTCACCAGGCTGTATCTCATGAACCGTGATAGTTAGACAATTGAAATTTTCACAGATCACGTATTTCTGTTGCCGCTATAACAAAAAATACTACAAACAGAGTAGAATAAATATTTCCCTTAAATATCATAAAAATCCATACAATGAACGTGTTTTTTGCCGTTTTTATAGATAATGGTATGGAACCTTTCGTACGCGAGTCCGACATGCACTTGGCCGGTGAAAAAAAAATAGATTATGTTAACAGTTTTAAATGATCATAAAATAAATAAAACAAAGCCAAATCTAAAAATTCACACGAAATGTAGCCAAGATTATTTATTTTTCTTCATTTTATTATACCTAATAGTATACTTATATTAATTTATCTACATAAACACTTGTATAATATTCTATAAACTATTTATTAATATATAAGTAAAGGTCATGCCAATTAGCATACACTTTAGCGACAAATATCCCGCCCCAGACAGAACGTGGTGCAAAGGAACCCATGAGGCTGGCAGCACTCCCGCGCATGGCTAGCCTTTGCACCAGGTACGAGCCGGAACGAGGGTCACCACACTAATCTCTTATGCGTTGCCCTAAATCACGCACCAAAACCCGAGCATCCACGCCCCAGCAGCCGAGTATCACCGCAGTAAACACAAAGTTGTATGGACATAAAATGAATTAATTAAAAAAAATACCTAAAGAAACAGCCACGTATCAACGTATCAAATTTTATTACCGTAAATACCTACTTTGAAGTCTTCTTTCCGCGAATTTTACCAAAACAAGCTTACAAGAGGCAACAGTGGCCAGTGTTTGCCAACTGATACGTTTATCAGGTTAAAGCGTTATCAGTCTGCTCCCTTATCAACCGGCGTCCAAACCTGCTGTATTTTTGGAATGTGATAGTGGGACTCGCAAAATTCCAGTACGGGTAACCTACTAGGTTATCTGTTTCCTTGATGAGTCGCTGGCAACGCCATGAAATCATCTCGACGACGGATGTTGTGACATGGTAAAACCAGCGAGATATGTGATAGAGGGGCCATGTACATTGATATGATTGAGGCAACTGCATGAGATTCCGCGGCTTTGTTCGCGTGAGCCGTTTGTTTTTACAGCCTTGTTGGTTCATTGGTAGTATGTCTGCTTCAAGAGCTGAAGGGCGTGGGTTCGATTCCCACCCAGAACAAACGTTTTTCGTAGTATAAACCAATGTTTGTTCCGTGTCTGGGTGTTCTGTATTAATTATTTATAAGTAAATATGTATTTACAAAAAAAAGTATTTCAGTATTCCATCAGTTATCTGTCTTCCATAGTACAAGCTTTGCTTAGTTTAGGGTCAGATGGCGCTGTGTATGTCCTAAGATATTTACATCTCGCTATCCCACTAATATTATAAATATGAAAGTTTGGATGGATGGATGGATGGATGTTGATTACTCTTTCACGCGAAAACTACTGAACGGATTTGGGTGAAATTTGGGCTACTTTTTAACATGTAGCTGGTAACACCGAGGGGCGCAGCTAGCTATAAATGATGTTAAAAGTAATGAGCACTAAAGAAGTTTTGGCCTAGCCTTTGTTTTGTTACTCAAAGTTGTCCATTACAACTGAATCGACCTTGGTTTTACATCGGACCCCGAAAGTTAAGACCATTACAGTCAATAGTATAGCATTTTTTATTGCAAGCATGCATGCGTTTGACCGCTATACCGCCCGATGTTAAGCGAAGATGCGATCTACAATAGAGCACGCTTACCTAGAAGAAACCAATTCACTTGCAACTTCAAGGCACCCAGATTATATCTATCGGAAAGCCCCTCAGGCACAAATTCCACAATACACACACATTGTAACAAAATTACTTAATTTGACTACATTCTGTTTGCTTATGTAAGAGTTATAGGCAATAACAGCAAGTTTGTAGTGTTTGTGTGAAACTGGTTGGTTCCCAGAGTGTCTCCTAATCTCCAGCGCGGTGCATCGCGTGTGTACTACATAATTACTTACTCGTGTTATTAATCACTTTGTGAGCTTACGAAAGCTATGAACGCGTTGAGGCAACATTGAATGGCATTTTACGATGTTATTTAACAAAATTTCTCTTAATAACCATTCTTAGTTACATTAATAAGTAAGTTTTTAGGGGCCACGGATAGTCCGCTATGCCGTGGCTACTTGCAAGAAAATTAAACATGTGCTTTTGCATTGCAAAGCCACAGAAGGTACTAGAGTTGCTACTAAGTTGCATGAAATTTCTTCGCTATCATTCACTTGGTTGTAGATCTCCTTAACAGGAGGTCGTCTAGGTAGGTACCACCGCAGTACCAGTTTTTTTTTTTTTTTTTTATGGTTGACAGGCCAGGTGTTTGACCACAGCTCACCTGATGTTAAGTGAAGGCGTGGTCGAAGATGGTAAAGCACTCCTAGCCTGGAATGAAACTGGCTCTCAAGTGAGGCTGCCGGAACACACCGTTAGATGCTTGGCGGCAGATTTTCAACTTGAGGGTGGTAGCTAGCCAACCGAGTACTAGAAAGTACCCTACCACCATGCTATGGTTTCCTCACGATGTTTTCCTTCACCGGCAGCTCAAGCTCATTGTTGGGGTTTGAACCCACACCCTTCGGCATGCGAACCTACCGCGCTAACCACTGAGCTGTCATCGCTACAAATAGCCAGTTATTCTGCCGCTAAGCAGTAGTGTGTAAACATTACTGTGTTCCGGTTTGAAGGGTACTGCAGCTAGCGAAATTACTGGGCTGTTGAGACTAACTCTATCAAAAGTCTCAAAGTAATGAGCGCCAAAGCAATGATGCCCTGGACTTTGTTTTGTTACTCAAAGTTCTGTGTATCGCTGCGATGGTCATGGACAGGCGTTATATCTTACCATCAGGAGAGCGCCTCGTTCGTCTCATTACTTTTTACATAAAAAAAAAAATGATGTCATCATCATTGAACTTGCCACCTAAATCACTGGAGCTACTATGCCAGCGGCCCAGAGCCTCGCTCCGATACTTCAAGGAGCTGGGTTGGCTCGGGTAGACGCTGGCAGGGGGAAATGCACAATACACCCCAAGCGGGACGTCAGTGCAGGACTTATCGCCCCCACTTCGAATAAGAATAAGAACAAGAAGTTTTTTTTGTTATACGAAATAGGTTCGCGCTTCACCACGATCACACCCTGTTAAGCAGGATACAGTCTAAGATGAAGCACGTTTACGTAGAAAAAAACCTGTTTACTCTAGATTTGATGACACCCAAATTGTGCTTCGCAGGAAAAATAGATGCCGGCAGAGAGTTCCACATTCTCGCTGCGCGTATGAACAATGTGGAATCGAAGCGTTTTGGTCCGTACGTGGGGAATGCCCATCATGTACAGATGGCGCTTAGGTCTTGTCTGCCTAGCCGTCCGGTATTAGAAAGGGGCAGGTGGAACCAAATTATGCAAGTAAGTTAGTTAAGTTAAGAAAAGTAACGTGAAAAAAGCTGCATAGTATTCCGAGAAATTACAGCGACATTGATAGCGATGATAGCTGAGTGGTTAGCGCGGTCGGTTCGCATGCCGAGGGGCGTGCGTTCAAACCCCAACAATGAGCTTAAGCTGCTGGTGAAGGAAAACATCGTGAGGAAACCATAGCTTGGTGGTAGGGTACTTTCTAGTATTTGGCTGACTAGCTACCACACTTAAGTTGAAAATCTGCCGCCAAGCATCTAACAGTGTGTTCCGGCAGCCTCACTTGAGAGCCAATTCCATTCCAGGCTAGGTGTGTTTACCATATTCGACCACATTGTCACTTAACATCAGGTGAGCTGTGGTCAAACACCTAGCCTGTCAAGAATTAAAAAAAATATATATGTATATTCTATTGAACGACTGCCCTGTTACTTAATTTGTTACCGTTACGTAAAGTACTATCTGTTACTGCAATAGTCATGCGTTATTTCTTACCATCAGAAGAGCGAATAGTTCGTCACATTACTGTTATATTAAAAAAAACTAACATCGCTCTTATTAGATTAAGTACCCACCCAGTCTTTGTATAAAAGTGAATGCTACAAACTACATAGTTAGAACTATAACAGCGGGTTTTTTTATTAAAATTGAATGCTCGTTCTGCTTCCATCTGTCTCCCACAAACACAAAAAGTCCCCGTAAGCTCGTAACATCTTAATCTAAAGCTAATTTGGGTCCAATTTTCCACACTGTCATCTCATAAATAGGTAGACAGTACCATCACAGACGCGGCGACTTCAATGTAGAAATAATATAATATTCAGAGACGGACCTAGTACCGGTATGGGGGCTTACAATTAGTTCCTAACCAGACTGTATGCAAACTTGATAACTCTTTTGCATTTTTAACCGTTTTGCACACTTTTCTTTGAATGTTCAGGTATATATCTAGTTTATTTCCGCTTAACAGTCGTTCCAGTTATAACAGTGATGAGGACTTTAATTAAACTAATTTGACACAGCTTATTATTAAAAAACCTAATCTTACTTACAATCTAGAACTAATTTGACACAAACTTAAAAATCTAATTGGACAAAAATTTAATTAAAATAACCTCAAGTCATAAAACCGTCCTCTCTCTGCAGTAACCACTTGCCACTTTTCTTTGTTTTGAAGTTCATTATTTTAAACTAACGGACGCTTCGCGGTTTCACCCGCGTAGTTCCCGTGCCCTTGGGAATACACGGATAAAAAGTAGCCTATGACACCCGGGACAGCGTAACTTTCCAACGGTGAAAGAATTTTTGAAATCGGTCCAGTAGTTTCGGAGCCTATTCAATACAAACAATCAAATCTTTCGCCTTTACAATAGTGTAGATTCATTGATTAGATTCGATTTTTGAATAAAACTGCAATACAGTTTAAGATGACACCAAGTCAGTAACAAAATGTCAAGCTTCATAATTCTAGATCATGAGTATCTGCTTAATCTATGTATTTACTTCTGTAAGGGACAAAAGCCCCTTCAGAGAACCACCTTATTACACCCGCTATATGAATTACATGTTTACTAAAAGGTCACAACGTTTAATTTTGATTGATAGTCGACGAGATGGACAAAAATTTCTTTTTTATATTTTGTTTACAATCTTTTTTTTTTGTTGCAAAAAGATTTACTGTAATAAGTAGCCAGATGATAAAATCAGTACATAATAATAACATTCTGACGAATTTGTAAGGCAAGTACAAAAAGTAGGTTATTCAATTATACGTTGTACTTCTAATATTTTTAAACAACCCTTTTTTAAATAGCATTCCCATCAAAAACCTTTTCTAATCGAACACGCACTTGGCCTCTTTCTTCAAACATAGATAAATACACAAAAAAACCTTATCATCCTGACATGATGTTCATAATTAAACAGTGGCGCCACCGGAAGTGATAACGACCGGATGCACAAACCACGCCCCCTACGATTTAAATCTTAGGGTGGCATCAAGAAGGTTTTAATTTCATAAAGGCTCCATAAAGGTATGATACCATCGAATTACAACCTCTAATTAAAAATTGTGCTCATGGTTTATTTAAAAACATTAAACGAGGTTGTGTGTGAAATAGGGTGTTTTGCTAGTAATTATTACAAAAGGATATAGAGTTGCTGAAAGCCACATTCATCCTTTTTACCTTGATTTAATTAACTTTGTGCTGTCATTCTCGTAAAATGTGATCACAGACATGACATCGTCCTTAGCGCGATTTGCTAAAAAATTGACGTCTAGCGCCATCTAGCGTAAGTAGGTAACACTACGAAAGAGAAGCGATATCGGTTTACTTGAAAAAAATTGATAGTGCTGATAAGTATTGTTTTTAACTTGTTTCAAATTAACAATTTAAATTACTAAAATATAATGAAATGGAAGTAATCTGAGATAAGTGGCAAGTTGACAAAAGAAAATCTTGAAAAGTTTATAGTATTTTGTCTTTTTGTAGTTAAAATTTAGGTTTTTTTGCCTTTTTTTTAATCTGTTATAAATAATAGGTAGGTACATACAGAACGCCCAGACACAGAACAAACATTTATCCTCACATAAATGTTACTCCTGGCAGGAATCGAATCCAGGCCCTGCCCAGATATACTACCAAAACGAGCTAATTGAGCTGATTTACCTGTATCCATGGTCGCTTGAGATTTACATGTCATTGTCATCAAAAGCAAATTAAAAAAAAGTTTTGGCGGGAAGGCGGAAAGAGTCGTCTCGCTGTTGTATTTTTTACCAAAACTAGTGTTTTGTTGTGTGTTTACTTAATGTTTATGCATAAAAATTGTAGTGTTTTATTCATAGTGCCGAATCACAAGTGCGAGTATAGGAAAATGATATAATGTGGGGGAACATGACTCTTCATGTTGCTTCCAAAACTCCATCGAAGCTTTATAATAAAGTCACCACTACTTTACTAAAGAATGACTGGACTTGACTGACACGGACTGGACTTGACCAAGACTGGACGTTGACTATAGCTATAGCTACTAGGCAACTTATTTAACTTATGAAACTTAAAAATATAAAACACTTAACACTGGCAAATGCTCAAAATGCGACGCCAAAACAAAAAAAAAATACATTCAATTTATTTTATACCTCGCCGATATTTCAATAACTAGCCTATATATGTCCTAAATTATTTGTAGCCATATTAATAGTTATGCAACAGCGGAATCGCGTTCGATACGCACGCGACACGCGCTGCATTCAAGCCACCTGCGTATGAAATCTGTAACCGTGTTATGCTTAACAATATTTATGTTCTATCCGGCTTTATGTTACCAGCTAGGACGCCGTTGGTTCGGACGTTGCAGGCACTCTATCGGGACCAGAATTTAACTTATTTGTAACGTTTTTTTGTTATAATAAAAAACTCACGTTTATTATTTTCTACTTGAGGGCAGTAGCTAGCCAGCCGAGTACTAGAAAGTACTCTACCACCATGCTATGGTTTCCTCACGATGTTCCCCTTCACCGGCAGCTCAAGCTCATTCTTGGGGTTTGAACCCACGCCCTTCGGCATGCGAACCGACCGCGCTAACCACTGAGCTATCATCGCTACAAATCATTATTTCAGAGATACATACATTTATTATTTCGGAGACTCCAACTAAGTGCGAAATAAGACAAAATCGCGCGCGCGTTGTACTCAGCTTTGTCTCCATGTATTTTGCTTTGTCCGAAACTATTGTCGAAGTAATAACGTGATAGTTTCAATACCTTTTTGAATTCTTATAAAATACTTGTAACTATCGAAAGACTTGACGCTGGCAAATACACAAAAGTGCGATGCCACGAAAATGAAACGCAGAATAACAGTTGTCATTTAATTTTGACACCTTCCCCAAATTTACAATCAAAAATAAAAAAAATCATAAAGCTACCTGACCATGACCAACGGTCATTATTTTTTATGACAAATTGTTTATTTCGTTGTTCGTTACACTGTTAAGGAAAGGGGCGAAAGGGGTGAACATCATATTACAGTCTTACCGTTCTTAGAAATAATGACACGTCACATAGTTACGTAGTTACAGGGTTACGTGACACGGCGTGCTGACTCGAATGGAGGTTATTCGACTCGAATGGACATTATTGCGAACCACTTTTACTATACCTAAAATCGCAGAAAGCTTTTCCAGACATTTTCTCGGGGACGATAAGTAATTATAATTATACACAATTGCTATTTTATTAAGATCGTTGAAAGTACTCGTTGAGTAGTCGTTGAATTACTGGGCTGTTGAGACTAACCATCTAGTCTCAAAGTAATGAGTGCCAAAGCAGCGATGCCCTGGACGTCGTTTTGTTACTCAAAGTTCTGTGTATCACTGCAATGGTCATGGACAGGCGTTATCTCTTAACATCAGGAGAACGCCTCGATCGTCTCATCACTTTTACATTAAAAAAAAAAAAAAAAAAGTAACTATTAGCATAAAAAATAGTGTAGCTACCCAATGATGAAACAATTTTTGAAATCGGTCCAGTATTTTCAGAGCCTATTTAATACAAACAAACAATCAAAAAATCAAAAATCAAAAAAATATAATCTAATCTATTAAGTCAAATCTTTCCTCTTTATAATAGTATACATAGATTATTTACATAATGTAAAGTATTGATTTCCTAAAATAAAGTTCCATGGATAGTAAAAAGGATTTCTAAATTTTAGGATTGATTCTAAACCCTTTTTTTTACTATCGGTACGGAACAGTCGGCACGAGGCTTTTACTCGTATTTGTCTAGTTTATACAATTCCACGATATTTCGGAAACGTGCATTTCCGAATATGCACGACGGTAGTACAGCCACGTGCGTACGGCGCGGCGGGTGTACATTAACATACGTCGTGGCAACACGTGCTTCACGACCACGTTATAGGACAGAGGTAGATTCAGAACGTCGTATTTATTTATTAACAGATATCCCATCCAAAACACGACTATGACAAACCGTCAGATTATTTTCTAGTGTCATGCGGAGGGTCTAGATGGAGCCACTTTTGATCGGTTATGACTTTACGTTGGCCACTTTGTAATATTGAAGCGACAAAATAATAGATGGCGCTTTTAAAGGTGGTCCGATTTCCATACAAATAATTTTTTGCCATATAAGGACAAATGGAGCATAATTTTACAGTGAAATCACAGCTACTGGCATCTATTTTGGTCTCTATTTGCGGTAAATCACAATTGCTTGAATAAAACAGTAGATTATTAGCATAATATACTGTTTTATTAAAACATCATAAATTTATAAATCATTCATAAATTTGATTTAATGCTAATAATTTATTGTTTTATTCAAGCAATTGTGATTTACCGCAAATAAAGATCAAAATAGATGCCAGTATCTGTGATTTCACTGTATACTTATGCTCCATTTGTCCATAAATGGCAAAAATTAATTTGTATGGAAATCGAACCACCTTAATAGTTAAACCTCAATACGCATCTGCCATTCTTGCCCATAATCTTCTATGCAACTCGACGGGTGATCATTTAATTTTTTTTCTACAAATTGGACAATCCAGACAATAGTCGGTGAAGTGTCAAACAAGTCAACCCTTTGCGCGTGCGCATATGTCGTGCTTCCGGTTGCGACTAGATGCGAATGTGTTCAGAGCGCATGGCATTTGAAATTGTAGATGATCTAACTATGTTGTGTCGATTGGAAATTAATAAGTCAGTTACAATAAAGTTGTCGCTTTGGAAGTTGTCGTTTTAGAAGTTAAATTTTATAAGTTGACAACTTGGGAAGATGCCGTTATGACACAGTTGACTCCATCGTAGCTTGTAGTTAAGTAGGTACCAAGGCGTGACTAGACTTGACTTTGACTTACTTTGTGAAGTCAATGTCAAATCTGGGTAAAATATAAAAAAGACAAAGCATATCTCGTAATCTACTCTCTACCGCTTTGTTACACTAGGTTTTTTTGTTTCTTTTTTTAATAACAAATAGGCTTACGTTTGACCGCCATCTCACTTGATGTTAAGTGATGATGCGGCCTAAGATAGAGCACGCTTATAAGTTTTTATTTTTCTATCATCTATATCTAGCTAGCTGTCTATACTATCAAAGAGGAAAGATTTGATTGTTTATTTGTTTGTATTGAATAGACTCCGAAACTACTTGACTGATTTCAAAAACATTTTCACCGTTGGGTAGCTACACTATCCCCGGGTGTCATAGGCTACTTTTTATCCCTGTATTCCCACGGGAACGGGAACTACGCGGGTGAAACCACGAGGCGTCCGCTAGTACATATTTAGATATTTATCTTTGGTGTGAACAATAAAGAGTTTATTTATCTATCTAAGAAGATAAGGGATACAGAAATCATATGTATTTCATAATTATGTATATATATACGTTTATTGCATTGTTCTTTTTTTCTTTTTTTTATACACCAACCTAATATTTATTTACTTTTCTTTCCATAAAAGGTTGTCTGGAAGAAATCACTCTAGGCGATAAGACCGCCCGTATACATCAAATATCTATATTTTTTTTGAATGCAGAATAGGTTCACGTTTGACCACACCTTGCCTGATGTTAAGCAGGATGCAGTCCAAGATGAAGCACGCTTACCAAGAAAAAAACCTGTTTACTCTAGATTTGAAAACACCCAAATTGTACTTCGCGGGAAAAACAGACGCTGGCAGAGAGTTCCATATCTTCTTTATTTTATTTCATATTTTTGTATTCATTGTGATCTGTGTTTCATTGTAATTTGTTTTTATTTTATTTATTTTATATATTGATACACAAAACAGAACATAGTCAGAACATTATGTGTTTTTGAACTATTTGTTTTTGGTGTATAATAAAGTTATATTCTATGAAACAAACGTTCAAACGTTTTGACTCCACGTTTCTCATCCGTACGGCCAAGGAATGGAACAAGCTGCCGGCTTGCTTGTTTCCTGATAGATATAATCTGGATCTTTTCAAGGTCAGAGTGAATAGGTATCTTCTAGGTCTGCGGGCTTCATCTTCGACCACATCGTCGCTTACCATCAGGCGAGTTAGTGGTCAAACGCGGACTTATCTGTATTAAAAAAAAAATCTATTCTAAATCAGGTTCACTAAAATACTTAGAATATTTTCCATACAGGACCATTATATACTTTTACGTTATAGATTAACCTTTAGTTTTAGAGATCTGTGATAATAACTAACCAATATGCCCATACCTATTATACTATACTTGTTCGACTTCAAAACACACATTGGTAAATTTCAACGCCCAAACGAACTTCAATAGAAAAATAGCACCCATTCTTTGCACAACGGTGCCTTGTGGTCAAAACCCGAAAGGTGTACTGTTTGAATTGCATAGACTTTTGTATCTTCCGTAGTAAGCTTGAATGTGAACTGTGCAATATGTTTCGATTGCACATTTTGTGTCGCAATTGTTGAAACTTCAATGGCACCATTGTAGTAACAGTAGCCTTATGGGTTAAGCCAGGAAGTGGATATTAGTTTTGATTGATTGATTTGAAACTTCAACTTGGTGATGTTATTAAATGAATTTTACTTGGCAGACCGAGTCAAATAAATTCAAGTTATAAAACTAAATTCCTTGATTCAAATCAAGTAAATCAAGTTATAAAACTAAATTCGAAATTCAATTTATATATTTTTATATTGGCATAAAACGGCAAACATTTAGGTACATTTATGTCTCAAAATCCTAAAAGATAAAATAAAAACCAAATTTAAATTAAAAAATAATACAAAAGAGAGAGAAAGAAACTATAAGAAAATATACCAATGAGTCATGTCAGTAATTATAATAAATGTCAGAGTTCAGTCAAAAATGTCGACAAGACCAAAATTGAATTACATACAACACACAAATTACTAACATTTCTTTTTAGCTACTGGTTTCAAGTTGATGAGTCGTTATTTCTTATCCTCTCATTAGAGTGAGAAAAATACAAAGGTAAGTAAACATTTTTAACGCTAAAGCTCAACATAGCCTAACTTCGCATAAAAAGTTAATCCAAAGCCGAGTTTCACAGCCTTTGGTTATCTTCTGAGTATCAGATAGCTAAACAAATTTATAATAGAACTGTGTATTACAGAATCAATAAGTAGAAAGTATCGCAGAAACGCTGGTTCAATTGATTTGCGTTAGTAGTTACAATGTACAATTGTACATACATAATTTGTGGTAGAGCTCTTTATTTTATTTTAGCAGGAGGTCGTCTGGGTAGCTACCACCGCTATACCAGATGTACTGCTGTCAAGTACTGTATAAAACATTACTATGTTCCGGTTTGAAGGGAGCTACTGCAACTAAAGAAATTATAGGGCTGTTGAAATTAACCGTCGAAAGTCTCAAAGTAATGAGCGGCAAAACAGCGATGTTCTGGACCTTGTTTTGTATTCGAAGTTCTGTGTAATCTCTGCAATCGTCACGGACAGGCGTTGTCTCTTACCATCAGGAGAGCATTTAGTTCGTCTCATTACTATTTACATAAAAAAACAATACTCAACATACGGTGAGCTGTCGTCAAATACTCAGCCCGTCAACCATAAAAAAATTATATTGGATCTCACAGATACAAATACAAATACAAAAATAAGTTGTAAATGAGTTTGTACCTACATACAAATATGTGTGATTTGACGCTACGTACAATATTATATTCTAGATTTTTTTTTTATTCCGATAGGTTAAATAGAAGGACACTAAGCCAGATATAGCGAAACCCAACCTAAAATCGCATTGTTTCCCAGACTGTCTCTAATTGGCCTCCACACGACACGTAAAGGCCATTACACACAGCGCACGAGCATTAAGCTAGTTACACATTAATGACCTATCTCGTCGCTAGGGGCCTACTATGTATATACGATGACATGATAGAAAAATAAAATTATAGCAGATGCAAAAATATTAAAGACAAGATACACATTTCAAATGACAATTTTACTATGTTGCAGATCTCCTTGGCAAAAGGTCGTCTAGGTAGGTACTAACCACTGCAGTACCAGATATGTTGCCGCTCGGTAGTAGTTGTGTAAACATTACTTTTCCGGTTTTTTTTTTATGGTTGACAGGCTAGGTGTTTTGGCCACAGCTCACCTGAAAGGGCAGGAGCTAATGAAATTATATGGCTGTTGAGACAACCATTAACACCCAAAGTAATGAGCACCAAATCAGCTGCAGATGCTCTAGACTTTGTTTCGCTGCAACGGTCATGGATATGAGTTGTCTTTTACCATCAGGAGAACGTATCGTTCGTCTCATTACTTTTACATTAAAAACAAACCGGGACTTAATCGTGCACAATATGTCTACTATGAAACTAGTTTTTTAGGGTTTCGTACCCAAAGGATAAAACGGGACCCTATTACTAAGACTCTGCTGTCCGTCCGTCCGTATGTCTGTCCATCTGTCAGTCTGTTCGTCTGTCACTAGGCTGCATCTCATAAACCGTGGTAGTTAGACAGTTGAAATGTTCACAAATGTTGTATTTCTGTTGCCGCTATAACAACATATAAGTACTAAAAAGCAGAATAAAACAAATATTTAACTCCCATACAACAAACGTGATTTTTTTGTCATTTTGATAGATAATGGCACGGAACCCTTCGTGCGCGAGTCCAACTCGCACTTGGTCGGTTTTTCTAATTTAGCTCTACATTCAGCTAATAAGTTGCAATATACACGTTCGCTGGATTAAACAAAGCGAAAGAAAAAAAAAAAATTCTTTATAGATTCAATAGTTCTCAACAACACTGATCTAATTACAAGAGGGAGGTATAGTTTCACGCGAGAGACAAGTAAATTCACATAAACCTTTACTACTCTGCACTGGGTTCATTACCCTGCTTTAAAATACATTCGAGTACCTAATGTCTGTCTGGGTTACGTCTAGAATATGTTAACAGGACCATAAAAATTAGACTAATGTTAAAATACCTATTTTTATAATGTACCTGAATCACGCGTTGTTTTAATGGAGAAAAAAAGCTGTTATAATGCGAAACATGTAAATTGTAAGACCCGAAATTCTTGGTTTCAACGAATTCTGTGTAGGTACCTAGAAAAAAGCTTCTACACAAAAAAAAAGACTTATTTTATCAAAATAGCCAAGCAATCTGTATGATTGTTCTGTAAATGACTTCGTCATTTGTTATGTTTGGCGGTGACTTCTTCTTTGCCAGTGTTAAGTATTTCAAGCATTTTAAAGATAAGTTCAGTAAAAAAAGAGGCAGTCAAAGTCGCGTAAAGTTAAACTCGAGTCCAGTCATTTACTAGGTATATTTGTGACTTTACTTTAAGTTTCGAGAAAAGTCATGTTTTACCACATTAGGTATACCTAATATCACTTCCCCACAATTACACAAGTAATTTAATACAATTACCTTAATTGTCTCTGGCTAGTTACCGACCCTCAAGTTGAAACTCTGTCGCCAAGCACATAACAATGTGTTCCAACAGCCTCGCATTAGAGCCAGTTGCATTTCAGACTAGGTGTGTTTACCATCTTCGACACCGAATGATTTTTACAGCGCCCTCTAGCGAGTTAACACCATAACACCTGATGAATCACAACTATTTCACAGAAGATTATATCTAAATCAGTATTTTTCAACCTGTGAAGCCTTAACTGGGGGGTCGCCGGCAAAAAAAAAATGCAAGTATGGTAAGTGGCGAATGACACTAATAACTTTAGAGCTTCCCTTGCCAGCTCAAGATATTCTCCTTTCCTTTTCATCAAAAACACGTCAATACGTCAGCAGCTAAACCATAAGATTTTCTTTCATATTTGTGGTAAGATCAGCCTGTTCTATTGACTTATCCAATAAAGGGTTTAAAATCCATCTACGCCCATTGGGTACCTACATTATAATAATAAGTATAGGTACCAAAATAAAAAAAATCTAAACATAGTGTTTTAAAAGACTAACTTTTTTCTATCTATAACCCAAAGGGGTACATTTTTCAATCTATAAAGGGGTTGACCCTTTTATAGATTGAAAAAGATTGAAAAACACTGATCAAAATCAATTAATACGTTTTGAAAACAAATGGAAACATTCGCCAACAACCTCGCACTCTTTGTCTATGTACTTGAATATAATCAAAGCTCACACCCTAAACGCAAATACCTTCATACACTTTGCTTACACCTTTGTGGGTAAAAAGAAATACCAAACAGATTTGTAATATAGAATAATGTTTGCATGCCTACTTAGAATGGTCTACACATCTACTTACGCAAGTAACCTCATTATTTCAAACAAAACATGAACATTTCCACGCGTTAACGTTACTGTGACAAAGTTATACGAAATAAAATTACTTTTGTAAGCGAGCGTTCGTTATATCGTGACAAGACGAGTATCGGGCCCTTTCAGCGTCGCAAGTGGATTATCAATATGTTAATAGTGTTTAATTTAAATATATTACACTTTTGGTCGGCTGCGGCGTAAACTGTTTAATCTTCGTGAGGTTAACCCTTACAGGACCATAAGGTTGCTTAGACTAAATTGTAATATGTGATTGTTTTTTTTAGTTCGTTTAGATGTAAAATTAATAAAAATCAACAGGATTTCACATGACGACTTTTAGATTTTTTGGAATTTAAAGGGAAATATTTTTCCCAATGGTCTATAAAGGTAACGCAGATAATAGTAAGGCTTATTTTGAAATGTGTTTTATTTATTTGTTTTTATGCTGAAAAAGTGATACAAAATATTGAAATACAGTTACTGGTATCAAGATCAAGCTAATTATAATACTCTGCGAAGCAATTTCTTTTTATTGTAAAGCATAAATGTTCATTGCATATGGTACATATGTCATGTGTCCTTTTTTCTGTGCGGTAGTTAGAGCAAATTGCACATCTTTTAATTTTTTCGAAAATCTATAGGAATCTATCTTTATTGTGCCAACCCGCTGCTTTTCTGCAGTGACTACAGTTGGCCCGTTTTATGAAGGATGTTGATTATATGAGAAACATAAGATTTCTTCTTCATCGAAATTTAGGAACGTCTTCCAAATTCTCACATAAAGTACATGGAGCAGCAATTTGATTTGTTTTCTGAAAAGATTCTTCTATTTCAACAATCGCGTGGAGCTCAGGATGTTGAAACTCAGGGTGTCAGCGATGAACTGTTGATCTGCTTCATTCAACTGAAGCTCATTATAATCACTGTTATCTGCCAAAATTTACTGCAATATCTCATTATATGTCTTTTCTGGCCATTTCAGCAACAAACAATCAAAATAAACAACCAAAAAGTAAAAAAAACAATAAATAGGTAAAAAAATAAAATAAAAAACAATGATTATGACACAAAGAAACAAAACACCAATAGCTTAGAAAAGTTTTACTTATGGACCACAGGGAATTATTTTTCCCATACAATAATTTGTCATTATAAGGCATTTGTTTTCATTTATTCAAATAAACTTCATTATAACACAAAAATATACTTACCAAATAATGTAAAATATATGAGAAAACACAATAAATGTACATAATTACACCCCACAATAATCCATAACTAAACAAAGTAGAGCACGCGAATAAGCTAATTTTGGTGCCAATTTATTTGAAAGAACTTTTTTTTTCTATGCAATCCCGTTTACGTAATTGCGTTCAGCATACATTATATTTTGTTATTTTGTATAAAAAAATATGTAATAGATTAAATTAAATATCACAATTGCCTATTTTTCAATGGGGAAAAATGTTTCCCATGGTCGTGAAAGGGTTAAAGTTCGGAGTTGGGAAATGGCATTAGAAATGTCACATCAAAGTTCGTTTAGGCAGATAAATGTTCCGGTTTTATTATCTACCCGAGTCGTAAACAAAACATAACTTAAAGTATTCACTATACTTCATATTAGTTAAATATAACTGTCGTATTCGGAGATTGCTATCAACATAAACTTAACAATGATATACAGGGTTATACGTTTAGGGGTCTTTCTTTCTGATATTTTTTTTTTTTGTAGCTATGATAACTAAGTGGTCAGTGCGGTGTAATGTTCTGCGATATTTATTTATTAATGGTCATGGACAGGCGTTATCTTTTACCATCAGGAGAGCGTCTCGTTCGTCTCTTTACCTTTTAAATAAAATAAAAAACAATAGTTATTTGTTATATAAGAGTGCAAAGTTGCTTTTTAACCGCGTGCTCAATTTTGATGACCGAGCAAGCGAAGGATTCTAAAATTGAATCCTGAGCGTTAGCAAGGAAATCAAAAGAGCACGAAGTGAAAAATCTTTGCACTCGAGTGCAACACGTAATTTTTCATCCCACCTCAGCGAGGAAATGGCTAAATGCAAAAAAAAAATCTTTTACAATCACAACACCAAGGAGGTTCCGAGCCTGAGTTTTTAACGAATTAAAAAAAGTTGTATGATTTATTCGGCACCGTGGAGGTAGAAGTAAATAGGTTTAATGAGGTTTTGAATTCACGAACTTAGTGCACACGATGTTCTAAATTCAAATTTACTTTATCCTCTAGCGGATAAAAACGACTTTTGCACTCAGATATTGAAGAGCAAAACCCGACTCCGACTCCGTCTATACTCTTTCCGAGATAGGGGAATGAAAAAAATATTACGGCATGGTCCTATACAGCGTTTTTATACTTTGTGTTTGCCTCATTAATTGAAGAACAATAAGGAATAAGGCACGCGACACACGCACCGCGCACACGACCTGCGCTCATGTCGCGTCGTGAGGTGCGTGCTTGCCCGATTATTGATATTGGCTTAATGTTGAATACATAAATATTGCCATAAAATTTTTGAACGTGTCGTGTCGTTCTCTCAGAAGAGAACGACACGACACGTTCAAAAACTTTAAAAGAGAAACCAAGAAACCAGCCTGATTGATTGATAGATTAACTATTTATTATCCACGCCAAAAAATTATACCATCCCACTACCTCACTAGTCTACCTATCTATCTATATCTATATACTATTATAAAGAGGAAAGAATTGATTGTTTGTATTGAATAGGCTCCGAAACTAGAGGACCGATTTAAAAAATTCTTTCACCGTTGAGAAGCTACACTATCCCCGGGTTACGTACATTGTATTCCCACGGGAACGGGAACTACGCGGGTGAAACCGCGAGACGTCAGCTAGTAGTAGCTGTAGGGCGTGGGTTCGATTTCCACCCAGGACAAGCATTTTGTGATATAAAACAAATGTTTGTTCTGTGTCTGGGTGTACTGTATGTATTATAAGTATGTATTTACAAAAAAAAAGTATTTAAGTATTCTTCAGTATCAGTTATCTGACTCCCATAGTACAAGCTTTGCTTAGTTTGGATGGCGCTTTGTGTAATGTCCTACGATATTTTTTTTTTCTTTTTATTATCTGATGTCTAATAGTTGCGAGCACCAATACGGCGATACCTTAGACTTGTAATTACTAAAACTGCAATAGACAGACGTTATACTTACCATTAAGAGCGTCACACTTAACGTGAAATAATAATAAGGAGAAATAGCATTCATTAGAAAGCTACGATTCTCGGCCATGCTGAAAACATTCCAAATTTTACACCCAGAATAAAAATATACGTTAATAACAAACACTTACATAGCGAGTGCATCTCGTTAAAGTCTTTACAGTTATGGCGATAAGAGTCAAAGTCGCAAGTTAAAATATCTTAACAAAAGTTTTAGCTGAAAGTTTAAAGTTGTAAATGAAAGCAAAATTTGAAATGTAATTAGGTGTGGCGTCTTTCAGAGGGGAACACATGTATGCTGTCAACACTTTGTTAACTGATGGGGAGGAATTCCCGGGATTCTGTAGAAGTACGGAAATGCGGGACGAAACCGGTAATAAAAGAACCAAATTAGTACGAAATCATTCGTGCTAACCCGATACGCATTAGGCCAGATTCTGTTGATTACATCTATTTTAGAGCTTGCATTGCAGATCATCGCTTTTTTATAAGCAATCCCACTGCGCGCGAGCTTAATCTACACTAATATTATAAAGAGGAAATATTTGTATTTAAAGATTTATGTTTGTAACGAAAAAACTCAAAAACTACAAGACCGATTTCAAAAATTCTTTCACCATTAGGTACTACATTTTCCCCGAGTAACATAGGATATATATTTATTACAAGAATTTAATAAAAAATAAATGTCCATACGTGCAAAGCCGGGACGAGGACGACGCTTGTATATATGTATGTAAAAATGGTGTTTGTGGTCCCTTTCCTCCGAGACGACTCGACCAATTTTTTTTCTTTTTTTATGTTAACGTTGTCAGTCGAACGGGACACTCTCCTGATGGTAAGAAATAACACCTGCCCATGACCGTTGCAGTGGTATCCAGAAGTTTGAGTAACAAAACAAAGTCGAGGGCATCACTGCTATGGCCTTTATTACTTTGAGACATTATATGGTTAGTCTCAACAACCTGGAAAAAAATTGATTTCTACAGTATTTTTCAAAACGTAACACAGTAATGTTTACACACAACTGCTTGGAGCAGATTGTCTAAAACTGCGATGGTACCTAAAGACGAGAGAGATTGTGACCAACTAGTAACTTGGAGACACTCCGATTTATTAGTTTATTATTAACTTTACTTCAAACTTAACTTTTAAATAAATAAATATCACAGAACATTGCACACAGCGCCATCTGACCACAAACTAAGCAAAGCTTGTACTATAAAAGTCGGATAACTGATAGAATACTTAAATACATTTTTTTTGTAAATACATACTTATGATACATACAGTACACCCAGACACAGGACAAACATCGATCTTAGTCACACAAGTGTTAGTCCTGAGTGGAAATCGAACCCACGCCCTTCAACTAGGTTACCAGGACTGAGTTCAATGTGAAAGCCATTACGAACTAGCGCTATATTTTGCATGTTCTGTCATGTCATTTAATTGGGCGTTAGTGTCAACAGTTGGTGCTCGTAAACACGTGCCGTGCTGATAACTGGTGCTAACGTAGATGACACGCTGACATCGGTGACATTTGACATCGTACTTTAAAGTTAGTGTTCTTCTTCTTCTTTGATTTTGGCTTCGCATTTTGAGCAATTCCAGTGTCAAGTGTTTTGATATTTTAAAGTTTCATAAGGTGCCTCGTAGCAATATTTATAGTCAAAGTCCAATCTTGGTCAAATCTAGTCCATGCCAGTCAAGTTCAGTCATGCTTTAGTAAAGTAGTGGTGACTTTCCCATAAGCATCGATTAAGTTTTGAAAGCAACACGAAAAATTACCACATTATTTTATTTTCATTTTATTTTATAGTCATACCAACGAAACAGCTACAAATACAGTTGATACATATTAAACAAAGTTGGCAAAAATTAAGTGCTGCCTCAATTATAGGTATAAACCTCATTCAATATGACAGTATGCTTAAAAATTTTGAAACATAATTGAATTTAAATTAATTATACATTTACAAAATTAAGATAAAAACATTGAATTCTAAATAATAATTAAAACAACAATAATAATAGCAAAGATACTCGTGCTTTCGATAGAATTTGTCCAAAACTTAATTTAAAATCACGCAAACGGCCTGAAAAAACATTTTTTTTTTAATGGTTGACAGGCTAGTTGTTTTGACCACAGCTCACCTGATGTTAAGTGAAGGTGTGGTCGAAGATGGTAAAGCACACCTAGCCTGGAATGGAACTGGCTCTTAAGTGACGCTGCCGGAACACACCGTAAGATGCTTGGCGGCAGATTTTCAACTTGAGGGTGGTAGCTAGCCAGCCGAGTACTAGAAAGTACCCTACCACCATGCTATGGTTTCCTCACGATGTTTTCCTTCACCGGCAGCTCAAGCTCATTGTTGGGGTTTGAACCCACGCCCTTCGGCATGCGAACCTACCGCGCTAACCACTGAGCTATCATCGCTACAGCGATCATCATCATCATCATGAGCTATCATCGCTACATCGATTTCCAAATGCCTCTTCAAGCCTCACATTACATCATTTTCCTACACGCGCTTCTAATTCGGCACATAATGGATAAAACCCCACCATTTTTATGCATTTTAAACACTCGACAAAACACTAGTTTTTTCAACACGGGGAATTCATTTTGTCAACAATTTAACAAAATTAAAATAAAATAATTCATAATTCATTTATTGCGTATATGGGTACAATATATATTTTAAAAAAAGATAACGAGCGCCATATTCTGCCTTGCGGCATGCAAAACTTAAAATTAAACATTACAAAAAAAATATAATAATAACTACAGTCAGTGATTAGTCAAATCAGAAGCAAAAATAAAATAAAACAAAAATGTCAATGATAAAATGTCAAGCAATAAAATACAATTAAATTAAATACAATTTCGTCCGAGCATAAAAAAAAAAATAATAATAAAATAAAAAAAAATATTAAAATATAAATTAATTAATGTCAAATTGAATTACAATATTATTAATTTTGGACAGTTTTGTCATACTTTTACCCTACTAATTTGATGAGACCAATCACACACATTTAAAATGTATCTGTCAAGTACTCATTTACAGTGTAATATGCTTTTTTCAGTAGAAAATATTTTAATTTATTTTTAAAAATAGAAATTTGTTCAATTTTGGCTATACCTTTCGCTTTAAATAAATAAGAAATTTGTTAATTGTTAGGTACTAATTATAAGTCTTAGTGTATAGATAGTATACAATTTTAACATGAATTGATGTTAATTTTATTTAACTGTAAGGTCTTTAACAGTTGTAGCATTCTTTTCTGCATTAATTTAGCCCTTTTTCCCGTTAAATTTCCATTACCATCAAAAGCATGACGTAGTCGTCTTGACAAAAAAAGTATTCTGCCGTTCTTCTTCTTAACCTTAGTCCGGTTTAACATTGTTTTAGTAATCTGTGCGTTTTGAAGCGTGCCCGTTTTAGCCCACAATACACTCGCCACAACACGGTAGGGCTGTCATTTCGGAGCTTACAGACTTACTCGGTTTTTTTTCAGGTACCATCCCTAATGATTCTGTTTTGGTGCAGATGCAGAATGATGCTTGCGCTGCATCCGTCACCAATTGCAATGATTTGTCTGGCGGAGGCGCGGCGGCGCAGTTGCTGCCGATCCCAACATGGACGACGAGGACATGAATGTCACAGACTGGCCTGAAGTTTTCTGTCACTGTGTTATACAATTTACAGGAAATAAATGAAAGTTTTATAGATTTTTACCGCAGCTTTGCTTACGTTTATATAGAATTTTTCTATCCCTCTGTAACACTTTTTTTGGATGAAAAGTACCATAATATATGTTCTTTTCTGTTCCCCTGAAACGAGAATATGAAATTTCATTATTCAGTACTTTAGCATGAACGCGTAACAAACAAACACATTCGCATTTTCTTATTTGTTAGTATTTAATTTCACTAGATCCACACATTCAACTTCCCGCCCTAATTATAGCGTAATCTAGCATAGGTTTTATTAATAGATTTGAAAAAACATTGTGCAGCATGTTTCTTACAAAATCCACACGTTTCCATCTCAATTTGTTCCACAAACTTTTTCGCATTAGTAACAACAAATTCAAGTCACGTGTGTCGCCATCTGCTCCCAAATTACTCAAATTTAATGTCGAAACATTAGTATTACTTAACACTTAAAAACCGCCGTCGAGAAAACAATTTTTCACACTCCAAAAACAAATATTTGGAGCGTGTCTAATTTGAAAAAGGTTATTTTTTTATTTTGTGGCTTTATGGTTCCATTTTACACGTAAGGCGAATACGGAGTTTTGGCGGGAACGCGGGAAGAGTCGTGTCGCTCCGTTGTATTTTTTTCCAAAACTAGTGTTTTGTCGAGTGTTTATGCATAAAAATGGTGGTGTTTTATTCATAAAGTGCCGAATTACAAGCGCGAGTGTGGGAAAATGATATAATGTGGTGAAACATGAGTTTTCGTGTTGCTTCCAAAACTCCATCGAAGCTTTATAGTAAAGTTGCCACTACTTTAATAAAGCATGACTGGAATTAACTGACACGAACTGGACTTGACAAAGACGACTTTGACTAAAACTATAGCTAAGATACAGCAGAAATAACACTTAAGACAAGGCAGTATGGCTTTATAGCTTTAGCCTGCCCGAAGGGGCAAATTTATTAAAAAAAAAAAAAAAAGTAACGCGAATACAATCATTAAGTGTTCTATTTTTAAAAGTTTAAAATAAAAATTGAGTATTCTAGAACACTATGGAATTTGCTTGCAGATAATTATGTAGCCATTTATGAGCTGCACCGGCAGCTCAGACGCGAAATTATATTTTTTATTAAATAAATATTATTATTATTTAATATGAAAAAAAAACTATGTAAGTTTTCTATCAGTTATCTGACTTCCATAATACTAGATTTGCTTAGTTTGACGTCAGATGGCAATGTGTGTAATGTCAAAAGAAAAAAATTAGGCAGCGATTGCGTTTTCTGTATAAATACATAAGGTTCGTAAGCTGGAAAACAGTCACGTTTCGTGACTGTTTGTCTGTTTAGCGGACCCTGAATAATGTAGTCTCTCTACAAACTGCACTAGACCTTATAAATGGTTTCTAGAAATAAATCTGCCGCAGCTGGGAAGCATTGCAATGATAGCGCGTAGAATTGGTACGTGGATGTTAAAAAATGTTGAGAATATATCTTGGTTAGTTGTTGTGTAAATTACTAGCTGCGCCCCGCGGTGTTACCCGCTACATGCTTTCGGGATAAATTGTACCCTATATGTTAATCCAGGGTCTCAGCTACCTCCATACCAAATTTCATCAACATTGTTCCAACCGTTTGAGCGGGAAGAAGTAACAAACATAATTATCCTGAAGCCTGAAATACACATCAGCTGTTCCATGATAAAATGCCATTGACCTTCAACAAAACATGTAGCAGTTTTTTTTCGCGATTTCGAGGTCGTTATCAATGTAAGGGTTGTTTATAAAGGCGAGTATATAAGTTAACCTGGTTTAACACAAAGGTTACTTTTAACCTCGAAAAAATGTAGCGGGTAATACCCAGGATAGTAAACAATTTATGCCAATTCACTCTGATCCGTGTCGAGTGGAATCGCTGCGATACCATCGACAAAGTCCCGATGCGACACAAGTCTTAGATTACATCCACAACTTTACTCTCCACTAAATAATATACAACTAAGAAAGTAGTAAGTATGATACATAGATGAAATACAGATGGGCTATATAGAACCGAGTACAATCTACATGCAACTATCATAATATCAATTGAGTCAACTATATGCAACTATCATAATATCTGACTAACCATATCTCAAAGCAAAGAGCGAACAAATCAGTAATGCCCTGGACTTTGTTTTGTAACTCAAAAGTTTTGTGTACCTACCACTTCAATGGTCATTGAAAAGTGTTTTACCAAAAATAAGTATTTATGTACAAGCTTAACTTAGTTTGGGGTCAAATGGCGCTATGTGTATGTAATTCTATAACATTTATTTATTAATAATTATTATGTAATTTATTTAAGGTAAATGGGGCAAACTTTTTTTGTAAGTTTTTCTAGTATTTTCTCCAGATGGCGCCACTCTTTGGGTGTGTTGCGGACTATTTTAGTTTTATGTTGGTAGTAGTGACGCATCAAATAAATAGATGGCGCTTATTTTTGAGTGGATTTTCGTTGTGGCATGGCTCTGATAAGGATATGATCAAATACTAGGTGCTATTTGTTTATTTATTATTAATTAGTTTACTGATGTCCTTATTAATGGGAAACCTCATTATTTCAAGTATATCTAAGTAAATAAATATAATTAATGCCTTATCCAAACAAAGTTATGTAACTTATTGAAATTATACAAATTAAGCTATTTATCAAAGCTGTGCAGCTCATTAACTCCGTAACTTCCTTCGAGTTTTCTACTTGTTTCAAACTTATTAGCTTTTTATTTGAACAAATTGTCGATAGCGTCGTGATTTAGTGTTTATAATAATTATTTTCTAATAGATTGATCCTATAATTTGTTATTATATCACTCGTGTGAATCAATTTTCAAATTTCAATGATTAACATAGAAATATTAATTTTGTATTTTAAACACGAAATGTATTTGAGCTGGTTTTAAAAACTTTTCTATGTAATTCTGGTTTTATGAACTCGGAAACTTGTAATCTAAAATTTGACTTTAAATTATTGAAGCACACGACTACTCGTAGGTACCTACCTATAGTAATTTTGTGATGTAAGTTTGCTACCTACTTCTTGATCACGGTGTTACTCTTAAAAGTATATTAGTGCAATTTGACATTATATATTTTCTTAGTGCTGTATTGTGATTGTTTTTTAGTATTTTTGTTTTATGTAATTTAAAAAAAAAAATTTTTTTGTACATTATTTATTATTTAAATTTGATTGTATATAACATTTATGATTAATGACATTATTTGAAGACATAAAAAAAATTAAAATAAAGAAAGTTTATACTCGAACTATCGCTAGAAAACAGTGTTACGGACGTTAAATAAAATATAAAACCTCTCGTTACTGCTCCTTATATTACATAATTTTATACATTATATTTCAGTAGCAGACGCCTCGCTGTTTCACCCGCGTAGTACCCGTGGGAATATAGCCTATGTCACCCGAGGATAGTGTACCTTCCCAACGGTGAAAGAATTTATGAAATCGGTTCAGTAGTTTTTGAGTTTATTCGTTACACATATACAAAAATCCAAAAATACAAAATATTCCTCTTTATATTATATAAAGTTAATAATTATTAATAAACTATTGTTATTGTATGGAATGAATGAAGCTTTATTTTTTTTTTTATTATCATCGTTCTTTATTTTTTTTACTTTAAATATATATAAAACAAAAATAATATAATAAACTTAAAAACTAAGTTGCCGCCAGCAGCAGGGCAGGGCTCAAGCTGCCGGTGGTTAGGTCTGCAGAGTGAGGAACCTCCTCACAATGCGCGCCATGTCAAGAATCACATCCTTTTGAAGCTGACCCTTGCCTCAACCGTCTAGCGAGAGCCTCTTAAGATGTTGGTCGAGACTCATTGCTATAAGACCGTTTACCGTGACAACTATCGGGACAATGATCGTCTAATCAACAATGTTATTAATATTATTATCGTTGTAATGGTCAAGGATGCATAGAGCATGCGTTATTACTTACCAGAAATAGAGCACCAAAAATAATATGAATCATGAAATCGCACGGGTACAGCTAGATATAAATACTTTACAATCAATAAAACTTTGTACAATGTAAATAGGGATCTCCAGCAAGGGGCGTAGCGGACGTGACGTCAGTTACAATGCGCGGATTACTTGCTTCGAAACGCATATTTTATAGCCGTCGACTCGTGCGCAGCGGTGACATATCATTATGCGTTTTCAATGTCTCGACTGGGTGTTAATAATGTCTTTGTCAAATATATTCAAAGGTAGCAGATCTATAAAATCATTGACATTACAAATAAAATCAAATCAAATATTTTATTTGCAAGAATACATGTAAATATCATACACAACAACAACAATCAACAACAACAACACAACAAACAGGGGGTTGCTGCACAACCGTTGTTTGGTCTTATAACAATTTTTATAGTGTCACAATGTATACAGTCTGCGAGCAGACGTGCAAATTTTAAAAGTAGATAAATTAATTTAAATAGTCTAGATTATATTAATATTCATATTAATATTTATTAGTCATTATTTATTAGCAAAAACATTGTGTAAAAATAATAGTTTTTGACATAATATATTTGCTTATTTTGATGGTTGACAAGCTAGTTGATTTACCACAGCTCACCTGATGTTAAGTGTCGGTGTCGTCAAAGATGGTAAACACATCCAGCCTGGAATGGAACTGGCTCACGGGTGAGGCTATCGGAACATACTGTTACTATGACAAATTTTTGGGCAGTCGTGTAATTTTTTTTTTTTTTTTTATGGTTGACAGGCTAGTTGTTTGACCACAGCTCACCTGATGTTAAGTGAAGGTGTGGTCGAAGATGGTAAAGTACACATAGCCTGGAATGGAACTAATAACTCTAATAAAAAGCGCCTTTTATTTTACTCAACGAAGGTTAAATTTATAATGTTCTGTCGATATCTCGTTGACGTGAAATATCGTGTGTGAAAACGAGACAGCTTACTTTAAACATAGATTAAATTTAAGCAACGTTTATACATATTAAGACTCAATATGTCAAAACTTTAACTTTTTATTTACGAAATATTACATTATAATTAGAATAATTAATTTAGTATATGGAGTAACTTATAATTACTAATATACCCGTACAGCGTAATATCCGAGTATTTAAACATAAATTTTAAAACTATTGCAGCTCTAAAAATGTGTTAGTAAAATAAGTATTAGTGAGTCATTCTGCAATGTCTGGAGTTCGTAACTTCTAATATTTCGTAACTCTACATTTTATCCGGTCCAAACATGCAATTTCGTTAATTCGCTAATTCATTCTATTTCGTGACAAACAATGTAAGCCATCGCCTTAACAGCTTTGTGCAATACGACGGGATTTTATTTCTGGACGGCAATACTTTCCAAAGATTAATTTGATTCGCTTCAAAGGCAGATGTGGCGCTTGTTTATCAAATTCAGTTTTCGCTTGTGTGTGTTAATATTAAAATATCACCTTAAAAGTTTTTAAGGTGACATTACCAACCTCACTAAATGTAAAACAGTGTATAAAAATTATTGTGTTCAGATAGCGAGAGCGAAAATACAGCGCTATTGAAACTGACCATCGAATGTCTCAAAGTATTGAACGCTAAAGAAGCGAAGCCTAAATGCCCTCGACAAAGTAAGATTCGATTAGCGATAACGCTGATAGAAAACCTCTAAAAGGTACCGTTAGCTGTTCACGTGACATATCTACCTATGTACATTTTACATTTTTATTACCATTTACGAACTTTTATATCAACGTTATCGTTAAAGAAATGTTACTTTGTCTGTAACAAATACAGTTATTTAATTGATAAGACCAAAGTTATATATTTTGCATTAATTAGGTAAATATGACTATATTTTAATTCATGTATAAAATTGTAAATACATACTTAGTTGTTATTTGAATGTTATTATTAGTACTAAGTGTTTTTTTTTAAATATTTTGTAAATAAAATTATTTTCATCTGAAATTGTTATGTACCTACAAACATTTAAATAAAAAAAAGACATAAGGAACAATTAAAAAGAAAAATGTTTGGTCACTAGACATCGCCGCAGGATTCCCTGAGTTGCGATGACTAGTACTCTTCTATACGACCTATTTGTGTTCTATTCCCAAGCTATTCACAACATCCACTTGTTGCATTTAAAATTACACATCTTTTAAATAAATGTCTAAAACAACATCAAAAACGTTAAAATCAAACACTAAAAATTTCAATCATTTTATTCAAACGTTGAAATCAAACACTAAAAATTTCAATCATTTTATTCAAACGTTAAAATCAAACACTAAAAATTTCAATCATTTTTATAATTAGGTATATCTATGTCAATATAAAAATAATATAATGTCAATCACACTTTATCAACAATTATTTTCCATTCCAGGGTAGAAGTGCTTATCATCTCCGAGTTCTCTGACCACACCCTTACTAAATATCAGGTGAGTTATGGTCATACATCTAGCCTCATCAGTTCATTCACCACCACTCATAAAAATAAATTAGGTATTACATTATTTTCAATATTATACACGTAGATGATATCTGGTTTAAATAAATTATATTATTAAAATAAAAGCGCTGCGTACATCCGCGTTATTATGCAAAAACTTCAAACAATAGCACATAATAAATATATTTTATAAAATTATTATAAAAACACTGTAATGAGGTATTGTTTCAAACTTTTTCACATAAATGCTGTAAAATAAGTAGCGTTAGAAAAATGAGGTCGTTGCCCTCTTGTTGAGGTACCTAATCGTAAGATTCAATTTAGCTTTAGGTACATAATTATATTGGATTTCTTTTGATGTTTATCGTAGAACTGAAACGCGTTCCAACTTGCACGAAAAATGATCTAATTATTATTGGTGAGATTAAAAATAAGGGTTGCCATGTAAACAGATTTTCCTTTCAAAACGCGTATAAATTTTTATTTATATAATTAACAGGTTATAAGCTTGGGTGTCATTGGTGTGTACCAACTAGTAATGATCACGTAAGATACGTACAAAAACATATAGTCGAATTAAGAACTTTTTTGAAGTCATGTCGTCAAATTGGATAGGCATTTTGGGGCCCGCGGTCTGTAGCCGCGCACCCGCTTCCATTCGCGATGCACCTACATATAGTCATATTTAAATTACATATAGTCTGAAAATAAAGTTAAATAAATTACTTTCAAAAAAATCTGCGAAAATTTCTACCTGATTTCATGTTTTACAATACAGAACTAACAGAAATTGAAACAGTCGGTCGTAAACAGAACTCAATACGGTATTCTCATTTCATTGGAATCTCTTAGCGCCCATGTGGCAACACCGTCTAATTACCGTCATGTTTCAAAAACAAAGCTCCGAACGCACATGTTCGAAATTCGCGTGACAAAAACACATCGGTGGCGCGCCCGCCATGTTGAAGTGTTAGCGCCAAACTTTACTACCGCTCTGAATATATGTTTCTTTTTACTAAATGCGCACTGAGTATCATCTTTTTGTCGCACTTTCTCTCCCTCTTTTATAATCTATGCGTCCTTATCTGACCACAAGCGCTTGTGTCTATGACGATCGGTAATCCTGCCGAGTCTCCTTTCGGTATACGTTTTTATATTTTTTTCGTCCATGTCTCTTTTGTTCGTTTTCGTCTAATTATGTAATATATTTTATCATCATCATCATCAGCCTTTTGTAGTCCACTGCTGGACATAGGCCTTTCCCAAGATACGCCACTCAGCCCGACCTTCGGCTTTTCGCTTTCATCCACCGCCAGCTGTCCTACGTATATCATCACTCCATGGAGCTCGTTTGCAAATTCGCGGTCTCCACTCTAGAACACGTCAACCACAGCGGTTATGGGTTCTGCGACAAATATGTCCAGCCCATTGCCACTTCAGCTTGCTAATACGCTGAGCTATGTCTGTTACTTTAGTTCTCTGGCGAATTACTTCGTTCCGGATACAATCCCTTAGAGAAATGCCAAGCATAGCTCGCTGAGCGACAAATAATAAAATAATAGCGTAAAATATAAAAAAAAAAACTAAATTCAAAATAATTAATTAAATCAATTAATTATTGGTACCTAATTAATTAGGTACTTATATCATCTTGGCAGGAAAGTTGAAAGCTCACTGCTTAGCATAACCTAAATAGAACTGAAGATCGGCAGTAAAGTCTGTCCCATAGTACAGTTGACACTGCCATAGGATGGGGGCAATAACCCGGCTAAAATAGGCAACCTTGACCGCACGCTGCCCCGTTTACCCCGCTTGTAAACAACCTGAAGAACGGATGTCAGACAGCCGATCCTTGCTGTAGGATAAACACATTGATGAATGGTTCTGTAATTTGGACCCAAGAAGTTACGGTACCTATTAGAATGATTCTAAATCTCTCCACACGCTCCTCGATGTACTCCTTGTTATTGTAAGGTAATTTGTATGTCTGAGAGTTCTCAATGTTGTCGAAGATGTGTGAATTCTGCTAACCCACACTTGCCTAGCGTGTTGGAGCAAGGATTTACCCTTGAAAGAATGTAAAGATGTTGGCGCCTTGCAGTGTGTACCAATAAAATCTTTTTCTAGATCAACATACTCCATCCCAATGCGCAATCCTTGTTAAAGCGGCGTTCTATAATCACAAGACATATCAAATTAAGCAGGTCAATTACACCATCGCTAGTCCAGATTGGCGAGTTTTGTGGGGGTCCCCACGCACGTGGGTGCGTTCCCACGGCCCTGGGGGGCACTGGATCATGTGGACTGGAGTTTTTGATACGGGAGACGAGACGCCCTCCTGAAAGGTATATACGGCTTGTTACGCATATTTCTGTATTTAGAAGATCTAAGATGTAAAATGTATTTAATCTGCAGTAGATTAAAGTTTTTAAATTTAAGTAAAAATAAATAAATATCGCCACCTGACACTAAGCAAAGCTAATATAGGAACCCAATATTTTATAGAATACTTACAGACTTTGTTTTGTTGTAAATACATACAGAACACCGAGACACAAAACAAATATTTATGCTCGTCACATAAATTACACGAATCGAACCCACGGCTTCCAGATCTTAAAGCAGACTACTAAATGAGCTAACAGCGCAGTCGCTGAAGGCGTTATATCAAGTATAAATGTATAAGTATAGGTGTGTTTTACCATCTTCGACCACTCAACATTAGATGAGCTGTGGTGAACTACAAGCTCAAAAAAAGAGTAAAAGAAATTATTGTATCCAAGACATAAAATAATAAATAGGTATTAAGTAGCCTACAGAAGTTATTGCTCTACCATTTAGGTCATAATAATATCGTGGAAATACAGAAACCTCCATAAATTAGAATGAAAAGATGAGTTCGAATAACATCGTCTGGATTGCGATCTGGCAACTTTGTTGCATCATGTTTCATTGAACAGGAAAAGTCTGTCTGTTTGTATGTTTGTTAAGTCGTATAAGTGTTAAAACCTATCTAAGTATTCTATTTAATAAAATAATAAATAAGAAACTGGATAGAGAGAAAGAAAAGAATATTTAATGGGTATGCATTAAATTTTGGTATTCTTTTCAAATGGTTATGTTTTTTCTAGTATTTATAGGTGTTTCTCTACATAGTTTAAAACATTGTCGCTTTTCGCCATCTGTACGCTTAGATCTTTTAAATTACGCAATGGATTTCAATGCGGTTTCCATCAATACGAGTAGACAGAGTGATTCAAGGGAAAGGCTTATACTTTTTGTAATGAAAAAGTAATGAGACAAACGCTCTTCTGATGGTAAGGGATAACGCATGTCTATGGCCATTGCAGCAATAAACAAAACAATTGAGTAGCAAATCAAAATCCGGGGCATCGATGCTTTAGCGCTCATTAATTTGAGATTTTCCTTCTTCCGGAACACAGTAATGTTTACACACTACTGCTTGGTGGCAGAATATCTGCTACTGTGGTGGTATCACCTAGACGACTTAATATAATTATAATACATGCATAATTGCATATGCACCACGTAATAGTACTCGTGGCGCCATCTAGTTTAGTTTCACGGACAATAGACATTGTTATAAAATCTAATTAATTTGTACAACAATACAGTATAGCTTAAGGTAGAAATTTTGTATTATATAATTATCAGTATTAACTACGAGTATTATCACAAACTGGTAAACGGACCGTTGGTCGTCAGTCAGCTAAAAATTGTGGGTCGAACGTGGGCAAGATTGGCACAGGACCAAGTCGAGAGGCGTACAAGACGAGAGGCCTATGCCAACAGTGGGTGGTTACGGGCTGATGATGATGATGCTTATTACAAAAGTGAAAGGGTGAACCAACTTTAGCGGTTCTACTATTTTTCTTTATGGCATCGCGCTTTGTGCATTTGCCATTTGTGTCAAGTACCTGGATATTTTTAAGTAGATAAGTATTTGATGAAATATCGAATAAATTAACCTGAGTCATAATCAAAATTAGACACAGTCAAGTCCGTTCATGCCCAACACAGTATTAATGATTGTACTGGAATAAGATTTTTTATTTTTCAAAGACGGAGTTTTCGGAAGCAACACGAAAAGTCACGTTTGACGACAATAACCTTCCCTCACTCATGATCGCTCGTAATTCAGCAAAACACCAGTATTTTTAAACACTCAAAATAGTAATGTAATTGTTCTAATAATCTGACTGTTTTATGCTAACTTTACCTTTATGCCTATGACTATGGTGAAATAAATGTATTATTATTATTATTTATCTTTACTCTTTAGAGTTCTCTCGTTTCCGAGGTAGTATTGCTGTTAATGCGGGCTTTTGGCCAAGCAAAAACAGGGGTATTAATTATGCTGATCTGAAGACAAAAATTTGCGGACTATCCTACAGGTATTTAATATTGCTGCTTTTTGCAACAGTATAAAGGTGAGTTTGTGAATATTTAAAGTTTCTAAGCTTGTCAAAAGTGAATGTGGGACTACGCGAGTGGTTGACATAACTATAGGTATGGTTTTAACTGTTTTGACCTTCCACTGTGATTTTATTTCAAGGGTTAAATCTGTATATTTGGCAATTTTTTCGGTGTATGTGTTGGAAATGTTGTGGGTGTTGGGCACGGCAATATCGATGAGGTAAACTATTATTATTAGTACATGTTTTCGAAAATTTCCGTGTTTCCCCCCAAAACTGAACGATTTTTTAACGATACAAAACTTATTTTAAAGTTCGATATTACATAATTTGTCATATCTTGGCACTGACTGCAGAGAAAAACATAAATATGGCGCCAAACTTCGCGCCAGCAATTTAAGCCAAATTTAAACATGGAACGACTATAACAGCGACGACAACCATAGACAGGCTATTTTAGCGCAAGCACGCCATTTCTATTTTTAAAATGAGCAAAGAAAATTTAAGTTGTTTTATGTGTACCTACTTACATGAATAAATAGATTGTTTATGAATTAGGTGTTATATAAAATTAAATTGAAATTATAGGATTGGGCACATGTGGCGCTGACCATCAGGTTGTATATTATCAAGTTGTAGCGATGATAGCTCAGTGGTTAACGCGGTAGGTTCGCATGCCGAAGGGCGTGGGTTCAAACCCCAACAATGAGCTTGAGCTGCCGGTGAAGGAAAACATCGTGAGGAAACCAAAACATGGTGGTAGGGTACTGTAGTACTCGGCTGGCTAGCTACCACCCTCAAGTTGAAAATCTGCCGCCAAGCACCTGACGGTGTGTTCCGGCAGCCTCACTTGAGAGCCAGTTCCATTCCAGGCTAGGTGTGATTTACCATCTTCGACCACACCTTCACTTAATATCAGGAGAGCTGTGGTCAAACACCTAGACTGTCAACTATTAAAAAAAAAAAAAAAAAAAACTGCTTGATCGTGATATTTTTTTATGGCTCACTAGCTGCGCCTCGCGGTGTTACCCGCTACATGTGTAGCTACCTCCATACCAAATCTGTTCAGTAGCTTTTGCGTCCATCCATCCAAACTTTAACATTTATATTATAATAATAGTGAGATAGGCTAAGTGTTTGATTACAGCTCACTTGATGTTAAGTGACGTTGTGGTCGAAGATGGTAAACACTCGGTGTGTAGCCTGAATGGAACTAATTCTCGAGTGAGGCTGCTGGAACACACAGTTAGATACTTAGCAGTAGATTGTCAAGTTGAGGGAGGGAGCCAGCCGAGTACTGAAAAACTCGAACAAAACGGTTTCTCCACTTTCATCTTACAAACCGTGGAATTTGTTGCCCGAGTGGGTGTTCCTCGACAGTTACAATCTGGATGCCCGCAAGTCGTTATCGAATCACTCCATCGTAGACCGCAACTTCGCTTACCATCAGGTGAGTTTGCGGTTAAATGCAAGATTATGCAGAAAAAAACCGTGCACCAAACATTTACGTTTTCAAAAAGTAAATACGCATTTTGTAACATCATACAAAGAACAAACGCAAAGACAAATCAGGGACAGTTACAAAATAGGGGCTCACTTCAGCATAATACTGGTCATACTAAGTGGTATTTTACTATTTAATAGTCAGCTTGAAAGTACGTGTATCTACACTATTATAAAGAGGAAAAATTTGATTTTTTTGTTTGTTTGTATTGAATAGGCTTCGAAACTTTTTTTTTTTATGCTTGACAGGCTAGGTGTTTGACCACAGCTCACCTGATGTTAAGTGACGGCGTGGTCGAAGATGGTAAGGCACACCTAGCCTGGAATGGAACTGGCTCTCAAGTGAGGCTGCCGGAACACACCGTTAGATGCTTGGCGGCAGATTTCCAACTTGAGGGGGGTAGCTACCCAGCCGAGTACTAGAAAGTACCCTACCACCATGCTATGGTTTCCTCGCGATGTTTTCCTTCATCGGCAGCTCAAGCTCAACTACTGATTCTTTCATCGTTAGAATGCTACATTATCACTGAGTGATATAAGCTATATTTATATTGTTAATCGCGTTTTGTTTTCCCGTCCGAAACCGGGGCGAGCTGCTAGTATTTAATAAAAATTAAGCTTATTAATAAGAGTGCGTCAAAGTTTATCCTAACTTATGACACGAGCGAGCGCCTTCATTTCTCGTACAAAACTTAAAATAAACTCGGCAAACTTCGCCCGAGTGTCTTGGCAAAGTTTTTAAAGCATTGCGGTGATATTTTAGCGTCTATTTGCCTGTGAGGTAATTTTGGATAGCTCTCTAGCTGCCGTATTATATCCTAGCTCCGTCTGTAGCCTCGTTCGTTTCCATTGTTTTGTCGAGTTAAATTGTTCACTTACTTGAAAAAGTATTAATAATTACAAGTACAGAAGATAACCAATGGTATGCGCTTTGATGAAATCACATTTTTTAATGTAAAGGTCATGAAACGAACGAAACGTTTTACTGAAGGTAAAGAGATAGCACCTGCTTTTAGCATTGCATTGTAGCGGCAATTAAAACTTTGAGTAACAAAGCAAAGCCTGGGTATCGCAGCTTTGGCGTTCATCACCTACTTTGAGACTAATATAATTGCAATATCCCTGTAACACAGTAATACACACATTATCACACATTTGTAGCGATGATAGCTCAGTGGTTAGCGCAGTAGGTTCGCATGCCGAAGGGCGTGGGTTCAAACCCCAACAATGAGCTTGAGCTGCCGGTGAAGGAAAACATCGTGAGGAAACCATAGCATGGTGGTAGGGTACGTTCTAGTACTCGGCTGGCTAGCTACCACCCTCAAGTTGAAAATCTGCCGCCAAGCACCTAACGGTGTGTTCCGGCAGCGTCACTTACGAGTCAGTTCCATTCCAGGCTAGGTGTGCTTTTCCATCTTCGACTACGCCTTCACTTAACATCAGGTGAGCTGTGGTCAAACACCTGGCCTGTCAAACATAAAAAAAAAAAAAAAACATACTGCTTGGCTTTAGTGGTAGTACGAAACTAATCGACCTCCTGCTAAGGAGATTTACGGAGAGTAACGGTGCGTCCCGGCAGCCTCACTTGATCGCCAGTTCCATTACAGGCTAGGTGTGCTTTACCATTTTCGGCCACACCTTCACTTAACATCAGGTGAGCTGTGATCAAACACCTAGCCTGTCAACAATTTAAAAAAAAAGATTATTCTTGGGCATCTTTCACAGGTCTAATAGAGTCGAAATTTGGTATTCTGTTATTGGTGGCTGTTTAAACTTATTATATATTGGTTGTCTGGAAGAAATCGCTCTAGGCGATAAGACCGCCCTTATACATCAAATATCTATTATATTGTTTTGTTATGTCATATATCTTCTTCTTTTTTTTGTTTCATAGTTGTATTTCATTGTGATCTGTGTTTCATTGTAATTTGTTTTTGGTGTATAATAAAGTTATATTCTATTCTATTATTTTTATTTGATAACTTGAATATACGTCGTTGTCAATGATATTCATGATTTCTAATAGCTCAGTATGAGATGCCGTTAGTGTTACTTATAGCAAAGGCACTTAAGTCACATTTTATAATTATAATTTCAGGGGCTATGCGTATAACACTCACCTATGAATGGAACTTTACAGAAATGAGGCGTTCATTCCTTTTTTAGGGCTCAGTACCCAAAGCGTAAAACGGGACCCTATTACTAAGACTCCACTGCACGTTCGTCTGTTTGTCTGTCCGTCTGTCACCAGGCTGTAGCTCATGAATCGTGATAGTTAGACAGATGAACTTTCCATAGATTTCTGTTGCTGCTATAACAACAAATACTAAAAGTCAGAATAAAATAAATCTGCTCCGATACAATAAACGTGGTTTTTTGCCGTTTTTATTGATAATGGTACGGAACCCTTCGTTCGCGAGTCAGACTCGCACTTTGTCGGTTTTTTATCCAACATTTCTACGACTTTTGAATTTACTAGACACACTTATAAATCCGTTTAATGCGTTTTCTCCTGCATTGAACAACATTGCAAGAACTTTAGTTTAAAAATTAAAAATGTGTGTAATGGGTTTATTTTTGATAGCAGAACCCGTCCTTAACATATTCTGTGGGATCCCTTTTATACTAAGGTTGCCTGGAATAGATCACTTTTAGTCATAAGGTCGCCAGTTATTACACTTATTACTTATTTATATTTTTTTCTTCCTGGAATCTTTGGTGTGGACAATAAAGAGCAATCAATCAAATCAATCAATCATTTAAAACATGAAATATTTGACACTGATATAATGCACAAAGTGCAATGCCTGAAATAAAGAAAGAAAATAAACAGTGGAAACGTTTACCGCTCCGCATTAGTATGCGAAAGCTCCGACGTTGTAGCACGACCAAAATTTACTGTTAGCTGGCGCATCTCCGTCGCCGCCTGTACTTCTGGAACTGTTATTAAATAGAAAGTTCTTAAAAGGGAATGAGACAGTTTACTCGCCAAAGCAGCGATGCGCTAGACTTTGTTTTGTTACTCAAAGTTCAGTATATCGCTGCAATGGTCACTGATATTCGTTGTTTCTTACCATCAGGAAAACGTCTCGTTCGTCTCATTAGTTCTACATAAAATGAAATAAAAGTAACTTATACAAGCTTGGGGATACTAAAGTTCATTGTGCTCATCATTAAGAATAACTATTACTATGAACACATTTCTGAAATCGCGACAAAAACTCAGCTGCTTGATACACTTGGCCAAGAAACTGGGCTGCCAGAACACACCGTTAGGTGCTTGGCAGCAGATTTTCAATATGAGGGTGGTAGCTAGCCAGCCGAGTACTAAAAAATATCCTACCACCATGCTATCATGTATCATATCAGTTATCTGACTTCCATAGCACAAGCTTTGTTTAGTTTGGTTTGTGGTCAGATGGCGCTGTGTGTAATGTCCTACGATATTTATCTTATTTTTACGAAACAAAAACAATTAAAAATATTTTCTTTCGATATAATCGAAAGTTCAAATATTACCATTTTGTCCCACTGTTCCGTAAAACTCCAAAAGTATAGCTTGTTTGGTAAAGCCTACTTCATATTTCAAATGAACCTCCTCTTACATTTTTGGATGGACAGTTGTTCACACCTAAACGCAGATGACAACAGCTGTGGTGTAAATAATATTTAACTTGATACTATTTTGACGAATGCTAATTGGGACCGTTTCCCCAGTGGCTGACACAACCAACTGGCCAAAAACTGGCTGCGATGACCTCGACGTAATTGAGTTACATATTCTATTCGCGTGTGACAGACAAACTCATGGGAACGGTAGTGAATCATTCTGGGGCCGACGGTTCATTTGAATATTTCGCAGGGGCATTAAAAGATCACATTGAGCTATAAAATCATTCATTTTTATACAATGATATCTTCAATACCAAACTCATATCTAAATGGAGCTACTTAAATATGTTGTTTTGCTAACCTGTTATTGTTGTTGTAAGCAAATTTTGCTGCAGTTGATGATCATCAATCTGTTTTACTGTGGAAACTGACGTGGTTTTGACACATTTTTGTTTTAGCTATGCGGGATTACTCACGTAAACGTCACGACACGTGTCTGCGTAGTCACAGTTTCCGATGAAATTAAACGTTACTCACGTTTAAACAAAAAAATTATCAATATAATTATCCGTCACCCGTCACTGACATAGCTTAGCGTATTAGAAGCTGAAGTGGCAGTGGGCTGGACAAGTGGGCATATCTGTCCCAGAACTGATAACCGCTAGAGTACTAGAGTGTACTAGAGTGGAGACCGCGAACTGGCAAACGTAGCCTAGGACGCATTGAAGCTAGATGGAGTAACGATAAACGTAAGATAGCTGGCAGCAGCTTGAAGCGAAAAACAGCAGATCGGGCTAAGTGGCATGTCTTGGGAGAGATATATATCCAGCAGTGGACTACGGTAGGTCGATGATGATAATGATGAATATAATTCTGTGACACATTCGTGGCTGGCTGTTTCTGGCCCGCTTCTTTTTGGATGCCTCCAGCTTGGAATTCAGACGGCCTACCACAGTAAGGGTCTTTGTACATTACACAGACTCGACAACCACTCCGCTCTAATATGGCTCAAAAAAACATTATATTTTGAGTTGGTTGGGAAGGACATTTTCAATTGAAATAAGTATGCTAGTAAACTACGCGTAATAATTCTGACACGCATGACATATTATGTACGTTAAACCTAGGTTGCCCAAATATCAGGCCCACAATGAGGAGTGCGCATATATCCGCTATAGACAACGCATCTGGGTTGGATTTTGTACGATAACCACAGTATATAGACGAAAATTGCATAACCTGTACGATATAAAATTCGAAACTTAAAATCGTACAAATCGTTAAAGTTCTAGAGTGGAGACCACGGACCGGCAAGCGCAGCGTAGGACGTCGACCCACAAGGTGGACAGACGACCTAATAAGGACCGCAGGAAAGCGCTGGATGCGGGCCACTTCCAACCGGTCTTTATGGAAGTCAATGGGGAAGGCCTATGCCAGCAGTGGACATCCTACGGCTGAAATGATGATGAAAATCGCCCAGAAAAATGATTTCCGTAACGCATTCCCCACTAATTGACACCATGTTGCCCACGGATGACTTTATTAATATACACACATAGTCTACGACTCATTGACGCTGGTTTTGGATTTGTGTCGAAACTGTGTAATGTACGAAGACCACAATGTTGTACAGGACAAAAATGTTAAGGCTTGAGAAACAGGCGTGAGAAAGCGTGTACACGGACGATTGGACGGCAGACATGCACCCCACCCACTAATATAAGCTGTTAGTAAAGTACTCACTAATCCAATTATTTAAGTAGATGTAATTACCTGCTTAACTGATCCAATCAGGCTGATCTGATTGTGGTTGGGAGCTTCATTAGTCGCTCGGTTGATTCGCATATTTTGTTAATATTATAATAAACTAGCTGTGCGATACAGGTTCTCCTCGTGCAGGGTCCACTAGTATCCCTTAACCCCTTATAAGCTTACATAACATATATCTATACAAAATGTTTACTTACAAGGTTTAATGTACCTACAACATTTTAGAAAATAAAAACATGTTATTTTTGTAAAAAAGTAATGAGACGAACGAGACGCTCTCCTCATAGTAAGAGATAGCCAGTCCATGACCATTGCAGCGATATACAGAACTTTCAGTAACAAAACAAAGTCCAGGGTATCGCTGCTTTGGCGCTCATTACTTTGAGACTATCGATGGTTAGTCTCAACAGCCCAGTAATTTCGCTAGCTGCAGTACCTACCCTTCAAACCGGAACACAGTAATGTTTACACACTACTGCTTAGCGGCAGAATAACTGGTACTGCGGTGGTACCTACCTAGACGACCTCCTGCTAAGGCGATCTACCACCAAGTAAACGTCTATCGTCAAAAAGAGCGCACAGTACGGCCCCTGAATCACACAATTGCCTCAATCGATTTGCTATACACTTTATAGGTTTTCAAATAACAATGGAGTCTATTGGAGATAACTTCACACGGTGGTCAACAAGCGTGGACAAGGGGACAAAACCCAGACAGACTTACCCAGCGTTGGGAATTAGTATTGTGGCCATAATGGGCCATTGGTTGCTTTGTCGGAGCCCAATGATGTGACAAATAAGTCTGGCCTTCACAAATAAACTTTGATGTCTCTATTACTAAAGTTGTACTGTAGTGCGTCAAGCTATTGTCAAATTTGTTTACTCACAATATTATTACACTTTACGGTGCGATATTTGAGGTATATTGAAAGACAGGACATGTATATTGGAGGACCATTTTTTAACACAGCACCATCTAGCCCTAAACTAAGCGAAGATGGATTTTCGTTACTCTTTCATGCATAAACTACTGAATGGATTTGGATGAAATTTGGTATGGAGGTAGCTGTGACCCTGGATTAACACATACTTTTTATCCCGAAAACATAGTTTATAATATTAGTAAGGATGTATAATGTAGGTATATGTAATTCAATGTTTTAATCGGTGTATATATAATTATATATACCCAATATATGTACAAAAAAATATTTTTTAAAAGCCGTTTATTCCATATTTTTGAGTACATTTCAATCGTTATTATTAATTTATTTAATCTTTTTTACTAAAATATGGACCCCTTTTTGGGTAAATCCGATCGCGTTTCTCTCAGTATGCGGCGGCGCGTCGGCCAGCGCGCACGTCTGATGTATGTCACTACAGGCCTCCTCCAGCTTTTCCCACTAATCCCTGTCGTTGCCTGTATTTATCAAGTCGTTTCCTGACACCTGGATAATATTTTCAGCCCACCTTTTTACATGTCTACCAACATTCCTCCTTCCTTGTGGTGGACCTTTCTATGGCCCATCTATTATTATCGATATATATATAGGAGGCATTAATTAGTGTTTGTTTAAGCCATGTGTTAACCGCGTACCGGTTACTGTTGCTTAATCTAACTCCATAGTCGATGGCGGAGGCCGAGCTTGCCAAACGTAAAGATGTCGTTATCAGTTGCCACACGTAACTATGGAGGGGACACCTACTTACTACACAAATAATGTAATTTTCACATTTTTATTGAGTGAAGAATTTTTTTATAGTTATACGCTTGGGGTATGGTAAACCAAATAAAGCTTGACAGCCCTATTTGCTCGTTGGCGGTACATCTTCTTTAAGAGCTGTGGCGTGGGTTCGATTCCCAGGATAAACATTTTGTGGTATCAACGAAAGTTTATTCTGTGTCTGAATATTTTGTATCCCACTAATATTATAAATGTGAGAGTTTGGATGGATGGATGTTTGTTACTTTTTCACGCAAAAACTACAGAACAGATTTGAATGAGATTTGGTATGGAGGTAGCTGAGACCCTGGATTTACACATAGGCTACTTTTTATCCCGAAAACGTGTAGCGGGTAATATCGCGGAGCGCAGCTAGTGTATTATAAGTATTTACTAACAAAAAAATCATTTAAGTATTTTATAAGTTATCATCACCGACTAAGTCCAGAGGTTAAACGGCCACCAGGCCGGCCTAGAAGACAGTGAAAAGATGAGCTCAATGCTTACGACAAGGATTGGACCTCGATACCATCAAACAGAGAGGCGTGGGCAGGAAGAAAGACTTGTGCCCAGCAGTAGGACAAAATGGTCTAAGATAATAAGAATAAATCAATTATCTGACTTTTACAGTACAAGCTTTACTTAGTTTGGGGTCAGATGGCGCTGTGTGTAATGTCCTACGATATTTATTTATGAAATTTCAAACGTTCGGTCAAAAGTCAACTAATTTTTACTATTTCAAATAAGACCCTTCCGGCTTTATACATCTTAAGCTTATAACCCGAAATGTATAATTACTAACTATTAATTATTTTTATACAATTTTTATGACGATAACTTACAACTCCATGATACTCGGCTGGCTAGCTACCACCCTCAAGTTGAAAATTTGCCGCCAAGCATCTAACGGTGTGTTTCGGCAGCCTCACTTGAGAGCCAGTTCCATTCCAGGCTTGGTGTGCTTTACCATCTTCGACCACTTTGTCACTTAACATCAGGTGAGCTGAGGTCAAACACCTAGCCTGTCAATCATTAAAAAAAAAGGTTGGTTCTGTACCCGTTATGCAAATTATCACTCCCTATTGTTAACCTTTATTTTTTTTCCTAATCCACGAATTGTAAACAAAAATCGCAGCAACAAAACCGTTCCCTAAATCCTTGAAGTCTCAACGAGTATCGAAATTCTTCGGCACTCATTCTTGCAACGCTCCGTGCAACAGTCGTTTCGTTGCAAAATTGCTTAAGCGACCTGGTTAGTGTGGATACAGAGACTGGTGTGTGTAAACGTGTGATGGATCGAGTGGGTGTGCTCCTCATTCTATGTTTCGGGGTGTATGGTAGCTGGCAGCTGCTCCCGTTGCGTAAGTAGAGCATCTTTTTTTTACGCTGTATAGGCTCGCGCTGAGCTACTGCCTTATGTTCTCCTGTAGTGGTCTAAGACAGAGTACACTTACCTAGCAGAAACTTATTTACTCTGGATTTCTTCTTATGTACAACGAGGATGTGAAACTCTCTGCCGGCGTCTGTTTCTCCCGCAACTTGGGTGTCTTCAAATCCAGAGTAAACAAGTTTTGTTCTAGATTAGCGTGCTTCATCTTAGACTACATTCTGCTTAACATCAGGCACGGCATGGTCAAACGCAAATCTATTTAGAATTAAATAAAAATTGAGAACACCCATATAGGACCTTTTTTATATATTTGACTGACTAGATGTTTGACCACAGCTTACCTGATATTAAATGTGGTCTAAGATGATAAACACACCTAGGCTAGAATTTAACTGGCCTTTAAATAAGGCACACACACTTTTTATGATTTTAAAACGTGAGGGTGGTAGCTAGTCAACGGAGTAACAGAAAGTACCCTACCACCATGCTATGGTTTCCTCACGATGTTTTGCTTCACTGGCAGCGCAAGTTCATTGTTGGGATTTGATCCATGCCCTTCGGCGTGTTTACCGACCGCGCTACCCACTGAGTTATTGCTACAAACCTACCATTCAGTGAACACAGAAATCTGGCAGAGGTCCACAACCTGACTGTGTGAATTACATAGCTACTTTTAATGTCTCAAAGTAATGAGCACCGGAGCAGCGATGCCCTGAACTTTGTTTTGTTACCGCGAGATCGCGCTGAATGCCAGAAAAAAATCAGATTCCACCCGCTTTAGTGCGAAGAAACAAGATCGAGAATTGCATGAAATCCGAAGTATATTTTTGGTCGAGTTTTATTTAATTACTCAAAACTTTTACATCAAATTAAAAAAGTAATTGGTGACTTTACTAAAACATGAGTGTAGCTATTTTATTCATAAAAAATAATGTGGGGTCATCAAATACAAATACAAAGACAAATACAAATAAATTTAATGTTTCATCAAAATAGTACAGGTATGTATAGTAACCCTGCCTGCAGCCTTCGCTGTGTTACTGCAGACAGTGTCTTCCCACTAAGGTTTAAAAAATAAAAAACATTGAACACATTAACTTAAAAAAAACATAAATTATTTTCGTTAGCTCGCTGCTAGCATCGCTGACAATTTCGAATATTTGATTTAAAATAGTAGTTTCTGCGGTATTTGTAATATTTTTATTGTGAAAAACTCCGACCAATTTTCAAAATTCTATCCGGCTATTGTAATTCTTCAGGATTATACCCATTCTCCATTTTTATATACGTTTCTTAATATCAAAGAGTAGCATCGAAAATACCCATTTTCCGTTTTTCTGGCATTAGGCGCGCTCTTAAAGTTCTGAGAACCGCTGCTGTAGTCATGGACACACGTTATTTCTTACCGTCAACAAAGCGTTCACTTTTTCATAAAAAAACCTTGCTTTGTAATGGCATGATATGTAGAACTTGGTTGGCTAGCTAGCACCTCGAGTTGAAAATCTGTAGCCAAGCATAGATTATTATTTTTCCATAGCCTATATATGAGAGACAGGCTCCATTCTAGACTACCATCTTCGACCGCACCGACACTTAACTTCAACTGAGGACATAAACTCAGCCTGTCTATTATAAAAATATATTAAGTAACATTTATAAGCGGCTTTATTGCTGAGAGCGATTAGAAATAGTTATTAATAGATTAATTGCAAATAGTGCCATAAGGCGTCTAATAATATGACATGGTGTTGAATGAATAAAAGACCTATTAAGCCAACCACTATAACCACGCCGACCACACCGTTTCAGGTAAGCTGTGGTTAAACAACTAGCTCGTTTTTTTAGTAACTAGATAAATAAAAACGTTTTGAAATATTTCTACAAACGGAACCTTATTTTAACCAAAAAAGTACTACAATTTACTATTATTTCGAGTAGTTTTCATCGAAAACCACTGTGAAGTATTTTGATATTTCAAATATTGTATGTGTATAAATCAAGTGAAGGAAGTTAAAAAACATAAAGTAAGCCAAGTTCAAGTCCAGTCATGTCCTTGGAAAGTAATCATCATCATCATTTCAGCCGTAGGACGTCCACTGCTGGACATAGGCCTCCCCCATTGACTTCCATAAAGACCGGTTGGAAGCGGCTCGCATCCAGCGCGTTCCTGCGGTCTTTACTAGGTCGTCTGTCCACCTTGTGGGTGGACGTCCTACGCTGCGCTTGCCGGTCCGTGGCCTCCACTCCAGAACTTTGCAGCCCCATCGGCCATCAGTTCTGCGTGCTATGTGCCCTGCCCACAAAAAAAAGAAAGTAATAGAGACAAGATTACTACACGTGTTAATAGAGTTATATAATATATTGTATACATATTTTATAAAAGTGTATACCTTAGTATTAACACCGCGGGGCACAGCTAGTGTACTGTAAAAGCAGTGGAATAAGATTTTTAAATATTACAATCCTCCACAGCGGACTACATACACCCTTGTGCAGAGCTAAGTGATGAGTGCTTTACCAAAGCCACCCTGGACGCCATTCCCGGGATCGTGAAGGGAATCCCGGAAGCCGGTATACCTCCACTAGATCCTCTCTACCTGGATAGGAATATCAGTATAGTCCTGCCCGGGAACTTGAAGATGACCTTCCACAATGCTAAACTGGTGGGGCTTAGTTCCTGCATCCCAAATAAAGTGTCGTAAGTATCTTTGTTTAAAGATTCAAGATGCCTATTTTTCAAGGATTTGTGCTGGTTTCTCTGCGTACTGCCCGGCGGCGTCCCGACGACCCTCGTGCCGCCGGCTAAGTTTCAACCTACAAGTTTTGCAACGGTCTGAAGCTATTGTAACCCGTCGATAAATAATTTCCCGGCGAGTAAAACCGTCGCGTCGAGCCGGCCTAAAGAGTTTCCGAGTTTAAAAAATTGCAAAACAAAACATAAACTCCATCAGGAATACGGAAAAATCATTATCCTTAGTTACATTAGTATTTTTACGTTTTTTAAATTAAAAATAGATAAATAGTAACGTACTTCCAAAGTCCATGTTGTGTACATAATTAATAATAAGAGTTTTAACTATAATAAAATATTTGGAGCAATAATAACTACCTACTACGATAAAAAAATTGTAGTAAAGTTGCCACTACGAACTCAGACATATATCACTGAATTTATCTTCAAATATTCAAAAATATCGAAATAACATACACTGGCAAAATCCTAAAGATGTTATGCCAAAAATCCGGGAAAAGGTAAAATAAAATATTCTTAACTGTAAATGAATAGTAGGATTACAACTATCACGGTTTATGAGATACAGCCTGGAGACGGACAAACAGACAGACAGACAGCAAACAATTAAATGAGCAATCATGGATAACTTGTTAACAATTTTATTTACTTTTAAAACGGTGACAACTGATTGCGCTAAGTCAATAGCGCAATCAGTTTGCAAGTTTCAAAGCTTGAGATTAAATTTGAGCCACAAAAAAGAATAGTATAACAGTTTCCAGTTTAGTAATTTTAGTGTTCAGTTGACTACTTTTAAGTAAGAAATCACTAATTTTGTGTTCCAGTAATCTCATTCAAAATGTAATGACGTCCACTTTGATCACACTATCTCTTTCCATCAAATGAGCTTTGATAGTGTCAGAGTAAATCATAAAACACATTTTAGTACAATTCACCGCCAATAGGTCCGCAAAGCGTGTCCAGATAGCAAAGTAACCTCTTACGAAACCTAGTGACTGGAGGACGTCAAGTCTACAGTTTACATTGGTTTACCATTTTCGTGCAAAACTCATAAAATTCTTTGACCTGACTTGGTTTAAATTCTTACGAGAAATATTTGTTTTCGGTGTGGTTTTGGCAAGGCTGACCGGTCACAAGTTGTGTTTGATTTTAGCTAATTATGTCTGTATTTGTCAAAGTACAGCATAATTGTGTAAGGCCAAAGTGAACGCGTATAAAATGATTGAAATCTTTTTTTGGATTTAATCTGATGTTAAATGACGATGGTAAAAACACCTAGCCTGAATGGAATAGGCTCTCAAATAAGGCTACCGAAATACACTGTTAGATGCTTCGCAAAACATTTTCGACTTGGGTGGTAGCTAGCCAGCAGAGTACTGTAAAGTACCCTACCACCACGCTATGGTTTTCACACGATATTTTGACTTAAATTCGTTGTTTAGAATTGAGTCCATGCCATTAGCGTGTGAACCAACCATGCTAACCACTGAGCTCTTATCGATACAAAAAATGTACATGTATTATGTATACGTTACTCATGTATAAAAACAGTTTTCATTTCGTTCCGCCAGAAACGCTGAACCAGTTTGTATACATATAAATAAATAAACAAATAATTATAGATGATTAATTAATTATAATGATGACCATAATCTATTGTAGCATTCGTAACAACAGATTCGTTGGCTCGCAGGTCCAAACGTGACGTCCGCACATTTACGTTCGACATACATTGCAACTTCACAGTGAGAGGAATTTACAGTCTGCAGGGGCGGCTGCTGCTTTTCAACCTGGACACCGAAGGCAGCGCCAAAATTAGAATAAGTGAGTTTTTTTTTAATTCACAATAAGTTTACTTTTGCCTGATGTTAAGCTATAGTATGGTCTAAGATGGAGCACACTTACCTAAAAGAAACCTATTTACTCTAGATTTGAAGACACCCGTAATGTACCTAACAGAGAGTTCTACAACCTACAATTCGCTCCTTTGCGTTTCCTTACGATATGATATGACTGACAAAATAAACAATGATAATATTTCGGCAGTAAACCAGCGGATCCGTCTGGACGTGGCAGAACGTGTGGTGTTAAAAAAATCAGGAGAGGGACACTACAAGATCAACTCGTACAAATACAAAGCTGACTACGGAACTGACCTGAAGCTGAATCTCACCAACCTTATCAGAGGAAACCCTAGGATAAGTGAGTATTTTTTCGGCATGGCAATATGTTTCACTTAGTGGTAGATTTTCAGGTACCTGACCCCAAACTAAACAAAGGAGTTTTGGCGGGAACGCGGAAAGAGTCTTGTCGCCCCGTTGTATTTATTCGAAAATTAGTGTCTTTTCGAGTGTTTATGCATAAAAATGTGGGTGTTTTAATTATAAAGTGCCCAATTACAAGCATGAGTGTGGGAAAATGATATAATGTGGAGTAACATGACTTTTCGAGTTGCTTCCAAAACTCCATCGAAGCTTATACTAAAACCGCCACTACTTTACTGACTGGACTTGACTGTCACGGACTGGACTTGGGCTAATAGCAATTAAACTTTTGGCAGGAACATGGAAAAAATGTTACTGCATTGTGTTACACGTATTTCTAAAACTGTGGCTTTTTCGATTGTTTAAATATAATGGTACTACCAAAACTCCATACAAACATGTAATTGTAATCACTTTACTAGAACGAGAAGTTGGCTGGACTGGACTATAACCTACTTTATGTGACCTTGAATATGACTGAACAAAACAGAACAGAAATCAATTATTTATTTAAAATAATGCATACTGACATAAAATTAACTACGGCCGCTATCAATGGAAAATAAATGATTCTCAAAATGCAAGCTCCATAGCTACGTTGTATGGAAATATTTAATATTTTTGCAAAATATAGGCCAGCATTATGATCACGTGTGGCGTCGACTAAAATTGGACTTGAAAATATCGATTAAACAGAATACACAAACCCCTATTATAAAATAAAGACAATATTCTGAACAGAGAAAAAAAAATGCGAGCTAATGATAGGGACGATGGTTGCCATTAATTTACCCATTTTCTCGTCAACGGAACCCTATAATACAGTGCGTGGTCCGACACGCACTTGGGTAGTTATTTTAAGATATCACCAAGGTCAATAAACGCATAATGAGTGTAGTTACAATAGTAATAATTATGCGTAGTGGTAATTAAAGAAGGCATTGAGTCGACCGTAATTGACTTGCATACAAAATGAATATAATCATAAATGCGAAATTTTGGTCATGGTCAATAAGTTTATAACCTAGCTGTCTCGGTTAAACCCTTTATTTAGGTACAATTGAATAAAAGTTTAAAACATTTTTTAGACAACATTATTAGTAGAATCTGCAAGAATAAATTACCCTCTCTGCCTTGTTCTTGGAAATACTCATCTCCCTAAAATATCGCTCAGTCAGATTTTTATTACTACTAAACACATGCAGTGCCAGTACTTTTTACACTGGCAGTGTTAGAACATAATACACACATTTGTATATTTTTCCAATCATCCAATTATCAAAAAAAACAAATGACATTTGACCCAATATGTTCCGCGCAGTTGTTGTAGATTTTTTAAGAACAATTGCCATCTTTAAAAAAATATTTTCCATCATCTTCTCGAAGTCACTGTAAAAAAATCATTTCTGTTTCCTCTTCCAGGTGCGCAAGTTCTGCAAGTGTTAAACGCAGATGCCCAGATGTTTGCCAAGGAATTCGGAGATCCTATCCTGGACTATGCCATCGGGTACGCTATGAACGTTACTCAACGATTTTTCGACGCTTACACTTACAACCAGCTGGTACATATTCCTCTTACTGAAGATTTCTTTGAGAAAGAAGACAGCGGGAAGAAATAGAAAGACTTAGATAAACGAAGCGAGAAAAGAAAGAGATAAAGAATGTAATGAAACAAATTCAAGTTGTAATAGAAAAAGCGTATTACACTACACGGTGTCTAAATAATGAATTAAAGAAGAAGGAAGAAGTATTCTTGAAGTTGCATCAGGAACTTGACAAGCACTGTTAGCTTTTGACAATTTATTTACTTTATCAAAGATATAGATATTTTTGTTAAGCTCCGTAATGGAAATGTACCTAAAGATAATGATGACCCTGAAGCTCATCTTCCTGAAGTGTGATAAGTTAATAAAGAAACGGTACGCTGAACACTAGGCCCTGAATAATTAACCAAACAATTAATTTGAATTAATTTTAAAATTTTAATTCACACTGAATTTAAATAAAATGTTCTTCGTAGTTAGCGTAGTGTAAACAGGGTTATAAACAATGTGACCATTTAAATGTATGCTCTAAAAACGGGACATTTTTAAAATTATTGCGACAGTCAAATTTTCTCTTTCGTTATCAATATGGTTTTTAATATCTGCAACTGAGGTTTTTCAGATGCTTACAATTTAATCAATTTGTTCTTTGAAGGTGTTTGTTTTAGGGAGACACTAAATATTAAAATGCTAAAGTTTGCATCATTCAGATTGTTAGCGTCGAAGTGTTAATACACTTTCATCCGACAAGTTCCTTACGAAATGTTTAGATATTTCCAATCTGTCTTTTCGCAAAAATGTTTTATAAGGTACATGTAATTAGTTATTGTTTTTTTACATATTTTGATGTCAGATAAGTAATCATAATCATATTTATTGATAACGAGGTGTTACAGGTCAAGAATTTTCAATAATAAATAATCACAAACAAATAATACATGTCAGTAGAAATATTAAAAATTCTAAAAAAATATATGCAAAAGTGTCAAATCAATAATAAATAATTATAATAAATGTCAAAATTCACAAAATAACTAAAAAACAGTAACTGAAAACAGGACTATTTGGTGTCCCAAAGTTTTCTTTGGAGGCATCGAGACAGAGCAGTTGAAAACAGAACCTATGGTCATGTTAATTATAAATGAAAGAAGTAGAGAGATTGAGATACCTGAAAGGAGAATAGATTTTATATATATAGGTATATTATACTGTATATATGATGACTGCAGTGTTAGCTTATTCGGTAGTAACTTTGCTTGCTATCTAGGGCTTGGTATCGATTTACGCCCAGGACAAACATTTGTGCGATGAACATAGATGTTTGAACATAGTGTTCTGTGTCTGGGCGATAAAAAAGTATTCTTGCAGCTATTTGGTTTCCATGTTAAACATTTGTTTAGTTTGGGGCTAGATGGCGTTATGTGAAATGATACATATATTTTGTTAAATAGAACAGTTGTTGTTATCAGAGATGGTAAACACATCGTAGCTAATGTTATTCTGGAATAGGTACTGTTGTTGTTTTGTAATATGCTGAGGTGAGCCCTTGTTTTGTAACTGTTTGTTCGTGTTTGTTTTTTGTGTTTTATGTTACGAATAAAGTCTCTTTCTTTCTTTCTATCGTTCTTTCTCATTAGAGGCTGCCGTAAACCGAAATTTACGAATTAGGTGGTTAATGACTGATTTTCATATAAAAAAATGTTCTCCTCTCACTTCACCAATCATCTTAGACGCAGTGGAATTTTCCGCAGAACTGGTTATAGAAAAAGTATATTATAGGAAAGGGTTGTAACTGTTTATAAGAAATGACTGCTAGAAGAATACGAAAGTAAATGGTATAGGATTTTTTTTTTTTGGTTAATGAATATTGTGGAATGGGCCGTTTAAGATATTTTTTTGTTGTACAGTAATAAATTAAGTTTGTGATTAAATCATGTTTTATTTATCGTTCCAGTTTTGAACGTTTCTGCAATATTATGCTAGTATTAAGTAATACATATCTAGGTTTGTTGACTGTTGATGCAACTGTTATCCAACGCGATCACTGTATTGGAATGGATTAATACAGTGTAGCAACGTGCTTATGAATTGTGCTTGTGTAAATATTTAAAAAAATACAACGAACGTTTCTCTTGGCTTAAGCTAGCGCTAATACGCACTTAAAAAAAAATAGAAGAAAGAGAATGCCATGAGATTTGAACCTAAGACCGAATTGACAGCCCTGTTGGTTCATTGGTAGAATGTCAGCATCAAGAACTGAAGGGCGTGGGTTCGATTCCCACTCAGGACAAACTTTGTGATATAAACAAATGTTTGTTCTGTATCTGGATGTTCTGTATTTATTATATAAGTATGTATTTACAAAAAAAAAAGTATTTAAGTATTCTATCAGTTATCTGATTTCCATAGTACAAGCTTTGCTTAGTTTGATGTCAGATGGCGCTGTGTGTAATGCCCTACGATATTTATTATTTTATTAATTTGCAGTTAAACAAAAAAAAATATTTACTTAGTTTACATTAAAAAATGTTGTGTAGGCATAACATGGTATGTATACCAGCATTTACAAATAAATAATTATTGACCCGCTTACCATCGCCGCGCCCTCGGAGCGCCTCTCCGCCTCCGAACTAAGCAGACTGCTTGTGTTACGGGGACGAAGTGCTAGCCCGAGGAAAACGTGCCATGGGAAGACAGGTTACACTATGCTGGTCACAACTAATTATATTCCAGTGATCTGAAAAAAGTTATTACATTCACCTACATAACTGTGTCTGAGAGGTCTAATGAGCTGAACTAAGACATCGCTTTATTAGATTTAATTAGATTATCTCCTAACTAGCCATCCGTAGCTTCCTATTAGACTCTCGCTGCAACTGTGAAATATTTGAACTATAATAGATTATGTCTATGATATCTACGAATTACAAACTTACTGGCCTATATCCTAAGGAGTAGTGGGTAGAATGCTTTCACTACTTGCGTTTGATTATGAAAGCTACCATCCGACCACGCACTCAGAAATTGGGATCTCGCCTTCGTCTATTGCTGTGGATAGAACTGGACGATACGCAATCACTTTGCACAATCGAAACTTCAACTACTTTTATGTGCTTAGTTATCTTTAAAAATTTACTAACGTGATTAGACATGTACATAACTAATAACATGTTTAAAAAAATGTTAAAGTAAGGTACGCTTTCCTGGTGAAAAGATAACGCCTGGCCATGACCAATAATGACTATTACAGCGACACACAAAAATTTGAGTAGCAAAACAAAAGGGCGCTCAAACTTTGAGACATTCGATCGCAAGTCTTATTTTTTTTTTATGATTGACAGGCTAGTTATTTGACCGCAGCTCACCTGATGTTAAGTGGCGGTGTGGTTAAAGATGGTAAATCACACCTAGCCCGGGATAAATCTGGCACTCTAGTGAGGCTGCTGGAACACATCGTTAAGTGTTTGGCGGCAGATTTTCAACTTGAGGGTGGTAGCTAGCCAGCCGAGTACTACAAAGTACCCTACCACCATGCTATGGTTTCCTCACTATATTTTCCTTCACGGGCAGCAAGTCTCAACAGCCCTGTAATTTCGCTAGCGCCAGTAGTTTTTTTTTTTTTTTTGTTAATTTGCCCCATCGGGCAGGCTAAAGCTGTAAAGCCATACTGCCTTGTCTTAAGTGTTATTTCTGCTGTCTCTTAGCTATAGTTATGGTCAAAGTCCTGTCTTAGTCAAGTCCAGTCCGTGTCAGTCAAGTCCAGTCATCCAGTAAAGTAGTAGCGACTTTACTATAAAGCTTCGATCGAGTTTTGGAAGCAACACGAAAAGTCATGTTACACCACATTATATCATTTTCCCACACTCGCGCTTGTAATTCGGCACTTTATGAATAAACCACCATCATTTTTATGCATAAACACTCGACAAAACACTAGTTTTGGAAAAAAATACAACGGAGCGACACGACTCTTCCCGCGTTCCCGCCAAAACTCCTGCAGTAGTTAAAGTATAATTTTACACTAAACTATGTTTATCACTAGGTGAGACAACCTTCCGTTTTTGTATGACCAATTTCATTCACACCTCATTTTTTCATCAAAACAACCTGCAGTCACCAGTCAACTCATGACCGGCAGTTGCAATATGACCGAAACGTCGAGTTAAGTAAACAACACTAATTTCATAGTACGAGTATATTGTGTGCGATTAATAAACATAATTATGTGTTCAAGTCTCAATAGATTAAAAATTACATCATCCTCACATTTGTTTTGCTACTCAAAGTTCTGTGTATCGCTGCAATGGTCATGGACAGGCGTTATCTCTTACCATCAGGAGAGCGTCTCGTTCGTCTCATTACTTTTTACAAAAAAATAAACTTACAATCGCGCTCTTTTCCCCGTACAAGTAGACAAAGACTAAATCTTTCCACTTTCACCTCATTAGCGTCTTCATATATCCTCGTCGGTTCCGAATACAAATACAAATATTGTATTGACAACAACAATGTTACAAGCCACTTCAAAAATTTTTAAATTGTCATTAAATGAGTTTTGAAACACTGATTACATGTCAAAATAAGGTATGTCAATATCCAAACATGTCAATATAAAATAAAATTGTCGATATAAAAATACTCATCATCATCATCATCAGCCTATATTAGTCCACTGCTGGGCATAGGCCTCTCCCAAGACACGCCACTCAGCCCGATCTTCGGCTTTTCGCTTCCATCCACCGCCAGCTGTCCTACGTATATCGTCACTCCATCGAGTATCAGGGCGTCCTACGCTACGCTTGCCAATACGCGATCTCCACTCTAGAACACGTCTACCCCAGCGGTTATCGGTTCTGCGACAGATATGTCCAGCCCATTGCCACTTCAGCTTGCTAATGCGCTGAGCTATGTCAATGACTTTAGTTCTCTGGCGAATTACTTCGTAAAATAAAATAAAAATACTGTCAATATATTAAAATGACATGAGAAAAAAATCATAATTACTTACTAGTAATTCTTCATTGCGATTTCTGCCAGACACTTACTGTAAAAGCTTTTGTAGCACACATATTATATCTATCAGGGAACACCTATTAGCAGCAGCATCCCACTGTAACGGTTCGTGAAATTAAATTGAATAAAATCGAATTGCACAATACTACAAAGTAATTCTACTATAGGCATTACATAAGTGAATATAATAGATACACTTACTTAAGTTCGCCTTACTTTGTTGGATAATTGTCTAACAAATAAGTAATCTAGCGTGAATTAGATCTACCATGTACTTAATTGTTTTGTGTACGTTACTATTAACAGCGCGGAAAAATACTTTTATGTCATACTGCAAGATGCAATTACCAACAATAATATTTTGGGACCAAACTTTTGTTATGTTTTGTGGATAAACTATTTCGATTTTCAAAAACTTTTATAACTTATCAACTGCCAGTATGCGGTGGAAAGTTTTCCAAATTTGAATTTACATAGCATTCTTTAGGGTTCGTCGTTCGCTTTATTTGTTTATTTAGCGTTGTTATATGTTCCGTAGAGGTTTTGTACGATAAAATAAAATGACAATCAAAGTTTGCAGACGATATCTCGGCCGTTATGAGTTGGGGTTGCCAGATTTGTATTTAACTCGATTTAAGGCAATTCTTTTATCTTAATAAATTTCATTTCAGAAATAAATTTTTTACTGAAGGCCTGCCCTGGACTTTGTTGTGCCACTCAATGTTACTCAAAGTACTGCTGCAATGGTCATGGACAGGCTTTATCTTTTACTATCAGGAAAGCGTTTCGTTTATTTAACTACTTAATTTTATATATGGTTATAAGCTTAGGGTGTACTAAGCCAAAAGGGAGACATTGTACTCACAATTATGAAACACTTTTACTAGGTATACAACAACTCCGAAATCGCAATAAAAATCAGCTATTTTATTAAAAAAGCAAACCCTTGACCAAACGATGGAATAGCAGTTTTTTTACTATTTCAGAGTAAAAGTAATCTAATAATGAATAACCACTTTTCGGCTATATGTAATGATACACTGAAGTTTCAGTCCTGGGTTAGATCCAACTGTACACATCTGTCTTTTTTAAGTTATGTGCGTATTGTCGATGACTTTAAACGGAGAAATAAATCATCGTGAGGAAATCTACATATCCGAGAGTGTGTGAACCAATCCGCATTTGGCCAGCGTGGTAGACTACGACCTTCCCTTTCTCACAATGCCATACCCAGCAGCGGGACAGTTTATAAAAAAGGCCTGATTTGGAATGATAGTAATTGTACAATACCGAGTCAGCCTAATCCTTTCCGCCTTAGTACGCCCCAATCTTATAACCTTCAATGGAAGCTGTACATATTTAATTATAAAGTTCACATGCACATTTATAAACATAGCTGGCAACACAGTCTTTCACTCGCGTGACTTGCGCTCGTAGAAATTGTGAATACTTGACAGAAACGAATCGTTTTTCGAACGCAACCTCCATAAGAAATGATAAAATAAATGGAATTTAAAAGTAGAATTGGCCTTTGGACCAATCAAATTTATAGTTTACAAAGGTAGTTTTTGATTGAAAAAATATTTGATTTATTTGGTTTTTCGTTTATTTGTTCAGGGCTTTACGGTAGCTGGTAGCTATCATAGTTTTAGAAACTTCGTGTTTCGTGGCTGTTATTAGTAAATCACAAATTAAATATAGTTTTTTTTTTTGCCTTTTATAGACAAATGGAGCATAATTTTACAGTGTATTTACACTGTAAACTACTTTTGGTCTTTATTTGCGGTAAATCACAAATCGAACCACCTTAACTAAGCCATATTCGTGTTATTAATTGCCGTTAATTTCAAATGATTGAGCAAAAATTGCGAGGAAATCTGGGACTCCAGTATATTAACTTTCGAAAATTATGTTAGTATGTAAGCGATAGTTAAATGTATGAAAAAAACAGTTTCCATTTACTCCCGCTGTGTTGTCCTATTTTCCATGTACTTATTTTTTCGTTCACGCATATTGGAGATGCTTCGCGCGTTTCGAATCGCCACTAACACAGTGCACTGTCACAGAATAAATAGAAATCATAACCTGCATACTAGGTCTGACGCTTACAACAACCGTCACACATTCAATTTATTAATTTTATCCTTTCTGAAGATTTACACATTATTTTACTATGGAAACTGACGTAGTTTTTTTTTTGGCGAAGCAAGACGCGGCCGCGCGCCTTGTACTCAGCTTTGTCTCCATGAAGAAGGCCACTGAATGCTATAGTATCCGATGTAATTAGACATGAATAATCCCGTGAGAAAAATGCATCTGTCTCGACGTCTCGAGAATACCTTAAGTTAAATAATATTTGAATTTTTAAAGAGATCCATTTAGCCGTTAAAATCTAGTAAACAGTATAAAATACAGAGAGATAAAGTTACTTTCGCTTTGATAATATTAGTTAGGATCGGGAATAGTTAGGATTAACGCTATGTTAAGTTAACTTTCTGTTTGAGTTACTGTGGAATCAATACAATCCATAGAATATGGCATCACCAATATATTGTTCGCATAAATCATTGGCTACGTCCTCATCGGATATTAATTCATAGCCGTTATCAATACGTAGCTGTTATTGATTTATTGCCGTCATTAATTAATAACGACCAATGGCGATTGATGTTTAAATGTGAAATATTATTTAAATATGAGGATGCGAAGTAATTTTATTTAGACAATGTTAGTTCAGTGATTAGCACAGCCAGTTTACAGTGCATACGTCTGAGGGTTTTTTTTTTATGGTTGACAGGCTAGGTGTTTGACCACAGCTCACCTGATGTTAAGTGAAGGTGTGGTCGAAGATGGTAAAGCACACCTAGCCTGAAATGGAACTGGCTCTCATGTGAGGCTGCTGGAACACACCGTTAGATGCTTGGCGGCAGATGTTCAACTTGAGGGTGGTAGCTAGCCAGCCGAGTACTAGAAAGTACCCTACCACCATGCTATGGTTTCCTCACGATGTTTTTCCTTCACCGGCAGCTCAAGCTCATTGTTGGGGTTTGAACCCACGACCTTCGACATGCGAACCTACCGCGCTAACCACTGAGCCATCATCGCTACAATTATATAATCGAGTGTAGGTTCAAATACTAACAATGAGCTTAAGATGTCGTTAAAAGAAAATATTGTGTGGAAATCATAGCGTGGTGGTGGGTACTTTATAGTACTCGGCTGGCTAGCTACAACCCATATGTTAAAAATCTGCCGCCAAGCATCTAACTATCTGTCACTCAGAAATTATATAATAAACAACTTGAAATCATTCAATGGAACTTAGCATATTAAATCACAAAACTCTTTATTAGAATGTAATAAACTAAAAATTCAAAAAAGTTGAGATGTAGAAATATAAAATAGCATCTACCTCATCTGCAAGTAATTGCACAATCCTCTTAAACTTAAAAACTAAAATATGTCACTCGGGATGATGTAAGAATTCTAACGATAGCCCATAAGCCAAAATCTGTTCAGGCATTTTTAGTTATGGCGGAATAAAGAACTCACATGCATACATCGACCCTAAAAACATTACAGACCATTTCTTAGGCAGTTGTATTAAAACTAAGTAAATAAACAGACACACGAAATTCGACTTTATTTTATACAACCGAGTGACATAGCCAACAAAACATACTGCTTTATGCCCTCTCTACACAAAAGCCATTAAAGTTTGCATTGGAGAGCAGACTCCTGTATTGATCTGCTATAAATGGCGCCGCACTGACGCCAATCATTATTAATTGAGCATTTCCACCGCTAATGGGAAATCCATACTCTGCGCCATCGCTCGGTACAATTGGCAGATGCAATCTGTACAAAGGATATATTCGTACCAGACCATGACGAAAATAAACAGACTAGATCGACTTATCAAACTAAACTAACCTCCTTCTATATATTTTTGTAGTGTTGAGTCTCAGTCGTTAGCGCGGTCGGTTTACTCGCAGAAGGGCGTGGATTCACGCCCCAACAATGAGCTTGCGCTGCCGGTGAAGGAAAACATCATGACGAAACCATAGCATGATGGTAGGGTATTTTCTGAGTCCTACTGTTTATTAATTGAATTTGAGCGCCTTCTTCTTTGATTTTGGCGTTGCATTTTGTGCATGTGTCGGTGTCAAGTGTTTTGATTATTTTCAAGTTTCTCAAGTTAAATAGGTAGAAAAGAGTAGTAAAGTCCAGTCTTGGTCAACGCCAGTCCGTGTCAGTCAAAGTCATGTATTAGTAAAGTAGTGACGACTATACAATAAGCATCGATGGAGTTTTGGAAGCAACACGAAAAGTCATATTTCAATGTTGGTGCCTTATTCATACTAGACATTGACACGTAGGTACTTTGACAGAGTATTGATGAAATTTGTACTCTGTAGCACAATCGCAACCTTCTCGCTCTGACATTCGCTCTCTCTCTCTCTCTCCGTTCAACGGTGTCTAGACGTGCTGTGTAATCTTGTACCTATATAAATATCGTAGGACATTACAGACAGCGCCATCTGACTAAGCAAAGCTTGTACTATGTCACATAACTGCTAGAATGCATACTTTTTTTTTGTAAATACATACTTATTAGACATACAGTACCTACACCTAGACACAGAACAAACATATTTTAATATCAAAAAAAAATATCCTGGGTGGGAATCGTACCCACGCCACGCCGTTCAGCTCTTGGAGCAGACATACTACCAATGAACCAACAGGGCTGTCGATATAATAAAGTTTTCTATAAGGGTGTACTGTATATATTATAAGTATGTATTTACAACAACAAAAAAAAGTATTTAAGTATTCTATCAGTTATCTGACTGCCATAGTACAAGCTTTGCTTAGTTTGGGGCCAGATGGCGCTGTGTGTAATGTCCTACGATATTTATTTATTATTTATTTTATTAAACTCATGAGCGGTTCGGTTATCAGTTACTCGATCTTATCTCAATCAAATGATAACCAATTCAAGAAAAGGACACTATAGATCAGACGAAAAACATACAATTGACTTTATTCATTGTTAAGCTCGTGTTTAATAGAATTTTATTTATGTTTACTTTTTTAAAATTTTATAATTTATATTTTTTTAATGACTTGAGTTTGTATAGTAATAATCTGATTTATTCCGATCTCTATTTATTCCATTAATTTATTTTGATAATGTTTTGACATGTACCTACACATTTCATTTTGACTTTGTTCATTAATTGTGTAAACAAAGTCAAAATGAAATGTGTACAATATTATTTTTAACAACAAATACTAAAAATAAAATAAAATAAATATTTAAGGGGGGCTCCCATACAACAGTCCTCTTCGTGCGGATTGGACGGAACCCTTCGTGCGCGAGTCCCACTCGCACTTGGCCGGTTTTTTTAATTATATTATTTTTAAGGACTATTGTAATTGGCACATTGTGCCGTTTTAGTCTATAAACAATACAATTAGATTTAGCTATTAAAATCCGTTGGAAATCTTTGGGGTCTACGAGTGCAGCATTTAAATATCCTTTTTCTAGTTTAAGTGCATAACTTACCCATATCTTCCTTAACGTTCGAACAGCCATCATTAGTGTCACCACAAAAAACCCCCCCAGGTCGGGATACCAATTCATCTTCACCATAGTTTCGCACCCCATTGACACATACCGACGGCTTGTCGGAAGCATCCATCGATAAGGACCGAATTAGGGGTGTTAGAGATAGTTTAGAGTTAGTTTATTTGCTTTAGTGAATGTGTCGAACCTAACCATCGAAAGTCTCAAAGTAATGAGCGCCAAAACAGCGATGCCCCGGACTTTGTTTTGCTACTCAAAATTCTGTGTATCGCTGCAATAGTCATCAACATGCGTTATCTCTTACCATCAGGAGAGCGTGTCGTTCGTCTCATTAATTTTACATTTTAAAAAATGTGTACCGCCTTGAATAAGGACACGTCCCAAAAGTTAAAACCAGATTCGAGTAGTGACTCAAAAACCAATGAAATATGATATTTTTTACAAACGGTAAAATTGGATACTGTGTTATATAAATGTTTTGTAGCGATGATAGCTCAGTGGTTGGCGCGGTTAGTTCACACGCCAAAGGGCATAAGTTCAAACTCAACAATGAACTTAAGCTGTCGGTAAAGAAAAATATCGTGAGGAAGTGGTAAGGTACTTTGTAGTACTCAGCTGGCTAGCTACCACCCTCAAGTTGCCTAACTTAAGAGTCAGTGCCATTCCAGGCTAGGTGTGTTTTACTATCTTCAACCACACCGTTACTTAACATCAGGTGAGCTGTAGTCAAAAACCTATCTTGTCAATGCACAAAATGCGACGCTAAAATCAAAGAAGAAAAATACGTTTACGAGACTGTGACAAAGAAATAAACAATAAGATAAAGTAATTAATTATAAATAATATAAGACACACCTAGGTAACCTATACAAATACAAATATTTTATTGATAACACCAATGTTACAAGTCACTTCAAAATTTTTAAATATGTCATTAGGTAAATGAGTTTTAAAACATTGATTACATGTCAACACAAAAATGTCAACATATACATGTCAACATATACATGTCAATACAAAAAAATATTGTCAATATAAAATATGTATGTCAATACCAAAAAAAAAACATAATTACTTACTAGCTTTATTTTTAGCTTTCGCCATGAAAAGGCAACCAATTGCGAAAACTAAATAAATAAAGCTATTTCAACATTTACAATGGTGTACTTTCATATACAAGCACAGCACATTAATCAATCTCTATCAGTGAAATTCTATAGGCTTTCAGGCGGTGTTCTTAGAATGTAGGTCGTGAGAGAAGTTCAAAGACTTCTGTGACAAATTGCTGAAACCTAAAATATGCTTGTCTAATCAATCAACTGAACTGACCTATATTCTTTGACCCCAAAAAAGGCGCGTTTTACTCGTAGAATGATTTTTTTTATGGTTGACAGGCTAGGTGTTTGACCACAGCTCACCTAATGTCAAATGAAGATGTGGTCGAAGAAGGTAAAGCACACCTAGCCTGGAATGCAACTGGCTTTCAAGTGAGGCTGCCGGAACACACCGTTAGATGCTTGGCGGCAGATTTCTCAACTTGAGGGTGGTAGCTAGCCAGCCGAGTACTAAAGTACCCTACCACCATGCTATGGTTTCCTCACGATGTTTTCCTTCACCGGCAGCTCAAGCTCATTGTTAGGGTTTGAGCCCACGCCCTTCGGCATACGAACCTACCGCGCTAACCACTGAGCTATCATCGCTAGAAAATGATATCTTATTATGTAAATCGGCCATTGAATATGTAATCAAATATAACTATAATACAAAGGAACGATCGACGTACTAACTGTATAAAAAGATCACAACTTTACTTTAGTTAAATTCTTAAAAGTCCATTCTAATCTCACAATGATAAAAAAAATATTCTTCTTCTTTGTTTTTGGCATCGCACTTTGTGCATTTCTTAATGTCAAGTGGTGCGATATTTTCCAGTCTTTTTTATGAAAAATGAAGTTAAATTACAATCAAGTCACAGTGAAAGTCACACAAAGTATGTCATAGTCAAGTCCGGTCATGCCCTAGTAAAGCAGTGGTGACTTTGGTGAGGTTTGTATTAACAAACCTCAATGGAGTTTTGGAAGCAATTAAACATAATGTTTCGCCACGTTATATCACACTGCCACATTATAACGCGTAAATCGTCACTTTATGAATAAAACGTGTCGTAGTTAATAAACCTACTTGGTTATTAATTGCGACTCTTCGCCGATTTTCAAATAAAAAGGAAATACATTATTTAAAATTTGAACACTGTAATGTCAAATGAAGAAAATATTTTGTATGTAGCTTCACTTATAATTTTTATATTAAATAAACAACATGTAACATTTTTAAATTAATACATTATTTTTTCTTTTGATAATAGTAGTGTTACTTACTATAAAACACCACTAACCCAACAATCGCAAAAACGAGCTTTAGAAATTAATATACGACCTTCCGCGTTCCCGCCAAAACTACAAAAAGAAAATTAAAAAAAAAACAAATGGCCACTAATTTTGTTTTTATTTATAGCCAGTGTCACTTTGAATGACGCAGGCGTATAAAAGTTGTATATAGGCGTATAAATGGGGAAATAACGAAACTCACATGCATACACACAATACATGGACCCTGAAAATATTACCCTCCTTTTCTGAGCAGTCGTGTAAAAGCAATCAGTTTTGGATTGGAATTTTAAAAAGATTTAAAGAATTTTTGGCGTATGTCATTATCTGTTTGTTTTTGTATTTCTTTTCTTAATTTTATTGGATTGTATGGATTTTAAAAATAGTGTCTTTATCATATTGATATCTCTTTTTTCTTTAACACGATGTAGGAATTTAAAATTATTTATTAAACATAATAAAAAATAAATAAAAAAATCTGAAATTAATTACTATTTACAAAATTTATACATGAAACTTAATCTAAAAGTCCGTCAGAGGAGGGATATGTGGCCAGAATGTTGGCGGCATTGCCACGCTGAATGGCAATGCTTAGCTTTTGACCAAACTATATACCAGCATCCTGAAGCCCCATCTAAACGTTTGAAATGAAGTAATGTATTAAATAGTATATAATTTATAAGTATGTATTTACAAAAAAAAAAGTATTTATGTATTCTATCAGTTATCTGACTTCCATTACACAAGCTCTGCTTAGTTTGGGTACAGATGGCGCTGTGTGTATAGTCCTACGATGCTTATTATTTATTATTTAATTTGAATACCTTATCCTAGTTTCTTAACTGCGAAAGTTTGTTGAGTTCTATTTCACGCGACAGCTCAATAAAACTACCTGTAGGTATATATGTATGCTTGTATTACAAGACTAATAAGCCAAAGACTGTTTAGATCTAGAAAAATGTGCAGTTCTTTACGAATCATTGACGCAAGTTAAACCGCAAGCCGCGGTGGTACTTGCACGTAAGCGTTATTATGTTCCCTCAAATCGTATCTCTTTCAATTTCTAAATCTGTCCCCAAATAGCAGATCAAAAATACGTCGTTTCATAAATAATTTCAGTCATAACAAAATCGTCACGTAAATGAAAAACACGTTTTACGGCAGCTATTTTAGGTTCTTTGTCGGTAATGGGAGGGCGTTTCTTGTAAGGATTGGGATGAACATACAGATTGGAGCAGTAACTCAATCTGCTTTCCTGTTTTGTTTACTTCGCACTGTTTTGTGTGTACGCTATGTTTTTGTTAATTTTGTCAAGGTTTTTTTTTATGGTTGACAGGCCACAGCTCACCTGATGTTAAGTGAAGGTGTGGTCGAAGATGGTAAAGCACACCTAGCCTGGAATGGAACTGACTCTCAAGTGAGGCTGCCGGAACATACCGTTCGATGCTTGGCGGCAGATTTTCAACTTGAGGGTGGTAGCTAGCCAGCCGAGTACTAGAAAATACCCTACCAACATGTGGCGGGTAACACCGCGAGGCGCAGCTAGTACGTTATATAACTATAACAAAAGCGTCACGAGTATTAGAAATAATTATTATTTGTCGTCACAAAATTTTCAATGGATTTCTCTTAACCCGGACAATTGAAGAAATAATCCATACTCGATAATTTTATATTGTACCAGTGTGACATGCGATACACTTTTTTCGGTAACGTTTCAATTTCGTTAAAAAAAGTAAAAATACCGGAACAAGGATACACTCATCTTTCGCGAGGACGATATGTTATCGCTGCGTTTACAGTGGATGTCAAACTTTAGTTTTATAAACACAGACTTATACAAGTTTGTATATAGTTTAGTAACACACCACAAAAAGTTAGCATTTGTCAAAAATATATCACGGTTATATTCCTATCAACTGTATATACAAGCCATGAGATTAGGTATCTGCTTATGCAAATTAATACAGTTTTTTTTTTTCTGATTTATTTTGTGGAGTTTTGTCGATATTCGACTATGCCACTCCCATAAAAACATAATACATTGTACAACTCTTACTCTACTCTTGCTCAGATAGTCAACAATGTTTTTTTTTGTTTGCCAATAAAAAAATAATCTTCAATGTCTGTGTATGTTTGTACATATTTGTTACTTCTGAAATGGTTGAATTTAGATGAAATTTTAAAACTATAACCACAAATAAGCTACCTGCACGTCGCGTCTTAACTACTGAAAAATAATGACAACTAAAAATGATGATGATGATGAAAGTTATCTAAAGCCAAAAGCAAAAAAAAAACAAAAAAAAAGTTATAGCCAGCTATGAATCGGAATAGTTCTAAAAACATGGGATTATATATATAACCGCTGATAAATTGATTAAATATTTCTTTATAATTACAAATTACAAGTCAGGTTGTCACCTTGTATGGCCGATACTTTTATTTTATTATGTACGTTGTGGAAAATAGAGGCAAGTGATTCAGTCATTTCGTTGAATTAGTTTTTCACAATTCAGAAGCGTATTATATGAAAGAATATATGCAAATAATTATAGTAAAAATTTAAATTCGAAACATATTTTTTTATTATTTATTAAATTAAAAGTTTGAGAACCCTCAAAAGGTAAGGTCTAATCCGTACTGACAACTCCTCTAGCTTGTAAAGACATCCGTCATTCTACGCTTTGCGACGATTTAGCCACCCTTATGTTTTCACACCCCTACTTAACGACACCCCCATTAAAACTAGACATCTCTATCTCTTCATAAGTGCTTTAAAAAAACTGGTATGGAGGCTCTGAATAGAATGGTATTTGCGATCGGTATTTCGGGAAGGATAATGTGTCATTTCCCATAGAGATTTTTTTAAATCTAAGTTATTGTTGCTTTTTTAAGTTTTACGTCCTATTTTTAATTATTTCATCAGTGTTTGTAAGTCTTCATTTCAAGTAATTAATTAATGAGTAAATAAATTACATTTCTTTGTTACATAATGAAAGCTACAGTAAATTTGTATACGAATATAAAAATTTGTACTTTTTTATCTGATGCTGTTCTGAATGTACAGCCATGACTTGCTAAAGTAATAATAAACAATTACATTCTTTTTTAGGGTTCCGTACCTAAAGGTAAAACGGGACTCTATTACTGAGACTTCGCTGTTTGTCTATCCGTTTGTCACCAGGTTGTATCTCATGAACCGTGATAGTTAGACAGTTGAAATTTTCAAAGATTATGTATTTCTGTTGCCGCTACAACAAAATATTAAAACCCAGAATAAAGTAAATATTTAAGGGGGCTTCCATACAACGAACGTGAGTTTTTTGCCGTTTTTATAGAGAATGATACGGAACCCTTCGTGCGTGAGCCCGACTCTCACTTGGCCGGTATTGGTATATAATATATACATTATTTAAGATGATTAGTTCAAATACTCCGACTATAGTTTCGATCATGTCCACTGCAAAGCAAGACTGGGGCGCGCGTCGTATTCTGCTTTGACTCCTTGAAAAAGGTATTCGGATGTTCTCGAAACTATTGCGCCGGCACCACAGACGGAATCCAAAATTAAACGATTCATAAGGCATCTAACAACATTTATTCCCACAGGTACAAAAATAATCAACAAAATTTGTTACGGTTCTACCAAATCTTCTTTGGATTGTAGGAATATTCACGAACTCGTACCAACAAAACAAAACAAAAATGTGTCCAAAACACATTAGTTTTCATTGAAATATTATAGTCTTAATAACTAACTCTGTAAGTATACTACGAACACTTTCCTGTCTCTAATTGAAAATATAGGACATCTGTCTTTGAATACAGGATGTATTTTGACCTTACAATGATCTTCTTTGCTATTTGTGTACCAATCGTCCAGTGTTTTAGTACTTTTATTTGGCACACGACTAGACATTGTTAACTCCAGAGTTTTATAATTCTAATGTACTAAAGCATAAGTAAAATTTCCATTACAGTCATGATTAAGTGTTGCAACTTTTATTACCAAAACAATGATAAAAAAACATTTTTTTTAAACTTAATAGTCTTATGACATCTCCCGTCTGTTCTTAAAATGTATTGTGTTTTCCATTATTGGTGGCCTGGAAGAAATTGTGGCACTCGCTTATAAGATTCTTTAGTTTTCTGTACTCTTTTTTTTTGGTGTGTACAATGAAGCGTTATTATATATCTATCTATAAGCTTTTCCAATAGTAAAGTTCGTTGACCCCAGACCAAGTACAAGTTTCATAAAGCTCGTCGAGTCGGGGAGGTCGGTATACATTCTGGGGCCCACGGTTTACAACTGTGTAGGTACCCGCTTCCGTTTGGTATGCACCGGTCACAGCGCGCTTCAAAACCAAGCTGAAATCCATACAAGAGACAATATTTTAGGGCATTTTTTTTGTTTTAATATAATAGTAATACGACAAACGAGACGCTCTCGTGATAGTAAGAGGTAACGCCTGTCCATTGCAGCGATACACAAAACTTTTTGTTTTAAAATTAAGAAATTATTAAATTACTACCAATAATTTATCTCTCTTATCTATACTATTAAAAAGAGGAAAGATTTGTTTGTTTGTATTGAAAAGGCTCCGAAACAACTGGACCGATTTAAAAAATTCTTTCACCGTTGGAAAGCTTCACTATTCTCGGGTGACATAGGCTATTTTATCTCTGTATTCCTACGGGAACGGAAACTACGCGGGTGAAACCGCGAGGCGTCCGCTAGTTGACTTATATAGACTCATATCAATTATGTATAATAGATATTAAAATATGACTTGTAACTATGTGCTATGAATAAAATATTGTATGGTATTGTAAACCTATTAGCGCATTCTATCCAGAGTCTGCAGCTCATTACAGTAAATCAACATCTTGTTTTCCACGTCAGCACTCTCCATCGCCATCCATCTCATGAGACAGGCTACGAGACAGTGGTATGCTGTTTTTGTGTCCATTCATCATCACACAACGCCCTTAGATCTGTAGGAACGCAGCGCTGTTTCCGCTGTTTTTGCTACATAAACTTATGAATTGTAATGGTTTCTTGAGAAAAAAAGTTATTAGTAGCTCTCGATCAGTAATTTATTTACAACATTTTTTTATGAATAGTGTACATTACTTTATGTGCAAACATTACTGTGTTCTGATTTGAAGTGTACTGTACCTAGCAAAATTACAGGGCTGAGACTTACCATCGAATGTCACATAATAATGTGTGCTAAAGCAGTGATGCCCTGGACTTTGTTTTGCTACTCAAAGCTCTGTGTATCGCTGCAATGGTCGTGGACAGGCGTTATCTCTCACCATCAGGAGAGTTCGTAGCGATGATAGCTCAGTGGTTAGCACGGTAGGTTCGCATGCCGAAGGGCGTGGGTTCAAACCCCAACAATGAGCTTGAGCTGCCGGTGAAGGAAAACATCGTGAGGAAACCATAGCATGGTGGTAGGGTACTTTCTAGTACTCGGCTGGCTAGCTACCACCCTCAAGTTGAAAATCTGCCGCCAAGCATCTAACGGTGTGTTCCGGCAGCCTCACTTGAGAGCCAGTTCCATTCCAGGCTAGGTGTGCTTTACCATCTTCGACCACACCTTCACTTAACATCAGGTGAGCTGTGGTCAAACAACCAGACTGTCAACCATTAAAAAAAAAAAAAAAAAAAAAAAGAGTCTCGTTCGTCTCATTACTTATTACATTAAAAAAAGGTGATGGCATGATGAAAACCACCTCCTTACATTTTCAAAACCATTATGCATAAAAATAACGAATCGGCGATTCTAGCCAGAAACGAAGACTGAAAAAAGTAACAGTAATAGAGTAATAGCGCCTTATCTATTAACCCAGTCATGTACCACAATGTTTGTTGTCGCGAGATTCGTGCACGCATTTTTAAATGCGTCGCACATGAGCAGGCGCGAGTTTCCGAGAACATAACGCGAATGCATAATTCCGCGTGTAATTGTTTTGATGTTGTTTTATTTTACATATGAGACTACTAGTTTGTGATGATTTCTTTTCTTGTAGAAAGTAATCATCATCGCTGTTATGGCGCTCATTACTTTGAGACAGGATGGTTAATCGCAACATCCCTGTAATTTCGCTAGCTGCAGTACCCTTCACATCGGAACACATTAATGTTTACACACTACTTTGGCGGCAGAATATCTGGTACTGCGATGGTACCTACCTAGACGACTTCCTGCTAAGGAGATCTACCACCAACTAAAACTACAGATCTCTTCATATCTCGGCTAGATTAGAACTACGAAAACATGACGCTATTGTACCAGCGCTGTTGTAAATGTCTCCACGTTTAAGGAAAGTGCGTCGCAGGTTCGCACGCTGACTCAGATAACACGCTCTGATCTGAATGTGAACGTAATATTAAGTTTGCTTACTAACTTATCTTGATGAAACTGGTGGAATATGTAGCATTACCTTTTTAAAATAAATATCGTAGGACACACAGCGTCATCTGACCAAACTAAGCAAAGTTTATACTATGCAAGTCATTTATCTGATAGAATACAAGAATACTTTTTTTTGTAAATACATACTTATAATACAGAACACCCAGAAACATAACAAACATTTATGTTGACTACAAAATGTTTGTCCTGCGTGGGAATTGAACCCAAAAGCTCATAAAGCATGAGCCAACAGGACTGCAACTGAGACGACTTGACACTTTTAGTAAAGTTGTTATTACTTTACTAGGGATGACCGGACTCTACCTTGACTAACTTTGTATGACTTTGACTATCGGTTTATGTAATATATGATAGGGATATTGTGATTTATTATAGGGTATACTTACAGTGTCGGTTTAACCGTGTTTGTCTAGTCGTCAGCTAAGGTAAATAATTATGCGGAGATGGGTGGTACGTCAGTTTTCATCCGCGGTGTGTGTTTAGAATGCAAAACAGTTCTTTGCGGTCGCTCATACAAATTTCAATACCGTGGGAGCATGTCTACATTTACCACACAGTGGGTCGTGATCATTTTTAATCCATCACAATCAAAATATATAACGAAAAGAAATCCTGAGAATGCACTACGATATTTATTATTTTTATCTTTGACTAAGAAGTCCTCCGGATTTCCATATTTTAATTCCTCACTTGTCAACAATTCTTTTGATAATTTAACTATCGACTGATATATTAACTAAATTTTAATTGTAGATAATAGATATGTAACTGCGATATGTAGATAATAGATAATTATGTAAGACATATTCACGTCAAAACGTCAAAAACATTTACCTATTCGACACAATACAGACAGACGGTATAAGTCGGGTAGATTCGCACAAAAACAATACGCAACAACAAAATTATGTATTGCTGTCACATTTGCCACTAAAAAAATAGTCAAAGACGACGAAGTCCAACGATCGCCTGCCACCAAAAGTACCCATCAAACTGGCAGCATTTCCCCGCTGGATCGCCAGCGAAATACGGTGGATTACGAAACTCTCCGACCGCAATTTTTAATTGCAATACAGCATTTGTTTAATAAAGTAAAAAATCAATATTTGTTATTTATTTTTGGTAATTTATACGGCTTAACATAAGGAAGGTAAATACAAGTATAGTGAAATACAGATTCAGGGGAATATTGCAAACACTAAGCTACTCTTTTATACTTTTTTTTTTTATTTTTTTTTTTTGATAGCTAATGATTTAACCTAAGAAAACTGAATGGTAAAATAGCAGACGTTGACTTGTAACTTTGGTGATAGCAATAAAATAATGTACTGCATTACTTAAAGTAATCTAAGTAGTATCTTAAAAAAATTAAAAGTAATTTTAATAACATTTTTTTTTTACTTTTAGCAGTTTAGGTGTTTTTCTCACAGCTTCTACCACATCTGATGTTAAGTGGCGGTGTGGTGGAAGATGGTAAACACACCTAGCCTGGAATGGAACTGGCTCTCAAGTAAGGCAGAACGGAATATACCGGCGGTAGATTTTCAACTCGATGGTGGTAGCTAGCCACCCGAGTACTAACACTACGCTATGGTTTCTTCACGATGTTTTCCTTTCACCGGCAGCTCAAGCTCATTGTTGAGGTTTGAAACCACGCCCTTCGGCGTGACAATCGACCGCACTAACCACTGAGCTATCATCGCTACAAATGGAGTAGAGGCTAGGGACCAATACAGATATTTGCTGAATTGTAGTCACAAAATAGATATTAAGGGTTTGTTTTGGTATTGTCTTCGTAACTACGTGTCGACTTTGTCTAGCTCCAAACTTCGATTGATCTCCGCCCTCAGTAACTGCGACATTTCAGACAGTGGCACTAATTAGAATGTTTAGCGCCGACCCGTGTCTGGACCTCCGGAGTGACAGCCGCTTGTCACTCAGGAGTAGGGTTACCATCTGTTAGAATATGTCCAGACAATCTCAAAGTCTCATGGTTTTCAGGCTTTCTGACTGGAAACTGTCTCGATTTAACATTCTTGTCCACATTTTCTTAACTAAAACAACTAAAAAGAACTTTTTTTTTAATTTATTTAATATTTTATTATGTAGGTACAATCCATGTTGTAAACAGGGTGTGTTATCTAATTACTAAGCTTTTTTAATGTAACTAATCCGTATCCGATGCGGTAATATTTTAAATAAATAAAAATTATAAGTTCGATATATTTATTAATTAACTTAACTACACTAACTATGTAACTGACATTGATAATTTTTTAATAATAATTGTTAACTTTATGCATGTCGTCGTCACCTATAATTGCTGTACCTAACATCTAGTTTTTGTTTTTTTTTTTGTGTTGCTGACCTATGATTGTGTGATGATATAATTATGTTGGTATTAAATAAATAAATATAGTTCAAAGAGAACGTTTTATCGTCTTATTATTTCTTTCCATAAAAATATTCGTCCCCATTTCCCAGTCTCCATTAGTCCAAACTATACAGAGCTCGATATTATGGTAACCCTACCCAAAGTCAATGAGATTCATGTGGGGAATGCCTTTGAAATATGATTGCATAATGTGTTTATTTACTTACCAGTGTGGTAATATATGTATACAAGGTTTTGTATTATAATTTGAAAGGATGTCAAGTTGACTTGACGCCCTCTCATATAAAGCGAGTAAATAAAATGACGGCAAAAAATTTGAACAGAATACATGTTCAACATTTTTATATTATTTACTAAAATATAGGTACAGATTATAAACTCATAGAGATAGAGAAACGAGAAACGAATGAGCCTAGATAGGGTTCATATGTAGAAAAGAAACTTGTAAACTATCTAGTATCTAAATAATCAAAACCAATAAATATGATGATAATTTAGAATAGAATACAATATAACTTTATTATCGTCCCGTCCCGGCTTCGAACGGGTGCAATGTAGATACTAATGTGATACATAATATTATGTATGTACCTACTATTTTTAAAGTGAATAAAAGGACCTATTATTTTTGTCTGAGGATAATATTTTGTGAAAAGAGATAAAGCGCTCTCTAACTTCAATAGTAAGAACCACATAATGAACTGGCATGCAAATGCTGGCTCAATGTTGTAGTGACTGACTAATTAATGCACGATGAAAAAGACAGATGGCGCTAACAGTCCTTTATTTTACCATAAAAATTCTAGGGGGTTTTAGCGGGAACGCGTAAAGACTCGTGTAACTGTTGCCCCGTTGTATTTTTTCTAAAACTAGTGTTTTGTCGCGTGTTTATGCATAAAAATGGTGGTGTTTTATTCATAAAGCGTCGAATCACAATCGTGAGAGTAGGAAAATGATATAATGTGATGAAACATGACTTTTCGTGTAGCTGCCAAAACTACATCGAAGCTTTATAAAGTAAAGTTGCCACTACTTTACTAAAGCATGACTAGACTTGACTGATACGCACTGGGCTTGAGCAAGACTGGACTTTGACTATAACTATAGCTTCGAGGACACTTATTTAACTTTTGAAACTTGAAAATATAAAATACTTGACACTGGCAAATGCTCAAAACGCGACGCCAAAACCAAAGAAAAAAAACCTTGTTTTTTCTAAAGTTTACATATTATGTTTTGTGTATAAAAATAAATGTTTTATTAATTTGACAGGGAGTTTTGGCGGGAACGCGGGAAGAGTCGTGTCGCTCCGTTGTATTTTTTTCCAAAACTAGTGTTTTGTCGAGTGTTTATGCATAAAAATGGTGGTGTTTTATTCATAAAGTGCCGAATTACAAGCACGAGTGTGGGAAAATGATATAATGTGGTGAAACATGAGTTTTCGTGTTGCTTCCAAAACTCCATCGAAGCTTTATAGTAAAGTCGCCACTACTTTACTATAGCATGACTGGAATTAACTGACACGAACTGGACTTGACTAAGACGACTTTGACGATAACCATAGCTAAGATACCAGAGCATAGCAGAAATAACACTTAAGACAAGGCAGTATGGCTTGATAGCTTTAGCCTGCCCTAAGGGGCAAATTATTAAAAAAAAAAAAAAAAAATTAATTTGACAGATAGATAATTTATTATTTAATCTTCTTTTGGGTTTTAGTCGTCGTAGGAAGGTACTTTGTGCCAACAGTACATTTGCCAGTGTCAGATGTGTCGATATTTTCATTTTTCAGGTATTTTTATATAAAATGAAGATAACGTATTAACTAAATTTTATTTGTTTGTATTTCTTCATGGCTGTAATCATTAAACGTATTCATTAGTTTCAATATAAATATTTTTTATAATACATATATACACTCCTATAAAATGGAATTTATTAGACACTATTCATAAATTTTATTATAGTATGAAGATGAAAACGCTAGCTAGAATACGTAATTGTTAGAAAATATATTTGCCAAACGCCTGACGAAGTTAATGCCAACTATGAGCTCTGCAAAGGCGTGTATAAGTATGTACCTACTAAAAATTATCAGGAAATATTTCTGTAATTTTTTTATTTGAAATTATGTAAAATAAGTCAAAAGAAAGTTGCGATGTATCAGTAAGGCTCAAGCTTATAAAAAACTAAGTCACGTGGTTTCACTAGCATTTTCCGGGATAAAAAGAAGTCGCCTTGTTAACGTAATTTACCAGGTAGCCCTGCCATGTGGTTCCAGGACGACGACGTCTCTTGCGTGGAGCTGTTTAGGTAGCTACAGCTATCCTGCCTTTGCCATGTGAGTTCATTTTTCAGGTAGTCCCGTATAGTGTACACCCATACAAAAATAGACCACTACCGCAGTACCAGTGATTCTGCCGCTAAGCAGTAGTGTGTAAACATTACTGTGTTCCAGTTTGAAGGGTACTGCAGCTAGCGAAATTACTGGGCTGTTGAGACTAACCATCGAAAGTCTCAAAGTAATGAGCGCCAAAGCAGCGATGCCCTAGCCATTGTTTTGTGATTCAAAGTTCTGTGTATCGCTGCAATGGTCATGGACAGGCGTTATCTCTTACCATCAGGAGAGCGTCTCATTACTTTTTACATAAAAATAAAAAGATAAATTTCAACGCCAGGGCGTCCATAGCACGTTGTACCTTAGCAGTAATAAAAAAAGAGCAACTAGTAACGTCATCGCATCGGCCCGTCAAGTCGGAGAGGTCGGTATACATTCTGGGGCCCGCGGTCTACAGCCGCGTACCCGCTTCCATCTGGGGTGCAAGGTGCTTCGGCTGCTTCAGAAGCAAACTAAGATCATGGCTTCAAGAGACCTTGTTTTATGATTGTGACGATTAATTTTTAATGTAAAAAGTAATGAGACCAACGAGACGCTCTTCTAATGGTAAGAGATAACGCCTGTCCATGACCATTTCAGCGATACATAGAACATTGAATAACAAATCAAAGTCCGGGGCATCGCTGCATTGGCGCTCATTACTTTGAGACTTTCGATGGCTAGTCTCAACAACCCTGTAATTATTGAATTACTTATCTTACATTAGTAAAAAAGGTCTTAATTTGAGCATCATCTCGCTTACGAGATAGGTACCTGTTTCCCATATGTCCGAGAGTAACTACAGATATGCGAAGTCTACAACCTCGCTCTTGGGTACTTTGGTAGTGATGGTGGTACATTACCTATCTCATATTGCGCCCAGCAGTGGGACAGCTTATGACAACTGCGTGGTTACCATCAGCTCTCATTTCCATCACGTCAAAACTACGCGAAGCATATCATATGTCCGCGCAATAAAGTTCGCAGTCGCGTGACTTTTTCGTGAACGCCTAACTTAACTAATACCTCACGGTATTATTGGCATATAAGTTAGGACTAGACTAGTCCGGACTCTGATATAGCAACTAAAATTGTAAAAAGTAAATAACTAAACCTAGTACCTAAGAAGGGCATATTCTAAATAAAAATACCAGAATAAGAACTCATAAATCATTTAATTGGGCACTAATTGAGCATCTACTCTATTATCTACTAAAACCATTTAGTATTTACAAAAGTAAACAAGACAGAAGAGTGCAATAAGAAGAGAGTACACAGTGGTGCGGAAAGGACAGAATTGGGGTGGGAAGGGAGCGAAGAGAGACTGAAAAGGGGCACAAAGGTGGAACGGAAATGAAATGGGAACAAAACACAGAAGTAAGACTAGACAAGGAAATGTACCAAACAGGAAAAGAACAGATTCTCTATTTTTAATATTTTATTTAGTGAATACAAAGTTTACAAAAGTGTACTTGCTTAAATATAAATTATGCTAGTTTTAATCATTCTTTGCTTTAATAGTACAAATGATAATGTTATAGTTGTATAGTTGCAGTTACAGACTTGTTTTTAGCCTCGTGACTTTGTGGCAAAATTACAATAGTTTGAAGCACTAAGATTTAGGATAGTTACTATGGATAACCCCAAAGAGGCTTTAGGATCCGAAAATAGCGATCAATAAGTACGTAGCATGTAAACAATTATTCTTGTACCTCGGTTAGTGGTAATTCTGCTTTGAATAGGTACATAGGCCGAGAATTTGACAGAGCGACGTTTTTTTCGTTTTTAGTTTCTAAAATGGATGAATAAATAGTGCTAGAACTTAAAGTTAGTTTCAGTTTATGTTTACGGGACGTTTTTCATACTTCGTTTTGAAATAGAAAACTTTACGAAACTTTTTTTGCAAATTGACTCTTGATTGATTGACTCTTTGCTCTTAAAGCTGGGTGTGAGTTCGATTTTTTTTTTTTTTTTATGCCACAGGTGGTGATCAAGCTGACGGGTTGCCTGATGTTAAGCAATCACCGTCGCCTTTAGGTATCTGCAATACCAGTGGTACTACAAATACGTTGCCGACCTTTTAAGATTCTATTAACATGCCTTTTGAAGAACCCAATGTTGTAACTCCGCGGGAATACGGAAGAAGGAAGATCATTCCACAATTTGCAAGTGTATGGCAAAAAAGATCGCGTAAATCGCACAGTGTGCGATTTCCACGAATCAAAAAGATTACAGGATGTAGATTCGATTCCCGTCCAGGACAAACATTTCTGTCACGATCATTTTTGTTCTGTGTCTGGAAGTTCAAATACAGCTATAATAGAAATATTTAGAATACCAACTACATAATTATGTATTTACAAAGAAGTATATAAATACTCTATCAGTAATCTTGTTGATAACTCTACGGTGCTATTAAATTGTCCTTCAATAGTTATTTATTTATAAATTTGATAGAATAAAAATTGAAAAATAGCTTCCATTCACGCCTCATTGGGGTACATAAATGAGAACTATCTACTATCCCAGTCTTCACACATGTAATTACGTACTACGTAATTTACGCAAATGCAACGCCTCTATTATCATAACTAAATTATTTTTGAACGTCAATAGTTCTGTTATACTAATGTTGCTTCCAATCGTATTATCTACCAATAATCATCATCCGTCATCTAATCTCGTTGTTTCGCTGTTTCTCTATAATAATATCTTTCAGTCTAAATTTGTTTGGTTTCAATCATCATCAGCCTATCGAAGGCCACTACTGGACATAGGCCCTTCCCAAGATACCTTGTTCCGACCTTGTTCTTCCATCCCCTTTTACCACAGGACAAGTAGAAAGACGGCCCACTACCACCCATACGTAGTGGAATTTCCTTGGGTACGTACCAAACGTTTCGACTCTACGTTTCTCATCCGTACGGCCAAGGAATGGAACACGCTACCGGCTTCCTTGTTTCCTGATAGATATAATCTAGATCTTTTCAAGGTCAGAGTGAATAGGTATCTTCTAGGTCTGCGTGTTTTATCTTCGAGCACATCGTCACTTGCCGTCAGGCGAGTTGGTGGTCAAACGCGGACTTATCCGTATTAAAAAAAAAAATCATTAAAAATATAGAAATAAGTTCACCGTAAATTTTATTTAGATAGAACACTGTAAATAACTATATATATTCCAAGCTAAAAAAGTAAACGTAAAAAGTTGATTTATTTCTTATTTATTTCAGTACAAAAACAAAATAATCTGTCTTACATAGAAATTATACATCAATTAGCTGTATAGAAATATACAGAGTCATATGAAGGCTAGATGTGCTTTACAATCATCGACCACACCGTTACTTAACATCAGGTGAGCTGTGGTCAAACACCTAGCCATAAAAAAAAACAACAACAGAGTACTGAACATTTTTCCGAACACGACATGTGTATAAGGGTATCATCTAAGTATTACTATGATTCAAAGGGTAGTTAGTGATATCTTATAAGTAAAAAGACTACTCAAAAAAAAGTAATGAGCCCTCAATTAGTGATGCCGTTTTCTCTGTTTCTTAAAATTATGGGTACGGCTGCAGTTGTCATTGGCAGGTCTAATCACCTACCATCACGAGAGATTGATTGTCTCATTACTTGTTACCAAATTTAAAATTTAAAAAAACCGACTTCATGACTCTTGGGCCAACTAAACGCACTGCTCCAATGAAACAGCGAAGTTTCGGAGTAAACGAAAATATCGTCGATGTATAATTTTTTTAGATTTATGTTGATTTTTTAAAAACCGCTCGATCGTTTTTTATAAATTTATATGCAACAACTTCTGAAGTATGATCTACCAAGCAAAAAAAGAATCATCGAAATCGATTCAAAATTGGCAAAATTATGTATGTTACATACAAAAGAAAATAATTGAATTGACCACCTTCTTCTTTGAGTCGGTTAAAAAAATAAAGATCACATATTATTTTGTGTTATGATTTTAATTCACGTGGCTTGGGCATCACCACCAGTAATACGCAGCACTAGTGATGCACGCCGCTCGACCGACGCCGACGCACCTCGTTGTCGGCGGGCACGGGACGGCGAGTCGTTGTGGTAGTAGTGGTAGTAGTAGTGGGAGGATCGAGGCCCTTGATCTCGAACTGGCCTTTGAACAACGGCCGGAACAGCCTCAGGAAGCTTTGATAGCGGACCGCTGAGTTCTGCAACACAATCATCATATTTGTATTACCTAGCATACAAAATCTTATTCCATCGCCATTCATCGTACATAATTAGGCGATGATAGCTGGTTAGTTTGATTGGACAACATACTGGACGTAGGTTCAAATCCCAACAAAATGCTTGAGCTGCCGGTGACCGAAAACATTGCTAAGAAACTAAAACATGGCATTCCGCTAGCTAAATTAATATCGGAGAATATCAACGCCACCTGAGAAAAAACCGTAAAACTGACGTCTGTAATATGCCAACAAATCAAATGTGGTGGAACAATCATCCTTTGAAACAACCAAGTAAATTCTAAAACAGTAAATACCTGTATAACATCTCCGATGACCTTAGTTGTCCTGATGAGGAGGGACACGGAGGGCCCAAACAAATTCCCCGGGAAGTCCAGGCTCACTTTGTTCCGGTCGAACTCGGGGATGTCGTCTTTTGGAGTGGTAGCTTGGCGCGGGGGGCGCAAAGTACTGCTCCGTGACGACAAGGGGCGCACCGCTGTAGCCCTCGAAGCCGGCTTGGGGGCTCTCGGGGCCACTGCCGCCGGGACCCTCGACGAAGTGCCAGTCTGCGAGGTTAGGCGACGGTCAGCGAGCCTCTCCGCTCGCCCAGCCTCCTACAGCGCGTGTGCGTTACCGTGTGTGTATGATTGTGTATTGTTGATGATAATGTTATATGTCACATGAGACATCCTAATACTAAAACTATAAGGAAACGCATCTTGTACGTGTTCGTAAGAGAAAATGTATTATGAAGTTTCTATGAACATTTCGTGGTTTTTAAGTGCTATTAATTATTTAGTGTCTAAACTGCATGTTTCGCTATTAATACAGAAGATCTGACACAATCACTTTTACTGAACTAACATAAAAAACCGGTCAAGTGCAAGTCAGACTCGCGCACGAAGGGCTCCGTACCATTATCTATAAAAACGGCAAAAAATCACGTTTGTTGTTTGGGAGCCCCTTTAAATATCTATTTTATTCTGTTTTTTAGCATTTGTTGTTATATAATACAACATCTGTGAAAATGTCAACTGTCTAACTATCACGGTTCATGAGACAGACGGGCAGACAGACAGACGGTCGGACAGTGGAGTCTTAGTAATAGGGTCCCGTTTTACCCTGTGGGAACGGAATCCTGAAAACAGTACTATAAACTTTGGGTGTACTATAACGAAAGGAGGTCACTGTACTTACTATGGACACAACTCGTAAAAAACAGATGTTTCGTAGAAAAAGTTCGTTGACCTCGAACCAAATGTATAGAGCAGCTGATTTTTCTGGATTTCAAAGTTGTACCCAATTGCGTGTAACGTGATATGTTTTTTATTGTTTTTTAGTATTTTACTATGTATTTGTAAATATTTTTTGTGCTAGAATACGAATCAGGTGTAAAGAATATGATTTAAAACATCGACGGGCAGTATGTTGAAGATCTTAACCGTAACCTATGTAAAAATATTGGACGTTATAATTTTTTATGTTTTTTCGTAGGTTTATTATAATTATTTAGTTTAATATCGCCTTTTGCGACTAGGCATGTATGAAGTCAGTAGAGATGTTTTGTGTATACCTAAGTTGTGACGATCCTAATTACTCTACCTCTTCATTTGATCGAATAAGCATTAGAAATTTACTAGATATTACGATTACAGTTCGGCTTCGGTTTATGATTCAAGTAATTCAATTAGGGACCTCTACTGTACTGGTAAACTTTAATTTTCTCATAAAAAAATCACATATTTTTTACCAATCTTGACTTTTAATAAGTTTAATTTGGTTGTGGATGGATATGCTATAGCTTCAGGACAGTATTGATTAGCAGAAAACAACATGAAAATATTATATTTATTGTACCAACAATAATACAAGTATATTTTACTACATTTATGAATACACCGCTTATTTTAATTATTTGATGGCAAAACATTTTTTTATAGATACAATGTAAATGGCGGAGGAAATGAACAGGATTGAAATAGAAAAAAATGGGATATGGTATCTCATTGACTGAGCTCAAAGCATTCATACCGTATTCAGTTACAAATGCAATTGCAGACAAATTAATGGCATGCGTAACTACAACGAATTTCATACACATACGTAAATAATAATTTGTTCTCTATAAATTCATATTAATAGTTTTTTTTTGCAATGATTTTAATGAATACGATAAAATGTATACGCTCAATGAATAGTGAAACTAACTACTGTGAAAATTATGTGAGTCGTGTCTGATAATTATGTATGTGAATTTTCGATAAGTGCAAGGAGACGCTACGTAGAGGCTACGGGCTACGAGCTACGAACTACGAGTGCTACGCTGACCTCATTCAACACCACATGCGCTACATATTGAAACAAATTTTAAATTATACTGGAACATAAAAATCGAAACATACTTATACAGAGTTGAACCCCTTTATCGAAATTAATTTCAATCACATTTAAGACTAATTCAGTAATTATAAATAAAATAATTAAAATAGTATAGAAAAAATATGATACATTACATCACACGAATATTCATACAACAACGAAAAAATATTTAAAATCCCCCCATAACCTATAACAGGATACCAAACTTCGACTTGATCAGGCTTGTGAAGATGTTTACGTCCAATCATCAACTGGTTGATAAATTTCAAACGGCTGAACAGATTTTCTTGAAATTATAACCCTTTTCTTTTCAGCTTATTACATCCCAAACTTAAAACCCTGTATATACAATGAACTCTAGCTTGAAACGTATATGATACTAATATCGCTATAGGATCACTGTAAAATTTTCAGTTTAAAAAACCCCAGAATAAGAATTTATTACCATGCAAATATGTAGTAATAAAAATAAACTTACTAACTACCCACAACAGTCATGTATAACGCATTAATATAATTATATACACACACACAAAAACCGTAATATATATTACGTATTATATGAACGGTAGAATGTGTGAAAACCAGTAGTTTCCATTTACGCCCACTGGAGAGCGTATTTCCAGTTTCTTTCTTAAACTTACGTACAACGTTTTCAATTGTTTTTTTTCGAGAGCATACGAATGTTCTTTTACGTATAACAGCGCGACGCCCAATAAAATTGAGCTTGTCTCTCTGACCTCTACGGGCGTCCAGCTAGGTTGCTCAATATTACCTCAAAATGAAAGGAGCTCACCTTCATGCACACATTAACACGTAAATGTCGGTATTTACACTTTTATACATACATGTATATAGGAACATTACACTGGCAGGCCGATCTATATTGCGATATCAGTCGTTGCATCAACCTTGATTTCTTTCGAATATTTCCGTTCTGGCTTATTACAATCTTTAAAAGCATTTATATATTTAAATATGCATGTGCGTGCTCATCCTTGCTCTATCTATAGTGAATAGAAAGTTTTAAATTAAATTAATAATGGTACTTTATTGAGGTTGAAATATAAATGTAATTTGAGTTTGTACTAAGCTTTCTGTACATAAACATTTTAAGGAACTAGGAAATATTGAAAAAAGTAAAAAGCACTACAAAATAAAATGACTAGAAGAATTAAAATGACTAACAAGAGAAAAAGACTAGAGACACAACTAGACTAGGAAGAAGGATTAATGACTACGAGTGAATCTCCTAGTAAAACATATTTTAATGAGAAACATTACACTATATCAGCCCAACAACAAAATTATCAATGAACAATGTAATTGTTCTTATTGCAATTACAATCGTTTACTTGATAATAAGAAGAAAATAAGCCACATAATAAAATCTTGTTCAAAACAGCCTTCTTTTAAGTGGTATTGGTAAATAAGCCAATGAGGTCAAACGCTACTGATCTTCATTTGTATGTAAAAATAATTATTACTTTAATTATCGTTTGTTATCTCAATCAACACGCATTTTCTGTGGAAGCAGCCCCATAATCGTTTTCAAAATTTCCATTGTATGAATAAAAAATTAACTAGTAAACACAGAATTTGCCCGTATAGTATCTGGTATGTTGCACGCAAAATACTATAAATAAGTACGTTAGTAGTAGTAACTTGTGGCTGTTTATAATGACTTAAACGTCAAGGCGAGTAAATAAAACTGATTTATAGTATTTTGTACGTGATTAAGTCCCGGTGACTAAAATATTATGTACAATTAAAGTCGTCATAATTCATAATAATAACTAAATGTTCGCTTCGCTAACACTCACGTAAAACGCCTGTTTTGTCGTACCACGATAATTTTAACACTAGTATTGACATTATAAGCGTCAAAACAACCAATAACAACGGTTCTATAAGGTACTATTGATAGATTTAACCTGGATTTAAAATATGGGGTACTATTTATACTAGGAAAGTATTACGTTTCCGTTTCATCAAAAAACTAAGTACTTACTGTATCAACGTGAAATTTGGTATAGATGTGTCTTATGGAACAAAATTCCAGAATAAAAGGTATCCTTGTAATAATCTAGGTAAATAAGAAGCGCAAGTTTCATTATGGATGAAACTATTGCTCTTTTGTTATTTACACATATTTCATTTCTCTCTGAACCCTAAAGTCGACGCGGACAAAATCGTGAGCGCAAGCTAGTAGATTTATATGTGTGTTGTAAGCATTATAATGGCACAAAGGTTGTTCTTTTGTCAAAAATACTTCTGTCATGTGGTTGTGGTACTATCTACAGTGGGTACACTTTGTGGGTACAGTGGGGTATTCTACAGTGGGTGCAACATGCGTGTGCAGTAAAACACCATTTCTGGAAAAAGTATTTAATACCATCAGCGCTCACCTAAAACTATTTACAATATAAATACATACTGAATAGAGAGAATGTTGGGAAAGGATCGCGGACTGTACAGGCGATCGGGGGAGAGGAATGGGGAGGAAGGAGGGAAAAGGAAGGAAGGAGGGAGAGACAAGGAAAGGAAATGCACCGCTTCGGCTACTAACTATCCGCCGCGCTGATCTGATCAGCAAGGCAAGGTTCTGGCCATTTGTACACTATTCAAAAACGGATGTTATTTAACCGTTCACCAAAAAATCACTTTGCATACCAAAATGGCCCAGCAAACATACTAGTTGCAAACAAAAACATTCCCCTCATAAGCGGGAAAATTTGTAATATGTTTATTTCAATTTCTTGTGTTATAATAAAAAAACATCTTCTTCATAACAAAACATTTCTCTTCACACAACAGAGTAATTTAACTAGTAAAATTTCGACAAATTCACAAAAGACATGTCAAAGAAGTTGCAACTAAATAACTGCATTTCAGTACGTTTTTCCCATATGGCTTAAATAAAATTCAAAATCCGAAAACTAAAACGTATTCGTTTCATTTCTTATTTTGATCTAGAAATATATATCATCAATGGGGTTTTTCGAATGCGTTCAGTATATTTGATGTGCCATTAATTTATTCCCTAAAAATTGGTCAGAATGCGGTGCGGGGTGCTAAAACGAGGAGTGGGGGATCACGAGTCATCTTCTTCAGAGGAATCGATAGTTTCGATAGTAGCACCTGCGCCACCGCCGCCGCCTGACGAAGAACCAGAAAGCGAGGTCACCAGTGACAGGATGGAGCCAAGTCCGCCCCCACCTGATCCGCTGGATCCAGAGCCGCCTGACGCGCCACCCAGAAGTCCAGATACCGCCTGGATCTTCGGTCCCAACAGCTGCAGCTTAGGGCCGATCACCTGCCCTATGACGCCAGTTAACGACGAGAGTCCGCCTTCCGATGGAGCTTCGATACCATACTGCTTGTTGAGCTCAATGTTCTTCTTATCCAACTGTTCCACGTACCGCGTCTTCGCGTCTATCAGCGAGTTGATTTTCTAGAAGAGAGAGCGCGTGTTAGAGCGGGGTGCAGGACGGACGTGACGCACAACTCGAGTCTCATAGTACTCACCCCAAAGACGAAGCCAAGTACCGCGTTCTTGATGCCGAATTTGGCTTGCGTGACTCCCTCCAGCTTGCGCTTCTCACGCGCTTGTTCTGATTCTGCGCCGCTCGCGTCCTGTACACATACATACGCCGTCAGCCACGTCGCACTCACACCCACACACCACCACTCCACCATTCCAGGAAGCGCCCGAATACCGCCACCCATTAGAAAAAAGTCCGAATACGAACGCGCCAAAACTCCGTGCCGAATATATTTGCGTGGCATAGCGACATACACTGGATAAATATATAAAAAATATTTATAAATATAATAAAATTGTGAGTTTAAGTGAGCGCTGTATAATCGGTATATAGGAGCAACAGAAAATGTGTTAGTATTCATGATTCGCAAAATTGTTATGAAATATTTCAACAGTATCTTCAACGTCTTATTGGCACATCGCTTCAGATAAGCGATTTATAGCTCCGAGAGTAACTTATGAAATAACAACGAGAACGATTTTCAAGATATTGCGGACTGCACAATATCTCACACATTCTTGGTTTACTTGCAAAGCTAAGCCAAAAATAACATGGTTTTTGGTGGCGTTTTTAATAGATTACGGAGAGGTATTGCTAGTTTCTACTTTTATCGCACATTAATTAACCACTGAACCATTTATGGTTAATTAATTTGTTAGGTTATAATACTAATTTAGTTTTGTCATGTGGTCTTTATATATATTTGTTAAGACTGCCATTTATGCTAGATTTTTTACCACAGCTTGCCTGATGTTAAGTAACGGTGTTGTCGAAGATGGTAAACACACCTGGCCTGGAATAGTACTGACTCTAACCAAAAAGTCGAGTACAATAAAATTGGGTATTTTATCCTCACTATGTTTTCAGTCACCAGCAGCTCAAGCTCATTATTGGGATGTGAACCGACCGCGCTAATAACAGGCTATCATCGCGACAAAATAAAAAAAATTGGATTGCAAACTCTAGGAGAGCATTTCATTGTTTTGCAGTTCGCACAATTTAAGAGGAATTAAACGCTGTCAATCATGAAACATGACACTATTTCTAACTTCTGGCCGTGTAACAGTAGAGAAAATTAAATCATAGATTCCAAAAGCTTAATCTCCAAATTTTTTTCTGTCCGAGGGAGTGCCTCCCTACAGATAAAATCTGGATGCCTTGAAGTTACGCGTAAATCGGTTTATCCTAGATATGCTACATGGCAGACCGCATCTTCGTTTTACATCAGGCGAGATGACGGTTCGGTTCTACGTCACATGCATGCGTGAACGGCATATTGTCTACCGAAGCTGTCCGCCGTGTGTTGTCGCGAGTGACGGTTTTGTAGAGCGCGACGAGACCCGGTGACACGGTTCCGTCGTGAGAGAAACAAACACGTAACGCATTATATCACTGCTTGTACTCTACCTACACCTGGGAAACATGTGCGCTCGATATTGCGATATCGTGCATTACTTTCAAATATTTCTTGCAAAAATAAAAGACAATTTAAAGGGATTACTGGTAGAAGCCATCGTAGAACGATGAGTTGTTTAATATTATATGTCGATATTTTTATCTCAGTTTAGTTATTAAAACTGTGCTTATGATGATAAGAATTGATTTTATTCAACATGCTAGTATCACGATGTTTAGATAGAATGCCATGTTTTCCATTCTATAGTCATATAACTTGAAACATTTGTACAATCTGTTGTATTTGTTTATTTGAGTTGTTTTGGCGTACCTATGTTTAATTTTTGTTATGCTACAGCTCAAACCCGCGTATTAGGGATCTGTAATTTTTTTATGGAATAAATAATTGTAGCTATATATTTTTTGCTATACGATACAGTAATTTACTTTTAAGATTTGTTTGTATAGTAAACAGTTAAAAGTGTGTTAATGAATCTGTAAGTTCAACTTAATTGACCTTCAGATCCAAAGCTATAAATGTTGACCAATCGACTATAAATCTTAGTTAGAAATGTCCATATATGTATTTATAACAATTTCTCAATCATATCGTTGCCCGCTGACCTCCACTGCCTAATACGAGGTTGACGTGTTAAAGGAAGCTATTCCGACCTTCTTACTCAAAAATTGATGTTAAGGATTTTTATCAGCTAGTTAAAAAAAAATTACAGACCAACGAAGCTTTTATGTAAGTTTTGGCAGCTTAGTTGGGAGACCAACTTAGTTCTAATCTGGAAATCCTAGGTTCAAATCCCACGGCACACGGCACGCACCTCTATATTTTTTTAATTATATACGTTTTGCCGCAGACCACAAACGCTGAAGGAAAACATCGCGAGGAAAATTACACGTTCAACAATTCTTTAAAAAAACTTGTGTTACAATCGTACTTAGCCAGCATGGTGGACTATGCCTTTACTCTTACCATAATGAGAAGAGACTATTCTGCTGCCAAGCAGGAGTGTGTAAACATTACTGTGTTCCGGTTTGAAGGGAACTGCAGCTTGAGAAATTTCAGGGCTGTTAAGACTGGCCATCTGTTGTCAAAAATCTGTCAAAACAGCGATGCCCTGGACTTTGTTATGCTACTCAAAGTTTATGTGTATCGCTGTAATGTTCGTAGATAGTTGTCTCTTACCAACAGGAGAGCGTCTCGTTCGTCTCAAAACTTGTTACGTAAAAAAAAAGGAAAAAATACCCGCGCCCAGCAGTGGGAAGTTTATAAAAAAACGTGGCTGATTCGAAAAATCGATCGGTCTTCCGACATTTCTTTATATTTAACAGTTTAATCGCGAATGTTTGTTTGTATGTGTGAGGATATAATATGTATATGTTGGTTATTTCTTCACGATACTGGACCAGTTTTAAGGATTTTAAGTAATGGAATGAAGATAGCATATAACTTGAATTAACATATGTCTATACCTTAATTCAAGATATAGATTTCTTTAATCAGAAAACGCAAGTAAAACCGCGTATGTAGTTACTTAAACTACAATTTAAAATATAAGGTAACATACCAATACGACACTGGATTACTCTTGACCATGAGGTACCTAACCACTCGTCTTGAAGAGTCTATCAAGTATTATAAATTGCGAGTTGTCCTTCAATTAGATAATAATTTTGTCCGGTACTAATTTATACAAGTAATGGGTCTGTTTAGTGAACGGAGCTGGCACAGGTCGAGGCCGTCCGGAACAACTGCGTGCCGCCTGCGCACCGATGCGATACGCAGAGGCAAGTGTAGTGCCTTTACTTCTAGTTTACTTTATGTAGGTACATCCTTTTATTTATACGGGGAATAATTTTCTGTTTTACGTTTTTCTAGAATAATCTAACCTCACTCGCTTCAATTCTTCAATCTCACTTACGAAGTTTTAGCGGTAACGCGGAAAGAGTCCGTTGTATTTTTTTCCAAAACTAGTGTTTTGTCGAGTGTTTATGCATAAAAATGGTGGTGTTTTATTCATAAAGTGCCGAATCACAAGCGCGAGTGTGGGAAAATGATATAATGTGGTGAAACATGACTTTTCGTGTTGTTTCCAAAACTCCGTCGAAGCTTTATAGTAAAGTCACCACTACTTTACTAAAGCATGACTAGACTTGACTGACACGAATTGTACTTGACCAAGACTGGACTTTGACTATTACTTTAGCTACGAGGACGCTTATTTAACTTTTGAAACTTGAAAATATATAAATACACTAGCAAATGCTAAAACGCGACGCCAAAACCAAAGAAAAAAAAACCTCACTTACTTCAAAAATTACATTAACACTGACAGATGACAGTTGGTGTCACCGACATGACATCTATTATAGATCTGTAGATAATAAATCCATAATGAGAAAGAACGATACTAGTGATATTCTTTACGTGTATAATGTATATACATACCTAACAGTTGGCAACCCTAGTCTTAAGTTTCAGCCCAGCGCGGCGCACGCCTCGATTGTTACCGCGCATTCTATTATACATAAATGTATTCACATACTCTTACAAATCACTTCCGAATCGTGCAAAAAGTTCTAATCGCACATTCAGATCGCATAGACTTAGACAATGGGTTTCATTTAATTACACGCTTACTGAATTTCACCATACACCTCAACACAAAACAAGGTGGTCGTGGGATCATTTCGGCACATACTAAGAGAGTAACTGCTGTTAAATAAATAAATAAATAATAGTTAATAGTTTTTAACCGACTCAAAAAAGGTTCTCTATTCGATTGTATGTTACGCGATTATTCCGCCAATTATGATGATTTTTTGCTTGGTAGATCATGCTTCAGAGGTCCCATATAAATTTTATCGAAATCGATCGAGCGGTTTTTAAAAAATCAACAAAAATTTAAAAACTGTATACATTGATTATATTTTCGTTTACTCCGAAACATCGCTTGTTTCATTAGAGCAGTGAAAGTATAAGGAACCTCTTTACTCTAGATTTGAAGAACCCATATTGTACCTAACAAGGAACACAGACTCCAGCAGAGAGTTCCACAACCTCGCTGTGCGAATAAAACACAACTGTGGAAACAAAACGTTTTGTGCGTACATGAGAAATATCCACCACTATACTAATGACGTTTTGGTCGCGTTTGAATTAAAGAAAAAAGTAACCATAAAAGATCCAGATGCCCAAAACACCCCAAGCGGGACGTCGATGCGAGACTTATCGCCCCACTTTGAATTAGAATAAGAATAAGAATCATCCAGATCATAATAACAGATCGATTGACACCTCGTTTATCAAAATCAGATGGATAGTTTTAGCGCTATGTTGAAATACACATACATACATAAACTACTGACGCATGACCCATCGTTTTAGCTTAGCCGTAGTTGGATAAAAATTAACAATTCACACATAGCTGTGAGTAAAACCACAAGGCGATATTAGTCAATTATATTTGATTCTAACTATCATCAGCGCGCCGTCCACTTTAACTGCAGGTCAAACAAATTACCTTAATGTACATGAATGGTAAACCGGTGATCCTTGGTTTAGTTGGCTGGTTGCCATTGCTGACCTCAAATTTCTGAGTAGATTTAGAGCTAAAATTGCACTAACATGATTTTAAGTTAAAGTTGAGATAAATAAATAGCGTAGAACTATACACACAGCGCTATCTGGCCCCAAACTAAGTAGAGCATGTGTGATGGAAGTCGGATAACTGATAGAATACAATACTTTTTTTTTTGTAAATAGATACTTATAATACATACAGAACACCCAGACACAGAACATACATTTGTTTATTCACAAAATGTTTGCCCTGAGTAGAAATCGAACCCACACCTTACAGCTCTCAAGGCAGATATACTACCAATGAGCCAACGGGGCTGTAAGAGCTTGATTGTCCTCGATAAATCAGTCATGAGTGATGTGAATTGTCATTTGTTAGCTTATTTGATAGTACTTCGGCTTCGAGAACTGTAGGATGTTTTTTAATGTAACAAAAGTAATATGACTAACAAAATGCTTATGATGGTAAGAGACAGCACCTGTCCAAGACCATGGCAGCGATACTCTGAACTTTGAATGTTAAAAAAAAGTATCAGGCATCGCTGTTTTATCGCTCATTAATTTTAGACTTTCGATGATTAGTCTCAACAACCCTGTAATTTAGCTATCTGCAGTATCCTTCAAACCGGAACACAGTAATGTTTACAAACTACTGCTTAGTGGTAGAATATCTGGTACTGCGGTGGTATCTACCTAGACGAATAAGGAAATCTACCACTAAGTAAAATGTGTTGTACAAAAGAGTGTATAAATTTTCTTTCAGCCATCTAGTATCCATAGCTTTACTTAGTTAGGAACTAGATGGCGTTGTGTAAAATGTCCTTTAATATTTATTTATTTACCGTGATTATATTGAACAATGCTTTGTCAGATAATCATTATTTGTAATGATTTGAATAATGTTCTGAAACACAACAATTCAAAAGTCGCCACCTACGTTTGTAGATTTGAAATAGTACAAGCGAAACGATAGGAATATTAATATTAGTTTGACGTAGTTTGAAGGTATATTGCCAAATCACTCCACGGAATATGAAATAGGCACCTCGACGGAATCGAGAGTTACGTCCTTGGTAACGCGCGCTAACGTGACGCTAACTAGACGGTGTGCTTTACATGCTATGCGACACCAAACTAAATTACGTTAAGATACTGCAACTACACGGCTGATATGATATCATCATCGACTTGTCATCATCAACAGTCAATTGTTCCGATTTGTTAGTGTTGAATAGTATAAAACTATAGCGTTAGGTATAGCAAATTATAAATAATTGTATTTATGATTATTATTGCACCTACTTGTAAATATTTTGTAATTAACATTATTTTTCGAACTTTAAAACTTATCTGATGCTTTTTAGTCTTACGTATCGTTTTATGTTATCATTTGGGGTTTATATTAAGTTTGTTCGTTATTAAAAATACAAGAAAAACATGTAAATTGGCACAATTCACGAAAGTGCCATGGCCGAAAAAAAAAATAGAAAAATAAGTCGATTGACGTTTAATTTTTTTGCTTTATTTTTGGCATCTCATTTTGTGCGTTCTGCCAGTGTTAAATTATCTTATTAAACATTTTCAAGTGTATCAAGTTTAAATCAAGAAAAATTTGTCTTAGACACATGCCCCAGCAAAATAGTTAGGTATACCTTAACTACAACCTTCTGCATTATTTCGGAAACAAAAAAAAACGTGTTTTACTACATTATACAACTTATCCACATTAAACATGTTATGATTCAGTGAAAATACTAGTTTAAAAAAATTATGTATAGGAACGTTACGATTTTTCCGCGATACCGCCAAAACACAAAGGTGCAAATGAATCGTTTTCTTCTAAGTAAGCGTGTTCTATCTTCCGCCTAACAAAGCTTATTTGTAAAAAACAAAAACTGACGTTATAATTAACAATGAAAAAAAAACGAATGACCTTAGTTATTCTAAAACTATAGGAACAAATTAGTTGATGTTATAACAATTATCGTTAAACGTTTCCGCGGAGTCACAAGTCATAATAGTTTAGAATAAAACTCAAGAAAACAAACTCAATAAAAGAAAATATTATGCTAATTTGAAAATGATTTTAAGTCTTTGTATTCATATATTACGCCTATATATTATAAAGCGTTAAAAGTAAATATACATGTTTACTTGGTGGTAGATCTCCTTAGCAGGGGGTCGTCTAGGTAGGTACCACCGCAGTATCAGATATTCTGCCGCCAAGCAGTAGTGTGTTTACATTACTATATTCCTGTTTGAAGGGTACCGCAGCTAGCGAAATTACTAGGCCATGGGATTAACCATTGAAAGTCTTAAAGTAATGAGCACCAAAGCAGTGATGCCCTGGACTTTGTTTCGTCACTCAAAATTCTGTGTATCGCTGCAATGGCCATGGACAGGCGTTGTCTTACCAACAAGAGAGCGTCTCGTTCGTCTCATTATTTGTCACATAAAAAAATAAATAATAATAACCATAAAGAAATATTTTCATAGTTTTAGGTGTTTTTTTTAAGGTTGACAAGCTAGGTGTTTGACCACAGCTCACCTGAGGACGAAGGTGGTAGAACACACTTAGCCTAGAATGGAACTGGCTTTCAAGTGACGCTGCTTGTGTTCACCGTTAGGTGCTTTACGACAGATTTTTAACTTGATGGTGGTAGGTAGTCAGCCTAGAAAATACCATACCACTATGCTATGTTTTCCTTTACCGGCAGCTCAAGTCTATTGCTGAGATCTGATTCCACGCCCATTGGCGTGTGAACCGACCGCTGAGCTATTACAAAAGCTAAAAACGCTAGTTATTTTAATTTGCGCTCTTTCATACACGTATTCTTATATTATATAAGCATTTACATAGGTATTTAAGAGCTTCTTAAAAGAAGTAAGTTTAGTAAGATTTAAATTACAGATTACTCAAAACTATGTTTAACGTGATCTGGCTAAGAGATTCAATTGTAATTTTTTTTATACGTTAGAGCAATAAATAAGTTTTCCTATTTTTAAGACTACATCAGGAATTGGGTTTAACTTATTACTTTTCGAGTAATGTGATTATGTAATCGAAGTTTTACACGCATGAACTTTTTGCTACGCTAAATGTGATCCTATAGTACACTGCATTAGACTGATTATAATTATTTATTGACTGCAGCGATAAGCTTGCTCGAAACTACGGGATGTAGAAACTATAACAACAAAATTATCGATAAACATCGATAAATATTTCCAATCAATACATCTCTATTATTGTAAACGGAGGTCTGTAATTCGATATGAATATTCAAGAACGGAGTTTTTTTTTACAATTAGTTAAATTTTTAAATGAATTATACCTTGAAAGTTTTATTTAAAAGTTTAATATCGTTAATTAACATTGTATTGCATATAACGACAAAAAGGTTAAACAATTAAAAAGGTAATTCAATAAACATAAATACTTATATACTTACATAGGTACTTATAAACGTTGTATAAAGTGTAATGTAAAACAATGATTAAAATTACCCGTCAACTGCTCGCTGACGTGAACTATCACTACTATGGGCATAGAATAATTTTAACCAAGGTTTATAAATATAAAAGTCTATTAATTAGTAATTCATTAATGATCTTTAAAATCATAAAAATTTACAGGCATTAAAAATTTTCATAATCAATACACGTTATAATGAATTCGTTGGTCTATATAATGTGCTTAAAAAAAGATTTATCTGGAACGTATTTATAAGTGTTTTAATGAATAAAGCATGGTTAAAGGTATTTGTATAAAGCTAAGAGCTGATGAGTATTAAGGAGATAGCATGATGAAAAATGGTGTTTTGTGTGGCACACGCGCTGTTGGAGGTGAACCGAGCTGCGAGAAAAGAATTGGAGTAAAATTTTATTTTAATTGGTTATTGTGAAAATTAGTAATCTACGCAAGGTTTTGTGATATCGAACGAATATAGGCCTGTTGAAACTAAACATCGAATGTGACAAAGCAATAAGCGCCAAAGCAGTAATGATCTTTGCTTTGTAACTCAGCTTTTTGGGTATCTGGAAGTGTTTAACTTCCTATTAGGAAAGCATTTAATGGTCTCAATAATTAAAAAAAAAATCTTTAATTAAACGCTGCTATGGTAAAATTACTTTTCGCAGATCTATTAATTAATGTATACTCAGCTCTATGTTTGTTTTTCAGCTTATTCGAACCAAGTTTGCACACCCTGGACCCAATTGATCGAATGTATCCATTGTTAACAGATTGGCTAAAAGTATTTATTTTTATTGGATATACAAGGTTAATAAGGTGCATACTATGCCGTATTATCAACAGCGTTCACACTGAAATCGTATAAAAAAAATTAGCTGTTCCATACGTTTTGTGAGAGACCAACAAACTTTTTCTATGGAACAGCTGGTGTTCATTTCAGTATGTGTCTATAATGAAAGTTAATCATTAGTTGATGAGTAGATGCAATAACCTTCTTTCTGTTTCATACACTCTGTAGTAAGTTAAGCCCAGTGTCATTATAAAACAGTGGTAGCCAATCCCCTGCAAAATGGATTCACAAAAACCCAGCATTTTAATTTCAACAATTTCAAACCAAAACTTGTCAGTCAAGGTTAACACTTAAAATAAATAATTTTACTCCGCTTCAGACACAATATAAAAACAGTTAAAAATATGATATTTTGAACGCCGTCTCCACGTGCCTTTGAAATACTTCCATAGCTAAGCGTATCGTGTTCTCCAAATGCATTTCAAAAGATTTCCATAATACAAGCTTTACTTAGTTTGGGGCTAAGAGAAAATGTTTGGCATTTTTTTCCTCCGTATTTTATGGAGACCAATCGTACTAGCATATTAATTTGTGAGTATCTATACCTTAGTACATAAAAGTTAGTAGATAGATAAAAATCTTTATTGTGCACACTAAAAATATATAAAAATGTTCAGCTAGTGCCATAAGTGGCGGCCTTATCGCTAAGAGCGATCTTTTTCAGGCAACTAAGAATGAAAAACATTATACAGCCTAATCTTATGAATGAAAACAAGGAGTTCCAATTTATTCTAACCAGGGAGGCTATTGCAATCGCTATACATTTTTCTAATGAGTAAGTGATTTTAATTTGCTAGCCCCTCTGAAAATAATTCATTATTAGCCTAAAATTAAGACACCCTTAACTATAGAAGCTCTTTGAAAGACCGTGGAAACAACAAGTTTGATACATCTGGAATCTAAAATTATATTTCGCGAAAAAACTTTCAACTTACAAGAGAAATATTATAGCAGTTTACGTTAGTTTTATTTCTTGCTTACACCCACCCGTCAGGGGCGCTGGTCTATTTCTCATACATTTCGAAAACTTGAAAGTTCTTTAGCAAATTTGCTTGGTTAAAAATAGCAAAGTAGCAGATATGCTAGTTGGTTAGTTAAAGCTAACATAAAGAGGAAATTCATTTACAACTCTAGTATCATACATGATGTAAATGTAGTGTAAATGTACTTAGTATTTACTATACATATTTTGGCTTATCATACAGAATAAACAGGATTCTGTTAAGCAATGTATATGTATGTATGTTTCTGTTATGTCACTGTATGTACTTATACGTGTGTAGTGTTGGATTTCGTGTTTAGCACAGTCAGTACGACGCACCGCCTCACTAAATACGTTCTAAATAGAAATTAATGCTTAAACTTGCATAAATAACAATTGCTTGATTTTTTAAACACAAGTAACAACTTAAGAAAAATATCTTAGAATTAATACTACCTACACTGATTATACATTAATAAAAACAACCTAATTTAAGAGTCTAATTAGAGGAGGGAAATGTGGCCAGAATGCTGGCAGCTTTGCTATGCTTTTGACTAAAGCCAGCATTTTGGTCACCTCACGTTCTTTCAATAATGTTTAACATTACTATCAGGCTATATTGCTATCAAATTTAGCTACACAATCTTGTATGTGACTTCTCTTGTACATATGCCATTTATATGTCTTTTCAATAAAAACATTGAATTGAAATTTTACTCTATATATTTCCCCGTTCAATCCCGATGCGAATTGGCATATTCACGCATGTCATTATTTTTCTAAATACGTATAAGTCAACGTTTAATCACCAATTCCCCTGATGGTGATTTGATGTTACTATAAGAACACTAATTATGATAAACGCAATGTTTTCCTAGCCAGAAGTATTCATTTTTTTTAATTTTTATGGTAAATACGAGTGTATGTATTTTTCCCTCATAATTTTTTTTCCCAAAAACTATTTTAGCTCAGGAACATGCAAAAATAATTCAGAAAAATGTGACCACGTATAGTGTGTTTGTTGAATGGAAAACTGGAAAGAGCAAAAGAAGTGAGGCAAGAGATGTGACTCACATTATTGCTAACTACTCATTAAGGTTACAAGGGCATTCATTTTATTCCTGTTTTTACCAATCTTTTTCAATTCAGCAATTTTCCCGGAAACGGAAATCTTCCAGAAGTCTTCAAGCGAAAGCGTTATTTAACTATAATAGGCTAGCGCTTGGCCGACATCTCGCTTGATGTTAAGCGAAGATGCGGTCTACGATGTAACACGCTTGCCTAGAAGCAACCGATTCACTTGCGGCTGGAAGGCACCCAGATTGTTCATACAAGGGATTATCCACTCAAGCAAACGAATTCCATTGTTTAGCGGTTCAGTAAAAGTACATGTGGTGTACTTTTACTTTTTATTTCTGAAGATTTACAGTTTATGAGAAATTGCTGTTATCAAAAGTGAAAGGGCGTAACTGGTGTAAAATAATAAGTTTGCATGCAATGAGCGCCTTTGCGCAGTGCATTTGACCCGGTGTAGATGCGGCCGCGACTCGTCTATTACGCAATTCTACGCCTCACGCCGTGGTAACCTTGACCCGTCACATACCAGCTTTGTAAATTATTACAAAAATTTTTGCCTAAACCATTGTAATTTCCATGTTTTCTCCTTTACGTTTGTTTTTAAGAATACACACTAGGGTGTCCCTTAAATTTCGAGTTCAATATTTTTTTACGCATACCTTCTTAAAAGTTTCGTAATAACCCAGTATAGCATAGAAAAAAATATGAGCCCATTTTATAAACGATAACCCGTGCCGACTTGCGATTTAAACTTCCCCATACAAAGTACGCGGGTACTGGCGCAGCGACCTGTAACTACGCGTTCCATTTGTCATTTTATACGTGATTTTTAAGATTATTATTATTGTTTACTGTATAAATAATTATGCAGATGGAATTACGGAGTGATAAACAAAATATTTTCCTACTTGCACAATGAGCCATCGAATAAAATGATGAAAAATGACCACACAATCGACAAGTTCTCGCTGTCTTACTTTACAATATTTGCGAAGTCAAGCTAACTGTTTGTGAAAGTGCAAATCTTGTAATTAGGGAGTGCATTATATTTCAGAAAAAGCCAGAATTCCCACAAAGGCATTAAACTACATAAAAAAGGTATAAAGGCTAACTGTGTGAAGAAACTTTTTTAAGAAAACTCAGGTCACATTCAAAACCGTGAAAATAATTTTAATAAAATAGACCTTTATAACTTCTTTGATATCGCACATGCTGATGCCTTTGATAGAATTAAAATAGAGGAACAAAAAGCATTTTTAAAGAAACAGAAAGCGTAGATCGGGATGTTGTAGTCAAAAAATTGGCGTAAAATGAAGAAAGAGCGAGGCAAAGACGATTGGAAGAAGAAAAAGCAAGGAATGTAAGAAAAATACTTATTGGAGCAGACTTTAGAACAAAAATTGTTGTCTTTTGCTTGTCCATATCATGTTCATAACTACTAGTTATGAACATGATAATATGAACAAGGCTCGAATATTTAGATTTTCCAAAAGCTCAGCGTGAATTGAAAATAAAGTCTAGACCAAACGCTCGAAGAGTCAACACCTCCTGAGGATGCCTCGTGTAGAAACGAAACACGTGTCGGCAACTGGTTACTGCAGCGAGAAGAGGATATAAAGACTTATAGAAGTCCTCATCACTGATGTGACTAAAGCGACTGTTAAGCGGAAATAAACTACACATATAACTTAAACATTCCATTGGAAAAACATCGATTTCAGTAAAATCGAACTATCTTTTCATTTCATAAAAGAGCATAGCATAGCATATTGCTGAGACAAATATCTTCTCTGGCTTTATAAGAGACGATTACCGCGAATTAGTTTAACAATGTGTGATGTGGTGGAGGAGATACCCAGAAGAAATTAAAACTCAGGCCCCCGGAGCTATGCATCAGGCACGATGGATGACGAAAGCTAGATTTTTTTTTACAGTTCTTGTTGTTATTTATTTTGTTATTTAACCTGCTTCTTAACCAAGATAAAACGTTGGGTGGTTTTGTACCAGAAAAGAGCAAACAATTTCTAGGTTGTCTTCAGATTGACGACAGTTTACATCAGGAAGATGTATTTTTTAGGCATGATAATGCAGCTTTTCTGGAAGCTAAAAGAAGAATAAGTCATTTGAAGGTTGTACATGATGCTGCTGAAAGAGCTGTCAGATTAATGCAAGATTTTAAAGGACTTATCACGGTTGAAGACGAGCAAAAATCGTTCTTGCTGCGCTGCATCCAAGAACATGAAAAATTGTATTTCGACTGTAAAAAAACTACGATGAAAAAGGTTACCCTGGCTGATTTATATTATTTTATGCGTTTAAATAAAGATTTATGTTTATCTTATTTTATTTGAACTCTTATTCTATGCCTGCATTGCATTTATAATAATTTTATAGCAGAGCGAAATATCAGGACAAAACACGATTTTTGATAAACGTGATGGCTCGGTCGGCACGGGTTACAATCAAGCTAGGAAGATAAAATTTTATATTTAGGCATGTTATAGTATTTATAAAAAATGTAGAGGGTATGCATTTCGAAATTCGAAAAAAAAAATTTTTTGCCCATATAAGGGACACCCTAATACACACGGTTATTGTACTTAACAGGATTTCTATTTGAAGGAAACATGCTCACGACAACCAGCGTAAACTGTATCGGTGAGTGTTGATGTAATTTAGAAAGAGTATGTTAAGGAATACAAAACAAAGTTATATTGTGAATGTAGTTTGGATTGTATAACTGTATGGCGGACAGTGTGCTATGGAAATTGTGACCTTATTATACAACGGTCGCAAATTAAATTTATCAAACGAATTTAAAAAATGGAAATTATAAGAATTAGCCTGATTTGCAGAGCAGCTATGTCACTAATAGAACATGACGCAAGATTGATGGTATGTAAACCGTAAGGGTTGAACGACAACCTAGTTAAGTTAACCTACCAATCTGGAGACCTCAGCTCAAATCCCATGGAACGCACTATTTTTGTGTGTGTTGCTGTTGCTTTAAACGTTGAAGGAAAACATTGCAAAAAAAACATCTGTAATTAGCAGAATTCTACTGAACTAAGGTTTGTTTATTAAAGGAAATAATTTTTCTGTGCCAACCTTAGTGAGTGTTTATGAATCGGGAATTCTTGCTCCCTTTCAAGATAAGAAGAAAAAGATAAAAAAACACGAATGCTCACAAATAAATAATTTTTACGAATAAATTTATATCCTGTGTCATTCAGAATGATGTAAAGGTTTAAAAGGAAACTCACATACACGAACCCTAAAAACATTACACTCCTTTTTGGGGATTTGTGTAATAAAGATCAGGCATGAGAATGGTAAGTAATCATTATGGATACATATAGATACCTATGGATATCTGCATTACTAAGAAGAACTAGAAATACTTTGACAACATTAAAAAGACAACTCATCCGTGACTGTTAACATAAGAATTAAACAGCTTCTTTAAAACATCACGGGAGCGCGTACCACGTTTTTGATCGTTACTAATATCTTTCGAAACTGTTAATAACTGAAACCTGAACGATTCGAATCTACCTTCATTGTATGAACCACTAAACAATGGAATTTGTTGCTCGAGTGGGTGTTCTCTGCTAGACACATCTGGTTGCCTTCAAGTCGTGATTGAATCGGTTTATTCTAGGCACGCATGCTCCACCGTAGACCGCAGCTTCGCTTAACATCAGGCGAGTTGGCGGTCAAACACAAGCCTATTTAAATAGTATAACAATGTCAATGATTCCTAACTAAGTACCTCGTTATATAATATCTTAGAATACTTTCAAAGAATCGTCTTCGTTACGTAATTATGCCAATAACCGTTACGATGACATTATTTAATGATGCATTGTATTATGTTCCAATAACATAATAAATTTAATAATAAAAAATAAGATTTTTATCTGGACATTTGATCACATTTTTGACAAATAGTTTTATTATATTTTCTAATATTTGAGTTTGCATTCGTCTCACGTTTATTGTGCACTTTTGAACTTTGATAAGACTATCAAAGTTGACGTTTTACATTATACAACCTTTTGAAAACTTTCTATTGTTTGAAATGTATTACATTTAATAGTTTTAATTAGGTACTTAATATCGGTTGCGTATTTTAAAACTATTCTAAAAATTGTTTCTTTTTTTAATGAGAAATATGTCACGTTTACCGCCATCTCACTTGATGTTAAATAATGTTGCGATCGAAGATGGAGCACGCTTGTTTAGAAGATACTGATTCACTCTCGACTTGAAAGCACCTGATAGAATGATTGATAGATTACATTTTTCAAATAGAATATCGCTATGTAACTCTTTATTTACGGAGCCATCAAGAGCTAACTTAAGTTAGTTTAGCTTAGATTGCATAGCTATGATATTTTTTCATACTAACTTTATTTATAGTTTCTAGTCTGCTACCGACTTTAGTCTTCGGCAATAAAGACAACCATACGCAAGGTTGTAAAAAAAATATTCGACGTAAACCTACGAACCGTTAAATTAATCTTCCTAAAGTTTTGTTTATAAGAGGCTGTTTGTGACATAATTTACAAGTTTGAATATGAGCGAAATCGGTCAAGGGGCTCTGAATCTGTTAGTGTCGCGAGATTGCAGTTCGGAGCGAACAACCCTTGAATCCGGTTCGACAGGAGCAACAGATTACAGCAACGGGTGACATAATGTGGCGTCGCTTGACCCCACGCTTTACTACCTACTCGTACTTACTGTATGCATGCTCAGTAATCTAGGCTGCAAGAAGTTCACTAGGTTTGTTTTCTTTAATGTATTTAGGGATAAGCGTATGCGTTTGACCATCATCTTGCCTGATGTAAAACGAAAATGATGTCTACCATGTAGCATGCTTGTCTGGAATAAACTGATTTACGCGCAACTTCAAGGCACCAAGAATGTATCTATCAGGGGGCGCCCACTCGAGCAGAAAACTCTTTGTAGAGCAAGCTTTTGAAATCCATGAATTAATTTGCTCTACGAGTAGTCTTCTAGCCTTGTAACAGACACGGCTAGAAGTTAGAATTAGTGACATGTTTTTTGACAGCTTTTAATTCCTCTTTCATTGTGTGAACTGCAAAACAATGGAATGCTCTATCCAAGTTTGCGTTTTTGGATAGATGCAATCCGGTTTTTTTAATTCTTTACTTTGTAGCGATGATAGTTCAGTGGTTAGCACGGTTGGTTCACCATGTGAAACTGAACCACGGGCGTGAGTTCAAACCCCAACAATAAGCTTGAGCTGCCGGTGAAAGAAAACATCGTGAAGAAAACGTAGCATAGTGGTAGGATATATTATAGGTTAGCTACAACCCCCAAATTGAAAATCTGCCAACAAACAACTAACGGTGTGTTCTAGAAGCCTCACTTAAGAGTCAGTTCCATTACCGGCTTGGTGTGCTTTACCATCTTCGACCACACCTTCACTTTACATCAAGTGAGCAGTGGTCAAACAACTATCGTGTGTTGTAACTACCGGGTGTCCTAAAATCCCGATCGAATCGATTTCTTCTAGACAAGCGCGCTGTATCACAGATCGTAATTTCGTTCGACGTCAGGCAAAGTGGCGGTAAACGCCAACCTACTTATACTAATTAGGAAAAAAGATACTAGGATGAACTACACAAATTGCTGTAATAGCATCTTTAACTCTGTACTTGACATTTGAATCGAGGTCAATCTCCGCCGATGGGAGCCATTAGGTGAGGGTGCTTGCACAACATGTGTGGCGTAGTTTACCACGTACAAAGCACTTAGTAAATTGTGAAAAACTTTAAACAAAGAAAGTAAAATTTACATAAAATATGTCTAATTTTTTTTGTTTTGCTTTATATCTAAACTGACTATTCTATTGTAACGATAAAACGTTACAAATTATTTATAATAAGTAATATTACAATTAAAATAAAAGTTAACATAGTAGTGCCCAATCAAATTCGAGAAACGTTATCGTTATAAAATCTACCAATGTCTGGAAAAAAATCAATACGTGAATTGGTCAACTCGCATCGGACCTACTTGTGTCGTCATCGAATGTGACCTATTTTATTTTAGTCACAGATAAAAAATTAGAATCGAATACTTTTTTGGTCACGTTAATATATCCACAAACATTACCCGCTAGTCAATTTCTATTGAAATCAATAAATGCAATTTTTCAAGTGATAATTTCTACTTGTTTTACAACTTTTTAATATAAATCAGGTGTTATAATGAGAGATTCAACCCAGCGTATGTTAGGCAGCTGCGTCTTCGGCGGTGCGTCGAGTGTAGTGTAATTTGAATTAGTGTTAATTGATTACTTATAAAACATAACAAAGCCACACGGTGCATAACCGTTTGTAAAATTCACGGTGTCGCATCCCACCGTGCGATGGAAATGTTATTTTGGTAGCAAAGTTGCGGATCGCGTGTGGCTTCGCTGTATAGAGAGGTACGTACATCGAGCGGCTGTAGAGCGTCGTCATCAGCGAGCTGCCGTCTCAGGCGATGGTGAGCGGCGGGTGCCACCAGCGGCACGAGTAAGAGGATGGCAAGAAGCGCGGCGACGGGCGAACGTGTGCCCTGCATGGTGCGGGTGAGAGGACTGAGTTGCCGAGGCACGCTCGCAGCCGTCAGCCGCCGGCTGTCGGGTGGGGGCGCCGAGCAGGCGCTGTCTCCTGAAGGGCACTCACACTGCACACGCTCCTCCACACCAGTATCTCATGAGCAAAACAGAATGGAAGCAGCATTGAGATTCCGGCATACGAGCAGCGTGGTAAAGTGAACCCTTCCTAGCTTACGATAGGTTCAAAATTGGTTGAATCGATTTTTTGATGGACAGACATCAATTATTAGAATTGACCACAGCTCAATGGTAAATGGTGGCATCTGGAAATAAGAACTGTCAAGTGCACTACGCATATTGGGCGAAAGTCATAATAAAACCTATTCACAATATGCCTTTAAAAAAATACATATAGCAAAAATCTATCTTAGAGCCATTTTTTTTAATTCGAATGATAGGCTAGGTATTTGACCACAGCTTAGCTGATATTAAGTGACGGTGTGGTCGAAGATGGTGAACACAGCTGGCCTGGAATTAAACTGGCTCTCAAGTGAGGCTACCGGAACACACCGATAGGTTCTTGGCGGCAGATTTTCAACTTGAAGGCTGATCAGCCGAGTACTAGAAAATACCGCCATGCTATGGTTTCCTCACCATATTTTGCTTCACCGGCAGCTCAAGCTCTTAGTTGCTGGTTGAACCCGCGCTTTTCAACGTGTGAACTGACCACGTTAACCACTATTAACGTGGTCAGTTCACACTACAAAAATTATTATGTTCACTAAAGTTCATCTACCTGATAAATGTTCTTTATGACTTAACAATATACCTAGGTGTCTTTAAATCTAGAGTATATAGGTGTACTTGCTCCATCCTAGACTACAGCGTTGCTTAACATCAAGCAGGCCGTGGTCAAACATGAATCTATTAAGAATGTTTAAAAAAATCTTTGAACTTTAGCAGTTTTGTCTTTTTTTACTGTTAATACCAGCATTCATTTTTCCACACGCATCATCATTTCATACCAACAAAAATATAATTCTAAACATAATTCTATACTTACATATTATGCGCTGACTGTATGTTAACTGCATTTTATGCACTAAAATATATATGGGCACACTAAAATTTAACTGATGTTAAATCAATGCACTTTAAACAATTGAAAATTGTTCTGAAACTGATTACAAAATCAATTCCGTAAAAACAAATTATACAATATAATCAGAGCATGTATAAAGTCGTGTAGGAACATCGTAACAACGCGAACATTTGCTTTAATTTTAAAACAACCATTATTGATGATAATGGCGATGTTCATGTAATGTGTGTTGTTGATAAATAATGTATACTTATTTAATACAAAAAATATTTTTGCGTAAAGCAGTAGTTTGTATGTGTAGCATTATTATATTCCGGTTTCAAAGGTACTCTAGCTACAGAGCAATTGAGCATTGAATGTCTCACAGTAATGGACGCCAAAGCAGCAATGCTCTCTTTGCTTTGTTACTCAAAATTCTGACTGTCACTGCAATGATCATGAACATGTGTTATCTTATACCATCAGGAAAGCGTTTCGCTTATCTCATTATTTCTATGTACAAAATTAAAATAACTAGATATGTCAAACACTTTCAATCGTACATATAAAATAAACGTGAAAGGACATAAACTACATTGTCTCTCAGTCTAAACTCTAAATAATCCATGTTGTGTTTTTACTTAAAATCAGGACTAAAATTCTAATTAAAAAATAAATAAAGTTTATTGTGAGTTATGTTTGTTGTGAGGTTACATAAAAAATAAACTAAAAAATGACGAATAAAACGCTTATAAGTTATAAGTAATAAAGTAGCAGTAGTAGTTGTTAAGATAAAGTTAAAGTTAAGTTAGTTTACAGTATGTTTTCAGTTTTACCATCTTCGATCACAATCAGTGGAACCTGTAACCAGTAAAAAAAATTAACGAAATTAAAAGTTTCATTGAAGGATTGCATTAGATTGCGATCCAACAGGATGTAGGCCAAGTCAAAAGCCGCGGCTGTTTTATATTTGATATTCAGATGTTTGAAAGGCAATAGTTTAGATTGAAACCCCTGGACAAATATTTCGGCAATGTCGTCTAATGTCGTCGTGATAGGACATTTTCTGTTCGAACACAGAAACGATTCATGCCATGATGAGTCAAGGAAAATACGCCCTTACCTTACGGCTTCTTCCACTCATTATAGTAAGTTATCATTCATTGAAAATAAGCAGCTTTCATGTGTCTTTTTTTATTAATAGAAGCAAAATAACTCGTTTAACGTCCATATGAACAAAAAATGCGAGCGCGTTGATATCTTTTGTATGAAAAACGTATTTAACTTCAAATTCAATCAGTAACCATAAAAACGTAACGAAAACTGTGGGTTGTTTTTGACTCTTCCTAAATACACATTCATGATAGATTAAATTCGATCGATTGTTTGTGGATTTTTAAACTAAACTATATTATAATTATACACTCTACAAGTGTTATTACAAAAATGTATCAAGAATATATTATATTATTCAATAAAAATAAACACCAATCTAAAACTCTATTACATAAATCCGCTCTACAAATTATATCTTGTGGATTAACTTTCACAAATTTTCAAAGTCAAAAGTGTACAGACCTATAATTTTTCGTGACAAAAACATTTATAAATTTTTGTCACGGATCTGTGACTTTTATTTTTATTATTGACATGATACATTATGTTTATTCTTTTTAATTACATTCTCTCTTTTTTGTATACCTACTACCTACTTTTTTGACATTAAATATGTGCCATTTTTATGTCAATAAACAATGATCAATAAAATTGAATTTGATTTTTTTTTTAATTTAAGTTATTTTCTTAATGTAATAATAAAACAGTTTTGGCTTAGAATATCTGAGAAAGTAATTCCATAGGGCATAAGTAGTGTAATACTGAATAGTTTTACTTTGCAATGTACCTGTCTGTAGTGAGTAGTGAAGGCAAGTTGCCCAACTTCGAACATCCTTCGACTAAGTAATTGCTTGCATTAAATTACACATTAGTGCCGTGGAAGTAAATATAAATTTAAATATATAAATTAGAGGAGACAAGGCCACCCCCGCACTCCTCGCCTCACGGGTCGTGCGCTTTTAAACTCGCATTAGCGCAAGGAAACTTCCTTTCTAAATTGCTTCTGAAACGATAAGCAATATTTTATGAATAACATATCGTGCACGTTTACATGAATTAGTGCTAACGTTCAATCTTTCCCCCACGTCTTATCCCTCCCCCACACGTCTACTGCAGCTAATCATTAACACTTGCACAAATAGCAAAACTAACGCAATCTAAGTCCGCTTGTTCAGGCCCTGCGATAGTGGCGCTTTGTTCAACTCTGCGCATATATTGGATACACGCGGCGGAAACTCGCGCTTCAGTTGTACGTAAAATGTGTATAATACGGTGTACTCGAAGTAAAACGTATGTTAACCAATCCTAAGGCCGTAGCAGACTTTCGACAGAAATCGAGATATGCATAATTGCTTTTGTGTAAAACAAATGGCAGCTAATTACATTTTCTCAGCGCTTGCTACATTTTCACCTTTGCACTCTAACATAAATAATAATTATTACGTACTAATCCAGTAGTTTTTTTTTTATAACGGACCATTGTTGTAATAATTATGAAATAGGATAAGTATATTATATACAGCATGACTGGTGAGACATCTACGATAGTGAAGGAGAGTAATCGGTACACGATTCTCGTTATAGGTAATTATGTAATAAAATAAGGTACTTAATTGTTGGCCAAATTTTCCTAGAAATAAATGAAGCGTGAATATACTCCCGACGCTGACAACGATTTTTTGATCAAGCGACAAGTACGTGCTTGTCCCGCCCGCCCGTTGTCGGTCCGAGCGTCCAGATTACAACGCCCAGCTCGCGCGTCCGCTCGGTGACCATGCATTGCGTAATTGATTACATTACTTTCAGTTAAGTTTACCTAATAGTCAGTTAATATTTATTTTTAATGGCCTTTTTTTCTTCGTATATGATCACCAAATATCACGTCCTTGAGTATCGTAGGTGTCTCCCCAGTCATGCTGTATAGATCTAGATGTAAATGCAGATGCAGGTGCAGGCACACGTGTAGATGCAAGTGCAGATGCAGATGCAAATGTAGATCTAGATTTCGTACGAAATTTCACTCAGAGACATCTAGCATTAAACAAATCAAAGTTTATACTAGAGGAACCAGATAAACTTACTTAGTTTTTAAAAACAAATCTTATATAAAACGGATAAATATTAATGTATGCACGGCACAGAAACTATTGTTTGTCCTGGGTGGGAATCAAACCCACACCTTACAGTTCTTAAAGCATATATACTGCCAAATAAGCTAACTGGGCGGTCAAATAATTCACGTTATAAGTTGATGAACAAAATTACTATAATAAATCAAAGAAGCAATAGACAAGAATGTGCGGGGTGAAATGTATTTCCCAGTGTTGCAAACATTAGCGATTGGTTGTGACCTGGTAATCTTTGATCGCAGACAAACGGCGCGTCATGTTATAATATATTGATTACAGCATCACTGATCATTGGTTGCGGACTTATTGCTAATCAGTAATGACATAGAGTTAATTTACATTCCGTTACTGCAATTCTAGATCAACATATTTCTCAATCTGTTATGAATTTGAGGATCCTGAAATGTCGCCTAATCTAACTAATCCTAATTCCTATTAAGTCTTAATGCAAAAGAGAGCAATTTTATTTACAAAGACTTTGTTTGAATTGAATACATATATTATTATACTAGCAAACACCTCGCGGTTTCACCCGCGTAGTTCCTGTTTCCATAAGAGTACAAGGATAAAAAGTAGCCTATGTCAAAATCCAAATGGTGAAAAGGGTGAAAATTCAAAATTTTTAAATCGGTCCAGTAGTTTTTAAGTTAATTCGTTGCATACAAAAATACAAATTATAACATAGGTTACAACCCTCTTTATAATATTGGTATAGATTGACATTTTATTGTATTTTGTAATAAGATAATTATGTACATATTTTCAAACCTTAATTTATAATGTCTTAGAACAAAAAACGACCAAAAACTTCCTTCGTATTTTCATGTTTCAAGTCCTCACGTAGTGTAACGAATTCTTTGATTTTTTGGCAATCGAGTGTGGTGTAATCGAATTTTGAATGTAGATAATATATATTTTTCTGCAACACCGAATTGTGTCCTCTGATTTTGTTATCATCAGTTTTCTGAATTGTATTCTACTATGGAAGCAAATTTGAAAAAATATTCACGGTAACAAATTCTGTGTCTGGGTGTACTGTATGTATTTACAAAAAAAAACTATTTAAGTACTTTATCAGCTCTCTGTGTTCCAAAGCACAAGCCCTGCTTAGTTTGGGGTCAGATGGCGCTGTTTGCGATGTCCTATAATATTTATTGATCTATTTATTTTATTGTTTTTTTCCTCTTTCCCGTAGAGAGACAGACACGAATGTGATTTTAGGAATAGATTAACTAGTTTAACTATTACGAAACAGTAGTACCAAACCAAAATAAATTACTTATTAAACTGTTAACTATCGAACCAACTTTTAAAATTTCAAAAAAGCAACTGTTGCATAAAAAAATAATTTTACAATAAAATGTATGAAATAGTTGATTTTTTTTCGAAAGATAAAGGTCAGATCTTTAGTAAATGTTTTTAATACAGTGCTACGGTATAACGAGCTTCTTTAGGTAGGTATCATTTCGCGTAACCCTGTTAAGGGGTCAGAAAATGACATAAGCTGTTTTTAATCCTAAAAATGAACGAATTTTTATTTTTGTTGTAACAGTGTGCTACACAATCAACATATTGTAGATTACTAATGGTCATAAGCCTCTCCTATGACACGCCACCCAGTCCGACCTTCTTTTCACCTCCATCCATCAACAGCTATCCTACCACCTCCACCACCACGTCCTATCACCATTGCATCTTAAAGACGTCCTACGCGACGTTTGCCAGTTTTCAAAAGCATAAAAAACATATCTAATACCGTGGTTTACAAATTACCCAATTTTTTTTATTTTTTTTCATTACTAAATAAGCTTTTTTATTACTAATAGAAACACCGAAAGCCACGAGCAGCCTGCAACTCGCAAATAAAACAATTTCTTCTAGAAAAGTGTGTTCCATCGAAGACGCTATCTTCTCCGCCAGACGAATTAACGGTAAACGCAAGACCATTAACATATAAAACCAATATAAAAATGCATTTCGTTTTCGATAATTACCTAATCATTGCAACGATCAGACAACCCAAAGTCTCGTTCGCTGTCATCGTACCAGGAACTACCGACGACACCAAGTCTCCGCTGAGATATTAACATATAACCACCTGTTTTAGAGACAGCATTGAGAAAACATGACTTAGTTAACGTAATCCAGCATTCCGTGAATCATTAACGGATCTTCAAAGATAAGCATTATTGGTACCATTTGTTTGTCTTAGCGTAATCATACTAATATTATAAAGGCGAAAGTTTCTGAGTGTGTATGTTTGTTGCTTCTGCACGCTCAAACGGGTGAACCAATCTTGATGAAATTTGGTATGAAGGTAGCTGACACACTGGATTAAAATATATGCTCAATTGTATTTTAAAAAATGTATTGTTCACGTGGGATCAGCGGGTAATACCGCGGGGTGCAGCTAGTGAAACATATAAAGAAACTGAAAGTTAAAATACCGGTTCTTCTCTCAGACTATGTAATTTAAAGTTCATTCGAGATGTAATCTGGATGTTTGTAACAAACTACGAAATACTTTAATCGACGTGACGGTGTATTCGCTTTGTTTAGTGCACAGCTCTTCAATTATATTTTCAGCATTACAAAATTTTATTAAGACAGTTTGACTGTTTCTTTACATTATTTGGTATTTGTAGCTTTATTTCTTAAGTATGGATTCTATTCCTACCCATTAACATCACGTGAAATGTGGTCCAAACCCAGCCTATCAATCATAAAAAAAATCCGTCCAGCCGTTTTATTGTGAAGAAGCCACAACCATACAAACAAACATTTGCTTTTATAATATTAGAGTAATTACTGATAAAAAGGGCACTTCTATTACTATTGTTGTTCTTAGCCAAAGCAAAATAAAACAAGTGCGAATCGGACTCGCACGAAGGGTTTCGTACCATTTTATCTATAAAAACGGCAAAAAATATCACGTCTGTTGTATGGGAGTCCCCGTGTTCCATTCCAGACTAGGTGTGATTTACAATCTTCGATCACAGCTTCACTTAACATCAGGTGAACTGTGGAAAATATTCTGTTTTTTTTAATGTAAAAAGTGATGAGATGAACGAGACGCTCTCCTGATGGTAAGATAACGCCTATCCATGACCATTGCAGTGATACACAGAACTTTGAGTATCAAAACAAAGTCCAGAGCATCACTGCTTTGGCGCTCATTACTTTGAGACTTTACTACTTTGTTGTTATAGCGGCAACAGAAATACATCATCTGTGAAAATTTCAACTGTCTAACTATCACGGTTCATGAGATACAGCCTGGTGACAGACGGACGGATAGCGGAATTTTTGTAATGGGGTCTCGTTTTACCCTTTGTGTACGGAACCCTAAAAACGTAGCTTTCGTAACCCTCTTCCTGGAACCATAATGTAAAACCGATCGTTGCAACAGAAATACGGTGTGATAACAGCGGATGCCGCTAGTCGACAAACAGATGACGAGATAAAACTAACTACGTACATCCTTAGACAAAGAAGACTAGTTATTACATCTCATTAACCGTATCTGTTACTCTTAAGCCTTGAGGTCTCCTGTCTATTGACTTTCTACCGGATACATTTCGGGGATTGTGCTTTGAGTTGCACGACTTAGTTCCTCCTGACCCTTTTTACTACCGGACGGCCAGACAAGCGCAACCAAAACGGCACACGTACATGGTGGACGTACCCCATATGCGCACTAAGCGTTTCGAATCCACATTCTTTATTTGCACAGCGAAGATGTGGAACTCTTTGCCGGAGTCTGTGTTTCCTGAAAAGTAGAATATGAGTGTCTTCAAATCAAGACGTTTCTTCTAGGTACGCGTATTCCATCCTAGACCACATCGTTGCTTAACATCAGGCAGAATGTGGTCAAACGCAACAAAAATAAAAAAATTGACGAACGAAATGCTTTCTGATGGTAAAAGGAAGCATCGCTGCTTTCGCGCTCATTAAACAAATAAATAGAAATCGTAAATATCGTAGGACATTACACACAGCGCCATCTGACCCAAAACTAAGCAAAGATTGTACTATGGAAGTCAGATAACTAATAGAATACTTAAATACTTTTTTTTTTGTAAATACATACTTATAATACATACAGGACATCCAGATACAGAACTAACATTTGTTTATGCCACACAATGTTTGTCCTGGGTGGGAATCGAACCCACGCCCTTCAGCTCTAGAAGCAGACATGCTACCAATGAACCAACAGATTGGCTGATTACTTTGAGACTTTCGATGATGAGCAGCCCTGTAATTTACATTGCTATAGACAACACACACCGGAACACAGTAATATTTACACACTGCTTAGCGACAGATTACTTGGTACTGCGGTGGTACCTACCTAGAAGACCTCCTACTAAAAAGTGTTGTAAGTTATATAAGGAATAAGCAGTTTAAGTATGTATATAGTCACAAACAAAAGTATAAAAGTGTTTATCTATAAGCTTTGCTTACTTTGAGGCTAGATAATTGCTTCGTGATAAAATGACAACTAAAATCATTTGAGTTTTCTTTTTTATGTAAAATTAATGAGACGAACGAGACTCTCTCTTGGCGGTGAGAGATAACGCCTGTCAATGACCATTGCAGTAAAACACAGAACTTTGAGTAACAAAACAATTTCTAGGGCATCGCTGCTGTGGCACACATTACTTTGAGACATTAGATGGTTAGTCACAACAGCCCTGTAATCACGCCAGCTTCAGTAGACGTCTCTTTAGTTATCCATTATCTGCACACAGCGACTTGCGTTTTCCTGGATAAAAAGTAGCCTATATAGTTATATTAAACCAGTTTTTTTTTCAGGAATCAGGAATGAGGAGATCCGTAGACGAACCAAAGTTACCGACATAGCCCAACGGATTAGCAAGTTGAAGTGGCAGTGGGCACATAGCACGCAGAACTGATGGCCGATGGGGCTGCCAAGTTCTGGAGTGGAGACCACGGACCGGCAAGCGCAGCGTAGGACGTCCACCCACAAGGTGGACAGACGGTCGTCTAGTAAAGACCACAGGAACGCGCTGGATGCGAGCCGCTTCCAACCGGTCTTTATGGAAGTCAATGGGGGAGGCCTATGCCCAGCAGTGGACGTCCTACGGCTGAAATGATGATGATGATGAGTTTTTTTTTAAATAGAATATGGTTTCGCATTTGACCTCACCCTGCCTGATGTTAAGCAGGATGCAGTCCAAGATGAAGCACGCTTAATGCACCTAGAAAAAAACCTGTTCACTCTATATAAGTATGCATTCCAAATTACATATTAACTCATTTGGCCGTTACAGTAAACAACTATGTAATAAACAGACGAACTTTCACAAATATAGTATTAAGTATCATAACATTCACATAATAAACGTATGTTGTGTACGTTGGTCAAGTTCTCTAAATATGTATAAAAGAGGAAAAAATATAGTATCGTCATACTTCTTGGAGAATTCGGATACGTTCACTACCGCACGGGTCGGTTGCCTCATATTATAAAATCGGCTATAATTATGCAACGCAACTAGTTCCCCGCGTCTTGCATCCGTATAATGTCTCACTGGGAACTATAAAGAAACGTTGCAACAAGGATTTTCCCCAACGCAATATGCATGACTATAAGCTATATAGTTTAAGAATCAACAAACTTTTTGCTATAGAATTTATTCTTTTCTTTTGTATCGATTTCAGAGTTTTGTCTATAGAAAAAGTTGTCCAGAATATTGTTAGTTCACCTTTCGATTTAGGATTCTCGGCATTCTCATTTTTGTGTAACACATAAACGGAGTCTTTATAGCGATTATAGATTAGTAGTGCGGTCGGTTCGCCTGCTGGTTCCATGGGTTCAAACCCCAACAATGAGTTTGAGCTGCCGGTGAAGGAAAACATCGTGAAGAAACCATAGCATGGTGGTAGGGTACTTTCTAGTACTCGGCCAGCTAGCTACCACCCTCATGCCCTTCAGCCCTTGAAGCAGACATACTACCAATGAATCGACGGGACTGTCAAGGTTGTGACGAAACTCTTGAGCCGGACTCAAATCCTCACCACAAGCACAGTTACGACATTTACACCGTTTACGATGGCTACATACTAAAAGTGTTAACGAAAATAAAAAAATAAAAACATCGGACGCTGTCACAACCAATATATCACTTTTCACTAATCATCGTGCAAGGATGACAATATTGAGCAACTTACTGTGCAATAAACTTTTTATTAGTGACCTACAAAGTATTAATTAATAAAATAAAAAGAAATAATTATTTAAATTTGATGTTTATCAATGCATTTGCAAACGTATTGCATTCATAACTCCATGTTCATACTTGGAGTTATGAATGCATGAAAAATAAAATGGTGCATTCAATTCATTGGATTGACTACCGCTTATAACATATTAGAAAACATTTTCACACAGCGTCATCTAGCCACAAACTAAGCAAAGCTTATACTATGGGAGCCAGACAGCTGACAGAATACTTAAATACTCTTCATTTAGTAAATACATTTATAATACATACAGAATACGGAAGAAATAACTATGTTAGGCACACAAAAGTCCTGGGAATCGAATCCACGCCTTTCAGCTCTCGAAGCAGAACTTTACCAATTGAGCTAATAGGGCATAATTCTTCTATACATAATATGTCACTAAACGTCTCGACCGATTTTGCAGACTTTTTGTGTGTGTTTGCGACGGTCCTTGGATGATTTAGATTCACAATCGGACAAGCTAAGTAGTGCTACAATCGTATACCAGATCTGAATTGCCGGGGATTTCAGCCTGCTTTGCATAAAACGCGCTGATAAGATAGATGGTCTTCAAGCAAGCGTGCCATCTTATAGTAAGAAATCAGCACCGCCTTGAACAACAATAATATTATATAACAAACAGTAATAGAACAACTTTTCATCAATGCCTTTAAATATTTCACGCATCTCGCTGGAGCTACTATGCCAGCGGCCCAGAGCCTCGCTCCAGTATTTCAAGGAGCTGGGTTGTCTCGGGTAGACGCTGGTAGGGGGAAATGCACAATACACCCGAAGCGGGACGTCAGTGCAGAACTTATCGCTCCCACTTTGAATATGAATAAGAACAATAGTATGATAAAATAAAAAATCTTTGGTGATACTCGTATTTGCCCAATCTTCAATTAAAACAAAAAAAAAAGTTATGATTAATTTACTACAGGCACAAACCTATACACGCTTAAACACCATCACTATAATTATTATCAATATTTATCTATACTATTATAAAGAGGAAAGATTTGATTGTTTGTTTGTATTGAATAGGCTCCGAAACTACTGGACCGATTTCAAAAATTCTTTCACCGTTGGGAAGCTACACTATCCCCGGGTGACATAAGCTATACTTTTTATCCCTGTATTCCTACAGGAACGGGAACTACGCGGGTGAAACCGCGAGGCGTCCGCTAGTAAATGATAAGTACATTCAAGATCATGTGAAAAAAAAAATTACGGCGATTACTAATCAGGAATCAAATGCAAATGAACGTTTTCTCCACTCTTTTCACAAGTTCTCTAGTGGCGCAAACATCCTTTTAGCACTTTGCTTTTAGCAGCGCTTCCAAGGATTCTATTTTTTTTATTATACATGCGATGTGGTCTGTTTCGTTTCTGGGGTTACTTGAGAGTGGTCAGATTCCTAAATCTGTCCAAAGTCTCTTTTTAGTACTCAAACAAGAAGTATAATGTTTTCAGGGTTCCTGAACCCAAGTCTTAAGTCAACGCGAAAGAAGTAGCGGGCGCAAGCTCGTAAGTAGAAAAACTGTTGCTGCAATATCTATGTACCTACAGATGAATATTGCAGCAACCTTCTCTAACTAATCTCTCCACAAAAGAATAATTATTTTCTTAACGAAGTCAGCAATTAATTTTGACAAAATTGGTAAGGTTCAATGTAAAATCCATCATGTGGAAATTTCCGTTTAAGGATATAAAGTTTCTTTATGTAACCAAAGTTCAAATAGCAGATGAGCCAGCTTGAGAATTTATCTGATCTTGCAAGCGAACGCCAAAAACATTTTATTGTGTAACTAAATTTTACACTAGATCCGATTTGGTGTTCAAAGTCGTTTTGGCGCAATCTGTGCATTTTGAAATGTTCAATATGCATAGTATCGTTACGTACGATAATGTCTAAAATGGCTCAACTAATAACAGATGACTTCACGTTAGTGTCATAAATCAGAAATATGTTGTCGCTGTCGTAACAACTAATCAAATATTCAATGTAAAAATAAGTACACGTAGTCTAATTACGAAAGGTTAGTAAAGTCAAACCCGTTCGTGAATTTCAAACATAAGCGGTAAGAACTCGGAATTGGATTCAAAACATCACAATTATGTATTGCATGTTCCCACAAATATAATGTCGGTTTTTTTTATCGTTGACAGGATAGGTGTTTGATCACAGCTCACCTGATGTTAAATGACGGTGTCGTCTAAGATGGTGAACACACTTAGCCTGGAATGGAACTTAATCTTAAGTGAGACTGTCGGAAGCACCGCACCTGGTGCATCTTAGCGCCAGATTTTAAACTTGAGGGTGGTAACTAGCCAGTCGAGTACTAATTCACCGGCAGCTCAAGTTCATTGTCGGGATTGAAACCAACGCCGTTCGGCGTGTGAACTAACCATGTTAAACACTGAGCTATCATCGCTACAAAAAAAAAGTGTAGGATGAAAAAAGTGTCCGGAGGTTCCTCACTTTACAGCACCCTAACCACAACGCAGTATTGGCTAGTATACAGTGAGCAGATTTCTTTATGATAAACAAATTCTCAGGCTAAAGCGTCGCACTTTCTTTCTTAATATTTAAGATCATGTAATAAAAACACGTGTAAAATCCATATTTTTTTATATTAGAAAGAAATGAAATTCCTAATTTCTGAGAATATGTTAAATGACTAAAATCTTGCCTTTTTTATCTTTGACTGGCTAAGTGTAGCACACAAACCTGATGTTAAACCTTTTACATACACAAAGCAATGAATGAATGATTTAATTATCATTTTGAATGTTAATTTATCGCCTATTTATTCTCAAAGTTAGCAGCTGTTTGTTTTCCATGTAAAATAAAATAAAATCAAACCGCTTCTAGAATTTAAAGACAAAAGCAATCCCGACTTAAACCTTTACGTTGTGTAATGAAGTATAACGGACCGAGATATAACTATACGTTACTTGACCCTGCTGCGCCCCCGCCCGGGTGACGTCACGCCTTGCTAATCTGGTCACCGTAGCCTACATCAGTCTAGATATTATTTCACAATTCGATATAGTCGACCCGACACGCCCGCCGTCGCTAATTTAGGGTCTAGGACGTAAGTTTTTGCACGAATCTAATAAATTTGAACACAATACATGTATTTAATTTAGCATTTTGTAGTAATTTATTTGAAAGAGTTACGATGATACAATGTCGGAACAATCATGATGGTCGATTTGTTCTGATTCTAATTTGATTTTTTTTACAATCAAGTTTGGCACAGAACGTAGTTGGACTCGGAACGTTTGCTGCATTATCAACTTAGTTGCGAACATTATTAAACATTCACCCCGAAAATTAATACATTAAGATACGATAAAATAAAAACTCTTTATCACATCATAAACAGAAAAAAATACAGAGAACAGACATAGACCTACACATATAGGACATTTCAGATAGCGCCATGTATACATATAGCAATCAAACTACTAAAGGAATCAGATATGTGACTTTTGAACTTTTTTAATATAAATTTTAGAACACCCAGATACGGAATAAACATCACTACAAAACGTCTACTCGTACATTTCCACAATAGCGATACACAAAACTTTGAGTAGCAAGACAACGTTAAGGTTATCGCTGCTTTGGCGCTCATTACTTTTGGATTTTCCATGGTTAATCTCAACAGCCCAGTAATTTCACTAGTTGTTACGGTGTACGCTACAAATCGGAACACTAATTTTTACACACTACTGCTTCGGATATCTGGATAGGTTATCTAGGATTATCTAGGTTATCTATAGGTTTCGATAGGATATCTGGTTCTACTGTACATTTGTTACTTATGCACCGCTTATTCCCATATTTTAAACGGTTTTATTTGCCTTGTACTGTTTGTTTTCCTTTTGGGTCAAATTTAGTCATTGAAATTTTACCCACTTCCTGTTGACAGAAATACATCTGATAATTTGGTATACACCTTTAGTTCTGATGACAATACATTATTTTCATTATTAATATAAACGGCAAGCGCAGCGTAGGACGTCCACCCACAAGGTGGACAGACGACCTAATAAAGACCGCAGAGCCGCTTCCAACCGGTCTTTGTGGAAGTCAATGGGGGAGGCCTATGTCCAGCAGTGGACGTCCTACGGCTGAAATTATGATGAATACAACGTTACAGAACAAAACCGGCAACATAGAATGTTAAGAAGTTTCGTCGTCTGGGATCTATCTATGGTTGCGTGACCACACCCTATCATGATATTACAACGACACATTCTCTAAGACAAAGCACGTATATCTAGAAGAAACTTGTTTGTTTGTTCCGTGCGGTCAATTATTTTCGATGTGAGACATAAATATCTTTCACCAACACTGTCTGATTCAGCAACCCACTGACCCGGTGCAGGAAATGCGCCAGATTGAACGAGCAGTTACCAAAGGCGGCAGGACAACATTCTCTTCTTATTAATTAAACAATTCAGGCGATTGTTTTCCTGTTTAGTTGCCATTTAAATCGAGTTGACGTAAATAGTCATCGATTATCAAAAAGGTAAAAATGAACTAGTTTTTTTTTTATTAAAAAGTATCCTTATTTTTAAAATTATATGCAAATAACAACCTAAAATAATATCTTAATACTAGTCCACAATTAATGGAAATAGAAATAGGCATCTTTGTTTTTAGATTCAGAAACATTTACTCTGTCGAAGTACGATTGAAAAGAATATAACTTAAAGTTTGACAAGAACGCGGATAACTCGTGTCCCTGCATTATATCATTTTCCAAAACTTGTGTTGTTTCGAGTGTTTATGTATAAAAATAGTGGTATTTTTTATTCATAGAGCGCCGAATTACGTCCGTAACATTAAAATAAAACTAGTAAAATAAACTTAAACTCGTACCTTTTTATACATAAACACTCGACAAAACAATAGTTTTGGTTTCTACTCAAACAACACTAACACGCTTTTCCACTTACCCACTAAGAAAACATTCGAATACCAAGTCATCATTTAGCCATTTTGACATAATGCAATTGTTAATTTGCCCCATCGGGCAGGCTAAAGCTGTAAAGCCAGACTGCCTTGTCTTAAGTGTCATTTCTGCTGTCTCTTAGCTATAGTTATGGTCAAAGTCCAGAGTTAGTCAAGTCCAGTCCGTGTCATTCGAATCCAGTCATGCTTTAGTAAAGTAGTGGCGACTTGACATAATGCAAACTTTGCAAAGCTGTGTGATAATATCGTCCGAAATGTATCTGTTTCATAATTTACCCCATAATAATCAATGTTTAAATAACTACATGCTCAAAGCATTTATATCAATAATAATTTTTGATATGAAGTAACGTATTTAATTTTTTATTCAACTATAATTTTACTGTTTCTAATTGCATATTCTAAAGTTTTACTTAATTTAACAAACAACTAAATATATCGTTTGGTAAAAAAGGTTAACTACTCTAAGCCAAATTTAGCATCCACAAAAAGTACGATATCTGCAAACACATTAGTGTAAGGCTGTACATGTTATCTGTTAGTATGGCTGGGGTACACGTGTATGGTAAGTTTTCCTGATTCTTTTTCTTTACGTGTTTATTTAAATATCACTCTATAAGCATATCGCAGTGGCTTTAATACATCAACTTGAATTTCAGAGATTCTAAGTTACAAATTTTATTTATCACGAGCACTAAATCGTACACAAAATACTTTAAATTACTTTTATTCATTACGTCAAGTTCAATAAATAAAACAAATTTATAGAACTTTCATGTGTATAATTCGGGAAAGTCATACAGAAAAATATATGTACTTGGTATTATTTTCGGAAAGTTATTTTTTTCAAATCTGTTTAAATGCACGCACTCGTATGAAAAAAATACACAATGTGTAAGCACGCTATTGTTTCTTTTCTTTTCTGATGTACATAAAGAGTATCTATCTATTTATCTACTTTACTAGGGCATGATGGGACTTACACCTTACTTACTTTTAGTAACTTGTTCGAAGTTATTACAATTACTTCACTTAATTTTTTATCATGTAATTGAAAGTTACACTGGCAAAATGCACAAAATGCTATGCCAAAAATTAAAGAAGTAGACATAATTATGGAAGCGGAGTTTTGGCCGGAACGTGGGAAGAGTCGTGTCGCTCCGTTGTATCTTTTTTCCAAAACTAGCGTTTTGTCGAGTGTTTATGCATAAAAATGGTGGTGTTTTATTCATAAAGTGCCAAATTACAAGCGCGAGTGTGGGAAAATGATATAATGTGGTGAAACATGACTTTTCGTGTCGCTTCTAAAACTCCATCGAAGCTTAAAGTAATGTCGCAATTACTAAAGCATGACTGGACTTGACTGACACGGACTGGACTTGACCAATAATACACTTTGACTGTAACTATAGATGTAAGACATGAATTATCGCAAAAACTGAAGCCGAGGCAGTATGGATTTATAGCTTTAGCCTGCCCGATAGGGCAAATTAAATAATAAAAAAAAACACACGGAAGCGGATCGCACCTGACCGGCAGCGGCCGCGTTAACAAGCGCATCGTGTCAGGACACCATAATGACAATCATTACCGCCATCAGCAGTGATTCTCACCGCATCACCCGCAATTACACGTAAAGTCGCATAATTACGCATCATTAGAGAAGTATCATTGCCAAACAAACGCATATCGTCAACGTAACAAAAAAAATGGCACGCGACTGTTGAACTCTTTTGTTACACTGTTGGCAATTTGTAAATGACTATTATTGAGAAGATCGGAAAACAAAATTGCATTTTTAACGTACTTGTTTACTCAACTTTTTATGAACAATTTGCCAAAGTACTGCGCTTACCTGGACTCTTATGTAAAAAACAAATCCTTGAAAACAATTGAAAAAAAAATAGCTTTTTAATTTTTTGCATTTATTTATTTTAACCATTACTTGAAATATTATATTCATGTGATTTTTTATTTTAATTTCCGTACTGATTATATAGACATTTAATTGTTTCATTTTAATTCGCACTACTTTTCTCAAAAAAATTCCAATTTATGACAATATCTATTAATATTGATAATGTAGTCTATAAACATTATTTATCTGCATGTCAATTGGTACTTTTGTATAAATAATATATATTTATATATATGTATATTATGTGTTATATAATAACAAAAACATATTACATTTAATTATTATATCCACTTTTTCCTGTATTTTTTTACACCGCAAACCGTAATTGCCATCTGTTCTGTCCATTTAAAGCCTGTCTGGAAAAATCGCTCAAGGCAATAAGGTTACCGTTGTACTACCTTTTTGTTTTGTTATCTTTCTCTTTTTAGATATATATACAATATACATGTGTATATTATATATATCTCTATGAATGTTGGTGTACAATAAAGTTGTATTCCATTCCACTTCAAAAGCTTGCTTCTCTAAAACAAATAAATATTCCTGAAGGCTTTCATTAAACAGGAAACTTGTCAGTAGTTAAGCGAGGATACTGCTAGTTGACGATTGTCGCTTGGGATGTTTTTGAATCTCTCGATGTGATTTGTGCATCAAGTGATGGTGTAGTTTGTGCATTGCTATAGGTATTTTGTGAAACATTCAGGATGTTTTAGGCATTTTTGGAGTGTTTTGTGCATCGCTTAAGATATTCTGTGCTACACTTGGCGTGCTTTTGCATCACTTAGGATATTTTGGGCATCACTGGGTGTAATTTTTTGCATTGCTTGAGAGTGTTTTGTGCCACACTCGAGATATTTTGTAAATAATTCCAATGAGGATTTATATAGAATATCGTTGAATAATTCGAAATGTTTTAGATATGCATTTTTTGAGTGCTTTGTGCATCACTTAAGATATTTTGTGCATCACTTGGTGTAGTTTTTTGCATTGCTTGAAAGTGTTTTGTGTGCATGATTTGGATTATTTTGTGTATCACTTGGAGAGTTTTGTGCCTCACTTGAGATGCTTTGTGTGTCAATCTAGATGTTTTGTACATGGCGTCTTCTTAAAGTTATTGCGCCATGAAGACGTGATATGATATTAATAGAACCGGACAATGGTGTCATGACTAATTTTGTATTTATATTATTAGTTTGTTAATAAAGTTGAAGCGTCGACAAAACCAATGAATGACGAGATATTAATATGTGACTATAGGTAACAGCGAATGTGCAATTTGCTTGTGCAATACAGTTAGTAATTCCAACAGTTTATTGTAGAAGCTTGGACAAGAAACTCATTTGTGACGCGCGACAATCGCGCAACATTTCACGTCAATCAAACGTGCGCTTGCGACATGGCTTCTGTATTCAAATAACTGGCTAAGCAGCGATTATGCATACAACCTTACGTAGTTTTTATGTCGTTTATTATTTTTTTGTCTAAGTCTTATGTTGTTTTTTATAAATGTACTTCGGTGTTGTTTTGTAACATTCTGGAAATATTTTTTCAATTATTTTTGTATGAGATACAGGCTAGGCGTTGACCGCAGCTCACTTGATGTTAAGTGACGCTGTGGTCAATATGATAAAACAAGAAGTAGAATATCTGGTACTTCTGTGTTACCTACCTAGATTTTATATTAAGTTTGACAGGCTAGGTGTTTGACCTCACCTGATGTTAAGTGACGGTGTGGTCGAAGATGGTAAAGCTAAGCTAAATGTAAAACTGGCTCTCGAGTGAGGTTGTCGGAACACACCGTTACATGCTTGGCAACAGATTTTTAACTTGAGGGATCTCCAAAGTTCTATCACCAAGTAAAAAAATGTACACATTTCAAAAAAACATCATTTGTTTTTTATTTATATAAATGAAAGGTATACAAGTATAGTATTATGATATGTGTGCCTCGATTTGGTTAGAATTTGACCAATTTAGTGTAATTTTATTATTTCCATATCAATCTCATTGTGATTCTCGAGCCATGAAGACTTAGTCAACTCGCAACGTCATCGTCGCCGTACGTAGTCAACTCGCTCCAATTGGAGCTGCCATAGTTTTCCGGCGTCGAATTACATTTAATTTAAAAGAAAATTTATACGTTAAATTGAAGTGTAATTTCGGATGTAATTTCATGCATTATAAATTCGACCTTAAATTGAATGATAAGCATCCGGCGGGGGTGCTTGAGTTGCAGTAAGCCCTGTCAAGTGATACTATACAGGGTAGTACATAGTGATATTATACAGGGTTAATTTTTATTGAACCCCCAATATAATTAAAACAGTAGAAAGAGACTGGAAGTCAAGGACGGGCTGAAGCATACCTTGAGAGCGGTTTACTAGGAAAAGTTTGTGGCGATGATAGCTCAATGTTAAGCGCGGTGGGTTTGCATGCCAAAGGGCCAACAATGAGCTTGAGCTGCTGGTGAAGAAAACCATGGAGAAGCAACCATAGCATGGTCGTAGGGTACTTTCTAGTACCCGCCTGGCTAGCTACCACCCTCAAGTTGAAAATCTGCCGCCAAGCGTCTAACCGTGTCTAAAGTGTTCCGGCAGCCCCACTTAAGAGCCAGTTTCATTCCAGGATAGGTATGCTTTACCATCTTCGAACGCACTGTCACTTGACATCAGGTGAGCTGTGGTCAAACAATTAGCATGTCAACCATAAAAAAGGAAACACTCATAAGTACATTTCACTGTTTGCCGGTTCGCAAACACTTTAACCTGTATAAGTGTTTTACATGGGTACATTTTTTTATTACAAATAGGCATGCGAGGTTTTTTTATCTTTTATTTGATGAGGTCAAATGATATCATTTAATAACCTTATAACTATTCTCAGATCGCCATAATGTATTTTGCGAGTTTACGGTGCTTAACCTGGTTGGCAAACATATTTGTTTAGTAATTTAGGAAGGTCCTTTATCGGACGGCTACAAGAACAAAAAAAAAACTGATTATCTGAAAAATTCAAAGGATACAGTTTTTTGTATTACTTATAAGCTTGCGTTTGACCGTCAACTCGCCTGATGTTAAGCGAATATGCGGTCTACGGTGGAGCTCGCTCTCCTAGAAGTAACCGATCGTTCGTTCGTTCGATCGCACTTCCATCATACGAACCGCTAAGCAGTGGAATTTCCAGCTCGAGAGGATGATTCCCGAGCACCTTCAAGTCAGATTTAGTTTCTTCTGAGCAAGCATACTCTAGACCGCATCTTTCTTTTTTCATACGGATTAGGTTCGCAGTTGACCACATCCTGCCTGATGTTAAGCAACGATGTAGTCTAGCATAGAACGTGCTTACCTAGAAGGAACCTGTTTACTCTTGATTTGGTTTGATTACCTTCATTGTACGCACCGTAAAACAATGGAAGCTTGCTGAGCGAGTGGGTGCTCCCTGATAGATACAAACTGGGTGCCTTCAAGTCACGAGTGAATCGGTTTCTTCTAGGTGAGCGAGCTCCACCGTAGACAGCATCTTCGCTTAACATCAGGCGAGTTGGCGGTCAAACGCAAGCCTACATGTAAAGAAAAAAAAATTTGAACATAGTCTATTGTCCTTTTTAGGTAACACAGTCAACGGCAAAAAGTTCAACATACTCTCTGAGAATAATGAATGTAGATTTGAAGCGCTTAGTACGCACATGGGGAACGTCCAACATTTACGGCTGACGGTTTGTTTGCGTTTGTCTGGCCGTCCAGTAGTAAGGGAACCAAGTCGTGCAACTTCAAGGCAAAATCACATCAAGGCATCTTCGCTTAACATCAGTTGAGATGACATAAAACACATGAAAAAAAATATTGCACGTGTAAAATCTGAGAAAAATTACTCGCGTTGCAGATGTCTATAAGCGTTTTGCTAACCATCGAGCGAATCGTCAGGTGTTTGCCACTCTTCCTATAAAAAATGGTAATAATATAAAATATCCTTTGTTTACACCTTCGATCTGACTCAGTAAATCACGCGACACTTGTTTGTTTGGGCAACAGAGTTATTTTTTGTAAACTGTAACAGCATTGACTTGATTTTCTTTATTTTGACATTTTATAAGGTTGCCTTATTAATTTGTTGATATTTATTGAAAGGTGAGCTTTGCTGCGCCTAAGAGCTGCCTTCACAAGTTGCGGAAGCGAGGGCAGTCGGCGGCCGCGATTGTGCTCCAGTATTGACGACAGTGAGGAAACTTCTATGACATGCTATTACCTACATTGTCTTCGACGACAGATGCGACTTTGTACTAATCGTGATCAGTTCAAAACGCATGATCAATACGAGTATGTGGTTAAACCAATACGCATGTACTAATTGTGGACTATTACAGACCAATACTCACTATATGGAAACGCATGCACACATTGTTTTAATATGAATTTAACCTCTGTTTGAGGTTAAGTTACCACTATTTTAACATACGGATGTTCATGCTATGATCCCTTCGATTAGATAAAAAATATCTCTTTCATTATTTACAACTTGGCCACTAAAGCTCGAAATAATGTTTAGGCGAAAATAAATAATATTCTATAATTTTGTTTGATGCCATACGGCAATTTTTTCGATAAAGTCTACACACTTTATTAATGATATATTTGCAGTCCGATAGTTTTTGTATAGTAATACATTAAAAAATAGTTTGTCTTCGATACTATTATGAAGAGGAAAAAATTGATTATTTGTTTGTTTGTTTGTATGAAAGAGTCTCCGAAGCTGCTGGACCGATTACAAAATTTTTTTCGCCGTCGGGAAGCTACACTATCTCCGGGTGATATAAGTTACTTTTTATCCCTGTAACCCCACGGGAACGGGAACTACGCGTGTGAAACCGCGAGGCGACCGCTAGTATATTATAAGTATGTATTAACAAAAAAAACTAAATAAGTATTCTATTATTTAATTGTCTGATTTCTATGTAAAAGCTTCGCTTTGTTTGGGGTTTGTTTGTTTGTTGTTAGATGGCGCTGTGTGAAATATCCTACGATATTTATTGGTTAGTAAAAGCACTTCGTAAAAGATGTTGCACAGATGGTCTTCTGGTACATCCACACTATGGTTGGTGCTAAAGGCAGGTTTCGAAAGCACGCTCGTCGAAACAGATATAATCCTAATGACGTAAGAACGATTCATCGCTATAAGGAATTAACTTAACTGGCTCTGCATTATTTAAATTACCGTTACATTTAACTAATAGCGCTCCGTGATTCCGCCCGCAGTTCTAATGCAACTGTTTTTATTTTTATTCTAATGCAAATTGTTAAATAAAAACAGCTCATTCGATTCCACAGATACGTATTTAAAATATCAGTGTATATAATCTCCTTTCGTAATCAAGTGCAGACGTAGAGCGGCTTGACAAACTTCCGCTCTTATATGACTAACTCATCACACTGTCGGCCGCATAAATGTTAAATAACATACAAAACAATCTATCATCGTTTTGAGGGTAAAAAAGTTTTTTGAATAGTGAGTTTAATTGTTACGATGATAGCCCAGTGGTTAGCGCGGTCGGTTTGCATGCCGAAGGGCGTGGGTTCAAACCCCAACAATGAGCTTGAGCTGCCGGTGCAGGAAAACATCGTGAGGAAACCATAGCATGGTGGTAAGGTACTTTCTAGTACTCGGCTGGCTAGCTACCACCCCTCAAGTTGAAAATCTGCCGCCAAGCATCTAACGGTGTGTTCCGGCAGCCTCACTTGAGAGCCAGTTCCATTCCAGACTAGGTGTGCTTTACCATCTTCGACCACACCTTCACTTAACATCAGGTGAGCTGTGGTCGAACACCTAGCCTGTCAACCATTTAAAAAAAAACTTCTTAAGCTGTAGATTCAAATCCAAACACGAACAATGAGCATCAGTGTGTAAATTTGGTACTTTGTAGTACCCGACTAGCTAGCTACCACCCTCAAGTTGAATATCCATCTTCGAGCACCAAATAGTGTGTTCCGGCAGCCTTACTGGAGAGTCGGTTCCATCCCAGGCTAGGTATATTTACCATCATCGCACACTCTGTCACTTAACATCAGGTGAACTGGGATCAAACACCTAGCCTGTGAACCATAAAAAAGTAAAGAAAAAAGTGAAACACTCACAATGAGCTCAGCTTTAAAATCTATTACCAAGCTTTCAAGCTTCTCAAAGCCAGTTACTGTCATGCTTAGTATGTTTACCATCTTCGACTACGCTGCCACCCTTAAGTATGTCAATATTTAAGTTGTTAATTAAAAAAACTGATATTCATATAAAACATGAAAACTGTTCTAATGCTTAAATATATCAACATGTTTAAGGCCGTGAGACATGTGGTGAACGAAAATTATTATCTATGATTAAAAATTACATAAAAGTACAGTGTAAAATTAGTTCTCTAATACCATTAGCGCATTTCTCAATTTTCGTACTTAGCTAATACAATTAACAATGTAATAAATTAGTGAGTTTTATATTCTCGCAAATATTCAAGGTAAGATGAAAAACTATGCCAGCCGTGTCAAGGAAATGTCACTGGCAACTGCGAAAATCAGCAAAATGTCAGCAATTAGCTCTTAGTGTCGTGGCGCATGCGCCTTCACCTGTCACCTGCAACCCGCAATACAAGCTTTGAAACATACGTTTACGTCCTGGGACTATTTCACTCATGTCAAAGACAAAATTGTCAAGGCAATGTCACCAATTTAGTGCTATGACACCAATTTTAATATTCCAGGAGCAACGGTTATTTTCAAAAAGTATAACTATTGTAGGAAATTTCACACGTGGCAATCTAACCCCAAACTAAGCAAACCTTGTACTATACAAACCAGATAACTGATAAAATACTTATGTACTTTTTTTGGAAATATACACTTATAATATATACAGAACACCCAAACACAGAACAAACATTTATCGTCGCATAAATATTTTTGCTGTTGGGAATCGAACCCACGCCCTAAAGTAGCTCTTGAAGCAGGTATTCTAATAAACGAGCTAACGACAATCAAGTTCTGTGTATCGCTGCAATGGTCATGGACAGGCGTTATCTCTTACCATCAGGAGAGCGCCTCGATCGTCTCATTACTATTACATTTAAAAAAAACATCAAATAATTTTATCAAAAATTGAATACAGTATTTTCAGAAGTGACGACCTCTCTCATCGAAAGCTCAAGTATGAAGCCTTGAAAAAAAACAATTGAATATTAAAGAATTAAATCAATTAAATAATGCTTGTTTCTCTCATAAAGCTATGGAGGTCACCACGCCAAGCTTACCCGACTAATGGGCATCTTTATGGTATGAGACAAACAAGGAGTACGCCAACTATTACATGATGAAGCCTATGGGATTCATAAGTCATAAGATGACACAATACGAAAATGATTTAATCATTCTTTACCGTAAAAAACAGCATCAATGACAAATTAATCTACAGAACAATCACGTTTCACATGTTTTTATAATGGAGATTTCTAAACAGATTTTAAAGAACGTACTTTCCAGTGTCATCTTTGATTTACATTTCTAGTATTTTTTTTAACTAACCATCAGACTTATACGTATAGTATATTTTTTTATTTACAAGGCAAAACATTTTCACAGAAATTAACAGTACAAACTTAAAGACTATTAATTATACGTTTTTTTATTAATATAAAAGTAATGAGACGAACTTTTACTCCAGTTATTTTGGTTTAAAAGTCAAACTACTGAACCGATTTTCGATTTTGATAAAATTTCTAAAGCACTAATATATCCTTTGAAATTAAAAAAAAACAAACCACTTTATGAGTGACGAATTTCTGAGACACATAAAAAACAACCATTTTGAAATCCTCCTCCTTTTTTAAGCATGTTAAAAATAGTTTTTGTAAAAAAATCCTAATCAAATTGTTAATATTTGGCATTAGCAAGCTGAAGTGGCAGTGAGCTGGACATATCTGTCGCAAAACCGATAACTGCTGGGTTAGACGTGGAGATCGCGAATTGACAAACGTAGCGTAGAACGCCCTGAGACTCGATGGAGTGACGATAAACGTAGGACAGTTGGCGGTGACTTGGGAGAAGCCTATGTCCTACGATATTTATTTTATTATTTATTCAATATTGCCTTAAATTTTCTATTTAATAGTTAGTAAAATCTTTGAACAGTAAAGCCCTTTATGAATTTGTCAACTTATAATTTAATTCATACCAAGTTATTAGCATGTACACGTGAAAACTTGTAGAAGTTTATATAGTCATAAAGTTTCAAAAATTTGCCATCAAGGGCGGGCGACGGACAGTTGATGGTCTCTTGTATAGCTTTGCTTATTGAACAGAACTCTAGCTTTTAATTTAAAAGTACGAAAAAAGTATTTAACTCTCAAACGTTTCATATGTTCAACGTTCAATGTATATCGACACAAAAATGCATATAAAAATGAAGGTTAGTATTACCTTTTTAATTTGATATATATTTTAAATAATAATATACATTGCACACGGCATCATCTAGTCCTAAACTAAGTAAAGCTTGTACTATGGGAACCAGATAACTTAGATAACTTTTCATATTTAAATACATATTTATAATAATTGATTGATTAATTCTTCATTGTATACATGAAAAATAGTACAATACAGAAGAAATAAACTAAATAATAGGTGTAACAACTGGCGACCTTATCGCTCAAAGTGATCTCTTCCAGGACGGATAGGATCAGAAGAAGAAAAAGACGGGGTGCTTTAATAACGAGGATATGCACATAGGAAAATACATAACTATAACATAAATACATCACATAATACATATATACATTTTAATAATAATAATACATTTTTAATAGTGTAGACTAACGTTTCGCACCGAAATCGCACGGGTGCAAAAAATATTGTTCCGAACGCTACCAAACTTCACAGGGTCACTCGCTAAACTAAAGATTGACTATAAATTTCATCAAAATCGGACACGCCATTTTGGAGTACATAGGGAACATACACACATTGATTTATATATACAGAAGGATTTACATATATGTAGATTTTCTTAGCAACAAGTCTTCTAAGTACCACTGCAGTATCAGATATTATACCGCCAAGCAGTAGTGTGTAAACAACCGTGTTGTGAACGTTGCTACAGCTAAATTTCAAAATCTTTTATTCTAAGGTGTGTATTATAAGTTGGTGTCATCAATTGGGTACCAACAGCTACCATTCTGTACATACAATATAGAGTATTGGTATTTACAATATTATTATGATAATTACATTCGTCATAAACAGCAAAAATAAAATTTTTGTAAAAACCCACGACAGTTAAAAAGTAATTGAGAAAGGGTAAAATAATTTAAAAACCTCGAGTTAAAACTACCTATAACCTTAATAAAAAACCCAAGAATATCCGTCAGGGTCTGCTATCACTATTTTAAACTGGTACATAACGCGCCGCCCCGGGCGTTCGCCCGATTGACCCTATTGAAGATACGCCTTTGCTACAATAGTATGTACATTAGATAAATAAGTACTTGCAAGTTTTGGTTCAGCACAAACGAATGTTTACAGCAGGGCTCCCTGGTGAGTTGTCACCGTAACACTATCTAAGAACATGCACCAATCAAACCCGACCCCATAACTGAAAACTGCATCAAAATCGGTCTAGTGGTTTTGGAGAAAAATGGCAACATAGATTTGCACAAACAAACATCCTCTCACCTCAAACGCATATACCGTCTCCTTTCCGTCGTTGGGCATTTCCATTTGGCTAAATTCCGTTATTTAGCCAAATTACATGGCTATTGAGAGTAACCATAAAAAGATTCCATAGACTTTGTTTTGTAACTTGCAGTAGGTGCTCGATACCGATGCAATGGTCATATTATCTCTTGCCATAAGGAGAACGTTCCGTTGATTCAAAAAAAAAACTAACATTCAGCGACGTTAAAACGCCCAAAGATTGGGCGCGAGGAAAACTACGCGTAAGTCGAAAGAGGAGGGAGGCAGTAGTGGCGGAGAGAAGCACTCGCCGACTCCGAGCGCCACTCGTGTTCTTGCGTCCGCCCCGCTCGCTCGTGTCGCGTGTCCTCGCTCCCGTCAGTGTCCACTCACCAGCTGGTAACGTACCGCACACACAAACTTACACCCTCACTCACACTACCGTCCGGTTACACCACGCAACCTCGCCCGATATAAGTTTCCTCACTATTGATGCCGAAGAAACTCTACAAACCCCGATTTTAGTGAAAAAAGTTCGTAGTCCATTTTTGTTTTAGCGAAATCACTTTACGATGTGTTTTTCAGTTTGTTTTTAACTTATTTTTAGCAGAAAATTCTTGATAGGGTGTTTTTAGTGCATCGACAACGCTAGAGTTACTCGTACTTTGCATCCCAATACGACAAGGTCAGCACAATGTTTGTAAACATAATGGGTTCCCACCCCGCCTAAAAATCATCCATGTCAATGTTTTATTAACAACTTATTACGTAATCTGACAGCATCAATACATAACGCATGAGCGTGCTCATAAATATTTCCGTGATAATTAATTCATGATGACAATTTATTTTTAGATGAACTTAACATCCTTCCAAATAAAATCAAGTTTTTACATCACATTTTAAATGATTTGCATAATTAATTACATTATTACGTTCTTCACAATTTCTGTTGTAAAAACTAATAGATATCAGATCGATATCGAATTTATGTTTATCAATTTGGATCAAATGTCTTAATAAAACAGTAATTTTTCATCGACATTGCGGTCTGTGTTTAGTTCCGGCTATTGGAAATCAGCGCAGTCCACGGCGGGTCGTAGGCCAAGGCCGCGCCACCCCCCTCTGGCTAGCCCGCTCCTCTCCCCCGCCAATCTCCATGCAACACTCATAAAAACTTCAATTAATAGCTAAGTGAATGATAAGACTGTAGCGACATTGGCAGTGGAAAGCGCTCGCCGCTCGCTCGCCGGCGCGATGTTGCGACAGCCTGGATTGCCGCCCGCTCGCCGCTGATGGACGTTACGTTACGTGCGACACACATTCTCTAAAATCGCTTTCGAACGTCCCATTAGCAGCTAGTCTAGCTATTGTATCTGGATGCTCAAAAAAAATTAAAAGTATTTCTTCCTAGACCATTTCTAATAAATACAATATCGCGGGACATTACACACAACCAAAAAACCAACAAAGGGAATCGAACCCACGCTCTTCAGCTCTTAAAGCAGACATTCTACCAATTAACCAAAAGGGCTGTCACTACCAATGAACCAACAGGGCTGTCTGTTCACCCACCGCTAAACAGATAGATAATCTCTTTACTGTTCACATCGGAGATTGTATCTCTAATACAATAGAAAAATAAACACTTTAAACTTAGTATAATAGGCGGCATTATCGCTACAAGCGATCTCTGCTTTTTAAGTCTTTAGAGCGCCATCTTCTCCGTTTTTCTTGGCCCAGCCTCGTTTACTGCTGTTTTGTCAACTATATCATGATCTACTAGAGTCAAGAGTGCTTTAAAATGAATGTTCATCAATATTAATGAATGTGAGAAAATTATCGTACTTCTCAGTCTCGTCAATTACAAATTCCTTCATTATTGCTGCCATGTGTAGTTTATATTTTTCCGTCATTTAGTAACGAAGATATGACCAATTTTTTGCAATCATACACCGCATTGTTGTGGTGTTCATTTACTAGGCAATTAACTAATTCTCTGACTTCGAGAATAATTCAAAAAGATTCGTAGACGGGTGCTATGTTTTTGTTTGTCTATATCTTCTATCCTATGCAAATCTGTTCCAAATTCGACTTGTCATGATGTGAATGATTTATTTATTTTTGCTCTTTCAAGTTATATTTATTACATATCACATTACTCGTTTACTTTATTATATTAACTAATGTTACATCTGATCAAAGAGAGAGAAAGAGAAATAATGTGTCTTTCTCTTTTACTCTTATTGAACCACGGTAGTAGAGCCCTTAGGTCGATAGATGTTAGATTGGGACAACACAAGTACACAGCCTTGTTGGTTTATTGGTAGTATGACTGCTCCAAGAGCTGAAGGGCGTGGGTTTGATTCCCACCCAGGATAAACAGTATGTGGTATAAATAAATGTTTGTTCTGTGTCTTTTACAAAAAAAAATATATATTTAAGTATTCTTTTTTTTCTTTTTTTTTTATGGTTGACAGGCTAGTTGTTTGACCACGGCTCACCTGATGTTAAGTGACGGTGTGGTCGAAGATGGTAAAGCACACCTAGCCTGGAATGGAACTATCAGTTATCTGACTTATATAGTACAAGCTTTGCTTAGTTGGGGGTCAGATGACGCTGTGTGTAATATCCTACGATATTTATTTATTTCATTTGGTCAATATTTTTATTAAAACGTATCACAGCAGTTTTTTCCTGTGTTCGGCCATAGCACGTTTTTTTAGTCTCCATTTGACTACCAACTCGCTTGTTTAGGCCGGATGGAAGGAAAAGAGCTCGAAACTAGTTTCAAAACTAAGATTTCAACACGCCCGCGCCCGGCTCGCTTACAAAACTGTTTCATATTCCACTAATTGCTCTCGCTTCTTTGGATTATGTTTAATTATTGTGTTGGTGTGATTACTAATTTGACCCTTTGGAATTCGTGAGAAAACATAGTAAATGACTATTAACGCTTACATAAAATAAAATGTTACACAAGCTTAATTGAATGGTGTACTCAAAAATGAGTTAATAATTCATTTCATTTTGTATGTGAAATGTTAATTCACACAACGAATTGGCTTTGCATAATTTCATCGTCATCATTAGCCCTTATAAATCTGACCCCAAACTAAGCAATGCTTGTACGATGGAAGACAGATAACTGATAGAATACTTAAATAGTGAAACGTGCTAAGAGGCTCATAAGCAACGATTCGCTTGTTCAGAAAAGGCTCCAAAGCCTTGAACATCGACGGAAACTTGCTTGTCTGTCGGTTTTCTACCGGATACATTTTGGAGAGTGCGCTTCAGATCTGCATGACCTAATTCCACCTTGCCCATTCTACTATCGGACAGCCAGGAGCTTTAAAAAGCGTCACCGCTTCATGGTTGATGTTCCAAAAGCTCGAACTAAGCGGTTTGATTCCACCTTTTTCATGCGTACCGCTAGACATTGGAATCAGCTGCCCGAGTGGGTGTTCCCCAATGAATATAGTCTGGGTACCTTCAAGTCGCGAGTGAATCGGTTTCTTCTAGGCGAGCGTGCTCCACCGTAGACCGCATCTTCGCTTAACATCGGGCGGGATGGCGGTCAAACGCAAGCCTATCTACTATAAAAAAAAAAAAAAAATAGTTTTTTTTTGTAAATACATACAGTACACCTAGACACAGAACAAACATTTGTTTTTATCTGTTTTTAGATCGTGATCAGCGCTTGTAACACCAACTCATTCAGTATTAGGGATGTGGTATTCTCTTATTATGTATGATGCAGGGCACACGTTTCTGAATAGTGATCCAATACCGATAGACCATAATCTGTGTCTGTAATTTTCGAGTGAATCGGTGTCTACTACAACACTATTAAACAAGTGTGCTCTATTGTAGAATGTATCTTTGCTTAACATCAGGCTAGATGGCGCTTAAACGGACGCCTATTACACAATTTAAAACAGTTAAATAAAAGTTTATATATCTCAAGGCTTCATTCACCTCTTTGTATAACTTTAATTTTTTAATCTTCATAATTTATATTTCCCTCTAAGTTGAATCTCTCGCCAAGCATCTAACGGTGTGTTCTGGCAGCCTCGCTTGTGAGCCAGTTCCATTCCACGCTAGGTGTGCTTTACCATCTTTGACCTCACCTTCACTTAACATCAGGTGAGCTGTGGTCAATCACAGCCTGTCAACCATAAAAAAATAATATATATACAAATTATGTAGAGTAAAAATGTTTTTGACTTAGTATAAGCTGAGTGGTCAGCCCTAGTGTCGAACTTAATAAGCTTTAAAGTTATTTTAGTAAAGATAAAGATAGACTAATAGTTCAAAATCAATCAACTTCCATTAAAGGCTTTTTTTGTATTTTGTGGTCGCTCGATTGGTATCCTTGAGTATCGTTTATTTACTTGTAAGAATTATTTGCTAGCTACGCCCCGCGGTGTTACCCGTTACATGTTTTCGGGATAAAAGGTAGCATATGTGTTAATCCAGAGTCTCAGCTACCTCCATACCAAATTTCATTCAAATCGGTTTCGTAGTTTTTACGCGAAAGAGTAACAAACATCCGTCCATACTCACAGACTTTCGCATTTATAATATTAGTAGGATATATGCAGTTTACAAAATGTACATAACTAAGGTAGTTTTAGTAACATTTTTGGCCCTCACGCCACTCCCTTAAGACAAACGCGATTTGTCTTACGCAAGAGTAACCTGCGACTTGACTTAACATACACAGACGCGTATCAAAACACGATTAAAAATAACTACAGTTTCAATGCTACACTTTCAACCAGCGTTAAACAGAAACTAATTAATAAATTAAAGAGCATATAAAGTTGTTACACTTAGCATATAAACTGAGAAAACTTATTTGCTTTGAAATATTTCATATTGTATTTTTTTTTTTAATACACTCCTCGGTTATTAGGGTTCATATTTTTTTGATAAATAAGAGGAGCTAAATCCTTGCTTAGTTTTTTCTAATAACTAATATCATAGAAACTTTATACAGCCCTGTTAGCTCATTGGTAGTATATCTGCTTTAACAACAGTAGAGCGTGGGCTTTATTCCCACCTAAATCAAACAATTTGCGGTTCTGTGTCTTATAAGTGTAAAAAGTATTTATGTATTCTATCTGACTTCCATAGTACAAACTTTCCTTAATCTGAAGTCAGATGGCACTATGTGTAATATCCAAAAGTATTTTTTTTTTTTATATTTAATGCTTGAAAAAATTTCCACATTACATTTCAATACAATGAAAAACGAATTCAGTAGCAAAGTTCATACAAAAGACATCAACGCGACGCCGTCATTATGTAGCGTTATGTTATATTTTTGTTCACACTTATTTTAATTGTCATCTACAGACATTAAATAATTTTAAACATAACATCATAGCGTAGAATATGTATTACGTTTGATGCTAACGATACATAGATCATGCAGCTCACATAACACAGAACCATTTCTATTACAATCATCGACATTGTTTCTCTCCCATTCACTTTTATTTACAACTCAATAAGGTAAAACGAGATAGGTAACAAATATCTATAGCCTCAGAATCGTAATTTTTCCTACAAACAGTTTTGTGTACATATTATTTAGAATCGTTTGTTGACTAGATTACGTAGAATAAAGCATTGTATTGTACTTTATGTAAGAGTCTTTCTGTCCGATAGTTTTACAATCAATTTTTAACAAGTTATGAGTCGACTTTCAGTCAGTTTGGTACTATTACAACATAATCGAGACGCCGAACATAAATTAAAACAGCTTTGATATATTACAATCTACCTAATCAGCAGTGTATTTATTGTAAACAACTGATAGAAAACCTTCAACTTTGATAACTGTTCATAAAGTTATTTTATTTATGTACTGATACTATTTTTTATAATTTATCGTCATAGCGTTATGAAAATGTTGCTCAATGTGGCAAAAAATTACTAAACAGTATCACATCGACTTGGCCAACAGTTTTGTCAATTCTATGTTAAATTAAGCTGATTCGTCCATAACGTTTGTCAGTACAGTTATTTTCTTTTTCTTTCATTATTCTATGAACTTTTTAACTGATGATGTAACAATGAAAAGTTAATTTATCTAAAGTTCAACCAATCGCCTCTAGCCTTTAAACTGTTTCGTATAGATAACGGGTGTGAATATTGTGAGCCTGAAATGACTCATTAAAAGCAAAGTTATAAATAGCATTAATTTTAAAGTAAATTGGTACGTATTCGATCCGTGAAAAATTCAATAATATCGGTATCGAGTCCAAGGGTAACGACCTCGAGTAATTGTTCAGTCGACATTTCACCGACTCCCGCGCACTGCTGCCGCCGTGACATATCTCAGTCAAAGGTCGCTGCACATTTTGTTGGTTTACTTTAATAAGAATTCACTTAAAACTCGTGGCATTATGATATTTGTAACTGGTTATTATAATTATCTTTAAATTCTTGCAAGTTAACATCTATAAAACTGTTTCATTTAAATCGAATATATTCTTTGTATCTTTGATTAATCTAATGTTGGGTCTTTATTTGGGGCACATGTAAGGTGATAGCGTATTATAGCACGTGGTTAATTATTTTGGGTGAATGAAAACATAGTTAAGAGACTCGAATTCCATAGAGTTTGCAAACCATATCGGTTCTGTGTTGTGAAACAGCCAAACTGACCCAACAAAGGAATAACAATATTTACTGACAGAAGGATCACTTTAGAACAAAAGCCAAGTTTAGCAATTCTTACAACCGTCACCTGTTTGCACGCGAAATTGACATTTATCTTATGGCACGTCTGACCCGAAAAGACTTGCGAAAACATAATTAGATAGATAAACTCTTTATTGTTCATATCAAATACGATAGGAAAATATAAACTAGCGGAAGAATTGGCAGCCTTATCACTAAAAGCAGTAATTTTCAGGCATCTTTAGGATGGAAAGGATTCAGAGACCAGTAGAAAACGAGGTGTGGCAATAATAAGGATGTAACAAGCTAAGGTTCTTATCAGATTAACATACATACCTAAGTATTATATAGACATACATTCTAATAGAGACTACAAATAAATAAAAGGGAATTCATACAAATAGGGTTGTAACTCGCCGATATAAATATAAAATAAAACAACACGGACAGTATAGCATATTTATGAAAGTGCTATCGTATTAATTTTTTTTTAAATCTTTATTGCTAACTTACCACTATAATATGTGCAATAAAAATAAAATTAATGCTAAAGCAAATAATCTCTACCAACTTATTAATATTACACTACTGATTCTTACATTGGGACAACGTGTGTTGGTTCTTAATATTGTTTCTGACCGACATGTTTTACGCAAAAACAAAGAAATAAAAAAGTAGTAACCATTCCTAATTTTGTAAATAGTAGTAACCAAAAACCAGTTATTACTCTTTAGTTGCCTCATATCCACGAAAGGTACTCAAATTCAAGATACGTGTGGTACGGCGAGTGGCAACCTGATGTAATTTGCCTCACGGTGAGGAAACATAACCGAACGCACCTATTAAACTATCTAATGATATCCTTCCTGGAAAACTTAGCTGTACATACACGGCATCAAAATAATACGCTAATAAGGTCAGTAGCAGCTATAAAAACTGTTACTTAAATACCTCAAATGGTTGTCGTAACTGACAGATAGATTACTCTATTAAAACTAAAATATTCATCGCTAAAGATTGATTAGAGGTGAGACCTTTTCAAGAGAAGGGCGACCACTTCGTAAGGCATCCTTGGAATTTATAACAAGCATTATAAAACAATTTTTATACTGTAACATATTATAAAACAGTGTCATCACTCATTGATCTATTTAATATTCTTGTTTTTATTTAATAGAGCATCTTTTTACGATGTAACTTTACGATATTATATTATACCTACTCATGTTTTTTTAACATGCTACTTTGTGTAGTTGTAAAGTAGTATTTTATATTCATAAAATTTTATATGACATTTAGAAATTTTCCTCATAGAGCAATCTTTTAGCTCTATTATATTATTATTATGTATGAAATCAGTTCTGTAAAAGATTTAATGATGTCATCATAATTTGAGTTATAATTTATCAATGAACTAAGTAGACTTTAACATTTAACATAACAAATAAACAATTTAAGGCCGCCACTTGTGACACTAGATCATAGGGTTATTCGTTCTCTGTACTCTTTTCTATTTATGATGTGCACAATGAAGAGTTATATCTATCTATCTATAACATTCGCTTCGTATTTTTGTTATAAAAATATTTACATAATATTTAATACTATGTTCATGTCAAAACATGAACTTGCCGGAGTCATGCTAGCCAAAACATGACTTTGATTAATATGTTAGTAATTTATTTTTTACTATAAAATTTGTATGAAAATATTCAAGTTAACTGATATGAGTCGAATCATAATATATTAGATTTAACGATCATTTAAAAGATCGCAGAGCCTGAGCAATTGGGCAACACACCTTTTAATTTTTTTGAAGTTATAATTTTAACGTGTGTATTTATGTGTCCACCTACGAAACTCCGAAAGGTCTGAACCAATTTTGATTTCGTTTTTTTTTCTTTTGATAGGAGACTTGATATTTATCTCTAGTGTTCTTAGTTTTTAAGAAGATCTGTTGAATTTGTTTGTGTTGATGATCAGCTCTTTTCTAGTGATAGATAATGTTCCACAGGTCTATTCCAGTAGGTTGGGCATTCTGGTAGTGGGGTTGAGAGCTTTTTAATTTATACTAATTCTTAGTAAAATTCCGAGTCGCGTTAGTTTCTTTTTTTAATGGTTGACAAGCTAGATGTTTGACCACAGCTCACTTTATGCTAAGTGACGGTGTGGTCCTAGCCTGGGATGGAACTGGCTCACAAGTGAGGCTGCCGGAACTTACCGTTAAAAATTAAACTTGTAGGAAAGACATTTTTAAATCTATTAGCACTCGTGAATTGAACTAAATTATATAAATAACTATAATATATTTGTGGCCCATATATGTATGTATGTATAACTCAGTCATCAAACTAAAATGGTTATAATTATATCTACAGTGCGAGACGTTTTGCCGTATGCATAGCACAAGTTCAAGATCACCTCTGTGACTACACAAAGTCATATTGAACTAATATAAGATCTAACTCGTCTAAATAGATCCTGTTTTTGAACAAAACCATAAACATTGCAATCCATCTTCACACAGCACATTGGAATGTTGAAGTAAATTTATGTACAGTCTGTGGAGATCATATTGATGTCAAGCCTCAATAACTCTCAGGCAAAACTTGAACGCTGTTCAACGAAAGATAAGCAACATTTTCATACGCCGTGTTTTATACAACACAATTAGTTTTTTAAATTTGTTACATCAAGAACTCTTAGACATGTAAGTTTCATCACGATGAAACGTGAAAAGGAAACCCCTTCACCCTTTGTAGTTATCGGCAATACGCACATAACTTAGAAAAAACAGAGTTGCATGCCATATTGAATTCGAAACTAGAACTTCCAGATGAGAAGTCAAACATTCTCCAGAATAGGCTGCCAAAACTTCACTTATAGTTCATTTTGTCTATCGTTTACGTTCTGATTTATGTTTTGTACACATGAAAGCAAAGCGTTCTCAACCCAGAATCTATTACTTAATAACTGACTTTCTAATAGTATGGGACTTCGACACAAAATAACGTATTAAGCAGGTATAATTTGTAATATCGGTACATGCAAAAGCTGTTCTTAAATGTCAGTTACGTAAACGTAACATCAGTACCCGGGGCTTGGTCTGCATCCTGCTTTATGTTTACTTTACAGTTGCCAGATAGAAACCCTCACAAGCACTGTACTTTCAAACTAAAATCAACTAATTTAACTAAATTTCCTCTTCCTATATTGTAATTCAAAGTTGACATAGGTCACGGACCCCGGTGTCTGTGAAGTGTATATTTTAAACAAGAAAGAAAGAAAAATAAACACAAAAACAAACAAAGACAAACATTTACAAAATAAGAACTCACCTCAGCATAATACTGGTCATACTAAGCGATATGACCAACGCTGGTCTTCCGGTGAGCCCTTGTAGTAAAAAACCAAAGCGTGTGAGTGTTTAGATTTTATGTTTAAAGGATGCTTTCAACATTGTGTTTTTGTTGTTCTAATAGTATGTTGTACTTGTACGTTTTTTCAAATATTGTATTACTGAAAAGAACTAATCGGCTTATCAAATTATGCCGGATACACAGTCCAAAGTGGCTGAAAATTCATTTTTACAGTTTGTCATTAAAATTCATCGGATGTCGCAATCCCCTTAAGAGCGATGCTCTGGACTTTGTTTTGTTACACAAAGTTCTGTCATAAAACCAGTCAATACAAATAAAACATAACAGAACTAATTACGTTTGTCTTTTTACTTATACAAAAAATATACAACATAAATGTAAAAGTTTGGATGGATGGATGTTTGTTACTCTTTCACGCAAAAACTACTGTACGGATTTCGATGAAATTTGGTATGGAGGTAGCGGAGACTCTGAATTAACACATAAGCTACTTTTTATCCCGACAACATGTGGCGGGTAACACCGCGGGGCGCAGTTAGTATCTACATATTTGTGTTAATATTTCTCTAAGATAACTGCAGGAGATAATTTCACTAAACTAGCCAAAACATGCGGATCACTGTGAATATCTAGCCATCTTGTGTACATATACGGGTTTGGCATGTTTGCGAGTTCATTGGTATGTGTGTCTGCTAGTCCGGGCTATACATGTTTGTGTGCACGAGGCAAGGACGGATTACATCAGTCGCGCTTCCGATGAGAAATGTCAATATTACGTAGTAACTATTATTTAATACAGACTAGGCGCAGAAGTTATCGGGATTGGTCTCGATCCATTTTTATAGAAAGGCGCGTCGTTCGAAAATTGTGTCAACAAAGTTAAAAATATGTAAGTAACGGCATAACGTTACATGCGTCTTATGGCATAAAAAATTGGTTGTGGCCAAACCAAAACATGAATACAAAAATTTCATTTTAAAAAAAAACATCTTTTTTTTTGGCAAAAGAAATTTAACTAAACTCGTAATCCAGAATCCTACTAATATTATAAATGTGAAAGTCTAGGTACTTTTATCCCGAAAACATGTAGCGGGTAACACCGCGGGGCGCAACTAGTAATATTATAAAAACATTTGTTTCTGTCTGTTTGTTACCGGTTCACGCCTAAACAGCTGATCTAAACTTACTACAATTTATTAAGAAGATATTTTACATAACGAAGATTAACATAGATAGGCTACTTTTTAAATGTCCACACGAGCAAAGCTGCGGGCAACAGTTAGTTTTTTTTTCTAAAAGCCTCATCTGACCCCAAACTAAGCAAAACTTGTACTATGGAAGTCAGATAACTGATAGATTACTTAAATACTCTTTTGTAAATACATACGTATAATAAATACAGAACACCCAGACACAGAACAAACACTTGTTCATACCACAAAATGGTTGTCCTGCATGGAAATTGAACTCACGCCCTACAGCTCTTTAAACAAATATACTACCTATGAGCCAAAAAGGCTGTCATAAATGGTGAATTATAAAAGCTTGCAACAATTTTTTGTCAACCCTTCTGGTAAAAGAAATACTTTTATATCAGTCTTCATGGTAGCTCTAATATTAATTTGTCAATTAGAACGAGTGCAATATGTCTGTTCTGTCGCTACGCAAAATATAGACAACCAACTACATACAGAGTACTAATTACCTACTTAGTAAGAGTTCTCAACAAAGAAAAATATCCACGACTAAGTCCAATCTATACAAATCACAATAGACTATAATTACTACTCAAGGCAACCTTCAAACAAAAAACCGTTAAATACATTGTAAATATAAATAACCCGTACACAGATGTAAAAATAAAGTCTGTTGTAATAGCTACTTACGATCACGTAATCCTAGAAACGTAGATACCTAGTCTATTGATCGAGTCTAGAAAACTTACCTCGATTATTATTAACCTACTTCAAGTCTATTGCCTAACTTATATTAAATACCTATCTAGTAACTTCATCCATGTTTCTCCGCTTGGTTGCCACATCACGAAAATACGAATTTTTTTTTAATCATATATCAATTTACAATTTAAAAACCCCGACTCCATGACCCTTTGGCCAACTAGACCCACTGCTCCAATGAAACAGCGAGGTTTCGGAGTAAACGAGAATAGAACGATTTTTGTTGATTTTTTTAAAACCCGCGCTATCGATTTCGGTAAAATTTATGTGGGACCACCTTTGAAGTATGATCTACGAAGTAAAAAAAAATTGTTATCGGCGGAATCGTTAAATAATTATATTTGTTAACATACATCCAAACAAAAAAAAACAGGGATGTGGAAACTGGCGTGGTTTTGACACATCTTTCTTTTATTTATGTATTAAACTCTGACTATAATTTTGGCTACATGTGGTAGCCTTCATCATGGATTTTTTTTTTGTGAATGACTATTGCTATTGGCCGCAGATGGAGTCAGAGAAGAGTCCATAACATAACATTTGTGTCACGAACATACATACATGTATGTTGGATCTGCGTCTAAAAAAAGTATATAAGAATTTTAGCGAGGTTGTCGAACTCTCTGCCGGAGTCTGTGTTCCCTGTTAGGTACAACATGCGTCTTCAAATCTAGAGTAAATAAGTTTCTTCTAGGTTAGCGTGCTCCATCTTAGACCATACTACTGCTTAACATCAGGTAGAGTGTGGTCAAACGCGAACCTATTTTGAATTAAAAAAAACGTTTTGCTTACTTTGGGGATAGATGGCGCTGTATAACATATGCTCCAAAATTAATTCGAATTCCCTTTTTGACTGTAATTATATTTCTGTATTATCTGTGGTAGTAGTTTTACACTACAGTTGCATTGTTGCACACGTTGAGCAAAACAGTTCCTCCGAAGTTTTTGATTAAGTGAAAGGAATAGAAAAGAAATAGTAACAAAAAATATATCTTTTGTTACATTATTTTTATTTTATTTATTGAAACGTTTTGAAAACAGTTTTATAATTCTATTAATTTGATTTTAGATACACTATACAAATTCCGTTAAAAACTAAAACTTTTTTTTAATGGTTTACCGGATCGTTGTTCGAGGATAGCGGATTTTTTTTATGGTTAACAGGATAGGTGTTTGACACAGCTCACCTGATGTTAAGTGACGGTGTGGTCGAAGATGGTAAAGCACACCTAGCCTGGAATGGAACTGGAAATCGTGACTTAAAAACAATGGTTTCTCAGGAATATGATCAAGATTGTAAATAAATTACTTGGTGCTTTATAATGCATACACAGATTGTAGTGATCGGGTCACACGTAGGCTCCAACAATAAGCCTAATATGCATGCGAACAAAAACACATGTAAGTTAATAAATACGTAATAACAAAACATCGTAAGTTAACCTTTTAGTAGCTACCACCCTTAAGTTGAGAAACTGCCGCCAAGCATCAAGCGGTATGTTCTGACAGCCTCGCTTGAAAGCCATTTTTTACCTCAAGCTAGATCTGTTTATCATCTTCGAACACACCTTCACTTCAGGTACACAACATCACTTACACAATATCAGGAGAGCTAAGGTCAAACACCTAGCCTAGTTAACAATAAGTAAAATACATTTTGCTAATAAAACGTATTGCGAAACTTATTGAATCTGTTATTGTGACTTGAGCTGCATCTCCGCCACTGCGGCACGTAGCGTGATCGCAGCGCAGTCTCAACGCATTGCTTGCTTGTTAGTTCGTTACATCATTCACTTCTACTTTCCTCCAACACGCACACTAACGCGCTCACACACACATCGCAACATCGTTACTACACTTTTATGGCACTCGATATAAAGCTTACAAAATCACTCATCGAGGTCGATAGGGCCGTATCAAAAATGCCTATTCGAAGTATCGAAGAATCGACTATACTGAATATCGATTCAGTATACTCGATTTATTAACTTGAGTAAAAATAATTACGAAACATTTTTAAAGAGCATTGGCAATGAACGTTTTGTTGGCTGTTTCCTTATTACAAAAATATTAACCCTTGGATTCGACCTTGTATCCGTGAGCTGTCCTCAGCACAATCAAAATGCCATAGCATTATCACCTGTATTGCTCAGTGTCAAAAGTTACTGAAGCTAAATTTATCCTTGCCACGATGTGTTCAATCAAGAGTCAAGTCAACTTTAACTGGCACTTAACACGCTTTTAAACTACTTAAACCTCTTTTGTGACAACTTGTATGTTTTTACGTAAGACGTGTACTGGCAATGGTAATATTCGAATGACCCCTTGACCCTGTTGTTTCGAATTTTGTTGATTTTTAAATTTTTTACGATTGTGAGTATTTTTCTTCTTTTTATTTTTGACATCGCACTTTGTGCATTTGCCAGTTTCAAGTTTTGATATTACCTAGTTCTTTTTATAATTATTATATCAAGTTAAATAAGTCAAAGTCACACAAAGCACATTATGTTAGAGTTTAGTCATACCCTAGTAAAGTAGTTTTAAAGGAACACGAAAACTTACGTTTCTCCATATTATACCACTTCCCCACACCCACGCGCGTATTTCTGCACTTTATGAATAAACTGTCAATATTTTGAAACATGTCCTAATTAATAATGATCACGTTTGTACAAACTATGACAGAGTTTTTAAAAAAAAGTTAAAATAACGTTATGTTGCCTCTTTAGGTACTAAGGCACGACCACACTTGACCGAGACTTGCAACTTGCTTGACCGAGCGGCTGTGACTTAATCGCATTTTAATTGTTCTTTAAACAAAATACATTGAAAATGTTTGAAATACACACTGGCAAAATGCACGAAGTGCTATGACAGAAATAAAGCAGAAAATTGTCTATGTTTAGAACCTATTCAATGAATACATTTCAAGTGTAATTTCTCAATTAAAACTTTTCCGTGGCACAAGAAAATAGTGACATACGTACGACCTTATTTTACGATTTTGTTGGTAATTATACTGTTCCCCAGAACCTACATCGCAGATCTGACTTCTGAAATTGTCGTAACCTCATAAACAAACTGGCAGTAATTAATTTTTAAATATCAAGGTGTTTTGTCTGGGTATAATTTCAATGCGGCCGTATCGCCTAGAGCGATTTCTTTCAGAGAACTTTTGGAAATGAATGTGAACAATCCTTGAACCTTTAGTATGTGGCAACTTTCGTCCGTGGTTTCTCAGATCTTAAGGGTGGTCAGTTGGCTGATTCAGCGTATTGAAGCCCGTTCCTAGCTAGGTTTATTAGAACTAGACCTCGACTGGTCGACAAAAAATCTGCAAACTATGAGGTCGGCATTGAGTCGCCCGTCGAAGCGAGACCGACGCCCGACATTACGCAAGAGCAGTCATCGCTCCAACCAGCCCGTTTAATGGGTGCAGCGACATTCGGTTCTGTATTGCTAAAATAAAGCCAAAAAATATGGCGTTATATCATCGGCTTCACTACAGTTCGCTCATTATTTAATCGGTCTCCGAATGGTTTACTTTACGCAGTGAATCATACGATTATCCGGTGTTCTGTTGCAAACATACAAATTCGTCGTTGGTTGGTGCAGAAACCTTATAGAGTTTGCGGTTTCACGCCATGAACTTTTATTTCACGTGTGTCACCCTAAAATGTTGAAAAGAACAACTTTAAAAGTCTGATTCATACCAGTTTTTCTGCCGCCAAACCGTAGTCTAGTAAAATGTATTTGGGTTTAAATGGGGGTACATAGGTAATTTATGTAGTACGTAAATCTCGCATATTGGTATGCGAACCCCTCTGATCTGTTTACGGAACCGCCAGGGGCGCAGCAAGGCGCGCGGGGCAACTTGCGCTACTTTCGCTAGCGGAAGGAGGTCGCGGAGAGCGAAAGGGGCGGCACACAGGCAAGCTGTCTGCGCACACACACACCACGCTGTTTGTTATGGACGTGTGACATAACTCCACGAACTCGTTCAATACATATCGTAGTTATATTTACCCAGTGCCGCTGATCGGATTTGAAGCTTGCATAATGTATGTTAAAACTGACCGCATAATTAGTATGCCAAAATCTGTTTCCATAATTTTAGTATAATTTAGTTTTTTTTACTAACTAGTTTACTCGGTGGCAAGAGAAGTCACCGCCACAGAGTAGTGTTCAAACATTACTGTTCTGAAGGGTTTATTGTTAGCAAATACAAATACATTTTTTTTTTTATAACACCAAAGAGACTTGCTGCCAAATATCTGGAGGTAATGAAAGCATATGCTATAGTAGACTGTATCTAATACGTCTCGTATTGTTTTTGTTTATTTTTGGCTATTGCCTCATTGTGTTTTGGGGCAATTTTTGGCATCAACTGTAAGATAATGTATGTTCATTAGTTGTTACGATAAAAAATGATGCTAAAATTATAAAGGCGAAAGTATGTATGTATACAAATACAAATGTTTTATTGATAACACCAACGTTACAAGTCAAATATTAATAAATTCATTTTGAATATGTATCATTAAAAAAAAGATTTTAAAACACTGATTAAATTTCTTTTTGTAACGGTTTAACATTAGAACTAGCTTGTACCCTGGACCGTTACGTACTTTTTATCCGAAAAAACACCGGTTACTAGGCTTAGCGAGTATAAAATAAAATAAGTCTTATAATAACGGGATTTAAAACCACATCGCTGTAGCGCTCGAGTGTTATAGAATTACTGTGCGTGATGCGCAAATCAAACGTTTTGGTTGCAACGAATGTGTTACGAACTCATTGCGTCATATGTAACAGGAGCTTGCCCCTCCCCTTAATACCCCCCACGCTTCTCTAGCGGATATCCCATCGGCTTAGGAAGGTCTGACCGATTATGTTCATGACATCTCTTTCTATTGTTCTAATTTCAGAATTCACGAGAACAATAGAGCGAGATGTCGTCGGTGATGTTTGTGTTATTGTAATAACGTTATTTGGACGACGGAAAGAGACTTAATTTAAAAGGCACTACACAATAGTCGCTATTAACTTTAATAACTAAAATACTGAGTGGCATTTTTTTTCATCATCATCTATAACTCGATTTGTGAAAAAAAACTGAAACTAAAGAAAAATGTAGCCTGTTATAAAATAACGAATCGATTGCCACCTCATACAAAGATACTGCCGAAACAAACTTAACCCACCTTTGGATTTTGCTGTAGTCAGGTAGCAAATTTCCAATATGGTCAGTGAATACCAAAGTTCAGGCTCTCAGCAAACCAAATATGTAACAAGTATGTAAATATTATAATGTTAAGGTCTAAAAGTACTGTAAGTTGCAAAATTAGGAGACTCATTTGACTTGCTATGCAATTTCCCAAAGTAATTGAGTACAGTGATGCTCTTTACTTTACTTTGTTACTCAAAGTAACAAGGTACCGTGGCGTAATTTCCTGCCGTCAGGAGAAAAGCGTCTCGTCCTTCTCATTACTTCTTACCACAAAAACACTTTCTATGTATATAAAGTATCCTGAAACTTTAATATTTTCACAGACAGCACTGTTACCTCATTAAAGTTCCAAGCTGAATGATGTGGGTTTGATTCCCACTCGGGACTAACATTTGTGTTACTAACATAGGTGTTCTGTATGTATTAAAAAAATCGTATTCAAGTCGTCAGCTGTCTGGTTCCCATAGTACAAGCTTTGCTTAGTTTGGTGCTAGATGCCAACTTTTTACCATTTACAAATTTCAAATGACAAAAACCTAAAATTAATTCTAGCTGATATAATTATTATTATTGCATCCATAAACTAACGCAATTTATGTTCGTAATCAAAAATACTTAACAGTTAATACTTAACCTTAAATATAAATGTTTGAACTAAATTATAATCCAACGCGTTTACAGTTGCATTTATGAAAAAGATTTAAACCTCTATCACAAATAAAAACTGTAAAAAACGACCTCGTTCATTTTCGCGCTACCTTGTTCTAAATCTTGACCAACTGGCATTTATCTCATGCAAATTAGCTAACACTATAAACGGTAGATTGTAATTGTGTAAGCGGCTTAATATGTTATTATGATATGTGAGGTTCGCTGAAGTGTTATAAAACAAATTAGGGTCATGCGGTGACCGCAAGTGAGACACCTGGGGCAATAGCTACGAAATACGATATGATAATCATTATTGTTTTATACACGAAGAATGTTTAAATGGTAAAAAAGTATTTAAAGAAACTAGACGCTCTCTTGCTGATAATTATATGATACTAGCTGCGCCCCGCGGTGTTACCCGCTACATGTTTTCGGAATAAAAAGTAGCCTATGTGTTAATCCACGGTCTCAGCTACTTCCACACTAAATTTAATCCAAATCCGTTCAGTAGTTTTTGCGTGAAAGTGTAACAAACATCCATCCAGCCAAACTTTCTCATTTATAATATTAGTGGTATTTTAGCGATGATCGTCGTGAAAAAAACACATTATTGTGGTGGGGTACTCTCTAGTACTCGACTGCCAGCTGTTAGCTGTTACCCACAAGTTCAAAATCAGACACCAAGCACCTAACGGCGTATTCCGACAGCCTCACTTGAAAGCCAATCCATACCATGTTTGACCACACCGTCACTTAACATCAGGTAAGCTGTCAAACACCTAGTTTATAAACCATAAAAAATTATTAACGAAACAGAATTCAAGATATCGATGTTTTTCACTCCTTATTTTGTGATATGATAACTCTCACTAGCTCTGCAATTCGCTAGTTACGTACCCTTCAAGTAGGAAAACAATAGTATTTACAAACTTCTGCTTGACAGCAGAATAACTGATGCTGCGGTGGTACATACCTAGACGATCTCTTGCCAGAGAGACTAGTGATGGGGTTGTTCAACGGAACTCATTTAAACAATGAAACATTAAAAAAACACCAATATCTCAAAAGATAACTTAGTAACCAACAAAAATCAAAGTATTTACTTATCACCTCCCAAAACATATATAACAGAAATATTACTTTGTTTACTTTTAGTAGCACTCGTTTGAGTGTAATCATAAAAATATAATTATGTACCATTTCTACGTAAAAATGTAATTAAAACTAGGCAGCTCTATTTGAGAAACCGGAACAGAACGCAACTCATTAAAAAAAATGTGTTAACTTACCTACATAATATGTTAGTCTACACTAATATTATAAAGAGGAAAGATTTGTATTTTTGGATTTTTGTGTCTGTAAGGAACAAACTCAAAAACTACTGTACCGAAAATTCTTTCACTGATGGAAAGCCACACTACCCCCGGGTAACATAGCTACTACTTTGTATTCCTGTATTCCCACGGGAACGGGAACTAAGCAGGTGAAACCGCGAGACGTCTACTAGTAAATAATAAAATATCAACACAGTAAGTCACGATAATTATACCTTTGAATTGACTTCTATTTTTAGGTTCAAGGTTATTTTTCTCACGTGGCACCTATTGAGATGGTTATGAGATATTACTATATGGACAGAAGTTCTTAAAGTGTGCTGGTATGTTCAGTACACTTGTTTAGTCTATGTAAAATAAAACCTTTTCAAATTATAAAATCGTTAAGTCACCATCGCGTGTAGACGCGTAGCATGCGCGTAGATGCGCTACGCTGAAGTGTCTATATTGCTCTTGTATTTTAATTAGATGCTGTGGCCAAACAAATGATTTAGAGTAAAAATGATTTTTATTGTTGACAGTGTTTGTGGTCGAAGATGGTAAAGCACACTAAACCTGGAATAGAACTGGCTCTCAAGTGAGGCTGCCGGAACACACAGTTAGATGCTCGGCGGTAGATTTTCAACTCGAGGGTGTTAGCTAGCCAGCCGAGTAATAAAATACCCTACCACCATGCTATGGTTTCCTCGCGATGTTTTCCTTCACCGGCAGCTCAAGCTCTTTGTTGGGGTTTGAACCCATGCCCTTCGGCATGCAAACCTACCGCACTAACCACTGAGCTATCATTGCTACACGATATAGCTCAGTGCTTAGCAAGCGCTGATATAATATATCATCTTCATAATCAGCCTAAACTGAAAGCCCTTTCAGCATTTTGCTTCTATCCATTTTCAACTGTCCTCCATTAAGTCTCAGGGCATCTTACTCTACGTAAAACAATACAATAGTAAACCAAAAAAAAACATTTAACACTTGTTAAAACTTAACTGTTAATGCGAAACGATTGTTAATTTTGACTTATTGAACTTTGGTATGGTAATTTTTTATTTTTAGTTGCGGTACTAGACAATAGTGTATGAGACACAAGTTTTCCGTGCGTTAACCCTTGACTTGACATGTTCTCAGTAAGGCTCGGGTCCCGTGTACTAGTGGAGCACTTCTTATGCCCATAGAACAATAGTGTCAGTGGCGTATTGCACGTCATGAGAACATATGTGCATATACTACATTATTCGTGAGGCATAATTTTTTCTTCAAATTGTTTCTTGAGATTTATAATTTAAAGTTCTTCGGACGTACAAATTAAGTTTTCGTTTCTATCGTTTTTTTTTTACTCGAAATATACTCGCGTTTTTTTCCTTCTAATGATGTATCTGTTTGTTGTTAGATACCTCATTGTTATTACAATTTAGCCTAGTTAAGACTAATAAGTAATTTTAATATTCGACAGCCCTGTTGGCTCATTGGTAGTATATCTGCCTTAAGAGCCGAAGGACGTGGGCTCGATTCCCGCTCAGGACAAACATTTTATATATCAACAAATGTTTGTTCTGTGTCTGGGTGTACTGTATGTATTATAAGTATGCATTTACAAAAAAAAAATGTATTCTATCAGTTATCTGACTTCCACCACACAAGCTCTGCTTAGTTTGGGGGCTGATGGCGCTGTGTGTAATGTCCAACGATATTTATTTATTTATAATAGAACTAAAATTGCTAAGTAGAGTATAAACCCCTTACTATTCCTGACGTTAAGTAGTCGATAATGGAGCACGGTTATCTATAAGGAAGCTATTTGACTGCCCTGTTAGGTCATTTGATAGTAGCTATCTGCTTCCTGATCGGTGGGGTTTGGGTTCAATTCTCGCCCAAGACCAACAATTAAGTGATGAACACAGATGTTTGCTAACGAATAAGCAATAGTCGTGAAACTTGCACTATGTTATTGTTAGATTAAGATAAAACCTTATAATTTTATTTTATTTATTTATTTCATTTTTATAATCAAAGGAAAACTTACAGCTAGGTACATAGACAATTACGATGAATAAGAAAAGAATATACCTTTAACCCCTGATTGTTCCATAAGACGCATCTATGCAAAGTTTCAAATGGATACATCCAGTTACAGTAATGACAAAACAAAAATGTATTATATCAGTTGTCTGGTTCACGTAGTATGTGGTTTAATTAGTTTAAAACTAGATGGCGCTGTGTGATATGTCTTCCAATATTTATAATAAAAAAATATGCATCTTTGGAAGGTTGTCTGGAAGAAATCGCTCTAGATGATAAGGCCGCCGTTATACGCTATATAATTATGTATTAGTCTATGTTGTTTTTGTTTTGTTTTTTATCTTTTTCTTTATCTCTATTTCAGTTTTGTATGTATAATGTGTGTATGTTTGGTGTTTATGTATAATAAAATTGTATTCTATTCTATCCTTGTTCTACAGGGTGTATTATTAGACAACTTCACACTTATTGGTTCAGTAAAAACATTGAAATGATACAATCATAGGCGTAATATGCTATAAGGCCTAATTTCCTGTATCATCTGGTATCTAGCTCTTGCCAGTCGCAAACACGTTCCATTAACACCTTTGTTGACGTCATCTAAAATAAACATTAACTAAAAGGTTCTAAAGTTTTATACCTATGCCCACAGTACAGAGGTTAACAACCTTCAATGACCTAGGTAAACATTATGTCGTTGATAAATTTTGGCTTTGTATTGTTCTAGTCACGTTTTGTTTATTTTAGCTTCTATTCTTACTAATTCTAACGTATGGGAGTCTCGTTTGACATTTCAGTAATCAGATAAATCCAGTTATCATGCATTCATATACACTGCGTAATATCACAAAGTTTGTATGTATGTGTGTATGTATGTTTGTTACGTTGTCATGCTCAAACTGCTGGTCCGATTTTGATAAAATTTGGAATGGAGGTAGCTGACTTTTTTACGATGTTTGTTCTTTATCTGGAAATTCTGGTGTGAGCTTGAGTTGCCGGTGAAGGAAAACATCGTATCGTGAGGAAACCTTAGCATGGTGGTAGGGTACTTGTAGTACTCGGCTGGCTAGCTACCACCCTCAAGTTGAAAATCTGCCGCCAAACATCTAACGGTATGTTCCGGCTGCCTCATTTGAGAGCCAGTTCCATTCCAGGCTAGGTGTGCATTACCATCTTCGCCCACCCCGTTACTTAACTGATGTTAAGTGACGGTGTGGTGTTTGACCACAGCTCACCTGATGGTGAGCTGTGGTCAAACACCTAGCCTGTTAACCATAAAAAAAAAGTAAGTTATGTGTTTACTAAAAAATATAAAAGTATTCCAATTATCTGTTTTTCATAAGAAGATTTGCTTAGTTTACGTGTAGAAAGTAGATGGCACTATCCTCAGACATTATCAAACCACAAAAACATACAACAACAACAACAACAAAAATAACAACATATCTACAACTTCAACATATAGTCCGGTTGGCAGTGTTGCAAATACGAAAGTCATAGTAAGCCGGCTGATATTGATACTGATAGTAGATCTCATATGGCTAATAAGTAAACCGAACGTCAGCTGCCCAAGTAGCGGTGGGTGTGGGAGTGGGAGGTCGTGGAAGTTGTAAAAAAAAATTTAAAAAAAGTAATAGTACGCCGGCTGAAACCCATTTTCATGAATACTAATACTTTCGCTTGTCAAACGCACATGTCAATAATATTACCGTAGCAACAAATGTAGCCTTGTCAATCATTAAACGGGCATCACCTGTTGAAAGCCTGAATACTGTTGGTAAATCACAAATTGGTGTATCGTTTTAAGAAGACGCAACCTTCGTTGCAGCACAGCGAGAAGATCAGTGACAGTGTACGAATGATTTTAAAATTGGCGCGTGAAATTTTTTGGCAAGATTCATAATTATTATTAGCAGTCTAAAGATGATCCAAAGGCTACTGTAGTAAGTGTAGTGACCGCCTCGCAGTAATCAATGTGAACAAGTTAACTTTTACCGCCGCCGTCCTTGCAACACCGGCACCGCCTCGCCTCTCACTGCACACCTGAAATATGGAAACAAATATGAGCAAAATGATCAAAAACTCATCTTGTTTTATATGCAGTATATATATGTAGATGGTTCCTGCCTCAGATAATAAAATAAAAAAAAAGAGTATCCAATACAAACAAAATTCCGTTTAATTACTAACTTTTAAGTAAATAAATAAAAAAATAAAATAAATATCGTGGGACTATACACACAGCACCTGACTGATCTGACCCCAAACTAAGCATAGCTTGTGTGATGGAAGTCAGATAACTGATAGAATACATAAATACTTTTTTTTTGTAAATACATACTTATAATACATACAGAACTCCCAGACACAGAACAAACATGATTGTGTTTATTCACAAGATGTTTGCCCTGAGTGGGAATCGAACCCACGCCCTACAGCTCTCAAGGCAGGCGGGGCTGTCATAAGTATCGTCATTATTTTTTTGTGCAGAATAAATTTGCGTTTGCCCTGTTCGATGTTAACCAAGATGCGATCTTATCGTGAGATAAAACACGCTTACTAAGATAAATCTTGTTTATGTGCAGAGATTTCCATATACTCGGTATAAGCATAAAAAATCAATTTATTTCCATTTTTTTGCTAGTCATCCTTCCATCTAACTTGCTGCCTTCCTTTTCTTGTGTAACCATTCCCTATTTTATTTTCTTTATTTCCTTTTTTAACATATGAAAAGCCCGACTCCATTTCTGTTATTTTTAGTTAATGTTCAAGAAAATAAAACGGAAAACAAATATTAATAACTTTTGAAATGCAAGACTTACTTCATCCATTGCAATAAAACAGATTAAATGAACGGAGCCTACAGTTTAACCTACATACGACCTATTAATGCTCCAAAATAAATGACACTTGCGATCACCCATCCCAAGACTGGCCAGCTCCTCCATTGCTTTGACATTGTCTCGCCACGCTACGAGCGTTGCTTGCAAGAGTTAGTTTACCGCATGTAATATGCAATAAATCACCAGAAACCTTGAATGAAAACTATAATCTTATCTGTTATGTAATCTGACGAGGCCAAGTCACTTCTTTGACCGGTCATGGGGTTACGTACATTGTCAGGGCTGTCCTCAGAGCTCAGCCGACATACGGCGGCTGGGGGGTCGTGGTCGCGACGATGCCTGGTTACCTAACTACCCAGAGCAGGCTACCGATGAGACAATCTCTTCTTTGCCACTTTAGAAAGGCAAACTCTATTTACACACACCCTATCATGTTTCATCTCATTACGCTAGTTTGTAAAAACCGACGCCTAAATATAATTACGGTAACTGAATTATTGCCAGTATTTATTTAATACCAAAAAACCAGTATTTAAAGAGAGCTTAAAATGTTTCCTGATAATCGGTTTCCGCGTCGAAAACCTTCGAAGCTTTTGATTTTTTTTTAATATAATTTGTATCAATCTGCGAGTGTCCTTAATAAGTTCGTCAGTTCCGTAAATCATATGAATATATTATTATATATGTATAGTGTATAAGAACTATGACAGTACTATAGATTTTGTTTAGTTTCTCAAAGCTCTTAGCATCGCTGCAATGGTTGTCTATATTACCTCTTACCGTTCGTGTCATCACCTCTTAGCATAAAATAGACAATTCCAGACTAAAAAAAAGCTTTCTAAATTCATTACACATCAATTAACATATTTTTTGCTCAGAAATAAGGGTTTTACTCATAATTATCAACTGAAGCGTGGAAAGCCGACATTCATTCACGGCGCGTGGGCGCAGTTGCGGGCGCACAGTTGAAGGGCATCCACACACATTTGGGAATTTTCCTGTGAGTTGTGACTCAACAAGTAGTGAAAGGGTGTTGTGCAAAAGTGCCCCTCCCAGCGCCCTCTCAAGGAAGTTAGCGTGAGTGCGCATTATGCAACACCTTTTATAATAATCCGTTGAAATGATCTCTGACATAAATAAATTAATACGAGTGTATGAATAAGACGATTCGTTTATATGTAGGCTACTGTTGTATAATATTAATTAATGAAAGGATATCTCTTTCTTTACCTTTACTAGATGGTTGATCTTTAACCGTATTAAAAAACTCCCCAAGGATATTATGGTGCCCATTTAAATGATGCCCAGATGACCATTAAAAAACCTCATCTGGTATTATTCTTTTACCATCAGCGTTTTGTTCGTTTCGTTACATAAAAAACATACAGACAAACTTTCCTGTCGATAATATTGCATTACATTCCTCCGCAATTCATTGATCTGTAGATTTCTCGAGGCTGATTCGACAGTTTGGTTCAATGCCAATTTTTAATGCACCGTTCACATGCCACTTGGTCCGTTTACATCGCACTGTAATGTATCATAACTTGACTAAAGTCACTGATAACTCGTTCGCAATTAACATTATTGCTAGCAACATTGCAATCGGCCTTGCTTTTACTAATAATACTGAAACGCGTTTTTGATATTCAGCAAGCGTTACGAATTATCCCCTAAAATAAAAATACCAACTAGAATTATAAACTAGTGGCGTCACGTGGTTTCCTTACAAGAATGATTTGTTTTTCACGGAAAATAGATATGTTATTAAGTTGTGATGTATGTAGGTCACTACAGATTCGTTAGTGGCTATAGCACTTAAATTTTGGAGAATTACGAAGTACGTAAACAATAGTAATAATTATGTATAAAAAGCAGTTTTTATTTACCATGTCAAGAGCGCATGTCTCTAAATATTTTTTTCTGTCGTTTCCCTTTTTTAATTTATTCTAAATAGGTTCGCGTTTGACCTCACCCTACCTGATGTGAAGCAGTAGAAACAGAGCTTATTATAACCTATTTACTCTAGATTTGAAGACACCCATATTGTACCTAACAGGTAACACAGTATCCGTCTGACAGTTTCAGACTTTGTACAAAACTCGCGCAATTTGATATGCAAGACCCTCTGGACAAATGAACTTAATAAACGAACACTCTTTCGAGTTAAATTATTTATCTCGACTTTGATAGTTATTGCTCAAGGCTTATAGCTTATTAGCTTAGGTATACGCTTGAAGTCTACTAAGGTGAAAGGGGGTCATTGTACTGAATTACTGATCATCACGAACAGCCTTTTTCTGCTGCCCCTTACTTGTTTCAAGGATTTACGAATGTTTCATAAAGATCGTCTGATTTTTTGTTGATTTCAGAGTTGTTTATAATGATGTGTACAATGCCCCCCCTTTCGGCTCAGTATACACCAACCTTGTAACCCTGTACAGTATTATTAAAATACTTATACATACGTATTACTTAAAATTTTACATTAGCCATTTTACATTATTGAAACCACTCTGATATTCCAAATATAGTTTCTTGATTCGTTTGTTTTATGATTAAGATACGCGTTCTATGAAAATTAGATCCATATCTGTCAAACGATGATGGTCGTTAGTCGCGTGCGCTTGCGTCACTACAGGGCCCGGCCGGGGCAGCGCAGGCCGTCCTAGGGGGGAGAAGTGTTGCAAGCGCACGCGTATTGTATACGGAACACGTGCGTCATATGCGTGACACTGATACGCTAATGCCCCTATTATTTTTATAACCTAAAGTCTCATTTTGCTTGCAATTTCGTAAGCCAATAATATTCGCTAGTCTTCATTTTTTATTGTAAGCGTTTGTTTAGTACAAACTTTGCAAGCTGAATAGAACCACTTCCATATATTCTACGGAGTTGATTGTTAACGCGATTATAAAGCATTTTTATGGTAAGCATGATCTGATCGTACACCCAGAATTGACTGCAGATGAAGTAACTCCTTAACAGTAAACAGCATAGCCACGAAATTTTGTCTACGTTTGAATTTTGATTGCTCGATTTAAATCACAACATTACCTGGCTTATTTGGCTTTTTTCTGTTATTTTCATTTTATTTTTCTTATTATCATGTTGATTGATACTATTTTTTTAAATATATGATAGATAATAACTCCTAAAATTGATCAAGTAAGTACCAATAATTAATTTTATTGACAAAAGATTAAAATGTCACAAATATTGACAACATGTCAGTACAGTTACGTAGCGATGATAGCTGAGAGGTTAGCGCAGTCGGTTCGCATGCCAAAGGGCGTAACAACCCTGTTTATTTAATATTTAACTTGTCTAGTAGGGTACAAGATTTAATTTATTGTCAAGCCCTTTTACGATCTAGTAATCATAAATATATTAGTGGGTTCTGGCACTGGTTACTGACCAAACCAGTCCTTGCGTAAACGTTCAAAACTGTTTGGAAACTGAACACAAATTGCTTTAGATACAGCATCTAACTTAGTTATCTGTGACTCATTAACTAAAGGATATTGATTTTGTATATTAATTACGGCTACTTTTCTCAGAAACTGTGAAATATGGACGTGAAATTTGTCCTTATTCACTAGAAATTATTGATACGAAAACTGTTTAAGTATTCTATTCTATATCTGACTTCCATGGTAGGTACAAGCTTTGCTTAGTTTGGGGTCAGATAGCGCTATGTGTAATGTCCTGCGATATTTGTGTATTTATTTATGTAAATTGTGTAATATGGACCACTTTTAAAAGTATACGACTAAGACCAAAACCAAAAAAGACCAAATAAAAATTTCAAATTTTATTACAATCGTCCAAACTTAGCCATGGATTCTTACCAACATACTGTCATTAACAAAAATACATATTTTCTACATTTCTATGCAATAATATTTGAAATAAAATATAATTTTTTACTACCCATGTCATACTGTCTCTTTTCTAATAGATACTTTCTACTGTATTACTTGTTTTGCTGCGGCTAATGTTTTCGGTGAAAAATTATGCGTTGTAAACTAATTCAATTACAAAAATAATTATATATTCCAGTTTGCAATGTACGAACCGTTTTAATCGGGTAATAAAGCGCGCTTCACACTGCATTTACTCGTCATGAAATCACGAGGCATGGATAATTTCTGACCGTTTGCCGCCATTGACAAATTTATTGTAATTTTTTTGCATGTTAAGCGAGAGTGGCTCATCTTTTGTATTAGTATAGGTTCTGCAATTTCTAATGTTTAGGTATTATGTACAATTGTACACGACTTCAAATTGGTGACTTGCGTTCTTTATAGTGCGTTTGTATGACACTTGTTGTTGATATTTGCAATACTACGTGTAGCGCTCGGGGTGTAGTTTGACTAAGTATTATCAAAAGATCACTGATCTTAAGTAACGGATTATCCGGTAACTTTTCGGATGGGTGATCGTTAGAAGCATTTTCAGTTCATTTAGGTCCCGCATCCTTGTTCTATATTTCTATAACAATAACCGTCACAGATGGCGACTTCGAAACCAAGACTGAGCATAATAACTTACCTGGATAATGGATATCTCAAAAGCTTGACATTGCTCAAAAATTTACAATTTATTTTCATCACTGTTAAAAAATCCGACAAGTAACAATAAAGTTAAACCAAATCTGGACGAACTGCATCCATAATCGTGAACATTACTCAAGTCACTGAATAAGTGAATATTGTCTGACATTTTAGTTGCATCTTATCCAAACAAGCTTATAAACTCCGTAGAAAAATATTTCATTGCATATTTACACAAATGTTTGAAGTTTTCTTCGTTTTTGGCATTGCACTTTGGACATTTGGCCAGTGTCAAGTATTTCAATATGATTATTTCATGAAAAATCGTGTAAAAAATGTCTCACGGGAAGTAAGTCAATGTAAAGTCTGAAAAAAGAAAAGTTAAAGTATTTTCTAAAAGCTTCTACTACAAAAAGTATGTTTGTCCACATTTATTTAGGCATTTTACGAATAAAACATCACAACTTTTTAATAATAAAGTTAATTGGTGACACAAGTTAGTACTCGGCTGGCTAGCTACCACCCTCAAGTTGAAAATCTGCCGCCAAGCATCTAACGGTGTGTTCCGGCAGCCTCACTTGAGAGCCTCAGCTGCATTCCAGGCTAGGTGTGCTTCATCTTCGACCACACCTTCACTTGACATCAGGTGAGCTGTGGTCAGACCCCTAGCCTGTCAACCATAAAAAAAAAATCCGCGTTCCCGCCAAAACATTTTATTGATTCTCAGTAGTGGCGCTGGTTACTTTCGGATGCGGCACGGCTCTGTACCAAAAGCTTCGTACGTAACCCAACTGTGTCGACATCGCCTATTATTTAACAGATGTCCATTGTCGGCGTGTGCCAACACCGCAATTCTCGTGTAATGTGTAATTCGTAAAGGGGTTTCCGTGTCTGCTTCCGCAACCTGAAACCATTGTCTTATGTTTACTAACCAAAGCACCGAAGCGACGCTAGAAGCAATTCTTTCGGCCATCACCGCACTAGCAATGCGTTAACCATATCAAATACTATTCATGATATACTGTGACATTACATAGTATGGCCAGTAAGTCTCAAAGTAATGAGCGCCAAAGCAGTGATGCCCTGGACTTTTTTTTGTTACTCAAAGTTCTGTGTATCGCTGCAACGGTCATGGACAAGCGTTATCTCTTACCATCAGGAGAGTGTCTCGTTCGTCTTATTACTTTTTAACATAAAAAAAGTATTACATAATTATATGTACGTGAGATTTTGTAACTATAGGTATATAGATAGAAATTCTGTATCGAGCACACCAAAAACAGAAAAAAGTACAGAAAACAAAAGAATCTTATGAGCTAGTGCCACAAGTGGCGGCCTTATCGAGCGGTGTTAAGAGCGATCTCTTCCAGACAACCAAGAGTGGAAAAAAACACGATATATCTTAAGACCAGACGGGAGATATTATAAGTTTAAAAAAATAATAAATATAACTGTGATTGTATGTCTGTACCTAACTCTGATTTGTCTTTGTGTTTTTTTCTTTCTAGATCTTGTTGTGATATCTTTACGCGTATTGAATTATTGCTAATTCTGTCGCCAGAAGACCTTAAAAACAATAATAGGCTGATCAGCGTAATGTCAGATATCTGATAGAATACTTATATACTTTTTTTTGTAAATACATAGGCACCGAAAAAACATTTATCATCACATAAACGTTTCTTCTGGTGGGAATCGAACATAGCTCTTGAGGCAGATAATCTACCAAATGAGCTAACAGCGCAGTCAAAATGTATGACTATGACTGTATGTCGGTATTACAGAAAGATTAGCGGAATATGCTACGGAACACTAGCAGGTAAAGCAGCTCATATAGTATATATGTATGGATGGAAGCACGTATTGCTAGTGGTCAATGTCGACAGTCGAATAGAAACGTGGTTTAATATACAGAACACTTCGAAGGTCAGGTCTTGTGGTTTCAAACAGTCACAGACTCAACTTCATTTTAATTAAATTTGCTTATTCGAGTGCTAAGCATTAGTTGCAGGTCAAACAACTTTTTTTCTTATCCTACTAAGTAAGGAATTACTAGTAAGTAATTATGATTTTTCTTTGTCATGTCATTTTAATATATTGACAATATTGTTTTGGTATTGACATATTTTTAATTGACATATTTTATATTGAAAGTATTTTTATATTGACAATATTTTTTATATTGACATGTTTGGATATTGTCATACCTTATTTTGACATGTAATCAGTGTTTTAAAACCCATTGAATGACATCTTTAAATTTTGAAGTGACTTGTAACATTGGTGTTATCAATAAAGTATTTGTATTTGTATTTGTATTTGTATAAATGTAAAAGTTTGGATGGATCTTTGTTACTCTTTCCCGAAAAAACTACTCAACGGATTTGGATAAAATTTGGTATGGTGGTAGCTGAGACCCTGGATTAACATATAGGTTAACTTTTTATCCCGAAACATGTAGCGGGTAAAACCGCGGGGCGCAGCTAGTGTAGAATAAAACCTCAAAACAAATAAATGCGTGCAAAATAACCAGCCAATTTGCTTAGATTGTTTTGTAGATGAGTATGGCATTAGTGAAGTTTTTATGTTTAAAAAGTTCTAAATCAATTTCGTATTGTGTTGTGTCATGTTACAATATTCCATAGACAACACTTTATTTGTGACATAAAAGCAATATACAAACATAAAGATTTTTAAAGAAACCGTAAAGAGAAATATATTTTTATGGCTCAAACCGGCCTCAAATAAGTTTATATTTTTTTTTGTTACTCACTAATGAAAAAAGTATATACTATACATCTAGCACTATCATTGTAAAATACAGTCTGGCACATGCTTTGTACTTTTACTGCTAGCTCAAAAATTCAAGAAATGAATTAATATAAAAGCTTGTATGGAAGACTGATATGATGAATGTTTTTTTTTTTGTGAATACATACTTCTGTTACATGCAAAACACTCAGACACAAAACAAACATTTGTTTATACGACAAAATGTTTGTCCTGGGTGGGAATCGACTCCACGCCCTACAGCTCTTAAAGTACATATACTATCAATGAGCCAACAGGGCTTAACAGGACAATACATCTATATTTATTTCTTTTAAACTTAACTGCGATTACGGTTTACAAACTTGATATTGGAATATGTACTAGCAAACACTCGAATTAGCATAATCTCTTAAGTGAAGGATATATATTATTTGTTTTGCCTATTGTGGTGCAAAGTTCTTGAATCCAGTAGATTGAGACGATTCTGAATAATTAGATAATAATAGATATTTCAGCTCTGAATGATGGCATGAGAAATTATATCATTAACGACTTTTCTTCTCCTAAGTATTGATATTTATTGCCTTTGAATCGGCCTCAGCAATCGACATCAGCAGAGCAAATGACAGCGAACAAACTTTACTTAAAGTATTTACACAAATCATTAGAATGTAATTCTTGCGTAGAAGACGTTTTTTTTCTAATACGTCATATTATGACTTCATGAATTTATATTTACAAGTTATACATATCGTTGTCTTTTTATTGCGGATATAGTATAAGGAAGCGTTACTAACGACAAAAAATTATAATTTGAATAGCACGAGGTGATGCATGGGAATTCAATGGTCTATTATTATTTATCAAACACAACGAAAAACGAATATATTCATAAAACGATGTATATTATTGCAAGACTTTAAGTGTGTGTTCTAATATTTTTAAAATTTAAGTATTTATTATTTTTGGGAACTTGTGGGACCGAGGAATCTCTACCCATTTTCAAAGCAACATATTTTTGTATTACCATGGAAACTGACGTGGTTTTGACACATTTTTGTTTACTATAGTCGGAGTATCCAATATAGGTTTTTTGGCGGGAACGCGGAATGAGTTGTGTCGCACTGTTGCATTTTTTTCCAAAACTTGTGTTTTGTCGAGTGCTTATTTATGCATAAAAATGGTGGTGTTTTATCCATAAAGTGCTGATTTACAAGCGCGAGTGTGGGAAAATGATATAATGTGGTGTAACATGTATTTTCGTGTTGCTTCCAAAACTCCATTGAAACTATAGTAAAGTCACTATTACTAAAGCATGACCGGACTTGACTGACATGGACTGGACTTTAACTATAACTATAGAGGTAACTTATTAACCTTGAAAATGTAAAATACTTGACACTGGCAAATGCTCAAAATGCGACGCCAAAAAAAAAAAAAAATTAAAAAAAAAAATAGTTAAACGTGAGTAATTCAGCACAAGTAAAACAAAAGTCTGTAGGTACAATTTTGTACTTTTCTTTGGTTCAACGGTACAAATCCTAGTGTGAGACAACCAAAGAAAATTCATTAGAAGTTTTCTCTTCAATCTAGAACATAGTAATGCACGTTAAATTCTCTAAAAAATGTTGAATTATCCTTAATGGTATCTGTACACGAGCCTTACCAAAATAACAATGCAATGATAATGAATTCTGTTGAAAACAAACAGTTTTGATCTTTGCTCAGTTTACAAAATAAAATTTCACAATACTCTTCAGGCATTTTAGATGTCATTAGACAGGTTATTTAATTTTAGGTAAGAATAAGAATGACTTTTATGGTTTTATGATTGTGCTCAAAATAGTCATACGAGTGTGTCAATGGTCATGATTTACGACACTAGTTGATGTCACATAGAATGCGGTGTCACCAGAGGACATGAAGGGGCGTGGGGTCGAGGTTGCTGCAAGGTGCGGTTAGGTGCGTGAGAAATATACGCAGGATGTGTGTCAGGAAGTCGTACGACAATGCTACATACAGAATATTTCACAAAGAGTATGTGTAAGACGAAACTTCCTAGCAATTTAAAGGTGTCGCCGTCCGGGTACCAAGTCAATCATGTTGTAGGGCTGCTGTACAGTGTACTATGTACTGTACAATGCCTATGACCTACCCGGCTAACCAAATTTGATATGATCCTACGAATGCTGTTTTGGGAACTTTTTCGAGTATTTTTTTTTTTATTTTTAATTTTTTATTAACTTAAGGTTGTTCTCAGCAGGCCGATCTATCTTCTATCTATACTATTATAAAGAGAAAAGATTTGATTGTTTGTTTGTTTGTATTGAATAGGCGCCGAAGCTACTGGACCGATTTTAAAAATTCTTTCACCGTTGGGAAGCTACACTATCTCCGGGTGACATAGGCTACTTTTATCCCACGGGACCCGGAACTACGCGGGTGAAACCGCGAGGCGTTCGCTAGTCTTCTATAAAGAGATTTTGCTGGTATTCCTCTCGCTTCCATTTTTGTTGCATATAAATCTATTTATAGTCAATTCATTTGTAAGGTCACAATATATGCATATTTATTTTTCATTCGAATTAATTTCATATAATCCATTGTTTCGGAAACGAAGACTTGAATCAAATATTTCGTTGTCAACGTTTTTACTGTGCAGACAAGACTGGTATCACTGTCCATGCAGGAATTGGAAAATGAAGTTCGTTGGGAAGTCACGGGACAATTTCACATACCGAATGCTATATGACTCTGGACTAGTATGCTTAGAGAATTATTGCGTGGCATTTGATTTGAGTTGAATTCTTTGCTGTTGCTATTTTTATCGGGAAAGTGAAACTAATATTTTGAAAGAGATGAAATTTCCAAATTATGACGATACACAAAATAACGGTGTACCTATTTTTACTTGTTGATAAATGATTGCAATTGCAAAACGTATAGTGTAAAACGATATTGACAACCGTTGAAATTACTTTTTTGGATAGGATATCAATGGTGTCGTAAACGGCCAAATAACTGCTAAGTATGTACGCTACTACATTAATATCAATAAGGTAGCAAAACCGGAAATACCATAAAATCAAAAAAAAACTTTATTTCAATTCAGGGGATTTATACGTGTAGACAAAAACAATTTAAGTGTAGGTATGGAAATGTCAATGATTACCGTTAATAATAATATAATTGAAGGTAACTTTATAGGTTGAAATATGACATTTTTAAGTTAGACCGGTCTTAACTGGGCAACTTTTCTCTTACGTGGGGAAAAACGTACGGTGAGATTTTCGTTTAAACTGATATACAGTTTATACAGGGAAGCATGAGAGTTATATTAAGCTGAAAATCGTTTTGTACTCATCATTATGAACTACTTTAACTATTGACAAAGCTCTGAAACTAACTAACTATAGAAATAGTACATTCCCTTAAGAATTTATAAATTAGAACTCACTTATGTAGGTTCTAGGTTGATATTCCGCTTCCGATAGCTAAGTCCAGATGAAAACCTTGTTTACGGTTAGAGAATTCTGATATATATGATCACATACATAGGTTCGCTAATCGTGCGGATGTGTGGTCGAGCAACATGCCTCGTGAAGCGGAGCGAAGGGAAGCGACACCGGGAATTAGAGCATTCCGAGGAAACCGGTATCTTAGAGCGATTATCAGTATTGCAGCTAATTATTACTTATTTATACATGTAGTGAAACTACTGAAGCGTTAAATAAATTTCGATCTAGTTTTCAAGAAAATGTCGCAGAAAATCGTTACACCAAATTTATATGCTTCTTACCAACCTTTTCTACCTTTTTGTAAACGGAGCGTATCATCGATTGAATGTAGATTACCATCGAAGATCATCTCGTATGAATTTTTATTTTGTGATAGTTAACTGTTCGCTACAGCACGCTGAACTTCATATCTGTTTTCTGTCTTAGTTATTTTTCCACATCACGAAAATAGTACAAAATTAAATAATAAAAAAAAAAAATGTCGTAGGACTATACACACTGCGCCATCTGGCCCCAAACTAAGCAGAGCTTATGTGATGGAAGTCAGATAACTGATAGAATACATAAATACTTTTTTTTTGTTGTAAATACATACTTATAATACATACAGGACACCCAGACACAGAACAAACATTTGTTTATTCACAAAATGTTTGCCCTCAGTGGGAATCGAACCCACGCTCTACAGCTCTCAAGGCAGATATACTACCAATGAGCCAACGGGGCTGTCAAATTAAGTCTTATTTCTGTTTATTCTCTTCTTATTAAACTTATTTATTTTATAAGTTAAAACGGGGCAATAAACTCGTTAAATAAAAATAAATAAAATAATTTTGCACTAGCAATATAATGTAATCTTAACCTACCGCAAACACGACTCTAGACTAAAAAAAGCAATGCAATTAAATAGTACAACTTTTTACAATAGACAACGCCAAACAAATTTCGTAATAACTGTACTGATTTAATCAAGAGAACTTGTTAATGTTACATATTGTCTATTTTGTATGACGACTTAATTATATAGGTAGGTAGGTATTTGATCAAAAAATGTATTAGAAGTGGGTTTCGACACGTTTCCGGTTAACAGTGTTTTTAATAATATCTTTCCGGACACATTAGTAATGGTGCCTAATTATAATGTAAAGTTGTAGTACTAACATTATTTGTAGAGTTAAAAATTTTGTGAAGACTTGGAGTTTATATGGAGTCCAGTTTAGTATCAATATCTTCTCGGCAAGCGTCTGCCATGGTGTGCGGCTTCTTAGCTTAAAATCAGGGAGAAGGCGGTCAAAAGCATGAATTGATCAATATTGTAATCCTGTCTCAATGTTCTCTGAACGGTATAAAAGAAAGTCGCGGTTTGTTTTTCCGCTTAATTCTTCTAAACCACGCAAAGAATTTCGAGACCGTTTCCACTGTGATTTTTTGCGGAATGTGTAGATGTATGTACCTATGTACAATAAATTCGCGAGTAAGTCATGATTTTGAGGCGTAAGATGAGAAACTCTGAAAGCTAGAAGCCAGGCCTTATGGCCAGTTTACTTAGTAAGTGAAAAAGAGAAGAACAAACTGAAAGGAACTCAAATAAGAAGAGTAAATGTCTGGATAGTGTCAAGTCATTCAGTCACGATATCAGATTTGTTTATAACTATTTATAAACAAAGTGATTACGTTGTTTAACCTTTCAAACACTAAACAGAAAAGAAGCGCCCTCCACTAAGCATTTGCTAGGTCAACTGTGCGGTCGCGATTACACCGACATTGAACGCGTCACGTTTAGTTCTTATAACGTTTTTAATACCCTCTCAAGTACAAATGAAACATTCAACTCCTCAAACTTAAGTAATTAGTATTGCTTAAGTAAAAAAAAAATAAGATATTAGTATGACGCATATGATTTCATATTTCAATTAAAATAATAATAATAATAATCCGGCCAAGTGCGAGTCAGACTCGCGAACCGAGGGTTTCGTACAAATTTATAAGTATGTAAATAGATCGACGATAATGGGAACTATGAAAGCACCGTACAATGAGCAGTGCTCTAATGAAAAGATAATCTGGATGAAGGGGCAAAGGTCGCGCTCAGTTTACCGACTATAGTGGTCAGTTTTGGCTTGTAACTTTGATGTTATTGATAAAATATTTTTATTTGAAAGCAAATGAGTATGTATATAATAGCAAAAAAAATCGATGTAACCACAAAACGGTTTTCAGATTTTTTCCCTTTACATGTGCTAAACGACATTGATTCTTGCCAAATTTCATTATTCCCGGTCAACGGGAAGTACCTACCTTATACGGTTTTAATGTCCGTGCCACTGTCAAATTATAAATATATGTGGCATAAACGACCGTATCGTTACCGTACCGTTGATTGCGTCGACTTGGAAGTTTGATCTTTTCATAACGCGTAGGGAATGCTGAGTGCAGACTTAGGTATTTCAAATTGATACCTCCACGTGCTTTTGAGAATCTTGATAGATAGACAGACAACAAAGCGATCCTATAAGGGTTATTTCTTTCATTTTGAAGTACAGAACCCTAAAAATGTAACTACGAACCTCGCATGTATTTGAAAAAACAAAAACTAGTTTCAATGAAATATTTTGATTTATGATAATAGCGTTATTTATTTCTTGTCTAACTTTATTTCTTGATGTTTACGTGACATTTAAAAAATCTTTAGTATGTACTTCCGCATTGTTCTTTTATAATTGGAAAAAAATTGTGAAACATTTAAACCTCTCGAAGACAATTCTTACTACTCAGAGATAAAATTACCGTTAATTCAACATTTAATTACTTTGCTGACAGTCATGTTTTTCCCGCGACCTCTTTATAGAGATGATAATGTCTAATACACGTGTACTCAAATTGTTTATTTATACAACTTTACTTAGTTACACTAACGTACAAATGTAAATTTAGATACGTATCTACTTATTGCATGACTGTTCCTAAGAAACGACTTAACATTTTGCACAATATAATTAGATTATATTATAATAATAAATCTTTTCATTGTTTGCTTTAAACTAAGTCTCAGAGATTTTATTGTTATAGGCACCTATTTTAAGAACATACGCCGCATCTAAAGCTGAAAACCTCAAACGGCACAAATATAGTTATTTGGATAGAATGTATCTTTTTGTGCCGTTTGGGGTTGAAACTTTAGGTCCGTGGGGGCCGGCCGCTCTCGAACTGTATCGGGACCTGGCCAAACGTCTAGAGGAGGCTTCAGGTGACCAGAATGCTGGTATCTACTTTGGTCAAAAGCTAAGCATTGCCATCCAGCGTGGCAATGTTGCCAGCATTCTGGCCACATATCCCTCCTCTGACGGTTTTTTAGACGTAAGTTTTTTGTATACATTTTGTAAATAGGTAGTATAATTTAAGGTATTTTTTATTTTGTTTAATAAAACCCTATTAAGAACATACGAAAAAAAAATACAATTACTACTTATCCTTAATTTTGTCGAGCTAATAGTATTTCTATTTAATAATATCCACGGTTTCATCCGGATTTTCCTGTACAATAAGTAGCGTATATTGAAAAATTAACAAACAAATATTTAAACATTCCTAAAATAGGCTTGCGTTTGACCGCCATCTCAAGATTCTACAATATACCACGCTTGCCTAGAAGATACCAATTCACACAATCTGATTGTAGTAATTTAGTGGTTCGCACAATGAAATTATGACCTAATCAAAACAAAAAGAATGTAGGTACATACCTACACATTATCCTATTGCATATGTTACATTCTATTTGTCCATCGTTTACGTGGTAATTAAGTCACGGAAATTGATTTGCTAGGCCCTATGATATAATTTATGAATGAATCTATGATAAACAAATCAAATGAAAAATTGTCGAGAAACAGCTTCTTCAATAGAAGTCTGTTTCACTTTGAGTTCCAATCTACGATCTAGTAACATTGTTCGTTCTTCGACCGCATCATCAATTATTATCAACATCGGTTGATCCGTGACCAAACATGATCGTACAATAAATAGTTTTTTATTTTTTACATAGTTAGTCCAGGCTCGGTGTCGCGGCTTTTGTTCCGCCAAATACAATTCAATATAGTGATTTGCTAATGATTTCTCTCGCAAATCAATTTGGAATTGTATAGAATGCCAGTTGTGAACAAACATTTTTACTTCAGTCATTGCGGTTTCTCGAATATCGCAACTCTTTGACTTATACTTGAAACCCTGAACGTTGCGTCACTGATTCTAATTCGATTCATAAATCGAGATCTAATGGAAGTTACAGCATTACATATATTAGTATGTAATACGTTATTTAATTTCAAAATTAATTAACTGAGTGTAGTTTGTGCAAAAATGTAATAAATTACTTTTCCATTTCTAACGCTAACTGTAAAATCTATTCTATAACGATAAGTTTGAATATTTGTTATTTTATCAACTACATATTATTTTGTAAAAAAAATTAGTGAAGACTTTGCCCTTGCCTTCACTAAATTTCTATGCAACATTGTAGGTATGTTTTTTTCAAATCTGTGCGCTAAAGTAATGACGTGTGCAAATTGCTTCGCGACCTGTGAACCAGACTAAGTTGGACTCAGCTTGAAGCTTGCCTTGGAAAAAACGACCAATTAAATAACAAAAAAGAAATACGCCATAACCAGTGAAGGTAAAATAAAATTTTTATTTTACCTTCACTGGTTCAAGTAAAAGTGATTGTTTTTTAATGTATATTATATAAAACATATCGTTTGTTTTTATGAACCACATAAAGTCGGAAACCATTTGCAGTGGTCGATCGGTAAGACATCTACAAAAAGGCGAGCATATAAATTTGCGAGATTAACGTAGGTACTAAATAAATGGAAAGTGGGCCAGCGCCATTAGCGGGAGTAAGTGGAAACTGTGTTTTCATAAATTTGGCTATCGTTTACGTACTAACGTAATCCGCACAAATTAATATGCAAGAGCCGCTGTACAATGTACATCCTCCTTTAATTCAATATTTAATAACAATGTGTTTAGTTGTTTTTTTTTAATTATACCTACACAAAAGTCCTATTCGATTGTTATACTTTTACCGTTTTTCTTTTTTGTTACCGTAAGCTCTATTACTATTGAAGATCGGCGATTACGAATAATTTACGTGACCACTTACTTACAGCATTTTTTTTTCTTTCAATAGCGTGATATTTACGAGATTGCCCCCAAGTCCTATTATTTGAAACTACGATAGAATAAATGATTAAAAACATGTCTACCTTGAACTTGGTAATTTTATATTGTTAGTGATATTTTTCACATGCATCGAAGTCTGTCAACCGAATCTGATAGCCGCGTCTCTTCAGGGTTGATATAATTCAACCTAAGGAGTTAGATCAGGTTTTTAAAAATACCGTTGTATTCTGAAGCGGTACAAATCGTAAAATTAAATTACAATTTGCGGTTGCGTCTAGTTGCGTATGTACCTACGTAAGTAATAAGTATACATAATTTATTGTAATGATGTTCATTCAATACATACTTACGTATTTAACTAGAAGTACTTAGTAGTAGTTATTTAACTTAAGAACTCAGTTAGCCATTCATAACTTGGCTAAAGAATGCTAGTTATCGAGTACATTGAAACATTTATTAAAATAAAATGGGTATCATTAAAAAGACTGAGTGTAAAAAAGTTTACTTAAAATTGGTACTAGATTTCTAATTATAAAATGTTATTTTTAGTTGACTATTGTTTTTTAATAAATTTTTATACAACTTAGTTTGTGAACTAGGCTGATTTTTGACGTTGATTTGTGTAAGAATTGAAGAATTCTATTCCGGCAAATAAATAAAATTTCATTATTCCAATAATAATTCCATCTGGTATGATTAGTACTTATACTAAACAAATATAATAAAATTAGATACAATAGATAAATATAGAAAAACTCTATATTTATATTGGTCTCTTCTAGGCTAGCGTACTCTCATCATCATCATCCACAGCATTCTTTATCCCACTGCTGGGTATAGGCCTCTCTGTTTACGTGCCATCTGCCTCGGTCCTGTGCCAATCTGGTCCAGGTTCGACCCGCGACGGTGACAATATCGTCGACCCATCTTGCGGCTGGACGACCGACGCTCCGCTCCGCGTACTCTATCTCCGCTTATCATCGACGTTGAAACATAAGCCTATTTAGTATTTTAAAAAAACACTTTACACAAGAGATGTCATCAAGGAACCAGTCAAACATTACAAAAATCTCAATCAAGACGACGCATCGCCGAATTAGCTTAGCTTTCGTAGACATCAATTCGCCGTGGGAGACAATAACTTATTGTCTCTATTCAAAGATAAGGTCTATAGATATCTCTATCAATGTTGCAAGCACACGCTCCCCATACTTATAACTTGCCACATTTATTGCTGTGCAGAAGCATTTGCTCTTCACTCACCTCTACGAGCCCAGCCAACACACTACATTTTTAAGTATACCCACAATTTGTCAGACGAAATAATCAATAGAGTTGAATCGTGTTGATACTTTCGTAGTTTCGAACAAAGATTAGGTTTATTATTTTCAAGAGAGTGTATTTTAGTCGTAATGAATAAATCGGTTTTTAGAAGCTTATATTTAACTAGCAACGTTTTTTTACACCTAATTTTGTAAGCTGAATTTGAAACTTCCTCTCGGCCGACAGAGTTGAAATTATTAGTTGATATATTAGTTCAGTTTCGATGGCAATAAATACATTTTTATGTTTGTTATGTTTCACATATGGCAGCTTATTTTTAAGTATTTAACTTGAAATTTATTTCTAGAAAGTGTGCTCTATAGTAGACCGCCTCCTTTGGCTTAGTATTAAGAAAATAACAAGCCAATTAACATTAAAAAAATTGTATCTCGGACCAACTCTACAGATAATTTGATACCATCACTTACACAAACACAATTACAAACTCACTAACACAAATTACTATCACGTGTGCGGTATATTTACCTTATTGCTTTTTATAATTTTACGCTTTTTGGGTCTTCAGATTTATGGTTTGATGTAAGAAATACAAAATAGGTAAAAGAAAATTCCGGTCACTTTTTATTTATTTTGATTTTATTTATTACAGTCACTTGCAAAGTAAACAAAAAATGTCGTTCTGCTTTTTGGAACAACTTTCTGAACGCAACTTTTTAATGTTTTAAAGGAAACAACAAAAGAGTCCAAATCAAACGGCCCTAGATTTTAAACAATTTTATAAAAATATTTAACAGTGCAATGACGAACATTTTAAACATCCCCGCCAAAACTTTGAACCTGCTTTTTTAAAGTAGAAAAAAAAGTGTAACAACCTAAAGTATTTCGAAGCATCAACCGTAATTATATCAAGACCCTACAACGATCAACAATACTAATAAATCCTTATCTCTACAGGTGACAAGTATTGCAACGAGAGTTGGAGCCATCAAAGTAGAGACACGAAGCAAAGGAGTTCTAGAGACAACAAAGAGAATCCAAGATCCAGTATGAAGTCGACAGTGTGTGCGTGGTTGCTATTAGCAGCGGTGGTAGCGGTGTCTGGTGCGCCGGCGCCGGAGCCTGCGCCTGCGGCTGCTCCAGCAGATGACTCCAGGCCAGAAATCATTGAGATTATCGCCCCCGCTGCCAACGCTCAGGTGAATAAAAACTTAATTCTTCTCATTTTTTCTACTGTATTTTTGACGTCGCACTTCATGTTTTTTCCGGTATCAAGTATTTTAATATTTAATAAATATTTATATATAAATGTAAATCACAGTCAGTCACAAATAAATCAAAGTCGGGTCCGATCATGCCCTAAAGGTAAGGTACCTAAATGGGTACATGATATGTGTGTGAACACGAAAAGTCGTGTTTTCGTGTCGTTGTTTGTGAAATTATGTTACTTTTGCACACTCAAGCGTGTTTTAAAATCGATACTTTATTAATAAAAAAAACATAATTTTATACATAAACACTGGAAAATAACACAAGTTTCGGAAAATAATATACCTAAATATTAGTACAATGTACTTGTAATATGCTACAATTGTATAGGCGATGTATGTGACGACACGATTTTTCGCCTTCCCTCCAAAACTTCAAACCTCAACTCACAAATTATTATTATGTATATTTTTTTTGACATACCCACTATTATTATTGGACCTAACGCTTGGGATGTAATAAGCGATAAAGGGTCGTTGTAGTCTTAAATAAGAACAACTTCGAGTATCGTCCATAATTAATGAAGAAACTCTGAAATTGCTAAAAAACTGCTTCATATCCATATAGATCTTTACCTACAGAGAAAAAAGATAGCATTGCGCCGCCAGCTATCACTTGAGATGACGCAGGTTCAGCCTATCACCAACACCAATTGTAACTATATCTCCAATCAATACCATGAGCTTTTACACATTAAGTAACAACGAAAGTAAAAGTGCCACGTAATATAACATTTAATAAAATACCTGTGAACAAAACAAAGACAAGTGCTGCCTTTTGTAACTGACTGGACTGTATCCGCGTTTTTGTTTGGACGCAAATTGTGCTGTAATCACATACAGCTAACATGATGGTGGGTTTAAGTGTTAAAAATTTAGCATCTAACCAGCAATATGAGAAGCGAGTGCTAATGAGCATAATGAAGATAAGATACTTAGGTCCTAGTTACTCAGCGGTGCGTATGACGGTACAACTGAGTAGAATCAACACAGAACTATAACTCCCAACAACCGAAAACATTCCAGTGTTGCCAGCTGTACCTACCACCATCTCTTTTTGCGGTATCAGTCAATATGTAGAGCTAAAAGCTGAGTATGTACAAAGCTGAACTGAGGTCATTATCCTCCACATTATAAACAACTTTCACTATGGACATAACTCATTGGTACATTATTAAAAATAGTCAGCCGTGATGAAAGACAACCCATGACTATTGCAGCGATACACAAAACTTTTAGTTACAAACCAAAGTCCAGAGGATCGCTGCTTTGGCGCTCATTACTTTGAGATGTTCAATGGTTAGTCTCAAAAGCCCAATAATTTCGCTAGCTGCAGCACCCTTCTAACCAGAACACAGTAATATTTACACACTACTGCTTGGTGGTACAACATCTGGTACCTACCTATACTACCTCCTGCTAAGGAGATCTACCACCAAGTAAGTAGGTACTTGTTGATAAGTATTACCTTCGAACATTTTGCTATTGTCTTGTCTGATGATAAGTGAATTATGGCGAAGAAATATAATATGTAGATATAGATAGATAGATATCTCTTTATTGTGCAAACCATAAGAAGAAAAAAATTACAGAAAAGAAAAGAACCTTATGAACGTATTACTTTGAATTACTATGATATGTATTATTACCTACTCTTAGACTACAAGGGCGTACTAACAATTATTATAGGCAATGTGCGCTATCTGAGTGGTCCGACCTTAGATATGGAGTTAAATCTCTGTAATATATCCTAATTTTCTTATGGGCGCACGGTCCGATGGGACCTGCGCAAATGCGCAAACGCGTGCATACTGACACTGTCATTTGCGTAAATTAAAAATTCCTTAATTGATGAGATGTTTCCATGAAACGCTAAAACCGCATAATAAGGGCTAGGGAACTACGGCCGTGCAACAATGTAGTTACCTACTCCATTAGATTTAGCAGAAACATAGATTAATCGCATACTAGCATCGCTCCGCCATTTCACCCGTTAGGCATCTTAGAGGTTATCCATAAACTTCGTCACACGATATTTTAATAATGTTTGCAACCTCCATCATCCTTGTCACACGTGATCAGATTTATGCAAACGCGGGTTTTGTAACTGATCGTAACTCTTACAAAACTCCCAAAATATAACATTTATAAAATATATATCTTGTAAAGTTATTAAGTTAAGCGGCTGTTTCGAGTTCTATACTTGTGATGTAACGAATCATAACTCATCCCTATTTTTATCACACGTTATATTTTTTTGTGCCCTCCCTGTTAACCTGCTATCATGTAATTATGGATGACCTAAGAGGATCTTTCTCCGGGGCAAAAAGAAAAATTTTCAAAGATAAATAATTAAGAATGTATAAGGGAGTCATTGCTCCATTCATCCATTAAAAAAAACTTTTAGATAGTAGGTATTTAATAACAATAGTCGTTAACTAAAGTTTTGTTAACTAGAGTATCTGCTTAGTAGGAAATACCAGTCTCAAGAACATCGATAGACTTACCAAATAATCGTAAAGGTCGGTCTTCTAGCGACTGCCATGGGTCATCACATCGACGCACATTGCATAGTGTATTGCTAATCAGTCGACTCATCGATAATTACCTAATCACTCTCCCCTACATTATGCTTACCTTGTTTACAATTGTATTGCGACAGCCCAACGTGACCCTTTAGTCTAGACCTCCCGACCTCTGTTTTTACAAATTATGGATATGCGCGCAGTGACCCTAATTTCTGATTTAAGACAAAAGAGAAATCTTTAATGGTCGGATCAAGGAGGCTGTGAAGGTCGAGTGACGCAAGTCTGTGTCAATGCTCGATGATCACACCAACTAGATACAGCTAAACATTATTGCCTAAACACAAACATGTCACGGTTTCCGTGTATGGCAAATGATCATATAAGCTTCATGTTACTCTTCTAATCCAGATTCAAGATTTTATTAGCAAGATAAGCTTCGCATTTTCTTAAATGAATTATCACTTGATGTTATAGCGGTATGGTCAAAAGTGATGTATCCTGAAATATTAAGTAACGGACTCGCGTGAGAATGCTGAAACGCACCAAATCTGTTGCAACAGAATTTCAATTTAAAAGACTTCGAAATCACAGTAACGTTGCTAATGTTAATTTATGTTCACCTAGTGTTAGATCTCTTTAACAGAAGGTCGTTCAGGTAGGTACCACAGCAGTAGATAACTATGAGATATTCCGCTGCTACAATCAGAAGTGTGTAAGCATTTTTCAGTTTGAAGCGTGCTGCAGTTAGCGCAACTACTAAGCTGTTAGACTAACCATCAATTTTCTCAAAGTAATGAGCGCACAGCAGCGATACGCTGGAATTTGTTTTGTTACCTCACTCCTGGATAACGCTACAATAGTCATGACCACACGTTATCTCTTTTCATAAGGCAAGATGCCTCATTATTTTAACATACAAAAATGTTTTTCCTTTTCCATAACTTGACTGTTAACCTATTTTGGTAAAATTGTACAAGGAAATGCATTACCAAGAAAGACAATTTTTTTTAACTCGACCAAATAAAGTAAAAAAATCATGACCGTGACACCTATTCCGTTCCGATAAATCATGACGATTGGTTGGTTTATTTCAGGAGACCCTGGCGACATTGAACCTGGGTGCGCCGGGCTCCGAGCTAAGTGAACGCAACAAGCGCACCATCGGCATCTTGCGCCAGCTGTTCCCTAGTCTCACGCAGGTAAAACACAATCTCTAGCCACAGATAGACACGTAAATCGTCATGAGACCACACATAGCAGATTGATAAGTGATCATTGGCCGTTAACAAAACGTAAAGGCATTCGCATCAGCTGTTCTCTAGTCTAACAGGTAAAATACATTTTTTTCAGCTATGTGGAAACACTGTAAATAGCTGATCGTCATTAATGATGTTAAATAGTGGTACACAAAATGGAGTAGTATCCTTCGTCAGCTGTTCCATAGTCTCAGGCAGGTAAAACACAGTTTTTAGCTATTTGCAGACTCTAGCTGATCATTCTAGCAGCTGTTTCTTACGCTCGTACCTACAGGTAAAAGAAGGACACACTTTACTTTTTCTTTTTACTTTTCACTTTTACTTTCGACTCGCTATAATTAGCTATAACTCACCAAGACAAGGTAGAATAATGGAACTTTGCAGACTTGCACGTGCTCCTTGAATTAATGTTGTAAGTATGTTTATAGAGTCCCGTAACAATTTATCTGTAGAACGACCAAAATAAACTAAAAAAATGGAATGTTAACTCAAAAAAGTTTGTCAGTTGTTTTCAGAAGATCGTGGTAATTATACAGATTAGTTGAAACTTGCACACATTGATGCACTTTCCCATGGAAACACCACCGAGGTGAACCAATGGTTTTCACAGAACTTACATGAGGATGCTTTCACGCTGAATCACACAGTAATGGTTAATTCTTTTTCTTCTCCCTGAAATAAAATTATGTGAAAATATTACAACCCAAAGGCTACTTAATTATTTATCTGAACTTAGCAAACTATCGAATGATGAAACGGAAAAATCTTCATATAGTTTATCTACTTGATATGATTTTCATTTACTTTTTTGCAATAATTGTTTTTTTCCGTGCAGATTAAAAATCATTTACTCCCAGATATCTGAGACATAGAATTAGTCTGTAGTAGGTGGGCTTGTGTTCTAGATTATCGAACAGAAGGTACAGCAGATAACCAGTTTTGTGCTGAAAACGTTTGGGCCGGTGTTCCTGAAGGCCTTCCTCGGGCGCAACAACGCGGGTGGCGGAGCAGCAAACGGTGGCGGCTCCGGAACCGTCGAGCTTGATGACGATGATGATGATGACGATGATGAGCCAGAACCTAAATCCGCAGTGGCACTGTCCGCTTCGGCCACTCCTTCAATAACCACAACTGAAGCCCCCGTTACCATCGCACCGAGTTCCGTTGACTTTGACGAACCCAAAATTAACGCAGACAATGTAGAGAATAACGAAGAGAAGATCGAAACTCAGAACGAAGACACAAGTGAAGAGAAGACTCAAACTCAGAGTGAAGACATAAATGAAGAGAAGACCGAAACTCAGAACGAAGACACAAGTGAAGAGAAGACTCAAACTCAGAGTGAAGACATAAATGAAGAGAAGACCGAAACTCAGAACGAAGAGAATACCGAAACTCAGAGCGAAGACAAGAACGAAGTGACGGAGAAGGAGGAAGACAGGAGGCGTCGCAAGCGCGCGCTCTTCTTCGTACCGGTATGACGTCATGTCATGCACCTCACCAGCCTGCCTCGGGACGGCAGTGCGCGCGCAGACCGCACGCCCATCGTCACCCACCTCATGACGTCACGTCACCATCATCGCCAACTTAAAATCACAGCGAGCTAACAGTACAATGTGTTTCAGAACGCGATCGTCGAAGAAAATCAACTGCTTTCTGGCGCGGAATCGCAGCAGGCGGAGGTGCGGGTAGCATTCGGTGATGGCCAGTCAGCCACCGACCAACAAGCTGCCGCCAGTGAAGACCAGCAGACCGCAGCTGCCAATCTCCCCATCGATGAAATATCTCTTAATGACGCGGATGATACAGAAGAAAACAGGAACAAGAGGTCCGGGTTAGCATCATCACTGTATTTCTATTTTTTATGGTAAAAATAAGTGAATCTATCAAAACACTCCCTCATAGCGGAGTGGTAACTTAACGAGCTCATTTTTATAATCACTAAAAAACTTTATGATGAGACCAAACCTAATATTGCAAAAACTAAAGACATGTTCCAAAGAAAAAAAAAAAAAAATAGAAAAATATCATTGACCATCAATAAAGACTAAGGCACAGATATTTTTTTGCAGTGTCAGGGTCGTACTTACCTATTACTAGCCGTGTACGTACGTACTACTACGCGTTCTGCGTACTCCTATATACTCTTTTGTATTGTATTATGTTATGCGTAGTCAAAATTGTAATGAAAATCGGGACTTAGGTTTAATTATTATGATGCATAAAATATATCTGACATCATTTTGGCAATGCTCGTGGTAATAATGCATTAATTGTACAATCATGTTTATATGTAACTTTAAAAAACATATTTAACTATTTATTGTTTTTGATTATTGAATCAAATAAAAAGTAAATAAAGTAAAATTAAAATATAAACCTATGACCGTGCAATATTGCACATAACGTCGTTGCATTCGGCAAACTGTGATTCGAACAATAGATCGACAGTAAGAGCGCTATTGTGATCTTTTTGCGATACTTTTCAATTCGCACGTTTCTATTTTATTTCAAGAGCCCCTCCATCGAGCGATTTGAAACGCGTTAGATCATGTAACACTTGCGTGGAATAAATTAGTGTTACGAAGCCGCTGTAATGCGGCAGCAATGATGGCGCAGACATCGCCGATACTTTATCTAAGGCTATCTATGACGAAACTCCCTTTCGTCATAAAACCGACATCGTCTTAATACGACTATAAATATGAAACTGTGTGTAATAATTCTTGCTTCATATTTCTGACACATTTCAGATTCCTGAGCTTCGGCGGTAACTCAGGCGGCGGCGGCGGCGGGTCCGGCAACTTTCTCTTTGACATCGTCAGGGTAAGACACTGACGCCTGAAGTTATTCTTCTCTTATCATTGTATTCTTGAAAGGAATCTTCTCTCTAATTTTCTTTCTTTCATCTTTTAACTCTCTTTATTTCCTTTTTTGTTACGACTAACGTTAGCAAGTCTCAGCTCTCAAAAAACCCACAAAGATTCACTCAAAGCTTAGAACATTTACACTAGACTCAGCGTCATGAGTTTGGTAGTTACGAGTCAGCACAAAAAAATATTGAACGGTAGATAGACAAATCTAAGTTAGAAGTACCCAGTAATATTTTTAAACATAAACCCAAAATATGGTTGAAAAAATTCAGACGTCATACCTAGTAGGTATGATTTTTACGTTTAGGTATTGTATACATTTGTACCAATAGAAGTTGAATTCGGAACACTTTTTTCATAAACACGACATGCATCAGCAAAATCATCCATAAAAACTCCCGTTAAACACATATTCTACATGCATCCAAGATAATAAAAATAAGATTAAGGTGTCAAGAAGTCCTGAAGACTGCAACATCGTCGGCGCGACTAAATGAAGTCATGAAGAGGCTTTGCAGCGGTAAAAAAATGATGTCTTGGGGAAGAACGTGTGTTTGGTGCGAATATTGGCGGAATGTTTCAGCAAGCCCCGGGAGCGATGGCGCGCGCTGCTGGCTCCGCATTCCGGTTGTTTGCAGGCACCGATTCACTCAACGTTGGCTTGACTGCCTCTCACACCGCCAGCCTGGACCCCAATGATCCACAAGTACACTTACAACATCACACGACACCCCCACATGCACAACGCTACACACAAGCAACGTAGACCTAACATTTGAAAATGTAGACTTACCATTTGGCATCGAAGGCTTACCACTTGGAATCGTAAGCTTTAACCTAGAATCGTAGACTTAACGATATGCAATGGTAATTTCACAACTTGGAACTATGCGTCCTACTCGGATTTATAAAATAATCACTTAGAATTGTAAGCTTACCACTTGGATTACCGCTACTTGAAAAGATGTCTGATCGACGGAACAAGGATAGTTTCGAGGTCGATATATTAGTCATTTTCTTTAACATTTGCGAAATTTTCTATAAGCTGTAATGATTTGTGACAGTACGGTATTAGATAGTATGATAATAATTGACAAAGCAATTGAACTGGAATCCATCGACCTCGATATGACATTCCTAATCAGAAACCTGGAATCAACGGTCTGTTGATGTAGTAGTTTTGGAAGTTGTTTAGCAAGTAGAAACAGTAGTGACTTTAGTAATAAAACTACTAATAAGAAGCGTAACATTAGATCATGCTTTAAAATGTAGTTACCATCCTTAGAAATGTAAAGTAAGTAATTGCAGTCCAATTTAATTGATACCTTTGTCTTTCTTTTCTCATTCCTACCTACTTTACTTACCTACCTTTTATTTTGTTTTCTTCCCTCTTTTTCTTGATTCCTTTCCTTTCTTTAATACTATATCTACTAATCTTAATAGCTACTAACAATAACAATAGAGGTTCACGTTCTTACGACAATACAAAAGAATTACCTACATATTGTTGCTTGTTGATAAATTCTTATGTGGAGTCCAAAGACTAAAAATTATTACTTAAATAAGTGATTTATTTTATAAGTAACATTTTTATTAATATGGGCTCAAACAACAATTATTATTATTATATTAATTGTCACTGCCGTATGTCCGAAAAAATAAGTTTTTACTTACAAACTTATGCTATGAGGAAATTGTAGGATCCGTCGTTTTCTGCATACCAACGTATTGCTATAGAAATTATCAACTATAACGCCATAATATTTTGTGTACTGAGATACTTTTGTTACCCGTGTTACCCAAGAGTACCTAATACAGTCAACAATACAACTCGTATTCTAAAGTTTATCGACGACTGAAACAATAATAATTATATCAGCAACCCACAGATGTATTCCATTACATGAGTTTGATCGGATTGGGTATGCTCTAAGACCAAACACTCAGACCAGGGCGTTAGTAGTACGGCTTTTCCGTGAACTCTATATTATCATGAAAAGTTACGTAACCGTATATCTTATGCCCGCGTAATAAATTTTGCAATCGCGTATTATTTCGTGATCAACCAACTTGTATATATCCAAAGAGCAGTAAGATTTCTCAGTACGGACCCCGGTCGGTTTAGCCAAACAGTCCAAGTGTTCTAATTCAAAGATTTTATAATTAAAAGTAAAAACGGCAAATGGAAAAACCAGGGCGCAAGCAAGTAGACGACAAGTCTAAGTTTTGTATCTGTTTGCAGTTGGTAGCGGGTTCATCGTCGGGCTCGTCTGGCGGTGACGCCGGCGCGGGAGAAGGAGACGACGGTAGCGCTGCTAAGGGAGACAACTTGACGGAAGGAGTCCCCGGCCCAATCACGCGGCTGTTCATCATCGCCAACCGCGGCATCGCCAACCTGATTCAGGACTTGATCCTGCGTATCGCGCAGACCTCCGAGCGGATAGTCAACTTCAAGGCGCGACTCATCACCTCCATCATTTAATGCGCATGCGCATATAGACAATATATTAGCGTAGTGTAAGGTTGCGTCGCGACCTCGGGGGTGCGGGGTCAGGGGCCCCGTGGCCCCGAGGTCACGGGTCACAGGACCCAACATACCAGGGTCCTGAGGTAACTGGTTCCGTGGCCTCGAGGTCACGAGGGGACGGGCCCCGCGGCCTCGAAGTCGCAGTCACAGGGCCTCAGGGCTCCGGCGGAGCGCCACGAGCGCGGGCGGCAGCGTCGGAACTACCAGCGCCGCCGCCGATCCTGCTCAAGCTTTTTATACAGTGACATTCTCGATTCGTTTCTACGTTTGTAAATATGTATTATAGAGGAATTTGTGTAAAATAAATAAATAGTTAAATTATTGTCATCTCTTTTCACTTCATTCACTCTCATGCCTGTGCAGTAGCTCTCGCTTCGAGTAGATATTTATGAATGTTTGTTAATATATGTAATGTAGATTTTGTACTTAGGTCAACGAATGGGAACAGTTTTATTTTGTTAATATTTTGTACTTTTTAAGTGATTCCTATAAAAATACAATAAATTAATATAACAAATAAACACGACTACTTTATATTGGACATCGAACCAATGATATACTTCAAATCCTATTGGTCGCACGCTCTACGAAAAACAAGATAAAAACATGTGTAGGTACGACTACGCATGTGGTTGCAGACTTAAATATTTCTATCTACTAACAATTCAATGAATCCTACAGTCACTCGCGAATCAATTGTAGTTATTAAAGAAAGAGTCTAATAATTTTGCGACGCAACCAACGCAGCATCGGCGTGCGGATGAAGTTGTGATATGAGAAGGCTTAGGCGAAGTGGCTGGCTTCGGAGCGCACTCAGGCGCAGGCGTGGCTGTCGGAGACGGTAGGAGGGCGCGCGCCGCGCACGCGGGGACAGCGCGCGCGCGCTCGAGACTAGGAAGCAGCACCGAACGTACTGCTGTGGTCACAGGACGAGTAAAACTCATATCTAGTTAAACAATATTGTGGCACACATCCACTAATTGCTAATTGTTACGTAGGTATGGATACCGCAGTTTTGTTCAGATTATGACACAGAAAACTGTAATATTATTACAAAAATATAAATAAAATACAAAATAACTGGAACAGACACATAATAATTTTATATTTTTGGAATGATTTATGTCAATTAAAATAGAAGTACATGACACTGGCTAAATGCACAAACCGTATTGAGTCAACCAAAGGAAAATAAGATTTGCCGGTGCCGGCAGTGATCGATTATAATTATTACCGGTGCCCGGGTTACAAAATATCGGCGAAAATAGACGCGTGACGTGCATCGGTACTAAAAAAGGATAGTTTTGTTTTTCGTACGGTTTTTACCAAAGTGAATAAACAAATTATATACATGACGACCAATACAACGTCACTAATTTCGCACATATAAAAAAACTAGCCTGAAATAGAAACTGAAAGCGAGAGAGAATGCTATAGGATTTATTCACACTTAAAGTTACATAAAGTTAGTAACAGTTAAGTCCGTGTCATCCTCTAGCAAAGTAATAGCAAATTTAAGCTTCTACGGAGTTCGAAAACAACACGAAAATATAAATTTAACTTTATGTTATCACGACAAAACAACACAAAGTTAGTCCGAAGTTGAATCCAACAAGCTTCAATGAAGATTTGAAAGCAACACGAAAGTCATATTTCACCACATTTATCACTTTGCAATTTGCAACACTTACACACGTAATTTGCCACTATATTAAATTATGAATAAAACTCCATTATTTTACTACATAATATATTTTTTTTATTTTTTTTTTTATTATTAATTTGCCCCTTCGGGCAGGCTAAAGCTATAGAGCCATACTGCCTTGTCTTAAGTGTTATTTCTGCTGTATCTTAACTATAGTTATCGTCAAAGTCGTCTTTGTCAAGTCCAGTTCGTGTCAGTTAATTCCAGTCATGCTTTAGTAAAGTAGTGGCAACTTTACTAAAAGGTTCGATAGAGTTTTGGAAGCAACACGAAAACTCATGTTTCACCACATTATATCATTTTCCCACACTCGCGCTTGTAATTCGGCACTTTATGAATAAAACACCACCATTTTTATGCATAAACACTCGACAAAACACTAGTTTTGGAAAAAAATACAACGGAACGACACGACTCTTCCCGCGTTCCCGCCAAAACTCCTGAAGTTTTCTTTTACTACATAAACATTCGAAAAACACAAGAAAATAACATGATTTTCCACTTTTTTTTTGTAATGGCGTCGCGTTTTGAGCATTTGCCAATGTCAAGTATGTAAATATCAAAGTTAAATAAGTGTCCTCGTAGCTAAAGTTATAGTCAAAGTCCAGTCTTTGTCAAGTACAGTCCGTGTCAGTCAGGTCCAGTCGTGCTTTAGTAAAGTAGTGGCGACTTTACTACAAAGCTTCGATGGAGTTTTAGAAGCAACACGAAAAGTCATGTTGCACCACATTATATCATTTTCCCACACTCGTGTTTGTGATTCGGCACTTTACGAATAAAACACCACCATTTTTATGCATAAAAACTCGACAAAACACTAGTTTTGGAAAAAAATTACAACGGGGCGATGCGACTCTTTCCGCGCTCCCGCCAAAACTCCTTTTCCACGTTCCCGCCAAAAATTCTTCTTTTTTTCTTCATTTTGCGGTAACTGTCAACAGCTGATTGTCAAATTCAATTACTAGAGATTATTTTTCACCTCATTGTAATATTTAAAAAATGTGTTTCAACACAATATATATAAAAGCTGTTTTTGTGGACTTTACCTTCATTTGATTTTCATTATGGCTTTTTTTTTTATGGTTGGCAGGCTAGTTGTTTGACCACAGCTCACCTGATGGCTAAGACTTATTTTACCTGATTTTTCATTAAAGACGCGAAACGATGAATTTACTTGATATTGAAAAAATACAAAAAGTGCGATGTCAAAACCAAACAAGGAACTACATTTGAAGTGTCAAAGTGAAGTACAAATTCAAATAATTTTCAAATGACGTCATTCTGCTCAATCTGCTTTGCTCATTCAACCATGAAATGAACCGACTTCACCGACTTGGTTTTGTTTTGTATATGTTGTGATTCTGATTATACTACACAAAGATTTCAAATGATCAGATGAATAACTAAAATTTTAAAATAAGACATATTGATAAACATGGCGTTGTACGAAGGTATTGCTCTTATCCAAGAAAAACAAGCTGTCGTTCTTGATCTCGGTACTGATTATACCAAGTAAGTATTAATTTTATTTTGAAATATTCCAACACTAATCGTACATTTGTCTCAAACGATTGTAAAATTAACTGTCTGGAGTATTCCTACACCTAAGCTGAAAGTAAGTTGGACTCTGCATCATTTAGTAGAATATCTGGCAGGGCCGTCTTTACCTGGGGGTTCCAGGGGTGCGGTGCACCCGGGTGCAGAGTCCTAAGGGGTGCATGCCGAAACCGCCATAAATATCAATAGGTACCTATAACCTGCTACACTGAGATCACGGGCGCAGGCTGACTTTCGCACTCCGGCACCGAATATGTTTAAGATGGCCCTGATATCTGGTTCAAGAGGTGTAGGACTGATAAATACTGGACCGATATCTAAAATTTTTTCACTGTTGGGAAGCTACACTATCTCCGGGTGGCATAGGCTAATTTTTATTCCTGTATTCCCACGTGAATGGGAACTACGCGGGTGAAACCGCGAGGCGTCCGCTAGTACTAATATAAAGAGGAAAGATTGGATTGTTTGTTTGTATTGAATAGGATCTGAAACTACTGGACCGATTTAAAAAATTCTTTTACCGTTGGGAAGCTACACTATCTCCAGGTGACATAGGCTAATTTTTATTCCTGTATTCCCACGGGAACAGAAACAATGTGGATGAAACCGCGAGGTGTCCACTAGTGTGATAATAAATGTTTGTTCTGGGTGTTCTGTATGTATTACAAAAAAACAAATAGACGTTTTCTATCAGTTATCTGGTTCCATGCTAAGCTTAGTTTATGGCTAGATGGTGCTATGTGAAAACATCCTATAATATTTATTGTCATTATAATATTGTATGTTCTTTAAGACTAAATTTTATAACTGAGTATTTTTTTTCCTTCTAATGTTGTATCTGTTTGTTGTTAGATACCTCATTGTTATTACAGTCTAGCCCAGTTGAGACTAATAAGTAATTTTAATATAACATAAATTGCTAAGTAGAGTCTAATCGAAGAATGTGTCCATCGACACTTTTCTTACTGTCTCTATTTAGGGGAAGACACTTTGTTCATGTGTTCTATAATCTGTAGTACTCACTGCACTGACATTACTAACTTAATACACTAACTCAAAAGGTTTTGTTCTTTTTAGTCTTCTTACTATATCCATGTTGTCGAAGAGCTGGATAGCCTCGACATTCACATGTTGATGAAGTCTATTTTCATGAGTTTCAGCATATAACTGTTAGTGGAAAAAATTGTTTATCCAAATCCAATACAAACAAAAAATCAAATCTTTTGTCTATATAATTATTATTAGTGTAGATAAATTCAATAATTATAGACTACATTATAATGTACTAGCTTCGCCCCCATGGTGATAACCGCAATTTTTTTTTGTATTGGCCATTACACACTGCGCCATCTGACCCCAAACTAAGCAGAGCTTGTGCTATGGAAGACAGATAATTGACAATACTTAAATACTTACTTATAATACATACAGTACACCCAGACACAAAACAAACATCGATGTCAGTCACACAAATGTTAGTCCTGAGTAGGAATCGAACATAATTCAGTGGTACAATACAGTTAATAGTTAATAAATACCGTTGTGATTTACAGGTTTGGTTTCACGGGAGAGGCTGCACCGAGATGTATTATACGCTCGGAGTACTGGTGTACTAAGCGCCGAGCCTTGCGTCGTGTTCACGATTATGAAACTCCAGAAGAGCTTTACGACAATCTTGTTCATATGTTACATCAACTGTACTTCAGGTACTGATTTTAACCACTATCAATCACACTGTTACTTGTCATCAGGTAAGATGACCCAATAATTTTGATGATAGCTCAGTGGTTAGCGCGGTAGGTTCGCATGCCGAAGGGCGTGGGTTCAAACCCCAACGATGAGCTTGAGCTGCCGGTGAAAGAAAACATCTTGAGGAAACCACAGCATGGTGGTAGGGTACTTTCTAGTACTCGGCTGGCTAGCTACCACCCTCAAGTAGAAATTCTGCCGCCAAGCATCTAACGGTGTGTTCCGGCAGCCTCACTTGAGAGCCAGGTCCATTCCAGGCTAGGTGTGATTTACCATCTTCGACCACACCTTCACTTAACATTAGGTGAGCTGTGGTCAAACAACTGACCTGTCAACCATAAAAAAAAAAATTAACAGCCTAAGCCTGCTTCACACAGTCACCGCCTGCGGAGCCACTAATCAGGGCACTACCGTATGCCATGTTTATATGGAACAAGTTTCACAATGCTTCCCTAAATGCCCATATGTAGTTGCAGCAGTTTCAGCAGATCTGACAGCAAATTCTACTGAATTTATGCCATAATGCTAAATCAGCAGGCTCACTGGAAGGTTTTACAGCTTTTAATTGACCTTTTTGCTTGACTGCCCTGGTAGGTTATTTGGTAAAAGTTCTGCTTCGAGACCTGATGAGCATGGGTGGGCATGAGTTCCACTCGAGACAAACATAGACAACATGAATGTTTGTTTTGTGTCAATTAAGGCTGCCGGAATACATCGTTAACCCTAGGAAGGCAACCGGGGTGACGCGTCACCCCACTACTCGAAAAAAGTCTCAATATTTCACTGATGTTGTTTTTGTGTCTTTCTAACGCTCGATCTATTCTCTAATTAGAGTGATTGCAATCAGTTGCAAGCGTCAACGTGTCGCGGTAAGTTGTTGTTTTTGTTATATTGACATTGCTGGGGTGATTCGTCACCCCTGTTGCTTTTTACGTAAGTATAATTTTTTTGTGGTACCAAAATAAATGTTTATATTTTAAGGTAAAAATGGCTTCGATTACAGATGATTAGGTTCAAAACTACTTGCAAGGTATTGCTGAGCTATCTCAGATGATGAGAGCCGTTCAGAAGATGGTGACATCTCTGAAAATAATGATAATTTTTCGGTGCAGTCGGAGGAGGAGGACATTATTTCAAATTGCAAAAGTAGTGCCGGCGAGGATGTGCCACTGGCACAGTTATTTGTTATTTGAAGTCTTTTGAAGAAATTAGCTTTACAATTGGCGGAACCGCACATGAAGGGTCGTTTGAGTACAAATTTGCCTCGAGAATTAGTGACATGAAATTAGAGACCTTACGTGATATTCTAAATATAAATCAGGAACTTCCTGAAGGTGAGCCCCCTGCAAAGTGGCAGATACAAGCAAGATGTGGACAATGTCCAAGAAAACGGGACAAAAAAGTAAACACTTTTTGCACAAAATGCCTTCTGCGCGCTCGCTCTGAACACCGAAAAAATATTTGCCTAAACTGCATTTGATGCAAAAATTAATAATACCAAATTATATTTACCATCCAAAAGACGATTTTTCATATTTTAAATTGTATAAGCGATTGATCTCATAATAAATAAGTTTGATTTTCTGAAATATTGACGTTTTGTTTGAATTTAAAGATGTGGGGGTGATACGCCACCCCTGTTGCCATTTATGTATGCAAAAACAGTGTTGCCTGCGGAAGGTTAAGTGCTTGGCGGTAGATTGTCTACTCGAAGGTGATAGCACCATGCTTTTGTTTGTTTGAGATGTTTTCCTTTACCGACAGCTCAAGCTTATTGTAACTCACGCCCTTCGGTGAATCGGCCGCGCTAACCACTGAGCTATCATTGTTACAGAACATATACTGTTATTATACCAATAGAACATGTTTGCATACTATATTATAGATAACTAGTGGCCCGCCCCGGCTCCAAATGGATAAACAAAACTCCATTAACAATATATCCTATAGTTCCATTCCAGACTAGGTGTGCTTTACCATCTTCGATCACACCTCCACTTAACATCAGGTGAGCTGTGGTCAAACATCTAGCCTGTCAACGATAAAAAAAAAAATAGCCTATGTTTGTCAGTGATAGTGTAGCATTCTAATGATGAAAGAATTATTCAGATCGGTCTAGTAGTTTCGGAGCCTATTCAATACAAACAAAAAATCAAATCTTTTGTCTTTATTATTAGTGTAGATAAATTCAATAATTATAGACTACATTATAATGTACTAGCTTCGCCCCCATAGTGTTACCCGCCAATTATTTTTATTTTTTTTATCATAGACCATTACACACAGCGCCACCTGACCCCAAACTAAGCAGAGCTTGTGCTATGGAAGACAAATAACTGATAGAATTCTTAAATACTTTTTTTTTTTGTAAATACATACTTATAATACGTACATAATAACTTCTCTCACAAAAAATGTTGTGAGAGAAGTTATTATAATTTCGCTTTATTATATTTGTTGTTGGTAATTTGTTATGTTTGTTTTGTTTGACTGAGAAGGGCTCACCGGAAGACCAGCGCTGGTCATACCACTTAGTATGACCAGTATTATGCTGAGGTGAGCCCCTATTTTGTAACTGTTTGTTGTTGTGTTCTGTGTTACAAAATAAAATAATTTTCTTTCTTTCTTTCTTTTACAGGCACGTGTTAGTTAATCCAAAGGAGCGGAAAGTGGTGGTAGTGGAATCATTGCTGACACCAACACTCTTCAGGGAAACACTGGCTAAAGTACTTTTCACACACTATGAGGTTGGTGAATGATTATTTATAAATAAAAATAAATAAACAAAAATAGAAAACTTGTCCCAATTAATTGTTAGAATGCAAAGAAAAATATCCATGTGTATTTGAATCTGCCAATGTGCACGTCATCTACCTATCTATTTATCTATACTATTATAAACAGTAAAGATTTGATTGTTTGTTTGTATTGAATAGGCTCCGAAACTACATAACCGATTTCGAAAATTCTTTCATCGCTGGAAGCTACACTATCTCCGGGTGACATAGGCTAATTTTTATTCCTGTATTCCCACGGGAACGGAAACTACGCGGATGAAACCGCGAGGCGTCCACTAGTGTGATAATAAATGTTTGTTCTGGGTGTTTTGTAAGTATTACAAAAAAACGTATAGACATTTTCTATCAGTCATCTGGTTCCATGCTAAGCATAGTTTATGGCTCGATGGTGCTACGTGAAAACATTCTATAATATTAGATATATGGTATACTCAGCTACCTTCACACCAAATTTAATCCAAATCCGTTCAGTAGTTTTTGCGTGAAAGAGTAACAAACATCCATCCATCCAAACTTTCACATTTATAGTATTAGTGGGTGTGAGATGGGATAAGTAGGTGCATATATAACATTTTTATCCTATTGCAGCTTAGTTCCTATGCCATCCGCCTGATTCTGTAGTAAACTGGTCCATATTTGTCCTGCATTGGTGTCGTTTATCATCCCATTTTACAGTAGGACAACCAAAAAAAAATGAGTCTGAGTAACTATTAGTTGTTTTTTTACAGACCCATGTCCAGCGAACTTTGATAAGTTGATTATGTTGATGAAAATGTGCAGGTGTCAGGTGTGGTGTGGGCAGATAGTCCACGGATGTGTGCGCTGACACTAGGGGCACCTGTGGCGCTGATCGTGTCAATTGGAGCTAAAGAAATTGAAGTAGCTGCCGGTATGTGACTTAACATGTATGACATATTTTTGTATTGACATATTTTATATTTGACAATATTTTAACATTGACATGTTTTTATATCGATGTATTATGTACTTTATTTGACATTTTGTTTTTATTCATTGACATGTAAGCAATTTTTTAAGACATTTTTACTAATGATATTTGAATATGATTTTGGTTTTGGCGTCGCATTTTGTGCATTTGCCAGTGTCAAGTGTTTTATCTTTTCAAGTTTCAAAGGTTAAAAGAGTTGCCTCGTAGCTATAGATATAGTCAAAGTCCAATCTTGGTCAAGTGCAGTCCGTGTCAGTCAAGTCCAGTCATGCTTTAGTAAAGTAGTGACGACTTTACTATAAAGCTTCGATGGAGTTTTGGAAGCAACACGAAAAGTCATGTTTCACTACATTATATAATTTTCCACACACTCACACACTCGCGCTTGTAATTCAGCACTTAATGAATAAAACACCACCATTTTTATTCATAAAAACTCGACAAAACATTAGTTTTGGAAAAAATACAACAGAGCGACACGACTCTTTCCGCGTTCCCGCCAAAACCATGAAATTTGACTTGTGGCATTGGTGTTATCAATAAAATGTATGTATTTTGTACTCTTTAATATGAATTGCTAACATTTCTTGTGTTTGTTATCCACAGTAGTACATGGGTGCGTAGTACTGGGCGGGCTGCAGGCGGCGCCGCTGGGCGCGATCGCGTTACACGACGAGCTCGCGAGACTCATGCAGGAGGAGCACGACGCGCCGCTCTCTCTGACGTCGAACGTACTCGAGGACATTAAAGGTAACTTTAACTTATGACGCAACTTTTTTTTTTGTGTAAAAAGTAATGAGACGAACGAGACGCTCTCCTGATGGTAAGAGATAACGCCTGTCCATGACCATCGCAGCGATAAACAGAACTTTAAGTAACATAACAAAGTCGGGCATCACTGCTTTGGCGCTCATTACTTCGAGACTTTTAGTTGAGTTAACCTCAACAGCCCAGTAATTTCGCTAGCTGCAGTACCCTTCAAACCGGAACACAGTAATGCTTACACACTACTGCTTAGCGACAGAATAACTTGTACTGCGGTGGCCCCTACCTAGACGACCTCCTGCTAAGGAGATATACCACCAAGTGGTCCAATTATCACACTAATTATCCCACAAAGTCTGAAAACAAAAGTCTTCAATCAGTGCGTCCTACCTGTCATGACCTACGGAGCCGAAACGTGGACACTCACAGCGGGAATGGTCCGTAAGTTCAAAGTCGCTCAGCGAGCTATGGAAAGAGCTATGCTTGGCATTTCTCTGAGGGATTGGATCCGAAACCAAGTAATTCGCCAGAGAACTAAAGTCATTGACATAGTTCAGCGTATTAGCAAGCTGAAGTGGCAATGGGCTGGACATATCTGTCGCAGAACCGATAACCGCTGGGGTAGACGTGTTCTAGAGTGGAGACCGCGTATTGGCAAGTGTAGCGTAGGAAGCCCTGAGACTCGATGGAGTGACGATATACGTAGGACAGCTGGCGGTGGATGGAAGCGAAAAGCCGAAGATCGGGCTGAGTGGCGTGTCTTGGGAGAGGCGTATGTCCAGCAGTGGACTAATATAGGCTGATGATGATGAACCAATTATAGTAAATTGATGAAATGTAGGCATAGGCAGCCCGTACACGTTCCGCGCGATCCGCGATCCGCGATCCGCGATCAATGATCGCGATCCAGGCTGATCGTGTACGAAGCGGATTGACGGACTGATGCTCCGGATCGCATAATATCTAGAAATTTTGAAATCATGATCGCGGATCGCGGATCGTGATCATGATTGAACGTGTAAGGCGGCCCATACATTTCATCAATTTACTATAATTGGTTTTGTGGTTAATTTATATGGAGAAGAATACACAATCCCTATAATCTTATGATTAAAAGACCTGGGCATGCCACAAGAACAATCATAGATTCATTGCTGGAAAGGTATCCAAAGTAGCCCTTGGCATTGGTGGCATGTAAAACTTGATTTTTTTAATATAAATGTAAATATCGTAGGACTATACACACAGCGCCATCTGGCCCCAAACTAAGCAAAGCTTGTGCGATGGAAGTCAGATAACTGATAGAATACTTAAAATACTTTTTTTTGTAAATACATACATACTTATAATACATATAGAACACCCAGACACAGGACAAACGTTTGTTTGTTCACAAAATGTTTGCCCTGAGTGGGAATCGGACCCACACCCTTCAGCTCTTGGAGCAGGCATACTACCAATGAACCAACAGGGCTGTAAAAAAAAATTTAACGGTGTGTTCCGACAGCCTCACTTGAGAGCCAGTTCCATTCCAGGCCAGGTATGCTTTACCATCTTCGACCACACCGTTACTTAACATGTCACCGCCACAACTCACCTGGAGTTGTGGTCAAACACCTACCAGTTGTCAGATGGCGCTGTATGTAATGTCATATGATATTTAAAAAAAAAATGCTTGGCGGCAGATTTTCAACTTGAGCGGGGCTAGCTAGCCAGCCTAGTACTAGAAAGTACCCTACCACCATGTTATCGTTTCCTCACGATGTTTTCCTTCACCGGCAGCTCAAGCTCATTGTTGGGGTTTGAACCCACGCCTTTCGGCATGCGAACCTACCGCGCTAACAACTGAGCTATCATCGCTACAAAATATGTATTATCAATTATAGTGAAGACATGTTTCGTGATAAATCGCGCTCGCGCGCTGCAATGGCTGTCCGACACCCCTCCCACCCCGTGCCCGAGCGTTGTTTACCCCACGGGGGGCACAGGAGGGGGCACCGTGAAGGTTGGGGGGCGGGCGCGGGAATTGGCCGCTGAGATCATGTTTGCAAGAGATGGAGAACTGTCTTCGCTGCCCGATCTAGTACTGCAATGTATTATTCAGGTAACTATTATTTTAGACTAAACCGCCTGTAGTAGCAGCTATCGTTGGTGGGCACTTTCTAGTACTCGGCTGGCTAGCTACCACCCTCAAGTTGAAAATCTGCCGCCAAGCATTTAACGGTGTGTTCTGGCAGCCTCACTTGAGAGCCAGTTGCATACCAGGCTTGGTGGGCTTTACCATCTTCGACCACACCGTAACTTAACATCAGGTGGGCTGTGGTCAAACATCTAGCCTGTTAACCATTCTTATTCTTATTCAAAGTGGGGGCGATGAGTCCTGCACTGACGTCCCGCCTGGGGTGTATTGTGCATTTCCTCTACCAGCGTCTACTGGAGCCAACCCAGCTCCTTGAAGTATCGGAGCGAGGCTCTGGGCCGCTGGCATAGTAGCTCCAGTGAGTTGGGTGGAAAGTTCGCCTGTTAACCATAAATTTAAAAAAAGGATTGAGTGTTGTAGATTACAATCTCTAAAAAATAATTTTCGGTTTTAACGAAGAAATTATTTGAACAAGAACAAACGAGTGTTGTAATTATTGTAAAAGTACTTTGCTGTGCTTGGCAATATTTCGATTTGTTTTTGTATGCCGAAAAGCCAGATATGGAGGTTTTATATATGTATTTTGTTAATCCCAACTGTTTTAGGGTTAAGTACCCATAGTATGTTCATATAAATAAATTCCAGTCGCCAGTTGACGCTCGTCGGCAGCTAGCAGACAACATCCTGCTAACGGGCGGAGGCGCCGTCCTGCCGGGACTCCGGCCTCGGCTCGCGGCTGAACTGAAGCAGCTCTTGACAGAGGATCCCTACAAATCTCGGCTGTTCCTCACTGAGTTCAAGTTCCATACAGCGCCGGCGCATGAAAATAGCGTCGCTTGGTGCGGTAGTGCATGCGCGGGAGCAGGTTAGCGGTTTATACACAAATACAGTGTACACATGTACACTGAGCTATCATCGTAGTGATGATAGCTCAGTGGTTAGCGCGGTAGGTTCGCATGCCGAAGAGCGTGTGTTCAAACCCCAACAATGAGCTTGAGCTGCCGGTGAAGAAAAACATCGTGAGGAAACCATAGCGTGGTGGTAGGGTACTTTTTATTACTCGGCTGGCTAGCTACCACCCTCAAGTTGAAAATCTGCCGCCAAGCATCTAACGGTGTGTTCCGGCAGCCTCACTTGAGAACCAGTTCCATTCCAGGCTAGGTGTGCTTTACCATCTTCAACCACACCTTCACTTAACATCAGGTGAGCTGTGGTCAAACAACTAGCCTGTCAACCATTAAAAAAAAAAACAAGTTTTTACCCACGACGGAACGGAGACGGTATATGCGTGTGGGGTGAGAGGTTGTTTGTGCAAATCCATGTTGCCAAAACTACTAGTCAGATTTTGATGCAGTTTTCAGTTATAGGTTCGGGTTTGATCGTTTAATTTGCATACAAATAATTTTTTGCCATTTATGGACAAATGGAGCATAATTTTACATTAAAATCACAACTACTGGAATTTATTTTGGTCTTTATTTGCGGTAAATCACAATTGCTTGAATAAAACAGTAGATTATTTATTCAAAAATCATAAATTCATAAATCATTCATACATTTGATTTTATGCTAATAATGTACTGTTTTATTCAAGCAATTGTGATTTACCGCAAATAAAGACCAAAATAAATTCCAGTACTGTGATTTCACTGTAAAATTATGCTCCATTTGTCCATAAATCGCAAAAAAATATTTGTATGGAAATCAAACCACCTTAACAACGTTTTACAAGTTAATACTCCAATATTAATCAAAAAATTTGTGTCCGGCAACCTCACTAGAGAACCAGTTCCCTTCCAGTCTGGATGTGCTTTACCATCTTCGAAAACACCGTCACTTAACATCAGCTGAGCTGTGGTCAAACACCTAATCTGTCAATCATAAAAAAGAAACCATAGCATAGTGGTAAAGTACTATCTATATTTCAATGTAATAGTCCTTATAAATAATTCAAAGTACATTTTTTATTATATTCATATTATTACATTGACATTTTATAGGATATGTCAATGACATAATTATCCTAATTTAATGTCCTAATTTGATTTTTCAGTGGCCAATTGACTCTAGGACGTTGTTGACGTTAGGATATGTCATTGTCATATCCTAATAATGTCCTGTAAAATGTCTATGTAATAGATATGTCTATGAAGTATGGATCGACGCCTTTGTAAGCGGAAACTAGAACTAAAAGTGGTAGCCATTTTTCATACAATTTGGCTGAGAAAATTTAAGTTTTTTTTTTTTGGAAATTGTCCATAGCCCACAGTCAAATGTACGCGATTGAATTAAGTGAGTAACTATTTCAGGTGAAGCGGCGGCTGCGAGGGCTCTGCCTAGAGACCAGTACTGCCGCACGAGGCGGCTGAAAGACTGGGTCTGTCTGTTGGACAACACGCCTCCTGACCACTACCATAGAAACATGCCCGACTTATAGACCGCGTTAAGAACGTATATTATACGTGTATTTCATAAATAAAATGTATGTTAAGTATTTATTTAACTCTTAATTCATCGCCATGTTACACGACACAGATAAAAAAAAAAGCTAATGGATTTGTTACGCAATGGCTTAGTGTGAAACGCTATTATATTTGAAATAACATATGATACCTATTAAACCATACTTTAACAAGTTTTTATTTTCCTCTCGTTTTTTTTTTATAATTCTAACGATTTCTTCGGATTTTTAGTCACGGAAAAATGATCAAAAATGTATTCAAAGCTGTTACTTTGATGTGTAAATAGACATTTTTAGCCTTTGATTTTGTTTGATGTAATATACGAGTACGTTCCCGTTTTCATACCGTTAGGCTCGTTTCACGCCGGGGAAACAGCGGCGCGGCGAGCACTTATAAATGTGAAAGTTTGGATGGATGGATGTTTCACGCAAAAACTATTGAACGAATTTGGTATGGAGGTAGTTGAGATGAGTACCCTTCAAAGCAAAGCGGAACACAGTTATGTTTACAATCTACTGATTGGCGGTAGAATATCTGGTACTGCGGTGGTACCTAACTAGACGACTTCCTGCGAAGGAAGCCTACCACCAAGTAAAATTATGCTTAACGCGTTGCGTTTGCATTCCCGCTAAAACTCCGACATGTTTTTTTGCATTCTCGCTCGCTTCATGTTGACAAATAGTTTTTCTCAAAACTGTCAGTGTCAAACATAAAGCTATAGTTTAGCTTTTATATAATTTAAGAATTAAATAGAGAAATGATTTAACCAATGCCAAGAGCATTGCGTAATAATGCAAATTTTAGATTTGAAAAGCTATAAAATGTGTTACAGTCAATTGTCTTTTCATGTTGCTTCCAAAAGTTCCAAATTTCATCAATTTTTTTAATTAAATTTAGCACTACTTTACATGCTTGATTCTTACTAATGTTTCGTGACTGGCTTATTTCATTTGATTTTTAAGTACTCACGGCTGGTAAAAACATAAAGCGCGATGCCAAACAAAGCAAACAATGTCAAGCAACAATTGTCAATGTCATTCAACAATCATTTAGCCGTCCCTCGGTGCTCGGTCTTTCTTGTCATCTTAGCTCGCAAAAAAATAAAATCCAAAAATACTAGAAAGAGCATTAATACCACTAAACGAAGCGCGTCATTACTTTAAAACTTTGGTTATAGTGCGACAGAATCATGTCGAACGAAGTGAAAACCGTGGCGGCGAGCATAGTCAACTTCCTGAAACAGCAATTGGATGGCGGCGCGCTGAATGCAGATTCACGCGAGAGCGTGGAGGTGGCCGTTCAGTGCATAGAAACCGCTTTCGAGCTCGAGCGCGCAGACTCAGTTCGGGCGGTGGATTTGCTACAACTGGTGCGCGCTCGCGGTGGCAGTCAGACGGCTACAACTACAACCGTGGCGCCGTCAACCACAGTACCGCCTGCGCAGGCTGCAGAAGCTGAGCGACTGAAAAATGATGGCAACGAGCTCATGAAGTCGGAGAGATACCGCGAGGCACTTGAGAAATATACTCGTGCTGTAGAGATCGACCCTCTCAACTCTGTTTACTTCTGTAACCGTGCTGCCGCGCATTTCAAGATCGGAGAGCATGAAGAGGCCGTGGCTGACTGCACCGCAGCACTCGGCCTACAACCCGACTATGGCAAGGCACATGGGCGGCTTGGGCTTGCGCTGACGGCCCTCGACCGCCACCGTGAAGCACGCGCCTCGTTCGCTCGCGCCGCTCAACTTGAACCCGACAACGAGTCATATCGACAGAACTTGCGGCTCGCGGACGAGCGACTGTCGGCGCGCGGCGAGCGGCCGCCCATGGATCTCGGCGGACTACTACAGAATCCAGCTTTACTCAATATGGCCACGGAAATGCTTTCAGACCCTAACATGCAGAATCTTATCTCAGGGTTGATGAATACGACGACGGCGGGGGATGGGGGTGCGCCGGCTGCGGGCGGTATGAATGCTCTTCTTGAGGCAGGGCAAGCTCTCGCTCAACATATGCAAGCCTCAAACCCTGAGCTTGTGGAGCACTTGCGGCGCCAGGTGCGCCCGCCCGGTCCTCAGCCGCCACCTGGTCAGCCGCCCCAGTAGCCACTCTACCTGAACTGTGTGCCCTTATTGCCCGGTTTCAATTATGTTATGCATAAAATAGAATATATTTTCATTAAAATGATACTGTCTGCTTGTTTGTTTTGTGAGAGGTCTCTCAATAAGACTGCATTTGTTCTGAATGTGTCTTATGTTGCGGCTATAGGGTACTGAGCTAGGCAGATTTTCATGTTTATGATTTTTTTTTCATTTATTTGTTTACTGTTTTGAATTCTTGCATTTAATTAGAGACTATAGAGCTACTCTAGCCATGCTATTAAGCTTTTTTTTATAACTGCAGTAAAAAAGAACTACCATGAAAATAATTTCATTGCAGTATCACAATCTTATGTTACAAAAACTGGCAGTGATGTGATCATTTAAGAAAAATGTATGATAACTGGGACAGCAGTGATAGCACTTACCAAGAGTATATGGATACTGCTTCGTTCACACTTTTTTCTACCTAGTTCACGAATTCCTGAGCCATTAAGTTCTTACAATATTTTCTTCTTCCAGCATGATAATTAAAAAAAAATAAGATTTTAATATTTCTACAAAATTCCAGTGATATGGAATATTGAGAGTAGTGTTCAATATTGATAATGTAAATTACTATGAACTGTAAAAATCATGTTAACTAAGAGACAAACCGTGGAATGTTTGCCTTTTTCTTAACCACAAAATATATCCCTAGATAGGATTGAATTTATTGGTATGGTATTGTTAATAAAAATGTTTACTTATTTTATTCTTTCATTTATAAATTAAAAAAAATAATTATTTAATAAATAAATAAATTATTATGATTTACCTTTTTTTTTTATGTGAAAAATAATGAGACGAACGAGACGCTCTCCTGATGGTAAGAGATAACGCTTGTCCATGACCATTGCAGTGATACACAGAACTCTAAGTAACAAAACAAAGTCCAGGGCATCACTGCTTACCTACCTACCTTACTTACCTGGAGAAACATGGCAAGGAATGGTTTTTTATGGTTGACAATTAGGTGTTTGACCACATGTCACCTGATATTATGTGGTCAAAGATGGTAAAGCACTGAAATAAAACTGGCTCTTGAAAGTGAGGCAGCTGGAACACATTGTTAGGAGCTTGGTAGATTTTCAACTTGACGGTGGTTAGCTGAGTACTAGATAACCCTACCATACTATGTTTTCTTCACAATGTTAGAAAAAATATTTTCATCTACAAAATATGTATAAAGCTTTGGAGTAATAAAATCATTATTATGAAACATGATCTAATTTAAGTGGACCAGTAGTAAAATTAGGACTGCAATAATTATTTTTTTCATGTAACAGTAATGAGACGCTCTCCTGATGGTAAGAGATAACGCCTGTCGATGTCAAAGACAGAACTTTGAGTAGCAAAACAAATTTCAAGGCATAGCTTTGGCGCTCATTACTTAAAGGCTTTCGATATTTACTCTCAACAGCCCTGTAATTTCACTAGCTGAAGTACCCTTCAAACTAGAACACAGTAATGTTTACACACTACTGCTTGGTGGCAGAATATCTGATACTATGGCGGTACCTACATAGACGACCTACTAAGATCTACCACCAAGTAAACATATTCTTATAAGTAAATGGATTGGTTAAAATTAAAGATTCATACTTGTAGGCAAACAAACTCATTTATCAGTCTGTCCTAAAAGTATGTTCACGTAATGTTTAACTATACAAGTAAATCTTTTTCACAACATGTTTACCTGCTTGCTACACTTTATAAAATCATTGGTAAGATATAATTGACAATTTCAGCTTAGAACCAATGTCGGATTTCTAGATCACTTTTAAACTCGACTGATATTACATAATAGGTCCAAACAGACCTATTATTTCGTCTAAACTTTTATACTGCTTATAGGGAATTTGGTCAATAAATAATTATCCATTCCAATAAATAAACGTGCAGGTAAATTCTCTTCCAAAAAATAAAAAAAATCGAATTGCTTTCTTATCTATTTATTACACACTATGTATAATTTATGATTACAGTAATCAATTTACATATCTTTTATGTACACATAATGTAGTAGCAAAATGTAAAAACGTCCAACGAGCGCCACACTGCGCGCTTCAAACACACAAAATTAAATACACGTTCAAAAGCAGTGTTGTACCGCGCGCGCAATGAGGCGCAAAACACGATCCAAAACATCTACCGAATATAAAACTTTTGTATTTACACGTCACGCCCGTAAAGCGTAGGCTACACCGCGAGTTAAGATTCACGCCCATAAAGCGTAGGATACACAGTGAGTTAAGATAGCTTAGATAGCTAGTTTCTAGCTTTACAAACCAGTAATAGGTTACCTCTAAGGTAAGAGCGGGATATACGTAGCCGATGCCGATTGCTAGTTTATTTGATAATACATACCTAGTTACCAACTAACTGGAGATACTATGTCAGTGGCCTAGAGCCTCGCTCCGATGATCCAAGAAGCTGGGTTAGTTCGGGTAGATGCTCGCAGGGGAAATGCACAAAAAAACACCCCAAGCGGGACGTCAGTGCAGAACTTCTTGTCTCCACATTGAATATAATACCCAATTGTAAGTATGATTTTTCGAAAAATGTTTTGTCTGCAAACGCACGTTAGTAAAAAATCGTTCAACGCGGCTAAAGAAGTTTTCAGTTCAAAAATTTATTTTTAATTTTTTTTGTAAGCAGAAATAGTGTGCGACTGTGGTATGCATTTGACATAATTTCATAATTTTACTTTAAAAAAACTCAATACACTCGTACCCGTTGCGGTAGCGCTCAGCCTTTGGCCTCGCATCTATATACATACACCTCATTTGAAGTATCACAAACGTTAAAAAAATAATCGGCTAAATTATTTATGCATTGTAACTGTTTGTTCGTTTATTTAAGCTAAGTTAGCTCGATGTGTGGCCTTCACTCTACAGTCAACACTGGACTGCGATTAAGCAATCTGTAATGCATCACACGGACGCGGCAATGCCAGACCGAGCTCGCGGCAGTGCCGTCGCTACCGAGCACTGAGCAGGCATTTTTAGATGTACATACGTATGAAGCTTATCCTTACATTAAAAGCGAAGGCACCGTGACATAGATAGAATTACATAAGTAAATGCAAACAAAGTAAAATAAGAGAGAAATACACAGAAATGTTGATTCACGTATGATGTTAACATTAAACGAATTTTAAAAAGTAATATGACAATATTGCGATTTAAAACCAAATCTAATAGGAACAACAATCAATGTTAAAGGATATAAATAATAAATCGCCATTAAATAACATAGAACTGTGAAACGTGAAATAGAATAAATAAAGCCAAAATATTTTTAAAATTGAACATAACTTTATCACTATAATAAACTTTAGTGAACATTAACAACATAATAATTATTATGGAAAATATAATTACTTTTAAATATAGACTTGTAACTTTTGTGAAAGAATGAATATTCATTAAAATATTCAGAACATTTTCTTTCATAAGTGATTTTAAGTCCATAGCATTACTAATTAAAACTAACATAACTTTGGGGCACCAAAACATTGATGTACTAAATAATTAAGTAGGTAAATAATATGAATCTTAAACGACATAAAACGCAGTACAATTTTGCAATAATTTATATGACATCTTAAACAGAAATAAATAACTTCCTTACAAGTAAAATTTTATGTGCAGACGACTAAACGTATACAAAAAAACATCGAACATTCTTAACAATGGTTATCTATAAACCATAGTTTATTATTATGTCTTTTTAGTTTTACATAAATATGAAAGTACTTAATATTTGAAACAAATTTGAAAAAAAAAAACACATTATCTATTATATATTGCATCGAGGGAATCATTCTGGAAGAGTAGTGCTGATCTATTTATATCGGAACCAATATTAAGATTCATATTATAAGTTATTCATATTAAAATAAGATAGAAAACCACTCTTAACGCATTTTACCAAAAAGTCAAGAAACACCACGAAACAAAAGACCAGTAAGTAATTTTACTTATGCTATTAATAATTACGTTAATACATACTCGGACTACGTGCTATATGGCCTGCCCACTGCCACTTCAACTTGCTAGGAACGCGCTGTATGCGAGCCGCTTCCAACCGGTCTTTATAGAAGTCAATGGGGGAGGCCTATGTCCAGCAGTGGACGTCCTACGGCTGAAATGATGATGATGATGATGATACTCGAACTATAAGTACTTTCGGTCACATCCGGTGGCCTTTTTCAAGGAGCCAAACCGGAGTACCTACAACACGCGGCACTAATAAATAAATCGGTGATCTTGGGTGTTAATATAAAAATACTTAAAATTTATAACAAATAAATAAGTTTTTTTATGTAAGATGTGCCATAGTGTATAAGTTCTTAACTTTGGTATCTCAAGATACAAGTAATTTAGTTAGTACCTACACGCTAGCCAACCCTATATGACAGCCATCAGACAAGCGCAAGCCTACTTGAATTAAAAAAAGTACTGTCATCTATATATATATTGATGTTTAATAGACAAAAACAGCATTTTTTTTTAAATAATTCTAGAAGTATAAACTAATGCCTTTGATATTAGACAATGTATAGTATTGGTTCCGATATGTGATCCTGCACGACCCACGCCACTGCAGAACGCGTCACCGCTGCGCTAAAAAAGCCCTTACAAACTTAGAGACTTGCGTAATTGCGTATAACACAAGACTCGAAAATAAATAAATCAAAGATAAGAATATAAAAACGTAAAGTAGTTTCTTTTGATAAATTATTGTTTATTAATAGTTTCTTTAACGTCAACCGTCCTTTTAGGATCCCTAATAATACTCACAAACATTTTAAAAACGTCTGTAGGTTTCACATTCTTTAACTCGAACGCAACAACGGATCGGCGTGTACTTTTGACATTTTGTTTTTCTTTTAACTTTTTTATGTTAAGAAACAATGAAACGTTCTTCTCTTAGTAAGAGATAACGCCTATCCATGACCATTGGCAGCGGTACCGAAGTTTGAGTAACTAAACAAAATCAAGCGTTTTGCTGCATTGGTATTTACCTAAAGACATTCGATGATGAACCTCATTAGCGCCGCTTAACATTCTGAATAAATAAACCGTTCATGTAAAATACGGAAATCGTTGTGCGCTGTTCATTATTAATTTATTACTATAAGACATATTTGCGACTCCGTTATATAATAGAAACAAAGTTAGTTATAAACTTTGACAAAATAGCTCTTAAATCAACGTTAAATGTATATCGGACAGCCTCTACTGAATTTTAAATAAATTAAGGGTTATTTCGATTTGTTATTAGAAAAGGATATGAAATCAATTATTTTACATCAGTCGTTTCGAACTTCGTATTGTAGAAGTGTTGGAATTCGACACACAATAACTATAACCCGTTTGGTATCGATGGCAGTTGATATGATAATATTTTACTAGTGTAATTTTTAAACTTTCGCGAATTTAATACCTTAAAAATGTATATTAATATATTATGGTTATTACCGGGACTTAATCGCACATAAAATACTATAAAACTATCTCATAGTTTTATTATCAGGACTCAAACGTGCAGAAAAGGCTATGAAACTATTTAATTGTAGGTCTAAATCGCGCATAAATTATGCGCGATGAATTCCCGGCAATAAACATATTTTATCTGAAATTAATAAATAAATTAACTCTGTTGTGTACATTAATTTGCAACAAAAATATTGATTTAAAAAACTTTTTTGCTTTAAGCAAACCGATAGCAAACGGACTTTGAAAGTGTCAATCACTCGGCATTCAGTTGGTAAAAAAACAAAGGCGCGGGGCATTTCCAAATAGAGCATATTCTTATCTACAGCGGATGTTATACATCACCGATCGACACTGGAACATAAATAAACAATTTCAACGGCCAATAATAACAATAAAAGCAATATATAAAATTCTGAATCGCAACATACAATTATTTACATGAACAAGCGAGCATCGCCCCGCGCCCTTTGACGGAACAAATTAAACTTTTTCCGAAATCAGATTCTGGATCTATCGACATTGTTTCCGTCCCTGTCACGTCTCTTTTGAGAATAATCAGTAACAGAAATAATATTTACTGTCTCAGAATAAGCATTATCGATAAGAAATATTTTCACTCGACGCCAAAGTTCAGACTAGCAAGAACTCTCTGCAAATTGTTTATAAAAAGTGAGCTTGCCGCAAGTTGTTCAATACTACAAAAAGCAACCGCTAACTGCAAGATGTATTGCTAGTCTAAACTCTACAAACTCCAGTCATACTTGTACAATGATACAAAGCGGGTTCCGAAGAAACCTCACCGGGGTACTTTACGGCCCTATTGTTGGTTCCTCTTCGATGGCGGTATAAGATGTGGCGGCAGTTCAGCGGGCAGGTCGTGACCGTCAGTCTTCACTCGTATCAGATGCATGGCCAGCGCGAATTCATCTTCATCCAAGAACCCGTCCTTGTCGATGTCTGCAAGCTTCCAGATCTTTCCGAGGACCGAGTTGGGCAGCTTTGACTTCACCATCTCCGTCTTGGCAGCTGAAGACAACATACACACGTCAACACGCCACGCCACACAAAAAAAAACTGGAGTTTAGACAAGCAACAAAACTTGCAGAAGTTGACTTCCACATAAAACCAATTAGGTATTTTTTTTTAAATATTGTTTTCAAGTATCGTGATAAAACTAGGTACCTACTAACAAAACAAAAACAGAATAAGTAGCGAATGAAAATGTACACAAACGGCATTAGCGACTATCGCAAGAAGCGAATACTGCAATAGCTGTGCAGCATGTTAATTAATATACCTAGGTATACTACCGATAGTGAAAAATCAAAAAAGTATTAAATAAAATCGCAAATTAAAACCTTCATCGACGCTGGCGCCCCTAACAATATATGGCAGAACTAATCGTTGTTTGATAGCGACGATCATTATTAGCGAATACAGCAGGTATACCTATGCCGATCGCACGAACACTTCATCGGAAAAAAGTTCAAGCTCCAATGAATATGCAGAAAATCAAATTTAAATTTAACTTCAGCGAATTATTACTTTGCCAATTGTGACATACAGTTAAATTAAACAACAAGCTTAAAGAGAAAACGTACACAATTTGTTAGTATGTCAGTTCAGTCTCACACAAACGGTTACAAAACTATAACAACAAATCTCGTAATCTTTCAACAAGATATAAGAAACTTAATTTTCGCGCGTTCGAGATTATCTCATTCACTTTCAATCACATAACATTTGTTGCCAGAGAGACAGTGATAGACATAATACCGATCGCAACAGCATAGAGTCCGCAATAGCGTGAGAACTCACTACTGAAGACTAGAACAATACGACCGAGTGACGAATTACATTCGACACTGCGGCTACCGAGCGGCAAACTTTTGACTTGGCTAAATTGTACTCAAGTACTGTCAATGTTTAGTCATAAGTCATGCTAAGACATGGCTATTCTGCTATCACCCCGCTTATTCTTAAAAGTCTAAACACTTTTTAAAATCCTAAGCATTCCTTTGATTCATTGTATAGAATAGGTTCAGGGTAAACCCAGAACTAGGACTAAAATGTGGGGCGTAACAATGAAATAATATATTTTAGTATATTAACAAAGTTGTCTCTATAAAAGATTTCAACAAATGCATTGATTTTGACCATTTGCTTATCTGGACCTAAGGCAAGTTCCCGCGCTCGTTCTAGCCACCCTTCTGGCGAGCGATCTATAGTGAACTGAATACTCCTTTCTCCAGTAATCGCGAATACAAGCGAAAGAAACACGAACTCGATAGTGATCAACGTTGTGATTATATTTAAAAGGACAAGCGCGGTCACTTTTACAACATTGAATAACGTTCGAAAGATTCCGTAATTCTGCTCTTTGACAAAAATCAAGTCGTCCGAACTTTCTGATTCATCATCGGTACTTTTATCGTCAGACCCTAAACTGGTTTTGTCGAAAGAATTATTACTTTGATGAGATTCCGTTTCGGAATGATGTATATCGTTATCGTCACTATCATCAGCAAGACATTCGAAACCTTTGAAGCTAATGGTATCTATATTTCCGTCAGACATGCTTCGACGAGGCGCGTCGATGGCTAAAGTTTCTAAGCTGTGTATAGAAAGACTTGAAGATATTCTGTCAAGAGAGCGATGTTCTCGTGAGCAGTTCAGTATCTGAGCAATAAGGTTAGTGTTATGCGTGGCTGTTGATAGAGCGTCAACTATTGTATTGAGTCTGTTGGGATCGGTGTCTCGAGCCGACATGTACATTTCTGCGAGGACAGAAGAATTACGCGCCGACGCGAGTAGGGCTTCGAGCGCGATTTTGATTGGCTGATCAGTGGCGTGGGTAGCAGTTAGTTGAGTATGGGTTAGAGATGTAGTGTGGTCGTTACCAGCGCCAGTGACTTTTCCGTCGACAGGGTTAAGGCTGCGGAAGGTAAGGTCGGTGTTAGGTTTTTCTTTGCTGCAGATCCAGTCGGGATCGCCATGACCAGCATCAGCGCCTTCACCGCGCCCATACCCGAATGGAGACACTTTGTCTTCTACGCCTTCGAATGCGCCTCCTAAAAAGTGTACAAGAAACTCCATTAATTATGCTATCGCTATCATCACAGTAAATACACAGGACATGGTGTGGATTTCGGGGCAAAACAATAAAATAAAGAACGTAACGTACGTGATGCACAGAGAAAAAGTAATTTCTTTTTATAAAAATTAGACGGTCAATACTTCGATGAACAGCATTAGAGTATTGTAAGCGTAACTTGTACCAACATTCAGACAATAAACATGCTATCCTTTTAAAATAAGTATTACATAGTATAGGTAACATAAACTTTGGGCGCATTGTGCATTATTTATTTAATTATCAAATATATTAATAACTGCTCGCGAAACTCGTTAAAAATGCAAACTTTTAAAGCGCAGTGTTCATTTTTTTATTTGAATAAAAACATGAAGCTGCCATATTACTCACTCGCTTAAAAAGACTAAGGTAATTAGGATCACCTTATTGTATTGCTTCTTACTCATAGATATAAGTGGTTGGTAACGATGCGGTGATGATTTAACCACTAGACTAGCGCACATCAAAATATTATTATCTCATTTTGAGTTGGAATGTTCGATTCGTGAATAACAAATTATTGGCGCCCAACGCGTGATCGCTTGATAACATCGCGCGCAACTTACAGCTGCTGCTAACATATTAAGATTGTTGGTAACAGGTTTGGAAGTAGTTCTGCTGCTTTAGCTGTAGGACGGCTCGCATTTGGACGAACATTTGTGATGAACATGTTTTTGTTTTTTGTTCTGTGTGTATGGTGAATTTACGAGCAGGCTCAGTAGGTCTGCAGATTTAAGTATCTGATATACATATATTGGTAAAGATATTTCACATTCTTCAAAGTGAACCAACTATTCGTTGGGAGCTGCAAACTGAGTGGTTTGCATGCTTAATGGTATTTAGTATCAGATGGGTATGACTGTATATAAAAATGTAGATATCAAAGAAAAATGTTTTGTTGAAAAATGTTCTCCGTTTCGAACGTTACAAAATATTAAAAATAATAATCGAACAATTATATGGATTTTAATTTCATGTGCTGTCAATCAATTACCGAGGGCGGCAAAAGTTTAGTAACAGCTTATACTTGGCAAATGTGTCAATCTGCCACTGCGTCTAATTATTAAGGTGGAGTGTTCTACAGTGGCAGCCGCGTATCGGAAAACTTTGCGTAGGACGCCCTAAGATACGGTGAAGTGACGATATACATAGGGCAGTGGACAGTAACAAGAAACGAAAATCTTAAGTTTAGGCTAGGCGGCGTGTACATTGAGATTGGCCGACGTCCAACAGTGGAGTAAAGTGGGCTGATGATGACGACTCATACGGCCAAGAGTCGACTAACTTTTTTTAGAACAAGTGATTCTTTAATGATTTTAGAATTGTGCCTATAAAAAGTTGTTATTAATGATGAGTACGAAGCTCCACTTTCTTATTCAAACTAGTACTTTAATTCTAGATTAAGATCAACTAACTTTCCTCTGCCTGTATTATTAGTATTTCAAAGTTTACAAAGGTCACGTGGTTTCTGTGGAGCGTAAATTATATTATATAAAAAAGGCCCACGTTCAGCTTAGTCACACCAAACCTAAACCTTGCCCTGTATAACTATTATATCTTGTAGAAACTTCGCTTATTTTGGGGCTAAATGGCGCTCTGTGAAATATCCTGCAATATTGATATTTAACATCCAAAATGGCTTACATTTCATGTACCTAGTGTATGACAAACTAAAGTTAATGGACTACCTATTCAAACCCATCGCTATGGATGTAAGTACATATTTCAATGTCAGTCAAATCATAATATCCAGTTGTACAACGCCTCTCAAAATGTAACAAAACATTAGAACAATGGTCGTGTACGAGAAGAATAGATTTAGTAACGAAGCAAGAATAGTACACAGGCTTCCGTTAGCCACGTGCACTAACTATTAAATCATCTATAACCAAGTTCAAAGGCAGCTATTACTGTAGAAGTAAGCTGGTCTAAATATTATATTACCAATGTCGGAACGTGTTGTAATGCACAAACAATAAATGAAATATTCTTACATTCGAAGAGCAACGCTTGAAGGTCTCACGCCATGCTACGACTATTCTAGTTTTTTTTTTCTTTGTTTTTGGCGTCGCATTTTAGCATTTGCCAGTGTCAAGTATTTACATATTTTCAAGTTAAATAAGTGTCCTCGTAGCTAGTTATAGTCAAAGTCCAGTCTTAGTCAAGTCCAGTCCGTGTCAGTCAAGTCTAGTCATGCTTTAGTAAAGTAGTGGCGACTTTACTATAAAGCTTCGATGGAGTTTTGGAAGCAACACGAAAAGTCATGTTTCACCATATTATATCATTTTCCCACACTCACGCTTGTAATCCGGCACTTTATGAATAAAACACCACCATTTTTATGCACAAACACTCGACAAAACACTAGTTTTGGATAAAATACAACGGAGCCACACGACTCTTCCCGCGTTCCCGCCAAAACTCCCTATTCTAGTTATACAAAATGGATGTCTTCAAATACAGAGTTCCTCCTAGGTAAGCTTTATCATCAAGCAGGATGTGTTCAAACCCGAACCTACATATCCAACAGCCCTGGTGGTTCATTGGTAGTATATCTGCTCCAAGATCTGAAGGGCGTGGGTTCGATTATAAACATTTTGTGGTATAAATGTTTGTTCTGTATCTTGGTGTTCTGTATTTATTATAAGTATGTATTTACAAAAAAAAAGTATTTAAGTATTCTATCAGTTATCTGAATTCCATAGTACAAGCTTTGCTTAGTTTGGAGTCAGATGGCGCTCTGTGTAATGTCCTGCGATATTTATATAATTATTATTAAGATTTTTTGTAAAGTACTGTTTCTTATTTATTAACTTTTACTATGGGCTAACTTTTAAAGCTATTAGCTGCTATGTAGTATATTTTTTTCTACAGTAGTTTTTTTGTCTCGCGATTTTATACTGCCGTCATACGGAAAAAAGACGTATCTGACATTTTTTCCGTTTTAGTAAAAAAATACAGGTAAATGTGTCTTCTTTTTACTACTGATTTCGATGATGTATATAACTCAATTACGGAAAAAATATCAGATACGTCTTTTTCCCCTTATGACGGCAGTGCAGATACGTCTTTTTCCTTATGACGGCAGTATAGTATAGTATAGTTTAGTTTGTAGCAGCACTTTTCCATAATAATGAGTAAAGGAAGTCGTCAATCGGTATAGTAAGATTGATAATTATGTGGTTAGTAGTAGTGCCTGTTGTCCTTTATTGTTTATATATTTGTTATCGGTATTCAACATATACTGTTTTTCGCGGTTAAGAGTGTGTGTAGAACACCAACTACCTATCAATTATAATAACGACGTATGTTCAAGTGACAAATGACTGCTACGGCAAACTGTATCGATAGCACAAAACAAATTCATTACAATATTTTTAACTTCAAATATCGTGTCGACTACTGTTAACTCTGGTCAATACAATTCTACAAATTGCTAACTTGATGAGAACGAGTATTATGTAAGCCGAACTTTTTGAATTATATGTTTTTTAATTTATCACATAAGCAATTCAGTACCTGTTTAAAAAATAAATCTTCACTGTTTCCAAAAACCATTTCGAAATATTACATTCCTGTACGTTATTTTAACGTTTAAAACTATTATATGGGGATTGCATTTTAGTAAAATATATAAAATAAACTAAACGCTGTATACGCTGTGTATATCACATAGGCTGTATAGGGGCTACTTTCAGTGCCTAAAAAAAGTAATAGAAAACCAAGTCAACGGCAGCCATAATAATCTCTTCCATACACGTACGTCGAGTTGTTTTTTTGCTTTACTAATACTAATATGTGGATTATTTTACTTTAAATAGTACTCGGGCTCTGATATATCACTTTTATGAGGCTATGATATAAAATTTGTTTACTTCATGTCAATTGTCAAACTCAATCAAATGTGTCAAAATAGCTATGTATACTTTTTTGCCACACATATTCAGCCTACTTTATGACGTTATCGCTACAAAAAGATTAAAAAACGTATTAAAAATCAACTACCTCATAGAAAGTCAAAATATTCAAATTAATTTCCTAAAATAAAGTTTACTATCAGTAAAAAATAAAAATAAAAACATCACCTACAGACCGAATTTCTGAGAAATAATGAAGTGCAGTACATATTTGTTTCATAACAATTTTATCACAACGTGAATTATATTAATTGTGTTGCGATTATCTCTCTGTGTGTCTCACCTTGCACTTCATTGAACGTGTCAAGAAAATAGAGATAAACGATTGTGCCCGCGCAGCGACCAGGCAAGGGCCATTATATGCCTAATACTAGCTATTGTACAATCTATGGCTGCAAGGTCGGCTAATTCATTTCACCCGTGGCTGCTCGAGCGTACGAAGCTCTATGGTTCCATATAGGTCTGTTCTTTTGGGGGTCCACGCTTTGATAACGATGGTTCTGTTAAAATGGTCGGGGAACGTGATTGCATCCCCGTTGGCTCATTGGTAGTATATCTGCCTTAAGAGCTGTAGCAAAATGTTACAGGCTGTAGGGCGTGGGTTCGATTCCCACTCAGGGCAAACATTTTGTGGTATAAACAAATGTTTGTTCTGTGTATTCTGTATGTATTATAATTATGTATTTACAACAAAAAAAAGTATTTAAGTATTCTATCAGTTATCTGACTTTCATAGTACAAGCTTTGATTAGTTTGGGGTCAGATGGCACTGTATGTAATGTCCTACGATATTTATTTATTTTATTTATGTACCACATGCCACTAATATTATAAATGTGAGAGTTTGGATGGATGTATGTTTGTTACTCTTTCACGCAAAAACTACTAAACGGATTTGGATGAAATTTGGTATGGAGGTAGCTGAGACCCTAGATTAACACATAGGCTACTTTTTATCCCGAAAACATGTAGCGGGTAACACCGCGGGGCGCAGCTACTTAGTATCTACATTGCACCCGTGCGATGCCGAGGCGGGTCGCTAGTTTATTAGAAAACAGTGTCTTATAGGTAAATTTAAAATCAAAAAAGTAGATTAAAATTATGAGAGAAAACAAAACAGATACTATGTGAAAACGACCTTTCAGCAAACGTACTTTTCTTTGACACAAAATGTTCATCCAATCTTTCAATTAAATATAAAAATTCAACGCCATCTATGTCTTTAGGAAAAACCAAATCTCTTGCGTAAGAGTAAGTACGTAAGTTAACGTACGTAGGCTTTAATCTCTTACCATCGTTTCAATCGTCTATTTGTTTTTACTTTTTTTTTAAACACGGAAACGGACATCATTAGCCTGACAGATGCAACGGAACCATGACCAAACTAATCGGTGGACCGTGACACAACTATGGGAGAATCAAAAAAGTTTTTAACCACATAATAAGAACAAAAGTGCCGTATTGTTTATATCAAGGATTAAAAACTTTGCCGTTGCAATTGTTGTTCGATGTAGGTCAGTGGTTCGATAAATAGTGGTGTCGGCAAAAAGTGGCGCGATCATCAGACCGGAATGCACCATCACTCTGACTCGCTATCAACGATTCGATTGGTGTTGTGTAATTGTTGCGTCACTGTCTAGGTCTATCATTACTGTAATTAAAGGTTTCTTGTAAGATTTCTGAAAATTATTTAGTACTAGCGGACGCCTCGCGGTTTCACCCGCGTAGTTCCCGTTCCCGTGGGAATCCAGGGATAAAAAGCCTATGTCACCCGGGGATAGTGTAGCTTCCCAACGGTGAAAGAATTTTTGAAATCGGTCCAGTACTTTCGGAGCCTATTCAATACAAACAAACAAACAATCAAATCTTTCCTCTTTATAATAGTATAGATTGGATTATCAAGAAAAGATAATGATAATATCTGTCCTGTCAGCGTATTTAGTAGCTCAGCATCATAAGCTGTAGGGCGTGGGTAGCGATTTCCACCCTGGAGTGGATTTTAGTTGATCTGTCTGTTTTATATTTATTATATAAAATACATTTAAACATAAATGTAATTGAATATCTGCAAAGTTATCACTTCTAATTATGCAGGTATTCATGAATCTTCAAACGGTTTAAGTATTACTGATAGCAACTTGGATATTAAATAAACAATCAACATCCAAGCACAGATGCAGATTAGGATTACTGACTACTGATTGAATAAACAATTAGCGCAGGTGGATTTTATGACGCTCATATGGTACAGTACAGAGTCCATCACCAACTGGTAAAAGCTATATAAATATACAAACACATCAACTTATTATATTAGTCATTCCAATAATGCCTATAGATAATAATACGAAAGATTATTTTGTAAGTCATCAAATTCATAACATAAAAAATGTGGTTACACCTGCGAATAAACATGGTATTCTGCAACTGCAGTTATAGTATTGTGCATATGCATGTAATTTACATATAAACCATCCTATTGAATCACTCTGTCTATTGATGAAAACCGCATTAAAATACGTTGCGTAATTTAAAAGATATAAGCGTAGATACAGACGGCGGGAAGGGACTTTCTTATATAGTATTTTATTATTGAAGGATCAGTCCAGAAAATGCAATTCAGACTACATAGATATACAACACGGAGCCATGTTACGACAGCAAATTACAAACAACTTCGAAGGTAATTATGGATTCAAGTTATATCAAATTTAGTTGCAATCTAGATCGGTAGCGGGCATATTGGCGGCGCCGACGCCGGCGCAGGCGCAGTGAAAGTGCGGGAAGTCGCCGCATGCCGGGACAAATGACGAGCTCAAATCGTAACATGGCATCATACACGTCGGACGCAGTGCACGCGACTCATCTATTTTTATTTTTCCCGCTTCGTAATACTGGTTTATTTAGACTGTCATATTACTTTTACGCAGAACCGGCAACCGCTGGAGTAGATGTGTTCTAGAGTGGATTTCGCGAATCAACAAACGTCCTAGGTAGGACGCCCTTAGACTAGATGGAGTGACGATACATTTAAGATAGTGACTGGAAGCAAAAAAAATCGACGATGGGACTGAGTGGCGTCCTGCGAGAAACCTAAGTCCAGCAGTGGACTATGCTAGGTTGTTGATGATGATGACGGTAACTTTAACGAAACTCTAGTTATCAAACTACAAATCACCACCCAAGTCACTAAAAAGGCGAGCCTTCGCTTTCCATCAGGCGAGTTGGTGGCCAAACGTAGATCTATTTAGTATTTTTTTAAAACCAAAGGAATTGGCATTGAAAATGTATAATATATATACACCAACTGATTCTGCAGTCTGGATTTGCAATAATGACCATTAATTTGATTAATAACACTAGATAGGTTAAAAAGGATGTCATTTATGTTCAGATGCAGCTGACAAAAGGAAGTCACCAGTTTCGTTGCACCTCAATTGTAGTACGGCAGGTGAAGAGAGGGTGCAAGTCGGCCGACGGATAGCCGTATCCTCACCGTAAGGAGGATGCCCATCCGCTAGCCCACGCGCCGCCAATTGTCGCCAATAATGGCCCACTGACCGGTAGCAAGACGTGACAAATTGCACTACGGCCTTCGCTCGCGAAGGACAAGTTTATTATTGGTTTGTACAAGGTCGGCTAACTGTTCCATGCTAAGCTTAAGGTTCAAATTTCAAACATACAATATTTAATGACAGAGCTTGTTAAATAAAATAACTCATTGAAATACTGAACTACTGAAAATGAAATTTCTAAGTTATATGGTTGCTACCTCGCTGATGTCAAATAACATTAAAATGCATATTCTGTACTATGTTATAAAGCACTTTTTGCAAAGCAGCAATGTCATAGATTTTTGTTAAACAAACTTCTAAGTACCGCTGGAATATTCATAGATAACTTAGACAGACATAATCTCTTACTATCAGCAGAGCGTTTTGTTCTTCTACTTTTACATAATAAATAATAATAATCTAAATTTAAATAATTTTTAAGCAGAGAATACATTAATTTTAACGTAGTAAAAACCTACCAACTTACCACTAATTTAGTAAAATGTGTACAAAAAGGTCATGCAATGACAAATTTAAATAATCCTTTTGACTTTAAATGTCACTCAAAGTGGAGTGACTCATAAGTTACAGTCGACATGACGTATAATACATAAAGATAGCCTGACTAATCTGAAAAAAAAAGTGATACCGTTATGACGATATTAACGATATGAAAAAAAAAACAAATAATACATATATAATATAGCGAATGAGAATTTGAAAGTCATGAGACTGAACTTATGTTCAGTCTCATGTCTTACACATGTATACGCCTATGATTTCTGCCATAGGGACAAGTCACATAAAATACATATAAAATCACACGTAGTTGTATAATAAGGTATGGTAGATACAAAGATGATAATCATAACTGGATTTTAGATTCAGCACGACGAGGAAGAAAGCACAATAGATGCATTCATGCACGCGCCCGCGCGATTGTTCCAGGCCATTAGGATTACCATATGATATACCTTCATGAATCGACTTGCGACTATTAACTAAAATCTTGCATAAACCGTTTTATGAAAAACAATCAGAATTCAGAGCTCTGAGTGCCTAGACAAAGTAGCGAACATTCGATTAGCGATAACGCTAATAGAAAAACCGAAAATTTACAGGATTGACATAGCAGACATATAGACAACGATAATAGTAATCGTTTATCGAATGAAAGATGACAATCAAATGTTCAGATGGCGTACCCTTAGATCGCGTAGAATTATGGCGGCCTTGAAGGTTTCTAACATCCTTGACGACGAGGTTTTTATTATATTTACTTTTAATAATACGTACTGTATTATTAAAAGTCGATCATCTTTTTCCTACTAAACATCATCAAATCATTAATAAATTAAGATAAGCATAATCTGTAATCTGAAACAGCTCATTTATTGTAATTAGTAATACTAAAACATTATGTAGCGCGGGAGCGGTACATAAATCACATCAGCAGGTCAAAAAGAGCATCCTGCGATGGCACTTTGCTTCTTGTTTGCAATTGAGCTATAAATACTGGCTATAAACATAACAGAGTTAACGATCCGCCTACAGTGGTCAAGATCAAACTGTGCAAAACACGACCTGTGAGCGGCAATCACTTTGAGTAAGAAAGCCGATCGATAAAGAACCTACCTAGTGTACTTATTATCTATGATCTTAGCAATAGTTGTTCTGTAAGGATATTCTAAAACCATCGCACGAAAATGTGAAATTGAATAAATTTAAGAAAGAAATCATGTTATTATCATACAATTCACAACGGCTGCTGTATTGAAATAATGAAAAAATTAAAGCAACATTTCCTACTTGGTGCTCATCGGGTCCAGGCACATAAACCGCAAGAAATTAAAGTAGACTCTAATGTAGATCTACCATAAGGTTCTTTCTCCAAAACTATCAACGAGATTAAACTGACGCAAAGCAATGAGCATTTTTACCGCACAACACCTACATAATTGTCTATTCAGCGCGCACGGCGACACACATCAACCATCGACGGAACGTGCGTCTATCGACATCAATTGTTTTGTTTTCGTGCCTCAATGAAGGCGCGCCATTATTGTCGCTCACATTACACACGTAACGAAACGCATTCCCAACATTTCGTTTTATCCGATTTGATCATTTAGAAGAGCCAACCGGAACATAAATCAGATAAGGACCACGATGCTTCAAACTCTGGTTTACAGTGAAAAACTATCCAAGTATTTCGAGAGAGGTCTGCAAAATTTCAAAAGCAACGATCATTCAATACGCGTATCATAAACGCCGCCCGTCATTTATATTATTAGTTCAAGAACCAAACGCTCGTATCAAACCTAAAAATACACCGCGATACCCAATGCCCTCAGCACAACAATGGGCAAAGAACAAACGATCCAATTCCGATGCAAGTTGACGTCGTGATGCGGATACAAAGCCGCCATTCAGCGGCAAGTGGGGCGGTGGTACAATGGATGCTGCAGAGTCCATAGAGCTGGTCAGACATGATGTCACGAGCGGATGTAGGAACAATGCTGTCACAATTATAGCAGCGGACGTGGATCAGTTCATCGATACGTGTGAGGCGTATTATGTAACTAGAGACGCTGTTATAATTGTATACTAATGAATTTCTTGTTGGATACGGCCTTTTAACGTAAATGTATTGAGACGAACGAGACGATCTCCTGATGGTAAGAGATATCGCCTGTCCATAAACATTGCAGCGGTACCTAGAACTTTGAGTAAGTACTAAAAAAAAGTCCAAGCATCGCAAGCATCGCTGCTTTGACGCTTATTGTTTATATACTACTGCGGCCGAATATATGGTACTGCGGTGGTACTTACCTAGACGATCTCCTAACTAGACTGAGGATTACTAATCATCATACGAAAGAATTTTACTGAAAAGACTTTACTACGATGATAATATTCAACATTAAAGTCTTTTCAGTAAATGATTTAGAACCTTTTCAGAAAAGGTTATGATAATGTTCAACAAATTGAAGTAGTCGCCTGGAGATGACTCCTACATTTAGAGTCTATCTCTAAAAATAGCTTATAAACTACCTGAATCATCAATCTGGACTTAACACAGAATAAATCTCCGCGGTTAAGAAAATATAACTAACTAGTCGTTAACGTATCCGTCAATGCCAATCCCAGATAGATTCGGTTATAACCACGGATATGATCAAACCCATAATATTTAGGTACGCTTTGGCACAGTATACAACTGACCGTCGAGCCTAGAGATTATAAGTACTTATTATAGGCTTTGAGCGAGTCTTGACTATTAGGGAGTTTTGTACCCAAGCACTCCAGACCTTGTAGCCTTGACGCCTTAATCCTTCTATTTACGTGGAGTTTTTAAGGCGCTTTATAGTTACTGGTTGAGGAAAAGGACACGGTAACCTTATCCACCTTGACTTTAGCCAGCCATTTTGAACGGTATGTATTGGAGGGCGTTCGGTGTATTTTTTGCGGCACTATCTATCTTTAGGTGCAATTCGCGACACTTCAAGCAAGCGGTAAGCGCACGCAACGCTTACTGATGGCGACTATCGCATGCCGATCTAGATCGCTAATTACTGTTTCCTATGTCGTAATAGCATGGTCAGTGATCTGACGGAATTCACATTTTGCAATCTGATGATACAACTGGCAACGCAATCAGTTCAATTCACACATAACTATATGATATAAAAGTATCAACAGCACCAAACGTGGATACGTACGGCTGCATTATAATGGATAGGGTTGTTGAAGAAAGATCAGGTTACATGTTCCAAATTGAAAAGAATATGCCACCTTTACAAAAGTTTCTACTCGAAACAGCTCAGGTACATACGCCATGAATGTAGAACAAAAGAACTAGCGCACCTTAACTATCGCCATAAAAATGTATATGGAAACGCTAGCGTGACGCATTCATTGAACCTCTGTGCTCGGTAATCTGCGAATCCACGTTGAGGGCAACCACCCCGATTAACTCATCAAACAATTAAGTACGCTCATTGTTAAATATTGTAGCCCACGCAGTCAAGTTCGTTTAGATTAATATAGGTACTAAAATATTGCTTATAATAACAAAGTATAAATTCCAAAGATTAAGAAGAACAGGAATGCCCTTTACTCGGAAGAGATCTGTGTATTGAAATCTGATAATGCAACAAGATTTATGTTTATAGAAAGCTAACTAGCTCAGTCGTAATTCAGAAAATAAAAATCAACTAGGTTAATGAAGACGGATTGAACTTACGATGGATTGTTTCAAAAATAGACTCAAAAAAGCTAACAAGACATTCGAACTAATATCAATCAAATTAAGGAAGATAAATTCAATTATACAAATCATGAACGTACCAGGAAGCTCTGCTAAGTTGATGTAGCGGATTATGGCTTCAAGATCAATATAAATCTGCCCCTAGCACAAAATTTGCCTTCTCTAGTCTTACAGTCATGATGCAGTGGTGCATAGGAGCTCATACGGCAGATGGGAAAGTACCTGTTCCGCTCTCGTAGGCAGCGCGGGCGCAGCGTGATACGAGCCTTGACATCCGAGCCATGTCATTGAATACCAGCCAACTTTGTCGTGCTTTCTAGGATTCGCCAATTTTTTTAAACTTAATTTGTACCTTTAGCGAAAATCATTTGTGGCATAGGTAATTAAAAGTATTGCTTATGAATACAGACTGAAAGCACACTATTACTATATTTTTTATACAAAATTAGATTTGCCAAAGACATTGCCAAGTCCTCATGATACAAAATTTAAATTTTCACTAAAATTAGTTTCTCGATTTTCCAAATTTTGTCGTAAAATAAGAAAGTTTGGATGAGAAAAGATGTCACTTATCAAAAGCTACATCAAAATCATGGCTTGTATTATGAAATTTAATATTTTTTAGACAAATCTTGTGCTGTGCAGCGTGCTTTGCAATAGTTTGAAATCCTAAATAAAGTTAAAGAAATTGAAAATAGGGTAGCAAAGGTCAAACTAAAAAAAGGTTTAAAAGCCCAAAATACTGACTCAATAAAAAGAACACGTAACTCTGGATCAGACAAATATGGATCGGTCTGTTATTCCTTTATATGACGTGTCCAAAAATTTAATAGATACGACATACACTTCAAGGCTGGCGGGATCACGCTCGCTGGTGTTAATCAACCAGCAAAGTAAACCGTTAGCACTACGCCTAGATATGACCCACATTCTAGTTTCATATCAAAGAAAGCTAAACGTTTTTTGGTTTAATTACTTCATGGTTTACACATTATAGCAGACGGAGAAAGTTTTTTACAAGTCTAAGTAACGGACTCTGGCTTAATTTCTGTACTTACAAGTATTTTAAATATAGCAAACCAGAAACGTGTTATTATTGTATAGTATTGTTGTAACTGCTATATCCGATAACACTAATTGATCCAAGACAACCGAAACAATGGTGTCTGAAAACTAGGACCACGCTTCACGAAGTTGGGATTATTTGAGTAGACGCTGGTAGGTAAAATATACATATTATGTATTGCACATAAAAATAAATTTTTGAATCTAGATTCTTGTATCATCATCATCATCATTTCAGCCGTAGGACGTCCACTGCTGGACATAGGCCTCCCCCATTGACTTCCATAAAGATCGGTTGGAAGCGGCTCGCATCCAGCGCGTTCCTGCGGTCTTCATAGGTTTGGCGGATTCTTGTATGCTTCTAATAAATTAATTTAGGCTGTTTTATTTGACTGCCCTATTAGCTCATTTGGTAGAAAGTTATTTATTAATATTATTTTATATCAATGAATAATCAGCATTGTATGTTAGTATTATTAAATAAATACGAGTTTACTAGGTGCAAATGGGAAAAAGGCAAATGACAAAACTGAAAATTAATAAAACAACTTACGGCTCTCAAATTGAATAAAAATGAAACTTTTTAGTAAAATTATTTTGATTGCATTGTTACAATCGACTTTTGATCTCATTTCTCAATTATGAATATGCCACCACTGTACCATTTTAACTTTCTTTTAGCACTTTTTTTTTTATAAGTTCTTGATATCTTTTATCGCTTCACGAGAGTTTCGCTAGCGAAATATTTTATCGCAGGAAGACATACCGATAAATCAAATATTTACGAGTTCCCTGTAGCGAAGAAAGTGGTGGCGTTGAATTGTGATTGACAAATACAACGAACGTGCGTTCCTTGTAAGGAGATTGAGGCCTCGACATTCAAACGCTATCGTGTACTCGGCTCCATCGATAGTGTGTATAATGTATTTTTTATCTCATTTTATAATGTCAATCACTATTATTGCTTTACTTTCATTCAAGATGTTATATTTTTACCGGTTATATCTTATGACGAAAGCCTACAAGTGTTTTGTAGCGAGAAGAAGAGATTTCGATAATTTTTTTACGTTTTCCTGGTAGCGAAAGACTGCGTTGAATTCTGAATGACAAATTCTTTGAACTGGTATGTAAGGTAGGTATGCCTTGACATTCGCATGTCCTCAACTCACATTCACCGATAGTGTGTTCAATATCTTATCTGCATAACACTCTGAATAGTTGCTGCATGGCGGAACAGAATGTTTACGAATTGAAGTGGTATTAAAAATGCTGTCTAAATTTTCACCAGAGATGTCGCCAGTCGCCAAAATAAATTCAATGGATGCGTTGTCATAAAAATCTTCATTGTGTACATAGAAAAACGGAACAGGGTAAATTTACTAGAAAATTGACGTGGTTTTGATTATAGTCAAAGTATCCGACATAATTGAACATTGAAACAAAAATAAATTTACTAGATATTTTTTTAGTAAATACTTATAATAATAAAGAGAAAACCTATTAAGTAATTTGAGATTTTTACCTTTATTTAAATAGTTTTAAATGAGACAAATGTTGCGCTCTTCTGATGGTAAGAGACGCCTATCTATGACCATTGCAGTGATACACAAGAATGTCCAGGTCTTCGCGATGGCGATTATTTCTTTGAGACTTTCGATGGTTAGTCTCAACAACCCTGTAATTTCGCTAGCTGCAGTACCTTCAAACCGGTGCACAGTAACGTTTACACACTACTGCTTGGCGGAAGCACATCTATTGCGGTAGTAACCATGCTTAACAATTTTCGCTTTGCTTTAGTTAATACAAAATACTATTTATCGTGCCCACCATAAATCAATTTAGATAAAAGAAAAATAATCCCACTAATATTGTAAATGTGAAAGTTTGAATGGATGTTTGTTACTCTTTCACGCAAAATCTACTGAACGGATTTAGATGAAATTTGGTAAGGAGGTAGCTGATATCCTGGATTAACACATAGGCTACTTTTTATCCCGAAAACATGTAGCGGGTAACACCGCGGGGCGCAGCTAGAATAAAGCCAAATAATATATTTAGAAGGTTTAAATATAAATATCGTTGGACTATACACACAGCGCCATCTGGCCCCAAACTAAGCAGAGCTTGTGTGATGGAAGTCAGATAACTGTGTGTAATGTCCTACGATATTAACTGATAGAATACATAAATACTTTTTTTTTTTGTAAATAGGTACATACTTATATAATACATACAGAACACCCCAAAATGTTTGCCCTGAGTGGGAATCGAACCCACGCCCTACAGCTCTCAAGGCAGATATACTACCCATGCGCCAACGGGGCTGTCAAAAGCAATTCAGCCACTTTTAAATTCTAATTCTGAGAGTTTGACATCCTGCGAATCAGGAATTTTGATAAATTGACACTAAGCTAGTCATTCAAATCAGTTATGAGTTGAGCAAAAATTATTTCAGCCTTCAGCCTTAATACTCAAAATTCAATTGTATAATGTACTTATTACCGTTACGAGCCCGATATCTTCGATACAGGCGCTATGCTCGTGATAAGGGTGGCGTAACTTGATAAAGCATCGATGCAGAGCCATTGTACTCGAAATGTTCATTATTAATTCCCGTAACTTTTAGTAACATATTGCTTATAGCCATATATACTGACGTTCACAGCACGTTTGATATTGCAGTCAATCATCTAACGCTGTTTTAGACTGGCAGAGATATAAGACAGAGGTTTAGCCTGTTATACTTAGTCAAAAATTAAAAAGATCTTAACTAGCGTTATATAACATTAGCATTTTTTCTTTCTCTTTTAAGATTACGAAAACCAAATTTCTCGATATCATCTTTTATCTTCTCCACAGCCCCGTTGGCTCATTGGTAGTATATCTGCCTTGAGAGCTGTACGGCGTGGGTTCGATTCCTACTCAGGGCAAACATTTTGTGAATAAACAAATGTTTGTTCTGTGTCTGGGTTTTCTGTATGTATTGTAAGTATGTATTTACAAAAAAAATATGTATTTATGTATTCTATCAGTTATCTGACTTCCATCACATAAGCTCTGCTTAGTTTGGGGCCAGATGGCGCTGTGTGTATAGTCCTACGATATTTATATTTATTTATATTTTTATCTAAATTTCAATCGAGTCAGTAATTCCAAATTACGTTTTTACTTTTAACGAAAGTAATTTTAAAACTTTCGCGATTTAAACATAAAATTTTATTATGTTTTTTGGTTTGGTTTACTTAATTGTATTTTGAGCACGGTAAAGTTTCCGGTGATAAACATAATTACCTACTATTACGAATGTTCTTAAATATGTGGTAATTTTTTTTTATCGTTCAAATATTTTACTTGTAAAAAAAACGCGAACGCAACAAATTGGAAAATAACGTCCTTAGCTCTTGTTAGAATACAATTTTTACATTTTATACAACATTGATAAAAAGGAATTATGAGGCTTAATACTAAACTTTCAGATTGTTAATTATCACACTGTATACTTTCAAAGTATTCCAGGCTAGTTTTTATGAATCATAGGCTACCTTTAAAGCGCTACACCAATCACAATTAGCCGAAGGCCAATATTGGATATACGCCTATCCCATCGAACGTATTTTATCCCGTTTTTCGGTTTGGGCTTTGGTATCAATAACTACGTTAATTCTTTATATTTTGATAAAGATAATTTATTTGTATACATCATGAGAAATATTATACAAAATACGCATAAAAGATGTTCCAGTACAATGTTACGAGTGATGGCACTGTGCTCGTACAAACATTATACAAACAACATAAATAGCTATTCTAATTAGAATCCAACAATGTAAAAATTAAATCATGTTATGTCAAAATTCCATTGTAATGGAATTTTGACATAACATGATTAAACATGATAACATAATTAATAATAATATGTCAAAACTAAAAAATCAAATGTTAATATTATCTATAAGTCTATAAGTAACTTACAACTAAAAATCCAATGATGTTCGTTAGTAAACGCTTAACCTGAGAGCGGCTGAACCGATATAGACGATTCTTTTATTTTCTTTGTTTGTGATGCTTCGAATGAGATTCATATAGACGCGGGGGCGAAGTTCGAACGATACTGTACCAGGTATTTAGTTAGAAAATAAAATTCAAATCATATTATAGACTTTTTAGGGTTCTTAATTATATAGGTAGGTAGGTACACACCATTTATACAAATGGCACGTAAAACTGACGAGTTCAAAGTTACGTTGATATACGAGTGGTCAAGTCAGCCAGTCACTGCTCGCCCTAAATTACGTTTCCGGATTAGCGTAACTAGTCATCAACGTGTAACGAGCGGCGCGTGCACCGGTTCCACAGCGCCGCTGGTGTATCCGCAGCACGCATCTTTTTACTCGACTACCCAAGAAGGAAGACAATGTTAATAGTATTTTTAGTAGTTTAATAGTATTGCTGAAGCGGATATTTTTCTACCGTTTTCATACTACATATAACCCTAACCTGTAACCCAATTTAGATTTAATAGAAAAAAGCTCAAATATGCGTCTATCTAACCACTATACTTTTTCGTGCCTGTCGCAGTCGAGACTCTAGGTTGCTGGGGTCCGAGGCGAAAAAGTTTGTAAATGAAATAGGTCACAGGCTTAAAGATAGGACAGGTGACTCCCGCTCCGGTTCGTTCCTGGTGCAGAGGTTGGCCATTGCCATTCAGCGTGGGAATGCGGCGAGTGTGATGGGCACCTTTACACCGGGAACGGTCAGGGCGGGTTGTTTTAGTTTAGCAAAAGAGATCGTATTTGACATAATTATTGATAAATAATTTAACTGAATGTATTTTAGATAAATAAATATAATTAAAAAAAATATTTAGATATTAAAATATCTAAATTGCATGTGGACACTCGCTATACATTTTCAGAATATTTTATTACATGGACTGGCTAGATGTTTTTGCACAGCTCAGCTGACGTTAAACACCGATGTGGTTGCAGATAAGTAAAACATTCTGAAATGAGATCGGCGTTTTAACATAGCCACCGGAGCATAAAGTTTGCCACTTTGACGACAGATTTTCAGAACAAGCTAAATTTCCGTTTGTTAAATGTGTTGACATCACAACATCATAGTCCAGTTTGAAACGGTACCATGCAATCAATCATATATAGCTTACAATACAATCGCTTAAAGTGAAATCGGACAATGAAAAATAAGCAATGGGGTTCGGACATAAGAAATGTGGTGACTAAGCAATACATGCAATCGACTGTATTACACTTTTTAACGTGATAAATACATGGTTATTATTGTAAATGAATCATCCGTACTCGATGATCTAACCATCGCATCATTTTAAAAACCACTTGAAAACTTTAAATAAACCGATATCTCCAACCGGCCATGCCTGTGCAGTCACAGCAATTACGGAGAAATCAGTCGAAATCGACGCGATATAGATAATAATAATAACCAATCACACCCATATTGTAAATGCAAAGGGGCATAATAATTATGATGTATGGAAACATTAACGCCATAAACAAACACCTCATAATACCATCAAAACTATTAAAGATAAGTGGACAGCATTACATCATAGGGTAATACAAAAAACACGACATGATTTGACATAAAAAATAAAAATTTCGACTTGAATGAATGCTGAATCCTCTCTTCTAAATATTGCTGTGCCCGATAGGGTCCATACTTGACTGTGTACCATTATACTACTTAGTATTTAAAAGATTGCATGGAAGCAATAAATATCTTGAATCTTGACAAAATGTCAATTGTCTGAAAATAATCACCGCCAAAGCAGAATCGTCCTAGATTTGGTTTCGTTATGATATAACGGTACCAAGGGAAACAAATATCCCTAAAATCACAAAAAAAAAAATTATAAATGAGAATGAATTGACTATAAATTATTTTATTTTGAATTTATTTTGCAGTAGAAGTGGGAGAGCGGAAGGAATTTCAGAAAAATATTTCTATAATCTATTAAAAGATCTCGTTCACTATTCAAAGAGTATCCAAAGCAGCGTTGGCATGAAGCAAACAAATTTGGTTTAACAGAGATAAGAACACGGGCAGTGAAGATGATTGTTGATAATGTACTTATATCTAAAAGCATACCCCTTAAAACCTCTTAACCCGGTGTACGTTTAAGGGGTTTTAGGGGGGTGTCGCTGTACGAGTAGACTCAGACTCTGCAACGCGAAGAAACCTGCAACCGCATGGCGATACCATTGGATGCTAAGAAATGCGTCTCTTTTTGTGGGCAAGCAATATCAAATACTAAGCGTAACACTTATTTGGAGTGTTATAAATTTGATTTGCATGCAATATGTGCAACAACTGATATAGCTGATCAAGTAACGGTGGTCGGCGATGCGATGACTAAGCGATGGTGATGCGAGAAATGGAACGGCATTGTTTGGGCAAGTAGTTAATAAATGGTTGCCGAGGAAACCCCGTTTAGTGCGCTTTACCGTATACATGCAGGTGTACACCATTAAATTATATCGGTATTGAAATGGAAGATGATTAAAGAACATACCTACATACTGAAGAATTAACTGGAGATTTCTCAACTAACACAATATGCAAGAGTAGAAAAATAATTCATTAATGTATAATCAATAAAAAAGTCATTCAACCTCCAATAAAATATGTACTATCGAAGTGATACGTCGAAAATCGTGATGATACCAGAATGATCTCAAAGATGATTCACTTTGAGAACAACGTGTCAGAAACAAAGGTAGGGATGACTAGGGTGCTAGCAAGGTTTTATAAATACTATGAAATAAAAATTAATTAAAATCATGACAGACGTTGGCGACGTGTAACGAAATCAACGGTATTACACATCGTAGGCGCGATACACTAGTCACGAACGAGATAGTTGTCAAGAACGCTTGTTAGATAAATGATTATCGTTTGATAGTAAGTACTTAGAGGACTAATTATCACGATGGACAGTTACGTAATTGAAACACCCAATTTGCTACAAGAGTTTTTGAATTTTGTAAATATTTATTTATTTAAAATGTCAACACCAAATCAATTAAAAATTTAAATTTTTGTTTCTAAGCCTTTCACGAAATTTTAAGAATTATTCCAATTGATTCGTTTATTTTACTTAAAGTACATTAACAATAATAATAAACTAAAAATACTGAGTGAGTAACGTAGGTACGTGAGTAATAACGCATATGTAAAACAAAAATTTGTCAAAATTACGTCAGTTTCTATAGTAAAATAGTATAAATACTGCCCTAATAAAATTAAAATGTTCTATCTCGTATTTTATTAATTTATTACGCAACTCTCACAGTATGAAACACACTGTCAATAAGGTACATAATAAAATGTAATCAATGATATTAATTACTTAAAGAAAAGCAAAAACATGAATACAAAATATAGCCTATGACTTGTCGACTGTTAGAAGGACAGGTCCTCATACAACTCACGTTTCACAATCCATACAGTCAATTAGGAAAAAACATACATAATACTGATATGAAATATTACTCAGGCAGTCAAACGAATTGCGTTACTTAAGCTGAATTAAAAAATAAATATCGCTTGAATATAATAAGTGCTTAGATCCGCGTTGGAATTGTTGGGATTTCGTGGAAAATCGGCGAGGTAACATTACACACGCAACTAAAATACTAATTATTATTGTTGGGTAATTTAAATATGGTCCCAGACCCAGAGCATAAATTCGTAATATATAATATCATTCAAACATCTGCCGTCTCTCATTAATATCACTGAGAAACAAAATGACCCGGTGTTTTTCAAAATGTTCTTGTGACTTTGGTGTTATCAATAAAAGAGATGTTTTTGTTTGAAAAAATATTAACTTGAAATAAACGAGATGGTGTACAGATAGCATTTTAAGGGATATCTTTATTTATTATGACTAGCCAAAACTGGTCAAAAACGAGAACTTGATATAGATCTATTTGTAGTCTGGACCAGAGAGTGGAAGCCAAACCACATTTGAACTCGGGTGGATGATATAGCTTCTGGAGCATGGAAATAGACTTCCAATTTCTACAATGGTTTGAATGCAAATAAAGCTGTGACCGTCCTAGTGTCAACAATACTCCAAGGCCGCAGCGGCCCAAGGTGCGGCTAGCTATCACTATCAGTGATTCATGTGAGACTGTTACTGAATCTGCCACGATGACGATATCGTCAACGTACACACTTATCTCTAGACAATTTAACTAGTTTGCTCAGTATTCACGTGATAGGCCTTATGGAAAACCATACAAACGACATATTTACATGCTAACTTTCATCGAGTAAGATAAAAGTCGTGGTATAAAGAAGTTATAACACTGCAATGTGTCTTACGGTTATTGGCAATAAACATGTACATTTTTTTTAAATGTAAAAGTAATGAGACGGTCGAGGCGCTCTCCTGATGTTAAGAGACAACGCCTGTCCATTGCCATTGCAGCGATACACAGAACTTTGAGTAACAAAACAACGTCCAGGGCATTGCTGCTTTGGCACTCATTACTTTGAGACTAGATGGTTAGTCTCAACAGCCCACTAATTTCGCTAGCTGCAGTACCCTTCGAACCGGGACACAGTAATGTTTGCACACTACTGCTTGGCGGCAGCATATCTGGTACTGCGGTGATACCTACCTAGACGACCTCCTGCTAAGGAGATCTACCACCAAAATACATCTATGATAATACATCTATGACGCATAAGTAAACGCAACCGGTTCAAAGTGCGTGTATTATGAAATAATAATTTCACTTATTTACAACAGGAAATACGGTTACAGCAAGCACAACTAACATAGGTAATGATATAAAACACTCAGTAAGAAATTGCAAGCATTCATAAAATTGCTCTAATAATAAATCTTTGTAAGGTTCCGCATTTTGCGACATTATTTACTGCAAACGTAGTAGAGCATGTTCGAGGATGATTCAGAAGGAGACTAATCTATTAATAACTTATCTTTTTGTGAGCTTTTCCTCTACTCGGGCTCTAGGCCCGGTTTAGTGAGCTCCCGCCCCGAGACCCCTCAGGGAAAGAGTGGCTCAGTTCCCCCGCTGACAAAAACTGAATCTCCTAACACTTTGCTGATTATGGTGGTTGTGTGGATCGCGGCCCGATTTTGGATGATGTGTGTCTGTATGTTTGCGTCCTATTAATAACTAATATAAATATGTACTATAATAACAATGATTAAGTCGATATTTTTCGAAATTTGGGTACATAACAAGAAATGTTTAAATCTGTAAACAATTATAAGATGTCCCGCAGTTCGGTGTGTCCCCTAATTTTTTAATCCTGCGCCTGAGTTTACGAATATGTCCGCATGTCATACAAAACTGTTTGAAAGTCATACATATATCTATGTACGTATGTTAAAATCATACGAACGATTCCATGGAATATGTTAACCCGAATACGTTTTTCTCAATGTCACGCCTATATTTGATCTACTTCGTTTGTATAAATGGATTTTTCCCTTAATGACATCATTAATTTTACGTAATATAACAATAATAATTACAATTTTATAAATTGTAGCAACAGGTATCAGTAAAAGTGAAAGGCCAGAGGTCGTAGCCTCGATAAATCGCTGCCAAACGAAATGCAAGAAAATTGCTCCCAATCAACGGTTGTTCAAATAATTATCATGGAAAGTGTAAATGAATACGGCAATGAGCAGTACGTACGAAAAGCATAGCAGGGCAGGATTTTCTGATTTAAGACGAAATGTAACCCTACTAATACCTACTAACTAAAACCACGGATCATTGGAGAACTGTTGTACTCACAGCAAATTAATGAGAGATTTTTTTTCCAGTTTGTGTCAAGTTTTAGGTACCTTTCCACGGCAATTCTCGTTGACAGGTAAACCTATTTTTCTAGTGTATATTCTAGCAAAACACGGGTTGCTTTTCTCTAAACAATAAAGGTCGAGAACTTAAAGCAAATGGTGACAAGCATTCATGACGGTATGTATGACGCATAATGTGAATAATTCAAGAGGTAGATACGCCATTTTTTGACCCCATAGCCGAAAGGTTCATAATTATTATACATGAAAGCGACGTTTGCTTAATGAAGTTTTAGATTTCTAATAGGTAAATGTTTTGTATGTAGTTTTGTTTTTTTTTTTTATGTAACCTAATATTTATAGATCCAGACTTGCTACAAGGCCTATACATAAATAATTATTTCACATTATTAATTTATCGTTTATGTCTGTTTATTAACAAGCATTTTAAGTTCAAGGCATTTGGACGATTTCGCCGTTTTGCTTGTGGATATTCTGATAGCGACACTATTTGGCAAGCATGCCCATTTTCATTTCACGATATTTATTACTATGTGTAAAACAAAGACAATTGTAAATTATTTGATGTCTAGAGCAATAAAGCAGTAAAACCCCTCAACGTAAGTGCTATTCAAACGCACGAAGCAGACGAAAATGAGCTAACGCTACGCAAACTTTCTTTATCAGACGTGCGGCGAATTCGGCTAACATTTGTTTCGAGATTATTCTAGCGTTGGCTCTGCCAAAGACAGTGAGCGTAACTGGAGTTAGTACATACACCAGCGGGGAGGTAGCAAAAAGTGTTCAATCGGCACTTTCGCCCGACAATGAAATCGCTAACACATTATCTGTGGCGCTGCGCTGCTTTAAAGTCTTGCGAAAAACTCACAATCAGTCGACTTGATTCCTTTCCACGACAAAACGACTAAACAAATCTTGATGAAATTCGACAAGAAAGAAAAGAACATCAAAAGATCAAATAATATTCATACACCTAATTATGTAAAACTCGCTAGCTAAAAGTGGTGTAGCTACAATATAAATAAAACTAGCTGCACCCCACGGTGGTACCCGCTACATGTTTTCGGGATAAAAGTAGCCTACGTGTTAATCCAGGGTGTCAGCTACCTCAATACCAAATTTAATCCAAATCCGTTCAGTAGTTTTTGCGTGAAAGAGTAACAAACATCCGAACATCCATCCATCCAAACTTTCACATTTATAATACTAGTGGGATTACGCGTTATGACGAACTAGACGGGTTTTAGATTTCCCACCTTATCGTTTATTAGTATGTTTTATGTAACTTATTGTGTCATCATCATCATCATCCGCGTCCTTCCTTACGCTACTACTGTATATAGATCCAGTAGTGGCAATCACATAATATGGCTTACTTCTTTTCAACATAACAAAGAGGTAGCTATAATGATTGTATTTTCTGGATGGAAAAAGAAAACTGAAGTCATAACTAGTAATTCAATTGTCTAATTATACTCCTAGCCTAACTACAGCTAATAGTTACAAGCAAATTCCGAGTGTTTTTATCACAAACGATAACAATGATTATTTAGGTCAAAATCTATAGAGATAAGATCCTACACTGGCAGAGCGGCAGCGTTCTATAGCCTTGTTGTATGATAAGTAGCAATGGCACTCCTTACTTATATTATAAACTTGCAATTTACGCTTTGATGATATCATTGATGTCCCGTGAGCAGGAAACATTGGCCAATATGCCGCTAATGTTAAAAATTACAGAACCATGTAATAGATATGACAGATAAGGAGGTGCTAAATAATTCCACATAGAATTCTTATCATTTTGGAATAGTGGAAAATATTTTATACATAAATGTTTGCAAGTATGTACAATGTACAACTTCTATATATGACTTCTATAAAAATAGACAGAGTATAATACTATGCGCTAAAATATATATAGTTTATTTTGGTAGTACAAGTTGAGTGTGTATTATTTATGATGACACTTCATGTTTTTAAATTAGATGTTGGCATAGACCATTTTATGCAAATTTAACTAGAATTCTATTTATATGTGGCATGTAACTATTGAGTTCAGAGTACATAAGAAATTCTGCAGTGTAAATTTAAATTCTCAATTACCTATTACCAACAAAAATGCAAAAGTTGCATGAGGATGTGGATGTGGATTATTTTCATTAAACTTCATCTAGGTATGATTATTCAAAATATATGCTGGAAATATGATATGACTGAATATTTACAAGTAGGTAATTTGTAACAAAAAAATTGGGTTAATTGGCTCATGAAAAAAATAAATAAAAACTTGAGAATCACAGGTAAAAAGAATAAGATAAAAAGAATGCAAGTACTGACCTTTGATGAGTGGCTCATTGACTATGTTGACATCCTCTTGTGGGATCATATCCATAAGGCGTGCAATGTCTGTTGCCAGCATGTGGTCTACAACTTCCAATAACTTAGGTTTTAACGGGTGGAATTTTGTGAAATCATGATTAGCCAAGTTGTCTTGCATTTTCTTGATGTCGGGGAAATCTCCGGGTGAAATCTGCTGTTCTCTTTGAATCCTGTCATATATCTGACCCAAATTTTTAATCAGATCCTTCTTTTTGCCATCTTTGCCAAACATTGAGGGCATCTCTTTCCGTAGTTCACTGACAATGTATGCATGAACTTTAGCGAGGCGCGCCCGTTTGATTAGGTCATTAAGTTTTCTCAGAGCTGCATTACGAGGTAGTGATTGCATGTCTTTGAATAAATCCTGCTCCTCATCTTCAAAAAGTCTTCGGTTTACGTCATATCGCAATGGCTGGTCCCAGAATGAGCCGATATAAACTCTAGCAACCTCAGGTGTTTGCAGTACTTTTCCAAGTGACCACATGAGGGCTCCATAAACTCTCATGAGCTGCTGGTGATCGATCATATCTGCTTTATTGAGTACGATACGGATTTTGTCGTCGTGACCGCGAAGTGCTTCGATACTGCGCCGGAACTCGTCTGAAATGTCGAGTTTGTGTGCGTCGAACAGTAAAATAATGCGATCAACACGCTCTGCAAACCATTCCAGGACTCCAGTAAAGTCATACCCACGGTCTACGCGCTGCTTCTCTCCTGAGAGGATGCCGGGAGTGTCTACTATAGAAATTCCACGTAACACAGGCGACGCCACTGTTGAGCACTGGAACCTATTTAAAAAAGCATTTCCGAACTTGCTCAGAGGACGGAACTGCTTCTTTGGATCTACGACGAGGGCGTTTCCGGGAATAACGCCTTCCTTCTCGTCGAACATGACGGCAATAAAACGATCCGTGGTGGGCTCCGGTCCGATACGGATGCCGGGGAAGTCACGTTCAAGCAAGTACTTAATGAAGGTGGTTTTACCGGTGGAATATTGACCAACTAGTAAGATCATCGGCTTCGCGTCGAAGTCGGGATCCTCCAGCTGCGGAGAATGGAAGTCATGGAACTGGTAGTGCAACTCCAGAGGGAGCAACTTAGTTTTGTAGATCCTTTTGAGACCTTCCACGACATTTTCGATGCTTTCGGTCTTTTCGCCTTCCTTCTTCAGCCAACTGAACATGATTTCAGCGTTCGGGACTCTATTTGCTTAGTAGGAATCGACGACACAGCACTAATTTACACTGCACTACTTTTTTGATCAATTTCTTAGAAATTTCGGTGAGACCACCGCGATCATGATCCTCCCCCACAAAATTGAAATAAATGAATGAATGAAAATAAAATAAATGTCACGTCAAATGACGTGTGGGAGTGACGTGACTCATGACATAATCTATTAGTATTACTAGTAAAAAAATTATACATGTTCATTCTTTTTTGAAGCTCCGCTAAAGCAGATTTAGCCTAAAAAACGGCCTAGCCTGGTTTATTTATCTGAGGGCAAAGCATACCCCGTGCGATGGCTGGCTACAACGCTGGATAAAAAAATAACTAAACTGTATCTGCCCCGGGCGGCCGTTTCAGGGAGCGCCAAATTCATAATTTGGGTACCTACTACTAAGGCATTTAAATTTACATTTAAGACTGGACTTGATTGGCACAGACTAGACTTGACGAAAACTGCATTTTGATTGATGATGATGTACATATTTTATGTACATATTAGGCATAAAGGACACCGAATTTATTTGCCGATAAATTAAAAAAAGAAACTTGTATTTGACAATGACAGTTCACTTAACTCTGCTGCCGTTCTGTTCGGTCTTAATCTAAGGTTCGGTCAATACAGTTGAGTTGAATTGAATCATTTGAAGAGAGTTTTGGCGGGAACGCGGGAAGAGTCGTGTCGCTCCGTTGTATTTTTTTCCAAAACTAGTGTTTTGTCGAGTGTTTACGCATAAAAATGGTGGTGTTTTATTCATAAAGTGCCGAATTACAAGCGCGAGTGTGGGAAAATGATATAACGTGGTGAAACATGAGTTTTCGTGTTGCTTCCAAAACTCCATCGAAGCTTTATAGTAAAGTCACCACTACTTTACTAAAGCATGACTGGCACGAACTGACACGAACTGGACTTGACTAAGACGACTTTGACGATAACCATAGCTAAGATACAGCAGAAATAACACTTAAGACAAGGCAGTATGGCTTTATAGCTTTAGCCTGCCCGAAGGGGCAAATTATTAATAAAAAAAAAAAAATGAATCATTTGAATGAAGGTGTTCTGTTTCTGTATCTGCAGCTGCACTATCTGTAGTCTAGTCTACGGTCTACGCTGTTATTGTTGGTGCATGTACGTAGTGTTTTTGTAATAATACAAAATACCAAGGTATTTAATTATTTCTTAAAAATGACAATTTTTCACGATGAAGTAGAAATAGAAGACTTTGAATACGATGAAGATGAAGACATGTATTACTACCCTTGTCCGTGTGGAGACAGATTCCAAATTAGCAAGGTTAGAATCTTATTTGTTTCGTAGTAAAATCTTAATTAACAAACCAATTAATTTTTATCTACCACAAGTAATGGTTTTAAACATTACTCTACTACTTGAACTCTCGCGTAAAGAGTGCGTATTTACATGAATAAATTTATTTTTCAGGAAGAATTAATAGCTGGTGAAGAAGTCGCAACATGTCCAAGCTGTTCCTTAGTTGTTAAAGTTATCTACGACTTGGTAAATATTTTTATTTAATTTTTTCAACACTTTCATAACAATTATTGACTTGGTGGTAGTTCTCTGCGGGTTGCCAGTGAATCAGGAGTGTGGTACTAACTGTTCTGATCTGAGAGACACTATAGCTAGAGAAATTACATGGCTAATGAGACCAACTCAAATGTTTTAAAGTGAATACCTACTAAAAGTAGCATTGCCTTAGTGGCTTATATATGGCAATAAATCAAGTTACATGATCAGAAAATGCGGCATTCGTTTTTTTTTAATATACAGAATAGGTTCGTGTTTGACCACACCCTGCCTGATGTAAAGCAGGATAAACCTGAATTGCAATAAGTACTTACAGTATACTATATACTTCTGAACTTAGTCTTCATACTCTAGATTTGTGTGCCTCTACAATAGACATTGGTAGACCCTCACAAAAATGTATCTTAATAATTAAAATAAATTTTATTGCAGGAAAAATTTAAAGCTGAGTTTGAAGAAACAATCAAGGAAGATGATGACAAAGTAACCGTGAAGGCATAATATTTGCAGTGATGTAGACATGTTCTGCGAACGTATTTCATTGTCCCCTTTTGAGGGAGCCCGGGACTGATTCACACAGACAGAACTTCAAAGAAAGACAGGCGAACCAAGTTCTAAGATAAAAATACTGTGATGTTATTTTAATAAATGTATTATTTTTAGAATAAATCTATTCCATTTATACTTATTTACTGTATCAATTCCTCAAAAATAAAAATAATTCCTTATTCGGAATGGGGGTGATAAGTCCTGCATTTCCCCTTACCTACATTTTTTTTTGTCTGACAGGTTAGGTGTTTGACCACAACTCAGCTGATGTTAAGTGGCAGCGTGGTTGAAGATGGTAAACACCCCTAGCCTGGAATGGAACTATAAAAACTGCTTCATACACTAATGGCAATCCTAGTTTGTTCTGCAGCTTTGCAATGCCACAGCATTAGTTTAGTTCTACAGGAAGTAGCCAAAGTGGACTATTCGTGACTGCTAGCTGGTACAGATGACTATTAAAATTCCAATGATTGATTATGAAGCCTACTAAAAGATTGCAATTTTAATAGATTCAGTATATTATTATTATCAATTCCTTTAATAAATTATTAAAAATAAAACTAAGTCAAAATTGCAAATGATCTATATTACACTCCATAAAAAACATGATAAACACATTGTTAACTTATACCTTAAAGTACATTTTTTTCTCTAAATTAAAATATACAATTTAAATAAATATGTAAAGATTCTACTAAATGTTTGACTAGCTAGTGAAAAGATCTATGTATAATTTTATACCATATTGTCATTTACTTAAAACAATATTACAGTAAAGGGCCATCTTACCTAAATCAAGCCTGCCCAACCGCTTCAGAAGGTGGGTCATAATTTTCCAAAATAGTTTCATTTCCTAAAGCCTATGCATTACAAAAATCACAGAGTAAATGTCATAGAAAGGTACCTAATGGAAATAGTAATTTTAACTTAAAACAAATTGTGGCTTATTTACAATGGAGATTGATAAATAATAAGCACACTAAATAAATAACTTTGTGATAGTTATGGGTATAAAAATACATTGATTCCTCTTAAACTCCCATCGAAAAATAATAAAAGAAAATACTTTACTCGACACGAACTAAGAATGTTAGAGAGAAGATAACAAATTTGTTGGCAAGCAAATTTATATTTTTTATGCCCATGTATCCTCAAATTGAGTAACCTTGATTTAAATAAAACAGTTTGATAGCAAACCATTTTATTACTCGACTACGGCGAAGCAAAAGGGAGGGTTATTATGTTTTCAATAAGTATGCTTATTACTCAAATCATAGTTCCAGTAGCTTTACTTTACAAACAAAACATACATATTTAGTGCTGCAAGTATGTTTTGTTTGCAATAGCAACAAATTATTTCTCAAACCAATATGTTACATTGCTGTTTTATGTTGTACCATATAACTATTCTGACAGGACTGAAATTGTACATAATACGTTTCATATTAACAATCCATATAATAGCGAGAATATTGTGATATCAATATAAAAAAAAAGTTGGTAACCATTGCAAAACTGTCAAATTTAGTTTCTAAAATTTTAGGTACATCAATACCATTATTTTGGTAGGTAAAATAGTAGCCTAGCTTATAGGGGCTAAATAAAAGACCTGCAACAAAACATTGTCCTTTCGTTCTCTATATCTAAGCATAACAGTACTTTGAAACGGATACATTATCTCATTCTTTTGGAAGAATGTACAATGGACATTTTATCATAGTTCGTGATTTATGCCTTTTAGCACCCTTAGCATGGACAACAGAAATCAATATACACTGAAACACACACTGTACATAAACAGTCTCAAATGTACACTGAAATGAGAATTTAAATTAGTTAAAACATTTCTGACAAACAAGATAGCTTTTTGCAAGTCTAAGAGAAAATGCCCCGACCTTCGTTTATTTAAAGCATGTCACAGACAGACCCATAATATGATTAATAATATAATGCTGTGTTATATACATATTACATTACAGCAGTGCCACAGACTATAGTTATGCAATAATATAGTATATCTATTTGGTCATTAGCTCTGAGATTAATGTTGATCTTGTTATGCCGAGATATGCCTTGATGTCTGTTCAGATGTTGTAACAGAAATATATGGGCATTTCTCTGTAAGCTCGTACAGGTCCCATATAAATGCTGTCCTGGCAATTTTTTTAAATATTTGCCAAAAAACCATGTTCTATTTTGAAGAAAATCAACTATTATTTTAGTTAGATAAGGAGGCCCACTGAATTTATACGTATTTTTCGAGTTATTAGCGATTTTTCAAAAAATCATGACAGGGGACTGTTGGAGGCATCAGAGGACTGTGTTGTACTTAGAAAAAAGTCATTTTACTTTAATCAATCATTATTATTTTTATGGCATATTTGCGCATCAATTAATCAACAAAGTTTCTTTAGAAAAATCAACAGAAAACAAAACTTTCTTTAAACTTTCATATCAAAAATTAACATTTCCTATTTACTGACATCAACATAGTCTTATTATTTATTATAATATTAATCAGTAAATGCTTTATGTAGTATTTATTGAAGTAAATCTTGAGGAAAGTAACATGTAAGTAGTTTTCATCGTCATTAATCTCATTAATTACGGCAGTATAACGATATTGAACATTTTTCACAAGAACGTAGATAATATCCAGTATTGTAACATGAGATCTGAATGCTACTCGTTCATGCTATATCATCTCTGATCTTTGAGGGTACTTATTTGGTGTAGGTGTCAATTCAGGTTCAGCAGATTCAAGATCTTCCGGTCCGGACTCAGTACACTTCAACAACACTTCTTCTACTGTTCATCGAGGTTTTAGAGCTAAGTTGATACTGTTAAACTTATAATGCTCACAAGATCCACTGTTGCAAAAACAGCTGAGACTGTTCATTGTAAGTGTTTTAGATTTAGTCGGACGGCCGAGGATGGAGCTGGAATAAACACCTGCAACCTGGTGCACATTCCATTTTGGACGCTTCCTCTTCAATTTTATCGACCATTGTCTATGCCGTCGATTACAATACATGTGATGCCAAAACCTCACTATTCATCATTTCAGCCGTAGGACGTCTACTGCTGAACATAGGCCTCCACCATTCACTTCCACAAAGACCGATTGGAAGCGGCTCGCATCCAGCGCGTTCCTGCGGTCTTTATTAAGTCGTCTGTCTGTCTTGTAGATGTCTACGCTGCGCTTGCCAGTCTATGGTCTTCACTCCAGAACTTTGCAGCCCTATCGGCCATCAGTTCTGCGTGCTATGTGCCCTGCCCACTGCCACTTTAACTTGCTGATTATCTGAGATATGTCGATTACTTTAGTTCGTATAAGGATCTCCTCATTTCTGATTCGATCTCGTAAGGAAACCCCGAGCTTAGCCCTCTCCATGGCTCGTTGTGCTACTTTGAGCTTATCAAGAAGGCGCACATAGTTAGAGACCACTTTTCAGCGCCGTAAGTCATCACTGGTAATACACACTGGCCGAAGACTTGCGGCTTAAGGCACTCGAGGGAGTTCGAATTGCGCAGTTTTCCGAACGCTGCCCAGCCGAGTTGGATTCGACGACTGACCTCTTTCTCGAAGTTGGACCTATCTAGTTGCAGTGCTTGTCCAAGGCACGTGTCAACAACTTCAAGATCCGAATTCCCAACTGATACTAGGGTGGGCACAACATGGGCATTCAACATGACCTTTGTCTTATCCATGTTCATTCTAAGACCCACACGTTGGTAAACTCGATTGAGGTCTTTGTGCATTGTGCTGAGATTTTCCAACGAATTGCCATGACCATTATATCGTCGGCAAACCGAATGTGAGTGAGCCGGCCAAGGCATCGCTCTTGGATTACTTTAACAAACTGATCAATGTTGTTGATGTTGCCTCCAGAATTAACAACAAAGTCAGCTGTTCTTTTGCACGTTGCTTCGATACTATCTGGTCCACTTTTGCCATGGCTACTTTCGTTGTACCTAGTTCTATGTAAAGTAGTCTTCAAAACTTCGATACACCGATAGTTAATATGGCATCGCTGGAGAGACTCAATCACCGCCCATGTCTCGATCGAATCTAAGGCTTTTTCATAGTCCACAAACGCCAAACATAAAGGCAAATTATACTCTTCGGGTTACTTTATAATTTGCCTTAGCGTGTGGATGTGGACTATGGTATTGTAACCTTTTCGGAAACCGGATTGTAAATTACACAGTCCCCTGTTGTGTAGAACAGCCCCCTGTTGTATTTTTTGGCAGAGGACTGTGACCAGGGGACTGTGTATTTTGGTTAAATTTCACAATGTTTACAAAGCTAATGTAAAATAGTTTTTTAAACCCCTACTGATCAATTTAGGCATAAATAATAAAACAATAAATTATATATAGAGACAATTAAAGTAATTAACATAAATTATATAACTTGCCAGAGGACTGTGTGTGGTAGCGGTCCAAACGCGTTTTTACCTCACTTATGACGCTCTGACACTAAACACAATTGTGTCTCGCCGCCGCATTCGGCAAGGTTGCCAACTTCACAACAATTGCGTTTTGTTTCACCCAAAAAAACGTTTGTAAACATTACAGTTTTTTTAAATTATGGCTTTAACTTTTTAGCAGGGGACTGTATAAAAATTCTGGGGACAAAGTTTACAGGACTTTACTCAATAAATAGAATACGTAATGAGATCTTGTTTTACGAAAATAATATAATTTAATTATTTTTCTTTATGATATTAAATGCCAAATGTATGTAGTTTCAATAACTTTTTCGTAAATCTCATTTCAAGGTGGGAATACAGTGATGGGGACAGCTAGGGGACTGTGTTTTTAGAGCTTCTATCACTTCTAGAAAAAAACTGAAAATAGTTACGGTTCTAAAAACAATGTGCTCGTAAAGTTTCGGGGTTAAAGTTACATTAGGAGTGATTTTTTTTTAAATAATTAAATTACTTTTTGAAATAATCGTTAGGGACAGCCGATTACGAGTTTACAGAGAATCGCCCATATGTATTTTAAAGCTGTTTCTACCACCCACTTTCAGCCTGTCACAGACAGCTGTTACAGGCTTAATGTGGATGTTACTATGGGTCTTATTTGAGGAGTGTAGATTGACATCCTCTTTATTTTATAGTGTGAGTGTAAAAAAATGAGTGTGCATAGCATTAAATTAAAATACCCCATTCTTACCTAACAAATTTCGGTTATGTTCTTTCATTGATTATTGTTTAGTTTTTTAAAATATTTTTTTTTATATAATCAAAAATAAAGTTGTCTTGCCTTGTTATTCATGCAAAGTTCTTTCTGGATATAGACTTATTCAACACTAGTTCTATAAACTTAAAGAGGCTTGTTTTTAACAATTATTTTTAAGACTTTACTCGACTTGTTATTTGTTATTGTTACTCTTGATGTGTATTATTGTGTGAATCCGTCTATTTACATATTTCTTCTTTTCTACTTGTGGAAACTTTTAATTGGCCTTCTTTTCTTATTCATTGTAATTGTCTATGTACCTAGCTGTAAGTTTTCCTTTGATTATAAAAATAAAATAATAAATAAAGCCAAATTCAAGTACGCCTCTATTGAAACGATGTACTTTTTCGTACCGGTCGCAGTGGAGACTTTGGGTTGCTGGGGGACCGAGGCGAAGAAGTTTATGAATGAAATAGGTCACAGGCTTAGGGATAGGACAGGCGACTCCCGCTCCGGTTCGTTCCTGGTGCAGAGGTTGGCCATTGCCATTCAGCGCGGAAATGCGGCGAGTGTGATGGGCACCTTTGCGCCGGGAACGGTCAGGGGCGGGTTGTTTTAGTTTGGCAATTTATTTATTTGTTTTATTATTATTAGTATTTTTTGACTTTATAAATAGTTTTATGTTATTTTTAGTATTTGACAAATTGTAAATAATATGGTACGATTTGATGTTTTAGATAAATAAAATTTCCATAAATAAATAATAAAATAAGGGTGGAATTGTTTCAAACCTTAGTATCATACAACATCTATTATGAATATGTAACAATAATCCAAAAACAGTAATGATACACAAGTGTTACATTATATAATACACAAGCTTGTTATATTGTTCAGTTATTGGAAGAATAATCTTGAGCTAAAATTGGGCTAAACAACAAAGATATTTAAAACTATGGATTCTATTGAGTCTAGTATAAATTTTACAACAAATGTGAGATATAATAAATTTTGATACATTTTAGCAACAAACAAACTTATTTGTATATCGTTACAATGTATCATTTAACTTGCGGCAATTAAGATAAAATACAAAGATTACTAAAATAGACACAGATAACATATTATTCTTCCTTCCTTGTCCGAGATAGTATGTAGTATATTAGCACTAATATACCTTAATAATACCTAATTCACTTAACAGGCAAGTTCAACTAGTGATTTACATCTATTTGACTTCCTTGCTGAGAGATTACATCTCAATCATATCTCAATATTAAAAACTGCAATTTTTCGGCAAGTATAATCATCAATATTCACTTCACACACAAGCTGTGTTAATTTACAATTATGTAACTTCCTTGCCAAAAGATTATATAGGTACATTTTAAGAAATGTTAAAAACTATAATCTTTCAGCATGGATAACTGCCATTAATTTTCACTTAACAGGCAAGTTCAATTGATTTAATTTGTTCTAATTTTTTGCCAAGAGATAACATAGATATTACATGTGTTTTCTCTCACCAAGAAAGTGAAATACGTATCATAAATCCTCACTTAATAGGCAAGCTTGATTGATTTACAATTACATTAGTTTTTTTGATACATGCATTTTCAGCGCTGTATCTGAAATCTATAGTTTTTAATACCTTTGCTAAATAATTATATCATAATTACAAAATATTGACAATACAGCCAAGCAACGAATATAATACTGGAATGACATATATAAAATGGTTCTAAATAAAAATTGTATTGGAATTATAAATTTCTTTATCGGAAACATACAGGATGCTTTTTTTCACTAGTTTCATCTCTGTAGATTCCCCCAATTAATGCAAAATGCTTATTCACCATACCTATGAGGAAAAAGTAATATTTTTGACTATAAAACAAGACAATAGTAAAACTTTTGGTTTATTTAAAAGAGATTGTTTCTATCAAAATTATAATTGATTTTATAAATGTTGTTAAAATTCACAAATAGCATCATAAAAGTATAATTATATACCCTATATGCTGTATAACGACCTGTAACTTTGTTGTAATCTATAAAAGATTTGTATTTGTATCCTACAAGCAAAAAAAGTACATATTTTTTACATCTTTCCAAGTGGGTATGGTAAAAAAATATTTTCTTAAATTATTTAGGTAAAAATATATTTTACTAAAATATGATTATAATTTTTGGTCAAAGCAGATAATTTTTACACTTTATCATTTCAATAAGCTAGAGTTGTATCACACATTACTGGATAACTTTATTTCAATCGTAGGCAACAAAATAAATGCCTTTTCAGACTGTGCTATTATACATACGAACGTACAGAACATTATAAGCTTGAGTTGTTTGGGAAACGGCCAGAAGTCATACCTTGGCCATTTAGATGATTTTGACTAACTTTTAATCTTTCGCCATTTGATTATAAAATTTATATGTTTATCTCTGGGACCTAATTTTCTATCCTAATTTGTTTGTGAGTATGGATGTATGTTTGTTACTCTTTCACGCAAAAACTACTGAATAGATTTTGATAAAATTTGGCATGGAGGTAGCTGACACCCTGGATTAACACATAGACTACTTTTTATCCAGAAAACATGTACGGGGAACACCGCTGGACGCAGCTAGTGACAAATACTTTTGTGCATGTTCAAGACTGCCCCAGTCAAACCCGGCGTGTAAGACTTACGATTAGGACAACATTCTTTTTCTACAAAATGTCATAGTTTATACAATAAGCCCCTTACCTATAACAGTTGCTTAAAGTACCCTGTCTCGTTTCTACACGTGACATTTCAAGTCAGTAAAAAGTGGACATAGTATTGATTACCTTTAAGCAACAACAAAGTTTATAAGTGAGGTAAATGTTTTTTTTTTTAATAAACGCGGTAGACTCCGGACTGACATACTAACACACTTCCATAACACAGTCTGTAAAGAAAAGAAAACATGCCATAATAAATGATAAAAGTTTTACGCTTAAGATTGGAACAAAATATAGTTTAACACTAGGTATATATCCATCTAGCAGTGCAAGGACGGTTTCATATCGAACGATAAATTTGACATTTTCCAACGACAAAAATTGTTTTAAATGTCAACTCTTGACATTTTTTTTTATGCTCGACAGGCTAGGTGTTTGACCACAGCTCACCTGATGTTAAGTGAAGATGCGGTCGAAGATGGTAAAACACATCTAGCCTGGAATGGAACTCGCTCTCAAGTGAGGCTGCCGGAACACACCGTTAAATGCTTGGCGGCAGATTTTCAACTTGAGGGTGGTAGCTAGCCAGCCGAGTACTAGAAAGTACCCTACCACCGTGCTATGGTTTCCTCACGATGTTTTCCTTCACCGGTAGCTCAGGCTTATTGTTGGGGTTTAAACCCACGCCCTTCGGCATGCGAACCTACCGCGCTAACCACTGAGCTACCATCGCTACAAAAACATACTTTCTAGAAAGCTCTTTTGTCGATAATAATTGTCAAATTCGTCGATCGATAATTATACAAAACTTGCAATGTAGACTCGCATTCACTCACATAACTAGTTATAGTTGAATTATTTACAGGTCAAGTAGTGCCTTAAGTTAATACACATTGTAGTCGTTTTTGTTGGACCATTTTAAATAACCAACCGTAGAAATGTCGGCAGACTTTTTTCCTCTCTTTCTAACTTACTCGAATTACGCACCCCATCCCTTTTCCCTCTTGCAGATTTAATATAACAGTTGTCTGCGGTTATAACAATTGACTTGCTCGATTGATTGTAAAGCTGTAATCGTCTTAGACAGGCTGTTCTTTTAAAATCAGAACATTTTTTTTCTTTGGTTTTGGCGTCGCATTTTGAGCACTTGCCAGAGTCATATTTTCAAGTTTCATAAGTTTTAACGTAAGTCTTAACTTAAGTTGCCTCGTATTTATAGTTATAGTCAAAGTACAGTCCATGTCAGTCAAGTCCAGTCATGCTTTATAAAAGAAGTGGCGACTTTACTCTAAAGCTTCGATGGAGTTTTGGAAGTAACACGAAAAGTCATATTTCACCACATTATATCATTTTCCTACATTCGCGCTTGTTATTCGGCACTTTATGAATAAAACACCACCATTTTTATGCTAAAACACTCGACAAAACACAAGTTTTGGAAAAAAATACAACGGGGCGACACGACTCTTTCCGCGTTCCCGCCAAAACTTAGAACATTTTATTTGTCTCATTATTATGGCAAAAAAAAAGAAAGAGTAATCTATCTGCCTCTCTTATTTCAATATGAGAGAAAAGGATGACAATATTTTTTAGGTGTTTAGTCTAAAAAATGGTACACCAAATCGACACTTATCAAAATAGCAGTGGAGAAAACGATGACTATCCGTGTATGAAAGAGAAAACATTGTAACAGATCTAAGTCTACGATTGCCGACAGCGTCGATCGAAGTGTCACGTACCTAAATAACTTTTTCTCGAAACACCAATGAAGATTGTTCTGGCCTATGTTAAGTGGGTTATATAGAACTGTCCTAGTATTGTGAACTTCCGTGTTGCTATTGTTCTTAGGCGCTCACGAAACAGCTACGCAATTCTATGCAATAAGGTTCGCAATCGTGACTGTTAATTTTTAATGAACTTAATAAGAAATATTTGATACTAAACATTGATGACAGAGATGGAGTATGTAGATCGCAAATAGAAATCATTTTAGATTCCATATCAGGCCTCGTTTTAAAACTGTCCCACTGTTGGACTGGCGTCTTCTCACCACGCTGGCCAAGTGCAAGTTGGAAGACTTCACATATCTTCGAGAACATTAAGACATGTAAGTTTCCTCACGATGTTTTCCTTCATCGTTTGAAGCTAGCGACGTCGAGAGTCGGAGGTATAATGGAATTCGAAGTCATATCCCCAGATTGGAAGCCATTCAATATTTTATATTCACTGCTGGTAGTAATAGTAATATAGTATAGTAATATACTGGCCTATAGTAATATACTGAGCGCTGGTTAACAAAAAGTTTTTCAACGCATCAAAATTCGATACTAAGCAATTCGACAGGATTACAGCATATATATTACTAGTAAATAGATAATCCGTAACGATCTGCAAGTTCAAAGTTGCTCAGCAAACTATGCTATCTGAGGGATCGTTTCTGGAACGAAGTAATTCACCAGAGAACTAAAGTCACAGCCATATATTAGCAAGCTGACGTGGGAACTGTCGCAGAACCGACAACCGCTGGGGTAGACGCGTGTGTAGATCGCAAATTGGCAAACGTGGTTAGGACGCTCTAAGACTTAATGAAGTGACGATATACGTAGGAGAGCTGGCGGTGGATGGAATCGAAAAGCCAAAGATTGGGGTGAGTGCCGCGTCTCGGGAAAGCCTTTCCCGAGACATCCAGCAGTGGACTTCGATAGACTGATGACGATGAAGACATACCTAATGGTACACAAAAACGGTAAATCGGAGTAAATTGTGTTAACAGTAGTTATTTCTGCATCATGTTAATCACTTCGTAGTAGAAAAAGAAAACGTCAACGATATAGCTTCTTCGTGATGAGATTCTGTGGTAATAGCTTTCATACTTGGGTTGAAGATGACACTCCGTCGGTCTGTTCTACTCATTGCGGGGTGGTATCCAGGCGGGGCACTGAGGGCGCGGGCGCGGGCGCGGGGGTGGCGGCGGCGGCGGCGGGGGGCGGCTCGGGGCCGAGGGGCAGGGGGCGCGGCGGCGGCGGAGGCGCGCGCGTCGGTTGTATGTTGAAGTGCCGCACGGCTGCCTCCAGCGCGACGTTGTTCCCACTGAAGTACGCCGAGACAGCGTTGTGGAATAAAAGCAGTTGTTTGTTCATCACTTTTATCTGGAAAACAAAGAGAGTAACACGCGTAAACAGAATGTAGATTGAAATACTAAAACAGACTTACATACAGCGGCGGCCTTAGCTGTTGCGAGGCCCGGGCGCCAGATCATTGTGAGGCCCTTTTTCTTTGAGTCCGTTTTACTAAAAAATTAGTTCGAGTGCTCGAGTGGCCGTAACATGCTTGCACTAATAATGAAACCGTGCGTTCAGGGCCCCCCTCTGAAATCTTTGTATCAGGTGGCTAAAAAGCTGGTATTATAGATGGAAAACTGGTACCAGGGGTGCCAGATAGAGAAATTGAAAAAAAAAGGTAAAAATCGCCTAAAAACTGGGATTCACACATATATCAAAATGAGTATAGGTTTTATTTTGATTCCTTGACGTTGGACCTAGCTATCAAATGAAACGAAATGCACTTAACTGGCAACTGAGAACTGACCGCGATATTCCGTCGGTGTAATTATTATGAAAAAAAAACAAACAAACATTTTTAGTTAATAACACTCAATTCTTTCATCAGTTGAAGAATATCAATCATTTACGTGAAATAATTTCAAGTTTAATGCGTTGGAAAAAAATCTCTAGTTTGATATTCATTTTATTTTTATTTAATATTTTTTTTTATATGCATCTCAAAAATTTGTATCCCTCTTATCTTATACATATTGTAGAATTACTCCAATAGGACTAAATTGGGATTTATAGCAGTGTAATAAATAAATAAAAAAAATGTTCCTAGCATCCATACCCGGTTCTGATGAAGCAGCTGCAGCTTGACAGCGGAGTCATCTCTCAGTCGCTCGTAGGCCTGCCAGAGGCGCTGCGTGTCCGCCGCTAGGGCTCCGCCCGTGCCGCCGCCCGCGCTCGCTTCTAGCTCGCTGCGATACGCGTCGTATTCCACCCTATCAAAATAAATGACATTTCGTGACGAACATACATTTTTGTTTTGTTTGTGTAAAAACCACGTAGTACTAGATGAAGTGATCCAAATATTCACTTCGTTCAGCACAACTGCAGAGCGGTGTATACATCTCGCTCAATACTCCATAAAAAAATAAAAATAAACTAATAGATAGATAGATAAAACTCTTTATTGAAAAAATATGTAAGTAACTAAAGTTGACAAAGGTCACGGACCCGTGTCTGTGGAGCGTATAATTATAAACAAAAAAAAAACTCTTTATTGTGCACACCATAAACAGACAAAAAAATACAGAGAACAAAAGAACCTTTTGAACTAGTGCCACAAGTAGCGGCCTTATCGCTAATAAGAAGTTCCCGCGGCTTTTTTTAAATTTGTTTAACCAATGCCGCGTCGGCATTCGCGCTTTTTTATTACCGGCCAGGACTTTATCGGAGCGAATTGAGTTCAAACTTTTTAATTCGTTTTTTATTAGTGTTCCAAATTCTAAAGTTATTTCGACACTGCTAAGACTCATATAATTTTTTTCAAATAGCTGGGATGAAAAATAATTAAAATAAATATCAACGTAAGCAAAGCTTTTACTATGGAAGTCAGATAACTGATAGAATACTTAAATACTTTTTTTTTTGTAAATCCATACTTAATTACTTATAATAAATACAATAACCTCACCTGGCCGCCTCATACTGTCGAATAGTCAGCAGCGTATCCTCAATAGTCTTATTGGTCAATGTGTGCAGCGAGGAATTAAAAAAATGCAGTGCGGCTAACAATGTTTCCCCATTCCTTGCCAGCGAGCGTTGTGTGTCAGCATTATAAAGGAACTGGTCTCGCAGTTCTGGCGATTTCTGAGCTAACTCAGCGAATGCCTCGCCTAGTGATCGCTGCGTTTGATGAGCAGCTCCTAATTGAGCGGCTAACGCGCCGCTCAGTCGGAGAACTCCGTTGTATTTGCGCTGAGTTTCACGGAGCGACTCAATTTGGGCTTCCAACTCTGTAACATAATTTTTTATTTCATCGTAAATATGCAACGTTTGCGGATTCGTGTTTTGCAAAGCTTATTTCATCTTACTCATGTGGACATAAAAAGAGTCGGTGACTTCGTTGGTCCACTTTCTAGTGAATTATTTCATTTCAGATATACTCGTAATACCGTTGAGTTACGTCCTCCTAGTTGGAAATGTTTGACTTTGGACTTTAATCTGGAAGTCTGGGTTTAAACTTAATAGCACGTATCTTTGTCTTTTCTAAGTTATGTATCTGGAACTGCGGAGTACCAGATATCCTGTCGCCAATCCATGTGTGTAAACATTTGTTCTGGTTTGAAACGTACTGTAGCTAGCTGAATTACAGTACTGTTGTGAGTAACCATAGAAAGTCACAAAGTAATGAGCACCAAAGCAGTGATGCCCTGAACTTTGTTTAGCTACTTAAAGTTCTGTGTATCGCAGCAATGGCCATAGGCATGCATTATCTCTAACCATCAGAAGAGTGTCTCATCACTTTTACACAAAAATGTGTTTATTGGTAATTGTGGCTAACTTTAAACAGTAATGAAAACATCGTGAGGTTTGTGTTTGTTGTTCTCAAAGATGAATGAAGTCTGCCAATCCAACTCGCACTTGACCAGAGAAGTCAACTATACCTGTTTTTTTTAAATTATTATTAAAAAAAAGATGCCTGTCTCAATCGTAAGGGGCTTTAAGATTTTATTAATAAATCAATAAATAAATAAATAAATATCGTGGGACTATACACACAGCGCCATCTGACCCCAAACTAAGCAGAGCATGTGTGATGGAAGTCAGACAACTGATAGAATACATAAATACTTTTTTTACTACTTTTTTTTTGTAAATGTATACTTATAATACATACAGAACACCCAGACACAGAACAAACATGATTGTGTTTATTCACAAAATGTTTGCCCTGAGTGGGAATCGAACCCACGCCCTACAGCTCTCAAGGCAGATATACTACCAATGAGCCAACGGGGCTGTAAAGGGCAGATATGGGCAGTTTCTTTGAAAAACAATGAAGATCCTACGCAACTGCAATGAAAACGGGCGGAACGCATATTTACTGAGAGCGAGCCGCAGTTTTAATGAGTTCGCAGCGCTGCACAACATTCATTTGTTTAATACGTCTGTCGTGCAGCTTATTGTTGACGCGTTCTTTAATCAGTAAGAGTGAGTGGTTTTTTTTTCTTTTATCAGCATCTGTTAGCTACGCACCATACACAATTTTTAATTGGCCTTATACATTTACATAGGTAACCAAACGTATGTAAGTAGCTGTTAATTTCCCTAATATCAATAACATTTATTTATTAAACAAAATAAAAAAAATCTTAAATTAATACTATTTACAAAATTTCTACAAAAAACTTAATCTAAAAGTCCGTCAGAGGAAGGATATGTGGCCAGAATGCTGGCAACATTGCCACGCTGGATGGCAATGCTTAGCTTTTGACCAAACTATATACCAGCATTCTGGTCACCTGAAGCCTCCTCTAAACGTTTGGCCAGGTCCCGATACAGTTCGAGAGCGGCCGGCCCCCACGGACCTAAAGTTTCAACCCTAAACGGCACAAAAAGATACATTCTATCCAAATAACTATATTTATGCAGTTTGAGGTTTTCAGCTTTAGATGCGGCAGCACCGAGCTTGTCCCGGTGTCGACACAAGTGGCGTCCCACACAAGAGGCCGTCTCATCTTCCATGGGATAAGGGTCATCCCGGCGTCAATAAAATAAATAAATAAAATAAAACTGAGAAAAAACTTTTGTTGTAAAAGAAGTTATTGGTCTCACCAGTGTCAACAGTACGGGAGCTTTTGCCAAGTTTCTCGTACAATATCTGCTTGGTGCACTTGTATGTGGAAACACCCCAACTTTTTATCGACTCCAGTTTAGAGGAGCCTGCACGGAGTAGGGTGCTTGTACCAGCACCCGTGCCATTTGCTGTCTCCGCTGTCGATAAAATGTATTGTTATATGAATACATATTAAAATTTTATTGTCAAATGTAGGTAATAAAGATCTTATACAATAAACAATTAATACAGTACCATACAGATCGGAACACGGCGGTGATGGCTGCCTTGAGTCAGGAGGAGGCAATTTCAAATGAAAGCTCATGATGTAAATAGAAATAAGGATTGTGTGTATGCCTCGAGCATTCATGCTCACCATCGAAGGCTCCTTCTTGCGGCGGCGTCGTGTGTCGGGTCGCTCTCTTCCCTCAGATATGGTTGAGGAGGGTGATGGCTGGCACATGCGTCATACTCGTGATCGGGTGCTGCTTGCGGGTCGCTGGTCTGCTCGCGGTATACACACAATCGAGTACCTACTTTACTTTTTTTGTACCTTAGATTAAGATCCTACTAACCTCTCCTCTTTTTGTAATGTAAAATTGTAAAAAAAAAATTAAAAAAATATGTAACTAAAGTTGACAAAGGTCACGGACCCCAGTGTCTGTGGAGCGTATAATAATAAAAAAAAATAAAAATACTGTACCATACAAATTACCTCTTTTAGAGATGTACAATAATGTAAGTTAAATTTTATTACATGTTTTTATCATTAATGTACTCTAGAATTATGTAGTAACATTTATATATAACAACCAGGAATTTAATTTAAGAAATGGTAATATTCAAATTTAATTCAATTTAATTTTTTTTCTAATTCTAATTTAGTTACGGGACTTTTGTGGCAGTCGTGTTTTTACTTACAATTAAAATAAAATTATTTATATTGTGTTTTGTCTCTGTATCCCAATAGTCACCAATCAGATGGTTACCTTTTCGAAATTATACTTGTTATAAAATAATGTAAAGTAATTTTTACAGACAGTCTATCTTTGGCAGGCTTGCAAACAAATCTAAAAATATACTCAAAGCACTTAGATGGTAAAACATGATAACAGAGGTGAGCTAATACAAATTTTATCATTGCTATAGAAACCAAAGTAACCCCAACAACATACTGCTGAATATAATAATAACAGAAATGTATACATTACAAGCATAATCATATGCTTCTTAGAGTTAAATGACATTGGTTTGAAGAAGAAACAAAAATTTGGATAAGGGATAATAAGTCTTCTTTAGTTACATTTACATGCAACTTTTCAAGCAGTTAAAAATATATACAGTATCTATGTTTTTATCAATATAGCCAATAACCTGTACTCCCATAGACATACCTATTTAACTTCAATCAACACATAGCACATTTTACTACTAGCTTTCAATTATTGTCTGTTGAAATCTAGAGCATTTTGATTAAGAGCAATTAAAACTTATATTGGTGTTGAATATGTGTTGTACAATTACCTAATAGCTCTTAGTGTTTTGTCATTGTTTTATCTTAAGATGTTAAAATTCTAATAATTAAAAATAAACATTAAATTGACTAATGTTGAAAATTGGATCACATAACATTGGGCACAAATTATTTTTGTATCATTAGTAGTAATAGAATCTTTATAATTAGGTGCAATAATTTATCTTTTCCCTCTTTGCTTCCGCACCTATGATTCAATGTTACTATGAAATATACTTCCTGCAATACAGGTTACACTCAGAAGTAAATCAGCTATTAAAATTTTTAGTAAATTATCTGCCTAGCTGGAAATTAAATTCAGGATTTGTCTCTGAAGGTAACATGTCACACTACTAATGCATAGTTATAAACTGTTATGCCGGTAAACTTACCATATGTAGGTGTGAAGGGCATGGAACGGGAGGTGGGGAATTTAGGCTCCGTGCCAGATGTAATGGAGTCACTTGACTCTCGAAGTGGAGGTGTGTCTTTCAGCATCTCGTGGATACTCCGCTCTGACTGCCTGTGGAAAAAAACATGAATAATTATATATACATGCCACTCTTCGGCCTAACAATTATTGATCCTGGCATCGACATTTTACATTTATGTTAATCTTGTATGCAATAGGCCTTAGAAATGATGTTTGCCAGCAACAGCAACAAATTTTTTTGTATAGTCAACTTGATTATAATTACTTATGTTATTTTATTTCTCCAGATCCTTCTACCAGGTTGTAGGTATAGGTTTAACGATAGAGTGACTTAGTGACCCAATATTATCTATTGTTGGTATAGATAAACATTGATAGCACTGTTATTTGTTTTTTTACAGGGAATTGGGGCTATTAGGTGTAGGCTGCTAGGGTTACTGGCACTTAACAAACCAATCCAGATGTTAGTGCAGAACAGCACCATACAATTATTGTGATTCCCATTTGGAATTACGCGTAGTAAGAGTTTTAGTGGACAGTAAAAAGAAACCGGTACATTAAAAAACAGTATATAGATTACGCGACTAAATCGACATATTATATCTGTTTTATGGGCATTAATTCTAGTTCCAGATACTTAAGAACATGTTAAGGTTGGCAAATTCAAAGCACACCCGCTAGATGGAAGTAGAAGTAAGAAACAAAATAAATGTGATTCACCAAGAATGTGACTTACCATTTGGACATTCTTCGGCACTTAAATCTCGTTACACGATGGAAGCAGCACTAACTAATAGTTATTAGTACAAATTGTTGATGGATTAAATTAGTATTATAAACATTTTTACACAAATTTCCTTGAAAATTCCCGTTTTGGAATTTTAAGATCGACAGAGACAGACATCGACGCTTTACGGAGTTCACGGCTTTACCGATTTTCCGATTCCGTTCCGACAGTAATCACTAAGCTGTCCTAGTGTCAATGTCATAGGCAGCCCGTACACGTAGCGCGCGATCCGCGATCCGCGATCCGCGATCAATGATCGCGATCCAGACTGATCGTGTACGAAGCGGATTGACGGACTGATGCTCCGGATCGCATAATATCTAGAAATTTTGAAATCATGATCGCGGATCGCGGATCGCGGATCGTGATCATGATTGAACGTGTACGGGCTGCCATACATCATCAATCAAAATCTATATTGACAGCTAAAATTTTTCGTTCGGATACACTGATGAGCGATCTTTAGAATAAAATAAAATAAAAGACCCTGGAGTCGCTTGTTTCATTCCATCAGTTAAAATCGGTCATTTTCATGTTTCATACATGTATTAACGACGTACAAAGTTATCATAATTCATATAATATAGTTTTTATGTAAATTAAACAAATACCGTTTTAAGCACACTGGCCACTGGCCAATGATTTCTGCCAAATAGAATAAATCTTTTTTCATATGAAAAAACTAACTTCTACTTTAAAAAGATTGTTCGACTTTTAACACATCGCGTTTATCTAACACAGCGGAAATTTAGTTAAATATGCGTAAAATGGTACGGTCTACAAGTTTCAAGTCTAAAAATAGCGAGTTGTGTTAAGAGCTCAATTTGAACCTTCAAATTAAACTATTTATGCATTTGATGTTCTAATCAACAAACATCATATGAGTTAGAGAATGCCTTTGCACAGTTTGTGGAGTCCAGGTTCTTAATTAAAATTCTATGGCAAAGTATAACATGATCTTCCAATAAGATGGCAGAAATGTAAAGACAGCAAGTGTAAATACGCTCACCTATATACCCCGTTAGCTCATTTGATAGTGTGTGTTTCATTTGGTGGACTTGATTCTCATCTAGTACCAATTTTTAAATAAAAATGTTTGTTCTTTATCTGGGTGTTCTAGATGTATACTAAGTATGTATTTATAAAAAAGTATGCATGTAAAAGTATGCTAAATAACTGGTTTCCAAAGTACAAACTATGTTTAGGTTGGGGCTAGATGACGCTGTCCAAAAAAATCCGAATGAAACGGCAATTTAATGCTTTAAAACGTAATTTCTAGTACCATAAAACTTAAGTACGTTGTGCTGGTTTTATATCAATAAGTATTATTTATCCATCAACAACAACTGACTGCCCTTTTTTTTAAATCAGCTCTGTTATATTATTACAAGTAAATAAAAAATAAAATGAAGTTTTAAAATATTATGTAAATTGAGGCTAGGGATAGAAGTCGTTAATAATAAGATTCGATGCCTAATTGATTTCTAGAATGTAAATATTTTAATGACATAATTATTGTATTGTACCTCTTTATTACTACTTAAGCACTACAAAAAATGTTGATAGTATAAAAATAGTAATAAAAATACAACCACTTGCATTGATATTAAATTTATTTATAATTACGTATAATAATATTATTAACACTAATACATTATAAAAAAAAAATATATGTATACATTTACTTTTAAGACATTACTGGTGATTTCTTCATAGATAATAAAGTACTTCAATTTATCGAAGGTATAAATTATTTAACTGGGTACATTTATGAGATTACCTTGTTATTCGGCTATTGTTTAAGACTAGCTGTGACTCCATCAGCATGGATGTTCGGTAAATTATAGTTCAGCTAAATCGACCAAAAATCCATGTTACTATGTATTTACTGTGCAGCTTCATCATAGTGTAAACCAGGGATGGTTATACTCCAATCTCTCTAGTAGGGTATTGTTGAATGGGCCGTTCATAAATAAGGTTCTGAATATTATTTGAACGGGTGAACTGTTTTGAGAGATACATAGGATAATAAAAAACATCTACCGAAGTGGTTTACAGTTCACAAACGCGTGACACAATCCAACAAAGGCAAATAATGTACTTTGGAATGGACCGTGGTATCAATGTAAAAATAAAATCCTGTTTATCATGCAATAGTTAAAAATAGATTAATAAAAAGATAAAACTAAAAAAATAAATAATTTAATTCAGATCTAGTCCATATTCAAATTTACATATCGTTCGTCAAATAGAAAACTAAAATCAAAACGTCAAATAAAAAAACATAATCTGTCAAAGTTACATAAAAATATTGTAAAATGCCAAAAGAATATCTAATTGGGAAGTACATAATCATAATATTGTTATAATCAAGAAAATAAAAATTGTATTACCGTAGGTAATACCGTATTGTATTACCGTACGTAAATACAATTAGGTTATGATCCAGAGTCCGAATAGACTACTACAGTCTTTAGTTGGGCTTTCTATCGTTATTTCGAAAATTTGTTTGAGAAGAGCGATCTTCGTATAACTGAAGTATTATGGAAATTATTGGATTATAGAATAGGATACTTTCATAATACAAACAATATTGAACTATGATTTCATTGACTTCATTCAACGGAGCCGTTTCTTATTTTGTATATTTCGACACACTCTTGACAGTTTACTATTGATCTAAGGGCGTATTATACTGTCTCACCTATTCACAGAGCTATAGAGACATAGACTGTACTCATATGACACTTATGGAACATTTATGGAATTAACTCATAACGTTTTACTTTATGTTTCTTTGATTCTGCAGATTTCTAGTGTTTTTACAATGAAAGAGTTTATATTTATCTATCTAATATTCTGTGAGTATTGAAATAAATAAATTCTTATTTCTGCCTGAAGTCTTAACTATATTCTATTTCCTAAGACTTATTAACCTATTATATCAGGTACTATAACTAAAGTATACATATTTAGATACATAAGATAGAGAGGTAAGCACTAACCTACTTATCTATCTTCTATGCATTTGATAACCTAGGATTTATTTTAATTTTGTACAATATTACAAGCTAAGTACTAATAATAAACATTAAACAACAAAAAATATGTACTCGTTATTACAATCTGCGACTAGAGTTGCATTATTCTTCCCTGGTCCACTAACAAATAAAGTAAATCAAATATAAGAACATGTTAATCAGACTATTTTATGATAGAAAACTATCATTCACTGAATTTAGATTGTAGTGGACCGTCTCGGGGACTCTTTATTTACAATGAAATCGTTGCGGATGATGTATCCGAACAACAAGTCTTTGGTTTGTCTACTGACAGTATTTATTTTGTCTATGGTAGAAGTGAAACTCTATGAAATGGCGCTAAAACTAAAAAAAGGCGCCAAAATTTATCTTGACAATTGTTTCGATATTCACTTCTATTAATGTTTTTAATCTTTTATGTAATTTATGCATTTCCACTTGATTTTGCGGGTCAGTCGTCGATTTTTAGTAGAGTACCGGTGGGTAGGTTCGACGGCAGCGCCCGCAACGGCCGCATTTCTGCGCCCGAACTGTCGCTCACCACAACAGTGTCTTGCGGGCAGCACGAAGTCTTGATGGACATTGACTCAGTCGAAGTTTTGTGCCCCTGGAAAACAATATCGGAAATATTTAAAAAAGTTAAGTTTAATTTTTTACATTTGTTTACAAACTGCGATTTTTTTTTGTATTTTTATTGTACCCATAAGGTAATAAATGAATTAAATTAAATTCCTATCCCTAATTAGTAATAGTTGAGCTATCAGCATAGCTGTTGCTCCAAAAAAGTTGACTCTTTAGTAGTAGGTAGGTATATTATCTGCTTTAACCATTTGATTTTTCCAGTTGATAAATGTATATAAGGATTGTAAGGCTGTAAGCATTTTCTACCTCCGAACGCGTTGACGTTTCGTATTCTGTTACTGTCAAAGAACTTTTTTTAATACGAGCTGTACATACTCTCTTGAAGCAGCTGACCAGCGAGTGGCAAAATGCACGTGACCGCGACCTTCGTCGCATTAGGACGTACAACACCGGATCGAGAACGTAGTTGAGAAGCATCAACCCATCAGACAAGTTGCCGAGTGGATTCAGCCGCGGCCAGTAATCAGGTCCCAGGGCCAGAAACAGCGCTGATGTCACCTGGAACACGTGAAAAGAAAAAAAATGTTTTTATAGTTATTGTTGTTATAATAAATGAGATGAAACTTTAGCATTTAATAGTATCTAAGAGTGTATGATCGTGTGTGTCCATTGCGTTGCAGGAATGCCTGATTAGTAGGTACCTACTTATACAGTGCCTAGGATTTGCTAAACAGGTTAGGATTAAAAGGCCCCGATTCGCATCAACGCTCACCTTCACTGCCCATGTTCCCATTCCTACCAAACTATATTTTATTTTTAGTTATTTATAACCGTACTTATTTATTTTTTAGTAATGGTAGGAACCATTGCTGTTTTGGTTATTCTATCCAGCAATCAATGTATAGTTCTTTTCTTCTCGGCATGTCGATGTTTTTAATTAAACGAAAGAAAGGAAACATTTATCTTTTAAAAGACACTAGATACCTATGTACTACAACGAATGAAACTACAAACAAAACACACAAGTAAGGGTTTTTTCAATTGATTATAGATAGCAGACCTTGATTTTAGATAAAGGACTGTGAGTGAGATTTTGCTAGTTCTTTCGCGTCTAGTTCTACTGTATGTTAAAGTAACCACAAAACCGTTTATGGTCAATTCATTTATAGGTACCTACCTAAGATCACAATATCCATCTTTCCTGTTAGCTTATTTGTCAGTACATATCTACTTCATTCGGTGGGTTCAATTCTCACCCAGGACAAACATTTTTGTGAAGATGTTTGTTATGTGTCTGGGTGTTCTGTATGTATTATAAATATGTATTTACAAAAAAGTATACAAATATTTTATCGGTTATGCGTAAGCTTTACTTAGTTGGGGGTTAACGACGCAGTGTGAAATATCCTACGATGTTTACCTTTCTTTCTATGGCGTTGTACCTATTTAGAGATATTTATTTCATATGATACAGTAAGTTATACAAGTCCAACACTTTTGAGATACATAATATGTCCTGAAATAACAGAATTTAACTATTTAACTTTTTTACACTTAGGTATTTGGTTGTGCCAGCATATTATTTATGATTTGAAAGAGATCATGTTGGTATGATTTCGTATTGTGAGAGGATTGCAATAATTACATCTTAACTCCTTGAATTTTTTATACGATTCTGAATTTTACTAAATTCTAATGATTATTTTTTTGGCTAGGTATGATATAATTATAATTAATTATGTACCTATCTACTTTTTTGACTACATAGGTAGGTACCTACTTAGAATTATTAATTTTATACTTAGATACTTTTAAGATTTTATATTTATCATTTGTAGGATTGGTGTAAGCTGTAGATACTAATTGAATAAACAAATCATATCTGAATAAAACTGAGTATTTTGTTAATGGGACGGAAGCAAAATAAGTCAAAGTTTAGAGAAACTTGAGTTTGTAACCCAATCCTAAAAGAAGCTGCAGTCTAATGCATTCCGTCCTGAATCTTCTAGCGACCTACATCACTGTTTACCGATGGATTATCTACAAGACCGATGGTCTGAAACGAGCTTTTGTACCTGCCAATATTCACTTCAACCGCTTTTGATTTGCTGAAGATAAACATTGGCATACAATAGGGCAAGTCTAACACCCAATCGAGTTGATTGAATCATTGTTATCGCGAATCGCAGGCCATTAAAAAGACAATGAAGTATTCCTCGATCGCTTCTGACACGTACTGCATGCGAAATTAACTGACGCCATGCAATACCATTAAATTGTCATACTTCGGTATCCGTAAAGATGGATCAAGTTCATTGGAGTTCAAGTTTAACAAGTGGCGGTAAAGACTGAAGCAATAAGTAATCATAATATTTATCACAATCAACTTAATCGCGTACAAAATACTACAAAACTGTTCTATTGAGATTTGTGTTGTGTCACGAGCTGACTGGGGCTTGTGGGTCCGCTCGGCGAAAATTGAGGATGATGTGCCTCATTTTAACATTATAAAATACTAGCGGACGCCTCGCGGTTTCACCCGCGCAGTTCCCGTTCCCTCAGAGATAAAGAGTAGCCTATGTCACTCGGAGATAGTGTAGCTTCCCAACGGTGAAAGAATTTTTGAAATCGGTCCAGTAGTTTCGGTGCTTATTCAATACAAACAAACAATCAAATCTTTCCTCTTTATAAAAGTATAAACGAGCAGCTCGCCCCGGCTTCGCACGGGAAAACAAAACTCGATGTACAAAATAAATATAGCCTATGTCACTCAGTGGTAATGTAGCATTCTAATGATGAATGAATAATTAAAATCGATCCAGTAGTTTTTGAGTTTATTCGTTACAAACATACAACAAAAATCAAAATATACAAATCTTTCCTATTTATAATATCAGCGTAGATGAAGTTTTAGAATTAACAGCACCGGATATTTTGACAAACCGAACCCTGGACGGTAATATAACGGGACGTCAATGATATCATTTTTTTTATTGTTTTTATTTTCCTGGTCACAAAATATATTATCTTACCTAATACATATTGTTTTGTGAGTTTTTTGGAATAATAAAATAATCCAATCTCAAGAGTGCACTACTTGTAAAAAAACGTTGACAAACATAGGTACCTATAATTGATTATGTACTTATAAAGTAGTACCTACCTACATAACATAAACCACTGAACACTTACAAAGTGTGTTTTATTGTTTTCCTAGCGCATTTTAAAGGCGGATATTATTACCGATCGATACGTAATGGTCCAATATAAATAGCTGATGATGCCGATGTTAAGCTTCTTGCTTCAATGAGAACTCCACTTGAATACTGATGATTGATATTGTTTTGGATTACTTGTTTTGGTACTTGTCCAAGTACTCACAGGTATGTTCTACGGACTTCTACGAAATCTCACAGTTTTCCTGTTATGAAATGTCATATTAGATAATTACTTACCTGTCAAATTACTCGTATTTCCTTCCATCAAAGCAAGAATGATAAGACTTGTGTTTTTTTTTAAAATTAGGTATACCTATTTAGGTATTAATGGAATCCGCGATGTAACATTTTATTTTGGCGGTCAGTAGTAACACGCTTTCGGCCTGATTAAGTATATTTTGTTCTCGTGAGAGCTAGTCTCTGCAAACATTTTATTTTATTAATATGTGCCTACTTATAAGGGAAATGAATAGCTACGTATTACATTTAGTTACGCATATAATATGTACGTTCATGTGGTCAATTAAAAATTTCCACAAACAATTTAAAAAGTGACTGAAATAAAGGCCACGTTGATTGACAAATAAAATTATAACATATAGTAGAAAAACGCGTTACCAAAAAAATTAATCGCCTAAGTTGTACCTACCTACATACGACGTATGTGTTAAACGAATCAAAGTCGTGCAGCGCTGCAATATCAAATATTACATTGTGTAGGCTCTCAGATGTTTTGTATTATCTATATTAAAATATACCATCTATTGTTTAAAATTAACGTTTAGCATTGCCGCTTAGTAGGACAGCTGGCGGTGGAAGGAAGCGAAAAGCCGAAGATCGGGCTGAATGGCGTGTCTTGGGTGAGGCCTATGTCCAGCGGCGGCCTTAGCTGTTGCGTTTTCTTTGAGTCTGTTTTACTAAAAAACTTGTTCGCGTGATCGAGTGGCCGTAACATGCTTGCACTAATAATGAAACCGTGCGTTCAGGAGAGGGTTTGTTCAGCGCGAGGCGCGTAACATATATTGGTATACGGTAAAGACTTTTTTCTACGTGGACACGAGGCCCCTGCAAGAGCAAGGCCCCGGGCGGTTGCCCTGCTTGCCACCCCCTAAGTCCGCCACTGCCTATGTCCAGTAGTGGATTTCGATAGGCTGATGATGATATTGTAAAACAGATTCGTAATTTTTTTATTCTATTAGATGCACGTGTTTTAATATTTTTGGCCAAGGCTGAAGATTCATAACACTAATTTTTTTACATTTTTCGTTTCTACCTACGTTAGGTACTAAATCATAAAAGCTATTAGCAATGCAGACAATCGCACTAGATTTGCTGAGACAAATTGCACCCTTGCGAAGCCGGGTTGAGTTGCCAGTTTAATATAAATAAAAAACTACCCTTCCATACACCTACTCCTTTGGTCTAAAAGTCGTGTCAGCATATTTAAGACAAAGTACAATACAGTAGGTAGGTACCTATGGTCAATCTGATTCATGAGCAAGCCATCCTAACCTCGCAGAAGGTACGCCAAGGACGTAGAGTTTGAGGAACTTTGCATTTGTCACTCGAGTAGTATTGTTGAATAGCTAATCGAAAACACACTGCCGACAACACGATTAATCGAGCGCGTGATAAGAATACTAACTCCTTTCGGCATTTACATTATCACCTATCATTGAGAGTAGGAAGTATTGTATATTCACTACAAATATAGTGACATTCAGTAGGAAACCACAACTACTGTTTACTAGGTGTATTTACAACGGTTGTAAACTAAAAACTCGTTACGTTATCTCTAAATAGCTGAATATTTTTACTGCTATAATAGATACATTATTATTGCTTTCTGTTGTAGCACTTCTATACTATTATTTTTCCTATATTATGCTACTATTCGTTTTTTTTTGTTGGCAACATCATAATATATTTGTAGACATACGTCAGGTTTTGGCGGGAACGCGGGAAGAGTCGTGTCGCTCCGTTGTATTTTTTCCAAAACTAGTGTTTTGTCGAGAGTTTATGCATAAAAATGGTGGTGTTTTATTCATATAGTGCCGAATTACAAGCGCGAGTGTGGGAAAATGATATAACGTGGTGAAACATGAGTTTTCGTGTTGCTTCCAAAACTCCATCGAAGCTTTATAGTAAAGTCGCCACTACTTTACTAAAGCATGACTGAACTTAACTGACACGAACTTGACTTGACTAAGACGACTTTGACGATAACCATAGCTAAGATACAGCAGAAATAACACTTAAGACAAGGCAGTATGGCTTTATAGCTTTAGCCTGCCCGAAGGGGCAAATTATAAAAAAAAAAAAAGTATACATACGTAGATTGTCTGCGAGTTTTGGCGGGAACGCGGGAAGAGTCGTGTCGCTCCGTTGTATTTTTTTCCAAAACTAGTGTTTTGTCGAGTGTTTATGCATAAAAATGGTGGTGTTTTATTCATAAAGTGCCGAATTACAAGCGCGAGTGTGGGAAAATGATATAATATGGTGAAACATGAGTTTTCGTGTTGCTTCCAAAACTCCATCGAAGCTTTGTAGTAAAGTTGCCACTACTTTACTAAAGCATGACTGGAATTAACTGACACGAACTGGACTTGACAAAGACGACTTTGACGATAACTATAGCTAAGATACAGCAGAAATAACACTTAAGACAAGGCAGTATGGCTCTATAGATTTAGCCTGCCCGAAAGGGCAAATTATAAAAAAAAAAAAAAAAAAAAAATAGATTGTCTGCGTTAAGCGTTAACACAAAAATCAATGTTTCATGGCAGACAAGGGCGATATTTTAATTAATTGGTCTTGTATAAATTCTAATAATTGCCAATACTGTTCCTAAGCATATCACTTATTTTGTTAAAGATATCTTATTGAATTTCACGATACGCCTTCACTACATTACTACTATGAAGAAATTTAGGATTGTGTTTAGCATGCAGGAAGTTGAGTTACTGAGTTTACCAAATATAATTACAGTTCTTATAAACAAATGGTTCGATTTAATAGCCCCTGTCAGGACTAGCCCATTCTCATGTCAATATTGCGAATTGTTCTTGCAGATAGACCACCAAACGGGGATTGCACAGCGGAATGCTAAGTAGGTCTCTACCACACATGGCGATCCCGTTCCAGCGATATTTTTGGCTGAATTTGTGACACTCAATTGACATTAAATTATTTTGTGCTCGTTTTAAACGTATTTATGGTCTTGACGGGATTATAACTTCAAATGTACGTGAATATACTGAAATTAATAAGTTATATATAACTTAACTTTAAAAAATACTAATTGTACATTACACACAACGCTATCTGACACCAAACTAAGCAAAGCTTGTAGAATAAAAGATAACTGATAGAATACTTAAATAGTTTTTTTTTAATGCATACTTATAATACATACAGAGTAGGTACACAGAACAAACATGCTTATACCACACAATGTTTGTCCTGGGTAGGTGTTGAACCCACGCCCTACAGCTCTTGAAGCAGACATTCTAATGAACCAACAGGGCTGTTAAGTTGTGTAATTCCCGAGTTACATAACTTAACTGGCCACTTCTTTGTATCTTCCTAAATAAGTACTACAAGAAATGAACATGTTGTTGATGCATAGGTAAATGTTTATCCCGGTGGGAAATTGAACACACGCCCTTCAGCTCTCGAAGCAGAACTTTACCAAATGAGCTAACAGAGCAGTCAGTCTTAAAATAAGGACTAAATTAATTAATAAACTCTAGGTTGGCAAAATACTTTCCACTTGCGAAAATGCAACAAACGTATCCATAATTTGTCTCGTTAACCAAAAAGTGATTGTTATAAAGTCTCACCATTTGCGGCAGCCAGCAGAACATAAACAGCACGGAGAGCGTCGCCATTAGTCGACTGAAGGCGACCTCTTCCGCCGTCGCAGCGTTATGATGCATTCCTGCCAGGTTTGCGCCGGAGTTGAGACTTCTCGCGCGCTGCCGACATGAGGACTTGGACACTCTGCGTACCACGGGCGCCCCTCCTGCGCGAGGAGCGGTGATAGCGTACAGTGCACGGATTACTGCCAGATTGCAGTATACCAACACTAAGCACAGTAGTGTACCTGGAAGAGATGGATAATTGATTTAAACTATATAGAGAATTCTTGCTTTATAATGTGTAATGTAATAAAAATACACTGTCAATAAACATAATTAATTCGCTTTAGTTAACACAGGAAGCTTTATCCTGTGCTAGTCTTACGTGCCTCTTAGCCAATCCGACCGAGTACCTTCATAGCTATCTAGATAGTTAAGTACTGCAATGTACGAAGGTCAATTGACCGGTCTTGATTATGTCAGCATTGCACCGGTAGACCAATCTTCGCTAGAGCAACGACCGCTTGTAAGTACACTCATCAACTAAAGTGATGTTAAGATAATTATTAAAATTACTTTTACCCGTAGTAACTTCAGTCGCATGGCACATTTGGAATTACCGTTTTAGAAAAAGTCGTTGACGTTGTTCTGTGACCATAGGAACAGTTTTTCTCTGTTCTTATTTTTTTTTATAACAAATAGACTTGCGTTTAACCGCCATCTCGCCTGATGTTAAGCTAAGATGCAGTCTTTGCTGAAACTCGCTCACCTAGAAGAAACCGATTCACTCGCAACGTGATGCCACCCAGATCTTACCTAAGAAGCTTTAGAAATATAGCGATACTTACACGAAGTATCATTATCTCATAATAATCAGGAATCTAAGCACTAACCACGTAACTAATTGTTCTTTCGGTCGCGTGCTTTGTAGGCACCGACAACTTACAGCGCGTTCTCACAGAATAATAAGAAAAAAAAATCGTTCGATTTTAGAATTAAGTTGATAAGTACACACAAATGTTGTATAAATTAATGAGATATATTAAGTTCAGAATATAAATAATTAGTTTTACTAAACAATGATTAACTTGTAACTAGGGTTTTATTAATAAATTATTTGTATTTGTATGATCCATCCTCCTCTTCCTTGTTATCTAAGAGACAAGCAACGTAACATAAAAAAATATTATCGGATTTCCACTAATAGATTTAGGAATTTAAACTGCGACTGTCTAATATTTTTATTATTTCTTTCTGTATAATTAAGTAGTTAATAATTTTGTTTTTAGTTAATATTTTCGTGCTGATTATTGCCATAACTGTATATAATTAAATATTTGGCGTACATTATTTTAATAAATATAATATAGATTTAGCTATTAGGTATATTGTCAATTCGCATGTCAATTAGAGTAAGATGTGCTGTACTAATAATATATTTAAGATCAAAAATGTAACCACATCTTGAGCGAATAAAAACTTGAACTTGACTTAAAAATCAATACCACTATTTATTTAGTAGTGGAAGACCTTAGCTAGTTGCAATCAAAACTGCGATGAAGTGTCACAGTCGTTGCATTGGACACGTTTGGCGCCACGCCAATCAATTGAAGGCAATCTAAAGAATAACCAACATACTGGAGGCTATTGAGTGAACATAAATTGACGTTTAAGAGCTACTCACTGCATCAGCGATTAATATCCGATCTATTGAATTGCTGCTCGAGACACAAGTCAGGTGTTTTCTTAATTATTTTTGTATAACTCTACACTATGTAAAACAAGACTACTCATTTAAGTTTAAGAAAACAAACATCAACTTTTACATGATGGACAGACTAGGCCTTTACCCCAGTTTAATACATTTCATTTTTCTATCGAGAAAATTTATTGAAAACATGCTTCGAAGACATTGCATCTCTCAGAAAATATATTATCAAAATCACAGTATTCCGGTTTAAAGGGTGGCTTTGGTAGGGTACTTTCTAGTACTCGGCTGGCTAGCTACCACCCTCAAGTTGAAAATCTGCCGCCAAGCATCTAACGGTGTGTTCCGACAGCCTCACTTGAGAGCCAGTTCCATTCCAGGCTAGGTGTGCTTTACCACCTTCGACCACACCGTCACTTAACATCGGGTGAGCTGTGGTCAAACCCCTAGCCTGTCAGTCATTAAAAAAAAAAAAGCTGCAGCTAGCGAAATTACTGGACTGTCGAGACTAACCATCGAAAGTCACAAAGTAATGAGCGCCAAAACAGCGATTGCCTGCATGTTGTATTGTTACTCAAAGTTCTTTGTATCGCTGTAATCGTCGTTGACATGCGTTATTTTTTACCATCAAACGCTCTCCGCGTTTCGTCCATCTCATTACTTTTATGAAAAAAATCTAAATTATTATTTCGTCTTAAATTTCTCCTCTGACATGCCCCATCGATAACTCTCTTGATGTTTAGTAATAATGTGGTGAAAGGTAGCCTGAAATAGGATCTGGCTGTATCCAGTATCGTCATAACTCACCGAAAGCCACGTAGAACGCAGCGTAAATGATGTCGGTAGTTGTGACTGCGTTCCGGTATCGCACGCAGCCAAGCACTGGGTCATGGTACCTGCCCAGGCCCAGCACTGGGGCGCAAGTCAGCGCCGCCGCCCAGAACCAGGAGACGAGGAGCGCCGTGCGAATCACGTAGTACGTCACTTGCTGAAACAATAAAGAGAAAATAAAAATCACGGATCTAATTAAAAAGCATATATTATGTCACCCGGGGATAGTGTAGCTTCCCAACAGTGAAAGAATTTTTGAAATCGGTCCAGTAGTTTCGGAGCTTATTCAATACAAACAAACAATCAAATCTTTCCTCTTTATAATAGTATAGATATAGAATTATAGATGTACACATCTTATTATTATATTCCCCATTTTCCCCATACTAGCTACGCCCCGCGGTGTTACCCGCTAAATGTTTTCGGGATAAAAAGTAGCATATGTGTTAATCCAGGGTGTCGGCTACCTCCGTACCAAATTTCATTCAAATCTTATTTCTTCCATTAATTTAATTTCTTCTGTATTGTTTTTTAGTGTGTGCAATAAAGAGTTAATCAATCAAATCCCTTCAGTAGTTTTTACGTGAAAGAGTAACAAACATCCATCCATACATCCATAGGTACTCACAAACTTTCGCATTTATAATATTAATAGGAAGTAGGATTTTTATTTATTTCTGTACACCAACTTTAATAGGTAAGCAGCAATGAATAAATTTGTTGTGTCTGTATGTTAATTTATATCTTTTTATTTGTGTGTTTTGTCTGTTGTTATTCATTGTCTCTTATAAAAAAAAAATGTTTTTCTTTCTTCCTTCTAACGTAAGCATCTTCTACGAGTCTTTCTTAATCCAAATTTGGTATTCTGCAACTTGTAATATTTGGAGTCGGGTTTTTTAACTTTGTAGTACTTGTTATACCTACACTTCATTTATTTATTAACGTACGCAAACAGCACACATATTGAAAAATACAAACACATTACAAAGAGTTTTTTTTTTTCTTTGGTTTTGGCGTCGCGTTTTAGCATTTGCCAGTGTCAAGTATTCATATATTTTCAAGTTTCAAAAGTTTAATAAGTGTCCTCGTAGCTAAAGTAATAGTCAAAGTCCAGTCTTGGTCAAGTACAATTCGTGTCAGTCAAGTCCAGTTATGCTTTAGTAAAGTAGTGGCGACTTTACTATAAAGCTTCGATGGAGTTTTGGAAGCAACACGAAAAGTCATGTTTCACCACATTATATCATTTTCCCACACTCACGCTTGTAATTCGGCACTTTATGAATAGAACACCACCATTTTAATGCATAAACACTCGACAAAACACTAGTTTTGGAAAAAAAACAACGGAGCGACAAGACTCTTCCCGCGTTCCCGCCAAAAACTCTTATAGTTTTAATGAATAGGAAATCCTTTTAATAAAATAGGCTTTATTGCCAACAACAGAAACCAGCGTAATAAGGATAAAACTCCTAATTATTATTTCAACATCAGCGCAAAGCAACACACACATTTGGTAGATGATTAGAAAATTATTTCCGCATGCAAGATAACCATCTTTAAACATTTTTTTATTTGAAAAGTCATGTCGTTTCGCGCGGTAGCACCAAAATCGCGTGTCAGCTGCAAATTATTGCCGATTCCCGCAACAACTTGATGGCGTGGGAAATAAATCTTTCATAGAGATGAAGAGCGCCTACTTGTTTTTGGATTATCTACGTTTTCTTACTTTGTATTACGAAAAACTCAGGAAAGAATTTGAATAAGCTTTGTATACAGAAAGATTTATTAAATATAAGTATCGACAGTGTTTACAGCTATTCACTATCCATATCGTATTATCCATTCCTGGGATGCCTGGAGAAAAGAGCGCACCTAAACATTCTTAATTACAATTTTGTAATGTCGGTGTGAACAATAAAGAGTTATCTGTCTATTTTCATGCAAAATAAACTGTTATATTTCCATTTCCATATAAAGCAAGCTCAGTAAGTACTTCTAAACAAAACCATGCGTCAAGAAAGGAATTTGAAATTTAGATGTCTATTTTAACGGAAAACACTTCAACGACCTATTTATTTATCAATTCAAAATCCACACGGTTGTAGAAAAGTCATAAATAATTTATTTTAGCACAGACGTTGTATAGAACATAATATCATGAGTGCTTTTTATTTAGGAACTTCTTCTGAAGACTTCCTTGAGTCATCAGAAGAGGTTTTTTTACACAACTGCCCAAAGGATTATGATGTTTATCCGGTAATAAATGACAGACATTTTACGGCAGTGATCGCGGCAATTGCTTGACTGCCTTAGGGCGCAGTCGTGATATGAGGGATCCAATAAAACCCCCTAGGATGCTTTGTTGGTGCTTGCAGCTTGACGGAGTGCTCCGAGACATCCAGTGGTACGTAACGGTACAACGGCAAACGTTAAAAAAGTGGTAACAGTTATATTTGTCCATGAAATTCATTAGTAGTAGAAGACAAAAGAGTAGAGCCTCGATAACCTGAACAATGGACGTGAACTTTTAAATCACATTTAAATTTACTTTGTCATAAGTATTTATAAATTTTTGTCTGGTGGGTGGTCTATACTTATTGACTAAAAAAGCTTTATCTCTTAATGTACGTAGGAACATCGTTTTTAACAAGCGGTTGTTTTAGCGTGGACGCCTAAGAACTTTTGTAACTGCAAAGAAGATGTGCTCCAGCGGCATTGCGGTGAGAGATCACGGCGGGTACTGACATGCGGGGCCATTAGGTAGTTTGGATTAGCCTAGAGTTGCCAACCGTCATGTTTTCTCAGGACATGCCCCAGTTTTTGCAGTGTCCGGGGATGTCCTAGATAGTTTTTGAGCAGCGTCCTGGGTTTTTATAAGCGCCCTGATAAGGTAATGTATTTTAAAATTCGCGCGCCACATCGCAACTCCATTATTGCGTTCTGTTTTAAAACTGAATTATCCTGGTTTTTCCAACTTGAAATCTTAGTTTTTTTTAATTTAGAGTTGGCAATCCTAGATTAGCCGGGGTATGGACAATCGGGTTTACTGTTTTATGTAGGAAAATATAGACTACTAACAATTAATTTCATTACTTTAGTTAAGCCGACACTTTTCTCCGCAATAGTCCTAATCCGAAGTAAATGCCAACCAATGACTTGTTGCGACAGACTGTATAATGAAAATGCTCCTTGAATTAGCTACTACGCACGAAGCGTATGTTTTCCCTGTTTTATTTGGAGCAGATGACCGATCAATGACCGAATCCAATTTGTTCTGATTTTTATAGCAATAAAATATGTTCATTATTTATAGACAGTTTATTGGTGAAATGGTATGAGGCTGAGTGATGAATTCTCTTGTTTCTCATTTATACTTCCTTTTTCACTTTAAATATTGTTTTTCTTGAAAAGCTCGTTGTATTTTAGAAAGTGTTCAATTCGCTTAATACGATTAGTAAGTTATTTATAACTTTTATGAAACCTCGAATTATTTATGATATACCTACCTACTGGCAAACGGACAAAACTTGCGACGCCAAATCCTCTCGGTATGAAAGAAATGAGACAATATTTAAAAAACAAATCTTTAATTTTTACTTTATTTGGCGTAAATTTTCTCTATCACAAATTGCGGGTGCCAAATTACATCACAACGTATATACATAATATAATAATTATGTATGTATTCTACAAATTTTTAGTGACTTTATTTTAAATTTATGTCATTAAATATGTATGTATGTTTTTATTTAAATTTCATCATTACCTCGTATCTTCCAAATGGCCGAATGGATTACCAAAATTAAGGTTCGATTTGTCTCAATAACTGTGTCTTTAGTTTATCCTATGAAAAAATCTAGATGAAGTTAATCAAAAATATAACTAAACCTATCAAGTAGAGTATCTAAATAAAGAAAATTAAAAGTGGATTACAAAAATATATTGAAGTTGTATGTTTCAATTTAATTAGGAATAATAAATTGATTTAAATTTTTTTTTCTATAATTACCTACCTATAGCTATTTTGTTCGCTTGTTTAAATATTTGTTCTTCAAGACAGCGTATCGCAAATAAATCAATCAATACTTTGTATTTTTGTAAACAGTGATTCAGAATGTAGAATAATTGCACGTATAGCATGCTTCCGGCGCGCAATTAGAACTCTTCGGCATTTCCTACTTATGCAAAGCACGTAAAGCGGAGGTGGCAAGGATACCTAACCATCGACACCTTGTAAACAAGCTTAACCGCATACTCCTAGTATAGGCAGCATCAACAAACAAATCATAGACTACTGCACTACTGAGGGCTACAATACGAAATCGATTTAGTAAATATTTTTTTTTGCGATCGATAATGGTGACTTCTTAACATTCACTGAGACTGGTTGACCATTTTGGACATAATTCTTTGTTTTGAAATTTTTCTCTTTGATAAATAATTGATTGATTCAGGCGTTACTTTACGGAAGTTTATTTTGAATATTCAAAAGTATAGTATTTCCGCTTAAGGCGAAACATGCTTCAAATTTGGCGATTCGTCTTCACTTTTATTTAAAACTAGACCTTTGAAAACAGTTAATTGACTTAATTTTTTTATGAATGATAAATGTTCACAAAATTCTTTATCCGGCTATGGTCACCGAAACACGATTAAATAAATTTCGCTCGATAGAAAAAAATCGTAAACTTTCCTAAAAAACTCCCGTGTTGACGTTTCCGTCGATAGAATGAATCAACTTCATTCATTTTCTATCAAAGGTATTTAAAAAAAAAATAATGAAAACGTTTAGAGGAGGCTTCAGGTGACCAGAATGCTGGTATCTACTTTGGTCAAAAGCTAAGCATTGCCATCCAGCGTGGTAATGTTGCCAGCATTCTGGCCACATATCCCTCCTCTGACGGTTTTTTAGACTAAGTTTTTTGTATACATTTTGTAAAAACCCCAACCCAACAAACAAACAACAAACAAATCCCAACCCAACAAACATTCACATTCCAACATTCATCTGTGAATTCAGTTTTTTGAAAAATCGTAAGGTTATTTTAATAAAAAAAAGTAAAATGAATATTAAAAACGCGCACGCAGAATATGCAAGCATATGGCTGCACCATGGCTCCCGTCTCCCTCTTAAACCGCCGTAGTGCGTCGGCGTCGTCAAGTCGTTTTGGTTACAGCAGCGATGGGAATTTAATTTAATTTAAACATTTATCTAACTTGACGACAGTTTTTAAATTTCTATCCGATATTACTTAATATCTAAAACTGAAATCCGACATACACTTTAATGTTTTTTTCTCTGTCATCATTATCTTGAACCCTGTGTTGGCCACCACTAGGCATAAGCTCTCGTCTTGTTATCCATTCACCCCGATCCTGTGTCTATATTGTCAAGATTCGCCTCATGATTTTTATTATGATAAATAGATATAAATTATTTTTTGTGCACACCAACAATAGAAACATGTACATAAACCAAAAAAACCCCGTGTGCTAGTGCCACAAATGGCCTTATCGTTAAAAGAGATCTCTTCAGAATCAGAATATTCAATTCAATTCAATTTATTGCATGTAATAAGGCAAACAGGTGTATGTCGACGACCCAACGAGCTGGTGGACTTGGACAAAATAAAGCTTTGTTTATTAGTTCAAGCTAACTCTAATTTAGTTATAAAATTATCTAGTACAATCCCTACAACAGCGTATCTGTTTTATGTATAGTCATGTAAGTTTACATAAATCGTCATTTTTCAGTTGACAAAACATTAGCACATCGCATGCCCTCTTACCGCGATGATAAGAGAACCCAATTCCATTTTCCTGTTTTCAGATCTAACAACTGGCAGTAATTTCACTCATCGCGGAACACTGAAGAGTTTGAAGATGCTCAGCGGGGAAGCCGATGTGTTTATGATGTGGAAAGAGATTTGCGACGGTTCTGACCGTGTTTTGTTATCTCTGGAGGTCCTTGACATTGAAACAGTTATTAGAACACACCCTGGTAATCGCGAGTTTTGGCGGGAACGCGAAAAGAGTCGTGTCATCCTGTTGTAGATTTTTCTAAAACTTGTGTTTTTTGAGGCGTAAAAATGGTATGGTTATATTTAAAAAATATATGGTTTTATTCATAAAGTGCCGAATTACAAGCGCGAGTGTGGGAAAATGATATAATGCAGTGAAAGATTACTTTTCGTGTTGCTTCCAAAACTCTATCGAAGCTTATAGTAAAGTCGCCACTACTTTACTAAAGCATGACTGGACTTGACTGATACGGACTAGACTTGATCAAGACTGGACTTTGACTCTACCTATAGCTACGAGGCAACTAATTTAACTTATGAAACTTGAAAATAATCAAAACACTTGACACAGGCAAATGTTCAAAATGCGACGCCAAAATTAAAGAAGAAGAAGGGGTAATCACACTAATATCATAAAGGCGAAAGTTTGTGAGTGTGTTTGTATGTTCGTTACTTCTTCACGCAGAAACGGCTAGACCAATTTTGATGAAATTTGATCTGGAGGTAGCTGACACCATATAAACACATATGCTACTTTTTATCCGGAAAAAATGTAGCGGGTAACACCGCGGTGCGCAGCTAGTTCAGTTAGCTAGTTCGTTGTGGTTAACGTGGTCGGTTCACACGTCGAAGGGCGTGGGATTAAATCCTAACAATGAGCTTGAGATGCAAGAAATCATCGTGAGGAAACCGTAACATGGTTGTATTTTCTAGTGTTCGATTAGTTAGCTATCTACATCTAACAGTGTGTTCCGGCAGCCTGACTTTATAGCCAGTTCTATTCCAGACTAGGCGTGTTTTACCATCTTTGACCACACCTAACATCAGATGAACTGTGACCGAGCACCTACATAGTTTTCAATAGCCATTTGCCATTTGTCATCGCCTCTATCATAGCATGACAAATACCTATCTATGTATATTTCTTGTTACAGAACAAAACTACAATATAAAAAAAACAACATTGCATGAAAGAATGTAGATTCCACATATTTATCGCTGTTTGCTTTTTTAATAAAAATAACTTTAAACATTTACACTTGGCTATAAATCCTTATAAAAGCTTCATTTGACGTCGTAGGTGGTAGGTGGTCTGGGCTAACAATATGCCATTCATTTGTCTAGATAACTATCGCTACCATTAACAGTCACGATTCCCATATGGCTGTAATGTCTGCCAGTTATGGTAAAACATAATTATAAGGGCCAGTTGTTCTTGCTACGATGAAAATGACATACCTAATAGTACATAAAAAAATCACCTAAATCTCTTAATTTTAATAAAATTTATAGTTAGTAAGTACTTATGAACTTAATAACTTACGTCCGCGTCTTCGTCCGCGTTAACTTTAAAATCAGAGCTCTAGCATATATCTGTGAATTCAGTTTTTTGAAAAATCGTAAGGTTATTTTAATAAAAAAAAGTAAAATGAATATTAAAAACGCGCACGCAGAATATGCAAGCATTACCATGGCTCCCGTCCCCCTCTTAAACCGCCGTAGTGCGTCCGCGTCGTCAAGTCGTTTTGGTTACAGCAGCGATGAGAATTTAATTTAATTTAAACATTTATCTAACTTGACGACAGTTTTTAAATTTCTATCCGATATTACTTACTAGAGCTCTAGCATATATCTAATAATTAAATTTGATATAACGTCTTAATCTAAGCTGGTTAGCACTATCATTCCGAGTAACCTCATATAATCCTGTCCGTACTTCAAGCATGCTCATGGCGCACTTTTCCCTTTTTTATTTATTGTTGGTTCACTTTGTACTTTCTGTTTGTGTCAAATAGGTCTTCAGGTATAGTGTAAGTCTTAGTCACATACAAAATTTCGTAGGACACTCCTACAAAATATATTTATGTTATTATCTTATTACATTTCAGTGATTCTATCAGTAAGAACCGATTTACACAAGCAAGAAATATAATTTATTAAACAAAATAAAAAAATACCTTAAATTATACCTACTATTTACAAAATGTATACAAAAAACTTAGTCTAAAAAACCGTCAGAGGAGGGATATGTGGCCAGAATGCTGGCAGCATTGCCACGCTGGATGGCAATGCTTAGCTTTTGACCAAAGTAGATACCAGCATTCTGGTCACCTGAAGCCTCCTCTAGACGTTTGGCCAGGTCCCGATACAGTTCGAGAGCGGCCGGCCCCCACGGACCTGAAGTTTCAACCCCAAACGGCACAAAAAGATACATTCACAAGCAAGTACTTTTATTAATTGATTATGGTCATCAATAAAAAAATATAATTAAACATAGATCGTTATAAATAGACAGCAAAATATTTGCTTATGGGAAGCGAAGCGATGTCAGTTTGATATGGGTCGCGACTCTCAGTGCGAGGTCAGCGTGCTAATACAAATAGAAATCGAGATAATACTTGAAGTAAGGGTTTTTATGTACAAAAAGAGGCAGACTATTCGCTTATTGGTTAGGTTACCGACGCTTGTTGACAACTGCGATATAAAGGATGTTGTTGATGCTTTGTCATCCTAGGGACACTCAGATCAGGGACAAGATAGATAAACAGAAATTCTTTATTGTGCACACCAAAAATGGAGAAAAAAGTACAGAAAACAAAAGAATTTTACGAGCTCGTGCCATTAGTGGCGGCCATGTGGCTAAACGCGATCTCTTCCAGGCAACCAAGAACAGAAAACACGATACAAATTAAGAACAGACGGGAGATGTTGTAACATAAATTAAAAATTAAAATAAAAAGAGTTAAAAAAAGAGAAAAAAAGAAGTAATACAACAAAGAGTTTTATCTATCTATATATCTAATGAAAATAATACATATAATTATGGGTTGTAAGTATGTATGTAAATATAATAATTATTATCAAAAATACAAAATCAGAACGCCTCCATAGCTACGATAAATAATCATAAACACAAATATTTTTCAAAAGCCGAAAGAATACTTTAAATACGCCTTTTCTTTGCGAGCGCTTTTCTATTCTCTACTAAATTTTGTAACAATGAAAGATTGAACAATTTTACATAAGAATTGGTATATGTAAGGATCGACTTATCTTTCACACAGAATGATCGAGCAGAATACAAATAGCTGTACTATATTTTATGATGGTTCAATATCTATGAATTGCAGGCGAAAAATAAAAGATAACTAAGCAGGTATTTTTAGCATGAACAAGGTTAGAATAGAATCATAAAAATAGAATAAGCTGTATTAGGGTTAGGTAAGGGCAAATAAAGTCACAGCCCATGTCATAATAAGGATCGGCGCATACAAGCCACCGTTGCCAACATCGGCCGTAAAAACTGGGAGGTTGCTTACCACCGCCACCTGCACCTTTTTAGATGTAAAAGTAATAAGACACAGTACGCTCTCCTGATGATAACATAAATCGCATGTCAATTTTTTTTAAGGTTGACAGGCTAGGTGTTTGACCACAACTCGTCTGATCTTAAGTGACGGTGTGGTCGAAGATGGTAAGCATACCTAGCCTGGGATGTCACTGGCTCTTAAGTGAGGCTGCCGGAACACACCGTTAGGTTCTTGGCGGCAGATTTTTAACTTGAACGGTAACAATGATACAACTTGAACTTCGTTTCTTGAAATCACTGCTTTGGCGCTCATTACTTTGAGACATCAGATGGTCAGTTTCAACAACCCTATAATTTTGCTAGTTGCAGTACATTTCAAACCGGTACACCGTAATGTTTGCACACTACTGCTTGGCGGCAGAATATCTGATACTGCGTATCTACCTAAACGACCTAGGTGACTGCTACATGTGATAAGTTTCTAACGGTTTTCGCATACAAATATAGTGAACGCAAGTAAGATCGATTTTTGAATAGTTTGTTTGGTACATATGTAACTAAGCTCACAGTCACGTGACCAGCTTAATTTCGTATTTTTTTTTAACTTTTCTAATAGCGTTATCGAATACAGAATGTTACTCTTGGCTTTCAGGTCGTAGCTGACCACTAGTAGGTAAATCGTTTGCGCGGCGCCTCTCGCATCAGGGTGTGTTTTATGGCATGTCTCCAACTCATTGGTAGGACGTTAGCTCAATGATTGGTTTGTGTCAACAATATTATTGACGCCCTTTGCCCAGCTAATGTTGTTGTAATTAATGTTTGTCTAAATTGTTATTTATGTAACTGGTAAATAGGATATACGTTAGCTGTAAAAGTGTACGTTGCCTCCACAGGGACCAATTTTATCATTTCCAAAAATAGCGAACACATTTTTGGAACTAACAATGACTAATTACTTAATTAACTTTTAGAGAGCCTACGTTTTTCTTGGTAAATAATTTGCTAGCCCGTGAGAATGACGCAAGTCTTTTCTGTTACTGTCTAGTAGTAATCAGCTTTCCTACTTTTACTGAATGTCTGTGTTCAAGGTGTGTGCTTTTATATCTAATACGTACTATCTAGACTTATGTAGAGAAATTGAGCAGTTTTATGTCTTGTCTGATCTAGGTCGGGAATCGTTTTGATCTGGAATGTATTTCGTAATATTCGGAGTGACCTATTTGAATCTGAATTATTGTTGTCAGTGGTTAATATAACATTCGATTATTTTACTTTTTTTCTACATAAATAACTTTATTTTTGTGATGGATAAGCTAGGTGTTTGACAGCTCACCTGATGTTAAGTGACGGTGTGGTCGAAGTTGGTAAAGCACATCTAGCCTGAAATGGAACTGACTCTCAAGTGAGGCTGCCGGAATACACCGTTAGGTGCTTGGCGGCAGATTTTTAACTTGAGGATGGTAGCTCGCCAGCCAAGTACTAAGTAATACCATACCACCATGCTATAGTTTCCTCACGATATTTATAAATTACCTAACGATTTTATAGAAATACTGAGAAACTTAGAAATGCCACCAAATCAAAGCAAGAGTAAACACAACAGCACAAATTATCATAGCAAAAAGATTACTAAAATAAAGAGATAGTCTCGTATAAACAAAAATAGATTCTGCGTCTAAAATACAACGATCATAGCATCATCGCAGACGAGCTTACGTTTTGATAGATATTCACACTAGGATAGATTACCTACTGATAGCCTTCTGATAAAGGTTGGGTGTAGTAAGCGCAAAATATAGCTCCTACATCTGCACGTTTGATGCAAACTTAACAACAGTTATGTATGCGTATACCTATTTACTAAATATTATCGTAAATGAGATCACATTCTTATTGAAATACAAATTAATAGTCTACAAATACAAATATTTTAATGGTAACACCAATGTTACAAGTCAATTCAAAATTTTAAATATGTCATTAAATGAGTTTTAAACACTGATTACATGTCAAAACAAAAAAGTCAAAATAAGGTAAATAATGTCAATGTAAAAATACTGGCAATATAAAATATGTCAATACAAAAAAAACAAAATTTACTTACTAGTAATTCAATAATCTTTAAGTTTGATATACTCGTCAACGTCATAAAACAAGGTCTCTAGCAGCCGCCAAGATCTTAAATTGGTTCTGAAGCACGCGGTGCAAGGTGCATCCCGTACAGAGGCGGGTACGCGGTTGTAAATCGCGTTTTTTTTTTTTTTTTAATATTGCTCCAGTGCAATGGTGAAGGACAGGACAACTTAAACAACAGACACAGTACATTTATAAAGGTACAATGTCATTTCATTTCTGTGAATTTTGTTGATATCAAATCTCATTTCATATGTCGGTTCGTCTAACAGGATAATAGTTGCCACGTATAAACCACATCAGATATCAGATTAGCTCTTAAACTTAGCTAATGAGCTCATATTCCAACTACTTTTAATAAATAGAGAATGTACTTTCCGCTAAAGAAACGGTCGAGTAAACGCTAGATGGAGCTGCAGCACCATTGCAATGCTTGTTGTCTAACAGCAGAATAGTTGCTACTTCTAAACCACGTCATATCAGTTCCTAAGCATAGCTAATGAGCTTATATTTGCACGCGTCGGGGACATAATTGTATATCCCCGCGTAGAAACACAACCAAACAAGATTATATAAATTATCCGTCTCGTTTTCGCAAGTAAATAGATTTTTATCACGATCTGTTTGTTGAACCATTACCAATTTACCTCCCAAACTTTGCTAATGATCTGATTAGTTCTGATAAAGATATACTCTAATATAGTAGCTCTTTTTGTTATTCAAAATAGGTTTGAGTTTTGACCACATTCTGTCCGATATGAAGCAGCGTCTAGAATGGAGCTCGCTTATTTGGAAGAAACCCGTTTACTTTGGATTTGAAGACACTCAAATTGTACTTAACGGCAAATACTGAACACGGCAGGTTCATATTCTCGCTGTCCACATTCTGTTGGGCTTACCTTCTGATATAGGAAGGGTCGAGTGAGCGCGAGATACCGCTCCAGCGCCATGGTGACCGCAATGCAGACGCTGCCGACGCCGAAGACTCGAAGCACGACGCGTGACGCACAGAACAGCTGCGTGTTTCGCACGTCGGGGACAAGCTCACCCACCAACATTGCACACATCATGCCCACCTGTACATTAACGAAAACTACAATATAGCATACATAACTTGCGAACTTTTAAAGAAAAGAACTACGCAGACTTTATTATCTTCTTAACATGGCCTTCATTATTTTTTTGTTCAAAGTAGAGATACCACTCCCTGATTGATTTAAGTTGATGTGATAAGTACGGAAGTTATTATTACTTTTGTAGATTTAAAGACATTCCTTTTATGCTTTTCACCAGGCATAAACCCCGCAAAGAAGTTTCACAACCTTGCAGTGGGGATAAAAATGAGGAATCTAAATATATTGTGCGCAGTTGGGGTATATCCATCATAGCTGTGACCACTATGGTACGAGGTTTGGGCGTACTTGTCTAACCGTCCGACTATACAAAGTGGCGGTAGGTAGAATTAAATTGTGTAATGCCAGGGAATTGTTACTCACAGGAATGTAGTTAGGTTGGACAAATTCTGTAATGCCACGGAAAGCAATCATCATGGATAACCTCGCTTTTAGCTTGCCCCAGACTTGGGGTGGCAATCGTGGTATTAACAACAATTAGGGACTCCGGTTTTATTCTGGGGTAGCCACAAAAGAAATTAAATTAAAGAGCTCGTATGTGGCAAGTTTTAAAAATTCATGATAAATTGCCGCGCAAGTCACTGTAAACCATGGTTTCTCCCATCGCTACCATCTACAGCCTTTTTTATCCGACTTTGAGGTTAAGGTCTCTCTATTGCTATGCTATCTGCCTCAATCTCGTGCTGAATTATTTCAGATCCAACACACGGCTTAAGCCAGCAGTATTTCAGATTTGCAGCAAGCTTTTCAGTGGTGAAGATGCTGGTATATAATAACAATTATGATCTAATAAGATTTATTTTACTAAACATACCAATGCAACAAGATCGTTAGCAGCCAGGGAAGTTAGTAGCAGCAGATGCTTTCTATTCTTGACTCGCCTTTCCCCTGTCCGCAGCGCAACTATCGCAGCAGCATTGCCGATTATACCGATAGCGTAAACCACTTTGAATACTATGCTAATACTATGAACCAATTTTCCATTCTTCGGAAGATGTGCTGACGTCACATAAGTAGCGTTCAATAAGTCTGTATCATTTAAAATATCAGAGACGTTCAGATACTGCGTAGTCATGTTTAAAATATCCTTTGAACTCATTTTGGTGCTTTTGGAGGTCGAAGGCTTTTCGTTATATCGTTCGTAAGTTTTCTTTTGCTGTCTGTTGTGATGAAAGTTGCATGTTTCGGTGATTTCAGATATCTGCAACAAAATTTTTTATGTAGTTGATTCTGTAACACTATTACGTAATGGTATCTAATATTAGCAGTTTTTTTAGTTCTAATATCGAGAAGATTTTAAAATAAAAATTATAGAAAAAAGGTTTACTGGATGTAGATCTTTATGCTGTGTTTAAACTAGATAGGTAATTATAATGTCACGATTTAATTTGCATCTCTTATAGCGCTGCAAATATTTAGTGAGCTTGTATATCTATGGTTGGCAATTAGCAATAACTGGAAATGAATAACTGATGACCTAGGCACTAATGTTTTTTTTCTTTTTTGTTTTGGCGTCACTTTTTGTACATTTGCTAAAGTTAAGTGTTTCGAAGTTTTCGAATTGTCATTGTCGAATCAGGTAATTGTAAAGTAAGGTTGATTTTACTTCAAACTTCGATGGAGCTTTTGAAGCAAAACTCATGTTTTATCAAATTATATAATTTTCCAAATAAAAAATAATTAAAAAAATTAACTAAATTAATTTCCTAATTTTAACCAATTTCTTTCGTATCAGTATCTAGTGTTTTTAAAAACAATGTTTTCAATTTACTTTAGGTAATTTAAATTAATAAACACGTTAAAAAACTCATGTTTTAGAAAATAATACAGCGAGGCGACATGAATTTTCCGCGTTCCAACTAAAATTTCAGTAAATTTTTAATTATTGGCATTAAAAAAATTGCTGTTAAACTAGATCCAAAGACTTAGAATGATGCGGAATACCGATTTGCTATGCCGAATGAACGCCGTGATCTACATTGGAATCTGAAGGAGATTCAGGTCGATGGATGACATCTGGCCTTCCCTACCCTTGAACAATGAATCAGAGTAAAACTAACTATATCGTTTACCCGTGTTGTAAAGCCTCATAATCACTTGTTATCTATTTTCAATCCCCTACCAACTGATTTTTTACATTATTTTTGTTAGGAGTTTTTTAAATTAATTTATCTGTTTGTATAGCTTTTGTTAAAAGTTTTTGATAAATTTTTGGATAGACACTCAATGGCTCTGTTGACTCATTGGTTTTAAGAGCTGTAACGCATGGGTTCGATTCTTACCCAGGACAAACATTTTGTGGTATAAACAAATGTTTGTTCTGTGTCTGAATGTTTTGTATGTATTTACAAACAAAATGGATTTATGGAGGTATTCTATCAAACATCTGACTTCTATGTTACAAGCTTTGCTTAGCTGCTGGCCAGATGTCGCTGTGTGTAACAAAAAAGAACGTATATCCTATAAGTTTGTATAAATTTTAAATGACAACACTATAGGTAAGTCTGTTTACGTACGGATATTTTAGAGTTTTCCGGCGTTTATTACTAGAAATGAAAGTTATGATTACCGGGATATTAATTTACATTTCATGGTTGCAAAGCTGTATGTTTAACCACTGCACACTTAAAGTTAAGTTACGGTGTAGTAGTTTGAGGATGTTAAAAAAACTTAGCTTGGAATGGTAACTAGCCCTCAAGTGAAGCTGCGTTAACAGACCGTTAGGCGCTTGGTGGTAGAATTTAAACTTGTGGCTGATAGTTAGCCGAGTAGTTGATATTACCATATTACCATGCTATGATTTCTTCATCCCACTGATACTATAAATGTGAAAGTTTGGATGGATGGATGGATGTTTGTTACTCTTTCACGCAGAAACTACTAAACGGATTTGGATGAAATTTGGTATAAAGGTAGCTGAGACCCTGAATTAACACATATGCTACATTTTATTTCGAAAACATGTAGCGGGTAACACCGCGGGGCGCAGCTAGTTAGGTATATTTTTCTTTACTGGCAGCTGAGTCATTATTGGGACTTGAATTCACATCTTGCGACGAGCGATCAGAACGTACTGACCACTAAACTATCATGGCTACATTGAATATGTAATTGTTTGACCTACAGCAACGTCTAGATGAGGTTGAACACTATGCGACTCGATAAATCTCGTTCTAAATATATACTACAGTAAGCCAAGTTCGAGTTACAATCGAGAACACGTAGATCGAACGACACGTGGGACGTAGGCGATGGAGTATCGATAACAAACTAATTTGAGCCTTACAAAGCTACCGGCGGGATCCTTTCTAGTAGCTAATAGATCAATGCTATAAATATGAATAGAAAAATAAAAAATAAATGTAAGCTGGAATGCAATGCATTTTTTTTATTCTGACGCTTAGAGGTGACCGCCTGTGGATAGCTGCGATCGTCAGAAGCATTTAAAGGAAGAAAGAAAATGATTTTTTATTTTGTAACACCACAGAACACACAAAAACTACATCAAACAGTTACAAAATAGGGGCTCACCTCAGCGTAAAACTGGTCATACTAAGTGGTATGACCAGCGCTGGTTTTCCGATGAGCCCTTCTCGGTCAAACAAAACAAACATAACAAATTACCAACAACAAATATAATAAAACGGAATTGATTCTGCGTTCTGCTTCATTGTATTCTAGTATGCTGTTCTATTTTGTTATTATATTTGCTTGAAGTTTAAGCAAGTATTAAGTAGTTTGAAGTGGAATGTTAAGTGCTTGAAGTTCGGAGAAAGCTTAACATGTGAAGCTTTTTCCTTTCAACCCTATGTACTGTAAAATTAACGTATTGAAGTTATACAAAACTGGCCTTTGACAGTTTTTTTTCACACAGTGCCAAACTAATCAGAGCTTGTACTTATGGAAACTAGATAACTGATACAAATATTTTATTGCTAAGTATATAAGTATTGTAACATGGGTGCATGTTACAATACAAATATACTTAATTTTTTGTAAATGTATATTTATATGTAATAAATACAGAATACCCAGACACAGAACGAACATTTACCGTCTCATAAAAATTTGTCCTGATGGAAATCGAACCTAAAGCTCTTGAAGCATTTATTCTACCAAATGAGCTAATAGGGCAGTCAAATATAGGCTACGACAACTTAGTTGGGAGACAGTCTGACTACCGATCAGGGGGTGCTGGATTCAAATTCAAATCCCACTGCACGTGTCACTGATTTTTCTAAGTTATGTGCGTATCGCAGTTAACTTGTGAAGAAAAACATTGAGATGAAATCTGTATGTCTGAGTGTTTTTAAAGTTCTCAAAAATATGTGAAATCTGTCAATACGTATTTTGACCGTGTTGTGGATGGTTTTTCTGTTCTGACAATGAAATGAGATTCGCGTCTAGCTGTGGGACGTATAAATATGACAACGCTCACCGCAATACAATTTTCCTACTATATTTTTATTGTTGACGCACAAATGTGACGTTACGTTACTATCGTTAAATGACTACTTTAAATAAAATCATGAATGAATTTACTTTTTTTTTTTAATGGTTGACAGGCTAGTTGTTTGACCACAGCTCACCTGATGTTAAGTGAAGGTGTGGTCGAAGCTGAATTGCATTATACCTATATATCTAGAGCATGACCACAAATGGTCAGTCTTACTTACAATTAAATAGAATGTTGATTGTAATTACCTAACTTTGAAACAATTTTTATCCGATATACTTAATTCAATTCAATTTAATTTTTATTGCATATATTATATCACAAATGAGTGCTTACCAAATTATTTTTTAATTTATTTACATCAAAATGCTTTAGCATTAAGTCCTCCCTTTGTAAAAAAAAAAAAATAAAAAAAATACACAAGTAGAAAATTTACTAAACAATTAAGAAATATTAATTATAAGAAATTATCGTTGACCAATTAATAATAATAATGTTAAGAATTAATTAATTAATCAAATAAATAATTAAAATTGATAATTTATTTGAAAGAAGGAAAGAAAGAAGGAAAGAAAGAAAAACATTTATCTTTCCTTGCAAAACACTAGACACAACAACAGATAAGTACAGACCACTCACAAATAAAAAGATATAAATTAACATAGAGACACAACAAATTTTGAATGACAGATGAAAAAAATAATCATTAAATCAAAATGATGAAATCATTTGATTAATTAAATGATTGTAATCGCGCATAAGACATTTTCTAATTAACGTAACCTATAATATTCGTTTAATTAATTCGCATAACTAAAAAAAAAACAAAAAATCTTTAACAGAAAGAAAGATTAACCCAGTGGATCATCTCTTAAAGTTTTGAAAACAACATATTTAATATTTTTTTGTTTTTTCTAAAGTGCCACTGTGCGAAGCCGCTAGTTATAAAAAAAACAAAACTGTTAATAACTATTTAGTAGCTGGGGCGTAGCTACCGTCATATCAGCCGTATCAATGATACGGGGGCCCGGGCTGCATCCCCTAACGTATTTTTGCTTACACGCAAAAATTAGTAAAATGTTATTTACAACTTAATCACTTAAGGTGGTTCGATTTCCATACAAATATTTTTTTGCCATTTATAGATAAATTGTTTTCCTTCCATTATTCAAGCAATTGTGATTTACCGCAAATAAAGACCAAAATAAATGCCAGTAGCTGTGATTTCACCGTAAAATTATGCTCCATTTGTCCTTATATGGCAAACATTTATTTGTATGGAAATCGTACCACCATAAAGTTGTAAATCCTTTTTTTGGCATTTCTGTTCTCATCGCACTAAAATATGTATATATATGTTAATTTTTAACGGTGAAACTACTGAACACGTAGATGAAATTTAGAATACAATCTAGACCTAGATTAAATCATAAATAGGATACTTTTTATCACGAAAATTTTAATTCTACAAAGACCTAAATGTTGTTACACCTTCACGCTGCGACGGCTGAACAGATTTGGATAAAATTTAGAATGATGTTAATTGACACATATTATGCTACTTTTTATCCTGTTATACGCGGGTAAACCCGCGTGACGAAGCTATGTAGGTCATTAGATAATGAAATAATGTAACATTAAAATGTTTACCTACATTATGTTTTTATTTAATTAATCAACAAAGTATGTATGTGTGTTAAAAATACTCTAGATAACCTCTAGGTTTTTACGTTTACTTACTCACAGGAGGCAAAATTGATGTCCTACCTAAACACGTAATTTTATCGAACGTTCGCGTACGGTGTCCAACTTTTGAATCATACGCGTAAAATTTAATTAACTTAATTATATCGTCTTTGGTTGCAATCGAACCCACGCCCTACAGCTCGTGAAGCTTGAGCTAACAGGGCCGTCAAAATGATATAAGAATTAATCATAATTTGAAACAAAATCATAATTTGAATTTGATTTTTTTTATATTTTTAAGTTTACGTCAAATTAGTTCTAGATTTTAAGTAAGATTAGGTTTTTAAGTAATAAGCTGTGTCAAATTAGTTTAATTTAAGTCCTCATCACTGTTATAACTGGAACGACTGTTAAGCGGAAATAAACTAGATATATACCTTGAACATTCGAAATGAACTTCCGCAAAGTAACGCCTGAATCAATTATAGTTTGAAACTTTTATAATAATGAACCCCTTAGTCACGTCATAACTTAAAGACGACTTTACCGATTTTATTCATGTTTTTTCTTTAAGTTTTCTAATACTTTGTAGGTTTTTACGGAAAGAAATTTTACGAAATGCAGAGATGCCATCTCTCATTATTCACTTTACCTACTCGTATGTACAAGTAGTAGTAGGTTACGAACATACTGCTACATTAACTTATATTAACTAACATTTTAAATAATAAATAAATATTGGAGGACATTTAACACAGCGCCATCTAGCCCCAAACTAAGCAAAGCTGGTACTATGGGAACCAGACAGCTGACAGAATACTTAAATACTTTTTTTTTTAAATACATACTTATAATAGATACAGTACACTCAGACACACAACAAACATCAATGTTAGTCACACAAATGTTAGTCCTGAGTGGGAATCGAACCCACACCCTTTAGCTCTCGAAGCAGACATACTACTACCAATGAACCAACAGGGCTGTCGAAATATTATTAGGTTTATATAAAAGAGTGTTTATGTTTAGTTCTTGCTAAAACTCACACACACACCCCCGCCCCGTTGGCTCATTGGTAGTATATCTGCCTTGAGAGCTGTAGGGCGTGGGTTCGATTCCCACTCAGGACAAACATATTGTGAATAAACAAATGTTTGTTCTGTGTCTGGGTGTTCTGTATGTATTTACAAAAAAAAAGTATTTATGTATTCTATCAGTTATCTGACTTCCATCACACAAGCTCTGCTTAGTTTGGGGCCAGATGGCGCTGTGTGTATAGTCCTACGATATTTATTTATTTATTTTATTTTAAAACTACATACAACAGTGGCTTAACGGATTTAGATAAAATTTGGCACGGGGCACGTGTTTTGCTAGTATTCATATGATTTATATGTAAGTAGTAGGAACATAATATGTTTAAATTACTAGTAAATAAGTATTATAATTTTTTGGCTTTTTATACACAAGACGACTTTTATATTAACATATTTTATATTGGCATAGGTAAGTACTTTATTTTGACATTTGTAATAAGTGTTTTTAAACTTTTTTAATTATATTACGGAAATTGACCTGTAACATTGGTGCTATCACTAAAATATTTATCTAACAGTAATTTTTATAAATCTATCTTATGGCTAAATTTGGTTAAAAAATTGTTAACTTAGGTTCAATAACTTTATAGTATGAGTACATTAAACTTTTAAACTTACCTCAAACTTCTATCACATCGATAATAATTATAATCAGTTAAAACATAATAAACTTCGTTGGTCACATTCAGCTGTCAGTTTATGGCAGCCCGTACACGTTCCGCGCGATCCGCGATCCGCGATCCGCGATCAATGATCGCGATCCAGACTGATCGTGTACGAAGCGGATTGACGGACTGATGCTCCGGATCGCATAATATCTAGAAATTTTGAAATCATGATCGCGGATCGCGGATCGCGGATCGTGATCATGATTGAACGTGTAAGGCGGCCCTATAGTTTTAAAACTGCGCTGGATTATTTTTTTCAGTTCTTTTTTCACAAACGATTGGCTCGTAACTTTCCTGCGTTTAGCCGGCTACGCGCACCACACCCGCGCGGCGTGCGAATTCCGTACAAACTGGACAAGACACACACAACGCACCGCTTTTACCTATATGCTTTATATGCAAGAATAATAAATGGTTGTAGTAGAGTTGTAAACTCACTCAATCTACGAGTATCACAACAAAATATAGTAAATAATACCGATAACATCGTTAACAATAATTGTCTTTTATGTTTAAAAAAAACGACCTTATATCAGTATCAACAACAAGTACATTAAGTTTTTATAATGAAGCAAGAATAAAATTATGTCATTGAGTACTAATTTTTTTTACCAATTTGTCGTTTGCATTTTAAACATTGTCCATTAAACGAAATAAAAGAATTAACCTTTAACGGTTGGATTCTTATAAAAAAAAAGGTTTTGTTTAAAAAAGTTAACTAAATTTTTTATGCTTGACATGCTAGGTGTTTGACCACAGCTCAGTGTTGGTCAAAGATAATAAATCACACCTGTCCTAAATTAAGCTATGTATCGCTAATGTACTTTATTTATTCGTGACAATTTTTAATTTATTTACGCCAAGACGAACAAAGCAAAGCGCAAGGGCACTACCTACCTTTTCTCAAAGAGCTTCGTCGTTTATTTAATCCCTCGTAACTTGGGTTTGGATTATACCAGATAAACAAAACTCTCATGATGTCAACAGTAGACTTATTAAACATAATATTATAAAGTTTCAATTGCATAGCTCTTATACTTAAGATTTTATTGATATCTAAAAAAAAACGATTTCGTCTCTGACTCACCCACTGATGATCATCAAAATTATTAGGGCACTTCCTGAAGTCATAGAAAGCTGAAATTTAAAATTAAACAACAAAAAAATCTAAACCTTGGAACGTTTCTTGGAAAGACTCGTGTATTTTTTTCGCCCCGTTGTATTTTTTTTATTTAGTTGTATAGTGTTTATGGATTAAAATGGTTGTGTTTTATTCATAAAGTTCCGAATCACAAGCGCGAGTGTGGGAAAATGATATAATGTGTTGAAACATGACTTTTCGTGTTGCTTCCAAAACTCCATCGAAGCTCTAAGTAGGTATAGTAAAGTCGCCACTACTTTACTAGAGCATGATTGGACTTGACTGTACTTGACCAAGACTGGACTTTGAGTATAACTAAAGCTATGAGGCAAATTATTGAACTAATGAAACTTGAAAATGTAAAACACTTGACACTGGCAAATGCTCAAAATGCGACGCCAAAACTAAAGGAAAAATAACCTAACTCTTTTTACAATGCCTTACATTTATGTCCAGTTAGAGGGCAGTAACGATATTATTGTGGAGATAGGTAGGTCCCTAATGATAGAGGTATCTTATCAACGTCCAGTCCTATGCAGCAACTATAATAGTTAGATAAGGGAGACATTTCGGGAGAGCGTGATTAATGATATGTCCGTGTAGGCATCATTTAGCTAATGATGATTCAATAAATAATTTTACATTGCATTGTTGGAGTATGTTATGAGTTGTTATTTGTAACCCCAAGCGCAAACAGAAGGGTATATCTGTAGCATCTGTGTCCAATTTAGTATTTTTTTGATTAAAAAGGTGACTTGATCAAAAGTGCTTAGTTTTGATTTAAATTATTTCTTTCCTATTGTATACACAGGTATATATAACCGAGTCAAGTAAAATATTAAATGTCCGATAAGGGTAGGCTGATGCCACAATTTTGCATAAACATCTAGCATTATTATAGTAGGTATAGTATTTCGTTGTCTCAGGATTCGATAAATATTTCTGTATCCGAATCTGAGTCAAAATTTGGTATTCTGTAACATGTGCCTAGTTTTTTTTAATTTAAAATTTTTAATCATCATTATCATCATCGTCATTTCAGCCGTAGGACGTCCACTGCTGACTGATGGCCGATGGGGCTGCAAAGTTCTGGAGTGGAGACAGCGAACCGGCAAGCGCAGCGTAGGACGTCCACCCACAAAGTGGACAGACGACCTAATAACACCGCAGGAACGCGCTGGATGCGAGCCGCTTCCAACCGGTCTTTGTGGACGTCCTACGGCTAAAATGCTTGTAATACTATTTCCTTTTTAAGTTTAATATGGGTTAGACTCGCCGTGTCTAGACCGTCGCAACATCTACAGACAGATTTCTGATTGATAAAAAAATCAATAAAATTCTCCAACATTTTGAAAACTGACACAATGCATCATACGTGCTATGACCGAAGAAAGAAAAAGAAAAAACGTTTATGGTATTGTAACTCGGTTCCTGAGTTTTGTTCGGAACCTTTTTGGTTGAAAACACATACTGTTAAGTAAATAGTCATTTTGAGTTCCAATACATCCATTCCTTTTTTTTCTTTGTAAAGATATATTGCTAATTTTTATCTTTTTGTTTCTGTGTGTGCTGTTTCTTTTATTTTTTGCACATATTAATGTCCTAAAAGTAATTTTTCGTTCGTCAACCACATTTCAATTCGTAGATATACTACCAAATTGTAGATCTACTTTTTTAATCGACGTAATTAAAATAACAAACCGCAATACATCGTATAGTAGCAGCATAGAAACCAAATTTGGTCTCGCACCATATTTATAAAGGAAGCTAGCACTGGACGAAGCAAGCCCAAATCTGTCAATCTATTGTTCTTATGTAAACGCGCGACTAAAATACACTATCATTCCTTGTGGAAGACATGCCCCTAATTATTTGGCTGGTGAATTATAAATGTTTGACACAATGAAGAAGTTTGGCCCAGCTTGCTGCGGACGTCCAGAACATAAGCTATTGAATATGAGTCAGTAAATGCAGAGTTAAAAACAAAGTAACGTAATAGCAAGTTTTGTAGCGATGATAGCTCTTTGCCGGAGTCTGTGTTTCCCGAAAAGTACAATATGAGTGTCTTCAAATCAAGAGTAAACAGGTTCCTAGCTAAGCGTATTCCATCCTACAGCACATCGTTGTGTCACATCAGGCAGAATGTGGCCAAACGCGAACCTATTCCGTTTAAAAAAAATTGCTTTGTGGTTAGCGCGGTCGGTTCAGACGTTGAAGGCCGTTGATTCAATCTCCAACAATGAGCTTGAACTACCGGTGAAGGAAAACATCGTGAGGAAACCCCAAGTTTAGTAGCGATGATAGCTCAGTGGTTAGCGCGGTAGGTTCGCATGCCGAAGGGCGTGGGTTCAAACCCTAACAATGAGCATGAGCTGCCGGTGAAGGAAAACATCGTGAGGAAACCATAGCATAGTGGTAGGGTACTTTCTAGTACTCGGCTGGCTAGCTACCACCCTCAAGTTGAAAATCTACTGCCAAGCATCTAATGGTGTGTTCCGGCAGCCTCACTTGAGAGCCAGTTCCATTCCAGGCTTGGTGTGCTTTACCATCTTCGACCACACCGTCACTTAACATCAGGTGAGCTGTGGTCAAACACCTAGCCTGTCGAAAAAAAAAAAAAAAATGATTTCACATGTAATAAAGAATGACTTGTAGGCCTAATGATCTCTAAATCAAGATAAAATATAAACGATATTCGCTTGATTGATAACTTGTTAATTTATTTGCCTATCGTAATTCAGACATGAAAGAACGCTTGTTCTATAGGTAAAGTCAGTAAACAGCGGTATTTCTCATTATTGTCAGGATTTCGGAGCATGCAATATTTTGTTTTATCTCTGTCTCTCTTATGGGAATCTAAGTGAGAGAGACAGGAGACAGAAAGTATATCATACGTTCAGTATTAGTACCGTAATTAGTGATAATGTAAGTACTTACTCGAACTCTACTTGTTTATATTAAGCACTAGCGACTCGCCTCGGCTTCGCACAGGCGCAATTTATTTTTGTCCGAAAAATTGAATTTCTCTACCTAGACAAAAGTTTAATCAAGACGTATTGTATACATAAAAACCTTCCGTATAAGAAAGAGACAGTGAAAATAGTATTTATCTATTTGGATCACCAACACTATACATACAAAACTAAATGTTATAAACCTATATGTCAACTTTAGTTTTTAAGTAAAATTAAATAATAATAAACTTTGTTTGAATTTTTAAATTATTTGTTGAAAATTAGTAAAGACTTGATGGACAATTTAGACACAAAGAAAAAATAATTAGACTAATTACTTAATTCGACTCTGTACATGAATTACTATCCTGTATCCCGCGAAAAAAAAAAGTATTATAAATACTTTTTTTTATATAAAATAATAATAGTTCAAACCAAAAAAAAGTAAACAATTCGTGGTGCCAAGGATAAAAAAACTGCAATCAAAATCAATCGAATCTGCAAAAAAAAAAAAACTGCAATCAAAATCAATCGAATCGAGTAGGTAATCGTTTTCAAAATCCGTTGTGTAGGTAAGAAGTAAGTAGGTAGGCACATACATAAATAAGTATGTTAATCATCGGCTCTTAATCGTTTACATAATACTATGTAATTAGTTTTGTTTATTTACCTCAACGATACTGACATGTTGCAATATAGCTGTGGTCACGAGATCATTGGAGAGTGCGGGACGTTATGCTGAAAAATGAGGGTGTTGTTATTTTGATTTTAAAAATTACATTATAGTATAGGAACCCAGTATAAAACGACCTTTACCGTGCTGCAAAATGGATAAAAAGTATTTTATATCAAATTAAATATGTCAATAAATATATTGCAAGTGGGTTGACTAATCAATTTCAGTCCAGAATATGATTAATTAACAATTAAAAAAAACCTTTAAACATTTCACTAATTTGGAAATTCCATATCTATCGAAAGTAGAAGCCTGCAAACGTTAGGATGACTATTTTCCCCGTCACAACTCTTGGATAGGCAGGTATGAACAGGTAAATCGATACTAGTAATTTGCACTGGTCTAGTTAATGAATTAAAGTTGAGTTAAAATAAAAATTAAACACGGTGGTATAGTGCTGTCTGAGAAAAAATCAGTACTGAATTCCGGTTGTCAGAGTTTTAAAAACTAAAATATTGCTGCGATAGATTACGTGCAACAGAGAAGTACATCTTTTATTATATATTTTTTATTTTTACATTTTTGCTTTGTTTGTTTTTATTTTGTCTGCTGATAAAAGAAATAAAGTTTGCAAGATTAGTATTAGGTACATATTACCTTTACCACTATTACATTTTTATTTACTAAATATGTATACCATATACTTTAATATAAAATATATTCACACTTATAATTAATTAAACAAACACAATTTTTCATTTACATTATTAGTAAACGTTGACTGTAGTTAGGTAGGTACCTTAGATAATAAACTGACCCTATTTTAAGAACAGGCTCAACTTGTTCTTAATTGTGATTATTAGACAAATCGCCTTTTAATTTATTTACATCAATATCCTGGGGATATGCAAATAAAAATACCTGTCGTCTGTTTCAGATGTAGATTTTTTTTCTGATAACTACAAGAAAAATAAAAATAAATAAATAAATAAATATCGTAGGACGATAAACACAGCGCCATCTGGCCCCAAACTAAGCAGAGCTTGTGTGATGGAAGTCAGATAACTAATAGAATACATAAATACATACTTATAATACATACAGAACACCCAGACACAGAACAAACATTTGTTTATTCACAAAATGTTTGCCCTGAGTGGGAATCGAACCCACACCCTACAGATCTCAAGGCAGATATACTACCAATGAGCCAACGGGGCTGTCAGGGTTTCAAAAAGATATACATATGTAGCTTTGGCTATTATAATAAATATGTAGCTAGATTTTTTGTCAAACAACCGTGGGGCGTGGATTCGATCGATGATAAATTATATTTGGCTCTTAGTAGACCATCTCAAAAATTAATGCCCAGCATGGAGCCTTAATAACAATAATTTATTAAGTACCACGCTTGGGTAATTTCAACTGTTCTCATTATTTTATTTGTCTAATTGTAGATGAAATAATACAATTATAGGAATATAAATAATACAGAGGTGAATGATCTCGTGAACAATCGTGTACCGTAACAACTAAATTGCTCTGTTAGCTTTGGCATTAGATTTGGTTTTACTTGGTGGTAGATCTCCATAGCAGGAGGCCGTCTAGGTAGGTACCACCGCTCCGATGCTCCGGTTTGAAGGGTACTGCAGCTGTTGTGGCTGGGCATCGGGGGTTTTAAGGTAATAAGCGCCACGGCGGGGTGGCGATGTCTTGGACTTTGTTTTCTTCCTCAAAATTCTGTGTATTGCTGCAATGGTTATGGACAGGCGTTGTCTCTTGCCATCGGAGGAAGTGCGTCTCGGTCGTCTCATTGCTTTTACATTAAAAAAAAGATGTGCTGCATGAGCTGAAGGGCGTGGATTCGATCCCCACACAGGATTGACATTTGTGTGTTGAACATAGGTGTTTGTTCTGTGTTTCGTATGTACTTATTATAAGCCTGTTGTTTCATTGGTAGTATGTCTGCTTCAAGAGCTGAAGGGCGTGGGTTCGATTCCCATCCAGGACAAAACATTTTGTGGTATGAACAAAATAATGTTTGTTCTGTGTCTGGGTATTTTGTATTTATTATACAAAAAAAGTGTCTATTTAATCTGTCCGTAATTGTCCGACTTCCATTGCTTTGCATAGTTTGGGGTTAGATGGCGCTGTGTGTAATGTCTTACGATATTCACTATTATTTAATTACATATTTACAAAAAAAGTGTATTTAAACATATATTCCGTCAGCTATCTGGTAGGTACTCATAGTACAAAGATTTGCTTAATTTGAGGATAGATGGCGCTGTATGAAATGTAAAAGAACAAAAAGCATCAGGGTTTCATTGAACATTTTTCTTTACTTTTTCTGTAATATTGGAGTGAAACTGTAAGTAATTATTGTTTTAAATGGATTGAAACCATTTGACCTACCTACAGCGTTTCGACCCCAGTCTCAAGCGATTTATGTACCTAAGCACGACATCTGCTACGAAATAGCTACGCATCTCTACGTCTCTCGTATCTCATCTCTACGAAACTATCAAGCATCGGTGTTATAGTAGTTTTGTAGCGATGTTTGCTCAGTAGTTAGCGCGGTCGGTTCGCACGCCGAAGGGCGTGGGTTCATCTGTCAAATTGACATCTGCCAATCTGTCAATGAATAAATAAGCTTTTAAATGAAATACATCCGTTATAAAACGTATTGTAGGTATAATTATGTTAATCCGGGTAATGAGCTACGTGTAGGTAGGTACCTGTGCCAAATTTCATCCAAATCCATTCAGCCTTTTTTGCGTGATTGAGTAACAAACACCCAAACTTTCACATATATAATATTAGTAAGGTATAGGCTTTGAAAGTAAGTTGTTTTATCAAATACTTACTTACCTATCCGTCATCGGTGAGATGCAAAACTTCCTTTCGCATGTTTCAGACACATTTCGTTATAATTTTCACGAATAGAAAATGATTATTACAAGTTGACAAAAGTTTTTTATCTGATTTTCCATGTTACCTTCCTATGTCCTATCTAGAATGTTCGTGTAATTAGTGTAATGGGAGCCGCGAGGTCGCAGGTGAACGAGGCAATAGAGGTGAATGTACTAAAGCAACACAAGAAATAAGAAATATTCCATTATCGGATCTTATCGGTCCGGGTAAATGGTTTTGCTGAAAATTGAGTAGATACTACTGTAATTATGTAAATACATCTACAATATAGATGACTCGCATGCTTTGCTTATATAATACCAGGTGAGCTGTGATCAAACCCCTATAGCCTGTCAACCACAAAAAACAAAAAAAAATACACGAAGAGCAAGCAATTGATAATTGGCAAGATTTACGTACAACGTAAAAACAAGATCACGTGCAAAGTATATAATGTATGGGCAGTGTAAGAACTCATTTCTGGAGTCTTTGTTTCTCAAAAAATACAGTAAGAGTGTCTCTAAATCCAGAGTAAAAAGGTTCTTTCTAGGTAAGCGTGATCCATCGTATTTGTTGCCAAGATTTGTTCAACCGCGAACCTAATATTTAAAAAACTGGGACAATGCCCATTGCGAGAGTAAATTGAATATGCTTTTTAACCCCCGACGCAAAAACGACGTGGTGTTATAAGTTTGACGTGTCTGTGTGTGTGTCTGTGACATCGTAGCTCCCGAAAGGATGAACCGATTTTGATTTTGTTTTTTTTTGTTTGAAAGGTGAATTAGTCCAAGGTCCAAGATGGCCGCCGCCACAATATGGCGGATTATACATATTTTTTCACAGCTCCCTCGATATGGCTATCAAATGAAAGGGCTTGACTAGTAGAATAAGTAAGTACCATACACCTGTTGGAGGTTTTCTAATTTTTAATTTAAACTTGTTTACATACATAGGTACCTAGTACTATCTTTTACGTTTTTTATTTTTATATAAAATTAATGTGACGAACGAGACGCTCTCCTGATGGTTAGAGATAACGCCTGTGCATGACCATTGCAGCGATACACAGAACTTTGAGCAACAAAGCAAAGTCCAGGGCATCACTGCGTTGGCGCTCATTACTTTGAGACTTTCGATGGTTAGTCTCAACAGCCTAGTAATTTCGCTAGCTGCAGTACCCTTCAAACCGAAACACAGTAATGTTTACACACTACTGCTTAGCGGCAGAATAACTGGTACTGCGGTGGTACCTACCAAGACGACCTCCTGCTAAGGATATCTACCACCAAGTAAACTACTACGTTATTCTCGCAAATTGGTATGAGCTCAGCCTTCACTGACTGTAGATGTGTGTAATGTGAAGCGACTAAAACAATCTTGACAGCCCTGTTGGTTCATTGGTAGTGTGTCTGCTTCGAGACCTGAAGGGCGTGGGTTTGATTCGCACTCAGGACTAACATTTGTGTGACTAACATCGATGTTTGTTCTGTGTCTGGGTGTACTGTATGTATTATAAGTATGTATTTACAAAAAAAAAAAGAAAAAGTATTTAAGTATTCTATCAGTTATCTGTCTTCCATAGCACAAGCTCTGCTTAGTTTGGGGTCAGATGGCGCTGTGTGTAATGTCCTATGATATTTATTTATATTTTATTTAATCAAGATTATATTGTACCTATGAGGTACATATGAAAAGGACATTATTTCCTACTTAAAAACTTCCAGTAGGTAGGTAACTTGAAATTGTTAAATAATTTTAGTTTTATTTTCTTGGTTTTTGACTATTATGAAGTGAATGTTACTTAAGATATTTCATGAAAAATCAAGTAAAATATGCATCAGTTACGACAACGAAATTGTCCAAATCTCTTACCATCACTAGAGTGTTATGTTCCTGTCATCACTAGTTACCGTAAAACATGGCGCCACCGTCACGCACCGTTGATTATTTTGCAGACAACTTTATTTAGTTAAACAATGCATTGTTTTACTCAATAATGTGGCTGTACGAATGCAGATCGCGACCTGTTGAGGCTTACGGTAGCAAATAAGAATACACAATAGCCTATGCGATGGAAACAAAGATGTGCGAAAATTTATTTATCAAGCTAATTCTCAGATTCTATTGAAATAAATTTTCCATCGATCGATGTTTCTAAATAAGTTCTGAAAGCTTTTGTGTCTATGTTGATCTGAACTTGATGCGGTAGAGCGGCGTGCTGTTCAAAACGAATCAAACGACATAACTATTATTATCATTCATTAGAATCGGTTCAGTTTTTTTTTTATGGTTGACAGGCTAGTTGTTTGACCACAGCTCACCTGATGTTAAGTGAAGGTGTGGTCGAAGATGGTAAAGCAAACCTAGCCTGGAATGGAACTGGCTCTCAAGTGAGGCTGCCGGAACACACCGTTAGATGCTTGGCGGCAGATTTTCAACTTGAGGATGGTAGCTAGCCAGCCGAGTACTAGAAAGTACCCTACCACCAACCATGCTATGGTTTCCTCGCGATGTTTTCCTTCACCGGCAGCTCAAGCTCATTGTTGGGGTTTGAACCCACGCCCTTCGGCAAGCGAACCTACCGCGCTAACCACTGAGCTATCATCGCTACGTTGCAGTTGCAGTAGTAGTGCCATCAGTTGCAGCAAGGAACACAGACGGACATAAACACCACTAGTTTTTAATTACCACCAAAGGGTAACTAGTAAGACATCGTAAATGTGCAATCAGAATGTATGTCTACTTCATAATGCCAAAGTTATTACCAAAGTATTTTAGTTGAAATTTTCGAAAATCCTGCCAAAAATTATGGACATGACCCTTGTTTTGTCTTTTTTTGAGTTAAATAGAAACCACCTTTTTTCATGCATTGACTCTCGTTTACGGCCTATAATGCAACGCTACGTCCAGGGCATCACTGCTTTGGCGCTCATTACTTTGAGACTTTCGATGGTTAGTCTTAACAGCCCAGTAATTTCGCTAGCTGCAATACCCTTCGAACCGGAACACAGGAGGTTTGACATTTGAGGTAAGAAAAGAATATAACGCAACTTTTTACAAATTGGATAGTTTGAATTAAATAATAACCAAAGTCAACATTCTGTCATCATATACTTCAAAAATCAATCTTCAGATTCCATTACAAAAATCCTAAATTGAAAAAAATCCAACAATTATGATTCATATCCGAATTACGTAGCTATAAGTACTTACATACTATGTATAACATCAAAGTATGATTATATAGCTACATAACAAAATGTGATCCAAACTTCACAGCCAAATATTAGGTAACTACATAAAAGTACAACGTGCGAGAAAGGATGCGTATGAACTTTCTTCACGGTCTGGGAGCGCTGTTCACAGCATTTATCATCCTAGTTAGGGTACACAATGCTAGGAAACATGCTGTAAGTACTACTTTAATACTAGCTGCACCCCGCGGTGTTACCCGCTACAAGTTTTCGGGATAAAAGTAGCCTGGTAATCCAGGGTTTCGGCTACCTCCATACCAAATACCATCCAAATCCGTTTAGTTGTTTTTGCGTGAAAGAGTAACAAACATACCATACTCACAAACATTCGCATTTATAACATTAGTAGGATAGGAAGGAGGATGGGCGATCGAACTTTACTCAGCGAATACAAAATTAAAAACTCTCCTAGAGATGAGATCTATTTAGTAAGATTTATCGCCCCCAAAACCCCCAAGAAAAAAATAAATAAAGAGAATCAATCAATCAATCAATCAAGAAAAAAACCAAGATATACCTACTCACACATGGGCGCCACCAGAATTACTTTCAAGGCGGTGCATTTGCATCTACACATTATTTTACTACAATTTATTGACAAGGTGATGAACAAACTTGAACAGCAACCTAGACGCCTTCAGCTTTTATTCAAACAGAAAAAATGTATTTGTTTCTATATATTTTCTTTCCTGACAAGAGGGTGCAAGTGCCCCCACTTGCACCCTGCTGCCGGCGCCCATGGATATACAAAATTATTCGTTTAAATTTTTTTATTATATGAGTGTTCTATTAGTTATCTGGTTCCCATAGCACAAGCTTTTGTGGCTAGATGACGCTGTATGAAATGTCCTAAGAGATTTATTTAGTCGCTAGTTGCATAGCCACAGTTCACCTGACACGTGCCAGAGTGGTCGAAGATGGTGAATCAAACCTACTCTAGAATGAAAGTTTATGAATATTTTTTGTTTCCAGGCGAAAAGGGAGAAACTCTTGTCTCCATCGTACTCCTGCGGTGATGCCTGTGATATTGTGCCCCAGGACGCCGCAGACGACTCGCCATGTAGCTTCATGTACCTCCGTCACTCATTTCTCACTGATGCCACTTTTTGTGCCCGTCCCAAATGCAAACGTGACCCTGACATTTCTATTGATGGCGAAGTTATAAGTGTACATCCAAAAGAATTGGATTACGACAAAACATGATAACTAGTATAGTCTTATATAAGTTCAAATATTGTGCATTCAAAGCCAATCTACCTTTCAAAATATCTGTTTGACGATAATAATAAAATACTTTCCAAAAATAAACAAACATTTTTTATTGGGTTATTTAATCAACAGTTGTTTAATTTTATGTTAGAAATATAAGACTTCGTAAATTCATATGTAATTTATTGCGAAGAACATCGGATTATAAAAGCTGTAAGAGGTTTTGGTAGATATGACAAGTTCGGTTCATTTCCGCACGGGAGACGTGTACATTCTTCGTCTCGCTGGAACCATAAGATAGCGTATATTTTTCTTGTAATAAGGGCAGTTGGGTTCATCACAGCCCAGAACCTCTGCTTCATGGAGAGTGTTGCCTCCGTTTTGCAATAATTCGTCTCCCACAACGAGTCTCCTGGCACATGCTAATAAACAAGGTCCACATAGTGCAATTGCACAAATTGCTGCTAAAAATTCTAGTAAAAGCATCACAATATCACTCCACATTATGGGCTTGCATTATTTCATATGAAATGTTATTCAGGCTAATGATTTGTCTAAGAAATATAAGTGATTTATATAAACTTTTGTATGAAGAAATAATTATAAACTATTAACAAAATATGCTGTTTGAGTGTACCCATCGGACTTTAGAAACGCTGTCAATCTTGAAACATAAACTGTCGATCTGTCATCTTTTTATATTATTCATTTAACGAAAAGAAGTTTTTATGTCTCATTTCAAGTAAAATCGAAATTCTTTATTTTTCAAACAGTATCTATGTAATACGATACACGTACAGTCTCGGGAATACATTAAATTCAATAAGTAGTAGACTGTATGAGGTGACTCTAGAAACAGGTGGGAAACGGATAGACTATTCCTCGCGAGCTATCAAAGGTATTCAGAAATATTCCACCAACCTTCAATCCACGACAGCCAATACGGCTTCAGCTTTCGTCGCGTACTTCGTATAATTCCAGCACGGCTAGAACTGCTGTTGGGTCCAAATTCTGTTCGGCAACGATGCCACGGACACTGGTTTCGATGGTTTCTAGATAGATAATTATGTTATGTACACGCGCCGTGACCAAGGAACGTAACGTACTTCCGATCTCGACCACAACGGCAAAGCTTCTCTCGATCGACGGTTGCAAATATAACTATTGACGAAGTAATTTCCGTCTACCCTCTTTTGCTTGCTGGGGTCGAACAATCTAAGTAATAATTAGCAGCTAACAATTACTCAAACTTATCGTCTTTGGACTTTAATCGTCGGCCCATAAATAATCAACAATATTATACCTATCTACAAAAATTGGTTATAATTAAGAACCTACTTTGTGATAGATCTTCCAGGAGGTCACCTGTAGATACGCTACAAGATATATATATATATATATATTCTGCTCATGACTTCTCGTGTTGCTTCCATAACTCCATCGAAGCTTTATAATAAAGTCGCCACTACTTTACTAAAACATGACTTTGTTAGATTTTATGTTGATCTTATTGAGCATAATATGTGTTATGTATTGGAGTGTGTCTCGTCTTCGTTGAATATTTAAATTTTGTTGCCATTAACTATTTACTGTGTAACGAATAGTTAATGGCAATACCAAAAACGCTGGCAACACTGGCATGGCGGACGGACGGGACCCTTGGACGGGACTCGCCAGCTACACGACAAGAAGGTTGTCATTCGAAATAAGTGTGAATAGATTATTATTGAAGTACCGACAAGTTAAAATAAATCTGGTTAAAGCCCACGGTTTTTGATTTACCACTTCAACTTCCCACATCACTTGGTTCGACAATCCCCCTTCACTTGAAGTGGAATTGTCGAACCAATATGGGAAGCGAAAGTAAAACTAGTGAACGACATGAGCGACGCTCTCGCAGCCGCGAAAAGCGTTCTTGGCATTACAAGCGCCGGCGCAGACACAGCTCCGGCTCTCAATCTACGACGGCAGAGTCAAGCCGGCGTCGCGAAGTAGCAGTTAAATACAAGAAAAAGAAGTATCGTGGAAGTAAGCGCCGCCGTTTGCAAAACTCGGCAAGCAGTGGCTCTGAGTCCTAACATCGACGACCCCCGGCACGGCGGCGTGAAACAATGAGTATGGAACAACAACCAATACAGGCAAGTGAAATGATAACGCTGATTTCCTTATTAGCTTGAGTCCTTGTTCATTGCTGATAGTTTGAGTCCGTATTACCTGTAGATCTGCAACTTTGGATGCAACTAGAATTTTTTTTTAATATATATTTTCGAATTAATCTTATCAATTTTCTTTTGAATTATTGTGATCAAAAAATAAAATAAAGGGTGACTTTATTTACTGTTGAGTACGGCGGTACCCATTTTATATTATACTAGCTATTAGTGTTGCAACGGCATTGGGAGGGTAGTCAGGTTTTTTTTTCTATCAATACAAGTTTAAATTATTTAAAAAATAAATGTATAATACGGCAATTTTGTGCTTTTTTTCTTCAAATACGGCAATTTTAAAGTGTAGATACGGCAACACAGAAATTTTTGATAAAAACACTGAATTTAAACAGTAATCTGTGGTTTGCCGGGCAAATCGGCACATGATCGAGTCATATTTTGATTAGAATTTGATTGAAAATGAAATAAAATGACCTATTCGATTATTACAGTGCATTCAACTCAGATCAAGCTATATTGTATAATAAAGTGCAAAAATTCCTTGTGTTTATAAAATAATAAGATGCGGTCCAAGTTTATAACTGGGTAATAATTATGTTTTAATCATATTTATTTACATTTTTTTTCGTTTTTGTATCGTATCTTCGACTTTATTCGTGGTTAATTGCTTGAAAATTTACGAATCAATCTTTACAAGTTTTAACTAGCATATTATTATGGCATGTTTTTAGTCACAAGGTAATTTTGCTTAGTGTTGCAGTATTTTGCTTTAATTAACTACTTCCACATTTATCATTACTTTTAGTTTAAGTTCAATTAATGTCATCTGTTTGACACTGCCTAATGTATGCTCTAATATTTTTTGCAGACAATGCTGGTAATAAAACTTATATTATAAAATAATACTGAATATTACCACAGTTAGTAACAGTTGTCATAAAACAACCATGCGCATAAGCAATACCTAATTGATATGCCTGATACTACGCTTAACAGCTTTTTAGTACTTAACTAATCAGCCTGTTCATTTTCCATGTAAATTGTAGTGAATAACTCCTAACCTTGATTAGTACACTATGCTATTAGAAAACTACTATTTAAAATTGATATTTTTTTGCGAGTGGTGGTACTAAATAGAAATACCTGTGTTGTGAACATCGTTTCTGATGCTATTTGTTTGAAATTTGTTAATAAATATCTACATCCACATATGTAATAGATTGAAGTTGAATTTAATAGTATTGAGGATGTGGGCAGCGATAGAGCAGTCTGTAAAAAGGTTCAATGACATCTGCTGTCTCATGTGTAAGGATGTTTGTAGAGCACATGTATAATACAAAGTGTATGATTTCAGTGGTGTGCTTTGCCTGTGTGCAGCTGTGACATGGCTTTTCTCACGTCTCTATCAGGAGCTGCTGGATATGTTTGAGCAAACTGGCTCTGTCAGGAACAAGGAATATTACTGGTAATTTCTATGGAACTTCTGTTTATCCTTTATCGAAGTGAGGGTGATATGTACTTGGGGTATTTTCCCTTGACAACATCTATCTGAGCCAACCTGGCTCCTTAAAGTAGTCAAGTATAATAGTTACAACCAACAAGCCACTTTTTATTTAGAGAGCTAGTGTTAAACAGGTCAATATCTAGTTCCCCATCAAGGGAATTGTAGCACCTGCATTAAGTAACTGTTTCGCCTGTAACTACTGTCTATGGACGGAACAAATACATACACAAATCTTTTATCAATAACACCAAAGTTACATGTCATTTTTCCATTCATATTTAAATAAAAATATCAAAATCATACCATATGTCAATACAATGAAATAGGTAATATTATGTCACATATAAAATAATTATAAGACTAACTTTAGACAGAACAGACTTTAGTCTTATGTTGAGGCTAACTCTATCAAAAGTCTCAAAGTAATGAGCGCCAAAGCAGTGATGCCCTGGACTTTGTTTTGTTACTTAAAGTTCTGTGTATCGCTGCGATGGTCATGGACAGGCGTTATCTCTTACCATCAGGAGAGCGTCTCGTACGCCACATTACTTTTGACATAAAATTATGTCAATAAATTTTAATGTCAATTAAAACAAAAATATTATAATTACTCTTATTTTATAATAATCGTCAAAGTCATAGAACAAGGTCTCTTGAAGCCAAGGTCTTAGTTTGCTTCTGAACATAGAGATCAGGTTTTCTCAGGGAAGCGGTGGGTGTACGCAGCCCCAGCTGACCGAGTAACTCCAGACAATCGTTCATGCCATTTGCTATGTTGAGGAGAAAAGCTAAGGATACTAAGTTTAGTACTAATAATCCTATGCTGATACTAAGCTGAGTATAGCTAAGGACACTATTCAACACTTACCGATCAAGTAATTTGGTTGTCTGAATAAATAGCTAAACAAATAGTTAGCTAGTGTTATATGTCCTTGTAATCTTATAGCCTTATCATCTCCTTATCAGTATGTGGCACAAATCTCTCAATGGTTTATCCCATCCGTGTAAAAATTGCAAATACCTAAGAATCAAATGAAATTTTGCATTGCAATCAATATTATCTGAGTATCTAATTAGGGTATTAAATTTTTGTGTAATATTGGCGAGGAGGGGTCAAGCTAGTTTCACAGTTTTCTACACTTTTTAGGATTCCGTACCCAAAGGGTAAAACGGGATCCTGTTACTAAAACTTTGCTGCCTATCAGTCTGTCACCAGACTGTATCTTATGGTGGGATTAAATAACACTTAAAACTTTTCATCATTTACAGAATTCTCGCCAATATTGTTGAGCCACCGATATAATCATCGTAGATAATTTTAACTAACGTATAATCGCGTAACATATTAAATTAAAACTAGTTAATTAACTCTTTATGTTAATTTACAGGGTTTTCCGTTTGATGCTGAATTTGTTCGGATATGGGACGGTGTTGGTTCCTGGCTTCATACTGTACAAGTACCTCGAGAAAACTAATTATTTTGATAACTTAGGTGAGTATTATATTTTTCATCCCGTCTATTCGAAAAGAGGGGGAAGGGTTCGTCGATAAGTACGAGCAAAATGGGTCTTTCCGGCTAACAGTGACGATTTGAAACACAATTTAACTAAAAATTTTGACCGCAATTCGCTTCGATAAAGTCCTAGCTGATAGTATATAGTTTTTCAAAATGTATAGCTTGTTTTATTAAATAAATGCTGCCTGAAAACCTTTGACGTATAAATAAAAATTATGCCTAGATGGAATGAAAACCGGTAGGAATTCATGCTAATTTCACTTGTTAACTTTACCACGGCCATAAGCTGTACAACAATGTACGTATGTTCAGCTGTTTCACGGAAACAGAAGTAATTATTTTTATCTTCTAAAAGTAATTCTCTGTAGTTTTGTCGAGCGAAAATTGTCTCTATTGCATTGAAAATATAAAATACTAGATACAGGCAGAACGCACATAATTCGATGCCAAAAATAAAGTAGCAAACTTATGTAGGTACAATAAAACCATCATTATTATGGATGGATGGATGTTTGTTACTGTTTCATGCAAAAAGTACTGAACGGATTTGGATGAAATTTGGTATGGAGGTAGCTGAGACTCTGGATTAGCACATTTCGTTATGATCTAATAACAAAGAGTCTTATGCGAAATGTAGATACGTTTGTTCGGGCGCGCTAGTCGAAACCGGTTCTTTACAAGGTACAGGTAAGCGAGACAGCCCGTCGGCGCTGTTCTTATCGGTACGAAGGTATTCTGTATTATCATAAGTGTATGCGGATAGGCAGAACGCACATAATTCGATCTCAAAAATAAAGCTACGAACTTATGTACATTAAACACATCATTATTATGGATGGATGGATGTTTGTTACTCTTTCACGCAAAAGGTACTGAACGGATTCGGATGAAATTTGGTATGGAGGTAGCTAAAACCCTGGATTAACACATAAGCTGCTTTTTATCCCGAAAACATGTAGCGGTAACACCGCGGGGCGCAGCTAGTAATTATAAATGTGAAAGTTTGGATGGTTTGTTACTCTTTTACGCAAAAACTACTGAATTAATTTTGATGAAATTTGGTATGGAGCTGACATTCTCGATTAACACAGGCTGCTCTTTATCCCGAAAACATGGGAGGCGCAGCTAGTTTAACATTGACCTTTAAAGTAAGTAATACCTTTGTATGGCGGTGTTACTTACTTTAAACGTCATTGTTTGAATATATTTGATGAAATAGAAACTCTGACGACAATGCATTCTTTATCTTTGGCACGTTATTGTAAGCTAGATTTTGACAGCTCTGTTGGCTCATTGGTAGTATATCTGCCTTAAGAGCTGTAGGGCGTGGGTTCGATTCCCACTCAGGGCAAACATTTTGTGAATAAACAAATGTTTGTTGTGTGTCTCGGTGTTCTGTATGTATTTACAAAAAAAAAAGTATTTATGTATTATATCAGTTACCTGACTTCCATCACACAAGCTCTGCTTAGTTTGGGGCCAGATGGCGCTGTGTATATAGTCCTACGATATTTATTTATTTATTATTATTACTTTTCTACTTCCAGCCAGCAGTAGCGTAGTATCGCGTGCGCTGTACGCGTGTTTCGGGGCGCACGAGCGGCTGCCGGAGACGGCGAAGCGTGAGGTGGGCGCGCTGCCGCCGCCGGACCCGCGACGTGAGGCGTTTGAACTAATGTTCTGCTTTACCGGCCTCATGGGCGCGTACCTCGTGTGGGGGCTGTTACAAGAGAAGATTATGACGCAGGTTGGTGAGAACTGTAACATAGTATCATTAGCGTGTTTCGGGGCTCACGAGCAAATTTGACCTTATTTTTAGGGTTCCGAACCCAAAGGGTAAAAACGGGACCCTATTACTGAGACTTCGCTGTCCGTCCGTCCGTCACCAGACTGTATCTCAAGAACGGTGATAGCTAGACAGTTGAAATTTTCACAGATGATGCATTTCTATAGCCACTATAACAATACATACTAAAAATAAAATAAAATAAATATTTAAGGGAGGCTCCCAAACAACAAACTAGATTTTTTTGCCGTTTTTTTGTAGATAATGGTACGGAACCCTTCGTGCGCGAGCCCGACTCGCACTTGGCCAGTTTGTTTTATTTAATTACTGACCCCGTGGATGCGTACCTACGTCTGGCAGAGTATGGTCAACGCGAACCTATTTTGAATTTGAAAAAAACCTCGTATGGGATCTGTTGCAGGAAAACCAGTAAATAGTGGTATACCTTTATGCTTGCAGTATTTTGATTACACTGTTAGCTCATTAGGATATCTGCTTCCGGAGCTGCATGGCATGGGTTTGATTCCCATCATGATAATATTTTTTTTTGTATTGACGTATTTTTATATTGACATACCTTATTTTGAAATGTAATAATCAGTGTTTAAAACTCATTTAATGACATGTTTAAAATTTGAGCCATAATGAGACGAACGAGACGCGATGGTAAGAGATAACGCCTGTCCATGACCATTGCAGGGAAACAGAAGTTTAAGTAACAAAACAAAGTCCAGGGCATCACTGCATTGGCGCTCATTACTTTGAGACTTTTGATAGAGTTAGTCTCAACAGCCCAGTAATTTCGCTAGCTGCAGTACCCTTCAAACCGGAACACAGTAATGCTTACACACTACTGCTTAGCGGCAGAATAAGTGGTACTGCGGTGGTACCTACCTAGACGACCTCCTGCTAAGGAGATCTACTACCAAGTAAAAAAAGTTGACACCTGATACTTGTGTTTACAGAGTTACGTGATGGCCGACAGTAAAGTAGTTCGATTCGACGACTCCCAGTTTCTGGTGTTCATTAATCGGCTGGCTGCACTCGTGATTGCGGCTGCCAGGTTGCGTTGTACCGCCCGCCCGCTGATCGTGGCTCCGCTGTACAAGTTCTCGTACTGCGCGCTCACTAATATAGTTAGCGCCTGGTGTCAGTACGAAGCTCTTGTTTACGTCAGCTTTCCTACGCAGGTGAGGACACGTATCTTATTATTTATTTTGGTGTATTGGTCTCATTCAAATTCGGTATGTAAAGTTTTTTTTTTTGTGTTTATTTTATATTTTTTACTGATAGTACACTTTATTTTATGAAACTAATTTGAACATTTTGGCTTTCTATGCGGTAGTTTAATTCTATTACGTTTTCAAACTTTTTATAGTTATGACGTCATGAGGTCGGCAGAATATGTAGAATATGCCTTTGCCATATAAAACAAAAAAGTATATGTCGAAATCAGAAAGGCGGGTAATTTAAAAAAAATGAAAATAGAACATCTGACCCATAGTTAGGTCATCTGTTCTATTTATTTTGAAACATTTATAGGGTTATCTATTTAAAACATAATTTATCTACATACTTAAATTGCAGCAACATTAATTGTCAGACTGAACATATTCATGTTCAGTCTGACAATTAATGTTGCTGCAATAGCTATCATAATTCTATGATAGCTATTTCAATAAAGAATAGAAGTAAATACATAGGTAATCATTTTTATTCAAATAACAAGCTTAGGTTTTACTTACATGTGATCTCTTCAAGAATCGCCGACAAACTGAAAAAACCGTCCACATCGATTCGTCTGCCTTTAAATAGGGTAGTTTCTGTCAGAAGTCGACTGATGACGTCACAATAGCCAAATATTAAAAATGAAGCGAAACAACCATTTTTACAATTAAATAAACCAATAAATGTTCTAAGTATTTATATAAAATTTGCAAGTAATTTTTAACAATAAAATTAATGGCGTTAAATACTGAAATATTTTAACCACAATCAACATTTGAATAGTCTTCACTGCGGTATTTACAATTGAGATACTTAATAACCTATTTTGTGGCTATAGAACACAGTAATCCTTACTATAATCATTTACATAGATTATCGAATGCTAATAGCATAATTAGTTCTTATAATATTTGATTTATAATTAACTTGATAATAATCATCGCGGCGACATATACAAAAGGTTTGACACATTTCATTAACTTTGACAACAGAACTGACAAGTTGTTTTCGCCCATACCACCATACCACCTACGTGGGGTAGGTTAGGTTAGGTTAGGTTAGCCTGCCTGCTTCTGACGTTCGTTCTCCGACAAGTATTTAATTTGTAGCGTATATTATTGTAATTCAAATCGTAGCGATGATAGCTCAGTGGTTAGCGCGGTAGGTTCACATACCGAAGGGCGTGGTGTTTGACCTTAATAATGAGCTTGAGCTGCCGGTGAAGGAAAACATCGTGAGGAAACCATAGCATGGTGGTGGTGGTGGCTGGCTAGCTACCACCCTCAAGTTGAAAATCTGCCGCTAAGCATCTAACGGTGTGTTCCAGCAGCATCACTTGAGAGCCAGTTCCATTCCAGGCTAGCTTTACCATCTTCGACCACACCGGCACTTAACATCAGATGAGCTGTGGTCAAACACCTAGCCTGTCAACCATTAAAAAAGTATGTGTATGATGAATGTAGGTATTTATGTAAATGTTATGTGTTTCGTTTTATCGAGTCAGGTGCCCCGGTTTGCCCCTCCCCCCCTTAATAGATAGTCTGACGGGCTCCTTAACATCTTAGCTGTAACCGCCTTTTGGAGCTTTGCAACCATATTATATAGCATGTTAAATATTGTTCATTACTCATACTCGAAAAGTAGGTCTGAAGTTGTCTAGGGAGCGGGTTGAAAGTAGTATTTTTCAGCCGTAGGAAGCCGTTTTCAACTGACAACAGTCAAATTAAAAAAAAATTGCGCCCGATTGTAGCGAGGGCGCTAAATTTAGTCCCGAGACGGGGGTCTCGGGACTAAATAAGTTACTTTCACCCCTTGGGTAACAATGTACTATTGTTTTGCAGGTGCTGTCTAAATCATGTAAAGTGATACCAGTAATGTTGATGGGTATCGTTGTTTCGAGAAATAAGTACGAAGTTTACGAATACGTAACGGCAGCGCTTATTACGATCGGGATGGCTTCTTTCATGCTTGGCTCGCATGAAGGGACTGAAGGTATGTTCTCACTTGGTATCTGTTGATTGTTTTTAACTAGGTAGAGTGGCAGGGAAAACGAGATGATACTAGAATGGAATATACCATTTTATTACTCATACTTGGAAAGTAGGTCTGAAGTAGTCTGAGGAGCGGGTTGAAAGTAATACTTTTCAGCCCTAGAGAGAATCGTTTTCAACTGACAGCATGGAGCTTGGAAGTAGAGTAAAGTAGCCGAAGGCTACATAGAAATAAGACTAAGATATCACACAGAGTAACAGAAATGATAAATCTGCATTCCACTGACTCCCAGTCGAGCACTTCAAAAGATTATTCGGTGCAATCCAAATATAACAGTTGAAGAAAATAGACAAATATCATGCCCCCAATATTCACCCAGGAATCCCTTAATACTGTAGAAACTCATATTTCCCAGAAATTGTCAAAATATCAACGTACCCGGAAATAACCTTTCACTAACTATTACTAGTTCCTTTAATTCTACAATAAACTTTAAATAAATATCTCACCAAAGTTATTGATTTATGTAAAGTAAAATTCACTCAGTTGTTCTTTACTTAATTAATTCTTGTTTTTTATTACTTTTCTTGTATTCGTAATGAAAAGCACAGTGTTGAAGACTTATTTGTTAACAAATGTTTGTTCGGTGTCTGGGTGTTCTGTATGTATTATAAGTATGTATTTACAAAAAAAAAGATGTAATTATGTATTCTATCAGTTATCTGACTTCCATCACACAAGCTCTGCTTAGTTTGGGGCCAGATGGCGCTGTGTGTATAGTCCTACGAAATTTATTTAATTTATTTATTTATTTATTTATTTAGTTTCTCGAACTATTGGCAAACCCCGTCTCGGGACTAAATAAGTTACTTACACCCCTAGGGTAACAATGTACTATTGTACTATAAACATACATATAAAACTTAAAAAATAAGGTGAAAGAAAATGCGAGCGATGAAAAATATGATATGCTTAGAAAATACCTCACCACCATGCTATGGTTTCCTCACGATGTTTTCCTTCACCGGTAGCTCGAGCTCATTGTTGGGGTTTGAACCGACACCACTAAGCTGTCATCGCTACACACATAACTTAGAAAAAAAGAAGGGTGGCCGTGGGATTCGAACAGGAACTTAGGAACATAGAATTTAGGAACGGTGTTGGTTTGACTTCGTACTATGATTAAGCGACTGTTTTGTTTTGTAGGATGGTCGTTCACGGGTCTATCCGGGGGCGTGCTGCTAGCTTTATATATGTCGTGCGACGCTTTTACCGCGTCGTGGCAAGCTGCGTTATTCGCGAAGTACCGCGTGCGTCCGCTGCAGATGCTGTGCGCGGTGAATCTGTGTTCTTGCACGCTAGCCGCCGCTTCTCTGCTGCATCGCGAATCTACCGCAAACTCCATAGCCATGCTGAAGGTAAACAACTAGAAATATAAGTGTTTTAATCCTCGACATAAACAGGGGTGCTATACATATTTTTGACAAGTGTTTGACTTAATTTGGTATGTAAAGAAAAAAAACTTTCCTAATTCCAAAACCATTTCGAAATACATTTTTACGTTTAAAACTCTGTAAACTATGAAGTGGGGAGTTTATTTTAGTAAAAAACATAAATCAAACTTGACTTTCAATTGATGTTTCATGACGTCACCTCGTCGGGCAACTTTCATAGACTAAAGAAGCAATGGCAAACCAAAACAAAATTTGTCGATGTCAAGTCAACGGCGATCATAATAATATTTTCAATAGAGATACGTCGAGTTGTCTTTCGGTTTATTGATACAAATATCTGGATTATTTTACTTTAAACGTTATTTGGACTCTGATATCGCTTTTATGACATTAGATTTGTTTACTTCATGTCATGAATTGTAAAAACCGAAGACGTGACAGAATGGCTTTACAGCTTTAGCCTGCCCGATGGGGCAAATTTAAAAAAAACTTGTCAGTTCTGTTGTCAAAGATAATGAAATGTGTCAAATGTTTTGTATACTTTTTTGTTTAATATGGCAAAGGCATATTCTACATATTCTGCCGATCTCATGACGTCATAACTATAAAAAGTTTGAAAACGTATTAGAATTAAACTACTGCATAAAAAGCCATAATATTCAAATTAGTTTCATAAAATAAAGTTTACTATCAGTAAAAAATATAAAATAAATACAAAAAAAACTTTACATACCAAATTGTAGGTTAAGTGAAGTGAGTGTTCGAAGAAAAACTTTTTTTTTATGGTATATTATACTAGCGGACGTCTTGTGATTTCACCCGCGTAGTTCCCTTTCCCGTGGGAATACAGGGATAAAAAGTAGCCTATGTCACCCGGGGATAGTGTAGCTTCCCAACGGTGAAAGAACTTGAAATCGGTCCAGTAGTTTCGGAGCCTATTCAATACTAAGAAACAAACAAACAATCTCATCTTTCCTCTTTATAATAGTAAAGATGTGAAAGTTTGGATGGATGGATGGATGTTTGTTACTCTTTCACACAAAAACTACTGAACGGGTTTGGATGAAATTTGTTATGGAGGTAGCTAGATAGGCGACACATAGGCTACTTTTTATTTCGAAAACATGTAGCGGGTAACACCGCGGGGCGCAGCTAGTTAAATCATTTTGTAGTGATGATAGCTCAGTGGTTAGCGCGGTCGGTTCGCATGCTGAAGGGCATGTGTTCAAACCCAACAATGAGCTTGAGCTGCTGGTGAAGGAAAACATCGTGAATCATAGCATGGTGGTAGGGTACTTTCTAGTACTCGGCTGGCTAGCTACCACCCTCAAGTTGAATATCTGTCGCCAAGCATCTAACGGTGTGTTCCGGCAGCCTCACTTGAGAGGCGGTTCCATTCCAGGCTAGGTGTGCTTTACCATCTTCGACCACACCTTCACTTAACATCAGGTGAGCTGTGGTTAAACATCTAGCCTGCCGATCGTAAAAAAAGGGTTCAGCGAGCCCTGATGATCGGTGTGTAAGTATGTGCCCTGGTGTTGCAGCACGGCGGGTTCCTAGTAGACGTGTGCGTGCTGTCTGCGAGCTCTGCTGTCGGACAGCTGCTCATCTACCGCACCATAGCGCGCTTCGGTGCTGTCGTTTTCACCATCATCATGACATTACGACAGGTAATAACCAAAGAGTTTGTATACAGCATGATTGGTGAGACACAGCATTATTGGTCCACATGTGATTGATCCATGTAAATCGCACACTGTGCGATTCACGCGATCTTTTTTGTCATACACTTGCAAATTGTGGAATGATCTTCCTTCTTCCGTATTCCCGCGGAGTTACAACATTGGGTTCTTCAAAAGGCATGTTAATAGAATCTTAAAAGGTCGGCAACGTATTTGTAGTACCCCTGGTATTCAAATTCAAATTATTTATTTGGCACAATTTAGAGTTGCATAAAAATGAACTCATTGGCTCCTAACTAGTAATAGTACTGTGTTTCGGGAACCAATGGCTTCTCCCGATGATTGCTTAACATCAGGCAACCCGTCAGCTTGATTGCCACCTGTGGCATAAAAAAAAACCTACGATACTAAAGAAGTGTACTCGGTGAGTTTTGGCGAGAACGCGGAAAGAGTCGTGCCACCCAGTTGTATTTTTTTCTAAAACTAGTGTTTTGTCGAGTGTTTATACATAAAAATGGTGGTGTTTTATTTATAAAGTGTCGAATCACAAGCGCGAGTGGGAAAATGATATAATGTGGTGAAACATGACTTTTCGTGTTGCTTCCAAAACTCCGTCGAAGCTTTATAGTAAAGTCACCACTACTTTACTAAAGCATGACTGGACTTGACTGACACGGATTGTACTTGACCAAGACTGGACTTTGATTATAACTTTAGCTACGAGGACACTTATTTAACTTTTGAAAGTTGAAAATATATAAATCCTTGACACTGGCAAATGCTAAAACGTGACGCCAAAACCAAAGAAAAAAAAAAGTGTACTCGGTACTCGATTCTCACTATAACTATCTAATACAATTAGGTACTTAATTTTTGGCCAAATTTCCCTGTAAATGAAGCGTGGAAACACTCCCGACGCTGTTAACGATGTTTTGTTAACGACGAGTACATACTTGTCTCGCCCGCCCGTCGCGTCGTCGGCGCGTGCGACCTCACAACGTCCAACTTGCGTCCGCGCGGTATCAATGCGTTGCGTAATTGATTACATAACTTTCAGTTTAGTTTATCTATTCAGTCATTCAGTCAGTTAATTTTTTTTTCTTCTTCGTATATGATCGCCAAATATCACGTCCTCGAGTATAGTCTCTCACCAGTCATGCTGTATACAGTGGCGGATTTACAAATTTTCAAGGCATAGGCTACACAGTTTTTGCCGCCCTTGCCTCTACAATTGTCATCTTCTACATTATTTTTACAATCCAAAAATTGTTCTACTCTCGGAGTGTGCAATGACAAGTCATTAGCAAAATTTGTTGCAAACTTCTATCTGTGAGACATCAGAAAAAGACAAAAGAAAAATGCAAAAATCTTTTTGATTTCTGAGGTAGCAAAAAAAATTCGTTCCCCAAATTTGCCGCCCCAAAAATCTGCCGCCCTAGGCTCAAGCCTACTCAGCCTGCTGATAAATCTGCCACTGGCTGTATAAGAGGTTGTATAAGCTTAGTGTGTAATTGTGTACCAATCCAAAAGGTGTCCTTGTAGTAATTATTGTGAATAACTTTTTTTATATGGGTACTCTGAAATAGCGGGGAAAAAACGAAAACAAAAATATGTACCTACATAAATCTTACTAATATAAAACTAACTTGATACTTCCTACCAAATTAAAAAAAAAATCGTATAAAAAAAAGTGAAAAAAGTGTATAAATTCCTTTGATATTATGTTTTTATTTATTTTAATTAAATTTTCCTTCGTTTCCCAGGCCGTGTCTATTCTTCTATCGTGCCTAGTGTACGGGCACCGTGTCACCATAGGCGGCGCCGCGGGCATCATATTAGTATTTATGGCAGTACTGCTCAGGATCTACTGCAACCAGCGGATACGAACACGGAAAGCGGCGCAAACACACAAACAGACAAACACGTAGCTAAGGCTCGATGTGTGTGATAAAAAATAATAACTAATAAATCAATATTAAGTGGAAAAAACACCGCGAGGAAACCATAGTATGATGAAGTGATTTTCAATAAAATGCAAGATTTGGTTGCAGAATTGAGTTGCATGGTGGTAGGGTACTTTCTAGTAGTACGCAGCTGGCTAGCTACCACCACCACCAACAAAAAAAATTTTTTTTTTTTTTATGGTTGACAGGCTAGGTGTTTGACCACAGCTCACCTGATGTTAAGTGAAGGTGTGATCGAAGATGGTAAAGCACACCTAGCCTGGAATGGAACTGGCTCTCAAGTGAGGCTGTCGGAACACACCGTTAGTTGCTTGACGGCAGATTTTCAACTTGAGGGAACTTTTCAACTTCACCATGTTATGATTTCCTCACGATGTTTTCCTTCACCAGCAACTCAAGCTCATTGTTGGGGTTTGAACCCACGCCCTTCGGCATGCGAACCTACCGCGCTAACCACAGCTATCAACGCTGGAGAAATCATGTTGCTATATTGTAATCATTTTCCAAAACTTGTATTTTTTCAAGTGTTCCATTATAAAGTGCCGAATTGCATCCACGAGTGTGGGAAAGTGATTTAATAATTTAAAAAAAAAATATTCATAAATTTCCAAAACTCCATCGGAGATTGTATTCAAGTCTAATTTTATTTATTAGGCATGACTGGACTTGACATTGATTTTAGTTGTGTGACTTTGACTGTGACTTACACTTACTTAATTTATCGTTGACTTGACACTAGCAAATGCATTAAATGCGACGCTAAAAACTATTCAAGTGTTTTTGACGACGCGAGAAAAGTCATGCAAGTTACGTCATATACGGCATGAAGGGTTCCGTACCATTATCTATAAAAAACGGTAAAAAAATCAAGTTTGTTGTATGGGAGCCTCCCTTAAATATTTATTTTATTTTATTTTTAGCATGTATTTGTTGTTATAGCGGCAATAGAAATACATCATCTGTGAAAATTTCAACTGTCTAGCTATCACCGTTCTTGAAATACAGCCTGGTGACAGACGGACGGACAGCGAAGTCTCAGTAATAGGGTCCCGTTTTTACCCTTTGGGTACGGAACCCTAAAAAGTATGTAAGTATATCTCAGTTATCTAGTTCCCATAGTAAAAGCTTTGCTTAATTTGGGGTTAGATGGCGCTGTGAAATGTGTTACGATATATATTTATTTTATGTTACCCTATTGTAGACAAATCTGTTGTAATATTTTCTAAGCTCAAGGTACAATAATCATATAATTTGTGGTCGTACGCAAAAAATATAGTGAGATTGTTAGTGAAACAATTATCGTGGCAACAAATTAAAAAAAAAATACATTTATAACGTTGCGTAGAAAATGTGTAAAAACTCTTTCCTTTCCGATGTTCACGTAAGTAATCCGTAAGTTTAAATACAACACCATATTCTGTTTTCAATTCATAACCTAATTAATTTTGGATATTGCTGTTTAATCATTATTTTGACCCCTGTGTCCACTAGGCCAGGGGTCGGCAACCTGGGGCTCTTTTGATGCAAAGTAACGGCTCTACAGTTCCAAACGCAACAATCCATTACTTTTTTATCATAACCTTTAATAATCGAGCAATTCCAATTCACTACCAATTATTTTATTGTTGTAGCGTTTCTTACTTTTTAGTCGTTTACAGACAAAGTAAGAGTAGGTAAGACAGACAGTTTGACAGAGTGGCCGTGGTTATAGGTAGTGGCTCGCGTAACTATCGGTAGCCATTCTTCAAGTATGTTTACGATAGTTCGTTTTGTGCTAAAAACATTTGTGTGTACAATTGAAAAGAAAATTTTCAATGGCTCTTTAAAAACTTGTAAATTTTGACGTTTTGTCTCTTCCACTTTAAAAGGTTACCTACCCCTGCTCTAGGTTGTCAGAAATAAGCAACTCAAAGGTACCTCCCCGATGGTGCTTACATAATACCTACCGGTATTATCCAATAAACGTTATACAAAAAGTAAATGGGTACTTGTCTTTAAAATATAGTTTGTGTTAAAATGTGATTGTTACATAAACTCCACTAGTTTTAATCTCTTATTAGATTAGGTTTGTTATTTATAAAAAAAACAACGAAATTATTAATTTTCGATGTACATTTATTGTATACGTACTTATACGTAATCGAAGTGAGAATTAAGTAAAAAATTGTATAGTGAATTGTATAATTATGTTATGTATTATATCATATTTATCTAGGTCAGTGATTTAATTTTCATACAAGCATGCTTCGTAGACCGCATCATCGTTTGACTTCAGGCAATCAACGTTTTGAAACGTAATTCAGTAAATAAATATTTATTAAAACATTCTGTGACAGTGTGCTGTGTTCGTGATACATTATCGATTATTTTTATTAATATTAGTCGAGGAAGGCAACAGCATTTTACAATTAAATCGAGTTGAACCCAGTTTTCTTATTTTTCCTAAGCTAGTTCAAAACGCCTGAAACTACATTACTTTTTAACTTTCCTATATACTACCCGATACATTTTTTTGTATAAGAATGTAATGACACGAACGAAACGGTCTCCTGATGGTAACAGATAACGGCCGTCCATGACCATTACAGCGATACACAGAACTTTGAGTATCAGAACAAAGTCCGGGTTCCGACCTACGATATAAAGGGTTATTAACTGCGGGTATACCTAGCTGAAAGGAGTTCATAATGTTCATCACAATGAACAATTTTTTTATATGAAATTGACATTTGATTTTATTTGGTAGCTGATTTTTAGAGTTGTTCACAATGATTACAATACCCCCCTTTTGGCTTAGTATACCCAAGCTAATGACCCTGTTTAACAGAAATCCCTTTATTATATAAAATGTAAAATCTGTAATTTAGAAATTATCCATTTCATAAATGAAGTAAACTGATATCTAGAAAAGAGAGTAATTTCTAATACAAGACCAGTTTTGAAGGCTTTTGTCTTTTTCATCGCAGTCCATTAGATAAGGACAGCAACATTTTTAGTATGTTTTGATCTGTCAAATAAAGCCTTTAAAATTGATCTTACTATTATCAAACTTTTTCTGTTAAATTAATTAGTATATTATTAGCATTTTGTGATATAATACAAATGTTTGTTCTGTGTCTGGGTGTACTGTATGTATTGTATGTATTTACAAAAAAAAAAAGTATATAAGTATTCTATCAGTTATCGGACTCCCATAGTACAAGCTTTGCTTAGTTTGGGGTCAGATGGCGCTGTGTGTAATGTCCTACGATATTTATTTATTATTTATTTCATTTATTATTATTTACGTAACTAACTTTTTGTCCCTGGATATAATTCGTATACCTAAATAAGATTAAATATAAACGAAATATATTTTGAGGTTGAATTTTGAAGTCTTTTATTTAAAACAGCTTTACAATGCGTGTAAAAAATGTCTTAGCTATAATAGAAAATTTCGTAGAAATCACGAACTTTTATGGTTCTATAACCATAAAAGTTCGTGATTTCTATTTCATTCGTCTATTATTTTATGCGACAGCGCATGAAATGATAGACGAATCCAATACATTAATTTTACTTGTCTGTGAAACTAGGTATTTATTGTTATGTAAACGTTATGAGACGAATGAGACGCTCTGCTGATGGTAAGAGATAACGCCTGTCCATGACCATTGCAGTGATACACAGAACTTTGAGTAGCAAAACAATGAACTAGGAGGCATCGCTGCTTTGGCGCTCATTACTTTGAGGCTCGATGGTTAGTCTCAAAAGCCCTGTAATTTCGGTAGTCTAAAACAGTAATGTTGACACTCTACTGCTTGGCGGCTGAATATCTGGTATTGCGGTGATACCTACCTAGACGACCTCCTAAGACCAGATAAGGAGATCTACCATCAAGTATCTGCGGTATTTCGTTATGAAGCTTGTTATTTCAAAGTAAAAAACAAAACTGTCAATCCGTTGTCATCATGTCATTGTAGAATCAATAAGTTTGTGTTTTATATTTTTGTAAATTTGTGTTTGATTTAAATCATGTTGTGGTTCACACACCCGATTAGCATCAACAACTACTACGAGTTCAAACAATTTCAGAACAACATACACGAGAAGTAAAAACAGCAAAGTAGGTAAGTTTCCCGTCCAAACCCTTCTTCCAGGCAAACGTGTTTTATTTAGTAGTGAATCTACAATATTCCAAAATAGAGCAAACAATTGATTCATTTTGCTAAGCAGTGGAGCATTGCTATGTTCTAATATCAAGGCTAAGTAGGTACCAAATGCACAGTGTTACCAGATCATATAAAAAAAATTACTGTTTTTCACGTTAAAATACGGTGTTTACGAAAAAAATACTGTGTTTGATGGAACAAAATACAGTGTACCTATTTTAATTTTACAGTGCAAATAAATGACGCATGACTAATGGGGTTTATGTACACTACTCTCTATTCTGTGGTCGGTCGCGTTCATAAATTTACTATATATTTCATAAGCAGCGTTCATTATAATACGAAATATTGTTTTTTGTTGCCAAAACAAAAATACACTGTATTTACATATTAATATACGGTGTAGGTACAGTAGATGGTGTGAAAATACGGCAGATCTCCTGTAATTACAGTGTATCTGGTAACATTGCTACTGCATCTAGTGAAACTACAGGGCTATTATCTATTTTATTACAATTCACAACGATCTTTACAGTTTCCCCAAAGGTAATGGTTTCAGTAGGCCAAAGCAGCTCTACCCGGAACATTGAGTTGTAAGGTCATCGCTGCTTTAGCGCTCTTTCCTTTCGAGGCGTTCGATGGTTAGTCTTAATAACTCTGTAATTTCGCTAGCTTACTGACAGTAGATATCCTTTAAACCAGAACACAGCAAGGCTGCTTAGCAAAAAGTCTTCGGTATAGCCTATGTGTAGTTATTACCTATAGACTATTTATAGTGATGATGATACGTTAGCTATATTAAAAAAAAATATATTTCAATGATTAATTATGGCATTTCTCTTATAATATGTATCTACCTAAAGATTTCGCATGCTTAATAAAGCTAAAATTGTGTTGTACTTATATTATAACCATAAGACCTTATGTAACTACATGACTTGAACTTGATAACGCGAATTTAGGTTGCATGGCCAAGAATAAATTACCTAACAAAAAAAAGGAATTTAGGTCAAATAAAATTAGCCGTATTGGATTTATTACTCAGGACATCTACCTATCAATAAAACAAGTAGATATGTAGTAGGTAGGTATTTGTATTAACACTGTTTTTATAAACAGTCCCGCTTTAGTGAGCGGGCTTTTTGTTACTGTGAAAAGAATAAGATAAGGCCCACCACGATGGCCAAGTGGCTAACAGTTGGGTTCATACATTTCGAGAACTTTTTTTTAAGGAATCTTGGTCATATAGGTTTACTCAAAATGTTATCCTTCACAGTTTGTAGCCAGCGGCAATTTGCACATGACTTAGAAAAAACAGTGTTGTGTGGTGTCTGGTTTAAAACCGGCAAACTTTATTAACCAGCTTAAATGTATGCAATATCGTGTATGGTTGGTTGATGCAAGCAAGAGAAAAAAATGTATTGTCTCGTCAAAAGTGTGTAATTGTTTGTGGCAGGATGCTGGTGCAGCTGGCGTTGACAGCAATGCTAGCGCTGGGGCTGTCTCCCTGCGTGCTTCAGGGCGCATGCCCCGACCCGCGCCACGTGCCGCGCCCACCCTCCTCCGTCTGCATGCACCGCCTGGACTTCCAAACACCCTCAAGGTACTACAAACCCAAGGTACCAACTCGACCAAGGTCAACCGAGTTTCAGGGACAAGAACCCGTATTTATAGTTTCTAGGAATTCAATTCATTTATTTGCACATACCTAGTCTGGCCATAAATACTGTTAAAACTAAAAATAAACAAAATAGTACATTTGAATTTGGAATCTGTAATTTTTATATGATTGTTCATTGTGTTTTTTCATTTTGGCGCCAATAAATTGTACAATATTTTGCGATATTAAAATGGAGTGGGGTGATAAAGAGAACCGAATCGCTGTGACTGCATTACGCAAAATAGGTATGGAGCCAAATGCAATTTTTAAAACTCTCCATACGCTTGGTCTTATTCAAATGTTTGTGTACCGGGCTATTAATAGGTACAATGAGACCTCCTCTGTTTGTGACAGAAAAAGATCTGGCCGTCCACGTAGTGTTCGTACGAAAAAGGTGGTCAAAGCAGTAAGGGGTAGAATTCGAAGAAATCCTGTCCGAAAGCAAAAGATTTTATCTCGGGAGATGAGGATGGCACCTAGAACCATGTCGCGTATTTTATAAGAGGACTTAGGACTTGCAGCCTATAAGAGACGCACTGGTCACTTCTTAACTGATAATTTAAAAAAGAATAGGGTGGTAAAATCGAAACAACTACTGAAGCGGTACGTAAAAGGAGGTCACAGAAAATTTTTGTTTACGGATGAGAAATTTTTTACAGTTGAGCAACATTTTAACAAACAAAATGACCGTATTTATGCTCAAAGCTCTAAGGAAGATTCCCAATTAGTCGACAGAGTGCAACGTGGGCATTATCCGACTTCAGTGATGATTTGGTGGGGTGTTAGCTATGAATGAGTGACTGAGCCATATTTTTGTGAAAAGGGTATCAAAACATCGGCACAAGTGTATCAAGATACCATTCTTGGGAAGGTAGTTAAGTAGTTAACAACACCATATTCAATAACCAAGTATGGTTCTTCCAGCAAGACTCGGCGCCGGTCATAATGCTCGGTCCACGTAGTCTTGTTTGGAAGCCAACGTTTCGGACTTCATCAGAGCTGAAGACTGGCCGTCGTCTAGTCCCGATCTTAATCCGCTGGATTATGATTTATGGTCAGTTTTAGAGAGTAAGGCTTGCTCTAAACGCCATGATAATTCGGAGTCCCTAAAACAATCCATACGTTTGGCAGTGAAGAATTTTCCCATAGAAAGAGTGCGTACTTCTATTGATAACTGGCCTCAACGTTTAAAGGACTGTATTGCAGCCAATGGAGACCACTTCGAATAAGCTTTTTATATTTTAAATTGTTTTATATTTATGTATTAAACTAACACACTGTAAAAGTAATAAATGTTATTTGCAAAAGAAAAAAATAAATTTTCTTTGTTACAATATTTATGGCAAGACTAGGTATATAGGGTAGGTACGTAAAACTTGAAATTAACTAAATATAATATAAAACCTCTATATCTGACCTTTAACACATAGGTAGGCTACTTTTTACTCTGGATAACGCGTTAGAATTATCTTCATTGAGGCTGAGATTATGTTGTATATTGCTGCCATTAGCTAAAGGTGCGATAGATTGAACATACATATAGCAATTATTGAAAAATATAAAAACAATTATGCAAAACGCGCATTTGCATTGCCATTTAAACACCATAATTGCATATTGGAAAATGAAGATATTTCATTAATTTGTTTCTTTTTCAGTTCTATTAAGAAAAAGTAATCGAAAATAAGAAAATGTATGACGAAATCATACGTAAGTTAAATGTATGTACCTATCTCTATTAATACTACAGATTCTCGTAAAGCTCATTAAATAAAGGTCGTTTCAAAAAAAAGCTATGTCCAACAGTTACGTCCTACGGCTGAAATGATGATGACTTAACACCCTCAGCACAAGCTTTGCTTAGTTTAGGGTCAGATGGCGCTGTGTGTAATGCCCTATGATATTTATTTTATTTATTTAGTTAAACGGCAAAGCTATATGGGTATCGGTCTGCTGCGGTACCGAGAACTTTGAGTAACAGTATCACTTACCTTCAAGCAAGATCATTTTTGTAGCGAAGATAGCTCAGTGGTTAGCGCGGTAGGTTCGCATGCCGAAGGACGTGGGATCAAACCCTTACAATGAGCTTGAGCTGCCGGTGAAGGAAAACATCGTGAGGAAACCATAGCATGGTGGTAAGGTACTTTCTAGTACTCGGCTGGCTAGCTTCCACCCTCAAGTTGAAAATCTACCGCCAAGCATCTAACGATGTGTTACGGCAGCCTCACTTGAGAGCCAGTTCCATTCCAGGCTAGGTGTGCTTTACCATCTTCGACCACACCTTCACATAACATCAGGTGAGCTGTGGTCAAACACCTAGCCTGTCAGCCATAAAAAAAAAAATAAAGATCATTTCGCAAAGATTGGAAAAATCTCTACTGACCTCTTACCTAGCTATTCAAATAATGATAACTGATGAGTATATAACACTGTTATTGATGATTTGTTATGAGAACGGCATTCACGGCATGTTTGTCGAATGATGGATTGTTGTTAGTGACCGTGCGATCGATGTCCACATTTACAAAACAAAGATGTTTCACGTCCCCTTTCGTAATACTACTCCGTACCATGATATATTTCAGAGATATACATTTGACGAGAATTTTCTGATTGTTATCGTTTTTTTATGTTTGACAAGCTAGCTGTTTGACTACAGCTTACCTGATGTTAAGCGATTGTGTGGTAGAAGATTGTAAAGCACACATAGCCTGGAATAAAACTGGCTGTAAAGTGAGGCTGCCGGGTGCTTGGCGGCAGATTTTTAATTTGAGGGCCCTACGCCAGCGGCCCATAGCCTCGCTCCGGTACTTCAAGGAGCTGGGTTGGCTCGGGTAGACTGGCAGGCTTGCTAGCAGGCGGAAATGCAGAATACACCCCTAGCGGGACGTCAGTGTAGGACTCATCGCCCGCACTTTGAATAAGAATAAGAACTTGAGGGTTTTGGGTACTTTGCCTTTAATTTTGAGCTTGAACGTGTGCACCGTCTGCGTTAACCAGTGGCGGCCTCAGGGTGTGGCAAGCAGGGCAACCGCCCGGGGCCTCGCTCTTGCAGGGGCCTCGCGTTCTCGTAGAAAAATGTCTTTACCATATATGTATGTGTATCTCGCGCCTCGCACTTAACAAAATCCTCCCTGAACGCACGGTTTCATTATTAGTGCAAGCATGTTACGGCCACTCAAGCACTCGAACTAATTTTTTAGTAAAACGGACTCCAAGAAAAAGGTCCTCACAATGATCTGTCGCCCGGGCCTCGCAAAAGCTAAGGCCGCCGCTGGCGCTACCACTGAGTTATTATCGCTACAAAAGCTATCGTCGCTATAATATCTAAAGAAAACTCCGCACAGTCACAAATTTCAGATACCCATTCAAGACACTTAAAGTTTATAACCAATCAAGATATCAAACTATCTCTCTGCGTTGAGTTTTTCTCATCGCCATCGTACGTGGTTTGAGAGTTGTGAGTAAACATGCGCGTGCGCATATATCATGCGGCGCGCCGGTGCGCGCGCGAGTGCTCCTGCAACCCTTGCTGCGGGTGCTGCCGGTGGTTCCGCTGCTGTTGTCTCTGTCGGTGCGCCTGCCACAATACGGGTCATGACGACTAAACTGCTCACTCTGCTGGCCTCGGCTGTCATTCTACAGGTAACGTCCAGTCTTCTTCTTTGGTTTTGGCGTTGGTTTTGGTTCGTTATGTAGTATGAAATAAGTACTTACACAATCAAAGTCACATTAAGTAAGTCAAAGTTAAATCTGGTCATGCTCTAGTAAAGTAGTGGCGACTTTACTACAAGCTGCAAGGGAGTTTTGGAAGCAACACAAAAAATCTATAGTGATGTTAGCAGAGTGGTTAGCGCGGCCGGTTTGCATGCCGAAGAGCGTGGGTTCAAAACCCAACAATGAGCTTGAGCTGCCGGTAAAGGAAAAACATCGTGAGGAAACCATAGCAAGGTGGTAGGGTACTTTCTAGTACTCGGCTGGCTAGCTACCACGTTGAAAAATTGTAAGTAATTATTGTAATTGCAAGTTGAAAATCTGTCGGTAAGTATTTAACGGTGTGTTCCGGCAGCCTTACTTGAGAGCCACCATCTTCGGCTACACCGTCACTTAACATCAGGTGAGCTGTGGTCAAAAACCTAGCCTGTGAACCATAAAAAAAATAGCGCAACGCCAAAATAAAAGAAGAAGACGGATATAGCAAAAATCAGACATATTTTGAATTCATATCCATTCTCATTACGAATTAATAGTGTTTTGCTTTTCAGGTAGCAACAGCATGCAAGAACTGCGTGGTAAGTTTAATATTAAAACAACTTTTGCTTTTGTACTCCTAAGTTTCGTCATTGTTAGTTATGTCTAACAGCTACATTAGAATAATACTCAACAGTAAACAAAATAAAAATAAGTAGGTACATTTTCCAAAAAATAATACTTCAAAATTTAACAAAAAAATAATTTGCCACTGACAAAAATTTAATATAACTTTAAAAAGTTGGCTGTTACGGGACGCCCGGTAGATGAGAAACATGTAGGATGCAGCTCACGCAGAAAGCAATGAAGCGTACACACACTCAAAGGAATCAAGAAATGTAGAGAGAGGGCATGAAGGCATAAAAGAACGTCACGCTATTTTCTGTCACGGCATATGTGTATGTTTAACTGCCAAGGCACGCCAATAGAAGTTTCATATCAAAATTATCAAATTAAACAATTACAATTTTTTTTTTAATTCTTTATAATTATACGCTCCACAGACACCGGGGTCCGTGACCTTTACATTTTTTTTTTATAATTTTACAATACAAAAAGAGGAAAGTTACGTTAGTAATCTTAATCTAAGGTTAAAGTAGGTACTAGATTGTGTGTATACCGCGAGCAGACCAGCGACCCGCAAGCAGCACCCGATCACAAGTATGGCGCATGTGCCAGCCATCGCCCTCCTCAACCGTATCTGAGAGAAGAGAGCGACCCGACACACGACGCCGCCGCAAGAAAGAGCCTTCGATGGTGAGCATGAATGCTCGAGGCATATACACAATCCTTATTTCTATTTACATCATAAGCTTTCATTTGAAATCGCCTCCTTCCGACTCAAGGCCTCCATCACCGCCGTGTTCCGATCTTTGATGGCCATCTGCAAATTATATTATTTGATGGTTCTGATGGTTATTCTTTGATAATTACAAATATGCAAGTCGTGTCAATAAAGTATAGTAATAAGTAATATAATCGGTGCAGGTAATCGGCAAAGCTGAGAAGGCCATGTTTCGCGCGCACTCTGACGCGTGCCTCGCTCAATCACAAGTAGACCCGCGCCTGGTGGAAACGCTGCTCAACGGAGAACTGACGGACGATGCTGCGCTTCGGAAGCATGTCTATTGTGTATTGCTCAAATGCAAGGTATGCTGTGTGCTGTGTCTATTGTGTATTGCTCAAGTGATGCTGTCGGAACACACCGTTAGATGCTTGGCGGCAGATTTTCAACTTACTTTCCATGGTGGTAGATCTCCTTAGCATGAGGTCTACTAAGTAGGTACCACAGTAGTACCAGATATTCTGCAGCCTAGCAGTAGTGTGTAAACATTGCTGTGTCCCGTTTTGAAGGGTACCGCAGCTAGCGAAATTACTGGGCTGTTGAGACTAACCATCTAAAGACTCAATGTAATGAGCGCCAAAGCAGTGATGCCCTGGACTTTGTTTTGTTACTCAAAAGTTCTGTGTATCGCTGCAATGGTCATGGACAGAAATTATCTCTTACCAGCAGGAGAGCGTCTCGTTTGTCTCAGTACTTTTTACATTAAAAAAAAAACCTATCTTTATACAGAAGTTGCTTCTTCGGCAAAGGCGGGAAGAACCTGTTATTTTCTAATTCAATCTCCCTCGTCGTTCTCATCCACGCCAGTCCGCAAACCTTGGTGTCCTACATTGCTGATAAAACTGTGTTATACGTCTTTCAACGAGTATGCCATCTTTACTCTAATCTTTCTTTCCAGGTGGTGGGGAAAGATGGCAAACTGCTGAAATCAGCTGTGCTCGGAAAACTAGCTATGAGGAGTGACGGGAAGAATACTAGCAAGGTGAATTTCAATTGCAATTTTATGTTTGAAGAAAAACAAAAGAAAATATGTTTGCCCAAAGAACGTTGGACATTTTTGCCTAGCTAATAAACTTCAGTTATATATTTTGGCACAGTTTATAGTTACATTAAAATGAACCCATTGGCTTGTGTCAACCTTTTTTAAACATCAATCATCATAATCATCATTCATCTTTTTGTCACTTTTTTGTTTTTATGTTTTTTGTTCTGTTTATGTTTTCACCATGGATGAAATGCTGAAAGCTATTATAAACTTTGAGCAACGCTTATAAGTATAGCTACGTGACAAGACGTCGTCGCGTGAGAAATATTTAAAAAACCAAAAAAAAAAAATTGATAAGCGTTGAAAGTCTAGAGACAATCCTAATCGCGTTATCAATTGGCAGCGTGCCCGACATGGGTGTCATCCAACCGATTTGAGTTGTAAATACCACTCGCGGTGTTTATACTATACAGGTTACAGTACTATACAGTTGGGTGTACAAAGCAGAAAAGAGATCATTGTTGCATACTTGTGCCTATAGCAAAAGTTGTTCATAAATTGAAAGTATAAGTTTTTATGAGTACAATTACACCCTTTCAGATTAAGATTTAAGCTTATTAGCCTAGTGTATACTATAAAAAAGATTTAGAAAAAAATAGACCCTATCACGAAAAGTTTAAGTACCAATTTAATTTGTTCTCTTGCAGATTTTGGAGAACTGCTCTGAGCAGTCTGCCGACTTGGCCCCAGAAGACGCAGCTTGGAATCTTTTCCGCTGCGGATATGACCGCAAAGCCGTCCTCTTCGACTATATGCCTACTGACAAGCAACCTGCTCTCGAAGCCTGAAAGTTGCACGTTTTTCACTAAGAGATGGCGCTTTTATGAATATTTATAAATAGATAGCAATTATGCTGGTAAAGAAAAATGATACCAATTTATAATTATTTTGTAATGATTTAAACATTTTCTTCTATGTTTTATCTTTTTCCCACGTTTTGTTTCTTTAATTTATATTTTGTTTTGCAATATTGAAATTCACTAAATAAAATGGACACCAATTACTAAACTTTGTTTAATTTATAATTTATGTGCTTAAAGCTAAGCTAAGCTTAGAGTTCGTAGAATTTTGATTTCTACGAAATAATAATAGTTTATCTTACTAGTGAGACAGCAAGAATTTTGCTAGCGTCTTCTATCTCATCGAGTAGGTATTTCCGGAACGTTTTTAATAAAAAGGTTCTATCCACACTTCCTTATCCTTTTAATTTTCTAAGAAATCCTAGTACCTAGTGATTACTAAGAAGGTAGTTTTTATTTTTAATGAATACTTTGCTGACAATCAAGCACATACATTTAACACATTAATTTTCAAGAATAAATTTACTAATATTTGTACTGTAAAAGCTAAAATTAAATGTTGAATGATGATTGCGCGATCGCGATTGGATCACACGTCAAATTGGGCCCAAATCCCAACGAACTTGAGTTTCAGGTGAAGTAGTAAGTAGGTACGAGTATATTCGGCTGGCTAGCTACCAAGTTGTAAATTAGCACCTAACCGAGTGTTTTTTTTTGCGTCGCGTTTGACCACACTCTGCCTTATGTTAAGCAGTAGTGTGGTCTAAGATGGAGCACGCTTATCTAGAAGAAACCTATTCACTCTAGATTTGAAGACGCCGATATTGTACCTAACAGGGAACACAGACTCCGGCAGAGAGTTCCACAACCTCGCTGTGCGAATGAAAAACGTGGAATCAAAACGCTTTGTGCGTACATGGGGAACATCCACCATGTACGGATGACGTTTTGGTCGCGTTTGTCTGGCCGTCCTGTAAAATAAAGGTGCAGGAGGAACCAGGAGTGTTCCGGTAGCCTCACTATAGAACCAGCTCCCCTTCAGGTAAGGTGTGCTTATCATCTTCGACCACATCGTCACTTGGTGGACAGCCCTGTTGGTTCATTGGTAGAATGTCTGCTTCAAAAGCTGAAAGGCGTGGGTTCGATTCCCACCCAGGACAAAAAAAAAACTTTGTGGTATAAACAAATGTTTGTTCTGTGTCTGGGTGTACTGTATGTATTTACAAAAAAAAAAAGTATTTAAGTATTCTATCAATTATCTGACTTCCATAGTACAAGCTTTGCTTAGTTTGGGGTGAGATGGCGAGTGTGAAAAAAAAACTTAACCTCAGATGAGTTGTAGTTAAACACCTACATAGTCACATAGAAAAAGAAAAAATACGGATTATGAAAACGTTAGTTATAAGTGACAAAAAGTGCAGTTTCCATTTACTCTCGCCAGGGGCGCTGGCCAACTTCTTATGCATTTAAAATGTAAATCTTGTAAATTGATATGTAGTATTTTTCTCGCAGTGATGAATACTTATATCTGCTTACACACTGAAGTGAACACAAATAAAAATGTAGAATACCGCACGGACACCTAACAAAACCGTTGATTCTACTAAGTACCTACCTATGTAAGTATTAGGTACCTACCTATATTTTCGAATTAATTCCTAGCTTGGCATCAATATCATTTACGCCTGCATTTAGTCAACCCACGCCGCATTTCTAGTTTGCATATCTTCGATAGGCAAAGTAGGCTGTATTTAGTTGCAAGTTAAGTGTAAATTATGTTCAAAGCAGTTTTATGATCTCATTGCGTCTGTGGGCGGAGTGACCCACAACAACACAGATCCACCAACTTACCTCCGATGTGGCCAAATAGTAAGAACATTTACGACTGGCTTAGTTTTGTTCAAAAATACGATAGTAGCTCCCTCGTTTAACTGTAAAAATTAGTTGGTTGAATTGTACATCTGAAGCCATGCAGCCTCCGTGGAGGCAGTATCGGTGCGCGGGCCATAGACGATCGCACCGCGACGATAAAAAAATATTTTAGAATTTTAGCGGGAAAACAATAGCGCATTCAAATTTTGAATTTAAAAAAATAATTGTTTTGTGAAACCTAAATAACTTTTGAAGTGTAGAGCTTGGATTTTAAATAATTTGGAAATTACCATTTTATTAGTGGATTTATGTTAAAAAAAATAGTGTTGTGAAGTGTTTATATTTTGGAAAAAATTCATGCCCTGAGTTTTTGAGTGAGTGATATTGCTAATGTGTGGACAGGGACACCAGAAGAAAATTAACGAAGATTTAAAGCAACGTGAGTTATTGAAATCTGACTAATGACTTTACAAAATTCAAGACTTATTGTTTTATTATTATTTTTAATATCTTCGTGCCTATTGTACGTATTACCTACATGCGTACTTTTCTATGATACATTTTCTCATACGTTATTTAATTTTATGATGTCAACAATTGGAATACAATAATTTAAACTTAGATTTTATATTTAGATAAATAAATACTCGTACTATTTTTATTTTACGCTGCTATAATAGTTTGTAAATACTTAGTAATATAATTTTGTTAGTAAGTAATTTTATTGGGTTCAGATTTTTTTTAGTGGTGGATTTCTTTAGCAAGAAGTCGTATCGTCCGGCAGCCTCACTTGAGAGCCATTTCCATTCCAGGCTATGTGTGCTTTACCATCTTCGACCACACCGTCACTTAACATCAGGTGAGCTGGGGACACCTAGCCTGTCACCCATTAAAAAAAAGGTACCACCGCAGTGTCAGATATTCTGCTATCAAGCAGTAGTGTGTAAACATTTCTGTGTTCTTGTTTGAAGGGAACTGCAGCTAGCAAAATAACAGGACTATTATTATTTAGACTTTGTTCTGTGTATCGCTGCAATGGTCATGGACATGTGGCATCCCTTACTATTAGGAGAGCAACACGTTCGTTTTATTACATTTCCTTAAAAATATAAATAAGTACAAAATTATCTGACCCATACTTTTATACGTACAAAATTTTGTACCTACATTTTGGACCTTAACCAAATAGAATTTCACGCTCAATCACGCAGCCTAATTAGAGATCTGTTGAGACTAATCGAATATCTCAATGTAATGAGCGCCCTAAAATTTACTTTGTTACACCAAGTTCTGAGTACCGCTGCAATGGTCATGGGCAGGCATGGTCTTTTACCATTAGGAGTGATTATTGTCATTACTTACATAAAAAAAAATATTTTTATGTATAAGTAATTTTTATACATTCTAAATTTTAGACTACCAGCAACCTGTTAATTTTGTGGCAATAATAATAATACTAATGAAGTATTTATTTCAAGCATAGCGTCCATATAATGTAACAATATCTGAATAAGAATCAGAATCAGAATAAGTTCCAGCCAGAGCCAGAGAGCCAGCTCCATTCCAGGCTAGGTGTGCTTTACCATCTTCGACCACGCCTTCACTTAACATCAGGTGAGCTGTGGTCAAACACCTAGCCTGTCAACCATAAAAAAAAAAAAAGTTTTATTGTATCACTGTGTACAAAGGTGTTACAAAAATTATACTTAAGTATCAACAGCGATATCCATCACGGACATACAATATCATATAACACTATTTTAATTATATCTACATACATTAACAATTTTATGAATTATACTACCCTAAAATAATTATCTAAATATTATAAGACGATAGCTACATAAAGATATAGTCCCAGTATTTTGCTCTTGCTGGAACGACGCAGGCGATGCCAAAAGGACGCACGATGCCTTAGAATACCAAAAAAGTAGAGGTTAATTTTGTAGCAATAAAAGACGTCAATTTATGCTGTTTGAGAAATTCGCTACGCTTTTGTCCATTGTAGATTAAGCCTTACCTACACTTAAGTTAAGTGCACCAAGTACTCTTGTTTAGTATCTAAGTAGGTAAGTATGTATAAATGCAAAAGGACAATCGCTATCCGACAAGGCTGTTTAGAGACCCTCACACTTCATTTTGCAATCTAATATCTACGTACCAAGTAAACGAAGCGACAATAAATGCACAACGCATTTATTGAAGTTTGTTGTCAAAAGAGTGAGACAATGTTTTAGCGATGATAAGTCAGTGGTTAGAGCGGTGGGATGAAACACAAGCTTGAGCTGCCGATGAAGAAAATATTGTGAGGAAACCTTGGTGGTAGAGTATTTCCTAGTACCTACTCTGCTGGCTAGCTACCACCCTCAAACTGAAATTCTGCCGCAAGGCACCTAACGGCAGCTTCACTTGAGAGTGAGTTTTATTCCAGGCTAGGTGCGCTTTTCCATCTTCGACCACACCGTCACAGCTGTAGTAATCCATTAAAAGATGGCGATTCTAATGCAATGTACAGAATAAGCACAAACCAGTATTAGCAGTCATTAGAAACGCGGCCAATAATCGTAAATACAAAGGATGGAATTTACAAATCGACCAACTCATAAGTAGGAATGGTCAAATGATAAAACTAAACACGTTCTACTCATTCCTGACAGCATTATAGAGAAAGGAGACGGTGGCGCCATCATTCGAGTCTACAGATATATTTGTCGTATTGCATTGCTATTTGCATAACTTGCCGCTTATCTGATCTCTGCGTAGGGCGGACCGCTGCGCTCGCGCTGGCCCAATTCTCTAGATAAATGTTTTCACACCTATAGTAATAGCATCTAATTCTACTGGGTTATAATTCATTAAGAAAGAGTAAGCAAAAGCAGTAGTGTGTAAACATTACTGTTTTAGTTTGAAGGGTACTGTAGTTGATGAAATTAAACAACTACTCTCGAGTCTAACCATCTAACTAATGTCTCAAAGTAATGAGCGATAAAGCAGCGATGTCTTGACTTTTGCTACTCAAAGTTTTGTGTAGTGCTACAATGGTCATAGACCACAATCACCTTGATTATCTCTTACGATCAGGAGAGCGTGTCGTTCGTATCATAATTTTTAACATAAGAAAAGAAACAACTTTAGCTATGGACACAACTCTGAAACCGAAAAAGAAGTTGGATGTTCTATAAAAAAAAGTTTTGTTCAAGAGTCAAACTGTCAAACATCAAAAAAAAAAACTTGAAAATATCGAAACACTTGGCACTGGCAAATGTACAAAGTTCTACGTGAAAATAATAACTAAAAGTGTTTTAAACTTTTATATTTAGTTGTAACAAAAACAAGTTTAAAATTATTCGTAGAAACTTTATATTTCGTTTTCACCTATAAGAAAGAATTCATCACCTTCAAGAAGTCAATTTTTCATCAAGCAAATCAATTGAATTAAGCACGGCAAATTTTCTCAAACCTCGCGTGGGAGAAGTCTGAGGTTGCCCTGTAGTGTACAGTGCCACTCCAAAATTGGCAAATCATAATAAGTGCCACCCGTGTTCAGTCTGAAGAGAACTTGAAAGGCTTTTGTGTCGTAAGATCATTAAGAACACTCAATTTGGATTGATCTATACGACTTCCTTTTAATAAGTATTTACAAGATTGTGCTTTATTGTGAGGTTTTACTAAATAGAGGTTTAAGTTTTTATTGCATTTTATGACAAGGTGACCATGAAGTCTGTTAACGTTTACAGTTTAGTCAGAAAACTTCGTCTAGATAGGTATCACCGCAGTATCAGATATTTTTACCGCCAAGCAGTACTGTGTTGAAGGGTACTGTAACTAACGAAATTACAAGGCAATATGTATGAATGTGTCAAAGTAATGTACGCTAAATTAATATTTAAATTTTTGGGTACCGCTGCAGTGGTTATGGGAAGACGCTACCTCTTACCATCAGGAGTGAAGTCTCGTTTTTCGTTACTTCTTACGATAAAAATGCCATAAATATGCAGTAAAAACGTACTACCTACTGCTATTCTCAAGTTTTCTGATCTTCGTATTTACCTATAAGTACCTAATATTAGAGTGTAATGACTTAAGTTAATATTATGAATATAAAATTGATAGATTTGGATGATAACATATCTAATGTGACTACTAATGGCAATAGGCGATCTCAATCCATTCCTGTCGATCTTTGATATAAATTTTGGTCTTACTTCAGCAAAAAACGTTTCAATACCAGATGAAAACACGAAAACGACTACTCTTAAAATATATTGATGTATGTTATCCGTTGGGATGCAGATGGAGATCGTGAATTCATTCGATTTCCCGTTTGAAGTTTAGATATTGGGGCCGGCCGATAGATTAGCAGAGCAAGTAAGTAGGTACTTAAATATGCCCTGTAGAAATATTGCCAGGAATGGAAATGGGATGATACGGATGTAGGTACAACCCACGCGGTCAAAGCAACAACATCTAATTACACGTCATTAACACAACATAAAACATCACTTATTCGTACATCTACTTGTTCATCCATCATCTACGGTTTTTGCCCGACATAAGTATGCGAGCCTTTCTGGGAAGAACACAGCCATACTACGTGATTCATTTAGATGTGGGTGCTGCCCACACTTTAAATAATTATTACAATAAATGCGATAAAAACAACGCATTTGTCCTTAATAAGTGTATTATAATCTCTAACTGAACATTATGGTGAACGTAGCTTGTAATTTGAATCCCAAGCTGATTTTGACAAATTGAATAAAATGGCTTTTTTATTCGAACAATTTGTAGATTACATTTGAATGCCTTGTAAGGACGGATGATTAATTAATAAAGCAGATTAATTAGTGAAATTAAGCGACAAAGTGTAGCCGACGCCGTAGATGGTCGTTCCGCCACTTATCATCAAGACTTGCAAATTGATTATAGATGTATTTTCTATGATTAAATTAATGTCGGGACTGCCTACGTTCTGGCAGCTTACCAATAGGCAATAGATCTTTGATAGCTTGTTCTTGCTCGAGCCTCAGACGCGTTAATGGGTAATCTTTCTTTGTTCATCGGTAGACCACACGTACGTCGTGAGACCAAACTAGAGAATTGATCTCTATGAGATCTACGAGGTTGCTTTGGAGTTTTATTTTGTTTGGTTTGCATTTGACTCTTATATAACTTTCTGTATGGTTGTAAATTTGTTTGGCGAATATAATTGTTTACAGTTTCATTTGTAGATATCGTCTACAATCAAAATCTATATTTAAACTAACTTACCTTGCATTATTTTAATTTCACAGTGTAGCGTAGAGCGTTTAATTTAACGGCAATTTTGAATATTAGTTTAAAATTTAAATCAAGTCAAGTGAAATTAAGTGCTTGTGGTTAAAGCATTTACACTAATATAATAAACGCAAAAGTTTGTGTGCGTTTGTTGTTACATCACACTGAATCGGCTTAACTGATGTGGAAATCAGATAGGATTAAAATATAATTTGAATAATATTTATGTACACTATTGTGTGTTTCTTCAAACATTATTTATGTGCTAAAGTAGGTATATTATTAGAGAAATTACAGGGCTGTTGAGACTAACCATCGAATGTCTCAAAGTAATGAGCGCCAAAGCAACGATGCGCCGAATTTGGTTTTCTTTCTCAAAGTTCTGTGTATCGGCGCAAGGCGTCTCGTTCGTTTCAATACATATAATACATAAAAAAATGCAAAATATTTACCTTAGCTACTTGTATTATTAAATTATTTCAGAAAAAAAATACTTCTTTGTCTTGCTGGATCAGCTTGGCCCAGTCTTTTTAAGCTGTCTTCGTTTTCCCCCTTGTTTGTTTCCTGACGGGTTCGTTCAACATTTTTCCAAGATCAGATTAAATAGCTATTTATCATCTAAGTCAGAATGCTGTCGCTAACTGTGTGTGAGTTGGTGTTAAGACGCATGTTGGCGTATAAAAATAAGTGGGATGTAATACTTACTTCTATAAAAGTCGATTTCCAAAAAAAATATTGTTGCATCCACCACAAAAACAAAATACACTTGTAAACCAAATTAATTCAGATTCGAACAAACAAACAAATTAACTAATGCAATTTATTGGTTTTGCTCAGTTTACATCTTAAACCTAAATCATCCCTTGTCACAATAAAATGAACGCAAACTTTCATCAAATTAGTAAAGGAAGTACTACAGTAGAGTTCTTTTGAAACAAACTGTTGAATGGTTTGGGGCTATAATGAAGGCATACCGAAGATGGTGTGTACGTCAAGCTGAAATGGCGATCGGTTATAAACCATAACTGGAGACAATGATATCGAGGTATGGACAATAAGTGAGGGACAGGCGCGGGCAGAGTCCTAGCGGGCGAAGCAAGAGCGACCTTGGGGGGCATGCCACCATGAGCAATTACCTGTCTAATGCACATTTAAAATCTAAGTAAACATTATTGTTTCTCCAAAACAATTTCAGTGCATTTAGGTCTGCGGTCTCTCTTTAGTCCTTAGTTGAAAGTTGTCTTTTTTTCGGGCGAGTGGTCGATATTTAAGCGGCAGGCGTTTTTTTATGGTTTACAATCTACGTGTTTGAGCACAGCTCATCTGGCGCTAAGTGACGGTGTGGTCGAAGATGGTAAAGCATTCCTAGCCTGGAATGAAACTACCACTCAAGTGAGGCTGCCGTTAGATGCTTGGCGGCAGATTTTCAATTTGAGGGTGCTAGCTAGCCGAGTACTAGAAAGTACCCTACCACCATGCTATGGTTTCCTCATAATGTTTTTCTTCACCGGCAGCTCAAGCTTTGAACCCACGCCCTTCGGCATGTGAACCGACCTCGCTGACCACTGAGCTATCATCGCTACAACGTATTATACGCTGTCAGGCCCATGACATAAATGAGCTTGTGTCCGACTTCGCCAGGTTCCTAGGAATCTGTTTGAGCTGTCCTGCTTGGCTTGTGTGAGCTATAGTCTATAGGCCACAGAAGCCGAGCAGAGCCTCGATCACGAAAATTTCTCGAATTCGTATCGTAAAGGTATCGAGTCCTCGATAGCATACAAAGCTGTACAAATCTCATACAAATTTTTGTCGATGTCGATACGAATACTTTTTCGCAAGTCGTTCGTGATCGAGTCTCGAGACAGCTATAGGTAGTATATAGTAAGGCCGTTTATGTGTGCGAGTTATTTTTCCTGTTGATCCGCAATTCGCTGTCCGCTGGTACTAGGCTACACCCTACCAGAATTATAAGGAAATATTGCCGAGGCCGCTGGGCCGCATTCGGCGTGTACTAAAATGTATTATATTTATTGGTTCCTGGTGCAGAACGCAAATATGGCGCTTTCGTCGACCGACGGCCGAGTGCGCAAACCGATGGAGTATAAAAGGTAGGCAATAACTTCATGACACACTGTGGGAATTCACGCGATTTGCATATGACGAGGTCGTTGGTTTGTTTTGGTTGTCATATTATTTAGTAATATAATAACAACACGGATTTTAACTTTTATCTAAACGGGAATAAAGATCTACGGATTCCTTATCTCATTAATATTATAAATGTGAAAGTTTGGATCGATGGATGTTTGTTACTCTTTCACGCAAAAACTACCGAACGGATTTGGATGAAATTTGGTATGGAGGTAGCCGAGACTAAGATGATTGGATTAAGACATATGCTAGTTTTAATCTCGAAAACATGTAGCGGGTAACACTGCGGGGCGCAGCTATGGTAGGTATTCAATATATCAGTGCTTTTGCTTCTTACATTGTTTTGATAAACAAAAAAGGAATCAGCGTATGTTAGTGATATGGACACGGACATTTTTGAATAGTGAAAAGTCTTTCGGGTTTTCATATTTCAAGCCCTCCATAAATGAAAAACAAATTTATTTTTCCTTTAACTTTTTTTTATTATATCATAGTCAAATTCTATATATTTTTTACTTGGTGGTAGATCTCCTTAGCAGGAGGTAATCTAGGTAGGTATCACCGTAGTACCAGATGCACTGTCGTCAAGCAGTGTTCCGGTTTGAAAGGTACTGCAGTTAATGAATTTACAGGGCTGTTGTTAAGGTGGTTCGATTTCCATGCAAATTATTTTTTGCCATTTATAGACAAATGGAGCATAATTTTACATTGAAATCACAGCTGCTAGCATTTATTTTGGTGTTTATTTGCGGTAAATTACAATTGCTTGAATAAAACAGTAGACCACTAGCATAATCAACTGTTTTATTCAAAAATCATAGATTCATAAATCATTGATAAATTTGATTTTATGCCAATAATCTACTGTTTTATTCAAGCAATTGTGATTTACCGCAAATAAAGACCAAAATAAATGGTAGTAGCAGTGATTTCACTATAATATTATACTCCATTTGTCCATAAATGGCAAAAATTTATTTGTATGGAAATCGAACCACCTTTACTGTCGAATGACTTTTTTTTTTTTTTATGGTTGACAGGCTAGGTTTTTGACCACAGCTCACCTGATGTTAAGTGAAGGCGTGGTCGAAGATGGGAAAGCACACCTAGCCTGGAATGGAACTGTCTCTCAAGTGAGGCTGCCGGAACACACGGTTAGATGCTTGGCGACAAATTGTTCAACTTGAGGGTGGTAGCTAGCCAGCCGAGTACTAGAAAGTACCCTACCACCATGCTATGGTTTCCTCACGATGTTTTTCCTTTACCGGCAGCTTAAGCTCATTGTTGAGGTTTGAACCCACGCCCTTCGGCATGCGAACCTACCGCGCTAACCACTGAGCTATCATCGCTACTAGCATGTCTCAAAGTAATGAGCGCTAAAGCAGCGATGTCATGGATTTTGTTTTGCTACTCAAAGCTCTATGTGTCGCTGCAATGGTCATGGATAGTGTATAGATACATAAAACAGTGTTTTATTGAAATGAAGCCATTCTCACGTCCCGTAGGCCGTAAGACTCCGTAAACGTAGGCTGGCTTGTCATCATTAAGAGATGTGCACGCCACACTACTCCAAACGTCGATCCCACGCGACCGACGTTGACCAAACAGGGATTCCGGCCAAATATGCCGTCAACAGGTGACATATTTGGCCAGTAGGCCTACTGGGCTATGAAGCTGTTATGTGAATGTTATTAAATCATCGTTTGCCTAAAATATTTTGATTCAGTTACGACATATTTCAGTTTTATTTACCTACTGCTTAAATTAAGATTGTTTTAGTTTCTTTTTTAAGTAAGTGTTTATCTACTTATTATAATAATTTGTAAAAATTTTGTAAAAGCCGATGATGATTTACAAGTATTTGTAGCGATGATAGCTCAGTGGTTGGCGCGGTAGGTTCGCATGCCGAAGGGCGTGGGTTCAAACCCCAACAATGAGCTTGAGCTGCCGGTGAAGGAAAAACATCGTGAGGAAACCATAGCATAGTGGTAGGGTACTTTCTAGTACTCGGCTGGCTAGCTACCACCCTCAAGTTGAAAATCTGCCGCCAAGCATCTAACAGTGTGTTCCGGCAGCCTCACTTGAGAGCCAGTTCCATTCCAGGCTAGGTGTGCTTTACCATCTTCGACTACACCTTCACTTAACATCAGGTGAGCTGTGGTCAAACAACTAGCCTGTCAACCATAAAAAAAAAAAGCATCTAACGGTGTGTTCTGGCAGCCTCACTTGAGAGCCAGTTCCCTTCCAGGTAGGTGTACTTTACCATCTTCGACTACACCTTCACTTAACATCGCGTGAGCAGTGGTCAAACACCTAGCCTGTCAACCATAAAAAAGTTGTAATGTGTCATTTCTGGTGGGAATTATTTTTTTAAGGAACGGAATTAGGTAATGAGACATTCGGGAAATTTTATAAATGGTAAAGGGTAGCTTCATCAATTTAAATCAAGTAACAAACTAGCGGGTGGACATAATTATGGTCATGAAATACTATAAATTTAATAATTAACTAAGTATGAATTATCGTGTGGGCCATTCGAGTGTTTCCATATTTTTAGTGGTCATTATCACGGTTCCCGTGTTTCGGAATAATTATCAGCCTTAATCCAGGACATATAAGCTATCTTCTCATCAAATTTTAATATACATACAGACAAATTTTCACATTTATAATATCTATAATAGCTTGAACGGTCTCTACTTAATTTTATCATTTGAATTAAATCGCTTTAAAAAATACACCCACTATTCTTTCACGTAGGTAATGTATATCCGATATTTGGTAACTGTATCAAGCAATCCAAACATCAATCAATCGAGCATTCGCAGTCGTCGCCTGTCGCGTCGCATTACACCACTAAACCACGAGGGTGTGGGTTCGAAGACCTAAGCAACCACTTCTAAAATTGATTTCTTTTTCCCAACCTTATCTCTTAGCTATAAAGACGAAAAATTATCAGCAATGAGAAATAAGGCGTATCTCAATTTGGAACTTTGTTGTTTGGAATTAGAGTTTAAAATTTAGCTGTGAGGTGACGATTTTGGACATAGATACGGCCTGACAGGGTGTAGGCGATTTGTGACAAGTCGATCAATAAGACACGTCTATAATTGGTGGAGTATCATATTCAATTTGCCATTGTTCTGACACAGCTTATCTTGCGGTAGAACAAGAAAAAGGTACACGCGACACCAAAGAGTTTTGAACAGAGTGACCATAAACAATGGAAATACAAAACTCTATGGACTCTATGGTGATAGCAGCAAATGATACAGTCTCTTTTGTACTCCGTTGGTATGAAAAAGACAGAAAAAGGTGACTGGTGAATATAGGAAAAGTGGCATAAAGAAATGGGCCACTTTATCTGAGGCCACTTTGTTAGAATCTGTTTTTCTTTTTTAATTTTTTACTTTTTTTTTAATTTCTTCTTTGTTTTTGACGTCGCACTTTATGCATTTTCCAGTGTCAAGTATTTCCTACCATATTGAAAAAGTGGCTAGCCCTGCCGGTTCATACGCTGTAGGGTGTGGGTTCAAACCCCAACAATGAGCTTGAGCTGCCGGTGAAGGAAACCATAGCATTGTGGTAGGGTACTTTCTAGTATCTACGGGGCTGGCTAGCTACCACACTCAATTTGAAAATCTGTTGCCAAACACCTAACAGTGTGTTCCGGCAGCTTTACTTGAGAGCCAGTTCCATTTCAAGCTAGGTGTGTTTACCATCTTCGACCTCACCGTCACTTAATATCAGGTGAACTGTGGTCAAACACATTGCCTGTCGACCATAAAAAAAAGTCGCTGTAAAAGTCAAGTCATATTAAAACGTCATGTTTTTACTTTTACAGCGGTATTAAAAACTTTACAAGAAACTTCAACGGGGTTTTAGAAACACCACAAATAGATAGTATTATGTATGTTTCATCACATCATATCACTTTTCTACACTCGTACACTTTATGATTAAAACGCTGATATGTTCATACATAATATAAGAACTTGAAAAAACACTCATGTTTCGGGAAATATTTGCCTTCGACGACATGATATTCTGCGCTCCCGCCAAAAGACAGTGGGTCCTCGTTATTTTAAAGGACTTCCATTAAAAAATGAGATCAATGTGGTATGGATTACAAATTGTGTAAATGTTCTTGGTCTTTGATCACAAATACACTATCACGATGGAAAATCATCAAAGTACAGAAAGCACTAACGCGTAACTCTTCCAATAACAAAATGACTCAAGTCTGTAGATTAGAATGGAAGGCAAATATGAAATAATGATTTCTCCAAGCAAATATTATAAGTGAAACTTGCGGAGGCGCGAATTAGTAGAATTTCGTCTAGTTAAAATTTATTTGCGATTTGTTTAATCTGTTGTAGCGATTTTTTAGCGAGAGTAGGTGTTATAGCGTTTTGTAGCAATGATAGCTCAGTGGTTAACGCGGTTGGTTCACACACCGATGGGCGTGAGTTCAACCCCCAACGATGAGCTTGAGCTGCCGGTGAAGGAAACCATAGCATAGTGGTAGGGTACTTTCTAGTATCTACTAGGCTGGCTAGCTACCACCCTCAAATGAAAAATCTGCCGCTAAGAACTTAACGGTGTGTTTTGATACTCTCACTTGAAAGCTAGTTCTATTACAGGCTAGGTGTGCTTTACCATCTTCGACAACACAGCCACTTAACATCAGGTGAGCTGTGGTCAAACACTTAACTAGTTATATATTACAAATTTTATATTTGACAATATTTTTATATTGTCATGTTTTTATATCGACATTAACATTTGGTCTCTAACTGTGCGCCTTCTTGGTAAGCTCAAAGTAGCACAACGAGCTATGGAGAGGGCTATGCTCGGAGTTTTCCTGCGAGATCGAATCAGAAATGAGGAGATCCGTAGACGAACTAAAGTAACCGACATAGCCCAGAGAATTAGCAAGTTGAAGTGGCAATGGGCAGGGCACATAGCACGCAGAACTGATGGCCGATGGGGCTGCAAAGTTCTGAAGTGGAGGCCACGAACCGGCAAACGCAGCGTAGGACGTCCACCCACAAGGTGGACAGACGACCTAATAAAGGCCGCAGGAACGCGCTGGATGCGAGCCGCTTCCAACCGGTCTTTGTGGAAGTCAATGGGGGAGGCCTATGTCTAGCAGTGGACGTCTTACGGCTGAAATGATGATGATGATGATGATTATGATTAACATTTTGTTTTTATTAATTGACATGGAATCAGTGTTTTATATTTTTTTTAATGATACACATATTTGAAATGATTTTTCGAAATTTGACTTGTAACATTGGTGTTATCAATAAAATATTTGTATTTTTTGTATTTGTATTTGTCAACCGTAATAAAACATCTATGCTATTCTTATTCTTTGGGTGCGATGAACTGACGTCGCGCTTGGGGTGTCTTGTGCTACCAGCGACTATCCAAGCCAACCCAGCTCCGTGAAGTATCGGAGCGAGGCTTTTTAATAGGATCAGTGAATCCGCTAGCCGACTTACCTGTGACAAAAATCTATAGAATTGTATACTTACTTAGGAATAGACTACAAAGTTAGTGAATGTAGAACCTCGTCTTACGACAGCAGATTGGGGCCAACCGCCAGGTGCGACTGGTGTAGTGTGGGACTCAGAGCCGATGTGGGCGACGACACGCCGTTTGTGATATTGACATAAAATGAACGATATGCCACTCTATAAGGAATAGAGGGCTACTTACTGGCCCCCCTCTACTCGACTTACAGCCCAGCTTAATCTGGCCTACATAAATTTAAAGATATTTTTGAATCAATAGTAATTACTATAACTAGTTTAATTTAGTAAAATATTTTTTAATCTGTCAAAGTGGAAAAGTGCGCAAAGTACAATGCCAAAAACAAAGAAAACATTAGTGACTGTTAGTTTTTGCTATGGATTTTTTTTACTATACGAGTTTTCGAGGTACCCGCGTGTTTAGAACTGAACTGCGTAAACCTAACAGTTAATTCTTTAGTCCGGAAACAATAAAAAATGCGCAGTTGGACGTTGATAAATCAATTTATAAAATTTATCGAAATCGTGTTTTGCAAACAACGATATATGTCGCAGCCAACTAGCTTAATTAGCCGCTCAATATTATTAAATAGATTAATTTTTTGCTGCTCCAAAATGAATGCAATTTGCAACAATTGCGAAACCATTTTGAATACAAACTTACAGAGTAAAATGTAGTGGCAGAAAATCAATCCACGCTCGAAGAGGAAAATTGCATTGGCGTTCAGGAAAGTGCCTACAAATATATTTCAGAAAAATGCTTATATAATTTAGATCTTTCTTTAAAATGTTTACCTTTTTCAGAAGAGTGACTACATCTTTCAGAAAAGTGCTTGCATCTTTTAGAAAATACCTTATATTTTTCAATAAAGTGCTTACATCTTTCTCCTTTGATATTCTCGGTTCCGCACGCTAAGACTAACTTATTGCTCGGACGCCGTTGGTGGGGATCTTGCTGTGTTGTTTTTAAAAAAATGCAATGTTTAAATGATTTTAGTGTTAAATACCTACATTTTTTATATTCGACGTTTATTATGTACTTAATCATAATGCTAATTTTAATATTTTTTGTTGACTTACAATTGTACACTAGGAAGCTCCTACAACAATAGTTGTCTTACAGTAATTGAAATTGATTAAGTATATACAATGATATGAATACGATATGATGATCAATAAAAGTGATGACAAACGTTGATCCCATACTTTTACAACACATAAATAAGGACCATTCTATTTGAATTTAAAGTTATGCAATAGTAAACTATATTGTTCTATCAAAACACATTACAATAGGTTCATAATTATATTTGGCAACAACGATGAATTCACACACACGAAAATACACACACATCAATTTATATATCTCAATTTACAACGTCGTCATTTAAAAATATAGAGCAATGCACTTTTTTCCACAAAAATATTATGTAGAGCAATGTACTTGAGTCAAACAAACAGCAAGTGTTTCGTAACATCAAACAAAAAAACACATCATCGCGAGAAACTGTTTATAAATATCTGGTAGATTGTATTTACGAGCTGTGGCGACGCAGGCGCTATTTCTCTAAATACATTTAGTATTTTTAGGCAATCTGTGTTCTGCTCGCTCTACATAGAAAACAAACTGACATTTCAACCATTGTTTTTTTTTGAGAAAAGAGGATAATTTAAGCACACAAAAAAATTAACGAAAAAGATGCATGTTCAATGTTACGGTTATACAAATAATCAAGTCCTACATAGTTTAATGATTATCTAATAAATTGTTTGTATTTATAAGAGCGATTACAGCTGACCTGTTAAGTTTTTTTTACAACAAGGTAGGCTTGCGTTTGACCGCCTTCTCGCCGCGAAGATGCAGTCTACAATGGAGCACGCTTGCATAAAAGAAACCGATTTATTCGCGGCTTGAAGGTTGTATTTATCGGGGAATACCAACTCGGGCAGCAAATTCTGATGTCTAGCGGTTCGTACAAGTGATGGTGTGGTCGAAGTTGATAAACATACTTAGCTTGGTACAGGCACTAGTATCCATTCGGGACTGCTGGTACACCGTTAGGTTTTCTATCTAACTATTCAGAATTTCAGGGACCACATCAGCCAAAGTTACTGCCAAAATAAGCTAACGGGGTCATGCTACACAACAATAAAAATAGATCCCTAACATTATCCAAGGTTTTAAAGCTATCTACTTTAATTATTTTACGAAACACAAAAAAAACAAAGAGGACGAAAAAATAATCTCCACTGTAAAATACAAATTTAAATTTTATGTAGGTACACGGAAAATGTAGAAAATACTTAGTCAATGTTTTAAAAGATATTGGTCACGAACGTTACACAAAACACCAACTACTATGATAAATGCATTGATAAGCTAATGCATTGTTGAAAATTGCATGTCTAATACACTAGAAAAAATAATTATTATGGTCTGTGATCTTTTGACTACAACAGTAAAAAAATAAATATGTAACTCGATAGGAAAGAAGAAATGCATTCACAACACTGGGTCACTGCTAAAAATATTGATGCTCCGCCCGGCTGTCGCTAGAATACGATATGACAATAATTATTTATATCGCAAAATGTTTCAAAAATAAATGGTGCAATAATTTTTCGATTTTGGTAACGCACCTTGTGCATTTTGCCACTGTCAAGTATTTAGTTAATTAAAAGTTATAGTTAGTACCTAGAACGAAATGCAAACTAAAATTGCTTACCGCCTAAACACACATTTTTATTTACCACGCAATATAAAATTCATCTATGAATATTTTATCCGATTAATTATTAAATTATTCACAAAGGGGATGTCCCCTGCCAACTTTGTTGATAATCATCATCATCAGCCTGTAATCGCCCACTGCTGAGCATAGGTCTCTCTTCTTGTACACTACTCGTCCCAGTCCTGTGCCAATCTTGTCCAGGTTCGACCCGCGATTTCATGTCGTCTACGCAACGAGCTGGTGGGCGACCAACGCTCCGTTTACCAGTTTTTGTTGATAATACTGTAGTATATTGAATGGTCAATGGTTAATACGAATTTAACATAGTCGTAAGTATTTAAAATGCTTTACATTTTGCAAAATGCATTCTCACTTAATTATCTTTGTAAACGTCAAAACGAACGAAAAGTGTTATGAGTCGTAAGAGATACTTAACGACTGTCCATTACCATTGCAGCGATACCCAGAACATAAAAAAACAAAGTCCAGGGCATCGCTGCTTTGGCGTTAGTTACTTTCAGAAATTGAGGTTGGTCTCAAAAGCCCTGTAATTACACGAGCTGCGATTCGAAACATAGTTTATAGCTGTAACGAAGAAAGAATATTTTTATTATGTTTTAAATCTTGTAACAGGTGTGAACTTTTTTAGATAGCGTCAACGACATCAATGCTTTTAATTTTTTCGAGAATATTCTTTAAAATATTGTACGGTATTAGTTGTTATGGCACGGTTCTTACCATTGTTTCTGTAATAAACATCTGTAGATTTGCAAAATTATTACTCATGACTAAATTTTTTTGCATTAAAACATGTTGTACAATAATTATAACTAATTAAGGAATCAGGTTAGGTAAACAATCAGGAAATCCTATTAAAAACCGCAGTATTTATTTAATAGTAAGACAAACAAAAACATATTTTTTTGACTGCCTTGTTAACTCATTTGGTGAATTTCTGCTTTGGGAGCTGAAGGACGTGGGTTTGATTTCCACTAGAACGAACATTTGTGTAACGAACACAGATTTTTGCTCCGTAGGTTAGTATTATTAAGTAAGTATGTATTTACAAAAAAAAAATGTTTAAAAGTATTCTATCAGATATTTGGTTCCTATAGTAAAAACTTTGCTTAATTTGGTTCTAAATGGAGCGAAAAATGTCTTCGAATATTATTAAAAAAAATATTCCTAAAAAAATGCAATGGACTCCGCCTTTCCCGGGGGGATAGGTAGGAATTATATCTATCCGCTTCCTACAATCCCCCCTCGTATCTTCCGCTTCTACTTCCATTAGCGTTTCACTAATCAATTGTATTATTCCTCGAATAGCGTTGTTTTGCCACCGCTTATACCTACCCAGCATCAAAGTGTGACTCAAATACGGGTCATTGATGGTGTCACAGTTATTTCGGCAACGGCACACTCCCGTACGGTTGTGCCGTATAAGGCAGGCGAGTGACCGAAGTCGAGTATCCGTGGTCAGGTAATGCATCCCCGAGCGCTCGCGCATTCGGAGCAACGGAAGCGGCTGAAATTAGCGCTGGCATCTTGGCCGCGGCGCGCTCCCGGCTCGAAACTAAATACCCAAAACCGTCCGATCGCACGAGCTGCCAAATACGGCAAGAATCTCGGGTTTCGCACGCGCTCGCTGGCACACCACCAGAGAAACTGCAAAAACGCCCTCTGTTCCCGTCTAAAAACACGTAAAAAACGTTTTTATTTCTGTTGCGAGCGGCCTCTAAATTTAGGCCGTATGGAAACCGAAAGTGATACGAGCGATTTTGGTTGGGGCCGCGTTGTCTGTATTTAGATTAGACCGGCGCGGGCGCAGTGCGACGCGACTCCGCGCGACGCTCGCGACCTCCGCGCTTCTGATAACGAGTGCAGAGCGCAGCCGCGGACCCACACTAGTGCAGTGCCGCCGGTGACCGCGCGAGTGATGTACTACTGCATTATCAATGAAAAGTTTCGTGTAAACAGTGTGCCATTTAAAGGATTTGGATGTCACTGATGCTGCCTGAAGGTGGAGGTGACTATCTTGTTTGCTTCCCTTTTCGATTTCCGACGAGCACTGCTTTACTCAACTGAGATTTTTATATCAATTCATTTATTTATTATGATAAATTGAAGTCAAAACACATTCTATCTCAGCTGTGGCTAAGGAATACTCGACAGAAAACTGATTTTTTGCTGAAAACTTTATACAGTTTTTCGCGTTTGATTGTTGAAAATGTTGAACATTGAAGATATTTTATCGGTTTTGTTTGGTTTGGTAACATGAATGAGTTTTGTTATCTATCTGGGTAACGCAAGACCGCACCGATTCTAGGCGTTATCAGCTCTACAGTCGTACTAACTATTATTTAATCTTTGCCTATAAGTACATACGTTTTTATCGTGCAACGTACTTACATATTGATTTAATTTTATGAATGTATTTTTATTTCAAATGCTTGAGACTGAATTTACTAAATAATATTATACTTAACATTGGTAGTAATGATAGTCGTTGCCTTTGGATTGATATTTTTTCACGTTAACATTTTTAATTTAGAAATAAAATTATGTTATTACAATAGGTACACTAATTTATTTTTGAAATATTTCTGAATTAATTTGGGCACTTTCATCAGCAAAACGTATACTAAAATACCAACTTACTGACTTAGCTGACCAATATCTAAAACGTTAACGTTCAGTCTTAATTATATTCTATTTATTTATTTATTTATGTAATCAGTGTTTTAAAACCCATTTAATGACATCTTTAAAATTTTGAAGTGACTTGTAACATTGGTGTTATCAATAAAGTATTTGTATTTGTATTTGTATTTCAATAAATATGTTTCCAGCATAACTATGTTATTTAGGTAGATTTATTGTATCTTATTTAAATAATTAGACAACATAAAAACTTAGATCATTTACACGAATCTACCTTTTCCCGCAATGACTATATTTATATTTGTCAAACTCGGTTTCATGCAATTCAAACAATCAAAGTGTGTCATGTTTATGTATCTCATCAATATGTTTGCTGCCTCAAGAAAGCTTGCCCGATTGCCTTTATAAGGAATGTGTCAAATTGACAGAAGCCTTGATTGATACCTAGAACCTGTGTTTTTATTCTTTTTTTTTTTTGGGATTTTATGGTTTGGCTACAAAGGCCTTAGAACCATGTCATTATTTGCGAAGAACGAATTCATGTCTTACATCTATAGTTACAGTCAAAGTCTAGTATTAGTCAAGTCCAGTCCGTGTCAGTCAAGTCCAGTCATGCTTTAGTAAAGTAGTGGCGACTTTACTTCAAGCTTCGCTGGAGTTTTGGAAGCAACACGAAAAGTCATGTTTCACCACATTATATCATTTTCCCACACTCGTGCTTGTAATTCGGCACTTTATGAATAAAACACCACCATTTTTATGCATAAACACTCGACAAAACACAAGTTTTGGAAAAAAATACAACGGAGCGACACGACTCTTCCCGCGTTCCCGCCAAAACTCGTTTTTATTCGTCTAAAAGGCGGAGATGAGACGGCCGCGCAATCGTGCGCGTTGTCATATCAGATTGTTCAATGAGCGAAAGGGATAATTTTTCGTATTACCCAATGGATATGGAGTATATTTATGCTATTATTTCTTATTACAGTACTGCGCCACCATTTTTAATTTAAAAAATAGGTAGGTACCTAATAAGCGCCCGTCAAATTCAGTGAATTCATTGATTAGTAAGGTTACCTGTAGCGAGATTGCAATATGACACCCACACCTGGATTATAAATTCAAACTTCAAATTGAGATTTATTTTTGAAAAAAGTTTTTCAGAAATAAAACTCATTTTCGCATCACAAAGCCTATACCTATACCTATTAGTCGTTTAAAGTTATTAATTCGACTACGTCAGGTTTCACGCGTGGATATGAGACAGCCTACTTTAGCTTAGAGCAAGATGGGTTTAAATCCCAACAATGAGCTTCAGGTGCTGGTGAAGGGTACCGTGAGGATACCATAGAATGCTGGTAGGGCACTTTCCAGTGCACCTTCAAGTTGAAATCTGCACTTATTTTATTTTATTTTTATAATCAAAGGAAAACTTACAGCTAGGTACATAGACAATTACAATAAATAAAAAAAGAAGGCCAATTAAAAGTTTTCACAAGTAGAAAAGAAGAAATGCGGAAGGAGACGGATTCACACAATAATACACATCAAGAGTAACAAATAATAAGTCGAGTAAAGTTGCTAAAAATAATTGCTAAAAACAAGCCGCTTTAAATTTATTGAACTAATGATGTGTTCCAACAGCCTCACTTGTAGTCAAGTCACTGTAGTCAAAACACCTGACCTCTCAAACAAACCACCTAAAAAAACCGGCCAAGTGCGAGTTGGACTCGCGCACGAAGGGTTCCGTACCATTATCTATAAAAATGGCAAAAACACGTTTATTGTATCGGAGCCCCCTTAAACATTTATTTCATTTTATTTTTAGTATTTGTTGTTATAGCGGCAATAGAAATACATCATCTGTGAAAATTTCAACTGTCTAGCTATCACCGTTCTTAAGATACAGCCTGGTGACAGACGGACGGTCGGACAGCGAAGTCTCAGTAATAGGGTCCCGTTTTTACCCTTTGGGTACGGAACCCTAAAAAGTAAAGTTATAAGTAAAAACCTAAGTGTAAATTATTTTGCTCACTATTAGTGGCTCAATGTAGAAATTCAGATACATACATATATGATTTTTTTCTTTCAAAACCTTTCATGCTAATAACAAAGGTCTTTCTCGCGCGAAATCTTTTTTGTGTTAACCGTTCTGCAGTCACTTGTGATTACTCACAAACCGTTGTTTAAGTAAACATCAATCGAGGCGCTTTCTGTTATCACCAACGTTTATGGCTACATCGAGGTGACGCTGTTTTGGGCATCATTTGTGTGTTTCTCCACTAACTAGGGGCATGCAAACACGGCCCAATTGACAGAACTCTCGTCCAAGTGCTCATTCCAAAATAATGCTTGCTCCAACCAAAGATATACCTAGCTACTCAAAAATAAAAATACCAATGGCTGACTCATTACGAAATTTTAGAAACAGTCAGGCCTATGAAACTTGAAATTTAGCAGGAAAATTCTGTATAAGATTTAGATGTCCAATAAAACCCATTTAGTGATAAAAACGAATTATTATTTAGTCGTAGGTGAAAATTTATATTAAATTTAATAAACAAAAACAGTGTCACAAATTGTACATGTTAGGTTTAGTGTAGTCGAAAAATAAGACAGCTTTAACTTTTTTAAAATGTGATAGTAATTTGAAGAACAATGCGCTCTCCTAATCGTAAGAGATAGCGGCTGTCCATGACCATTGTAGCCGTCTCCAGAATTATGAGAAAACACACACACACACACACACACACACACACACACGCACACACACACACCCTATATGCTTACTTAATATTTTATCGATATACATAGATATAGAAGAGCGGGATCCTCTGCCACAGGTATTCTTTATACTTACCAGAAGGTCCCAACCTACTATTTTGTAATAGAAACTGGTAACTGTAAGAAATAATTTTCATTTTCATTTTTTCATGAGTAACAAAGCAAAGTCCAGGGCATCGCTGCTTTTGCGCGAGACTTTCCGATGGTTGGTCTCGACAGCTAGCGAAATTACCCGTCAAACCGGAACACAGTAATGTTTACACACTACTGCTTGGCGGCAAAATATCTAGTACTGCAGTGGGACCTACCTAGATGACATCTTGCTAAGGTAGTCACACTAATATTATAAAGGCGAAAGTTTGTGAGTGTGTATTTTTTTTACCAATTTTGATGAAATTTGGTAGCTGATTAACCTTGGGTTAACACATAACACGCTACTTTTTATCCCGAATGTAGTGTTCACGTATAAAATATATTAATATTTAATAATCATAATATATTGCGATATTCATAGGAAACGAAACCGTTAACAATCGATATAGTTAACAATACCATTTGCCAGCTTATCTAACAAATGGTATATTAAATTACTCTATCTAATTTAATAGGCAATTTCAGTACCTAATTGTCTCAATAAACTTACTAACAAGCATTATTGCTCACTTAACAAGCCCTTAATCACTTTATCCAATCATATGTTCCATAAGTGAAGTGAAGTGAGTGATGATGCATGATGCATTGTCACAATGCTGAGTTAACTTGGCGGTAGATTTCCTCTGCAGGAAGTCGTCTAGGTAGGTAACACTGCAGTATATTAATAATATAATAATAATAATACTTTATTTGACATAAGAAAAAATGTACATTACATTAGTATCCAAACAAGAAAAACAGAAATTTTAGGGGTCTAACAAAACATAAATTATATACATTAATATTCTACCGCCAAGGAGTAGTGTATGGACATTACTGTGTTCCGGTTTTGAAGGGTACTGCAGCCAGCGAAATTACAGGTCTGTTGAGACTAAGCATCAGAAGTCTCAAACTAATGAGCGCCATAGCAGCGATGCCCTGGGCTTTGATTTGCTACTCAAAGTTCTGTGTATCGCAGCAAATGTCATGGGCAGGCGTTATCTCTTACCATCAGGAGAGCGTCTCGTTCGTCTCATTACTATAATAAAAAAAAATGCAGTTAGTCGGATCATTTTTTGTACCTGCTGATGTTGATTTTTACATTATTTATGTTTTATCTTTATGTAGAAACATATTTTAGCCTATATGTATTATTTAGTGTTAGAACATCTCCAGTCTGTTTTTAAGATGTACCGTGTTTTCCATTCTTGGTTGCCCGGAAGAGATCGTTCTTAGCGATAAGGCCACCTCTTGTGGCACTAGCTCATAAGATTCTTTTAATTACTGTACTTTTTTAAGCGACTCAAAAAAGGATTAGGTTCTCAATTCGACTGCATTTTTTTTAAAAACTATTTTTGGTGTGCACATCAAAGAGTTTCTATCTATCTGTGACGTATATAAGTATCATCGAGTAAGCTCGACTCAATGGACACCATTTAACCAACAAAAGTCATTATTACTCTCATAACCAATTAGCACACTCGTAAAACTAATAGAAAATCATCTTAACAATTTAAATATAACCACCGACAACAATTATGTAAAGTAAATTCCATAAAGGTTTGTTTAGATTCTTCTATTTCGGAACGAGAAGCGCAATAAATACTTATAATATGGCGTTAAATCTCCTACGCCTTTGGCATGATTCACTCTACCACATTCTGCTCACTATATACCAAATATGGCAGCTATTAACATACCCTTTTTGATAATCATTTATCTCAGATTAATAGGCGACCCTACCTGTGTAGCCTACGCGCCAAATTTTGGGAATCCGTCGATATCAAAATTTCCTTTTACAAATTATAGGTCGTTAAATTCCTTAATTTGTTGACGGTATACGTCATTTTGGAAGCTTATTAAGTAACTGTCTCGTTTGGTCCACCGCCGATAAGGAATAAAAGTGATTAGCGGATATGGAAATTATTTATTGCGTTACATTTAATTGGTTCTGGTAAATCTCTTGTTTATGACTTCTCGCTTCCTACTTTAAGTATTATTATGATTGTTATTTTTTATCCTTGGCAGGCTAAGTGTCCACAGCTCACCTGACGTTAAGTGACGGTGTGCTCACCTGATGTTAAGTGACGGTGTGCTCGAAGATGGTAAACACACCTAGCTTGGAATGGAACTGGCTCTTAAGTGAGGCTGCCGGAACATACCGTTAGATGCTTGGTGGCAGATTTTCAACTTGAGTGTGGTAGCCAGCTAGTTGAGTACTGCAAAGTACCTACTCTACCACCATGCTATGGTTTCCTCACGATCAGCAGCGGCAGCTCAAACTCATTATTGTGGTTTGAAGTCATGCCCTTCGGCATGCGAACCGACTGCGGTAGCCATTGAGCTATCATCACTACAAATTAAATTACTTTTAATTTCAAGACACAAAAAGAAGACATTAGGTTGTAGACATTTAGAAACCTAGTCGATTAAAGTAGATACGCACGAGTCGATATTTAGGTTTCTAGTCTTTTTTACAGCAAGCAACTCTTGTATAGAGTTTTTCTTAATAAGACGAGCTTTGAAACATGATCATAATGTTAGTGTAAGACAGAAGGAAGCATTTGAAACAGTAAGGTCGTTTCAGTAACTCTCTTTTCTTTATTTATAAATGAGAATTCCAATTTGTCTGCATAGTTAGTGCGACATAGACAAATTGATGGACGCTTGCGTCGCATCTCACCTTGAGTACTTTCCTGTTTACGAAATATGAAAAATGCTTATTTTCAGTTTGTGTCCAATTCCTTCAGAGTTTTTATGGTTGACTAGTTAAAACTTTAGAGTACTAGACACAACCTTACCAAAATGCCGAAAATACCCATCGTAAGTATATATCACCAACTCATTACTTGAAAAAGTCTACTATAGTAGGATTGCCTATTGATGATTTTCTAAATTAAAAAAAAATATAAGCTTATCGTGTAGTTTATTGTTATTATTATTATTTTTTATATGCCCTGACAAGAGTAGATGTAATTGTTTTTCCTTTGTTACTTAGACTAAAAAAAATATACTTGCATGCTTTTCAAAGCAAAAATAGAGTGCTAACTATCTAGACTTAAGACCACAATTTTTGTTTACCTATTTTGCAAGGAATAAATGAATTATGAATAAATGAATTATATATGTAGTATTTACACTTTTTACATAGTTTTAAAAAAATGCTTTACAGGCTAGGTGTTTCAGCTCACCTGATGTTAAGTGAAGGTGTGGTCGAAGATGGTAAAGCACACTTATCCTGGAATGGAACTGACTCTCAAATGAGGCTGCCGGAACACACCGTTAGATGCTTGGCGGCAGATTTTCAACTTGAGGGTGGTAGCTAGCCAGCCGAGTACTAAAGTACCCTACCACCATGCTATGGTTTCCTCACGATGTTTTCCTTCACCGACAGCTCAAGCTCATTGTTGGGGCTTGAACCCACGCTCTTCGGCATGCGAACCTACCGCACTAACCACTGAGCTATCATCGCTACAAAATATGTGGTATGTTGCTGACATAGTATGCACTTACAACATATACAGAACATCAGCTTTTAAAGCAGATATACCTACTATGAGCCAACAGGGATGTCAAGGTAGGTATCTAGATAAAAACTTGTTGTTATATTGTACCTAATTCAAGAATAGTTTTTTTTTAAACAGTAACACTTTATAAACTCTACAAAAGGACACTGCTGACACACACCAAGATAGTATACAAATAAAAAATTACAGTTAAAACAAATATCAATTCACAAAATGTCTTTAGTGACACCTTGATTTTGTATCCGGTTGTTTGTCCTATCAACCGTTCGGCCGTATTGACTGTGTCATTAGGAATTTCTATTCTTGTTTACCACTTTGCCCAAAAAATTATATTCTCCTACATACAAAAATCCCCCTTACCGCCAATTACCTATTAGCCCAGATGTGGCACGCACGCGTTTGAGCACATGCGCGATGACGTCACGGGACGGAAAAGTAGCTACTGTTACTCAATCTGTGACGGAGACGTTGGACGTCAGCCAAGCGCCGACTCTACGTAACGAGACAGGCGTTATCGTTTCCACCTCTAATTGTTATGATGCTGTAGTATCAGGATTTCTCCTTACTCTTGTGCTCACACAAAACTGCATCTGCCCAGAGAATATGAATTTGCAAGATTTACGTAAGTAGGTATTACAATTACTACATAAACAAAAGTACCTATATTATCCCACTAATATTATAAATGTGAAAGTTTGGATAGATGGATGGATGTTTGGTACTCACTGAACGGATTTGTTTAAAATTTGGTACGGAGATAGCTCAGACAGGCTACTTTTTATCGCGAAAACATGTAACTAACACCGCGGGGCGCAGCTAGTATGTAATAAAACTCGGATAGCGCCCCCTGACGGGAGTAAATGGCAACTACTTTTTTCAGATAATCGTAAATTAGATAACAAATAAAATAAAATTGCATTTTATAATAATTGTACAGATGTAGCAAATTTTAACAATAGGTTGTAAATACGACTTCCTACAAGCACATCGACAAATCATAGTATATTTATAGCCGGTGACCACTTATTCGATTTGCCTTAAATGGCAAAAAGACAATCGCACTTAACCTACTGTATTGGTAAGCAATAAGTACTTACATAAACTTAACGATATATTTATGGGAAAATTGCTATCCGCTTAAAAACTATGAAACCGATTGACTGATTTATAATTTTATACGACCAGTAATTTTATTTTAATATAAAAATTATGAGACGTATAAATAGCTTTCGTGATAGTAATAAATAACGCGTGTCCATGACCATTGAAGTGGTATCCAAAACTCTTAGTAACAAAACAAAGTCATCGCTGCTTTGGCGCTCATTACTTTGAGACATTCGATCTTGGACCCTTCATCAAATTCGTCTTATTCTGATTAAGTATTATTTGTCTGAGCATTCGATGGTTAGTCTCTATAGCCCTGTAATTTCACTAGCTGTCACACCAAACAAATCATAACAGAGTGTTTATAAAACAGAGATAAATCTTATGATTAATATTTTACTACATCTAACATTTTCTGGAGAAAAATTCAGTGTCTTAAATGGCAACAGCTAATTCGCTTCACATCAGGCGAGATGGTGGTTAATGATAAATACGAACCCTGATTTAAAATTAAAACAATGTACATTATTATGAAAACACTAGATTAAACAATCTTACTTCGAAAATGCTTTCTCCAGTTCTACATCTAGCCATTTAAAGGTATAAGTAGGTACTTACAACACGCAAAGAAAGTTCTCAAGAAACGTATACGAGCATTTGAAATGTGGGAATAAATCAAATAAAGTCACCAAAATAAGGAAATTTCACACGTTAATATGAATAAAAAAATAATTAATATTTAACACCACTAAGTCGTATATCTAGAACATATATGTGCCTACCTACTTAAGTACAATAGGTACAAGTTTTTATAAATAACAAATACGTAAAAGTTTTTTTATTGACAAGCTAGGTGAACGACCACAGCTCACCTGATGTTAAGTGACGGTGTTGTCCAAGATGGTAAAGCACACTGCATGTGGCTGCCGGAACAGTCCGTGGCGGCAGATTTTCAACTTGTTGGTGCTCAAGCTCATTGTTGGTTTTTGAACCCACGCCCTTCGGCGTGTAAATTAACCGCGCTAGCCCTGGAGCTATCATCGCCACAAAATGTTATCGTTAGGTATAGAAACGGAAAGCTGGAGGTAGGAAAGAATATTTTTTGGTTGCGTAACATATGATATCAGAATAGATGTGGAAAGCCGCTACCAAACTATGAAACCAGCCAATGAGAAAAAATATGTAAAACTGGTTGCCAATTTCAGTTACAGAAAACCCTTAAGAAAACCGAAACTCGCTAACCCAAAAGCACAGTAACTATCAACATTAACATCTATCTTTTCTACGACTCCACACATCAATACATTTCAAATGTGATGAGATCTCGACGATATTTTCATTGGATAGTCGCCAATACACAACTCCGATAAATGGGTGCTTCGGAGTCAATCAGATGAGGCGATTTGTCTTCCCGTGTTATCTGATCCAAGAATACTGAATAATACATAGTTTGTTAGTATTTACTAGGTAAGAAGACGTTACAAACAAAGATCTGGTGGTCTAGCAGATTATTGTATTAATTTGTGAGAATGACGTGGAACGTACCTAATCGATCAACGACGTAAGAAAAATACTTTTCATTTACTTCCACCACTTTCACACTTTCCATACATTTACGTTGTTCATTAACTTCGCAAACTAATATGCTAATCCAAAATTATTGCGACAAAGGTCGGATACTGCGGTTATGGTTCTGGTCGCATCCAGTGATCTTTTTTCAAGGAGTCAAGGAAGAGTAAGTCACGCGCACGGCCTGTCGGAGTATTCTACCTAATCAAACGAAATTATTCCCGAAAGTAAAAAGAAAATAATTTTTAAATATTAAAAAAAAAATCATTTTTGTTCAGCTTTGTCAGCAGTGCTCCTTTGACACAATGAGCGATCGTTTATTATTAGATAGATAGATAGAAACTTTTTATTGCGCACACCATAAACAGAAAAAAAGTACCTACAGAGAACAAAAGAATCTTATGAGCTAGTACCATAAGTGGCAGCCTTATTGCTTAGAGCGATCTCTTCCAGACAACCAAGAATAAGCAAAGCAAAGCAAAGCTTATTATTTTAAGCTTTAACGAAACCCTGTATGTATACCAAAGTCCATAATAAAACTGAAATTACCATTTCATGACATTTTTTCTATTCGTATATAAGTAGGTAGGTACTTAACATAAAATCTAAGTACGTAAATCGCTTTAGTTTTTGAAGTGGGTTCTACTTGTAAAGATAATTTTGCATGTAGGTTACAGTCGCATCTCTAGACGTCTAAGATCGTAACCCCACTTGAGATGTAATATAGGTGGTGCGTAACATGCCCAAGAGTTGGAGGGAATCAGGTGTTGCGAAATGGAACGTGCGCCGCTGCGCACGCGCCTTTCGCGGAGTCACGGGTATTTCGGGCCGCGGTCGGGTTTCACGCCACAAGAGACTCGAGATATCATTGTCCATTCTGTTTTGTTCTCTACCATAACACTTCGATATGAATTGGAGTAAATCCATTAGATTTTTAGCAGTTTTACTTGGTGGTAGATTTCCTTAGCAGGAAGTCGTCTAGGTAGGTACCACCGCATTACCTATCAGATATTCTGCCGCCAAGCAGTAGTGTGTAAACATTACTGTGTTCCGGTTTTAAGGTACCCTTAAAACCGCAGCTAGCGAAATTACTTGGCTTTTGGGACTAACCATCGAAAGTGTCAAATTAATGAGCGCCAAAGCAATGATGCCTCTGACTTTGTTTTGCTACTAAGTTTAACTTACTGTTGCATTGTCAAGCTACAGAAGTCATTTAGTTTTTTTTAAATACTGACTATGCCTTTACTGAAAATTCTTTGCATAATTAACTAAGAGTTATATAACGAAAAACTCAGTAGGTATATTTTACTATAAGTACCCACTATAAAAGTTGTCAAATTACCTACTTTGCTACTGAACCAATAGTAGCTAGTAGGAATTAGGTATTTACTAAATCAGATCAGTCGTAAAATACTTACTTAAACCCTTTTACTTTAGAATCGATTGTCTAGTTTAGTAATAAGCAGTTATTTACTTTTAACTTTTTTGGGTGTTAAATGATAATAGACAATTTGAATTTGTACGAACACATAGTACGTTAACTCTTAATCCTAAATTGTTGCTACTAGTTTAGTTTAGGCGCGATGCAAATAACGTAAAGCCCTATACATAAATCTAGAAGAACCGTCTTGATGTCATTCGTCTAGATACCTATTTCTTGCGATGAACAAAATCAAACGCGGTCTCCACTCGACGGCATGAGTCAGGCGTATGTTTGGACGCTCCGGCGGCGCAGGCGCAGGCGCAGGCCTTATTCTCGCGATTTCGAGACCATTTCGGTAACCGTATCATTAGCAATTTCATCAGATAATCTCGAGTGTTTCAGAATAGGGCTCGTTCGTTCTCTGACGTGCTGTAAACAAACCACCGCGTATTATTTAATTTACAATTTTGCGGAGTTCGTTTGCCTGTACTTATAGGTACGTAACGGAATAATAGTACTATCACAATAACATGACAATGTACATAAAGAGATCTCGTGTCTCGGAATTTTTTATCTCTTTACCTGTATACAAGAGAAAACCTCCACTCTCACTCGCTAGAATTTTTGACAACCGTTCTTACGCAGTTGACTTTAATTTTTATTTTTCGGTACACAGTTGACAACACCGTCACTTTACATCAGGTGAGCTGTGGTCAAACACCTAGCCCATCAGACATTAAAAAAAAAGTTTACACTGAAGTTATTTCTGTTCGCTGCATAGAAATAGGCAACAAAACGATAGAAACATGAAAATTGGGTCAGCGCCTCTATCGAGTAGGTTTATATATCTATTACTAAATAAACGGCTATCACTTCAAATTTGTTCCAGATCATGCATTTCTATTCATATAAGTACTATCGAAAGCTATTTTTCACAATGTTGCATGTTTAGGAAACATTTTAAAGTTTATGTGTATTCGTTTCAGAAGTGATGCGGCGCGCGGCGTGCGGTGACGTCTGCCCCGCTCCGCCGCCCGCGCCCCCTGTGCTTACCCAGCAAACTACTACCAGGTAACTAGTAGACTTTTCTTATTTAAAATCAGGTTTCATGCATTTTCCTTTCATTTGCGAAGTACGGAAATAGGTATTGCAAATTGATATGTCATCGTCTCTATTCTGTTACTTAAGCGAAAGGTGGCTCCACCTTAAAACCCATAGAAAAATGAGACATTTTTCACTATTTTAAAGTCTAACCCATATAATAATACAACTTGTTCATACTTAATAATAAGGACAAAAACCTCGCAGCTTAGTAGCTACTACAGTTCTGCGTAACCCTGTATAGCGTCAACCATCAAGCTATGTCATAACTCATAAGCCTTCGGGCGGCACACGTTGACACTAGCTGGTAGAAATATCAAATATCGCTACCAAATTTGTTCTCGGCATTCCCAGGTTGCAATGTTTTTCTTGGAAGTATGGTATAATCTTCAAAATCCAGAAATAAGTTCAGCAGTTAGGTACTGGTGTTACCAAAGACCACTGTATCGAATAATCCTATTTAATTTGGTAATCTAGTAGATTAAAAGATGACACATGAAATTAACTATTGATAATGAACACCGATAGGTCTTACCTAATACAACCTGAAAATAATAATATAATTGAACTAGCTTTTTAGATAAAAATACATTAATTTAAATATCTTTCCAAATAAAAACCAGCAATGTAGGTAACAATTTTTCCTGATTTTAAAACAGTAATGTTACTGTCTTTTCAGATCAGAAAACAAGGAGCTCCTCCGTCAGCAACTGCTGTCAGCGAGCAAGGAGCGGCTCAACGCTGAGAAGTCAGAGCCGCCTAAACAGAAACATCCTAGAAACCGGCAAAAGAATCGATGGAAACTCAAGTTCCATCACCAAGCGCTACCGCAAGAATACCTAGACCACTACGAGCAAAGCCTGCAGAAAGCTAATGCGAAGCAAGCGCAACCCAAGCCAGAAAAACCCAAGACGGAAAACTTCGACGTCAACAACATCACAAACGAGACCTTCAAGATCTGGGCGCAGAGACTTGCCGGAATACAGAATGAAACCGGCACAGTAACAGTGCCAAACTTTTTGAACATGGCGTCCAAACCACCCACAAAGCCGGAGGATAAGAAAAAGAAAAGCCCCGCAATAGCCCCGAGTAAGATCGTCACGTACGACGATCTTCCATACATGGGCGAAATGACGCTCAATAACTCCAAGCCTCGTCGTGGCCGCAAACCCAAGAAGGCCGATATCTGCCATCTCATCTACGAGAATTACGGCACGGTAGTACCGGGCCAGCCGCCGCCCACTCAGGACCGCCTCAACCAGTTGTCTATGTGTCCACCTTTTAGAGAACAACCTGTAAGCACGCCGAAAACTGACTTGCAGAATAAGATAATCTCCAGTTTATTGGAAAGAAAACTGTCTCAAGAAAATAAGAGAAGGTTGGAGAATCTATCTCCGCCACAATTCAACAGTCCGGACGAACCGATGCCGGAAGCTCCACCTACAATAGCGGGGCCTCTGCACAGTGATGATGAACCTTTAAATTTATGCATAAGAGACCTTCACGATTTAAAGATACAGATTCAAAAGAAGTTTGGAAACATTTACTCGTCGTTACCTGAAGTTAAGACTGAGGAACCAGAGAGTCCTGATTGCCTAAAATCGGAGCAACCCAATGCTATATCAGTAATACAGCGGAATACAAATTTCCTGCCTGTCACAGCGAGCAGCTCTCCTGATCTTTCTAGACAGCCGCGAGCCATTTCTCCCACATTGTCGGAACCTGCTCAATCCACATCTAGCCCAGATGGGGAAGGTAAATTCCCCGGTTACGTATACTGGCCTAACGCAGGAGTATACATGCATCCCTTAGCCTTACAGACTCAATTGCTATACTACCAAAGGTTAGCAGCAGCAGGCCAGCTGCCTTTCCCCGCAGACGACCAAAATCGCGGTCCTTCCACGCCAAACAGCATAACAGAAAGCCTCTCCACTGAAAACTCTTCATTAGATGAGAGCAAAAATAAATTAGTGCTCAAACAGATTTCGGAACTACTCGACCCTAAAGTGATTAAGCAAGTCGAAGCGGCGAAGAAAAGTCCCGAGCAGAAAATGAAGAGGGCTTCTCCTAACCCTGTCCAAGCCCCCGTGAAAAGGAAAAGATCTGCAATTTTCATTCCTCCAATGCCCACCAAAACTAACTCCACAACCCCTACTACCGAAGTCAGTATTTGCAAGTTTAAGTTCACAGGCGGTTCAAAGCCCTCGTTACAAGAGAAAAAAATGCTTTCTGTCGACTCTGGAGGAAATTTCAGATACTACAGTGGGACTGGAAACAAAGGCAATAAAGGGTACGAGTACCTACAAAGAGATGCTAATCAAAGGCAAATGGAAGCAGCAGCGTCCTCAGCATCTCAGTCTAAAGACAGCCAGTCGTTGACCAAAGAAGACTTGAGCAAGAAAAAGAGGAAATCCAGGAAAAGTTTGCAAAGAGAAAAGTTGGAGCAAACGTTTAAAGAGAAAGGGTTTTTGATCCAGACACAGCAGTTACAATCTGCTGAGGGAGCGACGTACTGTAAGTTCAGGCAGCTTAGGAAGTTTACAAGATATCTGTTTAGGAGTTGGAAGGATTATCTTCCAGGGGAGTTGGAGGAAAGACCTGGCGCGGAGGTTTCGCAGACTGCGCAGGCCGCGCCGCCGCCAGAGGGTGCCCCAAGTGGAGAATGGGGGTGACGCGATTACCATTTACGAATAACACCAAAGATTACTCGAATATGACGACTCTTTTGTACTAATTTACGTTTGACATGCTTCATTCTCTCTTATATCGCTTCTGTGTGTGAGATAAAGATGGCAAATATCAGAACGAAAATTTGATTAAAGCAGGTACAACAGAATTGTCACATCTACAAAATTACCGTACAGTATGTGACGTTACGTTAGCTCAATGATAGCAAGAACTATTGTAACTTTTCTTCTATGAAGAATTTTATATGTGTTATTAATATAGGATATTTAACTTATATTTTTTAAGTAGAATAAGAATGAGTTTGTGCGTTTAGTAATAAATTAACTGGGCTGCTATGTCTTTCACATAAACGGTACGTTTGCATGCAGCTGTAACGCAACTATTTTTATGTGAATGTGATGGTGGCCATATAATGCATTTAAATTGTGTAAAGTGAGATTTAACTGAAGTTTGTGTGCGCCCGCCTTACGTCCGGAAATAATTAATTGTAACTTGAAGTAACAGTTTTTTGTACAAACACCCTATGTAGATAATTACGCTTCACTCCCTCAATATGGGTATCAAATGAAAGGGCTCGACTAGTAGAATACTATACACCTGTCTGGGGTTTTTTTACAACTGTATTATAAATGCAAAGGTGTTTTATTTGTTATAAACTATTGCGGCACGTTTTAATAATAAAGTCACTTGTTGTGATTTGATTGTTAAATTTTTTGACACTGATTACTTTTTGAATATTTTCTAGTTGGGCCTTACTTTATAAACTTTGTTCAAAGATTGGTAGCATTGGCGCTCCCAGTAGTTAAATGTACCGTAACTCAGTTGTAATCATGTGAATTGATGAACAAATTTGGTAATCCAAACTTATTTATCAATAGTGTCGCGTTTAGCGGAAAAAGGCAGTTTATTGTCGACGTTTTTTGTTCGATACATATAACGGAAAATAATTAATATCATTAAAAAGATGCGTTATTTAGAAAAAGACAACAGTACCTTTTAATAAGACGTCTTGTTATAAACTTTACACAGAAAACGTCCTTTTGTAATATTTTCAAGATGTTTTTCTATCAAGAAAATTCGTTTTCATGTTTCGGGAACAACTGTCCCCTTAAAAAAGACCAAATTTATACTTATTCCGCTACTGCTTTAAAAATATATAAATTTAACTGAAAAACATTAATTGCGAAGCTATTTTGACTACCAATAATGCCTTAATAAAGTCGCAAGTTTCTATTTCACGTTAGCAGACAGAGAATAAGATGTCTACTGTTTAAATAAAAAAAAATAACCACAGAAACAGCTTAACAACAAGCAGCTATATAGTTTAAAACGATCTCTTCCAGGCTTAGATTAACTTTTAAGCAATGTTTAGAAGTAAGGCCCTTAATGTTTTTTCTTAAACGACATGTACATTTTCTCATGTCTTGTCTACAGTTGAGATTACACAGATAAAGTACATTTAATTTACTAACAAAGCTAGTCATTTGACACCTCTAACTTTAGAATAAGAACCAATTGGAAAAATGTACATATTGCAAAGAAATGAGACGTTCTAGTCATTAGTAATTATACTTTGTTGTTAAATGTACAGAAATCGTTTAATAATTAAAATTAATGTTTTATAATGTTATTGAAACAACTTTTTATACTTAATAGATTTTATTACACAAAAAAAAAACACTTCGTAATGATGAATATATAAAAAGAAATGCAAACAACAGGAATGTAAAGTACCAATTAAATATTTAACCAAAACCTTTTTGAGTATGATTTAACAGATATAGGAAGCCCTGATAAAAAAAAATTTCAACACAGTTAACATATATACTTGGTGGTCCAATTGACCAATATAAGCATAATTATTCAACAACTAGGCATACCGTAAATATTTTTCTTCAGTACAGTTTTCAGTATCGCAATAGCGGTATATATAAAATATATCTTATATTCTAAACCTTAAACATCCATCCAAAACCAGTTTCAGCCTTAAAACAACTATCAAGGCACTAAATTGCAATAGTTCAACAAGATATTGTATATAAAAAACATAGAAAAAAGATCTAAAATATGTTTAAACAGACAAGCTTCAATATGTTGTTCTTTATTCAGTTTTTTTTCTGAGCTAATCTTATTAGGAACTAAAAAAAGTGAAAAAAAAAACTGAAACCATAGAGGAATGTCCCGATCAAACTAGGAATGTAAACTAATTTTAATTAAAAAAAAAAATGAAATGTTGTCTATGGTCTCAGTCAATTTGTACAAGAATTTTATAATAGAGAAGTATATATCCCATACTCTACAATTATATTTGAACAGCGTTTACCGAAGAAAATTACCGCTGCTAAAAACCTGGAAAGCACTATTAGGTTTTGACTAACATTTTTATATGTATAAAAGAACACAAGTACTAGAAAAATAATACCGTGAAATCCCAAGTTAAGTTGTAATATTGTGAATTTGTTAATTAGGACCCATTCAAGTATTACGTGAGCAGAATTTAAGTAATAACCCCTCCCTCCCCCTCTCAGCATAAGTAAGCAAAGTTCTTACTCCCCCTCCTACACTCATGTAAACATTGGTTAAACTACTTCCAGTTAAGCTAAGTATCAAAAGGATTCAAGAACATATAGGAAACTCGGTGTGCCAATAACTAGGAAAAATAACAATGAGCATAATTCAGATCCCCCCTATGTCATAAAAATAGGCAAAGCAAAGACCCCCCCCCCCCCCCAATGTCATAAAAATAAGCAAAGCAAAGATCCCCCCTGGTTGCTTACGTAATACTTGAACGGCCCGTCACTCTTGAGTGGTAACTTATCTTCAGTATACACTATCTTGCTTTTTTTCTTGTTCTAAGCCTTTAGTAAAGCTTTAGCCGCGGTCACGATGTGCGGAGCGGAGATGCCGTACTTGTCGAGTAGGACGGCGGGTGGGCCCGAGCGGGGAACTTCCGTCACGTAGATGTGTTTGACGATCACGTCGCGCTGCAAGGCGAGAGCTGATAGAACCGCCTCGCCGATACCGCCTGGAATAGAGAAATATACTCATTATTTTTCGCATAAATTAAATATAAGATAAGACTGATATTGTAGCGATGATAGCTCAGTGGTTAGCGCGGTAGGTTCGCATGCCGAAGGGCGTGAGTTCAAACCCCAACAATGAGCTTGAGCTGCCGGTGAAGGAAAACATCGCGAGGAAACCATAGCATGGTGGTAGGGTGCTTTCTAGTACTCGGCTGGCTGACCTAACGGTGTGTTCCGGCAGCCTTACTTGAGAGCCAGTTTCATTCCAGGCTTGGTGTGCTTTACCATCTTCGACCACACCTTCACTTAACATCAGGTGAGCTGAGGTCAAACACCTAGCCTGCCATCCATAAAAAAAAGACTATAAATGTAACGTCTGTGGTCAACTATTGCCACATCAGGCAGAGAATAGTCAAACGCGAAGCTCTATGAAAAAAAAAAGTTGATACAGGTAATGTATAGCGGATGGATCAAAGAAATCATTATCTGTTAAGTGTTCTAACAGATAACTTTATAATAAGCTGGTTGAACAAATTTGAAAAATTGGTTAGCTCAAAATGTGTTCTTTTTTAAAAATTCGCAAATTTACATCATGTAATTTGCAATTTTAAAAATCAATTTAAATTTAATGCCAACAGCCAATATTCTGAAATGACATACTGTGTTAAACAATCATAATATTATTATATGTGTACGGAAGTTGTTATACGAAAAAGTGAACAACAGCAATGGTGCACGGCGTGACGTCATATTCTGTTTAGTGTTCACGGTCATGTGACTGAAAGCCTGACTTAGTCAAGTTGAAAATTTGCCGCTAAACACCGTCGTCACTTGGGCGTCAGTTCCAATCCAGGTCTACCAAACCGTCACTTAACACAAGTGAACTGTGGTCAAAAACCTAGCCTGTGAACTATATAGAAAATACAGAAAGAAACAAATGTCATTTTATAAAATTTCTAGCTATATTATAATGCTAAGAAATCGATTCAAAAGGTGAGACGAGAATAGAGCACGCACCAGCCTGGTAGTGATCCTCCACGACTACCACCCGTCCGTGGGCGGCGGCCGCGTGCTGCTTGATGGCGGCCTCGTCCAAAGGTTTGATGGTAAACGGATCCAAAACTCTGGCATCCACTCCTAGAACAACGAAAAATATAATTATTGACGAGATATTTATGCATGTTCCGGCGCAGTTTCACTTTCACATACGGACTGAAAAATGCAGGTAGTTAGCAAAAAAAGTTACAAAATATTAGGGGCATTCCTAACAAACTACCCTCTTTAATATAATTAACACTGGAACTAGGACTTAAGTCTCGACATATTATATGTATGTTGCTTTTGGTACACTCTCAATAACTCAATACGTAACAGTCAAACTTTTATAATACAGTGAAACTTGGTTAAGTGGGACTTGGATAAGTGAGAAACCTCCATAACAGGAACTGATGCTGAGGTCCCACCACTTTGGTACTGAATTACCTCTGTTAATGGGACGAAGCAAACCTCTATATCTGGGATTCGTTCTTTCGATTATATCGTCATAGTTACCTCTATCAATAACGTTTTGTACTATGCACATTGCACAAATTATAAAAAAAAAAAACCGCGCCTTTTGTAATTTGTTACCTTTATTATCTTTTTTTTGATCCCCAATAAAGATTAAAAGTCACGTGTAATGTTTGCATAATACGTTATTTTATTTAATAATCACACCTCTATAACTGAAATAACCTGTATTCTGATCTCTATTAATGGAACCCTCTGTAAATGAGACAGATATTTATTTATACCTGGATATCTGAGACACTGAGTGGAATAATAAGTGAGACAAATTTGCAGGTCCCTTCAGGTCTCACTTAACCAGGTTTCACTGTATTAGTAAAAATACTGCTAAGTAGACATTTTAATAGGATACCGTGTTCCGGTATTGGGACTAAACCAATGAACGAATGACAAAGAACCGAAGCTCTGCATATTGTTTTGTTACTCAAAGTTTTGGGTACCACTGCAGTGGTCATGGACATGTGTAACTTCTCATTACTTTTACAAGGTGTGCTTTACCATCTTCGATCACACCGTCACTTAACATCAGGTGAGCTGTGGCCAAACACCTAGCTTGTCAACCATAAAAAAAAACAATAATAAAAGTTTTTTTTTTTAAATGTGAAACACTTTTATTTTATTAATAACTTTTTATTTTTTTATGTAAAAGTAATGATACGATCGAGGCGCTCCCCTAATGGTAAGAGATAACGCCTGTCCATGACCATTGCAGCGATACACAGAACTTTGAGTAGCAAAACATCGTCCAGGGCATCACTGCTTTGGCGCTCATTACTTTGAGACTAGATGGTTAGTATCCACAACCCAGTAATTTCGCTAGCTGCAGTACCCTTCAAACCGGAACACAGTAATGTTTGCACACTACTGCTTGGTATCTGGTACTGCGGTGGTACCTACCTAGACGACCTTCAGCTAGGGAAATCTACCACAAAGAAAACCTTTACTTACCGTCCTCCTTAAGTTTGTCAGCGGCAGTGATAGCTTCGTGCAGCGTGATTCCAGACCCAATCAGCAGAACCTTGTCCTTCGGAGACTGACGGATGATCTTAGCCTGACCCACCTGTGATAACAAAGTGATATTGTAAATATCTCTCAGTTTTAAACATGTTATAAATGTTATGGCCATCATGCTAGTGGAATTGGCTGCCCCAGTGTGTGTTCCCTGATAGATGCACTTGGTATTTGGTGAGTGAGCCTTCTCAGACGATGGGTCCTGATAGACACAATCTTAAAGTGCCTTTAAGGTGGTTCGATTTCCATACAAATAAATTTTTGCCATTTATGGACAAATGGAGCATAATTTTATAGAGAAATCACAGCTACTGGCATTTCTTTGCAGTAAATCAGAATTCATTTTATTATATCACCTGATGTTAAAGGAAGGTGTGCTTGAAGATCGTAAAGCACACCAAGCCTGGAATGGAATTGGCTCTCAAGTGAGGCTACCGGAACACACCGTTAGATGCTTGGCGGCAGATTTTCAACTTGAGGGTGGTAGCTAGCCAGCCGAGTACTAGAAAGTACCGTACCACCATGCACGCTTAGGGTGTATTCAAATGTAATTTCCAGCTATCTGCTCAGTGCGTTTGTTTATGTTTGAATGTTACTGCCCACATCGACCGACATCGGTCGCGTGAGTACGACAAACAGCTTTATTTTGCACAAATATACATGTAATGCATTATTTTAACACACCACATTGTACTATGTGCAAGATTAAGTTTTGACACATTGAGACAATAATGTAATTGGCATTAAATATGATGGGATGTACATAGTGATTGAAAGGTTTCATCTGTATTTAGATTTTGACTTTTCTAACAGTACTATGTGTGCAACCCGCAAAAAGATGTCATACTATAGACCAAGGAAAGTTGAAAAAAAAAACATTTATTTGCAAATAAGCAGATAGCATGTTTGTCACAGAACCTATAACCGCTGAGCTAGAAGTCTTTTAGAGTGGAACCGCGATTTACAAATGTGTGTGTTAAGAGGCAAGTCTGGTGTAATAAAGGTAATCCATGTGTTTTTGTCGTTAATTTATATGACTTTACACATTAGAAAAAAAAAATTAAAAGAAAAGAAAGAATTTTTTGAATTTAATTTATTTTTATTATTATTATTTTTTTACATTATTTTATTAACATTATTATGTACCTATGTATGTTTAGTGTGTAATAAAGTTGTATTCTATTGTCTCAGTAAATGAGTGGAATGTGTTACCTTGAACACTTCGTCGTTGGGGTAGAGGATGGCAGTGTTGGGTCGCGAGGTGCGGATGTAGCAGATGCCCTTCGTATTGGCGGCAAGTTCCACCGCGCGTTCCGTCGACACCGCGTCACTAAAGAATAGAGTAAATATAAACAACATGGTCAAGTCACCTTATAACAGAGTTTCGTTATACTGGATAAGTCAATTCAATACAGTTTGTACAATAAAAATTAATTAGTCAAATAAAATTAAAATGTCAAAATCTCAGTGTCAAAACACATGTCAGTAATAATTTATGTCAAATATAAAGTATGTCACATATAAAGTATGTAAATAAAAAAAATACAATTACTTACTAGTAATTCAATAATCGCATATTGCGTGCATTATCTCTTACCATCAGAAAATCAAACACATGCCAATAGAATAATATGTCAATTATAAAGTATGTAATTAAAAAAATATACAATTACTTAATAGTAATTCAATATTGCGTGCGTTATTTTTTACCTTCAGGTGAGCGTCTCGTTTGTCTCATTACATTTACATTTTTTTTTAAATTAGTTGTACTCACGAGGGGTAGAAGACGGTAGCAGTGGGCACAGCGCGGAAAAGCGCCAAGTCTTCCAGTCCCATCTGACTGGGGCCGTCTTCTCCGATGGAAACACCGCAGTGGGAACCCACCAAGTTAATGTTGGACTGACTGATAGCGCCCATGCGGATCTGGAAATGGTAATAAGTTTAATACAAAAGAAATCTAAAAACATGCATTGGCTGTGTAATTAGTATAAGCTAAAATCAAAAAGATAATACACAATTTACAATTTAAAAAAACCGACTCCATGACTCTTAGGACAACTAAACGCACTGCTCCAATGAAACCGCGAGGTTTCGGACTGAACGAAAATATCATCGATGTACACAACTTTTTTAAAATTTTTCTTGATTTTTTTAAAAACGGCTCGTTCGATTTCGGTTAAATTTATATGGAACCACTTGTGAAGTATGATCTACCAAGCAAAAAAAGAATCATCAAAATCGATTCATAAAATTGGCGGAATTATCGCGTAACATAAAAAATTTTTTTTGAGTAGATTAAAAATAAAAGTTAGGTTTTTTTTACAAATAGGTAGGTTTACTTTTGACCGCTATCTTGCCTGATGTTAAGATGCGGTCTACGATGGAGCAAGCTTGCAAGAAACCGATTCACTCGCAACTTGAAGGCACCCGGATTTTATCTATCAGGGAACATCCACTCGGGCAGAAAATTCCATTAAGTATTATGGATTTCGGTTTTAATTATCTCTTTTATTATATTAGAGGCAAAGTTGAATATGTTCATAAAATATGATGATAGGTAAATATTTTTTATAAAATGCCAAACCAAATTAAAAAAAAAGAAATCATACGTATTTATTTTAATTTTTTTATACACACGCGACATCTTCAAGTAGAAGTATTTTATTATAAGTATGAATTTACAAAAAAAAAGTATTTAAGTATTTTATCAGTTATCTGATCATAGTACAAGCTAATTTGGAGTCAGATAGCGCTGTGTGTGATGTCCTACGATATTTATTTATTTATTTTTAGTAACAAATTTTTACGTAAGTACACTTTGTAATGTTATTAGCAATTACTAGGAGGGTGTAGCTGTATTTACAGTGATAAATAAATAATCAACACTCTGTCTCCATTCTGACTTACGACTTAATTCTGAATGAGCCAAAACAATATTAAAAAATAATAATTACGCGTTAATAGTGTTATGTACAAACCTGATCGAATGTCCTGGTGAAGAATGCTGCAAAGGTAGAGGCGAAAACAACAGCGCGATCGCGGCACGCCGCTCCCGTCGCCACGCCCACTAGGTTCTGCTCAGCGATGAAACATTCTATGTATCTAAGGATAATGAAACATTCTATTTATCTAAGGATAATGAAACATTCTATGTATCTGGAGATAGTGATATATTCTATGTATCTGAGGATAATGTAACAACATACGTAGTTAGGCATAACTAAACATTGTATGTATCAGGGGATAATGAAACATCCTATGTATCTGGGGACAATTAAACATTCTATACATCTGGTGATAATAAAACATGCATTTTGAAGCATTTGGGGATAGTAAATTTTTTTTATGTATCTGGGGATAATAAATTATCAAATACATCTAAGGGAAGTGAAAATTTCTATATAATTTATCTAGGGGACAGCAAAACTTTTTATATACCTGGAGTTAATAAAACATTCTATGTATATGGGAATATGACAAAATTATGTATCTGGGGATAGTAAAACATATATACATATCTCAGGATAATGAAATATGTATTATGTATTTGGGGACCAAAAAGTACCAAAAGATAGTAAAATATTTTATGTATCTGGGCATAATGAAATGTTCTATATATCTGGGAATGATGACATGTTCTACACATTTAATAAATGTTTACTAAATACAAATATTTAATTAAACTCTCTAATCAACTGAATAAAGACTTAAAAAAATGTTTTTTTGACTATATTCAATAGGTAGTAGTTGATTCTGAAGAATAAGTAACACACCAGAGTCTCGATCACGAAAATTTCTCGAATTCGTATCGTAAAGGTATCGAGTCCTCGATAGCATACAAAGCTGTACAAATCTCATACAAATTTTTGTCGATGTCGATACGAATACTTTTTCGCAAGTCGTTCGTGATCGAAGCTCAGCAACGTCTCTGGACGGTGGTGTAGATGCTGGTGTGGTTTTTTTTTTTTTTTTAATGGTTGACTGGTGTTTGACCACAGCTCACCTGATGTCAAGGGAAGGTGTGGCCGAAGTTGGTCTTGTTTATGATCATGTGAGGAATATCTGGATATTTTACCTTTCTGGGTAGGCGTTGCGAAGCTTGTCACTGAAGGTAGAGTTCTTAGTGTCACCGTCCAAAGCGATCACACTGTCAACAAAAATTACCATATTAAAATCATTTTAAGTGCATAGTTAAATTACTTCTTGGCTGTAACCTTTTATTATAAGATAGATGGCCATGTAAACAGGTAGACGTGATGGTAAGAGTTCAATGCAATATCAGAAGCACTGTCATTGCATTGCTCATCCTTCAATTGAGATTCTATCAACATTTTTCCTGGTACAATTTATGTTATGGCTTCATGGGAAGGAAGGCATCCCGAAAAGCTACATTTAATTAAAATTTACTTGTTTCTTGAATATAAAAGTAACGAGACGAAGGCGACGCTTTTCTGTTGCTCAGAGGTAACACATGCCCATGACAATTGCAGCGATACACAGAACTCACAAAGTCCAGGGCATCACTGCTTTGGTGTTCATTACTTTGAGACTTTCGATGGTTAGTCTCGACAGCAATGTTCACATACTACTGCTTGGCAGCAGAATGTCTGGTACTGCGGCGGTACCTACCTAGACGAGGTAAGGAATGTATCACCAAGAGTAAACTTCCATGCATCAACAATATTTTTGTGTGAATTGTACAACTCATTTTTGATTACGAATATAACGAGTTAAGCAATGTATTTAAGTTTGTATGAATGTTACTGCCCACGTCAACCAACAGTGGTAGCGTGAGTACGACAAACAGTTCAATCTTGCACTTCGTTATAGTAAACACACTACATGAGTGAGCTACTTTCTTTGATACTCCGTGCTTTGCTCAATTTAAGTTTCTATTCTCCATGAATCATATTTTATTTAAAAAGTAGGCCTTCATCATCATTTCAGCCATTGGACGTCCACTGCTGGACATCGGCCTCCTCCATAGACTTCTACAAAGACCGGTTGGAAGCGGCTCGTCCAGCGTCCATCCAGCGCGTTCCTTGCGGTCTTTATTAGGTCGTCTGTCCACCTTGTGGGTGGACGTCCTACGCTGCGCCTACCGGTTCGTGGTGTCCACTCCAGAACTTTGCAGCCCCATCGGTTCTGCGTGCTATGTGCCCTGTCCATTGCTACCTCAACTTGCTGATTCTTTGGGCTATGTCGGTTACTTTGGTTCGTCTACGGATCTCCTTTCTGATTCGATCTCGTACGGAAACTTCGAGTATAACCCTCTAGCTCTAGCCCATAGCTCGTTGTGCTACTTTGAGCTTACCAAGAAGGCACATAGTTAGAGACCACGTTTCAGCGCCATAAGTAACACAGAATTGTCGAAGACTTTCGACTTGAGGCACTGAGGTACGGACGAGAAGACGTTGCGCAGTTTTCCTGTGTTAATGCAGGTACAAAACTAGCTTGATTCAAAATTTCACTAATTTGTTGAGTAGTTATTGCCCAATTACTAATTCAGAGTTGAGGAGAGAAATAACTGACATAAAGACTTGCGTTCGACAGCTATGATGCGGTCCACGATGGCTTGGTTACGCTTGTCTTGAAGATATCGATAGTCAGAGATAACATTTGCTGATGACCCTTGCAGCCAAAATAGTAAGAACATATCTGACTCACCGCAGGTTAGTGTCGGCGATTTTCTTGAGCGCGGTACCATAAGCCAGCCTGGTAGCGACAGTCTCTCCTGCTTTGTACGCGGGAGGAGAAGACAGAGTGATGTCAGCAAGGTGGACTCGAGGAGCTTCTGCTAGTGGAGCGCGCGCTTTGAGCGTCACTGTCGGGTTTGTGATTTGGGATTGCAAGTGCTGTGGACGAGAGAATACATGAGAATAAGAAAGAATACAAGAAGAATATTGTCACGATGGGAAGACTTGATCACGAGTGTGAAATGTACAGTGCAGGCCGGTGGTGACAAATTCTTATATCTATGGTTTGTGGAAATCATTTTTCTTTAAAAGATATAAGTTAATACAATGATTGTATTTGCAACAAGTAGTGATGCCCTGAACTTTGTTTTACTACACAAAGTTCCGTGCGTGTATAGCTGTAATGGTCATAGACAGGCGTTTTCTCTTGCCATCCGAGGAGCATTATGTTCGTCTCATTACTTTTAAATAAAAAAAGTACTCCAATACTACTTGAATTAAAAAAAAACACTTTGATTTTACGTAATTTTTTGGGATACAATTTTTTTTTTAATGTAAGAAGTAATGAGACGAACGAGACGCTCTCCTGATGGTAAGAGATAACGCCTGCCCATGACCATTACAGCGATACACAGAACTTTGAGTAACAAAACAAAGTCCAGGGCATCACTGCTTTGGCGCTCATTACTTTGAGACTTTTGATAGTTAGTCTCAACAGCCCAGTAATTTCGCTAGCTGCAGTACCCTTCAAACCGGAACACAGTAATGCTTACACACTACTGCTTAGCGGCAGAATAACTGGTACTGCGGTGGTACCTACCTAGACGACCTCCTGCTAGGAGATCTACCACCATGTAATAAATCGCGCATAAATAAAACATAAATACTTAGATTGCTTTTGGTGTTAATTTATAATTGTTTATAATTTACTGGCACATTAAATTTGAGGCAGATTACTTGTCAAATCGAAACCATATCTGATTTAATTCAAATTCTACAAACCAGTGTGAACAAGTTTTTTAACAACAAATGCATTAATTTGTCTAAATGCCTAGTTAAATTTGTGTAATAAATTCATTCAGAAACATTTTTATTAATGCTTCTAAATTTATTTAAAGACATAAAAAGTTCGTTTTAAAAGTCTCCCATACCTATAAGTCATACTAAAATTTTATCTTAGCAAGACTAATTCAAAAAGCAAAACACATTTACAAATCAAAGTACCTACCTTGATAATTTTATCTCCCTCAGCGCCCAAAGCTTTTCCGTGCCAGTTCTCCAAATCCTCGATTCCGGGGAAGCCCTTCCCCTTGAAAGTCTTGGCTACAATCGCGGTGGGCTTGCCGGAAGTAGTCGAGGCCTCGTCGAATGATTTGACTAGTTCTGTGACGTCATGTCCGTCAACGACCAGCGAGTGGAAACCGAAGGCTTTGAGACGGGCATCATAAATATCAAACTGTAAAGAAGATAGAAATGAGGTCAAATTATTTTATCCTGACGTAGGCTGAAATTAAAAACAAAATAATTGAAATAAAAGAAAGGCACAAAAATGTATTTCTAAGATATTGTACGCACTACGTAGCAACATCTAGCCGATATAATATTTATATCTATAAAGAGGAAATATTTGATTGATTGTAATGAATAGGCTCCAAAACTACTAGACAGATTTTTATTATAGATATATCGATATTATTAATACTTTTATATCCCAGTATTCCCACGGTAACGGGAGCTACGCGGGTGAAACCGCGAGGCATCCGCTAATATAATATACTTACTTTTACATACATTAAACACATTGTTGTATAAAAAACATCTATAATGGTCACATAAGTATTTGTCTTCAGATTCGAACCAACACCTTATAACTCGTTAAGACATCCACTTTTGACTAATCACAAAACAGTCTATTGTTTGTAGCGATGATAGCTCAGTGGTTAGCGTGGTAGGTTCGCATGCCGAAGGACGTGGGTTCAAACCCCAACAATGAGCTTGAACTGCCGGTGAAGGAAAACATCGTGAGGAAACCATAGCATGGTGGTACGGTACTTTCTAGTACTCGGCTGGCTAGCTACCACCCTCAAGTTAAAAATCTGCCCCCAAGCATCTAACGGTGTGTTCCGGCAGCCACACTTGAGATCCAGTTCCATTCGAGGCTAGGTGTGCTTTACCATCTTCGACCACACCTTCACTTAACATCAGGTGAGCTGTGGTCAAATAATTATCTAGCCTGTCAACCATAAAAAAAAGTCTATAATTTCATGATATCCAATTTTCCCAATGATTTAATTACAAAAATAAACAAATCTCAAAATCACATTTCTTCACAAATGTTTAATATATAGCGAATAAATAATTTTTTACAAGTAAATAGTATGTGATAATTGCACGTCGTGATTTTCACGCGATGTATATCGGTTGCTAACCGTTGATAATAAATCATTCCTCAGTTATTTTCTTACAAGTGTAAATAATTTGACATGAGTAAACATGATAAGGTCATAAGACATCGTACGTTACGAAATACATGGGCTACTCGATGCCGGTATTACAGAGATAATAAATTTTATTAAAATAGAGTGTAATGCTATCGCGCAAGTCATTTTTTTTTATAACAAACACGTTTGACTGCCATCTCACCTCTTTTTTTTATGGCTGACAGGATAGATGTTAGACCACAGCCCACCTGATATTAATTAACAGTGGTCCAAGATAGTAAACACATCTAACCTGAAACTGACTTTCAAGTGAGGCTTTCGGAACACAATGTTAGGTGATTGGCGACAGATTTTCAAACTTGAGGGTTGTAGCTTTTTTTTTTGTTTTTTTTTATTCAAAATAGGTTCGCGTTTGACCACACTCTGCCTGATGTTAAACAGTAGTCTGGTCTAAGATGAAGCACGCTTACCTAGAAGAAACCTATTTACTCTAGATTAGAAGACGCCAATATTGTACCTAACAGGGAACACAGACTCCGGCAGAGAGTTCCACAACCTCGCTGTGCGAATGAAAAATGTGGAATCAAAGCGCTTTGTGCGTATATGGGGAACATCCACCATGTACGGATGACGTTTTGGTCGCGTTTGTCTGGCCGTCAGCTAGCCAGCTGAGTACTAGAAAATACCCAACCACCATGATATGGTTTCCCTAACGATGTTTTCCGTCACCGGTAGTTCAAGCTCATTGTTGGGGTTTGAAGGTTTGAAACCATGCCGATGGTGTGTACCTACCGACCGCGCTAACCACTGAGCTATCAACGTTATTATCGTATAGTTATGCGGTCTACGGTGGAGCACGCTTGCGTAGAAGAAACCGATTCACCCGCGTCTTGAAGGCACCCAGATTGAGCTGTGGTCAAACAGCTAGCCAGTCAACCATAAAAAAAAGTTTGTATTCATGAGGGAAAACCCCATTCAAACAATTTAGTTCAGTTTTTGGAATTTCTACCATGAAGCTGTGTCGAAGAAGTGGGGGGCGAAAAGAAGAGCAGCAAAATCTCTCTATAACCTATTAAAATCGACTTGCCTAGAACATCCAATATTATAAAATTTATAAATTGAATCTTGAAAAGAGTATCCAAATTTTTTGACGGTAGGTTTGTATGAATGTTACTGCCCACGTCAACCAACAGTGGTAGCGTGAGTACGACAAACAGTTTTTTCTTGCACATAGTAATAGTAGAAACACAATGTCAGTATTTCCACTGCAATAAATTACACTGTGCATTTTCTTAATATCATAACAGGAAACTAAAAAGGGCGGGCGTAAATTGCGCAAAACCTATTAGTAAGTACAGTCCCTTAATATAAAGTAAATACAAGTTTATTTTGTAATTTGCATGATTTCCGCTAGGAGCTCACAAAAAAGCTACGCGATCGCATATCGTATTCCAAAGCAGTAAGGTTAGCAATCGCGTAACGGGAGTCACAATTTGAACCTTAGAGTACGGGGGGTTGGACTTCGTTTAGTTACTCGTTATGTGTATAGCTGCAATGGTCATGGACAGGCGTTATCTTTCACTTTCAGGAGAGCGTTTCATTTTTTTTTTTTTGTTTATAATTATACGCTCCACAGACACTGGGGTCCGTGGCCTTTGTCAACTTTAGTTACATATTTTTTTTTTTTACAATTTTACTTTACAAAAAGAGGAGAGGTTAGTAGGATCTTAATCTAAGGTTAAAGTAGGTACTAGATTGTGTGTATACCGCGAGCAGACCAGCGACCCCCGCAAGCAGCACCCGATCACGAGTATGATGCATGTGCCAGCCATCGCCCTCCTCAACCATATCTGAGGGAAGAGAGCGACCCGACACACGACGCCGCCGCAAGACGGAGCCTTCGATGGTGAGCATGAATGCTCGAGGCATACACACAATCCTTATTTCTATTTACATCATGAGCTTTCATTTGAAATCGCCTCCTCCCGACTCAAGGCCTCCATCACCGCTGTTTCATTCGTCTCATTACTTTTTTTTTAGCCTCTAGTGTCCCTCAGTTGGGCAAAGACCTCTTCCTTCCTTCCTGACTGCCCGGTCTTCGGCTTTGGTAGTCAAGCGACTGTCGTGTTGATTTAGTTCGTCATACCACCATCGTCTGGGTCGACTCTGAGGTCGCTTAAATTTTGGGATTTTATCTGACCAGCGGTCGTTCAACATACGACAAACGTGTCCCGCCCAGTCCCATCACAGTTGCACATGTACATAATACTTTTACATTTATAAATAACTAGCGGACGCCTCGCGGTTTCACCCGCCTAGTTCCCGTTCCCGTGGGAATACAGGGATAAAAAGTATACATATGTACCATGTACCATGTATGTATGTCAAGGGATAGCGTAGCTTCTCAACGGTGAAAGAATTTTTGAAATCGGTCCAGTAGTTTCGGAGCCTATTCAATACAAACAAACAAATCTTTCCTCTTTATAATAGTAAAGATAAGATAATAATATTGTGTAACAAATGCAATGATACAACTCGCTGGTATTTCCTTTTTCTTAAACAAGTCAGACTCAGTGGGACAACTTTTTATAAGAAAAGTTTCATCAAAACACAAGTGTGACCAGGTCGGTCGCGATTCGTTGGGAACCTAATGCAAACCTCAAGAATGACTTCTTTTAACTAGGCTGCCACTATCTGAATGAATTCCGTGATGGAACTTTATTTGTGGCTATCTGCTGTTAAAATATTACAACTAACATTTTGTTTGTTAAGTTAATAATATTCATTTTTCTATGCAATATTGCGATAGCGAGTATTTATAGCCATATAATATTGCACAACTTGTCTACGATGCTACAGAATAGACATCTGTGCTGTCGCTTTAATATTGTGCTTGTTTAAAAAAAAACTGAGATTTCAGTTTTAATCTGTTATTGATTTTAATAGATAGGCTTTATCTTACCTATAATAAATGATACCATAATTATTTGCTGTAACGTTAGATACATTGATACACAAAAGTATAATAAGGATGAATACACTTTTACAGTTTTGTCATAATCATTATGTGATCATGTGCAAATGATTTCCTCGTATAATTTGCAAAAAAAATTAAGTGTGAAATGGCAAAATAAAAGAAACAGATTAGCACAGCGACTTTCTTATACCTTATTTAGTGAAGAGATAACGTTTAGTTTTTGTACAATTCAATAAGAGTGAGTGTAAGTTGAGACTACCATAGTTGGTAAAGAGGCATGAGGGTTCCTTAGAAGGGTCTCAAGATAAAGGTTGAGTTAAGTTTTGTGGGCAATTTTTTTTAATAACAAATTGCTTAGCATTTGACTGCCAACTCAACTAATGTAATTGTCATAGTAGTTTAATTGATAACATAAGTTACAAGTCAATTAAATAATAATAAAAATAAAAAGATTAAATTACAAATGTCAATTCGATATTAAAAAATAATAATAAGTGAATTAATTTAATACAAAACTAAACAGTTAATGTTGTGTCATGTTAAGCGAAGACATGCACTTATTACATGTAACCCAGTACTAAATCTTAGGGCTACTAGCATCAACATCAGTAGGTACTACACTTTGTATACTACAAATATTTGTCTGCATGTTTGTTCTTCTACATGCTGAAACGAATAGACTGATTTAGTTAAAAATTTGGAATCCAGATTTATCCCTGACTTAATACATTACCTACTTCTTGTCTACTATCTACTTGTCCTGAAAAATGTGGTTTAAAATGAAGATAACTTGATTTACAATTCAGTAAAAATTTCCAAATGTTTTTTGTGTTGTGCTCAGATTACAAATTTTAAGTTGTAAAGAATTATTAAAACACTAACCTGGTGCTGCAGAGAGGTGGGCTCGGACTGGCCGAGTCGGTTAACATCTAGGATAACCACAAGGTTATCTAGCTTGTAGTGAGATGCGAAGTGGAGGGACTCCCAAATGCTACCCTCGGCTGCCTCACCATCTCCCACAAGACAGTACACCCTGCATATAGAAACTTTTGGTTAGTCATGCTACCTTGTACAAAATAAACTTAATTAGTTATGATAATTTAGTTTCAGTAGATTTATTTATTAATATTGTTATATCAGACATCCTTATCTTCCAGACCGGGCAGTCTGGGTGGAGGACAAGGGTAGCTTTTTCAGCTTTAGTGGTCCGGTAACTGTTATGACAGTTTTGTTTATCACACCACCTTTGTCTGGGTCACCCTGGGTTCACTTAAATTTTGGGGATCTGTGGTTTTATGTCATAACTTTAAAATTGATTGATGCCTTAGCTTTTTTTTTTTTATGGTTGACAGGCTAGTTGTTTTGACCACAGCTCACCTGATGTTAAGTGGTGTAGTCGAAGATGGTAAAGCACACCTAGCCTGGAATGGAACTGGCTCTCAAGTGAGGCTGCCGGAATACACCGTTAGATGGTTGGCGGCAGATTTTCAACTTGAGGGTGGTAGCTAGCCAGCCGAGTACTAGAAAGTACCCTACCACCATGCTATGGTTTCCTCACGATGTTTTCCTTCACCGGCAGCTCAAGCTCATTGTTGGGGTTTGAACCACCCTTGAAACGCCCTTCGGCATGCGAACCTACCGCGCTAACCACTGAGCTATCATCGCTACAAAAAGCTTTAAATATAGGTTAGTTTATTAGATATTAAATCTATCTATCTTACCTGTATGGAGCCTGGTCGAAGTACTTTCCAACATAAGCCATACCAGCCGCTACAGCCAAGCCTTGCCCAAGAGAGCCTGTGCCCACATCTACAAAGTTCAGTCTCGGAGTAGGGTGCCCTTCTAGGTCAGAGTCCAACTTGCGCAGGTTCTTCAGATCTTCCACAGGGAAGAGTCCAGCTTCAGCCCATGCGGCATATAGAATAGGGGCTGCATGACCCTGAGTAAACACAAATAGGTTAATAGTTAAAAACAGCCTGTCGTAGACATTGCTTTATCTTAAAAATTTTTTTTTGGTAATCTTTAAGTCAGATCAATACTCAATCATTTGTTGCAGTGCAAGTGCAGAACTTATAAAAATATAACATTGCTAAACCTAATACATATGACCCCATTAGTACAGAAGTAACTAGACAACTATGTACTTTATACACCTACAAAATAAAATTAGAATATTAATTAGTTACATAGTCATTACAAATATTATCATCATTTAAAAAATCACAATCAGACTAACAATAGTCACAACGATAAGTAGTCTCCATTATAATTCTTTAAGGTTCCGATTTTATAAGTACATATAGTTTACCTTGGAGAGTATGAATCTGTCTGCGGATGCATCCTTGGGAGCAGAGATCTTGTATCTCATGGTGTGGAAGAACAGCACCGACATGATCTCTGCCATTGATGCACATGATGTAGGGTGTCTGCAGAATAAAAAAACATCATAACATTGACTATCAAGGTAAAAAATGCTACTGCCCACAATCAATTAACAACATTTATAAGTACAACAAACACTGTAGCTTCCATATGCACAAACCACAAACATACATCTAATATTATATCTACTATCTATGTAATTATCAATATTGTTTCTTTTTTAGAAAACATTGTTTGGTTTTCAAACTAAATTATTCTGGGGAGCCCATATATCTAAGTATATATGTATGTATATATCTGAGTCTGAAAGCCTCTGCCATGATTCCATTATTAGTCTATACCTACATTAGTAATACCTTCTTTTTTTTATACATATAAATAAAAATCAATTGCCACATACATAATTATATGACAAATCATCATTTGAGAATGACTTAACTAATTTAGCTGATTTCTTTTTTGTTGTCAGATGAAGTTTTTATGAAAGAAGCTTTCAAGAAAAACCACACAATAATTTTTTTTTTTCAGATTTTAAATCCTGTGCAAAGTTGATGTGTTGCTGGTTTGAAATAAAAACAATAACTACTCTTATTATGCCTCAAACCTTGACCAGATTGGCACAGGACCGAGGCAGATGGCATGACATGAGAGAGGCCTATACCCAGTAGTGGAATAAAGAAGGTTGTGGATGCCTTTTAGATTAAATTGTTTATTTTACTGTAACATAATATATTATTTTAAATTATTTATTTATTTTCTCTATACACATATATTTCTATCTAGCTTATAAACATTTATAAAAAATATGAAATAAAATCATAAATTTACAAAAATGCAGGTATATAGTGCTTCAACTTCCATCTAGCCTCAACAGTATTTTTTTGTTTCCCGAAAGTTCTTTTTAACTATCTCTTTGACCTACACAAGACATTGTAATAGTTATCAACACTTAGTAGGTATAATGCAAAGAACACCTACAGAGTTGAAAAGAATTGATAACAGATCATTACACAATCTGTTATGAGGTCATGGGGCATGTGTATTATTTCGTAAATACATTTTAAGGATGATAAAGAAATATAATAATATTGCTGGTATTTGCCGTGTCAGAATTGAGTTTGAGTGCAAAAAAAGTATTTATTAATTAATAATTATCATGTTCCATGATAATCATGGAACTGGACTATTATAGTTAAGACTTGTTCTTGAGGTGCCTAGGTACTTAGCAATCCAAGATCTAAAAAATCTTCATGTGGATTATTTTTAAACTATACTACTATCTTTATGATAGAGAAAAACATTGTTCAAGAACATTCCAGAGAATAAATTAAATGTTATAATAATATGTGAATATGCAACCTTCATCAAAATTCAATGTTAGAATATTATTTAATCATGACTTGTTTATTGTTATAGGTAATAAATAAATAAATGAATAAATATATGATTATCTCAAATAATAATCATGTAGTTAGGACTAAGCAGCAGGTTCATGAGCTTTAATAAATAATAGCAATAAATACAAATTCGAAATAATTTTCCTAACTGAATGATTACAAATAAAATAATCAATGAATCAGCAATATGTATCCATCATGGCATAATCTTGATGGTGACAAATATCGTCATGCGATTAGCACCTCTATACTTCACTAATAAAGTATGATTTGATGCATCATGCATCGTGTAGCGATTGTAGTATTCCGATGTGATAATGCTGACATAATGTTGATGGCCTTGAGTTATGGCATCACGTGGGAAATGGTATGATTAGTTCATGGAACTAAGTCCAGAAGATTCTAGGTTAATTATAGGATGAAAAACAGTATTAGACGAGTGAAATCGACCTATAGCGTGACTTCGAGTATCTGTGGTATCCAATGCAATCGTCCACGATAACTTATGAAAATATTCTTCCAAAACTAATGTATTACAATATTTTGTACAGTAATTAAGGGTTTAAACATTATAAACTAAGATGTAACAGATATTTGTCAAGTACACATATAAATTTGTCCTTCATTAGACCTTCAGTGTAGCGGCAAAATGCGGCATTGAGGTTATACCACTCACCCGGATTTTGAGGCGTTAGTGGCAACGATACTGTCGATTCTCAACTTGTTAGCGATGTCCTTAAGAGCCTGAATGTCGACTTTCTGGTCACCCTTCATTTTTGGAATGTATTTACACTTATTATCTGATAAAATAAAACACGTTATTTACGAGCAGCCGCTTGCCCGCCTCGCGATTCTTTAAATGAATGAATGATAAAATAACGCAACAGAAAATAAATAGAAAACGGAAGAATGAATGAGAGATAGTACATAATCCGAAGTTATCTAAATCAAGTAATTTAAGCTAACGGCGCTAACAAGAACCATTATAGCACGACTAACATTGAGTCACATTGGACTGGTACTCGACTAGATCATCAGGCATCATGAGCACTGATACCTTATTTCGAACCATACTCCATATTTATTATTTTAGGGAATGACTGTGACTTTTTAATTTTTTTTTTTTTTCGTTAATTTGCCCTTTCGGGCAGGCTAAAGCTATAAAGCCATACTGCCTCGTCTTCAGTGATATTTCTGCTGTATCTTAACTATGGTTATCGTCAAAGTCGTCTTAGTCAAGTCCAGTTCGTGTCAGTTCGTGCCAGTCATGCTTTAGTAAAGTAGTGGCAACTTTACTATAAAGCTTCGATGGAGTTTTGGAAGCAACACGAAAACTCATGTTTCACCACATTATATCATTTTCCCACACTCGCGCTTGTAATTCGGCACTTTATGAATAAAACACCACCATTTTTATGCATAAACACTCGACAAAACACTAGTTTTGAAAAAATACAACGAAGCGACACGACTCTTCCCGCGTTCCCGCCAAAACTCCCGTGACTTTTTAAGATACTTTTTTAGAATAGCGTTAGTCAAAGGGCCGCCTTACACGTTCAATCATGATCACGATCCGCGATCCGCGATCCGCGATCATGATTTCAAAATTTCTAGATATTATGCGATCCGGAGCATCAGTCCGTCAATCCGTTTCGTACACGATCAGTCTGGATCGCGATCATTGATCGCGGATCCCGGATCACGGATCGCGCGCTACGTGTACGGGCTGCCTTTGGCAGCCCGTACACGTACCCGAAATTTTGAAATCATGATCGCGGATCGCGATCATGATTGAACGTGTAAGGCGGCCCAAAGCGGCATCTGTGAAATCCTCACTGTAGTGAACTAGTTTGCATGATTGTGCATAGATGTCGCTATATGTAACTGTATGCGATAGTCCAATAATCCTATGAAAAATAATACTTAACATTATAATCGCGGTTTTTTATATAATATATTCTTTTATCTTATTTTAGTGATTTATTCATTAAAATAATGACACAGTCATAAATGGTCTAATTACGTTAATGAGTACGGGAAAGTAAAACAATGTTTTACTTGAAAAATGTTCAATATAGGTAGATAAGTACTTAGGTAGATACCTATTCATTGAATTATTAATAAGTATTTTCTTTTCATCGCACATCCACTGAGTGATACGAACGCAATCTTTACAAGAACGAGCCCCGGAGTTACCAGCTCGTCAGAGTACTTATAGCCAAAACAACTAAAACTTAATTAGCAAACTTACTAGAGCAAAAAGCAGGGTATTTGTAACACTAACTGGACAGCTGTATCGGAGGTTTAGTTCGGGCCGCCTGGCTCCTAAATAAGCGCTTTTGGCGCTGAAAGCGTGAAGTAAAAGAGGTTTTCTTTCTATAGGTATGTATGAAAAAAGGAAACATAATAGATACCTATTACGCTTTTTATAATCCCCGATGTGATTAAATTGACAAAAAGGTGTTAGTTTATCTGTGGCACAGTACCTCAGAAATGCTTAAAACGATTTTGATATAAGTAAGTATATTTTTTTTAAAGTTGACTATCGTTCTTGACTTCAAGTTGAAATTCTTCCACAAAGCACTGAACGTTGTATTTCACTTGAGAGCCAATTCTATTCCAGCTAAGTATGTATACTAACTTCGACAGATGAGCTGTGCTATTACAAATAAAAAGAGCATAAAATATTTAAAACACAGTTATAAGCACCTACTGAACTATATATCGTCACTACCTACCTAATTGAAATACCTTAGACAAACAATCTACCCTAGTCACATTCTATTGTAAGACAATGTCGACATTTATTTCGAGTAATATTGTGGAACGACGGTATCAAACGCGTATGTTATGGAATTGATTCGTACAGAGACACAATATTACATGTACCATCATCTTGAGCTTTAAGGCTATGCGGTTAAGGATGAATACCACGTGTGTTGCGTTTTGTCTATGTTGGTAGATATAGATGCGATAAAAGAGGGTGGCTATTCTAAATCGCGCTGACGTATCATAGTCGGACCTTCGCTTCACCTGACTTCGTTAGCTTTAGAGGGATAAGCCACGATTAGGTCACGAATTATATAACGTTTGTTTGTTCTGTAAAATATCTTTGGGTATTAGTTTTTAGCGGGAACGCAGAAAGGTCGTGTAGGTATTGTTTTCCAAACAGCATTGTATTTTTCAAAACTTATGTTCTATCAAATTTTTATGTATAAAGATTGTGATGACCCATAAACTGCCAAATTACATTCGTGAGTGTGGGAAAACAATATAATGCGGTGAAATATGACTTTTCGCGTTTCTTCCATAACTACATCGAAACTTGTAGTAGTAAAATAATGGTGCTTTTAGTACCATTATTTTACTAGGACATGATTGGACACGAACAAGATTTACTTTGTGTGTTATAAATTTGAAAATATCCAAACAGTTTACAGGCTGGCAAATGCATAAAGTGTGACGCCAAAAAAAAACAAAAAGATGACCTCTGTCATTCGTGACTTTTTTATGATCGAATAAAAAATACTAAGTATATCGATTACACTTGACATATTAATATGGTTTTTGTAGGTACTTAGTAAGTAGATATTATGTCCACGATAATGCATTTAACAAGCAATTTTCATTTAAATCCGCCAAGTGTTGCTTATCACACTTTTCATACATTTTGTTTTAGAATATTTAAAAATAAATGTTGGGGTTCGCTTTTAATGGGTAAATAGGTTTGCTTTTGACGACATTCCGCCTATTATTAAGTAAAGATGCAGTTTTACGTTTCATTCATTCACGATTTGAAGTCACCCTCATTGTGCCTATCTATTTTCATAATTATTTTTCTATCGTTTTAAGTAGGTACAAATTATGTAGGTATAGGTACGTATTATGCTTTCTATGTGTCTTTTATTATATTATTATTATTTATTATTATCTACAGTAGAGTTATAATATTATGTTGGTATTTTCCTAGTGCCTACCATTTTTCTTTTTTGTAGAGTCTTATCTTGTTAATGCTATCGTAATGTCCGTCCTTTGCTACGTCATAAAGGAGCGCGCCAAAAGCGATACGGCAGAAATACGGCAGAATAACGCAAAAACACCGGCCGGATAAATAAATATAAAAACAATAAAACTGTTGTCTATGGCTGGGAGAATGGACGCGCTGGGCGTAGGGCAGCCGTGGGGTGACCAGCCTTTATAGCCGGAACAATTCAATATTCAGTTTAGTGCTATGCAAAACAAAAATTACCAATTTTTTAGATGCTTAATGTGGATGTGTGTGGAAGAAAGAGATGGAAGCACTAATTCTTTAGGGCGTTGATTAAATTTTTTGTATTCAATGATAGAAGTTTTGACAAGCCCCCCGCCGTTAAAGGCCGCTCTATACCTAAGTATTATTTTCCAAATCTGATGTTTTTTTCGTGTGATTAGGTACAAAAATGGTTGTGTCTTATTTATTATATGTTACGTGCATTAGTGCAGAAAACAAATAAGTAGGTATAATGTGGTAAAATAAATGACTTTTCGTGTTGTTTCCAAAACTTTATCGAAGCTTGTAATAAAGTCGCCACTACTTTTCTAGAACATGACCAGACTTGAAAAGACTTACTTTGTACTTTGACTATGGCTTAGACTCACATTTATTTAACCAAACTTCAAAGAAAATCGTAGTTCCAATACAAATGACTTTTGTTTTGGCATATATCTACCTATCGCTAAGTGTGTTTACCATCCTTGATGACATTGTCACTTCCCATCAGGTGAACTGAAACCAAGACAGCCTCACTTGAGAGCCTGTTTCATTTCAGGCTAAGTGTGCTTTACCATCTTCAACCACACCTTCACTTAACATCGAGTGAGCTGTGGTCAAACACCTAGCCTGTCAACTATAAAAAAAAACATAGCCATCTAAAAAAAAAGTATATTATCACTTTCATTCTTTTCAAATTTGCTTTTCCGAAAGTATGGTGTTTCGTCATGCGGCGGGGGGGGGGTGGGCCGATGTTTTCAAATTCAATTGGCCGCCGCGTCCCGGGGCGATCTTTTCTGCCGGCCCGAATTGAATATCAATCGAACGGAGGATCAGCGATGCAGTGTGGCCATACCTACAGTTTACAAGATACACGAGTTACTAGGTACTTTCGGACATTTAGAATACAACTTTATTACACACCAAACATAATATACATACCTACATTATAACATACAAATATGAAACGTAAAAAAGAGATAAAGAATGTAACAAAACAAACAGTAAATATCACTCTTGTCGCCTAGCGATTTCTGCCAGACAACCTTTGGATGGAACGAACCATAATTATAGAAACAGATATTAGGTTGGTGTAAAAAAACTAGAATAAGAATAATATTTTTATTTACAGAATAATATTTTATAGACAATACATTACATTTACAGATTTTCACTCTACAATTTTTTTTTTATTTTGCAAATGACATGGCGTTATACATCGGGCCCCAAACTAGGCTTAGCCTGTATCTTGGTGACCCAAGTTTAAGATGTTGCCAGCTTTGGATTTGCGCATCTACATGCATTTTGTGAGAAAAAGATAAAAAAGCAAAAAAAAGATATATGAATATAATTATAAACAACTATAAGTAATATTTGTGGTCTTTATCAATGTCATTCCGAGGCTTGCTCGGAATCGGGGATCGAATCATATTATCATAAGCTTCACTCCGAAGCGAGAATTAGTTACAGTAGGACGGTATACAGCGCTATTGAAAATCACTACATACCTATTCTGAAACTACCACCTTCAACTTATAAATCTACGCCAAGCAGCTTATAGACTGGACTAGAGCTAGATTTATTATTTATCATCGCATACCGTCAATAACAATAAAAAACTGCTTTAGCAAACCTCTAGATAATGTCCAATAGAACGAACAGTTCATTCATTCATTCAAAATGCTGTTCAACCAAATAAAACACACATTTATCCCTTCAAAATAAATAACAACATTTTGACTGGTGGTTACTTATTGCACAACAAGAGCGTTAACCCTACGCCACGCAGATTTCACACGTCACACCATACTCCATGCCATGCCACGTGGCTCTACGCCATGCCACGTGGCTCGACGCCATGCCACGCGTCTTCATACCATGCCATGCGCCGCACACGCGGCTAGAACTCATCTATGTTGTAATTACATTAGCTATGAGGATTACGCTGATGGATGTGACTAAATTAACGCATAGTTATCAGTGATGATAGTTTACCAGTTTTCCTGCTTGTTTGAGAAGATTATATGAGTAGGTCATATTTATTAAGTGTTTTATCAATATGTGTGGATTTATCGATGGCAATTTTAGAAGCTGTCGTTGTCTTTTTAATGTGATATATTAGAAAGGGGCAGTAACATTTTTAGTAAGTTTATATCCGTCACAAAAACAACAACCAATGATCGATTGATTGATTACCACTTTTTTGTTCACATCAAAGATTGCATAATGAAGAAATGTCAACTTAAGTAATGAGTGTAAAAACTGGCGACCTTATCGCTAAAAGTGATCTCTTCCAAGCAACCGTAGGACGAAAATTATTTGAGGAAGAGAAAGACTGAGTATCTTAATAGCGATATGTTTATTAATTACTTATTAGTGATGGCATGTTTGGATCAAAATTCCATTTTAATTTAGATACCTGACAAAAATGAAATTTTACAACAAATTGTCTACAATTTTTCCGATTTTATTTTATGGTAAAGAAGAAGTGCAGTGACATACCGTCTCTTACTAACACTGGCACATTCCATAAATCTTGGCCGCCATCAACCACGTAATTTTTACATTTTATCAATTTTGTTACATATGATTTAGTTGTTCTCTCTGTTTCCGGTTATCATACATTTATGATAACCGGAAACAGAGAGTCATGAACATATAGTTTAAGGTTGTTGATAAATCCCATAGATGATGTCATCAGTATACATCCCTATCGCCCATAAGAAGTAATTAGACGAGATGTTCTTCTGATGCAAACACCTGCCCATGGTTATTGCAGTGCATCCTAAAATGTAATTCACAATTTAGTGAGTTTTTTTTTCAGAATCAAAAAACTAATTGAATTAAAAAAAGAGTATGAAAACAATCTAGTGACCATATTGTGAACTATTATTGTAATTAAGCAATCACGAAAAAGCTGCGCGACCATTGTCGAAATTTACTATGTAAAAAGTATTTTTTTTTTTTTTTTTTTAATGTTTGACAGGCTAGGTGTTTGACCACAGCTCACCTGATGTCAAGTGAAGGTGTGGCCGAAGATGGTAAAGCACACCTAGCCTGGAATGCAACTGGCTCTCGAGTGAGGCTGCCGGAACACACCGTTAGATGCTTGGCGGCAGATTTTCAACTTGAGGGTGGTAGCTAGCCAGCCGAGTACTAAAGTACCCTACCACCATGCTTTGGTTTCCTCACGATGTTTTCCTTCACCGGCAGCTCAAGCTCATTGTTGGGGTTTGAACCCACGCCCTTCGGCATGCGAACCTACCGCGCTAACTACTGAGCTATCATCGCTACAAAACATAATCGTAATGAAACGAACGAGACACTCCTGATGGTAAAAGATAACGCCTGTCCATGACCATCGCAGCGATACACGGAACTTCGAGTGACGAAACAAATTCCAGGGCATCACCGCTTTGGCACTCATTACTTTGAGACTTTTGATGATTAGTCTCAACAGCCCAGTAATTTCGCTAGCTGCAGTACCCTTCAAACCGGAACACAGTAATGTTTACACACTACTACTTAGCTTGGCAGAATAACTGGTACTGCGGTGGTCCCTACCTTGACGACCTCCTGCTAAAGAGATCTACCACCAAGTAGATACACAAACAAATATATATAAGAACCTACATATACGTATATGTCTTGTACGCGTAACTTTACTTAACAATGTAAGTAACAAGCTTGTGTATCACTAAAGACGGCAAAAACTTACTTCTAACTTAAACGCAACTTAGCAACTTGTAACGGACAACTTAACTACCGGAATTAAGTGATCTAAGTGAGCAGTTAATTTATTGCAAACACTCATTATTTATCTATTTTGCAAGTGGTATTAGAATTAGTAAAGTGAAACTTTAAGTTTTGATTAATTACTAAGTAAAGCCTCATACGTGATAGTGATTATGCAACGAATCAAGTTATTTACTTAATTGTGATTTGATTTTGTTATTGTGAAGCATGTTTGGGTGGAAAACTTGTTAGTTTATTATTTATTGTAAGTGAGATGTGCCGTAAGAAGTTTCGTAATGTTTTTGTGTATTTCCTAATTGAATCAATAAAATCAAAGGTAACAGTAAGTCAAAGCAGAGCACAAAGGACTACGCGCAAAGCAATCCTTGCCGCGTGTCGTGCTCTTCTTTGACTCCTTGAAGAAGGCCACCGGATGTGGCAGAAACAAAAGTCGCATAAAGTACAGGAATGTGTTAAAATCACGTCGGTTTCTATAGCAAGATAGGTTAGTTAGATATTTTATATCGGTAGGCTTTTTTATTGTTATTTTATCAACTGTTATTTTTTAGCTCTTTGTGACCAAATAATGAACAAGACTGATAACAAAACCACATTGTACCTACCAGCTTTAGGTTCGAAAATTAAATAATTTAGTTTTCTACTTTATTACGCGCTAAATTTTTGGTTGTAGCTTACGCTAGACTCAATTTTTCATGGTTTTGGCATCGTAGTTTATACTTTGATAATTTTATTTCACTTCATTATTATTTTAATACCTAAGTAGAGAATTTTTACGTTCGGTAATCAAGTCACCAAAAAAAGTTGCGCAGATCACTAGTCCCTCTATTATTATAAATGGAATGTTTGGATAGATGGATGAATGTTTATTACTCTTTCACGCAAAAACTACTAAACGGATTTGGATGAAATTTGGTATGGAGGTAGCTGAGACCCTGGATTAGAACATAGGTTACTTTTTATCCCGAAAACATGTAGCGGGTAACACCGCGGGGCGCAGCTAGTATTTTGTATTGTAATTATCTTTTAGTTTTGCAATAAAGCTTATTAACTATCTGTTAACATTTTTCTTTTCAAAACAGTAAGTAGGCAGTTGAAATTCTAACAGATTTTTTAAAACTTAGCCAATAATCTTTTTCCGCACGTAAAATGAAGTAGGGCGCAAACAGCACACATGAATACAGTTTTAGAGTTCCCCGCAGGTGCGGAGGTTGTAAACTTTATTGTCCGGAACCCGCGATTATGACATAAAACGCGCTTGTGTGCTCAAAGCAAGCACTTCGATTTTACTTGCGGTATTGCAAACGCGTGTATATGATATTAATTTTATTCATTAACTTAAATGCACTATAATAAAAGATCTTTTAATGATAAAAAAGCTTTCAAATCTTAAAGATTACGATTATTCTTATTACTAAGTATCAATCAGTATTAGCTGTCATTGCCTGAAAGCTCATCATCATCATCAGCCTATCGAAGTCCACTGCTGGACATAGGCCGCTCCCAAGACACGCCACTCAGCCCGATCCTCAGACTTTCGCTTCCATCCACCGCCAGCTACACTAATATTATAAAGAGGAAAGATTTGTATTTTTGGATTTTTGTATGTTTGTAACGAATAAACTCTAAAACTACTGGACCGATTTCAAAAATTCTTTCACCGTTGGAAAGCTACACTACCCCCAGGAGACATAGGTTACCTTTTATCACTGTATTCCCATGGGAACGAGAATTACGCGGGCGAAACCGCATGGCGTCCATTAGTAGGTACATAATAAATAGACTTATGTTTGCCCGCCGTCTCACCTAATGTTATGTTGATGCGGTCTAAGATGGAGCACGCTTGCCTGGAAGATACCGATTTACTCTCTACTTGAAGACACCCAGATTATATCCATCGGGAAACACCCATTCAGGCAGCGTATTCCAATGACTAGCAAAACCTATGGTAATCGCAAACTCATTTTTGCCGTGCAATGATCTGTGCACTCGTTTATCAAACTTAGTTTTTAACAACTATTGGTGTAAAAGTGCAGTAATTTAAATAAAAATTGACGTGAAAACTCTGACACACTTAAGATCTTGCTTTGATATTTACTTTATTTGCCTTTGAGCCCACAATAGTCCAAGATCCCCCGACCGCCGTATATTGGGGGTATATTACACAACATATTAAGGTATGAAGTATAAAACCGACTAAGTACAGGTGGTGGATTAACCTCGGCCGCCGTTACGGGTTACGGCGCCCGTAACGCCGTTATGGCTTGTATTATTATAACTTGGGCGGGGATGTAGTGATCGCTAGAAGGTATGAATAATATCTAGGTAGGTACTTACTTTATTAGGTTTATAGAACAGAATAGAATACAACTTTATTACACACCAAACGTACATACATTACAACATACAAATATGAAACGTAAGAAAGAATTAGAGAATATAACAAAACAATAAATAAAAATAACAACAATAATATTGATTACTTTGTTATACATATTGTACGAAAAGGCAACAAACATTTATTCACATGTCAAATTATAAGTAAAATTTCGGATATTTTTTTAAAATTGTCGACTTGTCGACAGCCCTTTTGGTTCATTGGTAGAATGTCTGCTTTAAGAGCTGAAGGGCGTGGGTTCGATTCCCACCCAGGACAAACTTTGTTTCATGCACAAATATTTGTTCTGTGTTCTCTATGTATTCATGGAAAAAATATGTAAATAAATAAATATCGTAGGACATTAAACACAGCGCCATCGGACGCCAAACTATGCAAAGTTTGTACTATGGAAGTCAGATAACTGATAGAATACTTTTTTTTTTAAATACAGAGCACCGAAACACATAACAAACATTTTGTGCTACAAAATGCTTGTCCTGTGTGGGAATCGAACTCACGCCCGTGCTCTTGGATATAAATACTTACTACCAATGAACCAATAATATATAAACGATATATAGGTATTTTTGTTTTGTTATTATTATACATATTATTCATTTTGTGTTTCTTCGTATTTTAGTTTTGTTATTTCGGATATATTATGTTATTTTAGTGTACCTACTTGTTTTATGAATTTGAACAAATACATTTCTTTCTTTATTTATTTATATACACGAGGGAAAATGTTAGTTTTACCGTTATCTCTACCGCACCGCGCACCGCGCACCGCTTACCAGACGTTCAGCTAGTTAGTTATAAAAATGTAGTCACTTCCAATACTCGCTACATCGTTGTGTCCAGGGTTATAAGTTACAGAGGTCGGATATTTATTCGTTTGGTTCGATCGTAGTTTTACTGCCAGCCGTAAATGCCAGTTATTGGTACACATTTGAATAATACCTACCTACACATACAAATATACACACAAGTTACACCATGTGTGTGCGCCAATTTTTTTTTTATTTTGCAAAGTAGACTAGTCTTGGATTTATTTTTAATTATTATTAACTAGCGGTTTCACACACGTAGTTTGCGTTCCCGCGGGAATACTGGGATAAAGAGTAGCATATGTCACCCGGAGATAGTGTAGCTTCCTAACAAAGAATTTTTGAAATTGGTGCAGTAGTTTTTGAGTTTATTCGTTACAAACATACAAAAATCCAAAAATACAAACCATTCCTCTTTATAATATTAGTGTAGATAGGCTTGCATTTGACCGCTACCTCACCTGATGTAGGTTGTTAAGGTAGTTTGATTTCCATACAAATATTTTTTTTGTATTTATGGACAAATAGAGCATAATTTACAGCGAAATCACTGATTTTATGCTAATAATAAAATCTACTATTTTATTCAAGCAATTGTGATTTCCCGCAAATAAATACTAAAATAAATGCTTGTAGCGGTGATTTCACTGTAAAATTATGCTCCATTTGTCCACAAATGGAAAAATCTATTTGTATGGAAATTGAACCACCTTAAGCGACAATGCAGTCTACGATGGACTACGCTTGCCTAGAGGAAACCGATTCACTGCCATCCAGATTAAATCTACCTGTCCTGATTTGACTGCTCTTTTAGCTCATTTGGTAGAATATATGGTTCAAAAGCTGTAGGGCGTGTGTTCGATTTCCACCAGGACAAACATTTATGTGACGATAAATGTTTGTTCTGTGTCCGGGTGTTCTGTATGTACTACTAGCTACGCCCCGCGGTGTTACCCGCTACATGTTGAAAAGTGAAAGCGTAACAAACAAACAAACTCACATCCGCATTTATGATATTAGTTAGGATGTTCCTTAAGTAGAAATTAAAAGAATACTCCTTGGCTTTGTAATTTTTTATTAGTATTTGTGTCCGTGTAACACGAAAAAAAAAATAAGGCCAAGGAAAATTTGCAAAAAAGCTTATTTTCGATACCAAAATCTATATGAAAGTTACCCTCTGATCTTTTTAATTGTCTGTAGAGCTAGGTTAAAAGCTACAACTCGTGGCCATCTACGATGCTACGAGTACTACGACGTAGCAATATTAAAAATCTACCCTCAAAAATTGCCTACAAAAAATTGTTCATTCCATTACTTAAAAAAATCTTGTCGGTATTTTTTTCGATATGATCTTCGATTTCCATAACAGTAACGTATAAAAATAAATAAAATTACATTATCCACGGTCGCCAGGTGATTCGAAACACCGAAGCCATTTCTGTATTATTTCTATTCGTCTTTATATTGTTTTGTTTCTTTTATAGCGGCCACGAGTGCTGCCATATTTAAATTTTATTCGCCTTAATGTTGCCACACACACGACTGCTTGCAATCTCATACCTATAATATTTCTGCGTTACGTTTGCAGTCTGGACTATCCTTATTTATCCTTATCATACAGGCGTAAGGTTGAAAACCGAGTTCATGGGTAGATGAGTGAAAGTTGGTTTAAGATACAGATGCCTGGGAAATAGAAGCGATTTGGTAGCAATGTTTTTATTTAGAACGAGGCTGTTTCGATGTAAAAAGGAGTGTGACCAGGCTCTTATGATTTAGTAAGACAAGATTATTGTACGGCCCAAATTTTGGTTTCTGTAAATCTTTACAGTTATCGCAAATGTAGGGTTATACTAAACTTGGAGTGTCGAAAAAGGGTTTTGTACTCGGCAGTATGAATAACTTTAACCTTGAAATTGTGATCCAAAATCAGCTGTTCTATAGGTACATTTGGTCAGCTGTTTTTTTCCCACGATTTCTGTGTTATAGCAGTATAATGATGGATACAACCTATGGATACCTTTTGCGGTTTAGTACAACCCAAGCTTTGAATGTATCATTTGTAAACTAACTTATAAAACGCAGATTACCAATCCTAACCTATATTATAAATGCTAATGTCAGTTTTTGTCAATTTTGTTTATTTAAAAGTAATAGGACGATTGAGACATTCTCCTGACGGTAAAAATTTACGTATGCCCATGACGCAGACGTATCGCTGCAATGGTCATGGTATCACATTTAGTAACAGACTAAAGTCCAGAACGTCGCTACTTTGGCACTCAATTACTTTGAGACTTTCGATGATTAATTTCAACGGGTTAATTTCCCTAGCTATACCCTTGAAACAGGAACGCAGTAATGTTTACGCACTACTGCTTGGTGGTAGAATATCTGATATTGCGGTGGTTCCTACCTAGTCGATCTCCTGCTAAGGAGATCTACCACCGAGTACTTTTTTTCACCACTAAGTTTGGTTCTTTGTTACACTTTCACATCTTAACTACACTACGTTATCAGGGGATCAAAAATTACCTTTCATCCAGAAATTTGAGATTTTTGCGATTGCGATATCTCTGACAAAAATTAACATGTAAATTAATTAATTACAATATTTTTATTTAATTTCTATATTATTTATATTTACGTATTTCTTTGACATTTAATTTTGTATTAATTATGAACTCGCTTAAGAGATCGCTTTTAGCGATAAGGTCGCCAGTTGTTACATCTATATTTAAGTTTATTTCTTCTGTTTTCTGTATTTTAGTGTGTACAATAAAGAGTTATCAATCAAAACTGATTCTATTGTTATTATCGCATGCTGTCAGCACCTGTAATTGTTGTGACATTTATCTATATACCTACTTTCTATTTTCCTTTTTAATTTTAGTCATGCGATAATGTACACAACGTTTGTGAATATAAGAGGGCAAATAAAATAAAAAAAAAACACTGTTCTCGACAAATAAACAACGAAATTAAAATTAAACGAACGAAGCAGCGGGCACAAGCAAGTAAACGATAAAAAATCCTAATATTTCACAATACAGGGTCACTGTGCAAATAGGGTCGTTTGATATTTGTACCTGTGTTTTGATTCCAACCACACAGGGTTGCCCCGCGGCAGAAAAATCGAACCGGGAAAGAAAATCATAGAAAACATTCCGTGAACGTTGACTAATGCTTAGGTAGGTAGGTAACCCTTGGGCTATGTGCCTCAGATCAAAGGAAATTCTGATGAGTTCATTATTTTAACAGATTTTTTCATATCAAACAACTGGCCGTGTATGGTTTTCTAAATAAATGTATCTATCATAACAAAGGCTGCCTGTATCAACAATGTTATTTGCTTAGTGATTTCTTCAAATAGATTGTCTGAGTTTGGATTCCGATATGCAGTAGGTATACAAGGTTATAAGATTAGGATGCACTAAGCCGGAAGGAGCTAATGCATTCTGAATATTTTTTACATTGCGTACAGCCGTACAACTAGTCGTCATTTAAGAAAAAACTAAAGCACTGGCTGTTCGAACAGGCTTTCTACAAGTTTGACGATCTGTATACAGAGAAAATTTCTAACTGACATTAATTAAACATGTTTAATTAATGTCAGTTAGAAATGTCAGAGTGTCATGTGTGTTATGTTTGACAAGCTAGGTGTTTCACCGCAGCTCACCTGATGTTAAGTGACGGTGTGGTCGAAGATGGTAAAGCACACCTAGCCTGGAATGGAACACAACATTGAACAAAAACTACTTTACATAATTTTGTTGAAAATGTTCACGGTTAGGAAATTAAAAAGAAACACTTTTCACACAGCGCCATCTAGTTCAAACGTAAGCAAAACCTTTGGATCTAAATAAGTGATAGAACATTTTCATACTTTTTCCTTTTCAAATTGGAAGCTTGCTATCATAGGTTTTGATTACGTCCGTATTGAGATCTTTGATAACTATAATAAAAAAGATATACCAGAATCCTACACGTATTTTTAATAAGTGCAAGCATGACTAATTGCCGTCAACTATGTCTCGAGTCGCGAAGGTGCTCCGATTTTTTCCCGCCTAATTAAGGAGTAGCAAGTGCGCTTGGCATCGCGTAAATCATCCACACTTATTAAAAGAACTCTACGAATCGAACCTCTTTAAGACGGCAACCTCCTTCGAATATACTCGTTTTGATATTCAACCTTATCTTGCGTGTCGTAGAGTTGTTTTTCGTAAGTGACAAGCAGAAATTTTTGTCGTGTATGTATGTGTAAGTTACCGTTAAAGTATAAAATGGGAGTTTTGGTGAAAACGCTACAATGTTATGTCGCTGAACTTAGTGTATTATTATTTCTCAAAACTTGTGTTTTTTCTATTGTTTAAGTTTAATTATCGTTGTGTTTTAGTAATAAAGTGTCGCATTCGTCTGGGAATGCGATACTTATTAGGTGTTGTGAACTCTGCATTGTTTCTAAATCTCTATAGAAGCTTCTAGCAAAGCCATTCCTACTAAGGCATGACCAAACTTGTGATTGCGTGATTTTGACTGAAACCGAGACTATCGATATAATTGGTACAGATAAATGTGAAAATGTGATGTTAAACATAAAAAAGCAAAGTTTTGGAGAAATCTATGAAGGGCGACGTCGAACTAAAAAGAAAAAAAGTTGATGATTTTTTTTGCAAAGAAGCTAGCGTATGCATTTTCCAAAAATACTTTAATAATAGGGAAAACATTTGGAAAAGAGTCGTTCCCATTTTTGTTCAATAACGTAGTTACAATTTCCATACAGTTATATTCATACACTATTATTTTAAATAACCAATAATGGGGTGAATATGAATAACTTTGATTAAAAGTAACTTTTAGTCTTAAATTTTAAACTTTGCTTTCGTGTTTGCATTTAGGTATATGCTAGCTATTTGTTGGCATCCTTATACCGTATAGCTGGAGATTAAATACATTTATTTTGATTTGATCTTATCTTTAATTACACTGTCCCTAATTGACTTAAGGGTTAACGTACTCTGCAGAAGGTTGTCTGGAAGAAATATTTCTTTGTTTGAGTCTACATTTAATGTATATTTATTCATTTGGTTACGTATCTTTGTGGTACTAATAAAAATACATAGTAAGCCTATATTTCGTCGTTCTTTGGCTGTGACACAATTTAGTTAGTAAGCTACAAAACATGGCGCAATTTGGGCTTTTACAGTGACATTTATATAAGAATGCCATTGGAAAAGTAATGCTTTTTAATATTAAACGCTGGCAATGTGAATGATTTTCTGTGTATTATATTGGGGATCGGAATTTATGATTGTTTCTGTTGCAATATTAATTTTTAAATTCAAAATTCAAAAACTAACGATAATAAAATCAGAGTAGAGATACTGTTGAATGAATGAATGAATTAACGAACGAACGAACGAACGAATGAATGAATAATTTTATTTGTCTATGAAAGTAGGTGCATTTTTATTAGTTTTTATCACAGTTAATTAGTTTGCTAGCTTCTACCCTGGATGGGTTTACAGACATGGCTGTGTAATTGTGTTGCAGTTACAAATCTATTAGCTAAACTGCTAAATAATCAAAATAATTAGTTAAGTATATTGAGTGATGACTTTAATCATGAAGGACTTCTTAGTGTTTAAAAAATGTACACTTGTTTTAAACACGGCTTGTCTACAACACGTTTTATATTTTTGTTTTAGATAGGGTCATCTCATTAACTTTTTCAAAAACATTTTTAGTCGGTGCCAAGAGAACAATTGAGGACAATTTAATTTAATACTTAAATTAACAGTAATAAGTTAGTATATGTGCTTGTGTCGTGTTGTTATGTTCTAAAACATTGGGCTTGACTGAAAACACGGGTTTAATCACTTTTAGGATGTATGAGTGGCAACACATCCTAAAATTGGTAAACTGAACGACATGTTTACCGATGTAGTGTCATTAAACGTTTATTTTGTCTCTTAGAATTTCTATAAATTTTCTAATAAAAGACATTAAAGATTGCCACTCAGCGTATACGTAGTTAAATTTTTATGAAATTAAATAATGTTATATTTTCATCTTTGCATAATTCAAGATCATCATAATTAGCCTATGACAACAGGCCCCTAGATGAAGGATAGGGCAGTACCTATACGGCAATGGCTAAGGAAGGGCAGGGTGACAAAACGTAGAGCGCTCTATTAGCTAAGATTAATAGAGTGACGATATACCTATGTATGTAGAATATTTGGCTATGCCCTAAAGTAAAATTTGAAGATAGTTCCCGAAGTTTTGCTTAATTTGGGCCTAGATGGCGCTGTGTGAAATGTTCGATGATATTTATTTCCTTGTTCAAACTTTTTTATTAGTTAAAGAATTATTTATTATGTACAAATTGTAATCTAAAAAAGTCAAAATATCTGGCAACATTTTTCTATAAACGTCTCTCCTTTAAAAATACGATTTCGATATTTAATTTCTCGCATTAGCCGATTACAAAAACAAGGTTAATACAATCACTCAGTAAGTACCCCCAGGGCAAGGTGGAGGGGTAAGAGGGGGGTAGGTGCGTTATTAGCCCCGGGTAGAAATTACACCCCGTGATCGGAAACGATTGTTGTAACATACAGGGGGCTATAAAAATATTTCTTATATTTTTATATTCTTTACATTTGTTTTTGGTGTCGCATTACGTGCATTTGCCAGATATTTTTAGGTAAGTCACAGTGAAAATCACTCAAACTAAATAATAGTCGTATACTGTCATGCCCCTTTAAATTAGTGGTACCTTTACTACAAACTTCGATGGAGTTTTCGAGGTAACACGAAAAGTAATTTTTCACCACACAGTATTATTTTCCCATTCTTACGCACATAATTCGGTATGTAAAGAAAAAAAATACTTCGCTGATTCCAAAACCATTTTGAAATATTACATTCCTATACATGATTTTTCCGTTTAAAACTCTTTAAACTATGAGACGGGGTTTATTTTAATTAAATACATAAAATAAATTTGACTTTCAATTAACCTCTAATGACGTCATGTCCTTGGCTGTATAAGGATTCTTTCAGTGCCTAAAAAAGTACATATTTTACATATTCAGCCAATGTTATGACGTCATAACTATAAAAAGTTTGAAAATGTATTAGAATTAAACTACCGCATAGAAAGCCAAAATATTCAAATTAGTTTTATAAAATAAAGTTTACTATCAGTAAAAAATATAAAATAAATACAAAAAAAACTTTACATACCGAATTGGCCAATTTGTGAATAAAACATCCCCACTTTTACATATATATAAAGTGTTAGAACAAAAAACGCTGACACGATTTTTCCGCGTTGCCGCCAAAACTTATGTTTCTTATTTGACAGGTTTATTTTTGACACATGACATTTTAAGTTTTACTGAACCAACAAGTACCTAGTATAAAGTAGGTATAATTTTTTTTTGTTGTAAGGCGACCGTATTTTCCTCGAAGTATGCAAAACATTCTGTTTGGACGTGCATACAAAACAGTCTTTCTTAAAATTATTTTGGAAAATATGTGCCATAAAATTACAGAATAGTTACGAATGTACCTACCTAATAGAATATTGTAGTATTTGTACTTATTTTCTATTTCTTAAAATACTAGAGAAATATAGGGAGGTATTTTTAAATTTTGATACGTGTGTACTAAATTAATTATTCATGTAAGCATGATAAATGGTAGCGTCGCCAACTTAAAATCCTAAGTTGGCAAATCTATACTTACTGAACATGTCACTTTGTCCTTTACTATATTCTACTTTAAATCTATTAACTAATAATTCTTTTTGTCATAAAATGTTTACAAATTGCAAAAAGATATGCCCCGGGTGAGGATCGAACTCACGACCTTAAGATTATGAGACTTACGCGCTGCCTACTGCGCCACCGAGGCGAGTGACGAGGGTATCGAAATTATTTAATAGATAAAATGAAAGAAAACGTTATCTTTGTGCCATGCAGGAAACGGCGCAAAATATTTTGATAAGAATTTTGAAACGGTTCATACTGTGTATTGGCAAATGCTTATACAAATGGACGTCATGCCCTTTTTCATATAAGAAACAAAAAATATATTAAATTTGTGGTTGGTTGTAAAAGTGTCGGGCTCAGCTCGGGACCAGTTCGTTGGGTCGACGACATAGTAAAGGTCGCGGGTCCAACCAGGACAACATTGGCACAGGACTGGAATGAATTGCGTACAAGTCGAGCCGACTTATGTTCATCAGTGGCCGATTACGGGTTGCAAGTGATGATGATGAAAATAGCTTGAGGCAAGAATGAGTCAAATTCTTGATTCGTCACCGATGGCTCCGTTCCGCAGATGTAACTTACCTGTTCATACAGCCTTTTACCGTAGAGTCAGTAGGTAATATGATTTTATTCGACGTAACACTGAAAATGGTACAAAAACATTCCACTGTAGGTTGTGTTACCTACTTCGTTGTTTTAAATAAAAATTACAGTTTTTTGTCCGAAGAAAGATTATAAAAACATCCTGTAAGTCAATCTTAGCGCCCCTTTTTGATTCGAGCATATTTTCATAAATGCAAACATTCACAAAGAATTTTCTTCGAAAGCTCATAAATATTTCCCACTTTTACTACTTCTTTCCGAAACTTGAGCATAGAAATTTGATCCTTACCGTAATGTCTTCTAAATATAAGATCCTTTGCGTTACAAAACTCATAAGCGCGTTTTTAAAACGAATCGCAGCGAGATTAATCGGAATATCCAATAAATATCGGAACGGTTTCAATTTGAAATTGGAATCGAAGAATTGGGACTTATTCGAGTTCCATTTGTAGATGAGCTGTTTTTTTCACGTTGCTTTTTTATTTTTTTCTTGTGGACGCACTAAAGGTTCGATGCCATACCGCCTCTTAGATATAGATTATAAGTACCTACATAGTTATAATGCATGTTGGTAATATAGTAAAATCATATATTTATTATAGTAAAATCACAGTTTATTCTATATTCAAAATAATTCACTCGTAATTGTATGTATAAATAATATAATTAATTACTTCTTGTCATTGTTGTAAACTTTAAGGTTAGTAACCATTCCTGTAAATTTATATACCTACGTATATTTACAGTAATCATCTTCGGCTTACTGCTGTAAACATATTAATTATCTAATAGTTTTACATTTGGCATAATCGAAAAAAAAGTAATACAAAACTGTATAAAACATTCCTGGTTTCCCGCCAAAGTCCACGACCTGTTTTTTTCCTCGTCGATGAACGATCGGCCATTTCGAGATTTAGGGCCACTTACTGCTGGCCAGTAAGTAATAAGCGTTCCTTTTTTAAATTCAACTAATGAAAGTGCGTTCTCTTTTCAATTTTGCAAATGGCAGTTTTTAGGGTAATTTAGATAAGTTTGAAAGGGTTGCATGAATAATTATTAGAGTTATATTTTTAGGTGTTTTTTTTAACAATTTTCCTATGGAACTATAGGGTTGAAAGAAAACTGTTAAGAAAAAATTTTTTTAATTAAGAGTGTATTTCACTAAAAGGAATTAGTGAAAGAATAATTCTTTAAATAAATCACAAAATGTATATATGAACAAAAACTTTTAAATTTATAGGCTTAGAGAAATTTTTGAACTAAAACAAAGGCCGGTCCGATCAGGTGATAAATGCAACTCGCGGTCACCCATTCAAAGACTTGAATCATTCGTTGCATAATAGTGATGACTAGGAACATAGTCGAACTATGCCACGCTAGGCAATAGAGCTTAGACTAGGTACTAAAATGCTTACTAAAGAACTACAAATACTTACTCAGTTTGTTACTGACTCTAAATGGTGTTATAAATTACTATCCAATTTCTGACCACAAGGACAGATTAGATAATAGTTACTAAGGGAACACCGCGCCGGAAAGACGCCGTGGAAATGCCGACTAAATCACAATTTGTCGCTCCGCACCACTCGGACTTAACTCGCTTACAGAATATAACATTGTATAGAATAGACCAAGAAGTTTGTATTTAAGAGTTAGCATAGGTAGAGGTTTTTCTTTGGTTTTGGCGTCACATTTTGAGCATTTGCCAATGTCAAATGTTTTATAATTTCAAGTTTCAAAAGTTAAATAAGTTGCCTCGTAGCTATAATCAAAGTACAGTCCGTGGCAGTCAAGTCCAGTCATATCATGCTTTAGTAAAGTAGTGGCGACTGTGTGGCGACATTTTATTTTATTTTATATCACAAAAGCATGCTTGTCCTGGGTGGCAATCGAACCAACGGCCTTCAGCTCTTGGAGCAGACATACTACCAATACAGGGCTTTCAGTGTAGCGAGTAACACCGCGGGGCACAGCTAGTAATAAATAAATTTCACGGTTATGTTTAATTTATTTATATTCTCAATCATCTGTTGACAATACCAGTACGTATTAGTACACTGTGTCGTACGATTTAGTTCCATTTGAGGTATTAATGCATACACAAAGAGTGGCTCCATCTAGACCCCTCGTATGGCACTAAAACTAAAGAATAGATATTAGGTACTGCTATTTTGTAGTGGGTGATGTATTTGTAGGTATTTGTAATACTCATTGCTTGTGACTCTACTTACTTTCCCGGACGGTGCCATTTCTACGAGGTTTCTAGCTCTACCCGATCGCCTTTTAACTCCGCACACATTCCTGTCCCTCCTTGTTACAATAATTCTAATTTACCCCATTTACACTTAGAATAAAACTGTGTAAGAGAAACATAGACAGTACACTAGCTTGTGAATTGCTTAACTGAATAAAAACAATTCATTGTCTAAATGATTTTGGCTCGCAGGACCAATTTTTTTTTCAAATTAAATCTGAATAGCGAGTTAGAATTAAATAACATAAAGGTATAAATTCTTATTTATTTCAGAAATGCATTATTATAAGAAAAAAAAAGTATGTAATTATTCGATAAGCTATCCTGTACTTACCTACATATTATACTTTGCTTAGTTTGGCGCTAGATGGCGCTATGTCCTACGATATTATAATAGAAAGAGAAGTAGAACGTAGTATATATGTATCATATTCTACTTTTACTATTAACCAAATATTGTATACAAGTCTGTCTTTAATAATAAATTTAGAAGCACGAAAGGCAGTATAACTATCTATACTTATATAAAGAGGAAAGATTTGATTGTTTGTTTCTTTGTTTGTATTGAATAGGCTCCGAAACTACTGGACCGATTTCAAACATTCTTTCACCATTGGGAAGCTACACTATCCCCGGGTGACATAGGCTACTTTTTATCCCTGTATTCCCACGGGAACGGGTACTACGTGGGGGAAACCGCGAGGCGTCCGCTAGTATATTGCATTTGTAGCGATGATAGCTCAGTGGTTAGTGCGGTAGGTTCGCATGCCGAAGGGCGTGGGTTCAAACCCCAACAATGAGCCTGAGCTGCCGGTGAAGGAAAACATCGTGAGGAAACCATAGCATGGTGGTAGGGTACTTTCTAGTACTCGGGTGGCTAGCTACCACCCTCAAGTAGAAAATCTGCCGCCAAGCATCTAACGGTGTGTTCCGGCAGCCTCACTTGAGAGCCAGTTCCATTCCAGGCTAGGTGTGCTTTACCATCTTCGACCACACCTTCACTTAACATCAGGTGAGCTGTGGTCAAACAACTAGCCTGTCAACCATAAAAAAAAAACTATATTTTCATTTTTAAAGACCTATTCAATACTTTCTCGTCTAAGTGACTCGAACAGTGATTTTTCCTAGCCTGTTGTGTTTTTACTCGACTATGTCAAAGCCAAAAGGAAAGGTAATGTTTTTAGTAGTCTATATAATGTTTGTATGTAGGTATGTGTGTTCCAGCGTAGCACCAAAATACTCGTTCGATTTTAAGAAATTCGGTATGTAAAGAAAAAAAAAACTTTACTGATTCCAAAACCATTTCGAAATAGTACATTTCTGTACAATATTTTTACGTTTAAAACTCTGTAAACTATGAGGTGGGGTTTATTTGTATAAAAAACAAAAATCAAACTTGACCTTCAATTGATGTCTCATGACGTCATCGGTGACGTCGACGGGCAACTTTCATAGACTGGCAAACCAAAACAAAACTTGTGAATGTCTTGTCAACGGCGATCATAATCATATTTTCAATACACATACGTCGAGATGTTTTTCGGTTTATTGATACAAATATCTGGATTATTTTACTTGAAACGTTATTTGGACTCTGATATCGCTTTTATGACATAAGATTTGTTTACTTTATGTCATGAATTGTAAAACCGAAGACGTGACAGAATGGCTTTACAGCTTTAGCCTGCCCGATGGGGCAAATTAAAAAAAAAACTTGTCAGTTCTGTTGTCAAATTTAATGAAATGTGTCAAATGTTTTGTTGTATACTTTTTTGTTTCGTATGGCAAAGGCATATTCTACATATGTAGCCGTAGGTACTCATGACGTCTTAAGTATAAAAAGTTTGAAAACGTATTAGAATTAAACTACCGCATAGAAAGCCAAAATATTCAAATTAGTTTCTTAAAATAAAGTTTACTATCAGTAAAAAACATAAAATAAATACAAAAAAAAACTTTACATACCGGATTAGGTATCAATCGATTCGTTATCATATTTACAGCTTTTTAAACATTTTGGGTTGTTAATGTATATTAAATAGAAGTTGCTTTATCGAATGTTCTAGAACTGTTTTCCATTGTGACTCAACGTGGATTGTTGAAGGATAACAATGTAAGGACATAAGAGTATTTTTGGCACGGAAAGTATTAATATTGTATGAGGAAGTAAGGCGCTGAACGAGCGGATTTATGTGAGGTTTTCTACTGAAAAACGGTGTCGAAAGGCTAATGAAGATGCTAAGTGGAATTTACTATAGGTTTGCTTTTAAGAGATCATGTAAGATTTAGTTAGACAGAAAATTGTATACCGTGGGTGGTGGATTTGCGGGGATAAGTAGGTACTATTTATAACGTCATGCTTGAAGTATATTTTGAATTTTGTCTTTATAAGAAAAGTTGTATTATACGTAAATTGCCTTACTGGTAATTTATTTAGTCCCCATAGTACAAGTTTTAGTATTTTTTATTGTTAGTTTTAGCTTAGTTTGGGGTTGAATGGCGCTGTGTCAAATGTCCACTAATGTTTGTTAGGGTTTTTTTTCAGGGTCATCTATTACTTTACAATCTTACTTTAGCAGGATCTAGGTAGGTACCCGCTGTAGTGTGTAAACATTACTGTGTTCCAGTTTGAAGGGTACAGCAGCTAATGAAATTACTGGGCTGTTGAGACTAAACATCGAAAGTGCCAAAGTAATGAGCGCCAAAGCAGCGATGTCCTGAACTTTGTTTTACTACTCAAAGTTATGTGTGTATCGCTGCAATGGTTATGGACAGGCGATATCTCTTACCATCAGGAGAGTGTATCGTCTGTCTCATAAGTTTTACATTAAAAAAATTCTATAAAGCCAAGTCATTTACATAAAATGTAAAACGTATGATGCTACTAGCAGCGCAAAGCGGTATTACTCGTGCATTATTTAAAAGCAGATAGTAGGTATAATATGCGCTTTTTTAAGCTATAAGTTACCAGCAAAGTGTAAAAATTACAAACTTACACGCAAACATACTTTCGCTTGTATAATATTAGATTGTGATGATATGACGCGTCTTTTGTTGGTTTAAAATTTGAGACCTCACTGATAAGTTTAACCAAAGCACGAAATTATCTGTCAACTACTCGCTGGCGTGAAATATGACGACTCTAAACGAAACACGCTGTATATTAATTTTAAGTAACATTATGAGCACATAATCATGTACACGTACAGTTAAAAAAAAATCAGACTATAGGTACGTGTATAGTCTGATTTTTTTTTTAACTAGACATCATCTCTTCTCGGTTATTTCTGATCCTACAAGTGTGGGTTCCAGGCCCAATCGACCATTAAATATTTTACGATTTAGTATAATTAACAAAGTAATTTTAATCAACAAATTCCCGTCATTATAACAACAATAATGAATAACTAAATCGGGCAAGCGATTAAAACAATCCTTGGGTTTACAAACGAGTAGTTTTGTCCTTCGCCGTAAATCGCTGACCGCGCCACTACACATAACGCGCGCGGTTCGAAACCCGACGGACGGTTTGCGGCAGGGTCAGAGTCAGGACGAGGCGAGAAGAGTTGTTAGCTGCGTGTTAAAAAAAAAGCTTACGTTTGACCGCCATGTTACCTGATGTTTAGTGAAGATGCGGTCTATCGCACGCTTTCCTAGAAGATATCTACTCACTCTCGACTTGAAGACTCCTAGATGCATACATATCAGGTAACACCTAGTTAGGTAACGCATTTCACATTTTAGCCGTTTGTACAATGAAAGTGGAATCAAATCGGGGATCATGATGCATGCGGTACCTACTTCCTTTAAAAGATAGCACATTTAGTTGTATTAGATTGTTTATAACACATGTATTGATGTAGTTATCTATGTAAAGTCTTATATAATAAAAAAAAAAACAGTCATCTTTTGGGGAAGACGTAGACTAGAGCGAGGAAAACGCTAGCTACATGAAGATAGCTACATGAAGAAGCAGTAGGTACTACAGTAGTAGTACCTACTGCTTTTTATCGTGCTCTTTGGGGGATCTCGTTGGTGGATATACTAAAGCAACTCCAGCGAGTAGGGGCTCAGTATAGAAGAAATGCTGATGTTGCGAATGAGCAACACCTGTTCATAACCATTGCAGCGGTACCCAAAACTGTAAGTAACTTAACAGCAAGGTTTCGGAGTAAACGAATATGTCATCGATGTATACAATTTTTAGATTTTTGTTGATAAAACCGCTCGATCGTTTTCGATAAAAAAATTATTACACCACCTCTGAAGTATGATCTATCAAGCAAGAAAAGAAGCGCGAAAATCGATTTATAATTGGCGGAATGATCGCGTAACATACATACAAAAAAAAACGTACAGTCTAATTGAGAACCTCCTCCTTTTTGAGTCAGTTAAAAATGAACAATCCCTAAAATTGTAAAGTTAATATTAGGGACCTTTTATCGAATAAAAATAACTTGTCAAAGTGGTGGGTACGAGGTTATTTACAGGGAGGTTGCCGTAGAAGATATTAGTTGCCGCTAGGGGTTGCGAATGCCCCTGATTCTTCTCCTTAGTCCGTCCAGCGACCGTCTTCCCATTATCCTTGTGTCCGGTCAATTAGCGATCTGCAGTCACCAGTTGGCGTGTTGTTTCGTCAAACTTGTAGTTTGCTAACGAGCATCCAGTTGAAACGTATTGTGATTGGGCTTCTATTGTGCTTAATTTTGTCCTGTTTAACCCAAATGAGTTGATATTTCAAGTAAATAAATAAAACTTTTCGTATAAGTAAATTTAAATAGAATATTTTTAAGAGAAGATTAAATAAATAAATACCCACAGGACATTACACACAGCGCCATCTGACACCAAACTAAGCAGAGCTTGTGCTATGGAAGACAGATAACTGATAGAATACTTAAATATTTTTTTTTTGTAAATACATACTTATTATAAGTATATACTTATATTGTACTGTATGTATATATATTATATGTACATACAGTACACCCAGACACAGAACAAACATCGATGTTAGTCACACAAATGTTAATCCTGAGTGGGAATCGAACCCACGTCCTTCAGCTCTCGAAGCAGACACACTACCAATGTAGCAACAGGGCTGTCAAATTATATTACTATTATGAACTTTGGCTAAACGTATATTTGTATACTATGCATATTAATTTGAGAGAATTACGTAGTATGCAAGTAAAATAGTAGTAGCAGTTTTTTATGTGGCGATGATAGCTTAATGGTTAGCGCGATCGATTCACACGCCGAAGCGCATGGGTTCAAACCCCAACAATGAGCTTGAGCTGTCGGTGAAGGAAAACATCGTGAGAAACCCATAACATGGTGGTAGGGTACTTTCTAGTATTCGGCTGGATAGATACCACCGTCAAGTTGAAAATTTATTGCCAAGCACGTATCAGTGTGTTTCGGCAGCCTCACTTGAGTGTCAGTTCCACTCCAGGCTAGGTGTGCTTTACCAACTTCGACCACAACGTTACTTAACATCAGATGAGCTGTGATCAAACACCAAGGTTGTCACGCAGAAAAAAAAAACTAGCCAACCGAGTACCTTCTAGATAGTACCCAAAAAGTACTACTAGAGAAACAAAACAAGTATGTGTGTACCTATAGAAAATAAAATAATCTTTTTGCCACAAGTTTACTTAGGTGTGGTCCTAATAAGGTGTGTATTTTTAAACAACCTAATCGGCCCCTAAAAAATCTAAAGTAAATTATTGCAATGTCTTGAACTTTTCACAATATTCCACAGAATTTACCAAACAAAATTCGATTAGCGTAACTACAGAAAATAACAATGATTTACAATAAATATTTGGATAAACAATAACAATTTTTAGGAACTTTTTTAATGTTAACTTGCGAGTTCAAGGGGGCGACAATTTATGGTTTTTAATTCAGGTGTATTGAGCGGGCCAATAGCAAGGTATTAAATAAATATTTGTTGCACTGGATAGAGATGAGGTGCTGTCGATAGGAAAAAAGGTACATTATCGCATGATTAAAAGTAAAAAGGAAAATAGAAAGTATATAGATGAATGTCACAACAATTACAGATGCAGACAGCGTGCAATAATAACAATAGAATCAGTTTTTAATTTGATTATTTTGAATTGACAAGTTTTGTTTAATTTACACTGTAAGTCTTTTGTTTTTGTGTGCAGGCAATTGGCAATTTAAAAAAAATGAAAAATGAACAATTGACTGAAAATTAGCGCTAGTTTTATAAGAAAGAAAAAAAACTATTTCACCACAGCGCCATGTAGTCCGAAAATAAGAAAATCTTGTACCACGTGAACCAAATAGCTATTTAAGATTTTACCTTAACTCAGTCAAGATCATGTCACGAAATAAAAATGACAAATTAAAACACATGTACACTGAAATAAGTAGAAAGAACACAAACATGATTTCAAACTTAGATAAAGATTATTGAATTACTAGTACATATATGTACTAGTAATTCAAAGTTTGTTGTCTTAATGAGCAAAAATGTGACAGAGTGGCATTAAATGTCATTTTTTATATTATATTTGTAACAAGAATTGGGATAAATCGTGTTCGATAATAATAAATGCTTGTATTCTAGTTATGCCAAGTTAAAAAAAACTGTAAATTTGATTTTACATAATAATTAATAAATATATTAGTTTGTGACAGAGGTGTTTATTTTTTCTAACTATTCCGATAAAACTTAAAATAAATAAAAGGTAAATAACAAAACTTCGATGCACTATACATATCTGAAATCTTTGATAACTGGACAATAATGTAAAAATACATTTTTTTAAAGAATTACACTTTTATTTTTTTTTGAAATCTAAAAATTTATCACTCAGATTGTCGGTAGAAAAGTAGAACGCCCCATATACTTAATACAATGCAGCGACAAAACTTTTCTGCGTTACCACCAAAATTGTAACTGAGGAGTTCGATAGAAACATTTCTATCGTATTATCCCACCTCTAGCTCACAATTGGTAAGTTTTCCAATACAAGCTCGCGCACCTGTGCGAACTTGTTTATTGCATTACAACTCGCCGCCATTTCTAATTGGCCAAATCAACCGGCTAACTACAAAATATTAACGAAATTATCCGGTACAAATGACGGTTTAAATTTTGTAAGGTTTGGCCGGTATAGAGGCTAATGTAAGAAGGTTATTTGTATCGAAATATGGCGGCACATTTTCAACTTGAGGGTAGTAGCTATATAGTCATGACTACGACTAGATAGCACTCTACCACCATGCTATGGTTTCCTCCAGTGTTTTTCATCGCTGGCAGTTCAAGTTCATTATTGTGGTTTGAACCTAGCCCTTTGGCGTGAGAACTGATTGCACTAACCACGGGTACTAAACCAAATAAATGTAGCTATGATAGTTGAGTGGTTAGCGTGGTCGATTCAAATGCCGAAGGGCATGGGTATAAACCCCAACAATGAGCTTGAAAGCTTGAGCTGCTGGTGAAGGAAAACATCGTGAGGAAACCATAGCATGGTGGTAGGGTACTTTCTAGTACTCGGCTGGCTAGCTATCACCCTCAAGTTGAAAATCTGCCGCCAAGAACCTAACGGTATGTTCCGGCAATTGAGACTCAGTTCTACTCTATTATATCACATAACATCAGGTGAAATGTGTAACACCTAGCAATAACACAAAAGTACCAAGAATAACCTAAAATATATTAATAGGTTAGAAATAGACACTGAAATCAAATAGACAATGATACACTTTATTACTAAATTCCATTATATCGTAATACGAAAGTGTTTCACTAATTAAGTTATCCTTTTCATTAGAGTGTTTGCAAAACTGCGAGCAAATCGAGTGTGGAGATGGGCAATGGCGCTTAATGGCATCGGAGAGGGATGCGGTTCCCTTTCGTATAGGTCAGTAATCCACTGGCGAGATAGTTTACTAGCATTAAATAGCACCAACACAAATGAAATGAAATTTAAGAATGACTTAGAATCAGAAATGTCCTGCTATGCTAATAAAATCTATTGTTTTATTCAAGCAGTTGTGATTTACCGCAAATAAAGACCAAAATAAATGCCAGTAGCTGTGATTTCACTGTAAAATTATGCTCCATTTGTCCATAAATGGAAAAAAAATATTTGTATGGAAATCGAACCACTTTAAGTATGTTCGTTAATTTGTTTTTTAGTTCTTGTCACTATAATTTTTTTTTATGGTGTGTGTTTAACCACAGCTTAGATGATGTTAAGTGACGGTGTCGAAGATGGTAAAAAAAATCATAATCTTTTATTGTACGCTGTGCATCAATTGGATATCAACAGCTACCCTTTTGGGCACATACCTAATACATAGTAGGTATAGGTACTTATTTGAATTTAAGATATTATTCTATAATTATATTACTACATAATTATCTAGCCTGGAATAGAACTGGAAACGATGCCCTGGACTTTCTTTTGCTACTTAAAGTTCTGTATCTCTTACCTTCAAGAGAGGGTCTCGTTTGTCTTATTACTTTTACAAAAAAAAACTACGGGGATATTAGTTTTCCAACGTACTTATAGCTTCTTTATTATTTTGGTAGAGTAATAATATAAAGATGGTAAATTTCTAGATTAAATTATTTGCTATGATTTTGTTCTAACTCGCTTAGCGTCTACTGGAACATTATCCTTTTAACATGTAACGGACCCTAAGCCAAACAAATCGAATTAGAAGCTGCCACCCTCGGTCACCGATCGAGGGGCACTTTTGATTTAATTCGCGTTTGTTTAGAACGTAGAACGGTTCGATGATTTACCGAACTATAAGTGATTAAAAACTATTGGTGCCCTCTCTATGATATTACGACTAGCTGCGCCCGACGGTGTTACCTACTACATATTTTCGAGATAAAAAGTAGCCTATGCGTTAATTTACATGGTGACTTTAGTACTCGGCTGGCTAGCTACCACCCTCAAGTTGAAAATCTGCCGTCAAGCACCTAACGGTGTGTTCCGGCAGCCTCACTTGATAGCCAGTTCAATTCCAGGCTAGGTGCGCTTTACCATCTTCGACCACACCTTCACTTAACATCAGGTGTGCTGTGGTCAAACACCTAGCATGTCAACTATAAAAAAAAAAACCAGGGTTTTAGCTACCTCCAGACCAAATTTCATCCAAATCCGTTAAGTAGTTTTTACGTGAAAGAGTAACAAAGATCCATCCATACATCCAAACTCACAAACTTTCGCATGTAGGATCACGATAGTTTTATCATCGCAAGTTATCATTAGACAAAGGCGATTACGGGACTCTTCGTCACCACTGCCCGGAGACAAGCCGAAGACAGGGGCGTGGAAGCAACTGGTGAACGCCCCAGTGAAGGCGCTTCAAGACGGGCACGACCTTCAGTACCTGATGAAGAGCACGAAGAAGAAGAGATCAACGAAATGTTAGATAGATTATACATAGTCTATGTGTTATTTGAGTCTAACTCAATGTTTGACTGAAACCAATTTTGTGTTTGTTGCATGATTTCTAGATTTCATAGACTTTAAAAATAGTAAGTAGGTACTTACTTCTATTCATCCTACCTAGGTTCATCCAAAAAAAAAAGAATGTGGCTGTAGGTATATATTGGCATGGCCATATATTTTATTTTTATTTATTTATCTTCGACCACTTCGTCACTTAACAGCAGATGAGCTGTGGTCTAACACCTAGGTTACCAACCATAAAAAATGTATGTATGCACGTAGAGTGACGTAAAACTCACCTAAAACACGAAAAATACGTATTTTCTCTAATAAACATGCTAATGACAAAAATATTACTATGATTCTTATAAAAAGTTCTGTATCTAAGGAATTGAATAACAATTTTGCGTATATCCGTTGGTAGCTCTAGCATAACCTGAAAGCGTAAACATATGAAAGTTTTGTGTCATCGCCGGCACGTCTGATCACGGCCGCGGCTGAAACTCCTCTGATCGTAACAAAAACATGTGCTTAACTCTACTATGGGAGGCGGAGCATAAACCCGAGCCGACCAATCAAATCAAACCAACATTTGCTGTCCCTCTTATTACTATAGCTCCATCCTTGTCTGATTCGTAGATTACAGTAGTCGATTCTTCATATCTGTAGGTTGATTTTTTATAGCAATTTCAAAGTTAGAGCTATGGAGCTCGGGGGAATATGAGATAGTTAAAATGTTGCCAAAATTTTATTTGGGGGAATGTTTGTTTGATATTTTTTCTAGTTCTTAACTTCGAAATGTCTTGGTAATGGAGAAAATAACTTGTTCAATATAAGTGTGAGAATTATAGAGACCATTAAAGCTTTCGCTTAGTGCTTTTTAAATTTTATTGGCTTGTTGGTTCGCGTATATCTCTTAAATATTTTTCTTCGGATGATACACGAAAAATATACCAACGTTATATAATCCCTTAAACAAATTGATTTACAATTTATTTAGCACCCACATAAAGTTGCCACGGGAGCCCAACAGTGGGAATGTAGCCCATACCCAAAATGATCAGTAACGGTTTATAACTCCAATTTATATTTAATATTTATAATCCATAAATACCTTCATAAAATAAAAGTGTTATGTTAATTTTGTGTACCTTATTTCTTGGTTATAAGGTTGTGGTTTCTCTGACAGCGATGTAAAAAGCAAACGTCAATAAGTTAGTGTATAATAGAGGTATGGTAAAGCCCGACAAAGCAAAGGTGTCGGCTAATTTGATAGCGGGATGAATGGCCGGCTGAGGGGAAGCGGAGTGAGGCGAAGCTCGAGTGACAGCGGGCGTAGAAGCGGTAGCGTTTTATACAATAATTGTTACGTAATTATCGTATATAATTATATAGGTAGGTACTACTGTTTTATTTTGCAATTTTTCATACATAATGTCTTTATACATTGAACTTTGATTATTAAACTGTATTTACTTGTTGTACTGTGTTAGAATATAGATAAAAAGAAACTCTTAAAATCAGATATGTAAATTAAAAATATAACACGAACAAGAAACTTAAGAGCTAGCTAGCGCCACAAATAACGACCTTGTCGCTAAACACTATCCCTTCCAGACAACCATAAAATGGAATGAAACAATAATATGACGAGAGATGCCAAAACGCATATGTACATATATACATATAAATATACACCTGGTATAAGTAGGTACATATAAGAACACTATAGATAAACAAAACATATAATAAAAATAATTAGGTATGTGTGTTAAAGCTACCAGTGGTTTTCTATCAGATACACTCTGGAGAATGCGCTTCAAATCTACATGTCTTAGTTTCACTCTACCCATTCTACTGTAAGACATTCAAAAGCTCTATGTATCGACCATGAAATGACACCGTTTCATGGTCGATACAAAAACTCGAAGTAAACGGTTCGACTCTACCTTCATTGTACGAACCGCTAAACAATGAAATTTGCTGCCCGAGTAAATGTTCTCTGATAGATACAACCGTAGACCGTAGATATCTTCGCAGGCGAGTTGGCAATCAAACGCAAGACTATTTGAATACTAATGTCAGCGTATCGCCAAACTAATGTCAGCGTATCGCCAATTAACCTTAGCAGGAGGTCATCTAGGTAGGTATCACCAGATATTCTGCCACCAAGCAGTAGTGTGTAAACATTACTGTATTCCGGTTTTAGGTAGTGCAGCTAGCAAAATTACAGAGCTTTTGAGATTAACCATCAAAAGGCTCCAAGTAATGAGTGCCAAGCGATGCCCTTGACTTTGTCTAGCTACTCAAAGTTCTGTGTATCGCTGCAATGGTCATGAACATGTGTTATCTCGTGCCGTTAGGAGAGTGTATCGTTCGTCTCATTACATTTACTTTTAAAAAAAACTGTCCAGCTTGGTTACAATTCGCTTTCCGCTATCGCTCCGAGAGACGCCTGCATCCGGCTCGTTTAAACAAGCGCTGTACGTTAACTCTAATGCATTGTGTGCTAATATTACAAACATTTGACGGTACATTGACTATTAATAATGGATAAATACTTCTCTTAGATATTTGGCATGTTAAAATAATATTTTCTTACTGAATTAATTATTATTTACTATTCTCATAGAAAGCCATTAAAATTAGATGAATAGATAGATAGAAACACTTTATTGGGTGTGCACAATAAAGTGTTTCTAAACAATAAATAGAAAAAAAGTACAGAGAACAAAATAATCTTATGAGCGAGTGCCTTTTCGCTAAGAGAGATCAAAAAAAAAATCTATGTTACAAGATATTTTTTACGCTTCGCTTTTCTCTTGGAGTCATGTTTGAGTAGGCACTATAAAAATTATATTTTTTTTTGTATAGGTTTGTATAGTTATGTATCTTTGTTGCTTCTTTACGGCTCAACAGATTTAGATGAAATTTATAAATCAGTTAGATTATGACATGAAGTAAAAGATAGACTTCTGCTTGATTCGGAAAACGCAATTGAAGTAGGTAAATATTTTATTTTGTAGCGATGATAGCTCAGTGGTTAGCGCGGTAGGTTCGCATGCCGAAGTGCGTGGGTTCAAACCCCAACAATGAGCTTAAGCTGCCAGTGAAGGAAAACATCGTGAGGAAACCATAGCATGGTGGTAGGGTACTTTAGTATTTACTCGGCTGGCTAACTACCACCCTCAAGTTGAAAATCTGCCGTCAAGCATCTAACGGCGCGTTGCGGCAGCCTCACTTGAGAGCCAGTTGCATTCCAGCTAGGTGTGCTTTACCATCTTCGACCACACCTTCACTTGACATCAGGTGAGCTGTGGTCAAACACCTAGCCTGTCAACCATAAAAAAAAATATATATAATATATTGAACAGCTTTAGCTTTTATTTCATATTTTAATTTTCTTTTAATGATCTGTAAATAAAAAAAAAATATCAGTTTATTGCGTTGTGAAGTTTTTTTTTTTGTAAAAAAAAGTAAATTCTCAATTTTTATAAATATTCTATTTTAGTTAATATACATTTATATAATTAATAGGTAGTACCTATTTAGATAGATACGCATACTTATCTATCTCATATATATCTATTTATCAATGAATCCAACGTGTAACGTAACTATTATGTTCGAAATTTAAAAATCAAAACAGGAAATACAAAAAAAGAAGATCCTTACTAATTAGTTTTATCACTAAATCGAAACTCTTTAATAAAACTCGCCATTGTATGAAAATTCCTTTTTAATAATAACACGATATGATACGTTTATGATACCGCCATATCGAGGGGAAGCAGATTAAATTTAACTTATTGCTTTTATATTTAGATCCAAAAAAGTGTATTTAGTTTTATAATACAATATAATATTTATGTAAGGTGGTTGGTTTGTAATTTCAACTTGTGGGTAGCTAGTAACGTAGGTCGGATGTAACGGATGAAATATTAGTTATAAAGATTTTGTAACAAACGTAGATTTTTTTTAAATGTGAAAATTAATGAGACGAACGAGACGCTCTCCTGATGGTATAAAAGATAACGCCTGTCCATGACCATTGCAGCGATATATAGAACTTTGAGTAGTAAAACAAAATCCAGGGCATCGCTGCTTTGGTGCTCATTACTTTGAGACTTTCGATGGTTAGTCTCAACAGCCCAGTAATTTTCGCTAGCTGCAGTACCCTTCAAACCGGAACACAGTAATGTTTACACACTACTGCTTAGCGGCAGAATATCTGGTACTGCGGTGGTACCTACCTAGACAACCTCCTGCTAAGGAGATCTACCACCAAGTAAACTTACCTAAGTGCCTGATTTACCTATGTCATTTTTATGTTAAACGATTTTGGGTTTTCTATTAGCGATAACGATAGTAGAGCCAAATGTAGCTACGGGATTGACATGAGCGGTCAATATGTCAAGTTTACATAATATGTCAATCCCGTAGTACCTATGTCATTTTTGTTAGTTTTTCTATTAACGTTATCGTTAATGAAACATTACCTTGTCTAGATCCTAAGATTTTGATACGGGGTTCATTACCATTAAGGTTCTACTAAAAAAAATACACATTAATAAAAAAACCACGTATCATACTGTTTTTTTTTGTGAGTAAATATAAATTGTAACGGTTTTACAATTTGATACAGTCCCAGATCTCTCTTATCCCAAAAATGTATCTCAAATTAACTTAAGCGTAAAATTATTTCGCAAATGCCTTCAATTAATCAAGTTTAATAGCTACAAATACGACGAGACTAATAAAAGAACACCATTCCACAATAAAAGTTAGCAGAGTTACCCTTGGGGTATTTTGCAAAGAGTCACCAGGGCAGCTGCGCCCTGATTCTATGGGTTCTGTAAATCTATGGGTGGTTTATTATGTATAATTGAGTGTGTGTCTCATTTTGTCAATTATAAAAGTATTTGCCACATAACTTATTTAGGTTAAACTAGGTATTACTATTAGGTTATTTAGGTTAGACTTGTCATCTTGCCTGGTCGACGCCACACGTGAACAAAAAGCTGGCCTTTATTTTATTTTTTATGTACCTAAGAAGTAATGAGACGAACGAGACGCTCTCCTGATGGTAAGAGATAACGCCTATCCATGACCATTACAGCGATACACAGAACTTTGAGTAACAAAACAAAGTCCAGGGCATCACTGCTTTGGCGCTCATTACTTATTGAGACTTTCGATGGTTAGTCTTAACAGCCCAGTACTTAATTTCAGTAATTCCCAGTAATTTTTGCTCAGCGTTTGAGTATTGCAATACAACGCGGCAATGGGGCCAGCATTTTGGGAACTATCCCCATTGATAGCGGCCTTTTAGATTAGTTATTATTTGAAATGTTGCATGTGTCTTATTTATACCTTGAAATTTAATTTTAGGTTAAACCGATAAATAATCTTTCGGTCGAATAAGATTTTATCAGTTTTGGAATTATAGAGATAATTATTGAGATAGATATTAGGGGCCTATCATACCTACTTAACGTAGGTACGATACGATATGGTCCCTCTGATGGTAGGTGATCACCGCTGCCTATGGACACCTACAATATACCCTGGGCATTGTCAGTGCATTGCCTACTTTTAAGAATCTATTCTCTCTTTGTTTGTAGCGATGTACCTACCTACAAAGATGATAATTCAGTGGACTAAACGACGCGACGGTTGTAAAGCATTTCATAGAAGACAGGCAGGTATGTGGAAAAACAGTCGATTAAATCAAGCGGGCCTTATTTAAAAACGTTTCTTAAAATTAATCCATACATACCTAACGTAGTTTATCTATTGTGTGTCTGGGTGTTCTTTGTAATAAAAATCTAAGTATTGTCAAAAAAGGCATTTATAATTGTAAGTAATATTTTATCAGTCCTAATCTTGTTCCCATAGTAAAAGCATTGCTTAGTTTAGTGTGAGATGGCGCTGCATAAAATGTATCATAATAAATCATTTATGTTAAGCAACTTTTATTATTTAAGATCATTGATTTTATTTACTACTCTCACAGTTTTTTTTCTGTTTCGGGATAAAAAGTAGTCCATGTGTCATCCAGGGAATAATCATTCTAAATTTCATCCAAATCAGTTAAGCAATTCGTTAGTAAATCTAACGGTATTTTATGTATTACAATCGATCTAGTCGATTTGAGGAAATCGGGTGTTAACCTGCGCTAGGTTAACATTACCCTGTTTCTCGAACAGCTGGATAAAAAAATAAACAGAAGAAAATGCGACGGTGGCTCCACCTTTCGATTAATATACTCGTAGTCTCACAATATGATTAGATTCTAGTACCATCAGAAAAACATAACCATTCCCATAAGAACCGTCTAAGGAAATGATACAGTTACTTATAAAATAAATACTAATTGAACGCAGCCACTAATCTCGGTTACGGATAATTTGCACTTCTACAATACACCGTATAAACGCATCATAAAATAAACTGTACCATTGGCCTATTATTCGACGCACAATAGTTTTTAGCAACCACGGTCCGGAGTAAGGGGCCGAGAGGGGGGGCACCGCAAAAACTGCACCCGACTTAATTATAAAGAGACAAGAAGCGCCATTAAATAGCGATTCGTTAAATCTACGCTCTCTTGTTAACACCACATGTCTTCTCTCTCTTTCCCTTACATACACATCGAAGCGAGAGAGGTATACGTTTCAAGTGCTGTCCAAACAGGGGCGGCACCGCGATATAAGGTTTAGATTGACTGGGCGTTCTCTATTCACATTTTTTTGTTTGCGCCCGGCTAAAGCGCGGATCTTTTCATTTGGTGTCGGTTCGCGGCTCTAAGCGCTCGTGCGATGACCGTGTGATTTTGACAGTTACGGATGATCCGTAACTGAAACATAAGACTAGTTACGAAAGTGAAGTGAACTGTATGATTACTAATATGTCGGAGCTGCGAGGTTCGTCGCCGCTCTCGCGAGGGTCTCTGGAGAATGGTTTTGGGGCGCCACTGGCTGCGCTGAGCTCGTTAGCTGAACAGCCCCCTCCAGCTCCGAATCCCCATGGAATCGACCATATTTTATCAAGGCCAGTGGTTGGTTCCAATGTTGGTGCTGGCTTGTTGGCGCCACGGTTGTCGTTGGCTGCTGCAGCGGCAGGGATGGCGCACTATCTCCAACACAAGCCGCTCTACTGGCCCGGCTTCCAGGGACTAGTTTCGAATCCTATGGCGTGGCGAGACCGACTGCAGTCTAGTGAGTAATTTCAGTTTCTTTGTTCATTTTTCTTCGCGTGATTAGAGGTTATGTTTTGTTTATTTTTCAATTTATCTACTATTGAAAAACTCTTGATAAATTTCTTATGTAGATACTATATTCTCTATCTAAAGCTCCGTGTAGTACTTAATTAAAATTACAAAATAAAAGTGAACATACCATTGAAGGTTAAGTAATTTCGTCCTATAAGACTTACCTACCTATAGGTATAAGAGATATTAGCACATATTTTAATTTTAATAATCTTAGGTACTTAGACAGATAGATAGATATAACTCTTTACTGTGCACATCATAAATAGAAAAGAGTACAGAGAACAAAAAACCTTATGAACTAGTGCCACAAGTGGCGGCCTTATCGCTAACAGCGATCTGTTTCATACTTCTATGAAATGATATGTTTTTAAACTTTTATGCAACCAATTTTTTTTTGCAAGTTAATTGTAAGTATTAATTATTTTATACCTACTTTCTTTATTAAAAATTATTTCAAGATGAAATTATACTTAACAAAAACACCTCTTGAGATTGTTGATGTACAGTATTATAAGTAAACACATGTATCCTAAAAGTACGAAGATTGTGATCATTTGAAATTAACTTTGTAATCGTTTCTTGAGGTAAAAGACTTCAACGCGTTTTGTGCCAAATTGTGACAATTAGTTATTTTTAGTGGCGATAATAATAATTATTATTTTAGAGAAATAATATTGGTTCCAAAAATAGAAATAAAAATCTATTCGCTGTGGCTAATTGTATTACAAAGCTGCGTAAGATGACTTACTGAAAAGAAAAATATTTTTATAAGTAGGTACTAAAAATTAGCCACATTTCGAAACAGTATAATCTTTCGTATCGTTGTCCGCGTCTGCCTGGTTTTCTTTTAAGCCGCGCAACGGATTTTGATACTGTTCATACTGTTATTTAGACATTTTTTTCAAAATCATTGTACATACAAAACACTCTTGTGTAGGTATAAGTAGAGAAATAATAATAAATTGCACCCGTACGAAACCGGCGTCAATTTACTAGTTATAATATTTAAAAGTTAGTTAAAAGTTATTTTTTTTTAAAGAAAAATATACTGATTATTTTATGAATTCAGATGCATTAATCTTTTAGAAAGTATTGTTCTTGCAATGGTTGTATTTTATAACCTAAGTAATTAGGTTTTAAAAAAAACATTAATTTTTTTAACACTGTCCAATCATTTTTGTTTGATACTAGTCAAAACTGTTAGTGTTTAAAATAACTTTAGCGAAATATAAAATAAAACATTTAAAAAAAAAAACAAATACCTACTACTGCTTTACTTTAAAGTCACTTCCGTTTTACAATGACAAATCATGTAAACTTACACAAAAACCCCCAAAATTTATTACATCCTTCCCTAAAAGCCTACAAAAGGTTGAATAGGCGTCGGATCCATTGTGATTCTTATTCCGTCGGCACTTGCGGTACGAGCCCGTCGGCAGAGTTATTATAGCCTACGCGGCCGTTTGCGGTGCGTTAACGCAGCGATACGCAGCGTTTACGGCGCGGTTACGGTGCTACAAGCATTACACGTAGATAGGGTTGCCTTACTTGCTGTTTATGTCTTGATTCTGTTGCTTGTGGTTCGAGGCAATCAAATAACATTGTTTTGCTGTATAGTAAAATTTCATTGGCATTTTCGATGAATTCTATTTGTAGTGATGATAGCTCAGTAGTTAGCGCGGTTGGTTGTCGTGGGTTCAAACCTCAACAACAAGTTTGAGCTGCCAGTGAAGAAAAACATTGCAAGGAAATCATAGCGTGCTGGTAGAGTATTTACTAGTACTCTGGCTGGTTAGCTGCTACCCTCAATTTGAAAATCTACCGCCAATCGCTTAACTGTGAATTCCGGCTGCCCCACTTGAGTGCCAGTTTAATTTTAGACTAGGTGTGATTTACCATCTTTGACAACACCGTCACTTAACATCAGGTAAGTTGTGGTCAAACACATAGGTAAAAAATAATAATTCTATGTAGGTGCATAAATTTGAAATTCAGAACATAAAACTGCGTAAACGGCCAAGCAATCTGCTTGGTTATTGTGTAGATCACTTTGTCACTCATGATGTTTTTTATGATCGTAAAAGACAATTTAGACTAAATCAATTCTATCTTGTGTCAGGTTAATATATCTTCATTTATTCATAATTTTTTTTTTGTGGGCTGCTGCTTCTTGTAGTCGATACACTAAATTTTAGTGTAGGTACCAATACCGACGTATGTGTTTGACGTATGTAGGTATATGTGACCGTATGTGTTTGGATTAGTGACTAAACGAAGCAAATGCACTTCATCTTGTGGGTGTGCCAAATTTTTTACTATACTTTATCATAAGTTGTGTTCAAACACCTGGCCTGTGAATCATAAAAAAATAATAATAAAAAAAAATGGAAACAGAAAAAAATATTTTAAATGCAACTACTTTAATGGTGGTATACCGCGGACTTATCGCCTAAAGCGATTTCTAAAAAAAGATACCTAATTAATAGGATTAAATTGGTGGTTGATTATATTTTTTTTGCTTTTTATAGTTTCCATGCTTTTGTCTATACTATTATAAAGAGGAAAGATTTGATTGTTTGCTTGTTTGTTTGTATTGAATAGACACCAAAACTACTTGACCGATTTCAAAAACTCTTTCACCGTTGGAAAGCTACACTATGCCCAGGTGACATAGGCTACTTTTTATCCCTGTATTCCCACGGAAACGGAAACTCCGCGGGCGAAACCGCGAGACGTCCGCTGTATTTCATATTTCTTGCTAAAATATGTATATATTTTATATTTCTTGTTATATTTATTGCCAGTAGTACCATATCGACCGAATATAAGCAACGAGCAGCTCGCCCCGGCTTCGCACTGGAAAACAAAATTCGATTAACAATATATATATAGCCTATGTCACTCAGTGATAATGTAGCATTCTAATGATGAAAGAATTGTTCAGATCGGTCCAGCAGTTTCGGAGCCTATTCAATGCCAACAAACAAACAATAAATCTAATCTTTCCTCTTAACAATTAGAGTAGATAAGCTACCATTGACAGCCCCGTTGGCTCATTGGTAGTATATCTGCCTTGAGAGCTGTAGGGCGTGGGTTCGATTCCCACTCAGGGCAAACATTTTGTGAATAAACAAATGTTTGTTCTGTGTCTGGGTGTTCTGTATGTATTATAAGTATGTATTTACAAAAAAAAAGTATTTATGTATTCTATCAGTTATCTGACTTCCATCACACAAGCTCTGCTTAGTTTGGGGTCAGATGGCGCTGTGTGTATAGTCCTACGATATTTATTTTTATTTTATTTTACCATAGCAATTTGCAAGAATACATTAGATAGTGTACGATGTCAAAATTAAAAAAATTGTCATCAGTTCACTTTGTTTTAATTTTCGTTTACGATCGTCATTAGGCGCTACATAATTTTTTTTAAGCATTACGGTATCGAAAACTACACGAAACTTTCTTCACAAAGGCATATTATACCGTTAAAATCGAATTAGGTAACCCATAGCTACCGAATTAAACTCGTACAATAAAAGAAGCGTTTCAAACGTAAATGCAAAAACGCTAAAAACTATTAAACGCTAAGTTTTGTTTAATATTCTCAACTATGTAATTGCGTTCCGTCGCGGTTTCATCCATCATAAAAAACGATTAAGTTTTTGCTACATTTTTTTTTTCATTATTATATCCTACTAATATTATAAATGCGAAAGTTTGTATATTTGAACGTTTGTTTCTCAATCACGCAAAAACGGTTGCATGCATATAGTTTATCTACACTAATATTATAAAGAGGAATGATTTGTACTTTTGGATTTTATGATTTTTGTATGTTTGTAACGAATAAATACAAAAAGTACTGAACAGATTTCAAAAATTCTTTCACCGTTGGGAAGATATTCTATCCCCCGTGTGACATAGGTTTTTTTTTTTTTTTTTTATGGATGACAGGCTAGGTGTTTGACCTCAGCTCACCTGATGTTAAGTGAAGGTGTGGTCGAAGATGGTAAAGCACACCTAGCCTGGAATGGAACTGACTCTCAAGTGAGGCTGCCGGAACACACCGTTAGGTGCTTGGCGGTAGATTTTCAACTTGAGGGTGGTAGCTAGCCAGCCGAGTACTAGAAAGTACCCTACCACCATGCTATGGTTTCCTCACGATGTTTTCCTTCACCGGCAGCTCAAGCTCATTGTTGGGGTTTGAACCCACGCCCTTCGGCATGTGAACCTACCGCGCTAACCACTGAGCTATCATCGCTACAAAAGGTTTTCTATCCTATTTATCCCTGTATTCCCACTGGAACGGGAACTTCGCGGGTGAAACCGCGAGGCTTCTGCTAGTAAACTATATTAAGATATAGGATACTTTATGTATCAGAAAGTGTTAGGTTCCTGTAGGATAATCAAAAAACAAACTACTAGACGTATCCACGTAGATACATCTTATGAAACATCATACCGAGATAAAAAGTATCTACCCTTTATCTTAAGCTAATAATAAAATAGCGCATATTTTATGACCGTTGTTTATTTATTACTTGCACAAAAATATGTTTAATTTCTCTCTGAAACTAATTCTAAAGGCAACGTGGACGAAGTCGCGGGCGTATGCTGGTACTTAATAATTTTGATTACTTGATCTTTAGTATTTTTTTTAGTTAAGTCCGTTAAATATCAATAAAATTGTAACTATAACTGAATACCTATGTAATTAACAAATTATTGCTTTAACTTAATCCTACAAGATTTATAAGGATTTCTATTTTAGAAGTTCGTAAATATTTTTTGTGATGTCAAAATCTAGTTTAATATATTGTGTTTTTGTTCGAATCTTGTGACAGATTGTGATTGATAGGATACAAGTCATAAAGATTATTTTATTTTGGCAGGAAATCCCGCATAATATAATGAAATTCTCATTATGTTCATTCAGGTTAACAGACATTTTTTAATAGAGAAAATTATAGATACTGTCGATAGATGACAAGAGATTAGAAATCTAAAGGTGTTCTTACATTGGCAACTAAAATTGATTAATCTGGAACGATGCGACATAAAGTGACATTTGGCAACTCAGCGCTATGGAGCTGTTTTTGCTATACCTACTTTTATTTCAAGGTCAGAGTGAATAAGCATCTCCTAAGTCTGCTGCTTCATCTTCGATCACATCATCGCTTTCCATCAGGTGCGTTGGTGTTCAAACGTAGACCATTATCCTTCGTGTTAAAAAAACTTACTTTTTTTTAATGGTTGACAGGCTAGGTGTTTGTCCACAGCTCACCTGATGTTAAGTGAAGGCGTGTTCAAAGATGGTAAAGCCCACCTAGCCTGGAATGAAACTTATGCGGTATTACTCACGTTTAATTGGGATCAAATATTCCGACTAGTTAAGGCTTCGGTGACCTATTTCAAGGAGTCAAAGCAGAGCACGATGCGCGCGCGTCTCTGCCTAGTTTCTTCTTTAACTATACTATACGGTTATTTTGCTTAGTCTACACGCTGCATAATTTGTGAAACTATTATATACACGAAGAAACAGAAATATCTTTTTTTTTTTACTTGTGACAGATTGTGTTTCACCACATATCTCATGATGCTAAGAGACAGTGTGGTCTAAAATGGTTAACACACCTAACTTTAAATGGAACTGGCTCTCTCTTCGCAGCAGATTTACACCTTGAAGGTGGTAGCTGGCCGTGTACCTACCAACAAGATAGTACCTTACCACTGTACTATGGCGTTCACCCTCACTCTTTGGCGTGTGACCCGAACGTGCTAACCACTGGGATATCATCTCTACAAATATCGCAATAACATACAAGAATGAGATATCGCTTTTGGGCTTACGATGGCGGTAGAATATCACTATCATACTAATAATATTGTCTCACTGTCTAGTGTCTCTATGACTCATATACAAGTCCTAACAGCTGTAAGACTTTACCATCTATCTTTTAACATCTTGTACATAAAACTTGTACATTTGTGATTGTATAATTATATACCAGATACTCTACCGTCAAGGAGTAGTGTTTATAACATTGCTGTGTTTCGGTTTGAAGGGTACCTACTGCAGCTAGTGAAATTACTGGGCTGTTGAGACTAACCATCGAAAGTCTCGAAGTAATGAGAGTCAAAGCGGCGATGCCCCGGACTTTGTTCTGCAAATCAGTTCTGTGTATTGATGCATTCGTCATGGACAGGCGTTATCTCTTACTTACACAAAAGACAGCGTCTATAACATGTTTAGCATTCCATGCGAAAATAGGAAAAAATTCTTTAACGAGACTTCAATGTATGTCAGTCGTTGTCGAGTTTAAAGATACTGCACAACATATTGGTCACGGAAGTACATGTGTGTACTTCCGTGTATACCTACATAGGTTTCAAGGATGTAAAATATTAGCTTAATCAACCATTATGGTATTTTAAAATGTTTGCTGTTTGTGTTAAGTTTGCGTGGTGACTAGTTTCATTTCTAGCTGCCCCCTCACCTTCACTTTTGTTTATAACCGTTTTGCATAAAAAAAATAAGTTTCAAATTTTTAAAGCATTTTCAACTTTCTGACTGCTCTGATTTGGATTTGGTAGGATTTCTGCGTCAAAAGCTGTGTGTAGGCTGATATAACAAAACAATATAATACATAAATGGTGTTTAACAGCCTTGAGCGATTTCTTCCAGACAACTTTTGGATGACAAGAAACATACAGAAACAGATATCAGGTTTGTGTAAAAAAAACTTAATGAAAGGTAAATAACATAATAACGAACAGGAAAACATACTATGAATTAAAAATATAATACAATAAATACCTATCTATTATTATCAATAAAGTAGGTACTCCCATAGTACAAGCTTTGCTTAGTTTGGGGTCAGATGGCGCTGTGTGTAATGTCCTACGATATTTATTTATTATCAATGTAAACATACATATGAAATGTACATTAGCACGCCGATAAATAATGTTTATATACTAGATTATTAAAAAAAATAACTGAGTTAGCCGGTCTGATATGGGAGGATGTGCATTCCAAAGCAAGACAGCTACAACAGTAAAAGAAAATAAAAAATACCTTAAATTATACTACCTATTTACAAAATGTATACAAAAAACTTAGTCTAAAAAACCGTCAGAGGAGGGATATGTGGCCAGAATGCTGGCAACATTGCCACGCTGGATGGCAATGCTTAGCTTTTGACCAAAGTAGATACCAGCATTCTGGTCACCTGAAGCCTCCTCTAGACGTTTGGCCAGGTCCTGATACAGTTCGAGAGCGGCCGGCCCCCACGGACCTAAAGTTTCAACCCCAAACGGCACAAAAAGATACATTCTATCTAAATAACTATATTTGTGCCGTTTGAGGTTTTCAGCTTTAGATGCGGCAGCACCAGCTTGTCCCGAAGTCACAGGAAGATGAGACGGCGCCAAGGTGTCGACACAAGTGGCGTCCCCCACAAGAGGCCGTCCCATCTTCCAAGGGATAAGGGTCATCCCGTCGGGTCTCTTGCCGTCGTCACGCATCAGTCCGTTTGGTTCTAAAACTGATGGGACGCCGGCACTGACAAAAGCCCGACGGATGACGTCGTTTAAGCTGGCGTGCCGCGATATACGCCCAGCACTCCTACTGCATGAAAGCGCGTGGTGGCCGAGGCGATCCGCTATTTCCCTGCACGAACAGCGATGAGGGACCTGGCATACTGCTACTACAGTAAAAGAAGTGTTATTGGAAAGATTGAAATGAGCAGAAGGAGGAATTATGGAACGATTATAGGCGTTTGTTATTCTATTTCAGGCTAGGTGTGTTTACCATCTTAGACCACACCGTCACTTTAACATCAGGCCCTTGGTGGTAGATCTCCTTAGCAGGAGTTCGTCTAGGTAGGTACCACCGCATTACCAGTTATTCTGCCGCTAGTGTGTAAACTTTACTGTGTTCCGGTTCGAAGGGTACTGCAGCTAGCGAAATTACTGGGCTGTTGAGACTAACCATCGAAAGTCTCAAAGTAATGAGCGCCACAGCAGCGATGCCCTGGACTTTGTTTTGCTACTCAAAGTTCTGTGTATCGCTGCAATGGTCATGGACAGGCGTTATCTCTTACCAGCAGGAGAGCGTCTCGTTCGTCTCATTAAATTTTACTTAAAAAAAGGTGAGCAGTGGTCAAACACCCATCCTGTCAAACATAAAAAGAACTTTCACACGTCGATGATGATTTCATAATTCATCATGATTTAATTAAAAGCTTTTAATTAAAATCATGATGTTGTAAATGACGCCACACTCGGGTAATTCCGCCGCGGTTCGCACTCACCAGATACCTTATCTTGTAATTAAGCAGTAACACGGTTGTATAGCCATCGTGATAGTAGTCATAAAAGTAATTAGGTACTATCACAAGTATCGCGATGGCATTAACCGCGGCATTAAAGATAATAACTATGGAAAATGACACAAACTCGATGCTTTTTTTTTATGTAAAAGTAATGAGACGCACGATACGTTCTCCTGATGGTAAGAGATAACGCATGTCCATGACCATTGCAGCAATACACAGAACTTTGAGTAACAAAACAAAGTCTGGGGCATCGTTGCTTTGACGCTCATTTTTTTTGAGACTTTCGATAGTTAGTCTTAACAGCCCAGTAATTTCGCTAGCTGCAGTACTCCTCAAACCGGAACACAGTAATGTTTAGAAACTACTTCAACAGCCCTGTTGGTTCATTGGTAGTATGTCTGCTCCAAGAGCTGAAGGGCGTGGGTTCGATTCCCACCCAGGACAAGCATTTTGCGATATAAACAAAATGTTTCTTCTGCGTCTTGGTGTACTGTGTGAATTATATAAGTAGATATTTACAACAAAAAAAAGAACTATCTAAGTATTCTATCAGTTATCTGACTTCCATAGTATAAGCTTTGCTTAGTTTGGGGTCAGATGGCGCTGTACGTAATGTCCTACGATATTTATTAATTATTTATTTACTACTGTTTCGTGGCAGAATATCTGGGACTGCGGTGGACGACTAGTTGTACCTAGATGACTTCCCTCTAAGAAAATCTACCACCAAGTAAAGTTGTTAATTATAATTGCTTATAATGTGACCTCCAAAAAATTACTGGTGCTTTTGAGCTTCCAAAGCGAAGACTTTGTTGTCTAGCTTAGAGCTGAAAGCTAAACCACTTGATATGAATAAAAAATTGTAAAGATCTGTGACGTAATCTACTTAATTTAGTAGGTTGTGTTGTGTTGAAGCGGACGAATGCGCAAGCGTGCCCACTACCCCGGTTCAAGGTGCGGAGACAGAACACCCCAGGGTTTTTAGTGGGTATGCCGTCATTCTTGACGGAGAGTCCCACATAACCACCTGCCACCCCCGTGGCCGGGTGGTATCCACAAAGGATTTTCCCTAGAAAAAAAAAAGGTTGTGTTGTGTTGTTTGTGGGTTGGCAACCTTCGCTAGAGCTTTATTGAGTAGAAATTATAAAATATATATGTATTTTGAAATTTCCAAGTTGTTTTTTCATTAATAAATAGGTTTTAATTTGACTACCATCTCCCCAGATGTTAATGGAATATGCGGTCGACGAAGAAGCACGCTTGTCTAGAATAAACCGATTAAATTGCGATTCAAACTCATCTTTAAAAAAAAAAACTCATCTATCTAGGAACACACACTTGGGCAGCAAAGTAGTATATACGTATATAGATCTTATAGCATTCATATTTTTTGAAGGTTGTATGCAATTTGAAAACTCATATCGTAGGTATGTAAAATAATGAAACTTGTTAAAAAATAAAATAAATAAATATCGTAAGACTATACACACAGCGCCATCTGAGCTCAAACTAAACAGAGCTTGTGTGATGGAAGTCAGATAACTGAAACAAATCATAATTATGTACTTTTTTTGTTGTAAATGCATACTTATAATACATACAGAACACCCAAACACAGAACAAACATTTGTGGATACACAAAATGTTTGTCCTGAACGGGAATCGAACCCACACTTAAGGCAGATATACTACCAATGAGCCAACAGGGCTGTCAAATACGACAAACGTTATTTTTTAATTATTGATTTTAGTTTATACAATACAATGACTGTTTTTTTAACCAAATGGATACAAACTAGAGACGTGCTAATAAATTTAAATAAAATACAACTAATCTATAATGGGAATAGAAACACTGGCACCATTGCCGCGTTAAATTGCAATACCTAATAAAGGTTGTGCTAAATAGTAAATTAATTTTTTGGAATTAAAAAATCCGTGTTGTACTTGTACGTCCATTGTGTAAAAAGAAATAGATATGACACGAAATGATTTGAATGATTGTGTCAAATAGTAAGTCAAGTTTACAAAGCGCGATCGCACACGACGCTACATCGCGCGTGTGAACGACGCTTCTTTTTTAACCTTAATTCTAACACAAACAATTTTATCTTTACAATATTATTATATGTAATATTAAAAGCAAACAATATGACACAATTACTTCGATCGTATCCTTTCATCGGCTTTTATTCGCCGTAATTACGGCAGATAGAGCGTGAAGTTCCCAACAACTTATGTTATTATAACATGTTAATACTTAATTTCTTATCTAGTGATAGCGTTGCTGATATTAGCTTAAAGTTATCAGTTAATAAGTTTCGTGATAGGCCTTTATTAAAATCTGTGACCATCCGTGACTGAGCGCCGTGCGATATATGTACTTACCTATTTCCATAATTAATATATTTTTTTCGTGTAAAATTATATTAATCTAATAGAAGATTGTGATTGTGTTATCTTTGACATCAATTCTGTTGATTTATTACATGTTTCTATGACTTATGTTGGTTTTTATCACCTGTTTTTTGGTATGTTTTGCGTACAATTTGAGTTAATTATGGTTTATTTTGCATTCTGTACCTATGCAATCTATATAGCTGTTATTTGCAATAAAGTAACAGTTACTTGTCTTTTGAAATATATAGGTATATTTAATAATATATTTATATAAAAGTACAACTAGTCTATTTTTATAGACTAGACTCACCAAACCAGAGAAAGTTCACAACAAAGTCAAATAGAAGCACCATCACAAAACATCGATGATAGAGAGTTCACAAAATATTTTTCTGCCTCAAAACAAGTTTAAGGCAAACAATCGTTTCATTATACGCAGTAAGGGACAGAAATATCTTTCTTTCTTTTACTCTCAGCTAATGGTACATAAGTTTTTCTTACACAGGTAATCTTACCCGAGGGAGCCATCTATATAGATGCTGAATCTATGACCGAACCACTTGAAGAACAACAACATATTTTACAGCGCAGAGTAATCAAAAGAAGAAACTACCATAACAACGACACCATAACACCATATACATCGTGAATATAACCATCACCTCATTGCGAAAAACAAAGATGGAGCACAGGGCGGGCGGCGGGAGAAAAGCTAGGGCAGGGGCGGATGCTAGGGCGGGCGGGAAGAGAACTCTTCAAATACATAATTTGATTTTGTTCGACGGAACAAAATCATGGCATTACTTTAATAATATAAAAATGGCAATGACCATAATTTATTTATATTTAACTCCAAGAAAAAGTTAAACATCATGTATAAATACTATACTTTTAAAGAATATTATTTGGTCGTATATTTAAAAGGTAAATTAAGCACGTAAACCTTTAGTGGGTATTATAAGTATCTGACTTCCATCACACAAGCTTTGTTTAGTTCGGGGCCAGATGGCGCTGTGTGTAATGTCCTACAATATAAAAAAAATATATTTAAAAAAGTAATTTGACGTTATTTTGTCATATTTGATGTGACGTCAATAAACTATGTAGTATATTTTTTAAGCTAAATCTTTTCACATACATAATTATGGTATATTGGTTTCGAGCAATATGTGTAAATATACACATATATAATATACAGTTCCATTCCAGGCGTGGTGTGCTTTACCATCTTCGACCACACCGTCACTTAACATCAGGTGAGCTGTGATCAAACACCGAGACTGTCAACCATAAAAAAAATATTGTTTATGTTTTGAGATCTCGAAAACGGTTTTAACGATTTCGATGAAATACGCGAGTTTTTGTAGGCAAATAAGTTGATCTCTGGAAAAACGCGTTTTTCAGACTTTTTATGCATACAGCGAGTAAAGTTTGGGCGTCCAGGTACTTAGCTATTGCTATTATAAATATAGTTTATTTTTCCAGAACAGAAGTTGTAAATCTTATCATAAGTGTTTCATTTACCTTTAAGGTACGGGACCCTAGCGGGTGGTTGGTTAGGACGGGGAGGGGGCGGCTTGGGCGGGAAGGGCGAAATTATGTTATTCTTAATTTAATTTCATTAGGCTACGAGATTGTTCAGGTTTTATGTCGACCGAGCTATAATTGCGAGGTTACGCCGCCTGCAGCTTAATTGTTGGTAAATTTGAAACGTTTCTGTGTATTTCATTGAACGCTGTTGTTAGCCGAGGTTTTTATTTCTTTAGTGAAAAAGTGACAGAGTTTTTTTTATCTATATTATTCTAAAATTGTTTTCTTATAAAACAAACACTAAATGTTACGGGTGGCTTTCCATAATACATCAGTGAAAACCGCATTCAAATGGCATGGCCAGCCTTGTTGGCTCATTGGTAGTATGTCTGCTCCAAGAGCTGAAGGGCATGGGTTCGATTCCCACCCAAGATAAACATTTTGTGTCATAAACAAATGTTTGTTCTGTGTCTGGGTGTACTATATGTATTAAAAGTATGTATTTACAAAAAAAAAAAAACTATTTAAGTATTCTATCAGTCATCTGTCTTCGATAGCACAAGCTTTGCTTAGTTTGGGGTCAAATGGCGCTGTGTGTAATGTCAAAAAAAAATAGAATAGGTCAAGTAATCGTTTGAGATTAGCGTGCGCAAACGCACAGACAAAAATAGATTCAAAGTTATTTTTTGGCCTTGGTTGTATAAATAGGTACAATGTCTATAATAATTTTTTTCTTTATGATCTCATTCATGATTATATTAATAAATATTAAAAAAGCTTTCATTCGAAAGCCATCTCACCTGGTGTTAAATAAAGATGCGGTCGACGATGGAACACGTTTATCCAATAGTTACTGATTATTTCTTGACTTGAAGACATTCAGATTGTATCCATCGGGGAACTCCCAATCAGCACATTGCACTGTTTCAGACAGAAAATAATGAGACGAAGGAAACGCTTCAGATGGTCTGTGTATGATCATTACACCGGTATCTAAAAGCTTAAATAGGAAAAAGAAGTTCGTAGCATCACTTCTTTTGGCTTTAAGGAATTCGATAAATAACTAATCTCTGCAGCAGGAAAGCATCTTGTTCGTCTTTTTACTTTAACATTAATATATTTACTAGCTGCGGTGTTACCCGCTACATGTTTTCGGGATAAAAAGTAGCCTATGTGTTAATCCAGGGTCTTAGCTACCTCCATACCAAATTTCATCCAAATCCGTGCAGTAGTTTTTGCGAGAAAGAGTAACAAACATCCATCCATCCATTCAAATTTTCACATTTGTAATATTAGTAGGATTTAAAGAGAAAATGATATTAAACAAACGAGGCTAGGACCAGTTTCACTTTAATAAGAAATGAAAAAATGCAATCATCGATGTCTAGAAACGGGCAATTCTATTCTTGTACTTTGCCATAAGCGGAAAAAAAAACAATGCCACTACAGTAAATTGAACTGCACACTCAATCGAACTGTGCCATCTGCTTTTTGGCACGTCTAATAACCATAAAGTAACCGAACACCGAACCAATCTACTGCTCGCCAAACAGAGCAAAAACCATCGTAAACTTTCCTCTGCGCGTCCAAACGAAATTCCAATTGAAAACTGCATCCCAAAACTGGAATTTTAATTCTCTGTAACATATGCCGCGGGGCAGCCGCCGCCGTGTGGGGGCAACGTAGGGCAAACGTGGGGGCGAGCGGGAGTGAACGGGGGCGAGTGTAATTAAAAAAATGTGTCCCACTTCATTTGTGCCCAGTGCGACCGCAACGCCATCCCGGCCGGACTAATTAATAATTTCCGAAAAGCGCGTACAAATGCTCACTAATGGTTTTGGGATTTCAATAATAACATAATATTTAAAATGTATAAATTTTAAATATTTTTCATCATCATCAATCGTTTCCTATATATGTATAATGTGCTAGGAGATTATATTGTTTTTTCTATTAGGTAATAAAACTAAAAATCATTCCGTGCTTGCGATACTGCGTGAAAGAGGAACATATAAACCAGTACACATTCGAATAAATCACTTACTTTTGAATAAATCGGACTATCATAGTCTACTGCTAAAAGTAAGCATCTCTCAAGCCACACTACTCAGCCCGATCGCCACCAACCTTACTTGTATCAACACTTCATCGAACCGTAGGAATCCTATATAACGTTTGCCGATGTGAGGTCTCCACTCTGAAACACGTCATCTATTCCACCGGTTATCAGTTCCGTGGCAAATATGACTAGAGGACCTAGACAAAGTGACATTCGATAATCGAATTAAGTATAATGTATGTATCTTTAAATTTACAATTAAAAAAACCGGCTCCATGATCATTATGCCAACTAAGCGCACTGCTCCAATGAACCAGTGAAATTTCAGAGTAAAAAAAAATAGCAAAAATTTTTTTTTAAAGATTTTGCTAAATAATAGCAAAATCTTTCTATGTAGTTTTTCCAACATCCATGTGTTACATCAAATTTGTTAAATTTTATACCCATTGTAATGTTTTATTATTTTTTATGTTTATAACACTATAATTTCGCACTTTCCACTGTTTATCTTCGTCGCCACTATTATATACGCACCGATTTCCGTAATTCATATGAGTATGATCTCACTGGCTAGATTCACAGCCTAGACTGCTGACTGACTGTGTTTCGCTGCCTACCCTCATTTCAAGACATAACAGATTTCAATAAAATTTATATACTAGATTTAGATAAATCGATTCATAATTGACGGAATTGTGGCGTAACAAACATAAAAAAAAAACTTTTTATAAAACCGTTTTTTAAGTCGGTTAAAAAGTACAAAAACATACGGGGATTGACGTCAGCTGTCTACGTGACGTATATCGACAGTTTATGTCAATCTCGTACATTTGCACGTGTCTATTAGCGTTATCGATAATAGAATGTTACTTTGTCCAGTCCCTTAGGCCACTGCCATTTCAGTTTGCGCTAAGCTATGCTGGTGACTTTTCGTGCAAATCACTTCATTCCCAATTCAACTCCTCACAGAAACACAGAATAATCCTTTCCATAGCACTAGTAGTTTTTCGACAACTCTGAGTGATTCTGATAAAGCATAATCAAATATACTTGACTCGCAGCTTTATAGCCTTTATCCTAGCGACTGAACTCATCAAAATAAATAAAGAGAAAGTATAAAGATAATTTGAATGAATTACGCTCGATGACCCTGGCCGTGAGCCAGATGGATCAAAAAACTGATATCGTACTAATATACAGTATAACTCATAACATACAAACTTTTACATTATAAATGTATTTGGATGTTTGTTACTAAATCACGCTAAAAAGGCTTAACGGTTTCGGATGAAATTTTGCACACAGATAGTTTATTACGTGGATTAACATGCAAGACACTTTTTATCTCGGAAAAAACGAACGAACAAGAGGAAAATCTGAAATTTGGAGTACTTTTACTTCGGTGATAGGTATGTATATTTTAAGACTTTTATGTTGTAAATAACTAGTTAGTGGTGTTGAAGGTTTTTGAAATTATTTTTGCATTACCGGCCAAGTGCGTGTCGGACTCGCGCACGAAGGGTTTCGTACCATTATCTATAAAAACGGCAAACAATCACGTTTGTTGTATGGGAGCATCCTTAAATATTTGTTTTGTTCTGTTTTTTAGTATTTGTTGTTATAGCGGCAACAGAAATACATCATCTGTGAAAATGTTAACTATTTAACTATCACGATTCATAAGTTACAGCCTGGTAACAGACGGACGGACGGACAGCGAAGTCTTAGTAATAGTTTCCGTTTTACCCTTTGGGTAAAACGGAATATAATAATAGTCTATTCTAACTCTATTGGATACTTGTTTGTGTAACTTACTCAAATCTAATCAGTAAGTTGTACGGAAAATATGTTTATAATGTACAAACTATCATAATCAGAGTGAGGCCAGCGTGTCGAGCAAAAAGCTACGTTATTAAAGTGATATCGGATAGTGCGGACAAAAACTAGATCGGCTTGAGAGGACAGTTTAATAACAACGGGCGAGAATTCAAATATGGCTTAGGGAGGCACCACCTATTTCAACTAAAATTAAAAAGTAAACAATACAATGATCAAAAAAAATTATATTTTAAACGGTCATTAACATTTCATTCGGAGTTTTGGCGGGAACGCGAAAAGACTTGTGTCACACCGTTGTATTTTTTTCCAAAACTAGTGTTTTGTCGAGTACTTATGCATAAAAATGGTGGTGTTTTATTCATAAAGTGCCGAATTACAAGCGCGAGTGTGGGGAAAATGATATAATGTGGTGATTCGTGTCGCTTCCAAAACTCCATCGAAGCTTTATAGTAAAGTCGCTACTACTTTACTCATAGCATGACTGGACTTGACTGACACTATACACTGCTTAGAGGCAACTTATTTAATTTAATTTTTGAAACTTGAAAATATAAAGCAGTTGACACTGGCAAATGCACAAAATGCGACGCAAAAAAAAAAAACATTTCATTCATTCGATGAACGTAGTTTATTTTTTACTTTTTTTTATAGTTGACGAGCTACATGTTTGACCGCAGCTCACCTGATGTTAATGGTGTAAATGTAAATGTATGTAAATGATGGAATGAGACTGGTTCTCAAGTAAGGCTGTCAGAACACATGGTTAGATGTTTAGCGGCAGACTTTAAACTAAAGTGTGGTAGCTATCCAGCCGAGTACTAGAAAGTACCTTACCACCATGATATGGTTTCCTCATGATGTTTTTCTTTACTGACAGCTCAAGTTCATTATTAGGGTTTCAAAGTTCTGTGTATCGCTGTAATGGTCATGGACAGGCGTTATCTCTTACCATCAGGAGAGCGTCTCGTTCGTCTCATTACTTCTTACATTAAAAACCGACTGCGCTAACCACTGAGCCATTATCGCTACAAACGAATTTTTACTGTTCGAAATCGAATGTCTTAAAATATTGAGCACCAAAGCAGCGTTGACCTTGACTTTGTTTTGCTACTTAAAGCTCTGTGTATCGTTGCAATGGTCATTGACAGGCGTTATCTCTTACCATCAGGAGATTGTCTAGACCGTCTCTCTAATTTCACATAAAAACTATAACAAGCTTTTATTTGTACTGGAACACAGTACCTAATGTATACCACCAGGTAATATTAAATTAGTTTTGTTTATTTACATCGACGTTTTAGCCATGTTGCAATAGTCGTGGTCATGAGTTGACTGTTGACTGTAAACAAAGGTGTAAAAGGTGTATTTTTTTAAGTGAAAGTAAAACTTTTAATAACAAAACAAAGATCAGTGACTCAAGGCTTTGGCGCTCATTACTTTGAGACATTTATTGTTTAATCGAAATGACACCGCTACTAGTCGTCAGTTAGTAAGCTGCAGTACCCTTCAGATCCGAACAAAATTATGTGTACACTCACTACTGCTTGGCGGCAGAATATCTGGTACTGCGGTAGTACCTACCTCAACGATCTCTTGCATGCGTATTTTAATCCCGGTAAACACTAACGGCGTTTAAGTTAACTTTAAACGCAAGGTGAAGCTTGCATACTAAAAATATTATAGGATAAATATAAATATTTACAATTAAAAAAAGCTGACTCAATGGCCAACTAAACGCACTGCCCCAATGAAACAGCGAGGTTTCCAAGTAAACGAAAATATCATCGATGTATTATAAATTACAATTTTTAGATTTCTGTTGATTTTTTAAAAACCACTCAATCGATTTCAATAATTTATATGCGGCCACTTCTGAAGTATGAACTACAAAGCAAAAAAAAAAAAACATGAAAATTGATTCATAATTGGCGAAACTATCGCGTAGCATACATACAATCGAATAGATAAAAAAAACCTACTGTTTTGAGTCGATTGATAAATTATTTCAAAATAAATACTTAGATAAAGATCAGCGCTGACGTAGTGGAAGTATCGGCTTACTATAACAAAACACTGGCGCCTATTTTGGTCGATAAACTGAGCATTCCAGCGTGCTGTCTAATTTCCCTTTGACATGAAAAGCATACGTCATAAATACACAGAAACATTTTAATAACTAGATACGTACAATCAGACTATTCATACAGAACCATATTTACACCTTGTCTGCCGATAACAAAGCAATATCCAGCTGCGTTTGATCTGCCGCGACATCAAAAACATATGTCGCTACGATGCTACGCCTCTACGACGATCCGCTACGACGTGTACGTAGCACCGCTACGAGCTGGGGGCTTGCAGACTTGCGACTTTGTTATTAGATTAAAATAAAATATAATTATCAATATCCCTCGATTATCAATATAATCGTCTATAGACTAAACTTTCTATTTTGATATCTGTTAGGCACTGACAAAAAGTCTATGCAATTGCAAATTGTCTAATTAGTATCGCTATAAGTAGCTAAGAGTACGGGGACTGGAGTTTGCTTTGCTACTCAAAGTTCTATCTATCGCTGCAATGGTCATGGACGGGCGTTACCTCTTTCTATCTGAAGATCGTTCCGTTCGTATCAAAACTTTTACATAAAAATATATTTATCTTTTCTTAGTAAAGACATGAATTTGTATAAGTGAATAGCTTAAATCACTAAATACTTGCGGTATAAAATGAAATCACATTCGTGGGTCCGTTTGTTTAATTAAACGACATTGTATAAGTGGACTTGTCAAATATGTCTTGTAAATACACGGCAGACATATTAAATAAGAAACCAGTTTGTATATGAAAACTCAGGGATCGATTTTTAATCGTGTTTGTATGGTTTCCCAAATCCCAACTATTTTGGACGAAGAAAAACGATACTCAGCCAACTACAAGGACCGCTTGACAACTCACCCAAACCCGTTATCAAGTATGCTCCTGCTGCCAAATCCAATTAGAAGAATCAACAGAGCCGATGTGCTAACTTACTAAGACTACTAACCTCTTGCAACTCACCTGATTATAATCTAGGCGACTGATCGCAGGTCTAGTAAAGGAAAAAAAAAAGTATGGTTTTGTATACAAATATGGCCGATACTAAAACAATACGAGAATCGTACAGATTTGTATTATTAAAAAATTTACCGTACTATCCGACCCACGACCATAGTGGCATTATAATTGTCTATCACAGGTCGCTCGTCTGCAGCTTTACGTGTTATCTATCTTTGCCAGGTGGGAGTGTCGTCGAAACACGTCGCTTGCTTCATCACGAAGCATGTCGTACTGTTATTATCTCGTGTAGACAATACAATGAATATTATGTGACTTTATTTCTTTTGTTAGAATAAGTAAATGATATCTGGAACCATTGATAACAATCTTTTAAGGGCAACTTTGGTGCATCATGACGAACAATATCAAGACTTTTATCACAATTGTTGTACTTTCAGTATAGTAAGTAGACATTTTGAACGAAAGTTTTTTTATGTCACAGGTGGCAATCAAGCAGACGGGTTGCCTAATGGTAAGCAATCCCCGTCACCTATGCCGAACTTTTAGGATTCTACTAACACGCCTTTTAAAGAACCTAATGTTGTAATTCCTCGGGAATACGGAGAAAGGAAGATCACTCCACAATTTGCAACGTGTATGGCAAAAAGGATCTCGTGACTTGCACAGTGTGCGATTTCGATAAGTTAATTATTATAATTATGTGGATAAGCATTCAGATGATGGCGGGTGAAACATACTACTTAGTACTTAGTTACTAAGTGGATAAACATAATAATCGATTTATTTAATAATTTTTCTCTAGACTTTTGTCATCATCTGCCCTTTTTAGTCCACTACTAAATAAAGTCCTCTCCCAATGCCCATTACCTAGCCTGTTCTTCGACTTTTATCAAGACCCTAAATGGCAATATTTGTAGGGTTAAATAAATAAATAATAAACCTTTATTTTATTCCTTAATAAATATTGAAATTTTACATGTGAAAAAAAGTCATCATATTTTTTATTTTAAAATAATTGTTTCTTTGTGTGCTTTTAAACATTATTTACCAATAGATGAGCTGTAGTCAAAGTCCCAGCTTATCATAACCTATATATATATAACTATTAAATAATATACATATCAACAAAAGCTGGAGAATATACAATTAACTTTTTCTTATCAAAATATTTTTGTCCATTTTAAATAAAAGACAACTAAAATAATTTTCACTCAAATCCATCAAGCTGTTACTGCGTAAAAGACTAACAAACATACACTCACACATTCATTCAGACAGATTCACATTTCTTTTTTTTTTTATCTTTATTTATTTTGATGTAACTCAAAAAGCTGCCATGCTAAAGTGGGACTGGGCTGGACACGTTTGCAGAATGCCAGCGGAGCTATGGGCGAAAACCACCACCGACTGGGTCCCGGAGGTTAAACGGCCACCAGGCCGGCCTAAAAGGCGGTGGAAAGATGAGCTCGATGCCCACAATAAAGAGTGGACCACAACAGCACACAACAGAGAGGTGTGGAAGGGGGGGAGAGAGGCCTTTGCCCAGCAGTGGGACAAAATGGGCTAAATAATAAAAATAATAATAATAATTTATTTTGGAGGGGTTGAGCCACGCAGTGACTATGTCACCCCCGTAAAAATACACTAAACTACAATAATATTAAATTCCAGTAAGAGTAATTTCAGACTTTATTTGACAGTTTTTTTTTTAAATTTCAATTTACACGCTCCACAAACTCGGTGACCTTTGTCAACTTCAATTGCATTTTTTTTACAATACAGAAAGAGGAAAGTTAGTAAAATTTATTTAATCTTAATTTAAGGTTATTTTTGGCAGTTAAACTACCAAAAATAACCTTAACCTTACGCTTTAGATATGTGTTTAAACTGACTAAAAATGTTGCTGTCTTTTTAATTGCAGTACATCAGATAAGGACGACAATATTTTTAATAAGTTTAGTTCTACTCTCATAATTAGTCTTAGTGTAATATGTACCTACAAGCAAACCTATCTGAGCTTCTCATAAATTAGCCCGTGTAAAATAGTTGTCCCCTGTCACTTCTGACAGACAACTTTAATCAACTCACTACAATAAACAAGTTTGACAGTACGACAGTACGTTGTACATAAACCTTCCTTATTCCCTTACGAGGTATAACAATTAAAATACACAGAACTTCGCACTGTTTTCATGTGTTCTTCAGTTGTTGAACAAATTTCATGCGGTCGGGCCCCTTTTTCACCCCCTGTGGGGGCTTAGGGGGCTCTGTGGGGGTTTATTTGTGGATGATAGAACCCAGATTTCAGCGTCTCAGAGGCGCACGCATTAGTTACGTGTCGTGATTGTGTTCTGCACGTATGATGTGAATGATAATTATGTTTTCCTTCTGTCTCTATTGTTTGTACTTAGCTCTCGTATGTTGTCGGCTGGAGATAAATGTAGGTCAATTAATTAGTTATTAGTTTGGTAGTTTTCAGTTTTACTTATATAATTATAATATGGCTATTTCGATTTTTGTTTGGCCTTCATATGTGTGAATGTATTTATTAATCTATGTTGTTTTGACAAATCCGGTTTTTAAGTTTTGTATTTATACGTTATAATGTATTATATACATTACTGTGTTCCGGTTGGAAGGGTACTGCAGCTAACGAAATTACGGGGCTGTTGAGACTAACCATCGAAAGTCTCAAAGTAATGAGCGCCAAAGCAGCGATGCTCGAACTTTGTTTTGCAACTCGAAAGTCCTGTGTATTGATGCAATGGTCATGAGCAAGCGTTATCTCTTACCTTAAGATGAGCGTACGTCTCATTACTTTTACATTAAAAAAAATACATATTGACATGAATAATCTGTAACTATGGTGTTATTAATAAAATATTTATATTTGTATTTGTACAATTCGGTAGGTATGTAAAGTTTTTTTTTTGTATTTATTTTATATTTTTTACTGATAGTAAACTTTATTTTATGAAACTAATTTGAATATTTTTACTTTCTATGTGGTAGTTTATTTTTAATACGTTTTCAAACTTTTTATAGTTATGCCTTTGTCATATAAAACAAAAAAATATACAAATACATTTGATTAAATTTGACAACAGAACTGACAAGTTTTTCTTTAATTTGCACCATCGGGCAGGCTAAAGCTGCAAAACCATTCTGTCACGTATTCGGTTTTTACAATTCGTGGCATGAAGTAAACAAATCTTATGTCATAAAAGCGATATCAGAGTCCAAATAATGTTTAAAGTAAAAAATCCAGGTATTTGTATCAATAAAGCGAAAAACAACTCGACGTATGTGTATTGAAGAGATTATTATGACCGCCGTTGACTTGACATTAACAAATTTTGTTTTTGTTGCCATTGCTTTTTTAGTCTATGAAAGTTGCCCGACGAGGTGACGTCATGAGACATCAATTGAAAGTCGAGTTTGATTTACGTTTCTTATTAAAATAAACCCCACCTGATAGTTTACAGAGTTTTATATGTAAGAATATTGTACAGAAATGTACTATTTCGAAATGAATTTGGAATCAGTAAATTTTTTTTTTCTTTACACACCGAATTCGATTCTCTCACTTCATCTCACCATTTTGATCCTACATTTCATCTTACTCGTAAAGACTCTATTTCATAATAAAATCATCATAGAAACACATGTAAAAGCAAGCCAAACCGCAAACTCCTTTCCCTCATAAACCGTACTTGTTGACAAAGCTCGACGCGAAACAATAACAATGAAAACTGAAGCCCTTCCAAATCCGTGCATTCCTTCACCGCACCCCCTCCCCGGTTTCAGGGGGGCCGGGGGACAGTGGGGGGACAAAGCGTCTCAATTTGTAGGGCTAACGAAGAGCGAAAGGGGCCCCGTTAACGCGTGGTTGGGGCACACAGCACGCAATGTAAGAGCGATTCAGTTATGCAACTACATAACACACACACACCATTTTTTTTATGGTTATCAAGCAGTGTTAAGTGACGGTGTGGTTGAAGATGGTAAAGCCCAGTGGTTAGTGTGATTGGTTCACACGCCGAAAGGCCTCGGTTCAAACCCAAATAATGAGCTTGAGCTGCCGGTGAAGGAAAACATTGTAAGGAAACCATAGCATGGTGGTAGAATTTTGTTCTAGCACTCGGCTGGCTAGCTACCACCCTCAAGTTTAAAATCTACCGCCAAGCTACGTAACGTTGTGTTAAACGATGTGTTCCGGCAGCCTCATTTGAGAACCAGTTCTATTTCAAGCTAGTTTTGCTTTACCATCTTCGACCACACTGTCACTTAAAATCAGGTGGGCTGTGGTCAAACACCTAGCATGACAACTATAAAAAACACATATATTTACACAAAAAGAAGCGCCATCTATTGGTTTGAAGCTTCACTACTACGAAGTGACTAACGTAAAGCCAAAACAGCGCGAAACACGCTCAGAGTGTGGCGCCATCTATATTACTCACAAGCCATAAGAATCCTGGCTGAAAGTTCCCGCAATACTGGCCACGTTTCCCCGCTAAATCGCCAGAGAGAACCGTTGGGCTAGAAACGAGACCGAACGGGGATCCCGCCCTTTCTCCTTCAGGCGGCTACCTAAATCCCGTACGAATTTCTTTTTTAGTATGACAATACTAAAAAAGAAATTCGTAATTAGATAAGACATTTTTTATACTTAATTATAAGAAAATACTGATTTTTTAGCAACGTTATTTATGTTAAAAATACGATAAGAACTCTCTTCAATGTAGTTTAGTTGAATTTAATACACTTTACAAAATACGCATAACCTTATTAACTGTTTATTTCTCCACCGTGTTGGCCCTCGCTATGTGCTTAGATAAGGCGGCTATGTGAGCCCGTTGGTACTTAATTTGGGTAGATAAAAGGGTATTTTGTGATCTGTTTCCTCCGTAATGGTTTTCCGGCTTGTTACATTGTGTACGTATTTAAAGATGTGCTTGAAAGAGGTGTTTAAAATTTCTGTTTTGTTGAAATCGGCGTAAATGAAGTGCGGCGATCTGAGTGAGTGTTCAGTGAGTGAGTGTGCAATGATATTCTTGTCGGTTTTATTATTAAAAAAAAAAATACACACACAGCGCCATCTGACACCATTTTTTTATTATTTTTTTATTATGGTTAACAGGCTAGGTGTTTGACCACAGCTCACCTGATGTTAAGTGACGATGTGGTCGAAGATGGTAAAGCAAAACTAGCTTGGATTAGAACTGGTTCTCAATTGAGGCAGCCGGAACACACCGTTAGATGCTTGGCGGCAGATTTTCAACTTAAGGGTGGTTAGAATACTTAAATACTTTTTCTTTTTGTAAATACATACTTATAATACATAAAGTACACCCAGACACAGAACAAACATATGTTTATATGACAAAATGCTTGTCCTGGGTGGGAATCGAACCCACACCCTTCAGGTCTTGGAGCAGACATACCACCAATGAACCAACAGGGCTGTCAATGTCTGCTTTATTCGTACTTTGTTATATTATGAAATGCTAAAGTTTCGGCAGTTTTAAATTTCTAATTCATCTGATGTTACTTGATGATGCGGTCTAAGATGGAACACGCTTGCCTAGATGATACCGATTAACGATCGACTCTTCACTTGTTTGGGTGTCATAGGCTTTATTAAACCTATATTGTTTAAAACACAGCAAGTTAGAAATTCGTCTCTAATCTAGGTGTTTAAGGTGGTTCGATTTCCATACAAAGAAATTTTTGCCATTTATGGATAAATGGATCATAATTTTACATTGAAATCACAGCTACTGGCATTTATTTTGATCCTTATTTGCGGTAAATCACAATTGCTTGAATAAAACAGTAAATTATGCTCAGTCTCGACCAAGCGCTCGAAGAGTCAACACGTCCTGAGGATGCCTCGTGTAGAGGCGAAACACATGTCGACAAGTGGTTACTGCAGCGAGAGGAGGATTTTAGGATTGATGGTTATTTTAATTAGATTTTTTGTTATTATAATTAAACTTTTGTCAAATTATATTTTTAAGTTTATGTCAAATTAGTTCTAGATTTTAAGTAAGATTAGGTTTTTAATTAATAAGCTGCATCAAATTAGTTTAATTTAAATCCTCATCACTGTTGGAACTGGAACGACTGTTAAGCGGAAATAAACTAGATATATACCTTGAACATTCAAAATGAACTTTCGCAAAGTAACGCCTGAATCAATTATGTAAAATTGTGCTCCATTTGTCCATAATTGGCAAAAAACTATTTGTATGGAAATCGAACCACCTTAGTAGCAATATCCCTGCACATTGTAAAGTGTTTGCTTAAATATGCTATTTGATATTCTCTTAACTCCACCACGGACTTCGTTTACCAATACTGTGCCAATACTCAATATTAGATTCAGCTATGTCCGCCCGCCCCGGCTAGTTCTAACAGCCTGCATAATGCATGTGGCGATGCAATATGACAAAGATATTGCGAGACAATTTTAGAGCTCTTTGCTCTATGACGATATACGTAGGACAGCTGGCGGTGAATGGAAGCGAAAAGCCGAAGATCGGGCTGAGTGGCGTGTCTTGGGAGAGGCCTATGTCCAGCAGTGGACTAATATAGGCTGATGATGATGACGATGATGCTTTGGAGTAAATTTTGTTGTATAGTTGATCCGTCGTAACGATAGAAAACAAACCAAAGTTCGAAAGTACATACTAACTTAATTAACTTTCCATTTTTTTTTATGTTTGACATGCTAGATGTTTGACCACAGCTCACCTGATGTTAAGTGAAGGCGTGGTCGATGATGGTAAAGCACACCTAGCTTGGAATGGAACTGGCTCTCAAGTGAGGCTGCCGGAACACACCGTTAGATGCTTGGCGGCAGATTTTCAACTTGAGAGTGGTAGCTAGCCAGCCGAGCACTAGAAAGTACCTTACCCCCTTGCTATGGTTTCCTCACGATGTTTTCCTTCACCGACAGCTCAAGCTGATTGTTGGGGTTTAAACCCACGCCCTTCGGCATGCGAACCTACCGTGCTAACCACTGAGCTATCATTGCTACAAAAAATCATCTGAAATCGTGGCAAAACGCATTTCAAGTATGTTGATTCTGTGAGCGATGAGAACATGCTTTGTTAAATGTGTAATATAACTTAACTTTAATACTGTAACTTTATTATACACAAGCTGCGTCCCGCAGTGTTAACCGCTACATTTTTTCTCGCTATATGTTAAACTCTACCAAATTTTATCAAAATTGGTCCAGCCGATTAAGCGCGAAGAAGTAACAAACATACAACACACTTGCACACTTTTGCCTTTATAATATTACTAGCTGCGTCTCGCGGTGTTACATGTTTTCGGGAGAAAAAGTAACCTATGGGTTAATCCAGGGTATCAGCAACCTCCATACCAAATTTCATCAAATTGGTCCAGCCGTTTAAGCGTGCAGAAGTAACAAACATACTTACACACAAACTTTCGCCTGTATAACATTAGTGTGATAGCATCCTCTACATGTTAAGGTTGCCTGGAAGAGATCGCTCTTAGCGATAAGGCCGCCAATGGTTCCATTAGTGTTAAGTTTATATTGTTATAATTGTTTGTAATTGGTGTGAACAATGAAGAGTTATATTATTATTAACAGCCAGCTTTTTTTTTAAGTTTACTTTTCTCCTCTAAATCGTACTATGCCATTGCAATATATACCAGTAAATATACATATACCTACTTACTATACATAAATAGCTATTATATGATCTGTATGCGAGATGTAAATAATTATCATAAAAGCAAAAATCACTTTAGCGTCAAACAAAATAAGGTTGAAATCTCTGTAACGAACAGTTGAAATAGGAAACTACAGAACTGAAAAAGACTCAACGTACGCTGGAACAAAGTTTACATTTGATCCGCTGCAACTGTCAATTACATGTAAAGTTAAAATGAAGTCTAGCTTATAGAAGACAAGGTCGATTTTGGTATGATCGCGTAGTTAGGCAGTGGTCACACAGTATAGTGAGTTTGGTAATAGCCGCGCGTGATTACTGGTCGCTTACTGAATAATTTTGTAGTTTGGATAGAATTAGGTTTAATGATAGAGTTTAATGCTAAATCTGTTGGGTATATGTAAATTATGTAGAATAACCTTTTACTACGACAGTCCTGTTGGTTCATTGGTAGTATGTCTGCTCCAAGAGCTGAAGGGCGTGGGTTCGATTCCCACCCAGGACAATCATTTCGTGATAAGACCACATGTTTCTTCTGTATCTAGGTGTACTGTATGTATTATAAGTATGTATGTATTTACAAAAAAAAAGTTTTTTTTCTTTGTTTTTTTTTTTTTTTTTAAATTAATTTTGGCTTTGTCGCTGAGGTTTTGGCGTCGCGTTTTGAGCATTTGCCAGTGTCAAGTATTTATATATTTTCAAGTTACATAAGTTAAATAAGTGTTTTCGAAGCTAAAGTTATAGTCAAAGCCTAGTCTTGGTTAAGTACAGTCCGTGGCAGTCAAGTCCAGTGCTTTAGTAAAGTAGTGGGCTTACTATAAAGCTTCGATGGAGTTTTGGAAGCAACACAAAAAATCATGTTTCACCACATTATGTCATTTTCCCACACACGCGCTTGTGATTCGACACTTTATGAATAAAACACCACCATTTTTATGCATAAACACTCGACAAAACACTAGTTTTGGAAAAAAATACAACGGGGCTACACGACTCTTTCCGTGTTCCCGTCAAAACTCAAAAAAGTATTGAAGTATTCTATCAGTTATCTGACTTCCATAGCACAAGCTTTGCTTAGTTTGGGGTCAGATGGCGCTGTGTGTAATGTATATTGATATTTATTATTATTACTAGTGGAGTAAACATTATTTATAAAGTGTCGGTAGCCTAGTTGGGAGACCGTCTGGCTTCCAAGCTGGAGGGCTTGTGTTGGAATCCCATGGCACGCACCTCTGTCTTTTCTAAGTTATATATGCGTATTACTGCTGACTTCAAACGGTGAAAGGAAACTTACATGTCCGAGAATTAAAAAAAGCTAGCCAGCCAGCCAGGGCTAGCTTATAAAAACAGGGCTGATTTGGATTTGGGAACATTATTTATATTATCTGAATTTTGTGCTTTTACGCATCAAAAATCCGATAGTAAAAGTTTATTCAGGTTTTTTTTCAATTTCCAATTTTTATGGCAATGTTTGTTTTAGGAACTTAATTAATTACAATATAGGTATATCTATATTAAAAATTAAAAACAAAAGTTAAAAATATCCAATTGAACTTATAATTATACAGACACATACAGAATGGCCACGCGATGACGTCAGACATGTATTTGTTATATGACGTCACAGTCCCCTCGGAATTGGCGATGAAACGCGTTTTCAATTTGCTTTTACATTCTCTTGCAATGTGTATTGTGTAGGTACCGTTAGAATATTACATTATTTATTCTTTTTTTTTTTAAATATCGACATAATATTTAGGTTTCGCTGTGGACGTTCCCCATGTGCGCACTAAGCGCTTCGAATCGGGGATGTGGAACTCTTTGCCGGAGTCTGTGCTTCCCGATGATTTGATGTCGTTCGGAAACTTGGACCATATAGCCCTCGCTTATAGCTCGTTGTGGTACTTTGGGCTTACCGAGACGGCACATAGTCAGATACCACCACATAACTTATGATGGTAATATAACTTAATAACGTGCAAATACAGGATCGAATTCAATAGTTATATAAACATTCGATTCGCGATTCGATAAATTCAATTTTTTCAATTTCAAAAATTCTTTACTTACATTTATTACATTTGTTCGTTTCTAGTGCACCTTTAGCCTAGAAATAACATACTTACAATAAGGTTTCGTTTTACAGGCTGTATAGCATACGCTTATATTAAAAACTAATGAAATGAATTTTAAATTTTTTCTTATACATTGAAATTTCGAAAAGTTAATTGAGTTACACTAAAATAAATAATTTAACAATCGCGATACGATTTAGATTTCCCATCGATTGGGAATTCAATGCGAGATATTTTGATAGACTGATGAGATGAACGAATTTGCGAGAATATTTGGAGTCGATATTCTAACGCTCCCTTCGTCGCTGTTTTGTCATTATTTTCATTTTTCCTGCATTCTCCTCCCTCACACCCCCACGAGGATCCCTCGAAAGCATTACGTCGGCAACTGTACTACCGTTAGGCTTCTTTTTTTTAATATAAAAAGTAACAAACGAAACGCTCTCTTAATGCTAAGAGATAACACCTGCCCATTACCATTGCAGCGATACACATAACTTTGAGTAGAAAAACAAAGTCAAGAGCATCGCTGCTTTGGCGCTTAATACTTAGGGAATTATTAATTTTCAACTTGAGGGTGGTAGCTAGCCAGCCGAGTACTAGAAAGTACCCTACCACCATGCTATGGTTTCCTCACGATGTTTTCCTTCACCGGCAGCTCAAGCTCATTGTTGGGGTTTGAACCCACGCCCTTCGGCATGTGAACCTACCGCGCTAACCACTGAGCTATCATCGCTACAGAACAGGTGGTACCTACCTAGACGACCTCCTGCTAAGCCGATCTACCACCAAGTAAATGTATATAGGCTAATGTGTATTAGTTATGTATATTGTGAAATTATTTGTTTAACATTTAGAATTTCAGCCCATACTGACAATGTTTTTTTTTTGTTTTCGCTTTATTTGTTTCTCTTGTTTGGCTAACTGTTATTGGAACTGTATATTAATGTATGTGTATATATCATTCTGTCTTATGTGTTTAAATTCACTCGTAAAATATTTTTACCGGTGGGCACACTCGTGCGTGACGTCACCTGCCGGCCTCGACGGAAGACCAGCGCCGGCTGGCTTCAGTCGGCATTATGCTGAGTCGAGGCCGGTTTGTGACATAAAATGTATTTCAAACTTTTTGTTTTTTGTTTAATTTTTATTTATTGCATACTATACTATGTACCTTTAAGTTTTTTTCTATGTTTTATGTTTATTTTTTTGTATGTATGTATTGTGAATTGTGTTGAAATGTGTTTTATGTCGCAAATAAAGTGTTGTCTATTGTCTATTGTTGTCTACATATACTTAGGTATCAATATGAATGCCTAGTACTTCATAACCGGTGTACTATAATAGTATAGCGATACCACTTATCGGCTCTAATTGTGAATATAAACAATCTAGAGATGATAATAAAATAAATCGTGGGATGTTTTACATATAGCGCCATTTAATCCCTACTAACCAAAGCTTCGTAGAATATTCTTGTGAAAAGAAAAATTAAGAAAATTGCGTTGAAAATTTTAGAAAACTTTACGACTATTATAACTTCGCGCGTTTGATTTTTTTTTTTATGTAAGAAGTAATGAGACGAACGAGACGCTCTCCTGATGGTAAGAGATAACTCCTATCCATGACCATTACAGCGATACACAGAACTTTGAGTAACAAAACAAAGTCCAGGGCATCACTGCTTTGGCGCTCATTACTTTGAGACTTTCGATGGTTAGTCTTAACGGCCCAGTAATTTTGCTAGCTACAGTACCCTTCGAACAGGAACACAGTAATGTTTACACACTACTGCTTAGCGGCAGAATAACTGGTACTGCGGTGAAACCTACCTAGACGACTTTTTTTTTAATGCAAAAAGTAATGAGACGATCGAGACGCTCTCCTGATGGTAAGAGATAACGCCTGTCCATAACCATTGCAGCGATACACAGAACTTTGAGTAACAAAACAAAGTTCAGGGCATCACTGCTTTGGCGCTCATTACTTTGAGACTTTTGATAGAGTTAGTCTCAACAGCCCAGCCTCCTGCTAAGGAGTTCTACCACCCAGTAAATGAAGTTGATGAAGTTAAGACAGGATTACGTCTGTCAGGTCAGCTTGTGTCACCACATATTAGCACAATAACTATAAGCACTAGAACGTTTGAGCGGGAAAGCAAAAAATGACAACACGAGAGACCTAAAGGTCAAAGTAACTAATCTCCTAAAAACACACGTGCTTCACTAAATCCAGCAAAGAGTTAAACGCAAGCCCTATTACATGTTATTCTTTATTTATTCAACATTCGGCAATTTATTATGAACAAACGGACAGTACTGTAAATAATTCAGAACATGCACATAATAAGCTGAAATAATTCACTTGGAAGCAATGTGGTTATTTATCCCATAAATAAGGCACCTATAGCTAATGGTTATGTTTATGCATAATGAATACATTACTCTAATGTGTGATGCAAAATTTATAAACGTATCTCTAAAACAAAGTCGCTTTCGGCGTCTGTCTACAAACGTACCTAAGATCTTTTTTGATCTTTTCTGATTTCTGTAACTTTCGCATCAGCCCTGTTTTTGTAAACTGTCCCAGTGCCGGGCGCGGGCCTCGTCTCATTGTGAGAAGGTTAAGACTATAGTCCAGTACGCTGGCCAAGTGCGGGTTGGCAGATTTGACAAATCTTTAAGATTTTTTTATGAAGTCACAGACATGTAGGGTTCCTCAAGATGTTATCCTTCACCGCTTGAAGTCAGCGGCAATATACACATAACTTAGAAATAGGGAGTTTTGGCGGGAACGCGGAAAGAGTCATGTCGCCCCGTTGTATTTTTTTCCAAAACTAGAGTTTTGTCGAGTGTTTATGCATAGAAATGGTGGTGTTTTATTCATAAAGTGCCTAATCACAAGCGTGAGTGTGGGAAAATGATATAACGTGGTGAAACATGACTTTTTGTGTTGCTTCCAAAACTCTATCGAAGCTTTATAGTAAAGTCACCACTAGTTTACTAAAGCATGACTGGACTTGACTGACACGGACTGTACTTGACCAAGATTGGACTTTAACTATATTTTTAGATACGAGGACACTTATTTAACTTATGAAAATTGAAAATATATAAATACTTGACACTGGCTAATGCTCCAAACGCGACGCCAAAACCAAAGAAAAAAAACTGAGGAATAAAAAGTAATTAAAAAAAATATATATATTGAAAATAATGTATTGTCATCAGAACTAAAGGTGTGTACTTAATATTAAATAACTCTGGCAACAGAAAGGGGGTAAAATTTCAATGACTAAATTTGACCCAAAAACATCAACAACAACAATAAACGGCAAGCTAAATAAAATCGATTAATAAAAACAGAGGTGGGTACAGTGGGATTCGAATAGGTACAAGATTAGAAGCTAGGCGTCTTCCCAAAAAAGCTATTCAGTAACTTGTATCGTATTACATTCACGTCCTATGCCCCCTAGGTTCTTCGTATCTTGAAAATATGTATCTTGAAATTGAATTGAATTGAATTTGGTATCTTGAAATCTTAAAATCGATCTTATTTCTCTTTCAGTGAGCAACAACGCACTAAGCGCTTGCGCAGCCCAGTCTGGCATGGACAAGGACGGCAAGAAGAAACACACGCGACCCACGTTCAGCGGGCAGCAGATCTTCGCCTTGGAAAAGACCTTCGAACAGACCAAGTACCTGGCAGGGCCGGAGCGTGCCAAGCTGGCGTACGCACTAGGAATGACGGAGAGCCAAGTCAAGGTTAGTAGACGGCGTGAGCAATGTTTACCAAATTATTTATCGAAAAGTTTTTCCAATATAAATATAAAGTTAGGTATTTGTACCTAAATCTAGAATGAAGGATTACTGCTTTTTGAATCGGACTCTTGACTCATTTGCTTAGCGAGAACCTCTTAAGATGTTGGTCGAGGCTCTTCAGTAAAAGGCCGTTTACCGTGACGACTATCGGAACAATGATCATCACGACAAAATCCAACAGTCCGGTAATCTCTTGAGACAAGTCAAGGTGCTTCCTGAGCTTGTCCGTGTCGCCTTTTACAAGATTTTCATAACTAGCTGCGCCCCGCGGGTTTACCCGCGTGGTGGTGAATGATGATGATGAAGAGTATCCTGTCTTATTCCAGGGCCTAAACTACTTACATGCAAACTTTCGGATCCGTTGAGTAGTTTACGCCTGAAAGTGTAACAAACAAACAAACTCACATTCGCTTTTATAATATTACTTATACTACTAGTGTTTTATCGAAAGTTTATGTATAAAGTGCCGGACCACAAGCGCGAGTGTGGGAAAACGATATAATGCGGTGAAACACGACTTTTCGTGTTGCTTCCAAAACTCCATCGAAGCTTTAGTAAAGTCGCCACTACTTTACTGAAGCATGACTGGACTTGATTAACACGGACTAGACTTGACCAAGGACTTTGACTATAATTTTAGCTACGAGGCAACTTTTAAAAATTGAAAATATGAAACACTTGACACTGGCAAATGCTCAAGATGCGACGCCAAAACTAAAGAAATATCTCTTTTTAAACAAAAGTATTAAAATTAATTACTTTTTAAACACATTTAACACGTCTAACAATTAATAGCCGGTAGGGAAGGACGAGCGCTTCGTTCGTAATCCGATTACATAGATTGAAAAGTCAATCACTTAGACGAGACGTGGCGGTGCTTCAAACACGCTGTGCCATAGAATGGGTCATAGTACCCTTTGGCACAGATTAAATATTAGTTAGAGATTAGCGACATGTGGAAAGTGTTTTTTTTTCTATTGATGTATCTGTTTGTTGTTAGATATTTCATTGTTACTAGAGATTTACTACGAGCGTAGTCACACCCTTAAAGAAAGAGTTTGTACGAGTTGTAATTATTATTCGTCTTCAGTAGCACCAGATTTGTTTGTCAACTTACCAAAACTAGTTGACCGCGGAAGACAACGCACGTGTCATTTTCATAGAGTACGTCAGTGCAGTGCCATACTAATAATAAAGAGCGATTAATGAACGCCACTAGTCGAGACACAAATCCATGGATTTGTTGCTAGCTCGACTAGGTGTTTGACGGCAGTACCAGTAAGCGCACATGCGTGGTGGTGCGTTGTAAATACTTTCAAATGTTTTGAATTTTGGAGAGGCGGGTCATGTTATCGTAGTAAATCTCTACAACACTGACTAATGAGTAATTGGAATGTAATTTAAATTGCTAAGTAGAGTATAATCAAAAAATGCGTCCATTAACACTTTTCTTACTGTCTCTATTAAGGTGGTTCGATTTGCATACAAATAAATTTTTCGATTTATGGACAAATGGAGCATAATTTTAGGCATTTATTTGCGGTCACAATCACAATTGCTTGAATGAAACAGTAGAATAGGCATTCAATATAAACAAACAACATTTCCTCTTTATAATTTTCAATAAATAAAATAAAATAAACAAATATCGCAGGACTATACACACAGCACCATCAGGCCCCAAACTAAGCAGAGCTTGTGTGATGGAAGTCAGATAACTGATAGAATACATAAATACGTTTTTTTTTGTAAATACATCCTTATAATACATACAGAACACCCATAAAGAAAGAAGAATATAATATAGATAGATTAATATAGCATAAAATTATTTAGGTAATCTGTAGACAGAAATATCAAAGACATTGGTGCTTATAGATCATAACTACTGTCCGTCCCGTCTTTCAATTAATACAAACACATAAAATTGGCGTAAAAAGGCGTACTTTTATATCAAGCCAATTAGGGTGTGACGTGAAATCCCCTCGACACAGAATAATCAACAGTGACTACAACAACCCTCTCATAGAATAATACACAGTTACTATTTGACAATGAGACTGCAGAACAGAATACAGAATAGACGGTAGTTAGTACTGACTTGTGCTGCAGAATAGGTGACGGTGTATGCTTTGTAGAATATTTAGCAGTTAATATGTGACCCCTCGGTTAAACGGTCGGTAAGGGGATGGCCTTTGTCTGGGCACAACTGGAACGTTTACCCCAACAATTGTGTGGTCGCGGCTGTTTAGCGCATTTGAATCAAACCTTATTGAATTTTCTTTTTATAATCTGCGATAATGTATAAAAATTAGAAAAAAAATGAATTTTTATAGTTTTTTCGGATGATAAGAGATAACGCCTGACTACGATTAATATCCAAAACTTGAGTAACATGACAAGGTTCTGGGCATCTTTGCTTTGGAGGTCTTTGCTAAGTCTCAATTGCTCTTTAAGTATAATATTTATACACTACTACTACTGCTTGACCTACCGAAACGGCCTCCTGCTATGGAGATCTACTACCAAGTATAATTTAACAACATACATTATGCTTTTGATATGATAATATATATATTTTTTTTATTTAAAAGTAATGAGACGATCGAGGCGATCTCCTGATGGTAACAGATAACGCCAGTCCATAACCATTGTAGCGATACACAGAACTTTGAGTAACAAAACAACGTAACGTAGCAACGTATTACTTTATTTTGAACAATATTTGACACTAGAGCAACCACTGTCGGCCTATTCGCTAAGAGCGATATCTTCCAGAAATCCTCAGAATGGAAAAGATTTTTTTGTGTATAAAAAAATGAGACGAACATACACTCTCGAGAAGGTAAGAGACAATACCTGTCTATGACCATCGCAGCGATGCACAGAACTTTGAGAAACAAAACAAAGTCCAAGGCATCGCTGCTTTGCGCTTATTACTTTGAGAATTTCGATGATTAGTCTCAACAGTTTTGTAATTTTGCTAGCTGCACTACTTCTTCGCGGCAGAATACCTGGTACTGCGGTGGTACTTACCTAGACGGCCTCCTGCTAAGGAGATCTACCTCTAAGTAAAAAAACCTACGGAAAAAGTTTGTTCTTATTTATTTTTTATGTATAAAAAATGAGACTAACGATACGCTCTCCTGACGGTAAGAAATAACGCATGTCCAATTGTCCATGGCCATTGTGGATGTGTGTGTGTTGTTGGTTGTGGTTGTTGTACTCAGAGCTTTGAGTTAGGGATGTGACTGAGAGGGGGGATAATCGATTACTAAATAATCGATTTTTCTCTCATTCAAATAAATCGATTAACTAAAACATAATCGATTTTTTTCTAACTATTTGAAAAGTTGCATTTTATAAAACGAGAGTAAGTAATATAATCGATTTATTAAAAATCGATATTTAATGTTCAGAGATTCGATTGTAAGAAAATAACAATCGATTATTATGAAAAAAAATTATTTTTGGCAAAACATAGTCCGGGCATCACTGCTTTGGGGCTCATTACTTTGAGACTTAAAGTGATATCAAGCTTTTGTCTTCTTACATCAAGCTATGTAAGGATCACACATCCCTTACTGACAAACCTAATTAAATAAAACAAATGCGTCACTCGAGTCATCACTAAAGTCGCCCCTACATTAGGCATTAGTTAAACTGCAGTAACGTGAGGGGTGCAAATTGTGTTCCACTGAGTGATACATTCAGCTTAGGGGCTGGGTTAGGCTGGCTACAGACTTGTCAACTTTTGTCGTCAGCGGTGACGAGTATGGTAGTATGGTACTATGGTAGTATCCACGCCCTTCAGCTCTTGAACCAGACATATTACTAATGAGCCAACATGGCCTCTCAACCACACTTATCATACTTAAATGCTTTTTTTTGTAAATATATAATTATGTACTTATAATAAATACAGAACACCCAGACACAGAACAAACATTTGGTTTAAATAACAAAATGTTTATCCTGAGTGGGAATCAAACCCAAACCCTTCAGCTCTTGGAGCAGACCAATGAACCAACAGGTCTGTCTACTGCAGCTAATAAAATTATAGGGCTATTAAGACTATCAAACGTTTCAAAGTAATAAGCACCAAAGCAGCGGTGCCCTGGACTTTGTTTTGCTATTTAAAGTTATGTGTAGCGCTGTATGAGCAACTCTTTACATTAAAAAAAACTTATGCATTATTTCTCAAGTTTAGTTATGTCAGATACTCTGACTATAGTTTCGGCCACATACGGTGGCCTTCTTTAAGGAGTCAAAGTAGAATACAACGCCCGCGGTCTCGCCTTACTTGCACTACATACCGTCACGCCTCGGACGTGAAGACAGCGGTTAGTGCGCGGGCGCGGGGATGGGAACGGGTGGAGTGCCGAGATGCGCCGTGACGTACCGGAGCCCGTCCTCACCAAAATCTCCTTAGACGTTGTCAGGAATATTTCAGCACACAGAGCTTAGTGCGACGTCTTCAGATAGTCACGAACTCTATGAAGACGGTGGCAGTTTCCACCCTCGATCTCTGTAACAATGTTATGTAATTCAATGGTACCTATTCATACATTCGTCGACAGCACGTTGGATTTTCGCAGTAATAAAAAGAAATACCAACTAGTAACGCCGTCGCATCGGCTCGTCAAGTCGGAGAGGACGGTATGCATTCTAGGGCCCGCGGTCTACAATCGCGTACCCGCTTCCATTCGGGATGCACCTTCCATCGCGTGCTTCAGAAGCAAACTAAGATCTTGGCATTAAGAGACCTTGTTTTAAGACTTTGACGATTGTTTAAAATTAAGAGATAATTGAATTACTAGTAAGTAATTATAATATTTTTGTTTTATTGACATAATTATTTTATGTGTGACATATTATTTCATTGTATTGACATATGTTGTAATTTCGATATTTTTAAACATGAATGGAAGAATGACCCGTAACTGTGGTGTTATTAATAAAAGATTTGTATTTAATTTTGTATCCAACTCTAAATCCGCCCTAAGCACATACTTAAGGGAACGAGCAATAGTGAAAGTTGTGAAGTAAATCAGGCGAAAATAAGGAGATTAATGGAAGCGAAGTCCCGGAACAGTTGCGCGACCCGGCGATACATGGCGATATGGATGCAATGTGACATGTTTTTAAGATAATGCACCGCTTTTTGGTATAATATATAGATGATTGATGGATGAGATCGACGGAGTATAGTCTACGAGCTAAGTTATTTCTTTCCAAACCGTTTTTGAACAAGTAACATTGTAGTTTTCCCTTTAGTTGAGTAAGGAAAAAAAACAGTTCATCTATATCTAGCTTATAATGGTCAAATAATAATTCGGGTTATCTTTTTTTATTCGACTGCAGCGAAGCCTAAAAAGAAGGGTTATGTGTTTGTCGTGTATGGATTCATACCCGTCCATATTTTTCCTAGTATCTACTAAAAGACTGAACCGATTTAAATGTCGTTTTGTCTTTATTGTGCGACTGTTACTGGGTATTAAACTTATAATAAAATTAAAATTTCGGATTTTTTGGCGCCAAAATACATGCATTTTCAAATACCTACCTAGTAATTTTTTCCGTAGTCGAGTTTTTTTTTAGTATTTATGTAAATATTAGGTGACACGGCAAACTTCGTATCGCCTATCAGTTAACAGACATTACAGCAACATCACCTACCGGGTCCAATCGTATTTTCAAACCATCCAGGAACCCATTAAAATATACACACATTTCATCTAAATCGGTCCAGCCGTTTAGAAGGAGTTAGGTGACAAGCACATTTATATATATTAAGATTATGTGAGAATCGAAACCATCACAAAAATATATTGTTTTTAAATTAACAACTCAAAGTACCTACACACAGTCAGTTAAATTGTTTGTATTAGTTTTTCGCAAATTTCTGAAAAAATTAAAAGGTTAAAATGGAGGGATCCATTTGAAATTCTCGCTTTACAAGTGTAAAGCATAATTTTATATGCAAACTATTTTCAGAGCTCTTTAAATCAAACTTTTTATGAAGATTCGTCGAGCCTTGAAGCATCAGCATAAAGCGCAATAATTCTTTAAAGCGATAAAGACGAATCACACAACGAATGGACGCTTTCATTCACAAATTGGGCTCAAAAGCCAACGCTGTGAGGGGCTCAATTACCCCACAAACTTACACCAATACGCACACGGACGAAAATCAACTCTATACAATTTAAAATAAGAATTGGATAAAGTGAATGGGTTACAGTGGCAGGTTCTTTCAATTCCCCTCAATTGGTGTCATAGCTCATTTGCCATTCGATAAAATTAATCCAAAAGAAGATTAACTTTAGGAGGGTAGTTGCATGTTTACACATGTGACGCAGATCGCATCATGGCCAAGTATTATTTAATCTGTGATACTGGACGGCCTCATTCATTAAGCGTAATGCCCTCTAGCGGACGGTGGAGTCATTCACCGGATGGTGTTATTCAATAAATGCAATTCACGTAATGGATAATAATCAGGTACTTAAACAGTTGTGCCTGCTATAAAACTGTTGTTGATTATTACATTTACTCAATTAGCTTTGTCTAGTTATGCTTCTAACAAAACTTAATGACAAAACATATGATTTTGGCTGTAAATGACGTCTATTAATTGGGCCATATAGAGTACGCGAGCTAAAATAAGCTTGTGTTGTAAATGAAAACCAGCAATTGGGCCATATAGTAGTCACGCGTTAAAACGCGCTTTTTAGCACTGAAAATGTCTTAGTGAATGCTCTAAATTATTTTGTTGACAAATTAAAGGAAAAGTGCGGATGGAAGTAATTAATACCAATATATAGCATGCCAATAACAGAGATGAGAGAGTTGTACGAAAATCTCGAGTTTGTACGAGAAAAATAAATTCAACAACCAAAGCTAAAATCGATCATCTCTAAATATTAAAATTTTCATAATCCCCATTTAATTAGACATCCCAAATATGCATAATTACATTTCTCATAATAACATCCGAAGAATCATAAAAAAAATACTTCAAAAACGGAACTTTAATCACATTAATAAAAGTATTAAATCTATAATTTGATGGCATAATCCGGCATTAGTTGATGGCGCTAAATCTTACAAGTATTATGGGAAACTGATTTATGACAATCATAGCCATCTGGGAGTTTACAAATAGTTTCTTCTCTTACAGATTGTAACTTTATAGATGTTGGAGGCTGTATAGGTTACGGGTATACTAAAAATTAGACACTTTTGATTGCTTCATTTTTATGCATTAGAAATAATGATTAGTGTAAAATTATGATTGTGTTTGATTAACATTTAACATGTTAGCCCCACAGCTGGTCGCAGAACTCTTTTATAAAACTTACGTACATTCACAATCTCTTACAAATTTATAATCAAAAAAGCGATTCATACATGCAACTTTTACGTAAAAAAAGGAAACCCTATTACAATAACAAATCGAATTTTAATAGCTTACTGATTTTTGTCAAAAAATTAAATGTGGGGTAACATATTAATATTATGACTAGATGTTTTATGCGAAGTCTAATCACCCTTATTGCGTTTCGCATAAAGATAGCAATTATTTGAGACACAGTAGGTATACGTAAAATCAGATAGTTCTCCAAAAATTATGCAAACGACACGTCACTTAATAATATCCGATTATGTTCCATTGAGCAAAATAGCACTAAATGACTTTGAGATAAGACAAACTACCCTACAAACGGTTCGACAGGGGATGAAACAGGGGCTGCGAGGCATATTAAATTACTCTGATAGATGACGCTATAATTTAATTTTAATGTGTTTTGATAAAAATAAAACGTTTTTTTCTTTGAATTTTAATACAATTGAAATATAATTTGGTTAGTGGACCGTAAAATGGGGTCTCTAGAGGAGATTGAATATTAAAAAGAGCGCCCGTGTTGATATGACAAGGATTGATATTTATAGCGGAAAGTATTTTTTGCGAAACATATACCTGTATATGTATTTAGTTTATTTTAGTTATGTTTGTTATTTTTTATTTTATTTATTGTAATGTTGATTTGTAATCATTGATAATGTTATTTTTAAATTATATGATATTAATTTTGTCTCCATAACATTAACATTAAAAAAACTTATGGGGTTTGAAAATAAAAATAGTATTTTGGTTTTTGTCTTTGCCCGCGTAATAGGTAGGTAATTTTACTTAAAAATAAAGTACAGAATACTAAACGAAATAAACAGCATATCTACCCTCATTTTATGACAAAAGCGAAATTAATGATGTTTATATTTGATGGATTGTTTTATAGGCAAGCGCAGGAAATTTGCAAGTAGTTGTGCATATAATTATTTACGAGTCATTAACTTCTTAATATTGCATACTGTTAAAAGCCTGTTGATATAGTTTTTGTACGTTGTTTTTTTCTGACGGTAAGAGATATCGTTTGCCCATTACCGTTGCAAAGAAACAAGAACTAGAGTAGCAAAACAAAGGTCAGTGCATCGCTGCTTTGGCGCTTATTTGTTTTTGTTTTTCCAATGATTAATTTTAGAGTTGAAGATAGTTCAGCATAGTGCTAACTAGATAAACACAATTAGATCCTTTCGGCTTAGGTACTGCCTATTTGTTATTTTGCAGAATAATCTCTTATGGAATAAAATAGCTGGTATTTAATTTCTTTTAGTTTGGAATCAGTGATCACTTGAAATTAAGCTAATCCTATCTCTTCGTAGAAAGTTAGAACTTAAAATGTTTTATGTAAAAAGTAATGAGTCGAGCGAGACCAGGGATTCACTGTTTTGGCGCTCATTACTTTGAGACATTCGATGGTTAGTCTAAACAGCCCAGTAATAAAACTTACTAACTAACTTAAAATTATAAGTAACTTAAAATTATTTGTCTTAAAATCATGTGCACAAAAATGAGAATAAAATGTACAAGAGAAAGTTTTAAAAAGTACCTAAAGCAATACATACGCTATTGCGTTAAGTAGTTTAAGTTTATTTAAAGTTAATAAAATGTGTTAAGTTGGCAAAGGTCACGGACCCTAGTGTCTGAGAGCTACAAAAAACTAACTATTGAATTAAATCATGTAGATAACTCAGCGCCAATGCATTCGCCATTCAATTCATTCAATCATTCATTCATTCAATAGATATTTGAAAACCACGCTCCACTGACATAATACCAGACAGTAAAATATCGTCAGTAGGTCAACAAGCGCATTTGTCAAACTTGTCACTCGTTTCCCATCGAAACGTTTTAAATCGGTGCCGACTCGATGACGTATATCCGCCTAAATTCAGCCTAAATCTATCCGACAGATACTGATATAATTTAAACTCTACAATAGTTACACGTAACGTACAAATATCGGCCTTAAAACCTTAAGCAAACAATTCAAAATCAAATCAAAAGTACTCCGGACATACGTCACAGCATTCTATTGTCATTTCTGAAACGTCGATATTAAAATCGACCCTGACGATAATGTTTTAGAGTTCAAAATGTAGTTGTATGGCAAAGTGATCAATCGATATGTGATGACAGGTCTCTGTGAGCAGTAATCGCCGTTCATTAGCACTGAATCGATGGAAGCATCTGCATTTTGTATATACTATGTTGATGTGAGGTTTTATTCAAACTGATGAGGTCATTCCCCGGTGGCCAATATGTAATTGAGATATGTGTCAGATGCTATAAGCACCGGAACTAACGGGTTCCTTTTTCAAATGTATAATACATTTGAAAAAGGAACCCGTTTGTGTGAAGGCAGTATTGTACGAATTTTAGTTTACGTTTTATTTACTAAAATGTAAATTTTGATAGAAAAAAAGAAAAAGATTTTATTCTGTAATATAAAAACATAAAATACAAAAACTAACAAACAGAGACACACAGTTACAAAATAAGGGCTCACCTCAGCAAAATTCTGGTCATAACAAGTATGACCAGCGCTGGTCTTCCGGTGAGCCCCTGTAGTGTGTGTGGGTGTGGGTGGGTGTGTGCGTGTGTGGGTGTGTTTTGAATAAAAGTATTTGATGTTATTAATAAGTATTTATGAAGTTCTTGAAGTAGAAACGAATGTACCTCCATTTTGAAGTCAAATTCAAAATTTCACAAAACATGGGTTACAATTTTCATTGTGAGAATGTGTTTCATATAAAGTGAGAACGCCGCATTTTAAACAATATGGTAGGTATGCAAAAATTATTAGTTTGCAATTATTAAATTTATTACATGTAAGAATAGTAGTAGAATAGTAGTAGTAGTAGTAAGTATTTCGTAGCGATGATAGCTCAGTGGTTAGCGCGGTCAGTTCGCATGCCGAAGGGCGTGGGTTCAAACCCGAACAATGCTTGAGCTGCCGGTGAAGGAAAACATCGTGAGGAAACCATAGCATGGTGGTAGGGTACTTTCTAGTACTCGGCTGGCTAGCTACCACCCTCTAGTTGAAAATCTGTCGCCAAGCATCTAATGTGTGTTCCGGCAGCCTCACTTGAGAGCCAGTTCCATTCCAGGCTAGGCGTGCTATACCATCTTCGACCACACCTTCACTTAACATCAGGTGAGCTGTGGTCAAACACCTAGCCTGTCAACCATAAAAAAAGAGAAAAAAAATGTTAAAAATAGGTATATAATCCAAGCTAAATTAAATTAATCAATGTCAGTCAAGCAATACAATGTTATTCAAACTATAATTGTTATTTAAATTTTATTATTTCGGCCGGTTAAAATATCACATGCACGTTCATGTAATGTAATTCGCTTAACATCAGGCGGGATGGCGGTCAAACGCAAGCCTATCTACTATAAAAAAAAAAAAAAAAAATGTTCGCGTACCTACCTATACCAAATACAAAACTAGTAAGAGATTCTCTGAACATTTTATTACGGTTCCGACCACATCTGTCAATTCGACAAATATTTACCAACGGGCCGCGCTAACCATCACAGCAATTTATCACCAATAAATATATCGGCCGATCGTCGCGACGACTACCGTACCCTAAAATACGTCGTTAACAAAGGCAATTAGGGTTCCGTACCAAATATTACCTATACTGTGGACCTCCGTGTGGGGTTTAGACTGTGTGGGTTTTAACTTGTTGGTTATTCTGTGGCATTGATGAGGGAGGCTATGTACAGGGAAGTGGGATTCTCATTGGTTGGATTTCGAAGTTAGTTTTTTTCTTTGTTTTCGGCATCGAACATTGTGCTTTTGTGCACGGACTGTCAAGTAGGTACCTATTTAGATGTATGGCAGCACGTACACGTTCTGCGCGATCCGCGATCCGCGATCCGCGATCAATGATCGCGATCCAGATTGATCGTGTACGAAGCGGATTGGCAGCCCGTACACGTTCAATTTGGATCGCGATCATTGATCGCGGATCGCGGATCGCGCGGAACGTGTACGGGCTGCCTATGTAATATAGTAGGTACTTAATGAAACTGTAAGTAAAATCTAATCTACTTTACATGTAAAGTAGCGGTAACTTAACTAAAAGCGTTGACGGAGTTTTTTGATGATTTTTTCGCGATCTGCCCACACTCGAATCTTAACATTTTATCTTCAAGCGCTTCATACGACTTGTTTTAATTTTTTTTTTGAAAAATAAAATAGATTCGGTAACATACTTCTGGAATGCACTTGCTTTTACAAAACATACCTTTTTACGAGTGTTTATCTTATACTATCTATAGGTACTAACATTATGAAGAGAAAAGATTTGTATTTTTGTATGTAACGAATTAACTTAAAAACTACTGGACCGATTTCAAAAATTCATTCATTGTTGGGAAGCTGCTCTATCCCCGGGTGACATAGGCTACTTTATACCTCTGTATTCCCATGGAAAAGGGAACCACACGGGTGAAACCACGAGGCGTCAGCTAGTGAACAATGTGGCAGATTCCAACGATTATAGTATATCAAAATTAATTTCTATTACATTTTACTTTATCGAAACTAATATACCGATACTGAAGAAAAACATCGTAAGGAAACCATAGCGTGGTGGTAAATTACTTTCTAGTGTTGGATTAGCTAGCTAACAAACAAGCAACGGGCCACTTGATGGTAAGTGGTCACCGCCGCCTATCGGCACATTAAATACCCGGGGCATAGTCAGTGCGTTGTCTTCTTTTAAGAACCCTATTCACACTTTTTGATGTAAGGATTCTAACGATACCCCATACATTCAAATCTGTTGAGGCATTTGAAAGCTATGGTGGAATAAAGAAACTCACATACATACATAAACCCTGAAAATATTATCTACACTCTTTTTTTTGGGCAGTAATAAAAATTGTATAATTTAAAATACAAACAGCAATATAAGATCGCGTCAATATGAAAATAACGTCGCGTCCACACGAGCGGTTTGCCTGGCGCCGCGTCGCATCTGCGTGTCCTCCGAGGTAAGCCCCCTCTGATAGGAAACATTCGCGATGCAAATCTGCGAAAATGGAATTTGTTCGGATATTGTTTTGTTGGTAATTGAATTTATTCTTGTCCAGTTGGCAGTTGAAAATGTGATTTGGTCGTATTCGGCACCTGGCGCACTTGTTCTGTGACATTCGAACTTGTAGGATACCAAGTGTTGAATACTTTTTTTTTTTTTATTTTGCATTGCACTTTGTCTATATGTCAACGCCAAGTGTTTCGATATTTTAATGTATTTTATGAAAACCAAGAATAAAAAGTCTTAAGTAAAAGTATATATAAAATTATAAGTAGCATGCCCTAACAAAGTTGTAGTGACTTTACTTCACGCTTTGATAAAGTTTTGGAAGCAACACGAAAATTAATGTTTAACTTTATGGTATAATTTTTACATGCATACATTTTCATTATTTAAATGTTTGCCCTGTGTGAGAATGAAATTCACGATTTAGATCTCGCTCTTGTAGCAGACATAGTACCAATTGAGCTAATAATGCACACACAAAATTTCAAAATTAACAATTTAAATTATTTAACAACTTAAAGTAGTCAGTACTATCAAAGTTTTACGTCTAATATTAGATTTAAAACTTCAAAAACGAATAAAACAAATAGTAATTCGCAGACTTCAGCACAAAATCACAACTACAAAGTTTAAAAAATGTCTAGCAAAAAAAACAATCGCACACCCTTCCTAATCCAAACATAATCAATCAATTTACAATAAATCCTACAAATGTATCGCGTTGATCAACACAAGTATTAGGAGATTAACTCGCGGCCGCAGCCGACCGCGCCCGTATTGTGCCCGGAGTGGGCGGGTCGCCGCGTGCCGCGCAACTGTGCCGCATTACCATCACAATGCATGGAGTGTGTAGGGAGCCTTACCGCAATAGTGCAGTTAGGGATGCCAGTTCATTTTGTTGCGAAAAAATTTAAATGTCTACTAGTTTCGGTAGTAGGTACCTACTATCAGGACTTACCATCGACGTCGACATGAGATTGAGATGAGATCAAGATTCAAGATTCATTTATTTGTAGCATATGAATCAGTGTACATTTACAGAACAGCACATAATTAGAATAGAATAGAATATAACTTTATTATACACCAAAAATGAAACAGAGATAATAATTATGTCTTATAAGTACCTACCTATCGTATAGAGCTCATGCATTATTATTTTAATGTAAAACAAATTTTGTTGTAATGTAAAGGTAGGTACAAAACAGTGCTCTAGTATGAAGTAGTGAGCACTGTTTTGTAACTCAAATTTTTGTTTACCACTGCAATAGTTATGGGCGGGTGTTATCTCTTACCATTACGTGAAAGCTTTGATCGTTTTATTACATAACTTAAAAAGCTCTGCTTAATAATAATATATCATTTAATTCATCCAGCCCAGATTCATATTCACATATTGTTCATAAAATAAAAAATGTTAAAGATAAAAAAATATATTATAAAATTTAAAAAAAAAATTAATGCCATTAATGAGCTGTAAGGCGTGGGTTCGAATACCAAACAAATATTTACCTATATGACAAAGTACGAGTACATCACGCGCGCGTCCTTTTCTAGCTTTGCACTGACCGCACGCGCGTTGTACTCAGCTTTGTCTCCATGAAGAAGGCCACCGATGTGTCCGAAGATTATAGTCGAAGTATCCGATATAATTAAACGTGAGTAATCCAAAAGCTCGACGACATCCTCAAGCCACGCCATATTCCGCAGTGTCTGAAGACTCGCCTCTTCAATCAGAGCGTCCTGCCCACCATGACATATGGTGCCGAGACGTGGACGCTCACACATGAGGCTGTGCACAAAATTAGAGTCGCACAGAGAGCCATGGAGAGGTCCATGCTCGGCATTAAACTCCAAGACCAAGTTCGTAATAGCGATATCCGGCGACGAACGAAAGTTCGAGACGTCGGTATCGCAATTATGAACCTCAAGTGGAGCTGGGCAGGACACGTTGCTAGGCGAAGTGATGACAGGTGGAGTAAGGTTGCAACAGAGTGGTGGCCTAGGCAAGGGAAGCGGAGCGTCGGTCGTCCAGCCGCAAGATGGGTCGACGATATCGTCACCGTCGCGGATCGAACCTGGACCAGATTGGCACAGGACCGAGGCAGATGGCATGTAAAGAGAAAGGCCTATACCCAGCAGTGGAAAGAAGGCTGTGGATGATGATGATGATGAATCCAGCATAAGTAAAATAAGACTTTAATTTAATTAGCTTGTTGCCAACCCTAGTTGCAAGTGCACGAGGTCCAAGTTCATGCTGTGGGCTGTATGGCTGTGTGTGCGGTGTTTGTCGTGTCACAGATGCTCCCGCGATGCGATTCGTCGCGGATGTCAATATGGCCATGATATAATAATAAAAAAAAAAAAAATCGTAGGACTATACAGTATACACACAGCGCCATCTGGCCCCAAACTAAGCAGAGCTTGTGTGATGGAAGTCAGATAACTGATAGAATACATAAATACTTTTTTTTTTGTAAATACGTACTTATAATACATACAGTACACCCAGACACAGAACAAACATTTAATTTTGTTAATTCACATAATGTTTGCCCTGAGTGGGAATCGAACCCACGCCCTACAGATCTCAAGGCAGATATACTACCAATGAGACAACGGGGCTGTCAAATTATATTAGTAGGTATTTAGTTGTACATTTCTATTTCAATCACGCGAAAACGGCATAACGGATTTAAATTAAATTTGGCGCACATAATTATAATTTATTAAATATACAATTTCAAAGTTATTTTACTTTATAAAAAAATAACAAATTAATTATAACTCGGTCCACCGGTCGAGCCCGCCGCAAACGTACCCATCAAACTGGTGGCATTTCCTCGCTGGATCGCTAGAGAAATACGCTGGAAAATAATTCGGAGAATTGGAATTGGAGAAATAATTTATTACTTATTTATTATTTATATTATTAACATATAAGATACTTTTTATATCACAAAATTCTTAGGTTCCTGTGAGATTATCAAAAAGCCAACTTACGCGTATCCACTTGAATTTTGGTATAGATGTGTGTTATGGAACATTGTTCAGGGATGAAAGGTATCCAAAAAAGCGTAAATTGCACGACTAGGTATTGCTTATTTGTTACTTAAGTATGACTGTTTAATTTCACAATGAACCTAATTCTAAAGTTGACGCGGACAAAGTAGCGGGCGTAAGCTAGTTGTATAAATAAAAAGATTACCAAGTTTGTTTTGCCACTTAAAGTTCTGTGTAACGCTGCAATGGTCATAGGCGTTATCTCTTACCATCAGGAAAGCGTTTAGTTTGTCTCATCCCTTTTACATACAAATCGACTGCGATAAATGTGATCTGACAGGTTGCTTAATAATGTTATCACACAAATATTATGAAGGTGAAAGTTTGTGTGTGTTTGTTACTCCTTCACGGTCAAACGGCTGTGCCAATTTTGATGAAATTTGGTATAAAGGTAGCTGAAATCCTGGATTAACATATGGCGTTTTATTCCAAAAAATGTAGTTGATAACATTGCGGGGCTCAGCTAGTTTTAGAATAAGTCACGTGTTCAATGCACAGGCAAACATCCACTGCGCGCCGCGTGGGGCGCTGGGCGGGCGGCGCGAGGGCGGGAACCATAAAAATGCAAATGGCGGTGTCGACAAGGGATTTGATTGTATCAATCACGCGCGGACTTATTATTGCAGGATTTCTGAGGATCTCCACGTTTATTGTTTTCAGGCGAACGTATCACGGCCTTTCTAGTTTAGTATTCCGTGGACGTCGGGTCGGTATTGAATGTAAATAATTTGATTGAAAATTGTTTTGTTGAGGATTCTTTTGACAGCTATAACTTTACATCGTCCGGGCTCCGAATATGACTCGGCGATAACGTATAAGATAACAAAGTCGGTGATAGGTATTCGTCTATGTAGGTACTACTGCAAAACCAGATATTTTGTCGCCAATCATAAGTGAAACATTTCTGTTTCGGTTTGAAGGGAAACTACAGCTAGCGAAATTACAGGGCTGTTGTGACTAACCATCTAATGTACCAAAGTAATAAGCGATAAAGCAGCGATGCTCTCGCCTTTGTTTTGAGACTCAAAGTTCTGTGTAACGCTGCAATATTCATGGACAAGCATTATTTCTTACCATAGGCAGAGCGTATCGTTGGTCTCATAAAATTACATTTAAAAAAAGTTACCTAAACTAATATTACAGTGTTTTTTATGGTTGACAAGCTAGGTGTTTGACCACAGCTCATCTGATGTTAAGTGGCGGTGTGGTTGACGATAGTAAAGCACACCTAGCCTAGAATAGAACTGGTCTGAATTAAACTGAAACGTGAAACGTCATTTTAATTCTAAATAGTTTTTGAACCTATTTATAAACAAAAACCAACAAACAACTAACCAACCATCCAAACCCCCAACCAACCAATGTCTAGCCTGTAATAAACATAGATTGGAAAAAATCATTAGACACAATGTTGCGTATGGATCCATAAACATTTTTTTAACAGCTAGGGAGGAGATACTTTCTTTTCATATTTCACTTTGATAAGGATGTCCTACTTCTGAGCGATTTAATCGCTACACACTTGCTAAGTTTGTCAACAAGGAATAGCAGAAGATCGAGCTATAGATAGCATCAAGCGGCATACATTTAATTTTGTAAAAGGGTTTTGGCCAGCTTTGGGCTAGGATTGGCAGATGCTGGTTATATGTAACTAGGTACTTCCATGATCATTTAATTGATACTCAAATCATAAATTATTGTTGCCTGCCGTTCAGCGCCGGTAACTGTATAATTTTAAATTATCATTCGTCAAGCGCTTGACGTTTCCGGATTTACTTATTGTGATCGATAATTAAATCGACCTACGATCGAATTAATCGATCTCAATTTAAATTGATCTTTTTAGTTGAGACTTGTTTTTGATCAATGAGCCGACAAAGTATTTTAGTTTAAGTAGATACAATTGAGAATTTATTTTTCTTTTTTTTATTTGTTTTCGGCATCACACTTTGAGTATTTGTTTTTTTAAATAGATAGGCTTGCGTTTGACTGCCATCCCACCTGATGTTAAGCGAAGATGCGGTCTACGGTGGAGCACGCTTGCCTAGAAGAAACCGATTCACTCGCGACTTGAAGGTACCCAGACTATATTGTTAGTGTGAAATAAGTATATTAAGTGCCTATTTTATGATACCTAAGTCAAGTTAAATAAGCCGGAGTCGTAATGAGAAAAGGCCCGCGCCTTGCAGTGAGGCAGTTTATAAAATTAGAGCCGATTCAGAATACCTAGTCAAAGTAAGACAACGTTGAGTTGGTAATGCCCTAGTACCTACTAAGTGGTGACAAATAGGTTCGAGGTTCGACGGAGTTTCGAAAGCAATACGAAAAATTACCTGTGTTTCACATTAAAACACTTTTTTAATCCCACGCGCTCATAAATAGAACACCACTATTTTTTACATCTACATAAAAATTCTAGTTTTAAAAAATTATACAATGCGGCAACATGATTTTTCGCTTTTGTTCCCGCTAAAACTTCTTGATTCTTATTTCAAATAATTATAATAAAGAATGGAATTGAATTTTGTTGCAACCATTTTAAGCTTTATTTAAATTGTCGAGCCACGCTTATAGCTTTTGACCACAAGTTTTTTTTTTCTTTTTTTCAAGTAATAATCTGATAACTTTATAGGTTAACGTTGTTATTGAAGGCAACCTAAGAACAGTTTAACTTAATAACAACTCTTTACCATCTACGTATCAAAATTATCTAATCTTGAAAGCGATGAAAATTTGTCACACTCTACCGCGTAGACCTTCCTTTTGTACAATGTTTGCAATGATGTTTCAATTCGTCTAAAATCAAAAAGTCGTAATTCTCGCTGTGTTTGTAATAGTTAGTTTACAAACGTTAAATCAACTGATCCATCACGACGATGGCTTGTTTACGAGGAAAGCTGAACGCGCTCGTTATCCCAGATTACCTTTACGTCTTCAAACAAAACGACACCCACCACTTGACGGCGAATAAACGCGAACACTCCAGTTTTACGCGAACAAACAATTATTTATTGCACCACCCTGTATCAAACAATCTCACACTCCAAAAACAACCTAAACGCCTTCAGCTACGGTGTAAATTTGAAGCGGAGTGAACGTAGCAAGATTAATAGGGCATAAAACGTAAGATAATACAATATACAAGAAGACACGCTGTTAACCGTCCCGTTTTGAGACGGCGTTGAGTGATGCACGTCGTCTCTTTCGGTCGTATTTGAAATGTGATTGTCTGTCTCTATCGCACGGTTTCAATTATGTGAGTAATCCCTCAATTACGTCGGCAGATGTCGCTGCGTCTTCAGGCTTATGTGCGAGTTTAAAGTATGGCGCGCAAAACAATCGGACGATTTGATGGATTCAAGGGCTCAGGGTTTGAATACAATTATTTTTGGTTTGATTGATATTCTATTCGGTGAAATGTTTCGTTGCCAATTAATGTCAGAGAGGTAAATGTTATTACTAGAGGCATTATTTGTAAACAATTGTTACGTTAATTGGAAGCAATAAATAGGAAAAGCGTATAGTATTCTATTATTATGTAGGTAGGTAATTTACTACGAAAACACCAAATTAAATACTTTTGACTATGGCACAACTTTGAAATCCCAAAAACATCTAGCCGTCCCATAACTTGTGTTTATTGTGATTGTTTTGTTTTTCTATTAAACAGATAATATTTTTTCACGATTTTAGAATTTTGTCTATACTTAGTTAAATAGTCACACTAATATTATAAAGGCGTGAGTGTGTAAGTGTCTTAGTATGTTTGAGACTTCTTCACGCTCAAATGGTGAAACCAATTTTGATGAAATTTGGTATGGAGGTAGCACCTTGGACCCTGACACCCTGGACTACTTTTTATCCCGAAAAAATGTAGCAGGTAACCGCGGGGCACAGCTAGTTTTTCATAATTTTGAGTACAATGACGTTTTGGCTTACTACACACCAATCATAACTCTGTTTTTTTTTATGGTAATACGGTAGGTATGGTGTGGTCGAATATGGTAAAGTTCACCTAGCCTCGAATGGAACTGGCTCTCAAGTGAGGCTGCCGGAGCACACCGTCAGGTGCTTTATGGGCAGATTTCCAATTTGAGATTGGTAGCTAGCCAGCCGAGTTTTAGAAGGTACCCTGCAAACATGGTATGGCTTCCTCACGATGTTTACCATTACCGGCAGCTCAAGCTCATTGTTGGGGTTTAAACCCACGCCCTTCAGCGTGTGAACCGACTGCGCTAACTACTGAGCTATCATCGCTACGAAACGGTTTAAAACTGGGCCAGTGGTAGGTAGGTACTGGAACAATCAAAAACTAGGCACCAAACGGCCCAGTTTTTGATTGTTCTGACTTTCAAAAAGCTTCAGTATTTATTATAAACTTCTCTATTTCAATCAACAATCTTATATATATATACGTAATACGTGACGATAGTACTGTGTCTTTGTGTTCTGTATGTACTCGAATTATATACTTATATGAATTTACTAAAAAAAAAGGATGTAAATATTCTATCAGAGATCTAATAAATAAATAAATATCATAGGACATTACACACAGCGCCATCTGACCCCAAACTAAGCAGAGCTCGCATATTACAAACTTCGCTTAGCATGGGGCTAGATGGCGCTGTGTAAAGTGTCCTACGATATCTATTTATTAATATACATATATAATTATGATGGTAAGAGATAACGCCTGTCCATGACCATCGCAGCGATACATAGAACTTTAAGTAACAAAACAAAGTCCAGGGCATCACTGCTTTGGCGCTCATTACTTTGAGACTCTTGATAGAGTTAGTCTCAACAGCCCAGTAATTTCGCTAGCTGCAGTACCCTTCAAACCGGAACACAGTAATGTTTACCCACTACTGCTTAGCGGCAGAATAACTGGTACTGCGGTGGTACCTACCTAGACGACCTCCTGCTAAGGAAATCTACCACCAAGTAATAATTAATTGTATGCCATATTAAACCACTTTTTTAATATGTTTCTCTTATATCTTTGTTTGCGGACGGTACATTCAGGTCACGTCCCTAAGGGTAAGCGACACGAGTTAGCTAATAATTAATATTATAATTAATGTAACCGCGGCTAAGTCGGCAGTTTGCAATGTAGGGTTAAACAATAAATACCCTGTTTCGCTCCATTACACGGGGCATTTATTAATTGATCTTGTAATTAAAATGGATGATTAAGAACTTGAATGTTTAATTGAAACTGTATTGATTTTCTGACGAACTATTGGCGCTGCAAACATGTTTTGATACATCAGTTGATTATAATCAACTTTTGTACTAAAACAAGCTTGCAAATATGCATTTACGATTAACCACCATACCTTCACTTAACATCAGGTGAGCTGTGGTCAAACAACTAACCTGTCAACCATAAAAAAAAAAAAACATTTTATAGTAGAATATTTTTTTTAATAGTTTATTTGGTTTGTTTATTTATGATTCCGTTTGAATATTTAAATTATTTAATAAATAAAAAAATAGCTACCTCAATTTTAATTAAAATCAATTAAATAAAAAACATTACAAAATTAATTAATGTGTCAAAATTAAAGTCTAATGTCCAAATTAAAATTAAATGACAAAATAAAATAAAATTCCGATGTCAAACAGAAATAATATGCTCCATTGCGTTCATATAGGTACAGATGCTATAATATATTCCATAGATTTTTTTTTTATTTAAAAAGAAATAAGACGAACGAGACGCTCTCCTGATGGTAAGAGATAGCGCCAGTCCATGTCCATTGCAGCGACAAGTCCAGGCTCATCGCTGTTATGACGCTCATTACTATAGGTATGAGACTAGATGGTTAGTCACAATTTGATCACAAACAGCCCTGTCATTTCTAGCTATGCTTCAATGTAAGCCACATTTTCGTTTGGAATCAGGCGAGTAAACCGCCACTGATTTAAAATAAAATAAAAAATATTTACAAAAGTAAAAAATGAACAACACTAATGCAACGATGAGTAAATATCTAATCTAATATATTCGACTTTTAACTTTTTACCAACAACTCTAACTGATCCAATCATAATACATAATATTAACATTCTCCAAAATTATCTTAATGACATCTCCATCTAATTACTAATGATTAATCTAACGCTACTTAATAACGCAAGGCTGGCCTTAATTCAATTATTATCGAATCACAACTACATAATCGACCTAACTTTCTACCGCAGTAAGTCGAAAATCGATTCCCATAATCGATTAAATTAGTCAAAACTATAAAATCAATTAAAGAGACGTCTGTAAAGACCGTGTCCAAGCGGTACAATTAACCGGCCGCCAATAATACCTATTTATCTTAATACCATCTTGAATTAATATATCACTCTTGACTAGGCACAACATGGGCAATCTGTCGGTCCGTCCGTCGATCCGTGACAAATGAAACCGTCACTCTCGCCGGAGAAATTAAATATCCTCCGATAATTATCTCGTGTAACACAAATCGATTCTTGTATTAACTGGGAAAGGGATTACATTGAATCGACGAACGGATTTTATTACGGCCTTCTGTGATTTCGTCACGTTTTCATATCGAGGCGTCTTAATTACCCATCGCTGATATCGATAGACGTACCCTGTGGATATGACAAATAAGCTCAAAATTGTTTGATTTCACTGTCCAATTTATGGGCTTCTAGTTCTTGTCACTATAGTAATGAGATTGGGGGGGTAAATTGCAGATTGAACTCAATGTGTGTGGTTATAAGTTTCGAATTTCTCTGGTCTTTATAATGTGATTTTTAGGCGTTGTTGACGTCATGATGGTAATTATTGGGCCGACAGGCGGAATGCCGCGGCCGCCGCTCGGTAGCGGTTCTGTAATGTTATTAGTGACGCCAATGAGCTTTTAAATCGGCCGGGAACTGATAAGATATGGAATCTGTTAAATGTAATGCGGCCATGAGAATTCGAGGAAGTACTTTAGATTTAATTTTTATTGTTGCAAATTATACAAAAGGCAACTTTTGTTTTGGTCGATGTAGCAATGTTAGCTTAGTGGTTAGCGCGGTTGGATCACTGCGAGCGGTGTGGCGTCTAATCCTACCAATGAGTTTAATTTGTTGGTTAAGAAAAATGTCGTGAGGAAACCACACCATATTAGAATGGTTCTCTCTAATAATCCCACAAATGTTATATATGTGTGAAAGTTTGGATGGATGGATAGATTGATGTTTGTTACTCTTCTCCCGCAAAAACTACTAAACGGATTTGGATGAAATTTGGTATGGAGGTAGCACAGTTATCTGACTTCCAAGCTTTGCTTAATTTGGGGTAACCACTTGCAATGATAATCAAAATCAAATTAAAACAAAAATCAATTCTTTTTTTATGTTTGACAATCTTGGTGTTTGCCCACAGCTCACCTGATATTAAGTGACGGTGTGGTCGAAGATGCTAAAGCACACCTAGCCTGGAATGGAACTGGCTCTGAAGTGAGGCTGCCGGAACACAAAAAAAACTCATTAAATTAAAATCAATACCAATTTTACACAAAATGTGTGACAATAAAAGAGTGCGTATAAAAAACTGTAAATGCAACGCAAGTCCTTAAACCCAACCTGAAATCCTTCATCAAATGTCAAGTGTTCTGTTCAGTATAAGTACCGTCAATTAACATTTTCGTGAAGGAGCGTGACACGATCGAATCGCATCGGCATCATAATGAAACGCGGCGCGATCGACGCGTGATTGCTGATGGATAGATAGGCTAATGCGACCGTGAGAGAACTATCGTTTGATTAAAGCTTGCCCCATACTGGCGCCGTGGTGCACACAAATTTAAGTAGAACTGGAGATGCTAGTAACTTTACTGACTGACATGGGATTAAAGCAATCCACACACTGCAGCCTGAGGCAGCGGCTTTATGGGTAAAGGCCGCGATTTGTGGTTTAAGCGGCACTAAGCAGTATAGCCCCTGTACTCTGAGCTATTTTAAATAGCTATTTTTTTTCTGGAAATAGCTACGCGATTATATATCCTATGCCTGTGTAATAAGGTTCACATTAGTAGGTATAGAGGTTTCGTGAGTGCCTGAAAACAGATAAATAAAATAAAAACATAGGACATTCTAGGACATAGGATCATCTGACCCCAAACTAAGCAAAGCTTGTACTATGGAAGTCAAATAACTAATACAAACTAATATTATAAATGTGAAAGTTTGGATGGATGTTTGTTACTCTTTCACGCAAAAACTGCGTAATGGATTTTAATGAAATTTGACATGGAGGAGGTAGCTGAGACCCTGGATTAGAACATGGGCTACTTTTTATCTCAAAAAATGTAGCGGGTAACACCGCGGGGCGCAGCTAGTTATATTATAAACGCGAAAGTTTGTGCCTATGTATGGATGTTTGTTACTCTTCCACGCAAAAACTATTAAATGGATTTTGATGAAATTGACACCCTAGAGTGCCCTAGATTAACACGTAGGCTACTTTTATCACGAAAACATGTAGCGGGTAACACTGCGGGGCGCAGCTAGTATTTAATGTTTTAATTCCGAAAACGCCAGATATAAATAAAAGCTTTCAGACACACAATGTTTTTGAAACGATAATCGGTATATAGTAGCCGGAATAGAGAGAGACGGGACAATATCGCGATGTCGCGGCGAGACGCGACACGGCGCGGCTGCCGGCAAAAGTTCTTTGGGACAATAATGGAGCAGAGTAGACTTTACTTACAAATGTTTCCTGAAAAATATTTTAGCACCAAATATGTTTCTTTGTAAATTATTAGCAAAATGCATACGATAAAGTATACCTAATTTAAATAATACTACAAAATACAATACAGGCGTGTAGTTTATTTAAAAATGTTCTATAAGATAAAGGTAACTACACTTCTTACATATAGGTATGTATACGAGAAGTTAGAATAGAATAGAATATAATTACTTTATTATACACCAAAACAAATCACAACAACATACAAGTATGAAACATAAAAATAAAAAAAAAGAAGAAGAAATAATTAACATAACAAAACAATATAATAGATATTTGGTGTATAAGGGCGGTCTTATCGCCTAGAGCGATTTCTTCCAGACAACCTTTGGATGGAAATAAAAACAGAAATAGATATCAAAACAATCAATCCTAAATACTGCACCTGGCTCGGCTCTTATGGTTGCAAAACCTTTACAAAATCCCTGAAACTTAGATTCTTTCGTCATCCAAGCCTGGAGTATTCCTATTCTTAAGAAATCTCAAACATTTAATACAAATCAAAGTTTTCTTTATGGTCGAGGGGCTATCTAGCTGTTTGACCACAGCTCACCTGATGTTATGTATGTAATTTTTTTTTTATGTAAAAGTTGTGATCGAACGATCCGCTCTCCTGATGGTAAGAGATGACGCATGTTCATGACCATTACAGCGATACACAGAACTTTCAGTAGCAAAACAAAATCCGGGGCATCGCTTTTCGTTGTTCTTGATCTTAGTTTAATTTTATGTATTGTAGTGAAACACATAGTAGTTGGGAAAGAACTAACTTTATTTTCTTTTGTGCCACAGATGATTAACATTATTCCTGACAGATGAATTACAAATGTAGTGACATTTTATTTTGTTAATTACCAACATTATGTTTAAGGCCACTAGGTACTATTGAAGTCTCCATGTGTTTCGCTGTTCGTAACTCCACCCGCGCCGGGCCCTGCCGTCTTATGAATAATGTTCTATCGATTGTGTCCGTGTGACGCCGTCGCTTCATATCGCTGTTATATGTTCACGCTATTCGCCTTTTATTGGCTTGCAGGAGGTCGGGGGACATTCTCTGATAAAGGGACGGAAACGAGTGTTTTACTTACGATACTCGAACGATGAAAAAAGGAGTTTCCTGTCTGTATCGGACAGTTAGCTAACTTATTTTTAGTTGATTTCAATCTAGGCTGACTGAACGTGATCGGTGCATTCGAAGGTTTGACAATCCGTCATTTTTCTAATGACATTGGCAGACTAGGTGTTTGATCGCAGCTTGCCTGATGTGAACTGACGGTGTGGTCGTCGATGCACACCAAGCCTAGCTACACCTAGCTTGTCAAATATTAAAAACAACAGAATGCCCCTCACAATTAGCGTCATCTATTTATTTAACGCTCCACTACTACGAAGTGTCCAATGCGAAGCCAAAAATGTCCGAAACACGAGTAGCGCCATATACGTAAGCCTCACGCTACAAAAGGAATAAAAAATAAAATAAATAATGAATATGATTATGTAAATAGATAGATCATCATCATCATGATCATCATAAATAAATAAATAAATATCACAGGACGTTACACACAGCGCCATCTGACCCCAAACTAAGCAGCCGTATTCCAGCCGTAGGACGTCCACTGCTGGACATAGGCCTCCCCCATTGACTTCCATAAAGACCGGTTGGAAGCGGCCCGCATCCAGCGCGTTCCTGCGGTCTTATATGATAATAGATAGATAGATAGATAGAAACTGTTCCGGCAGCCTCACTTGTGAGCCAGTTCCATTCCAGGCTTGGTGTGCTTTACCATCTTCGACCACACCGTCACTTACCATCAGGTGAGCTGTGGTCAAACATCTAGCCTGTCGACCATAAAAAAAAACTCTTTAATGTGCATACCAAAAAACGTACAGAAAATAAAAGAATCTTATGAGCTAGTGCCACAAGTGGCGGCCTTATTGCTAAAAGCTATCTTTTCCAGGCAAACAAGAATGAAAACACGAAGAACAGACGGGATGTTGTAACACTATTAAGTTTAAAAATTTAAAATAATAAAAATAATACCTACACGTAGGTATATAGTATGTAAAACATTTATGTAATATTGAAATATAACTAAATATATGTATTTGTACATAAAGATAAAATGAAAATAAAAACATCAGCAGCGTGGCTCAAAACGTGTCTGATCCGACGAAGACTAACCCGATATATCGTACATCGTATCGTATTGTATCGTATCGCACTGGTTTTTTATGCATTGCATTTCTTATTTCTACAACTAGGTATCTCTCATTTCTCATTTCTCTCACCTATTTCAATTTATAATAATAAATAATTGTATTTAAAAACAACCGACTACATGACTCTTAGGCCAACTAAACGCACTGCTCCAATGAAACAGCGAGATTTCGGAGTAAACGAAAATATCATCGATGTAAACAATTTCTGTTGATTTTTTAAAAACCGCTCGATCGATTTCTTTACTAAATTTAGGGGACTACCTCTGAAGTACGATCTATCAAGCAAAAAAATAATTATGAAAATCGATTTATAATTGGCGGAATAATCGCGTAACACATACGCAAAAAAAACATACAGTCGAATCGAGAACCTTCTTTTTTGAGTCAGTTAAAAAGGAAGAGATGTATAATGATTTAATGAGTCTGGAAAACATCACATCAGCACAAGCGAGCAACAAAAGACAATTAATATCGAATCAAAAGCGCTGCGATCCGTAATTCGCGCGCCGCATGCACACAGCCAATTCTATTCGCATTATCTGCTATCGATTGGAACCGCTACATGTGTCTACTTTGCAACTACATCACTATTCACTATAATAACAGTATGAGAACGAGACATGACAAAAAACAAAGTCTTTTTTGTGTTTTAGGACGAGAACGCGGAAAAATCATAGAACCGCATTATTTTCCAAAATCGTTGAATATAGTTTGAGCACAGCTCACCTTATTATAAGTGATGGTGTGGTCGAAGATAGTAAACACACCTAGCCTGGAATGCACTGGCTCTCAAATTGACAGCCCTGTTAGTTCAGTGGTAGTATGTCTGCTTCGAGAGCTGTGGGAAGCGAGTGGGAATCGAACTCACGCCCTGGGTTCGCTTCCCACTCGGGACTAACATTTGTATGACTAACATCGCTGTTTGTTCTGTGTCTGGCTGTACTGTATGTATTATAAGTATGTATTTACAAAAAAAAAGTATTTAAGTCGGCTGTCTGGTTCCTAGTACAAGCTTTGCTTAGTTTGGGGCTAGATGGCGCTGTGTTAAATGTCCTCCAATTTTTTTTTAAATGATGCTTCCGGAACTCACCGTTGGGTGCTTAGCGACAGATTTTTAACATGAGGGTGGTAGCTAGCCAGCCGAGTACTAGAAAGTGCCCTACTACCATGCTATGGTTTCCTCACGATGTTTTCTTTCACAGGAAGCTTAAGCTCATTGTTGGGGTTAGAACCCATGCCCACGTGTGAACGGACCGCGCTAACTGGGCTATCATCATCATATTCCGTCAGCTATCTGGTTCCTATAGTACACGCTTTGCTTAGTTTGGAGCTAGATGATGCTGTGTCAAACATCTTATTTTTTTTGTACATAGTGTAGGTACTCTAGCACAAGCAAACATTTTAGGACCAAAGTGTATCTGTTAGAATATTGTGTTATCTGTGGTACATTAATATTTCTCTATGGAAACATTGTTCCGGATATCCTCCCGTTTCCTTGTGTGTTACGAACGAGTGCAATGGCCTCGGTTCCCAGTTCATGTAAGTAATTAAGTGTAACGCGTAATAGTGGTTAATGAAGAATAAACAGCATATAAAATGTACAAGTGTATTCTATAATCCGTCACCCATAGAAGTTTTTCAGTGTCCTTCAATTTCTACGCAACATTATTTCTGTACCTTCCGTTTTTTTTGTAACCTGAACCTGCTCCAGTCGTAGGTGATTTATACAAAAATAATTACTTGGTGGTAGATCTCCTTAGCAGGAAGTCGTCTAGGTAGGTACCACCGCAGTACCAGATATTCTGCCACCAAGCAGTAGTGTGTAAACATTACTGAGTTGTGGTTTGAAGGGTATACTGTAGCTAGCGAAAATACAGGGCTATTGAGACTAACCATCGAAAGTCTCAAAGTAAGAGCGTCAAAGCAGCGATGCTTTGAACTTTGTTTTACTACACAGAGTTCTGTGTATAACTGCAATGGTCATGGACTATTACATCAAAAAAAAAATTGTTCAAATCCAACACAGATAAGCGTACTTGCTTTTGCAACAGCGGTACTTGCTTTACTGTTTATATGTTCAAACTACATAGTTTCGCGACTACATCTTCCCCGCCCCACCTACCCTGAAGTTAGGGGGAATAAAGGGGGGTATAGACAACGCAAAGTCAATATGTGGATATAATAATAAAAGATCGCGCTTGCCGCATACGTATCGAGGTATTATCGTTGTGTTATAGGAAGGCACATCGCCGCTACTCGATAGTAGGTAGTTTAAGCTGCTGTTGTTATGGTCTATAAGGAGTGTGTATAAGGATTTATTTGCACATTCAATTTTGTGTCTTGTTTTTTGTTTAGTGTTTTTCATTCATTTGATTATTGGTATTTATTTATAAATATACATCTATGGGTCAACATACTTTTTTTAAGGAACGAGCGATTTGCATTGCACGATTTGAAAGTTTTACCTATAATATAAGTTTTTTAAATAATTGACTGGCTATGAGTTTGACCATAACTCACCTGATGTTAACATCAAGTGGTTATGACGGCATAGTCGAAGATGGAACACTAGGGGTGTTTTCCCTAGAAAGTGACTGACTCTCAAGTTGAATGTTTAAGGTATTTATATCTAGTTTACTTCCGCTTAACAGACGTTCCAGTTCCAACAGTGATGAGGATTTAAATTATACTAACTAAACTAATTTGACATTGCTTATTAATTAAAAACCTAATCTTACTTAAAATCTAGAACTAATTTGACATAAACTTAAAAATATAATTTGACAAAATTTAATTAAAATAACAAAAAGTCTACTAAAAATAAGCAGCAATGTATGAGCTGTTAAAAAGCGGTTAACATAATGGACAGAGTATATCAGTTTTCCTTTGATTTCTATATCAGCGAGATACCTCATGAATAAGTGACCACACTGCCAGTAATCAGGACAGACAGATATTTTATATTTTATGTAACATCGAGTGCGTAATATATATTCATGAATCGATTTAACCAGTATCGAATGGGTAGAATCGATATGATTGCGCATCGGATTTCATGTTCACAATAATAGTAATGGAGGTTTTTATTGAGAGCTGTGTGGATGGAAAGGGTTTTCAATAGATTGGTTGAATTGATACTTTTTTCACGGACTGGACTGATACTTTCCTAGCTAAATTATTATGACTCTAGTGAGATATAATAAGAAAAAAAATCACCCAAATGCGAGCCTGACTCGCGCACCTCGACAACCATTTTTGCTGGTTTATTTATCTGAGCGATATCATAATGTTGTTTACAAAATAACAGTTACAAAGCTAGAAAAAAATGTTCAAGTATTATTAAAAACCGGCCAAATGCAAGTCGGACTCGCGCACGATGGGTTCCTTACTATTATCTATATAACGTTTGTTGTATGCCCCCCCCAGAAATATTGATTTTATTCTGTTTTTTAGTATTTGTTGTTATAGCGGCAACAGAAATCATCTGTGAAAATGTATTTTTAATTTATAGTGTGTTTTCTTGTTTGTATAATGTATGTATATGTACCTAGATTATATTTTTAATTTTTTTTTTCGCTTAACAGTCGTTATAAAGTTATTCAGCTTTTATGAAGTTTTTTTCACACCAATCTAATATCTGTTTTTATATATTTCTTTCCACCCAAAGGTTGTGGAAGAAATCGCTCTAGGCGATAATACTGCCGTTACATATTTATTGTTTTGTTTTGTTAATATGTTCTTTATTTATTTTTTATGTTTCATATTTGTATGTTTTAACGTATTATGTTTGGTGTTTGACAGCCCTGTTGGTTCATTGGTAGTAGGTATGTCTGCTCCGAGATCTGAAGGGATTGGGATCGATTCCCACCCAGGATAAACATTTTGTGGTATAAACAAAATGTTTGTTCTGTGTCTGGGTGTTCTGTATTTATTATAAGTATGAACTTACAAAAAAAAAGTATTAAAGTATTCTATCAGTTATCTGATTTCCATAGCATAAGCTATGCTTAGTTTGGGATCAGATGGCGCTGTGTGTAATGTTCTACGATATTATAGTTGTATTCCATTCTACGTATAAGATAGTGTTGATAAACGAGAGCATCATAGATAAAACTATTATATCAGTAACATGATGTGGCAGACATTGTCCTCGGACGATCACTGTTATTGGAAAACTTTTCCTGAGTGCGCTACAATGTAGCGCTGCAGCGCTTAATGTCGCGCTATTTAGGACACAATATTTACTTAGAAATGAGTACGTAAACTTTTGAAAGGATTCAGGCATCACTTTGCGGAAGTTCATTTTGAGTGTTCAAGGATAATATATTTAGCGTATTTCCGCTTTATTGGTTTTAGCTTCTTTTTTTGGCGTCCTACTCTGAGCATTTGCCAATATCAAATATTATTCTTATTCAGTGCTGGACAAAGACCTCTCTTCCTCTTTTCCATGCCTCTCTGTTTGCTGCTATTGAAGTCCAATCTTGTTCATAAGTATTGAGTTCATCTTTCCACCGTCTTCTAGGCCGGCTTGGTGGCCGTTTAACCTCCGGGACCCAGTCGGTGATGGTTTTCGCCCATAGCTCCGCTGGCATTCGGCAGACGTATCCAGCCCAGTCCCAATTGAGCATGGCAGCTTTTAGAGTCACGTCAATGATTAGGGTTTTCGAGCGCAGTACTGAGTTTCTTATGCGGTCTAATAACTTCATTAATAAATCTATACTATTACAAAGAGGAAAGATTTGAATGTTTGTTTGTTTGTTTGTTTGTATTGAATAGGCTCCAAAACTACTGAGCCGATTTCAAAAATTTTTTCACCGTTGGGAAACTACACTATCCCCGGGTGACATAGTTTACTTTTAGCCCTGTATTCCCACGGAAACGGGAACTACGCGGGTGAATCGCGAGACGTCCGCTAGTGTTTCATAAAATGCTTACAATATTCAAGTATTTTATGGGTAACATTGGCATAAGATCGGAACGAGTGGCGTACAAGAAGAGGTCTTTGCAGCGGTGGGTTACAGGCTGAAGATGATGATGATAATTTTATGAAAAACTAAGTTAAATAAGTGGTAACTTACTTAAAGTTTTAAGCTTCAAAGGAGTTTGGAAGCACTAAAAGTCATGTTTCACCATACTGCATAATTTTCTGACACTCACGCGCTTAATTTATGATAAACTATAATATTTTAGTTTTTAGCGTGCGGCAACATTATTAGTCTGCGTGCCGCCAAAACTGTTGTTATATCTCTAGCTTTTAAAAGACTATTTTAAATCCCAGTTTTGAGACGCTTCATAGCTGCAGTAAACTATAAAAGGGGGCATCCATACTTAATTAGGTAAATAGATACCTAATCTAAATAATCTATTCTAAAATAATTTGTCAATTTTGTTTTTTATTGTTATAGGTAAAATAGGTTCACTGGTGTCGCCAGCGCTGCATAATCCGATTTATATGCAAATGTGAAGCGCTGTTTCCGCTTGTTAGCTCCCGTGTTCAGAACTGCAGTTAAAGAGCATTGGTCTTTGCAAGCATCATCCGATCAATGCTTGCAGTTTTTACTTTAAAGTTATCACTTTAGATAGATAAGGATATCAACACAGAAAATAGAAGTTGCTTGATTAAAATGATTTGTTGCGAATTTTATTGACAACAACAACAGCCCTGTTAGTTCATTGGTAGTAGGTATGTTTGATTCAAGAGCCGAAGGGCGTGGGGTGGATTCCCATCCAGAACAAACAGTTAGTGGTATAAGTATGTATTTACAAAAAAAAAAAGTATTTAAGTATTCTATCAGTTATCTGACTTCCATAGCACAAGTTTTGCTTAGTTTGGAGTCAGATGGCGCTGTGTGTAATGTCCTACGATATTTATTTATTTATTTTAAATACGATGTATTGTACCTATAGTATATCTAGCTCAGTAGCTAGCTCATAGCTCAGTGGTTAGCGCGGTAGGTTCGCATGCCGAAGGGCGTGGGTTCAAACCCCAACAATGAGCTTGAGTTGCCGGTGAAGGAAAACATCGTGAGGAAACCATAGCATGGTGGTAGGGTACTTTCTAGTACTCGGCTGACTAGCTACCACCCTCAAGTTGAATATCTGCCGCCAAGCATCTAACGGTGTGTTCCGGCAGCCTCACTTGAGAGCCAGTTCCATTCCAGGCTAGGTGTGCTTTACCATCTTCGACCACACCTTTCACTTAACATCAGGTGAGCTGTGGTCAAACAACTAGCCTGTCAACCATAAAAAAAAAAACTATAGTTAGATGTACCTACATCTACTTAGTAGTTTAAACATATATTACTTTTTCTTTGAAATTGTGCTGGCTGAAAGCTGTACAAAGTGACTTTTAAAGTGAAATTCCTAGCTCTATCAAAGAGTTTAAAGACAGCAGTACTCTTACTATACTCTTAGCAGTTTTCTGAATTGCCTCCCACTATGGAAGCAAATATAAAAAAGTATTTAAGTCAAAACTGCCTATCGTATTCCAGCCTGGACTTGTATGTCACATACTTTATGTGTTTACTTTACAGAGGAAAAAAAACTCAAAACCGCCGATACCGAGTGTTTTATTATTTATCAGAGTTTAATCCTGGCACGCAATAAATCCAACATGGCGGCGGTTTTTTTGGCGCGAAAAGAATCCGCAGAAAGCGCGGGAATGAGCGCGAGATTAGGCGGGATAAGGCGCGTTATTAATGGACCCGAGATACACACGACAGAGCCGGATTTATCCGGTTTGTGCCGGACGGCGGTTGAGTTATTGGATTGGTTTTGAAGCTTTCCTTGTGACGGGTTTGATTTTTATCGTTTTATTTGCGGATGACAAGGACAACTGCAACAAATACAATGTAAAAAGAAGATTAATTATTACTATAAGTGGTTTAAATATTTATTTATTTCATAACACACAAAACAGAATGCAGTAATATTCATTACAATAAATACAAATACACACTTTTCAGATATCGCATTCCAAAACAATATTTTTTTTTTTAATGTAAAAAGTAATGACACAAACGAGACGCTAAGAGATAACGCCTGTCCATGACCAATGCAGCGATACTCAGAACTTTAAGTAACAAAACAAAGTTCAGGGCATCACTGCTTTGGCGCTCATTACTTTCGAGACTTTCGATGGTTAGTCTCAACAGCCCAGTAATTTCGCTAACTGTAGTACCCTTCAAACCGAAACACAGTAATGTTTACACACTACTGCTTAGTGGCAGAATAACTGGTACTGCGGTGGTACCTACCTAGACGACCTCCTGCTAAGGAGATCTACCACCAAGTATATCTGTGTATGTCTAGATGCATTACAATTACATTTTTTAAAAGTCAGTAGAGAATTTAATTATGATTTAAGAATTATACATAATTTTTTTTTTATCAAATACTTTTTAGTCCTTAATATCAATATCAATATGTCAAATACAGTTTTAAATTTCGGAATTCATTCATACAATTTAAAATTACAAAAGCACAAAAAAATACAATTCATATCAAAAATTATAAAAAAATGACAAAAAAAAAATTAAATTGAAAAGATAATAATAATGATGTCATAATTTAAAAAGTAAACTAAACAACTACATTAAATTAATTAATATTATTTGGTCAGTTGTACAGTAAAAAAATATATAAAAATGTCATAACTAAATTAAATTAAAATCTAAGATAATCTTAATCTGTCTTTGAAATCGACATAGACTTAAATGAAAATTAATTATCGATGTGTCTGCTAGAGACAAGGATTACATTGTATTCAAATATACTACGTACTAGATGACGCGAGAAGAACGCTATCATATTTGTATGACTAAATAATGTTACAATATTTCACGAAAGTAACCTGGTTCCTATTTTGCTTATTTTGGGGCTAGATGAAGGTGTTTGAAATTTTCCTACGTTTTTTATCCTTTTTGTTTTTTTGACAGCCCTGTTGGTTCATTGGTAGCATATCTGCCTTAAGAGCTGAATGGCATGGGTTCGATTCCCGTTAAGTTCAAACATTTTATGGATCAACAAATGTTTGTTCTGTGGCTGTGTGTTCTGTATGTATTCTAAGTATGCATTTACAAAAAAATGTATTTATGTATTCTATCAGTTATCTGAATTATCTGACTTCCATCACACAAGCTTTGCTTAGTTTGGGATCAGATGGCGCTGTGTGTAATGTCCTATGGTATTTATATTTATTAAGTTCAACTGTAACCCCTATAATTGGAAAGACGCGTACTCAACGCGTACGTACGTAACTCAATCTCAGAAAATGTTAGATGCGACTTTTCAACAATCAAAGGCAGAAATGATATGCCATATTTTTAATTTAGTGTATAAAATTAAAAATAATTTAAAGATTGTTTGAACGTAAAACCCAAGGTATAATATAGTGATCTAAATTACCGTAAAACTGGGCAAGAGAGACATTACCGTAAAACTAGAAATAATTATTAATAAGAAAGTGGCCCACGCAAAAACATATTTATTATTACGTAGGTACGTTATGTTTGCGTGTGTGGGTGCTGACTCAGCGGTAGCTTTACGAGCGGCCCACGTGGACACGCCTAGTTCTGTTATTATTTTTATGGTAATTTATGAGAACTAGTGATGTACTGTGGTTTCATATGCTCTGTTTTTTTTGTTGAGGCTTCAAAATAGCAAACTACGATGACAATTATACCAATTAAACATGACTATTATGTAAAAAGTAATGAGACTAACGAGACGCTCTCCTGATGGTAAGAGATAACGCCTGTCCATGACCATCGCAGGGATACACAGTACTTTGAGTAACAAAACAAAGTCCAGAGCATCACTGCTTTGACGCTCATTACTTTGAGACTTTAGATGGTTAGTCTCAACAGCCCAGTAATTTCGCTTGCTGCAGTACCCTTCGAACCGGAACACAGTAATGTTTACACACTATTGCTTAGCGGCAGAATAACTGGTACTGCGGTGGTACCTACCTAGACGACCTAATTGCGTTGTTTGTATATGTAATTTTTGATGTAACATAATGTAATTAATTAAATTAAAATAAAACCAAAATCATAAAACAAAATTGTTCTGAACTAGCGGACGCCTTGCGGTTTCACCCGCGTAGTTCCCGTTACCGTGGGGACACAGGGGCATAAAGTAGCCAATGTCACCCGGGGATAGTGTAGCTTTCCAACGATGAAAGAATTTCTGAAATCGGTCCAGTAGTTTCGAAGCCTATCCAATACAAACAATCAAATCTTTCCTCTTGATATAGATGTTTATATGCTTTTGTTTGATTTTTATATTATATCAACTTTTAAGCGCTCTGTTAAGGCTGTAAGCTCAAACTGCCCTGTTGGCTTAGTTGGTAAAAGTTCTGCTTCAAGTGCTGAAGAGCGTGGGTTCGGTTCCCCGGAACTAACAATAGTGTAACGAACATAATTATATATGTATATTGTTGCGTGTCTGTAAATTCTGTATGTATTATAAACTAAATAACAGTATGTTTTTAGTTAGCTGTTTTCCATAGAACAAGCTCTGCTTAGTTTAAATGACAATGTGTGAATATTTGTTTGTTAATGTCAGTATAAAAATAGTCATAGTATTGAAGGTCCTCTTCGAAATTAAAAAAAAAAACACGAAAACAATTGGGTTCATAATAATTAATATAATATATATATGAGAACATTTCACTTTATTGAAGTCGGTTAAAATTAAAGTGGTTACGCTTCTACGAAACGCTACGACAGCGCTACGAGTGTAGCAAGGGTGCTACGAGCTACGATATCCCACGTGATACCCCATCGATTCGAAATACTCCGTTTTTATCGGTGTTTTCAATTTGCTGCGGATGCAGCCGGATTTATATGGATTCCGATAGCGATGGGGTATCTCAGTAACTGTTATGTATGCTGTGGTACTAGGGCTGTTGTGAAACCACCGAGGGCCTGTTCCGCAGTTTAGTTTTACATTTCAGAGAGATAACAATTGATGAGAGATGAAATAACGTTACTCACTGTCAACAAAGCTTTAAATTTTTTTTCAATATTTTTTTTTTCAAATTTATTATGGTTGTAGCTGACACCCTCTATTAACATTAGCTAATTTTGTATCCCGAAAAATAGCGAGTAGCACTGCGTGATGCAGCTAGTAACTCTATATATGTAGTTCTACACATACAAACTATAGTACCTACTTTAACCTTAGATTAAGATAAAATTTGACTAATTTTCCTCTTCCTATATTGAAAAAAAAAATTGTAATTCTAGTTGACAAAGGTCACGGACCCCGGTGTCTGTGAAGCGTATAAATTTAAAAAAAAAAACTATATATGTAGGTACGTACAATGTCCAAACAAACCTTAAATACCACTTAATTCTCTTTGAATTACAGTAAATTGCATTAAAATAGCACACTTAAGCGCTATGTTTCGTAGTTTAAAATGCACCCTAAAGGCGAGTTTACATGATAAGGCGGGCCGCGGCCGGCTGCCGCTGCGACGTAATACCTTAATTTAAATTTAAATGACATCTAAGCCGACGATCGCGATAAATTCGTTCACATCATTATGGGAGGGGACCTGCGAGCAATGTGTGGAATGGCGGTGGGCGGTGTTTACTCTTGTTTTGACAGGTTGTACTTTAAATTAATTTCAAAATAAAGGGTTACTTTCGTTATTTCAAATAAAACTTATCCTTTAAAAAAAATCTATCAAAAAAACTATCTTTATTTTATCAAAAAAAAAACTATCTATACTATTATAAAGAGGAAAGATTTGATTGTTTGTTTGTATTGAATTAGCTTCGAAACTTTAAAAAAAAATTCAAAAAAAAAAAAACGATCCGATTCAAAATATTCAAAAAATCAATTCGCCGATTTCAAAAATTCTTTTACCGTTAGAAAGCTACACTATCCCCAGGTGACATAGGCTACTTTTTATCCCTATATTCCCACGGGAACGGGAACTACGCGGGTCAAACCGCGAGGCATCCGCTAGTTTTTATAAATCAAAACACTATGCATCTATTAAGATTTTTTTTTAAATATATATATAATATATCCTACTAATAGTATAAGTGAAAGTTTGTAAATTTAGATGTTCGTTACACAACCACGCAAAAACGGCTGAACGGATTTTGGTGAAATTTGGCATAAGTACTACATAAATAAATAAATAAATATTATAGGACATTACACACAGCGCCATCTGACCCCAAACTAAGCAGAGCTTGTGCTATGGAAGACAGATAACTGATAGAATACTTAAATACTTTTTTTTTTGTAAATACATACTTATAATACATACAGTACACCCATGAATTAACACAATAGAATACTTTTATATCGGAAAAGTGTAAAGTTCCTGTGGATTCATGAAAAATCTAGCTACAGGACGTATTTACTTGAAATTTGGTATAGATGTGTATTATGGAACATTATTCCAGAATAAAATTATTCTTTATATTAATGTAGGTAATTAAGTAGCGCGAGTTTTATGATGAACGAAACTATTGCTCTTTTGTTCCTTACACAATCATGTTTCATTTCTCTCTGAACTCAACTCTTAACTCTACATAAATTAGTGGTACTTGGTGGTAGGTCTCCTTCGCAGGAGGTCTTCTAGGTAGGTACCACCGCAGTACCAGATATTCTGCCGCTAAGCAGTAGTGTGTAAAAATTGCTGTGTTCCGGTTCGAAGGGTACTGCAGCTAGCGAAATTACTGGGCTATTGAGACTAACCATCGAAAGTCCCAAAGTAAAGCAGCGATTCCCTGGACTTTGTTTTGGTACTCAAAGTTCTGTGTATCACTGCAATGGTCATAGACAGGCGTTATCTCATCAGGAGAGCGACTTGTTTGTCTCATTACTTTTTACATAAAAAAAGAACATCTTTCTTTTTTTTCGTTTTATTTTATGGAATTTTGACGATATTCGACTACGCCACTCCCATAATAACATAATACATGTAGAACTCTTACTCTACTCTCTCTCTGTACTCTTTGCACATCTATCACTGTCCAAAAATACGAAGGTACAATAATATCTTTTGGATATCATTATTTTATACTTTTTGTAATTAGTTAGAGGACCCACAGAATATCTAAACAGAATAAAATACTTAAGATCATCACATAAATTTTTGAAGGTAGGAATCAAACTCACCCCCCAACAACTCATGAAAGAATAATCTTACAGAGCAGAAATAAATTCAGATAGGCTACAAAAAAATTCACCTTCGAATTTTTAAACATTGCACGAAGAAAACCCATATCAGCACATGTTTAACCCCAGGCCTGCCATGACAGTACAAATCACCGTTTTCACAACAACGGCTAATGCTGGCTTGATGACCGGATTACAGCGACGATAACGCGCCGGATGGAGGATCGCGAGGGATCGCGCGATCGCCCGGACAGTGCGCAAACCCCCTTGGTTTAAACTTTCAAGATGAGAGATAAAGTAGATGTATGGGGTTTTTGGATTAAATGGTGATTAAAATGTAAATTGATACGAAAAGTGTGATATTTTTCACGATGTAACGTAACATTGACAACGCTTGATTGCCACCTGGGGCATAAAAAAAAAAAAAAAAAAAAGTATTTATTTAATGCAAACTAGGTACAATTAGAGGACTTCATGCTAACGCATTTTTTATCAATCATTCTCAAGAAATATTATAGTAAAAATGGGGTTGTAAACGCGCATACATAAATACATAAGAAGCGTTTATAATTATCCTACTATAATAATATCATAAATGTCAAAGTTTGTATGTTTGGATGTTTGTTACTCAATTACGCAAAAACGGCAGAGCGGATTTGAATGAAATTTGGCACACTTAGGTAGGTATAGTTTACTGCCTGGATAAACATATAGGATACTTTTTATCGCAGGAAAATGTTAGGTTCGTCTAGGATTATCACAAACTAACTACAGAACATATTCACTAGAAATTTGATATAGATGTGTCTTATGGAACATTATTTCGGGATAAAAAGTTTCCTTTTTATTAATCTAGGTAATTAAGTAAGTAGGAATGGAATTAAGCGCAAGTTTTATGATGGATAAAAAATATTGCTCCTTTGTTACTTACACATGTTCCATTTTCAATTCTTAAGTCAAAGCGGACAAAGTCGCGTGTGCATAGTAGGTAGTACGTATATAAAAAAAATGTCATACTACAAATTGAAAAATACATAACATACCTTGAAAAGTTTAATTAAGTTAAGAAGCTAATAGGTTAAGTTTAAAAAAAATCTTATGCTGTCATTAATTTTTATTAGTGTAAATAAATAACCATGCAAGTACGTAACAAATTATTACTAGAAAAAGTTATACTTCAAACAATTTCTTTTAGATTAATCTATCATCCCCATTTGAATGATAATTCCAACTTTGTCATCCAAAAACAAAAAGGAGAATAAACTATGCAAAATAATAACAAAAGTAGGCTGAATACATTAGTCAGCCACAAATAAAGTTAAAAATTAAAAGAACAATCCCCAACGACGCCCTCGCGACTGCTATCAAAAATCTCGCAGTTTCATTAACTTGAAAGAAAAAAATTAAAAAAATACTGTCACCGACAAGCACAGATTATAAAAGAAAAAAAAACTGTCACCGAAAAGCACAGATTAAATTTTAAAGGTACTTTTTCTAAATTAATTAATTGGGGTGGAGGTGAGGGAAAAAATTAAATGTCAAAATTACAACAAGATTCGCCTTAATTATGTCCAGGGTGGCCGGACGCTGAGTAGAAAATCTGCGCAGAGAAACATTTTTCTAGATTTATTGCTTGATGTACAATATTTTTATATTTTAAGGTTGATGTAAGCTGTATCGAAAACCTAGGCTAGGTTTTTGATACAACTTGTGATAGTGTGATCGGAGATAGTAAGCACACCTAGCCTGGAATGGCACTGGCTGTCAAGTTAGGCTGCCAAAACACGCCGTTAGGAGCTTGGCAATTTTTAACTGGATGAATGATGAAGCTACCCACAAAACTATCATACTTAATTATTTTTTTTTGTAAAAACATAGGTAGGTACATTAAGAAAACCCAGTCACAAAAATAGACATCATATTCGTCGTATAAATATTTGAAATGTGTAGGAATCAAACCCACGTTGAGAAAACCGAGCAAAAGGCCTTGTTTGCCTAATGAGTGAATTGGGCAGACGACCTTTAGAGAAGTATTTCTGGCGATGTTCTAATCGGTGATTATGTCCAGGGTGGCAGGAGGGTGGTACTAATTACATTTTCTTAATTTGCAAAGTTTCTGGGTCGTTTCGGCTGCATTTGTACTGGTAACGTTTGTAACGCCCCCTGTGATTTGTATCTAGAAAGTTCTTTGGAAACCTAATTGTAACCTGTACAAGAATCTCGAATTTTATTTTAAGGTGTAAGAAAAGTTTACATTAAAATGGTTAATTCTGTCTAGAAGTACTTGGATGGTAATAAGATAGTAAGATAGTAATCTTCGAAAACAGCATCACTGTTGTGGTCAAAAAAGTCAATCATAAAAAAACATACTACAAGACTCTCGTACAAAGAGTATCTAAAATTAATTCGTAAATACAACTAGTAGCTCGCCCCGGCTTCGCACGGGAAAACAAAACTCGATTAACAATATAAGTATAGCAATACACTCACTCAGTGATAATGTAGCATTCTAATAATGAAACAATTATTCAGATTGGCTCGGTAGTTTCGGAGCCTATTCAATACAAGCAAAAAATCAAATATTTCCTCTTTATAATAGTGTAAATATTTGTATGTCAAGATTGTAACATTGATGTATTATACCTATAAGAATTATGTTTTAATTAATTAGTAATGAGACGAACGAAACACTCTCTTCGTAAGAAATAACACCTACCCAAGAAGTTTATGCTTTGGCGCTCATTACTTTGACACTTTCGATGGTTAGTCTCAACAGCCCAGTAATTTCGCTAGCTGCAGTATCCTTCAAACTGGAACACAGTAATAATGTTATATACAATTAAATCTACAGTTTGATATGATTTAAATCTTTTTGTTTCGCATCCGAAGTGATTTGACGTAATCTGACTGAAAGATTTCGATATATATTTGTTTTATTTACACGGTATTACATATTTATCCTATTTACATTTTTTTGTTATACCGAACGTTTAACAAAATTATAGTCGATTGAACATAAGAAATTCCGCTTTAATAACAATCATAATTATTATAAATGTTGAACGTTTGTGTATGTATTTTTGATACATCTTTAAGCTAAGCTTTTGACCAAAGTAGATTCCAGCATTCTGGTCACCTGAAGCCTCCTCAAAATGTTGATTTGACTTCACTTGAACAGCAACAGACAAAAGAGTCAAATCTAATAAACAAACAAGATAACAAAAAAAATTAAAAACTTCATTAGCCGAAACGGCAGGACGCCCGTAAATCATAAAAGGATTAGTGGCTCCCCCCCAGGCCTACAAATTCGGCGTTATTAAAAAAACTCATTTGCAAATTCGGATAGACAAAAAATATTAAAGTGATAAACTGAATTATCTCCCATTCCAAGTCTCTCGTGGCCGATGAAGAAATATAACCCTTTAACTTTAAGTGGGGATAAAAAAAATAATGTTGTCGTATTGGCATGGAAAGTTACGGGGGTGCTAGCAGCTCTGTGTATTTAATTAGTTTTTACATTAAAACTGTTTTTGGTTTGAACTAATAATGACCTACGAGTGGACAACATTTTTCTTTTTCTATGACTCTGGCACTGCACTTGTGTATTTTCTAGTCAAGTGTTTTCACATTTTTAAGTAGGTAGTTGATTAGGCTGATACTAACCATCGAAAGTCTCAAAGTTAAAAAAAGTTAAAGTTTGTCTTAAGCACAAAAGCAGTGACGCCCTGGTCTTTATTTTGCTACTCAAAGTTCTGTGTATCGCTGCAATGGTTTTGATTCGTCTCATTACTTTTATATGAAAAAAATAGTTTAGTATTTGTAGTCAAAACATATTTTATGTTTAGTAACTAAAAGTTTTAAATTATATCTCTCAGAGAACACCCAATCAGATAATACAATTCCCTGTTTAGCAGTTCGCACAATGAAAGTTCAATCAAATCGTTCCGTACGAGTTTTAAAGTTCGTAAATCATGAATTAACATAGAAAAAAGAAACTATCTAAATTAAAATGATGTAACAGTATATTTTTTCTTATATAAGACAATGTGTCCAAATAAACCTAAAAACTAAGTAATATTTGATGAATTACAAAAAACTTATATTAAACAAGAATTTCATTCCACATAGATATCACACGAAAAACCATCTAACAAACAATTCAAAAAATCGTGTTGCATATCAATAGATTGGATTGCATACATCGGTGCGCGCGTACCGTTTATTTTTTTCATCCATTAGTGAGACCGAGCGATCTATCAAACACAATTCCAATTTACCTTTCGGCCACAAATCCTTCGATAGGTGTCCAGTGAACAAAGATTAAAAAATATATTGCGGAATGATCGTGTATTTTTCAGCTCTGAATTATGTACCTACGTCACCGTGTTTTTATGTACCTACCTATAACAGTTCTTATGTGTTATACACATATCGACGACACAATATATCTTCGGGTATATTCCGGTATATACACTAATATAAAATGTATTTATTTTGCACTAGATGATCGGAACTCATGGTTCAGTTCAATTGCAGAGCAGTGTATACACCTTGTTCTTTGCTTCATGAAAAATATTAATTTGTTGAATCTAAAAATTGGACTTTTACAATAGTTACTCATACTCAATACTTTATTGCAACATAATATGTACAGGTCCTTCTGCTTATAAATTTTACAATGTTGTACCTAGCACATATGACCCCATTAGGGTATGGCAAACAATTTTAATCAAAAGATTTAAATAATATTAACTACGGAATTTGAAAAGACATCTAGAGAACAATCACGTAGATTCAACCTATTGTAGGTGGGTAGGTTATATGTATAGCATAGATTTAGTTATATATGTATGTATTACTATTATATATATGGATGGAGGGTTGAATGGATGGATGTTTGTTACTTTTTCACGCAAAACCTACTAAACGAATTTGGATGACATTTGGTATGGAGGTAGCTGAGACCCTGGATTAGAACATAAGCTACTTTTTATCCCGAAAGCATGTAGGGAGTAACACCGCGGAGTGCAGCTAGTATAATAATATTATAAACGTGAAAGTTTGGACGGATGGATGTTTGTTACTTTTTCACGCAAAAACTACTGAACGGATTTGGATTAAATTTGAGATGGATGTAGTTTAGACGCTGGATTAACACATAGGTTACTTTTTATCCCGAAAATATTATGTAGCGAGTAACACCGCGGGGCGGGACTACTCCTTGCATAACCATTATCGTCAGAAATTAGATGCCTTTAACCTCGCCAATAACCTTTACAAGCACATGAATGCTGTTATTAAAAACTATCAATTCAGAATACGCTTGTGTTTACATACGAGTAGGTATACACCGCATGGCGGACAAAAGCGTATCTAATACGATTATATATTTTTTCTGGTTTAGAATGCAAAACCGAAATCGATATATTTATTAATGATCATAAATCTAAGAAATTAAGCTAATAAATATTATTTTTCATTGGATATTTTTATGCATTCTTTTTTTTTTTTTTTTTTTTATGTGAAAAATAATGAGACGAACGAGACGCTCTCCTGATGGTAAGAGATAACGCCTGTCCATGACCATTGCAGCGATACACAGAACTTTGAGTAACAAAACAAAGCCCAGGGCATCACTGCTTTGGCGCTCATTACTTTGAGACTTTCGATGGTTAGTCTCCACAGCCCAGTAATTTCGCTAGCTGCAGTACCCTTCAAACCGGAACACAGTAATGTTTACACACTACTGCTTGGCGGCAGAATATCTGGTACTGCGGTGGTACCTACCTAGATGACCTCCTGCCAAGGAGATCTACCACCAAGTAAAACTCTTACTTTACTTTACTTTACTTACTTCTTACTTTCTCGTTCGTCTAACTTTAAAAACTTAACGTTCTAACAGCAAATTCTCACTTTACATTTGACTGTAATTAATATATATTTATTAAAATCCAATTAATTAACTAAACTAGTCCACTCACTTAATTTCATCAGACAACATTAAGGCTAAGATTAATTAATTTGGCAATATACCTACATACAGTCATACATATACAGTAGGTACATATCTATCAAAATTAAGATTTCTATTCCAGTCTTATTTTATGGTCCAACACAGAAGCTTCTGTCCAACCATTAAAGCAAGTATGATTAAAACCCAATTGATATTTCATTGTGAAAAGTTATGATTTAAAAAGTAATACAATAATAGTTACGTAGTAATGTTAGGTATTAATAAAGTCTAAGTCATGAAAGAATAGCGAAAAAAGTTATTGCTTTGTCTTAAATCTAGTTTTTTAATTTGAGAGTGTGCAACTATTTCTGTAAAGAGATTTAACATTGGGACCCAAACGAGGAAAACCTTATTGTTTTATATAGACTAAAACGGCACAATATGCCAATTACAATAGTCCTTAAAAACAATATTAAAATGGTTTTATTGTATGAACCTTGTATCTTGGTGACCCAAAATAACATGATGGCCAGTTTTAGTTTTAATTAATACCTACTTACAAATTGATTGATTCAGGCGTTACTTTGCGAAAGTTCATTTTGAATATTCAAGGTATATATTTATTAGGCAAGTGGTTACTGTAACGAGAAGAAGATATTTTAATTAGACTTTTTGTTTAATTAGTTTTATGTTTATGTCAAAATTAGTTCTAGTAATTAAGTAAAATTACGATTAAGTTTTTAATTAATAAATTGTTGTTAAATTTAAGTTCGCATCACTGATCTAACTGAAACGACTGTTAAGCGAATATAAACTAAACATATACCTACTTAGTATTTATAATATATAATATGTTATTTATAATCAAATACAAACCATCCAAACAGCGTTGTTAGTTATGAAAACAAAAAATACGAAATCATTCTTTCATTGTTGCAAAAATCGCGTTTTCTTCTACATTAAACCATAGACTCATTACCGAACAAAAAGGCACATGTAATCCTCTACCAGTGGCTGTCTAACGAGCAACTGAAGCGAGGCTTATTAATAATTATTATTTTGCTATTAAAAAATAACAACCATGGCCTTAATGAGCTGCCCATTGATCGGGTGTTTTCCCGTGAGATACAAGGTATTACAAGTGTAGTACTTATTACATAATCTGTGTTACATAAGTACTATGTTTTTATACAAGAACAAGACTAAGTGCTTAGTATTTTGTTTATGACTCACAAGAAAAAACAGCAATAAAGTGTATTTATTTATTTATTGAGATAGGAAACGGTCAAGCCAATTACATCACAATCTCACAAATTTTCCAGTGCATCAAAAAAGGCCAGTGCTCCTTTGCTGCGCTAAGATTTTGCTGATTTTCATCACTGACCTCTGAAATAAACTCGAGAATCATTTTTATAATGAATAACATAGCAAATCCAGTATTCAAATTGTTTGCCAGTTGATATTTCACATCTACAAAACAAATGTCCCAATTAGCAAAAATCTGGTGTCACTCGACAACCATTAGGGTCCGCACACACGGGCGACATTAGCGCGACAAATCGCCGCGACTATCAAGTCGGGCGAGGGCACGCGATAAGTCGCGTGACAAACGAGCCCGCACTAATGATGTTGCCAGATTTAGAGATCTGTGCTCCCACCTCGTAGGTGAATGGGGAAAGATTTGTGGAAAAAGGGTTTGTTTTTAACATCATTTGGTTTTATTTCGCAAAAAAACACACTAATATTATAGTAAATAGTTTTTTGTATTAACCTTGACGTTTCGATTTGATATTTATTTTTGGTATGAACAATAAAGAGTTTATCCATCTATTTTATAGTATTCTGCTGGCTAGCTACCACCTTTAAGTTGAAAATCTGTCCAGCCTCATATGAGAACTAGTTCCATTCCAGGCTAGGTGTGTTTACAATCTTCGACTACATTGTCACTTAATATTATTTATAGCTGAGTGGTTAACGCGGTCGGTTCGCATGCCGAAGGGCGTGGGTTCAAACCCCAACAATGAGCTTGAGCAGCCGGTGAAGGAAAACGTCGTGAGAAAACCATAGCATGGTGGTAGGGTACTTTCTAGTACTCGGCTGGCTAGCTACAACCCTCAAGTTGAAAATCTGCCGCCTAGCATCTAACGGTGTGTTCCGGCAGCCTCACTTGAGAGCCAGTTCCATTTTAGGCTTGGTGTGCTTTACCATCTTAGACCACACCGTGACTTAACAGGTGAGCTGTGGTCATACACCTAGCATATTAACGACAAAAAAGAGTATTTCTTTAAAACTTTGTACCAATTAAAAGCACTCGTACCTACTATAAATTAAAAACCATACGTACCTATACCAACTTCAATGAGTTCAAAGTAATAACTCACACTCCAGACATGTAGTTGCCAAACATACATCATTTCAGACACAGAAAACATATAATTTCAGTTATTTATTTTCGAGTCACGCGCTTGTCTAAACTCCACCTTGTGGGAGAGACCTTATGATTTATTTTTACATATCGACAGCTCGACATATTGGCTGTGAAAGTTAGAAGGTTTATTTGTTTTGAGCAAAGGATAATAAATAGAAAATAATATGACATGCCCATAAAAAAAAACATAAGTTTCAAATTAGAATCTAAAAGTCTTCAGATAAAAGCTTAAAACGTTTTTATTGCTAGTTATGCAAACAAAGAAAAAGGGGGAAAATACTCACAACTTTTTACAATCTCGAGATTTTCAAACAAAAAGTAAATGCATCTTCTCAGCAACAATTACGTTTAGCAATCAATTAAATTTATCATTGATATATTATTAATAATGTTCCAAGCAAAAAAAAATCATGCAATTTAATTTTTAGTACCTATACAAAGCTAAACAATTAACTACTTATTCAATGAAGCTAACAACGATGAAAGATAATTCTTATCACAGTGCATACTCCGTTTATGTGTTACAAAAAATATAGATTCCAAGAAATCAGTGACACCATTTACTTAAATAAAAAATAAAATAAATAAATATCGTAGGACTATTACACACAGTGCCATCTGGCCCCAAACTAAATAAATACTACATGCGGAACACCCAGACACAGAACAAACATCTGTTTATTCACAAAATGTTTGCCCTGAGTGGGAATCGAACACGGCCTACAGCTATCAAGTATACACTACCAATGAGCCAACGGGGCTGCCAATATAATTAAACTTAATTATTAATAATAAATAAATAAATATTTACACACCAGTGACACCATTTACTTAATGTGTAAAATTAAATTAAATTTTAACAAAAAAATTCTGGAATGCTTTTAAAAATCATGTTTGATTTACCGGATTAAATCATAAATCATTTTAAAAAGCTGACGTCATATTTTAGGGAAATAAATACAATTGTTTTCAGGTTAGGAAAATATTTAAAACTAGCTGCGCCCAGCGGTGTTACCCGCTTCATGTTTTCGGAATAAAATGCCTAGGGTAAAACCGGGATAGATGCCGCAGTGGGATAGATGCCTCACTTTCAAAAAACCTAACTTCCCAAACCCGCGAGTTAGAATTAGTAGTTTAGGTAGGAGCCGCAGACACCCTGGAACTCGGTCACCTACGGGCTGTCGTCTGGTGAGGATGTGTTTTGCTCGTGTGTGCAATTACCTCCGCGGCGAACTTTACGAACACGTCAAAGTTTTAAAGGCTTGTGTTTGCCGTTGTATAACTTTATAAGTAGTAATAAATTCCGTTTTATTTTTTATAACGTTAATATACTACTTCATTAAGTGTGCATTAAGATGTAAATAGTTGCTCTTGGGTTTTTAATTTATTAAAAAAATACTTGGGCATCTATCCCTATCAAAAAGGATAGTTGCCCTGATTTTACGAGGGATAGGTGCCCTTAGGGGCATCTATCCCTCCATACACATTTACTTACAGTTCAAACAGCGAAGATGAAGACAATCCACCTAAATATAAAATTAAAGGTTAGCCCGTAATGAATACTAAGAGAGATGGCCTAAATATATAAATAAAGACAGCTACATAGAATGTTTTGAAAACTATAAAAAAAAAGGAAGTCTAAATCCGACTGGATTCAATGTGTAATGTGTCAGAACTGGCTACATGAAACCTGTACACTTTTCAGAAATTATTAAAAAAGGATTAAAAAATGATCCATTAAGGATTAAAAAATGATCTCTTTACTGTGTTATAATTATTTTTTTTTAAGTATGATTATGCATGTTGGATTGTTGATACTTAATTAAATTTATATTTTATAATAACAATTTAAGAATTAATGTTTTTTCTTGAACAAATGCTTTTAAAATTGAATTATGGTTATTTGCATCATATTATAATTATCTAAGAACGATAACAACAATTAAAACATTTAAAAATTGCAAAATGTTTTTCGTAATTCAATCCATGTTTCTTGGAGACAATTGCTGTTTTAGGGAGTAGAACGACCTAATAAAATTTGGTTGGATTTTTCGTTTACACAGCATAAAAGGCGTCTATCCCGCAATGCAGGCATCTATCCTTCTTAGTATTTTCATGGTGGGGCAACTATCCATACAGGTAGGCATCTATCCTCAAAAAAAGTGTTCCACAAAAAACTAAATTCTGCAAAATCTGTAATTATTAGGTAAAAAAAAACAAATAATACTTTAACATAAATGATGAGGCTAGGTATATTTATGGATATTATTTATATAATATTAGTATTTTTTAAATTAGGAGGCTATTTCAAAAAGTGGGGCATCTATCCCGGTTTTACCCTATGTGTTAATCCAGGGTCTTAGCTACCTCCATACCAAATTTCATCTAAATCCGTTCAGTAGTTTTTGGGTGAAAGAGTAACAAACATCCATAAATCCATTCAAACTTTCACATTTAAAATATTAGTGGGTTTAAATTACATGGTCGTCATTGTTGTAATAGAAACGTCTATAAAGTGGAAATACACTAAAAATATAACTCTTAAAAACTTAAAAATGCACCCGTTAATACTGGGCTTTAATTCCATACGTACACCCTCTACGAGTGGAGGTAGATACCTACTTTAATCACTTACACATGTGTAAATCTCGAACAAACACTAACAATCCAATAAAATTGAATAAAGACGTTACCAAGTCATTCTACTTAATTACCTATAGGCAACATGGCCGTCCGACGCCACCGAAAGAACATTATCTCTATCAACCCATTACACCGCTCTCTTGTGAAAAATAATAGTTATTCACATAATTACCCCAAGCCCCTCTTTAAGACAGAGACAGGAATAAACTCCAATTGTACGCGTTGAAGAGAGACGGGCCTATGTCCCGCGGTTTGTTGTCAAGCACTTAAGTAATTGAATCGACGGAGTTAGGGTAAGTCGGGGCATGAAGGAAGAATGGAAAATAATATTATAAGTAATAATGTAGATGGCGATAGAAATGAATGGCGTGGAGTTGTTTGGTAGCTCGCAAATAGAACGTATGTTGGTTTTAATGTGCAGCTTTTTATGATCAAAACATTTTGTAATTTTAAAATATTTGTGATTTATGACGTAATCGAGACTTCCTTTCCAGTTTTTTAAAGATTATTTATTTATTTATTTAACTTAGGTGTCATCAATAAAATAATTACTAGTTACCAATACAGCACAGACTTAATATGGTCAGTAAGTTGCCTAAGCTGATGGGACAGAAATTGTATAATAAATTAGGTACCACAAAAAATTAAAAAAATTGAGACTGAAGGAAAATTCCGAGAAAATGTCAAAAAACTGCTGCTATCTAAGTCAATTTATAAAATAACAGAATTTTTAAATAATGACTACAGAGATTATTAACTAAGTACCTATAATCAACAATGAATATAATAATTAGCTCATGATTTGTTTTGATTATACAATTATTACTATTAATTTCTTTCCGTCATGAATTCAATTTTATACAATTTTTTATTATTATTATTTTTTTAAATGTCTGTGATATTTTTATTATTATTTACAGACGATGCCCCTATACAGCTGACATAATAAAATTTGTACAAACTTTTTGACGAGTCCACATAGGAACACTGATAATGTTTAATTCAATTTATTTTTTCTGTGTGTGACTTTTTGGGCAATAAAGATTATTCTATTCTATTCTATTCTAATATTTGTATTTGGTGTCGGCTGCTAGCACCTTCAAGTTGCAAATTTGCCGTCAAGCACTCTATGCTTTCCTAATCGTGTAAAACGACCGCGCTAACCACTGATTAGCATTGCTAGGGGTAGAATTTAATTTGTAGTGACGATGATGTCAACTTCACACTTAGTTTTTTTCTCCGAGATACCTCAGTCATAATTAATATTTAGCCTACAACCTATCGTAATTTAAACGTAAATTAAATTCTTGGTTATTGTATAAATGTTACTACACAATTCTAGACTACATTAATGATAAAAACATGTAATAAAATATAACTTACATTATTGTACACCTCTAAAAGAGGTAATTTGTATGGAACTGTATTAATTGTTACATAAGATCTTTAATACCTACATTTGACAATAAAATATTAAATCTTGAATCTATCTAATAAACAAAATTCGCAACCAAATCTAAACGCCAATCTCTCTGTACATTGTATCTATTTACATCCGAAATCTGAAAGGGCTGTAAACGAAACGTAAAGCACATAACACACATAATCTTCGTTTTTCCGCCCATCAAGTTTTCCCTAATAAAAACAAATGGTCCAATAATAATCGGAATGAATTACTATAGTCTTGTTTTGTTCGGTATTTTTTTATGACTCCCGCTGTATCGAGTTTAGCTTTTATATGTTGCGTGATAAAAGAGGACACCCTGTAGTTGGGAACTCGTAAAATGAGACGGCAAGGTTGATCAACAACACGCTGTATAATATTGACTGAAAACATATATTTTTTTGAAATAATTTCTTAATGTATCCAGCACTCAGGCATTGCCAATACTTTCATTGAAGGTGCCAGCATCAGGTACCTACAGACAGGCTGGCATAAACGATAGAAAAATGTGTGGAAAGTGAGACAGCGCTCCTGGCGGGAATAGATGCAAACTACTTTTTTTTCATACATTTGAAACATAGGTACATGATCGTAGCAAAAAATAATATATCGTAGAATATCGTAGGACTATACACACAGCGCCATCTGGCCCCAAACTAAGCAGAGCTTGTGTGATGGAAGTCAGATAACTAGTCAGATAGAATACATAAATAGTTTTTTTTGTAAATACATACTTATAATACATACAGAACACCCAGACACAGAAACAAAAATGTTTTGGTCTGAGTGGGAATCGAACCCACGCCCTACAACTCTCAAGGCAGACATACTACCAATGAGCCAACGGGGCTGTCAATATATGTTTTCTTGCTAAGCTGAAGGTCGTACTGAACGGCGTATGTTGGAAGAGGATATATCCAACAGTTGCGATAGGCTGATGATGATGATGGTGATGAATATTTTCGCCCTCAGGACAAATGCGGATTGGTAGTGAGTTGGAAATGACTATTTCTAAATGAAAAGTCGAAGTGAATAAAAAATTTTTTTTTAGAAATTTTTATAAATTTTGTAAATAGTTTTTTATTTTGTTCAATAAATGTTAAACAAAAATACAATTTTCTCAAACGACTGTCAAATAACAATTACGCGTCTTAACTGACTGAAATTTTGGTGAGTAGGCTATTAACTGTCAAAAGACGCACAACTATAGGTACATTCACCAGCCTGTGCTGCTCTATCTTCGTTAAGAACTTTTCAGACCACACCCGTTTCTAATTAAGTATTTGAAACCTCATTCGGTGTTACACAAACATTTTTTTACGTTTTCGTATGAGTAGGTACTTGGACGTTAACCATGAAATTTACAATTCAACGAATTCACTTTTTTGATCTTCTGGTCGTCCGATAGAAGAATGAACATGATCATAATAGATAACAGATTATTTTTTTTAGCTCTTCTGACTTATAACGTTTTACATTGGCCATTCATTGTAAACTTTCAAAATTCTACCAATTTAAGTATGTATTCACTAAACACTTGTTAAATCTCCGCCTATTTCAAACCTCAATCTATTTTAACATCGCCTAATAAACCCCAAAATTATCGTAACGATCACCCGACAAGACCAAATTCCTTCATAATAACTTCGACATCTGTCCTACTAAGCTTTAAAAGCGACCAACCTTTCCATTCAACTGAAGGGAGGCGCCACCATCACATTTTCATTAAACAAAACCAAAAGATTTCCATGCAAAATTTTAGTTCACGCATTTTGACACAACTCTAGGAGAAGTTCACTGTCTACGATCGACCGCTCTAATGAAAACGTATTTATGACCTAATTAAACCATGTCTACCTTCAAACCTCTCCAAAGAGCGAGACAGAGCTAAGTCATTAACTTTAGATAGACAGAGATAGCGTAGGGCCCGACTCAGTGATTAATGTGCGTTATATGGCTGGTTAAGTACCGTGTAATTTGCAAAACGACCCTTAATTACCGTTGAACATGGCTACTATTTCCATCCCGTTCTTACGATAACTTTTAATATAGGAGAGAGAAAGACGGGTGCAAGTTTGCGTTGCGACTTAAAAGGCGGTATTTAATGAGGCATTATTATGTCTGCCGAGCAGATTAGGTTCACATGACGCTGAAATTGTTTGTTTCCTCTTTATATTCGGCTTTCCGGCGGCGAACGCTGGCACGGAATTTACTAACGTATTTTCGGGTATACTTTGCAGATTTTAAAGGAAAGGATGTTGTTTTAAGATGTTAATGGTCGTTCACAGATTGGCGTGACAGTCTGAATAACTTCTTTATCAATGTTTCCCTGGAAGCTTTAACAATTATCTTATTATTTATCAAACAGAGGGACGCTGTAAGTTTAATGTGTGTATGCGTGAGTTGGGTGTTTCTGTGACATCGTAACTCCTTAACAGCTGAACCAATTAAAAAAATAAAAAAATAAATTTGCAAAGTACTTTGCTTGCCCTTAACTCATAACTATGTTCCTACCTACTTGCATCTGAAGCGAGTCATCACCAATTTTAGTTTTACATTATTTATGAACTTTTCTTATTCTTTCGAAACCGCCTTATAAGTTCATTACAACCCTCTAATATAGTCGTTGATATTTAATAACTGCAGTAAAACTTACCTTCTTATCTCTTTGTTTACAGGTATGGTTCCAAAATAGAAGAACAAAATGGCGGAAAAAGCACGCCGCCGAAATGGCGACAGCAAAACGAAAGCAAGAAGAGCTAGGTGATGAGTGTGACGATCAAGAGCAACATGACAACGATCAATGTAGCGACGATGACGACGCAAAAAGACCAAGACTGGATCTCCATCATCAACACATCAGCCATCACCAGCTCCCTCACCATCGCCAGTGATCCTTTCCCCTCGCAGCCAGCGAAATGAACAAACTTGATAGCCAGACAGATCACCCTGATCAAAAGTTTGAACTATACGATCAAAAGTTTGATCAGAAATTTGATCATTTCGACGCCTGCGCCAGTGAAAGTGAAATAAAAGACTCGAAAGAACTCGATGTGGAGTCAGATAACAATGATCTGAACAGTGGTAGTACTAGAAGCGACGACTTTGACGATTGTAAGTTAGATAAAAGCGAAAAGTTCAATTTTAGTTACGCTAGTACCGAAAACACTTCTGTTGATCGCAATTGTGAGGTAGGAGGTTATTATTTCAACAGTGTATATCCTGAATATTTAGTTTCGAGAACTTTTTGTAAGGAGAGCAACGACGACGTGCCATGTGACCTGTCAAACTGGCAAAGAAGTTTGAAGTTTGATCAACAAGTGTCAAATCCCAATAGTAGTAGATCGAATGAAAATGATAGAGATGGTCGTACGGACAACGTTGGTCATACTGATCCCAATGTTGATCATGCTGATCAAAATGTTGATCAGGCTGATCAACCGATCAACTTCGCATACTATCATTTCTAATGTAATAATTGTAGAGTTTAAGCTGTAAATATGTATAAGTAGTCTGTGATTAAGTAATTTATTATTAATTAGATTTTACATGATACATTATTAAATTGATTAGTGTATACTTGCGTGAATGCTAACTCCAGGTGCCAATTATTTTAAAATTACTACTGACCTACCTATGGCTGAGGTTATTTTTTTAATAAAAATAAAGAAAGCTTTTGTTAATAAAACTTATTTATGGTTTGATTTAAAAAATAATGACATAATTGATACATGCACGCACTTTTTTTTTATTATCTACTATACACTTTTTTTTAATCGACATGTAACACGTCAACAACAAAACATTATATTTGTAGACTTAAATCACTTGAGACAAAAAAAACACTGTAAATATTAAAAAAATAACACTTAAAAATTCACAAAAGTATTTTAATGTTGTCGCTGAATGCGCAAGGCAATATTGTACATTGTAAATTATAAGCTAAGCATTTGTAAATAAATATTTAAACGAATTTAACTATTTTAATTATAAATTAAGTCCATAAATATTATCTACTTAGATGTGACCACGCGTAAGCCACGAACTGTTAAGATAAATATGCGTTTATGATCAGATCTAATTTTTTTTATTACACACTGTAGTATATGTTTTTTATAGTGTAAGATAACAAGGCGCCGCTCTCTTGGTAATAAAACATACCTTCTAATCATTCCAACAGTAAAACTTAGACAGTTCAGTAGCTCTAGCACAGGGTTTCTCAAAGAGAGGTACGCGAACCATTTGGGGTACCTACCTACCTACGCCAATCAATCTTAGGGTCATACACATGATGGGGATCGTATACATGATAGCCATTTAACTCATTCCAAAAAGACGAAATACAAGAATCTACTGAAAGATGAACCGAAATTTAAAATCCATTTGGAAAAAAAAAACAAGACCGCCCATCTTAAAAAAACATATACATATTAATTATGCTCTTTTGTTTTATACTTACAAGTGTTTGCTATCTCGAAAATGTAGTGGTACGTAGAGCTATTAGTTTGAGAAACCCTGAATATTACCCAAGAATATTAATTTGCGAGAATTGTTTGTACGTAGGTAAACAATAGTGAAATATATTATGAAAAAAAAAACAGTTTTAGTGTAAGCCCGCTGAAGACGTTTTTCCTTTTTCCTTTTATTAGTAGGTATATAAATTTCGCAAATTGATATGCTAGCCTTTCTGAACAAAAAAAACCAAAGCATCGATTTGAGATATTCAATGCTAAGTTTCGTACCATTCAAACTGGAACACAATGTTTACACACCAGTAGTCTATCGTCAAAGAGAATGGCGGTGGCAGAAAACCCAGCAGTGTATTTTTTTACATAGATGTCAAACAAGGAGTCGGGTTGCCTTATGCTAAATAAGTAATCACAGTTGCTTACGAATATCTGTAATATCTACTAGTGATATAGAATACTATAAATGCATTGTCGAACTTTTGAGATTCTATTAACAACGCTGCGGAAATAAGATCATTTCACAATTAGCAGGTGTAGGTACGGCAAAAATCAACGCGTGGATCGCATACAGTACACTGACAGAAGAATGTCTTTTTGAACTTTTAAGATTTTTGATTGATTTTGTATGTATTATAAGTATGTATTTACAAAAAAAAAAAATTTTTATGTATTCTATCAGTTATCTGACTTCCATCACACAAGCTCTGTTTAGTTTGGGGTCAGATGGCGCTGTGTGTATAGTCCAACGATATTTATTTTTTGATTTATTAGATATATATAGATAAAGCAATTACCGATATCTCAAATACATTCAACATAAACGCATATTTATCTTTGATTACATATTTAAACAACGATGTTATGAAATCTTTAAAAAAAATGTAAAATAGTGAAAGAGCTTTGTAAAAAATTACAAATTACAAAAGCTTGTATCTGCACAAATCTGAAATATAATAGTGATTGTTAAGCTACATTATTGTAACACTACACATGTAATTTCATAAATATAAAGAAGCCGTATTTAAATGGATTTACCTACTGTCTAGAAGAAAAATTAAGAGCGTGGAAAATCTTCATGTGGTTAAAATAAACAGTTAGTAAAAATAACAGTTGAATTTATTTGTTAAGTTTCACCTCATACCTATGCCTTGTCTATTATAGGTTTTAAATACAGGGCTAAACTTGGGGTATTGGGATATTGACAGCCCTGTTGACTCATTGGTAGCATATCTGCTTTAAGAGCTGAAGGGCGTGGGTTAGATTCCCGCTCAGGACAAACATTTTATGTATCAACGAATGTTTGTTCTGTGTCTGGGTGTTCTGTATATATTACAAGTAGTATGCATTTACAAAAAAAAAGTATATATGTATTCTATCAGTTATCTGACTTCCATCACACAAGCTCTGCTTAGTTTGGGGTCAGATAGCGCTATGTGTAATGTCCTACGATATTTACGATTGTAAGTCATTATACTTAAATGCCTACTCATCAATGTAAACCACTTTTATTATCTGCCCATACCAATAAGTAGTTGTTAATAATGTTATAGAAATCTGTCGCCAAGCATCTAACGGTGAGTTCCGTGAGTTCCGGCAGCCTCACTTGAGAGCCAGTGCCATTCCAGGCTTTATGCTTTACCATCATCGACCACACCGTTACTTAACATCACGTAAGTGGTCAAACAACTAGTCTGTCACATTTAAATAAAAAACGGTTATAACCCTGTAGAATTTAATATTTTGCTGAGTTGAAAATCTGCCGCCAAGCATCTAACGGTGTTTCGGAAGCTTTACTTGAGAACCAGGGATTCCAGGCTAGGTGTGCTTTACTATCTCCGACCACACCGTTAGCACCACCTAACTTCAAAAAACCTTGCTTGTCAACAATTAAAAAGAATTAACCAAAGTGAAAATCATAAATTATCCTTTTCTAGTAGCTAGTCATAAATAAGCGGACGCCACGCGGTTTCACCCGCGTAGTTCCCGTTCCCGTAGGAATACAGGGACAAAAAGTAGCCTATGTCACCCGGGGATAGCGTAGCTACCCAACGGTGAAAGAATTTTTGAAATCGGTCCAGTAATTTTTAAGTTTATTCATTACATACAAAAATACAAATCTTTCCTCTATAAAATATTAATTATAGTATAGATACCTATAGATGTGGATAAATATCACGATACTATATTTTTCACGGAATAAGTGGAAACGTGCTACATGTACAAATTCAATCTCCATACAAAACATAAAAGGATAAAACACCTATCGATTCTTTACACCACTCGAATACACGAATCAATTGTAAAGCATCCCCAATCCACATCACAATGTACCTATGTACCTACCCTCTTTATGGAATACATTCCAACGTAAAAAGAAAGCTTCTTTATTTCCTCTGCAAAAGGTTCAAAGTGCTACTGTTTTTTGAAAGAGTAGTAAGTTCAGACACCGAGGTGATCAAAGACTTGCCAATCGAAGGAGGTGCCGAACCAAAAATCGTGACGCGAATCTCCCGTTGCTATGACAACTAGCTTTGTTTTTCTACGGAAATTTCAACCTTAAACTGATAGAAAACAGTTTATATTGGTTTGGAGATTGAGAATTGTAGTTATAAATGTAAAACAGCAGTTTTATGTAAGACAGAGAAAGCTGGAGAAGCTATTTCTGTACAACGTTTCATTCTGTTACACAGTAAATGAAGGCCAGTGCAGTTTTACCCCGGACTTTGTTTTGCTTCTCAATGTTCTGTGTATCGCTGCAATGGTCACGGACTGGCGTTATCTCTTACCATCAGGAGAGTGTCTTGTTCGTCTCATTACTTATTCATAGCAAAAGAAAAAGGCGATGTCAGAAACTAGCGAGCCTCCCCCAACTTTGTATGGGAGTAATTTATTTTGTGACAATTACAAAACATTAAATTTATCATATTATGACAGTCCTGTTGGCTCATTGGTATCTGCTCCGAGAGCTGAAGGGCGTGGGTTCGATTCCCACCCAAGACAAGCATTTTGTTTTATATAAACAAATGTTTGTTCTGTGTCTGGGTGTACCTACTGTATGTATTATAAGTAAGTATTTCCAAAAAAAAAACTATTCAAGTATTCTATCAGTTATCTGTCTTCCATAGTACAAGCTTTGCTTAGTTTGGGGTCAGATGGCGCCGTGTGTAATGTCCTATGATATTTATTTATTTCCTTTATTTCATAACTGCCTCAAAAGCTGTAAGGCGTGGATTTGATTCCCGCCCAGGACAAACATTTGTATCCCGAACTTAAATATTTGTTATGTGTCTGGCTGTTCTGTATGTATTATAATTAGGTATGTATTTACAAAAACATAATTATCTAAATTTTATAACGAGAACACCTACAAAACAAAATAACTAACTGACTTTATTTTGAGCTATTTAATAAACTCTATATTTTAACTTATAATACCATACCATACATGATATTCTTTGTGATGCGCGGAAGCCTATAAAGACAAAAGGCAAAGTCTACAAGACTGCAGTGAGACCCGCGATACTCTATGGTGCTGAATGTTGGACTGTGAAACAACCACATGAGCAGAAACTGCATATAAATGAAATGAAAATGCTCAGATGGTCAGGCGGCGTGACCAAACTGGACAAAATCAGAAACGAACACATACGGGGAAGTTTTAAAGTGGCACCTATAACCGTCAAGTTAACGGCAAGTCGACTGAGGTGGTATGGACACGTGATGCGGAGAGACGATGTCCATGCTGTTCGAAGAGCGCTGGAGCTGCCAGAGGGGAAGCGGGGAAGAGGGCGCCCTCCAGCCACCTGGTGGACGAGCATGCTCCAAATTATGAACAAAGCTCAATTAGACCCACTGACAACCCAGGACAGAGCATCCTGGCGCTGGCTTATTAGGAGACCCGACCCCACCTAACGTGGGAACAGGGAAAGAAGAAGAAGATTTCCACCATTTTCATTTACCAAGTTAGGTAACTGGCTTGTAGTTATACTGCGACATTCAGTTGCTGAGGTTTTCCGATAAGGTTCCGCGTCTACCTTTTATTTATGACTCCATTTTAAAGTAGGGGGTGAATTACGTAATTCTATCTGTGGAGCGCCGTGTTCCCGGCGGGGTAAGAGCTAATTCAGCTGATTTACAATGTGTTACTGTTGTAACGGCGCCGGCGGTGGGAATTGAGTGTTGCTGCTAATAGACTGGAAAAAAGGCAGGATGGGATTTTACTTTATTCTTTGTACGGAATTTTTAGTTGCTCTACTGTTAAATAGTTAATTTGTTTTTGTGATGACAGTGAAAATTGAGTATTGCTGCTAATAGAGTGGAAAAAGGCAGGATAGGATGTTATTTAATTCTCTGTATGCAATTTTTAGAAGGTACATAGTTTTTTTTTGGCTATGTGCTTGACTACAGCTCACCTGGTGTAATGTGGCGGTGTAGTCGAAGGTGATAACACACCTAGTTCTGCCAGTTATGCCAGTTCCATTCTAGGATAGATGTGTTTACCATCGTCGACCACACAAACCAACCAACCAACCTGAACCAACCAACCAATTTATTTTCAACGGTTGAACCAACCGTTGAAAATAAATAAATATCGCAGGACATTACACACAGCACCATCTGACCCCAAACTAAGCAAGAAAAGAAAAAAAGAGCTATTACAGCACACAAATTATAGCAATCGCAAAGTAGCAAGAAAAAAGTGTGCATTACATGTCGTAGAAATAATAATATTTTCCGTTCCCAATTCAAAAGATTGATGGCACTGCTAAAATCCGTAACGAAATTTTCAACTAATTAGCAGCCCACACACACACAATAAAGTCAGTAGAACATTGAGCAATGTCTCATAAAGTGTCGAACAACGAAACTTAGGCATCGTATTTTTTACATCTTTATGACATTAATATGTAAGGGCATAAGCACACTGGACAAACTGTTCATATATAATATCATAAAATAAAAAAACCGGCCAAGTTACAATCGAACTCGCGCACGAAAGGTTCCGTACCATTATCTATAAAAATGGCAAAAAAAATCACGTTTGTTGTATTTTTGTTGTGGGAGAGCCCTCTTAAATATTTATTTTTTTGTTTCTTAGTATTTGTTGTTAGAGCGGCAACAGAAATACATCATTTTCAAATTTCATCAGGTTACAAATGATAGCGAAAGATGGAAAGAGGGACGGGAAACATTTGCCCACTGCATTACATTATGAACAACTTTTTGTGTCCATAACAATTTCGAAAAAAACAATCGAGTCGAGGGTTAACGTGCTTTTTCTATGAAGCTGTTTTTTTTCGACGTTTCAGAAAACAAATACAACTATTTTATTGGTAACGCCACAAGTCAACTTTCGTAATATCATTTCAAACATAAGTAAGTATCAATAAAAAAAAAATTAAAAGCACTAATTACATGTCAATGAATATAACCCCAAAAATATGTAAGTGTGTCAATATAAAAAAAAAATTGTCAATTTAATAAAATGTAAAAAAAAAATTAAAAAAAATATCGTAAGACATTACACACAGCGTCATCTGACCCCAAACTAAGCAAAGCTTGTACTATGGGAGTCAGATAACTGATAGAATACTTAAATATTTATTTTTTGTAAATACATACTTATAATACATACAGTACACCCAGACAGAACAAACATTTGGTTTTATATCACAAAATGCTTGTCCTGGGTGGGAATCGAACCCACGCCCCACAGCTCTTGAAGCAGACATGCTACCAATGAGCCAACAGGGCTGTCAAACAAAAAAAACATAATTCTTACTTATAAATACTTACTTACTTTCAGCTTACGATTAGTGCACCTCAAGCTTTTAACAAACGACTTTTGTTACATCGGTTTTGCATCTTGTAATATTATAATGTAGTGTGTAGTCACCTTTATTAAGAGAGTTAGTAACTGTGGTTCAAAGCCTTTACCGCTAGATTAAAAAGCGGGTTTACGGTACATTTTACGAGAACATCAAAACATAAACCTGGATAGAATCGTCAAAGTTAATTTCGAAACAAAGGTACGCTATAATCATTTGATGGGCGCAAAAACAACCGGCGCGGGGAAACTACGAACTAAACTGAAATCATTATGACTTTCATCTATTTATAGTGACACTAACTAGTACCTATTGCATCCTTGCGACTGCTCTGGGAGCTCATTAGATAGTAGTTTTGCTTCCTGAGCCGCGGAGACAGGGTTCGATTCCCACCAGAGACAAACATTTATGTGACGTACATATGTAAGTTTATTAAGGTTGTTAAGCTAGGTGTTTGGCCACTGCTCTAGGTGCTGCTAAGTGTTTGATGTGTTGTCGAAGATGGTGAAGCACACGGTGGAAATGGAACTGACTATCAAGTTAGGCACACCGGAAATATAAAGAAACCAACGAGATGCTCTCCTAAATGGAGAGGAAGATGGTAAGAGGTAACGCCTGTCCGTGACCATTGCCGCGATACACAGAACTTTGAGTAGCACAACAAAGTCCAGGGCATCACTGCTTCGTCGCTCATTACTTTGTGACTTTGGTTGGTTAGTCAAAGCAGCCCAGTAATTTCGCTAGCTGCACTTTCAAACCGAAACATTCCGTGTTCCCGCCAAAACTTCAACAAAAAAAAAGTTGGTTTATGCCATAAATAAAATGTTGTCTATTGTCAATACATACTCGTCGGAGAAAAGTCATACCTATTTAACAAACGAATGTTAGCAGCGCCCTCTTCGCATGTATATAGAAGTTTGCTTCAACCTTAAATCGGCAATCAATAAATGTACGCATAAAACAACTATAAAAACTGCCTACGCAGATACTATTGTTTGTTCTGCTCTTATATGACGTCTATATATGATACCTATAAACAAACACTTTGTATAATTAATGGTAAACTGAACTTAAACAATACGAATGGCTGTCAATTTTATACTCTGTTGAAATAAAATTAACAAAAAGACTAAGGAAGTTTTGGCGGGAACCCGGAAAGGAACGTGTCGCTTTATTATTTTATTTTCCATTAATTGTGATCTTTTGAGTGTTTATGTATAAACATTTTTTTTTTTTAATTCATGCAATGTCGAATTGAGGTGAAACATGTCTTTTGGTGTCGCTTCTGAAATACCACCAATGCGTATTTATCATTACTTTACTAGGGCACAGTTTATATCGTAGGTAAAGCGCCATCTAACTCGGAACTAAGCAAAGCTTGTACTATGGGAACCAGATATTATGTTTTTTTTTTGTAAATACATAATTATATTTTTTTTATGGTTGATAGGCTAGTTGTTTGAAGACAGCTCGCCTGACGTAAAGTGAAGGTGTGGTCGAAGATGCTAAATACCATATACAAGAATAATATTTTATGGTAAATACAATATCATACTTGTAATATATACCTACGTATACAGAACAAACATTTAATGTCACACAAATGTTTGACCTGGATAGGAATCGAACCCATACCCTACAACTGTTGATGCAGATATATTACCAAATGAGCTAACAGGGCAGTCAGATTCTATCAAGACTATATCTTGACTTTGACTATGACTTAACGGTATTTTAAAAAGCTAATAAATCACAAATCTTAATGCCAAAAACAAAGAGGAAGAAAACGTTTTCCTTTAAACTACCTACTAAGGCTGTCTCTTTCTTCAAAGGACTTTCTTAACGTGGGTGAAAAGAGATAAATGATGTTTGAGCAATTCTATCACCATCCTACTTTATAAACTTTAACAGGGAGCCACTGTCCAGTATTTTAAAGGTACTTCTTAAGAATGTTTTTAGTTCCACCGTTTAGCCAACCTAAGTCTGTTGTCCAACTAACCCAGTATGTGGTATATCAAGAAGTCTGTAGTACTTACCGCTATTGCAAAGCTTGAAGCGGCCACACGTGAGAAGATAGCAGACGTATTCTGAATCAACATTTTTTTTAGCTTTTATCATTAGAAATGTTATCAACATTTATCCAAAAAACAGTGTAAAACAATAAGTCAGTAAGTCATGTTATTTTGTAAGTGTGCAATATAGAATTAAATAAATAAATAAGATACTATTTGTAAAATTAAAGATTTTTTTAAAACTTATAACGAGATAAATGGATAGATAAACTGTGTTATTCACAACAAAGATTGTATTTATTTAAATACAAATACAAATACTTTATTGATAACACCAATGTTACAAGTCACTTCAAAATTTTAAAGATGTCATTAAACATCTGGCTTAACATTTTGTATTTTGTGACCTTATCGCTTAAAGCGATTTCTTCTAGGCGACCTTTGAATGGAAAGGATTCAAGAACAAGTAAAAAGAACGGGATGTAATAGGTACTTATAAATGTTAATTTAACGTTCAGACTTAACAACTAGCTTGTTCAATTTGAGAAATAAAGTGTCTTCATGCGAAATGGGTCACGTGATACGCATTTTTTTTTAATTTCAATGTAATGAATTATAATCCAAAGGTCTTATTGATAGGATTTTAAGACTAAATACTACACAGGCAATGAAGCTGAAAAATTAAAAAAAATGCGTATCCATACATAATGGCGTATCACGTGACCCATTTTGCATGAAGAAACTATATTTCTCAAATTGAACAAGCTAGTTGTCAAGTCTAAAGGTTAAATTAACATTCATAACTAAATCCCGTTCTTTTTACTTGTTCTTGAATCATTTCCATCTTTTCCATCGAAAGTCTTCGACCAGTGTGTGTTACCAGTGATGACTTATGGCGCTGAAACGTGGTCTCTGACTGTGTGCCTTCTTGGTAAGCTCAAAGTAGCACAACACGCTATGGAGAGGGCTATGCTCGGAATTTCCCTACGAGGTCGAATCAGGAATTAGGAGATCCGTAGACGAACCAAAGTTACCGACATAGCCCAACGGATTAGCGAGTTGAAGTGGCAGTGGGCAGGGCACATAGCACGCAGAACTGATGGCCGATGGGGCTGCAAAGTTCTGGAGTGGAGACCACGGACCGGCAAGCGCAGCGTAGGACGTCCACCCACAAGGTGGACAGACGACCTAATAAAGACCGCAGGAACGCGCTGGATGCGAGCCGCTTCCAACCGGTCTTTATGGAAGTCAATGGGGGAGGCCTATGTCCAGCAGTGGACGTCCTACGGCTGAAATGATGATGATGATGATGACTAACATACTCATTTAAGTACTTACATAGCTCAAGTAGGAAGTTGAAATCGAATCAGTGTCGAACTGCACAAGTCCTCATACAAGAATACCACCTAAAATTATTGTGAAATAATTCAATCGCGTTTACATCGATCGGTGAGTGATTCACGTCTATACAGATTTATGCGTCCGTCCGTCTGTCATGATTTATACACTTATGTGTCACCCAGCGCCCACAAGGTAATTATTTCTTTATTGTGATCAGAATAACACCGTGGATTTTAACTTAATTTATTGGAGAGTTTTCAACAAGCTATCTGTCGTGTTGAGTATTGATTTGCGCATGAATTTTCGATTGCGATTTCATGTAGCGATGATAGCTCAGTGGTTAGCGCGGTAGGTTCGCATGCCAAAGAGCGTGGGTTCAAACCCCAACAATGAGCTTGAGCTGCCGGTGAAGGAAAACATCGTGAGGAAACCATAGCATGGTGGTAGGGTACTTACTAGTACTCGGCTGGCTAGCTACCACCCTCAAGTTAAAAATCTGCCGCCAAGCATCTAACGGTGTGTTCCGGCAGCCTCATTTGAGAGCCAGTTCCATTCCAGGCTAGGTGTGCTTTACCATCTTCGACCACGCCTTCACTTAACATCAGGTGAGCTGTGGTCAAACAACTAGCTTGTCAACCATAAAAAAAAAAAGATTTGCGAAATAAAACTATTGGTTGTAATTAAGATGAGAAGAAAGTAAGAAATTCTTAGCGGTACTGGACGGTAATCCATAATAATCTTTAAAAAAAACAGAAATTAGGCTTTTAACGTAATTATTTGTCACTCATTTTATCTAGCTTAGTAGCTTTTGTTTAGTCGTCTGACAAAACCAAAGTTCAATTCCTTTTTCATCATAATAAAAGACACGTTCAATCATGATCACGATCCGCGATCCGCGATCCGCGATCATGATTTCAAAATTTCTAGATATTATGCGATCCGGAGCATCAGTCCGTCAATCCGCTTCATACACGATCAGTCTGGATCGCGATCATTGATCGCGGATCGCGGATCGCGGATCGCGCGCTACGTGTACGGGCTGCCAGGAACCGCAAAGGAGTGTAATCAAGCCTTGACAGCCCTTTCATTTATTTTTATTTTCCGTTCAGGCTCAAATCTGACAGTTACGCACCAAAACGATTTAGAATCAAAAATATGAAATAGTTAGATTATAATATAAATTAGATTTTGGTTCATTGATAGTATGTCTACTTCAAGATGATGACAGCCGTGTTGATTCATTAGTAGTATGTCTGCTCCAAGAGCTGAAAGGCGTGGGTTCAATTCCAACTCAGGATAAACATTTTGTGGTATAATATATAAACCAAATGTTCGTATTCTATCAGTTATCTGACTTCCATGGCACAAGCATTGCTTAGTTTGGGGTCAGATGACGCTGTGTGTGTGTTTTTTTTAATGTAAAAAGTAATGATACGAACGAGACGCTCTCCTGATGGTAAGAGATAACGCCTGCCCATGACCATCACAGCCATAAACAGAATTTTAAGTAACAAAACAAAGTCCAGGGCATCACTGCTTTGACGCTCATTACTTTGAGACTTTTGATAGAGTTAGTATCAACAGCCCAGTAATTTTGCTAGCTGCAGTACCCTTCAAACCGGAACACAGTAATGCTTACACACTACTGCTTAGCGGCAGAATAACTGGTACTGCAGTGGTACCTACCTAGACGACCTCCTGCTAAGGAGATCTACCACCAAGTGAAATGTCCTACGATATTTATTTATATCGTTACCTTGGGACACCCATGTACCGGTGAAAGCATAAACCTAGGTATACCTTGTTTGACAACATCGTTTCATTTCATCAGATAACAGAAACTATCAAAAACTACACCAAATCACGTCGCCTCAAGCAAAGATTTATTACAACAACTTTGTACGGAAAGAGCGCCCAAAATTCGATTTACCACCGAAGTAAAGCTATAAACTGAAATTAATAGTACGTACAGGCACATTTGGATACCTCTATAAATATTATAGGTATAAAGATATCAAATAAACTCGGATTGATTGGGATTGAGACAAAGAACACAAATCAATTCCTTAACGATAAACCGAGTGATGGACGGGGAACTGTTATCTAATCTGTGTTAGGTTATTTTCTTGTGTTTTGGGCAAGCTGTCTTGTTTAGAAATGAGATAAAGATAAATGACGATCTTCACGCGCGATATTTCAGTCTAATTTACTTGGTGATACATTTCCATAGCTGAGGGGATAAATCATCGTTTATTCCCCCTGCGCACACCCACCATTACCCTAAGAAAAACCTAGTTTTCTCTATATTCTGTCTATGCGTAGCAGTTATAAGCGAAACAGCTACTTTAAAAGGGCAAGCAGGTCTGTGCTACAATTCCTTACATAATAATAAACTTTGATAACAATAGTGCAAACATTTACAGTAGTCCCTGCACCAAGCTAAATCTTGTATCGCAGGAGGTCGGCCATGGTACCTACACATGTTACCAAAGATTTGTCTCAAGGACTAAGAATAATTAACATCTATGTGTGCATGTGTGTATATGTGAGCTTGAGTGTGTTGAGCTTGCTAAAAAGTTAAAGAGTTAGGTAAAATGTTTTCTGTTTGTTTATAGTTAAAACCAAGAAGCCACTTTTCGTAGAAGTCGCGACTGCATCAGTTTCTTCTTAGCAACGTGCTTGATTGAAACTCATATTATTATGGCACTCAAACGCAAGCCTATTTTAATCTTCCCTTAACAATTGTGAATTTAGCACCAAGATACCTTATTGGGGCCTAATTATCCAACTGACAGTCAATAATGTCCGAATACGAGTGAATGAACCTCTCTCGCTTTTATTGTCTATAAAACATTTAGTGTACGACACTCCACGCTAAGACGACGTATAGAGAGTATGGGCGTAGAGTTAAAACGGGTTCATGTTAATAAATACTATGCAAGTATAAATTTAAAATGTAAAAGTAACCCGACACCAGTAATACACATAATACCAAATTTCGAATCGATCGGTGGTAAATACTCCAATACATAAGAGCTGTTTATCTAACAGCCGAACAGACTTTCTTGAATCACAATTAAGATCGCTTTCGCACAAAAAAAAACAACTCACATAAAAAACTAATGAAATCGCCATTTTGTGGAGGCAGCCATCTTGATTTGAAATTTATCATAGTGTATAGTTTTCTACTAGTCAAGCCCTTTCATTATTTTATACCCATATTGAGGGAGTTGTGAAAAAATATGAAATCCGCCATTTTGTGGCGGCGGCCATCTTGGACCGATTTTCATTAAACATAGCTAAGAACAATCCTAATTCACCTTTCATACGAAAAAAAACAAAACCAAAATCGGTTTATCCGGTCGCGAGCTACGATGCCACAAACAGACACACAGACACGTCAATCTTGTAACAAAAACGAAAATGTGGGTGAAAACGCTAATGGGGCGAATGAGATACTGTTTGTAAGTTTTTAATCACTGAACCGAATTTGATGTATTTCGCTCCGTGTGGTGTCCGATTGATTTCGAAACTGCCGTTTGACGTCGCAATTTTTGTTGTCTTTGTTGTTTAACTTTATGGTGATGGAACGTTTTGTGTGTTCTGTAATTCATCATTATTTATTTCAATCGTTTTGACATCGATAAATGTTTGTGTTTGTGACACAATCAAATTAACAGTTGTTGTAAAAATAAATTATACCTTACTAAAATTCCAATAAAATTTGGTTATTTTTTCATGTTTGCTTTATATTATGTATGTAGGTAAGTATGTTTATAGATGTTAAATTTATTAATATCTCTGTATCTATATTACTTTATCGAATATCGATAAGAGGTGTATCTAAGAGAGTCTCTCGCTTCTTATTACTTTTATTTAACTATTATACTTATAACCATTTAAAACACCCCCGACACCAGTAAATTTCGACTTGATCAGACCTCTGAAAGATGTTCACAAACTTTCATAATTTGAAATTTGTCATAGTGTATAGTATTCTACTAGTCACAAGCCCTTTCATTTGATACCCACATTGAGAGAATTGTGAAAAAATATGTGATCCGCCATTTTGTGGCGGCGGCCATTTTGGACTGATTTTCACCAAACATAGCTAAGAACATTCCCTAACAATCTTTAAAACAAAAAAAAAACAAATCAAAATTGGTTCATCCGTTCGGGAGCCACGATGATACAGACATACACACATACACGCACACACACACACCCACAAACACGTGTTTTTGCGTCGAGGGTTAAAAATATAATATAATTATGATATCTAAACTCCTTCCAAACTAGCTCCTCGACCCCAGTCTATATTTAGGGTATTCAATTAAACACCGCGAAGTTTACAACCGCAATCAAGCCGCTGGAATTATCAGAAAGGGTTCAGGCATTTCTCGAGTCGGCGCAAATTGTTAATTACAATATAGGCATTGTATTGCACCTATTAAATCCCAACGCCTTGCATTTATGGGACTGCAATATAGCTTGACTAGCTCCCGTTCTTCGATTCACTTGTGTTACCAATTTTATTTATATCAGGTAAAAGCGCTGTGTTTTTATATATGAATAGCCAATATAAATTTGCATCGTCAGTAGGGAGGCAATTTTAAAAAACTGATGATTAGAAATCGCTAAGTATCTAACTTCAGGTTGTTTCGTTTTTCTACGCAGGCAAGGAAATCGGCCTCAAGGCGAACTTCTTTGAACTCTGCAATTCACGGGTCCTTTCCCCTTTTTTGCAGGCGGGCTGGCGAATCAGACCTCTTTGCAGTGGCTAGAAGATGGGGGAAACTAACTCCTGAGTATGTGGAGGGTGCGATATCGACGCCCAGATTACTGAGCAGATCTCTAGCATCCGCAGAACGTTGGCAGCTTCTTGGCTTTGTGGTAGATCCATGGGTCTCATGCTTCTACGCCATCTTCTTCCTCTTCATCTTCTGGGCCAGCCAGAACGAGTTCTCAAGAGAGGGCACACCAAATACGTACCTACGTGGAACTCCATAAAAGAACGTACAAAAGGTATCCAGAAATAAAAGAAAGAGATCACTTTTAACGATGAGGCCGCCAGTTGTTGTAATATTGACAACCCCTGTTGGTTCATTGGTAGTATGTCTACTACAAGAGCTGTAGGGCGTGGGTTCGATTCCCTCCCAGGACAAACGTTCTGTGGTATCAACAAATTTTTGTTCTGTATCTGGGTGTAGGTACTGTATATATTATAAGAAAAACTTTTATGTATTCTGTCAGTTATCTAACTTCCAAAGTACCTACAAGCTTTGCTATGTTTAGGGTCAGATGGCGCTGTGTGTACCTAATGTCCTGCGATATTCCACTGCCCTGTTGGTTCATTGATAGTATGTCTGCTTTAAGAGCTGAAGAGCGTGGATTCGATTCCCACCTAGGACAAACAGTTTGTGGTATAGACAAATGTTTGTTCTGTGTCTGTGTGTTCCGTATTTATTATAAGTACATATGTTTTTCCAAAAAAACGTATGTAAGTATTCTTTCAATTACCTGACTTCCATAGTACAAGTTTTGCTTAGTTTGGGGTCAGATGGCGCTGTGTGTGATATCTTACGATATTTATTATTAGTACCTACTTATTTATTTTAATGTCATATAATGAATGTTGTTTGTTAATAAATGTACAAAAAAATACTGCCTTTTCATTGTAGATTATGGATACATTGTTTTTAGTAAATTTTAACAAGTCAGTTGACTTAAGTCAAAGCTTTCAGAATTGTTCTCATTTCTAATGTAAACAATAACGAGTTATGTATCTTACCTTAACACGACAGACAAACGAACACAGACATATTATCATAAGTACGAGTATAACATTGCCAGGAATCCATACCTTTACAACCATCGTCCGCAATCAATTTTGATGAAATCGGCAATAAGGTTAACCCGGCAATAGACGGCAATAATTGGCAAAACGCAGCAATAAGTGGCAATGCAGATATTGCTGTTGATAGATTGCACATGAGCTTCATAAAACAAGAGTTAATTAGGATGATGACTACATGATAAGTTAAACGTCAGTTTTTGCTTATATCTTCGGAAAGATTGACTGCCATTTGGTGCCCCTTTGTAGTTGGGTTATAGTTCTGTAAAAGTTGTGTTTTAATCTATCTAAAGTCTCAAAGTAATCAGCGCCAAATCAGCGATGCCCTGGACTTTGTTTTGTTACTCAGTATTCTGTATATCGCTGCAATGGTCATTTATCTATCTATACTATTATAAAGAGGAAAGATTTGATTGTTTGTTTGTTTGTAGTTCCAAAACTACTGGACCGATTTCAAAAATTCGTTCACTGCCGGAGAGCTACACTATCCCCGGGTGACATGGGCTACTTTTTATCCCTGTATTCCCACGGGAACGGAAACTACGCGGGTGAAACCGCGAGGCGTCCGCTCGTGTGCAATAAGTTGCCAGTTATTTGACTAACAACTAGTATAATTTTTATTTTTTTTTGCTTTTTTAACCAACTCTATTGAATTGACTTACCTAGTATAACGAAACTGTTATAAGGTGAATAAATAATCTGAATCTGACAGGCGCTATCTCTTACCATCAAGAGAGCGTCTCGTTGGTCTCATTACTGTTGCATAAAAATAAATAAATAATCTATATGTATTGACTACTGCTGGATTTCACTTTGCAGAATATCTGCTTTAAAAGCTGTAGCTGTAGAATAAACATAAAAAAAGTATCAAAATATTCTATCAATTATCTGGTTCCCATTGTACAATCTTTGCTTAGTTCGGGGCTAGATGGCGCTGTGTGAAATGTGCTACGATATGTCTTACTTATTACAAGTATTTATTTACAATGTGCAAACTACGCACCTTACCTTTTTTACAATGAGAACAAAAAAAACATTTCCATAAGCACAAGGCTGACCCGAACTCATTAAGATAATACATAATTATTATTATGTATGTATTTAATAAAAAGCAAAATTTTAAATTAAAAACAAACCCTCAACTGTTAAAAAGTAATTGTTACCTATCTAAGATAATGCATCAATCAAACTCAAACCCATAACTGAAAACTGCATCAAAACCGGACTAGTAGTTTTGGAGAAAAATGGCAACATGGATTTGCACAAACAATGTTTTCTGCAGCGGCCCCTGGTGAGTTGTCACCGTAACACGAATCTCCGAACCAATTAAACCCGAATCCATAACTGAAAATTTCATCAAAATCGGACTAGTAGTTTTGGAGAAAAATGGCAATATGGATATGCACCAACAAACATCCTTTCACCCCAAACGCATATACCGTCTCCGTTCCGTTATGGGTAAAAAATATCAGCTAAAAATTTGTAAAGCCTCAAAGAATCACATTAATTTAAAATTTAGGTCACCAGTAAAATTCTTGATACAAATTCATAAAAATAAAAACACTTTACAGCCATTAGAGACAAAAAGTATCAAAATATTTGTGTAGTTTTTGATAAAGCTTTTAGCAATGTGTGCGTTACTTTTTTATAGTTTTTGACGAAAATAATTAAGATGTTTTATTTGAGGCACCTTGATTTCGTGTGTCATGCCCACCGTGACTTATAGCGCTAAGACGTGGAGTCACAGTCATGAGGCTGTGCACAAAATTAGAGCCGTATAGAGAGCCATCGAGAGGTCTATGCTCAGCATCAAACTCCCGAGTTCGTAATAGCGATATCGGGCGACGAACGAAAATACGAGACGTCAGTATCGCAGTTATCTACTACACTAATATTATAAAGAGGAAAGATTTCCATTATTGGATTTTGGATGTTTGTAACAAATAAACTCATAAACTACTGATACGATTTCAAAAATTCTTTCACCGTTGGGAAGCTACACTATCTCCGGGTGAGATAGGCTACTTTTTAACCCTGTATTCCCACGGGAACGGGAACTACACGGGTAAAACTACGAAGCAGCTACTCGTTTATTTAAACAATACTATATTGCACACTTACAAATACTATGTGCAAAAGTATTAAAGCATATTATAACTAAGCAGTTATAAAGCGACGGCCAGACAAACGCGACCAAAACGTCATCCGTACATGGGTGGATGTACGCACAAAGCGTTTTGATCCCCATGTACGCACAAAGCGTTTTGATTCCACATTTTTCATTCGCACAGCGAGGTTGTGGAACTCTTTGCCAGAGTCTGTGTTCCCTGTTAGGTACAATATTGGCGTCTTCAAATCTAGAGTGAATAGGTTTCTTCTAGGTAAGCGTGCTCCATCTTAGACAACACTAGTGCTTAACATCAGGCAGAGTGTGGTCAAACGCGAATCTATTTGGAATTAAAAAAAAAGTTAAGCTGAGTTGGACACGTTGCTAGGCGAAGTGATGTCAAGTGGAGTAAGGTTGCAACAGAGTGGTGGCCTAAGCAAGTTAAGCGAAGCGTTGGTCGTCCAGCCGCAAGATGAGTCGACAATATCGTCACTGTCGCCGGTCAAATCAGATTACAACAAACAGATGGCATAACAAGAGAGGCCTATACCTAGCAGGGGGAGAACGCTGTGGATGTCATATACCTAAACAGATACGAGAGCTGTACTACTTGTGGTATACATACATGCAATGTTAAAATAAGTAGATATAATAAACCTGTTGCACCTATTTAATTATTTTTTTTCTAATTAAAAAAGCAGTCTCCGTCTATAAAGTTTAGCATTATAAATTGACAAAAAAGAAAAAAAAATAATAGGCACTTTAACCTTTCTATTTTATGTCATCTATTAATTAAAACACCATTAAATTAAAACAAACCCCATATAATGAAACCTTTTTTTACTCCACGACCCGACGTAATTCGTCGATCACAATCCGATGTTTTAAGCACCGGAGTTTATCTGTGTCCGATATTAAAGCGGTTTAAACTGCAATAAATAACACCATTTAACTGCCACGACACGATCCGACATCAATCATGGGGTCACGTTAAATGTTACTTTTTATTACATGTAAATGAGTTAGGATGCGAAGTTGGTGTTTGGAAAGACATTTACATGTTGCGATGCGACTTTTTTTCTGGTTGGTTATACGGTACGGTACGGTAGTATGACTTTACTACGATTTTCATAGGAACAAAACAAATCGCAAACGCTTTTTTAACATTGTGTTAGTTTCAGTTACTAAGCTAAATTCTAGTCTTTGTTACATTAACTGCCGTTTTTTTCTCCCAGGGGAATTTTTAATGGATACCACTTCGGGGAAAGCAGGGTGGTTATGTGGGACTCTCCGCTATTTAGGCGGCCTACCCACTAAAAACCTTGGGGTGTTTCTGCCTGGCGCTTATGTAACGGGGATGCCCTCGCACTCGTCCGTGGCACATTAACTGCGCTGCCCTGGCTTCCTTGTTAGCTCATTTAGTAGTGTGTCTGCTTTAAGAACTGTAAGCGCGTTTTCACTCAGAACAAACACTCGTGTGACATAGATGTTTGTTCTGTGTCTGGGTGTTCTATATGTGTTATAAATATGTATTTACAAAATCAAAATTAGGTATATAAGTATTCCATTAGTTAACTAGTTCTCATAGTACAAACTTTGGTTAGTTTGGGGCTGTGTGAAATAACTTAAGACACTAAGTTAAAAAACTTAATGACTTAATAAACTTATGACTACATAACTTCTTCTTGCTGTGGACCCTGAATCTCACACTAGGAAGCCCCGTGTCGTGAGTTTCAGTGATTCCCATCTTGAATAATGAATTTAATTTAAGCAAAATAAACATACAAGTGATACAAACTGAGCATGTATGTTTGTATGTATGGTGTGTGTGCGATATGTATGTATGTAACTGTAAGAGGAAAATCATTTTACCTCGTATCCCAAAAAAAAAGTAATGTTTAAATGTCCTAGTATATTTATTTATTTATTAGAATAACTTAACAAGTTGCCAGAGCATATCATTTACGCGCCCACTATGGGTAGCTTTAAGTCACGACTCAAACGCTGGCTTATCGAGCACACGTTTTACAGCTACAAAGAATTTTGTGAATTTTGACATTTATTATAATTTTGACATTTTTGCATATATTTTTATAATTTTTAATACTGACATTTCTTATTTTTGTTTATAATTATTACTGAAAATTGACCTGTAACACTTCGTTATCAATAAATATGATTATGATTATGATAATTGAAATTCTAAAAATATCGTGTGGTGTAAAATTATTCTTCGAGATTAGTATATCGATGAAAGTGTATAGATTAACCTTAGGCAATAAATACGTAGTATTATACAGTTTAATATGGAATACCAAGACATATCGGAAAATTATAAACAGAAGGTCTGACAATCTACAGAGTAGGTAAACCTATATTGGTAAGGGTCTAAAAAATGTAAACTGATAATTTATCAATAGATAATAGAGTTTGTTATTGATGATACGAAATGATAAAAAAAATTAGAAGTAAATGAGCTATTTAAAAAAAAAAATACAAGGTTTGGTTGTACCTACTAAGCCAAAATCATCGGGTCATTGTACTCATAATTTTGAACAAAACAATGAGTACAAAAAGATTGTCAACAACAGGTGATTTCTTTCAAGATTTTCAGAGTAGTTGTTTCAAAAGTTGTTCATAATAATTAGGTATAAATACAATAACCACCTTTCGGCTTAGCATACTTGAAGCTTCTGACCTTGTAGATTATGGGCCTTTCTTCTCGTTGCTTTTTTGACTTGGTGTAAATATTTGTATAATAACAAAAATGTTTAATTCTTGTCATCCCACTAACAATAAAATGTGAAAATTTGAATGGATGGATAGATAGATATTTGTTACTCTTTCACTCAAAAACTACTGAACGGATTTAGATGAAATTTGGTATGGAGGTAGCTGAGACTCTGGATTAACACAGCTTACTTTTTATCCCGAAAGCATGTAGCGGGTAACACCGCGGGGCGCCGCTAGTTCTTTTATAGTTTTTCATCAGCTGCTACATTGAAAATGTCGTTCGCCGTCGATTATACGTACAAAGAATCGAAAGAATCTGCTGTTATATATATACAAGCAGCCGATTTCTTCCCCATAGTCAGTTCCCCACAGAGTTAGTTTCACAATCGTGTACATTGATTAATTAATTATTATGCCAAAGCAGTGATGCCCTAGACTTTGTTGTTACTCAAAATTCTGTGTTTTACATTAAACCCCTTACCTTATCGGCCATAAAAAAAGATCCCGAGAAGAATTAAGGTCCATCAAGATTCTAGGTCATCAAACCCCAGTTCTCAACGTCCACATCATTTAATGCATTTACAACACACGGTTAATCCCTCAATAGCTTTTTAATCTCACAAAATTAATATGAAAATATAAAACACTTTATTGCTAACTCCAAAAAATCTATAAAGACTCGTAGGGACGGGCAATAAATAAATAAAACATATAAATAAATAAATAGAGGAATAAATCCGGAATAATTTATGTGGTTGTGGCCGATGGCGATTTAATGACGAGTACGGACAGACGGCCCGACGGATTGTTAGTGATATTTGTAATAAACTATACTAGGGATGGGGTAAAGTACGGCTTTTGAACGGTATTTTTTTTTTCGAAATAGGTATGCTTTTTACCACACCCTGCATGATGTTAAACAGGATGTAGTCCAAGATGCGTTAAGCTAGAAAAAAAATTTTACTCTAGATTTGGAGACACCTAAATTGTGCTTCGCGAGAAAAATCGACGCTGGCAGAGAGTTCCACTTTCTAGCTGTACGTATGAAGAATGTAGAATCGAAACGTTTAGTCCTTACGTGGGAAATATGCATAACCTTAGCGACTGGACTTTGCTGAGTTTATAGAAAAAATATTGTTCAATCTAGCTAAATCGATTTCTCGCTCCCGAAACCACTTAACGGATTAAGTAGATACATCATAATTGTTAGAGCCGTATTCGAGATCCTAAAATAAATATACAAGTATAAATATTGATTGATTGAGTGAGTGATTGATTGATTGATTGATTGATTGATTGATTGATTGATTGATTGATTGGTTGGTTGATTGATTGATTTATTTATTCACTCTTTATTGTACACACTAAAAATAATACAATACAGAAGAAATAAACTTAACTTACTTACTTACCTACTTGTTTCTTATTAATAAAGATTTTTGTTCATTGCCATCATCCGTAAAAATGAATTCCAAACATATTTGATGCAACTTGTTCCCCTCACTATTAACTCGTGCTTTGTGCGGTAGAAGCCGTATTTTACAAGCTATAAGAACCCCATAAAGCGGGCTCCGATGACCAAGGATCATTCTACGGATCTTCACGAGATGTTCTGGAATGTTCTATGATTGATAGAGTCAACGATGGTGATGTTAAACCATCAGTAAAATTAAAAAAAAATTGTTATTCTCTATGATAAACAGGTTATCCTCCCGACTCATGACTTCCAACTTTAAAACTTTCCGGAAAAAATAATGTCGTGATGATTGTTCAGTGGTTAGCGCGGTTGGGTCACACTTCAGAGGGCTTGGGTAGACCTCTCAATAATTAGTTTGAACTTTCGGTAAAGGAAACTAGATAATGGTCTATAACTAGGGTACTAGTAGGTACTTTCTTCTAACTAGCTACCACTACTAGCAACTACTTGAAACCCTGCCGCCGAGCGTAATAACGATGTGTTTGTAACCGTCCCAAGTTGAGTGTATTTACCATCTTCGACCACACCGTCACATAACGTCAGACGAGTAGTGGTCTTGAATATAATTATGATAAAATAGCTATTAAACGCGACTTCGTTCGCATGGAAATTAAAAAAAATTTGGTAGGTATAGTTCGCAAAATTTACCAAAAGCTAATAATTCTGTAATCCTGATATAAAAATATTATTACGCATGTATCTTAATCTTTGGTAACCTAACATTTACCGTATAAAAAGTGTCCTATAATCATGTTAATCCAGGAAATAAAACTTCATCCATATCCGTGCAGCCGTTTTAGCGTGATTGAGTAACAAACATCAAAACAAACAAACTTTTACATTTATATGATAAAATTTGAGTAAAAGCAAAAGAGATTTTTATTTAAAAAAAAAAACAAAAAATAAAATTGATAATCTAACAATACCTACCTACTGCAATGTAATATACTGTCATATAAATACAATTATTTGTTATGCCTATATTATATACATAGTTAATTCTAGCATTCAATTCTTTTGTTTCCAATAAAACTATCAACTTGCATTCCATGTATAAATAAATATCGTAGGATACACAATTCGGTATGTAAAGAAAAAAAATACTTTGCTGATTCCAAAACCATTTCGAAATATTACATTCCTGTACATGATTTTTCCGTTTAAAACTCTTTAAACTATGAGACGGGGTTTATTTTAATAAAATACATAAAATAAATTTGACTTTCAATTAACCTCTAATGACGTCATGTCCTTGGCTGTATAAGGATTCTTTCAGTGCCTAAAAAAGTACATATTTTACATATTCAGCCAATGTTATGACGTCATAACTATAAAAAGTTTGAAAATGTATTAGAATTAAACTACCGCATAGAAAGCCAAAATATTCAAATTAGTTTCATAAAATAAAGTTTACTATCAGTAAAAAATATAAAATAAATACAAAAAAAAAACTTTACATACCGAATTACACACACCACCATCTGACCCCAAACTAAGCAAAGCTTGTACTATATATGGAAGTTAAATAACTGAGAGAATACATAAATTCTTTTTTTTAATACATACTTATAACATATACATAACACACAGACACAGAACAAACATTTGTTTATTTATCGGTTCTTCGGTCGGTTGCTTCGGTGGGAATTGAAGTTACGAGTTACACCTCTTAAAGCAGACATACCAATGATCCAACAGGGTTGTCAGTGACAAAGAATCATTTATCCTTGAATTCTTTCCAACCGTCCTTCATAGTCTAAGTCTGACGTGATCGGAAGACAAACAATTTAAATAAATGAAAAATATTTGGTGGTGTTCCATGAGAAAGGAAGTGAAGCAATAGACTTGTCGCTGACGAACTGTTTTGTTAGGATTTTGAAGTTTACTCTAGTTTTTTGGACGTTTATCTGTCAACGATTGCGATAGAAAGAATGCCAAACCTTTTTACTTACCCACTATAATAATAAAAACTTTAATGAGTTATGGTTTTTAGAAAAATACTATAAAATTTATAAGTAATGAAAATAATAAATACTACTAGCTGCGGCCCGTGGTGTTACCCGCAACATGTTTTCGGCATAAAAAGTAGCTTATGCCTTAATCCAGAGTCTCAGCTAGCTTCAGAAAGAGGAAGCGGAAGGGGTGAGAGAGAACGACGTCAACAGCCACCCTATCCGCAGGAAGAGACCCGGGCGCAGACGGCTGGCACATGACCGCCGTATGCCGCCATAGTGGGGAACTCGGGAGATTGGGGTCGGGGGAACCTGATCTCCCAGTTAGAGCTCCCCGAGACTGAGCGATGTGTGACGTGTTTCCACACATCGATAAAATGACGGGTAGAGCATAAGCTCACCGAGACGATGTCTGATGAAGACAAGCGCTGTTGGGGCTGCGGACGAGTGCGCAAGCGTTCCCGTGGCCCTAACTGCAAGCGCGGAGAAGGAACCCCCCAGGGTTTTTAGTGGGTAGGCCGCCACTCTGGCGGAGATTCCCACATTCCCACATAACCACCAAGCCCCCCCCCCCCCCCCCGGGGCTGCTGGTATCCAATAAGGATTGTCCCTAGCAGAAAAAAAAAATAGGCTCAGCTAGCTTAATACCAAATTTCATCCAAATCCGTTCAGTAGTTTTTGCGTGAAAGAGTAACAAACATCCATAGCCTATGTCACTCAGTGATAATGTATGAAAGAATTATTCAGATCGGTCCAGTAGTTTCGGAGCCTATTCAATACAAACAAACAAAAAACCAAATCTTTAGCTGAGCTTTGAGCTATACAGCCACCATACTGTTTTTTTTTTAAATTACAGCGGAATGAGGCTTCTAACGATATGCGTACCCCATTTATCTACACACACATGAACCTTAAAAACATTATTACAAACACTACTTTTCTGGGCAGTCGTGTAAAAAGTTACATAGTAGTGAAACACTATTCTTGGTTAGTTTGAAATATAATTTTCCATCACTATATTTCGTCTGCTTTTTTTTTTAAATGGGTCCTTAATCTGCCTTCTAAAAAGGTCAAGAATCATCACCAACGTTGTTCATCCCGCAAGACTCCATGCTTATTAATACACCACATCCGGTCAAAGCACAATAATACAATAATAATATAACTAAAACCCAATAAATCCTTCATTAATAACTGCATTCACAATCTTAAATATGCAACTCACACCACCTTTATAGCGAAAGACATAAGGACTAAAATTAATCTTTTTAAAATAGTCCAAAATTGTTATATGTTAAGCTTTAGTTACGGATTTTTTATGAATCTTAAAGCAAAGGCAATAAGAGCTATAGTATTTATAAAAATACTTTTGTTCAAGGTATTAAAAAGTAAGGTTTAGATTTGTATGGAGGTATAAAACGGTAGCTAAAAAGGGTTACCTCTAGTGTTGTGAGAAAAATGATGAAATGAGGTTGAAGCATTCAGTTTTATCGATTCGGTTATTTTGATGAGGATGTTAAAAAAATATTCTGTTGAGTTATGCAATGTCGTATTTTCCAAACTATTGAAATAAAAATGAATCTTGAAACGTAGTTTTTTGTTTATAGTGAACAAAGTTTTTTTTTTTATTGATGACAGGCTAGGTGTTTGACCTCAGCTCACCTGATGTTAAGTGAAGGTGTGGTCGAAGATTTTTTTTTTTTTTTTTTATAGTAGATAGTCTTGCGTTTGACCGCCATCCCGCCTGATGTTAAGCGAAGATGCGGTCTACGGTGGAGCACGCTTGCCTAGAAGAAACCGATTCACTCGCGACTTGAAGGTACCCAGACTATATTCATTGGGGAACACCCACTCGGGCAGCTGATTCCAATGTCTAGCGGTACGCATGAAAAAGGTGGAATCAAACCGCTTAGTTCGAGCTTTTGGAACATCAACCATGAAGCGGTGACGCTTTTTAAAGCTCCTGGCTGGTTTAAAGATGGTAAAGCACACCTAGCCTGGAATGGAACTGGCTCTCAAGTAAGGCTGCCGGAACACACCGTTAGGTGCTTGGTGGCAGATTTTCAACTTGAGGGTGGTAGCTAGCCAGCCGAGTACTAGAAAGTACCCTACCACCATGCTATGGTTTCCTCACGATGTTTTCCTTCACCGGCAGCTCAAGCTCATTGTTTGGGGTTTGAACCCACGCCCTTCGGCATGCGAATCTACCACGCTAACCACTGAGCTATCATCGCTAGCTGCTTTTGTAGGTTCATATCAAATTTAGTAGGGCGTGGTATCCGCAATGGACTTTCCCTGCAGAAAAAAGGGATGTGAACACGGGCGAACAAGGTGAGCGTTAATATGTAGGGGCGTCTTAACCCTACACCTCATCTTCATCCTAATCCTCAACTTCAACCTCAACCTCATCCTCATCCTCATCCTCATCCACGTCCTCGTCCTCGTCCTCGTCCTCATTCTCGTCCTCGTCCTCATCCTCATACGGTTACCGGGTCCTAGCTCTCGTTCCTGTAACGTGTCGGACCTTACAATTATACCATTAAGTGCTAAAGAACTTCTTCTCCTTTGTTTTTGACGCACTTTCTACATTTGCCAGTGCCAAGAGTGACATTTTTAAATATTTTATGAAAAAGCCAGTGATATAAGACTTAAGTATAAGTTTGGTCATGCCTTTACTTAAGCTTGTGTTGTGTTAATCGTGTTCTGGAAGCAACACGAAAAGTCAAGCTAAAATGTCAAACCTGCCAAATACCTGCTAAGAAGTTTCGTCACTCTGTTATATAATTTTGTGTCGACAATATTGTGTCGATGTGGTAAAAAAAAAATTACGTGTTGCTTCTAAAACTCCGTCGAAACTTTTAGTAACGTTGCCACTACTTTACTAGGGCATAACTGGACTCGAATTAGATTTATTTTGAGTGATTTAATAACTTATGGCATTTTCACAAAATACTTAAAAATATCGAATTATTTGCGGAATTTTACTGGCAGAGTTTAAAAAGTGCGATGCCAAAAACAAAAAAGACGAAGAAAGATTATTTATTTTTAATTATGACTCAAGCATCATTAGTTGCTTTCAGAATAAGCTTGTAAAAACAGACTGTACCACACATGGCAACTGAGTTACTTGATATACCATTGAAATGTGACACGGTCGGAGAAGAATAACATTTGAGCAATTTGGATATTTTAGGACAAAATACAAAGTAACTTATATAAAATAGACTAGGTGTAGTTATCACCTTTGACCACAACATCAAGTGAGTTGTAGTCAACACTCAACCTTGCTTAATGCTTTAGCATTAAGTCCTCCCTTTGTACATATTTTTCTATAAAGTGTGCAACAAAGAATTAAATAAATAAATAAACCTGTCAAAGTCAACAAAAGTAAGTTCGTATACGCTTAGTGGCCAGCTCCAGTGTCAGAGTTAATATGCCGTACGAAGGCCTCGCTTATCGCTTGACGGCTGTTGTTAAAATTAAATAAAATAAATTAAGTCAGCCAGTAAGTCAGTCAGTCAGTCAGTCAGTCAGTCAGTCAGTCAGTCAGTCAGTCAGTCAGTCAGTCTGTCAGTCAGTCAGTCAGTCAGTCAGTCAGTCAGTCAGTCAGTCAGTCAGTCAGCTTTAGTCAGTCAGTACTTTAGCTTTATAGAGTTGTAACAACATGCATCCACGTTTTAACATGTCATACGACCCACGATTTAGCTACCATTGAATGTGAAATGTATGAAGTATGTAAGTATGTTTCGCCTTACAAATAAAATGCTTTTATTGCTTTAGATCTATCATCGCAAATTCATAAATCATTGATAAATTTGATTTTATGCCAATAATCTATTGTTTTAGTCAAGCAATTGTGATTTACCGCAAATAAACACCAAAATAAATGCCAGTAGTTGTGATTTCACTGTAAAATTATGCTCCATTTGTCTATAAATGGCAAAAAATTATTTGTATGGAAATCGAACCACCTTTAAGGCTATCGATTGTAAGAAATTGCGCTCAAGCCTAGTCAAGCAGAACTTAGATTTTTTGTGTTACCAATAAATAACTTTCGGAAATACTTCATCGCAAGCCCAAACCTCATTAACTGTTCAAAAGTAATAAAATATCATAAAAACATCAAATAGTGACCCACTAGGTCGGCCCTTGCGTACGTCCATTCATATTTTTTTTGGTAAATTTCTGTATTTTTTTCCAAAATCTTTACCTGCAACTTCCTTCCTACAGCGATCCATTACTGAATGACATTCCGAGAGCTGTCAGTTAAATGGATACCTTGACAGTTGTTGCTACTATTGGGGTGCAAACAAATTTGAACCTTACGAACATGCCCATATTTTTACTTTACTTTTTTAATTTGTAGATCTATCGTTATATTACATAAACAAAGTGCTATCAAATTGAAAAATATATTTTACTAAGTATATAATTTTTATCAATAAAAAGAACGCAAATACATTTTAATAATAAAAACCGTAGATCACTTTTACAATATAAGCAACGAGTTGCCTGTTATATGTTTGTAATTACTTAATTCTAATTAGTAAATCTAATCTGAAATAGCTTTTATAATCTTGTGACAAATATTTATAACAAAAACAACTTACAATAACATTTTAACTATAAACAAATCTTTTCTAATTGCAAACAATAAAGTTAAAAACAGCTTAACACCGTTTAACGTCACTTTTGACGTAAATGATGCATGCGCTCTGAGCGGTGCCATGCTGTCTACCGGAGAGATGTTTTTGTCCAATTTAAAAGTTTTTTTTATCCCTGTCTACCCCAAATAGCTGGTATAATGATACACCGTTGAGATACACTAATGTGCGGCTGTCAACTGAAGTTAATTGGCTTTTTTTGTAGAAAAAATAATATGATCTGGGAAAAAAGATTATACCTACAGCTATTTTTTAAACTAGATTTATTTATATTTTTAGTATGGAAACTGACGTAGTTTTGACACATTTTTTGTTTTAATTATATAGGATAATAACAGATATATATGCAGCCGCTAGGCAATAAACTATAAACTTTACTGTGGTTCGATTTGAAGGATAGACTAGCCTTACCAAGAGACTTACCATAGAATGAGCACCATAGCAACAATGCCCTGGACTTTATTTTGTTACTCAAAGTCCTGGCTACCACTGCAAAGGTCATGGACACGCTTTGTCTTTCGCCATCACGAGAGCGTTTCCTACACCACAATATTTTTACATGAAAAATTTCATTTATTTCAAAAAGCTACAATTATCATTACAAGTTTTTATCCTAATGCAATATTGTTAGTATAGAGTAAAATGTAACCTTACTATAGTCATGTATAAAAAAAAAAGTGGTAGTATTAGTAGTAGTATAAATTCCCAATTTTTAAAAAAACCTCCTTTTTTCACTTAAAAATTAAGGAAGGACGCTCCTGTAATTGTTATAAAAGAAGAAGTCTGTGATACTTAGAACAATGTTCATTACTCAATATTTCTAACAAGATTACCTTGCGACTTGGTCAATATTATCGACTCTCTGCACTCGTGCTACTTTAGACAGTCTATTGACCAAATCCAAAAAAACTCCAAATAAATAGCCGTAGATCCGAAAGAATAATCGAAGCGGAAATACGCATTGAAAAGGTGAGCATTACCAATAACTTTACCTTTATGCTTACCCCCTGAAGGGAATGAAAGAAAAAATGAATGAATGAATGGACTTGAGTCCATTCTATTCGAGCGACTAGTTTAAATGTCGCGCGAGCAGACTGTGAGCTTTTGTGATAAAGTCAATTTTGTGTAAAATTTGTGATCGTATAAAACATTTTTTTTATCACACTAACTAATTATACGCCACTCATCCCGATCTAAACCAAAACACACTACTCATCCCGATCTAGACCAAGACACACTACTCATCCCAATCTAAATCAACACATGCCACTCATTCAGTACTTTTTTATGTTTGACAGGCTAGGTGTTTGACCACAGCTCTGATTTTAAGTGACAGTGTGGTCGAAGATGGTAAACACCCCTAGCCTGGAATGGAACTGGCTCTCTAGTGAGGCTGCTGGAACACACCGTTAGATGCTTGGCGGCAGATTTTCAACATGAGGGTGGCAGCTAGCCAGCTAAGTACTAAAAAATACCCTACCACCATGCTATGGTTTCCTCACGATGTTTTACCTTCACCGGCAGCTCAAACTCATTATTGGGGGTTTGAATCCACGCTTTTCGACATGCTAACCACTGAGCTATCATCGCTACAAAACTACTTCAGTACTATACTAAAGCACACTACTCATCCCAATCTAAACAAATCACACCAGTCGTCCAGATCTAGACCAAGACACCACCAGCTATACTAAGTTAGACCAAAACACACTACTCATCTCACGGGTATTTTATGAATTCATTTCACACCATGTCTCATATAAAAATTCTGTTACGTTCGTACAAAGGTTTTAACAATAATTGATTTTCGACAAATCCGCACTAACACGTAGCGAAATCCAAATTGATCCGATTACCATCAGATACAGAAAAAATATGAATAGATATCAATATCACCCGAATGGCGTAAAAATGACATACTAACATAACAACATATTATACTAAAGTAACAACAATACTTCTTTACACGATGGTACTATTTCGCAATAAAATATTGTATTGCACTAATGCTCATAACTTCACTAATCTAGGTCTGAAGGTCATCTGGAAAAATAAGTTAAAATGACCATCAAAAAATTTATTTATTATTTATTTTTTTTAGGCTAGTTATACTCAATACTCACAGTCTAGAGACAATTTGATCGCACTGTTAATTAAACACATTTTAAGACATTTCTTACAATGACAAAGTCCTCATACAATATAAGTGTCAATAGGCAAAGTTGACTCTACAATGGAATGACAAAAGAGATCCGTATCCGGTATCACAAAGCGGTTCCGTAGTATATTGTACACGTTCTGTGCCATTGTTGTAGGTGTTCATTCATGAAGCAATTTTTGAGGCTTTGAAGTGCTAGTTTTGCGTAGGTTTTATTTAATTTAAAATATTGAGACTATATTATTAATTGACTCCAACCACTAAATTACTCTAAACAATGAGCGCTAAAGAAGCAATGCCCTGAACTTTGTTTTGTTACTAAAATTTCGTTATCTCTTACCATAGAGGGCGTTTCGTTTACAGATGTCAGAAAAAAGGCAGATAGCTTTTTACATCAAATAGGTACAGTGAAGTCTCTCGGCTAGCTATGTGTGCGGTGTCACGCACTGTAGGAACTCGTGCGTCGGTGAGAGTTATGATGCTGGCCAACAATGCTTAGGTTTTGTGTTCCAAGTTGTAAATAGACAATAATTTTTTTTAATACAAAAGTAATTAGACGAACAAGACGCTCTCCTGTTGGTGAGAGATATCGCACGCCCATTGTCATTTATACACAGAACTTTAAGTAGCAAAACATAGTCCAGGGCATCGCTGCTTTGGCACTCATTACTTTGAGACTTTCGATGGTTAGTCTCAACAGCCCTGTAATTTCGCTAGCTGCAGTACCCTTCCAAGCAGAACACAGTAATGTTTACACACTACTGCTTGGCGGAAGAATATCTAGTAGGTACTGCAGTGGTGCCTACCTAGACGATTCCCTTCTAAGGAGATCTACCACCAAGAAATCATTAAATCATCGATATTTGTCAAGATAATGAGACTTGATCTGTAGAAAAAGATATTGCACCAAGTATCTTTTGTTTTTAACAATTGTTTTTGCAGTCTTTGAACTCATAGTACCTACCTACGCATATCTACTTTAGTTAACTAAGGTAAAAGTAATTGCGCAGGAGACGTACGACTGAGGTCACTACTAACTAGCAAAACCGTATTTATTAGTGCATTAGTATCACTGAAGTTGCAGTCGTTATTATGTTCGACGCGCGTCATCTAGGCCTAAGTCTGTGGTTTCAATTATCTCATGGCTTTTTCGTGAAATCATTTTTTTTTTACCGACTCAAAAAAGGAGGACGATCTCAATTCAACATGTTTTTATTGGTATGTATGGTACGTGATCATTCCGCCAATTATGAATCGATTTTGACGATTCTATTCTTGCTTTGTAGATTATACATCAGAGGTGGTCGTATATAAATTTTATCGAAATCGATGAAACGAATGAAGTTTGTATAAAAATCAACAAAAACCTAAAATATAGTATAGATTATTCTATAAATATTAACGTCAAATAATTATTATAAAATGTTTCATGATAAAGAATAACTAAACAGGGTAAAAAAAACTAGTTAACTTTTCATTAGTTAGTGTACCAGACTCTTCTATTTAATACGATGAGATTAATAACAGTTTCGTCGGTCGGGTTGGTTGCAAGCTAACAGGTACCTAGTGAGTGCGGGTTCTACACAAAGGAAAGGCGATAACTTGCCTGATAAACGACCATTGCCGGCTACCGGTATTGAGAGGCGCGAAAGTAGCAAAAGAACGTAGGGTTCCGTAGGAATTTGGACAAATCACACTAACGTTAGAAACACCTTTAGCTACCTTCATCGTAAGAACCGCTAAACAATGGAATTTGCTGCCCGAGTGGGTGTTCCCTAATAGATACAATCTGGGTGCCTTCAAGTCGCGAGTGAATCGGTTTCTTCTTCTGTAAAAACATGTTTTTACAAAAAAAGTTCCATTCCAGGCTAGGTGTGCTTTACCATCTTCGACCACACCTTCACTTAACATCAGGTGAGCTGTGGTCAAACACCTGGCCTGTCAACCATTAAAAAAAAAAGAAAAAAAAGCTAAATAGGATTAATTTAAATATAGAAATAAATATGAAATACAGAAGGTTTTGGCGGGAACGCGGGAAGAGTCGTGTCGCTCCGTTGTATTTTTTTCCAAAACTAGTGTTTATGCATAAAAATGGTGGTGTTTTATTTCATAAAGTGCCTAATTACAAGCGCGAGTGTGGGAAAATGATATAATGTGGTGAAACATGAGTTTTCGTGTTGCTTCCAAAACTCCATCGAAGCTTTATAGTAAAGTTGCCACTACTTTACTAAAGCATGACTGGCACGAACTGACACGAACTGGACTTGACTAAGACGACTTTGACGATAACCATAGTTAAGATACAGCAGAAATAACACTGAAGACGAGGCAGTATGGCTTTATAGCTTTAGCCTGCCCGAAAGGGCAAATTAACGAAAAAAAAAAAAAATGAAATACAGAACACACAGACACAAAACAAACATTTATTCGAACTACAAAATGTTTATCCTGTGTGGGAATCGAACCTTCAGGTCTTGGAGCAGACATACCACCAACGAACCAACAGGTCTGTCAAAAAATGTAGCAAACCAGTAAAAACATAGATTGTACTTAAATCCCACTGAACCCTTAAGATATGAAAATAAAAGAGTTCACCTGGCTATTTCTACCTTTATTATTATGAAGCGGAGGCTCCGACCGTCGGTTTATTGACGTCGGTTGACTCATTAGTTACGGAACTTTAAGATGGATTAATAGATCTAAATATGATCAGCTTGAATATGTTAAAGTGGACTTTATAACTAACATCCGTAAGGTTGATTTTTCTGGTTATGAAAGTAAACAATGATTCCAGTTGTAATTATTATCATGTTCGAAGTGACTGTTTGAACAACTTTGCATAATTATGTAATTGTCGGGCTGAAAGTATATATCAAAATTTGATCTTTCTACAGAATTTTAAAAGCAACTTATAGAGAGTCTAGTTATAATCAGAGTCGACCGTAGATAGGTCTACGTTATCGCAAATGCACTGAGAACGGACTGAGAAACAAACTTAATTAATAAACACAAATACCCGCATTAAAGTTTTCTTTTTTTTTCAAATAATTATAGCCAATCATATGTCATACATATAGTGTAACTCGCATTTATACTTACTTTAGTCTAGCAATACCATACATTAAAATCTGTTCAGGGATTTAAAAGTTATGGTAAAATGGTTGCGCGATATTAATAAAAGTGTTCGAGCATAGAGAGACTCAAACATATAAAAATTGATATATGTATGTTTATTTATATATTTATAAAGTCCGCAACACAGTGTACATGCCAACACATTAAAAATTAAATTAGGAAATTACAAAATATCAAGTTAAGGGTATGAAAACTGACGTGGTTTTGACACTGTTTTGTTTTATTTATGCGGGATTACTCACGTTTTATTTTATTGGAAAGTCCGACTATAATTTCGGCCGCATCCGGTGGCCTTCAACATGGGCACAAAGCTGAATACAACGCACGAGCGGCCTCGTCTTGCTCTGCAATGACGACTTAGTATTTTTATTTGTATATTTAACTAGCTGCGACTCACGGTGTTACCCGCTACATGTTTTCGGGATAAAAAGTGGCCTATGTGTTAATCCACGGTCTCGGCTACCTCCATACCAAATCTCATTCAAATTCCTTCAGTAATTTTTGCGTGAAAGTGTAACAAACATCCATCCATCAACTTTCACATTTATAATATTAGTGGGATTTAAAAAACTAAGACTATGTAAAACAAATAATTTTGTAGCGATGATAGCTCAGTGGTTAGCGCGGTAGGTTCGCATGCCGAAGGGCGTGGGTTCAAACCCCAACAATGAGCTTAAGCTGCCGGTGAAGGAAAACATCGTGAGGAAACCATAGCATGGTGGTAGGGTACTTTCTAGTACTCGGCTGGCTAGCTACCACCCTCAAGTTGAAAATCTGCCGCCAAGCATCTAACGGTGTGTTCCGGCAGCCTCACTTGAGAGCCAGTTCCATTCCCGGCTAGGTGTGCTTTACCATCTTCGACCACACCTTCACTTAACATCAGGTGAGCTGTGGTCAAACAACTAGCCTGTCAACCATAAAAAAAAAAAAATCGTCTGTGGTATGAATGTACCATAGATTTATAATATTATGCGAAAATATGTATATCTTGTGATAGATTTACAGTCAATCCTTAGACCTGACTACAAGCCATTAGCATCACATTTGCTGCCACAATCAACTCGACTTTAACACCAGGGTTCGAAAGGAAGATCAACAAAAGCTCGATGACAGTTGATAGGTCCGTGATAGTTTCCTGTCATAATGACACTCGTCCTAAGACAACAGAGAACTGATGACTGATTTAGTCAGTTTTGGCGGGAACGCGGGAAGAGTCGTGTCGCTCCGTTGTATCTTTTTCCAAAACTAGTGTTTTGTCGAGCGTTTATGCATAAAAATGGTGGTGTTTTATTCATAAAGTGCCGAATTACAAGCGCGAGTGTGGGAAAATGATATAATGTGGTGAAAAATGAGTTTTCGTGTTGCTTCCAAAACTCCATCGAAGCTTTGTAGTAAAGTTGCCACTACTTTACTAAAGCATGACTGGAATTAACTGACACGAACTGGACTTGACAAAGACGACTTTGACTAAAACTAGCTACGATGGCACTTATTTAACTTTTGAAACTTGAAAATATATAATTACTTGACACTGGCAAATGCTAAAACGCGACGCCAAAACCAAAGAAAGAAGAAGACTGATTTAGTAATGACGCTTTAATTTTTAGAAGCTTACAAAATAGAAAAGATATCTGTAGGTAACTAATAATAAATAAATAATAAATAAATATCGCAGGACATTACACACAGCGCCATATGACACCAAACTAAGCAGAGCTTGTGCTATGGAAGACAGATAACTGATAGAATACTTAAATACTTTTTTTTTTTTACTGTAGCTATAATGTTAATTGCAGCAAAAACTCTTACGCTTTCTTATGATAAACAGGCTAGGTGTTTTTTTTTTTATAAGAAATAGGCTTACGTTTGACCGCTATCTTACCTGATGTTGAGTAATGATGCGGTCTACGACGGATCACGCTTGCCTAGAATATATCGATTCACAGACACTCAAATTATATCCAACGGGGAACACCCACCCAGGCAGCGCATTCCACTGTCTAGCAGTCCGCACAATGGACGTAGAATCAAATCGTTTCATTCGAGTTTATGGAACGTCGACCATGAAACGATGTCGCTTTTCTGAGCTTCTAGCTGTTCGATGGAAAAATGGGCACAGCATAGCATAATTATAGGCATAGCTCACCTAATTTTAAGTGACGGTGTGGTCTAAGATGGTGACACTAAACACGCCTGGCCTGGAATAGACCTAGCTAATGATTGGCAACAGATATTCAACTCGAGGGCGGTAACTGTACAGCTGGGTACTAGAAAATACCGTACCACTATGCTATGGTTTTCTGATATTTCCCTTCACCGGCAGCTCAAGCTCATTGTTGGGGTTTGAACCCACGACCTTGGGCATGTAAACGGGCCGAGATACGCACTGGCTTATCACAGTAATATTTACACGCTACTGCGTGGCGGCAGAATATCTGGTACTAAGGTACTACCTACCAACACGTAGAAGAAAAAAACCTAAAAAAAGGAGATGAAACAAATATTCACACATTTCAATTTAAAGTAAACAAATTATTGTGATAATAAAAGCCATTCACTTTTTACCGTATAATTATGACACCACAAATAATAAAGTGTAGGAAATATAAGCAGTCATTAAATAAAAAGTATTTTTATTACATAACTATAAACACTAAAGCTAGATTTGTGTTTATAAACTAAATATAGCTCTTCAATTATATTATTAGCATTAAATAAACATAAGCTTCAATATAAAGGTAGAGTTAAGTCTGGAAGACGTTTGCTTCGTGGCTCGCGCCCAGGTATTACTTTGAAGGCTTTTAATCTTCAAATTGAGCTTACATGGCGCCACATTTCACTTTACCTACATGGCATACTTATAATAATACGCTTTACTTAAAATTTAGTTTTACGTATTTTACTTGATCTCAAGAGGTCATTTAGGTAAATTACTTTCTAACACTCGGCTGGCTAGCTACCACCCTCAAGTTTAAAATCTGCCATACTCTTACCATCAGGATAGGGTATCGATCGTCTCATGAAATTTAGATAAAAAAATATTATCGCGCAGTAATTGTTACTGCCTATTAAACAATACTAGTTACGCCCCGCGGTTTCATTCGTATTTTCTGGGGGAAAATGGGGGAAATTAAAGTTGCCTGGAAAAAGATCGATATCGAATATATATATATTATATATATCTCTAAGCGATAAGGCCGCCAACTGTTGGACTATAGTTGAATGTTAAATGTTTTCACTTCAATTTTGTAATTTTTGTGTGAAAAGAATTATCTATCTATCTATTAATAAATAGTAGGTAAGGTTTGGCATCTTGTTATCCTGCCTCATTGTAATACCACGTACCAATTTTGTATCTAAACCAAAAAAATTCAACAAAATAAACACATGTAGGTATAGAAGAATTATAAGGACGACGACAACGAAGATACAATGACCAACCTTATTTTGGATGATGGATAAACAATATTGGTTATTTTTTTGTTGACAGCCCTGTTGGCTCATTGGTAGCATGTCTGCTTCAAGAGCTGTGGGGCGTGGGTTCGATTCCCACCCAGGACAAGCATTTTGTGATATAAAACAAATGTTTGTTCTGTGTCTGGGTGTGCTGTATGTATTATAAGTATGTATTTAAAAAAAAAAAGTATTTTATCAGTTATCTGACTCCCATAGTACAAGCTTTGCTTAGTTTGGAGTCAGATAGCGCTGTGTGTAATGTCCTACGATATTTATTTATTTATTTATTTAATAAATCGATTTCTTCCAGACATTTGGATTAATTTAAAAAAATCTACGTGAAACCGTGAACGTTGCGACACTTAATATTTTACTTCAATAATATTAAGAAACTTAACAGTATTTTTCCTTATCAACGTGGCTCCATGTAATCTCAATCTTCAAACTTGCACGCCACAGTCGAGTTGCTCAAGTAAACAAATATATTTATTTAATAAGTTTTTATTGCCGTAAGCTGCACATAACTTACGCTGATAAGCAGGTCAGCACGCTATAATATATTAGCGTTTGATACTCTTGATGTACGCTTTTTGTTTTATTTACTGCAGAATAAGCTCCGTAGATGGAAATATTATGCTGGGTTTATATGTATACTTACTTTGTTTTTTAAAATAATTTTTAAACACTATCGGAATGCTGTGTAGGAGGTTTTGATTGTATTGTAACTTCTACTAGACAGGAAAAGTTATTGTACAAAGCAGTTTTAAATTAGTTGATTTTCATCATCATCATCATCATCAGCCTTTTGTAGTCCACTGCTGGACATAGGCCTCTTCAAAGACACGCCAGTCAGCCCGATCTTCGGCTTTTCGCTTCCGTCCACCGCCAGCTGTCTTACGTATATCGTCACTCCATCCAGTCTCAGGGCGTGCTACGCAACGTTTGCCAATTCGCGGCAATTTGTGGTCATGACCTACGGTGCCGAAACGTGGACACTCACAGCGGGAATGGTCCACAAGTTCAAAGTCGCTCAGCGAGCTATGGAGAGAACTATGCTTGGCATTTCTGTTCTGTTCATTCTTGACACTACTGCTTAGCGCCAGAATACCTAACTGGTACTGCGGTGGTACCTAGACGACCTCCTGCTAAGGAGATCTACCACCAAGTTAAACTGTGTAACGTACAAAATTCTAGCCAAGGAAGTAACAAAAGCAAGGGCCATAAGGTTCTTATTTGAACTGCACTAATTGAACACAATAATGTCCAATATACACAAATAGAAATGGATACAAATAATGCGATTTGTGTAAATTCCTCCCAGATTGACATTTGTGACATAAAGCGCGTGAGTGACAGGTTTTCACGACGCGCATATGGCAGATATGCGCACGATTCATTGACGTTGGATTATCGACAAATACACATGGGTGTCACGAAAATTTGAATTGTTGTCTTTTTTTGTGAAAGATATGATCAAAGAATTGAATATAGTTTGTTGAATGCAATTTCGTGTTTTTTTTTTAATATATTTATTTAATATATATTATAATAAATATTTATTTATTTATTTGGATCACCAACACTATATACATCACAACAATCATAGCGGTCATCAACACAAAAAAAACAAAAACTAGATGTTACATCAATTATAGGTGACGACAACATGCATAAAGTTGACAATTATTTTCAAAAATTAGGAAATGTCAGTTATATAGATAGACAATAGTGAGTTAATGAATAAATATGTCAATTTTCAATAAGTCAAATTAATTAAAATTAAATGATACAAATTAAATTGAATTTAAATAATATAAAAATCATAATACCTAATTCAAAATAAAAAAATATTATATTAAAAAGTAACTACACCGCACGGTATACATGTACCAGGTACATGTTCCGTGCCTACCACCCGTGTATTTTCGAGATAGAAAGTAAATAATTTATGTTTTAATCGATAGTATTATTATTTTGTTGGAACAAGGACGCCCAGCGGGCTGCAGTAAGGAGAGAGAGAGAGGCAAGCTGGCTTCTACATATTTTTTTTATTGTTGACTGTCTAGGTGTTTGACCACAGCTCACCTGATGTTAAGTGACGGCAGCGGCGGCCTTAGCTGTTGCAAAGCCCGGGGCGACAGATCATTGTGAGGCCCTTTTTCTTTGAGTCCGTTTTACTAAAAAATTAGTTTGAGTGCACGAGTGGCCGTAACATGCTTGCACTAATAATGAAACCGTGCGTTCAGGGGGGATTTTGTTAAGTGCGAGGCGCGAGATACACATACATAGATAAAGACTTTTTTCTACGATGACGCGAGGCCCTGCAAGAGCGAGGCCCCGGGCGGTTGCCCTGCTTGCCACCCCCTAAGGCCGCCACTGACTGACGGTGTGGTCAAACACCTAGCATGTTAACAAAAAAAAATAAAAAATGTAACTATTAACTACTTAGTAAGTTCGTATGAACAGAGAAGGGAGCCAAATTTTTCAAATATGACAAATATTGGAAGATTTCCAATCACATGTAAAAAAATCCCACAAAAAATTACTCGTAAAAACGCCAATTGTATGGAAAGTGCCAAATGGCGATCAATTACAAATAATCGGCTTACAGAGACGTGATTACTGAATGGGGTTTACAAAATCGGGTTTGGCGGAACAACCGACGGTTTGAGAAGCATTATAATAGAACATTATGGTATATTGACTTTTATAAACGTGAATTTACAACACCGCGCTAAATTAATCTTTTAACTATTTTTTTTCGCGAAAATAAATTTAGTTTATACCTTAGAAATATAAGTAAATAAAATGAATCATAGGACATTACACACAGCGCCATCTCACCCCAAACTAAGCAAAGCTTGTGCTATGGAAGACAAGACAAGAAGAAGAGAGAAGAAACGAGAAGGAATGACTGAGCAAGTAACTACTTAGACTTGGCTCACGAGATAACCAACCATGGGGATGTTGATTCGACAATTATTGTCCCAAGAGTCGTCACGGTAAACGGCTTTATAGCGAATAGCCTCGATCTTTAGAGACTCACTAGGTGGTTGGGACAAAGCTCAGATCCAAAAGGCATTGTAAGCAGGTTCCTCATTCTGCAGCTCTAATCATCGGTAGTTTGAGGTCTGCCCCGCAACTGGCGGCATCGTAGCTTTTATGACAAAACTAATTACGTAACTACCTATTATACGATATTTTTTTAATTCATAGTTGGCAAGCTAGCTGTTTGACCACAGTTCACATAATTTTAAGTGACAGTACGTAGTCAAAGATGGTGAAGTACACCTAGCCTGGAATAGAACTGGATCTCAAGTAAGGCTGCCGGAAGACTCTGTTAGATGGTAGCTAGCTACCTTACCACCATGCTATAGTTTCCTCACAATGTTTTCCTTCACCAGCAGCTCAAGCTAATTGATGGGGTTTAAATCCACGCCCTTCGGCGTGCGAACCGACCGCGTTAACGACTGAGCTATCATCGCTACAAACGACGCAAAGAAGTAACAAACATAGGTACAGATAAATAAAACTCTTTATTGTGCACACCATAAACAGGAAAAAAGTACAGAGAACAAAAGAACGTTGTGTGCTAGTGCCACAAGTGGCGGCCTTATCGCTAGGAGCGATCTCTTCCAGGCAACCAAGAAAAGAAAGACACGATAGATGAAAGAAAGAAAGAAAGAAAATTATTTTTTATTTTGTAACACAGAACACACAAATATAACAACAAACAGAGACAAACAGTTACAAAATAGGGGCTCACCACAGCATAATACTTGTCATTAAGTCTTAAGAAACAGACAGATGACATAAGAAACAGACGGTAGATGTAACACTAACAAGAAACAATCTTTAAAAAAAATATCACTAGAAATACTGATATTTCTTATGCCTATGTGAATGAAAATGTAAGCTAGCTGAAACGATCTCTACAAAAATGTTTTCTTTACCCAATAGCCTTATAAAAATAGGTAACATGCTCCACAAGGCATTATGTCCCGCAAACTGCTTGAGGCAAGATTTAGCGGAGACCACTACAGAAGTAACAACGCCCTTTGACCCTTGTTTCCGGGCTAATTGACCCCAGGGCGAGAAACCGCGATACCGTATACTTTTTATCCAGATACATAAATTAATCTGCAGGACAGATTAGTATTTTAAATATCCTCTAATATTAGTATTTTTATCTACACACAACATACATACAAATCTTTCCTCTTTATAACATTATTATAAAGAGGAAAGATTTGTATGTTTGTAACGAATACCTAAAGCTTAACCTAACCAATCTTTATGAAACTCAATGGGGGAGGCCTATGTCCAGCAGTGGACGCCCTACGGCTGAGATGATGATGATTCATTTTTGAGCAGGTGGTCTAGGTATACTCAAAAACTACTAAACCGATTTCAAAAATTATTTCACCGTTGGGAATTTACGCTATCTCTGGGTGACATAGGCTACTTTTTATCCCTGTATTCTCGGTAACGGGAACTACGCCGGTGAAACCGCGAGGCGCCTGCTAGTATTTTATATATTCATATTTTTTTATTGATTTTGTATATAATACATATAAGTAGATACTTACTTATGCCACAATTATTTTTAATTAACTGTTATATTTTTTTTTCCTTTTGTAGCATAATTTTAACCATATTATAAATACCTTTTTTAGGGTTTCGTACCCAAATGGTAAATCGGGACCCTATTAATAAGAATCCTCTGTTCGTCTGTCACCAGGCTGTATCTCATGAACCGTGATAGTCAGACAGTTGAAATTTTCACAGGTGATTGATGTATTTCTTTTGCCGCTGTAATAATTAATACTAAAAAACAGAATAAAATTAATATTTAAAGGGGCTTCCATAAAACAAACGTGATTTTTTTTGCTGTTTTTATAGATAATGGTACGGAACCATTCGAGCGTGAGTCTGACTCGCACTTAGACGGGTTTTTTTAAGTTTGACGAGCTAGATGTTTGACCACGGCAAACCTGGTGTTAAGTGACGGTGTGGTGGAAAATGGTTTTACACCTAGTCTGGAATGGAAATCCTTGTGAAACCTTTATAAATAAAATTGCACATAATTGCTTCATCGTCACCGTATACAGTTTGGCCAAATACAATCTTACCTTTTAAGTCTAGAAAATTATTTATTTCAACCAAGGTGTTAAACATTTATTCAATCCTCAAATATCAATTGAGATGAATGCGCCAACTGTAGCGCATACAAACCGTTTAGTTGGTAATAAAATTAACTGCTTCCGGTCCAATACCCTAACTTGCACCTTTGCTTTAACAATGCACTGACTGTGTTATGTGTTCCATTAAGTAAGTAACTTATTGTAACTGCATCAAAAATAGACAATTTGTTGATTTATAACTATATGAACGCAAACACACGTAAAAAAATCACACTAATATTTTAAAAGCGTAACTTTGTGTATGTTTGTTACTTCTTAACCTAGCTGTTAAGGTTTGAATTGAACCCGCGCCGCGAAGTGTTATCCGACCGCGCTAACCACTGAGCTATCGTCTATATCTATATATAATAAATAAATAATATAAATATCGTAGGACATTACACACAGCGCCATCTGACCCCAAACTAAGCAAAGCTTGTACTATGAGAGTCAGATAACTGATAGAATACTTAAATACTTTTTTTTTGTAAACACATACTGTACACCCGGACACAGAACAAACATTTGTTTTTATATCACAAAATGCTTGTCCTGGGTGGGAATCGAACCCACGCTCCACAGCTCTTGAAGCAGACATGTTACCAATGAGCCAACAGGGCTGTCTATGTTATTATAAAGACGAAAGATTTGTTTGTTTGTATTGACTAGGCTCCAAAACTACTAAGATCGATCGTAATAATTCTTTCATTATTTGAATGTTCTTTCATAATTACCATGTTTCTGAAACCGAAAGAATATATTATATAGATAAAATACTAGCTGCACCCCGCGGTGTTACCCGCTACATGTTTTCGGAATAAAAAGTAGCCTATATTTTAATCCAGGGTCTCAGCTACCGCCATACTAAATTTCATCCAAATCCGTTCAGTAATTTTTGCGTGAAAGACTAACAAACATCCATCCATCCGAACTTTCACATTTATAATAAACTACCGACCCGCCCCGGTTTCGCACAGGTGCAATAATGTGGTGCATATGCAAGTTTTATACATATAAAGCTTCCTCTTGAATCACTCTATCTATTTAAAAAACCGCATCAAAATCCGTTGCGTAGTTTTAAATATTTAAGCATACATAGGGACAGAGGGGAGCGACTTTATGTTATACTATGTAGTGATTAGTAGGATTTTACTATGCTTAGCAATATTTCGAGGGTATAATTTTAAACAAGCTCAGTTTTCATTGTGTGTTCTTTTGTGTTTTTGCACGGCAAAAGGTCAGATATAGAGGTTACACCATTAACGTAATATTTTGTTTGTTCCAACTGTATTAGATTTGCCCACATGTGCAAATAAAAAAATTTAATTGAATCAGTAGGTACAAACTTTAATAAAACTCTAAAAATTGAATAAACCATTCTAGCCGCACAGAATAAAATGTAGCCCTACGTTAAAATATGGCGTATAATTTTGTTTTGAAACAAACAAATTGCCCGGGATTCAAATTGTAAACTAATAAAACTGTTTCTCGCGTTCTGGAAGCGGCTGTTTCCTTAATATTAACACATAAACTGAACGAATGAGCGCCAGGTACTAATCGCAAAAACAGAATAAAAATAAAATAATAAGTACATAAATATATTATATTTTTGTACACAAATACAAATACAAATCATTTATTAATAACACCAAAGTTACAGATCATTTTTCCATTCATATTTAAAAATATCAAAATCATAACATATGTCAAAACAATGAAAATGTCAATGAAGTAATATGTCACATATAAAATAATTATGGCAATGTAATTAAATGTCCATAAAAATCAAAATTTTATAATTATTTATCTACTAGTAATTCAATAATCTCTTAGTTAAGTTATAAATAATCGTCAAGGTCATACTTTTATCATACGATCAGCCTTTTCAGCTATGAAAGAAAGAAAGAAATAGATTTCATTCTGTAACATAAAAACACAAAAACAAAAACGAACAAACAGATACAAAATAAGGGCTCAGCTCAACATAATACTGGTAACATACTAAGTATGACCAGCGCTGGTCTTCCGGTGAGCCCCTGTAGTTGAAAACCAAAGTGTGTGTGCGTGTGTGTGTGTTTTTTTTGAGCAGATGTGATGTCAGATAATGATGGGCTACAGATAGTTCCTATCAGAAACGTCGTAATTGTAGAGCTGCCGAGTTCTAAGTTCCTGCGTATTTTCAGTAGATTTAAGATTTTGGTAGTATGAGCTTGGCAGCTAGCTGGTTAAGAGGTCGAGTATGGTAAAGCACACCTAGCCTGGAATGGAACTGGCTCTCAAGTCAGGCTTCCGGAACACACCGTTAGATGCTTGGCGGCAGTTTTATATTTATCTGCACACGCTTTAATTAATACACCTTTTTTATTTACCAACACCAACTCGCTTGATGGAAAGCTACGGTGCGGCTGAGGATGGAGCACGTTGATCTAAAATAAATCTTGTATCTAGCCTTAAAAAGTCCAAAGTAGAAAATAAAGAAGCTGGTGATGAGTACCATTGGCTGCATGGGCTGTAGGTGTACACATCAAGAAAGTAGAGCTGAAAGCTAAAACTACGTACGAATACTGAGAACATCAAACTGACGATTCAGAAATCGCTCAAGAAGGCTTCACCCATTTTTTGGGCAATATTTTTGGTAAGATTATGCGTGGCGTAATTAGTTTTTGTTGTAATTTTGTATAACATAATTTCACATGTAATAAATTAATTACGAGTTAAAATAAATGTTTTTGCTGACCCTACAAACAGCGGAAAGATAGATTTTACAAAAATTTAACGCGCTGTCATTCCGTCGCTGTCCACCCTACGGGTGTGAGTGGGGGAGTGAGGGGGATGTAATCAACAATTTAAAATTGGGCCTAATCCAAGCCGGGCGGTAATCTGGGTGATCAGTCTTTGAGTTGAGGGTAACACTGAGACGCACTAAAGAATCTCAAGATAAGAGAATAAGATATCATACAACATTAGTTGTACCCCGCGAGTTTACTCGCGTTTTTCGACATAAAAAGTCTTCGTTTTTTTGTTGTCAAGCTTGGCGGTAGACTTCCTTAGCAGAAGGTCGATTCGGTAGGTACCACCGCAGTACCAGATATTCTGCCGCCAAGCAGTAGTGTGTAAACATTACTGTGTTACGGTTTGAAGGGTACTGCAGCTAGCGACATTACTGGGCTGTTGAGACTAACCATCAAAGGTCTCAAATTAATGAGCGCCATAGCAGCGATTAGTGAGATATCATCACTCTATCGAATCTCAAGGCGCCCTACGCTACCTACTTTCAAAAATACTACAATATGCTAAATAACATCGTCTAGTAAACATTTTTGAACCTGTGAAGGAATCACTCAAGTTATTTGCTCACGATTATTCTGAACAAATTGTCGTGTCACATCTTCTCTCCCTTTCCTACTTCCTTCCTAAGCCTATTTGCATCCCACTCTATGTAATCCAGGGTTGATGCTGATCTTGCTAACATTTCAAACAACTCATCTATAGCTCGAGGGCGCCACAATCGTTTTTCCTGAATTCTGTTTTAAACGAAATTTAATGTATGTTTATAATTGATTAGTTTAATAGTTTAAAGCTGGCCGGCATTCTGGCCACATTTCCTTCGTCTACTTAATCGATTCTTGAAGATTAATTTGTTTTACATACTTATTTGTAAATAGTGTAAGTAGGTTTTAGGTACTTATTCATTCTAAGATATTTTTTAAAGTTGTTATAAGTATTATGAAATATCAAAATTTAAATAAGTTTCTACTTTTACATAATTCTTGAATATAATTGTAATGATTTTCAATAATATTAGACATTGTTTATGTGCCGCCTTAAAAATTAAGAGTAGGTACTGCCTACTTGATTAACATCAATAGATGTTACCAATAGATACCTACCTATATTACATGCAATACTAAAAGTATTAATTAGTATCTACATAAGTTGAGAGCATCCCTAATTAGCAAGAGACCACTCATCAGCTGCAAAGGATCTATTTTATTAAATACCTACCCACATCCACATCAAGTGTCTTACGGTGATTGAAAAACGTTGCCCTTCAACTCGCCATCAGTTAAAATCATCTGTATTTGTCACAATGAAATGCAAATTAATGTAATTTATGAAATCAATCAAAATGTTTGCAAGTTTGTACGAAACTAAGTTTGGTTCTAATCCAGAAACTTTTTGAATTTATTTTCAAGAGCAATGTCAAATTAGACTTTCACAGTCTTTATTAAAGTGATTAATTAGTAAACTGTATTTTATGAGTACTGATATTAAAATAAAATCATTAAGAATATAAAAGTTATTCTTTAATTCCAGCGGTGTAATTTTTATAAACCTTATTGAAAGTTTTTAGTAACAATCACCATTATTAAATACTTTAAGCGCCATCTATTATTATACAGTTGTACTTTTTACAACTAAAGTTGTCTTGTAAATTTGAACCCAAAAGTTCCATGAATGTTCACTGGGTATTCAATCAGTTCCAATAAATTGGTATAGATGGCAGACATTCATTTACCTTTTCAAATAAGTTCAGGGAGACATGTTTAGATGGCAGTTTTACTAAATTGTCGTAGCAGATGCTTAATCACACGTGATCTACGTAGATTGCCGCGAATGCAAATAATGAATATTTTAAAAAGCTCAGTTGATGAAAAAGATGGCGCTGTTTTGTTGTTTTATTATTTATTAAGTGTTAATTTACATACAAGTGGGCAAGTCATAAGTATTAATTTGATAAAAGTACTGAACTGCTGATGGAGGAAAACGTCGTGAGGAAACCATAGCATGGTGGTAGGGTATTTTCTATTCGGCTGGCTAGCTACCATAGCTTGAATATTTACCGCCAAGCACTCGGTGTCACTTGTGAGCCAGTTCCATTCCAGGCTAGACGTGTTTACCACCTTCGACCACAGCGTCACTTAACATCAGATGAATTATGGTCAAACGACTTTTACTTATAAAAAATGTACCTACGGATCCGTGCTACGCCAGAGTGGTTTAGTTACATAATGAAACATAGCATTAAATTGGAAAACTATTTATTTGTCATACCAACTCACTATTCTTATCTAAAACTAAGATTAAACTAAAGTTAAGTATGTAATAATTTTGTTCACCTCATCACTAAATAGTTTTGTACATAATTTACCTAACTTTTTTGATAATTTTCTGCATTACTGACGAGTTATGGCATTTAACTAACATAATAATTATACAGGGTGAAATGTATTTAACCACCCTGTATTAAATACTGTAAGTAAATTAAATTTCGTGAAAGTAAAAATTTAATAAAATACACTAAGACTCAATTCACACTCACATTATTACTGCTACGGAGTACGGTAATTGCATCCGAAACCTAATAGCCGTAAATATAAGTACATAGAAACTCTTTGTTGTACATGATTGTGTATAGGTATAAAAAAATAACATAAATAAATCGTGAACTTCCGCAATGTACCTAACGCTCGAATCAATCAATTATACCAATAACTAAATCATATTAAGAAAATGACAGCTTTTTCCTAAAAGCGGATTTTTACCAAAAAACCAATTGGGCGTTTGGTATAATATATTATTTTCATTTTGCCATTTATCTTCTTCTCGGCAGTAGTTGTAGAATCTACAGACATTTTTTTCACTTTTCTCTGTATGGGAAACGATTGGTATTTGTAATAACCCGCTAGAAAAAATAGCGTATACGTTATTTCTAGTGAGTTTTTTCTCGTTCCATTATTACTATGACAGTCAGGGATCACACTCAATGTTATTAATAAATAGGTATTCGTTAAAAAAATTGCAGTATGTGTAGATTTGCCGACCAAATATGTATTTTTAAATAAAATCAGTTTTATCGATCCAAAACATACTTGAACTTTTTCGTTTTATTAACAAATTGAGAAATGTATCGCAACATGAAAAGTATTTTTGCGGTGTTTTGCCTTATTACAACAGACGAGACAAAAATGATAATATTATTTTGTAGAGTGACAATTAAGAAATAAGAGTAGTTGTTAAATAAATAAATAGGTAAATCATGGCATTACCTTTCGTAATAAAAAGACAGATTAATGTCGATTGAAGCAGACGGATTTTAAAGCTCCTTTACAACCATGTAGATTGCACTACAATTTGTTTTCTCGAATGTGAATCGAACCTTAGTGTACAAATAAATAATTATAAAGCGCTTAGCACTTTTCCAATGAAGATTTAGGTCTTTTTCTAATTTTATAATTTAATTAATTACACAAAAACATTTATTTATATTTAGTTATGTAATCTAAACTTATCCTAAATTTCGTATACACTCAACTTGGTTTGTTTATTTAATTAACAATAAATCAGCCTAGATAGTACTTTTTGAGTAAAGCATTAAAATAGAGTTGAGTATGCAAACATAATAACCATTTACGTATAGGAACAGATAAATATTCAGAAATAATTTGATTACTTAATATATTTTATGCAAGGTACCTACTATGTTATCTAAGAGATACTACAATCGTGTCATAACAAATACATATGATTACTATTTTTTTATCTGAAAAATTATACTATTATTATTTTGAAAATTTTAAAATAATTAATCTTTATTTTCATTTCTATACCGTTGTAAACGAATACCTATAGGTATATAGGCAATCCCAGCGTTTGAAAGTGGTATCGGTAAAACGGTACACTTAATGAAATAAAATGTTACCGAAATACAGTCTCAGATCTAAGGGTTAAAGTTTCTGCCCCGGGTCTGAACAATTTTAGATCCAGCACTGCCGAAAGCAGATTTATGCCTGCGTGCAGAATTAACCAACGTCTCAGGTACGTCCCAAAAAGGCAATCTTATTCTGTTCTCTGTCTACGTAGACAGGAGCTCCAAGGAACGACACCACTTCATGGTCGATATTCAAAAGACTAGAACTAAACGGTTCGAATCTACCTTCATTGTACGAACCGCTAAACCATGGAATTTGCTGCCCTTGCGGGTGTTCCCTCATAGATACAGTCTGGGTACCTTCAAGACGCGCGTGAATCAGTTTGTTCTAGGCGAGCATGCTGCACCGTAGGCCGCGTCTTCGTTTAACACCAAGCGAATTGGCGGTCAAACGCAAGCCTATATGTAATTTAAAAAAATAAGTAGGCACCTATGTCTCAGAAGCAGCGCGCAAGTTGTGTCGATGTCAGACAAAATCGGATTTGAACGGTAATTTTGACCCATAATCATGAATATTTCGCGTATGGTTATTGTATCAACTGTAAGATACCTTACAGTAAATATGAATTAAACAGATAAATATTCGTAAATAATTATGTAATAATTGAACAAAAACATAACGGCACCTAATTACCATAACGTTATTAACGGTATTGTTATTACGGTCTTATATATATTGAAATATACGAATTAATTTTCCAGAAAAAAATTGTTGCATTTTTTACATTAAAAAATAAATCAAATTACCTATTTGTTACGAAAATATTCAATAAATACATTGTCAAGCAATCATTACTATTTTAAAATTATCCTATGGCTATTGCACGTTTTAACTTAACACATCAGATTCAAAATTATTTCTACAAAGAACACAATGAGCATGACTAATTCATTATTATTATAATTAATATATTTATTTTAAAGTAGCTAAAAAGCGATTTGTTAAAAATGGGACAAATTACAAACTTTATGCTGCTTTTGTTTTCGTTCAGTAAAAACATCTATCAAGACACAGTTTCACACAAACTCAAAAATAAATTATATACATTAAAATGTCCAAAAGTCAGTTTTACAAATTTAAAAAGATCCAGTGAAAATATTTATACTACGTTTTTACACAAGCCGTTTTACACTCAAGCAATGCTTTAAGTTGATGATTTAAAGCGAACACAGATGTCAGAACACTAGTTAGTCAAATTTAAGAAAAAAGTGCCAAGTAGTAGTGTTTAGTGTCTTACTAAATTATTAAGTTGATTTGTCATACACATGACATTCTGCCATGCCTAATAGCAGTTTAAAGTTTGACGCTTCCAAACACTGCGCAATGTGGAGCAAATTAAACTTTATTAGCTGAATAAAACCTGACAATTGCGAAAGAACTAGCCGCTAGTTACTGTCCCAGGTTGCGTCTATCTGTCTGTCTGTGGCACGCTTAAAAAGTGTCTCTACAAATTTAATATAGCAAATTTGTAAAACTGGCTTCATTAATACAAATCTAACTTCCAAGCTACATTTCGACGTCTCTACTTAGAGCATCGTATTTCAACTCTTTCACTTCATCAGGGTTAAAACTTTTCACCGAAATTTTTCCTACGTCCCCTGACAAATCTGTACTGGACAACTTATTCGTAATTTTCGTAATAGAAATTCGACTTTCAATGTCGTTCGAATCGCAAATCGTTTCTAATATAACCCCTTTTTCGACTTTTCTCGCCTTCGGAGGTGCTGGAGTAATTATTTTTGCAGTTTTCAGTTTTTCGCTTAGTATTTTATGACAGTCCTTCTTTGACATGTCTAAGGCAAGAGGATCTTCTTTGGTGGGCTCTGTTTTTTCTTCTGCAGGTTTGTTCTGTTGCTTGATTTCTGCTACTTCCGCGTTGCTTATGTTATCTTTTTTCTTCCATTTCGTTCTTCTATTCTGAAACCATATTTTTACCTGAAACCAAAACAAAAGAAGTCATTAATTTCGGTAATGCCTTCATACCACAGAGATATGATACCGGTATAGAAATCCATACTAAGTAATTTTTTATCAACTCAAATTTTAATCAGTTTCTTTTGTTTTATATTCCCAATAGAAAAAAAATGGAATTTAAATTAGACGCAAAACATTTTTTTCGATACAGACAAAACTTCTTAGCGGTTGGTGCGGTCCCTGGCTCTTTCTTATCCCTGCCTAAACAAATTTTGTACGATCCAATAAAACCATAATGCTGCTTTGGATACTCTTTCCAACAATAAACTAATGACTGTTATTGGCAAGCCGAGGTCTTCTAATAGATTATTATAGATAGCTTATTAGATGATCAGATATGCAGATAGACTATTTACTGTCACCAAGCATCTAACGGTGTGTTCCGGCAGCTTCCTTGACAACCTCCTTGACAGCTAGTTCTATTCCAGGCTATAGGTGTAAGAGAGGAGGTTTAACATCTTCAACCACCACACCATCACTTAACATCAGGTGAGCTGTGGTCTCTAGCTTGTCAACTATAAAAAAAAGATATTGTTGGTAATTCTCTCGCATTTCTACTTTCTCATACATTCATTTTATAGCAACATGATGTGAGTCATTGCGTTGCTGCGTAGACTTTTATTAAAATATAACAGAGATAAACGTCACCACAATTACAAGCGTAGACTGCTGGCATAATCATTGGCATATCGTTTACTTTCACGTAAAAGTAATGAGACGAAAGACACAAGCAAAACAAAGGACATCGCTGCTTTGGCGCTCATTAATTAGGTACTAATATGTATGTGTATAATATGTACATTGTACATACTCAATTAATTTTATTGTAGCGATGATAGCTCAGTGGTTAGCGCGGATAGGTTCGCATGCCGAAGGGCGTGGGTTCAAACCCCAACAATGAGCTTGAGCTGCCGATGAAGGAAAACATCGCGAGGAAACCATAGCATGGTGGTAGGGTACTTTAGTGCTCGGCTGGCTAGCTACCACCCTCAAGTTGAAAATCTGCCGCCAAGCACCTAACGGTGTGTTCCGGCAGCCTCACTTGAGAGCCAGTTCAATTCCAGGCTAGGTGTGATTTACCATCTTCGACCACACCTTCACTTAACATCAGGTGAGCTGTGGTCAAACACCTAGCCTGTCAACTATAAAAAAAAAATTGACTGTGTCTAGGATAAAATAAAACAATTTAAAGTATTTAAGGCATCCTCTCAGCAGCTAATACAGGGTAGGTACGCAATTTCCATAGTTAGTTGATGTAATGATCTCGAAGCTTCCTCAATTACTAAATACATTTGACGGGTCTCTCAGCGCAATTCCCTCTACCTATTAGCATGTTTACTATGTGCGTGATACATCATAGCGTGAGTAGATATATACTCGCTCTTGCAGTAGCTAAGGTCCAACTATTATAGACGCAAATAAAATTATTGACATTTGTATTTGTATTACCTTGACATTAATTTATTTACTGATTGTTGTGTAGTTTATTTAATTTAGTTTGACTAATATGACGGATGTTTGTTTGATCTTTCACGCAAAAACTACAGAATGGATTTTGATGAAATTTGGTATGGAGGTAGCTGACACCCTGTATTAACACATTTTTATCTCTGTATTCCCACGGGAACGGGAACTACGCAAATTCTACTATACGTAGAAGTAGAATACAGAATTATGAACATTAAAGCTTCGAAATTACCATGCAATTTTAAATGCTCGCGTAATTGACTTCTTTGTTGAGGGCAAAGAATGTGTGAGTAACATTTTATTAGTGTGTGTGAATCGTCTTGCAGTCTTGCACCGTTCTGTGCGCCGCTATAATACTGCACGTTATTATCGGGAGTGTATTGGCTAACAAACAGTTAATTACGGCAGATCGATGCCCTAGGGAGAAAACAGAGCGGGATGATGAGGGGCTATAGATTGTATTGTGTCAGTTTTTTTTTGTGGTTAGAGATGTGTTGTTTTTTATAGGTATTATAAGTACCTACTAAAGTTTATAAGTACTAAAGTTATTGCTTTTATTGGAGTTTCGTTTTTGTATAAATAAATAAAATTAACAAAGCTTAAATTATAGATTTATCTAACTTTTTTTTTTTTTTTAATGGTTGACAGGCTAGGTGTTTGCCCACAGCTCACCTGATGTCAAGTGAAGGTGTGGCCGAAGATGGTAAAGCACACCTAGCCTGGAATGCAACTGGCTCTCAAGTGAGGCTGCCGGAACACACCGTTAGAAGCTTGGCGGCAGATTTTCAACTTGAGGGTGGTAGCTAGCGAGCCGAGTACTAAAGTACCCTACCACCATGCTTTGGTTTCCTCACGATGTTTTCCTTCACCGGCAGCTCAAGCTCATTGTTGGGGTTTGAACCCACGCCCTTCGGCATGCGAACCTACCGCGCTAACCACTGAGCTATCATCGCTACAAACTTAATATAAGTACGTCTAACAGAAATGAAACGAAGTAATTCGCCAGAGAACTAAAGTCATTGACATAGCTCAGCGTATTTGTAAGCTGAAGTGGCAATGGGCTGGACATATCTGTCGCAGAACCGATAACCGCTGGGGTAGACGTGTTCTAGAGTGGAGACCGCGTATTGGCAAACGTAGCGTAGGACGCCCTGAGACTCGATGGAGTGACGATATACGTAGGACAGCTGGCGGTGGATGGATGCGAAAAGCGAAGATCGGGCTGAGTAGCGTGTCTTGGGAGAGGCCTATGTCCAGCAGTGGACTAATATAGGCTGATGATGATGATGATGATGATAACAGAAAAGCTTTTTGTAATAAATAAATAATAGGTACTAATATTTTAATAATAAATATTGGCTCACGAGATCACGAGACGACCGCCGTGTGGGATGTTGATACGACAAACATTGTCCCGATAGTTGTCACGGTAAACGGTTTTATAGCGAAGAGTCTCGACCAACATCTTAAGAGACTCTCGCTAGACGGTTGGGTCAAGGGTCAGCTTCAAAAGGCAGTGATCCTTGACACGGCGCGCTTTGTGAGGAGGTTCCTCACTCTGCAGCCCTAACCACCGGCAGCTTAACCCCTGTCCCGCTGCCGGCGGCACCCTAGTTTTTAAGTTTTTTATATTCTTTATGTTTTATAAATATTTATGTTGTGTAAAAAAATAAGGAAGAAATAAATAACGAAAATAAATATTGTAAGACATTAGATACAGCGCCATCTAACCCCAAACTAAACAAGGCTTGTACTATGAAAGTCGGATAACTGAAAAATATATTTTTTTTAAATTGTATATACATACACTTTGTTACGCGATAATTCCGCTAATTATGAATCGATTATGATGATTCTTTTTTTGTTTGCTAGATCATACTTCAGAGGTGATTCCATATAAATTTTATCGCAATCTAACGATCGGCTTTTGAAAATCAACATGATATTGTTGGGTTTTCAGTAGTATTTTGAAGTCGGTTTTTTGTTAGCAAACAATTTTATAACGGTTTGTTTGGTTATTATTAACTTCGATGGACGAGACACTATTGACAAGTTAATAACTTTACATATATAGATACCTATATGGTGTTAGATCTATTGTATATTGCCACCCATTCCACACATTTTATTGCCTGATAAATTAGATTTTTCATCCAAGACAAACTTATCCGCTGTTCCAATCGCAGCAAATTTTACCGTGGCAATAGCATTTGTCACGGTAAAATTGCCTATCAGCCATAATATAAGATATGCAGGGTTACACGCTTGGGATCTATTACGCCAAAAGGAGGTTATGTACATCACGATTTCTGAGTTATACTAAGCACAAATCAGAAGTCACGAAAAAAAACCACAGAAAAAGAAAGTTTTTGCTATGTATAAATAGAACAGCATTTTTTTTTAATTAGCTGTTGTAATTTTTCATACATAATTATTGAAAAACATAGTAAAGTAGATTTTTTATTTTAAGTTATCAAAGTTGGTATTGATAGTGATAAAAATTAAACTAAAAAGGATTATTTCGCTTTTAATTAATATATTCCTCTACGGTATGATTGCTAACACAATAACTCTTTAATAATAAAAAAAGCAGAAATTGAAAGCACAAACTTTCTTAAGACTAAAAAAAAATTGTACCTATAAGAAAAAAAAATCCTAAGTAGTATTCCAATTTCGGTTAAAGGCAGTTTTTTGTAATAAAACGAATCTTTTTCACTTAACGGAAAAACAATTCTACTTACAAATAAAACATAATAAATGCCCACAATGTTTTGGCTCATTTATGAAGAAATTTGAGCCGCGTCCCTTAAGTCTGTCGCCTGGCAACACTATTCTATTCCCATCTCATTCTAACTCATACATTTGTCTCATTCGCTAATGCGCAATCAATAACAATAATTAAGGGGTTTTTGGCGGTAACGCGGGAAGAGTCGTGTCGCTCCGTTGTATTTTTTTCCAAAACTAGTGTTTGGTCGAGTGTTTATGCATAAAAATGGTGGTGTTTTATTCATAAAGTGCCGAATTACAAGCGCGAGTGTGGGAAAATGATAAAATGTGGTGAAACATGACTTTTCGTGTTGCTTCCAAATCTCTATCGAAGCTTTATAGTAAAGTCGCCACTACTTTACTAAAGCATGACTGGACTTGACTGACACAGACTGGACTTGACTAAGACTGGACTTTGACTATAACTAGCTACGAGGACACTTATTTATCTTTTGAAACTTGAAAATATATAAATACTTGACACTGGCAAATGCTAAAACGCGACGCCAAAAATAAAGAAAAAAAAAAAAACAATAATTAATGATTATGTCTGCTATTAAATTACATTCACGTAGGTCACGAAAACAAGGAGTCTAATTAGACAGTGAAATTGATATTGTTTGTTTTTCTTTTCATTTGTGGTTCTTATTTGAAATATGTCGTTTTATTTGATCATTCACGTCAAAATATACTTATCATAACGATAGGAATCTCAACTCAATCATGCGAATTTTAACTGCCTTTTTTCCTCCATTCTTTTTGGCGTCGCTCTTTGTGCATTGTGACAGTGTCAAGTAGGTACCTATTTATAGAAATATTTTGAAGTATTTTGTGACATAAAAAGCAAAATTAAAAATTTTGAAAAGACCCACAACGATTAAAAAGTTATTGTCGCCTATCTAAGATAATGCACCAATCAAACTCGAACCCATAACTGACAACAGTCTTGGAGAAAAGTGGCAACATGGTTTTGCACAAAAAATGTTTCCTGCAGCGCCCCCTGGTGAGTTGTCACCGTAACACCTATTTAAAACATGCACCAATCAAACCCGACCCCATTATTGAAAACTGCATCAAAATCGGACTAGTAGTTTTGGAGAAAAATGGCAACATGTATTTGTACAAACAAACAAACTAACATCCTCTCACCCCAAACGCGTATACCGTCTCCGTTCCGTCGTGGGTAAAAATCAATTTAAACAAGTCAACTTCAAACAAAATAGTTTACGGTCGATTTCTACAAGACATTCTTCCTAAGTGAGTTGCAGTGTAGATACCTCAGATCCTTTTGCAAAACTGCTCATATTTTTTAAAGTTGGCGCCAAAATTCTTACGTAGACTAAACGAAATTTCTGTTCACTCTTTTTTTTTTTTAAATTGACGTTCCTTTCTACGCTATTATAACAAACATTCCATGCTGCCGTGGAATGAAACGGTTTTTAAATGTTTACTGAAAAGTGGTAACTGAGAATTAGAATAGTTTATAAGTAAAATCAGTACGATTTTATATGTTCTCATACGAGTTAATGCGAAAGCAAAAATAGGCGCTCTATTAAAAAATAGAGCGCTGCAGCTGCTAACGACACGCTAAGTTATATTGATGTCTTCAAAAGCATGTCTTACAAATGTATAGGTAAGTATAGTTTGAGTCAAATGTCACATGTTAGAGGATTAGTGGTGAGCTAATTACACGGGCTTGCGTTGTGCACTGTGGCGTACCTACTACGGCGAGTGTTTTGAACAGTAAAAGATCACGTGGTCAATATCATTACTAATGCATTTATTGTACTAGTCATAGTAATGAACATTTATGTGGGTTCGATTCCCACCCAGGACAATCATTTTGTGTTATAAACAAATGTTTGTTCTGTATCTGACTGTTCTGTATGTATTATAAGTAAGTAATTTAAAAAAAAGTATTTAAGTATTCTATCAGTTATCTGACTTCCATAGTACAAGCTTTGCTTAGTTTGGGGTCAGATGACGCTGTGTGTAATGTCCTAAGATATTTATTTATTTATTTATTACTACTTTGTTTTATTATTTGACTAGTATTACAACAACGACTACTACAACTACTACTAGTACTTTTACAACAACGACTACTACAACTACTACTAGTACTTTTACAACTACTACTACTACTAGTACTTCTACAACTACCACTACTAGTACTTCTACAATTACTACTACTGGTACTTCTACAACAACTACTACTACTAGTACGTCTACAACTACTACTAGTACTAGTATTGCTACGAGTACGAATACTACAACTACCACAAGTACTGCTAGTACTACTACGACTAGTACTGCTAGTACCTACTACTGCGACTACTAGTATTAATACTGCTAACTACCAGTAATAATAAATTGTATTTAGTGTCAAATAATAGAGCTTAATAAAAACGCTTAAATCATTTGTAATACAAAACTCTGACGAGGCGGAAGTTACAATTAAACATATTATGGCTAGGCGTAAGAAATATTAGACGGGGTTTAGTTTGCTAACCTATGTCACAAATATTTGTGGAGTGCAGTCAAATGTCACATGTTAGATGATTAGTGGAGGGCCAATTATACATGGCGCGCGCATTGTGCACCGTAATGTACGACGGGCATTTTGTATAGTCAAGGAGCAAACGATTGATTTTATTACTGTAACTCAATTTTTTTAACTGTTATTACAAGCTGTTAAAACTTACCGAGAGTCTTGTTACCAAAGAAACGAATGAAATTTTAATTCTGAAAGGTTTTGAACAAATTTTTTCAGTATTTTTTTTATTGAGATCGAAATGCTCTCCTCGCGGTGAAGACAACACCTGTCCATGAGCATTGCAATCCAATGTCTCAAAGTAATAATCCCTAAAACAGGACTGGGCCTCGGATGCCCTGGACTTTGCTTTGTCGCTCAAATTTCTGTGAAAAGTTATTAATTAAACTTTTAAGTCTCATATAGTACCTACCTAATGAAAAAAAGTGTGCATGAAAAAATAGTTTCTAGCGCTTCACCGTATCTGTCTAGATTTCTGTAATCAAAAGGTTATCAATATAAAGCATAACTAAATACTTAATAGATTTTTTTACACCTATATAAATCTTAAAATATTTTTTTTATGTTTAAAAAGTGGCATACAAGCGACGGGCCACCTGATGGTAAGTAGTCACCGCCGCCTATGGACACCTGCAATATCCAGGATATTGCCAGTGCGTTGCCTACCTTTAACGACACTATTCACCCTTCGTTTGATGCTCTGATATATCTAATATTTCTTAGTTAAAGTTTAACTTCCAACTAAAATAATTATATAAAAAAAATTACTTGAATCGTCCACATTCTACACTTATTGATATAAAGTAAAAAACACCTTAATTTCTCGTAATTGCGTTTGAACTTTTTACTTAGTAGGCATAGTATAGCGTAGTTTAAGTATAGTTAGGAGTGACAATTGACTTTTTTTTATGGTTGACATATAAAATAAGCTCACTTGATGATAAGTGAAGGTGTCTTTTAAGATGGTAAACACTATAGTAAGCCTGAAATTAAACTGGCTCTCAAGTGACTGCTTCATAAAATTCTTATTATAAACCAATACTAATATTTTCTTACTAAAATAATTTTTCATGGTGACTAGTAACCAAATTAGTCATCGTCTCTCTGACTACAAACCTATCTGCATGCATTTCATGCGTATGCGTACTAAATCGCATCATATGATGTACGCTTGGTGTAATTAACGTGAGCTAATGAGGTCATACACTATGATCTCTGATAGCATAGTCAGAATTACTAATAGTATAAATTGAATTTGCATTAGTATAATTATACCTAATTATATCTTTCACGTTAACAAATTAATTTATTTTTCCTTTTGCAAATTTTTCATCCTACGTAGGTGTGTAATATTTTTAACTGGTTACAACGACTTTCTTGAATACCTACTCACGGTATATATTTAGTTTATTTCCGCCTAACACACCGTTAGATGCTTAGCGGCAAATTTTCAACTGTAAGTAGCTAGCCAACCGAGTACTAGAAAGTACCCTACCACCATGATATGGTTTCCTCACGATTTTTTCCTTCATCAGCAGATCAAGCTCATTGTTGGGGTTTCAATCCACCCTCTTCGGCGTGTGAACCGACCGCGCTAACCATTGAGCTACCATCACTATGATAAGAATTATATTTATGTTTTTTTTTTCGATTTCTAAGTTGTACCTACTAGTACAATCTTTCGGCTTGATACACTTGAACCTTGTATAACCTCTGGTACTTAGCCAGGTTTTGAATATCCTCTATCTTTCTCACTAAGTGGTACGTACTATCAGATATACAGTGGCCTAACAGGAACTAGCCTATTGTATTTAAACGTTGGTTAAGTATCTGAATTCTACCTATAATGGTACATCTTCAGCGAAAGGCAATTAAATCAATAGATGTACACGAATCGTGTACTCGACTATAATTGGCTATGGATAGATACACTAATAGTGAGGAGATATGGTAGAGTTGAGCGATATCGATACCAGAGACTACTTTATGGCTCAGTTGATAGGCCTGTTTTGATTGTAGATTAATTTCGATTTTTGTTACTCATGTTACATTTCTCTCTGTGCCTATTTCTAAAGTTAGCGCGTTTCCAAAGCACATTTCTTGTAAGAACTGCTGATGTGTGGAACTCGTTGCCAACAAAATACAATCCGGGGTTGTTCAAGAAGAACGTGAATGGTTATTTTCTAGACAAGCGTGCTTCATCTTCGGCCACATCGTCACTTTCCACCAGATGAGATCGTGGCCAAACGCATGCCTAGTCCTATGTAAAAAAAAATGCAGACGAAATCGCGGGCGTAACCTAGTAAATAAATACTTAAATATGTATCAGGTGTTTATCGATAATAATAATCTAGCTTGTTAGTTTACCCCATCACTAGCCCTATCTAACGTAGTCGCGATCCCGATGAGTAAGTCTCTGTAATCTAACAATTATTCATCTGGAGGCCCAGTCTCCGATCTATCCTCTCTTTTTCTCGTTCACTCCTCTATGTAGATAGAGAGGGACGCTAGATTAAGACGATAATACGATTTGTGGCGGTCAAGCGGATTACGGATCTTAATTTATTGAAGGAAATATTTATGAGACATTATTTTGGTAGAAATAGGGGGTTTTGTTAAGCTGACGTCAATTCGAAGATGGACGATTTCATTTTGACTTTGAATGAATTTTCAAATGTCAGTTTGAGAATTGAGAATTGTTACGAATATTTATTTATACATAGATATAGGGAGGTTTTTTTGGCGGGAACGAGGAAACATTCGTGTCCGCCCCATTATATTTTTTTTCCAAAACTAGTGTTTTTTCCGAGTGTTTTTGTCAAGGAATAGTGGTGTTTTATTTATAAAGCACCGAATTACAAAGGCCAGTTGGCGCTCATTACTTTAAGACATTCGATAGTTAGTCTCAATAGCTCTTCCTTGATTTTTGGCGTCGCATTTTGTGCATTTGCCAGTGTCAAGTGTTTTGATATATTAAAGTTTGATAAGTTAAATAAATAGTCAATGTCCAGTCTTGGTCAAGTACAATCCGTGCCAGTCAAATCCAGGTAAAGTAGTAGCAACTTTATTATAAGCTTCGATAGAGTTTTGGAAGCAACACGAAAAATCATGTCACATTATGTCACTGTCCTATACTCGTGCTTGTAATAAGTATGGTACTTCATGAATAAAACACCACTATTTCTATACATAAATACTCGAAAAATCTCTAGTTTTGGAAAAAAATACAATGAGTGACACGACTCTTTCCGCATTCTCGCCAAAACAATTCGCAAACTGCTGTATCCTTTGAACCAGAACACAGTACAGTTTGAACACTTTTGTTTGATGCCAGAATATCTACCTAGATGAAATCTTTGTAATGACAGCTGTTTCCGACACTTACAAACGAGCGTTACGCACGCTCACAGAGACAGCTACTTAACCATTAAGTTATTTAAATAAATCAAGCTAAGCTATTCGTGTCCCATTCACTTTCAGCTTAACTCGTCACGATCCGACCTTCTCGTTTAATATCAATTAGCTATAAACTTAGCCAATAACTTATGGAAAGTTGGAGCTAAGTTACTTTCACTTGTTTTATTTAAGTTGATGTCAAGTTGAAGCACGATAATTGAGTGGGTGTTATAAAATGATGTAATGTTACTCATGCTATTAATTTTAGATGACTCATACAATTGGATTTTCTGTGAAGGAAAACATTTTAAGGAACCCTAAAAATAATTTGGTTCGGCTTTGCACCGGCTTAAAGGGGCGAAATGTAAGCCATTCGCCTTTCAAGGGTAGGTAGACTTTATCATCGCGACTTCGTCTGCGTTAACTTTAGAATTAGTTTCAGAGAGAAATGAAACATTTGTAATTACAAATAAGCAATAGTCATGAACCTTGCGCTATTTTATTATTAGATTAAGATAAAATACCTGCCCATGACCATTGCAGCAATACACAGAACTTAGAGTAACAAAACAAAGTCCAGGGCATCACTGCTTTGACTCTCATTACTTTGAGACTTTCGATGGTTAGTCTTAACAGCCCAGTAATTTCGCTAGCTGCAGTAGGTACCCTTCAAAGCGGAACACAGTAATGTTTACACACTACTGCTTAGCGGCAGAATAACTGGTACTGCGGTCGTATCTACCTAGACGACCTCCTGCTAAGGAGATCTACCACAAAGATAAATATATGTAGGTAGTTACTTGTATTGTAATACCTACTATGAAGTTTGACAGTAAAAAATGAAATCAAGGCTGAAGCGCATCTATTTAATAAAATGAATAGGCATTTGTTTCACTCTCTATTAGTCCTCGTTTAATTTGTCTACCCATTTATCCTACCCATTAGTTTGAACGTCGGGTATTCCCAATTGGTACCCATTCCCAATTAACAGATTATCGGTCGGGAAAACGGACGGGTACTTTCATAGTTGCCCGTCTAATATGCCCGATGATTCCAAAAACGATTGAGTGATCCAAAGATTAATGGTTTATATGTATGCGTTTTGAAATAGATTGATTTAATATTAATAGATTATTGTTTAAAAAGGTGTTGGATGTATCTGTCTGTTTGTGTCATCATAAAGCTTTTTTTATTCTTTTAAGTTTAACAGGCTAGGTGTTTGACCACAGCTCACCTGATGTTAAGTGAAGGTGTGGTCGAATATGGTAAAGCACACCTAGCCTGGAACGGAACTGGCTCTCAAGTGAGGCTGCCGGAACACTCCGTTAGATGCTTGGCGGCAGATTTTTAACTTGAGGGTGGTAGCTAGCCAGCCGAGTAGGTACTAGAAAGTATCCTACCACCATGCTATGGTTTCCTCACGATGTTTTCCTTCACCGGCTGCTCAAGCTCATTGTTGGGCAGGTGTTATAAGTTGGATGTATCTGTATGTTTGTGACATCATAGCTCAAACCTACAAGCCAAATATTTACGTAGAATTTATTTTTAACTTTTTAGTTCATTGTCCCCGATTGAAGCTTGTTTTAAAAAATATTTTTTTTTGGTTTTATTTCATTGTAAATACACATGTACTTGTAATACATAGAACAACCAGACACGTGTCTATGAACAAACATTTGTTTATAGTTTATACCACAAAATATTTTAAAATTGAATTTGAATTTTACTAATAAATAAATATGGTAGGACATTAAACACAGCGCCATCTGATCCCAAACTAAGCAAAGCTTATACTATGGAAGTCAGATAACTGATAGATAGAATTCTTAAATACTTTTTCTTTTGTTGTAAATATATATTTATAATAGCTACATACTGTACACCCAGATGCAGAACAAACATTTTTTAAACCACAAAATGTTTATGGGTGGGAATCGAACCCATGAGCCAACAGTGTTGTAAATAATTTACATACTGTACTAACATGTACATGTTACACACACAAACATGTCACACATGACATGTCACATGTTGTTGTTGTTGTAGGTAAATGTCATGTTTTACTTTTTTTCTTTTCTTTCTTTCTTCTTTACATATGAAAGTTCACTACACGCGAATGCTCAGGTTTATTTACAATTGTGCAATCTCAAGAGGCTGACTGCGATCGTGCAGTCCCAGTCAGTCTTTATCAAATGTAGAGACAATATAAAATAAGTCAAGGCGGGAACTGCAAGCTGACATCAAAGCCTGAGGGATTCTATCGCTCTACTTACTGTCCTACGGAAACTACGGATGCAGCCTAGATGCACGGCTGAGCTAACACATAACACAGATATAAAATATTGTAGAAATTGGATAGCCTCCTGCCATTTAGGAAACTCTGATATCAAATACAAATACAAATATTTATTGATAACACCAATGTTACAAGTCAATTCAAAATTTAAAAAAAATAATTATTTAATTTAATTTTTTTAAATTATTTTTTAAAATTTTAAGCTTTTTGTATATAGGTACATTTTGTAAATAGTATAATTTTTGCAATAGTAGTTTTTATCTCAATAAATATTAAATTTTAAATATGTAGGTATGTCATTATATGAGTTTTAAAACACTGATTACAACATGTCAATGAATTTAAAAAAAAAATTCAAAATAAGGTATGTCAATATACAAACATGTCAATATATCTATAAAAAAATACTGTCAATATAAAAATTTGTCAGTACAAAAAAATATTGTCAATATAATAAAATGACAGACAGATGGATTAGCTAGTCCATCTGACTCTTTTTAGATACAACCTATTTTAACCCCCTACGCAAAAACGACGGATGCTATAAGTTAGCCGTGTCTGTGTGTGGCATAGTAGCTCCCGAACGGATCAACCGATTTTGGTATTGGTTTTTTGTTTGAAAGGTGAATTATTCGGGAGTGTTCTTAGATAGATATAACTCTTCATTGTGCACGTCATAAATAGAAAAGAGTACAGAGAACAAAGAACCTTATGAACTAGTGCCACAAGTACTTAGTAGGTACTTAGCTAAGTATGTTTCATGAAAATTGGTCCAAGATGGCCGCCGCCACAAAATGGCGGATTTTTTTCATATTTTTATCAAATGAAAGAGCTTAACTAGTAGAATAAGTAGGTACTATACCTACGCCTGTCGGGGATTTTTAAAATGTTCAATTTATACTTGTTTTTAGTTTAGGACTAGATGACGCTGTGTGGAGATGTCTAACATTATTTAAGAACTGTTGATAAATATTCAGTCAGATCTAGAGTTTTATAGGTCTCCAGCCTCGTGACTATCTCAGTATCCTTGCATCTTGGCAGCAGCCGAGTCGAGTGCTGGCATCCGACCAATGTATATTTAAACCCTATTAAATAAAACGCCACTTTGCGCCCACTCGGATAAATTGTGCACTAATGGACTCAACTTATATTCACCTAGGTGGAAGGCACTCACTCTATTTGAGGATTGGAAATACTCAAACTTTGACAAACAGATGAAATACCTATAAGTAATTTAGGTTACACTTTGAGGGTCTAGAAGTTAGATTAAGTAGTTATAATGTCTACTCATACTTACATAATTATCTAGTTAGTGTTTAACTTAGAACTGACATGGTTTTGACACATTTTTGTTGAACAAAAATATGTACTTAGTTAGTGTTTATCTTTAGTCAGCTGACCAAACTGTTTATGTTTATGATTGACAGGCTTGGTGTTTGACCACAACTCATCTGATGTTAAGTGACGGTGTGGTTAAAGATGGTGAAATAAAAAAAATAATTAAATTAAAATATTTAAATTACCTACCTACCTAAAATATAAGTAGGTATTTAGGTAGTATCAAATACTTAATAGAAACGTTTCGGCCTCTTTAAATAAATAAAAATCATTGGACATTTTACACACCGCCATCTAGCCCCAAACTTTGTACCTAAATCTTGTATTATGGGAACCAGATAACTGATAGCTAACTTACATACTTTTTTCCGTTAATAAATACTTTTAATACACTCAGACACAGAACAAACATTTACCTATCGTCACTTATTTAAATGTTTGTCCTGATGAAAATCGAACCCACGGTCTCTTGAAGCAAATATTCTCCAAATGAGCCAATAGGGCAATTAATTTCTGTTAAAGACGGAGTTTTCTTATACTAATAGGCAAGCGTGCTCCACCATAGACCGCATCATCGCTTAGCATCAGGCGAGGTGGCGGTCAAACGCAAGCCTATCCCACTATTATTATAAATGTAAAAGTTTGGATGGATGGATAGATGTTTGTTACTATTTCACGCAAAAACTACTTAGCGGATTTGGATGAAATTTGGTATGGAGGTAGCTGGGACCCTGGATTAAGACATAGGCTACTTTTTATGCCGATAACATGTAGCGGGTATCACTGCGGGGCGCAGGTAGTATCATAAACGTGAAAGTTTGGATGGATGAGTGTTTGTTACTCTTTTACGCAAAAACTACTGAACGGATTTGGATAAAAGTTGGTATGGAGGTAGCTGAGAGCCTGGATTAACACATATTATCCCTAAAACAAGTAACGGGTAATCTACAGTAAAAAAAGACATGTGAGGAAAAAATGTTTTGCTGTCTATATTTGAGCTTCAGTGGACCCCAAACTGGGCAAGTGACCCAAGATTTTTTTAAAGACATTGTTGTAGGTATATTTATTATACGGAAACTTCAAACAGTTGCCAACTAAACAAACAATAAGTAACTAGTTCATACGTTGTATCATAATGTACGGTGAATCTTCTTTCTACTGCAAATAGAACAGCAATATGAATACCTGGCAGTAATCCATCGGTACCTACCTATAGGCAGATATTTTAGACAAGTTTGATGTACCAACATCTTGAGGTTGTATTCGAATCGATAATACGGAATCGACAATCGAGTCGATTTCCGTATTATCGATTCGAACATGAAACGCAGCCCTCACTAGCTGTGAGGCAGAACATTGTTAGTAGGTACCTACCTACTTACCTACAATCACTGAAACTCAAAAAAAGGGTCTACCTCGAAATTAGCGATAATAAGCTGTTAACGTGTATTTTTTTAAATAAGTAGGTAGTTGACAAGCTTGATGTTTTGACCACAGCTCACCTGATGTTAAATGATAGTGTGGTCGAAGATGATAAAGCACACTACCTAAGCCTGGAATGGAACTGGTGAGATCAAGTATGTAATTGTTGTGATATTCATCTATATAGGTACTTTCTATTTTCGTTTTTACTTTTAGTCCTGCGATAATGTACCTACCTACACATACAATGTTGGTGTTCATAAAGTAAATAAGTAAATAGGTAAAGACCGTGAACAAAAAACTTTTTTTTTAATTACACCTACGCAATGTGAAATGTGTGTCTGTGTATATAACTGATTAATAACGCTATTTAGGTATTAATAGTTGTGAATCAATAAAACCGAAAACGTTACTGTTAAACGCGACCCGCTAATTCTATCCAATAAATCATCCGCTCTTGCGCCAATTAAACAGAGATCCGCCATAAATCAGACGCATTTGAACCTCATTAAATATAAATACGTTTCATCAATGGACAGGAAAGCGGCAATGCCAAGCAAAACAAGCAATTAGACACCTCATTGAATTGCAAACGAAAATATGCCCAGGCGCAGTTGAATCTCAGTTCTGATTGGTGGACGCGTTTCGTGTAGATGTAACGTCGGCCTCCGATTGGTCGGCGAGATAATTTGGCAACTATTCAATAGGCGTGTCGAGGGAGTGTTAAAAATGCTCTGAACTAGTGTTTGCTGTGGACAGTAGGAGTTATCGATGCGTTATTGGGGTCGGCTGACATCGGTAATGTTAAAATAGACGCGATGATATGTAAATGTTCGTGAGACATGAGTTTTGTTTCGATAGGATTATATTTTGTGGAACATGCATTTTTTTCTGTAAATATTGTATCGATTTGTAATAAGTCTGGTATATTGGGGCGTAGCTATCGGAGGGCTAGATGGGGCAGTGCCCCGGGGTATCCAATCTCGTGGAAAACATCGTGAGGTAACCATAGCATGGTGGTAGGCTGGCTAGGCACCCTCAAGTTGAAAATCTGCCGCCAAGCATCTAACGGTGTGTTCCGGCAGCCTTTCTTGAGAGTCAGCTCCATTCCAGGCTAGGCGTGCTTTACCATCTTCGACCATACCGTCACTTAACATCAGGTGAGCTGTAAAAAGGTGAGGGTCCCTCGGACTCTCACTTACAAACTATAAATTAAATTAGTGAAAATTTCTCCCACATTCGGAATATAAATGAACCAGATTCCATCAGGAACTAGAAACGTTTACCGTCGGACAGTAATGGAGAACAAATAGTTAAAATGACAATGATAAATAATTTATTAGGTAGGTACTACATACGTCCTATAAAGTTATATTTGCATAATCATTTTCTGATTTTATATAAAGATTTAGTCTATCTTCATTAAAATTTAAAAAAATGTTAAGAAAACTTGTGAACAAAAGCTGTAAGGTAATATTTCGTACCACTAGAGGTACCTACAATTGCGCACATAAGTCGCAATCAGCGTATGCCGATGATATCACATTCTCGCGATAACGATCTGGAAGCGACGTGATTTCCTACGGAACTCTCGGTTAGGGTGGACCACCGGCAAAGCACTTAGGGTTGTCACTGCAAGAGGAATTGAAAAACCAGTGGTTTGTTTTGTAACATTTTGTGAACCTTGCAAAGAGGTAACAAAGTAAGTGAAAATAAGTTTGTTGTTATTTAGTGACTCAGTTAATGGATCGAAAAAAACAAATCATAAAATGTTCAAATAATTCATAATATTGTAAACATATTATCTTAATAAAGAAAAATGTATTTTAAGGTATACATAATCAAAGTAAATAAAAAAGCAACATTTAAAATAATAACCATAAAAAATACTTCAATAAGTTATAATATAATTATTTTATGTATTTTTATGGCACTTAATAGATACTATTAAACGAGCAATATATTTACTATATAATATAATTAAGCAACCAATTCGTTAGTTCATTATTGTTGTGTGTATCTATTGAATACAAAGAGTAAAGTACATCATTTGGTGTTTGTTAATATTCAAAAACTCTTTTTTTAAACACGGCCTATACTATTATTATGTCAGGGACTTAGTTTGGAATAGCCGTAGTAACATGCCAAGCTCATTGACCGTTTTGTGACCAATAACTATAGGTACAACACAGCCAAAATGTCGCGTTTTTTAAATTTCAGATTCAGATAGTATTTTATTGTAAAACATTTAAGTCTTAATGTTAAGGGAGTGTCAATAAACATACAACAGGATTTAGCTAGTTAGGTACTATTAATAAATACAAAAATGTCAAGCTAATTAAATGAAATTAAACAATTATGTAACAATAAGAAATATCAAACACAATTATTTTTAAAACAGTATACAATAAATAAAAAAAAACTACCAAAAAAACAATAAATCAATTTAGGTCTAGTGATAAACATAATTATGTAAATATGCAAATCGTGAAAGTTTAAAAATTACGCATCTCATACTTGTATTGTTCTACGGTTTTATAGTTTGTTGTTATTTAAGAAAATAACAATGAATTGTAGTAATGATGAGTATCATTGTTTATTGGAATTCAATACATTCGATGCCAAAATTAATGAAAATTTAACTGATCAAAATTCTGTGTATCACTGCAATGGCCATGGACATGCCTCATGATTTAATATCTGGAGAGTGACTCGTTCGTCCTATTAATTCTATGTTAAAAAAAAAATGTCCATACAATCACCCTATGCATCTGTTTCAACTTGTTTCTAGATTCTCAATATGTCCGAGCCATATAAGCATTTCTAAAAATGTAATCTTAAATTATTAATAATTAATAACACTAATATCATCCGATCGACAACCCTAGCTACCTCTCTTGTGGACATTTGCATAAAAATGCCGCGACACGCGCCTTAATTGATCGCGTACGGCCGAGTACACACGCCGCAGCGCCTTTAATTCAACGAGAAATATTTATTTTAACTATTTTAATTAGTCGCATCGCCTTAAATGATTTTACTCATTTATGGGAGCTTTTACTAAGTGAGCTTTTAACTTAAGTAGTTTTTTATTTTTGTGAATATAAAAGATGATTGTACTGGAATTAAAAAGTAGGTAACTTTATCATTTCGTTTTTAATTAAGTATTTTATTTTGGAGTGGTGATAAATAAATATAGCGAAACGTTCCACTATAGCGCTATTTAGCCCCAAAGTGTTCTATAGCAACCAGAAAACTGAGCAATGTATATATACATTTACTGTAATGTACTTGTAAATATTCATACAGACAAAAAACAAACATAATATTATGTAGGTTCGTCACACAAAAAAAATTGAGCTGAGTGGGAATCGAAACCATGCCCCTCAGCTCAGTAGGTATGTAGAGTTAATAAGCTAAATCAGGACTCAAAGTAATATTTTCTTATAAAGGGATAATGTATTTAGTAACTAGAACAAAACACACAAATCCCATAGGTACCTACTTACTATCTAATTTAACCAACTACACAAAAACATAGTTATTGCAATTTTTTTTGTGTCAGTGGTTAGCGTGGTCGGTTCACACGCCGAAGGGCGTGGGTTCAAACACCAACAATGAGCTTGAGCTACCGATTAAAGAAAACATCGTGATGAAACCATAGCATGGTTGTAGGGGTTTTTCTAGTAGGTAGGTACTCGGCTGGCTAACTACCGCTATCAAGTTGAAAATTTCGAGCACATAACGGTGTGTTTCAACAGCTACACCGTTCATCAGGCGAGCTGCGGTCAAACACCTAGCTTGTTAAAAACATCGCAAGAAGATTGTGACTTTGCACAGAAAAATATTTCCCAAATAATAACACTTTTCTAGTTGCCAGTACTCGACTTGTGAAGTCCGGAGACAATTAGGGGCGCGCACCACTTAACTGTTGGCGATTGTACCTCACAAAGCTTACTCATTGTCGCTCTGGCGGATTATTGTTAACTCAGCTTTAAGGCTCTCCCAGAAGCTAATGTGAGCGTGTTTCAGATGATTACCAAACTTATTTTACGATGTATACGGTCACGTTTAGCGAAGCAAAAATATGGCAGTTAGGACGTTGTGTTGCACACAACTCATTAAACGGAAAATAATCAATTTAATTTAAAACAGTGCGTTTTTTTTAGAAGACTATTATACCTTTTCATAAATTATTGTGCGTAACTTGCTAACTATCTTTAAGTTTAAATATCATGTCTTGATATTTTTACACAGAATACAGAAGTATTCTGTCGAATTTTTCGCAAATCAAAAAAAAAAAACATGTTAAAAAGAGTTTTAACATGTTTTTTTTTTGATTTGCGAAAAATTCGTCAAAAACAATTCGTCGAAAATACAATTCGTCAATAATACTATTCGTCGAATCGTATTTCTACATTTTCATACGTTAGCATAATAATTATGTAATTGATGAGTGAATTAACAATAATTGTAGGCCTACGAGATGTGCACTGCAGCCCCTCGTAATATCTTCATTTTTTTTCTAGTGGTCTCTGTACTAACATAACCTAACAAACCTGGTCTTTGGGCCCACACATAACTTGTTCAATTTTCTTTCCTTTTTTTCCGTCTAGCGTCAGATAGACAAATTGTTGTCGATGAATTGTGTCCTCGACGAATTGTTTAAAACAAATTTTGCGCAGACGATTTTTTTACATAAAACTAATGAGAAGTTCTCTTGATGGTAAGAGATAACGCATGTCCGTGACCATTACAGCGGTACATAGAAATTTGAGCAGCAAAACAAAGTCCAGGGCATCGCTGCTTTGGCACTTAATTCTTTGATACTTTCGATGGTTAGTCTCAACAGCTCTGTAATTTCGCTAGCTGCAGTACCCTTCAAACCCGAACACAGTAATGTTTACACACTACTGCTTGGCGGCAGATTTTAAACTTGAGGGTGGTAGCTAGCCAGCCGAGTACTAGAAAGTAACTTACAACCGTGCTATGATTTCCTCAAGATGTTTTCCTTCACCAGCAACTCAAACTCATTGTTGGGGTTTGAACCCACGCCCTTTGGCATTTGAACCAAACGCGATAACCACTGAGCTATCATCGCTACAATGTACAAATTATAGTGATGATAGCTTTATGAAAGCGCTACTTCATACAAACAATCGCGAATGAATTCCCGACTACATTTGTGCTATGCCTATCTACGCATACCAGATCTGACCGTCATGTCTACCACATAAATGCGGTTAGTAATATACAGGTACCTACACAGAGGCGGCGTAAGACGTGGGCGACGTGGGCCACTGCCTACGGCCTCGCGGTCCGAAGCGATGATAGCTCAGCGGTTAGCGCGGTAGGTTTGCATGCCGAAGGGCGTGGGTTCAAACCTCAACAATGAGCTTGAGCTGCCGGTAAAGAAAAACATCGCGAGGAAACCATAGCATGGTGGTAGGGTACTTTCTAGTAGGTACTCGGCTGGCTAGCTACCACACTCAAGTTGAAAATCTGCCGTCAAGCATCTAACGGTGTGATCTGGCAGCCTCACTTGAGAGCCAGTTCCATTCCAGGCTAGGTGTGCTTTTACCATCATCGACCACACCGTCACTTAAGATGGTTCGATTCCCATACAAATCTTTTTTTGCCATTTATGGACAAATGGAGCATAATTTTACAGTGAAATCACAGCTACTGGCATTTATTTGAAGGTGTGGTCGAAGATGGTAAAGCACTACCATCTTCGACCACACCTTCACTTAACATCAGGTGAGCTGTAGTCAAATATCTAGCCTGTCAACCATAAACAAAAATAAAAGGACTCGCGCCTCGGAGGTTTATGCATTACTAAGCCGTAAACGTGACAAAAAAAATTACTCGTCATAAAACGATAAATATCAAATTTATTTTTATTTTGTCTAGCAACTTCTATTCTCCTGGTGTTGCGTCGCTATTGCGAGGAAGAACTGGATATTCCGATTCTGTTGGTTTAGGTCACTGTCACGTTTCCCAACGGCAATTTTTGTAACTTTTTTTAACTTCATGAGCTATTTATAATCGCTTACGTCATACTCGTAAGTTATGTCAGTGTCTAACTGCGTTGGCTTAATATGTCAATGTCACAGTTGTAATTTCTCTTACACCTACAAAATTATGCGGAATGGACGCTATAATCAGAGTTTTTCTTATTTCATTCCCAAACAAGTGGTCCTTCGAGCCGGATTTGAACTAGCGACCTATGGGATCAAAGTTTTCCTTAATTCATTCCCAAACAATAGATACTACTCTATTTCCTGTTCGCTGTACGTTACATAGACGCTATAGTAATAGACGTTCGAAGAAGAGAAAAACGTTCGAAATAGAGAAAAGGGCCTCACGCAATTTAACTTGCCCCCATCATATTAAGGTCTTGCCCCGCCACTGCAGATACATACCTATATCTATAGTCAATGGATTGAAATACTTGACATATTGTAATACCTACCTACATAATTATTTGCATAAATAATACAACTAGAAATTTAATTAATCAACATTAATTTTCAACTAAAGAAGTTATCCTCTATATTCATTGGGTTGTTTTCTGTTGTCAAAACGTTATAACTTGCGATGCAAACAGATTTTTTTTTTAATGTAAAAAATATTGAGACGGACAAGACACTCTCCTGATGGTAAGAGATAACGCCTGTCCATGACCATTGCAGCGATACACAGAACTCTGAGTAACAAAACAAAGTCCAGGGCATCGCTGCTTTGGCGCTCATTACTTTGGAGACTTTCGATGGTTAGTCTCAACAGCCCAGTAATTTCGCTAGCTGCAATAGCCTTCAAACCGGAACACAGTAATGTTTACACACTACCGCTTAGCGGCAGAATAACTGGTACTGCGGTGGTACCTACCTAGACGACCTCCTGCTAAGGAGATCTACCACCTAGATGTGGGTGTTATCACTACTTGTTATTTACTTCCCTACTTAGACTGCCTGTCACGATATAAATAAATATCGTATGACATTACACACAGCGCCATCTGACCCTAAACTAAACAAAGCTTGTACTATGGGAGTCAGATAACTGATAGAATACTTAAATACTTTTTTTTTTGTAAATACATACATACTTATAATAATACACACAGTACCTACACCCAGACACAGAACAAACATGTGGTTTTTATATAACAAAATGCTTGTCCTGGGTGGGAATCGAACCCACGCCCCACAGCTTTTGAAGCAGATATTATGCTACCAATGTGTCAACAGGGCTATCATAATGTTGTTTACAAAATAACAGTTACAAGCCTAGAAAAAAAATTAAGAATATATTATTAAAAACCGGCCAAATGCGAGTCGGGCTCGCGCACCAAAGGTTCCGTACCATTATCTATAAAAACGGCAAAAAAAAATCACGTTTGTTGTAAGGGAGCCCCCTTAAATATTATTCTGTTTTTTTGTGTTTGTTGTTATAGCTGCAACAGAAATACATCATCTGTTGACAGACGGACGGACAGTGGAGTCTTAGTAATAGGGTCCCGTTTTACCCTTTGGGTACGGAACCCTAAAAAATGATTGTTAGTTAGTGGATAACGATGAAACGACTTGACGGATTTGGATCAACTTTGGAATCCACATACCTTATATCCTGGATTCATATAGGACACTTTTTATTTCTAATAGCATGGTTAAAATCGCAAGCTTGTGCAACAAACAATCATTATTTCTTCACCATGACATTAAGAGTTATCTAAACAGTAAGTTAATTACCTAGACACCTATATCGAGATACTACATAAGTAGGTACATATACGAGACCACGAGCTTATCTCCGTGATGCGGTACAATGCGACGCTATGACGTCAGATGTCATTAGTTAGTCCACTGGACAGGTAATTTGGAACTACATAGATTAGTTTCAACAGATAGTGTTAATATTGTGGATGTACTAGTAAGCCCGATAAATAAATACATCTGATTAGGTACCTATTTAATGCAAGGTAAGGCCTAAGTTCCGGCAGAAGAGTCCTGCACGCTGTGAATTTCGAATATTCGGTAAAAATAGAGTACCGTACCGTGAACAGATATTGCAATTTCGGTTAGGCGATCACGACAAAGCTACGCTACCGCATATCATTACAAAAAAATATTTTATGGATTACAATTTACAATTCATGTAAAAAATTAAAAATATGTGTTATAAATGTTTGGCCAAAAAAATTAAGCACCTATACTAAAGTCGCCACCACTTTACTAAAGCATGACTGGACTTGACTGACACGGACTGTACTTTGACTATATCTATAGCTACGAGGCAACTTATTTAACCTTTGAAACTTGAAAAGATAAAACACTTTATACTGACAAATGCTTAAAATGCTATGCCAAAACCAAAGAAAAAAAATTAAAAAAAATTCTGCTGTCAGAGTTTTAGCGGGAACGCGGAAAGAGTCATGTCGCCGCATTGTATTTTTTCCAAAATTTGGTTTTTTCGAGTGTTTAAGTATGTATAAAAATAGTGGTGTTTTGTTTAAAAAAAAGTGGCGAATTACAAGCGCGTGTGTGCGGAAGTGATAATTTATTGTGGTGAAACATGATCGTGCGATGCGTCTGTTCTGGAGCTTGCGGTATCATATGCCCCCGCAATAAGGTTCGCAGTTGAGAAACGTTTTTGTGATCACCAGACTTGAATATAATTAAAAGCTCACGGTACGGCCCTGGCTCGGCGCGTGTAAGTGGATTCACGAATATTGATGATCTGACTCAAAAACTTTATTTATAAAAGGTTCTTCAGATGATATCTATCATGTTTGCGAAACAATAATTGTAATACCCGTCTAAAGTATACAGAACCCTTTAATTTACACAGGCATCAAGGGATCATAATTATTAAGAGACCAATTAACAAAACAGGATGAGGGACGAAAACGGTCCCTTTTGCCAACGAAATTCTTCCTACAGACGTTTTTGAAACAAACCTTATTGCTTTAAAAATTAAGTTTAAAATACCTCGTAACTCGGAAAATGTTGAGGTACCATAGAGACATCTCCACTACGTAATAAAAGGTAAACGATTAAGAACCTTGTCATATTAAAGCTTTAATTTTTTCACATAGCAATTCTAAGCAAACCGTCAATTTCGAAAAATGACAAAGGCTTATAAGGGTCATGGAGACCAGAAGGTTGACATAGTTTGAATAGCAAACGTGATTGATTCAAGTGCTTGCATAGTAATAAATCTTGGTAAAGGGTTGTTATTGACATTTTTCTGTGTTCTCTTATGAAGCGATTACTTATGTTTGGAATATTGGCACGTCGATAAAGCAGAGCTCAATATAGCTTTTGAAGTGAAAATCTGTTTAGCCGCGTGGAGCGATTTCTTTGTATAGGGGCACAACTTCTATTATTTCGCATCACCGACATGCTAATGTGAACTCTTGTACAATTGTTCACACAGTTATTACAAAGCGTGATTTTCACTTTTATCGGCAGTCCATGATTGCTTATTATTTACTAAGTACCCTACCACCATCATCAAGGTCACTGTTGGGGTTTGCGCCCTTCGGCGTGCGAATCGACCGCGCTGACCACTGAGCTATCATTTTTTTCCTTCTAATGAACTCCTTCCATAATTTCCTTCTTCTTTTGTAGCGATGATAGCTCAGTGGTTAGCGCGGTAGGTTCGCATGCCGAAGGGCGCGGGTTCAAACCCCAACAATGAGCTTGAGCTACCGGTGAAGGAAAACATCGTGAGGAAACCATAGCATGGTGGTAGGGTACTTTCTAGTACTCGGCTGGCTAGCTACCACCCTCAAGTTGAAAATCTGCCGCCAAGCATCTAACGGTGTGTTCCGGCTGCCGCACTTGAGAGCCAGTTCCATTCCAGGCTAGGTGTGCCTTACCATCTTCGACCACACCTTCACTTAACATCAGGCTAGATACCACAGCTCACTGTGGTCAAACATCTAGCCTGTCAACCATAAAAAAAAAAAAAAATTATGTATCTGTTTGTTGTTAGATACCTCATAGTTATTACAATCTAGCCTAGTTGAGACTAATAAGTAATTTTAATATAACTTAAATTGCTAAGTAGAGTATAAACGAAGAATGCGTCCATCGACACTTTTCTTACTGTCTCTATTAAGGGGAAGACACTTTGTTCATGTGTTCTATAATATGTAGTGCTCACTGCACTGACATTACTAACTTAATACTCTAACTCAAAAGGGTTTGTCCTTTTTAGTCTTCTTACTATATCCGTGTTGTCGAGGAGCTGGATAGCCTCGAGGAGAGTTTTGGCGGGAACGCGGGAAGAGTCGTGTCGCTCCGTTGTATTTTTTTCCAAAACCAGTGTATTGTCGATTGTTTATGCATAAAAATGGTGGTGTTTTATTCTTAGAGTGCCGAGTTACAAGCGTGAGTGTGGGAAAATGATATAATGCGGTGAAACATGACTTTTAGTGTTGCTTCCAAAACTCTATCGAAGCTTCATAGTAAAGTCGCCACTACTTTACTAAAGCATGACTGGACTTGACCGACACGGACTGGACTTGACTGAGACTGGATTTTGACCATAACTATAGCTAAGATACAGCAGAAATAACACTCAAGATAAGGCAGTATGGCTTTACAGCTTTAGCCTGCACGATGGGGCAAATTAATAATTAAAAAAAAAATGGATAGCCTCGACATTCACATGTTTATGAAGTCTATTTTCATGAGCTTCGGCGTATGTTTTAATGATAGTTGCGACCATGACCACTTTGAGGTAACTGAGCTATCATGGCTACAAAATGAATGAATGATCTAAATTACCTCCCTTTAGAAGCAAATTTAAAGACGTATTCAACTTATCACGTCAAAAAAAACTAGGTGGGTGCAAAACTTCAATTATAACAGAAATGGCACCATACAGGTGCCGGGTCCATCGCGTTGCAGCGCCTAGGACTTGTGACCCAAGAGCCCCTTTAAATATGTACTACCTTGTACTTGGAAACTATCGCACAATAACGCACTCGGCCCGCAAGATACAAGCCTTGTGCTTAATTTTGGGTCCAACGATAACCAGTGTATACACTGAATTACAAATAGTAATGTCCAACACTCATCCATTATTAACATAAATTGTCCATATATTTGTATTAATTTCACTGTTTTTCTTTTCTTTGTGTATGTGCCTAATACTTTCTGTTAAATAAATGTATCGTTCTTTAACTTTTATCAATGGGCGTTTCCACAAACGTTCAGGTACAAAATCCACAATACAACCCAAATTTGCACGAATATTCGTCATAAGCACGAATCGACCGTGTCATCACTTTGCAACGGTAGTGGATGGTAACATTAACGAGGCGGTACGTGGACTATCGCGCATCGCCCGGAGAGAGAGATCAATTGCATCGTTAGGATTTAGGGGAGTGTGGGGTGACAACGTGTTTGGGAAAATAAAAAATATCATTATTCTACTTACTAATTAAATAATTTGATTTGTTGGTTCATTGGTAGTATGTCTGCTCCAAGAGCTAACGGGCATGGGTTCGATAAATATTTTGTGGTAAAAACAAATGTTTGTTCTGTGTCTGGGTGTACCTACTGTACTGTACAGTTATCTGTCTTCCATAGCACAAGCTTTGCATAGTTCTGGGTCAGATGGCGCTGCGTGTAAGGTCCTATGATATTTATTTAATCACTGTAAATATATAAGCATATATTATGGAAACTGGCGTAGTTTTGACAGATTTTGGTTTCACGGAAACTTTTATTAGGTGCTCAGTGCGAAGCAAGACGAGCGCGCGTTTTACTCAGCTTTGTCTCCATGATGAAGAGCACCGGGTGTGGCCGAAACTATAGTCGGAGTATTCGATTCGATTAAACGTGAGTGTAGCGATGATAGCTCAGTGGTAAGCGCGGTAGGTTCGCATGCTGAAGGGCGTGGGTTCAAACCCCAACAATGAGCTTGAGCTGCCGGTGAAGGAAAACATCGTGAGGAAACCATAGCATGGTGGTAGGGTACTTTCTAGTACTCGGCTGGCTAGCTACCACCCTCAAGTTGAAAATCTGCCGCCAAGCATCTAACGGTGTGTTCCGGCAGCCTCACTTGAGAGCCAGTTCCATTCCAGGCTAGGTGTGCTTTACTATCTTTGACCACGCCTTCACTTAACATCAGGTGAGCTGTCGTCAAACACCTAGCCTGTCAAAACATTAAAAAAAACTTAATCCCATGTAAGTAAAATGTGTTTTTGTTCTGTTTTAGCTATGTTTGTTTATTACAGAAAATTTACCTGAATTCTCCGGTTAATGTGGTACGATTTCCATACAAACCAATTTTTGCATTTTATGGACAAATGGAGCATACTTTTACAGTGAAATCACAGCTACTGACATTTATTTTGGCCTTTATTTGCGGTAAATCACAATTGCTTAAATAAAACAGTAGGTTATTATTATGTTGGACAGTACGTTTGGACATTTTAATCCAAAATAATTAAAAATTTAATCCCCCGAAGCTAGTAATAAATGGTCACTCTACTGGCAGAGGATATATTTATGAAGAGGGCTTTTGTTACAAATCTCGCCCCGGGCCGCGGGGCCGGGCGGTTGGGCGTAAGGTTCGCTCGATTCGGATTTATTTTGAGCCATACTCGAAAAATAGCTTGTTGGAATTTGAATTTATTAGATACTCGTGAATATTTTAAATTGAAACTTAACTAAGTCAAAGTAAGTAACTTTTTTTACCTAGTTGAAACTGTCTGTTAAGTGCCTGATACCCAAATACCACTTTCAGTCTGCACAGGGTTACAAGATTAGGGTATACTGCACCGGAAGGAAGTGAAATAAATATCGCACACACAACGCCATCTGACCCCAAACTAAGCAAAGCTTGTGCTATGGAAGATAGATAACTGATAGAATACTTAAATACCTTGTAATTACATCCTTATAATATGGCATTCTTTGCATGGTGGTAGGGTACTTTCTAGTACTCGGCTAGCTAGCTACCACCCTCAAGTTGGAAATCAGCCGCCAAGCATCTTACAGTGTGTTCCGGCAGCCTCACTTGAGAGCAAGTTCCATTCCAGGCTAGGTGTGCTTTTACCATCATCGACCACACCGTCACTTAACATCGGGTGAGCTGTGGTCAAACCCCTAGCCTGTCAGTCATAAAAAAAAAGCTGCAGCTAGCGAAATTACTGGACTGTCGAGACTAACCATCGAATTTCGGTTCGATTCCCATACAAATCTTTTTTTGCCATTTATGGACAAATGGAGCATAATTTTACAGTGAAATCACATCTACTGGCATTTATTTTGGTCTATGTTTGCGGTAAATTGCAATTTCTTGAATGTGATGCTGCTGTGATTTCACTGTGAAATTATACTCCATTTGTCCATAAATGGAAAAGTCTATTTGTATGAAAATCGAACCACCTTAACATCAGGTGCGCTGTGGTCAATCACCTAGCCTGTCAATCATAAAATATTTATATATACCTATACAGAACACCCAAAGCAAGACACAGAAGAAAAATTTGTGTCGGTTACTACCATTGCTTGTTTTATTCAAGCAATTGTGATTTACCTCAAATAAAGACCAAAATAAATGCCAGTAGCTGTGATTTCATTGTAAAATTATGCTCAATTTGTCCATAAATGGCAAAAATTTATTTGTATGGAAATCGAAACACCTTAATGTTAAAGCATTCACACACACGCGCATTTACACGTTCGCTATTACATAATAACTAATCACCTAATATCACGAATACCACAGCACACTAAATCACAAAGTAACATGATTATAAAGACACATTCAAACAAACCCACATTAATATAGCCCGCCAGTCGTGTAGTCTGTCATTCCCCGTCATCAAAGTTAAAATAAATAAAACCCACTACAAATCGCTTGTAAATCAACTGGCGGACTAATAACATTAACATTTTTAATGTCTACAACGAAATGTGGATTAGCGGAGTGTTTAGAAAGTGGTGGATTTCACGCTCACTATAGGTATAGGTACATGTGCCTACGTTTTTCAGTTTCACAGATTAGATTTTGTAGCGATGATAGCTCAGTGGTTAGCGCGGTAGATTCGCATGCCGACGGGCGTGGGTTCAAACCCCAACAATGAGCTTGAGCTGCCGGTGTCGGAAAACATCTTGAGGAAACCATAGCATGGTTGTAGGGTACTTTCTAGTACTACTCGGCTGGATAGCTACCACCCTCAAGTTGAAAATCTGCCGCCAAGCATCTAACGGTGTGTTCCGGCAGCCTCACTCGAGCGCCAGTTCCATTCCACGCTATGTGTGCTTTACCATCTTCGACCACACCTTCACTTAACATCAGGTGAGCTATGGCCAAACACTAACCCTGTCAACCATAAAATAAACGAACAAAATTAGAAAAAGATAATTTTATAGGTCATATATTTTATTTTATTTAATTTATTTATTTTTATGTCTCAAAGTAATGAGTGCCAAAGCAGTGATGCCGTGGACTTTGTTTTGTTACTCAAAGTTAGCGTCTCGTTCGTCTCATAACTTTTTACATAAAAAAAATGTAATGTTATGTAATGTCATGCATGTAATAGTTATTTGTTATACAAGAGTGCAAAGTTGCTTTTTAAACGCGTGCTCAATTTTGATGACCGAGCAAGCGAAGGATTCTAAAAAATTTGAACCCTGGCCGTTGGCGAGGGAATCGAAAGAGCACGAGGTGAAAAATCTTTGCACTCGAGTGCAACACGTAACTTTTTATCCCACCTCAGCGACAAAGTGACTAAATGCAAAAAAATCTTTTACAATCACAAGATACATTTATTTCAGTTTAGGTATTAACTACTACATTAACAATATGACGTGAAAAGATAATTGCGCGCGCAAAGCAAATTAAAAAAACGTACACCAACCAGGTTCCGAGTCTGAGTTTTTAACAAATATTAAAAAAAGTTATATGATAAATTCGGCACCATGGAGGTAGAAGTAAATAGGTTGAATGGTGTTTTGAATTCTCAAACTTAGTGCACACGATGCTCTAAATTCAAATTTACTTTATCCTCTAGCGGATAAAAACGACTTTTGCACTCGGATATCGAAGAGCAATAATACTCTTTCCGAGATGGGGGGATGAAAAAAGTATTTTTGCACGGATTAAAGGCATGTCATTCTGACAGAAAACATTAGGTACACCCTACTAATATTTAATTAATGCATAGTTCGTATTTGCTAAACCAGTTCATAAGCAAAATGTGAAATATCAGTACCTACAACAAAATCAAATATAAACAATACAAACATTTGTAATTGAAACTAGCACACCGCTAAACAAACAATTACAATTACCTACTTGCATATTTATAGCAGCATTTTAAATTCGTTGAGTAAGTTCACGTTTTTAATACTTGTTTAGAAATACACTGTAACAGTGTACTTTTATTAACAATAGACACGCATTTGCTAGTTAAGTGTTTTACAACAAAATCTAGTTAAATGTCTATGTCATAGTCAAAGTCACACAGAGAAAGTCATTACTGGCAAAATTGTGGCAACACCGCAGAAGCCAAGAAGAAAAAGTTGAGTTGAGTTGAGAAAGTCATTATCAAGTCCAGTAATGCCATAGTTAAGTACCTAGAAGCTATATCTGCTATAGATACAAGACATTTACTTGGTAGTAGATCTCCTTAGCGGGAGGTCGTCTAGGTAGGTACCACCGCAGTACCGCTTATTCTGCCGCTAAGCAGTAGTGTGTAAACATTACTGTGTTCCGGTTTGAAGGGTACTGTAGCTAGCGAAATTACTGGGCTGTTGAGACTAACCATCGAAAGTCTCAAAGTAATGAGCACCAAAGCAGCGATGCCCTGGTTTGTTTAGCTGTAAAGTTTTGAATATCACTGCAATGGTCATGGGCAGGCGTTATCTGGATATCTGGATATCAGGAAAGCGTCTCGTTCGTCTCATTACTTTTTTACATAAAAAAAAAAAAAAACAAAAAAAAACGTCGATGCAGCTTTGAAAGCAACACGAAAAGTCATGTTTCAAAAACAATAATCACTATTTTATACATAAACACTCGAAAAAATACTAGTTTTTGAAATTGATACAATGATTTTTCCGCGTTCCCGTCAAAACTGTTTTTACACGAAATCCAATTCCATTTTCGAACGAAACGATTAAATTCCAATTTCATCGTGCGAACTGCTACAGAGTGGACTTTATTGCTAAAGTGAGTGTTGCCCGATATGACAATATGTAAGTATGTATGTATACAAATATGCAATTTGGGTGCTTTCTATTCGCGACTGAATCGGCTTTTTCTATGCAAGCGTGACCCATCGTATACCGCATCTTAGCTCAAATCAAACAAGATGATAGACAAACGCAACCCATTTTTAACCAACTCAAAAAAGAAGGAGAGTTCTCAATTCGACTGTATGTTTTTAGGGTTCCGTACCCAAAGGGTAAAACCGGGACCCAATTACTGAGACTTCGTTGTCCATCCGTCCGTCCGTCCGTCCGTCCGTCTGCCACCAGGCTGTATCTCATGAACCGTGATAGTTAGACTGCTGAAATTTTCACACATGATGTATTTATGTTGCCGCTACAACAACAAATACTAAAAAACAGAATAAAATAAATATTGAAGGGGGCTCCCATACAACAAACGTGATTTTTTTGGCGTTTTTTAGATAATGGTACTGAACCCTACTTGTCAGTCCGACTCGCACTTGGCGGGGTTTTTATTTTTGGTATGTATGTTACGCGATCATTCCGCCAATTATGAATCGATTTTGATGATTCTTTTTTTGCTTGGTAGATCATACTTCAGAGGTGGTCTCATATAAATTTTATAGTTACACTAAAGAAAACGAACGAGCGGCTTTAAAAAAAACAACATAATCAAAATTTAGCGATGATAGCTCAGTGGTTAGCGCGGTAGATTCGCATGCCGAAGGGCGTGGGTTCAAACCCCGACAATGAGCTTGAGCTGCCGGTGAAGGAAAACATCGTGAGGAAACCATAGCTTGGTGGTAGGGTACTTTCTAGTACTCGGCTGGCTAGCTACCACCCTCAAGTTGAAAATCTGCCACCAAGCATCTAACGGTGTGTTCCGGCAGCCTCACTTGAGAGCCAGTTCCATTCCAGGCTAGGTGTGCTTTACCATCTTCGACCACATCTTCACTTAACATCAGGTGAGCTGTGGTCAAACACCTAGCCTGTCAATCATTAAAAAAAAAAAAAAAAAAAATTGTACACATCGATGATATTTTCGTTTACTCCGTAACCTTGCTGTTTCATTGCAGTGCTTTTAGTTGGCCTAAAGGTCATGGAGTCGGTTTTTTTTATTTTAAATTTATATATAACGCATTATAAATCGGTTCAGCACTAGTACTAAAATGTAACAAAAAAATTTAGTATATTTAATTCCAGGCTAGGTGTGCTTTACTATTTTCGACAACAACGCCACATAACATCAGATGAACTGTGGTCAAACACCTAGCTTGTAAACCATTAAAAAAAGTCCTAGAACATTTCACACGTCATCTAACCACAAACTAAGCAAAGCTTGTACTATAGGAAGCAGATAACTGATAATATACTAATTGATTGATTAAGGCGTTACTTTGCGGAAGTTCATTTTGAATATTCAAGGTATATATTTAGTTTATTTCCGCTTTCAGTTACGACAGTGATGAGGATTTAAATTACGGCAACGGAAAATATTATGCTAACGCCAGAATATAATAGATTGGTATTGCTTTATTTATACATAGCATATTTAGCATCAACAGTGACAGCCCTAGTCAAATTGAAACAGCAGGTTTACACATCGGATAAAAATGTCATCGCGACACCGAAATAACTTCTCTCGCTAGATTTGTTTCTCTGTTTTTAAACTACTCTGTATGACATTTGTGTCTTGTTTGTTGTGATAAGTTCGATTCTCGAAACTTGTGAAAAATCGAATTCTTGAACAGAATTCTGTGAACATCTCTTTATGAAGACGGTTTAGAACTTCTTAGAAATGATATCAAATATGTATTGTTGGGAAATGATATAGGATTTTTATAAATGATATTTTTTACGTCCACCCACAAGGTGGACAGACGACCTAGTAAAGACCGCAGGAACGCGCTGGATGCGAGCCGCTTCCAACCGGTCTTTATGGAAGTCAATGGGGGAGGCCTATGTCCAGCAGTGGACGTCCTACGGCTGAAATGATGATGATGATGATGTTTTTTTATGTTATAATTCTTTAGCTTTAGAATTTAATAATATAACTTCCTTCTTCAATTTGTGCCACCTCCACATAACCAAAAAATACATAAAGAGGTAGCGATGATAGCTCAGTGGGTAGGTACCGTGATCGGTTCACACGTCAAGGTTCAAAGGCGTGGGTTCAAACCCCAATATTGAGCTTGAGCTTGAGCACCGGTGAAGGAAAAGATCATGAAAAAACCATAGCATATGATTGTGGCAGGATACTTTCTAGTACTCGGCTGGCTAGCTACCACCCTCAAGTTGAAATTCTGCCGTCAAGCATCTAACGGTGTGTTCCGGCAGCCTCACTTGATAACCAGTTCTATTCTAGGCTAGGTGTGTTTACAATCTTCGACCACACCGAGCTCGACATCAGATGAGCTGTGACCTAGCCTGACATAACATTTAAAAAAAAAAGCTATTTTGTTCTTTACTACAGATAAATGTATCAAAAACGTATGCCGAATAAATTTGTAATGATTAAAGAAAATCTGTTTATCTATTTGAAGATTATTAATTAAATAAATATCGTAGGACTATACACACAGCGCCATCTGGCCCCAAACTAAGCAGAGCTTGTGTGATGGAAGTCAGATAACTGATAGAATACATAAATACTTTTTATTTTTTGTAAATACATACTTCTGATACATACAGACACAGAACAAACATTTGTTTATTCACAAAATGTTTGTCCTGAGTGGGAATCGAACCCACGCCCTACAGCCCTTAAGGCAGGTATACTACCAATGAGCCAACGGGGCTGTCAATTCTTTTCTAGTTGATAAATGGATGTCGGCATCTTTCGCCAGTCTAAATCGAAACGTGGTATTCTATTACGAAGACTTTGTAAATTTCAATTTAAATACTTGTTCAGTCAACACTGGTGACAATTTGGCTCTTCCTTCTGTTAATGCTTTAGGTCGATCCCGCTGCATCTCATTAATAGTCCCGTTTCCCGCGTGTCGTATTACAAAGTGCCGAAGAATCTCCGGCGCTTTATCTCGAGTTTGACCGGATACAGACATCAGCGTTCGAAGAAGTGCTATTGAGCTTTAGATCCGTCAGCTTACGTTTTGGCGGTGAGCATTATTTGACACTCATCACCTACTATACTTCGGATAAGCTTTTTAAGTTAAGACCATACATAATTGATTGATTCACGCGTTACTTTGCGAAAGTTCATTTTGAATATTCAAGGTAGGTATAAGGTATATTTAGTTTATTTCCGCTTAACATTCGTTCCAGTTGTTACACCTGTTAATTAAGAGGGAACTCGCGTGAGTTTTTTCCATACAAACGTAATCCCCTGTTTCCTCTCTGGAAAATGAAAATAATGCGATGAGTTTTATACATTAAACCTATATCTCCTAAAACAATGTCCCTCGCTCTTGATATTTTGCATAAAATTATTATTTCAGAAGATATTAGCTGTCAAAAGTCCAAAATTTACAACTTTTTAAGCATGATATTCAAAAAATCATATAAAAAACTTGAACTTAAAGTTTATAAAAAAGAGGGGCATAGCCAAACTATTAAAAATAGTATTACCGTGTTTTTTTTTTGTAATTGTCTTGATTAGGTGGAGAAAACTGGAGATTACTAGATGGCGATTTGGTCTAATTTTTGTAGGTATATTCTGCCGGAGCTGTTGTCCCTATCGCTCTCTACGGGGAGGTGGGAGACAGCAATAGAATTTTCAAATACCTAATTTTTTTATTTGTTGCAGCCCGAGAGCGCTCTTAAGTTTATTTTTTATTTTTCTTCTGTATTGTATAATTTTTAGTATGTACAATAAAGAGATAATCAATAACTTCACATGAGGTGACCTGTAGCCAAACATCTAGTCAGACAACCATAAAAAACCGCTTCAATATTTTAACCCTGTAGATATAATTGTGTACAATTGAATTTTGACAGTAAATGTACGTCTTCCTCAGCTTGTATGAGGAAACTAATGCTTTATGATCACTACGATATCGGTTGTCGGCAGGGTTACGGGTTAATAGGTGGAAATATAGACGTCTCTACGATTCCCTACGCTACGTCGGTCGGTCGTCGGTAGAGCAAAGCGAATCGCTTACTCAATCGGTAGATGTTTGGCGGCAAATCGGTGCTCTAGATAAATTGCTTAAGGGTAAGACAGTGGCACGATAATGATCTTTAAAGAATGTGTGTATGATGAATGAACGTATGAATTAGTCTGACACCAATCTCCCTCCCCCCCCCCCCCAATACTGACGTAAGCATTGGTATAGAACTCTCCGTTTTTCGTGTTACCAAAATTAAGCAAAACAAAAAATATAAATAAAGCTTTTTTTTATTTTTTATTTTTTATAGTATTTATCGCCTGATGTTAAGCGAAGATGCGGTCTACGGTGGAGCACGCTCGCCTAGAAGAGACCGATTCACTCATCTCATAAACGTTTTTTTTATGGTTGATAGACTAGGTGTGTGACCACAGCTCACCTGATGTTAAGTGAAGGTGTGGTGGAAGATGATAAAGCACACCTAGTCTGGAATGGAACTGGCTCTCAAGTGAGGCTGCCGGAATACACCGTTAGATGCTTGGCGGCAGATTTAAACTTGAGGGTGGTAGCTAGCCAGCCGAGTACTAGAAAGTGCCCTACCACCATGCGAAATTTATGATTAAAGATATAGATAGCAACTCTTTATGGAAGATAAAATGTACTGAAAACAAAAAAAACCTTATGAGCTCGTGCCACAAGTGGCGGTCTTGTCGCTAAGATCTGTTTCAGGCAACCAAGAATGAAAAACACGAATAATTAATAAAGAAATAGTAGTACAAGTAACCTTTTGATTTTTTATAAATCAAAATAGTTAATCACATTTCGTAAATGCTGTACAACGTCCTATAATAAAATATTTTAATCCAATGTATGGTGTAAACCAGAAATCCAATAAAAACTATATTAAAATCTACAAATAGACCTTAAATAAACTAACAAAATCACCAGACAGACTTCTCCTTAACTGGTTTCAAATCCATATTATTGTCGCATACCTCAATCCTACGGGCAAACCACTTTGATCTCAATCCATGTTAATATCAACCCTAAGTCATTGAAATACAATGTATTTTTACAGTTGACATCAATTGTCGTTTAACGTCAAGGATTGCGACGCGAAAATGAACTTTCACGAACGGGAATAAAGATTAATAACACTGGAAATACTGATTTCACTGAAGCTTCTGTCATGTATCGAAGCAAGGTAATTTCAGCTACACTACGCTATAATTAAGGTATATTTTCGAAATACATAATACCCGGCTGTGTTTGACACAAGCATAATTGGCGCGAAATGGTTCGCTTGTGCACAAACTTGCCGTTGACATTATTTCAGTCTTGTATCGAGATTGTTTTTTGTTTTATGTAAATTTTATTTGATTGGAAAATATTGCTTTTGATCTACATAATATTTTAGTCTTTGTTTGTTATATTAGCTTGTCTTGGTTATTATGGTACTAAGACAGATCGGGTTATTTTGCGCGCTGTTTTCTAGTGTCATTCGGGAATGACGCTAATCTCTTTCGTTTTTTTTCTTTGTTTTTGGCGTCAAACTACTTTGCGTTTTGTCAATATCAAGTGTTTCAATTTTCAAGTTTTTTAAATAACTAGTTAGTTGTTTGACACAGCACATTTGGTGTTAAGTGACGGAGTGGTCGACGGTGGAAAACACTCTTAGCCTGGAGCGGAACTAACTCCCATCTGAGGCTACTGGAACACACCCTTAGGTGCATAGCATCAGATTTTCTAGTATAAATGATAAAAATTAGATAAAATTAGTCATAGACACAAGTCAAGGTTGAGTCCGGTCATGACCTAGTAAAGTAGAGGTGACTTTACTACAAGCTTCCATGGAGTTTTAGAGGCAACACGTCAAGCCATGTTTCACCACATTACAACACTATATCACACACACTTAAATCGAAACTTTATGAATGAAACAACACTATTTTTGTACATAGTAAATAAATATTGAAAAATAAATAAATTAGTAGGTACATAATAGAGGTCTGTACGTACTTTTATATAACTGACTAGATATCGGTACTGTAAAACTTTTCAGCTACTAAAAACCCCTACTTCGACGAAATTAAGTTTTTTTTTTTTATGGTTGATAAGCTAGGTTTTTGACTACAGCTCACCTGATGTTAAGTGAAGCTGTGGTCGAAGATGGTAAATTACACCCAGCCTGGAATGGAACTGGCTCTCAAGTGAGGCTGCCGGAACACACCGTTAGGTGCTTGGCGGCAGATTTTCAACTTGAGGGTGGTAGCTAGCCAGCCGAGTACTAGAAAGTACCCTACCACCATGCTATGGTTTCCTCACGATGTTTTCCTTCATCGGCAGCTCAAGCTCATTGTTGGGGTTTGAACCCACGCCCTTCGGTATGCGATCCTACCGCGCTAACCACTGAGCTATCATCGCTACAATAATATATAAATAGAAAATATATAATATAGAAAATAATTGGAGGCGATTACATAATTATTTAGTGTTTTCTACAAAACTTGTGGCCTTTCGTATTGCAAATTTAATTTCAATCTTGAAAAGTATTTCTATCTTCAGCGTAACATAAACATTTTAACCCTACGTTCTCAACTTATGAATCACGTTTCTATTCGCAGCTCTATTGATCTGTGCGCTAAACAGATATAAATGTACGGAACCCGAAGGGATGATATATCTCGGAATTGCTACGGAAATAGCTCAACGGTTTACTGCAGCCTTTCTAGGCGGCGCGATGTTGGTAAGTACAGAGATATTGGTAACAGCTATCTACCTCTGAAGATCCATTTCTGTACAGCATAACCAAAAATATTTTCTATAATAATAACAATCATTTAATAAAACAAATTATGTTAAAGAAGTTATTTATTATATTTTTTTTATTTTTTTTATGTGAAAAATAATGAGACGAACGAGACGCTCTCCTGATGGTAAGAGATAACGCCTATCCATAACCATTGCAGCGATACACAGAACTTTGAGTAATAAAACAAAGTCCAGGGCATCGCTGCTTTGGTGCTCATTACTTTGAGACTCGATGGTTAGTCTCAACAGCCCAGTAATTTCGCTAACTGCAGTACCCTTCAAACCGGAACACAGTAATGTTTACACACTACTGCTTGGCGGCAGAATATCTGGTACTGCGGTGGTACCTACCTAAACGACCTCCTGCTAAGGAGATCTACCACCAAGTGAATTCTTTATTATATTATACTAGCGGTCCGTCCCGGCTTCGAACGGGTGGACATTTTTAAATTAAATTCTAGTAGATACTTAAGTAAAACTAAGTAAATATAGCCTATATATGTTACTCAGAGATAATGTAGCATTCTAATGGTGAGAGAATTTTTGAAATCAGTCCAATACTTTTTGAGTTTATTCGTTATAAACATACAAAAATCCAAAAATACAAATCTTTCCCCTTTATAATATCAGTGTAGACGGACGCCGCCGCGCGGTTTCGCCCGCGTAGTTCCCGTTCCCGTGGGAATACTGGGATAAAAAGTAGCTGCTGTCACCCGGGGATAGTGTAGCTTACCAACGGTGAAAGAATTTTAATTTCATCCAAATCCGTGTGAAAGAACACACAAAAACTGCTGAACGGATTTGGAGTAACAAACATCCACCCATCCATCCAAACTTTCACATTTTTAATATTAGTAGGATAGTGAAAACCGTATCAAAACTAGGCGCATGGCTTAGAACAAGTAAGCTGAGAAACAGACAGAAAAACACGGACAGTCACTTTGTGTTATACTATTCAGACACTAGAGATGAAACACTCAAAATGGCAATGATATATTAAATTCACAAATGCTTACGCACACATTTACAAAACACACATAAACAGTGTCATACTCATATTCTTGACAAAGGTTAATTACAACTCACCCTATATTCTTGTAGGGCTGCGACACGAGATTTCGTTTTACGTTATTTAGTTGCACCATAACTAGGTATACGGGGTATAAGCCTGGAGGAAAGTATGCAAGGGTAATTTATACTCGTCATTTTATTATAAAAACTACTTTGCTACTTTTACTATAGGCACAATTCTGAAATTGTGAAAAAAACACTTGACATGATTTCATCTTGGATTGTTGCCCGAGTGGGTGTTCTTCTTCTTTGATGCTGGCTTCGCATTTTATGCATTTGCCAGTGTCAAGTGTTTTCAAGTTTCATAAATAAAAAAAGTAATCAAAGACCGTGTTAGTCAAATCCAGTCATGCTTTAGTAAAAAAGTAGCGACTTTACTATATAAGCATTGATGGAGTTTTGGAAGCAACACGAAAAGTCATGTTTCGCCACATATACCACTTTCCCACACTGGTGCTTGTAATTCGGTTCTTTATGAAAACACCACTATTTCTATACATAAACACTAGTTTTAGAAAAAAATACAATGGGGTGGCACTACACTTTCCGTGTCAAAACTCGAGTGGGTGTTGACGGTCAAACCCAAGCCTATAAGATATTAAAAAAAAAATTACGACTTTTACACAACAAGTAGTATTTGTTACCGCATTTTACAAGTACGTCGGTATCTAGCGCGATCAATAAAATCTAAGGTCGTTTATAAATTATTCAGCAGAGTTATAAGTATATTTAGAAGCGCATTTTTGTTTCAAAATATTTTTGTGTCGCATAAGTGTGCTGACAACCCTACCCCGCCCTACCCCAGAACCACCCGCAGCCCACTCACTACTATCAATTATTCTGTGGTCCCACGTGGAACAATTATAACCATTGTGGCAGATTATGCCGTGTACCTAAATTAAATTTATTTATACTGAAAACGTCTGCTCACTTGAGTACTGAAAGCGATTTATCTCAGGTGAAAACTATTTTAAGATTAGAGTGGTTTTAGACCTGTTTGAATTGAAATCCATATCGTTTAGGTCAGCGGTCGGTAACCTTTTGGCAGGCTGAGCCAATAAAGATGATGTGGATAATTGTTGTTTACACATAAATATAATAGGGATGTAGTTCGAATCGAAACTTAAATTGATTTACTTCTGTTTATCATTGTGACTGTATCCTGTTTTGTGTAATAAAATTAAATAAATAAATAGATGATAGCTCAGTGGTTACCGCGGTCGCTTCACATGCTGAAAGACGTGGGTTCGAACCCAACAATGAGCTTGAACTGCCGGTGAAGGAAAACATCGTGAGGAAACCATAGCATGGTGGTAGGGTATTTTCTAGTACTTGACTGGCTAGCTACCACCCTCACACCTCAATTTTTCTTTCACTTTAAATCACTCTATCAACTCGCCTTATTCCACCCTCCTCTTCGTGAATTCGACGCAATAATTACAACATTAGTCAAGTCATCATCCCCTGTGCGTGACTTATCTCGCTTTTCCCCCTCTGCCCCTAACCTTGTGCTGACTGCACTTAAAACGATATGAATGGTTGAAAAACAACCGTCATTTTTATTTCGGACATTTATTTAATTTGTGACTCGTTTTTCGTAAAATATTTTCGGGGAAAATTAAGTAGATATTTAAGTAATTGTATTCCGTAATTTTAGAATTATATGTATATGTATGTCGGCGTGATAGTCCGTCGGTCGCCATTTTTATCAACATTCTCTTTCTTTCTATACATAAAGTGCCTATTGCCTTTATAAATAAAAAATACCCTGGCGTCTGGGAGAGTAATATAATGTGGTGAAACGTGAAATAAATGTGGTTTTCGTGTTGCTTCCAAATCTCCATTAAAGCTCTTAGAAACGTAACAACTTGTGTAGGACCGGACTATGCCATGACTTTCTTCGTGTAATTTTGACTGTGACTTAAGACTTATTACATATATTTTTTAAATTAAATACTAGGCTGTGCCCCTCGGTATACCCGCTACATTTTCTCGGGATTAAAAGTAGCCTGTGTGTTAATCCAGGATGTTAGCTACCTCCATACCAAATCTCATTAAAATTTGTTCAGCCGTTTGAGCGTGAAGAAGTAACAAACACAAACTTTGCCTTTACAATATCAGTGTGATTTCTAACAACACTTGACACTGGCAAATGCAGAAAGTTCGATGCCAAAAACAAAGAAGACAAACGGTATACGTCATCAATCCAATTTTTTTTTTTTTTTCGTTAATTTGCCCTTTCGGGCAGGCTAAAGCTATAAAGCCATACTGCCTCGTCTTCAGTGATATTTCTGCTGTATCTTAACTATGGTTATCGTCAAAGTCGTCTTAGTCAAGTCCAGTTCGTGTCAGTTCGTGCCAGTCATGCTTTAGTAAAGTAGTGGCAACTATAAAGCTGCGATGGAGTTTTGGAAGCAACACGAAAACTCGTGTTTCACCACATTATATCATTTTCCCACACTCGCGCTTGTAATTCGGCACTTTATGAATAAAACACCACCATTTTTATGCATAAATACTCGACAAAACACTAGTTTTGGAAAAAAATACAACGAAGCGACACGACTCTTCCCGCGTTCCCGCCAAAAGTTCTCATCAATCCAAATTCACACAACCCTCATAAACCAATCCATAGACAACAGATGTAAGACAAAGAAACAAACATACCATAGACGTATAAATCGAAAAGAGATGGCAACAACAGGATGATGTACTTTATAGACGCTATAATGAGTTGAATAGTCCTTTAATAACCGTCGGGCGATGTCATAAAGCGTTTCGAATAAAACTGTCAACTTGGCGCTATTGTTTACGGGTTAAATAAGCGACCAGTTTTGTTTGAACTCCGGTACACAGAATGAAATGGGTCATGTCGTTTAAAATATTAAGTTTATTTAATTGTTTAAATGAATTAAGTTTTGTAGCGATGATAGTTCAGTGGTTAGCGCGGTCGCTTCACACGCTGAAGGGCATGTGTTCAAACCCCAATAATGAGCTTGAGCTGCCGGTGTTAGGAAATCATAGCATAGTGGTAGGGTACTTTCTATTACTCGACTGGGTAGCTATAATACTCATGTTAAAAAAATCTGGCAGCCTCACTTGAGAGCGAGTTCCATTCCAGGCTAGGTGTGTTTACCATCTTCGACCTCACGTGTAATAATTAGCGTAATTACAATAAACTGTAGGTATTGAGGACCAATGAGTCTTCCCCCATTGTCTGTGCAACATTATAATTTGTACCACTTTTTTCTTATCTGTGAGCTAGGGTGACAAAGGTCTAGCTTCGCTGGTCGCGGTATAATGATGTCAATTTAAGATTCAATGAACGAATTGTCGCTATTTTTAGAACTTTATGGGGTGTTTGCCTTAAAGGTGTTTTTAAAAATATTACTAAAGGAGTTTTAATTTGCAGGAGCTCAATTTTACTTAAGTAGGTAGATAGATAGGTACCTACCTGCAAAGTTGTTTTAAATGAGTCCCAAAAACATCGCGTAAAACCTAGGTTAGGTTTTACGCGATGTTTTTGGGATAAAAAAGCTTATAAAGTCTACATTTACATATTATCCATTGTATGAGCTATACCTATCTATTAAAATTTCACCAAATATTTGTGAGCTGAAACTGTTGAAGTAACACACACAAGTAGGCACACACACTCACGCACAACACAGAATATAATTACCACATCAGCATTATGTAAATTACAGTAAGGTTTTGTACTAAATTACATTCCTAAACGAATGTGTATACAACATGAACATGAACATGTATATTGTGTATAGTGTGCTTCATCTTCGACCTTATCATAGCTTTCCAACAGGCGAGTTGGTATTTAAACGTAGACTTATACGTGTTAAAAAATCTATGTCTAAAAAAGTAGCGATAAGTACATGATGTTTTTAAAAAAGAAACCAACGGTTATGTATATTATCATAATAAAGAACTTTCTAATAGCTAATATCTTATGTTATGACAGGTTAAACAGTTTCGTGTTACAGCAACAAAAATATCAAAAATTTCCATACGAATCTCTCGATAGAAATACCATTCAATTTGCAATTAATTAACTATCCAATTTAAATTGATCAGTCAAATAAATTTAAACAGTTTAAATGATAATTATATCAACTCTATTAACGAATATAAGAACTCGCTCTTTCAATCAAAAAATCCAACAATTTAATCAAATAACAAAGTAGCTATCAAAAAAACCATAACACTCTATTATGCCAAACTATCAAATCCATAAAAATAAAACTTGGAGATAAAAAGAGTTCAACAGAACGCTTTCACCCAATAAAATACCCAACTCAAAAATAATACGTATAAAGTCAAAAATAATATTTTTCGTCCATAAAAAAGGGACTACAAAGTGTTCTAAGATGGTCGAACAACAAATCATGAGTTGAAGACATAGTTAAAACAATAAAGAAGATCCGACCACTAAAATAATAGAGGCTAAATCAAAGGGGATTTACGGGCTCTGATACAGGATGCTACACAATATTAAAACGTTAGCTGTGTCACATTACAAAGGAAGGCCAGTAACGAATCTAGCGTGAATTACAACACGCTAAACTAGAAATGTCCGTACTTACTTATCTAAACTTATTAAACTAGTATTCTGACCCATGTTCCTGTCCTATCCTAAAATCTTTTTGACTTGTGGTTATACGTTTCCATATCTTCACTCTGCATAAAAGTTTAAAAACAATGACAAATGCGTTAATAGTGTAAAGCCAAAAACTACTACAACTACTGCAGGGGAAGAAAAAATGTGTCCAGACGTCACAAACATTCCAATGAACAGGGAGTTTTGGCGGGAACGTGGAAAGAGACTTGTCGCCCCATTGTATTTTTTTCCAAAAATAGTGTTTTACGAGCGTTTATATATTAAAATAGTGGCGATTTATTCATAAAGAGCCGATTTACAAGCGCAATAGTGTGAGATAGTGATACAATGTGGTGAAACATGACTATTCGTTTTGTTCCCAAAACTCCATTAAGCTTTTAATAAAGCTGTCACTACTTTACTAAAGTATGACTAGATTTGACTGGTGCGGACTGGACTTGGCCAAGACTGGACTACTTTTTAACTTCGTTTTCGTTTGTTTCGAAATCGAAGTTTGTACATAAAAAATAGTAAAAACTATGTTGTCGAAAACAAAGAAGTAGTTTCTTATATTTCTTGGCCGTCCGGATGAGAAACGTAGAGTTAAAACGCTCCGTATCAAAGGAAATTCCATGATATATGGGTAGTAGTCTGGTAGTATATCACTATGTATATCTGATAATGCAGTCGTAGGTGCCTAGACAACTGCCTGCTAAGATCTACAACCTAATAAATATTGTTTGATGTTTGTGTTGATCTCTGTTATAGTTATGGCAGTTTGGTATGAAATTGATCTACTGTTTCATCGATCGCTGGCTTATTTTTTGCGGCCACGGTTCGTTTTAAGTGAATCCACGCGAGCAGATGATAATATAAATTAATTATGTTTGGTTAATAGCCCGAGCGAGCAGAATGGAGGGACTCTCCTTTTTCCTCTCTTTACTTTTGGAATGTTTTACTGTACTAAATTTATTTACTAAAATTATTTGTAATGTTTTGTTGTTGTAGTGTTGTGTGTGTTAAAATAAATGTTTTCTTTATTTCTTACTAATAATATAAAAGCATCCAATTTTCCTTCTAATTATGTATCTGTTTGTTGTTAGATACCTCATTGTTATTACAATCATGCCTAGTTGAGACTAATAAGTAATTTTAATATAACTTAAATTGCTAAGTAGAGTCTAATCGAAGAATGCGTCCATCGACACTTTTCTTACTGTCTCTATTAAGGGGAAGACACTTTGTTCGTGTGTTCTATAATATGTAGTACTCACTGCACTGACATTATTAACTTAATACACTAACTCAAAAGGTTTGGTGCCATGTCGTTTAAACATATTTATTTACATAAGCGAACATATTAATAGTGGCAATAATTTTATTAAATCACAGAAATATTAGCTACAACTGCGAGAGTTTATATTTGTCTAACAAGCTGCGCCCCGCGGTTTTATCCGCGTGGTGGTGGATGATGATGATGATGGAAAGTATCCTATGTCTTACTCCAGGGCCTAAAGTAGGTACCTACATGCCTACATGCGAAATTTCACCCAGATTTTTTTTTTTAAACTATAGGCAAACAACGTTAATTATAATTTTAAAATTTTATACAAACAGGTCCGAAACCTAATACCTCAAGAGAGCATATCAATTAAAACTTGGTATAATAAATAAATAACATAAACTTATCATTTTTAGTCTATGTATTAGATACCAAAAATTCCAACCAAATTAGTACACATTCTAATAGCTACTTAATAATTCACTCACCAAAACAAAACATATTTTAAAAATCAGGGCTGCCCCATCTAACGAAGCGGTGCGTTTGAAGCCAGGGTTGTCACAAGCCGATTACTGCCGCATCCATCAATATTAATGGACTTGACCATCATCGATTAGTGGCTTGGTGGGTGTCTTTTTTTTTTTGAAAAATTGCTTTCGAAGAATTTTTATAATGCTATTAACTAAGTTGAGAATATTCGGTATCTAGAATATTTTTAACAGCTTTCGTTTTGTTTTTTTTTTTTAATTTTTCAAGGTCGTAATTTTACAAGGCTCGAAGGTGACGAGGTGGAGATTTAAAAAAAAGTTATCCAAATGCAAAGTAAGCAAAGTCCACTCCAAGTGAGTGCTTGAATTTGATTTTTGAGTTAAGGATAATAGTTAATGTATGTATACAATGAAGCTATGTATATGTAAATTGTTTATTGAACGTAAAAAATGTGTTTAAAATGGTGGTGTTTTAATAATAAAGTGCCGAATTACAAGCGCGAATGTGGGAAAATGATATAATGTGGTGAAACATGACTTTTCGTGTTGCTTCCAAAACTCCATCGGCCAACGGAAACCGAGGTGTTTTCGCTTCTCTTCGTTGGTGATGGCCCGACCGCTTGCAGTCACTTGGCTCCTAATCTTCTTCGAGAACACACCTGCCTGAGCTTGGTTGTCTGGTGTTATTAAGCGTGAATTATACATAGGTGTAATATTGTGTCCAAATGTGTGTCTGTCTATATAAACAGTGTCTTGCATCTAGCAATGAATTATACAGTTGACCCTAACCTGTGTCGCTTTTAATTAATCTTTTGAAACTTGAAAATGTGAAACACTTGACACTGGCAAATGCTCAAAATGCAACGCCAAAACCAAAGAAAAAAAAAACATCAACTTGGCTGAGTTTCAACCAAACATAGGTATCAATAGACAAAGTATCATAACCGATATTGAATAAATTATCTTATCCGCTGATTTCGTTAACCCCAATCCCAATTTAACATCAATATTCTACAGTCTATTAAACTCTAACCTACAAATATCATGAACCCACATAAATTCCTCATGTTTAATAAACCGGCTAAAATATAACATACTCCTCAAAGCACCAATGTTCGAGTAATTGCTGTTCAAATAAATATCAAGCTTGTTTTCAGCGTGATAAAGTGGGTTTGAGATAAATTTCAATTAGGTATACGTTCGCGGGACTTTGGGCAATTACTGTATCCTGGCAACCCCGGGTGTTCTTATTTTAATATTACAGTGCAAGGGGTATTTTGTATGTCGTATATCGCGCATTTGTCGAATAATGCGTTTGTAAAAAGTGTTTTCATACCTTCAATAAATAATTTATAACATGTTGTTTTTGTAATTTTGCAACTATTTAGTAAGTTTGGATTTGTCAACAATATTTTTTTTACATGTTAGATGTTTGACCACAACTCACCTGATGGTAAGTGGCGGTGTTGTCGAAGATGGTAAAGCACACCTAGCCTGGAATGGCACTGGCTCTCAGGTATGGCTGCTAAACACACAATTAGGTGGTTTGTGGCAGATCTCCAACTTGAGATTGGTAGCTAGCCAGTCGAGTTCTAGACAACACCCTACCACCATACTATGGTTTGTTCTCGGTGTTTTCCTTCACCGGCAGCTCATGCTCATTGTTGAGGGTTGAACCCACCCCGTGCGTGTGAACCGACCGCTCTAACTACTGAGTTATCATCGCTACAAATCGCTTGCAAACATTTTTTTAAGTAACGGGGACCCATAATTAAACGTGCCATCCGACCCACGGTAGTGTCTTTAAATGCGACTCACGGTCACCCATCAGAACGTTGACCTTATCGTTTATTGTGTAACATCGGTGATATGATCGATTCAAAACACTTAGTGAAGCTACGCTACGAGCGCCATATCAGTTTAAATATGTACGAAGCACGTTTGGTTTTGATACGTTATGAATTCCGCGTAATAATTTGTACTTACTTGCTTTGTTTGTGTGAGTGAGGGGGTGGCAAAACAGGGGTGCTGAATTAGATTCGATGGCTGCGCGTGTTCTAGTCTGTTATTGTGATTTGTAATAGAACGAATTTATTGCAAACGCTTGTTTCTTGTAGTTCAACTCATCTAAATAATTCTATGCCATATTGATGTCTCGTTTCGTATATCGGTTTCTCCTCAGCAAGCGTGCTCCATCGTAGACCGCAAATGACAGTCACACGCAAGCCTATTTGTAATAAAATAATGTATAATTTTACAATTTAAAAAACTGACTCCATGACCCTTAGGCCAACTAAACGCAATGCTCCAATGTCTCAAAGTAATGAGCACCAAAGCAGCGAGGCCCTGGACTTTGTTTTGTTACTCAAAGTTCTGTGTATCGCTGTAATGGTCATGGACAGGCGTTATCTCTTACCACCAGGAGAGCGTCTCGTTCGTCTCATTATTTGTCACATAAAAAAAAAAAACAGCGAGGTTTCGTAATAAACGAAAATATCATCGATGTATACAATTTTTAGATTTATGATGATTTCGATAAAATTTATATGGGACCACCTCTGAAGTATGGTCTACTAAGCAAAAAAAGAATCATCAAAATCGATTCATAATTAATTGGCGGAATGATCGCGTAACATACATAGCAAAAAAAAAAGATTAGTCGAATAGAGAACCTCCTTTTTTGAATCGTTTAAAAAAGGTACGGAATTCTATTGAAAATATGTTACTACAAAATTGTGCCAGATTTTTTTTAGTCAATTTAAATAAACACTCATTTCCGCTCCAGTAGATAATCACATCTCATAACGAGTGGTAAAGTAAACACCATTAAAAGTCAGCACTAATTAACATCCCGTCAGAATATGATTTACTCGCCGTCTCGCTGTCTGTAGTTAGAAGGTTGGAAATACTTCCTCAACAAAAACTAACTGCATAACAAGTAAACTATTCCACTTGTGGTTTCTTAACACAAAAGTCATCGAATAAGCTGACGATCCGCCTAAATAAACAATGTTTCAGGTTACACGTTATTTTAGTAACCTTACCGTAATTTAATATCCCATCTATAAAATAGATAGAAAAACAAAAATGCTATTGAAAGTTGTTAAAATATAGACAGTTTAATTCTTACATTTATAATTTTAATATTTTCTGTCATATTTTTGACTAATTTACAACACAATCACGGACCGCAAGTAGGACATGGGGCCACGTGTTGCCGACCGCTGATATTTAAAAATTAAAATACCAAAGTTATTTTTTAAGGTGGGTCTATTTCCATACAAATATTTTTTTGCCATTTATAGACAAATGGAGCATAATTTAACAGTGCAATCACAGCCACTAGCATTTATTTTGGTGTTTATTTGCGGTAAATCACAATTGCTTGAATAAAACAGTAGACTATTAGCATCTACTGTATTATTCAAAAATCATAAATTCATAAATCATTGATAAATTTGATTTTATGCCAATAATCTACTGTTTTATTCAAGCAATTGTAATTTACCGCAAATAAAGACCAAAATAAATCCCAGTAGCTGTGATTTCACTATAAAATTACGCTCCATTTGTCCATAAATGGCAAAAAATTATTTGTATGGAAATCCAACCACCTTAATTCTAAAAACGCGAAACCGCGTGACGTAGTTAGTATGTAATATATTATATGTAACTTAGTAGAAACCTCTCCATACTAAAGTTGCCTGGAAGAGGTTGTTTATAGCGATAAGGCAGCCAATTGTTCCACTAGTGTTAAGTTTATAATGTTATAATTGTGAACAATAAAGAGTTATATTATTATTACAAAAAAAATCGACTACAATCTTTAAATGTTTTATAGTGCAAATTTAATCAAGTACACTAATAAATAAAATTACTAAACATGCAACAAAATATTTAATGACTTTAATTCCTTATCAAAAGCAATTAATATAAATAAATTTAGATTAAAGCGATTGGTCTCCCACAGAGTATAAATGATGCACCAATTTCGATGTAAAATGCGTAGGTACAGTAACAGATACAATCTAAACATAGACTACGTGGTAAAGTAGTGGTAAACTGCTTTATGAATTGTGGGCAAAGAACAGAATTTAAAATGTTCAGTAGAGAATTATTTAGCTAAAAACATAAATTTACCTTTTGTATATCAAATAAATGAGATGATTTGATGGTAAGGGATAACGCCTGACCATGACCATTGCAGTGGTACCCATAATTTTGAGTAATAAAACAAATTGCAAAGCGTCGCTGCATAGCCGCTTTATTTATATACTTTACCTACTTAACAATTGTTTATAGATTTTCGTAGTTTTAAAATTACTCAAGAACAGTGCGTTCTTTTCTGGATGTAAAATGATGTGACCAGTCGCTTGTCAGCCACTTTTTCATATAAAAATACCTAAAAAAGCAAAAGTTTATTTATTTTAAAAAAATTGTTATAATTATGTTTATCATCGGGACTTCATTGTAAAACTTCATAATTAGAATTGAAGTTGCGTAACTTTAAAATTAAAAGTAAACCGTTGTTACTATAACAATATTTCAGATTTTTAGTAAATTTATGGATTATGACACACTAAACATACACATTATACATATATGAAACATAGTAACACTTGTTATGCGAAAAAAAACTAAATATATACATACCTCATTTACTTTCTGTAAATACATAATTGCTATAAAATTTTACCGCTCTACAAATAAAGTGTCAATTAGGCAGCACAATGTTGTTAAAACAAACATGACACTATTATTTCAGTATCGCTATTATTTGCCAGCAGAATTGTGCCCAAGTGGGCAACTCATTAGGCAAAAATAAACTGTTCCATCTGTACAGTATCGCGTTCTGTGGCATCATTAGAGGATTGGTTAAGTGGCAACGCGCGGGGGGCTACAAAAAAATACGCCGCTCTTAACAAATGACATATGGTGAGAATGACATTATACAGGGGGTATCGTGTGACACCGTTTTAATTTTTGTTACACGTTTTATTTTTACATTATAAATAAATAAATATCGTAGGACACACAGCGCCATCTGACCCTATACTAAGCAAAGCTTGTACTATGGAAGTCTATAGTACTTAAATACTTTTTTTTGTAAATACATACTTATAATAAATACAGAACAACACCCAGACACATAACAAACATTTAATTTTGTTTATACCACAAAGTTTGTCCTAATGGAAATGGAATCGAACCCACGCCCTTCAGCCCTTGAAGTACACATACCAATGAACTAACAGGGCTGTCATATGTATGTGTATAGGATTTTTATTTTAAAGTAAAGCTCTCATTAGTTTTAGACCAAATGCTTTTCTGGTGGTAAAAATTATTGCAGTGGTAGCCGTAACGTAACTTTAAGACATCGCTACTTTGGCGCTCATTACTTTTGAGACATTGGATGGCTAGTTTCAACATTTCATCTTGAGACACTTGAAATTATAATTTTTGTGCAAATTAATGTATAAATATAATCACACTTGATATTATAAATGTGAAAGCTTGTCAGTTACTTGCTTCTTCACGGTGAAATGGCTGCACATTTGGATGAAGTTTGGCATGCAGATATCTTTAACCATGGATTGGCCATAGATTACTTTTATGGTGAAATACACGAGTGAAACGGGGTACAGCTACTAAATTATAATTATAATTTAAATCAATACAAAAGACATCAACGCGTCTTCCATTTAATTTGGGCTGTCATGTAACAGGTACGATAATAATACACATTGTGTGTTTTTTCTATTTACTAGAAAGTCTAGCATTAAAATACAATAACTTAAACGTAATACAACAAGTTACGTGTCTCAATTTCAGTTTCTCGGAATAAAAAGTAGACAACGTATCAAGGGTATAGGGCTATATGCATTTCAAATTTTATCAAAGTCCGTTTAGCCGTTGCAGTATGAGAAATAAAAAAATACAAGCATACAAACACACACACTTTCTCATTTCTTATATTAGAATAATCTGAACGCACATATACACAATAATTATAATAAATAAATATCGAAGGACATTTTTCGCATTTTAATGGAGGACTTTTCACATAACCCCATCTACCCCCAAACTAACCGAAGCTTGTACCATAGAAACGGGATAGCTGAAATTGTTATTTACTTTTTTTATAAAAACAATACAATACAATATTTAGAACACCAAAACACAAACATTTGTGTAAGTCACCAAAATGCTCTATATTTATCACAAGTAGCAGAACTACTGCCGAATCACCTAACAATAATAACTATCAGAAATTAAACATAATACCAATAAATGTTTCCACTTAATTTAGTTAAGTTTTCATTCTCGCAAATTTCACCAAAAATAAGTATTTAAAATAAAACAGCCTGTACATAAGTCCCCGTGGACAGTACAGATCAATAACCGCGGCAAATATACAAATAACAGCTTTATTTCCAGGAGCATAAATCTCACTTTTGTGTGGCATGTTGATGGGCCTTTTGGGACGATGTGGCCCGTCAATTAGTGACGTTATAAAATAATATTTATATTTAGCCCGATGTTTGTGCGATCGGTTCGCGTGGAGTAGGTTAGGGTTTCGAGAACTTTATAAAGAGTTTTATAGAAAAACTCTTCAACATCGAGCTGTTATCTATGTAGTTAGATTGTTTTACTGTTATTTCGTAGAAGGAGGTCGCCTAGGTACCACCATTGTATTAAATATAGCGACCCGCCCCGGCTTCGCACGGGTGCAACGCGATGCAATATACAGTGGCGGCTTTAGGGTGTAGCAAGCGGGGCAACCGCCCGGGGCCTCGCTCTTGCAGGGGCCTCGCGTCCTCGTAGAAAAAAGTCTTTACCATATATGTATGTGTATGTCGCGCCTCGCACTTAACAAAACCACAAAATCACTGAAGGCACGATTTCATTATTAGTGCAAGCATGTTACGGCCACTCGAGCACTCGAACTAATTTTTTAGTAAAACGGGCTCAAAGAAAAAGGGCCTCACAATGATCTGTCGCCCCGGCCCTCGCAACAGCTAAGGCCGCCGCTAGCAATATACTTATGCGGTGCATCTGCCTTTTTTTTATAGTTGACAGGCTAGGTGTTTGACCACAGCTCACCTGATGTTAAGTGACGGTGTGGTCGAAGATGGTAAAGCACACCTAGCCTGGAATGGAACTGGCTCTCAAGTGAGGCTGCCGGAACACAGCGTTAGATGCTTGGCGGCAGATTTTCAACTTGAGGGTGGTAGCTAGCCAGTCGAGTACTAGAAAGTACCCTACCACCATGCTAAGGTTTCCTTACGATGTTTTCCTTCACCGGCAGCTCAAGCTCATTGTTGGGGTTTGAACCCACGCCCTTCGGCATGCGAACCGAACGCGTTAACCACTGAGCTATCATCGCTACAAAATATATGTTAGTTGAATAGCTAATTAGTTGTTTAATGTTAATCTTTTAAATATCTATCACAGTGTAAAGGATTTAGAACTGAATTCGTTTCGCAGAAGGGCGCATCAGCCAAAAACAACATTTTTGTAACGACTTCCGAAAACTGTCCTTTTTCTACGTATATTTATAAAGGGACTCCTTTCACAAACATTCATCAAGCGATTCTTTGAAAATAGTAATAGATATACGTTTGGGTAAGGTTTATTTGTGAGTTACTCGTTTATCGATGTTTTTATGTATCACTAGCAATTTTAATAAAGCCATCGACCAACAAACAACAGCAATCATCATCTGAAACATGTGACCTCGAGTTTATTAAGATGCAATTTAAACATAAATAAAGTATGTTCTTTTTGTACATTACTTCTTTTTTCCTGACTCCGTGAGTCTACATTGGTTAGTCAAAAAAGTCAGCGCTGCGGAGTATTCCCCAGCACAATTGCTGAGCACTTTTTTCTTGACACTTCAGCGGTATTCCTCTAATTTAAAACAACATATAGACAACAAATTGTAAACGTCAGTACGTTTACAATTTGTTGTCTATATGTTATTTTAAAACTTTTTATTTCTGTGTTTTGTCTGTAGTTATTCGTTATAGTATCTAGTGTCTTATGAAAACTATATTTTTCTTTTCTATCTTTAATTTTACAAAAACTCACTCACAATTATATTTTTATATCCATGAACATTTTTTGACAGCCCGTTGGCTCATTGGTAGTATTTCTGCCTTGGGAGCTGTAGGGCGTGGGTTGGATTCCCACTTAGGGTAAACATTTTGTTAATATACAAATGTTTGTTCTGTGTCTGGGTGTTCTGTATGTATTTACAAAAAAAAGAAGTATTTATTTATACTATCAAGTACAGTACTGCCACTGTCAAGCAATTTAAATTTTTTTCAGCTCTGCTTAGTTTGGGGCCAGATGGCGCTGTGTGTATAGCCCTACGATATTTATTTATTTTATTTTATTTATTTAAATGTACCATGATAAAATCAAGTTAAATAAGTCCTACAATATCCGCTATTCAGGTGCTACTGTTTTAATTTTATTCCAAAACAAGTCTGCGTTTGACCACACCCTGCCTGATATTAAGGAAAATGAGGTCCAAGATCTGGATTTCAAGACACCCAATATAATGATGTACCTATTATTATACTTCGCGGGGAATACAGATGGCGGCAGAAACTAATGAACAAAACAGAACTGAAACTAACGTAAAGTCCTGTCACTTTACATACATTTTGGTATCAAAAAACTGACTTGAGTTTTTTCAAGTATTGTCATTCTAGATCCACTGTATCGCTTTGCATCGCATTGCATTAATCGATCACGTAGGACACTCCCCAAATGGACCTGTCTCGGAGACTTGTGAGCTCGAAAACGGAACAAATCACTTAATGGCCATCGCTCCTTCCACGAACTCTAAATTAAACGGTTTCGAATGTAACACACACGTCGGACGGTGATTCTTCATTTTGTGGACGTGCCAATGTGGAAGCGTTAGCGTTAGCGATTAAATAACTGTTATTATAATACAACCGACATAGCCCAGAGAATCAGCAAGTTGAAGTGGCAGTGGGCAGGGCACATAGCACGCAGAACTGATGGCCGATGGGGCTGCAAAGTTCTGGAGTGGAGACCACGGACCGGCAAGCGCAGCGTAGGACGTCCACCCACAAGGTGGACAGACGACCTAATAAAGACCGCAGGAACGCGCTGGATGCGAGCCACTTCCAACCGGTCTTTGTGGAAGTCAATGGGGGAGGCCTATGCCCACTATATATGGGCAGTGGACGTCCTACGGCTGAAATGATGATGATGATGATGATGATAATATAAACTAGTTGCACCCCGCGGTGTTACATGTTTTCCAGATAAAAAGTAGCTTATATGTTAATCCAAGGTCTCAGCGACCTCCAACCCAAATTTCATCCAAATCCGTTCAGTAGTTTTTGCGTGAAAGAGTAACAAACATCCATCGATACAAATTTTGACCCGTGGGAATACAGGAATAAAAAGTAGCCTATGTCACCAGGGGATAGTGTACCTTCCCAACGGAGAATTTTTGAAATCGGTCCAGAATTTTTTGAGTTTATTCGTTACAAACATACAAAAATACGAATATTTCCTCTTTTTGTTATTAGTAACAAAAACCAACCAACCAACCAACCAAATATCAACCACCAACTAACCTAAATTTTCCCTTCTATATTATAATTATTATTACAAAACTCTATCTGCTTTGACTTGAGCCACCCCATTAACCGCTAAGAGATAATTATACCATCCAAGGTGGTAGGAGTCAGGCATGAAGGCGAGGGGGAAGTATCCCCCCCCGTGTCCCACTACGTGAGCTGTCGCATATGGCGGTAGTAATTAAACTATGGCTTTTTAATAGTGTTTCTGGTGAACGGTAGATTAAGATTTATTGACAGTTTCAATTATCAATATGTTTTGTAATTTAAATATCTTAAAATAATAACTACTCTAAAAGACCGCTATCAATGGGAATAGTTCCCAAAACGCTGGCCCCATTGCCGCGTTGTATGGCAATACTCAAACGCTGAGCAAAATAAAGGCCAGCGTTTAGTTCACGTGTGGCGTCGACCAAACGAGATGCAAATATTCATTTGCAAAAATATACTATCTTATAAAGTAACTAAAAATGAATTTCAAACATTTGCAAATACTTACTTAAAAGTTCATTGACAAAAGTTGTATGTACGGATGCGAAACATTGATTTTGCAAAGATTTTTTTTTTTATGGTTGGCAGGCTATTTGCTTGACCACAGCTCACCTGATTTTAAGTAAAGGTGTGGTCGAAGATGGTAAAGCACACCTAGCCTGGAATGGAACTGGAAAGATTACAGTACCTATATATATATATAATAATGCGAATTAAAATTCGCATTATTTTTCTTCCATACATTTTTTTTTTTAAGTTTTTTATTATTGTTTTAGTCTGATCTCTTTTTACCCACGACGAAACGGAGCCGGTATATGCGTTTGGGGTGAAAGGATGTTTGTTTGTTTGTGCAAATACATGTTGCCAGTTTTCTCCAAAACTAATAGTCCGATTTTGATGCAGTTTTCAGTTATGGGTTCGGGTTTCATTGGTGCATTATCTTAGATAACAATTACTTTTGAACCATTGTGGGTTTTTAAAAAAAAATATTTTGCTTTTAATGTATAAATTATAATCTATGTTTTGAAGTAGATAACTCAATAAATAATATTTGTCATACCTACACGTAAAATACCTAGTGCCTACTTAATTATTTTAACTTATGACATTGTCTGTCAGCGATAATACCCTAATTTTATAAATAAAAAGCAAAAAAGTAAATCTTAATGACCATGCGAAAACAAATACTTGGTGGTAGATCTTAGCAGGAGGTCGTCTAGGTAGGTACCACCGCAGTACCAGTTATTCTGCCGCTAAGCAGTAGTGTGTAAACATTACTGTGTTCCGGTTTGAAGGGTACTGCAGCTAGCGAAATCACTGGGCTGTTGAGACTAACCATCGAAAGTCTCAAAGTAATGAGCGCCGAAGCAGTGATGCCCTGGACTTTGTTTTGTTACTCAAAGTTCTGTGTATAGCTGCAATGGTCATGCACAGGCGTTATCTCTTACCATCAGGGGAGGGTCTCGTTCGTTTCATTACTTTTTTACATAATACTAAAAAAAAAAATGTTTTGTGACATTTAAGTAATAATAATAGAGACTACATTTAGCATACACATAACACATTTTTTACATAATTTTTTTTTCTCACTACATTTTCCAAACGAAATAAAATAAATAGAATAGCATGGTAACACCCCTACGTTTTTGCGTCGGATGTTAAAAATATCGAACAACTTCAATGACGTATTCACCGTTCACGTCAAAAAAGCAGGATTTTAATCACAGAAACCACAAATTTTTATCACCAGATGCCAGAATACCACGCCCGGTTTGTGGACTCACTTAACTTTACACTGGACTAATAGCTTTTTCGAGAATTAATTAATTTGACGCCACCAGTGTCGTCACAGTAATGACTTTGGACACGTGTCGGGGAGGAAGTGGAAAAAATGGTGCTGAAAAAGTACACATTTAGAAATTTTCAACAAAAAATAATGCGTTATGAAACTTTTCGATCGTTTTGCTTAGACATAGAAAATAATAAAAACTTACTTGACTAAAAAAAGTTCGAAATGCTAGTATTTTGTTACAAGCACAAGTTTTTTTTTCCGTTATTGATAGTGATGGGTGATCCGTCCCAAAGGTGAGAACAGAACATAATATAGTAGGTACTGTATTGTATTGAACGTATATATTAGTCTGTACTGGCTTCTTCTATCTTATGAAAGAATGCCTTCATAAGAAAGTCGCGAATCATGTCCCGAATGAGTCCCGAAATTACTGGGCTATTGAGACTAACCTTCGAAAGTCTCAAAGTAAAGAGTGCCAAAGCAGTAATGCCCTGGACTTTTTTTTGTTACTCAAAGTTCTGTGTATCGCTGCAATGGTCATGGACAGACGTAATCTCTTACCATCAGGAAAGCGTCTCGATCGTCTCATTACTATTTAAATAAAAAAAAGAATCGGTTTCTTCTAGGCAAGCGTGTTCCATACAAGATCGCATCCTCGCTTAACATCGGGCGAGATGTAGAAATATAACACAGCATGACTGGTGAGACACCTACGATACTGAAAGAGAGTATTTGGTACTCGATTCTCGATAGTTCAAAGTTCTGGATACCGTTGCAGTGTCATGGTTATGGTCAGATGTTATCTCTTAGCACAAGGGTAGCGTTTTGTTCATCTGATTACTTTTATATAAAATATAATCTCCAATAGATATAGTATGACTGGTAAGATACCTATAATACTCGATGACGTAATATTTGACGACGAAAAAAACATTAAAAATAAGTATTAACTGACTATTACACCGCGCGGACGCACGAGCTGGACGTCGTCGTGAGGACGCTCGCGCTGACGACGTGCCGGCGGGACAAGACGTACTTGTCGCGTGAACAAAACATCGTTATCAGCGTCGGGAGTGTATCCACGCTTCATTTATTTACAGGGAAATTTGGCCAAAAATTAAGTACCTAATTTTATTACATAATTATAACGAGAATCGAGTACCGAGTACTCTCTTTCAGTATCGTAGGTGTCTCCCCAATCATGCTGTATACATTTAAAAAAAGTAAAAAATATATCAAATCGGTTTAAAATTGACGGAAATCTTAGGTAACATATGAATAAAACATGACGCACGAAAGTTGGTTATTAACGTTAATTTCCATAGTACACTGTGTAAATACATAAGTGCTTAGCTTAAATACCAAATAATAAAACGGCTTCCAATATTAGATAGTACGGTGGGACTTTTGTCCAATTAATTGGATACCACAGCCATAGAAGCCATCAATTATTTGGACACATTGATTTTTTAAACGGTAACTCAACCTTTATAAATATACCCTATAGGTTTAGATTAAAAGCCTAATTTGTAACGTGGTGGTAGATCTCCTTAGCAGTAGGTTGTCTAGGTAGGTACCACCACAGTACCAGTTATTTTGCCGCTAAGCAGTAGTGTGTAAATTACACATTACTGTGTTCCGGTTCGAAGGGTACTGCAGCTAGCGAAATTACTGGGCTGTTGAGACTCACCATCGGAAGCCTTAAAGTAATGAGCGCCAAAGTAATGATGCCCTGGACTTTGTTTTGTTACTCAAAGGTCTGTGTATCTGCAAGGGTACTGGACAGGTGGTATCTCTTACCATCAGGAGAGCGTCTCGTTCATCTCATTACTTTTTACATAATAAAAAAATATAAAATGTGTATGTATTTGTACCTGAGTTTCAGTAACATTCAGCAGTTTGGCCATGTCAGCCCTCTCCCCCGAAGACAAATACTTCTTCACTTCAAACAGTTTCTCCAGCTCGAAGATCTGTCTCCCTGTGAAGGTCGTTCTCGCTTTCTTCCGTCTGGCGGCTCCAGGGTCCTCACCTTCCTCGCTGGTGAGAGACCCTTCGCCTCCGAGCGGAGACCGGACGTCTTCCGTCGACTTTTTGCGTTTGATCAACTTTGATGGATCTGAAAGAAGATAATAATATAAATAAAAATAATAACTGTGTAATAATAATGATAAAAAATATGTAGATAGGGTACTTTCTTGTACTCGACTGGCTAGCTACCACCCTCAAATTGAAAATCTGCCGCCAAGCATCTAACGGTGTGTTCCGGCAGCCTCACTTATGAGCCAATTCCATTCCAGGATGTTTACCATCTTCGTCCGCATCGTCGCTTAACATTACGTGAGCTGTGGTCAAACACCAAGCCTGTCAGACATTAAACAAAAACTTTCGAAACTGAATAGGTGCCGGATAATGTTAATAATTGTTTATTCATATTTACAACTGAATTTTGTCTAACACTTTTTACAAAGTACAAAATAGGCCGCATATTAAATTAATAAAACCAACCTAAAAAAAAAAAAAAAAAAATCTGGTAAAATGGATAATGATCTAGTGGCTAATTTACATCTCAACTAGGGCGACTAATAAATCTATAAAGTTGGTAAAATAGTGGAACTACAATTTTTCTACGATTCACCATCAGTCTCACCTCGTAAATACTACAGTAGCTCCACGTTCAGCTCTATAGATAAGGTAGTCGCACTGAATTTAAACTTCTCATCGAAGTTAATATCATAATAAATCATTGGGATGGGGCTTTTAATGTTTCAACCATATCTCATGTAGCAGGTGTTATTTCTTAACGAAATGAGCAGAAAATCTAAATCTACGCTGTAGAATAATAAAGCTGGTTATTATGTGACATGTACTTATATCAAATTAAACGAAATTTATGGCCTCACAAGCTACGCTCCGCGATGTTACCCGCTGTTTCACGTGAACACTACATTTTTTTGGGACAAAAAGGTGTGATAATCCTCCATACCAATTTTCATAAAAATTGGTCCAACCGTTTGAGCGTGAAGGATTAACAAACACACTTACAAACTTTCGCCTTCATAATATTACTGTGAAAAGAGAACTTTAAAACAAAAAAGTGTGTGTGACGTGATTGTTCTCTATGACTTAGTATTAGCGACGTTTTTTTTTTTTTGATCGAAAAATAAAATACACTTGACTTTCATTTGGACTCTAATGACGTCATACAATAGAATGTATAGAGCTACTTTCAGTCCTAAAAAAGCAGTGGCAAATTAAAACAAAATCTGTCAATGTCAAGTCAAGGCCAGTCAATCAAATGTGTCTAACAACTATTTTGAGTTTTGGCGGGAACGCGGGAAGAGTCGTGTCGCTCCGTTGTATTTTTTTTCCAAAACTAGTGTTTTGTCGAGTGTTTATGCATAAAAATGGTGGTGTTTTATTCATAAAGTGCCGAATTACAAGCGTGAGTGTGGGAAAATGATATAATATGGTGAAACATGACTTTTCGTGGTGCTTCCAAAACTCCATCGAAGCTTTATAGTAAAGTCGCCACTACTTTACTAAAGCATGACTGGACTTGACTGACACAGACTGGACTTGACTAAGACTGGACTTTGACTATAACTAGCTATGAGGACACTTATTTAACTTTTGTAACTTGAAAATATATAAATACTTGACACTGGCAAATGCTAAAACGCGACGCCAAAACCAAAGGAAAAAAAAACTAAAACAAAATCTGTCAATGTCAAGTCAAGGCCAGTCAATCAAATGTGTCTAACAACTATTTTGAGTTTTGGCGGGAACGCGGGATGAGTCGTGTCGCTCCGTTGTATTTTTTTTCCAAAACTAGTGTTTTGTCGAGTGTTTATGCATAAAAATGGTGGTCTTTTATACATAAAGTGCCGAATTACAAGCGTGAGTGTGGGAAAATGATATAATGTGGTGAAACATGACTTTTCGTGTTGCTTCCAAAACTCCATCGAAGCTTTATAGTAAAGTCGCCACTACTTTACTAAAGCATGACTGGACTTGACTGACACGAACTGGACTTGACTAAGACTGGACTTTGACTAAAACTAGCTACGATGACACTTATTTAACTTTTGAAACTTGAAAATATATAATTACTTGACACTGGCAAATGCTAAAACGCGACGCCAAAACCAAAGGAAAAAAAACAACTATTTTGAGTTAAATATTTACTTTTTTGTTTTACATGGCAAGGGTATATATTATATTCAGCCTACTTTATAACGTTATCGCTACAAAACGTTTGAAAACGTATTAAAAAAATCAACTACCGCATATTAAGCCAAAATATTCAAATAAGTTTCATAAAACAAAATCAGTAAAAAATATAAAAAGTAATAATACAAAAATAAAACTTTACAAAACGAACAATTTTTCGCATAATATTTTGTAATCTTATCCTAATAGTCATCACAGTACAGACTATAATCTGTTACTATTTTGTAAGGTTGAATCTCAGATGGTTGAATTAAAAGAGATGGCGTTCCTTCTAACTGTTTTATTACTACTCTTTCATGCCTTATTAAAACTATATATTTCACACGTTATCTAGATCTGCTTTCTCTTTCATATTTACAATTATCTCGCATCAAGGCATCTCTTTCATAATGACGTTACGTTCCATTCATAGCTTCATATCCTTTCGCTCTTTAAGACCTGTTAATTTCTTATTCATTTCATTCATTCATTCATTTCATTCATTCATTCATTCATTCACGCTACCTATTACATTTCAATAATTCTTAAAGTTCAGTTTACAGTTTCACAGAGAGTTTCCATTACCAGTAGATAGAGTTCTACGCTAATAATGATGCAGAGTAGGTAACTACACGTAAGTACTTCCTCTATCATTGCTTAGAACATTTCGTAAAATTAAATCGATAAATTGAAGTCCGCCGGTTCAATTCACAATCGGCAAAGAAACTTAATTTACCACTGAGCTGTTCTATTACAACACTACAATGCCTTTGGCCTCACGCGTAGGGCTCGATAGAAATCTAAAAAAATATATATAGGTATATTATAAATGCTGCTTGTTTAATTTATTTTGATTATGTATACCTAGGAATAATACATTTTCTTATTTGCTACTTTTTATCCCGAAAACATGTAACGCGTAACACTGCGGAGCGCAGCTAGTTGCAAATAAATTGATTCGATTTAAATGCCCAGGATATTGGCGATTGCAAGTGAACTCAAATAAGTAATTACGTATCAAAACCAAAATTACCCAGTAAACTGAAAAACGCACTTCAATTCCCGCAGTTGCCAGTAATAGCACGCTCATCACAATTTTACAACCAATCAATCCTCTCTCACGCCACAACACTGATTGATCTCTAGAATCTAAACACAAACAACATTTGAGTGTTATAGGTTTTGTGGACCAATTTATGAGTGTAAGCGGAATTTGTTGAACTTCGTACTTAAATCCTACTAATATTGTAAATGTGAAAGTTTGGATGGATGGATGGATGCATGGATGGATATTTGTAACTCTTTCACGCAAAAACTACTGAACGGATTTGGATGAAATTTAGTATGGAGGTAGCTGAGACCCTGGATTAACATGTAGGCTACTTTTTATTCCGAACACATTTTTTTTAAGGTGGACACTGGACAGGCTATGTGTTTGACCACAGCTTACCTGATGTTAAGTGACGGTGTGGTCGAAGATGGTAAAGCACACCTAGCCTGGAATGGAACTGGCTCTCAAGTGTGACTGCCGGAACACACCGTTAGATGCATGGCGGCAGATTTTCTACTTGAAGGGGGTAGCTAGCCAGCCGAGTACTAGAAAGTACCCTACCACCATGCTTTGGTTTCCTCGCGATGTTTTCCTTCACCGGCAGCTCAAGCTCATTGTTGGGGTTTGAACCCATGCCTTTCGGCATGCGAACCTACCGCGCTAACCACCAAGCTATCATCGTTCTAGTGCCAACGTGAAAAAACCATGTCGTAATTATAATAGTAACTAAACTTTTATGTTTAAATTATAAATTATAATAATATTGCTTACAAAGTTTACAATTACTTGCACGATGTTGATTTAAGTTTGGCTTTGACTGTGACTTGCATAACAATGGTGAGGTATATATTTGAATACTAGACAGGGGCATAAGTTTTAAATTATTTGACACTGGCAAATGTTTAATGTGTGTCGCTATTTCTTTCAAAGAGGAAGTAAAAAAGATATTTCACGTGTCGCATAAATTTGTATAAAAAGATATCGGGTGACCAATGCAGTTTTGGCGGGAACACGAGAAAAATCGTGTTTTTTCAAGTGTTTGCATAAATCCATGAAGCGTAATATCGTGAGTACAGGAAATGATACGTGGTGAAGCGTGACTTTTTGTGTTGCTAAAACTCCATCGAAGATTGCATTAACTTTACTAAAGCATGACCGGGCTCGTCTTTAACTTACGCGTGACTTTGACTATGATTCGACTTGTTTAACTTTATTTTCATAAAATACTTGAAAATATCGAAGTACTTATTAACACTGAAAATGCACGACTTACCATGCCATAAACAAGGAAGAAGATGATATGAGACATTTAATAGATAATTTCTAGTACCTACCTACATAATATGCTTCTTAGCTAATCTTATTTTTAGATAACAAAAACTTTATAGAATCAACAGAATAGAATAGAATATTAATTAAATAAACTTTACTGTAGATACACCGAAACGCAAACATTAACAACATTTGAGATTAAATTAAATTTTTTAAATATTACTTACTAATAATATTCTTTACCGTAGGTAAGTGAATACCTATCTACTTATGTTAATGGGTCGAAATAAGCCATAAAACAGTTTATCAGTGGCGTCTATTAAAACCTGGGCAATAAATCAGCCCCAGCGTAAGGCCTTAATAGCTTATTGTTAATTCGCGTCATGTAGGCATTCTAGTACTGTGTTACCTTCTGCGGCATTTGTCTGGTTGATCTTTGACGCGATTTCACTTGAAACTATGTGATGACAATTTAATTTATCAGTAGGTGTAAAGTATAATGTCAATTTAATTGTGTCAAAGTTGTTTGATTTTCGGGATGAGGCGGGAAAAAGGTCTCGTCATTCTTATATTAATTTAAATGAGTGACAAGTTACATACTAATAAATTACTACTGGTCGTTACTAAGAACGAAATTACTGTTTGGTCAAAGAAGTTACAGCTTTCGTGGTAGCTATATTTATTCAAAACTATACAAAATCCTAGACATACTAAAAACTCCAAATTTATCTGCAAAAACAAAATAAAGAAATACCTAAACACGTTAAATATAAAAGAAACTGAGGAGTGGTTGCGTATCGTCTACTAGTGGGGTCTTGATTGTGCTTGCTATGCTTGTTCTTTAACAATTGGAAACTCTATAACTGTGATTGCAACAAGTCACACAACATAATATAACACAATTTAATATAAGTATGGTAATCTAGGATGTGAATAGTCTTAAGGTAATATTACAATTAGGTCTCAACAGAAGAGTACTAGTCATCGCAACACAGGATATCCTACGGCGATGACTAGTGACCAAAAATTGTAATAGTTCTATAATTTGTTTATTTTTATTTTATTTTACACGTTGTCTTTAACTACATCAAGTGTCTTACATCTTTGTGAAAAATTTGACTTGTGTGAATGCTGATCATGGTTTATGTTATTTATGTGCAAATAAACGTTATTATTATTATTATTAAATGTAATAGAGGACATTTTCGCACGGCGCCATCTAGCCCCAAACTAAGCAACGCTTGTGCTATGGGAGCCAACAGCTGACAGAATACTTACAACTACTTTTTTTTGCAAATACATACATATAATATACATACAGAAGATCTAGACACAGAACAAACACCCATATTAGTCACACAAATGTTGATCCTGAGTGGGAATCGACTCCACGCCCTTCAGCTCTCGAAGTAGAGTTTTACCAAATGATCCAACAGAGCAGTCACAGAAATCACGTCACTGCATTGCAATATTTCCGAGAGCTTGTGTTTTTGAGTGCTTACATTTAAAAACAATGGTGCTTCATCTGCTTTTAGTGCCAAATTATACACATGAGCGACAGCAAGTGATAATTATAATGTGGTGATATTCCTATTTTTGCAAAATGCTATAGAAGTAAAAAAAAATAAAATAAAGTCGATTAATTTTGCAAAAATTTAATAAATAAATAAAAGAGCCAACATTATTTTACTAGCACTGGGGTTAGATTTCAATGTGACTTTCACTGTAACTAAGGCTTATTTTACTTAATTTAATTATGGGACACTTGCATGACACTGACATATACTTGACACAGGCAGAATGCAAAAATGTCAAAAATTTACGCAAATAAAGTCACAAGTTTCTCGGTCATATAAGTCATATTCCAAAACACAATGGCTCCAACACATTCGAGTTCCAGAAAAAATAAATTAAGAAAATAATGTTTAGAACCTCTATATATTTTACATAAAATATCTAAGATTCCTGAACAGAGTATTATATTGAGCTCAAAGAACTTAGCATTTTCTACGCATTTTGCTGCGCATCTACAATTCTGTGCAAATCCCTATCGTAATAATATTATGCTGGTATATAAATTGTTGATCTATCTACATAGTTTGCCCATAACAGCGAAAGCTTCAGACCGCAGTGACAAAAATTGAAAATGTTTGAATGTACCTTTATCTACCTTTGCATTTATTTAGCGGAAAAAATTGCGGACAGTCGATCTCGGTAAAGGAATCTTTGTAGGAAAATAATTCATCAAAACATAATTTAATTGCATTGCATGCTTTGCGGTAAACCACCCGCCCTCACCCCCGCGCCCGCGCATCAACCGCTATCTTCACGTGCGAGGCGCGTAGCGGCCCGCAGTGCGCACGCAAACCCGCGCGTGCATTGTACTCAGCTTTGTCTCCATGATGAAGCCCACCGAATATAGTCGGAGTTTCCGATATAAATAAACTTAGGTCTGGTGGTCACAAAATCATGGTTATATATATCGGGACTAATCCCACTAACATTATGAATGTGAAAGTTTGAATGGATGTTTGTTACTCTTTCACGCAAAAAGAACTAAACGCATTTGGATGAAATTTGGTATGGAGGTCGCTAAGACTCTAGATTAACACATAGGCTACTTTTTATCCCGAAAACATGTAGCGGGTAACACCGCGGGACGCAGCTAGAAACTACATATTTATCGACAGTCTCTTCTATCAAATGTATGTACAATGTTATTTATACCAACTTTGATGGACATAAATGCAAATCTATCCTATATTTTAGATATTAAATCTGTGGTGGATTTAAGAATAGAAAATAATTTATTAGGATGGTATAATCAAATGGGTTTTAATTAACATTAATTAATACCGGTGAATGCGCTGGCATATTCAAATTCTAATAAAATCCAGATTAGATGTTTGTTCTGATTAATTTTAGAAATGATATTAAACGTGAGAAAGCTATAATAATATGTATAACTATAGCTATGACTTCGGAAAGTAATACAGTTATCTGGAGCATTCTCTATCTCACTTAAATAGCTTTTTCACGTTTAATATCACTTCTAAAACATATGTGTATGTATGTATGTATGTATGTATGTATGTATGTATGTATGTATGTATGTATGTGTGTATGCATGTATGCATGTATGTATGTATGCATGTATGTATGTATGTATGTGTATGTGTATGTATGTGAGTTTTTTATTCTACCATAATCTTTAAATGCCTGAACGGAATTGGATATATCTAATTATATGAGGTTTCAATCGATTCGTTATTTTGCTCCATGTGACATGAGCTACATTTTTTATTTTAATTATGTTGTTTATTAAATGCCACAAATTATTTTCCGATAAATGTATCGTTCAAATCATAATTGCCACATTTTTCTTCGCTAAACGCATCACTATGGATCGTGCGATATAATTTGTTATCAGATGAGGTGCCAAAACACTCGCAACGGCAACTGGGAGCGCCTTAAACCATCATTAGTGCTACTTTATGGCCGTGTACCATTTGAATCAACAATTAGTTCGGCAGTCTATAAACACTTTATGGCAAATGACTTGATTATACTCGCCTGACTGGGCGTTGGGCAGCCATTTTGAATATTGTGAATGGTGTTAACAATATATTTTATAATAATAATATTATGATTATCTTTATGAAATATATTTTGATACAATGTTTATTATTTTCTTCAATTATACAGTGAAACCTGGTTAAATGAGACCTGAAGGGACCTGCAAATTTGTCTCACTTATAGAGGTATTCCACTTACCCAGTGTCTCAGATATCCAGGCATAAATAAATATCTGTCTCATTTATAGAGGGATCCATTAATAGAAGTCAGAAGACAGGTTGTTTCAGTTATAGAGGTGCGATTATTAAATAACGTATTATGCAAACATTATACGTGACTTTTAATCTTTATTGGGAATTAAAAAAAAGATAATATATTATTATTATAAAAGGTGCGTTTTTTTATAAATATGTGCATAGTACAAAACGTTACAGAGGTAACTATGACGATATAATCGAAAGAACGAATCTTAGATATAGAGGTTTGCTTCGTCCCATTAACAGAGGTTATGGAGGTGTCTCACTTGTCCAGGTTCCACTTAACCAAGTTTCACTGTATATGTATGTATGCATTTATAAAAATCAATTGCGATTGATTGCGTTTTTACGAGACAGTGCGTTAGTCTCGCAAAAAAGAAAATAACCGAATTTTTGACTTTTAAATTTTTGATTCTTGATTACTTTAATTAGATTTTTTGTAGTTTTAATTTTTTTATATTTGTCAAATTAAGAATATTTCTAAGTTTATGAGTTCTAGATTTTAAGTAAGATTAGGGTTTTTAATAAATAAGCAGTGTAAAATTAGTTAAATTTAAGTCTCCTCGTCACTGTTGGAACTGGAACGACGGTTAAGCGGAAATAAACTAAATATAAACATTGAACATTTTTTGAATCTGAGTTTTGAAATGATTTTAATTTTTGTTCGTTCTCCTGAAAACGTTGGGGTTCAGGAAAAAGAAAAAATTGTTAAACTACAATGGAACAGCCGAAAAATTAAAAAAGTAATTTTGTATAATATGTATTTACCTATATTACAGCTTAAGTAGGTATGTAGGTACATATTTAGTTTCGTTTATATACATACAAAAATATTTTACATACATGTATTATTTTCATTAGTTTAAATTTTTAGAACTGAATAGAGTTACAATATTTCCCGCCTGTGCTTAATCAGAAACGTACTTTCTATTCTTGGTTGCCTGGAAGAGATCGCTATTAGCAATAAGGTCGCCGCTTATGCCACTAGCCCACAAGATTAATTTTATCGTAGGTACATTTTTCTATATCTGGTGTGCACAACAAAATATTTCTATCTATAGACATTTTATGTACCTATAATATAATTCTTCTGTAAGTGTTTGCCACTGAACACCTAAATGACTAGACACACTTTGATGATTTTTTTGTGTGTTCAAGTGTGTGATCCCTGGCTGGTTTAGGTTCACAATTGGATCCGGTAGGTGACGCTGCAATCGTACGCAAGGTTCAAAATACATTTTCGGGTATTCTGCTAGTGCATATACCTACATAATTATAAATGTATGTTTTTTTAAATTGTCAATTATTATCTGTGCCATCTGCTTTTACCATCCAAAGGTTGAATCAAATCACTTTTAACGATAAGATAAGTGATAGTACAACGGCAACCTTTGTACTATCACTAATTTATCAATGAATTACACGTGTCTTTTTCCTTTTTAAGGTGAGCTGTGGTCAAAACACCTAGCCTGTCAACCAAAAAAAAAAGTTAGGTTCTATTCTATACTTCACATAGTCTATGTTAGCCGAATAGAAAGAGACGCGGTTATGCGTTTCAATAAGTGTATCTCTTTTTATTCGGCAAATACGGCCAAGTAAGCCAGGTCCCAGGCCAGCTCGTAGTCTGAACTCTGAATGTATTCGCCTCGCGGTCTCACCCGCGTAGTTCCCGTTCCCGTGGGAATACATGGATAAAAAGAAGCCTATGTCAGCTGGAGATAGTGTAGCTTCCCAACGGTGAAAGAATTTTTTAAATCGGTCCAGTAGTTTCGGAGCCTTTTGTTTTGCTACTCAAAGTTATGTATATTGATGCAATGGTCAAAATAGCAAATGCCACACGTTGGATCTTCGCAGTAATAAAAAGAAAGACCAACTACAACAACAAAGTAACGCCGTCGTATCGGCTCGTCAAGTCGGAGAGGTCGGTATACATTCTGGCGCCCGCGGTCTTCAGCCGCGAACCCGCTTGCATTCGGGATGCACCTTCCATCGCGTGCTTCAGAAGCAAACTAAAATCTCGGCTTAAAGAGACCTTGTTTTATGGCTTGGACGATTATTTAAAAATAAGATTTCATTGTATTGACATATTAAAAAAAAAAAAGTATTTATGTATTCTATCAGTTATCTGACTTCCATCGCACAAGCTCTGCTTAGTTTGGGGCCAGATGGCGCTGTGTGTATAGTCCTACGATATTTATTTATTATTATTATGTTATGATTTTGATATTTTTAAATATGACTGGAAAAATTACCTGTAACTTTGGTGCTGTTAATAATAGATTTGTATTTGGTCATGGGCATGCGTTATCTCTTACCATCAGGAGAGCGCATCATTCGTCTCATTACTTTTACATAACAAAAAATAACCTTGCAACGATATTCAAGGCTTTGGAATATTTCCGAACAATCCCTTGTTCTGAAAATGCTGCTTCAGCAAATTATTGCTGATAAGTCAAATAGCCCATTGTTTTTTTTTTTTTTATGGTTGACAGGCTAGTTGTTTGACCACAGTTCACCTGATGTTAAGTGAAGGTATCGTTGCTACAGAAATCATAAAAAAGGGTTGTGTCTGACAAAATGTAAATGCGTATTATAGAAATAGTGGATACCTACTACTTTTTATACACTGCTCCAAAATTTTACAGATTTTTTTATAATACATGGGCTTGCGTTTGACCGCCATCCCGTCTGATGTTAAGCGAAGATGTGGTCTACGATGGCACTGCTCGCCTAGAAGAAACCGATTCACTCGCGAATGTATACCCAGACTGTATTCATCGGGGAACACCCACTCGGGCAGCAGATTCCAATGTCTAGGGGTACGTATGAAGAAGGTGGAATCAAACCGCTTAGTTCGAGCTTTTGGAATACTTTGAACATTATGAGTTTCTGTTGAGAGGGTCAACAGCCACTTTGTAACTTTCATTGTATACACTGAAGGACGGCTGCCAAGAAAAGCACACGTTGTTAGAAGTATTAGGGGCGAAAATTCTGGACTTCCAAGTCCTAGTAAGGATTCGTATACATTCTGAATTCTTGTCATATATTTTATTTATAGAATATTTGATCGCGGACGCTTAAGATCACGCAGGGCTCAATTCACTTTCAACATCACTACATATTATTATAAAACAAAGTCATCCGCCGCGTCCAGAAGTATACCAATAAAGACCTTCATCGGCACTCGCTACAACTCAGTAGGTACGCACACTACCGGAGCTGTGCACAAAATGCAAATGAGCTGCAATCAATTTTGGTAGAATCTTACGTTTAGAATCATCACCACAAAACTATACACAAATTAATTTACATAAATTCCTAATTTTGTATTGTAATTAATCGATAAAAATTGTCGATTTGAATAAAAATATCGATAAGATAACTGAAAACATTTCCCCAGATTGGCGCCTTGAATTGGCGTCACCGATTGATGAATGCGATACAAATGCAATTAAGACTTCATTATCTTCTTATGTTATTAGTTAGGAAGGAAGATATGTTAGGTTTATCAATGAGTTTTATTATGTTTTGCAAATCTGTTTCCTTCCAATGATTATTATTAATATACAGGTGCGGTTGTTTCTACAAACTGGTTGATGAAATGTCCGAACCATCGTCGATGATGTAAAATATCATTTCCATTTAAAAATATATTAGTTTGTGAAATTTCTTCTAGATTATGTAAAACACAAGTAAAATCTACAAAACCTTTTTTTTGTATGGGTGACAAGCTAGGTGTTTTGACTACAGCTCACCTGATGTTGAGTGACTGTATGGTCGAAGGTATACACACCTACCCGTAAATGGACCTCTATCATTTTGAAATATATGTGCATATATTGCCGTTGACTTCAAACGGTGAAGGAAAACATCGTGAGGAATAAATAGGTACCTACTACATGTCTAAGAGTTCTTAAAAAAAAAAGTTGTCATAGATTTGTGAAGTCTGTCAACCCGATCTTGGTGTGGACTATATTCTTACCCTTCCCACAATAAAAAGAGATAGTTTATAAAAACAGGGCTGATTCGAGTACATTTGAAAGTAGCAAATAAATATCAATGGCATTATAAAGATATGCTATGTTCATACTGAGCTTCGTTCAGATTTCGTTGCGTTGTTATTACAAATGCATGCATATTACAGAACGTATGATACAGAAAGAGATAGCTATAAATAGTGTGTCGCGCTTGAAGTACACTAGTGCTAGTCAAACTGCAACAATTGTCTGAATTTGTCTGCATGAATTTGTATGTACTAGTGCTATATCTACCTCTTTTTATAGATATATTTTATTTATATTGTTATGTATAATATCATTGGTATTGATATTAATCTTAATGATGTTTCTAAAGAGTTTTTTTACTAATAGGTGGCTCGATCATGTGATTTGACACCGCTGGATTAATTCTTATGGGGTTATGTTAAAGACAAAGTCTATACGGAGCCAATCAATCAATTGCAGCCTTAAAACTCAATATGCGTGAAGTGATTAACAAAATAGACTCAGAAAGAAAACATTTATTTTGAATTTTTGTCACATTTGAATCATTGTCATCTAAATTTTTTATTTTGATTCACAAATTAAAGATTTTGTTGGAAACCCCTTCACAATTGCACAGCTATATCTTACAAAATGCACTAAAATTCCCAAGGGATTGCATCTAATGCAAAGAAATAAGGCTTCGAAGATCAAAGACAAAACCAAATACAATTCTATAGAGAGTAAAAGTCAAAACTCAGTCACGTGAAAGCAACTCTAGTCCTACACCACACATCGACATAATGTCATCTTTCACGACTCGTCTTCACTCGACCGACTTAATAGTCCATCAAAATTAACCAACTCACAAGTATATATAGGCGCGGAGCTATTAGGGTGATTTGGTTACGAGCATAGACTAGACAAATATTCAAGTAGTTAAAATTTACAAACCCCTGTGAAAGAATAGCTAATTTCGATTAGATCAGACCTGTAGAAGATGCTCACTCCAGTCATCAAATACAAAATAGCTGATAAAATCTTCAAGCTGATTTATGAAATTAATTTGTACTTTTTTCTAATGTGATTCCGACAACATACATAATTATATTTCATTAAAATACGATAAATAAAGTTTTTGGAGTCTAGAGTACCTACCTACTAGCTGTAAGTCAAAAAATTATCCTCGCTACACGTTTTCGGGATAAAAAACCTATATGTTAATCCAGGGTATCAGCTACCTCCATACCGAATTTCATCCAAATTCGTTCAGTAGTTTTTGCGTAAAAGAGTAACAAACATCTATCCATCCATCCATCTATCCATCTATCCAAACTTTCATATTTATAATTTTAGTGGAATTCAATAATGTCATAAATAACTCGTAAATGTGATATCACAGTCTTTCCTATTTAAAACAAAACAAAAATTATATTTTACTCAACATGACAACATTGAAAATGACAAAACTGAATAGAGCAGAACATGAAAACAAAAGACAAAATGTTAATTCAATCACGGTAGCACTGCACGATGACTTACTCGTACTCTACTAAATTTTAATTCTTTTTTCTTTCTTTCTTTAACATTAACCTCGAGTAATCAGATCGACCGTTGTCTCCCCAGTTATTCCCCGTGGTTGTAAGCGGTCCCGTTCTGTTGTAAATTACGCGCCAACTTCAAAAGAGCACTTCCTAGTTTATAGATGGTTTATATTTATAGCATATGTTTATGCGGTTACTAGTTATTTATAGCTGCGTTAACTTGGCCGAGCGATGACACTTTATTGGATGATTGGAATATTAGTTCATTGTGCTCTAAATTGATGATAAGTTGAAAGTATTACTAAAATTTGAGTGAGTAATCAATAAGTTACCCTCTTCCTAATCATTTCTTTCATTTCTCCTAGCTTAGCTGATTTACCTTTTTTGGCTGCACTGTATGATGAATATAGATTTTTTTTTCTATCTGAGTGTTCTGTGTGTATTTTTTTTAATGTGAAAGTGTTGAGACGAACGGGACGTTCTCCAGATAGTAAGAGATAACGCCTGCCCATGACCATTGCAGCGATATACAGAACTTTGAGTGACAAAAAGTACTAATAAAACAAATGAGATAGACGAAACGCCCTTCTATCAAGGGCAGAAATTATCTCTCACCATCATGAAAGACTGTTGTCCGTAATTTCACTTGTCACCATTTTTTATTTAAATACGAATAAGTCCACATTTGACGACCAATTTTCCTGATGGTAAGCGATGACGTGGACAAAGATGAACCACACTGACTGAGAAGATACCTCACTTCACTCACTCATTTACTCTGACCTTGAAAACATCGAAATTATATCTCTGAAGAAACAATGAAACCGGCAGCTTGTTTCATGTTGTTTCTTGGCGGCACCGATGAGCAACGTAGATTCAAAACGTTTGACCATAATTCTTATGAAATATTACATCAGAAAATTATATTACGTTATCTAAATTAACAATATTATCGCTCAATCGGGGATGAGATAGCACTTTGTGCTATCTTTAGCCCAAATATATCAAGATCACCATCATCTGGCTGATAATGTTTATGCGTTGATGATCACATCACATCTGATTCTGATATATGAATTCTGATGAATGAAATGTGACATCACTCGGTCTATATGGCAACATCTAAGTCGCCGCTGACTCGTTAACTCTATTTAACAGCTTCCTCATTAAAAATTTAAAGTTTCCGGCGTAAATCTGGTGAATCGCCACAGGTGTCCCTCGTCCTTCCAGCTGTCCAACCTTTATGTAAGCTAGACGTGCGGCGGCAGTTTTGGCCGGATTTTAACACGGCTACGGCAAAGCCAAAAAGAACAGTTATGTTTTTAGCAATGTATGTATTTGAAAGAAACAAAAGAAAAAAAAATGATTTTATTTTGTAACACAGAACACAACAAAAATAACAACAAACAGAGACAAACAGTTATGTATGTTCCACGACTTCTGTAAACGAAGTAATTCGCGAGAGAACTAGTCACAGTCTCAGCTCAGTGTATTATCCAGCTGAAGTGGCAATGGGCTGGACATGTCTATTGATAATTATATCTATGGACATATCTTTATGACATTGACGAGTATTTCAAACTAAAAGCTTATTAATTATTAGTAAGTAATTACGATTTTTTTTAATGCCATTTTATTATATGGACAATATTTTTTATATTGACATATTTTATACTTTATTTGACAATTTGTTTTTATTCATTGGCATGTAATCAGTGTTTTTTGTTTAATGATACCTACACATATTTGAAATGATTTTACATTTGACTTGTAACATTGGTGTTATCAACAAAGCACAATTTTTGATTGTATTTGTATCTGTCGCAGAACCGATAACCGCTGGAGTAGACGTGTTATGGAGTGGAGACCGCCAATTGGCAAACGTAGCTTAGAACGCCCTGAGACTCGAAAAGCCGAAGATCAGGCTGAGTGGCGAGTGGAGTCTTGGGAGTGGCCTACGTCCAGCAGACTTCGATAGGCTAATGATGATGACGATGTTTCACGGTAGGGACTATACTGCGCATACAATTTGTATGCGCAAAAAAAAAAGTATTTAAGTATTTTATCAGTTATCTGACTCCCATAGTACAAGTTTTGCTTAGTTTGGGGTCAGATGGTGCTGTGTGTAATGTCCTACGATATTTATTTATTAATTTTTGAGAATGAGGTGTCAATCGATTCATTATTATGGTCCGAGTGGCATTAACCACTTGAATATTTTTTTTTTTCATCTTTACGTTAATCTTTTTGCTATTGTTTTACTATACAGTATAAAATATTATCTCATTTATCTAAATTCTGCACTACGAGCTTTTGTCACTTTAGATCTAGATGGAACAACCATAGAAGTTTATTTAATTTCAACATTCGAAAGGATTTTTAAACAACTAGGCAAATTTGTGACAAATACAATTAGATACTTTTAACTGGCTTCCAAATCAAGACTAATACTAAAAATTGTGTCATTGCTATTCAATTAGTATGTCATTAATGCGTCATTAATCGATAAAAAAGATTTATATCACGAAATGACTGCATTGGCAATCTCTAACGTCAATCGACTATAACTTTTTTTTAAATATAATTATTGAATACTGACAAAAAAAACTACTAACAACTTAAAAAAATATCTTAAAATTAATACATTATTTACAAATTTATAAAAAAAACGAAACTTTTTTTGTATTGTTGACAAGCTAGGTGTTGACCACAGCTCACCGCTCTTAAGTGCCGGTGTGGCCGAAGATGGTAAAGCACACCTAGCAGATTTTCAACTTGAGGGTGGTAGCTAGCCAGCCGAGTACTAGAAAGTACCCATGCTAAAATCTGAAAATCCATCAGAGAAAACCTACAGTTCCCGTAGCAGAATCTCTCCAAATGAGTGAACAAGGCGGTCAAAGGGTTAATTAATGATAGCCTTTAACAATACAATATAATTATTATTAACGAAATAGACAGAAATAGGTGTCAACTATGAAGCTTTTAACCCTTGTCTGTTTAACAAAAGCGGTTGAAATTGACCGATCCCAGTATATGCCGGGCATGCTCTCCATCCTGATTAAAGATTTATTTGTCAGGTGTTTGGGTAACCGAGTTGTGAAAGCTGTTGTTTCTGTCTGCGTGGTGGTTCCCACGGCTACGTTTACGTTTTGTTTTTCTAAACGGTTTTACGGCAAAACATTAATCTATTCGTCTTAAGCGTAATTTACTGAGCTAATGACACGTACCAACGAGGGTTTGCCAATTAATTTAGTGATACCCTGGACTTTGTTTTGTCTAGACGATATTCTTGGACTTTTAACAATTGTTTTTTTATATAATTGATTGATTCAGGTGTTACTTTGCGGAAGTTCATTTTGAATGTTCAAGGTATATATTTAGTTTATTTCCGCTTAACAGTCGTTCCAGTTACAAACAATGATAAGGACTTAAATTTAGTTAATTTGACAACAACAAGACTAGACCAAGCGCTCGAAGAGTCAACACGTCCTGAGGATGCCTCGTGTAGAGGCGAAACACGTGTCGGAAAGTGGTTACTGCAGCGAGAGGAGGATTTTAAGACTTGTGGATACTTTAAATAGATTTTCGTCATTTTAATTAGATTTTTGTTAAATTATATTTTTAAGTTTATGTCAAATTAGTTCTAGATATGAAGTAAAATTAGTTTTTTTTTTTTATGTGACAAATATATCCGGCCATATCCGGTGGCCTTCTTTAAGGAGACAACGCTGAGCACAAAGCGCGCACGGTCTCGTTTTCTTTCGCACTACGGTACTTGTTTATGCCATTTGGGGTTGAAAATTTAGCCGCTCACGATCTACATAGGGACTTGGCTAAACGTTCAGAGAAGGTTTCAGGTGGCCAGAATGCTGGCAACTACTTTGGTGAAAAGCTTAGCATTGCCATCCAGCGTGGCAATGCTGCCAGCATTGTGGCCACATTTATCACCTCTGGTGGACTTTTTATAAATTTGTAAATAATGTATTAATTTTAAGATCTTAGGTACTAGTTTTTAATAATAAAAAAATTAAAAAAAGCTAAATTTAAAATGGGTACCAGATAACTACTAAAATTCTTAAACACATATTTTTTTGTAAATACATACAGAACATCTAAACACTGAACGAACATTTATTGTACGTAACATAAATATTTTTCCCTCGCCCAGCTCGATGGGAATCGAACCCACGCTCTACAGCTCGTGAAACAGATTATATATACTATCAAATGAGCTAACACGGAAATCAGTCGCGTATAAAACTTAAATGGTAGTAAAAGCTTATACTACGGCCCCTCAGTACGTCAGTTTAAGGTCTAGAAAGACGCCTTCTTTTATAGTAACAAGAACTTTCTTCAATTTACTGCACACACAACTTGCAACAAATCATATAACTCGTCAACTAAAACGTGAGTCTTCAATATTGTAGAAAGGATTGGCAAGTGAACGAGTGAGTCACTTGCAAGTATAGTGCGAGTCCAAACTCTGCTAATGGGTACGGCTAATGGGAACGCAGTGGGTGACATGTTACGATTCCTAGTAACTGAAATTGATACAGGAACGGACGTGTGATTCTTGAATTGTGCCTGTCAGCTATTGTGGTGGTAGGTAGCATTATGTTGATGAGCGGAGCGGGAACGTAAGCGATAGCGGGAAATTTCGAAGCCAAAAAACTTGTTCGGAACTTTTTTGGCAAAGGGGACATCAACAAAGTCAGCCAACTTAAGTTCACTGTTGGACATAGACATCCAATGGATATGGATCAAATTTGCTCACTGCTTAACGTTTATCGTCACTCCATCGAGTCTCAGGGCGTCTTGCGTTATACTGATTCGTCCTATGTTATAATGATATTACTTATTCTTAGTCTCTACTCAAGGATACTACCCTAACTTTTATCGGTTCTACGACAGATAATTATGTTGGGTTAATGTGCCCCTAAAGGTCTTTGGCAAGGGTTGATGGTTGTCATTACAGAAGAAACCACCGGAACTGACAGTCCCATCGGAAGACTTATTGAATCGTCCGTTCCTTGGCTTTAGTGATTTTTTATTTACAAGTACCTATTATATAAATAGGTGAATTAGTCTAAAAAATAAACTAATACGCAATAATAATAAACATATGGCATCTGTTCACTAAGCGGACAAAACAAATACATTTACAAAAATTAAATAGGTATTAACAGACAGACAGATAGTCTTGGAACATGCCTAAAGAAAGATTAAATTTTGACTCGATAAACTGATAAATAGAAATTGATAAAATTTGATTGATGATATTGTTTTGACTAACAATTCTAGAAATATTTAGTGAACTGCAAACTATAGGGCAGACTAGTGACATAATATTCTACTAACAAATGTTGTGGACGCTAACATCCATCCCATAGAAGTTTATGCCACTACACTCGCACAGTGCAGAGCGCAGTGTATGTGTGGTTGTGTGTCTGGTAACAGGGGACTGTACGAAATTATATAAATCTTCACTTTTAAAAACCGTCGCTGGAATTTACTATGTCAAGGTTTGGCCGCATCTCTGGATAAATAAGTTTTTCTGGATTTCTGAACGGATTTTTAAAACTAATACCACTTACTTTTTGGTAAACGAAATCATCATGACTGCTTTGCATCATCCATTCTTTCATACTAGAGCTACAATGCTATCCTAGATCCTCACTCCGGTACGTCGATGAACTGGATTGGCTATGGTAGATGCCAGCAGGGGAAAATGCATAATACAAGCGGATTAATAGTTTGTTAAACAACGCTCGCTCTTTTCAGCATCGTACTATGGTCCTTATTGTCAACATTCAAGATCATTATTTCATTCTCATATTGGTCCATGTGTGGGTTCTCATCTCACACATAAATATTTATTGATGGCCTAATATATGATGTACTGTGACTATTTTGTATCGTTACTTGTATTCTACAGGATGTTTCAGCGAAGAGATGCTGATCGGATTTTCATACATATTCATATGTTCAAACTTAAAGATTATTAAATTACTAGTAGTACTTAGTTAAGATTTTTTTGTCATGTAATTTTCATCATTTATTGCACAAAATAAAAATCTTAAATTAGCTAAATACTATTTAAAAATAATCTTATTAATATTATTTTATTAGTATCCCAGATTGTTATAACATTGGTGGATGGGCATCATTGATAAAGTTTTTTTTTCATTATTATTTTTGTCTCGTCATTTTATGTGTTTACTTTTGTCCGTCAGATATTTTTCTATATTGTAATATAGAAAAATTGTTAAAAAAAATAATTGTTAATTGTAAATTGTTGTTATTGTTTATTTATTTCGTTTATTTAGTTGTATCTAGAAGTGTCTTTTTTATGGAATTACGTAATCTATTTTTATTTGAATTCTTATTTTTTACATTAAATATTTACAAAACATAATATATAATATGAAAAACTTAAAAACTAGGGTGCCGCCGGCAGCGGGGCAGGGCTCAAGCTGCCGGTGGTTAGGGCTGCAGAGTGAGGAACCTCCTCACAATGCACGCCGTGTCAAGGATCACTGCCTTTGGAAGCTTAAATTCATGTATATTTTGATACTCTTCACATATGGGGTTATTTGAATGGAGTGTTGTGTTTATCTGAACGTTTTGTGTAAAGATTAGCATGGACTCTAGCAAACTTACATAAGTATTTTTATATGGGAACCAGATAACTGATAGAATAATTAAACTTGTTACTATTCACAGAACAAACATTTATCGTCATAAATGTTTGTTCTGGTGGGAATCGAACCTACGCCCAACAGATAGCTGTTGGAGCAGATCTTATTTACACTTTTCATAACATAGGTTAGTTTGTATACTTACCTTGTAAATATTTACGTGATTCAACAACTTTATTTTTGCGTCGAATTATGTACTTAAAATTCTCGTCTATAAAAATCGTGAAATGATCACCGGCTATTTTAGTATCATTTTATTAACCAACTACAACCAATTTATGGATTGAAAGTGGTAGGCGACGTGTAATTGTGTGTTAAAAGTGTTTCATATGCAGCCGATTCGTATTTGCGTAAGTGTGTAGGACATGGGTTCAAACCCCAACAAAGAGCTTGAGCTGCCGGAGAAGGAAACCATAGCATGGTGGTTTTTACTACTCGGCTAACAAGCTACCACCCTCAAGTTGAAAATTGGTACCAGGTTACCTTCTTCGACCCCGCCGTCATTTAACATCAAGTGAGCTGTGGTCAAACACTTATCCTGTCAACCATAAAAAAAACTTCCTTGAATCAATTTTACTCCAGGCTAGGTGTGTTTACCATCGTCAACTACACCGTCATTTAATATCAGGTGAGCTGTGGTCAAATACTAAGCCAGCGGATGATCTTTTTTTCTAATTATTATAGCCAATTAGTAATTCCAAAAATCCAATATTCGTAAACTGAAATTGAAATTAATTTCGTATTTATTGTATAGAGCGATTAAACATAAATAAATAAATATCACAGGGCATTACACACAGCGCCATCTGACCCCAAACTAAGCAAAACTTGTACTATGGAATACAGATAACTGATAGAATACTTAAATACTTTTTTTTTTGTAAATATATACTTATAATACACCCAGACACAGAACAAACATTTGTTTATATATCACAAAATGCTTGTCCTGGGTGGGAATTGAACTCACGCCCTTCAGCTCTTGGAGCAGACATACTACCAATGAACCAACAGGGCTGTCAAAACAGTTTTTCACATTCATGTACCTTAAAACAAGTGATAATTTTTTTTTTAAATTTTGTAGGACATTTCACACAGTGTCATTTAGTCGCAAACTAACCACAGCTTGTACTATGGGAACCGGAGAACTGATAGAATTCTATACTTGTACATGTTACATATTGTCATATTTTAATAAAAATATGATTGTAATTAAAATATGACAATATGCTTTTCGAAAATATGCTTTCTAATTTTAATGCATGCGGGTATTAGCGGATGCCTGCAGCAGATAAGCCCGGCTTATCGAACAAACGTTCTACGACTTTGATGAATTTATAAAAATTGATACAATCAAAATTATTTAATGAAGCGTAAATGATAAATTACTTTGATTTTGATAAATAAAAACTAACTAGCTGTGACCCGCGACTTCATCGCGTCGAATTTAACAAAAAAATTGTTTCTAAAGTTCGCAAAAGTTACGAAAATACCTTAATATTTCCGGTATGAAAAGTGTTCTATTTATGTTAATCCAAGTAATAAAATTTCATTCAAAACCGTGATTAAGTAACAAACATACAAACTTTCACATGGATCATATTAGTAGTTTTTCTGATATAAAAAAGTGTTCTATAAATGTTAATCCAGATAACAAACTGTATGTGTGCCAAATTTAATCGAAATCCGTTTAGCAATTTTTACGTGATTGAGTAACAAAGTTCTAAGGAAGCGTGCTACATCATAGATCGCATCTTCACTTAACATCAGGTGAGATGACGATCTAATGCACGCTTATTCAAATTATTCATCAATAAAAAAAACAACACTTTCCGACTGAGGGCTACTAAAAGTACTCAAACTTATCACTATATGTGCGCAACAAAGCAGTGGTGAGACAAATGTGTCACAATCACATTACGTTATACAACTATCGATATAAATAATCGATAATCGTGATTCCGACACCGATCGTGATGCTGTAATTGGTATTTTACAATCGATAATGGTGAATGATCGACTTATAAGTAGGTAGAGTTCGTGCCAAAACATACGGATGTCGTGAACGTTGACCCTCTTTTGAATATGTTACAAGTTAACTGTGACGAGGTAAAAAGCTCTATACATCTAAAAAAAGACGAAAAATATATAATGTTCACGTTTATTTTTAATTCGAAAGAGTGAGTTCAACTTTATATCACTTCAAACAAAGCCTGGCACACATTACTGGGCTGTTGAGGCTAACCAGCCAAAGCAGTGATGCCCTGGTCTTTGTTTTGTTACTCAAAGTTCTGTGTTTCGCTGCAATGGTCATGGACAGGCGTTATCTCTTACCATCAGGAGAGAGTCTCGTTCGTCTTATTACTTTTTATATTTAAAAAAACCGCGATACACACATAGGCCTTTTTTGATAACGGGGGTAAAACCTTTTACAGGGGTACAACTAGGTTATGTACGATTACGCCAACTGAAATCCTCTCAGTGGACTGCCTTTGTGCCCGACTGAGGGCACCAAGGTCTCCATAAAACTGCACCGGAATCCCCTACCACTTGACTTTACTTGCGACAATACTCCAAGAAATATTGAGTGCGTTTCCGTTTGAGTCCTATATACAACGGCGTGGGCCACGTTACGCCGCTGTCTTCCTTAACCTCAATCAAAGAAATAAATGGGTGGTCAATCCCCAAATCTGGCTTCCCGTAAACCCAAAGGTCCTCTTTTTATCGGCTCTTACGATAGTGAGGGGATACCGAAGTTATTTTCTTCTATTCTATATTACGATTATTCTAATTCCCCGGCTCTAGATAATAATAATCGAATATACAATTGTGAGATGTGCGTTACTCCAATATTGTTTCTTTAGTTGTCGCTTATTTATACATTTTCTATATACATAGGTACACGTATTGATATCTATGTACATAATATTTGTTTTATGTATTAGTGTATTAGCCATTTTATCTAATCTATTATCCAATATTCAGTTTCCTGTTTGTGGCATTGGTGACATTTTTTACAAGGAAACGAATTAGTTTTAACTACAAGACATGTTAGTTATAAGCAGTTGTTATAAACCCATACAGAGATAATAAAAATTATACTTCGATCCCAACAAGATGAGAAAAATAAGAGGGTCGGGACGTTCAAGTCGGAGCGGTCGTAAAGTATGGCATGGTCTCTATCCAGTTTGTTTTTGTATTATGCAAGTGTGAATGCTTTCGTTGAAAGGTTAATGGCTTATTTGTATTTATTATAATGAGGTATGAAGCTGCTTTAAGTTTTAACGTATTCGGTTCATATTGTATGACTAGGCCAAGGTTTTATGTAAGTATTGAGCACAGGGGTAGCTGAGTAAATAAAGTGAACTTGAAGTTGATTTAGATATTACTGATATTTATTTAGTTTTGTACATATCATAAATTTTAAATTTGAATTACAAATAGTCCTTGCTAGCAAGTTAATAACTTAAAATTGTATCCCCCAATCAAGATTGCTACACCTTAACCTACTTACTTTTTAAGTTGTATTGTGTGACTTTTAGCAATTTTAGATATATACTACAACTTACATCTATTTAAAAAAAAATTAAATGAAAATACCTCATTTTTATATAACTCATCACACATATGACTTTCATAACAAGAACTTCGTAAAATGTAAATGTAATTTACCAAATAGAAATAACAGATTAGATAGAAATTAAAATCAAAGATGACACTGAAACGTGTTTTTCGAGACAAATAATGCAATAGATAATAAAAGTAGGGTTTAAATACATTATGTGAGAAAAATCGAAGTTCGGCTTGCACGAACTTGCGTTACTGACATTATTTTGCTCTGCTAAATAAAACCCTATCTTACACAACATTAGACTGATTACGTGTTCAAAGCGATGGATCGTAGGGCCTTAATAACTAACTGTATCAAATTGTTGTTTTTTAATGTATGTAATATTTTAGAGATTTCGTCAAAGACAAATAGTTCCAGCTACTGATAGTAAAGGTCAATGTCAAGACCTGACACAAAACAGACATGAATAAATAATCATATTCGTCAAGTGAGCGTACAGTATCGGTCTTCTTTGTCAATCAACAAAATCAATGAATCTCAAAATGAAAACCACAACACTACTACTTGTAATGATATCGCTAAAAACAATCGAATCAAAAATAATTATCGATATATCGACGGATTCAGTAGATTATTCCGGTATAGAAATCGATACAGTTACAGAAGATGACATAAACAGTTTTTTTAATAATCCAACATTGAAAGAAGCAGTGAAAACTCATTATGGAAAGAAACCAACAAACGTGTATTATGGCAGACCTACGCCATGGGACGATTTGTACACAAAATATAATTGGGAACCTGTAAAGAAAATAGTGACAGTTAAACGTGCAAAAGTGAAGGACATTGATAAAAAGCCTATTGTAATCCTGAAACAAGATTTTGATAACACTTCAAATCATACGATCAAAGTGAATACAGGAATTAGTCACACAGTAGAAAACACAATATCTACGTCGTGGTCTAGAAGTAAAGAATTCACTCTATCACAAGAAATAGAGTACGATATAAATGTGATTTTCGCGAAGTTATCGGGTAACACAGGAGTTTCATACACGTCTAATTGGGGAAAGAGTGAAGAGAAATCAGAATCTATGACTGTTGGTAGCACAAGTGCTGTTGAAACTGATCTGAGTCCTGGTCAAAGTGTAACAGCAGAATTAGCAGTCACTTCCGGTTATATAGAAGTTGAAGTGGTCTACAAAATGTATTTACGAGGAAACTTAGCAGTGAACATGAAGAAGAAAATGGATGGGCACCATTTTTGGGGTCCACAAGTTCAAGACGTGATGAAATCTGCTAATATTTCCAATGAAAAGACGGTAATAGAAACTATAAAGCTAGGATTTCATATTGATGCGAATTTGAAAGTGAGTGATAAAACTACTGGATTACCTTTGTAATTATTGTTAAATATAAAAAACAGTACAGCAGGTATTTATTATAAAAAGTTATTTTTTATTTCTGTATTTTTTTAAAAAATTTATGTAGTGACATATATATGTATCTACATATTTATTTTTGTAATTTGTAACGATAATTATATTAAATAATACATGTAAAAGTTAATAAACGATTCGTTGTTTTGAATAAAATCTGTATTGTTATATTTAAATTACGTCTATCTATTATATCTAAATCTTTTATATTTCTAATCTTTTTAGCTCCATTACAGGCTAAATGTGATTTACCAATTTCGATCACACCTTCACTTAACATCAGGTGAGCTGTGGTCAAACTAGCCTGTCAATCATAAAATATATACCTATATATCCTAAAGTTGCCAGGAAAAGTGTTTTTTTTTTTATTTTTTTTTTATTAATTGATTTTAGTAATTATGCCACTACTTTTTACATTTTGCTTATAGTTTTTAGTCTGAACAATAAAAATGTATTTATCTATCCACCTTCGTTTATAAAAAGTATTTTTTATCGGATCATTTCCTGCATTTGTATTAAAGCTACTTATGGTTGATTCTTTTAATAACCGCACGATCCCCTGGGGTCGCCACATACTCGCTTTAATCTTCTCTACGTCGCTACTAGGGCTGGGAATGCGTTGATAAATCACATTTGGTTGGTAGATACATAGTACGATGATTCAACAAAACTCTTAGATATGCAACTTTGATTGTTAAGACAGTTGAATGATTTTAGATAGTTATGTAACTACTTAGTAAAAAATATATGTGTTAAACGTATTTTCCTCTAGTTTTTGGTATGTACGTGAAAATTCCTCTAGGCAAGATTCAAGATCGATGATGACGATGGGACTTGACTCTGATTTTTTTTTTTCAAAATATGTTCGCGTTTGACCACACTCTGCCTGATGTTAAGCAATAGTGTTGTCTGAGATGGCGCACGCTTACCTAGAAGAAACCTATTTACTCTAGATTTGAAGACGCCAATATTGTACCTAACAGGGAACACAGACTCCGGCAAGGTCCACAACCTCGCTGTGCGAATGAAAAATGTGGAATCAAAACGCGTTGTGCGTACATGGGGAACATCCACCATGTTCATTAATTCATTTGATTTGGCAACATTTAATTCTCATAATAGAAACACTTGACACTTGGCCTAGAATACAGCTGACTTGGCGGCAGATTTTCAACTTGAGGGTGATAGCTGGCCAGCCGAGTACTAGAAAATACCCTACTACCTATAGTTTTCTCACGATGTTTTCTTCACCAATAGCTTAAGCTTTTAGCTTAGGAGTTTGACGCTAACCACTGAGCTATCATAGCTACACTACAATATATCCAGCCAATAGCTTATAACATATTTATATTGTGTATGAATTCATTTTCAGCCGCTTTCGATAAAATAAGTTAATTCACCGCGACATTAAGCACTACTTTAACTTTATAGACACAATTCAAATTAATAACTATCTCGGTCGTTACCATAAATGTCACGCAAAAGCCCTAAAAACCAGAAAAGCAGAAACTGTCCAGATTGTTGACGATATTATCCAACCAATAAACTTGTAAAGAAGCAAATAAAATTTTAATAGCGTCATTAAACAAACTATGGGTGTATTTGTGGCCATTGCTAATCGGTAACATGAAAGCTAAGGAAAAACAAAATGGCCGATATTTTCCTCCTAAAACGATATGAAGAACAAATAATGTCGTGATCTATCTTCATAATTGTGTGATCCTAAAAGTGAATTTATTTGGTTTATGAAAACACTATAGATTTTATTATCAATTAAAAAAACAGACTCCGTGCATCTAAGCCCACTTTTTTTTGATGGTTGACAGGCTAGGTGTCTGACCACAGCTTACTTGATGTTAAGTGAAGGTGTGGTCGAAGATAGTAAAGCACACTTAGCCTGGAATGGAACTGGATCTCAAGTGAGGCTGCCGGAACACAGTGCTTAAGGACAGATTTTCAACTTGAGCTTTTTTTGAAACAAAAATAAAATACAACCTAATTGAGAACCTCCTTTTTTGAAGTAGGTTCAAAACAAAGAAAAAAAAATTGAACAAATCTGAAGTCGTGAAAAAAAATCAGCTATTCTATAGAAAAAGTTATTGACCCTTGACTTTATTTTGGGATTTCAAAGTTGTGCCCATCCATAGTAAAAGTTGTTCTTATGATGTCTTTAATATTAATAACCCGCTTTTGGCTTAGTACCTACACCCCAAATTTTATCCCTGTACAAGTAAAATAAGTAGGTATGTTTCACAAACACGTCAGTTTTTATAGTAAATTAATTATTATATATAATAAGTACCAATTACTACAAAATTCCTGTGACAGAACAAAAATAGTCTCGTCTTTAGATTAACTGATGAAAAGCTTAGAGCTTTCAATCTAAGATAAAAAAGGATAAAAAGGCAAAGATCAAGTGCGAGTGCAGAAGTCTCGATATAGAACCGATTTATGCCTAATCCTAGACTAAACACAGGGGACAGGGTTCAACAAATTATGCCATCGTCGCGCTGTACAGGCATCGCAAATACGATTCTCATTAGGGCTGCCACAAACAGAAAAACTCACAGATTTAAAGCCTACAAAATACCTACTATATTTATGTTTTTAACGTAAGGACTTGGTGTATGTATTTGTTGGTCTAGTTATTTGTATGTAATATGCATTGTACTCAAATTTAAAAAAGCGTTTCCCATAATTTTATAGTAATAAACCAATATATTGATTATGATTATGACTACCTATCATGATTTTATTTTGTTACATAAAGTTCGGGGTAGTGCTGCAATGGTCATGGGCAGGTGTTATCACTTATCATCAGAAGAGCGTTTCGAATGCCGTCGCATCGGCTCGCCAAGTCGGAGAGGTCGGTGTACATTCTAGGGCCCGCGGTCTACAACCGCGTACCCGCTTTCATTCGGGATGCACCTTCCATCGCGTGCTTCAGAAGCAAACTAAGATCTTGGCTTCCTGAGACCTTCAAGAGACCTTGTTTTATGACTTTGACGATTATTTAAAAATTAGAGATTTAGATTTGGATTTGATTGTCTCATTACTGATACCAATAAAACGCTTCTCTGATGGTAAGAGATAACACCTGTCCATGACCATTGCATCTACCGACCCTAAAAAAAACTGGCCAAGTGCGAGTTGGAGTCGCGCACGAAGGGTTCCGTACCATTATCTATGAAAACGGTAAAAAAATCCCGTTTGTTGTATGGGAGCCCCCTTAAATATTTATTTTGTTCTGTTTTTTAATATTCGTTGTTATAGCGACAGCAGAAATACATCATCTGTGAAAATTTCAACTATCTTACTATCACGGTTCATGGGATATAGCCTGGTGACAGGTAGACGGGCAGCGGAGTCTTAGCAATAGGGTGCCGTTTGACCCTTTGGGTACGGAGCCCTAAAAAAGGTATAGAATGACGGTAGAAACATTTGGAAGGCTGACACTCGCCGTTGGACACCAGTGATGAAACGATGTATACAATATTGAGCACAGAAATATAGCAAGTTGTTCTACGATTGTAGTTTTACTGGTAAATATTACATTTATAAAGTATACAATACGATTTTGTTTTAATTCTTATGGGTGTGTCTCGTATGTAGGTTAAATTGCGTTATTTTTAGTTTTGGCTTAATTATGATTAATTTGATATAGGTATAAAATAATAAATATTGGGTAAGGTAGGCTAAATATATTTACGAAATAAGATAAAAATAATTATGATATTGCAATTCATATCGCCATAATCGACACAGTTGCACACGGTCATAGTGATTTAGCTTATTTATATGAATATTTTCATATGAATATTTTAGTGATAGTTATATACCTACATATTACCTAACGTTTATCTTTAAAACGGATAATGATGACATATTATCGAACGTTCTACATTTATCACAATTTAGAAATTATTATCTATAATATATTTAACAATCTGAATTAATGGAATTGATTATATAGATTTGTAAACATTCTAATCTGTCTGGTATTTTAAGCCACGAAATTAAATTTTACGATAAATTAAGCTTCTAATTCTATACAAACATAACCTAAATTCTTCCAGCCCTGGTTTGACGTGACAGCTGTAATAAATCCAAATCGAAAACTGCCAGTGCTAAATTCACATTAAGACCTGTAATCCATATAAATTATTTTCTAAAAATACTTTGGCAACCCTAACTGAAATTATAGTAGACTGGCACAGCTGTATGGACGAATATGGACGTCGTGATTTGAAATCGAATCTGAGTATTGCAAACTTAACGGCTCCAAGTTAAGGCTCAAAATAGCAGGCATACATGTGTGACGGTCGATTAAAACGCAACTATATGGATGCAAGAGCAATGAGAGACCAGATTGGACAGAAATCTTTTTGAACACTACACACAGTAAGGATGGGAGGAAATTATTTATATCTCTAATCGAAGATTTGAGAAGGACTTCAATTATTACACTGAATAAATAAATATGGACATTGCCAGCTCTTTTTTTTATGCCACAGGTAGCAATCAAGCTGATGGGTTGCCTGATGGATATTCGCAATACCAGCGTCACTACAAATACTTTGCCGACCTTTTAAGATTCTATTAACAAGCCTTTTGAAGAACCCAATGTTGTAACTCCGCGGGAATACGGAAGAAGGAAGGTACCACCCCACAAAGCTACAAAGACCACCATCTACCATATAGCCAGAAAGAAAATTATTTTTATTTTGTAACACCACAATATAAAAACAACAGCAAACAAATCGAGAGAAACAGTTACAAAATAGGGGCTCACCTCACGCGCGCTGGTCTTCCGGTGAGCCCTTGTCGTACAAACAAAATATTGAAATGAATATTAAGCCTACATATTAAATACAATTATGCCTACTAGCTGAAGAAAATGAAACCAAATCATACTTTTATACATAGTTCGACCATGTAATGAAATAAAAAATCAGTTAAATAATATCGATCATAATCTATTGTAATGCTTTGTAATTCGATAGACAGTCTGTCAATATTTTTGAAGATCTCCCTACTATATTCTGTCACACTTACTTACTTTTTACATGATGTATGTTTCAATTGATTATTTTGACATTTTCGTATTGACATGTAATCAGTGTTTTAAAACTCATTTAATGACATATTTAAAATTTTGAAGTGACTTACAACATTGGTGTTATCAATAAAATATTTGTATTTGTAATCCAAACTTTTTCCCAATAAAGTAGATATGAGACATACAAGACGCTCTCCTGATGTTAAAAAGTAACGCCTGTCTTTGACCATTGCAGCGTTACACAGAACTTTGAGTAACAAAACAAAGTCCAGGGTATCCCTGCTTTGGCACTCATTACTTTGAGACATTCGATGGTTAAGATCTTAACAGCTTTGTAATTTCACTAGCTGCAGTACCCTTCAAACCGGAACACAGTAATGTTTACACACTACTAGTTGGCGGTAGAATATCTGGTACTGCGGTGGTACCTACCTAGACGACCTCTTGCTAAAGAAATCTACCACCAAGTAAACAACAAAAACGACACAGTAAAATCGGATCAGCCATTCTCAAGTTATATTTTAGTGTAGAAATTCCACTATTCAGTGGTTCGAACAATCCCACTAATTTATCCACAAATATTATAAATGAGAAAGTTTGGATGGATGTTTGTTAATCTTTCACGGAAAAACTACGGAACGGATTTGGATGAAATTTGGTATGGATGTAGCTGACATCCTTTTTTTTTTGCCCAGGGAAAATTCTTGATGGATATCACCGGCTCCGGGGGAAGCACGGTGATTATGTGGGACTCTCCGCCAAAGTGGCGGCCTACCCACTAAAAACCCTGGGGTGTTTCTGCCCGGCGCCTATATGCCGGGGCTACGGGGACGCTTTCGCACTCGTCCGCGGCCCCGACGACGCTGGTCCCCTAGGACCCGTCCCTGTTAGGGATGGAGCTACATAGACTCCATCTCTCTTTCCTTGAGAGGCGCGCGGAAAGACCGCGCGCGCCATCTCAGGGGCTAATCTTGTCGGATGACGGACTCCCCCGAGTCCGCCACCCAAGGCCCCTGTTATGGGATGTAGCTGACATCCTAGATTAACATATAGGCTACTTTTTATCCCGAAAACATGTAGCGGGTAACACCATATAAATAATAATTATTATTACGAGTAGCTCATACTGCATATTACAACGTTCAAGTAACAAAACTACTGGTAATCGTTTCTCCGAACGGCCGGAATAAGCTAAAACGATTGACAAACAGTCTGCTAAAGTTAATGACGGGCAATAACCTGGCATGATCAGCAATTAAGGCGCCGTTTACCACAGACGCGACACAACGCATATCAAACTATGGATCATAGATAGATAGGTATATTAGGTAACTCTTTTGTCCGAAGATATCTTCATAATTATAAAGTGTCACAGTGACTTGAAGTGACATTGTTGTTTTTTTTTTCTTTGGTTTTGGCGTCGCGTTTTAGTATTTGCCAGTGTCAAGTATTTATATAGGTATGTATTTTCAAGTTTCAAAAGTTAAATAAGTGTCCTCGTAGCTAGTTATAGTCAAAGTCCAGTCTGTGTCAGTCAAGTCCAGTCATGCTTTAGTAAAGTAGTGCCGACTTTACTATAAAGCTTCGATGGAGTTTTGGAAGCACCACGAAAAGTCATGTTTCACCACATTATATCATTTTCCCACACTCACGCTTGTAATTCGGCATTTTATGAATAAAACACCACCATTTTTATGCATAAACACTCGACAAAATACGAGTTTTGGAAAAAAATACAACGATGATACGACTCTTGCCGCGTTCCCCTCAAAACTTCATGCTATGTTTTCCTTCACCGGCAGCTCAAACTCATTGTTGGGGTTCAAACCCACACCATTCGGCGTGCGAACCGACCTCGCTAGCCACTGAGCTATCGCTACAAACTCGCTAAATGTGTGAAACATCTGAAGCATCTTCAAACAACAGAAGCATGAATGTTTGAACGAGTCTCGTCCGTAGCGATTCGGACGGGGCACGGAGGGCGTCTGAGGACTGGTGAATGATTACCCTACTAAAACCTATAGCCCTCGTCTAATTGACTCTGATTTACAACTCGGTCGGTTTACAGTCTTTGCGGAGTGTTTTGACAGCACTATAAACGAAGAAACAGTAAAGCAACTTAGATAAAAGTTAATATAGGGTACATTTCGGTGAGTGTGCACTTGAATGCATGGTGGTAGGGTACTTTCTAGTACTCGACTGGCTAGATACCACCGTCAAGTTGAAAATCTGCCGCCAAGCATCTAACGGTGTAGCCTATTTTCTAATTATATTTTTATGAGCTTCAGCGTATTTTTTAATGATGGTTGCGACCATGTCCACTTTGATGTCCCGATGGAGAAAAGTAAGTACCTAAAGTGTCGATGGACGCATTCTTCGTTTATACTCTACTTAGCAATTTAAGTTATATTAAAATTACTTATTAGTCTCAACTGGGCTAGATTGTAATAACAATGAGGTATCTAACAACAAACAGATACATCATTAGAAGGCAAAAAATATTTAAATGTTTGTTTTAGTATATATCTACATTGATGATATTTTCGTTTACTGCGAAACCTCGCTGTTTCAATGGAGCAGTGCGTTTAGCTGGCCTAAGGGTTGAGGAGTAGGTTTTTTTAAATTGTAAATTTGTATATTTTTTCTACATATAGGTTAGTCAAAAAATTTATCTAACGTAATAAATAAATAATATTAATTACAATAAAATGAAATAAATTAGTAAAGTAATCTTATTATTATTTTGCTCAGCGTTTGAGTATTGCCATACAACGCGGCAATGGGGCCAGCGTTTTGGGAGCTATTCCCATTGATAGCGGCCTTTTAGATTAGGTTACATTTGTCTTAGATACTTTACTTATTTATACCTAGATAGTTTAATTTTCTTTCACATGTAAAGTAAATAAATAAATAAAGTAAATTTGTAAATAATATTAATTTATTTGTAAATAGTATTAATTTACTAGATGGTGTATATCAATTTTACTTGTTCAATACTCCTAAGTAAAGCTTTTTCAAGCTAATTGAGAATTGAGTGAATTGAGATACTGTCCACAACCCGCTATGTTTTTCACATTCGGTTATTACTAGGAACCCGTGGGTGGTGTCGATTGTAACTAATTGATGACCGTTTGATGGCCGGATTGACGGCTGCGGGCAATCGTGGCCAATAATGACGGCAAACTGACATCTCTCAATTCTTGTTCATATCAGTTGAAAATTAAATAAATAAATATCGTAGGACATTACACACAACGCCATCTGACCCCAAACTAAGCAAAGCTTGTACTATGGGAGACAGATACCTGATAGATTACTTAAAATGCTTTTTTTTTTGTAAATACATACTTATAATACATACAGTACACCCAGACACTGAACAATCATTTTTATACGATAAAATGTGTATCCTGGGTGGGAATCGAACCCACACCTTTCAGCTCTTGAAGCAGACATTCTACCAATGAACCAACAGGGCTGTCGTTTGTCATTTGGCATGGGATTTACCATCTGGAGAGTAGGTCTTATTACTATTACATTTTAAAAAAATATCACAGAAGATTACAAAACTACGCGTCCTGAAAATACTAACACTTCTTATGAGATACCAGGATATGGAACTCTAAAGGTGTGCCAGTTAATGGTTCAAGAAAAAAAATGCAATGATCATTGATTGCAATAGTAATTGATCAGATTTGGGATATCTGCTGCGTTGATCGCAGATTATGCAATCTTACCAAATTGAATACAGCAATGCCGTTAATTAATGTAGAAACCAGATAAGGAAACTGTTATCCACAACGCTTATCAATGGGGCTAATTATGTCTAAGTACTATATCTAGGCTTTAATAAAAATTTGATGAAAAACAACCCGATTATTAAGTTAAGCAGTTTAAGTACGCGATAAAAATATGGCGCGATGATGTTAAAAAATGTTAATTACTTAATTCATCAAAATAAATAATCCTTTTAAATATTTCCGTTTACTTCCAGATAAAACTTTTACTTATCAATACTTCTAGATAAAAGCTTATCCTACAGTAAGTGCATATATTTACCTCACACACACAATACAAATAATAATTTGGAAATTATGATTTTTATTAACGACCTTGTAGGTCACACCTAAATCTTTATCACAAACAAGTAAATTTAGTTCGTATCAATTGTAATTATTATGTAGATAATGAAAATATCCTGAATATTATCATTTGGCAATAGATAGCGTACAATAGTCAATTTGATAAGGAGCAATTACCGTAAAATAAGTACATTCAAGATTATTTTTTTTATTGTATTAATAATTATATGCATTAAGTTGATAGAGATGTAACGAGCAATACAAGTAAAGTACCTAATAAACTACTTTATCTTGACGAGAAAATTTTACTATGTTTAATAAGAAATTTACGAAGGCAAGACAGCAGCGCAATCCTGAAAATATATATTTTTTAATTTAAATACGATACCGTAGAGCTTTAGTTTAATTATGATGCATATAAAGTTACCCACATAGCTCAGCGTATTAGTAAGCTGAGGTGACAGTGGGCCTGATATATCTGCTGCAGAACCGACAACTGCTGGGGTAAATGTGTTATTAAATATCACTAATCAGCAAGCAAACGTAAAAACGCAGAACGCGCCCTGAGCTTATGATATACGTAAGGCAGCTAGCAGTAATTAAAAGCAAAAATTCAAAAATTGGTCTGATTAGCGTGTCTTGGGAAAGGTCTAACAGTGAACTATGAAAGGTTGATGATATATTTACATTATAATTGTCTTACCTTTCTTTTCATCATCGGCGCTCCACCCTGCTCCATCTTTCTTTGGCACTGAGAGGTTCAAAGGTTCTTCACTCCTAAAGTACACCAACTCACTCTCACTAGTCCTAACCTTCTGCAGTAGCTGTTCCTGCAACTTATTCTTATGAACACTAAGCACTTTCTTCTCATCGGCAACCTGACCACTTTTCCCTTGATATGCATTCTTCTCGAATCTCTTCACACTCATCAACTGGCTTACAGACTTTTTTTCTTTTGCCGACAATCCTAAAATATATTCTATCGTGTGTGGCGTTGGTTTTTTTGGCGGTTTTCCGTAGACATGCGGATGCCATGTTGGCTGTTCTATTTCTTTACTTTCAGTTTCAATATCATTACTTTGTTCGACGTCGATTTGAGGGTCTTCCTGATCGATTACTAATTCTTTATCGTCATCGTCGACATTAATTTTCTCGTCAGGGCTGAGTCGATCACAATCGTATCCAGAATCGTTCGCATTATGTTCGAGTTTGCAGTCTGCTTCTATCAAATCAGCCGCGTACGACACCACTGTCTGCATATCTCTAGAATCTTTATTATTATTCTCGCTCATGTGTGTTACTGCAGTTTAACATATAACATGTTTATTTTTATGATTGATTTAGCGTTTAATAGTCCACTTGGGATTGCGTTTGATGTGAAACGTTTGATGTTGTTTCCTGTAACAAGCAGATGGATGTTTAGAATGAGATCGGGATTGAAATAGAGTTGAAATCAGAATCGCAATCGGTATTATGGCTTTGGACACACTTAAAAGCTTATTATCGGACATACTTAAAGGCACACAGAATCAACTGGACGCCAACTATTTTGCATTGTGAGGTTCAGGTAGAAGTAAAAAGTTATCGATAGTTCCCTAGCCGTCTTCCTCTTAAGACAATCTACCACCTAATAAAAGTTGTTGTTCATTCTGTAGATACCATGGTTCGACAACTTTGTTACCCTTTATAAGTTCTCTTAACACGATCAAAAACTACAAACAAATTAAAAAGGAAATGAGATTAAGAGTATAATATTAAATTAATTTAAAATTAGTCACCAATTGCGCTACTTAAGTATCTGACTATAAAAGTTATGGCGCAATTAAGAAATATCATGCCATGTAGAAGTGATTCAAATACCTACGAAATTGTCATTATCAGTAATAAAATTATCGATAGGTACCTATCTATAGCTAAATATCTTTCGCATATCACTTAAACGCATTATGTACCTACGTGCCAAGTTTTCAGATTTTATGTAATAAGCTCGCATTTAACTGCAATCTTGAAAATTTCAAAGTTATGAGCTTCATAGGAGCTATTTTTATTCTTATTCAAAGTGGGGGCGATAAGTCCTGCACCGACGTCCCGCGCGTGTGCATTCCCCTCTACCAGCACTCACCCAAATTGGTTTGGGTGAGTGCTGGTAGAGGGGAAAGCGAAGCAGCTTCATGCAGCTTAGTAGCAGTTCTAGTACCCTCAGTGGCTTTGCAATGCAAAAGCACATGCTCTACAGTTTCATTCTCCTGCAAGCAGCCACGGCATAGCGGACTATCCGTGGCTGCATAGCAGACTATCCGTGGCTAATATGCTACGTGGCATAGGAGCTATGTCCTAGATTTTGTTTTGTTATTCAACGTTCTAAGTGCCGCTACAATGGTCATGGACAGGAGTTATCTCTTGCCATAAGGAAAGCGTTTCATTTGTCTAATTACTTTTTGAAATAAAAAAATGTCACTTACGCACAGCTGGTCTCGTACTAGGATTTGTTATCATAACAATTATACATGTTCACATACATATTATGCATACATGTTTTTTAATTATTATTATTTTTTGTATCGGTTTAATTCTTTTTAAGAATGTTTTCTTTTTTTGATATCTATACTAAAATCATAATATTAACACATATGCCACAGTTACGATTACCATCCAGGGCAAATATTTATGTGACAAATACAGATGTCTGTGTGTTGTAAATAAGTACACATTTATAAATAACCCCATAGTGCAAGTTTTATTAAATTTTAAGCTAGATGGCGCTGTATGAAATGTACACCAATATTTATTCATTTGTTTTATGTGTTATCGACCTAAAACAAAGCACAATTAAAAGTATTAACTAAAATAAACCAACGCGTTTCTCTAGTAACGTTACTCGCTTCTAATTGTATACTGGGGTAGTATCAATACTCCATCCAAACAACCAAACCATTAACAACAAATTGTATCAACCAGACAACACCCGACGTATCATATCTCAAACAAAGGATAACATTTGTATGCAATTGGCCACTTTATTTCAAAAGTGATAGGGTGCAAAACACGTACGAAATTCTGTGATTTCCTCTTCACACGCACGTGGATAAGCACACACACAAATGCAAAGGATCAACTCTCATCAGGCGCGCTGATTGATTTTTATTGGAACGACGTTTTAGGGTTGTCAGGACATCGAAATATGTTCTAAAATTATTTTTTTCTTAAATAATACTGTAATCTAGGTTAAATTTATTCATGTATTTTGGTTAGCCAACCGAATATTTGAATATATGTCGTGTTTTGATCTATCTAGCCATAGTATGCTAATTGTGATGATAATCACTGGAGTACTTTACTTTATATATTATTAAGTGAATAAATTAATGGAGAGTCAATAAAGTCTACCAAAATATTACTTATTTTTTGACTAAAAGAACAAGTCGCTATTTTTTTAAATGTCTAATTAATGGAACAAACGAAATTCTCCTAATGGTAAAGATAAAGCAAACTTACCTAGAATAAACCTGTTTCGCTCCGAATTTTAAGACACCCTAATTATTGTACTTAATGGAAAATACAGACTCCGGCTGAGTTTCATATTCTCAATTTCTGTATGAAAAACATGGAATTAAAGTGCTTAGTTCGTTCATGGGGAATATAAACTACGTTACGGATGAAGCTCTAATTTCGCTAGCTACTACAAACATGCATACTATTACTTGGCGACAGAATATCTTAAGCTACGGCAGTGCCTGCCTAGACGACCTTCTGGAAGGAAATTTACTACCTATCAAAACTAATGATCCTTTACGAAATCATTATATAAGCTCAAGCTGTCAGCCCTGATTTAAAGAGTGAAACAAAGGCTCATGTTCCATCAAATGATACAAGAGCACTCTCTGATCACATGCGGAGCTAAGAAAGGCACCGCTTCATCATCATTAATCATCATCAGCCGGCATCATGTGACGATCTCGTTTAGTCATTTAGTCTTGCTTACCTTAGCTCTTTATTGTTCACACAAAAATTACAATATTGAAATAAAAATATCCTGCTACCTATTCTGATGCTTTATTGCTTAAAAGGGGAACCTTTCAGGCAACCTTGGTATAGATAGGACTCGCTGAGGACGTCAAAGATGGTCTGTGCTATCGGGAAGAAAAACACGTAAAATTTACATACATCATAAACATACATACATACGTTACATTATATACACAAATACTTATATATAGTAATATAAAGAATCATTTATTAGTTAGGTATATATAAAAAAAATGAAAATATACACCTAAACATCGTCTGGTGTAACGTCCCGAAAAGTGGCCAACAAAAGCCGCGGCTAAGTGGAAATAGCCGTGGTTTCTAATGACGGTTGCGGCTATAGACAGTAAATCCTGTTAGACTCAATTAAAGCATGCAGTAGTCGCTAAGTTCATGGCCGAATTAACACATAAATTATATTTAATGGTTTTCATTTTTTTCTATCACTAAGTAATCTACAAAACAATCGCACAGATTTGTCAACCGATCTCTTTGTTTTAAGGTTCTCTTCTAGGTATGTATTTAGGTTTAGTTTCGTCTGCCCATAAATTTACTTCGCTTGGGTAAGTATTTGTTATTTGTATTTGTATTTGTACAAAAACTATAACTAAAAATAAGTTCTAGTAAGTATTTGGCGTGTACCTACTTACCTATATTCACAGAAGTATAGTAAGTACCTAACCTGCAATGAGTAGTGCCTCAAGCTTTTAAGGATATAGGTAAGTACCTACACGCCCAACATACACTAAAATTTATTTTTAAATGTTTAGTGCATTGTCCCAGATAATAGCTTGTTTTAAAAATATTTTTTAAGTTTTAATTTATTTTTAACTTTTTAGTAAGTAATTTAGAGATTGCTCCTCAAGACGAATAAATCGAGCCCTTGGTGGGGCTATGTGGTTTTATCACAGAGATGCCGTGGCCACCTTCTAACTTCATCATCAGACCCTGGATATCGCCTAGGAATAAAGTGCTGCTCAAGACGAATAAATCGAGCCCAAACTCAATGGACTTATCTTGTTTAGTTCAGAAGTTCCTATGGCTACCTTCCGTTTCGATCATCAGACCAGTTCCACGTTACCATTGTGTTGTCACCGAAGATACATAAGTACATCAAATTTGAGTCCAATCGGACATTGGGAAGTATATACAATTGAGAGTTAAATAAAAGCTTGTAAAAGTATAGCGTTATCCTTGTCTAGAGATAACCCCTCAAAAGTCTGCCTTTGAATCCAAATCAATTAGGATCACACAAATCATAAACGGTCTGCATGTATGTTAATCCTTCACCCAATCTGTACCACACAGTGATCAAAGAGTGGAATTATACAAGCATTGAATATTGCTCGACGAACGCAAATCTACAAAACCCTTTACTAATATCGCACCCTATTAACTCCGTTTTGATATACCTAATTTGAATCCGAAATACCTTTTGGTTACCAGTTTGCATGCAAAAATAAGTTTACGTCAATTGTTGTGTAGTATCTTCTACAGAAGTAATGAGACGAACAAGACTGACACGGTGGTTTTTGTGTCAAAAAACAACTTTATTGTTTTGTAGTATTTATTACAGAAGTAATAAGATGAACAGGACTGTCACTTGATCGTGGTTTTTGTGTCAGAAAACAACTTTACGTCCACTGGTTTGTAATATTTTTTATAGAAATAATAAGACGAACAAGACTGTCACCTGATCGTGGTTTTTGTGTCAGAAAACAACTTTACGTCCATTGTTTTGTAGTATTTCTTACAGAGCTGTAGTTAAACACCTAGCCTGTCCAGTACAAAAAAATATATACCTATATTAAAATAATATAATTGGCGGGATCCCTGTTCTGGATGATTTCTAGCCCAGCGGATCTCTCTGGCGATTCAGCGGGGAAACGCAGCCAGTATTGCGGGAACTTTTGGAGATTGGCAACAGCCAGGGCTCGATGCGCGGGGGGACTTTAAATAGTTCTAAATGACATTAATTAAATTAATTTCATTTAACTTAATTATTATTGTACAGTGTATATAAACGCTACAATTAAAATAATTTGAATATTAATATAACATTTTCTTTGTCTTTGACAATCGAGCAAAGGTCCACACTCGTGGTTTGTCAACGAGCGATGGAGCGCAGCATACTGGGCGTAAGGTTATTAGACCGCATAAAAAAACTCAGTACTGCGCTCATCATTGATGCAGATCATTGATGTAACTCAAAAAGCTGCCATGCTAAAGTGGGACTGGGCTTGACACGTCTGCCGAATGCCAGCGGAGCTATGGGCGAAAACCACCACCGACTGGGTCTCGGAGGTTAAACGGCCACCAAGCCGGCCTAAAAGGCGGTGGAAAGATGAGCTCGATGCCCACAATAAAGAGTGGACCACAACAGCACACAACAGAGAGGTGTGGAAGGGGGGGAGAGAGGCCTTTGCCCAGCAGTGGGACAAAATGGGCTAAATAATAATAATAATAATATAACATCTCAAGAGACTCTCGCTAGACGGTTGGGTCAAGGGTCAGCTTCAAAAGGCAGTGATCCTTGACACGGCGCGCATTGTGAGGAGGTTGCTCACTCTGCAGCCCTAACCACCGGCAGCTTGAGCCCTGCCCCGCTGCCGGCGGCACCCTAGTTTTTAAGTTTTTTATATTATTTATGTTTTATACTTATTTAATGTAAAAAAATTAAAAATTAAGATACAAAATAAATACCTGAAATAATAATATAACATTTTAAAGATAACAGTTTTAAGCAAAACCACTAAAATCTATTTGTCAGGAAATATTAATCAATCAGTAATAAAATTAATTAATAGACATTCAATACCTAATCCATATTCATAAGCAGTAGGTAGGTATCTAATTAAAATACTGCTAACTCTAGTTTTTAGATTGACGTCAATGATTCGCCCTACATTATACCTACCTACCGTGCAACAATATTAACATAAAATAAACCTTATACTTATCAAAAATAAAGTGTCATTTACAAACGGAATGTAAAAGAAATGGCATTATACTATACGTTTTGTGATTACTTCAAATTAAGCTATATAATAACGGCATAAGGTGTAAATTAGAAATTGAGGATATATGGAAAATATCACGTTTCAGAGATGGCAGTAGATTGGAAAGTCAGCGATCTATGATGATGAATGACGTACGAACAGTTAATAGTGTAGTAAGATTTCTTGAGACATTAAGGTCAATTTTAAATCGATTAAATGAAGCACAAAATATAGAATCGATTATTCTATTAAAATGGTCGAAGGATCGATTAGAATCAAATTCGAATCTTTTTGATTTTGAGTTCTTGATATTGTAGCTCAGTTAGTATTTGCTAGTAAATAGAACTACGGCATGGGTGCGATTCTTGTCGCGGGATAAACATTTTTAAGACGGGCTTGGTGTTTGTGTAAGGATGTTACAAAATAATTTTTCTTTAATTAATGTGTACGCTACACAGACAAAGGGATCCGTGGCATGACATGACACCAATAATGTTGCCTGGTTTTGTCTTGAAGAGATTTCTCTTAGCGATAATGCCAGCACTAGTAGCACTAGCTCATATTTTGTATTTTTTTTTCTATTTTTGGTATGCACTATAAAGAGTTTCTATCTATCTTTGTAAGAATATTTCCATCAAAATAGAAAGGTACATTTTGATTGAATGCGACGAATAAGAAACGCAGTTTCGGCAGTCCTGTTGGGAGATCGTCTGGCATCCAGCCTGGAGACCCAGCCGAATCCCACGGCACACACCGCTGTCTTTTCTTCTACACTAATCTTATAAAGACGAAAGTTTTGTATTTTTGGATGTTTGTAACAAATTAAACTCGAAAAACACTCAACCAATTTCAAAAACTCTTTCACCGTTTGGAAGATACACTATCCCCGGGTGACATAGACTAATTTTTATCCATGTATTCCAACGGTAACGGGAACTACGCGGATGAAACCGCGAGGCGTCTGCTAGTAAGTTGTATGCGTATTATTGCTGACTTCAAACAGTAAAGGAAATCAAAATGAGGAAAGCTACATGTACCTACAAGAGGTGTTAAGAAAAATAGAAGTTCTCAAAGATGTGTTAAGTATGCCAACTCGCACTTGGCCAGCATGGTGGACTTTATCTTTCTCACAGTAAGAAGCCCGCGCCCAGCAGTTAATAAAGACCAGACTGATCCGGGTATGTACCAAAAAGAGTAGGTAGGTACTTCAAATCAAGGATGTGTGATTGTGACCAGATAATAATTTATTTTGATGATGGAATCAATTTTATTGTGTGCGTGTTACAACAAAATTTTAATTTAATCACTAAATAAACTCTGTTTGCTCATTGGTAGCATGTCTGCTTCAAGAGCTGTAGGGATCGATTCCCACCCAGGACAAGCATTTCGTGGTATAAACAAATGTTTTGTTCTGTGTCTGAGTGTTCTGTATTTAATATAAGTACTAGCGACCTGCCCCGGCTTTGCACGGGTGCAATGTACATACAAGACCCACAAGGTGGGCAGACGACCTAGTAAAGACCGCAGGAACGCGCTGGATGCGAGCCGCTTCCAACCGGTCTTTATGGAAGTCAATGGGGGAGGCCTATGTCCAGCAGTGGACGTCCTACGGCTGAAGTGATGATGATGATGATGAATGTACATACTAATGTGGTGCATATGCAAGTATTATACATATAAACCTTCCTCTTGGATCACTCTATCTATTAAAAAACCCGCATCAAAATCCGTTGCGTAGTTCTAAATATCTAAGCATACATAGGGACAGAGGGGAGCGACTTTGTTTTATACTATGTAGTGATATATTTACAAATTCAAAAAATTAATTTTTTAAGTATTCTATCAGTTATCTGACCTCCATATAGTACAAGCTTTACTTAGTTTGGGGTCGGATGGTGCTGTGTGTAATGTCCTAAAATATTTATTTTTATTTAAATTGATGTTGTTTTGTGGAGTAGGTAGGTACTGAACAAGTGAACACTGCTTTGAAGTTGAGCTGTAGGTACCTACGTAGTACATGTATACCTAAATATTACTGGTTAAATGGTAAATTTTTATCGCCGGTTACGAAATTGTTTTTCAATAAGTTCTGCGAAATTTACGAACAAGGTACAGATTTTCAGTGAAAGAACCCCTACAAATGTCTAGAGAAGAAATAACTTTACGAAACAGTTATTATTTATTTATTTTACAGCACACAAAACAGAATGTAATAATATTAATGTGGTTGTGGTTATTATTAACTAGCTGCGCCCCGCAGTGTTACCCGCTACATGTTTTCGGGATAAAAAGTAGCCTATGTATTATTAATCCAGGCTCTCAGCTACCTCCATACCAAATTTCATTCAAATCCGTTCGATAGTTTTTGCGTAAAAGACTAACAAACATCCATCCATCCATCCAAACTTTCACATTTATAGTATTAGTGGGATGTGGTGCATATGCATTTATTAATTATACACATAAACCTTCTTCTTGAATCACTCTGTTTACTGATGAAAACCTCATTAAAATCCGTTGCGTAAGTAGTTTAAAAAAATTAAGCGTACAGAGGGTGGGAAGCGGCTTTCTTTAAAATTCAAAATAGGTTCGCGTTTGACCACACTCTGCCTGATGTTAAGCAGTAGTGTGGTCTAAGATGGAGCACGCTTACTGGAGAGGCCGGGAAATACCTGTTGTAGTTTCCGTCGATAGCAGAAGCAATGGTGCTGGTCGGTACGACCCGGTTACTGTCCAGTGTGCGTTTTTAGGTTTTTTGCGAAATTATGATGGTCTGCACAAGACGCACATTGATTTGTGATGTATAAGCACTCGCGTCGCACTCGCGATGAGAATTTTGAGTTTTTAAAAGCGCACCGATAACAATTGTGTAAACAGCGTATTGCGTACGATACGACCGCCAGTTCGCGACTACTTGACACTGGCAGGTATTGTAAGGAAGGTGAGGGTAGGAAGATGTGTTTTGTGTGCGTGTATGAGGGTGGATAAAATACTTATTGTATAATAAATGAATATTCGAAAATATGATATGTGGCGCAGCCACTTACCTATAAGAAACCTAATTGCTCCAGATTTGAAGAAACCCATATTGTACCTAACAGGGAACACAGACAGCGGCAGAGAGTTCCACAACCTCGCTGAGCAAATGAAAAATGTGTTTGTTTTATGCTATGTAGAGATTACCTACCAACCTAAAGTTTGTGACTTAGCGCTGCTTTAATAAGCTAACCGTTCCCAATAATCCGAAATAACATTAAATCTTTTTAATTAGGACAGAATCCTTAAACAAACCTGTCATTCACAACAAGCTCTCAGGCCGCTTGTCAACCCAATAAAAAAGCGTCAAGCTCGTTTGAAGCCAGCTGTCATCAAATACGAATTAAAACGCGTAAAATAATTCACAGAAATCAAAGCGAGATCAAAAAGGAAACTGGAAAGGAAATGTCCCACTATTAACACTCGAAAAAAACTTTGAAAACTTGCATTTTCGCGTTTCCTACCGTGTCAGAACATAATAAAGGCTTTATTGATGCCTATAAAGTTTAGAGATTAGATGAATTTCATCTATTTCTTTTAACATGAAAGGCCACACAAGTCGCTGGCTTGACTCGGCTAACTCGTCTAACACGACTTCCGGTGCTTTGCGGTCGCCGACGTCGCATCGGCTCATATCATAATCAATACTGGACATAATTGGCCGGAACGTGCTTGTTTTTATTGTTAGGTTGGCAGGACATGAGTGATGCAAGGATCTTGGTTGTAAAGTGCGTCGTTTGACTTCCGGTGGGCTTTGATATAAATTATGTACCGTACTTTTTATTCATTAAATTTATTGACCAATCAGTGCTAAACTAGAAAAAGTACGTAAGTATCTTTTGAGTGTTTTAGGTAAGCTTTATTTTTTTTTACCAAATAATCTGATTTTGCATCCGAAATTAAGTTCCCGTGGTAGGTATATATATATCACTCAAAGTTTTATTTTAGTAAAAGAAATACATGTAAATCTTATTTTAAAAATTAATATTATTCTATCTACCTACATACACTTAATTATTTAAGCTATTGCTCAAATTTTCTGGAAAAAAACTTAATATTCAAATACATACAAATCTCAAAACTATCTACAGTTAATGTACCTATATGTATTATCTGTAAGTATATATAATATCTGAATAAAAATTGATTATTTTAGACAGATTTTCAACGTCAGGGTGGTAGCTAGTTTGCTCAGTACTAGAAAGAACCCTGCCATACTCACAATGTTTTCCTTTACCGGCAGCTCAAGCTCATTGTGTTGGAATTTGAACCCACACCCATCAGCCAGTGACAGCGCTAACCATTATTTTTTAATTAAAAGTAATGAGACAAACGATTTGCTCTCTTAATGGTAAGAGAACACCTGTCCAATATCCATGACCATTGCAGCGATACACAGAACTCTAGCTAGCAAGACAAAGTCATAAGCATTGCTGCTTTGGCGCTCATTACTTCAAACTTTCGATGGTTAGTCGCGACAGCCCAGTAATTTCGCTAGCTGCAGTATCCTTCAAACCGGAACACAATAATGTTTACACACTACTACTTAGCGGCAGAATACCTGGTACTGCGGTGGTACCTACCTATACGACCTCCTGCTAAAGAGATCTATCACCAAGTAAAACAACATTAGGTACTACTAAAACTATCTACTGAGCTGTCATCGCTACAAGCACAGAACACGCCTGTCCATGACCACTGCAGCGTTACCCAGAACTTTAAGTAATAAAACAAAGTCCATGGCATCGCCGCAACAGCACTAATTACTTTAAGACATGCGATGGTTAGTCTCAATAGCCAAGTAATTTCACCAGCTGCAAGTACCCTTCAAACCGAAACACAGTAATGTTTACACACTACTGCTTGGTTGTAGAATATATGGTACAGTGGTGGTACTCAGGTATCTAAATGATCTACTGCTAAGGAGATACCGTAAATATCTTTATTACCTGACGTAATTTAATAATACATACAAAATGATAAAAAATTAGGTTTGTTTATTTGCTTTAGCGTTTCAGCCGTGGTCACGTGCTGACCACGCTGAGCTGAAGGAGATTCCGCTTACCATTTCACGTCTGTAAAACGGTAATCTCTTTCCGGTAATCATGACTTATTAATATTTTTTGTTAATTATATGATTGATTAATGGTCTCCACCCAAAGATTGACTAAATGATAACATTGCAGCGATAAGCCCACTCTTTTTGTATCTTATCTTTGAAATTATATTTATGAGATAAAAAGGTAATTTTACTCATTAAGTACATTCTAGTTCATATTGAATCGGTGACAAGTAAAATCAATTTTCGTGTCTGTTTTGTAATTTTTTTTCTTTATAATCTGTGGGTTCAGGTTTTATATAAATAGGTACAACAGTTTATATAATATTCTCATGTAGGTACATTGTGAGAACTCAAAAACTGTAGTTTTAAGATTGTTGCAGCACACTTGGTATTTTCGTGTTTATATCTTGCAGAAAATTAAAAATTTTGAAAGTAATTTCATCTTCCTCGTATGAAACAGTTTAAATCATTCTGATCATCCTAAAGCGAAATCTTGTCAAAAGCTCTCTAGTTTTCTTATCAACAATTTCACACAATCAAACTTAGAATTTCACTATTAAGGCATTTACACTAATTTTAAATCCACTATGCATTTAAATTCTAAATGGCCAAGCAATTAAAATCAAATCAACAGTCAATCAAAAACCACAAAAGTAATTGCTTTGACCACTTTGTTTACATAACAAGTCATCAATTAACCGACTCTTTAATAGCTTTTTTTCTCACGCTTATACTACCAACTTACCAAAATGAATCAAATCCAAACACTACACAAAAACACAAATAAAGAAGAACAGTCACTCGAATTTCGAACGATCAAATTATGGCGCGAATCTCGATTCCTTGGTTTGAAAATGGAACGTATTCCGCGCGATATGACGTTCTACTGGCGGTTCACGCTCGGGTTGGGGATCCGTGTGAGTGTAAGTACGCATGTGTTGGTGAAGTACGGATGTGGGCGTGTGTGAGGAGGACAGCTATCGGTTGTTAACGCGGCGATTCTCGCAGTTAGACTAACTCACATCCAAATCGCTTAATTTTATGAGTTGTTGCCTTCTCCACCCCCTCGGAGGAGCAGATGCTGTAGCTTTGTCGCAGCGTGCAGAAATTCGATATTTTAAAAGCTTTTTTTAATAGTAACGACTTTTTTAGAAACGAACAAAACATTCATTGGCTACACTTCGTAGTCTTTTGCAGCTCTATACCAAATTTTAAATTAAAAATATAAAGTGTAGTAAGTATATTAGGTAACGGATAAGTATATAAAAACCAATGTTAAAAATTTCATAAATCTTAAATTACTAAAAAATTTACTATAGCACTTACTTACTAACAGTAGAACAGTATACAGTAGAACTTACTTGTAAAAGTAAGGTTTGACTAATAACGGTTTTGAACTCTTAAATTGGCATTTGGCACTCAATTTGGCATTTTAACTTTGTCTTTGAGAATTTACACCATTTTGCTGCACTTTTGATCACGTATCACGTATACTTGTACATTTCCTTCCTTTTTTATTTGCTTAATATTTTACTATTAAAACTCTTCTGTAATGACTTAAAATATATTTATGTTAAAGTCTTACCAAAATTGATCCACTCAGCAACTCTCAAATACTATACAGCTTGATTGTTTATTAGACAATACACACCTGAACGATTATGTCACGTACTAAAAGCTATTAACAATAAAACAACCTCAATTATGCGTCAATGTTCAGATAATACTACGATTAATCAGTAATTGTTCAATAATTATTATCATTTTATGTATTATTATTGATAAGAAAGACGATTTAGCCGATTATAATAATAAAATAAAAATTACCGATAAGATTTCTAAACTATTACTGAAGTTGTTTTTTTTTTAGTTTTTATTATTTATCTGTCATAAAACACGGTTATTTTAATAGGGTAAATATCTAATCATTGTCTTATCTAAAATTAATCAACAATAATCGCTCATGCACAATTAAATAGATTGGTTCAATTCTAGATTTTTCTACAAATTGTACACGAGTTATTACGTAGAAGTACTTTTTTATTACATTATATTTACCTATTTGGTGGCTATACATTTTTGTGACTATTAAATTTTTTTAACAATATCACAGAAACAACTACTTAATTGTAACCTTTTAACTTTTACCTCTTCATGTTACATGTTAAACGAAAGATGTCGTTTAATAACTCGTGTACAATTTGTAGAAAAATCTAGAATTAAGCCAATCTATTTAATTGTGCATGACAGCCCTGTTGGTTCATTGGTAGCATGTCTGCTTCGAGAGCTGAAGGGCGTGGGTTCGATTCCCACTCAGGACTAACATTTGTGTGACTAACATCGATGTTTGTTCTGTGTCTGGGTGTACTGTATGTATTATAAGTATGTATTTACAAAAAAAAAAAAAAGTATTTAAGTATTCTATCAGTTATCTGTCTTCCATAGCACAAGCTTTGCTTTGTTTGGGGTCAGATGGCGCTGTGTGTAATGTCCTGTGATATTTATTTATTTATTTTATTTATAAGCACTCAACACAAAAAACAAAATAACTTCACGAAAAATAACATTACACCAATTTCTATAGTTATTTTACGTGACTCTCTTTTGTTTTTTGTTCAGTCGTCATTATGTATCAATTTTACTATATTTCAGATGACTTTGAAAAATAGCTATGCATAAAAAAAATGTAGTATTAAAGATACTACATTAAAGACGATACTAAAGATTAACGAAGCTTGGCGTAATTCCCTAATTCTTATTAAGTAATAACGCTTCCAATAAATTAATAGTCAGTAATTTCGATAAAAAATGCACACAAATATCATATTAGGCAAAAAACTCACTTTAAATTTATTCTCGTTATATTTAATAATAAAATGTATTTAAATCATTTTCAGGTTAAAATGTATTTAAATACGAATTATTGTTTTCAATAAACAAACGCGTCTAACAATCGCAAGACCATCACCTAATGATAAATGGCAAATATGGTCCCAATAATTATTACAACCAATAATTCTTAAAATATTAAAATACCAATAATTCTTACAGTATTATTATCACATGCCAAAAACATATCCAACTAATAGTTATTACATGCAATCGGCATTTTTATTTATAAACAGCTTTTTTTAATCAACATAACGCGTTACAAAGTCACGTCACCGGAACCATTTAGCGGCGGTACAGTAGCAATAACTCAGCGCAGGAAATCACGTCATCGCTCTATTACAGAACGCACACAGACGCAGCGCACACATTGATATCTAGTGTACTACACAGGCAAACCATACGAATAGACAGGGTGTGATTTAAGTTTTCATACTAGATTTTATTATAAGTGGTACAATGACTTATTGCACAAAAACTTAGTGTAATTATAGATAACGATTACTATGTTCTATATCTGTGTTACTTTCTGTTGCAGAACCAATAAGTAGACGTGTTCTAGTTTCAATAAGTAAACGGTGTATGATGACTCTAGAACACGTCTACTTATTGGTTCTAGAGTGAAAACCACAAATTGATAAACGTAGCGTAGGACGCCCTGAGACTCGATGAAGCAATAATATACGTAGGATTGCTGGCGGTGAATGGAAGCGAAAAGCCGAAGATCGGGCTGAGTGGCGTGTCTTGGGAGAGGCCTATGTGCAGCAGTGGACTTTGATAGACTGATGATGATGATATTCTGGGTATACTGGGTTATACTTGGCAGAAAGTAGGTCGCTGAATGTTAATACAGGATCTCAGTTACATCCATACCAAATCCTATCTGTTCCGTTCCATTAGTTTTTGCGTGAAAGAGTAAAAAAGATCCATCCATCCATCCAAAATGTGAAATACATTTATAATATTAGTGGGATTAATGGGATTCATCCTTATTGTAACAGCCCCGTTGGCTCATTGGTAGTATATCTGCCTTGAGAGCTGTAGGGCGTGGGTTCGATTCCCACTCAGGGCAAACATTTTATGAATAAACAAATGTTTGTTCTGTGTCTGGGTGTTCTGTATGTATTATAAGTATGTATTTACAAAAAAAACAGTATTTATGTATTCTATCAGTTATCTGACTTCCATCACACAAGCTCTGCTTAGTTTGGGGTCAGATGGCGCTGTGTGTATAGTCCTACGATATTTATTTATATTATTTGTAACCAAAACGACCTATATACCTAATCGGAAATACACAATTTTTTTTTGTCTTTTATTAATGGTTGACGGGCTAGGTGTTTAACCACAGCTCACCTGATGTTAAGTGAAGGTGTGGTCGGAAATGGTAAAGCACACCTAGCCTGGAATGGAACTGGCTCTCAAGTGAGGCTGGCGGAACACACCGGCAGATTTTTAACTTGAAGGTGGCAGCTAGCCAGCCGAATATTAGAAAGTACCCTGCCACCATGCTATGGTTTCTTCACGATGTTTTCCTTCACCGGCAGCTCAAGCTCATTGTTGGGGTTTGAACCTACGCCCTTTGGCATGCGAACCTACCACGCTAACCACTGAGCTATCATCGCTACAAATAATGTAAAAGTAATGAGATGAATGATGTGCTCTCCTGATGGTAAGAGATAACGCATGTCCATAACTAAAGATGTAACAAAATACATGTTTATTAGACTCTTCCTTCTTGAGAGAAACTCTCGCACCCTGTCATGCCGCGTGTATTGCACAGCTTAATTGTACACAATACCATCACATTGCATTGTTATTGCCACGTATCCATCTGACATTAGATTACGAGAACATACATACATATACCTATAACACACATATTGATCACATACAAGTTGTTAACGTACACCTAAGTGGTATTAGTTCACAACCACATCATTTGTTTTTATTTTATATCATTATTTTTTATTTTTTTTATTTTAATATGTATTTAGTAGTATGTGTATTTATTTAGTAAACGCTTTAATTTGGTCCCTGCGATACAGGTTCTCCTAGTGCAGGGTCCACTAGTATTATTGTAGCCCCTAAATTATAGTAAATAAATTATTTTGTATTTGTATTTGTATTTGTATTTATAGGTATAAATAAGTAAAGTAACTAAGACAAATGTAACGTGTAAAATAATAGCTAATCTAAAAGGCCGCTATCAATGGGAATAGTTCCCAAAACGCTGGCCCCATTGCCGCGTTGTATGGCAATACTCAAACGCTGAGCAAAATAAAGGCCAGCGTTTTGTTCAGCGTTTTTTGTTTTTGTTATGTATTGTGTTATTGTTGGTAAATTTTAACAATAACATCCCATTTCTAAGGTACCTTCAGTTGTTAGTCCCTATTGCTCTTACATTTTTTTAATGCATGACAGGCTAGGTTTTGACCACAGCTCACCTGATGTTAAGTGAATGTGTGGTCGAAGATGGTAAAGCACATCTAGCCTGGAAAGGAACTAGCTCTCAAGTGAGGCTGCCGGAACACACCGTTAGATGCTTGGCGGCAGATTTTCAACTTGAGGGTGGTAGCTAGCCAGCCGAGTACTAGAAAGTACCCTACCACCATGCATGCACCATGTTTGACCTCAGCTCACCTGATGCTAAGTGACGGTGTGGTCGTAGATGGTAAAGCGCACCTAGCCTGGAATGGAACATTCAAACGGTGAAGGAAAACATTGTAGGTAACCAATATGTTTGGGAGTTCTAAATGTTCTCGAAGATGTATGAACTTGGAGATGGATTACAGTCTTATTCTCACAATGAGAAGATACACACGTCCAGCTATTCTGGAGGGCATACTTTTGATAGGTATTTTTTAATTATTAATTAAATATATATAATAATAATAGGTAGGCAATTAATTGATTTACAAAACTGCCTTAATGGTTACAGAAAACGCTGCTTCTGCGGAGAAGAAATTAATGACAAAAATCTCCAAACGTTTCTGCCCTGAATTAAGGCTGACATGCCCTTCGAAGGTATTCAATGCCTAGCGATACAATATTGCTATTTTCTGAATTAAATGTACCTACTTTCATTTTGGTATTTTGTGGTTTTTTTCTTATATTTCATACATTCATGGTAGAAAATGATTTAGCATGAAGTCCTCCTTTTATACATATTTTAATAAGTGTGCAATAAAGAATAAAATAATAGTCGTAGCGATTATAGCTCAGTGGTTAGTGCGAGGGTCACACGCCGAAGGGCGGAGGTTCAACCCCCAACAATGAGCTTGAGCTGCTGGTGAAGGTTAATCGCGAGGAAACCATAGCATGGTGGTAGAGTATTTTCTAGTACTCGGCTGGCTAGCTCAAGTTGAAAATCTGCCGCCAAGCGTCTAACGGTGTGTTCCGGCAGCCTCACTCGAGAGTCAGTTATATTAGCTTGTCAACCATAAAATAAGTCGTAACTAAAAAGTTACTATAGATTGTATGACTTAAGAGTCGTAGATTATCTTACAAGGAAATTGCCAACAGTATAACTGAACTACATTTAAAGTTAAGTTGGTAAAGAATAATTACGTACCAATTATGCGAACGGTCGGGTTATGTAATTAAAGGCTACGGCGTAGCGGCGCGCGGCGTGCGGCGCTACGACACGCTACGATTGCTACGGTGCTATTAAATATTCATTTAGAAGGAGAATTTTATAATTTAAGTGTTTATAGTTCAGTAACCTTTGTAAACAAAAATCAAATGATGTTCGTTCGCATAGCTTGAGCGGCTGAACCGATTTAGCTGATACTTTTTTTGAATGGGCAAATGTAACACCTCAAATTATAATAGATAAAGATAGATAAATCTCTTTATTGTGCGCACCATAAACAGAAAAAAGTACAGAGAACAAAAGAACCTAAGATAAGTAGTTGTAGTCCTATTATGATATGTAGTTCAGAAGTTATGAGGGAACAACACATATCTACTGGTCAAAAACATAATCCTCCCTTCAGCTTCGCCGTAGTCGCGTAAAAATAAATTAAACTCACCAACATAATCTTGAAAGAAATTAAACTTTTTTTTTAGTTTTCTTACCTAACAAATTCTACTATCTTATTTAATATTATAAATGTGAAAAGAAAATATTATAAAAGGATGTGTTTGAATGTTTGTTACTCAATCACGCAGAAACGGCTCAACGAATTTTGATGAAATTGGCACAAATACAATTATATAGTTATATAGTTTATTACCTAGATCAGTATTTCTCAAAGTGGTAAAAAACATTCTAAATACTGGCAAAAGTATAATATCTAATAATTTTTATATCAGAAAAATGTTTGTTACTTGTCACGCAAAAACTGCTAAACGAATTTGGATGAAATTTTATTAAATGGACAAGATATAAGTTGGATTAGCACAAATGAAGGTATATCTTTACGAGCATAACAGAAATATTACTGCAGCGAGAAGAGGGTATTAAGACTTGTGGTTATTTCATTTGATTTTTGTTTAATTATATTTTTAAGTTTATTTCAAATTAGTTCTAGCTATTAAGTAAAATTACGATTAAGTTTTTAATTAATTAACTGTTGTCAAATTACGTAAATTTAAGTCCTCATCACTGTTGTAACTGAAACGACTGTTAAGCGGAAATAAACTAAACATATGCCTTGAATATTCAAAATGAACTCCTGCAAAGCAACGCCTGAATCTGTCAATTACAGAAATATTATTTTTTCGTAAATTCTTTTTTTTTTGTTAAATTCCATGCGGACGTAGGCGCCGGCAACAGCTACTAAAAGTATTTTTATTTGTTTTTAATATAACGAATGTTGAGTTTTGATTCCGGTATATTTTTTTTATCATTTCAATTATTTTCAATAATCCATTCTATCAAGATAGATTAACGGGAATTACGTTAGATTTTATCAGTTATTGAATGGCTACAGATTATTTTTTTTATAATTTGTTGTCTCGACGTGTTACTTAAGCCTCTATCGAGGCAGTTTCGAAATAATTGCGTTCGTTTGCGCCCTCGTTGTATCGTTATTACTAAAACTTCAGAATTCTTATATTCACACAAACAGACACACATCAACACACATATCTACACGCACATTTATTTATTTCGATACACAAAACAGAATATAATTTTTACATCAACATTATGTAAATTACAAAAATATTTTGTTTTAAATTACAGCCCTACACAAAATTAAATTCGAGTACAATATGAACATTATAAACAGAAGCATTTTTTTAACTGTAAAAAACAATGAGACGAACGAGACGCTCTCTTGATGGTAAGAGATAACGCCTGTCCATGACCATTGATACACAGAACTTTGACTGACAAAACAAAGTCCATCACTGTTTTGGCGCTCATTACTTTGAGACTTTCGATGGTTAGTCTCAACAGCCCAGTAATATCGCTAGCTGCAGTACCCTTCAAACCGGAACACAGTAATGTTTACACATTAGCGGCAGAATGACTGGTACTTCGGTGGTACCTACCTAGACGACCTCCTGCTAAGGAGATCTACCACCAAGTAAAGTGAAAAGAGAGCGACACAACCCATATACAAACTAACAATGTTGAAACAAAATAAATAAATAAATATCGCAGGACATTACACACAGCGCCATCTGAACAGAATAGGCGGAATGTATAAGCCATCAACTATTATAATCACGCGAATCACTATGTAAACAAATGAAGATTTTTTTCTTTTCTTTTTTTTTTTAGTTATGAGGTTAATACTTAAAACATTTAAGAGCTCACTCGATACATTATATCATTTAGTAACACGATTGTAGTAGTGTAGTTGAAGTGACCTGTAGTTTTCTCAATAAATTTAAAATTAAGAGTCTTGAAGGTCGCAGAACTTTGCGCTCTGTACAAGATTGTCAATGGCACATATAGTAATGCATTGTTGGAGAGCGTTAAATTTACACGTTCCGTACGCAATTTTCAATTATTTAGCATCCCGCCTGCCCACAATAATGTCTTACAAAACAGCCCTCTTACTAGGATATGCCGCACATAATTATGATGGTTTAAAGGATCCTAGAGACATAATACTCATGTAACTTCTATTCCTTTACGCTTAGTGTCTGTAAAACATTTCAATAAGTTTGTAAGCTTGTAATATTACTTATTTGAGTTAAAAATCCTGAGTCGCACCGTCCACTCCCCGTCAGCTGCCGCGGAAGACGCAGCTATTAGAAAAAGGCTCAAATATGCTTCTATCGAACCACTATACTTTTTCGTGCCTGTCGCAGTAGAGACTCTGGGTTACTGGGGTCCGAGGCGAAAAAGTTTGTAAATGAAACAGGTTACAGGTTTAAAGATAGGACAGATGTCTCCCGCTCCGGTTCGTTCCTGGTGCAGAGGTTCACAATTGCCATTCAGCGTTGGAATGCAGCGAGTGTGATGGAGACCTTTGCACCGGGAAAGGTCAAGAGCGAGTTATTTTAATTTAATTAGATATCGTATTTGACATAATTATTGATAAATTAACTTAATATTTGAGACTTTTTGAAAAGTATTATAATGTTTAAGTTAAATAAACAAAACATAATGTCGATTTATATGTAAGTTGTGTATAGTTGTAATTGGACCTTAGGCTCACTACGATATTATGTTAATTATATAATACACTATACTAAGTAGCCTAAGGTCTGTAACTGTACCTATCTCAATAAGATAAAAAATAAATCAGTCAGTTTTCTGAAATTGACTAGAGCTAAAAACTCGATACCCCCTTAAATGTTTTTATTAATCATTGTCCCACGTGACTGACAGACGTAGACGCGACACGTGTCGCTGTTCCTACGTGGTTCTCCAGGGAAAATTCTTAATGGGCACCACCGGCCCTGGGGCAGGCAGTGTGTTTACACTTTACATTTTACTTGGTGGTATTTCCTTTGGATGGCGTCGTTCAAGTTTAAGCTCAAGTGTTTTATTCGTTCAAGATGTGGTTACATTTTTGATCTTAATTTTTTTTCATGGTTGGCTAGGTATTTAACCACAGCTTACCTGATGTTAAGTGACGGTGTGGTCGAAGATGGTAAAGCACTTCTAGCCTGGAATGGAACAAGCTCTCACGTGAGGCTGCCGGAACACACCGTTAGGTACTTGGCGGCAGATTTTCAAATTGAGCAGGCGGCAGATTTTCAAATTCAACCATCCAAACTTTCACATTTATAATATTAGTGGGATAATATTTAAGTAGTAGGTACTTAACAAAATTATTACAAAGTAAGTAAATACTTATTCCTAGAAATCGAACGAATGTAACTTAACGAGGTTATAAAAGTGCGTAATAAAACTTAAGTTATACATGCTTAATAGTATTTTGGTAGCTTGGCTGTGTTTAGATATAGGTGGCTATGGGATTGAGTAACATAACCATAGAAGTATATATACTACATAAAAAATTATAAAACTACAACGAGCAGATACATGATGTTACATTTTTTGTTAAGAATTAATTACGAGTAAATTTAACTTACAAGGTAGCAGAATTAACTTGTATATATATTGAGTTTACTTGCTTCTAGTAATATCTATACAAAATCTATATATACTATTATAACAATGACAGCCCTGTTGGTTCATTGGTAGTGTGTCTGCTTCGAGAGCTGAAGGGCGTGGGTTCGATTCCCACTCAGGATTAACATTTGTGTGACTAACATCGATGTTTGTTCTGTGTCTGGGTGTACTGTATGTATTATAAGTATGTATTTACAAAAAAAAAAGTATTTAAGTATTCTATCAGTTATCTGTCTTCCATAGCACAAGCTCTGCTTAGTTTGGGGTCAGATGGCGCTGTGTGTAATGTCCTATGATATTTTTTTTTTTTTATAAAGAGGAAAGATTTGATTTTTTGTTTGTATTGAATAGGCTCCGAAACTACCGATTTCAAAAATTCTTTCACCGTTGGGAAGCTACACTATCTGCGGGTGACATAGGCTACTTTTTAACCCAGTATTCCCACGGGAACGGGAACTACGCGGGTGAAACCGCGAGGCGTCCGCTAGTACTAAATAAAACAAGAACAAAGCGATTTGAAAAACCCTCGCCTACAAAATAAATAACCTTTTTTTTTGGGACATTCATAAATAAATATTGAAGGACATTTCACACAGCGCCATGTAGCCCCGAACTAAAGAAAGCTTGTACTATGGGAACCAGACAGCTGACAGAATAGGTACTTAAATATTTTTTTTTGTAAATACATACAGAAGACCCAGATACAGAACAAGCATCTATGTAAGTCACACAAATGTTAATCCTGACTGGGAATCGAACCCACACCCCTCAATCGAAATGAGCTAATAGGGCAGTCATTACACAGCGCCATCTGACTTCAAATTAAACAAAGCTTTTACTACTAAGTATGTATTTACAAAAAAAAGTATTTAAGTATTCTGTCAGCTATCTGGTTCCCATAGTACAAGCTTTGCTTAGTTTGGGGCTAGATAGCGCTGTGTTAAATGTCCTCCAATATTTATTTATTTATTTATTTACTATGAAAGTTAGATAACTGATAAATACTTTTTTTTAAATACATAAAGAAAATCCAGACACTGAACAAACATTCGTAATTTATTAGTATTTTTTTTTCATAAAAGCACATCCTGTATACGTTTAACAATAAAAGGGCTATTAGAACAGAAAGCATTAGATCAAGGGGCGATGTCATAACGCAGCCGGTAAGTTACGATCGAGCTAAGTGAGACGTAACTTAATCGTAACTTAACCCTCACTTAACCGGGGATTTACTGTAATTGACTTGAACTTATTAAAGATCTAGTAGAGGTTAATTATCTCACTACTTAGACTATTCCAGTCACTTTAACGTGAACTAGTAGTTCTTGCCAAAAAAATCCTATTTAACATAAGTAACATTGTAACTTAAATTAACTTGAAGACATAAAATCAAGGGTCGCTTATCATGACAATCGATTACCATACTGAGATGTGTTAAAAACCAAAACTTTCATTATTGTCTGTTTGTTCGTAAGTGTTTGCTCGATTTTTTATATGCAAACTTTTTAGTTTGAATCTTTTCAGTTTGAAATACATAGACAGATATTCAGCAGAAATATATAGAGAGATTTACATAAATATGTATCTGATCTACAATACAGAGCTTTACATTACACACAGCGCCATCTGACCCTGACTAAACAGAGCTTGTGTAATGAAAGTCAGATAACTGAAAACATAAACACTTTTTTTTTGTAAATACAATACTTATGATACGTACCGAAAATCCAAACACAGAACGAACAGTTGATGTTTGTCCTGGGTGGTAATCGAACCAAAATCGCCCAACAGCTAGAGGTATACTCGTATTAATAACCAAAATGGTGAGCCGTGCCTACGTGCTGATCGACCGAAATCAAACTAACCTCAATGTAAATTACGAGTATATTTAAGCATTCCATATCAATTCAAACACTTACCATCACTTTGGACGACACCATAGAATTTTAATACCACAATACTTATTCCCGTCCTAAAGTCTTCCAAGTCATTGTACCATATTAACCAAGCTATTAAGCTCCTGGAACGCTATAAAAAACTAATCCCTTTTTCAAACAATTAAGAAGAGGCAATTAAAACACCCATTTAGTTAATCGTCTTAAAAAAAATACATGTATAAAAAGAGGCCAAACGGTCCAAAGATGTCTTTATAATATGTACTTAATTTTTTGTGATCCGGGTTTGGGATCCTATAAAAGTTGAAAGCTAAGGCTCACATGTTGTTTACGATTCGGAGATGTAGCCTTGAACTTATAAATTACTGGGACGTGTTGTCATCGTCGCGATCCGAAACGCTGCGGTTTTAAGGCGAACGTTCCGCGACAAAAGGTCACATGCGTGTTAATTCAAAAGAAATCACTGGCCCAAATTTGCGTAGGAAGAGAAAAAATGGCGCTCTTAACGTAGCGATAACTCAGTGGTAAGCGCGGTCGGTCACATCAAATCAAATATATGTTATATCATATAAAACATATATTTATTAAATTTATTTAAGGGAAACTATACCATAGTAGTATGAAACTTTCCTAGTACTCAACTCAAGTTGAAAATCTGCCGCAAAACATCTAACAATGTATTCAGCCAATTTTATTCCAGGCTGTCAGTATACAAGCTGAAGGGCGTGGGTTTAAGCCCCAACAATGAGCTTGAGCTGCCGGTGAAGGAAAACATCGTGAGCTCTACCATGCAACCTCAGCATGGTGCATGGTAGGGTATTTTCTAGTACTCGGCTGGCTTCACCATCCTCAAAATGAATATCTGTCGCCAAGCACCTCACGGTGTTTCCCAAGAGCTAGTTCCATTCCAGGCTAGTTTTACAAATTCACCATCTTTCCATCGGACCGACACTTAACATCAGGTGAGCTGTCAAACACATAGCAAGCTTAAAATAGTATACTTTACGATAAGTTATAGTAATCTGCACTAATTATAAAGAGGAAAGATTCGTTTGGTTGTATTGAATAGGCTCCGAAACTACTGGACCGATTTGTTTTTTTTAATGTGAAAAAGTAATGAGACGAACGAGACGCTCTCCTGATGGTAAGAGATAACGTCAAATACAAATACAAATACAAATACTTTATTGATAACACCAATGTTACAAGTCACTTCAAAATTTTAAAGATGTCATTAAATGGGTTTTAAAACACTGATTACATGTCAAAATAAGGGATGTCAATATCCAAACATGTCAATATAAAAAAATATTGTCAATATAAAAATACTGTCAATATAAAATATGTCAATATAAAAATATGTCAATACCAAAACAATATTGTCAATATATTAAAATGACATGACAAAAAAATCATAATTACTTACTAGTAATTCAATAATCTTTAAGTTTGAAATACTCGTCAATGTCATAAAACAAGGTTTCTAGCAGCCAAGATCTTAACTTGGTTCTGAAACACGCGGTGGAAGCTGCATCCCGTACGGAGGCGGGTACGCGGTTGTAGACCGCGGGCCCCAAAATGTATACCGACCTCTCCGACTTGAAGAGCCGGTGTGACGGTGTTACAAGCTGGTCTTTCTTTTTATTGCTGCGAAGATCCAACGTACTGTGTACGCCCCTGCGTTGAAACTTATCGATGTTAGTATGGGTGAAAAGGGCTACTTGGTAAATAAGCTCACACGGCAACGGCAGTATCTGCAGTTCCCTAAAAAGCTCCACGCATGAGACATCGGCCTGAACCCCACATATGGCACGAATGGCTCGCTTCTGCATAACAAAGGCTCTATTACGATCGGCAGCGCGGCCCCACAGCTCCAACCCGTACGTGATGTTACTGTGGACGGTCGCGAAGTAGCAGGAGCGCACTACGCTGCGGGCAGCGGTGCTCGCGAGCCGCCGGAGCGCGAAACACGAGCGGCTCAGCTTCCCGCACAGCTCGTCTATGTGCGTCTCCCAGGTCAACGCGCCGTCAATATGGAAACCTAGAAGTTTCGTACAGTAGACTTGTTGGAGCGCGGTATTACCGACTGCTACCGAAAAAGTCTCTGTCGCGTGGCCATTGAGGTTGAAGGTAAGGAAACAGGTCTTGTCTTTGTTTAGCGCTAGTCCGTTTGATCGAAACCAACTATCGAGCTTGTTCACCACCGTATTCAGTCTAGACTCCAGCTCGGGGCGTGTCGGTGCGGTAACTACAGCAGCGACGTCATCGGCGTACATGTATATCTCAGCGTCGTCGATGGCACCAGGCAAGTCGTTAAGGAGGAGACTGAATAAGGTGTTAGACAGACAGGATCCCTGTGGGACGCCTATCACATTTTCCATCTCTGAAGATACGACGCGACCTCTATCACCTACCACGACCTGCGTACGTTTAGTCATGAAGGAGGACAGTATGGACAGGGCGGGGCCACGGATTCCGTAAAATCGCAGCTTATTTGCAATGAGAGCGTGATCGGCGGTATCAAACGCGCGCGATAGATCGCAGCATAGTAGTGCAGCCTGCAGTCTTCCCTCGCGCGCGGTCATCACTTGCCATACCACCTCACGTACCAAGTCTGTGGTCGCGCGGCCCGCCCGGTACGCATACTGCCGTTCCGACAGAACCTCCCGATCTACGACAAAATTAAGTATTCTTCTATTGAGGCCGACCTCAAATACCTTGCTAACAGCGGGGACGAGGGATATAGGACGGTAAGACTTAGGGTCTTCTTTATTGCCCTTTCCTTTGTATAATGGGCATATCTTTACCTTCTTTAGTGCCGTAGGGTATACGCCATCCCGCAGACATAAACTAAACAAATGGCTAATAACTGGTGCTACTGGTTCTATTGCTGATTTTAGAATACTCGCGGATATACCGTAGAGATCAGTACTCTTTTTAGGGGCGATACGTTTCTTCGCTATCGTAACCACTTCAACCGGCGTGAACGGTTCTAACCTTATCGACACGTCGCTGGCGGATGCCTCGTCCCCGAGCGCGGCCAGGGCGCTGGCGTTGTCAGCCCCGGGCGCTCCGCATCTACTAGCCGCCGTTATGAACTCCGAGTTGAGAGCGTCAACCACATCCTTTTTTGTGTCAAACGCTTGACCATCCGCGTTTCGTACCAGGTCCGTGAAATCGACTCTCTCGCGAGTACCGCGACCTAACTCAGAGTTTATCACACGCCACATTCGTCGCGGGTTATCCTTGATAATATTAGAAAAATATTCTACTCTTTTTTCTTTTAATAAAGAATGATATTTGACTGTAAGTTCATCACACTTAGTACGCAGTAAATCGTCAGTTGAAAATTTTCTTTTTAGTTGTACCGTCTCATGCAGTAAGTGCTTAAAATTATGAACTTCCGCGTCAACCCAGTGTTTCTGATGAGTAAGTAGTTTTTTTAGTGGAAAACAGATATTAAACTTGTTGGAAAGAATATTAACTATACTCTCAGCTAGCGAGTGGCAGGAATTGTTAGCTTTATTAATGATTCCCTCCCAGTCGATTGAAATCAGCGCGCTAATAAAGGTGTGTTCGTTGGCTTCAGTGAAACTACGGCCTATAATGTGAGCCGGCGCGGGCGCAGATGCGACGCTCCTCTCCAGCGTGAGGCGCTGGGCACCGTGGTCGCTAAGTGGCCGCGTGTCGACGCCAAAGATTGCAGTTACACGTTTCGCGGGCATGTTTGTATACACGTGGTCTATCAGTGACTTACGGCCACCTACGTCGACTCGCGTAGGTTCGGTTACTAATTGATTAAAATTAAAGCTTTCGAGTACGTCTACCAACTGCTTTTGAGCGCTAGAACTGTCTAGTAGATCGATATTAGTGTCACCCATAATAACGCAATTCAAGCCCTCATCCGTTATTTTACAAAGAAGGGTCTCAAATAATTGAAGGTACTCACCGTGGCTCGTCAAGTTGGAGTGGTACACACCTACAACCAGGATATCGTCATCAAGTAAGTGCACGGCGCACACGTCAAAAACTTGTTCCCGTGTTAGGTCACAGTAATCCTGTCGGTTGACTGCCATCATACCGGACCGCACGTAGATGCAACTTCCACCGTGCGCTACACGTTCTCTACAACTAAAAGATAATAGATCGTAGTTACATAATGTAACAGAAACCAATTCGTGTTTGCGTAACCAGTGTTCGGTTATAATTAATACGTCGCAGGTAAGTTCCTTTGTCAATAACACCTCAAGTTGTTTTGTTTTACTAGTTATGCACCGTATATTTTGGTGACAGACTGCTAACGAGGTTGGTTCACTTCTTCGTGGCTGATTTTTCGGTGACGCACGGGGTGGCACAGGTGACGCCGGCGTAGGTCTCTTGCTTTGATGTCCCTGGGACTGCGGCAGTGACGGCATCGGCGGTACCAACGGTAGCGCTATTGCAGCTTCGCGGCTGTCGTCGCGGCGCCGAGTGTCGGCGGGGAGCGCCTCCTGCGCGCCCGCCGCTCCCTCGAAACCACTCGCTTACTTGAGTGCTGGTTGGCCAGTTCTCAGCGGACATGAAAAACTCGAAATGAGTGTACGGTACCGTGAGCGAGAAAGAAGAGTAGTATTTGTGAGCTAATTTTAATTTTTCGACGTGGTAGCTATCGCACTGTTTCTTTTTTCTCATATACGATATAATCGTATCGGTTGTGGTGTCCGGCGCGAAGAAACAGGCGTGAATTTTGCGTGCTCGCTCAACAGTTTTGAGTTCATCGTCTCTCGCTCCAGTTCCCTTAACTATAGTACGCAGCTGTGGACCACCTTTTCGGATTCTACGATTTGTTACCTTCTGCCATCCTTCATCAACGACGTCGATACTCGGTGCGGCCGTCGCCGCTGTCACATCTTTCAACGGGGCAGAGAAAAGCGCGGACGGCCGGTGCGGACCAGTATATAGCTTCCTACCGAAGGGCGCAGGCGTCGAGCGGCTGGTTGATTCCGACGCGTTGGAGAGGAGCGGTTGTGATGTAGATACCGGTTTCGTCTTTCTATTTGCACAACTCTTGCGTATGGGGTTGCACGACTCTTGCGGGAGGGTTGCGGGCGTTGCGCACGCCCTCAGCGTTTCGGGCTCCTTGGTGGCCTTGGTGGTGCACTGCATAGTGATCACCTTCGCGATATCGAGAGACAGACGCGCGGATGTTTTAGCGCTGTGGTCTTGACACTTAGTAATCGCGCCGACGAGCGTCTCGATTAACTTGGTATATTCCCCGATCTTCGTCTCGTGGCTAGCTATAATCGCGACAGTCTGGCTCAGCTTCGCTTCGTAGCTCTCGATGATATGAATGGAGCGGCCCAGCTTACAGTCGTACATAGCGCTCTCGTTGCTAAACTGCTCCCTCATTAATGTTATTTCTTTACGTAGCTTACTCATTTCGTGCATTAACACTTTAGTATCTCCGTCCTTGTCAATATCTACTGTAGGGGTTGGCGCTGCTTTCACCCTTTGAGTCACATATGGGTCCCGAGCTTTCTTTGAAACGCCTACTGGTGTCGAGCTGTTGTCGCCACCCTTCTTATTTGCGCACCGGCACTCGGGACAGATCCAGCGGTTGCATAATTCTATGGCCTGTTTCTTTTCACCGATACATAGAGTGTGATATGTTTTACCACAATTATTTAAATTACAGCTAAGGTAGTCTTCGGCGCTGGTTATCTTATTGCAGCATGCAGAGCAGTCCATCTTGATGACGCGGTGCGGAAACAATTAACCGTAGTGGAAAATATAACCAGTAGGCACGTTTCTTACTATAAAAATTATTCGTTGGTTCGTCTTACACAAATATGTGAAAGAGTGAGGATCGAACTCGGTTGTTCCTACTTTCAAAGCAGGCGCGCTGACCGCTAGACCAAACGTACAATAACAATAGCGGCAAAATAGATAGTCGGTAGCTGCGATGCGCGCTTGTCTATACAGTTGTTATCGGTGACTCATACAGTGCGAGTCGTATTAATAATAGTCACTGTTGCCGCGCACTCCGTTGATTGATTTTAACACTAAAATGAGGGTGATTTGATAAAAAAGTTCGTCGATTTATTTTTATTGTTATTTTTGTTTAATTTTATTACGAAATACTTAGTCTTTAACACTGTTCCCTCATTAACTACTTTTTTTTTATAACACTGCACAGTTTAATGTCTTATAGTCTATCTCACTACACTAATACACTCAGCTATTGCAAAACAGCTGATTCACTTTTACGCAATACTTTTTTGATTTAATGAGTTTACTATAATGTATTAGGTTTAAAAACACTGTCACTATAATTTATTTCCTATATTTAGTGATTAAACGAATTATATTGACTACAAATCGAAGTTACGTATTTTAAAATATTTTTTTAACTAGGAGACGATACACTCGCGACAACATCGACACTGACATGTTGTTCTTGACCACTGACACGTCTGTTCTTGACCATTGCAGCGATACACAGAACTTTGAGTAATAAAACAAAGTCCAGGGCATCACTGCTTTGGTGCTCATTACTTTGTGACTTTCGATGGTTAGTCTCGACAGCCCTGTAATTTCGCTAGCTGCAGTACCCTTCAAACTGGAACACAGTAATGTTTACACACTACTGCTTGGCGGCAGAATATCTGGTACTGCGGTGGTACCTACCTAGACGATCTCCTGCTAAGGAGATCTACCAGCAAGAAAATAGAATAGAATAATAGAATAGAATAATTCTTTCATCATCATAATGCATCATTATCACTGAGTAACATAGGATATATTGTTAATTGAGTTTTGTTTACCCGTGTGAAGCCGGAACGGGCCGCCAGTATTAAGATAAATTTGAATTAACGTTATCTAAATGTCTTAAAATCGTTGTTGTATTTTTCTTTTCGGTACATAAGACAAAGACCGTGACATTTTTAATATATTTAAACATGTCAACCAAAGCTTTCAAAATAGGTATTATTGGTAGTTTAGACTTGAAGCGGTAATGAATTTGATGATGATGACGATGAAAATTTAGTAAAGATGTAAAGAATGTAAAATATAGGAATTAACATTTGTAGTGTTGTATCAGCATTCTCAACACTAAATGTTGGTAAGATGTAAATAATCTTGCGTTGCTCGTGTTTCATGTCTAGCAGATTTATTGGTCAAGGTATACCGTCGATGTCTTGTTTGAAATTTCAATAGACAAAATATTTTAGAATAGTTCTCGAGAAATAGATTTTCAAAATTAAGATCGCTTCACTTCCTTAGTGCTATCCGCCCATTTTTCAGATAAAAACTATACCTACTTGTTTGTCCCCATAAAATGAATTTAATTAAAATCTAAACAACAAGCTATAATTAAGATAAGTACAAATATATTTGCCCGCATATATAAATAATTATATATACACACGTTTACCTAGAAATACAAATATACATTATACAACTTTAAAGAACTAATATTATTGATTTTACTTCAACTAAATATAGATAGCTCAGTGGTTAGTGCAGTCGGTATACACGCCAAAGGGCGTCAATAAGCTTGAGGTGCCGGTGAAGGAAAACATCGTGAGGAAACCTCAGCATGGTAGGGTATTTTCTAGGACTCGGCAGGCTAGCTACGATCATCACGTTAAAAATCTGTCGCCAAGCACCTAACGTTGTTTCCTAAGAGCCAGTTCCATTCCAGGTTAGTCTGCTTAACCATCTTCAATCACACCGTCACTTAACAGAAGAAGAGCTGTGGTTAAAAACCTAACTAGTCAAACATTTCAAAAAACTTTTTTAATCTTTGCTCAAGTTATTTTGACCGTATGTTTATCATGAAAAATACTCACAAAGTCCCCAATCAATCTAAGAGACTTAAAAGCCTTCCTTAAGTACATAACAAATCAATCAGACTTTATCCGACAAAAACTTATTGTTTACCTTTTTATACAACCAAGACTAGAAGCTGCTTTATAGTTTTTTTGATTACAAAGTTAACTTTGATATCCGAATTTAAATCCGTCTCGTTACATGACTCCTAAGTTAAGGACTGTAAGGTATATGTTACGATTAAACTAACTTTCAAATATATTGTCATTAAAAAAGCTTTCTAAGGGCGCTAAAACGTTTGTCGCCAGTTTATCGAAGCAGGTAGTAACGGCTATAAAAATTAGTATTGGTAGTATATTTCGATAGGACGTAGGGTATTTTTGAGGAATGTCATAAGATTAAATTTCGTTTGAGATTTTTGTAAAGTGAGAAATAATGAAAATAATAGTGATTTACAAATACAAATATTTTATTCATAACACTAATGTTACAAGTCAATTTCGTGGTATCATTGAAAGAGTTTTAAAACACTGATTACATGTCAAAGAATAAAAAACAGAATGTCAAAACAAAGTATGTCAAAAAAAATTGTAAATATAAAAATACTGACTGAAAAATATTGTCAATGTAATGAAATGACATAGTAAGTACCTACATACATGTTATTATTATTATTTTATGTAAAAAATACTCAAAAATATCCTTTCATAAACGGCCATTATAAAGTTATTTTTTTAATAATGTTAACAATAAGGTTGAGCTGCCGGGAAGGAAAACATCGTGAGGAAACCGTAGCATGGCGGTATTCTCTTGTTACCAGCTGGCTAGCTACCACCTTCAAGTTACAAATCTGCCGCCAAGCACCTAACGGTGTGTTCAGACAGCCTCACTTGAAAGCCAGTTTCATTCTAGACTACGTGTGTTCATCATCTTCAACCAAGCCATCACCAACATCAGGTAAGCTGAAGTCGAAAAACTTAAAAAAAATATCACAGTAGTATTTGGAATAAATAAATAATAAAAATATAAATATCGTAGGACTATACACACAGCGCCATCTGGCCCCAAACTAAGTAGAGCTTGTGCGATGGAAGTCAGATAACTGATAGAATACATAAATACTTTTTTTTGTAAATACATACTTATAACACCCAGACACAGAACAAACATTTGTTTATTCACAAATTGTTTGCCCTGAGTGGGAATCGAACCCACGCCCTATAGCTCTCAAGACAGATTTTTTTTTTTTTTAATGGTTGACAGGCTAGTTGTTTGACCACAGCTCACCTGATGTTAAGTGAAGGTGTGGTCAAAGATGGTAAAGCACACCTAGCCTGGAATGGAACTGGCTCTCAAGTGAGGCTGCCGGAACACACCGTTAGATGCTTGGCGGCAGATTTTCAACTTGAGGGTGGTAGTTAGCCAGCCGAGTACTAGAAAGTACCCTACCACCATGCTATGGTTTCCTCACGATGTTTTCCTTCACCGGCAGCTCAAGCTCATTGTTGGGGTTTGAACCCACGCCCTTCGGCATGCGAACCTACCGCGCTAACCACTGAGCTATCATCGCTACATTGATATACTACCAATGAGCCAACAGCGCTGTCATCATCATCAATCATTCAATTACCTCATAATAACCCCACAAGCTCTTTATAAAACCTTAGGTAGGTACACAAATATAAATAATTTGATACTCTTATTAAAAAGACAGCAAAACTAACTTAGCATTGGACACCCAGCTCGTAAACTTAAGGGCAATACAGTTTTATTAAACCCATAATAAAGTAATTATAAACCATCGAATAATGAGTCACAGGCCGTTCCGCCCCGTATTTACGCCACATTCCACCTCCTAACAAATAAAAGTAATATAGGAGCGATAGGTTGTAATAAAGCTGGGTTATGTCGTTTTATGTCAAACGGCTAAATCTTTCGGCTAAGCTATTGTGCACTTTACTTTGCTGTTACTACTGTAGATATAGATTGCGCTCAGTAGCTATTGTGCGGCAATTCAGTTGATTTACAAACTTAAACTACAACACACAGCGTCTTGTTTCATCATCATCTCAGTCGTAGGACGTCCACTGCTGGACATAGGCCTCCATAAGATTAAAGACTTTTTGAAGGAAACATTCAAATAATTTTATTTGACATTTATGATATTCACATCCATTCTAATTAATACTATAAACTACATACATTAATACTATTATTAATTTGACATTGATAAAATTTGCTATTTTATTATATTGTTTTTATTAAACAAAATAAAAAAGACCTTAAATTAATACTATTTACAAAATGTACACAAAAATCTTAGTCTAAAAATTCGTCAGATGAGGACATATCCCTCCTCTGACGGATTTTTGACATTAAATTATGGAATTTGAATTTCATTGCAAAAAAGCTGTGACAACATTTGTACGCCCATTGCGGCAAGAACATGATGAGAATTCTGTAATATAAGATCAATACTATGCACTCGTGTTAATTATGCATTAACACGATATTATGTAGCGATGATATCTCAGTGGTTAGCGCGGTAGATTCGCATGCCGAAAGGCGTGGGTTCAAACCCAACAATGAGCTCGAGCTGCCGGTGAAGGAAAACATCGTGAGGAAACCATAGCATGGTGGTAGGGTACTTTCTAGTACTCGGCTGGCTAGCTACCACCCTCAAGTTGAAAATCTGCCGCCAAGCATCTAACGGTGTGTTCCGGCAGCCTCACTTGAGAGCCAGTTCCACTCCAGGCTAGGTGTGCTTTACCATCTTCGACCACACCTTCACTTAACATCAGGTGAGCTGTGGTCAAACACCTAGCCTGTCAGCCATTAAAAAAAATAAAAATGATATATCTTTATCTCCCCCATTGACTTCCATAAAAAACAGTTGAAAGCTTGGACGCGGCCCGCATCCAGCGCGTTCCTGCGGTCTTATTAGGTCGTCTGTCCACTTTGTGGGTGGACGTCCTACGCTGCGCTTGCCGGCCCGTGTTCTCCACTCCAGAACTTTGCAGCCCCATCGGCCATCAGTTCTGCATGCTACTACTTTCTACAATCCCAGTAAAAGAAAATAGTTTAATTTTGAAACATAACCAAACACAAGTACAAAACAAACAAACAGTTACAAAATAGGGGTTCACCTCAGCAAAATACTGGTCATACTAAGCGGTATGACCAGCGCTGGTCTTCCGGTGAGCCCTTGTAGTTCAAAACCAAAAAACACTTAGTATACATAATTATATCGACCGTAGGTACACATTTTTAATTTCATTTCATGCATGGTCGTTGAACGTCGTTTGTAGGTTCTTTTGACCATTGTCATTCTAATTCAAATCCTTGTATTTAGGGCTTGACTATTTGCCAGTGTAACAGCTCTCTATCTCTTATTCAGGGTAACAGTCTATGAACATACCTGGAAAGTGGTAGACCTTTTCCTTAATCTAAACATAATAAATACCTTCGACGAAGTATGACAAATTTATTTAAAGAAAACGTTTGGGACGTTTTTCTTTTATCTAAACACATGAAATCTTTAAGGGTCGACTTATCAAAGGCATATTATAAAGGTCAATGGTATTATAATAATTTTAATACCTTTAGACTTTCATAAACAAAATCCTTTCTATAAATATACGGGGTTTTAAGATTGGGATATACTTAGCCGAATGGGAGTATTCATAAGTGTAAAGTGGGAGCGGGTACATTCGTTATTATGAACAATTTTAACTATGATTAACTGAAATAGGTAAATCTTTGCTCTATATGTTTGATCCATATCAATGTTTAACTGACTAAAAAGGAGGAGGCATTCCGCCAATTATAAAATATACGTTTGAATCAATTTTGGCGATTCTTTTTTTGCTTAACAGATCATACTTCAGAAGTGGTTCCATATACATTTTAGCGAAAATGATCGAGCGGTTTTTAAAAATCAACAAAAATCTAAACTTTGATAATATTTTCGTTTACTCCTAAACCTCGCGTTTTATTGGAGCAGTGCGTTTGCCCTAAGGATCAGGGAGTGATTTTTTTTAATTGTGAGTTTAATAAACAAATAAATAAATAGTAAGTTACCTAATAGCCTTTTTTTATTTATTCTAAATAGGTTTGCAGAATAACGCAAACCTGCCTCATGTTAAACAGGATGTAGTCTAAGATGTCTAAGATGTATGCTCGGAGTTTCCCTACGAGATCGAATCAGGAATGAGGAGATCCGTAGACGAACCAAAGTTACCGACATAGCCCAACGGATTATCAAGTTGAAGTGGCAGTGGGCAGGGCACATAGCACGCACAACTGATGGCCGATGGGGCTGCAAAGTTCTGGAGTGGAGACCACGGACCGGCAAGCGCAGCGTAGGACGTCCACCCACAAGGTGGACAGACGACCTAGTAAAGACCGCAGGAACGCGCTGGATGCGAGCCGCTTCCAACCGGTCTTTGTGGAAGTCAATGGGGGAGGCCTATGTCCAGCAGTGGACGTCCTATGGCTGAAATGATGATGATGATGATGATGAGTCTAAGATAAAGCACGCTTACTTAGAAAAAACTTGTAATTTACGATTTGAAGACACCCAAGTTGTACTTCGCGGGAAAAACAGACGCTGGCAGAGAGTTCCACGTCCTCGCTGTGCGTATGAAGAATGTAGAATCGAAGAGTTTAGTCCGTACGTGGAGAATATCCACGATGTATGGATGGTGCTTTGGCCATGTCTGTCTAGCCGTCTGGTAATAAAAAAGGGCAGGTGGGCTAAATTATGTAATTCCAAGACATTCTCCGAAATGAATCCGGTAGAAGACAGATCAACAAGCGACTTTACGTCACAAGTCTCAAAGTAATGAGCGCCAAAGCAGCGATACTTGCTTGTTTTCATGATGCTTTGTTTTAAAACTCAAAGTTATCTGTATCACTGTAATAGTCATGGGCAGGTGTTATTTCCTAGCATCAGGAGAGCATCTCGTTCATCACATTACATTTACATATAAGGACTAGCTGATTTTCTTTTACGATTTCAAGTTGTGCTAATTTTAAAAGTTGACAATAAAATGATGACAAGAATGACCCTTGAACTTTATACATCCTAAGCGTATTGCCTTGTATGATCCCACGTATAATTTACATTTACAATGCCTCCTAACTTCTAGGAAATGTCGCACAGCGCTTTTGTAAATCAGAGTGGGAATCCATTAAAGTGTAGACTTTAGAATATAGACCTACAGAGCAAAATGTTACATATTTTTTTTAAATAAACAAAAAGTCGAAACTCTTTTCTGTTTATTTTCACCAAGCTATTTATAAATTAACTTAACCAACGAAGTTTACTCTCGTGGAACAAAAAGCTTTTATTTTTACAGAAAAATGTTCTTTGCAACTGAAGGTCAAGTTACAAAGAACACAACTGATTTTTTTTCTATTTCTAGAATAAAACTAAATCTTTAATGATTTCTCCAATAATCTACAAAGATAATTTTAGATCTTCATTATTACTCGGGTACTGAAGCTCGGAAAGAGTAAAAACATATTACAATAAAAGATGTCATTAGAAATGGCATCGTTATAGCATCGAGGTGGGTGGCATAAAAATAGAATCGAAATCAATACAATGTCCGTTGGATTACTCGTTTAGTGAAGGGAATAATCGGTTGAAATGTAGACTTTTATATCGGTTTAATCGAATCATCAGATACTTTCACATTAAAAAGTATTAATACAGATATAAAATCTAGACATTGATATTTTTGATACCTTATGCTTCATCAAAATGGATTCCCTTTATTTTTTCTTTGACATTGTTTTCATCTCTATCCAGAAATTTAAGAAAACCATAAAACTGAATTGTACTTAAATGGATTTATTACAGTACCTAAATGTAAGTTTTTGCAAACTTATAATCAGTAGCATAAGGTTCAAGAGCTTAGCATAAAATTTAATCACACTATCATTACGACAGATTTTCATAGTGTGACTGAGCGAAATTGAATCTTGGGGACCCATGAAGATAGGGACAGCCGAATTACCTACTGCGTAAACGCCGCAAGTATTTTGATTTGACTATCAGCTAATATAGGAAGTAATCTTAAGTATCGTAACACGAAACTTAATTTGTAAAGACAAATTAAATAAGTTTAATTAATTAAATTTCATGTTACGAGAAAAATAATTTGAGCATCAAGAAACATATTAATAGTATTATTTATTATAAACAAATATACACAAATGTGGAACGTCAAAATCGATAAATTAAACAAATACGAGTTAACCACATCACTACCGTTCCCTTAGGGCTGTCAGCTTACTAAGTAATCGGCCATTATCTCAATCGATTCAACTCACTGCTGTCCACCGAATCACCGCCTGTTATCTCGACATCCTAACTGACTATACTAATTTCTAACATTAGATTACCATTACCGCTTTTAAGAGAGTAAGTTCTCAATTTTGATGATTGCTAAGAAGCGATGTATGTCGTACACTACAAATAATCATAATTTTCAGAAATTATAGTGTGGTTTTAACAAAGATATTAACATCGTTTAACCTTTGAATAAAACTTTGGTATAATTGATTCGGAAACAATTGTTTCTTCTAATTTCCTTTAACGTCTCGTAAATATTTCAAATGTATTGATAATATCTATATTATGTAAAACTATATATCGAATAGCAACTTAAGCTTCGGGAAAAATCCAATCAAACGGTGAGTCGTTTCGCGCGCTCTTTCGTTTTCATTCGTGAAACTTTCCATTTCAAACGTCATCTCATCTTATCTTCTTCTTTGATTTTGGCGTCGTATTTTGTGCATTTGCCAGTGTCAAGTGTTTTGATATTTTCTAGTTTCATTAGTTAGTCCAGTCCATGCCAGTTAACTCCAGTTATGCTAAAATAAAATAGTGGCGACTTTACTATAAGGTTCGTTCGATAAAAAGTTTTGGACGCAACACGAAAAATCATGTATTTTTTACTTTTTCTTTCATTACTTTTATTACATACAGTTTTTGCATTCTGCCAGTGTCAAGTAATTCACAGTATGAAGTGTCTCAAGATCTTAATTAAGTCACGGTGAAGTCCAGTCTGCACTCCAGTAAAGTTGTGGTGGCAAAATGACATAGGGGGTCGAAAATGGCCTAAACTGCTTCGAGAAAAGGATGGTACGCTTTTTTGCTCGACTTAGCGGATATTTCACCATAATAATATTACACATCACTTGCTCACACTGGTGTTCGTAATTCGGTACTTTATCATTTAAACACAACTATAAAAACACAAGTGGTGAAAAAAATCATAATGCAGCGACACGATTCCCGCCAAAATATTTTTGATCTTTGTTGTTTTTTTTTTGCGACAACATTTGATGCAGTTTTGGTAGAGGCCGCGAAGTTAGCTGCTACATGAAGCCGTACTTATATTTATAGCGCAGATTTCACTGTTTTTTTCGCATCCAACAACGGCGGAAGTTTTAGCAGATCTAGCCGAGGTTTCAGCCGATCGCAGTCGCAAACCGCGTTAGTATGTGGAATGTCTCGTGAATTTTTATCTGCATCGGTGTACAACGTTGTCATACATCAATCAGGATTGGCTGTCATGAAATTGTATTTAATGTGATTGATGCAAATTATATCACGTGATGAGGTAAATATGATTTATTTTTTTAATTTTTCGTTATCAATTAATTATTAAAGCTTTGTTAGTCACGTATCTTATATCAAATAATATCTTCAGATAAGATCTGAGTACTTAATATGCATTAATTCTTATCTCAAATATTTCAGGCAATTTCTTCAACAAAAACAACAATAATGTACTAATTATCCCATTAGATAAGATACTGTTTAATGGTAAATGTTGAAACCACTTCTCATGTAGAAAAATAAAGGCCAGCACAAATATATTTCTAACGTTTGTTTGTTTTTTTAAACTAGCAGTGATTTGAATCACAAAGTGCTGAGACATGAATTCTGGTGTTGTTTCCAAAACTCTGTAGTAGTAATAGAAATAAACCTATCTACATATTCACTAATATTATAAAGAGGAAAGATTTGTATGTTTGTAATGAATAAACTCAAAAACTGTAGCGATGATAGCTCAGTGGTTAGCGCGGTAGGTTCGCATGCCGAAGGGCGTGGGTTCAAACCCCAACAATGAGCTTGAGCTGCCGGTGAAGGAAAACATCGCGAGGAAACCATAGCATGGTGGTAGGGTACTTTCTAGTACTCGGCTGGCTAGCTACCACCCTTAAGTTGAAAATCTGCCGCCAAGCATCTAACGGTGTGTTCCGGCAGCCTCACTTGAGAGCCAGTTCCATTCCAGGCTAGGTTTGCTTTACCATCTTCGACCACGCCTTCACTTAACATCAGGTGAGCTGTGGTCAAACACCTAGCTTGTCAAACATAAAAAAAAACTACTGGACCGATTTTAAAAATAATTTCACCATTAATAAATAAATAATAATAATAAATATCGTAGGACATTACACACAGCGCCATCTGACCCCAAACTAAGCAAAGCTTGTACTATGGGAATCAGATAACTGATAAAATACTTAAATACTTTTTTTTTTGTAAATACATACTTATAATACATACAGTACACCCAGACACAGAACAAACATTTGTTTTATATCACAAAACGCTTGTCCTGGGTGGGAATCGAACCATTAGAATGCTACATTCTCCTTGAGTAATAGGCTATATTTATTACTACAATTTAATTAAAAAAAAACAAATGTCCACCCAACATTTTAAAGCATCGGTTAACTTTAAGCAGTGTTTTTAAAAAGATTAGTCTTTTTGTAATACGGCGAATTTTGTAATTACAATACTACATAACAATCACATTTAATTATTTTGATAATTTCATCATTCTTACCTTTGTTACCTTATATGGTCATGTGATAGCGAATTTAATAATTAATCTGTTATTAAAAATGTATTGCTTATTTATCGTTATATATCGTTAACATAAGTAAGTAGATACAATGTATAATCAAATCTTTTCATCAAATGTTACTAACTAGCTTTCCAAATTTTAGCACTCTGATCTAGTATCAAATTAGACCATACAATCGAATCGAATCAAACAATCGAACTATCATGTGGTTAAAAACCTTAGCATCATTATCATCTTAGATCACACCTTCCCTAAACATCAGGTAAACTGTGGTCATACATTTAGCCTGTCACTCGTTAAATAAAACTTTTTAAACAATACAATTTGTTTTACCAAACTTTTTGAGCCCCTGTACACCAAACTCCAAACAGCAATTACGCAAAACAATCCGATCGACAAAACATTAAATCCCGCAACTTTCCTGTTCTGTGCCTCAAATGAATCTCAAAACAAAGAAGGATCACCGTTCATCCCCTTATTCCCCCCTTTTTACCCCTTCACCCCCTTTCTTACCCCTTACCCGTAATTAACGAGACTTTTTCTACCTTTTGTTCGTTCAGGAAGGGCAGCTAATTGTCTCTAATTAATTGGGCTTGGGCGTATTTTTAAACCCTTTTAACTCTTTGTGCGTTTTGCTTCGGTGACAATTCAGAATTCTTTCCTCGAATTTCGAAGTTCATAAATCGGCTCTTTGTCTTGGTCTTTTGTGATTTTGTTTGCTGTTTATGAGTTTTGATGACGTACATTTTCTTTTACCATGTTTTCAAAATGTTGTATATATGACGTACGCAAAGAAAATAACCTATTGTCTTCGTTTCTAAACAAAATTATTCTATAAGCAATGAGCCGTCTAAAGTTATTAGAAGTTTAAGTTAATTTTATACTATTTACAAATTTATATAAATAACTTAATCTATGAAAGATATGTGGCCAGAAAGCTGGCAGAATTGCCACACTGGATGGCAATGCTAAGCTTTTGATCAAAGTAGATGCCAGCATTCTGGTCACCAGAAGCCGTTAGGCCAGGTCCTGTTATAGATCGAGTGCGCCCGGCCCCCACGGACCTAAATATTCAACCCCAAATGGCACAAACAGATACATCTAAATAACTATATTTGTGCCATTTGGTTCCGCCTGCCCCTTTCTATTACCGGACGGCAAGGCAGACTAGGCCTAAGCGCCATCCATACATGGTGGACATTCCCCACGTACGGACTAAGCGCTTCGATTCCACATTCTTCATACGCACAGCGAGGATGTGGAACACTCTGGCGGCGTCTGTTTTTCCCGTGAAGTACAATTTGGGTGTCTTCAAATCTAGAGTAAACAGGTTTTTTTCTAGGTAAGCGTGCTTCATCTTGGACTGCATCCTGCTTAACATCAGGCAGGGTGTAGTCAAACGCGAACCTAACTTGTATAAAAAAAAAAAAAAAAAAAAAAAGTGGCGTCCCACACCAGAGGCCGCTGTTTAAGTTGTGTAATTATTATAGTTGGGTATTTGTTAGGACAACTACCAGCTGTGATTATGATTGATGAAGCCTGCATAAAAATCAACCTTCCAATTTAGAAAGTTTATTTTCGAATATATTGGCATGCTCGTGTCTTGTGTCGTATATATATAGTTAACTGCCGTTATAATTCAAATGGTGAACGAAAACGTCGTGAATCCTACATATCTTTTGTAGCGATGATAGCTCAGTTGTTGGCGCGGTCGGTTCACCTGCCGAAATGAAACTGGTAGAATACTTAGGTATATATCTACTCTTTTTAGGGTAAAACGGAACCCTATTACCGCATATTTTTATTAGACTCCGCTGTCCGTCCGTCTGTCCGTTTGTCACCAGGCTGTATCTCATGAACCGTGATAGTAACAGTTGAAATTTTCACAGATGATGTACTTATGTTGCCGCCATAACAACAAATACAACCGAATAAAATAAATATTTAAGCGACGTTCTTGCGGGCTTTTTACCGTTTTTATAGATAATGGTACTGAACCGTTCGTGCGCGAGTCAGACTCGCACTTGGCCGATTTTATTTTGCAAATACATGCCTACAGTGCACCCATACACAGAACACACATTTATGTAAATGTTTGTACTGGTGGGAATCGAACCCACGTTCTTGAAGCAGATGTTCTACCAAATGAGCTAACAGATCACACATATCACTGTCTGCGCCCAGCAGTGGGAAACAAGACTAATCTGAATAACTAACGTGATAAGATATTTTGTAGAAATTCAAGATTGAGACCACGCCTAAGAATAAAAGAGATTATTTTTACAGTTATACTTGCATTTGTAACTACCTACAAAATAATTACAGAGTAAGCAAAAAATAACTTATCTGTAGATACTTACCTACTTAAATGATTAGCGTAGGTATTATTATGTGACTACGGTATTTATTTAGGTATCTATATGTTTATCTGTTCGACATACTGTAACAACCCCCTTTAACAATTTTAAAACTAATTTATTTTTAAAGATATTTAAATGGATTAAAAGGTTTATATTTATTACAAGGTTAAAGATACGATATTAAGGTAAAATGGTAATATGTTGGTTTAAAGGTTTAAAATAGTTATATGGTTAATGGTGTACTGGTTAACCGCTTATAATCTAAATCTCTATTTTGGCCATGTGATCGTCTAAGGAGGACTCTACCTTGCAACCGTAATAAAACCCAAGACAGGTTTGAGATGAATCCTTATAATGCCTAAAATATCTAGACCCTACTTCTAAACCTAGACCTATTACTGAAGTTAGCTTCCTTAGCATATTGAAAGATACCTACTACATTATTAAACTCAGATATAAACAGTCAGTCTTGTCACATACAAAGAGTTAAAGGTAAATGCAAGTAATGTATTCTTCGGGATATAAATATTAACATGAATTTAAGTATATGTTAGCATTGAACTATTTGTGGTTGATTCTAGAGTTCAATCTTAGTACTGTATATAATTTATTATAATGAATTTAGGTATTACATTAGCATTAAGCTGTTTGTGTTTAATTCAATAGCTCAATCTTAGTATTGTATTTGATTTAAAAGAAAGGATTTTAGTACATATTATATTAGCATTGAACTGTTTGTGGTTAATTCAATAGCTCAGTCTTAGTATTGTATTTGATTTAAAAGAAAGGTTTTTAGTACATATTATATTAGCATAGGACTAGTTGTGGTTAATTCAAGAGCCCCGCCCCGCTCTTGAAAATCTGCCTCGGCATCCTGACTGGACAGCAGTCTTCCACATTTTCTTTTATATGGGGACTTGTGTCTTGCACATAATTAAATTACATTCTAGTAACTTGTATGTATAGATGTCAGTCGTTAAGATTCATAACTAGCAATCAAGGGACTGAGAGGACATTATCTTTTGGCAAAGTCTGTCTGTCATTATAAATTATATATAAATGACTCTACTTGGTCTGTAGGTATGTATGCAGTAGTTATAACTACAATGTTCTTATGATTCTTCTGGCATCGGAATTCTTTTAGCTTTTAGTTAGGAAAGTATTTAAATAAATACTAAAGTTATGAGAACCAGGGTTTTATCATTAACCTGGAAAGTCATTAGTTCAATCTTTGTTGAATAGTAATAGCCTCAATACTTCTGGCTTGTATACTAAGAATCATGGTTTTAAGGTAGTACTCTTAATAATGTCAGTTTCTCCCCTGATTAGATAAGAGAAAACCAACTGGCACGGCTTCGCTTGGCCAACAAGAGAGCTAACCACAACACAAGCTTCCCGTAATTTGCCAAATGCAAGTCGATCTGACTTCTAGGTTATACAAAATTCAACAAGATTCAATTGATGACTTTATATTGATATTCTAATAGCCGGAACACTCCAACAAGAATTAAGTGATTTACTCCATAGTTAACCTGAAATAAAAACCCTACTTGTCCCTGAATCCCGCCGATTGATACATTCGCATTCTGTAGAACATATTAGATCGACGTGATATCCCTATGTCCTACCTAGTAATTAAATAAACCTACACTTAAAGACGGTCCCTAAACTGTCTAGAGATACAATCAGAAGCCCAACAAAAGACTCGCGGGTCTTATTTTTGTGATTTTATCCCCGTTCCCAAACCTAAATACGGGGTATTATCTAGATGCTCGGTATCCAGACGTGCAAATACCCTTCTAACTATGTTACTCTATTACCTAGCGGGGGTCAGCCCGAAAAGCACTAAGACTCTAACCAGCCCTACGGGACGACTTTCGCATGGCCGAAGCCTAGACTGAATCTATAACACAAGAGACAGTCATGGGAAGGTCAAGTACATCCAACCTAACGTAAGACAGTTTGCATGAAGCTTGGCCCACGTAATGATACCATCAAAGAACGACGCCACCAAGTTCGCAATCCAGGAACTTGTCCCAGGGAACTACGGACTATATCAAGCACAGGCCAAACCACAACCAAACCGGTGACTTCGATGCTCCTATTTCTAGGCAAAAGCACCGCTCGGTTAGTCACAATAAACCCGAGCCTAACGGGGAGGAATAAGCTGCCAATATTATGTTGGTACTAAGAAGGGAAGCTTCAAAGGTTCGAATTAACAGCTTTGCACACTTCGTGCGTTAACAGACTGGCCAATTATAACACAAATCGATGTAGATCAAATTATCACATAAAATGAATTTACATTCCATTCCTTATGGGAACAGAATTCACTCAAAAACCCAATCTCGGTAAATATCGCAATCTAACGTGAAATAGATACCAATTCATGAGCTGAGGCACAAGTAATTCACATGTTTGTTTTATTAATTAACCTTATTTAGGTACAAACAGTAATTCAGCAGATTCACTATTAATTTACTGAATTGGACAGCCGTTAAAAGAATTCGACAAGGGACACGCACCAGCCTGATTCACAATCCAGACCACCATCGCCGCCGAACCGAATCAGAATTACCGCGAAAAACCTAAATCCCGCCAAAACTACCAAGCTATCCCGCTATTACATATCGATCGAACCTGCCAATCGGTGCGCGTAATTAGTGATGTTATAATTAGTAATTTATTCATATTTTTATTCTTAACTTATTAGTAACTAAAATACAATACAGATTTGCTTAAAATAATAAATCAACTACTTAACAATTTATTATAATTTCCAATTATTATGAGGTTTGATAAAGTAAAACCCCAATAAGCATTTGCTGATCAGCCAGTGTTAAGTAATTTCCCATAATTGTAGTTGCTCCGTTATATTAAACTAGTTGCGCCCCGCGGTATTAACGCCAAATTCCTAATTAATAAAAGTCCAAGTATTCTCCACTCCGAACAAACATCCATACAACAGGAACCATCACTTGTGCCAATTATGTCATTTAGTTATGAAGGGATTGGAAGACAAGCTATTTTACCTAACAATCTATAATGCACAATATTTTAATACAAAATAGTTTCATAATTGTTTTTTCTACAAATTAGCTGTAACAATATATAATTTGGGCATTATCCACTTTACTAAAATATCTAATATAGATATTGTCTTACTAAAGTAATAATCTAATTCGATTAAATATTTGGTATTTCAATGATAGATCGACGTAATATTGAAAAGGACATCCTTATTCAAATATAACACGCCTCCTTCCGTCTGTCTACATCGGATGTGCAGATCCTCTTAATTCATAACTAATTTTAATGTGAAGATATAATTAAACCATCAACAGCACACATGGGTTCTAAATCAGTTCCGAATTTATGTAGTATCTGTCCCTTATTTAAACATAAATTATCTAAGTCTAAATGCAAAACTATTGCTTCCTGAATTATTGGCTTTAGTTATTTGAAATAGCGCCATCTATTGCGTTTGGGTACTAACTTTATTGATTTTCACATGGTCACTTAACTTTGTAGTTCGCTACCTCACCGTTATCTAACGTAGCGCTTTTGTACCAAATCCGAATGTAAATGAAAATTAACTTATCTCAAATTTAATTAGAATCATACATTAATTTTAAATGAGTAAATGTATTAAGACCTTATTTTATTTGGTTATTATAATATTTATAAATGTTAACGGTTATCTGGACCGTTACAGCAACCCCCAAAATTTACGAAGATATTAACTTTTATATCGTAGAAAATTTTCCTAAATAAATTATTTTGAATAAATGAGATAAACCCCTATTGTAATTGTTATTACAATAATTGTAAATGTTAACGGTTATCTGGACCGTTACAGCAACCCCCAAAATTTACGAAGATAGTAATTTTTATATCGTAGGAAATTTTTCCCAAAGAAATTAATTTTAATTTACAAATATTTATAATAAACACCAACCTAAACCTGGAAAGGAAATTTATGTAAAGGTGCAAGTTAAATTTGTCAGTATTCGAGTTCCAACAATAATTATGTGTCAGCTAATGTATGTGTATTTTCCCTAACACAATATGATTAAGTTGTGTTTTTAAACCAACAAGAATGTAATCATCATAAAACCTCCATCTCCAAGCTTGATAATATATCAACAATAAAGAAAATTCTCCCTTCCACAGAACCCCCTAAAACTGAGAAAGATTTGGGTTGTGAGTCCAAACAGCGCTAGCCACAGACGGATAGACCACTCCTCAACAAACCTACTTTCCGTTTATCAGGAGTTGCCCATACATCCCCTCCAGATTTAGCAGATCCCTTAAGCAAAATGGATTAAATTCCGTATAGCGTCAATATCCCACCAAGAGATGTTAGTAGAACTCAGATTACTTTCCTTTGGAGAATGTGCAGTGTACCAGATCAGATTTTCATACTTTGTAGAGTAAAAGACCTTTATAAAATCAACGTCTGTTGATGAAATGCCAGCTGGCCTAACCTAACACCAAACCTCCTTTATAAAGGTCAACTTGAGTAAGTGTTTTGTCAAACCCCAAATTCTGACAAACGACTCCCATTCCGACAGTGTTATTAAACTGCTTCATTCTATCTATCAATATAAAGATGTACATATATAATCATATATAGAATATATATTCCAATATTATACGTATAGTTTCGATTCCCACCGAACAATCTATCTATCTATGTATATTCCCAACTGTAACCCCTCGCCCCAATGATCCAATAGAATAACACCATCTAAGGTCCAAGAGTCTATAAAATTTTGCACCATTACTGAACAAACATTAAATGATAAATAACAAAACTTCTTTAAATTAAACAAATAAAACTACCACCGCATTACCTTTATTTTTATTTATTTTTTTTAAAATAATTTAATACCTTGAAAATCAAAACCAATACCTGTGTAGACCTTTACCGAATACCAATTACCAAGTCATGTAGGGATAGTGATATTTGAGTATAACACAATAAGCACAAAATCCGTTTTTAGCAATGCTTTATTATTATTATTTTTTTATCAAACCAATAAAAGAAAACATTTTTCCATAAGTATAATTTTATTTTTATAATCAATAGGTACATTTCATATTTCTTATAACTATATCATCTTAGACGTAGGACGTCCACTGTTGAACATAGGTCTCGCCTATATTTTTTTAATTTAAAAATTTGCACCACTTCATAAACCGTTCCTGAACTAAATTCCACCTCCAACTCAATCTAACAAATTTCGTATTAGAAATCCGTGAAAATTACGATGCCCTTACAATCCATATTGTTTACTAGCAATTCTACTTAACATCAGTTAACTAAATGAATTTATTTAGTTTGAGAATTTACACAAATATTTACGTCGATATTCTTAAAATAAAGTATTACGTTAAATTCATGTAGTAAGTTGTTATGAGGCAACCCCCCATTCTTGCTTTCTTGAATCGCGGGAACTACAAATAATAATTATAAGAAATTCTCCACCAAGCATAGTAAATTTAATTCTTCCACGAATTGAAGAGTTGAAATAATAATTTCAAATTTACCGCCTCTATTAATCAAATCAGAAAAGTAATACTTTTTAAATTTGCCGCCTTAATAACTGTACGTTTTAAACAATAGATACTAGGTACGTTAATTGCTAGCTAAAATAATTGTAATTTTCGTAATTCAAGCCCTGTAATTTATTTTTGTTATTTGTAATGTCATTTGTCGACTTCTTCTCGAATCATTGCCTCTACTTCCATTGAAGTTTTATTTTCGACTTCACTTCTCAATTCAATAAATTCCGCTACTGAAATAATCATCTTATCACGACATTACCATTACCTTTACCATGAACCTTTACCTGTTACCATCTTATTTTTAAAACCTTACAACTACGAGTAACTAAATTTGTTTCTTAATTCATAAGTCTCGATCGATTTGAACTCATTTACCAACCGTCACTCATAATTGTCTCATCTCTATTTGACCGAAAATTTGAACTATGGATTTTATGCAACAACAAACTGGACTTACGAGTTACGTGAGACCACTAATAGTATAATTACACGTTAAAATACGTTGTAGTACATTTCTCGACGTTACTACAGTGAACTTTACAAATTTCGACCAAAATGGAAAAGCCGCTAACCTCTAATGTACGAGTGCCTAAGATGGATACATTACAGATACGCTGTAGCGCTGCATCTTTATTTGGTAAGTAGACACCCCTCTTATTCCCTATTGTTACAACCCCAATCCAGTAAACCTTAAAGTTTCTAGACCTAACTTTGAAATGACTACCTGTAATCGTTTTACTTTAACCTTATAACCAAGCACAACATCAATGCTGATTAACTAATATTTGCCTATCAGATATCTTACTTATCTTTCGTGTGTATTTGAGTTTTTGTAGATACATACATACCTAATTTATTTTTCATATTTACAGAACCATTGAATGCAATCTGATTTGATGACTAAATTACAAGCCCAGAAAGTTCAAAAATGGCTATACAACTACAAAACGGATAAAGTGATGAATGTAGAACTTTCCTACTGTTCATACTACAACTAAGAGCATTTATTACATAAGTAAGTCACTATCCTTATTTATTTTCAAAAGTAACAACTTAACTCCGCAATACAATCTTATTTGTACTTATGTAGCAAAGTTAAAGCTCATTAGATTAGATATTATCCAGTCTTTCATTCCCTATTCAGCTGTTTAAATTGAAATTGTGAAACCTAAATTGAGTTATGTGACTAAAACTTCAGGTGATCAAATTAACTATACCTATGTAATTTTTAGTTAATCCTAATATAATTGTAATATTTTTCAGCGTTGTAAGACAAGTTAATGAAGCTTATATTTTTAATCGAACTCAACCACTAACGAAAGATGACAGATATGGAATCCTAACAAGTGAGTGTATAAAAATAAATTTTTAAATAAATCTAGTAGTACCCTAATTTAATTATTACAATTTATATAAATTGACACGGATAGTTTGTTTAGTTGAATCTAGTCTTGAGATAGTAAGGCCTTATAAAGTATTATGATGGCTTACCACTCCCATCAGTAAGCTGCTAGTTGGCAGACAACAAGAAGTGTTAAAAATCTATCTAACAAAATTCTAGTTAATAACTGGCTTACTGACAATTGTTGTACACATGTAAATAATTTAGTGAAATTTACCTATTAACTGTAACTGTGTTTTATTATGAAAACTAAGTGATAGTTTAAGCAAACTATAGCCTAATGGTAAGAGTACAGCCTATTACAATTAACAACTGCTTATTTATTGCATATACCCTAACATATTTGTAGTATGATTACTAACTTTTTAGTTGGAACCCTATAAGATTCTAAAGTGTGTTGTTGTTACCTTTCAGATGAAGTAACTGAGACATTAGAAATTACTTGCCCGCCACTACAAGTATTTTGAAAATTCTACAAGAACATTCCTCTGTTTCCTGCTACAATAGAATCCTATATTTTATATGCAATTTCATATAACTTTAAAGTTTTGAATTAAATAGTTTCCTATTTTGTTTTCATTTAAGCTCACTAGGATTAATAAAAAGATAGTGTTATCTCTAGACAATAAACATGCTGAACCAAAGATTATGTCCTATATTTTGAGTGTTAACCTTACTTTATAAGTAACTTGCTGAAGTATACTTATAATAATCTAGACTGTGAATCTATAAGTTTTTAATTTTAGTAGAATAAAAGAGAGTACCATTATGTCAGTGAAAACATCCTATGTAACATAATCGTATGTTTACTATGTTGTTGTTTGTTGTATGACTTGTTACTGAATTTATTAATTTAAAATGACTTTCATTTTGACCGCATCTTACTGATTGTATTTTTCCCTATTCCTATGCAAGTTACCTATTTATGATTGTTCATCTCAAACCTTTCGCATCACTACACAGCAACAATTTGTGTGCCATTCCACCTGGGCAGAAAGACACACTTATTTTATCTACTTATAGCAAAGGTGCTAGTTCCTAACCTACCCAAGTACATAATTATGAAGCTAAATTTTGTAAAAACCCTATAATGATTGATCCTGGTCTAAGGCACACCCATTTTGTAACAACCCCCTTTAACAATTTTAAAACTAATTTATTTTTAAAGATATTTAAATGGATTAAAAGGTTTATATTTATTACAAGGTTAAAGATACGATATTAAGGTAAAATGGTAATATGTTGGTTTAAAGGTTTAAAATAGTTATATGGTTAATGGTGTACTGGTTAACCGCTTATAATCTAAATCTCTATTTTGGCCATGTGATCGTCTAAGGAGGACTCTACCTTGCAACCGTAATAAAACCCAAGACAGGTTTGAGATGAATCCTTATAATGCCTAAAATATCTAGACCCTACTTCTAAACCTAGACCTATTACTGAAGTTAGCTTCCTTAGCATATTGAAAGATACCTACTACATTATTAAACTCAGATATAAACAGTCAGTCTTGTCACATACAAAGAGTTAAAGGTAAATGCAAGTAATGTATTCTTCGGGATATAAATATTAACATGAATTTAAGTATATGTTAGCATTGAACTATTTGTGGTTGATTCTAGAGTTCAATCTTAGTACTGTATATAATTTATTATAATGAATTTAGGTATTACATTAGCATTAAGCTGTTTGTGTTTAATTCAATAGCTCAATCTTAGTATTGTATTTGATTTAAAAGAAAGGATTTTAGTACATATTATATTAGCATTGAACTGTTTGTGGTTAATTCAATAGCTCAGTCTTAGTATTGTATTTGATTTAAAAGAAAGGTTTTTAGTACATATTATATTAGCATAGGACTAGTTGTGGTTAATTCAAGAGCCCCGCCCCGCTCTTGAAAATCTGCCTCGGCATCCTGACTGGACAGCAGTCTTCCACATTTTCTTTTATATGGGGACTTGTGTCTTGCACATAATTAAATTACATTCTAGTAACTTGTATGTATAGATGTCAGTCGTTAAGATTCATAACTAGCAATCAAGGGACTGAGAGGACATTATCTTTTGGCAAAGTCTGTCTGTCATTATAAATTATATATAAATGACTCTACTTGGTCTGTAGGTATGTATGCAGTAGTTATAACTACAATGTTCTTATGATTCTTCTGGCATCGGAATTCTTTTAGCTTTTAGTTAGGAAAGTATTTAAATAAATACTAAAGTTATGAGAACCAGGGTTTTATCATTAACCTGGAAAGTCATTAGTTCAATCTTTGTTGAATAGTAATAGCCTCAATACTTCTGGCTTGTATACTAAGAATCATGGTTTTAAGGTAGTACTCTTAATAATGTCAGTTTCTCCCCTGATTAGATAAGAGAAAACCAACTGGCACGGCTTCGCTTGGCCAACAAGAGAGCTAACCACAACACAAGCTTCCCGTAATTTGCCAAATGCAAGTCGATCTGACTTCTAGGTTATACAAAATTCAACAAGATTCAATTGATGACTTTATATTGATATTCTAATAGCCGGAACACTCCAACAAGAATTAAGTGATTTACTCCATAGTTAACCTGAAATAAAAACCCTACTTGTCCCTGAATCCCGCCGATTGATACATTCGCATTCTGTAGAACATATTAGATCGACGTGATATCCCTATGTCCTACCTAGTAATTAAATAAACCTACACTTAAAGACGGTCCCTAAACTGTCTAGAGATACAATCAGAAGCCCAACAAAAGACTCGCGGGTCTTATTTTTGTGATTTTATCCCCGTTCCCAAACCTAAATACGGGGTATTATCTAGATGCTCGGTATCCAGACGTGCAAATACCCTTCTAACTATGTTACTCTATTACCTAGCGGGGGTCAGCCCGAAAAGCACTAAGACTCTAACCAGCCCTACGGGACGACTTTCGCATGGCCGAAGCCTAGACTGAATCTATAACACAAGAGACAGTCATGGGAAGGTCAAGTACATCCAACCTAACGTAAGACAGTTTGCATGAAGCTTGGCCCACGTAATGATACCATCAAAGAACGACGCCACCAAGTTCGCAATCCAGGAACTTGTCCCAGGGAACTACGGACTATATCAAGCACAGGCCAAACCACAACCAAACCGGTGACTTCGATGCTCCTATTTCTAGGCAAAAGCACCGCTCGGTTAGTCACAATAAACCCGAGCCTAACGGGGAGGAATAAGCTGCCAATATTATGTTGGTACTAAGAAGGGAAGCTTCAAAGGTTCGAATTAACAGCTTTGCACACTTCGTGCGTTAACAGACTGGCCAATTATAACACAAATCGATGTAGATCAAATTATCACATAAAATGAATTTACATTCCATTCCTTATGGGAACAGAATTCACTCAAAAACCCAATCTCGGTAAATATCGCAATCTAACGTGAAATAGATACCAATTCATGAGCTGAGGCACAAGTAATTCACATGTTTGTTTTATTAATTAACCTTATTTAGGTACAAACAGTAATTCAGCAGATTCACTATTAATTTACTGAATTGGACAGCCGTTAAAAGAATTCGACAAGGGACACGCACCAGCCTGATTCACAATCCAGACCACCATCGCCGCCGAACCGAATCAGAATTACCGCGAAAAACCTAAATCCCGCCAAAACTACCAAGCTATCCCGCTATTACATATCGATCGAACCTGCCAATCGGTGCGCGTAATTAGTGATGTTATAATTAGTAATTTATTCATATTTTTATTCTTAACTTATTAGTAACTAAAATACAATACAGATTTGCTTAAAATAATAAATCAACTACTTAACAATTTATTATAATTTCCAATTATTATGAGGTTTGATAAAGTAAAACCCCAATAAGCATTTGCTGATCAGCCAGTGTTAAGTAATTTCCCATAATTGTAGTTGCTCCGTTATATTAAACTAGTTGCGCCCCGCGGTATTAACGCCAAATTCCTAATTAATAAAAGTCCAAGTATTCTCCACTCCGAACAAACATCCATACAACAGGAACCATCACTTGTGCCAATTATGTCATTTAGTTATGAAGGGATTGGAAGACAAGCTATTTTACCTAACAATCTATAATGCACAATATTTTAATACAAAATAGTTTCATAATTGTTTTTTCTACAAATTAGCTGTAACAATATATAATTTGGGCATTATCCACTTTACTAAAATATCTAATATAGATATTGTCTTACTAAAGTAATAATCTAATTCGATTAAATATTTGGTATTTCAATGATAGATCGACGTAATATTGAAAAGGACATCCTTATTCAAATATAACACGCCTCCTTCCGTCTGTCTACATCGGATGTGCAGATCCTCTTAATTCATAACTAATTTTAATGTGAAGATATAATTAAACCATCAACAGCACACATGGGTTCTAAATCAGTTCCGAATTTATGTAGTATCTGTCCCTTATTTAAACATAAATTATCTAAGTCTAAATGCAAAACTATTGCTTCCTGAATTATTGGCTTTAGTTATTTGAAATAGCGCCATCTATTGCGTTTGGGTACTAACTTTATTGATTTTCACATGGTCACTTAACTTTGTAGTTCGCTACCTCACCGTTATCTAACGTAGCGCTTTTGTACCAAATCCGAATGTAAATGAAAATTAACTTATCTCAAATTTAATTAGAATCATACATTAATTTTAAATGAGTAAATGTATTAAGACCTTATTTTATTTGGTTATTATAATATTTATAAATGTTAACGGTTATCTGGACCGTTACAATACTTCTTTTTGTGTTCGTTTTTTTTTATTTGTCTGTTTGGCGAATAATCATATTTCTATAATAATAATAAAATTTATTTATTTGTTTCTACAAATGTGCTTGTGTTATTCTTCTATAGGTACATTAGATTTATAATTATTATTTGTAAACAAAAAACCTTGCTTAATAATTATTAAAAATAGACTTAAATATAATACACTTAAATATCATTTATTAAAAATACACTTATTTAATAACTCATTGTAGGCCCTAGCTCCCGCAATAGGATACCTACCCTGAGTTTGTAGGAGCTAGGTATCTTCTGCGGTGCTTCTATTAGCTTAGTGTTAGTATTATCTGAATGGTTGTGTGTGCATATACATGTGTGTGTTTATGCGTGTGCGTGGGTGTGTGCGTGTGTGTGAGTGTGAGAGAGTGTTTGACTGTGTTAGAGAGGGAGTGTTGATAAGAAAAAAATACGAAGGAAAAAAATTCGACATCTGGCAACCCTGTAATCTACTTCTTAGATTCTTACAGCTTCTTTGCCAAAATATAAAACAATAGATAAACATTTTTGAAGTGATGTTGGAAAACCCAGAAAAAAAAATCTAGCATTAATAAAAAAAAATCGTAGTATACACAGCGCCATCTGCCCCCAAACTAAGCAGTGCTTGTGTGATGGAAGTCAGATAACTGATAGAATACATAAATACTTTTTGTTTGTAAATACTTACTTATAATACATACAGAACACCCAGACACAGAACAAACATTTTTTTATTCACAAAATGTTTGCCCTGATCGGGGATCGACCCCACACCCTACTCTACTGCTCTCAAGGCAGATATACTATCAATGAGCCAACGGGACTGTATAGATATGGGTATATTATTTTATAATAATATTTATACAAATGTAGAAACAAAACATTACATTGGACATTGAACTCATCGGCTTAAATATATTTAAAAGATATCAAAAGATATTAAGTTATCAGAATAAAATAACAACGAGCCAAATTAAGGGGTTATTGTGGCTTTTTACAAAGGGAGATCCTTATGCTTAATTTTACGTCTTTGATCCTTTGCTTTTTATTACTCAGTCAAATGCGTCTGCGACTGTTTAAGGCGTGAATATCATTTTTACGTACTTCTGTAAATTAGATTAAATTAAATTAATTAAACTGTAAGATTTTACGGCTAAATGTGAACAAAATCGCTATACCCTCATCACATATCAAAACAATTTCCTGTCCACCTTATCAGTGTAGTAAACTCTGCCACAATTAATGGAACAGAAATCTGACAAGATAGCGATAATGCGAACGACTCTACTTAGCTATCAATATGCAGAGCTTAATCCTACCCGGGACTGAACAGGACCGTAATAAGGGGCCATCCATCAATTACGTCACATGAACTTCATGATTTTTTTTACCCCTCCCCCGTCCATGTCACAGCTGGTCACTTTTGTGAGAACCCCTCCCCCTTACCTAGTGTGATGTCACATATTTTGCAATTTTACATGTAGAAATTTATGAAATTAGATACCCACTAATATTTTATCAATGTGAAAGTTTGGATGGATGGATGGATGTTTGTTACTCTTTTACGCAAAAACTACTGAACAGATTTGGATGAAATTTGCTATGAACGTAGCTGAGACTCTGGATTAGAACATGAGCCACTATTTTACCCCGAAAACATGTAGCGGGTAACACCGCGGGGCGCAGCTAGTTAGATACAAAATATGATATGTAATTTGAAAAAGTGTGATGTCACAAAATTTGGGACCCTTCCCCGCCCCTTGTCACACAATGTTACGCTTCGTAGACCCCCTCCCTCCCCCTTAAAGTGTGACGTAATGTATTGATGGCCACACAAAGCGCGGAGGAGGAACACTCCAGGGTTTTTAGTGGGTAGGCCGTCATTAGGACGGAGAGTCCCACAAAACTACACTGCCTGCCCCAGAGCAAGGTGCACAAAGTATTTTCCGTAGACAAAAAAAAAGGGTGCCGACCTAGATGCGTCTCTCTGTCCACTCACTCAATACTTACAGTAAGTTAATCTCATCATGCTTATACAAGTGTTTAACTACAGCGATTGACAGATGACATGCTCTATTATCGCTTGAAGTAAAATGGTGACGCAAAAGAGTAACCTCTCCAGTCTCCGTACATTGATAATAATTATAATATTTTTTGTTATTTCAACCGTTTAAATTATGCTCAATGTAAAAAAACCGGCCAAGTGCGAGTCGGACTCGCACACGAAGGGATCCGTAACATCAGGGGCCATCCAAATTACGTCACAACGAAGTTCATGATTTTCTGACCTCTCCCCCGTCCCCCGTTGTCACAGCTGGCCACATTTGTGAGATCCCCCTAGTGTAATGTCACATATTTTGCATTATAAAATTATACATAAAATATTATTTATAGCTCTAATAGCTCTATATTCTACTGCAAACAATATAGATAGATAACTTTCTTAATTATTTTTTAATGAGCCTCTCTCCTGATGTTAAGGGATAACGCCTGTTCATGACCATTGCAGCGATACACAGAACTTTGTGTAGCAAACAAATTTCGGGGCATCGCTGCTTCGGCGCTCATTACTTTGAGACTTTCGATGGTTAGTCTTAACAGCCCTGTAATTTCAAACCGGAACACAGTAATGTTTACACACTAGGTAGGTAACTAAGTATTCTATCAGTTATCTGACTTCCATTGTATTATGCTGAGGTGAGCCCTTATTTTGTAACTGTTTGTTTGTTTTTGTACTTATTTGTTACAAAATAAAATCTTTTTCTTTCTTTCATAGTACAAACTTTGCTTAGTTTGAGGCTAGATGGCGCTGTGTAAAATGTGGTATAAAACAAAAATACAAAGAAATATATTTGAATTTAATAGGTTTATGTCTTGAGGAAGTTATTTAACATAACGAGACAACCCTTAGAAGATGGGGGGTGATACTGCCGGGCACAGCTAGTAGGTACTTATACATATATGTATATATTTTTGATAGTTTGTACAATTAACATAGATAAATTCACTTGGCGGTGGTTATCTGTCTTCCATAGCACAAGCTCTGCTTAGTTTGGGGTCAGATGGCGCTGTGTGTAATGTCCTGCGATATTTATTTATTTATTTATTTTACACTATCGTAATAATTATCGTAGGATATTGTACACAGCGCCAGGGACGTAGCTACCGCCATATCAGCCGTATAAATGATACAGGGCCCTCGGGCTACAGAGGCCCCTAAATGTTATCCATAATGTCACTTAATCTCGTGCTTTCCGGGGAAAAACATATAAAGAAACTGTCCATATAATCATTAAATATTTAATTTAATGCAAGCATTTTTGTTTCTTTTGTGAGAAATCTTTAGATAATTTGGGCTAAATTTGATACAGGGCCCCTCCAAGGCACGCCACTGCACAGCGCAATCTAGCTGTGTATAATATCCTACGATATTTATTGATTATTATTTTATTCAATCACATTATTTTACGATTTCAAAGTTACGCCCATTGTAAAAGTTGCCCATATTTATGAGTACAATGACTTTCGCTCGGCTTAGTAAATTCCAAATTTGTAACCCAGTATAGAAGCTGCACGTGGTTCCGTTTCAGCGTTAGCCTATCTACACTATCACGCTAATCCGACACGGCTTTATAGAAAAAAAAAATTCCACGATACGACCTCAAGTGTTTTAATAGGAGATTATACAACGTCCATTAAATAAGTAGCTATCAATTACTGATAATTTTTGTCGCGATAAGTTTCGGCAGTGTCGATCAAACCGCCAACATGTGCGCTTGTAGGCAGAAGAAATCGTTCCTTATTGCAGACATTCTCGGAGAAACGAAGAAGAAACCATACAAGAACCTCAGCCATGAGCCTTCGAAGCCACTCGTCTGTACCAAGAAAGCTCCCGAAATTGTTACTGATAGAGTTCAAACGGAACCCAATTTAAACTACCAAGATTATGACAAGATCATTGACACCAAGACTACGCGCATTGACATAAAGGCTACGCATGTTGACACAAAGCCTACGCATGTTGACACAAAGCCTACGCATGTTGACACAAAGCCTACGCATGTTGACACAAAGCCTACGCATGTTGACACAAAGCTGGATGATAACTTAACGCGATTTAATGTCATAACTGAAGTGCAGCATGAAATAGAACTGAGCAAAGCGCATTTAGAGCATCGTAGAAATACGTACCCTTTACATCCCACGCCTATGAAACCGCACTACCCTTGGAACTACCGTGGGAAGGAAACTTTGGGTTACGTAGAGCCCCGGTTAAAGGAATCGATGGGTTATATGGAACCTCGTTTGAGTTACTACAGCGAACAAATGTTGAACACAAGTCAGTTATTGAGGAATCAGCTTGCTGCGAATAGATTTGTGGCACATCCATTCGCGATACGACAGTCTTACGGATTTGATAGAGGTAAGCGATATACTTGTTATAATTGCACCCTCATAATGCGTAGCTAAGTAGTAGTAATAGACATCCCTGTTGCTTCATTGGTAGAATGTCTGTTTCAAGAGCTCAAGGGCGTGGGTTCGATTCCCACCCAGGACAAACTTTGTGGCATAAACAAATGTTTAAGTATTTACAAAAAAAAAGTTTTTGAGTATTCTATCAGTTATACGACCTCCATAACACAAACTTTGCTTAGTTTGGTGTCAGATCAATTCCAGGCTAGGTGTGCTTTGCCATCTTTGACCACACCTTCACTTAACATCAGGTGAGCTGTGGTCAAAACACCTAGCCTGTCAACCATAAAAAAAAAAAAAGATGGTGCTGTGTGTGATGTCCTACTAAAATTAATTATTTTATTTAAGTTTCGTAGAACGTGGTAACTTAGTTGAGGAAATCTCGTTCCACAACAGAATTCTGAGATGTTTTCGATAACGATGCATTTCTTAGGATTTTACTTGCGTTTCAAGAAAGAAAAACATCGTGAGATAACTTGTATACGTTCAGAAAAGAAATTCAATATCAACCGTATACTTATAGAACATTCTAGCTAGGTATTATATTCGAACTCTGTGAGAGAAAGAAAGATAAATACTTTATTTTTCAGAGCAAAGATTAGGTACTTTACTAGCGGTTTCATCCCACGTTTTCTAGGATAGATTATGTGGATAATTCAGTGTAAAAGATAAATATCAAATATTCGTCTACAAAATTTCAGCAAACGGAAAATTTACTTCAAAGGTATTTTCTTTTTAGTACCTACACTGATTCAGAGCCATGTATTCAGGGTAAGCGTTGCCATTTCCTACACACTTTTCGTATTCTACCTTTCTGATTCTGGCTCGTGTAAACGTACCTTTTAGAATACTTAGATGGATTGCTAAAATTATTTCAAAAATACCGTATGTATATAACAAAAAACACTCGCAGCTCTATTATAAGTAGAGCTGATATTTCAGCAAATATGAATCAGTTTCTATATGATTGTGTACTATAAGGATGTTAATAGTTAGTACCGATAACTAACTAGAAATGATAACGGACATATTGTTAATCATAATTCATAAACCAGATAAGTGTTACAGCCAACTTTTATGGCAATATTATTTATCTATCTGTGCCCAACGCTAAACAAATAAGTGATAATTCGATTATATGATAATTATCAAAAAGCCACATGATACTGAATCATCAAAAGGTGTGGGACGTCTTTATCAATTTATCAGTCACGTAAGAGCTATTGGCATATCTTCTTGTGCCTAGAAACGAATAACTTATCATTAACACTGATGTTGTGTTATCCTAATATAGGTTTGAAATCAGCACATCATTTTTTGACAACCCTGTTGGGTCATTGGTTGGTTGGTGGTCATAAGAGCCGTAGGCGTGGGTTTGATACGCACTCAGGACTAACATTTTGTGGTTTAGACAAATTTTATTTATTTATTTATTTATTTATTACACACATTTATCACATCTAAACATAATACAGAGAACATAAAAAACATTTAAATTGACTAAGTAATAAATCTAATAAATCTGCAACTGGAGGTAGTTTAAAATTAAGTGAATGGCTGCTGCCGAGCTAGGATTAACTCCTGTATTACGGCAGACAGCATATTTACCAAACAAAAGCTTCGTAAGGCAAGGACGTCGTGTGAAACAATTATTTACTTTATTTCTATTGTGTATTTATATAAAAGGAAAAAAAGCGATAAATTATATATATAAATAAATGATTGTTCTAAGTGTATTATAAGTTTTTTAACATTCAACACAGCGCCAGGTCACACGTCAGATTGCGCCATCTGACTTTTTTTGAAGGTTGACAGGCCAGGTGTTTGACCACAGCTCACATGATGTTAAGTGATGGTGTGGTCGAAGATGGTAAAGCTCACCTAGCCTGGAATGGAACTAATTCTCGAGTGAGGCTGCCGGAACACACCGTTAGGTGCTTGACGACAGATTTGAACTGGTGGGTGGTAGCTAGCCAGCCGAGTACTAGAAAGTACCCTACCACCATGCTGTAGGTATTCCGTCACCGGCAGGTCAAGCTCATTCTTAGCGTTTGAACCTTTTGAAAATTTGAGCTATCATCGTTACACACAGACGTAGAAAAAGAACATAAATTCGATGCTAACAAAAAAACTAGCCCAAGATATTAAATGCAAAGAAATTATTGCTGAAAGGTAAATCAGCAAGTTTAGGTTCTAATATTATAGTGCGTGTTAAAATTTTATCGCTCACTTATCAAATAATGGAGATATTGATCAAAATGAAAATCACGGTAATAAATGACGCAAATTGATTGTGATGCGAGTACTCGTTTACTTAAATAAAGAGTGAAACAAAAGATATGGTTTACTGAAAAAAAATGATCGACTTTCAAATAATTTTGTTAACTCTATCCTAGCTCACATTGTTCCTTAACATACGTTAGCTAAGACCAAACACTTAGCTCATAGAAGAAAACTTCTAGGGCATTCTGCACCTACTGACGTTCCAAGGCTAACTATCGAATGTCTCAAAGTAATGAACGCCAAAGCAGATGGCCTAAACTTTGTTTTGTTACGCAAAGTTATTATCTCTTACCATCAGTAAAGTGTTTCGTTCATTACTTTTACTTTAAAAAAAGGCATGGATGATGCAAGTTATTCAAGAAAAAAACCGTGCTAACGTTTTAGCTATTTCCCCTTTTCCAAATCGAGTATGATTGCATTACCTCATTTTAGCTTCAAAAACAACAAAATAGTCAGCGTTCAATACAAATAATAAGCTTAATAAAATCTGATAATATGACAAAGTGGAACGATTAAAGGTGATTATAGTGATAAAATAACGAAATTGTCTTGAAAAACACGGACAGTCGTAAGATAAGAATAATACAGTAATACCACGGCAATAAGTCGAATTATCGCCCAATACGCCTTGATAAGAGACTAGCTGGTTTGGCTTTTAGGTAGATTAGGTACGTAAAATTAGACCACTTGAATATAGGTAGGTAGGAATAAAATAGGTGTAGGTGAAGTCCCACTTAAAAGTACATAGGTATAAAATTAGTAAGTAATTAAGACATTAATTTAATTATGTAGGTATTTATTACAAACAAATTATTATCGTAGGACATTTTACAGCTACTTTTAAACAAAAAAAACCTTTGTACAGAACACCCAGTCACAGAACAAACATTTGTCTGTTTTCCGGGATATAAAAAAACTATGTGTAGGTAAATGCAGGGTACGTTCATTTCATAATTTCATTTATAATTCGGCATTTCAAGATAAAACACAAGTTTTGGTAAATTATACCTACATAGCAGCGATTTGATAAAAAATGTATTACAATAAACAAAATTTATAATATTATAATGATTTCTCCGAGTTCTACCATAACTATAAAAGGATTATCTTTGTTTCCAGTCGGTCCAAACTGTTGTTCGCCGTGGTGGGGCTTGGGAGGGAGGAGGAAAGGCGGACAGGTGCGGTTCACGGCCGCCCAGACAGGAGCGCTGGAGCGTCGCTTCAACGCAAGCAAATATCTGAGTCCAGACGAAAGACGCGCTCTCGCGACTACGCTGCGACTTAGTGACCGACAGGTATGTACCAACAGCCAAGTATTTCCCAAAGTGATAGGCATAGAGCCAACTAGTTATTTGTATCCAAAGCTGGTAACCTTTACTTTTTTTTATGGTTGACAGGCCAGTTGTTTGACCACATCTCACCTGATGTTAAGTGCGAATTTATCGAAGATTAAAAGCACACATATCCTGGAATGCTTAATGTATTGCGTACTTTACTTTGGTAGTAAAAGTAATAAGACGTACCTATAGGTAGGTATATGAAACGCTCTTTTGGTGGTATACAGAACTTTTAGTAACGTATAAAGCTCAGGCGATCGCTGCTTTTGTGCTCATTGCTTTGAGACATTCGATAAGTAGTTAATCAATAAATATCGTAAAACATTTTACACGGCGCCATCTAGCCCCAAACTAAGTAAAACTTGTACTATGGGAACCAGATAACTGATAAAATACTTCTATGTATTTGTAAGTAAGAGGACATACTGATAATGAATACAGAACTCCAAGACACATGACAAACAATTATCGTGAGATAAATGTTTATCCGGGTGGGAATCGAACCCACGCCCTACAGCTCTTGAACCAGATATTCTACCAAATAAGCTAATAGGGCAGTCAATAATACATATTGTGATTTTTTTATTCTAGGTGAAGACCTGGTTCCAAAACCGCCGTGCCAAGTGGCGCAGAACAACTCCTGACTCCGCAGACGCTGGCAGCCCACCCACATCGGCAGACGGATCCGATGATGAAGTGCAGATAGCTGACGATGACAGCATCCTATAGACTTCTGATCATCACTGCAGACGAAGATAGCTTGGAATATGGATTTGAATATAATGACAATATTCGGACTAAAATATATTTTATTTCTTTACTAACCCACTGATACAATCCAATCTAACTTGACTTGTAATTTTAATGATTACTAATAAATATCTAATGTCTAAGATAAGTGACGGTGTGGTCGTAGATGGTAAACACACTTAGTCTGGAATTAAACTGGCTCTTAAGTGAGGCCGTCGGAACACACTGTTAGGTGCTTGGCGGCAGGTTTTAAACTGACGGTGGTAGCAGCCGCAGTAGACAGCCCAGTACTAGGAAGCACCCAACCACCATGGTATGCTGGTAGTGTTTTCCTTCACCGGCAGCTCAAGCTCATAGGTGGGATTTGAACATCGTGCGGTCCTAACGCGCTAACCACTGAGCTATCGCATAACATCACTATAAAAAATAAATAATTCTATTTTTTTAATAATTTTATCAAAAAAGTAAATTCCAAAAAACTCATTGGTGTTCTGAATTAGCTTCCAGCAAAAAGAAATTAAACAAAGATCAATTAAAAATATTTCTTTTTATTTGAAAAAAAAAACAATCAAGGGAAAACCTCAAAAACAAACTCTTAAACACCAATACAAAACGGATAGAATTAAATAATTTATTTACATAAGTTATCATTTAATTTATAACATTAGGCCTTTTAAGAACACCCTTGCACCATTTTCTACTTTGTTTTCTTAGATATCGGTTATTTTCACACAATTACTGATTATTACTTTTATCTTCTGGAAAATGCTCGTCTTATTTTGATGAAACTTGTTCGAGTTTATTCGCACTTTTATTTGCACTATACCGGTTGATTGGATCATTAATACTACAAAAGTCATAGCGTTCCTGTACGCATTTTAAATAGATCATTTAATAAAAATAAACATGTGTTTTGCTTTGTTCAGTTTAGGCTTTTATATACCACCAATACATAGGAATTACGCGAATTTAACCAAAAAAATAACATGAAATTCACGAGTTTCCATAGTAAAAAAAATGTTATTAAGTTAAAATTATTATCATTAAATTTTTGCCTTGTATAAAAAATAATTTAAATCATAGTTATTGCCAATTTCAGTTAGCTAAAAATAAAAATTGGACGAGAAGTAACAGAAATTATTAACAAGACACTATAAGTACTGAGACGTCTTTATAAAAATGACCGACATCTGAAGCACTTAACAGATATAATTATTATTGATGAAATGATTTGTGATGATATTACACTGCTAGACAATATATATGGCACGCTCGCTTACAAACACCGACTTGTGGCTCCATCTCGCGATTTGTATTAGCATTTTTTTACCAGTGCTGTCAATTTTATTTCATCTGGTTTTTATCGACAAACTTTCAAGTTTCGTTTCGGTTTGTTTCTACCTTGCCAAAATCTTCATCTTAATACAGAAGAATGCAATATTTTTTCTCGCTTGTGACATTACGCTTCAAGACCTGTTAGTGAAGTGTTACATATTAACATGCCACATATGTATCTTATGTCCTGTAGGATTTGAAAATATTAGGACAGATCAAAGTTAACAAAACATGACAACTTTCTCAAATACAGCAATATTGTATGCTAGCTATACTAGCTTACGTTTCTACTAAAACATTATAGAATATAGTAGTTTATATATTATTATAAAATTCATTCTCATTTTAATCTTAGCTAAATAAACGATGGTGGTGAGTAAATAGCTAAAATTTTCGTAACAAAACATTGAGATAACATTAAAATACATCGTCGTTACCTAGTGCACTGTTAAATAACATACTATTCAGTCAGTTATAAAAACATACAATCAATTGAGTAGGTATATTTTATATACAGTAGAAGAAAGAATACTTTTTTTATAGAAAGAGCGTCAAACAGAATGACTTGAGACTTAAAGGTCAACTCATTTAAATCTCGCACCAACACTTACGCATTTATGTTGTATAGTTTGCATTAATGGTATTGCAATTAACCGTAGTGACCTGACATTGAATGGTTTTTAAGATATTCTGTCTCTTTTATACGTTCGGGTTATGTGATTACCCAAACAAAGCTTAGTAATATAACTTTTAAAACTGAACTTCTACTTTAGTTTTTAAAGAATTATTTCTCCCATAGTACGGACTATATAACTGTTATTTAATATCTCTAATGTGTCTTTATTTTATAAAACGACGTTATGAAAGAAAACTACATACAATAAATAGATTCATATCAAAATCAACGCACATTATTGTCAACTCGACACAGATACTTAGAAGATACAAAGAATGCATAATTAGTAAGGAATGCAGAAAATTTACTGTTGACTATTTAGTACAATATTTAAAAGAAGAAAAAAATATAATATTTTTATAGTTTTCTTTGAAATAAAATTATGTATAAACAATAGTATGACGAAACTACTAAGCGACAAAGTGAAAACTTCGCAAGACTGTTTGCTCGGGATGGAAGAAGATTGTAAAGTCAAGAAAGCATGTCATGAAGAGTAAAGTAACCGCCGACCTGTCAGTCTGGGTACTTTCAGATTGATTGGACGCTGTGCGGGGAGACCTGCGTCAATTCCACGTTGTTAACTGAAAAAAATACGAAACTAGAACAGTGCAGGACCAGAACCAGAGGCGTTCTTTGGTGGCAGAGACCAATACCAAGTTTAACCCTAGATCACTAACCATATTTCCGTGTTACGTAATTACTAACCATTCGTAAATTTTACGACGGACATAAACACCAATATTTTTTAAATCAGTTTTATTTTTAACAAATTACAAATATAATTAGCAGTATATTTCTTAATCAAACAAAATAAGTTGTTTTCAATTTTAGTAGTTTGAACATTAATTACAGATTGAAACAATGTGCTCCCTGCAAATCGCCTTTTTGCAGCCGTTGCAGACGTTCGTGGTCATCCGACTTTTTTTAACGGGGCAATCGGTGCATGTTTTGCGATTTTTGGGAAGATCTTGACTTGGTCCTGGCTAAGCAATATCAAGTTTTAAGATCTCCGCAATAGTTTGTTTCAAATTTCGTGGCAAAGTTACGGTCTGATATCTTTCTTGTAACCACGACTTCATTAGCTCGTCTGCCATTTCTAATACAAATGATCTCCTTTTTATTGTTTTTTTTTTCATTCTGAATAGCATTATAAACGTAGATGACATACGCATCTATTATAGATAGGTTTAGGATGTCGTAGAATAAGTATTGTGGCCATCGGTTGGTCTTACGGCTGGTACTCATGATCGAGCACATCTGATCCACAGTGTCAACCGCGCCTTTTGTACAGTTATAGAATTCAATTATTTTAGATTTATTTGAAGCTGCATTAATAGTCGGTTGTTTATGAGTAGTAGAAAGAAGGTAAATAACCTTATTTGACTTCGGTTAATAAGATACCAAAGTAATTTCGTTATTGACGTTTCATTTAACCGAACATCGACGTACCTATAGGTCTGTATCTGGTATTCATTTCTTTGGGAATCTCTCACTTATTGCTTCGAAATGTACCTACTATAGTGAGCTTAAACGGCGATTGTTACAATTCAGCAGCGAAAGGAACCGAAGTAAACCTCTAAAACGAAAAAAATCAAAATCCAACAAGAATCGAAATGTAAAAACAATAAATTTTGAAAAACCTTCAAATAACATTGAGATCTGTTGATGTAATAATAAAGTACAGTAATTAATACGTCTATAAACATAGTAATTATTATATGTTTTCATAATAATTTTCGAAAATAATTGCCAATTAAAAAAAATCACAACTTAAAAAAAGTTGCTTAGTTACTAACCTTTCGTAATTTTTACGACGGTTTCGCAATATCTTCTTATCTTATTAGCGTGCAACCGAAAAAAGTAGCTGCAGGTCACTAGTTACATCAATTAGGAAGGTACTAGGAGTGGGAGGGGCGGCGGGGTTCGGAAACCTGTCTATACACGGACAGCGCAAGGTGCGCTTCGTAATTTTGGCGTATGGTTAGTGATCTAGGGTTAAGACGCTGTGCCGTAGGTGTTTATGTATGAAGAAACATTTTGCTGAAAGGCAAGAGAGCAAGATATCCACGGAAAAGTATGCATCATGAAAACCTCAATTTAACGCCAACATTTTGACTCCGTACTTGTTATGTCTGTGCCGAGTTGATAAGATGTTCGCAGACAATATTATTTACAATAATAAAATCTAAAATGACGATATACTTTAGTTGAGACACTAATCTTGTCATTTGCGCTTGAACATTTTAATAAATATCTAGTACACATGTATGTATCTAAAATAGACATCAAAAGACGACTCTTATTTTTTTTTAACTATAATATAAACAGACGAAATATTACTATGCCAAACATATATTTACAGAAATACAAATTTCTGTTTTTTGGAAAATATTTTTAATAGTTCCAAAAGTGTGCCATTATTTTAGTCGTGCACAGTAAAATCCTAAGTATTATTTGGCTAATAATTTAATACATTTTACTAAACAACAATCTATGTGAATTTTACTATAAGTACAGAGAAACCAACTTATATGCAGAGAAAAGTAAACTATTATGGAGCGGGTTGATTTGCCAATAGTTTCTTGTTTGAAAGCATCTTGGTCGCCTAGTTGCAATAAGTACAATTCTATAAATAAGTTGGTCTCACTATATATCTCTTATACATTCGGTCTTTCGTTTAAACATGTTTGTTCATTCTAACTTGTAATCTAAAGTATAGATCCCGCTGAACCAAAGTGAATGAACATTAACGAACGAATGGTTCCAGAGTGAGACCGTAAGATAACTTTCTATGTTCACACCAATTACGAACATTGATTTACAATGAAAAACTTAAGACTAGTGGAACAACTGGCGGCCTTATCGCTAAGAACGATCTCTCCCAGGCAACCAAGTAGTGTTTACTCACATACATTCGCTAAGTATCCATTTAGACTGTGGCAGTGTATTCTAAATGTACTCGTAAAATTTGCAATTGATAAAAGAAAACTAGTGTCCTAAGTCTTGTATTGATAAAATATAATATGGTAGGAAGTAGTATAGCAAATGTTCTAGGCTATAGTGACTAATTGTTAAGTCTTTTTTTTTAAGTCAATTGTCAACTCTGATGTTAAGTGACAGTGTAAGCAATATCGAGAAAAGCTAGCATGGAATGAGCGCTAGCTCTCAATTGAGACTGTAAAATACACTGGTGATGTCTCACGACCGATTTCAAAATCTGTTTCAGTCATAGGTAGCTCGCTATGGTAACTTTAACATGTTGTAATTGAACCTATGACATATAGTGTGAGATACGAGCTCATCAACTACTGAGCTTTCTAGCGTCATGTAAACAAAATTTAGGACAGTAGTTTACCTACATGGTTATTATAGTGACTTCAATTAACTCGCTGACAAGATGACTCTAAACAAAAAAATCATTACATTTTCAACTCTATTATACAAAGGTATTCATTTGAAATTGAACCTTACGCTCTTGTACCATTAATCGGTTTTCCTGAGCGCGCCGCGGGCTCGCCAAGCCTTCAACAGATTATAGCTGAAGTACAGTTGGAAGAAATGGATTTGGGATGCGAGGAACACGAAAGCGTACCACAGCAGACCGTATGGGTAACCCTGGAAGTAAATTAGATGATTAGGACAAATGTTTGTATGTATTTGTATTAGAAAAAATATATACTAAAAGGCAGTGGCGGTCTTAGGGGGTGGCAAGCAGGGCAACCGGCCGGGGCCTCGCGTCCTCGTAGAAAAAAGTCTTTACCATTATATGTATGTGTATCTCGCGCCTCGCACTTAACAAAACCCCCCCTGAACGCACGGTTTCATTATTAGTGCAAGCATGTTACGGCCACTCGAGCACTCTAACAATTTTTTTTGTAAAACGGACTCAAAGAAAAAGGGCCTCCCCGTGCCTCGCAACAGCTAAGGCCGCCGCTGCTAAAAGGTATGACTGTTAGTACCCATCTATAATATCTACAATCTACATTATTAATGTTTTCACCGTTAATGTTACAGGTAGAGGAAAGTTAGTTAAACTAATTTTAATCTAGGGTATAACAAAGGTGGTGTGATGAACTAAATCATCACTATAGTCACTGGACCACCAAAGCCGAAGACCAAGCAGTCTTGAAGGCCAGAAAAAGGGGGGTCTTTGCCTAGCAGTGGATCAATAGAGGCTAAGAAAAAAAAAAAGGGTCAAAGTACTAGTTTGTGTGTAATGTGTATATATTATTATACTTTTATATGGTTCATTTTTTAGAGAGTATTAAGTGACGGCACCAATCAGTACCCGTATGATCAAAGAACCAACCTGCCAGAGATCAATATCAATCTCGCTGCTGTCTTCATCTCCGTCCATGGTCAGGTATCTCCAGACATCTCCGCAGTAGTATAGGAGGCAGTACAGCAACGGTCCGAAGCCTAACACAGTGATCCCATACATGTAATGCCTCATGTGACGGATATTGTTTCGTTTGATGGATGACAGACCGAGGAAGGAGAGTACGAGGGATAGACACCAAATGTATTCCCACCACAGTGGCTGAAATGGAGAGAACTTACTTTAAAGATATTTTGTGTGATCAAGAGTGCGAAAGAAGCAAGCAGAATATGTAATTAATCAGCCGATACTTCCACCTATGAAGAGTGAGCTTATGTTTTAGGGTATAGACGAACAATACCATTTTCTGCCTTGGAAAAACTATTTAGGGCATGAATAATTGAATATAATGGATTGAACAATATCAAAAATTACAGACACAATACAAAACAGTTTATGTTTTTTATTACCACCATCTATCACAAGTTGTTGGTTCTTAGTTCTACATTTCCCCCTGCTTTCTCCTTAGCAGGAAGTCATCTAGGTAGGTACCACCAAAGTATATTCTGCCGCCAAGCAGTAGTTTGTAAACAGTACAGTAATTTTCAGTGTATATAGCCATAGGTTTTTCAAATATATTTAGATTTTTCCACAAAATAAGTTATCTCACAAAGACTGCTAATTATAAAATAAATAATTAAAATATTGCAGGACATTACACACAGAGCCATCTGACCCCAAACTAAACAAAGCTTGTACTATGGAGATCAAATAACTTAAATACTTTTTTTTTCTAAATCCATACTTACAATAATTACATTAAAGTAATTACAATAAATACATGAGAGGAATTATTACGGAAGACATTATGAGATTGCCTTAATGCAAACTATGTACTTTAGCTTTCAATAATCATACTATGTAAATTACTTCTAAATTTTCCCATAATTATTACACTATCTAACCTGTGGTATTTGCAACTCTTCAATTTCCAGTATAAATACATCGAGCTTGTCAAGTATGTCTGAAGAGAGTTTGGCAAGCATTGCTAGGAACATAACATGGTGGAAGAACACACAGTACTTCAGTCGGGACTTGTTCAGTGCACTGTAACAGAAATGGAAAGAATTTTTAGTAGTTTTGCGTGAAAGAGTAACAAACATAAAACTTTCACATTTATAACATTAGTGGGATAAAATAGATGTTTGACCACAGCTCTCATGATATTAACTGACAATGTGCTCAAATATGGAAACATAGCTAGACTGGTATTAAGGAATATATTTAGGAATGGTATGTTTTCAAATAAGGCCTCCAGAACACACCTTGAGATCAGAATATAATTTTAGTTTCCTCTGAAATTACACTGACTTCATGGGAATACCATATTTCACCTGGAAACTTTTAGAGTGAATTAGGATCGAGACACTGCTCTACATTGAAACAAAGTATATGTTTATACATAGAACAAAAAAGGATTTTTACAAAATGCAACTCGAAACATGCGAAAGCTTCTAACTTCACATTACATTCGTCATACTTTCGAATTGTTTATAAACTGTGATATCATCATGAGGAAGTTGCGGTCGTTTAGGCCGTGGTAATGAACATTGGGATGTTTTAAATAATTGGCGCGAACCATAATTTGCTATCGATTGCTTTCGTCTAAAAATAATTTGTCGGAACTTGATGAAAAAATACCTGTCAACCATTAATGTTAGACTTCATCAAGGACCTTTGCATGTTGAAAAGAGCCATATATATGAAGAAATAAGAAGGAAAGCTTACCTGAGCTGATACTGTATCGCAATTTTCTCCCGATGTTCGAAGTCTGCACCGTTTGTACCTGTTACCATAACACCGCCTCGAGATGCCATTTTTCTAACTAAATTCTTACACAACCCGGTATTAAGCACAAACTACGAGAATCAGACTTTATACACAGAGCATCATTCAGAAATTCTTGTCTAAGAATTTTGTATTTTCGATCAATTCATATTTCTCAGCCAGCTGGCAGAGTGCAAAACTATGAACACGATTAACAAAAGTCAGCTAGCTGTCACTGTCAATTCTAATGACATATGATGACGAATGCCAACGTCAGCTAACATTACAAGGTTTCACGTTCCTTTATACGCATTTTATAACAAACATGTTTAAAAAAAGCACAGAGCAAATTCAATGCCATCATTTTTAATCATCATTTCAATTTTATTGTATTTCAATTTTCATTTCTTTTCCTTATTATATAAAGTTGCCACGATAGCTTTCTCGCCCATCATCATTATCATCGGCATAGGGTATAGAGTTGAATCTTAGGAATCCTTGCAAATACTCCAACCCACCCTAAAATCCACGGAACAGTGGAACAGTGTTCAATCTATTCCGTGCTAAAATCTGTTGAAACACATCATGCGGCATAGCATGATGGTACGGCATTTTCTAATACACGACTGGCTAGATAACACTCTCAAATTTAAAAACTGCATCCAAGCATTTAACGATGTGTTCCGATATCCTCACTTGAGAGCTAAATTCAATCCACGGCAGGTCTGCTTACCACATCACTTCTTCGATCACATCATCACTTAACATCAGGTAAGGTATGTTCAAACACCGAGCCTCTCCAATATTAATACCACTAGCGCTCCTTGCGGGTGTAAACAGGAATTAAAACTAACATGTATCTAGTACTAATTATTGTATTTTTTTTTACATTTTGGTATCGTAAATTTGACGAAAGTTTTTCGCTAATGTCTACTTAATAGGTATTAGGTACCTATAGATAAAAGAAAGTCGCTTCTTGCCGTCTGTACGCGTAGGTCTTTTAAACAACGCAACGGATTTTAATGCGGTTTCCATCAACAGCAGTGATTCAAGAGGAAGGTTTAGGTATATGTATAACACCTACATGTACTTATACGTACCACATTAGGATCTACATTGCATCCGTACGAAGCCAGGGCGGGTCGCTAGTACTTATTATGCTAAACCTCTGAGTTGACTCGCAATAGTAATGATATCGTCGATCTAAGTAGGTACATCATTATCTTGCAGATGGGCGACCAACGTGCTTGATAAATTTACATAACTTGGTATTTGCTTAAGTAGGTATCCAAAATATTTTGCTTCTTCAGCAATCGGATAAAAATATTGTTGTTGAATAAGTAGGTACCTACCTAGATACCTATTCATTGTCTGCTTACCTACATTTCTAAGTCAAGACACGTGTAGAGTTAATTAATCAATTAACTATGATATCTATGGAGAAAATTGCACTATGGGTCATTAGACTAGGGTTGTCTCAGGTAGATAAATGATACCTATTGCAACTTATAATATATATATATTCCTGATTACAGTAAGTTGAATTTGGGTGTAGCAATCTTAAACTACATAATTATAGGTTTCCCTTCTCTATCCTTGAACAACGATTAGGCCGTAAATCTATCTATATAATAAGCCCAGTGCGGGTTGGCGGAATTTCATACACCATAGAATTCCTTCTTCGGATATATACCTACCACCTACCATTCGAACATTATATATTTCTTAGCATATTTTTTTTGCCAGAATCAAAATGTTGTGGGTATAATTTTTTTAAGCTTTAGATACGTGCTGGATACATCTGCAATGGCCATGGACAGCTGTTGATTCTACCACTAAGGAAAGCGTCCTGTTCGCGTCATTACTTTTACATGCATTAATTTGGAGTAAATCAAGAAACTCATTAAAGTCCAACCATTATTATGAACTCAGGATCAAAACAAATCGAACTCAACGGAATCTTTCGCGATTTATAAACTGCATCAGCTTATCCTCATTTTCTGAAGCATATAGATATCCTTAGCAGACGGTTATGTAGGTAGGTACCTACTTAATACCGCAGTATCATTATTTTCGGCCGTTAAGCAGTAATGTGTAGAACACTGCAGTGGTTCCAGTCGATGGGATTCTGCAGCTAGATAAATTAGGTGCTGTCCACAAATTACGTCACACGGATATCATGACTTTTTTTCCCTTCCCCCGTCCTTGTCACAAATGTGATGTCACAAAATTCGGGACCCCTCCCCTCTCCTTGTCACACTTAGTCGACCCCCTCCCTCCCCCGTAACGTGTGACGTAATTTATGGATTTCCCCTTACCAGGCTATTGACACTAACAAAGGTCTCAAAGTAATAAGCGCCAAAGCAGCGCCGGTGCCCTAGATTTTATTTGCTACTCTTACTGCTGGATACCAATGCAATGTACATAGCACGCATTATTTTTTATCATCAGGTCAAGTTCAAGCTCGTCTAATTACTTTATCATAACAAGCTGAAGAATTTAAAAAATCCATAACCCGACTGCGAATAAAATAGCTGGGTATAATTAAAGGAAAAATCTTTTTCAACCAATTCATTATTCCTAATTAAATTTAAACATATATCTAACACTTCAATAATCAATACAGTCTGGAAGGAAAGGGTTTTTTTTTTTAAATTAACGTATTAGTATTTCGCGCCAAAAATCCGCCATTTTGTTTTTTTTTTAACACCTATCTATAAACACTTGGGTTATTGAGACGAATCTAACGATCCATTCGGTCGTTTGGGAGAAACGAGGTACCCAATAAAGAAATTTACATACTTATCAGTGAAGCAGCTTAGAGGAATTGACATATAATTTATCAAAGTCAAGCAGCTTACCCTAGACGGGCCTTGCATCAAAATTTGTCGGGGGCCCTTCCACCCAACTTTAATTTCTAGCTCCGGGTCATGTCTATTATTCTTTTACAAACTTATTAATAACATAATATAATCGTGCAAAATCTAACCCCGGACAACAACAATCTTACGAATTTTTACTTACACATGTTGGGACCCTTGTAGCCTGGGGGCCCGTATCATTGAAACAGCTGATACGCCCCTTATACCTACATACAAGATACGCGCGAACCCTTCCTTAGCAGTCGAGTAAAAATTAGGCTCAAAATGCAAGCTCAGCATTTTGTAACATACCTATAATAATAATTGATGTAGCTAATTTATCTACTTATTATGCAATAAACTTAGTACGTGAACAATCACCTAATTTTAAACTAAGCGGAGTCACGTCGCGTTTACCAACCCTGAATTCTGACGCATTTTCCAATACCACGATAACATTGATTGTTCCTATATCTTGTTTTATAAACTAACCATTTGGACGTTGTAATAGTTTGTTTTGAAACATAGACTTAGGTGGTTATAAATAGGGGTGGTGAGGTAGCCAGTCTGTTAATTTGTGATAATGAAGGTCTTAGTGATTGTAGCTCTTTTTGCGTTCATCGCCGTTCAGGTGAGTTTTTTTTTAAATATAAAATTATAGCAGTCAGCAACTGTTAAAAATTATAGCTGAAGCAGTAGTAGTTTAGTAACTATTTAGTTGAAATATACAATTTTGATTCGACGTTTAAAGTGTTGTGTATACGATCGACTGTTTTGATGTGACCTTTCTGGCTAAGTGATTGCTAAGTTGTTGTATATTTCCCTTAGAATTCATAAGTCTTGTATTCAAATTCATGCCGAATGATAAACAAAAGAAAATGTATGAACATCTGTCGAATTGTAGGTACCTATAGGTTTTTCATAATCATATTAAGAACTCTGATAACAACAATTTATGGTTACAGTTCTACGGATGAATAGAAAAACTTCTCATTTTATTATTCGAAAACAAAGACAGGATATCATTTTTTTAAATTATTTATTTGATTGTAAGAGACGATTTTTGTATCCATCTTTAGTAAATTACTATGTGAATTATACAGTGTTACATTTTTGTAGACAATGCTAGTTCGTTTTGCGGTGTTTTCCAACCGCTAACCTACGCTTTGCCAATCGTTTGCAGGTGTGTCATTCTGCGCCGATCCCTGACGATGAAAAAGTAGAAGTACCTGAAAAGAAGGACGAGCCAGCTGCTGCAGCAACTGCAACCGATGCCGTAGCGCCAGCGGTGGCAGAAGTGGTAAAAATAATTAAATACATACATAAATAGACAAATTTAAATTTAATTAAAATAATTTTTGAAGGTAGTATTAATAATAATGCAGGGTTCTTACTAACTAGTAAACGACGCCTTCAACATACGCAAGGTTCAATAAAATATAGTTAGAGGCAGAAATTGCTTGGATTAAAGCGGATATTGATTATATTATAGTACCTACCTAGTGATATCAAAAAGTCCTTCATTTAAGGATTTATCCATAAGCAGCTTCTTCTTCTTTGATTTTGGAGTCTCATTTTGTGCATTTGCCATTGTCAAATGTTTTGATATTTTCAATTTTTATAAATTAAAAATAAATAGTCTAAGTCCAGTCCAAGCCAGTCAAATCCAGTTACGCTCTAGTAAAGTAGTGGCGACTTTACTATAAGCTTCGATGGAGTTTTAGAAACAACACTAAAAATCTAAATAATTCGAATTTGAAATGTAGTTGACAATGGAATGGATAAGAAACAATAAGAGATAGGTAGGTATTATTGACGGCCTAGACAAAGTATTAAGTAACATTCGATAACGCTAATAGAAACGTAAAAAATGTACCTACGAGATTGACATAAGCTGTCAAAAAATGTACCTTTGATTGACAGCTTATGTCAATCCCGTACGTACATTTTTTACGTTTCTATTAGCGTTTTTTTTTTTTTTTTCTTTGGTTTTGGCGTCGCGTTTTAGCATTTGCCAGTGTCAAGTATTGATATATTTTCAAGTTACAAAAGTTAAATAAGTGTCCTTGTAGCTAGTTATAGTCAAAGTCCAGTCTTAGTCAAGTCCAGTCCTGTGTCAGTCAAGTCCAGTCATGCTTTAGTAAAGTAGTGGCAACTTTACTATAAAGCTTCGATGGAGTTTTGGAAGCACCACGAAAAGTCATGTTTCACCACATTATATCATTTTCCCACACTCACGCATATAATTCAGCACTTTATGAATAAAACACCACCATTTTTATGCATAATCACTCGACAAAACACAAGTTTTGGAAAAAAATACAACGGAGCGACACGACTCTTCCCGCGTTCCCGCCAAAACTCTCTATTAGCGTTAGCGATAATCGTATGTTACGTTGTCTAAGCCATTTAATTATCTTGCACACGGGCTAGCTTAACATCAGGCAGGGTGTAGTCAAACGCGAACCTATTATGTATAAAAAAAAAAAAACACGGTCGCGTAGAAACAATTTCAACTTTCTAACTCTATTAGTACTTCCTTCCTTTCCAGCCAAAAGCAGAACCTGAGCCAAAATCAGATGCAGTGGTACCTAAAGCAGCAGACCCTGCTCCTCCCGCGGCTGTAGCAGAAGAAAAGAAAGAATAATACTTAATCTCTTTTACTCTTTAAATATTCTTCTAATTGGTAAGCTCAATTTATTTTGGACGGCATGAAGTTGCACAAAATTCACATGATGAAAAGCAAAAAAAAAACTCTCCGATCTTTTTCCGACGTCTTCAAAACGTAAGCAATTATAGCGTAAAACAAACTATCGAGAACCACTCACATCGTTAGTGATATTTCTAATTGGTTGCCAATCCACCATCTTTGTTCAATCGTTTTGAAACATGCTCCCAACTTCACGCCGATTCTGATAAATTGACATAAATATCAAAATTCAAATGATGCACCAAAAATATAGCTGTGCAGTTACTTATAATAGTTCATTCTGTATCTACACTAACTTCTTGAAATTTTAACTAACTGTTTACCTACCTATTTAATATTACCATTTAGTATTTAACCCATTTGTAAAATAAATGAGATTTATCTGAAAAATTACTGTTGTTGTCCTCTTCATTTCAGATAAGTACCTACGTACCTGATTACTTTTTAAGCGAATTTATATTTACGCACAGTCGGGTTAGACAACAGGAGGCCTCCACATTGCATTAATTACGATTCTGACAATTATTGCACCAGCCTTTAGGGGGTCAGTGGGTGTCAAGTTCAAAATGGCGACCTACCTCGACCCCGACTTCAGCCGCCATCTTAGTTACATGATCATTATTCTATTCTCTACATACTACCGACTGGGACCTAACCCGACTGGGCTAGTTTCAAAAACCTGGAACTGTCGACATTAGCTATAACTGAGCTACGAGGTTCATCAGGTGAGCTGTGGTCAAACACCTAGCTTGTCAACCATAAAAAAAATCACTTTCACTTCATCGTAAATCTCACGTATCAAATTTTTCCGCTAGTGGGTGGAAGCTTCTCGCAAAAAGAAATTTGAGAAACATACAAACACTGACAATGAGAAATTAAATAAAAGGGCATATATATATGTCATAATATATGTCATAAATATGATTTATTAGTAAATTGTAATCAGCTAGCATTAGTGGTAAAGAACAGTATATCCCGGACGGAACCGCCTGACGGTAGGTCTAGCGGTGTCAATGACACGCTCCCGGGACGTCGCCCTGCCGTCGGTTCTGATCCTTGGATGTATAGGGTCACCTGAAATAACGGGCAATGGTACAACGGATTCGCAGTTATTCCCATTGGACCACAAAAGAAAAAAACCGACCAAGTGCGAGTCGGACTTGCGCACGAAGGGTTCCGTATCATTATTTATAAAAACGGCAAACAAATCACGTTTGTTGTATGGGAGCCCCCTTAAATATTTATTCTATGTATTCTGTTTTTTATTATTTGTTGTTATAGCGGCAACAGAAGTACATTATCTGTGAAAATTTCAACTTTCTAACTATCACGGTTCATGAGATACAGCCTGGTGACAGACGGACGGGTCCCTATTACTAAGACTCCGCGTCTTAGTAATAGGGTCCCGTTTTACCCTTCGGGTACGGAATCCTAAAAATGGTTTAAGAGGAACATTTCCGCTTATGAAAGCCGAGGGCATATATGAATACTTAGAAAAATTAAAAATTGTATTGTATTGACATAAGCTATGTGCACTATCGATACGTGGTCTATCGATAAAGAATAACTTTTTTTCTAGACAATTGACATTCGATTTCATGAAAGAAATCAACATCGTCAATCGATGGCTTCTAATAGAAATGAAAACACTAGCAAAAGCCATGACCTGCGCCCATACCGTAAGTCCTTATTGCGATTCCTGTTAGGTGCTCACGAGAAAGCTACACAACTTACTAAATAAAAAATAAAATAAAATAAATAAATATTGGAGGACATTTAACACAGCGCCATCTACTTAGCCCCAAACTAAGCAAAGCTTGTACTATGGGAACCAGACAGCTGACAGAATACTTAAATACTTTTTTTCTTTTGTAAATACATACTTATAATATACATATACAGTACACCCAGACACAGAAGAAACATCGATGTTAGTCACACAAATGTTAGTCCTGAGTGGGAATCGAACCCACACCCTTCCACTCTCGAAGCAGACATACTACCAATGCCCCAACAGGGCTGTCACTGCGCGGGTCTAGATATGCGATCGCAATATTACTCTCTTAGTAGGCTGTAAAAATATGAATTAAGTTACTGCTAGGTAGTGGCGGCTTTAGGGGGTGGCAAGCAGGGCAACCGCCCGGGGCCTCGTTCTTGCAGGGGCCTCGCGTCCTCAACTACCCAAGTAGAAAAAAAAACCTTTACCATATGTATACATATGTACCTACGTGTATTTCGCGCCTCGCACTTCACAAAGCCCCCCCTGAACGCACGGTTTCATAATAAGTGGAAGCATGTCACGGCTACTCTAGCACTCAAACTAAGTTTTTATTAAAACGGACTCAAAGAAAAAGGGTCTCACAATGATCTGTCGCCCCGGGCCTCGCAACAGCTAAGGCCGCCGCTGCTGCTAGGTTCCTAAATGGGGAGGTTTAGTTTAGTCGACCCGCATTGAAAAACGCGGGTCTGACTGAACTGAGATAAACACTAAAAGAAAGTTTTGAAAATGTGATTGAAGCGAAAAGATTTTTAGCTAAAGTGCCATTTTGAACCCACGTATAGTGGGTTTACCTGCGGCAGATGCGTGTGCGCACTGGGTTCGCTTGACAGCGGCACTGAGCGCGGTTCCAAATTACGCCGCCGCTTGGCCGCGCGCCGCTCATGCCTTTTGCGCACTCCGCTCGTCACAGTCGACGGCTCTGTACAGAAATACAGAAACATACGCCTTTAGCTTTTCTAAGTTATGTGCGCACGTAGCTGGTAACTTGAAACGGTAAAGGAAACCTCGAGTGGAAACCTGTATAACTGCGAGTTTGATGTTCTGGAAGATGTGTGTAATGGAAGAAGAAAACTTAGGATTTTGGCGGGAACGTAGAAAGGTCGCGTCGCCGCGTTTGTTTTATATTCCAAAACTTGTGTTTTTTCGAATGTTTATACGTATAAAAACAGTGCTGTTTTACTCATATGATTTCCAAAACTTATGTTTCAGCACCTGCTATACAATGTTTCTAGATATAGTTTTATTATAAAGCGAGTTTTAAATAATTAAATAAACAACCTAAACTTGACAGTGTCTTGCGTCTCGTCGTCGTCGTCGACGACGACTGACTGGCAAATTCACAAAGTGCGACGTCATTATTCTCTCTAAAGAAAAAATCACCTGTCTTAAAGTGCAATCTTACCGTCACTGGTATCTTTAGGCATGGGCGGTGGAAGCGGCTGCAGCGCTGCAGCATTTTTGCATATGGTGCCTCGTCGGCCATCTATTAAGCGCAGTAAGCATTCAAGGGCGGTTTGTTTATTCTAAAAAATGAACGAAAAGGTGTTTACCGTTACTTTCAAAACTCCGTCAGAGCGTCTTGTAAAATTGCTTCTACCTAGGGCAGTGTCAGAATTCACTCTCATTTTGTGTAGGTAACTTAAAGTACCTATAACTTGAATTTACGCCATTTCTATACTTAAAATAGTTGATACTGGCAAATGCACCAAGTATGACGCTAAAAAGAAAAAAAAAATTTTTTTTTTATTGTTACTGGCTTTAACCATAGCTCACCTGATGTTAAGAGATGATAAAGCACACCCAGCCTGCAATGGAACTAGCTCTCACTGCCGCAACATACCGTTAGGTACATACTTTGCGACAAATTTTGAACTCGAGGATGGTTGTTAGCCAGTCGAGTACTAGAAAGTACCCCTATCACCATGCTATGATTTCCTAATCATGTTTTCTTTCATGTGGAGTTTAAACCCACGTTCTCCGGCGTGTCATCATACCTACAACTAAACCAAGCTAATTTACAAAACAAGGTCATCTCGTGAAGCTTGCTGAAAAATGAAGCAGATACGACATAGCTAAAGAATTTGGGACAAAGAATTACTAACTCTTATTTCTTCGATAATTGTGTCAAAAGCTGCCGGATCACTCGAATCTTTCAATGCTTCCCAGCTTTTATACAGTTTTCGATCCGACATGCGAACTGTATTTTCTAGTTCGCGAACTTCTGTTGGGAAAACGAACAGCTTTTAACTTTTTTATACTTAGTTACTTAGAAGTTTGTACTAGTGATCTTTGTTTTTCGGTTCCAACTACACACTACACTTTTACGTTAGTTTTTGTTTTCGTTTACGGCCGCTAGAGACGTTGATCTATTTTTCAAACATTTAGGTATTGAAAACTTGAAAGTTTTTAAGCTATTGCATAACTTCTATCGCGGGCCTTGAGCGTGGAGACCGAATCCAGAAATTCCGTAACGAAAATAACCTAACACCCCCCACTCCCACCGGCACAGCGGTGATACTTTCTAGTTTTGCCATCCATCGATGAATAGCAGAACTTTTAAAGCAATAGCTTTACCGCGACAGTCCCCGAGTGCCACACGTCTTTTTTTAACAAATTGCCATGCTTGATCCTGGTTTTATTTTGTTCATTGTATTGTAGAGCGAAATTTGTAGTGGGCCATTTTCTACCGTTGATAAGGATTAATTATAATACAATAATTATTATTTTATATAGGCAATACCTTCAGAACTATGTTTTAACTATTTATTATTTTATTGCATTGTTTGTTTAGGTCTGAAGCGGAAACTTTACAACTTAGGTACTTAAAAGTCTAATTGTTCGCATGACGATAATCGCGCAGAGCGCGTCGTTGTACGCGCGTATGTTGGATCACGTCGCGCACGTTACGCGACTCCGCTGCTAGCATGGCCATCTCACATTCCCGCCAATATTTGAAATTAATATAACGGTCAGTACCGGTATCTTTTAAACTGGTGAGCTGGTCCTGGAGCTGGCGTCGGTGATCGCGCAGCGCGCGTCTTTGTACGCGCGTACGTTGAATCACGTCGCGCGCGTTACGCGTCTCCGCTGCTAGCGCGGCAACTTCTCGCGCTTCACGCTCTAACCGACGCTCAAGTTCACTGCAATCGGGAGCTTTTATGGTAAGTCTAATTCCCCTCCGAGGACTCTTAAAAAGATTTATGTTTTGGAGATAAACGTAAACTCCATTTCTGTGCTGTCTGTACGATAGGTAGCGGCAATACGCACATAACTTAGAAAAGACAGGTGTGTGCCGTGGGATTCGAATCTAGGATCTTCAGATTAGAAGTCAGACGGTCTTGATACGTGGCGATACTCACATTGAAATATAATTTACGTACAAAAACACAAAAACGTAGGGGCCATCAGAGGGGATATTAGACTTCATATTAAACTGTTATGGTGCCGCCTAAAAAATTAAATAGTTTTGAAATGTGACGACGCGCTAGACTCGTATTTATCTCGTGTCATAAAACTGCAATAGGGTTGCCTGGAAGAGATCGCTCTTAACAATTAGGTTACCACCTGGTGTTCATTAGTTTTTCTTTGTGAGCTAGTGTGAAAAAGACGGTTAACGTACAATGTTATTATCAGTAGTATGTAAATCTCACAAATTGATATACTAGCCCCAGTTTTAACAAAATATTTATTTAATAAAGAGCAATAATAATTAAGAGAAAATGCTAGTAAATGTCTCACGTGGGATATTCTCCAGTGACATGCGCGTATGACTGTATGTTTCTGATGACTTCCACCAGGTGGTGGAGCTGATCGCAGAAACCTGGCAGCTGTTCCGCTGTCATGTACTGACCTCCATACCTGGAAATGACACTACACAACTTACACTTTTACTTGGTGGTACTTAGATCTTCTCAGCAGGAAATCGTAGGTAAGGTAGGTATCGCCATCAGCGGCGGTGTTAGCTGTTGCGAGGTCCGGGGCGACAGATCATTGTGGGGCCCTTTTTCTTTGAGTCCGTTTTAATAAAAAATTTGTTCGAGTGCTCGAGTGGCCGTAACATGCTTGCACTAATAATGGAACCGTACGTTCAGGGGGGATTTTGTTAAGTGCGAGGCGCGAGATACACATACATATAATGGTAAAGACTTTACTACGAGGACGCGAGGCCCCGGGCGGTTGCCCTGCTTGCCACCCTCTAAGGCCGCCACTGATCACCACAGTACCTACCAGAAATTCTGCCGCTAAGCAATAATGTGTAAACATTACTATGTTTCGGTATGAAGGGTACTGCAGCTAGCAAAATTGCTAGGCTGTTAAAACTAACCATCTGTCTATGCCTTGGGCTTTGTTTTGATATTCAAAGTTATGTGTATCGCTGCAATGATCATATGAGCGTGCGTTATCTTTACCTTTTGCCATCAGGAGACTTTTTACATGAGATCATAGTCTCATTGCTTTTACAATAAAAAAAAAAGTATATTTTTACACGCCTGCTCAAAAAAAATGTTTTAGGGGTCATGTGTGTTTCTTTATTCCACCATAATTTTTAAATTAAATTAAATGTATGAGGTATCGTTAGAATCCTTACATCATCCCAAATTAAATTGGCTATTAACGCAGTTGTGTTTTTTGTCTCATTCAATGTAATCATTCCTGTTCGTCTGAATGTTATGTAGTTTTTTTTTTTAATGTAAAAGTAATGAGACGATCGAGGCGCTCTCCTGATGTTAAGAGATAACGCCTGCCCATGACCATTGCAGCAATACATAGAACTCTGAGTAACCAAACAACGTCCAGGGCATCGCTGCTTTGGCACTCATTACTTTGTAGTTGTTAATATGGTGAAAATATGTCATTTCATGTATGACTAACACATATTTCACTTGATTTGTCATAGCTATAATACTTGAAAATATCGGAACACTTGCAAATGCACAAAGTGCGATGCCAAAAACAAAGAAAAAAAAATCTTCAGTACCAACCTAAGGTCAATGTTAGGTGCGAAACAGTCATCGTCAGACAACACAGACGAAATGTTCGGAGGAGGCGCGTGGATGATGGGAGGGTCCAGAAAGTCGTCTTCTTCATTTGTACTGCCGCAGCCTGTGCTTTCACTCATGCTGGAGAGTCCAGTAAAAAATAATTGAAAATAAATAATATATTACTATATTCATCACGGGACTATCGCAATTAAAATACTAAATAGTTTTATTTATTTACCTCGAAGTTTCGGCCACGTCGCCAATGCGGGTCGTCTCGGAGAAAAATCTTGTGATCTTTCTACCCTCATTCGAGTCTAATGAAAACGTAAGGACCACACCCAGCACACTACATTTAAGACCTCTGAAATACGCGTATTTGCATATGACTGGGTTCCACGACGTCCATAACTTTAAGCTATCTTCCCAGTTGAAATTGTTTTCTAAATTCTACCGCTTCACAAACCATTGTCGGATAGTAATGAATAATGGAAAAATCCTTGTTCGTTTTCACAGAAAAACATCGAAACCTTATATAGTAAAACCATTTCATATTCAATAATATCAATATTTCTGACAGCCCTGTTGGTAGTAAGTCTGCTTTAAGTTTTGGCCGTATTGCTGCGACAAAAATTTTGGTCGTGGGCTCTGGTACTAGAGTCTCAACAACCCTGTAATTTTGCTAGCTAAATAAAAGTGTATGCAAAAAAGCAGTTTCCATTTACGCCCACTAGGGGCGCTCTTGTAGTTTTTATACAGTTTATTTACGTTGAGACTTACGCAGTAGAGCAAAACGAGCTAGCCTTGTCGATAGAGTATTTGTGGTGGTCACCGCGCAGTCTGTGCAGTAGCCGACCCAATCGCGACTTGCCGCCGCCCTCCATGGAACGGTCACTGCTTGTTGGCTGGAAGGTAACTTGCAGGTCTAATGGCAATTTGCGAAAAACTTTCGTGTCATCGATGGCAAAATGTATGAACCCCTAGCGGGTGTCAACACTATACAGTATCACTGAAACACCTACGATACTCGAGAACGTGATATTTGGCGATCATATACGAAGAAAAAAATAACATTAAAAATTAATTGACTACTGGGTAAATTTAATAGAAAGTTATGTGATTATATACGCAACGCATGGACACTGTGCAGACGCACGAGCGACGTTGTGAAGAAAGACGGACGACGCGACGGGCGGGCGGGACAAGCCACGCACTTGTCGCGTGATCAAAACATCGCTATCAGCGTCGGGAGTTATCTAATACGTATATAAGCCACACGAAATAAGCCTTACATAGATATTTGTTCTTCTTGTATAATTTCAGTTGTTACGATGCTTGTGATGGATCACTTTCGATGGTAATGCCATGATGCTATTTCTTTTTATATTTATGAAAAAAATAATCTCATTCTGATGACAATGCTTTTGTATTTGATGTCGACAGTTATAAATGTTGACAGCATGGCGAAAGTTTCAAACCTTTTTGTATTTATTTACCAAAAAGTTTCCAAGCACCTTTAGTAAGTAAAGTTGTTATTCTAAGGTTTAGTAGTGCGCGGGAACAAACCCTAACAATGATCTTAAGCAGCCGGTGAAGGAAAACATCGTGATGAAACCATAGCATGGTGGTAGGGTATTTTTTAGTAATCAGCTGGCAAGCTACCCAAATTGAAAATCTACCGCCAAGCACCTAACGGTGTGATCGGAGTTTTGGCGGGAACGCGGGAAGAGTCGTGTCGCTCTGTTGTATTTTTTTTCCAAAACTAGTGTTTTGTCGAGTGTTTATGCATAAAAATGGTGGTGTTTTATTCATAAAGTGCCGAATTACAAGCGCGAGTGTGGGAAAATGATATAATGTGGTGAAACATGACTTTTCGTGTTGCTTCCAAAACTCCATCGAAGCTTTATAGTAAAGTCGCCACTACTTTACTAAAGCATGACTGTACTTGACTGACACGAACTGGACTTGACTAAGACTGGACTTTGACTAAAACTAGCTACGATGACACTTATTTAACTTTTGAAACTAGAAAATATATAATTACTTGACACTGGCAAATGCTAAAACGCGACGCCAAAACCAAAGAAAAAAAAAAAAAAAACGGTGTGATCCGGGAGACCCAGTTCTAATCTAGGCTAGACGTGCCTTACCATCTTCGATCACAATCAGATGAGCTTGCCAATAAAAAAAAACAAAGAGTTATTTTAATCACGTTTATTGCTCTTCACTCTCACCACAATTATCTTTATCCGCAGTGATTCTTATCCCACAGCTGGGTTAGATCTCGGTTTCTCAATTTAAATCTTTATTCACAGCTAAAGCAAAATAAATTATAAAGGGGTAAAAAAAGAGTACGCCGTATGTATTTAAGATAAATAAATTAGTCTCTAAGAAGCCTTAGGTTCACGCCTTATACCTAACACGCTTTTTTTTAAGAGATATTAAAAAATAGGTATACCTTGTGTAGGAATTATTTACGCGGGTATAATTACGTAGCGCAACTATTTAGTAAGATCAATTTTGAAACATTTAGTTGACAGTTCTAAAATTACAATGTTGCAATCCTTCTCTGTTTTCTCTGTGTAATTAAAAAATGTAGTATATAAGTATTCTATCATTTATCTAGTTCCTATAGTACAAGCTTCGCTTAGTTTGGGGTTAGATGGCGCTGTGAGAAATGTGAAATATTTATTTATTTTCTTATGACAAAGAAACAAGCTAAGATCTGTCAACAGACGCCTTAGAATTGATCTTTGAATGTCAATAAAAAGCCCAATTACATTTTCCATATACTTTAATACGTATAAAAATACAATTATAATAATTATCAATATACATAATCGCGTTTGCTGGCGACGCATACAATTAGTAAATTTATCAATAAAATCGCAATAATTGCAAAACATCGAGAATTAAGTACAACATCGAATTGCGTACGGGCACAAGTCAGTTCTTCACAATAATTAATTAAAAAAATACAGTCCGAAAGGAAGATACCGAGTTTTTGGTCGAATTATGACCGAAGTCTAAAAGTTTGGCAACGTCGAAGACGCGAAACACAAAATGCGAGATTTCCGGCTTTTGCGCATGTACACGCTTCACATCGATACCGTCTTACGATCCAACCACTCATCCTCATCACTCTCCTTTTCTCCATTGTTCATAACGTTTAATTTAGAAATACAACAACTTTGTGTCGACGATACAAAAACGTGCCTACCATGATAACAATTAGACAGATCGATTAATGGTACCATAGATTTTGTGCCGTCCATTGATGTTACTAAGCAATTTAAGATAGTACAGTAAAAGTCTTTATATAAATGGACATTAAAGTTATTTTAGTTATCATATTCAAATGAGGGTAGTTTTAAATTTAAAATTTCAAACAGCTTCCGATACAAAGATACTCGAAGCTCATGTATAGCGTGTACATCACATAAATCCGTAATTCTAAAGTATGTAAATAAAACTACGTACAAACTAAAACGATACATTTGTTCAGTAAATAAGACAGCCTTCTGAAGCCACCGTTGCTTATAAGCGAGACGAGACGCCAGGACCAGGCGGATGATTCCGTTTGCTGTCAATTTTGTCACAAACGAAATTACGTCACCAGTTTAAAAGTATCAAAGATTTCCTCGTGCGTAAAAAAACATTCCCCTTTTGACTGTCAATTGCAAATAGCGTTTATAGCTTGTGAGCGAGATATTACTAGTGACAGTTGATGTAATTAGGCGGTCGTTGATGTATCAGTTTGCGATTCTATAATGACAACTATTGGAATCACCCAGCAGGTCGTCATATTATAACAACTACAAAACAACTAGCTTCTAGCTTCACAACAAAGGCACAACAAACCCTAAAAAGCAGGGCACATGGCTTTAAATAGATAATGCGACGATATAAGGTGTCATTCGAGTTGAAACAGTGCAAGTTACGAATACATTTACGGTTTTTAAAACATTTAAAACAGCTCAAAAGCAGACGGTATAGTTATTATCACACACGTTTCAATGGCAAACAACCATCTAGATATGTTATAGCGATAGAACGTAGTGAAATTGCTTCAACTGCGGTGACATGCTATGGAACTTTTTTTTAGTAACATAAATATAAAAGCATTAAAGATATATATTTCTCGACTTTTAAGCCCGATCTATACGTACACAACTAGATAAGTAGGAACTAAAAATTGCAACTTAATTGCAAAAGACTTAAATGCAGGTAACCGTTTGTACGTACATTCACTAAATTTAAAATAAAAAAAAACATCTGTTTCAGTCACAGTTTTATTAGAAGCATTTGCTTGAGGTGATTTATAATCATATCTGTATATGATTTTTCTCCAATTTGTAGTACCTATATTGTATTGTTTTATACAACTTGCATGTACCAAATTAATAATAACACATCACGTTCTAAATTGTTAATAATTATTATGATTTATAAATCACACGCATCGAAATGTGTCTATTTTTAAGAAGTACACACACATGTTCGTGTATGTAGCCTATTTATTTTTTAACACCAGGTGAGCTGCAGTCACATAGCCTGTCACCATTAAAAACCCCGTAAAACGCAACAATGTTTCAAGCCTAAAATTAAAAAAAAAAGTGTATTTAAATCGTGTAAAATCACCCCATAAAATTGTGCATTATGTGACTACGCCTACATAATAAAGCCACAGTTAATTCATCGTTCTAAATATGAATAGAAAAGTCACGGGATAAAATATGATGATTTTTTTTTTTTGCTTTGGCTTTGCAGAGACGGGCAGACTACTATGAGCGTGAGCAAAAGCTAAGCGGAGTTGCATTTCGACAAAAATACTTAGTTTTGAGAAATATGTAGCAATCTCCTAGCCGAAGACAAAAAAGAGGTTGTTCTGCTCGATGTCTTTAGTCGCCACCGTCCCTTTTGAATGAAAATAACAATGATTTGATACATTTATTTGGGGATAGCGATAAAAATTTTGGTAAAAAAAAAGAGTTAAAAGTAAACGCGTCACCAACAAACAAAGCCCCAAATAAACATATCGAAGATTTTGATGATGATACATAATACATAGATAATGACAACAATGGTAAAAATACAATAATTCCATTCAAATGTTAATAAAATCGAATGATATATAATGAATTTGGTATCATACCATCTTGAAAATGAAACATGTACCGACCTCTAAGATATTCCAAATACAGTCGTAAACAAGAAAACATCTCACATCGACCGCATGCCATGTGCCCAGCAAAAATAAACCTAACTGGTCCCAGCAAGAATCTCATCAAATTTAACTGACCTTAGCATTAATCTTCTATACAGTGATATTAATTTTATATGGTTTAAGTCGACATTTTAATTTGTATTAGCCTGGAAAACTTAAATTTAACATTGGATTTTGAAACTAATTTGGATTTAAACTATCGAGTGGTCATAAATTTTACGTGTTAGTTAGGTACAGTACATTAAGTGTTGCCAGTCTGCAAAACTATTCAAATATTAGCTAGCCGGTTAGTTTGAAAAGAAAATTAAACACTCGTTGATCATCTAACATCACTCTACAGAAGTAACGCGTTGCTAGGTCCTAAATGCGGCCAATCTTACCAGAGCCCCGAGGAGAAACCGCCTGGAGGCACGCGGACGCGCTTCGGCGGCTCGGCCCTTGCTGCTGGTTCTTGGAACGTTGCTGGCTCCTGTTTCTCAGGTTTTGCCTCGACGACTGGTTCGGGGGTTGGGACTGGAGCTGGCTCAGGCTCGTTGACTGGAGCTGGCTCAGAAGTTCCGTTGGTTGGCTTGGGCTCGTCGCCTTGGCCTGAAACGTGAATTAGAACCGATTAAATATTGTGACTCAATTTTGTGACTCAATTATTGTGTCGCTCAGCGAGCTATGGAAAGAGCTATGCTTGGCATTTCTCTGAGGGATCGGATCCGAAACGAAGTAATTCGCCAGAGAACTAAAGTCATTGACATAGCTCAGCGTATTAGCAAGCTGAAGTGACCATGGGCTGGACATATCTGTCGCAGAACCGATAACCGCTGGGGTAGACGTGTTCTAGAGTGGAGACCGCGTATTGGCAAGCGTAGCGTAGGACGCCCTGAGACTCGATGGAGTGACGATATACGTAGGACAGCTGGCGGTGGATGGAAGCGAAAAGCCGAAGATCGGGCTGAGTGGCGTGTCTTGGGAGAGGCCTATGTCCAGCAGTGGACTAGTATAGGCTGATGATGATGATGATGAAATGTTGTGACACCTAAGTATAAAAACAGCTTTTGCCAAGGTCCAGTACACAACAATCATCATCAGCCTATTTTAGCCCACTATTGGACAAAGACTTATGTCCATGCTTTAGAAGTAGGTCATGACCATTCATGAACATAGTGAGTCATGAGTTTGGCTTAGTGATGTTGATCAACGCAAGTTATTTCTTAATTTTATTTTTAACTTCACACCCAGCAGCGTCCGTGCGAAGCCGGGGTGAGTTTTTAAAAGAAATGCAATTTAAAAAATGCAGACAAACTAAAAAACTGTCAGTATAATCTATATTAATATAAGGTATAAAATCTTGGTGTATACTAAGCCAAAATGGTGATACAAGTCTGATAAATGCGATAAAAAGTAGCTGTTCCATACATTCGGCAAAGGGTTAAGGAGTTTTTTCTTTGTAATTGCTATATTAAAATTTCCGAGTTGTGTCCATAGTACTCGAAAACATAATACAGACTCCCCATAAAAAAGTGGATTTAGCAGAACTTGTATCGCAAAGATCGTTGATTTAGCATTGCGATACAATTCTCCATTCATCACCATGGTAATTTAAAATTAAACCAGATATTGTATTTGGCTAGATAAGATTTATTACAGCATGCCCAAAAGCGTGAACTTAGCAGTGGGTGGTTAGAAGTAGTCTAACGGGTCTTGGCCATTTATCTTTATAGTTTTAGCTCCATCTTTGTAAAAATTCTAAATTTACTTTACGTTTAATTAGACTATTTCGTTCTAAGGCGCTCATTACTTTGATTCGATGTTTCGTTCCAATAACCCTGTAATTAACGAACTTTAGTTTGAATAGTAGCTGACATTACAGGACTAACAAAACTCATCTTCGCATGTCTCGAAATAGAGGTCAAGGTCAATACGCTATACATACTTATAGGTATATCAATTCAAAAACAAACAACACAAAAAACAAACTGCGTAAGACAGGTCTCTCAAGTCAACTAAAGGGTTGACCTTGAAGGAACGTTTTCAGATACTCGATTACGTCGGTGTGTTATCGAGTGACGTGTAACCCACTAAAACTTCACCGGGTGGCCTTCCTTAGTACTTGTTGGAGGCTTAAATAAAACTTACCGGTGCCCTCAGCACTGTCTTTTGGCTCCTCTCAGGAGTGCCGAAATCCACATATGTCTATGAAAACATGGGCCATCTAAGCTGTAGTCTTCTCTGGACTTTTTTTTATGGTTGACTGGCTAGGTGTTTGACCACAGCTCACCTGAAGTTAAGTGAAGGCGTGGTCGAAGATGGTAAAGCACACCTAGCCTGGAATAGAACTGGCTCTCAAGTGAGGCTGCCGGAACACACCGTTAGATGCTTGGCGGCAGATTTTCAACTTGAGGGTGGTAGCTAGCCAGCAGAGTACCTACTAGAAAGTACCCTACAACCATGCAAAAAAATTACTCTCTTTCTCTTTAGATGGCTGGTTAATACCCCAACACCATCTTTCCAAAGCCTAATCCCCTATTAGCAGGTTCTTACTATATTAGATATTCTGCCGCCAAGCAGTAGTGTACAAACATTACTGTGTTCCGAAACATTAAGGGTTACTGCAGCTAGCGAAATTACTGGGTTGTTGAGACTAACCATCGAAAGTTTCAAAGTAATGAGCGCCAAAGTAGCGATGCCCCGGACTTTGTTTTGCTACTCCAAGTTCTGTGTATTGCTGCAATGGTCATGGACATGCGTTATCTCTTACCATCAGGACAGCGCATCGTTCGTCTCTTTACTTTTACATTTAAAAAAAAAATCTATTGGCTCGGTATCAGTGAGAGGAATTCAATCATATGATGTCACCTATCCTTCTGTGTTGTTTGTTGTCTTTGTTGACCTCTTAACAAGTAAATTATAAATTTGAGACTACTAGTGTAATGTACAAGATATAAACTGACCGATGACGTTAGTAGCCGGTTGGGGCGGTGCCAGACGCCTACCACGCGGGGGTTCCGGGTCTCCACCGAAAATGTCCGTGTGCCCGCCACCAGGAGGGCGGAGTACACGTGACGACAGTCGCGATCCGTCTCCGGAGAGACCCACGTTGAACGAGGTGGAAGTCATTCTTGCAATCTTGATGCCGGTTCTAAACTCTTTAGGATCTGAAATTAAAGAGAATGGTCTTATAGAATATCTACATACACATAATTATAAAAAATTTAAGCACAATAAAGAGTTCCTATTCATCTATCTACCACTTAAGACTAAGCGTATTTACCATGTTCGACAACATATGTAACCGAGCACAGAAAACTTATGTTACATTCATTATTAATATATTATCTTCCTGTCCAATCAAAATGTATAAGAACATTTATTTCCTCTGTAAACAACATGCCTAATTAGCAATATCCTATACACGTTCAAGAACCTCCTAAACTAAATGGGAATATGCCCAGTTCCCTAAGTTATACCTAAGATTGAATCATCCTAATATAGGAGGTCGATAAAGCCTTCATCTAGGAAAGTTTTTGGTGCTCTGCCAGTTTCCTAATCGATTTGTTACGTAAGAAACCTAGAATCTAGTGGATAGGTATAGTTGTTTGTGCTGACTGGGGCCGAATTCTGAACGTCGCAGTGGAAATTACTAACTGAGAGAAGTCGTATCGAAGTTTGGATTAAGAAACACGGATGGAATAACAAATACGTTTTTAGGTTTGTTTCTTTATAAGAAATAGGCTAACGTTTGACCGCAATCTCACCTGATGTCAAGTGATGATGCGGTCTAAAATGGAGCACGCTTTCCTAGATGTACATTCTCGACTTGAAGACACCCAGATTATATCCAGCGAGGAACACCCACTCAAGCAACGCATTTCACTGTCTAGCAATCCGCACAATTAACGAGTAATCAAATCGTTTCGTCCGAGTTTTTGGAACGTCGACCATGAAAAGATGTCGCTTTTTTGAGCTGGCTGTCCGATAGAAAATTGGGTATGGGGGAATTGGACCATGTAGGTAATTCTGAAGCACACTCTCCGAAATTAATCTGATAAAAACGGATAAACTAGCAACTTTGCGACGATGTTCTAGGCTTTATAAGTTTGCTATAATGGAGTCGAGCAGATGAGCCTCTTGGCACGTTTCTCAATAGACTCGAACGCTTCGAGCTGGTATTTTAGGTACAAGTAATGAAAAGAGAATTGTATGCGTCATCCGACACAAAGTAACGTTTAGTTACAATAATATTCACTGTAATATATGACTGATTATATTATTATAGCATACTTCCTCCACATCTACTTAGCTATTACTACATTTTTCCTCAGTATGACTAAGACAATAGCTTTATTACTCCAGACAGTCGACAGACAATAGGTAATCAGTAACCACGATGGCTAGAAAGCTCATTAACATCATGACAATAGTTTGCGTTCGCACATCCTCTCGCAAATATTAATTTAAATCAAGATGTGTGTCATAGTGTCATTTCATTAATTTGGAATGTTCAAACCTTGAAATTTAAATATTTAATTCTAACTTTTTGCATAATGAAAGAAAGTGAAACACAGGCATAGAAAAATACCATTCTTTCATGTCAAACATTTACAATATGACACACACTAACAATATACAAACAATAAAGTACAATTTTAGTGATTTTTTTCCTATGCAAGCGTACCTACTCCATCTTCGGCCACATCGTCGCTTTCCATCAGGTGATATTGTGGCCAATAGCATAAATAGCCTAATAGCCCGAGGTAAAAGACAATGTATTACAAGAGTTTAGTGCAGAGGCGGCGATGGCGCGGCAGGGAATTTTGAACCTACTTCAAACAGGTAAAAGTTAAATTTTACACGATGCTAGTACGCTAGTGCTAGTCTCTATTTGCGCGGGTTATAGATTTTGTAACATTCCTATACAACATTTTAAAATCCCCATTTCATAAAAACGCCTAAACGGTTGATCTGAACTTAATCAATTTAACAAGAAAGAATTTTTTTTATCATGAGGATTAACATTAGCTACTTTTTTGTAATTTTATATACATACATGTATCCACGCAAGCGAAGCCGCGGGCAACAGCTAATTGGTTTATACATATATTGTGATGTAACAGAATAATACCTATCAGTTTTTCATAAGTGCTCTTCTGGTATAAAATGAAACCTCAGTAGAGACAATCAATCAAACAAATGTTCCTGATTTCTGATTTCAACCTTGAAGTACGATTAAGTTGTTATACTAGTATTGAATTAGTACTTATTAAAATCAGTTTTGGTGATGGAAAACTAATAATAATAGTATGTACATATGTATAGTATAAGTCATTATTTTCTGTTTAATTCATAATTATGTATAATTGTATATTATGTCATAATTACATACAATTGTGAAACATGATAGTTATGAACAAATAAAATAAAGATACTTTTCAACGATATATACCATCTACATAAATATTTGAAAAGGATAAATACATAATATAAAAAGCTGTTAACTAATTACTTCCAATTTCATGAGTGAATGATTACAATTTCGCAATTAACAAATCGATAATTCAAACGGAATTGTTTGTTTAATCGATTCCATGAGAGTTAAAAAAGACAATGACATTTCTCACCACCTGTAATAATATTTACAGTATTCGGTTTAAGATTGCATAACAATAAGACTAATTCTGGCCTTGTATTAACTATTTAATTCGAGTCCCATCTCTATTATTCCTTCCTTTCGTAAAACAGCTAAGTTCAATAAACTCGCGACCTCGAAGATCTTTCCAGAAAAATACCCCACTCGTTTGTTTAACATTTCATTTCAAAGAAGCTAGACATCCATTTGGAATACTGGGACCGCATGCGTGAGCATTTTAGGGATCTACAGATACAGCCTCCGCCGTGTGAACTCATTTTTTATTATTAAAGATAGGCTTACGTTTGACCGCCATCGCGCCTGATGTTAGGCGAAGATACGATCTACGGTGGAGCACGCTTGCCTAGAAGAAACCGATTCACTCGCGGCTTGATACCCCAGACTATATTCATTGGGGAACACCCACTCGGGCAGCAGATTCCAATGTCTAGCGGTACGTATGAAGAAGGTAGAATCAAACCGCTTAGTTTGAGCTTTTGGAACATCAACCATAAAGCGGTGTCGCTTTTTAAAGCTTCTGGCTGTCCGATAGTAGAATGGGCAGGGTGGAATTAGGTCATGCAGATCTGAAGCGCACTCCCCAAAATGTAGACCAGGTAGATTTGATCACGCATGCAAACAAGAGAAATTTTAAGGTATCGATCAGATCCCCATATTACAACAGACACTACACACTTGTAGTTTTTGTAAACGCACGAATGTGTGCGTTGAGTCCAAGGTTGTCACTGTATTAATAACATTATTGTACACTTATCCTCCTATACATTGTATAGGTACCATATTGTACACTTATACTCCTATCTTTGTCACGTTTACTTGATTAACAGCCGTTAACAGCACAGGAATATCCATTTTAAGATGATTCGATTTCCATACAAATAAATTTTTGCCATTTATGGACAAATAGAGCATAATTTTAGTGAATTTACAACTACTGGCATTTATTTTGGTCTTTATTAGCGGTAAATCACAATTCGGTATGTAAAGAAAAAAAAAACTTTACTGATTCCAAAACCATTTCGAAATAGTACATTTCTGTACAATATTTTTACGTTTAAAACTCTGTAAACTATGAGGTGGGGTTTATTTTAATAAAAAACATAAATCAAACTTGACTTTCAAATGATGTCTCATGACGTCATCTCGACGGGCAACTTTCATAGACTGGCAAACAAAACAAAACTTGTCAATATCAAGTCAACGGCGATCATAATAATATTTTCAATACACATACGTCGAGATGTTTTTCGGTTTATTGATACAAATATCTAGATTATTTTACTTGAAACGTTATTTGGACTCTGATATCGCTTTTATGACATTAGATTTGTTTACTTTATGTCATGAATTGTAAAAACCGAAGACGTGACAGAATGGCTTTACAGCTTTAGCCTGCCCGATGGGGCAAATTAAAAAAAAACTTATCAGTTATGTTGTCAAATTTAATGAAATGTGTCAAATGTTTTGTATACTTTTTTGTTTCGTATGGCAAAGGCATATTCTACATATTTAGCCGTACTCATGACGTCATAAGTATAAAAAGTTTGAAAACGTATTAGAATTAAACTACCGCATAGAAAGCCAAAATATTCAAATTAGTTTCTTAAAATAAAGTTTACTATCAGTAAATTTTTTTTGTTTTTTTGTTTAATTTTTATTTATTGTATATTATACCTTTAAGTTTTTCTATGTTTTATGTTTATTGTTTATATTTTTTGTATGTATGTATGTATGTATGTATTGTAAATTATGTTGAAATGTATTTTATGTCATAAATAAAGTGTTGTCTATTGTCTATTGTCTAAAAAATATAAAATAAATACAAAAAAAAACTTTACATACCGAATTGCTTGAACAAAACAGTAGATTATTAGCAGAAAATCCAATTTATGAATGATTTATGATTATTGAATAAAAAAGTAGTCAAGTGTCAGCTATCTCCATACCAAATCAAAATAGATGCATCCGTTTGAGCGTGAAAAAGTAACACACATAAACCACTTACACACTCACAAACTTTCGCCTTTATAATATGAGTGTGATTTTGTAGCCGTTTTTCTTTGTTAGCATTTCCTACCGGATCGCAATCGTTTGCATTATCATTTATCACGTGCTATAAAAAGATTTCCTAGATAAAATCTTATTAGTCATATAAAATAGATAAGCGAGGCATCTCGCATATTGTAATCAAAATAATACGTATTCAATATTGTTTGACTGCCGTATTAGCTCATTTGGTAATATATCTGCTTCAAGAGCTGTAATGCGTTGGTTGGATTCCTACCCAGGACAAAAAAATTGTGCGACAATAAATGTTTGTTCTGTATCTGGGCGTTCTGTTAATCTCATAAGTATGTATTCACAAAAAAAAGTAGATAAGTATTTTATCAGCTTTTTGGTACCCACAGTAAAAGCTTTGCTTAGTTTTGGGCAAGATAGCGCTGTGTAAAGCCAGGTATCCACTTAGGTTCGCCGTGGTTTGCGAACGTGAACGTGTACAGAGTACACACTTAGGCTGCAACATCAGTGCTCCTGTCGGAGCACTAACATTCCGCGCTCCGGTCTCCAGTCGACACACGACAGACGGTCGGTGCAAACATGCCGCCTCCAGAATTAGTAGGAAGTGCAGCTTATATTTTGATACATTATATTGTGATGGAATACAAACGACCTCCTCGATTTTGGCAAGCTAATATGTATAAGGGAAGAAAAAATAATGAAATAATGCATATATTAAAATCCCAAGAAATAAGTGGCCAGTATAAAAATTTTACTCGAATGTCTTCAGTCGAATTCGAATATTTATTGAATTTGGTGTCGCCAATAATTAAAAAAAAAAACCATTTTTCATCGGACCACTCCATGTTCGCGAACTTAACAAACACGTCGTGACACGCTCGCGTCCACGAACAAACTGCGCTCCCCTTTGAGATCGCGCAAAAAACCGCTTCCCGAGCGCTCCGCCGTGCTCCGATCGTGCTCCAGTCGCGCTCCGCGATCACGACGTATCCATTATGTTTGGTTTGCGGAGCGGGCGCGTTCGCAAACCACGGCGAACCTAAGTGGATACCCGGCTTAATGTCCTACGATATTTATTTATTGGACCATTCATCACAATAACGAAATTATATGTATATTGTACATACATACTTATTAATACATATAATTATAGAAGACACAGAACAAACATTTATCGTCACACGAATGTTTGTAGTAAAAATTGAATGTTAGAAATATTGCGGGTTAACAAAATCATTTCTACTTTTGTAAGCTCAAATGTATTCAAGATTGCAGGTCTCACTTCGTCACTATATAGTTGAAAAAAATAAATGTAGGTAAGGCCAATTTCTAGCTATAAATAATTGATGTCTAGTCGTGTCAAATATGAAAGTCTGACGTCTGAATTTAGAGTAATTGTGAAAGGAAATGCTTTGTTCCTCTCGAGACTAATCACAGCGAATCTACTAGAAAATCTTTCGAGGAAACGAGACTCGATTAATCATGTCTCGATACGAATAAAAATCGAGGTACAATCTACATTCTACAGGTACATACTTGTAACTCTATCCTCCGAAAGATGATCGTGCCATATGTCAGCGCGGTGACCCGATTGTTTTTTACAAAAAGATCTATATACAGCCATCAAATCGCCTGTTGACAAGCAACTCTTTGTGTCCGATGACGAAATGCAGGTTTAGCTTATAAATAAATATCGCAGAACATTACACACAGCGCCATCTGAACCCAAACTAAGCATAGCTTGTACTATGAAAGTCAGATAACTGATAGAATATACAAGGTACGATTTCCATACAAACATTTTTTTCCCATTTATGGACAAATGCAGTATAATTTTACAGTGAAATCACAGCTACTGACATTCATTTTGGTCTTTATTTGCGGTAAATCACAATTGCTTGAATAAAACAGTAGATTATTGGCATAAAATCAAATTTATAAATGATATATACCTAAATATTTGTATGGAAATCGAAAACCCCCTTACTTTTTTTTTTGTAAATACATACTTATAATATAATTAAAAATTTACTTATGACGGTCTATCGGTAGCTTCAGAAGAAATATTTTAAGCAAGGAAAACTAGTTGAATGTGACTACTTAATAAATAGTATACAAGCTATTAAGTTGTTTTGTGACCGTAATAATAACAAAAGTAAAAGCTCTTAATACTATAAATATGCAATGAAATGACTCTTTTAAAAGGTCCGATTTCACTGCATAAAGGCTGTTTTACACGGTAATGGTCATCAATACCCCCGTATTTGGTTTAATGTATTCTTATTCGAACGCAATTGATGCTTATTCAGTTGCATCAAGGTCGTTTATCGCGAGTTGAGGCCAATAAGGTTCAAAGACGTCATTTGATACAGAAACAATGAGCGCAGTAAGGAAGTTGCGGAGTAGCCCTGGTTTGCCTCACTGTACTCGTATATTTTACACTACATAGCTAGGGTTGACATATTGTGAGATGGATTTTAATCATTTTTCGATCCATACTAAGTATTCAAGGTTATGTATATTTCCGCTTATAAGTCGTTTTGGTTACAACATTAACGATATTTAATTTAAAATGTATCTAACTTGACAACAATTTTGAAAAATCTTTCCGAAATATTCCTTAATACTTATCTATAACTAAACTACGACAAAATTAATTAAATTGACCACAATGTTTTTATATCCTCTTCTCGCTACAGTAGGTAGGTACTTAACCACTTACCAACACGTGTCATACTAATGTTTTATTTAACAGACAAGCTTATACTACTTTTTTAAAAAAAGACGACGTTACAAAATTTTTTTTTTCGACAGCCCCGTTGGCTCTTTGGTAGTATAGCTGCCTTGAGAGCTGTAGGGCGTGGGTTCGATTCCCACTCAGGGCAAACATTTTGTGAATAAACACAATCATGTTTGTTCTGTGTCTGGGTGTTCTGTATGTATTATAAGTATGTATTTACAAAAAAAAAAGTATTTATGTATTCTATCAGTTATCTGACTTCCATCACACGAGCTTTGCTTAGTTTGGGGTCAGATGGCGCTGTGTGTATAGTCCCACGATATTTATTTGTTTATTTATTATTATATTTATTTTACAATATTATAAGGCGAAAGTGTGTGACTGTGCAAGTGTGTTTGTTACTTCTTTACGCTCAAACGGCCGGATAAATTTTGATGAAATTTTGTATGGAGGTAGCAGACATCCTGGATTGACACGACTATTTTTCCCCCGAAAAAATATATCAAATAATATTTTGTTTTTGTCACAAGAAATCGGCACAAGATAAAGTTAAAAGTAGGTACCGGTAGATCGGTATCTTATCTCATTTGTTCTCCTAGTTTCGAGTATTACTGCACTTCCACGAAGAATTTAAAACCTTGGATACCTTTGATAACTACGTACGTATATCTAATTTTAAAATCGTGATTTTCTCGTTTAAGGTGGTTCGATTTCTATACAAATAAATTTTTGCATTTGTCCGGAGCATAATGTTACAGTAAAATCACATCTACTGGCATTTATTTTGATCTTTATTTGCGGTAAATCACAATTGCTTGAATAAAACACTTAGCAGTTTGCTTTTTCCTGATCGCTAACTTAGCTGCCAATAAGAACCCACGGTACCCCTAGGTTTGAACCGCAATGGATACGACCAATTGCTCATACTACGAGTGAACTTATATTGCAGTAGGCTCGTCATAAGGAGTGGCTTCTCATTTGAAACACTATGGATGCAAAACGGAAGCTATTTGTTTATGCTAAGTTGAATGTTTGCTTTAGTGAAACAATGAAAAAAAACTTGTTCTATATTAAAATACGGCATCTTATAAGAAAGATAATTATTGCGAGTATATATATACCTACGCAACATTTCTTTAAATAAATCTTTTTTATAGGAAATAGGCTTGCGTTTGACCGTCATTTCGCACAAAAAAAAACTTTTTATTTTAAATATCATAGGACATTACACGCAGCGCCATCTGACTCCTAACTAAGCAAAGCTTGTGCTATGGAAGACAGGTATCTGATAGAATACTTAGTTTTTTTTTTGTAAATACATACTTGTAATACATACAGTACACCCAGACACAGAACAAACATTTGTTTATATCACAAAATGATTGTCCTGGGTGGGAATCGAACCCACGCCCTTCTGCTCTTGGAGCAGACGTACTACCAATGAAACAACAGGGCTGTCATACACAAACACAAACATAACACAACGTTTATCAACACATAAAAAACTGGAACCTATAATGTAATTGGAACTGAAATATTTATGTCATACATTATACACGTTTTTTTTTACACCGCCAACCGTAATAACTTTGCCATTTGTTCTGTCCATCTAAAGGTTGTCTGGAAGCAATCACTCGTAGGCGATATTGTCGCCGTTGTACTACAACAGATTAGTCTTGATGTAGTTTTGTTCATTTTTAAGTTTTTATGTTATTTAAATAAGTATGTCGATTGTTGGTTTAAAATAAAGTTGTATTCCATCACATAAACTTTAATAAATGAAATAGGTAGATCAGTATAAATTAGGACTCATCATTACAAAAAGCTTAACCTTATCTACATTTGCGTTGTATCTAAAGGGTTAAGCTTAAAATGTGGCTTACGTTCGACCGCCATTTTGTCTTGCGATCGGCTATCGATTGTCCTGAGTACGATAGAGTGTGCGACGCTTCTCCGATTCCACAAATTCACACACTTAAAGAAGCCCAGTTTCATCTCGGAAACGCGATAAAATCTCTTGTGTAAGGCTCACTACCATAATAATCGATGACCAGCTGCAGACCCATCACACGTTCAACTATTATCTAATAATCTTCAGTATATTTTTTGCAGAGCCTGCGTTTGTACCCTAACTCAGGTAAACAGAACTTACGGGATTATTATTACATTTTATAAAAGAACTAGCTGCGCACCGCGGTGTTACCCGCTACATGTTTTCGGGATAAAAAGTAGCCTATGTGTTAATCCAGGGTCTCAGCTACCTCCATACAAAAGTTCATTCAAATCCGTTCAGTAGTTTGCGTGAAAGAGTAACAAACATCCATCCAAAATTTCACATTTATAATAAATTAAAAAAATCTAAAATCTCTTGCCAAGCGTCTACGGTGTGTTCCGACAGCCTCACTTTAGAGCCAGTTATATTCGAAACTACGTGTGCTTTACCATCTTCGTCCACACCGTCGCTTAACATCAGGCGAGCTGTGGTCAAACACCTAGTTTGTCAACCATAAAACTCAGTTGTAACACCTAAATAGCATAGCCGAAACGATGAATGAGTAACATGAGTAACAAATGACAACCTTTCGACCACCTACACCAAAACTTATAACCCTAAGCTACTAAGCTACTATTAACTACTGCTACTACTGCTGCTTGCTGTTATTAAGCTACTTAGTCCTACAGAAACTCCCTTACAATATAAACAGTACACAGATGAAACAAATACGTCGGTCGGCCATCCTATTTTAACGTGAAACAAAAACAAACATACCCACATATTTATATCGACAGGTATTAAAGTTACGAGAAAGACATCAAATTGGAGGCTTCATCAAAATTCGACGGCAAACGTTAAGTCTCTGAATCATGCAAGTTCAATCACCTTTAAGTACCTATGATACCAAATCGCTTTTGTTGCGTACAGCAAAGCACACGTATAATTATTATCGTTCAAAATCCTACAACAAAACTAAATTACAAAGAATAACGACCACCCTTGATAGTTGGGGCCAGACAGACACCATATATATCTATACACGTACACTGGACTTTATAGGATGCGCCAAATTTTTAGGCCGCTTCATTAAAATACAAATATTTCATTGTACACCAAAGGTACAGTTAAAAACACATTAGTCGGTCAGTTATTGGTCGGTTTTTTTTCCTTTGTTTTCCATGTTAAAAGTAAATTTTATCTCGAGTTCAAGGACCTGTTCAACCGTTTGAAGATTGGCCTTTACTAGGTTATAGAGAGATATGACTGGAATTCTTCTCGCTCCCAATTTTACTGCATATAAATTGACCATGTAATCATTTATGGTCAACACATTTGTGAGGTCACAATATCTATTTAGCTTTATCGTGTGGTCTTTAGAGATATTATTTATTATCTGACTTCCATAGTACAAGCTTTGCTTAGTTTGGGGTCAGATGGCGCTGTGTGTAATATTCTACGATATTTATTTATTATTTTTATTTTTATTTAGGTATTTGTTTTCCATGGTACCTACGGTAAATTCTACATGACGTTTAAGTTTTCGCGAGAAAAGTAATATGTCTGACAAAAGATGTCTAGAGTTCTCAGGAACGCCACTGTCACACACCCTCGATCGTGTAGATCGGCCAAGAAATTTGGCACGAACTATAGCAGTAGGTAAGCGGACGCCTAAACACGCAGTCAGCATGCTATGTAGATACTAGGAAATTCCAGACATTTATATGACATGCAAGGATACGAATATTTAGAGGCAAGGCACAAGAACACATTTTGGCTATGAATGCTGAGAATTGATGTTCTATAATTTCTTGCTCACATTTTCACCTACATCAAGAGAAATTGTTGAAAAAAAACCTAATCCATAGAAAAACGTAATTCATATTCAAGGAAATGTATCTATTGATGTTTCTGCGCGGTCTCTGTGTCGGTATCATAGAAAAAGTTGTTTACAATGAAGTTGCCCCTTTTGGTAAAACACTATACCGTTTCGAATAATCCCGTGTGGTTTCTTATCCTACAATGTCTTGCCTAGATAAACATATAATCAAGTAGGTAAGTTTTGTTGTGAAATCAGGCACTATAACATTTATTACTATTTTTAGTAAATTCCTTCTAAATATGTTACTAGACAACCGTTACTTTTTCGAGCTTTTAAGACGAAATAAGAACACGCTGCTCAGCGTTGGTCTATACCTCTGTAAATATGCTTAATTAAAAAAAATATATCGTCGTACATTCCAGACAGCGCCATCAGCCTCAAACTAAGCAAAGCTTGCCCTATGGAAACCATATTACGAGAGTGGACCAAATATTAACCGGAATTTTGTTATAAAAAATTTTCCTATTAAGTTACAGAGCTAAAAATTTTTACAGTTTTTCTAGATAGTCTCCGTAACACTCTACACACTTTTGCCGCCTCTCTGGAAGCTTCCGGATGCCTTTTTCGTTAAAATCTCTCGGCTTGTCACGTAATCATTCGCGCACGAAGGATTCTACCTCCGCATTGCTTTCGAATCGCAGTCCACCAAGTGCCTCTTTTAATGGACCAAATAAATAACAGTCGCATGGCAACAAATCAGAAATTCCGGTTTATATTTGAACCACCCTCGTACTTATATACTTTTTTTTTGTAAATACATACATATAACACCCAGACACAAAACGAACATTTATGCGTAGTTTCTCTATCTACTATGTAACGTTCAAGGCGACTTATAATGACAAATTCAATCAATAAGCAAAATATAGACAGACATTAAAATAGTGAAGCTAGTTTGTCTAGACATGTAATAGACTGATGGTGACTGACATGGGGTTTTTCACATGAGTATTGTCAGGGTAATTATAGCAAATTATACCTTTGTTTGCTGGCGAGGGTGTAATGTCCTTTATATGATGGGGTGGCGAAGCAATTTTGTCATAAAATATTTTCTTTTGTAGTGAGTTGGTAGGTTTTAATAGAATGGAAAATTAAATGAAATATGATAGCTTACCTAGATTGTATAATTAGCAATTAATACATTTATCAAGAACTAATTTTTCACTATACCACTAATCGTATTATATTATTACGTATTATAGTGTTACATGTGTTCGTGATAAAAAGTAGTCTATGCGTCTATCCAGGGTCTCGGCTACATCCATACCAAATTTCATCCAAATCAGTTCAGTAGTTTTTGCGTGAAAGAGTGACAAACATACATCCAAACTATCACATTTATAACATTAGTGGGATTTATAAGTATACCTACTAAAATTTACACAAAAGTATGTAACTATTCTATCAGTTCTTGAGTGTTGTTAGTGCAAGCGGTGTTATCAATAAAATACTTGTGTCAGTGGTATCTGTACTAGTATTATTTACTGTCTGTAACAGAACCATATGAAAATTATTTAACCAGAATATTTTTTATATGGTTACAAGCTAGATGATTGAGTTTCACCTGATGTTAAGTGACAGTTAGGTTGAAGATGGTAAAGCACACATAGCCTGGAATGGAGCTGGCTCCAAGTGAGGCTGCCGGTACACACCGTTAGGTGCTTAGCGATAGATTTTCAACTTGAGGGTGGTAGCTATCCAGCAGAGTAGGTACTAGAAAATACCCACCGTGCCATGAGGTAACCCATCATATTTATCCTTTACCGGCAGCTCAATCTCATAACAACAAAATTAAATATTGATACACCCTTCAGTTAGAGGAAAAATGAGTTCAGCATGATTAGTCACAGGTATTTTAAAAATTTCAGGAATGTGTAACAAGGAAAGATATAGTCACCAAAATAAACAGGACAGGATAAAGTAGCATCTGTTTTACTTGGGGACACAGCAGTATTGATGACTCAGAGTTTATGTTCACTGGAATGGTTCATGGTCAAACAAATCGCGATCACTTGGAATAAAAAGAAAATTTGCAGATATATGTACCAATAGTCCGGGTGGCAGCGTTGCATTTTAGGTAGTGATTTTACGCCGATCCATTGCTATCTTGTTCGATAGATCTCGAATAACTGATAAGTAAACCGAGCGTCAGCTGGCGCACCCGCGGTGGGTTTGGGAATGGGAGGTCGGGGAAGTTGTAAAAAAAATTTAAAAAAAAAGTAATAGCACGCCGGCTGAAACCCATTTTCATGTATAGTTGACATCATACTGAGTTGAAAAATAGTCGTCAGCTGCATGGAGGAGGGTGGGTTATGCGTCAGCCGATCGCATGAACTTGTAAAAAATCGCGAAAAAAAAAGTCATAGTACGCCGCATGAAACTTAAACTAGCTGATTGTTTATATAATTTAAAGTACGAAAACAACAATCAGCTGCGTGGGTAGCGGTGGAAAGACCGTCAGCCGATTCAGTAAAGGTTGAAAATATTGGAGCATTGCTACTATGCGGTTTCCTTTTAAACACGAATTTCGAGGTAGATTCTGGCCTTGCTTGAGCCCATAACACGACCTTCGGGCTACCTAAACGTCTGCCCTTAAAATTTTAAAGCAGCATCTGCGTGCATCTGTGGATTACTGGAGAAAAGTCGTGAATCACTCTGAACAATATTATGAAAAAAGACTGGGAGCGAAATGTTCACTTCGACAATATTTGTGAACAAGAATTAATAATAAACTTAAGGAACAGTTCTAGTAGTAGTATCTTTAGTAAGACTCAAGTTCTATAAGAGTCATACTTAACCGTAAAGGTTCATTAACGATAATACTTTAGCGCATTCCTAGAGAAATTAATTTAACTATGTATATCATTACAGATTTATTGCATCACATCATTGGGGTCGGCGTGCAGTAGGTACACACCTCATTAAAGCTGAAAGAGCTCAGACTCATTTTGAAAATTGCTCACGAAAAGCCCTTCCGGTACCTTACAGATGACCTCTAAAAGGATACCAAGGAACTCGGGCTTCGGCAACTTTTTATTAAGTACTGTACTTTAAGATTTCACAAATCGGCTCCCTTACAAATCAAACGTCAACGGACTGATAGCATTTCGCGCACGCAACGATAGGAACTACCTCTAAGAAAAACGAGACTTGTGCAGAGATGCTATAGTTACCTAGGTGCATTTCTTTCTAATAGCTATATAAGTTGCTTAACCTATTAGACAAAAACAGACATAATTGTAAAAATAAACTCAAAGAATACCCTCTTACTTTAAATTGCCACGACACCGAGAGCCAGATAAGACCAATATTATAAGCAAGATAAGAAAAACAACTAGTCGTCAATAGTCACACATACATCCACACATCCTCTCACACACAACACACTCGCACATATACCCAAATAAATACATAAACAAATAAATACATTTTATTATAATCAATTTAATTAATTTTAAGGAAAGAGGCTTAGGTAGCCCGAAGGTCGTGTTATGGGCTCAAGCAAGGCCAGAATCTACCTCGAAATTCGTGTTTAAAAGGAAACCGCATAGTAGCAATGCTCCAATATTTTCAACCTTTACTGCATCGGCTGACGGTCTTTCCACCGCTACCCACGCAGCTGATTGCTGTTTTCGTACTTTAAATTATGTAAACTATCAGCTAGTTTAAGTTTCATCCGGCGTACTATGACTTTTTTTTACGCGATTTTTTACAAGTTCATGCGATCGGCTGACGCATAATCCACCCTCCTCCATGCAGCTGACGACTATTTTTCAACTCAGTATGATGTCAACTTTTCATGAAAATGGGTTTCAGCCGGCGTACTATCACTTTTTTTTAAATTTTTTTTTACAACTTCCACGACCTCCCACTCCCAAACCCACCGCTACCTGGGCAGCTGACGTTCGGTTTACTTATTAGCCATATGAGATCTACTATCAGTATCAATATCAGCCGGCTTACTATGACTTTTGTATTTGCAACGCTGCCACCCGGACTACAACTCAAGGCGATGTAGATATTCAAAACTGACAGCCCTGTTGATAGTATGTCTGCTTCAAGAGCTGTACGGCGTGGGTTATATTCCCACCCAAGACAAACATTTTGTGGTATAAACAAATGTTTGTTCTGTGTCTGGGTGTTCAGTATGTATTTACAAAAAAATTGTATTTATGTAAATTAAATAAATATAGAAACACTGTAAAGTTACCATTTGATAAATTTAATCATTTAATTAGTTGTTTTATCAGCAAACAGGCAGTTCATTGTGCTTTCACTGATAACAAATACAGCGACATAGAAGACCTTATCAAAATTAGGTCATGGAAGTTATCATTTCCTACTTTTAACCATCATTACAAACAGGTGGTTAGCAGGAAATGGTGATAAATTATAAGTAATCAAGTGACTAAGTAGATGCATAACCACTAATCAGATGATTAACAGGAAGTGGTTACACATCAATTTTCTTTTAATGCGTATAAGTCCACATTTGAACACCAACTCTCCTGTTCGTAAGCATAACTATGGATGATGTTAAGGTGGTTTGATTTCCATACAAATAAATTTTTGCTATTTATGGACAAATGGAGCATAATTTTACAGTGAAATCACAGCTATTGGGATTTATTTTGGTCTTTATTTGCGGTAAATTACAATTGTTTGATTATAACAGTAGATTAATTATTAGCAGAAAATCGAAATATGATTCACAGAACAAAGTACAGTTTATATTTAAGGATATATTTTTGATTTTATTTTTAATGAACTATATTTTTCAAATAGTTACACAAGTATAATTTTTGTGTATTGATCATGAGGTACATACAATTTATATAACAAATGTAACAGTTTATGTATAGTTTGTAATGTTTACAAACGACTACTTGGTGGCAGAATATCTAGTACTGTAGTGGTACCTTCCTAGATAACCTCCTGCTACAGAGATCTACCAGCAAGTAACACAAGTACATAATAATTATGATCTTCATTTTTCATTGTGCAATTTATAATGATATTTTTTTTATGGTTGACAGGCTAGGTGTTGTGACCACAGCTCAACTGATACTAAGTCAAAGATGGTAAACACACATAGTCTGGAATGAATTTGGCTCTCAAGTGAGGCTGCCAGAACACACAGTTAGGTGCTTGGCAGCAAATTTTTCAACTTGAGGGTGGTAGCTAGCCCGCCAAATACTAGAAAGTACCCTACCACCATGCTATGGTTTTGTCAAGATGTTTCCTTCAACGGCATCTCAAGCTCATTGTTGGGACCCACACCCTTCGGCATGCCAACAGACCACACTAACCACTGAGCTATCATCGCTGCAAAATTCGTTATTTATTATTTTGCAGCAACGAAGAACCTAAAGCTTTAGTATGTTCATTATAAAGCATTAGACAACTTCATAAAAAACTGTATGATTTAATTGGAAGCCCTGACAAAGGGTCATGTCACCATTTGTATAAAACAAAAGACAACTAATGATGCAGCTTCATCATGCAGATCATAATCATTAATGCAGATCATAATGATCATGAGACATCTCTTACGACAGACATCTTTGGCAACTTAATACACCCACAGCTAACATCCTTTTATGAGAAGGATATTGCATACCATTATATAACTAATACTCACTATACAGTTACTTGTGGAATTTTGTGTTCTACAACTTTACTAAATGGTATAATTATGTCTTGTTAAGTTGCTACAACACAAGTTATTGATTAATGTATCTTTTCTAGGCAACCATGGTATGATACAACTCCATAAACTGTTAGTTTAGACGGAAAGTATCATTGTCTATGACCTTCCACAATACATGTAAATCCCATTGTAGCGTGAAGATCAAACCCAAATAGACATATCAATAAAGTAGATCACTTGACTGACTGCTAAAGGAGAATTTAAATTGTCTCATCCTCAATGTCAAATTATTCAATCAGTTTTGCCCAGTCTATGATTATATCTTTTCCTATGGTAACTTTAGTCATGGCCGTGAAATTGTATGAAATAAAACAGGAATGTAATTATAATTTTAAATGATGTTGGGTGAGCAGAATCAGATTCCAACATAACAGGTCCAAATACCCATAACATTATTCAGTGTTTATATTTGAAATGTTTAGTGAATTTTTATGTAGGTATGTATGTAAAAACACAAATACATTTTGGATATTGCACACAGCACCATCTAGCCCTGAACTAAAGGAAGCTATGGAAACCAATCTGATTTAATACTTACCCACCTACTTTTTTTAATGCATAGGTACTTATAGGTATTATTTGCTCAAAGTGGCTATTCCACCCACATCCTGCAGTTCAGGAAGTACAGCTATTACCAAATGAGCAGAGCTTTCACATGTAAAAATATTAGATTTACTTTAACTTTTAGCTACAATAGCATGTTATGAAGTATGTTTATGTAACTAGGTGGTATTGTATGTAAAGTTTATACAAAGAGCAATACAATCCCCTTGATAACCTTGCATCTCAGAATTAGTCATACAACAAAGGCTATAAAATAGGTTTAAGCAATTACATGTACTGAATGGTAAGTAGCTATAAAATCTTTCGAATCAATATCTTCAGAAAGCAAGTCGATAGCAACTAATCTGTGGGGAGCATGTAGGTAGTACATTAATGACTAACTAGGATTACTTTTGTAGACGACGGTAATCCATACATAATTATATCACAATACAGCATCGGCAAAAGTAATACCTAGATATCTAAGACGCATAACTGTAAATCAAAATAAAATGGGCGCATACTGCGGTTCGTCCATTCATGCGGCTAATCATAACGGTGGTTTGCGTCCTGCTCTAACGTTTTTATCGAAATCCGGGTAAATTCAATTCATCGCGGTTATGCAAATACCTAGCTAAATGGAATTCTCACACCCTAAAGCCGGCCGTACTCGAGCCCCGTCCTACAGCACACAAAGCACATTGACCCTAGCAAAATCTTGAAAAATAACGGCCTATTTCCGACAACGACATCTGCCACTGAGATATTACAATACGGCGTAAAAGATTACTCACCGTAAGCTGGAAGCACCGGATGGCAGCTTCACAATTTCTTAAGGCACTTAGAAAAGCGAGCGGAACCAATTTGTACAGTTAAGTATCTTTTATTCTGAAATTATTTCGGAATTCGGATTACTCACCACCACTCGCTTTTCTTCTTTTTGACTGAATGAAAAAAAAGATGAAAATTTACAGCACCGAATGTCAAATTTGACATTCCACCGAGTATTGCAAAGGTAAAATAATTATTATTCTACCATTTTGTGCTGATATGGTTGGCAGTTGTAGATTATTATCGAATGCTGAAGACATTTGGGTGGTACATTGATTTTGACACCTGATGACCAGACCAGCCTACAATGCCCTACATGAAGGTACTAAAAACAATTCTGAAACTTTAGTAGACAGATCTAGAATTACTAAATATGTTACTATCTTTTTCATTACTTAACTTCAACTTGTTCTTAACGACTTCTGCGGTGTCATTTTCGTTTTAATTCATTAGCTAAAGAAATAAACATCTTAAAAAAGTTTCAATTTGTCAATTGCCTTCATGATTTGAATATGAGGCCACCCATACTATATAATTATATAATATATTATTCTACGCTGTTCAGCTGTCGTAAATAATTATATTGCTAATAAATCAAGAAGAGAGTTGATAGAAAAATATATCCGCCGATTGAAATAATAGTTTTTGGCTTCAATTCCATAACAAAAAGTACTCCGCTCACGACTTTGTTACTTTGTTGTTCACATTGATGTGCCTAGCTTATCACTTTCAAGTCGTTCATTAGAAGATTTGAATGTTCAACACAAAAGACACTAATAAAGAACTGGTTATTAAATATAATTATCTACTACTTTCGTAGTCAATTTTGTAATTATGGCAACTTTGCATTTAACATTGATCGAGAAACTAGTTCTATTCAGATTTGTCATTCTCGTTCAAAAATTTGAGTTCCCCATAATCCAAACTACTTATTCACTGGAAATAAACAAGCACTCAACATAGATATACCACACCAAGAGTAGACAACAAGATAGTAATGAGCACTCTTGTCTCCTGAATCTGCATGCTTCTGTTTTTACCATATACAAAGGTTTCTTACAAAAGATTTATTATCCATGGTACTTATAAATTTTTGAACAGAACGATTTATTTCTAGTGCTGCGAAGTGAATAACGATTATTACTTATCGATGTTAGTTATTCGATGGATGTCATGCTCATGTACCTATTCAAACAGGTTACCTCCGTTGTTATTTTCAGGAACAAGATAATATAATATAGTGTCGATTTAATTTTTACATATTTGACGTGAATGCGTCTTTAAATTTGCTTCCATAGTGGGAGTTAATGCAGAAAACCCATGACAATGAAATAGGAGAGTACCTACAGTTTGGTCTTGCAGCTCCTTAAAGAAGGAATCACATTTTCTGTTGCCAACCTAAAAAACTTTTCTCAAATTATTTCTAAGTTTAAGAAATGTATTATAATGTGTCTAATAGTTACATAAAGTTCAGGTAACCTGGACATAACTATGTTTTTATTCTGCTCTCAGGTATTACCAACGAAACCAACTGAGCTATTACATAGACCTTCATGAAAACACTACATACTGGAAAGAAAGATATTCAAATCCCTCAAATCTTTTCAAAAAATTAAAGCTCATTTGCGCGATATAACAAAGTATTTATCAGGAAATTGATTATAGTATATTTTATTACGTTATTTTCAAATTCTATTACCGCTCGAGACGATGTTTCAAAATAACAATGTCATTACCGACTTCACTAGATTCGTTATGCACTCTGTGGCAGTCTGTGGTCGCTTATTGATTTCATGATTTCGTAATTTGACTTTAGCACAACACTATTTGAAAGAAAACGTCTTCTTTCGGATTGTTTAGTGTTTTCGGTGGAATTTAATTGCTCTAAAATGGAAACGGTTGCAGAAGAAACTCAAAAAGAAGGCATAGAAAATGCACAAGCAGAATCTAGTAGCGCTGTAAGTCTGTAATCAATACTTTCACCACCCGATATAAAAATAGAATGCGATCGAATGTCGGTAGAACTTCGCTACTTTCGCGCAAATTTAAATGTGTAATAGCAAAATTACAACGAAAAATTATACAAAAAAAAATCTTTAGCTTAATGCACAATGAAATATTCTATCAAAAATTTATTTAACTTGTAAAAAAAGAAATTATTTAACCTATAAGTTTGTTGGCTTTTTGCCAAATTAGTATGTTTACGTTATTTCCGTACAAAAGCACGTTTCAGGTGGTTTCATAATTTATTGATGAAGATAATTCACTATTCCTGTGGCTACATTGAGCCATTGTTCACGAAAACAAAACATAACAATGTTAAGTATTCATGACATTCAACAATATGTTAGGGTTTAGCTATCACACCTTTTTAGGACACAAATGATATGTGGGAGTCAAATTTCCTACTCGAATATTAGAAGATAGTTTGATGTTACCATAGACACAGAAACTGTATATTTCTATAGTATGAAATTTGTGACCATATGTTCTATCTAATAGTTTTTTATAATTTATATTCACTAATTCAGACTTCTGTGCTTAACCATAAGTTTAGCCTTTAGTGTGTATTGGCTAGAACAAAATGTGAGCCTGGAACTGGCTTTTGTGTAAAAACATAATCTACCCTCATTTTAATTTGGACAAGTTGGGTTTTGAATGAAAATGGTGGGTATCTCCGCTTTTGCACGAAAATCTTATGGTCATGTCTGATTATGAGAAAAAAACAGGATCTTTGGTATTAATTATAAGTTTTATTTTATTGACAGATTAAATACTTCACAAACTCTTCAATGTCTGGCTCACGAAAATCATATTCACGGCTGTCCTCATCCTCATTGTAGTGTAGTCATCAACTGCGCGTTTATTGGCATTAGTGTCGAATTAATTAGTTTTAAACCACTCTCATGTAGGATTGTCTGCTGAATCATCACCAAATTTATATTTGGGATTTGCTCCAAATCCTGTTCCTTCATCTTGTTGACTGTTGTCTTTGGAGTAAAAAAATGACCGTTTTAGAAAATTAAAAAATGAACTATTTTGACTAGTTTATATTTAAAAAACTATAAATAGAACATACATACTTAACACTGAACAACAAATGCTAGAATTTTAGAATTTTAATCAATAATATTATGCACTTAGCATTTCGGTTATTTGAAGCAGTTTCATCAAATAAAATTTCTAAATAAAGTATCATTCAGAACAGATAAAACTATATAGCCACATCTGTTTTTATTTATATCTTTAGGTACGGTTTTGTAAGACATTCTAATATTAATTTGACACTTTATATCATTCATTGGACATTTTGTTACTATCTGGCAGTAACATTTGTTGATTTGTATTCTTTTTTAATAATTTTATATATAATTTTACTAATAAATTGTAATTTCGATGTGCTTAAGTGTCAAATTGTGTAGTTATAAGGTAAATAAAAATATTATATTCTAAGAAAACATTTATTTGAAGACCAATTTCTAATTCTCTGTCTGATTTTGATTTGCAATCAAAATTAGAAGAGAAAAGAGAAGTGGCGATGTGTGTAATGCCCTATGATGCCCATTTATTTTATTTAAATTAAATAAAAATTATATTTTCATCCAGCGAAACATGGATAGGTCAGATTCAGAATTGAAAGGCAGTTTTTAACAATTTTGAGAGGCTTAGTGCTTTTGGTTGGAAATATTTTGTATGCAAATGAAGTAAGTTCTTGAGGAACACTAAAAAAAAAAAACTTGTAGCGTGGATAAGTCCGGTTTTATTAACCAGCTTCTCATCTATCTATCTTGCCATTCATTATGTACTGGTACCTTCTTTTTATGAACTAGTGGGAGTGGTCACTTCTCAATGTGGGAAGGATGAAAGCTGTAGGCAACAGCTAGTCTAAACAAAAACTTTGAAATGTATACCATGAAATTAAATAAATGTACATAATTACATATACATTATGTATATTATCTGTTTCTCAAAGTTGAACCCTTGTTTAGTTTGATGCTAGATTTTGTTGTGTGAAATGTCCTGTGGTATTTTTTTAAGCAACTCGTTAACTTAAAAGTTAACAATTAAAAATATTGTTCAGTTATTTTATTGATTCAATCTAGAATCAATTTACAGTTGATCAATACCAATTATACTGTTTAAATTTTAGGAAAATAGCTCTACATCTGCTACAACCAAAGCATCTACAACTCCAGTCTCCACAGCCTCAGTGGCATCCACAGCCACAGCTGGGCCCACTCCTACACCTGCGGGGCCTACACCTAAAAGAACACCACAACAAGACCCTCCGAAAAAATCCAAACGTGATGAACGCAACAAGAAAGACGATGACTATGTAAAGCAGTTTATGAAAGCTATCAACTCTGCTTCATCGTTAGAAGAAAAGATGCAAATAGCCATACAGAAATATGCTCACATGGTGGATGATAACAAGAAAATGCAGGTACACACACACACACCACACACTTCAACAAATAGCGAATGTTTCCATTCTTAGCCATGAATACTACCAGATTTGCACCAGCTCCTGCTATTTGTTTTTTAATGTATGATTTTTTTACAAGTTCACTTGATGTTAAGTGACGATGCGGTCCAAGATGGAGTATGCCAACCCGACCCAGCTCCTTGGAAGTATCGGAGCGAGTCTGTGGGCTGCTGGCATAGTAGCTGCTCCAGTGGGTGAGATGGAAATGTTGATAATGGCAAAGGATATAGCAGTTTCTTTGACAAATGTTTATTTTTCAGTTCTACATCAAGCAGTCTGAGAAGCGTCACGGGATGATGATGAAAGAGAAAGACCAGCTGCAGCTAGAGTATAATAAAACAATACTTGTTAAGTCCAAGCTGGAAAACTTGTGCCGAGAGCTGCAGAAGCAGAATAAGACTATCAAGGTTTGTAGCCTAGCTTTTTTTTTTTGTTTACAATCTAGGTGTTTGATTGTAGCTTACCTGAAGTTAGGCAGCAGAGTTTCAATTTGATTTAAATTAGATACATGTGTAATTTTTGGTACAAACTATATCAACAAAATATAATGATGACTACTTACTTATTTCGTTAAAAGCAGTCTTTTCCAGCCCACCTGACACAAGCTGTAACAAATCTTTGGATTGTCAAAACAGTACAATTCTTATTCAAAGTGGATGTGTCCTGCACTGACGTCCCGCTTGGGGTGTATTGTGCATTCCCCCCTGCCAGCGTCTACCCGAGCCAACCCAGCTCCTTGAAGTACCGGAGCGAGGCTCTGGGCCGCTGGCATAGTAGCTCCAGTGAGATGGGTAGAATATTTAAAGGCATTGATGACGAGAAGCATTCAAGGTGTTGCGGCGACATGGATCATAATGAAGCAGCTTCATGCAGCCTAGTAGCAGTTCTAGTACCTTCTGTGGCTTTGCAATGCAAAAGCACATACTCCAGTTTCATTCTCCTGCAAGCAGCCACGGCATAGCGGACTATCCGTGACTCCCAGTTTAAAAAAATACAATATACATGAAATAATATCAATATTCTATTTTTATCACCTCCATGCAAGCGACGATAGAATCCTACAGAATACCTACAAGAAATCAAACTAAAAAGTATAAAAATTCCAGGAAGAATCGCTGCTCAAGATCCGCGAGGAAGAAGAACGTCGCAAGGAGACCCAGGCCAAATTCCAGAACACTCTGTCGGAGATCACGGCCCTTCTGCAGCAGAACAATGAGAAGAACGCCAAGCTCAGGGATGATAACATCACCATGACTGAGAAGTTTAAGAATGTTGTCACACAGTACCAGCTGAGAGAACAGCAGGTAAGTGTTTCTCAATGAAAGGAATGGAAAGGTGAATGGAATGGAGGGGTGGTCGAGAGAAAAGAGAGGAAATGTAAACAAAACCGGCCTAGTGCGAGTCGGACTCGCGCACGAACGGTTCCGTAATCCATAAAAACTGCAATAAATCACGTGTGTTTGTTGTTTGTTGTTATGGGAGCCCCCCTTAAATATGTTTATTTTATTCTGTTTTTTAGTATTTGTTGTTATACCAGCAACAGAAATATGTACATCATCTGTGAAAACTTACGACAGACAAACAGAAAGACGGACGGACAGCGGAGTCTTATTAATAAGGCTCCGTTTTACCCTTAGGTATATGATATCAATAAACTACTTATTCAATGCAAAGGTAATTTTTTCTTTAAAATAGCGAAGTTTTTTTTTGTTGACAGACTAGGTGTCTGACCACAGCTCACCTGATGTTAAGAGACGGTGTGGTCGAAGATGATAAAGCACACCTAGCCTGGAACTAAATTGGCTCTCAAGTGAGGCTGACGGAACACCGTTAGAAGCTTGGCAGTTTTTCAACTTGAGGGTAGCAGCTAGCCAGCTACTAGAAAGTACCCTACCACCATGCTATGGTTTCCTCACGATGTTTTCCTTCACCGGCAGCTCAAACTCATCGTTGAGGATTAAACCCACGTCCTTCGGCATGCGAATCGACCGCGCTTACCACTGAGCTATGTACTATTTCACACCAAATTTACATTTGCCATGTTACAGCAATTTTTAAGTATTTCTTGCATCGTCTTGCAGATAGAGAAGATGGCAAAACAAATGGCCCTGGAACAGCAACTAGCTGACGCGAAGCTGATGAAAGCCAATCTAGAGCACCGAGCGGAACGAGAGCGTCTGCAAGCAGAGATGGAGGGACTACGAGCCTCCGTACAGCAGCACCGAGCTAAAGTCATGGAACTGCATGGGACGGAGACAGGTACAGAACATGCTTATTCTGTAACTGCTATATTGCTATATTGCTATTGCTATATTATATGCTATTTGGTAACTGTTTGTCTCTGTTTGTTGGTATTTTTGTTGTTCTGTGTTACAAAATAAAAAAATCATTTTCTTTCTTTCTATTCTTATTGAATACTAGCTGCGCCTCGCGGTGTTACCCGCAACATGATAAAAAGTAGCCTATGTGCTAATATTGGGACTCAGCTACCTCCATACCAAATTTCATCCAAATTCGGTAGTATTTAAAATCAGTAGTTTTTGCGTGAAAGAGTACAAAGTTACTAACAAACTTTCGCATTTATAATATTAGTAGCATGAATATAATAATAAAATTATTCCTTAAGGTGGTTCGATTTCCATAAAAATATTTTTTTTCCATTTATGGACAAATGGAGCATAATTTTACAGTAAAATCGCACCTACTGGCATTTATTTTGGTCTTTATTTGCGATAAATCACAATTGCATTAATAAAACAGTAGATTATTTTGTCAAGTACAGTCTGTGTCAGTCAAGTCATATAGCATATCGTTTTCCCACACTCGCGCTTGTGATTTGGCACTTTATGAATAAAACAACACCATTTTTATGCATAAACACTCGACAAAACACTAGTTTTGGAAAAAAATACAACACGACTTTTTTATTCTTTTGTTGTCTGTACTTTTTTTTTGTTTATGGTGAGCACAATAAAGAGTTTCTATCTATCTATAATGACCTTTTTCTAACGTTTATATTTAGAACTTTTTTTTTAAATCGTCATTGCAGGTTTACGCAGTCAGCTGGCCGTGTACACTGATAAATACGACGAGTTCCAAAACGCTCTCGTGAAGAGCAACCAAGTGTTTGGCGGATTCAAGGAAGAAATGGAAAAGGTAACATTCCACTAACTTATGTGCCTATACCTAAGGCACCTTTTTTTACAAAAAAAAAGTATTTATGTATTCTATCAGTTATCTGACTTCCATCACACAAGCTCTGCTTAGTTTGGGGCCAGATGGCGCTGTGTGTATAGTCCTACGGTATTTATTATTTATTTTATTTATTTTTATATAGAATGCCTAGTGTCGTCTTTGTACATTCAGCAGTTTTGCTCCAGTGGACATGTGTATCTATACACCACTATTTTTTTAATTATGTACTGCATCTATGAAAAAAAAACTTGAAAAATCGATGGCGAAAAATTATCCACCAAAAAGCTGATTCCTGGTTATCATTATACCCGTAGACATTTACCTAAACCTAGTCCGTCGCAATTTCATTCATTATGTTTATGGCAAGCTCGTGCAACTGGATCGGGAGGCCTCGGTCGGAAGAGCGAGAGAGAAAGGAAATGTTTTTGCAATATTTCAATGAAAGCCGCCATTGGTTACCGCCAGCTGGTCCGGTGATAGTATTCTTTTGTAGTAAATGAGAGTTCTGCTCATAATTGTAGGCAGGATTTCCGAAAATGTTGACTAGTAATAACTTTGGCATTATGAAGTAAACGAAAATTCTGATTGCACATTTACGATGTCTTAATAACGAACGAACCGATAACCGCTGGGGTAGACGTGTTCTAGAGTGGAGATCGCGTATTGGCAAGCGTAGCGTAGGACGCCCTGAGACTCGATGGAGTGACGATATACGTAGGACAGCTGGCGGTGGATGGAAGCGAAAAGCCGAAGATCGGGCTGAGTGGCGTGTCTTGGGAGAGGCCTATGTCCAGCAGTGGACTAATATAGGCTGATGATGAAATGATGACATGATGTCTTAATCGATCTGTTTTACCCTTTGAAAATTTTCTAGTAATTAAAAAGTTGTGGTGTATAAAAGTACAAAAAAGGTAGCCTATGTTAATCCTCATGATAAAAAGTGTTTCCTTGTTAAATTATAGTGAGATTGATCAGTCTCTTAGACGTGAAGAGGCAACCAACAGAGAGAGAGAGAGAGAGAGAGTCAGTCAGTTTATCTTCTCGTAAGAGCTATGAACTGTGCTTTAATAATTCTCATGATGGACGATTCATTTAAATACTTACAAGTTTGTACATAACCCACGTTGTACTAGCCCGATTCGCACTTGACCGTTTTTTAAAAACTAACAATCTGTGTACAGATGTCCAAAAAGATCAAGAAGCTTGAAAAAGAGTCACTTTCTTGGAAGAAACGCTGGGAAACCTCTCAAACAGCGTTGCTGGACATGTGCGGCGAGCGACAAGCCAGCGAGGAAAGAGCGGCCGGCGTCGCGCGTCAGTTGCACAACATGCAAAGTCTATGTCGCACGCTCCAGGTACGTAATTTTGACGTAAATATTTCTCTAAACTTGGTGATCGAAATGGACCGGAACGCCGTTCCGTTTCGTAAAAGTTTACCTTACATCGTTGTCGTTTCGTGAAATTCCCGTTCTGTTTCGTAAAAATTTTCCTTACATAGTTGTGGTTCGACAAATAAGTGAAATTGTGGAATTATTGCGTAAAATTTTGTAGCAAAAAATTATAAAATAAAGTTTATATTATAAAAAATATTATGTATAAAAGTTGAGAGTTTCAATTTATTACACTTGTATTTAAGTAGGTACCTACTTTTAACTTAATTAAAATAGCTATCGGAAGGTTTGGAGGGAAATGCGTTCCGGTTCGTTAATAAGTCCAATTCGACCACTGTCTAAACTTGCATTCCATTGTGAAAGGCAATTCAGAAAACTGACAATAACAAAATTGATTTTATTTTTCACGATATAAGAGTTATGCCCATAATAAAAGTTGTTCACAATGATGATGAGTGTAATTATTTATTTACCTTTAGTTTTGATAAACCTCAAACTTCTAACCCTGTATAACCAGTATTTATACATAAGTATATTGCCAGAGTCAATTTCATATTATCAAGTCTCATAATAAAATAAAGTGAAATAAGACTTATCATAAACAAACCCTAGTGAATAATGGAGACATACAGAATTAAATATATACAAAAAAAAGCCAAGTGCGTGTCGGACTCGCGCACGAAGGGCACGGAACCCTTCGTGCGCGAGTCTGTTTCCATTTACTATTTATTTTTTATTTTTTTATCTATAAAAACGGCAAAAATCACGTTTGTTTCATGGGAGCCACCTTAAATATTTATTTTATTCTGTTTTTTAGTATTTGTTTCTATTAAAATACCACTATCTTGATTTATTTGATTCTTTATTGCATACTTACAACTATGATTATGTATAATATAAGAGTTAAACACAAGTTGTGTCCTTAAACACAAGTTTTTAAAATAAATACAATGCAGCGGCGTGATTCCCCTTTTTGTATGTATGTTCAGGCTGAACGTACTCTCTTGCTGGGCACGCTTAAAGAAAACAACATCGAGCGGCCCCCGCTCCCCGCACCGGTGCCTGCACCCCCGCCGCCGCCTGCACCCGCTCAGCCCGCTTCCAACGCAAAGGTAACTAACTCACAGAACAATGCAACGCATGTCCTAGGCCTTCAAAATGATACTAATAGCAAATCATTGAGCAAAACTTAAAAATAACCAACCTATGCCTGCTCTAGGTGGACGCGATGGCCGCAAACTGCGCTCAGCTGCGTCAAAGTCTGGCTCATCTCCAGAGCCAACTAAATGTTCTTACAAACAAACAACAACAACAACAACAACCTGAAGAACCACCCAAGCCAGAAAAAACAAAGAAATCCAAATCCAAAAAGTCTAAGAAACAGGAAGTTCAGAAAGAGTCGGAAAGTGACTCGAATACCAAAGAAAGCGCCACAGAAAGTGCTAACGAGGAAAAACCTGTTACAGGGCTGCCTGCTGCTAAGGCTGACGAAGCTACTGCTAAACAAACTGATGACAAAGAAGTTGTTGTCGATAAAGCTGAATCAACTATTGACAAAACAGAACTAGTTGCTGACACAGCAAATTCTGTAGAGACGGTTGTTAACGTAGTAGAGCAGGAAGATAAAATGAAAGACGTAATTACTGATGACAAAACGCTAGAGAGTCTCATCCAAGCTATAAACAACGCTAACATAAATTTGTCCGATTTAGAAGTGGTTGGAGATGACAAAATTGACCTTGATGATATTTTAGACGTAGATTCACTGACCCAATCTACCGACACGGCAAGCTCTGAAAGGTCAAAAGATACGTCAAATGAACAAAGCCCTAAAAATGAACCGAAACCAATCGATGTGGTCAAAGAAATTACCAATGGAATGAAAGTGATTCTAATGACAGACAGACTAGGCAATGATGCCGAAGTAGTAGAGTTCATGGAAGAAGTTACCATCGGATCTAATGAACCTAAAATCGTAGAGCTCACAGATGAAATTGCAACAACACCTAAAATTATAGAACTACCTGACGATATTTCTACAGATGATGCAATTTTACCTGATTCAAACATCGGCGTACCGAAAGAAGTAAAGCAGGTAGCTAACACAGAAATCAAGGCACAACTGACTGCACAAGTAAACGATGCATAAGTGATTAATTATTCTCGTTCTATTCTATGTAAATAGTTTTTAATTTTCTACCTTTAATTTTATTGTTTTTTTGAGTGCCTTTTAGTTCTTGTTTTATTATTTTAGGTGAAGGATATGACGTAATGAAACTACAATTATGACAACAATAGGCATTTATCTTGACCCCGTTTCTGGATCTAGATTCGCGTTTGCAAAGTTACTCGTTATTCATTATTATTAAAAAAAAAAATCGGTTTTGTTACGTTATAAAGTCGCCGTTGAAAGATCTTAAATAGTTGTTTGTTTTTAATGTCTTTGCTAGTAAGATATGTTGATTAGAATTTAAATTATTTGCACATAACAATTTTGACAGAATTCTGGCAACTGAAATCTTTTGATATCAAATATTTCAGTTGCATTGAAACATCAACGATTTAACTGAAGAAAATATTTTATAGCACAATTTTTTGTTGGAATAGTTTTGTGCAAATATGCCTTAAGTATTATTAGGTTTGTCTTTAATTTTTTTTTTCAAGAATATCGGCACTTTATCGAAACGAATGTTTTCAACAATAAGTGCCTATAGATCATATCTAGTCTGTCACACTGCTTTTACCACTTAGAATTAGATGGGAACACTGAAACTGAATTTTGACTATCAGCAATTGATTCTATAAATGTATCACGATATTTCAATTGAATGTAATAAAAAAAAATATATATGTTAAATCATTTAACTATTTGTCTGTTAGATTTGATGTGTCAAAATAATAGATTACTTGGTCTTAAATATACTAAATAGTGTCGAAAAAAAAAATGTTCAATGTCATTATAATTATTATGTAGTAAATTTGTCAAGTAGCATTAAGATGTAAAAATCTAAAAAAACTTTGTGTGACAAATGCTGATATTTGTCCACTAACTATAAAAAATTAAAATTTGCAACATTAATTTGTCAAATGGCAAAGATCTCATTACAACATTTTTCTAGGGGCAATACGATTTACAAACTTTTGTATTAAGCCATTAAAATAAACATTAAGGTGATTCGATTTCCATACAAATAATTTTTTCCATTTATGGACAAATGGAGTATAATTTTACAGTGAAATCCCAGCTACTGGCATTTATTTTGGTCTTTATTTGCGGTAATTAGCACAATCTACTGTTTTATTCAAAAGTATCATTCATTCATAAATAAGATTTTATGGTAATAATCTACTGTTTAATTCAAGCAATTGTGATTTACCGCAAATAAAGACCAAAGTAAATGCGAGTAGCTGTGATTTCACTGTAAAATTATGCTCCATTTGTCCATAAATAGAAAAATGTATTTGTATGAAAATCGAATCACCTTAACTATAAAGTACCAGTGGCACGAGAATGTAAACTTTTGTCCAGTGTCACTCAAATGACGTAGGTAAATACAAGTTAAGTTTTTTTTTTATCTTGAAAAATTAAAACGTCAATTATGTATCTCGAATTCTACAGTCTTAATTTTAGGACTAAGTATTAAAAAAAAAAATTGTTATTTTAGGTCCCAAAATAGGCAATTTTTATATCTCGGTGACCCAATTATAAAGTCACAAACAGATGGTTACAGTTATGAGACAAAACTTTTGGAAATGCCAAATTTTCGACCAAGTATTAGAACGTTATAGTAAGTGTTTTACTTGAGCCATAATCGTTGTTTATAGACAGTTACTGTCAAATAGTTCACCATCTCTAAATGGAAAGTGTACACTGTATTCCGAATTTATTGAAATATATTGTAGACGGTGTTAATGTAACCAGTAGTTTACAGTAGAACGTACAACCGGCCTATACTTTTGTCATATCTTTTTCTAATAAACATGGTAACATAGAAAACAGTAGAAACATAATATATCTTGGATTCACCTTAACTTTTTTGTTGTTGTTTTTTTTTTTTTTGTTTTAAATCTCAGTTTCTCGTTTCCATTTGATTTGGAATCTTGTTTATTAAGCAAAAACTTTCCTCTCAAAATCATACCAACCAATAAACTAAATTTGATTTCATATTACGTCACTGGACTCCGCCTAAACGGCTGGACATGTTTTGTTGTTTTTTTTGTGCTCTCAAATTTTTGCTATTTATGGACAAATGGAGCATATTTTTACAGTGAATTCACAGCTACTGGCATTTATTTTGGTGCTGTGATTTCACTGTAAAATTATGCTCCATTTGTCCATAAATGGCAAAAAAATATTTGTATGGAAATCGACCCACCTTAACAATTAGACCCGGTAGGTAGCGCTGCAATTGTAAACTGGGTACGAAGTACTGGGGTTTAAAATAAAATTGTGTTCAACTTTATTCAAGTTACACAATATATTTATAACTCTATTGAAAAATAACTATTGGTTACGGTAAAACGGCATTGTTATATATAATCCAAGTTTATTAGTAAAAGACGTAAATATTTTTTAACTTCTATGTGTATGACTATTGAAAAACAGTGTTTGGTATAATTAAAGTTAGAATGTGCAATTATTGTGGAGTTTCATTGTTTTTTAGGGTTCCGTACCCAAAGGGTAAACACGGGACCCTATTACTGAGACTTCGCTGTCCGTCCGTCCTTCCGTCCGTCACCAGGCTGTATCTCAAGAACGGTGATAGCTAGACAGTTGAAATTTTCACAGATGATGTATTTCTATTGCCGCTATAACAACAAATACTAAAAAAAAACAAGTTTGTTGTATGGGGCTAGGGCTCCCATACAACAAACTTGATTTATAGATAACGGGACGGAACCCGTTCGTGCGCGAGTCCGATTCGCATTTGACCGATTTTTTAATATCGGTTGGTCGGACGTATTTGTCTCTTAGGTATAGGGTTCCTTAATGAGGAGAAGATAATTTTTGTAAATAGCTATCCGTGGAACATTTTACGAGTATCCAAAGCAGCGTTGGTAGGTAGGTATAAACTATAAGTTAGAAGTAGGCTTATAAAGTCTAAATTACTTTTAAATTTCTATTTTTTGTTACTTTTTTAATGTAACAGAAAAACTGCTGTTTTGGACGGGCCCAATCGTAGAAAATTACAGTGTTCTTCTGTTATTTTCATTTTGTTTCGCGGAAACTGCAGTTGCATTGTGGCCACGAAACCAGCGGTTGCACAGATTAAGCAACAGTCAGTGTGTTGCTAAACCGCTATCACTGTGACCACCTCTTTAAATTGATTCGTGTAAGAATGGTTTATCCTAACTAATATTTTCATCGCAATGGCAAGGCAACAATGGAAAATAATGAACATAATAAATAAATAAATAATAATAAATAAATATCGTAGGACATTACACACAGCGCCATCTGACCCCAAACTAAGCAAAGCTTGTACTATGGGAATCAGATAACTGATAAAATACATACAGTACACCCAGACACAGAACAAACATTTGTTTTTATATCACAAAATGCTTGTCCTGGGTGGGATTCGAACCCACGCCCTACAGCTCTTGAAGCAGACATGCTACCAATGAGCCAACAGGGCTGTCAGGGCTACATAATATATACAGAACTTCAAACAATTTGATATTCTTGGTGACATGAGGAAATAAAAGAAAAAATAGGCGTCTGTTATCTGAACACGGTAACTACAGACGAAAATAAAATCTATACTATCCATAAAAGACGAAACTGATTCACTGACTGATCGATCAACGCATAGAAACCGCTGGGCCTACAAGCATAACATTTTGCACAAATGTCCTTTAGGTGACTTAGGTATATGCACTAAGAAAGGTTTTTTAAAAATTCCACCCCTAAGGATGTAAAATAGGCGTTGGAAAATTATATGGAACTACGTTATTTTTAAAACAGTATCTACATTGCACCCGTGCGAAGCTGGGGCGGGTCGCTAGTTATACGTAAGTATTACCTGCGTATGTTTTGAGCTATCACGTGATGTTTTTAACAACTTTTTAAGCTTTAGTGTGAGCATAATTAAATCTACAATAAAAAAAAAAGTCTTAGCGAGCTATGGCTAAAGTTACGTTACCGGTTTTAGTAAAAAAGAAATAAGATTGACAGGCTAGGTGTTTTACTACAGCTCAACTGATATTAAGTCACAGTGTAGTAGATGAGTAAGATGGTAAACACACCTAGCCTGCGATGGTTGTGGCTATCAAGTGAGGCTGCTGGACCACAGCGATAGGTGCTTGGCGGTAGATTTGAACTTGAGAGTGGAAGCTAGCCAGCCAATTACCTACTTGGAAGTACCTTACCACCATGCTATGGTTTCCTTACGATGTTTTCCTTCACTGGCAGCTCAAGGTCGTTGTTAGGGTTCGAACCCACACCCTTCAGTGTGTGAAGCGACCGAAGTGTGATTATTGTATTGCAAGAAAATCATCTAGCCCAGCATGGGAGTCTAGAAATGGTGTAAGTCATATCACTTTGCCCTATGGGATGTTCGTGAGCATCGTCAATAAAATTTTAATGTTAAACAGTGGGGCCTCACCTTTAGTCTGTTATCTAACCATTGCAGCGTTTTAGGAAAGACGGCATAACGCAGTTTTTGTTTAAATTCTGCAAAAAACCTGCGAATTTCGCGTGAAAACTTGATAATCTTTTTAATAGATACAGTCGTGGTTTGCAGATTTGTGGCGCTGAGAATTTATGTAGTTTGTAGGTACTGAGTAACGAAATGAGCTTTACGCTAGCCTGATGTGGAGGGCTTGCTCAATATTTTGACCAAATTTGTCTCTACCAAAAACAAAATATCTACACGGAGAACAGAGATTAAAAATTTAAAAATCATACATATTTTATTTCGCTATATTAGGTATCTTCCAAATAGACAGCCCTGTTTTGACAGATGTATTCCCACGGGAACGGGAACTACGCGGGTGAAACCGCGAGGCGTCCGCTAGTATAAAATGAAGTCGCTTCCCGCCGTCTGTTTAGATTTTTTAAACTACGAAATTTGGATAGATGTATGGATGGATGTTTGTTACTCTCACGTGAAAACTGCTTAACGGATTTGGATGAAATTTGGTATTGAGGTAGCTGAGACCTTGGATTAACACATAGTCTTTTTATTCCATAACGTGTAGCGGGTAACACCGCAGGGCGCAGCTAGTAATACATACAGAACAAACATTTGTTTATACCACTACATGTTTGTCTTGGGTGGGTATCGAACCCAACTTTCCTCTTTATAATAGTATAGACAAATAGATATAGATAGATAGACTATGTACAGATCACAGATCTCTAAAACTATAGGTAGAGATAATAAGATATACCTAGTGTAATGTACATTTATGTTTGTTTCTGATTTAAAATAAAACACCAACGCTTTGACCCGACAAGGCACGCGTCAGGGCACCAACGCTCTGCCACAGTTACAAAGATCACATCTTACGGAACATCAGTTTCATAAACTTTACCAATTGTCACGTGATCGTTGCACCGTGACGATTAACCTACTAACCAATACTTTTTCACCTTTTTTATTGCACCGTCTCACATTGAGATAGAGCTGGAAATCCCACGAGAAGTCCCTTCGTGTCACCGCCACTTTTTCATAATTTTCTGACACTTCACTGCATGGTAATAGAGTTGGGTTTCGTACAAATATTCTCTTGATGATAAGGAGTCAAAAACGTGACCAGAAATAATATATTTAAATCGGTAAAAGTTGTATTTATTGTAAAAGATGTTACAATTCGCGCGGCACGTTTTGAAAGTAATATTTTATTGTTTGTCCCGAAATCTGCTGTGAAAGGGTGCTGAAAGTTAACGCGGTAGAAAAATCTCGTAGGTATAATTTGAAGAAAAGATTTTTTCAGGCAATAAGTTTCTTTCACTGAGTCTTTCTTGCTAAGACGATGGTAATGCACACCTAGCCTGGAATGGAACTGGCTTTCAAGCAGGCTCCCGGTACATACCGTTAGGTATACCGTCACTTAACATCAGGTGAGCCGTCGTCAAGCGCCTAGCCTGTCAACATTAAAAAAAAAAGGTATTTGGCGGCAGATTTTCAACTTGAGGGAGGTAGCTGACCAGCCGAGTAGGTACTAGAAAATATCCTACCACCATGCTATGATTGCTATAAAAAAAAATTCGATCCCATACATTTTTGATTTTCTATTAGCGCTATCGCCAATCGAATGTTACTTTCTCTAGGCACTGTTATCTTAAAAACCTCGATATTTTTTCTAGGGAGCATGAGAAACTTCAAAGTTTCAGTGGTTTATTCATTTCGTGGAGTTTTTTCTAGTTTCACCTCGCCATACTTGGCATGATCTGAATTCTAATTCATGTTGATTGGGCAATAACAAATAATAGACATCTGACTGTTGCTATAGAGCTAGGCATGACGTCAAAGAGTAGGTAACTGAAGAATTCGTTAAGTTAATTAAGTAAGGAATTGAAATATGGAAGCCCGAAGAACTAACCTAAGTACTAGGTAGGTACTGTTTAAAAGAAACGTGGTGGTATAACATAGCATGGTGGTGCTATGCTATACCATGCTATGTTTCAACCCTTACAACCTTAAACTTGAAAGTCTGAAGATAAGCATCAGATCTCGTGTTTACCATTTTCGACCACAACGCCACATAATATCAGGTGAGCTGTGGTCAAACATCTAGTTAAAAAATAAATATTGTAAGACATTACACACAGCGCCATCTGACCCCAAACTAACCAAAGCTTGTCATTGCATAACATAATGGTTAAAACTTGGCGATCTAAAATTATCCTCAACACATTCCAGCAGTGAAAATTGTAACCCATGTTTTGCAAAATAAATGTTTTTGAATTTTAATTTGAATTTGAGTTTGAATTTGTACTATGGAAGTCAAATAACTGATAGAATACTTAAATATTTTTTTTTGTAAATACATGTCTACTTATACTTAAATACAGAACACCCAGACACAGAACAAACATTTATTTGTACCATAATATGTTTGTCCTGGGAATCAAACCCACGCCCTTCAGCTCTTGAAGCAAACATATACTACCAATGAGCTAACAGGGTTATCGGACTAGGATCTAGCCTGTGAACCATTATAAAAAAATGTCCTGAAGCTGTTCTGCGAGCGGTGGTTTTTTTTAATGTAAAAAGTAACAATCGAGACGCTCTCCTGATGGTAAGAGATAACGCCTGTCCCTGACCATTGCAGCGATACACAGAACTTTGAGTAACAAAAAGTCCAGGGCATCACTGCTTTGGTGCTCATTACTCTGAGACTTTCGATGGTTAGTCTCAAGAGCCCAGTCTCGGTGAATGAAATACGACCCTGTAGCTCTAGTGCGACCCAAAGCACTGTGGATTGTAAAATTTGAGATCTAGATTACAGAAACCTTTTCATTTTCTTGCTTTTATGGACACGAGTATATTTAGCCAATCTTTACCTACTTAACGTCGCATTACAAAAATCTCTGCAATATCAAATTTCAAACAACGCAACAGCGTCAACGGTCAAGTACAATAAAGTTAATGAAATGAAATGTAACAGTCAAGTAACAATGTCGATTATAAAATGCATGCTATTTAATCGCATATCAAAAAAAAATTACTTAGTACCAACAAAAATACTTACTTTTACCTCGAAAAGTCTCGAAAGTAATGAGCAGCGATGCCCTGTTTTGTGTACCTATCGCTGCAATGGTCATGGGCATGCGTTATCTTTTACCATTAGGAAAGTTTCGTTCGTCTCATTACATTTACATTAAAAAAAAACATAAATGTTAAAAGACTGAAAAGATTTGGATGAATAAATGTACCTATGTATCGTTAGAACTGTTACATTATCCCGAGTGACACTGAATGTAATTAAAAAAAGATTCAAGATTCAAGATATTTATTGCTGTCATATAGAACTAAGTAGATGTTGTAAATACAAAGTAGTATATTATGACATACAGTCAAATATGGACCTTGTCGGGCACGATAACGTTTAGAGGGGCATTCATTTAAAAGTCAAAATTTGAGTTTTTTTTTTTAATTTTTATCAAAACAGCATGGAAATTATTATTTTTTTAACTAAGTCGTAATTTTCATTCAATAATCATTCTTGCTATCTACTATAACATGGACTGAGAGACGGATCCGTATATTATCTACTTAATATACGTATAATCAGCGGCGGCCTTAGCTGTTGCGAAGCCCGGGGCGACAGATCATTGTGAGGCCCTTTTTCTTTGAGTCCGTTTTACTAAAAAATTTGTTCTTGTGCTCGAGTGGCCGTAACATGCTTGCACTAATAATGAAACCGTGCATTCAGGAGGGGGTTTGTTTAGTGCAAGGCGCGAGATACACATAGGTACATAAGTATATGGTAAAGACTTTTTTCTACGAGGACGCGAAGCCCCTGCAAGAGCGAGGCCCCGGGTTGCCCTGCTTGCCACCCCCTAAGGCCGCCACTGGATATAATTTTAAGTAGTATACGTAGAAGGTCTACTTAGCAGGACCTCCTTAGCGTACCACCGCAGTATCAAATATTCACAATACATCAATTACAGTAACAATGAATAAACATCACTGTGTTTCGATTTGGCAAGATTATAGGATTATTGGGAGTAGATAAAGTAATGAGCACATAAGCAGCGATATGCCGGACTTTTTTTGTTATTCAAAGTTCTAAATACTGCTGCAATGGCCGAAAAAAGTAATTTGATGTGCTATTAATTAATTATGTACAAAATTTGTCGTGTGTCCGAACGCACAGTGGGCTGAATCACACAGCCACAGAATGTTCTGCAGTTACAACAACACAAAACATGATTTTGTTTGTCTGGGCCAAGGTTGATACATTATACAACTACTTTCCCTTAAAATTTTGCTCGAATTAGTAGTTTTGTATTATAACATTTCCTTCCCAATATACTAGTAATGTGGGGACGAAAATGCATTATGTGGTTCTGTAACGTTAACGATATTAAAGTCGCAGAAGACATCTTTCTGTGATTTTATTGCGCACTGGAATGAGCTGTAGGCAATGGACGCTACCCTGATGGTAGAAGATAATGCCTTCCTAAAATTATTATAGTAGCAGTACCCAAAACAGAGTAACAAAACAAAAGTCCAGGGTGTTGTTGATTTGTATTCATTACTTTGAGACACTCGATAGACTGTCATTGGCATCGTAATTTCTTAATAATTCAGTGTTGGCATGATTAAATCAAATTGTTTTAAAACACGTGTGTTTAAACAGTTTGACCGTGTTTTTATTACGTGTTTAAAACAATGTATAAATAATTTAAAAAACTAGTTTTAAAACTATTTTTCATTGCGAATGAAAAGTAGTTTTAAAAGAAATAAATGAATTTTTAGGTTTTAGGACTCTAAATAGTTTTTAGTACATAAAACCAGTTAGGTCTATTTTGTTATATTTTTTGTACTTTGGAATTAGGAATTATAAGAAAAACATTTGGCATTGTAATAACATATTATTTTTATGACAAGTAATTTTATTCAATCAAAGTTCTAAGTACCATTAATTAATAAAAAATATTTGGTGCATTTATATAGGATAAGATAACACAAATTTTTTAAACGTGTATTATAATTAGATACTCAACGTAAAATAAATGTTTATCCAATCCATTTGTCGATTTTTGTAAATATGTAGTAGGTACTAACCCTTGTTTAATTTGAACTGTTTGTTTTAGAATATTTAAAAAATAATAAGCGCCAAAGCAGTGATGCCCTGGACTTTATTTTGTTACTCAAAGTTCTGTGTATCGCTGTAATGGTCATGGATAGGCGTTACCTCTTACCATCAGGAGAGCGTCACGTTCGTCTCATTACTTCTTACATTAAAAAAAAAACTTTTTTTTTTCAACTATTTTATTAGCTAGTGCCACAAGTGAATGAAAAACACGAAGAACGGGAGAAATTGTGACACTAAAAAAAAACTATACTATAAGTAGTAAGTATATAAATACATCAATATTATCACTTTACCACAATCACGCGCGTAATTTGGCACTTTATAAATAAACCACCACTTTTTTATTTATGCTACAAATATACACTAGAAATAACACAAGTTATGGAAAAATGGGGCAACATGAGAGTTCCCGAGAAAACTCCTAGGTACACTTTTACCGTCACCAGAAAAAGGAATTATCTGACAAAAGATGCCTTTTTAATTTTTTACTCAACCAATCGTTTGGTTTTTGTTAATAAATCACGAATTACTTTCCAATTCATTCCTTTAGGCTTTTTGCCTAACAAAGATATTTGGTCACGCGTTTTTACTTTTTATTTGTCATTAAATAGCTGTTGATGAGTGCAACTTTAGACTGTAAAATTAATTGGATTCCGTGCTTTCTCTTAAGTGCAAGAGTCTATTAAGAAAGAATTATATTTTTCGCGCGTATCTTGTATGCATATTTCTTTATTACCTCGTTTCTTCCAAACGGCGGAATGGATAACGACAAAGATTCGTCTTAATAACCCAAAATTATTATTAGGTAGGTGTTTGAAAAAAAAACAAAATGGCGTATTTTTGGCGCAAAATAGTACCTACCTACCTAATAAGTTAATTTAAAAAAAAAATGATCAAATAGGCAAGGTATCTAAATATTAGAAATTAAAAAGAGATTACACAAATATATTGAAGTTATATAATATGTTAAAATTCAAATAGAAATAATAAATTGGTTTAAAAAGTTTTTTTCCTTTGGAAAAAGTATTAAAAACAGAGTTCATAGGATCATATCAAAAGCACCCAAATGCATTGAATGCTAAGATGTTTTCGTCGACTTGACGTAAATATTCTAATGTAAAGGGCATTAATCCTTCATTTTTTACAAGCATATTTTTGTTTGCCTACATTACCTAATGTTTTTTTTATTACTAGTAGATATCCGTCTAACCAAGATATTACCCATTGAATGTCAATTTTTTTTGTAAGCCTCTTGTTTGCCTCATTACATTTACCTACATATAAGATAAAATCTATGTACGCAACAAAATGATGAAATACGCAATAAATAGAACTAGGTACCCTAATATTTCATAGACATTGAAACAGTCAAGACTTGCCTAACTTGTATAAGGCCAAATTTTAATTGCACGAGAAAGAAGATAAAAGTCTGTGATATAAAATATTAAAACTTTACCTAAATTCCGAAGAATGAGTTACATACAAGACCGGGTTCGAAAGGACAACATTTGAAACTAACTACTGTCTACTTATTTAATTCGGCATGTAAAGTTTTTTTTGTATTTATTTTATATTTTTTACTGATAGTAAACTTTATTTTATGAAACTAATTTGAATATTTTGGCTTTCTATGCGGTAGTTTAATTCTAATACGTTTTCAAACTTTTTATAGTTATGACGTCATGAGGTCGGCTGAATATGTAGAATATGCCTTTGCCATATAAAACAAAATAGTAAAATAATCCAGATATTTGTATCAATAAGGCGAAAACAACTCGACGTATGTGTATTGAAAAGATTATTATGATCGCTGTTGACTTGACATTGATAAATTTTGTTTTGGTTTGCCATTGCTTCTTTAGTCTATGAAAGTTGCCCGACGAGGTGACGTCATGAGACATCAATTGAAAGTGAAGTTTGATTTGTTTTTTATTCAAATAAACCCCATCTCATAGTTTACAGAGTTTTAAACGTAAAAATATTGTACAGAAATGTACTATTTCGAAATGGTTTTAGAATTAGGAAAGTTTTTTTTTTCTTTACATACCGAATTAGTTCGATAGTAGGCCTCAATCAATTATTATTATCAACTTGTCCATTCTTTAGTTACCTTTCACAACCCCTTGCGCAATACTTAGCATTGTGTCAATGTTTTTGATCAAAACTTTAGCATTCTTTTTTAATTTAAGGTCATTGATCCTCGATATTGCATTCAAAAGTAACAGAAAATTGACATAAAGATCTTGTTGATAAAAATTAACCTTCATTGGAATTAAATTAATAATTGCTCTAATCAGTTGTCGTGTAAATGTTTTTACTATAGGTACTACAACGGTGTTCAGTTTCGAATCGTTGTAATGGGTTGAAGGACGAAGTTTTCGAAAATATTTTTCTTTGGATTTCTACGTAGCTTTAAGTGGCGAATAGCTAACAAATCGCTGAGACAATTTTGTTCAAGAAGATTATCAGTTATTTTCTAGCTGATGAATGAATGAGATGCTTACATCTCTCGCAGGTCTAATCGACTCTAAATTTGATACTCTGTTTGTCAGTGGCGGCCTTAGGGGGTGGCAAGCAGGGCAATGTCGCTCTTGCAGGGGCTTCGCGTTGTTGGTAATAGCTATACGACCTATACTGTATGCACACCTCAACTATGAAACCTTCGTATAGGGATGTGACAACGATCGTCATTCGTTTCGAGTGTCTGAAAAATATCGTCTTTAAGAAAATGTTTTAAATTGTTTTACGTTTTTCATTATTATAAATAATATCTTTATTTTCAAGCAACCTGGGTTTTAATCGATCCCTAATATAACACGCGTCCTCGTAGAAAAATTCTCGCACCTCGCACTTAACAAACCGCCCCCTGAACGCACGGTTTCATTTATTAGTGCAAGCAAGTTACGGCCTCAAGTACTCGAACTAATTTTTTAGTAAAACGGACTCAAAGAAAAAGGGTCTCACAATCACATCGGTTCTAATCATCATTAGGTCGGGTTTATCTGTCGCCCCGGGCCTCGCAACAGCTAAGGCCGCCGCTGTTTGTGGTGTCAGGGGTTTTTAATTTTGAATTTATTAATTGTATAATATACTTCTATTCCGTTGTAAGTATGCTGTAATTTGGTATACAGAGGACGGTGATGCATTCATGTTTACCGTATTAGGGATTTTCCAATTTTTTTAGCATTTCCGTGCATCAATAGGTATTTGAATTTTCCACAGCATGACCATGTAATCGCAATAGATGCATGAAATGGCTCGCCCGTGGCGCTCGACTCGCACGAACCATGTTTTTATTTAAATTATGACTTTTATACGCTTCATAATGTGGATCTAAGTGTCTGACAATGAAATTCAAAAGAAAATTTTATTGTTTTCTACACAGTTTCGATATTGATTTCGTGGATGTTGAATAAGTTATCTTTCTTAAAGACCTTAGGCAACCCGTGTCATCACCGCCACTCCATACTATACTGACTAACTAATGACTCTAAGGTTCTTCACTCAACGTTTAAGAACTTTATCATCATCATCATTATAAGATAAGAAAAATATAGATACATAATATATAGATAAGAATATTTTATTAATCATTTTAATAGATAAGACAAAGACAGCTCATAATTATGATTCTTTTGTTTTCTGTACTGTTTTTTCTGTTTTTGGTGAGCACAATAAAGGGGTTCTGTTTATCTATCTATCATAGGTCTTTCTTGTATGCCACTCATCCCAGTCCTGTGCCAATTTTGTCTAGGTTCGACCAGCGATTTTTATTATTTCGTCTACCCAACGAATTGGTGGACGATCAACGCTCCCAACCACTCGGTCAAAATTAATGACAGGAATGAAACACTCGTCTGATAGTTAGGGATAACATCTGCTCATGACCATCGCAGCAGTATCCAGAACTGATGTTTTTTTTTTCTTTGGGTTTCATTACTTTCAGAAAGGCCTGAAATTACGCTAGCTGCCTGCTAGTAGGTACCCAGTTGTTTCTACCCCTCATACCTACCAAAACTTAGTAGGTAATGTCTACACACTACAGCTTGGGAGCAGAACATCTGATACTGCGGTTGTACCTACCTAGACGACCTATCTACTAGTGAAGGGCATTAGGGCAGGATATGGCTTATGACAAGAAGGGATCCAATTAACTAAGACTATAGTGGAGAAAAAGCATGCAATTCAAACTGCAGTATAAAAAACTTACTCAATTAAGAGCAATATGGCGCTTCATACAACGACATAAATTACCCAAATTTTAATCTGACTCTGTCTGTGGCTTATGCAGCTAGCGAAATTACAGGGCTATTGAGACTAACGATCAAAAGTCTCAAAGTAATGAGTACCAAAGCAGCGATGCCCCGGACTTTGTTTTGCTACGCATAGTTCTGTGTATCGCTGTAATGTTCATGGACATACGTTATCTCTTACTATCAGGAGAGCGCATCGTTCGTCTCATTACTTTTACATAAAATAAAATGAATATCATTAACAAGAACTGCTTGGCCATTTTTATTAGAGGGATAGTTTATTGTTTATTTTTGTTGATATGTTAAAAGATTTTCGTAACAATCGTAACCCACGATCAAGCCAAATTTTAAACAAAAAAAAAAAAAAAATTGGTTCAGCCCTTTGATAGCTACGATGCTACAGACAGACACATACACGTTAAACTTATATCACTCTTCTGTTTTCCTTGAATGTCAAAAAGCAATCAATTGCATTGGTCTTTATATATATGTGTTAACTATGCCTACTTTACAAAAAAAAAAACAAATGTTCTATGAAATAAGCATATTATAAATGCCGTAAAGTAAACAATGTAGCTTTTCTTCGCCTATACTTACTACCAAACGCATTACTACCTACTAGATTTACATAGAGCTGTTGATATCTAAAAAACATATTTAAATTTATTGACTTTAATTTATTTTTATTTACTGATTTTTCGCAGATAACTGCAAGAAAATGTTTCCTTTGGTATCAACTGTAACATTTGGCCGTTATTGAACGAAGATTTAACAAATTATCATATTTATGATATTCAATTTATTGTCATATAAAATACCTACTACATATAATGATGTGTGTAATTTTGGTGAAAACAATAAATGAAAAAATGCTTACGTCTCACAAGTAAAGGATTGAATATTAAAAAAAATATACCTACATATAAAATAATAAATATAAGAAAACCCATAAAAGTACATAGAGAGCCGCCGGCAGCGGGACGGAACGGAATCTGCTGGTGGTTAGGGCTGCAGAGGCCTTACTCTGCAGCCCTAACCACCAGCAGAATCCTTATGACAATGCTACCAGCAAGAATTGCTACCTTTTGGATCTATCCCTTAACCCGATAGGTAATAAACCAATAATTAATCTTATTGAATCAATAATGTTTGTATTATAATGGCATATTCATAAAATACAACAACAATGTAAATAAATAATTATTATATAATACATAAAATTGTTTTACATTATTTGTTACAGTTATACATACTCGTATGTGTATTTGTTAATTTTGAATTAGTTAAAGATATTTCACAAATTTATCGTGAAGCAATAAATAATCAAACAAATCATTTTCCTTAATACTCTGTTATCTAACAATAAATTTTCACATTATTGAATAAGCAATGAAGTCGTGATAAAACATTGCATTGTCCTTAGACTTTACAATAATCAGAGAATCAGCGTGCTCTCCTCTCTATAGAAATCTTGGTCAAGCTACTAGGGTACTATTATCTATTCTATGGTCAGGTGCACTCTTGCATAGTAACTAGTGTGTAATCTGTGGTTGGAGTGGCAATCACTATAAATAGAAGTACTGACTGTCTGATCGTACATTGCCTCACAGACAAGTGAACCAGGGGTTCGATCCCCGCGACCTAAACTGAAAAAATTAAGCATTTGTGAAAGTACTGGAAGGTATAACTTTTCTAAAGTGATTTAAAGTGTCATAATATAAGTTTAATTTTTTTTAGTGATTTGAATTTAAATATAATTTATAAGTGTTAATGGATTTTCTGTGGTGTGTTTCAGTTCGACTGTAGCTAAAATGAAGGCCTTTAGGACAGTTTTGTTTTGTATCGGTGAGTAGATAATAAATTTACAATAGCATATCTAAATAGAGCCTAAAATATTTAAGTTTAAAAAATATATCTTCAAATTCTATAGCATGTCTTACTTTAAAAAAAATTAAATATAGTTTGGATCAGTTTTACTCATTTAGTTATTGAATTTTTTATTGCACACTTACTAGAATATAAAAAAAAAACAAAAGTACGCCTTAATGCATTTTTTTTTGACTGCCATCCCTACAGTAGCTATACAATATATGTTAGATGAGGTTGTAGGCGCGCATCAGAATATTTAAAAAAAAGTTTAAATACAGCAAACAAATAAATATAATACTACTTAATATTAATAAATAAATAATAACCACTATAAATTATACAGATATATACAACTTTGTCAGATGATAAATCGATCGAGCAAAAATTTTGTTTTTAAATAAGCACCACAGTCTAAATAATTCGGTATGTAAAGAAAAAAAATACTTTGCTGATTCCAAAACCATTTCGAAATATTGATACATGATTTTTCCGTTTAAAACTCTTTAAACTATGAGACGGGGGTTATTTTAATAAAATACATAAAATAAATTTGACTTTCAATTAACTTCTAATGACGTCATGTCCTTGGCTGTATAAGGATTCTTTCAGTGCCTAAAAAAGGTGCACATATTTTACATATTCAGCCAATGTTATGTCGTCATAACTATAAAAAGTTTGAAAATGTATTAGAATTAAACTACCGCATAGAAAGCCAAAATATTCAAATTAGTTTCATAAAATAAAGTTTACTATCAGTAAAAAATATAAAATAAATACAAAAAAAAACTTTACATACCGAATTGCATATACAATGTAAGCAATACATTACACAGCCGCAGAAATATGCACTCAAAACTTCAATGAGTGACTTTCACATAGTTATTATGTATTACTGGATTTTTGTAAGATCTCTACAAAAAATATACAAACAGCGTTCCAGAAGAATCGAAGCTCGTTCTTCTTAATACATCCGTCTCCTATATTAGGAGGCTTCGACAACTTAGTTGCTACCTACTTGATTATCTGGTTTTGGGAGTCTGGGTTCGATTAGAACAAGGGGAAGAGGCCCACAACTAGTGGGATAGCTAATTAAAAAAAACAGGTGATCCGGGTAGCGTCTATAACTTAAAAGCTAGGGGTTAAAAGTCTAACATATTATCTGATCTCCAAGTGATATAAATACCATTTTTTAATGGCAAAAAGGTGACTGTTATTTCTATGTGTTGTGTAGTATAACACTAGCCCAGGCTTCTTTAAGTACAATCTACTTTGGACAAAATATTTTAAAAAAATCTACTTAGAAAGTATCTCTATTTTATACTTCCGAGTCAACCCTGTTATTTTTTTTATAAACTGGCCCACTGCTGGGCGCTGGTCTCTTCTCATTGTGAGAAGGACTCTCAGTCATGTATGTTTCCTCACGATGTTTGCCTTCTCTGTTTGAAGTTATCGGCAATACGCACATAATCTAGAAAAGACAGAGGTGCGTGCCGTGGGATTCGAATCCAGGACCTCCGGATTGGAAGCCAGGCCAGCCAGCCCAACTAAATTGCCAAAACTACTATTGCTATTTTATACTTATGTATGTTAACCTGGTCATATCCTTAGCATTTATTACATACTTATCATTGGTACACCCAGTTTTCTACTTGATCTTGTTTTTTTCAAATGCCATCCTAAATTTGCCTGGAAGAGATCGCTTTCAACGATAAGGCAGCCGTATTATTGCACTATTAAAAAAATCTTTTGTATTACATAAACAGCCTTTGGTGTAAACAATAAAGAGTTTATCTATCTAACTTATACAAAAGATAATTAGTATGTTTTTTAGGATTCCGTATCCAAAGGGTAATAACGGGACCCTATCACTGAGACTTCGCTGTCCGTCCGTCCGTCCGTCTGTCGCCAGGCTGTATCTCAAGAACGGTGATAGCTAGACAGTTGAAATTTTCAGAGATGATGTATTTCTATTGCCGCTATAACAACAAATACTAAAAAAAAAAATATTTAAGGGGGGCTCCCATACAATAAACCTGATTTTTTATAGATCATGATACGGAACCCTTCGTGCGCGAGTCCGACTCGCACTTAGCAGGTTTTTCATAAATACTCACAAACCTTCAGGAAAAAAGTCAAAAATAAAAAGTTAAAAATATTGAAAAACGTATCAAAACCCTGAAGAAATAAGCCGTCAAAATGGACTACGTAATGATGGTAAAGAGAAACACCCTTAGGATAAAGACAATTCTTACTCCAATATCTTCTATTGAAGTAATACTTACTCAATAACAGAAGTTACCGAATAAAATAATTAAAAACTTTTAAGTACCAACTTAGTTAAAAAGAAATTAAGTTACGTGTGCGTATATCGTGCGAAACTGAAACTTTACACAACATATTACTTGATAAGTATACCGTAACTTGAAGCACAGTACCAAATACTTAATTAACTTCCTTTTACTTCCACACGCAAAATAAGTAGGTACACCAATTTCCTATTCTTACGCTTCACTTAGTGCGTAATACATATTAGGTAGTATGCTTTCAGTTACGTGTTATTTTTGGTAATAGTTAATTATCTTACAAATTTTGGCATTAAAATTTACTTACTATTAAATAACTACATCATAATTTAAATAAATTTTACTTGGTGGTAGATCTCCTTAGCAGGAGGTCGTCTAGGTAGGTACCACCGCAGTATCTGATATTCTGCTGCGAAACAGTAGTGTGCAAACATTATTTGTTTTCCGGTTTGTTGGTTTGCAGCTAGCGAAATTACAGGGCTATTGAGACTAACCATCGAAAGTTTTAAAGTTATGAGCGCCAAAGCAGCGATGTCTTAATTTAGCTACTCAAAGTTACGTGTATCGCTGCAATTGTCATGGACGGGCAGGAGAGCATCCCATTCGTCTCATTACATTTACATAGAAAATATATACGTATATCGTAGGACATTTGACACAGCGCAATCTAGCCCCAAACTAAGCAAAGCTTGTACTATTGGAACCATTTCACTGATAATACATACTCGTATATAACATCGAGGACACAGAACAAATACTTATCGGCACATAAATGTTTTTTCAAATTTACTTATGTACCTATTTACTAGTAATTCAAATAAATTTCTTAGTTTTTAATTAATCATGAGTGCCATAAATCCGGTCTATCTTGATTGTAGACTTTTCTACAATCAAGATCTCAGCATGGTATAAAAAACAACTTGGTCCTATTTCCTACTAATATTATAAACGCAAAAGTTTGTAAGAATGTATGGACGTATGTTTGTTACTCTTTCACCCAAAACTACCGAACGGATTTGGATGAAATTTGGTATGAAGGTAGCTGAGACCCTGGATTAACACATAGGCTACTTTTTATCCCGAAAACATGTAACGGGTAACAGCTAGTTTTTGATATGTGGTAAGTTACTAATTACCTTCATCTTACAGGTACCCTGACGATCGCCTCCGCCGCCCCAGTGCCTGCTCCCCAACACGGTTCCCCCCAACATGTTGAATACGAATACGACTATGACAACTCAGCACAGACAGCTCAAGCACAAGAACCTGAAGCACAGCACAGCCATTATGACGCTTATTTACAAGAAGTCAAAGCCGCTAATGAAGGAAAGAAAGGTTTCAGCAGAGGCAGCGGTCTTAGAACGATAGCTGTCGGTTCTGCGAATCAAGCTAAGACAGCGCTTGGTAATCAAGCGGCTGCTGCGTATCAAGCCGCATATGTGGCTAAGAATACGTTAGCTCAGTCAGCGGCTCAAGCCAGCGCTACAGCGCAGGCAGCGCTGGCTGGGAAGCAGGTGATTCTGTCTGGGTTGGAGCAGCAAGTGAGGGATGCTAAGGTTGGGCTGCAAGGAGAAGAGATGCAGTTGCAGCAGGCTAAGAGAGCGGCGCAGGCCGCGGCGCAAGCTGCCCAGCAGGCTATGCACCAGGTACATTTTGCTTAAATTGACAGCGTTCTGAGGTCTCACGGTACTACGTTTCACGCGTTACTAACTTGTTACTCAAAGTCCTGGGTATGGTCGTGGATATACGTTATCTCTTACCATAAGGCATCGTTTAGTTCGACTCATTATTTTTACTTAAAAATGCTATTCTACTTTTAAAGTGGATTTATGTGTCCAGTGTAATCCAGAGGATAAGCTTTTCAAGCACATTTTTTATTGAAAAATTCAATTTTTCTCTAATCTGTCACATCGCAAAAAGGTAACAGCACATTTTGCATTACACATTTTTCGTGACGCTGAATGTTTTTCTGTGTTTAACCCAGTTTATATGACGATAAGTGGCCATGAATTTTTTACCCTCTTCCACCCATAATGTATTTAACCTTTTTAAGTTGATGACCCGTTTTATATGCAAGTTGTTTGCATATAATCATCGTCACAGAGCGGTAAATTTTACAAGTCTAAGAAATAAAAAAAAAGCGATGAACAATAAATTACTTTCAGTTGCTTTCAGACTGGAGATAAGAAAAATAAAAGTTTTCTACGGAACCTTAAAAAAACTACTTACATCGAGAAGTTACCTTTTACTTCCTACTTAATAGTTTTTCTTATTTAGATCAAAAAGTTATTGACAAAAAGTCCGTTGCGTAAAAGAGTAGACAACAAACAAGATCGATCGAGACAGAAAACGACATAGAAAGATAATTAAAAAATAAAATAGATCGCAATTTACTAGACTATAAAAAATTTTCGTTATAAAAATATCTAAAAGTAAAGTCAAAGAAAAGATCAAAACTTAATGACATTATGATGTAGGTACGTAGGAGGAAAACGTAAGTAACTGTTTGGAGACTACGTAATAAATTCATCAGTTTTATTTCTTTTAATTTTCATTACTCGGCACAGTAATACGATAACCGAATTGCTATGCATTTTATACGACAATAGGTAAATACATAATGTGTTTTAACTGATTATATCTAATGAAATCTGTTTCGCACAATGTTTGTGTAGCCAGTGTTTTGGTAACTATTACTATTGAGGTGGTTTTTAGGTTACTAAGGTTATTTTATTTATCTTATTATGACGTATTTTTTTCTTGTTTTGGCGTCGCGTTTTCGCATTTGCCAGTGTCAAGTATTTATATATTTTCAAGTTTCAAAAGTTAAATAAGTGTCCTCGTAGCAGTCCATGTCAGTCAAGTCCAGTCATGCTTTAGTAAAGTAGTGGTGACTTTACTATAAAGCTTCGATGGAGTTTTGGAAGCAACACGAAAAGTCATGTTTCACCACATTATATCATTTTCCCACACTCGTGCTTGTGATTCGGCACTTTATGAATAAAACACCACCATTTTTATGCATAAACACTCGACAAAACACTAGTTTTGGAAAAAAATACAACGGGCGACACGTCTCTTTACGCGTTCCCGCCAAAACTCCCTATTATGACGTTTTTTTTTCTTCTTATTCCTCCGAGGAGGACTTGGCGTCGCACTTTCTGTGCATTTGCCAGTGTCAAGTTTTCTGCACTTTCTGTGCATTTGTCAGTGTCAAGTTTCTGTTTGGTTTTTCTCTGGAAACTTCATTTTCTGCTTCTTTGTTGAGTGAGGTTAGGGAACGTAATGAGGCGGAGAAGGAGTATTAGGAGTAGGAGGAGGCAGATTTCTTTTTTTTTTGTTTTTTTTTTAAAAACGGGGAAACGTAAGTATCGTTAAAAAAAATTATTTAAAGGATGAAGGGGAGTAAGGACTAAGATCAGAGGGGAAGGATAAAATATTGAAATATTTACATGAAAGGCAAAAATAAAATTATTTACAGTAACCATAACTACTATTCTAAATATATTATGACGTTGTAATCTATTAACATTATTATTTTTTTAAATTTCATTTGTTGACTAAGATTATAAATGTCAAAATAATGTAGTAAAAAAGATAACGACTTCTAACTTTAATGCTAATGTGTGCAAAAAAATCACAAATTGAAATAATCGGATTATGTGTGAAAAGATCGCGATTTCATGAAGACACAAAAATATTTCATTTTTATCGTCGCATTGAATAATTTATATCATGAAATTTTCAATCGGCCACGCGCGTTGTACTCTGTTTTGACCTTTGACTCCTTGAAAAAGGTCACCGGCTTTGACCGAAACTACAGTAGGAAAATCCGATCCAATTAAACGTAAGTATAGGTACTTAACTACTACAAAATTAGTGATAGATCTCCTTAGCAGAAGGTCGTCTAAGTAGGTACTACCGCAGTACCAGGTATTCTGCCACCAAGCAGTAGTGTGTAAACATTACTGTGTTCCGGTTTGAAGGGTACTGCAGCTAGCGAAATTACTGGGCTGTTGAGACTAACCATATGATGTCTCAACGTAATGAGTGCCAAAGCAGAGTTGCCCTGGACTCTGTTTTGTTACTCAAAGTTTTGTGTATCGCTAAGGTATCGGTAAGGTAAGTCCTCATGGACAGGCGTTACCTCTTACCATCAAGAGAGCGTCCAGCTGATCGTGTCATTACTTTTACATTAAAAAATTACTAAAACTAATACTATAAATGCGTTAGTTTGTCTGTTTACATAACTACATATAATTGTTTGTTTGTTGATTCTAATAAAATTGGAATGAGCCCTGGATTAACACATAGCCTACTTTTTATCCCGGAAAATAACCAACCGTAATAAATACTTAAAAAATAGGCAGTTATGAGGACTACTGACAGAAGTGAAAACTTAATCACGTCACGTCAGTACATCGGAACGCGGCTAAAGAGGTTTTCACTCTTAAATTTAGCTCGACCTAGATAATTATAATTGTTTTTATGTCTCTAAAAATATAACAACTCAAATTAAATTGCCTGAAACTACGTGCTCAGCAAACATGTCTCCATAAAATCAATTTGAAACTGTGACTTAAATTTGTCAACAGAATCTTTACTAACAGACAGAAAAACTGATCAGACTTGCGAAAACATTTGGCAAACCGTGGCCAATGATGTGGTGAAACATTGATTAAATGTGAGTTCGAAATGTGATTGCTAAACAGTACCAGAAGTTAATTAGATGAAATTGCCGTTTAGTTTAATTGTTATCTTTGTTTCATATCTCTATCTTTTGCGTATAAGAGTAGGTATTGAAACGGCTCCATGCCGAATTAATCGACATTTTATAATTACAATTTTGATGATAAGACATAGCGTCTGTCCATAACAATTGAAACGTTACCCCGAACTTTGCAACCAAACAAAGTCCAGGATCGCAGCTTTAGCGCTCATTCCCTTGAGACATTGGTTAGTCTCATTAGCCATGTAATGTTTACGGCCACGCGCCCAAATCCCCATTCTTACATGGTAGATTGCTCACGTAACATAATGCCCTGACCGCATCGATTCCATAATGTGCTAGCATACCTTTATAAACGATTTGTATAAGAGCGAGTATTATACCTATGGGTGTCTTCAAATACAAAGTAAAAAAAGTTTATTTGAAATATGCGTAACATATCAGATTGGGTGTGCCATGTTTATGTGGTTGTGTAGATACATTTGTAATTTGTACATGTTTGAACACTTAGAAGTTCTTTGGATTTCATGTTTAAAGTCCTTACTTAACGTAATACGTTCTAAATTTTAGAACCCGTAGCAATTGAGTACCTAATGATTAAATTTTGGATGTGGTGTGAAAACTGTATCCTCCATTTTGGTTAATCGGATTCTTGAGTTGCCTCCCGCTATAAAAATAAATTTAAACACGTAATCTTTCACGTAAAACAACAATATTATAAAATAAACAATTTTCAGAGCATTCCAATTACTTTTCAATATTACGATTTATTTTTCCATGGTGACATTCTACAAATAAAACAAATTGCCGTAATTGACCGCAGTGACTGCTGTTACTCTAAATAGACATAAATTGTGGCAATTGTTATCTAATAACGATTGTCATTTACTTAAGTAACAACATTGTTACGGGTTTATTCGTTACTACTTACTAGTGGTTACATTCGCGACATTTAGAGCGAAAATTGTTTAACAGATTGAAAAACGGACAAAAGCTATTCTTGTAGTTTTCATATTTATCATCATCAGTCTATCGAAGTACACTGCTGGACTTTCGATTTTTCGCTTCCATCCACCACCAGTTGTCCTACGTATATCATCACTCCAATGATCTACGCTACGTTTGGCAATTAGCGGTCTCCACTCTAGACCACGTCTACCCCAGCGGTTATCGGTTCTGAGACAGATATGTCCAGTGGTTGGACCAGGTTACGTGTTTAGTCACAACGCCAAACGTCAAATAAAAAAAAAATAGGTGATTTGTCTTGACTCTTGACTTCATTAAGTTTTAAAAACTAAATGAGCTATCTTTTTATAACATTTTCGTCACGTTACATTATCTTGTTCTACTTAACTTTATTTGTTCTCAAGTTTATCACAAAAGTAAATTGTTACGCTCTAATTATCAGGCTTTCGATAAGCATTAAGTTTTTGTGATTGCTTATTGCAATGTACGCAAATAAGTTATATTTAAGTAAGGGTTACGACATATTGGAGGTCAGATTCCAGTTCATTACTTTCGCTGGATTTTTGTTTAAAATTTAATTGCTTAGTAATTTTACCTTTAAATACTTATCTACACAATTAAGTATATTACTCTACATTTAATTTAAAAAACGCATTGCAGTTTTTTTCTATGACCACAATGCAAATTTTATCACAAAAGCATTTGAGTTCAAATTTCAGTTTAAAAAAAAACGATTTAATTTTTACCAAATGTATATTTACTTCGTACAACGCAATACATTTACAAATGATCACTTAAATTTCATACTATTGGTTATCATCATATACTTAGTGTGTTATTATTTAATTAACATTTCCTAAATGCACTAGAATATTTTGTATGATAGGATTCGGTTCTTCCTATTTAGAATAATGTAATGAATATGTTTTTTAATCAAGCTTTTTTTTCTTTGTGGCTTTTGCAGTGTTGCTATAATTTTCAAACATTTTTTTTTATAAAAGGGCAAGAAGATATTTTGGCGTACCCATTAAATCTCGTCAAGGTTTGGAAAGAACGCCAAAATTAAAACAGAATTTTTTTTGGGGCATGAAAAGTGAAAATATCATGAACAATTTGACACTGTCAGAATGCACATAAGGCGATGTATAAATATAAAAATCTCAATTTTATTATTCCAATTTTTAAATTCCTTTTGGAATTGCACTCTAGGGTTTCAGCCATGATATTGAAACAATATTATGATTTAACTTCAGGCTTCAAAAATAATAAGTAGATGAATAATATTTATTTATTCATAATTGAACTTATAAATTATATATCTTTGCTTATATAATTATATATCATTGCTTGATAAGACTTTCTCGGTTCGAATGTGTCATTCGATCTTCCACACCAACTCTGCTCTATTTCCTCTAAGTAGATTAAGTTCACGATTAGTATTGTATTACTAAAGCCTCATCGAACTAGAAAGTTTAATGAACTACAATAATTTCTATTACAACTTATATTATAACTAAATAAACTATAGTTCTATCCGTAGAATGATAATAGAAATAATTTGATTTGAATAGGTGTTAGTAGTTTTAATGACACTTTAGTCTCGACTTCAAAACATCGTCGTAGATTTGCTAGTTTGTCGCTTTTTACCGGGTATAACGAGTGTGCATTTGAATTTGATTACTCTTGCACTATACCGGACAGCCAGACAAACGCGACCAAAACGTCATCGGTACATGTTGGGTATTCCCCATGAACGCACAAAGCGTTTTTATTCCACATTTTTTATTGTTGAACTCTACCGAAGTCTGTGTGTGTGCTACTACCAACAAGACAGTAAGTGGCATTAACTTATTTCGCACTTTTTTGTAACTGGAGATACATTTTGTTCCCAGGTGAATGTTATCCAAGCAGCTTTGAATGCGGCTCAAGCCACCTCCGAGAACGCCAACGAGGCGGCTTCCCAGGCGGCCGGTGAGCTCGGTGCACAGACTGCCATGGTGGGCGCCGCGAGACAGCGACTTAACACGCTTCAGGAGCAGCTGCATGGAGTCAGGATCGACTTTGAAGCCACACAATCTGCTGCTAGGAAGGCTCAGGTCAGTGCAAATATTGTGTATTTCATCTATGGATCTCGCAAAGATGACGGTATTTAGAGATGCTCTAATACTTAGCGCTCGAGTTTCCTGCGAGCGTATAAAAATGTATGAACTCGTTCTTGCAATTTGTATGTACAAAGCGTCTTTATATATGGACAAATTTTTATAAAAATACATTACGGGTAGACACGTTATTGTTGTTATACTCATTTATTACATATTATCATATAATTTTTTTAATCTATTCATTTTAGTAAAAAGTAAATTTTTACGTAGAAACTTAAAAATCAATTTTATTTTCTTGTTTAGGAAACCACGAAGAATACAAACATCTACGTAATCGACGACATAACGATATCGATGCTCTTCTAGAAAAAATACCAAAGTTAAATAATGCATTTTTTGTGTAACCTGTGTGTTTTAGTTTAATAAACACCTGGAAATATTAACAGTATCTTTTCTTTTCAGATCCCATTTAGAGTTAGATAGCCATAACTTTTTTTGTTAGTTTGCCTTTTGTTTCCAGATGGCCTAGACAAAGAAACATTAGAACAGCGCTAGAACTAGAATAGCAAAGTCCAAAATGTACGAAGCTGTCACTGTCACGTGGACGGCTTATGTCAATCCCGTCTTGGCCCTCTGGTTTTTAGTAAATTTTTTTAAACTAATTGCATATCAAAGAAGTACATGTCGCCTATAGATCCATACCTTGACTTTCTTACCTGATTGAAAATCAATCCTAATTTATTATCGGTCCGCAGGCTGCGGCTCAACAAGCTCAAGCTAACGCTGCCGCTGCCGCTGCTAAAGCCGCCGCCGCCGGTCTTGGAGGTCATAAGGATGCTTCATATGAAGGTACGGCTCCTGAGGAGTACAAGGTACAGGCGCCGCAGGACGATAGTGGCAGCCAGGAATACTACCAGTCGGACTACCAGCACCAGTAACGTTGTTTAGGTGACGTTTTGGGGTTTTTAAATTTTTGAGTTTATTTGACATGTTGTATAAAAAAAATCAGCAATGAACAATTTTTTTAAATGGATAGAAGTTTGTAACTTTATTTTGCTATGCACATTTTTACACATATACATATAGTAATTATTTTTATTATTGCAACTTAAGGTGTATCTTATTAATGTTTTATTGTGAGCGATGAATTTTTTTTTCTTATTGACATTTTTTTGCAACTGAAAATACTTTTAAAAATTTATATTGGTTCTATGAATAAGGTATAATTAACGAAATGTTGATTTCCAGTCAAATAACCTTAAAAATCAACGAAATACCAAAACAAAAATAGAGGGCAACATTAAGATTGGCGATCAAAAGCCCAATCCTAATGTTGCCATATAAAGTAGATAATATCTACGCAATGTAAATAAATTATAATTTGTTATTAATTAGATTTATGTCTTAACTGTTGGTATACGACTTGTGATATATTTTATACTTTTATACAAATAACATCTAATTTATAAACGCTTTCAGTTTTGTTCTGTGTAACTATTAACGGTTATAATTCAAAAAAGAAAGTTATAGTAAGTACAACTTTGGATGTGGCGAAACATGCAACGACACATGTAACATTCATTTATTACTGCAGCATGCAACAGTATGTTACTGTTACAAGTTACGTGTTTCGTTGTAATGTTGCGATTACTAACAAGAGTTAAGTGCGATGTCTCATGAGTGATGATATGAAATAAATAAAAAATGTTTTTTGTTATAATTTGGTATTTTTGTAAACCGACTGTTGACTGTTTCTGACAACTTTTCTTGACTGTTTTCTATACTTCTGACTTCTTGACATCTCACTTAATAATTATTTGACTCTTTGATATGTACTTGACTAACTTATATTTCACGATTGACCATATTATAATCACTTTATTGCCTTGACTAACTCCTTTCACAGGAAGTTCGAAACATGATCCACTTTTAGAAATAATGCGACATAACCTATTGATGAGTAAGTATAGGTACTTAGTAAACACTCTAGGACTAATATAATAAAACTCGTTACAGAAAGATTCACTCTTAGAGCGTAGGTATCTATATCTACATATAATTAAATTTCTACTTATGAATATGTTGCTAAGGTCGACACACTAAAAGGTAAATCAGAACTTCTATTAAAAAAATAATTTCAACTTCAACACCTTATGTCATTTTGCTCAAGACCGATCAATCCAATTTAACGTCGTAGGTAGCAAAAGTTAGTTTAAACATCATTTAGGTACCTATTTACCTAGATTAAAAAAACATAGTAGGCACATTCATTTTATAGGTTCTCCTGTAGATATGTAAGACTGTAAGTGGATATATTCTGTCTTTCAATGCCCTTAGTTTATTTGTAAGACTGAGTTACGATTAAAGGTAAATTAGAGGTAAAAGCTATTCGTCTAACAAAGTGAGCTGGTTCGTAGATGGGTAAAGCGAGTGTTTTCCCTCTTCCAGAACCGCCACGCCAGCCGCACGCCAACGCATTGCACGCACCGCAAGGACTAACCCACGAACCTGCACCTGCTAAAATCACCCTTAAACCCACTGCGTTAAAGTCCTTCGATCTAGCAACCCATTCGAAACCAAACCATTACATACCCGATAGCTCAAAACCAGTACAATCCGACGCCAACCAGATTTTACCAGAAGAAGTCCAGTTTGAACAGTTCCAATCTACCAATAACCACTTTGTACCAGATTCAAAGGAAATTCAATTCAGACCGTTCCTGTCTGTTTCTAATGATAATGAAAGGAATTTTGAGGAAATAAACTCGCACAATCACTCTTCGGGAAATGTATTTCCAGATACATTTGTAAAATTAGACGATTTTGGAAATGAGGAGTCTGAAGTTGTTCCTCAGAAAGCTTTGGAGCAATTTTTTGGCTGGTAGATTAGCGATTGGAATATAATGGAAGGTAGGTTGATAATAATTAAGATTATGTAGGTACTATTATAAGTTTTGAACATTTTGGCCTGGTAGATCCATATAGGTACGGAGGTATCTGAAAGTTACACCACTTGGCCGAGTGCGTCCTAAGCTTTGAGAGATGTATTCTAAGCTATAACTTTTTTTTAGAGTAGATGATAGCCTACCCTATAGGTACCAAGCTCATTGTGCGTCAAATATGGATAAAATAGTCGAAACTAAAAATTTATATTATAAAACAACAGTGGTTTGCACCAGCAGTGAGTTATAGAACGATGATGACTTATAGATAGGTAGACCAACACTAAAAGAGGTTATTAATTTTCTCCTGATATTGCAACGTTCACGAACAAAATATTGACTTTTTAGCGACCCGTCCCGACTTCGTACGGGTTGATTTTTTCTAGTTATGTAAGTATACAAAAGTTTAAGTAGGATGTATTGTATAAACACACCTTTCGTAAAAAATAACTAGATTACAGTGAGAACTCTTTTAAAATTAATTACGATGTTTAGAAGTAGGTACCTACATAAGCGGAAATAGAAGACGGCAAGACGCGGCAGCGACTTTTGCTGTCGCGTCTTGCTGTTTTCTATTGTTTAGCTGACATTACCTACCTAACTAACACGAAGCAAGCGAATTAATTACATTATTTTTCGTAACCAGAAATTAGAATACTACCTAATGGTTTTTTTTTTTTCTGAGGTAAAACTAGTATACACAGGTAAATACAAAGAAAAGAGTTTTATGTTACTGCAAAATTTGTAAATTAGTTAAGGTGGTAGGAGTCACATATAAGTACCTACACAGACACATAAACTCACATTGAATATAATATGCGAAACACTCTTTTTCTAGGCATTCAGATTATAGAAACAAATAAAATTACACTCGTGCAACAATGACAAAGGTGTAGGTAATCGGCAGACCTAAATTTAACTAACATTGCAGAAGCTCAAGAGCAACCAGAAGCAGAAGAAGCTGAAGAAGAAGAAGAAGATTGCGAAGAAGAGAAGTAATCAAAACTCCGCCTGATTGAATAAGCTAAATGCCATTACTATAGTTGTGTCTATTTAAATCCATATGTATTGTTAATTATTTTTAAGCAATCTGTCTGCAATAAATCTCTGTTATAGTTTGATGTTTTTTTATAAAAAAAATGAATCAACGCATATCTTTTTTTATTTTATGAGTACACCCATCTTAGTTTTTAATCTGAGACACCCATAATACAATACAATACTAAATACGTTCCATTTCATTGAATAATATTATTAAAGAAAATGCAGATATGACTAAAATCTTTTTAGTAAAATAAGAAAGACATAACTAATATTCTGACCATAAAACCTTAGTAAATTTTCAATTTATAATACTTTAAGACAAATGGAAGGACACATTGGTTCGGATTATATTTTAAAAACAAGTAGTCTGCAAATCTCACTCTTTTACGTGTAATGGAACCCTTCATTCAAAACACGCTGATCGTCGTGTTTCACGTTGCAATAAATATATTTATTTTTCGTACAAAATGTCTATAATAAAGAAAAAAAAGCATGTTTCCAAGAAAAATAAAAAAGACTGGCGCAAGCATTGTGATATTCAGGATGTGGAGGCTTTTCTAGAAGATCAGAGATTAGAAGAACGACTGGGGTAAGGTTATGTTGTGATTTGTTTTTATATTATTTTACAATAAATAATTACTCTTGGCAATGCAGTATAGTATAGTTCAAAATGCAATATGTTTCTTACGACATGCAAGGCTACTATACTCAAATACAAATACAAATTTTAGCTGTTACACTAGTAGCAAAAAATTACACAAAGATTGTACCTAGATAGAGAACATGAAAAGTTTTTTGTAAACAAAATTAGAAACATTGCTGATATGGCTATATCATATATGTATATTGTTATACCTGATTATTGCATAATTATTTCTGGTTTCAGCAAATTCGACACTAAACCTGACAGTGAGATCTTTGTCATTGACACAGCTGGCGATGATAAATCTATAGATTTAGATGTAAAGCCGCTCTCGGCCAAGCTGGTAAAACGGCAAAAATTGGCATCCACTCCAAAATGCTTTGAAGTGTTAACTCCGTCATCAAAGGTAAACTGAATATGTTTGAACAGCTTCTTGTTTGGAATGTTCTGCTTAAGGTGTATTGTGCATTTCTCTTAGCATCTACCTGAGCCATCTCAGGTCCTTGAAGTACCAGAGTGAGACTGGATCAGTGGCATAGTAGCTCTAGTGGGTAAGATGGAAATATACATGATGAAACATTCAATCTGTTGCAGTGACATGAGTGAAGACGATATAGCATGTAATCTAATGGCACTCTTAGTTTCTTCAGTGGCTTGCAATGCCTTAGCTCATGCTTTTCAGTTTTATACTCCAGCAAGCAGCTACTGCAAAGTTGACTATCCATTACCTTTAGTTTAAACAAGCAGTGACTGGTTATGAGGTGATAAAAAGTAGCCTATGTGTTAATCCAGCTACCTCCATACCAAATTTCATCCAAAACCTTTTGCATTTATAATATTAGTAGGACTATAATATATTACACGGAAAATCAAAACTCTTCCATTCAGTTCTGATGGAATAAAAACTAGAAAGAATAAAATAGAATTAGTCTCTTTTCCTTTGCAGGTCACAGACCCGAATGCCAAACGTAACATTGTGAAACCGACAGGCTCAGCGCCCACTGCACTCAGTAAGATAACCAACAAGAGACGCCAAGAGAAGGGAGTGTACCAACGTAAAGTGGAACAAGCAAGGAGCAACCGGAAGATTGCCTTGGAAAAGAAACGAAAAGCAAAGAATGCACGACAGACGTTTGATATAGATATGTGGGGTGAAGCTTGTGAGTACTTTGAGTGTGAATATAGATTACTAGCGGGTCGTCATTTGTTTGTTTGTATTGAATAAGCGCTGAAACTACTGGGCCGATCAGGTTGACAGCCCTGTTGGTTCATTGGTAGTGTGTCTGCTTCGAGAGCTGAAGGGTGTGGGTTCGATTCCCACTCAGGACTAACATTTGTGTGACTAACATCGATGTTTGTACTGTGTCTGGGTGTACTGTATGTATTATAAGTATGTATTAACAAAAAAAAAAGTATTTAAGTATTCTATCAGTTATCTGTCTTCCATAGCACAAGCTCTGCTTAGTTTGGGGTCAGATGGTGCTGTGTGTAATGTCCTATGATATTTATTTATTTATTTATCTGAATGATTTTTAATATTTCGTCATTAGAATGCTACATTATCACTGAGTGACAGGCTATATTTATATTGTTAATCGAGTTTAGTTTTCCTGTGCGAAGCCTGGGAAAGCTGCTTGTAAACAATAATTTTATTAATATTTATAAAATTCATAAATTTAATGTCATATTTAGTTTAAACTAGCCCTGTTACTATTGCATAGGCAGGTAATTGTATAATTTTCTAGTACCAGAAGGTAAAGGCATCCCAGCCACTTTGGTTGACGACTTCATCTCTACTGAGGCCCAATATCACAATGTACTGCCAGACAAGTGGCTCAAACCTAAGCCGTCACCACCCAAGACAGTAGCCACCAGGGCTGCAATAGAAGTCCCGCATCCTGGCATCAGCTACAACCCTAGTTATCAGGTAATACATGTTCATCATTGCTTTTTAGGGTTCCGTAACCAAAAAGTAAAACGGGACCCTATTACTAAGACTCCACTGTCTGTCTGTTTGTCTGTCTGTCACCAGGTTGTATCTCATGAACCGTGATAGTTAGGCAGTTGAAATTTTCACAGATGTTGTAGTTCTGTTCCTGCTATAACAGCAAAGACTAAAAAATAAATATTTAAGGGGGCTCAACAAACATGATTTGTTTTGCCGTTTTTATACTAGAAGGTATCCTACTACCACGCTATGGTTTCCTCGCAATATTTTTCTTCACCGGCAACTATGGAGCATGCTTACCTAGAAGAAACCTATTTACTCTAGATTTGAAGACACCCATATTGTACCTAACAGGGAACACAGACTCTGGCAGAGTTCTACTACCTCGCTGTGCGAATTAAAAATGTGCAATCAAAAAGCTTTGTGCGTACATGGGGAACATCCACCATGTACGGATGACGTTTTGGTCGCGTTTGTCTGGCCAAACAAAATTGTGCAGTTCAAATGCACACTCCGAAATGTATCCGGTACAAAATTGACAACTCTACGACTATGCTCAAGGTTTTGAAGCCGATTCTCCAGTAAAGTGTCGTTGCCAGTTAGTCTCCTGGCGCGTCTCTCGATTCACTCTCAATGCCTAAAGTCCAGCGGGTTCGCTAGACTTTATTGTGTTACTCAAAAATCTGGGTATCACTGCAATGGACATGATCAATGATCAGGCCATAACTTTGAGCAACAGGAGCGCATCTCGTTCGCTTTATTACTTCTTCCTATCAAAACTCATTCATAATTAAACTTGTAAATTTTCCTTTTACAGGAGCACCAAGCTTTACTCCAAAACGTGGTGAAGCATGAGCAGAAGATGATAAAAAAAGAAGAACATCTGCACCGCGTCACTACCGGGATGTTCAGCCGTGTCACGGCCGCTGAGAAAGAGGTAGGAACAAAATTACGTATCTCTGATAAAATTGAATAAAAATTGTTCACAACATGGATCATAGGAAGAAAAAAACTTCCTAATCTGCCGAAACTTCCTAGGCTGCCGAAACATCCTAGGCTGCCGAAACTTCCTAATCTACCGAAACATCCTAGGCTGCCGAAACTTCCTAATCTACCGAAACATCCTAGGCTGCCGAAACTTCCTAATCTACCGAAACATCCTAGGCTGCCGAAACTTCCTAATCTGCCGAAACTTTCTAGGCTGCCTAAACTTTCTAATCTACTGAAACTTCCTAGGCTGCCGAAACTTCCAAGGCTGCCGAAACTTCCTAATCTGCCGAAACATCCTGGACTGCCGAAACTTCCTAATCTGCCGAAACTTCCTAGGCTGCCGAAACTTCCTAATCTACAGAAACATCCTAGGCTGCTGAAACTTCCAAGGCTGCCAAAACTTCCAAGGCTGCCGAAACTTCCAAGGCTGCCGAAACTTCCTAATCTGCCGAAACATCCTAGGCTGCTGAAACTTCCTAATCTGCCAAAACTTCCTAGGCTGCCGAAACTTCCTAGGCTGCCGAAACTTCCAAGGCTGCCAAAACTTCCTAATCTGCCGAAACTTTCTAGGCTGCCAAAACTTCCAAGGCTGCCGAAACTTCCAAGGCTGCCGAAACTTCCTAATCTGCCGAAACATCCTAGGCTGCTGAAACTTCCTAATCTGCCAAAACTTCCTAGGCTGCCGAAACTTCCTAATCTACCGAAACTTCCTAGGCTGCTGAAACTTCCAAGGCTGCCGAAACTTCCTAATCTGCCGAAACATCCTAGGCTGCCGAAACTTCCTAATCTGCCGAAACTTTCTAGGCTGCCTAAACTTTCTAATCTACCGAAACTGCCTAGGCTGCCGAAACTTCCAAGGCTGCCAAAACTTCCAAGGCTGCCGAAACTTCCAAGGCTGCCGAAACTCCCTAATCTGCCGAAACATCCTGGGCTGCCGAAACTTCCTAATCTGCCGAAACTTCCTAATCTACAGAAACTTCCTAGGCTGCCGAAACTTCCTAATCTACAGAAACTTCCTAGGCTGCCGAAACTTCCTAATCTACAGAAACTTCCTAGGCTGCCGAAACTTCCTAATCTACAGAATCTTCCTAGGCTGCCGAAACTTCCTAATCTACAGAAACTTCCTAGGCTGCCGAAACTTCCTAATCTACAGAAACTTCCTAGGCTGCCGAAACTTCCAAGGCTGCCGAAACTTCTTAATCTGCCGAAACTTTAGTGCTAGAATGGTCGCCTACTCTAAGCTTATATCCCTTTAAGCATAATATGATCGATTGCAGAAGAAAGAAACCCAAGAAGTCCAAAATAGAAGAACGTCACTTGCTTAACGTTCATTGTGTTTAGTTGTATTTTCTAGCACAGATTTCAAATATGTCATACCATTTTACAGAACCAATGGCGTGAAGAGATGAGCGTAGGTCTCCCAACTCCCCACAACCCGGCGAATGACCCAGACTCGGCATCAGACGGTGAATACAAGGCCATCAACCCGCCGGTCAAAAACAAGAAGAAAGACCACAAAGCTAGAAGGAAACAGAAGGAGCGACTGGTTGAGAAGGAGCGTTTGAAGCGAGCCAAAATTGACAAAAAGAAAATTAGCGATATTTACAGGTATAGTAACTTCTATTTACATGCATGCCCAAAAAAGAGATTCAGATTTTATGTTTTTTTTTAATGATTGACAGACTAGGTGTTTGACCACAGCTCACCTGATGTTAAGTGATTGAGTGGTCGAAGATGGTAAAGCACACCTAGCCTAGAATGGAACTGGCTCTCATGTGAGGCTGCCGGAACACACTTAGATGCTTGGCGGCAGATTTTCAACTTGATTGGTAGCTAGCCAGCCGAGTACTAGAAAATACCATACCATCATGCTATGGTTTCCTCACGATGTTTTCCTTCACAAGCAGCTCAAATGTATTGTTGGGATCATTTAAACTCGCCTCAGTGCGAGTCGAAACGCGCCAACCACTGAGCTATCTTCGCTATAAATATTGATAAAATATCAACTTTCTGCTTGTGTTGTAAATTAATAATAATAATTTATTAATTTCAGCAAAAAAATAATAATATATAAACTATTCAGTAAGAAGGTTTATTTAAGATCTTATATCTATGAGTGCTTGTTTTTCTCAGTAAGTTACAAGGTAGTTCGAGCATGATTGAAATGTATGTAAAGTGCAGGACAAGTATAGTGTGTGTGTTTGTGTGAGTGTCAAATAAAGTGTGTATATACATACATATATATATATACACTGTATGAATGTATACATTTATGAGAGTATGGTCATTTGGATGTTCCACATGTACACACAAAACGTTTTGATTCCACATTTTTCATTCGCACAGCGAGGTTGTGGAACTCTGCCAGAGTCTGTGTTCCCTGTTAGGTACAATATGGGCGTCTTCAAATCCAGAGTATATAGGTTTCTTCTAGGTAAGCATGCTCCATCTTAGATAACACTACTGCTTAACATCAGGCAGAGTGTGGTCAAACGCGATCCTATTTTGAATTAAAAAAAACAAATTATTTCCTAGACAATTTAACAATAAAATACTATTACACTTTTCGCCTTTCTACTACTTACAGGCTTCGTAAACTCCAATCTTCGATCACGACCCGCGAGCAACGTCAAGCGACGCTCCGAGTGAAGCGATCGGAAAAGGAGGCGAAACATGCCGAGACCGCCGTGCCTACACTGAACGCGCATAAGACGCCTCTACCAGAACCGGATTTCGTCGAACCCAGCCAACTCAGTGGAAATTTGAAAAACGTTGCTCCTAACAGTAAGTAAAAAAAACACTCAAAAAGCGCCATCTATCGTTGTACCGCTGCACTACTACGATGTAGCATGTTAAGTACGAAACACGTATAGAGAGTGGCGCCATCTATACACCCGTACTAGAAAATAACCCAATTTATCGTTTATTATGGAAAGTATGATGTATCTGCTTTCTTAAAACTATATTCCCTTTTATTCCAGCGAATTTGCTTCGCGAGCGTTTTGTCTCGCTCCAACATCGTGGCGCCCTGGCAGCTTCGAAGATAATGATGAAGAAGAAACGCCACGTCAAAGCGTATTTCAAGCCGGGGCACAAAGTCACCGAACAAGATATACAGCGGTATACCAGTAGGACTCCCGGGAAGAAGTGAGAAATATCTTTGTCGGGTTTGCGATGTAAGTGAAAAATAAAATTGTGTATAGCAAAATGGTGTTTTTTATTCTTATCTATCTATCTTAACTGTTATATAGAGGAAAGATTTGATTGTTTGTTTGTAATGAATAGGCTCCAAAACTACTGGAGCGATTTCAAGAATTCTTTCGCTGTTGGGAAGCTATGCTATCCCCGGGTGACATAGGCTTCTTTTTATCCATGTATTCGCACGGGAACGGGAACTACGCGGGTAAAACCGCTAGTTCTGGATAAACATAAGATGACTGAGAAAACAATACTTGATGAAAATACCACAATAGCACAATAGCAAATAATCTCTTTTTTTTAACGTTTGACAGACTTTTTGACTCGCCTGATGTTAATTGACAGTGTGGTGAAATATGGTAAACACGCCTAGTTTAATAAGAGATGCCAAAAAAAAACAATTGCCAGAAATTGATGCTGATTGGCGACAGATTAGAGTACCCTACCATTACGCTATGGTTTCCTCACGCTGTTTTTTTTTCTTTGGTTTTGGCGTCGCGTTTTGAGTATTTGCCAGTGTCAAGTATTTAATATTTTCAAGTTTCAAATGTTAAAATTTCAAAAGATAAGTGTCCTCGTAGCTATAGTTATAGTAAAAGACCAGTCTTGGTCAAGTACAGTCCATGTCAGTCAAGCTTAGTCATACTTTCGTAAAGTAGTGGTGACTTTACTATAAAGCTTCGATGGAGTTTTGGAAGCAACACAAAAAGTCATGTTTCACCATACTATATCATTTTCCCACACTCGCGTTTATGATTCGACACTTTATGAATAAAACACCACCATTTTTATGCATACATACATATATACACGCGACCAAACACTAGTTTTGGTAAAAAATACAACGGTGCGACACGACTCTTTCCGCGTTCCCGCCAAAACTCCCCCTCGCGCTATTTTTCTTTATTAAGTGGCAGAATATCTGGTACTGCGCCACTGATATTGTGAATATATAATATACGTATATAAGTATAAGGGAAATGCAAAATAAAAATCAAAAAATATTTATAAAAAAATGTACTATAAAAATCTCCCTTAGTTCTATTATAATACAACTACCATAATTAAAGATTACTTACAAAAATATTTTACAGTACATCGTGGCAGTAACAAAAATTAAAACTAAGACGAAATAGGTAACTCAGTGGTATATCCTAAAGCTTCCAAAATAGGAAAAATGTACCATAATACTATACGAAATAAGTCTATAGAATTATCGGTAACAAATCAAAATAAATTAACTATCTTATCAACTAAGGCAAGTAATACGAATAGCAACATATTGTGGTAACTTATAGTAGAAAATCTTAAGAAAGTCATATAATTACAATTTATTATAGTAGCCTGACATGATACCATACAAAACTCCAAAAACGAACGAAACTTGTTTAATATTTTACAAATGATTTATTAGCACTTTTTGCGGCAAATTTAATATAATAGATAACTTGTATTTGATTTGGAAGTAGAATGTTACTGGTGACCTACCAACAATATTTCTTTTTTAAATTTAACTTTAATGTCAATGAAGATGAAGTCCTATGTAATATTAAAAAGTGTTCGAAGTCTATTGTATGTGGCTCCCTGTTCACCTAAATTAATCTTATATTTTTTAAAAACAACGTGAAAATCGCATTTACAAAATATTTTTTGTCAATCTTTAGATTTAAACGCAAATAAAATATTATGCCACTCATTCTTATCCCATTTCATACTTACCAAATAATTAAGATCAATTTTTCAGCCCCATCTCGCTGCTATAGTGTAAAGTGATCTTAATAATTCTAATGCTCTAGTGTCGGAAGCAGTTTTAAGGTCTGACTCTTTTGCTACTCTTGCTTCTGCTCTGGGAGCGTCAGCAAACGTAGTCTTTATGTCCTCAAACGTTGGCTTAATGTCTGGTAATGTTGGCTTGGTATCAGTAAACGTTGGCTTAGTGTTAGCAAACGTTGACCTGGTGTCAGCAAACGTCGACTTAGTATCGGGAAACGTTGACCTAGTGTCAGCAAACGTAGGTTTTGTTTCGGCAAATGTAGGATTAGTAGATCTAGGTTCGGTAGGTGTCGTTCTTGACGCGAATTTTCGGATGCCTCTACGACTTGTTCTATATGGAATTTGGGTCGTTGTTAAAGTTATTTGTTCTTCTCTTGTCTGTAACTTTTCCGTGGTGGGATTTGATAAGGAATTTATGGCGCTTGGATCAAAGCTTAAGCTCTTGCCCCGCCTATCTTGTCTCGGCCTCACTTCTTGTCTTTCAATAATTCTATCTGTCCTTCTGAGGGAGTCTATTTCTGGTTCAGGATTATCGACAATGCCTTCTTCTTTAGCTATTTCTTCCATATCTTTTTGTGAGACCGCCATTAAAGCTTCAAGCAACGCCTTTTTAGATGCTTCCGCTGTTGTATTGTGGTCGTCATCGCAGGTTTGTACTAAAAGAAGGATCAATCTCTTAACGGTTTTTGATTTTGTCTTCTTCATAACGTTCATTAATTTCTCAGTTGTCGTCGAGTTCATGATTTCCTTTGCCTTCTCTACGACAGTGTCAGTTATGGCTGCTAAATCTTGCGATGGTTCAGTAGAAAAATCCTTTAAACTTTTACCTCTTCTATTTTCACTTTTAGTATCATCAGTGGTGGGTTCTATATTGTTTGTCGTTGACACAGATTCGGTTGTAGCATAGTTTATTGTGGGTGTAGGCGTGGAACCGGTATATGAAGAGTCATCAACAGTTGGATTGGCTTCTTCTAATTCAGTTCTCAGACCATCGTTTAAAGTAAGAGGATCGATTATTGTGCTATGCCAATTGTCGAAAGTAGTCGACCATATGAAATGATTGGTTTGATGGTCTTCGTCAGGCGAAGTAAATATGCTGGGAGGTGTTGAAGTCGTGGTTAATACTTCCTCTTGTTTAGTAGTCGTTGATGTAGAAGTGGTCTGGACAGTGGTAGGTTCAGTGTCAGATAAGGTAGGAGCTTCCAAGTCTTCTGCAGGCTTCTTTACTGTTGATGCTTCTAAATTAAGTTGTTTCCCCTGACGTATGCTATTTCCATTTGGCGCAACAAAAGACTGACTATGCGCTCTTTGTAATTCTTCTTCATTTTCTAATTCAACGCTGTCAGTTTCAGTAAAGAATACTGTTGAAGTTGTTGGCAAAATAGTGGTCGTTCTGATCTTCTTGCTCTCAAAATCTTGTGTGGAAACTGAATTAGGAGTAGATGCTGATGTATCAATACCCCAAGCTGTAGGCAAGTTTGTGGCTTCTACATATTCATTCAAAGGTTTGCTTTCGGGCACTCCGTTTCCGTATTGCGAATCACTTACAGTTAAAGCGTTATTCTGGAACCCTCCGTATCTAGGTACCGCACTTTCTGTTGTTGACACTTCACCGGCCAATGAGTTGATTGTATAGGCATTTGTGTCGGTGTACACAGGTGAGTTTAAGGGTGCTAACGGAGTCGAAGGTGAGGTGTAAGAAGCTGATATTCTTCCGCAGCATATGAAAGGATTTCTTGGCGTTGTTGATCTATACGTAGATGAAACGTACTCAGTTGGTCTGGGTGTAGTTGCAATATCAGCAACCGTGGTCGAGTATTGAGAAACAGTTGAAATTGTTGGGTACTTAATGGTTTGGTCATCTGATGTGGTTTGGTATTTTATATCATCAGAGATTGTTTGATATTGGGAATTTTCAGACACTGACTGATATTTAAAGTCCGCCGAATTTGATTGAATTTTACTCCCTAGATCTAAAGATTTTGGGTCTCTCAAAGACGATATCGGTCGAGCTTTATTATCTTCAGAGAATCCTAAAATTTCATCATCTTCTTCGTTAACGGTAGTAGTAGGTTCAGTATTGGTTGTATCTTCAGTAGTACCTATTACGTCTCCGTAGTTTTCTCCAAAGGATGGATGTGTTGGTCTGATGTCAGATAGAACCTTTCTAAATTGAACTGGATCTTGAAGATACGCCGAAAGGGCATGAGTGAAGACCTGGGCTAACTCTCTTATTTGCGGTGACGTAGCTAAAGGACTTTGACTTTGCTGTGTCATTAGGTCTTCCATCAATTCGTTGTAGGTCCCATTAGGATCCGCTTTGATTTCTTCAAGTAATTCAGCATTACTGGCTCCATGACCAAATAGGCTACCGTATTTATTAATAGTGTTTGAACTGAATAACGCGGGCAAAGCTTCTTCCATAGCTTCATATTCATCAAATGCTGGTGTTGTTACTTCAACATCATCAGGAGTTGGAGTAGTGGATAAGTTGTCTAAAGCAGTTGCGTAGTAAATGGCTAAGCTGTGTAAAGTTTTAGGGGTCAGTGATGGGGGAGTATTGACTTTGTTATTAGTTTGTTCGTCGTTGACTTTATTTTCTGTAGTTGGTACGGTGGCTTCTGTTGGTACATACGTATCTAAATTCAACTTTCTCATGAGCCTGTCTCGTCTTTCTTTATACGACGGCTCAGTAGTACCTTCAGTTACTTGGTTCACTGTAGAGAATACGTCATACCTATCAGATGAAGCTGTTTGACTGTAGGAAACGGCTCTAGTTGTTGGTATCTTGGTTGCGGATTCAAAAGATTCACGTGGTTTAATTGTAATTTTCTTAATCTCAATAGGTTCAGTGTTTTCAGTTTCTTGAGTTTGTTTCGTAGTTGCTGTAGTGGTTGTAGCGGTTTTGTTCTTTTCCTTTTCAATGTAATTCTTTAACAAAGATACACCAGGTCTAGTATAAGGGTTATCGTTTATAGTTGTATAAGTTTTCGTGTAAGTAACCAGTGTGGGACGTTTGGTCGAAGGCGGAGATACATGCGTGTAATGTGTTTGAGATTGCTGCTTCTCACGAATATCGTACAGAGTGCTCAAGTTAGGATTAGTTTTCACTCGTGTCCTCTCAGGCTTCTTAGTAGTGGTATTTGGGGTGTAGACGGGGTACGGACGGTAGTTCTTCGTATGATAATCTTGTAGGAACTGCCTGTTATTATTATTGGCAAACGAGGCACTTTCAGCTGCAACCTGCATTTCTTTCAAACTGTAATCTACAGGCGTAGTTCTTAACGTTGAAGCATCGTAAGTGGGCACAGTACTCCTTGCGGGCACCGCATAGTTGTTCGAAATCAGTTGGACCAAAGACTTTCTTCTCTTCTCAAAAGCAGTGGTAAGTTGACTTCTTTGCGTGGGATTGTTGTTTTGTTTAGGATCGGGGAAAAGAGCTTGGTAGCTCCTGGCTGTTGCTTGGGGCACATAAGGGATCTCTTGCTGCCGCTGTCTTCCACGGTAGACCCTTTCAGTTGTGCTTGAAACAGGAATGACGACAGGTCTTCTAGTTTCTGTTCGTATATTTGTCTCAGACAGCTGCTGCAAGTCTTGGTTCTTGGATAGGCTTTGTGTGATTTTCTGGGACTTCTTCTGCTCGTTGGAGTAATATTCAGCGCTCGATTCGTAGAGGGCTGGGGCGGAGGCGCAGTCCACCTTGAACCACCAGTCGCATATGAGGTGGGACTGGCTGAAGATGGTGCCGTTTGGACAGAGGAACGAAATCTTACGGGACGTGTCGCAGATGTGGAATACCTGAAAATTACCAAATTAATACATTGTAGTTGAATTATTGATCTATTTAGCTCTTATTACGTTTGTTTTGGTTGGAACGTAGGCGTTGAAATTAGCCTAAAAGTGAACATACGATCACACTTAGTGTAAGCTTAGCTGACACTGAAAATGATCGGTTAATTTAGTTTGTACGACAAATCAAAGCTATTAAAGATGGTAGAAACAAGTTACAACTTTGGAAAAAAGTTTAGGGACTTGAAGTTCAGCAGTACCTACGTTCTATTTTATATCTGTGAATAAAATAGAACGTACAGCGAACGAACGTACGTGTGAGAGCTACAACCTACAAGTCAGTTGATATCGACAAATATCGACTATTTTTAGTCAATTACTCTAGTTAGTAATGTAAATGTTTTGTTTTTAATGTTTGCTTCAATATGATTTTACCTGGCAATCTGTCTCCAAGTCAGCGTAGTAGCCAGTAGGCACGTTCTTGCAGTTGAACCCGGTATTAGGTATGCTCGGATACGCCGGGAAGTCCACGCCAGCCCTGCCGATTACGCCTGAAAAGCAAACATTCTAAATAAACAACCAGCTTGTTAACCAGCAACTTCAAAACAGGAAAGATTGAATTAGCAAAAGCTTCCTTCTTATGCCTTACAGTGGGCTGTATGAGATTAGATAAAACTGCGTATTAAGAGGAGGCTGCGCCTTTAAACATGATTTTTGCCATGATATTGTAAAAGAACCATAATTAGGATCGATGTTGGTGAATATGTCAATATTAAAATATGTTAATATTAAAAATATCATCAATATATTAAATGACAAAAAAAAACTTCGTTACCTACAAGTAACTAACAAACTAAAACTTTTAATTTAAGAAATATCATTTAAATGATTAAAAAACATCGACAACCTGTTAAGACGGAAGAGCTTTTTATTTTATAAACTTGATTTTTAAATATTCAATAAATATATCTAGTTTATTTCCGCTTAACAGTAGTTCCAGTTACAACAGTGATGAGGACTTAAATTTAACTAATTTGACAACAACTTATTAATTGACTTGATTTTTAACTTAACATAAACGACTTTAAATACTCAATTATTTTAATTTTTGTCCATGCCCATGCCCATGCCCACAAGAGAGCCGCAACTTTACATGGAAAGAGCCGCATGCGGCTCGCGAGCCGCTGGCTCGTGGTTGTCGACCCCTGATGCTTTATACCTTGATGTTCAACGAGATCCAGGTCGGGTTGTGAGTTAGCTGGTATGAGGCGCTTGACGAGCGCCCGGCCCTCAGTGTAATGTTCGAATCCAGCCGCTCCCATCGCCTGCGCCAGCGCCTGTAAACTTTCCGGACTCGGTTCCGGAATGTACAGCTCGGGAGTACGGGATATATCCTGGAAACACGACAATATTAAGTTAGAAGTCATACTAAAGAAAGAAACTACACTACTACCTACTTCTTTTGTACATTTTTCTATTCCTGGTGAGCACAATAAATTATAATTCTATCTATCTAAAGGGTGTTCTGTATTTATTAAAAGTATGTATTTACAAAAAAAGTATTTAAGTATTCTATCAGTTATCTGACTTCCATAGTACAAGCTTTGCTTAGTTTGGAGTCAGATGGCGATGTGTGTAATGTCTTACGATATTTATTTATTAAAGTAAGTTCTTATAGGCTGATTCACCACCCCAGTGCCACAGATAGCACCGCCTTCTAAAAAAGTTTATAGCTTGAGATGTAGGTACTCATTATTAGAAACAAGTCCTGAAAAAAAAATGAGCTACTCTATAGAGTAACTGATTTTCATTTCGATACTTCGGGGAAGAAAGTTCGTAAAAGTCAGTTTTGACGAAAATTACTAATGATGCAGATTTGTTCAGAATTTACCATTATCGATCTGCATATTTATAATTTCATAATTTAATAAAAAAAGCTTTTACTAATCATTTATTATCTTCTAAATAATCACAAAAAAAAAGTAAGTTCTAATTTCATCGTAACTTTTTTAATAAGTTAGGCGTGTCGCTACAGCAATCAAAAACGTTTGGCCGTAAAAGTAAGTGTCATAGTTAACTAGTATTATAAGTCAGAATTTTTAAAAAATTAGCAATCCTTTTTTTGCTTGGAACACGTTCTTTGCTTCTTCAGTAAAGTTTATATTTTGGCCTCTACGATGTTTCTTTCCCGAAGTATCGATTTGGCCAGAAGTCAACGATCTTTTTTAATAGAACAGCTGATTTTAACGATTTCGATGCCTGTAGTAAAAGTTGTACATAATAAGCGTAATACCCCCTTTAAGCTGAGTACACCTTAAGCTTATAATTCTGTAGAAAGCGGTAGGCTACAAAATAGAACACAATACAGTGACAGTAAGTATTCGTAATTATCTCTAAATAATATAAAACAAAGTAGCTTCTCGCATCTGTTTCTCCGCATACTTCTTTTAAGCCACGCCACGGATTTTGATACGGTCATTTAGATAGAAGCTTTTTTAAGGATTGTGTACACAACAATACATCATTATAATTAAGCTTTTGCATAAGTAGAAACTAGAGAGAAATTTCGGCAGCATAGTTGAGAGACCAGGTTTCCCACCTATAAGTTCTGGGTTCACATGCACCTGTCGTTTCTAAGTTATGTACGTATTACCGATGACTTCAAACGGGAAAGGAAAACATCGTGAGGTAGGTAACCAACATAAGTAGCCAACCCGCACTTGGTCAGTGTGACTGGCTAAGACTGTGACCTTAATCTTCTCATAATGAGACGAAGCAAGATCGAGATCGCAAGATCGAGTCCGGTCATGCCCTAGTAATAATAAATATCATCATATCATAGGACATTACACACAGCGCCATCTGACCCCAAACTAAGCAGAGCTTGTGCTATGGAAGACAGAGAACTGATAGAATACTTAAATACTTTTTTTTTTTGTTGTAAATACATACTTAGAATACATACAGTACACCCAGACACAGAACAAACATCGATGTTAGTCACACAAATGTTAGTCCTGAGTGGGAATCGAACCCACGCCCTTCAGCTCTCGAAGCAGACACACTACCAATGAACCAACAGGGCTGACAGGGCATAATGAGACGAAGCCCACGCCCAGCCGTGAGACAGTTTATAGAAACAGGGCTTTTCCGGATAAGTCGATCAACTCTTAATGTTTTGTAATAGGCGCTAAAAAGCTGCTAAAGAATTTGCACCCGTGTCAATGATTGTCGCTAGTTATCGTTATAATTTGATTACACCGATGTAATAAATGAATAAATGTTATGAAAACGAAACTAATTTACTTCTTTTCTATGCCTCGAGCTTTTTATAAAATACCTGCAATGAGACGAATTTGAAATCTTAACATTAGAATATATTATTTTTACGCAACAGTTTCTACTCCAGTTTTTAACAATCTTGCTTCGATATAAAAACCCCTAAATATCTATTATGTTTTGATTAGATAATTAATTGAGGTGTTAAATGATTTAACGACTTTATTGATGTGTGAAAGAGATTGATAGTAAGTGTTACATTTATCATTAATATTTTGTCATAATAAATCAGATTAATATAAGTAGACGTTATTGAAATCAATTACACATGTACCTCATCGTAAATTGTAAAATTTAATTAAATGATGTTACCTAACATAATTATGTTACGTGGTAAAGAGTAACTATATTTTAGTACGTACCTAGTTACTGAGTTGTTGATAGAATAACAGTAAAGTAGTAATGCTAATAAAAAGCAAAATTAAGAATTTTGAAAAAACCCACTACAGTTAAAAAGTATTTGTCACCTATCTAAGATAATGCACCAATGAAACCCGAACCCATAACTGAAACCTGCGTCAAAATCGGACTAGAAGTTTAGGAGAAACATGGCAACAAGGATTTGCACAAACAAATGTTACTGCAGCGCCCCCTGGCGAGTTGTCATCTTAACACTTATTTAAGATGATACACCAATCAAACCGGAACCCATAACAGAAAACTGCATCAAAATCGGGCTAGTAGTTTTACGAACATCATTTAATTAATTTTACACACAGACGCAGGTCAACGAGAAAGTTTTATTAGATATAACCCAACAGTATATCGGTAGTAAATGAATTAAAGTACAATGTGAACATGTAGAGAGATTGAGATAGCAAAACAAGTTTGTGTTGAAAGAAATACCTTTCGCCGCTGTGTAGTTCTTCTGGATCCGTCGCAAACTCCTGAAAAATACAATTTGAGATTTTAATCACAGATCGTAATAATCGTGGAAATAACTTTTGATTAAAATAAAAATACAATTTACAAGAACAAAATGCAATACAAAAATACAGGGCGTCTCAGACTTGACTAAGACTGGACTTTGATTACTTATTAAACTTGAAGACATCAAAACATTGGATACTGGTAATATGCGAAGCCAAAATCAAAGAAGAAAACACCTTTCGCGTTCCCGCCAAAACTCCAAAAAAAACCTCTTTTGTTTTATCTATAGTCAGTTGTTTTAAAGGAGTTCGTCTGGTCTGAGTTTTGGCGGGAACGCAGAAAGATTCTTGTCACACCGTTGTATTTTTTTCCAAAACTAGTGTTTTGTCGAGTGTTTATGCATAAAAATGGTGGTGTTTTATTCATAAAGTGCAGAATTACAAGCACGACTGTGGGGAAATGATATAATGTGGTGAAACATGACTTTTCGTGTTGCTTCCAAAACTCCATCGCAGCTTAAAGTAAAGTCGCCACTACTTTACTATAGCATGACTGGACTTGACTGACACGGACTGGACTAGACCAATACTAGACTTTGACTGTAACTATAGATATAAGACATGAATTCGTTCTTCGCAAATAATGACATGGTTCAAAGGCCTTTGTAGCCAAACCATAAAATCCAAAAAAAAAAAAAGTTATTTGTCTATCGCTTACCAGCCTACTACGGTAGGTTATTTAGGTTATGCCTTGCGATCACTTGACACTGGCTTATGCACAGAAAGTGCAGACGCCAAGACCTCCTCGGAGGAACAAGAAAAAAAACCTTGCGATCAAGTCGAACAGTGGACTGAGATGATGGTGTGATCAAAAGATATGAAGCTATACAAATGACGCGTTCAGAGCTCATAAGTCACATTGCGTATTAGAAAGCAGATTCAAGTGCCATTGTATTGAAGATATTGAACAGTTTATTATATTGACTAGCATTGTATCTTACAACACTTGTCAGATTATACACTTTCGCTCTACTAACAAGAGCAGCAACATGCCGACGGTAGAAATGTAGGTATTAAGGTGGTTCGATTTCCATACAAATAAATTTTAGCTATTTATGGACAAATGGAGCATAATTTTACAGTGAAATCACAGCTACTGGCATTTATTTTGGTCTTTATTTGCGGTAAATCACAATTGCTTCGATAAAACAGTGGATTAGTATTAAATCAAATTTATGAATAATTTAAGAATTTATGATCTTTTAATAAAATCTTTTAATTAAAGTTTTATTCAAGCAATTGTGATTTACAGCAAATAAAGACCTGTATAAATCCCAGTAGCTGTGGTTTCACTGTAAAATTTTGTTTCATTTGTCTATAAATGGCAAAAAATTATTTGTATGGAAATGGAACCACCTTAATATGAGAAGACAAAGATTTGTACATACTAGCTACGCCACGTAGTTTCACATGTCTTTTCCGGAATAAAAATATGTAGTCTGTTACATTCGATATTTTATGTCGTAGCTTGCCTTAGACGGGCCCTATATCAGAATTTGTCGGTTGCTTCATATAGCGGTAACAGAAATACCTACATCATCTGTGAAAATTTCAACTGTATAACTATCACGGTCGCTTTTAGCGGTAAGGTCGCTAGTTTTCACGCCTTTTTAGTGTGTGCAATAAAGAGTCAATCAATTAATCACGGTTTATAAGATACAGCCTGCTGATAGACGGAGAGCGGAGGCTTAGTAATAGGGTCCTAGTTTTCCGGAATAAAAATATGTAGTCTGTTTACACTAGATGTTTTTTTTTAGATTATTTTATAACGTAGTTGTCCTTAGATGGGCCCTGTATCAAAATCTGGTTGGTTTTTGGGGCCTCTAATAGACTTTGATTTAAGTATAATAAAAACGAATAATCGCAGAAAATATGAGAAGTACAGTGTGGACGCAGCCTAAGAGTTACAGTGAGATTTTGGATAAAATTTCGCTAATTTTTGGTTACACATGCCAGTTGTCCTACGTAAATCCAGCTTGCTAATACGTTAAGTTATGTCTGTGACTTTAGATCTCTGGTGAATTACTTCGCCTTGGATACGATCCTTAAGAGAAATGTCAAGCATAGCTACACATGTACGCACAACAATGGAGAAAGAAAATCTACGAGGATTTAAGAATGTTAGTTACGATGATAGCTCAGTGGTTAGCGTGGTCGAATCACACGCCGTAGGGCGTGGGTTCAAACTCTAAGCTTGAGTTGCTGGTAAATAAAAACATCATGAGGAGACCATAGTATGATTTTATGACTAATTTTATATTTTAACATTTTATGAATAATTTTAGTATTATAAATTTTATAGGTATGTAATACTTGAAATTTTTATTCTAACGAAAATAAATAATTGACAATATTTTAAGCACTTAAAAATGTGTACATATACTTATAACACATAAATATCAGCAAAAATTAATTAACTATTAAGTATAAGACTTAGCTACTTAGTGTAGCACTATTAAAAAGTCAACATGTATACATGATAAACCTAAAAAAGGTCCCTGATCATGTTAGGGGAAACATTGGTGGAGGAGGACGGATAAAAAAAAATACTTTATAGTCGGCTGGCTTGCTACTAAGTTGAAAATGTACCGTCAACCACCTAAGCAGTGTGTTTCGGCAGCCCCAATTGAGACCCAGCCACTTTTACAAGATGGTAGTTAAACATCTTCGACCGCACCGTCATTAAACACCAGGTGAGCTGTGGTCATACACCTAGACTCTTGCCAATAAAAATAATACGAGACAATTTACAAAAAACTTACGTCCAATATTCTGTACATAAGGTATGTACTAGGCAATTTTTCATACAAAATGTATGAGTTAAAGCTATGTTAGTTCTAGTTCCCGTTGATGCCCGCCCGGGGCGCTGGTATTGTTTCATACATTCTGAAACCAGGGCAAAGGCCAAAGAATGTACCGAACAAAGAATTAATCGAATTAACTAACTTTGTAAGTAGGTAAAGTACAATTCAAACAATACACAATCAGTCATCTGCCTCTTCATCTATGTCGACAATCGATCACCGGTCAATCGATACTCGATTACTGATCGATACAGAATCGAACAATAATCGATAGTGAAGTGCTGATCTACTCTATTAAGTACTACAATGGTTTTAATTGATGACGTTGTGTAATATTGGGATGTTATACGAATGTTGATGAGATCGATATTGTTATCATACATGCTGGACTGCTGGTACATGGTTGGGTTAGTCGGTTACATGGTTTATATAACGAGGTCATCATCATCATCATCATCATTTCAGCCGTAGGACGTCCACTGCTGGACATAGGCCTCCCCCATTGACTTCCATAAAGACCGGTTGGAAGCGGCTCGCATCCAGCGCGTTCCTGCGGTCTTTACTAGGTCGTCTATCCACCTTGTGGGTGGACGTCCTACGCTGCGCTTGCCGGTCCGTGGTCTCCACTCCAGAACTTTGCAGCCCCATCGGCCATCAGTTCTGCGTGCTATGTGCCCTGCCCACTGCCACTTCAACTTGCTAATCCGTTGGGCTATGTCGGTAACTTTGGTTCGTCTACGGATCTCCTCATTCCTGATTCGATCTCGTAGGGAAACTCCGAGCATAGCCCTCTCCATAGCGCGTTGTGCTACTTTGAGCTTACCAAGAAGGCACACAGTCAGAGACCACGTTTCAGCGCCATAAGTCATCACTGGTAACACACACTGGTCGAAGACTTTCGACTTGAGGCACTGAGGTAATTCGGACGAGGTCGATTTGACGGTATCTGTAAAACTTGAAGGTGGCATTATCATCATCGGCCTATTGTAGTCCACTGCTGGACATAACCTCTCCCAAGACGCGCCCCTTAGTCCGATCTTCAGCTATTCGCTTCCGCCAGCGGTTCTATATATATCGTCACTCCATCGAGTCTCAGCGCGTCCTGCTTTTATTTATTATTATGAATTGCACTTGGTCGTCTGATGTTAAGAGAAGATGCGGTCTATGATGGAGCTTGCATGCTTAGAAAAAACCGATTCATTCGCGATTTAAAGACATCCAAATTTTATTGGGAACAACCTTTGCCAGCGAATTTCACTGTTTGTCTGTTGCCGGACAAACACACATATGACTTAACTTTGGTTTACCTTGTCTTGGCTGTGATTGTTACTAATATGAGACTTCTTTAATTTTGTATTATTATAAACAAGGTGGAGTACTGGACACAGGTCGAATACACAATGTGCCGTGCCAAAATAAAGAAAAAATAATGTATATGAGGTGTTGATTGACGCAGTGGCTATGGCTAAAAAAATAAATAATTTGCGAGAATTATAGTAACTATGTTCATCATCATCATCATCCGCCTATATTAGTCCACTGCTGGACATAGGCCTCTCCCAAGACACGCCGTCACTCAGCCCGATCTTCGGCTTTTCGCTTCCATCCACCGCAAGCTGTCCTACGTATATCGTCACTCCATCGAGTCTTAGGGCGTCCTACGCTACGTACGCCAATGTTAACTATATTAATGAGAATGAAATATCCCAAAAACAAACCGTAAACAATTTTTGACATAAGTATGTTGTGATTTTGAAATCTTTTAATGTTATTTTTAAATATGAATGAATAGGTAAATGACTTGTAACTTTGGTGTTTTCAATAAAATATTAGTATTTGCACTCCCTAGGGGCGCTGTCACTTCCCATGATTTTTAGGGTTCCGTACCCAAAGGGTAACATGTGTATGTAACTATGTACCTGTATCCTGTGATAGTTAGACAGCTGAAATTTTCACAGATGATGTATTTCTGTTGCCGATATAACAACAAATACTTAGGTCAGAATAATAATGTAAAATAGTAAAAAAAAAAAAAATATGTAACTAAAGTTGACAAAAGGTCACGGACCCCAGTGTCTGTGGAGCGTATAATAAAAAAATAATAATATCAGAATAAAATAGTTATTAAAGGGGGCCTTCCATACAACAAAAGTGTTTTTTTGTCGTTTTTATAGATAATAGGTACGGAATTCTTCGTGCCCGAGTCCGACTCGCACTTGGCCGGTTTTTTCTATCACTCACGTAGAACATAAATCTCGTAAATTGATGTGCTAGAATCTCAATAGTTCTTTTATAACTCTATCGATAGTTTTATGTAGATAACTAACCTTACCTTACCTTAACCTTACCTTGGTTGCCTGGAAGAGATCGCTGTTAGCGATAAGGCCGCCACTTGTGTCACTAGTTAATAAGGTTTTTTGTTCTCTGTACTTTTTACTATATATGATGTGCACAATAAAGAGTTATATCTATCTTACTAATATCTTTCATAGCCACTAGTGGTAGCACTAGAAGCTATGAATTATTGTTCATTTTACAATTAGTTTTATTTCTACTAAAATATCGTGCATTTAACCTACGACCGCGAACCGTGAGAAACGGTCGGCATCTGATAACCGAATTACAATTAATGCCTCGAGGCGAATCGAAGGCGCAATTGTTCACTGTGCAGCCTTAAACTGAGTTTAAAAAAAAAAAAAAGGTAAGGTCAAATAATGAACAAAAAGAATAGAATATAACTTTATTAGACACCAAAACAAAACACAACAACATACAAACATGAAACATAAAAAGACGTGTGTGATTCGCCTTGCATGTGTCAATGAACCAACCTAGGAACTGATTGTGGTTTGCGGTATTGAAGGATGTAACAGTGTTATGGGTAAAAGCCAATGGCTGAGCGATATATCATTGTTACGGCGGCGCGTCTCATCCGGCACTGAGGAAGACATTTGGACGCGGTTTGGACCATGCGGATGCAAGCACGTTGGACGTAGTGTGCACCTTTTATAATCTTGTTTGTAGGTATCAGGTATATTTTACTAGATTAAACTATAAGCGCTGAGTATTGTAGAGCTAATTTTCTGTGTTATTACAGGTTACACAGAACTTTGAGTAACAAAACAAAGTCTAGAGCATCACTGCTTTGGCGCTCATTACTTTGAGACTTTCGATGGTTAGTCTCAACAGCTCAGTAATTTCGCTAGCTGCAGTACCCTTCAAACCAGAACACAGTAATGTTTACACACTATTGCTTAGCGGCAGAATAACTGGTATTGCGGTGGTACCTACCTAGACGACCTCCTGCTCCGGAGATCTACCACCAAGTAGGTTGAAGGGTAGGCATGCGAACCGACCGCGCTAACCACTCAGCTATCATCGCTACAAAATTCTGTGTATCGCTGCAATTGTCAAATGGTCATCTCTGACAACAGAGCGCCTCGTTCGTCTAATTACTTTATCATAAAAAAAGTAGTAAAAAATATTAATAAAAAAACATATAAGGCATAAGTAAGTAGGTACATATATTGGCGCTGTCGGTATGACATCGACGTCGACAGCTATGCCAACCCCGTATATTTTTGGCTTTTCTATTAGCGTTATCGCTAATTGAATGTTACTTTGTCTAGGCCCTCAAGTCGGCACTAACTCTGTTGCCCAACCGCTGCTGACAGCTAGCCCATCGCAAAGATCACATCCCAGGGTCCAATCATGTCGCAAGGCAGCCTATATTCTATTGCGATTATTTCCTAATATCAGCGGAACTTGCGAACTACATTGTAAATTAACAACCATTGCTTGATTTAAAGCTCAAGCTCTGCTTAGTTTGGGGTCAGATAGCGCTGTGTGTAGTGTCCTATGATATTTATTTATTTATTTATTTATTTAGATGGTGCGATACGATTTTGCAAATTGAGAAGTTTGATCAGCTTAGGAAAAGATATTTTATTTTAGTATTGGCGGGAACGTCGAGCGTTTATAAATGTATAAAAATAGTGATGTTTTATACATAGGTACATTTCGGAATTACGCGAGTGATTTTAGTAAAGTGACATAATATGGTGAAACATGACTTTGTGTCTGGACTGTCTTGTGACTGGACTCGACCCTGACTTACTTTTTGTGGCGTTGAGTGTGACTTATTTAACTTTTTTCATATAATACTTCGAAAGACTTATTACTAGACTACTAAACTTATTTTCTGTATTGTATAAGTTTTGGTGAAAGAGTTAGTCAATCAATCACTGGCAAAGTCAAAAACAAACAAAAAAAATAACATCATCATGGAAAAAAATTAAAAGAATGACATTAGCATTACCTAAACCAAATACACAGACAATATTAAAAAACGTGTCAAATGGGAAACATACGGTACGTGAATGTATGATCATAAAACTAATCCATTATATAATTGAAGTGAAGACAGCTCAGTAGTTAGCAAGTTGGGTTGCATGTTTTAGAATGTGGGCGCAAATCCCAATAATGAGCTAGAGTTGATGAAGTAAAACGTGAGAAATCTGTACTATTGTGGTAAGATGCTTTCTATTACTAGGTTGACTAACTATCACCTCTATGGCGAAACCACCAACGACGTGTTCCGGCAAGCTTGTATGAGAGTCAGTTCTTATATCTCAGGTTACGTGTTTTTAACATAATCTTCCACAAAGCAAGTGATTTAACAATCGATTATTATTTCAAAGTAAAGAGCGTGAACATAGCAAGATTATATTTTGTTACTCAAAGTTTTGGATAACACTGCAATGGTCATGGGCAGGTATTATCTCTTAAATCGGGACCATTGATCGTTTCGTTCGTCTCATTACTTTTACAAAAACTAAATATAACTACCACACCGTCGTTAAACATCAGGTGATTTATAGTCAAATGCCAATCTTCAAAAAAAAAAAAAGATCTTACCTATGGTCGCCAATGAGAAAAGCAGCACAGCCCATAATATCTCCATTCCCAAACAATGTCTCCACCGCATGGTTAACTGAAACAAAAGATAACTTCATTAGAGACATAAAATAAAAAATAGACAATAGGTTTGAAGGGTATTGCAGTTAGCGAAATTACAGGGCTGTTGAGACTAACCATCGAAAGTCTCAAAGCAATGAGCACCAATGCAGCGATGACCGAACATTGTTTGGCTACAAATTTCTGTCGTATCACTGTAATAGTTATGAACATGCGTTCTCTTACCATCAGGAGAGCGCATCGTTAGTCTCATTACAATTACATTAAAAAAAAAGTAGCTACCAACGTATAACTAGCATTCATCTTTTTATAGTTTTACAGCCAGGTAGTAAAATAACATCACAGCCTGCAAGACAATGAATGAAATCGCGACACCTATCTCAATCACAATAAAATCTAATGCAGCTACTTTGTGGTGCGTTTTAAAGCTATTATTAGTTATATAAGAATTTTCCGTGTACGACGAATTTATGACTATGGTTATAAGTCGTAACTCGGTCTCGTTCAACCATTATGGAGGGTTAACAACAATAGCTAGGCTAAAGAAGTCTTTGTATTCGTTTTTAGAACAACTGTTAACTTACAACTGTTATTTATTTCAAAATTAACTACTACGCTATATAATTATACACCTACACAGAAATAGTATTACTTGGTGGTAGATCTCTTTAGCAGGAGGTCGTCTAGGTAGGTACCACCGCAGTACCAGTTATTCTGCCGCTAAGCAGTAGTTTGTAAGCATTACTGTGTTCCAGTTTGAAGGGTACTGCAGCTAGCGAAATTACTGGGCTGTTGAGACTAACTCTATCAAAAGTCTTAAAGTAATGAGCGCCAAAGCAGTGATGCCCTGGACTTTGTTTTGTTACTTAAAGTTCTATGTATCGCTGCGATGGTCATGGACAGGCGTTATCTCTTACCATCAGGAGAGCGTCTCGTTCGTCTCATTACTTTTTACTTTAAAAAAAAGTAACCTTTGTGTTTATCCAGGGTCTCGGCTACCTCCATACTAAATTTCATCCAAATCCGTTCGGTAGTTTTTGCGTGAAAGAGTAACTAACATCCATCCAGCCAAATTTTCACATTTATAATATTAGTGGAATTCATTTGCTGTTATATGTTTAAAGGTACCTTCTAAGCTTACCATTTGTCTGACACGTGACAAGACATACCTATCTAGATCGCATATACCATATAGCAAGTAAAGTAAATAAGACAAAACATTTCCGGCCACGTTGTCGAGTTTAATTGTTCGAAACTTTCCCTGACATTAGACCTCGCTACATTCGAGTAAAAGATCTAGATGGTTGCAATTGCGATTAATAAGTACTGGAAATTTAGACTGAAGTAATAATCGTGTATGTTTTCTACTAAGTGTACTAAATTAAGTTTCCACTAAGTATTTTAAAGGTCGTGTATGTTTTCCATTAAGTATACTAAAGTTAAGTTTTCTACTCAATGTTTTAAAAACCGTGTATGTTTTCCACTAAGTGTATTAAAGTTAAGTTTCCACTAAATATTTTTAAAATCGTGTATGTTTTCCACTAAGTGTATTAAAGTTAAGTTTACCACTAAGTGTTTTAAAAATTGTGTATGTTTTCCACTAAGTGTACTAAAGTAAAGCATGCCGAGAAACGTGGGTTCAAATCCCAACAATATGCTTGAACTGCCTGTAAAAGAAATGGATAAAGTATGTAATAAATAGTTTCACGGATAGGTGTGTTTACCAACTTCGATCACATTGTCACTTAACATCAGGTGGCCTGTGTCTAACCAACAGCAACAGTTTAAAAAAGTTAATTTTATTGTTGTATGTGTTAATTTCTTTTGTTTCCCATATTATTTATACGTAAAAGTACAAAAATATTTTTAATAATTTAGATAATTATTTTCGTGAGCTTAAAGTAACTGCAACCTTTAACCTGTAACCTTTTCTATTCCCAGTAAATTTAAAAAAAACTAGAAATGGTTTGATTCAATTGGCTCTAGAATTAAAATTAGATTTCGGTAAGCCATTCAAAGAAAAAAGAATTACGTATGAATTGCAAACAGTAAACTCTTTATTAAACTACAATATCATCTCTAGAATCTAACTAGATACTTATGCAATTATGTGCTTATACCAAAGTGTAGAGTATCCTGCCAATGTTTGCAGAAAGGTGAACTCTTGAACCTCTACCGTTCGAAATAATAGAGACTACTCTACAGTTATCGGCGTCGATCTCTAGACGAGCTATCAATTGTAACTGATTTAAAAAAATGCTCTTTTATTGCTGCGAAAGCAAACATGAACTATTCACCTTTCATCGAGTACTTGCCACTTACAATTGTCTGACTCTATTATATTATAGTCGCAGAAACAACTTGTGTGTGAACCGATCGTACTAACCACAACAGCTCTGTTGGTTCATTGGTAGTATGTCTGCTTCAAGATCTGAAGGGCGCGGCTACGATTCCCACCCAGGAAAAACATTTTGTGGTATAAATATACTATTATAAAGAGGAAAAGTTTTTTGTTTGTTTGTATTGAATAGGCTCCGAAACTACTAGAGCGATTTCAAAAATTTTTCACAGTTAGGAAGCTACACTATCTCCGGGTAACATAGGCTACATTTTATTCCTGTGTTCCCACGGGAACGGGAACTACGCGGGTCAAACCGCGAGGCGTCCGCTAGTCTATCTATACTATTATAAAGAGGAAAGATTTCATTGTTTGTTTATTTGTATTGAATAGGCTGCGAAACTACTGGACCGAATTAAAATTCTTTCACCGTTGGGAAGCTATTCTATCTCCGGGTGAGGCTACTTTATATCCCTGTATTTTCACGGGAACGGGAACTACGCGGGTAAAACCGCGAGGTGTCTGCTATTTATTATAAGTATGTATTTAAAAAAAAAGTATTTAATAAAATCTATCAGTTATCTGGCTTCCATAGTACAAGCTTAGCTTATTTTGGGGTCTGATGGCGCTGTGTGTAACGTCAAAATAAAAGCTATCATCGCTGCGAAAGATGGCATCATATCAAAAAAGATAAATCAACTCGTTAAATTCTTAGGGTTGACTCATATACCTACTATACAATGAATATCTGCTTCCAAGATCTCGTGGCGTTATCGTCGAGTTTCTGTCGTGACCGTCGAAAGTACAAAGTAGATGAACTAAAGTCGAAAGCATGGGAAAAGCAACGAAAACGCAGCGTTTTGAACGATTGGAAGATAGAAGCGGGCGGGAAGACGTGATAATTATCATGAGGACGTTTGTAAAATGATTGTCATCATATATGCAACATGTTTTTTTTCTCTTTGGTTTTGGCGTCGCTTTTTGAGCATTTGCCAAGTAATTTATATTTTCAAGTTTCAAAAGTTAAAGTACAGTCAGTGTCAGTCAAGTCCAGTCATGCTTTAGTAAAGTAGTGGTGACTTTACTAGAAAGTTCGATGTAGTTTTGGGAGCAGCACGAAAAGTCATGTTTCACCACATTATATCATTTTCCCACACTCGCGCTTGTTATTCGACACTTTATGAATAAAACACCACCATTTTTATGCATAAACACTCGAAAAAACACTAGTTTTGGAAAAAAATACAACGGGGCGACACGACTCTTTCCGCGTTCCCGCCAAAACTCAACGTTAACTTGTTTAGTGTGATTCATTGAGAACTCACCAGCAGCGCTCATCACCAAGAACAATGAGACGCTTCTGATATTTTTTTGTATACGTATTATAAATATGACCAATTTGTGACTGTCAATCCAATGCCAGAGAAAATCTGATGAATCTTAAAACTCGATTTAAAAACACATTAACGATGTTACAATAAGTAAATGATTTACTCAACCCTTATCGCAAATCACAGAAAGTGAAACAAAACGATTGCTACACCTGTACCTAAGCACAAACAGCGACTAAATTTAGTATAATTTTATTATTGCACAAACTAGTAGGACGTAGGTATCTCACGTTATATTTATACATTCCCGTGAAATATATTTTAAAATGATAGTAAGATCCGTTATATAGGTAGTAGTTTAGAAGGCACCTACATCGTACATACGAATTTTTTTTTTTTTTAAATAATTTGCCCCTTCGGGCAGGCTAAAGCTATAAAGCCATACTGCCTTGTCTTAAGTGTTATTTCTGCTGTATCTTAGCTATGGTTATCGTCAAAGTCGTCTTAGTCAAGTCCAGTTCATGTCAGTTCGTGCCAGTCATGCTTTAGTAAAGTAGTGGCGACTTTACTACAAAGCTTCGATGGAGTTTTGGAAGCAACACGAAAACTCATGTTTCACCACATTATATCATTTTCCCACACTCGCGCTTGTAATTCGGCACTTTATGAATAAAACACCACCATTTTTATGCATAAACACTCGACAAAACACTAGTTTTGGAAAAAAATACAACGGAGCGACACGACTCTTCCCGCGTTCCCGCCAAAACTCGTACATACGAATTTGTGAAATGCGGTTTTATTTTATACATTTTTTAAATTATTTTTGACATGGCACTTGGTGCGTTCTTCCTGTGTCAAGTAAGCTTATACCTATTTTCAAATGCCTCAAGAGAGCATCAAATAATATAATAAGTAACTATTTATTTATTTATTTAGCTTTGTATGCTATTTAGTGGATAGGGATCATGATGATAAGAATTTTGGCGGGAATCTGAATATTTGTTTTTTCAAGTCTGTGCTTCATATATTATACCTAAATGTTTATTTCAATTGCGATATTTTAATCATAAAGTACCGAATTATTTGCATGAGTGAGGGCAAGTGATATAATGTAACTAGCAAAATTCCATAGAAGCTACTAGTAAAGTCATCTTTATTTTATTAGTATTGTCCTGGGCTTAAGTTAAGACTTATTTTGGGTACTTGGTCTTTTCATGAGTCACTTGAAAATATTAATGTTAGATACTGGCAGAAAACACAGAGTGCGATGCCAAAAATGAGGAGAAAAATATGAGAATTGCAATCCTTGTTACTGCGTTGCCGCTACATTGCGTCGCTGCACCGTTGTCAGTACATGCGATCACATCAATGGACCGCTCTGTGTGGACGGGCGTGAAATTGCAGACGCCTGCGTAACAACATTCGAACGGGCTGAACTTCACTGTCAAAAGCGAACGACATTTGTTACTGGCTAATACTAGAGTTGTGGCGGGAACACAAATTGTTTTTTTTTTAGAGTGTTGTTTTAAAGTATAATTATCCGCACCAGTGTGGAGTGTATGGATATTTTTTTTTCGCATTCTTTGTAAAATCCGTAGAAACTTTTAGTCACGACTACTTTAGTTGACTACTATGTATGGTCGGGACTTGAACACTTTTCACTTGAAAATATGGAAGAGTTGACACTGGCAGAATAAAAAAGTGCAATGCCAAAAAGTAAGAAAAAACATTAGTCGTGGTATAAGCAATGGATACGAGCCAAAACAGATTAAAGAGCTGTATCTTTTACATAGTAATTAGAACAAAGATTTTTACTTAGCTTAAGAAAATTTCAGGATTTTATTACTAAAAAAAAAATTTTCACGTGAACGTCGTACACAGAGACCTGTGATACGGAGATTTTACACCAGGTTTCTTGATGGTATACCCACGCACCTACAGTACAAAATATTTACCAGTGAATTCCACAAAATGGTTTAATTGTAGCTTTTATAAATATAAGCAATTTTCTTTACTTGCAAGAAATTAAAATCTTCACTTGCCTCCTGAAAGATGCTAATGTAGCGTATATTAGGGGAAGCTGAGATGCTTCCGCCAAACCGCATCGGACTTTAGACTTGGGGAAACTATGTAGGATTTTATTTACTAAAATTCGTTTGTTATGACAGGCACCGGTGTTCCCTGGAGCTCTTCCTTTTCGAAGAATGCAGATGTATTTCCCCTTCTGTTCTCTAACGTGGAGAACAACCGTTGCGCAGGCTTCACTAAGACATTGTCTTTCCCGGGCTTAATAAAATAAACGGGAAGCCAAATCCTCAAATCTACCCCAAAAGTAAAAACTAATTCAAAAAGGTTTCAATTAGTTTTTACGTTAGGCAAGAAATATCGTATTCTAGTTCTTCAGGTACAAATTACAGGGCTAGAAACTTGCTCCCTAGATGTTAAGGTTGTAGCAAATGTAACTATTGCTAAATGAAGCTATTCATAGTAACGCTTTTGTACTGGCCATTTACCTTTACCAGGCCGGCCACAAGCAGTAAAACAATGAATAATAGTATGTCGGCAATCCAATCTGCCGACAAATCCTCGCGTTTAGCGTGCGTCGACCAATTTACCTACTGATTTGGGCAACGGCTTCATTATAAGTTGGTCAAGCTGAAATTGCCCAGATAATGATTTTCATTGACGACTATTTTTACAGTCTACAAATTATGTGTCTAAGGAGAACAATACCAAAATAAAACCTGGTCTCTATGTTCCGTCCGTACATAGTAGTTATAGGCGAAACAGCTACTTTATAAAGGTATGCAGGAGTTTTAGCGGGAACGTGGTCATGTCGTTCCATTGTATTTTTTTTTTCCAAAACTTGTGTTTTTTCAAGTGTTTATTTGTATTTAATATAGTGGTGTTTTATACATAAGAACCGAATTACAAGTAGTGATATAATGTGGCGAAACATGACGTTTCGTGTCGCTTCCAAAACTTCATCGAAACTTATAGTAAAGTCGCCACTACTTTACTAAAGCATGACTGGATTTGACTGGCACGGACTGGACTTGACCAAGACTGATCAGTCATGCCGGTGTTAATGCTGGTGTTTATTGAATCTGGGTGTTCTGTATGTATTAAGAATTAAAAAAACTATACTGTAATTTACCCGGTTTCAATAGTAGAACTTCCGATATTAATTTATTAAGTTTTAAATCAGTTAGAATTTGAAATTCGTGTCTATTTCATATTCTCAAGAAGGTTCAATGTCTAATCAGAATAGCAAACGCAAATACAAGGCATGAGTTTAACCAACGGACCAAAATATAGCGATGATAGCTAAGTGGTTGGCGCGGTCGGTTTACATGCCGAAGGGCGTGGGTTCAAAAGACAAGAATAAGCTTGAACTGTCGTTGAAGGAAACTATAGCGTGGTGGAAGGGTACCTACTTTCCAGTACTAGACTAGCTAGCTACTGCTCTCAAGTTGAAAACCTGTCGCCATGCACGTAACAGTGTGTTCTGGCAGCTTCACTTAAGAGCCAGTTCCATCCTAGGACCATAAAAAAACAATAGTATCTTCGAGAACTTATGATTACTAGAAATTACCGGATTCACCTATCCATCAGCTGTTCTAACCTTGTCTCCACTTGACCTATTCTAAACGTGTAATTCTTATTACTAGTGTTTAAAGGTCAGAATCCTCTAATAGATTGTAGACATTCGGAAGTTATAGGGCGGATGTTATATGATTGTGAAACTATTGTTTTCTTAACAAACGTTTTATTTCATTGTTCTGGAACCTTGGCTTTGAGATTAAGCGGCAGCTAGAGTTTATGGAGTATCTAGCAGCTTTGGAAAAGGATGTAATACAATCTTCGATCAATAATAACCCTAGATTACAGATTAGCGCTTTAAAAAACGGCCCTAAAAATAAGAGCACAAAACACCTTTGTGGTCTTATTTCGAATTAGTATGTCTTGTTCGGTCTGTATTACTACTGTATATCCGATTTCCCATAATATAGTTATATTCGGTTCACTTTGCTGATATATAAACATTGTTTATGAGATGGTCCAGGTAGCAGGAAATGCCTTGGTCCTTTCCAAATATTTATGCGGCAAAGTGTAGTAAAATTCTCCCTATCTGTAGTAAAACGTCGTACTCAATTTCATTACTCAATCATTTTGATTGAGTAAAGAAAATTCAAAGGCTAAAAACAGTTTTTGACATAAACCAATCATAGGTACATAGCCAATGTTAAGACGTCAAAACCAAGAACTATGTTTAGTTTCAAAATAGGTAAGCACTTAATTGTCAACAAAATGTTTTTAATCTTATTGGTTTTAAGATTCATTTTAGAATAAATGTTTATCTACTTATAGACCTTTTATTTTTTAGTGATTTTTAAAATTTATTGCTCTCATTTCCCTGATGACAGAAGGACTTATACATTCATTTACTGACATTTAATATCAGGAGAACTGTGCATAATCATGCACACTCGTGGGCAAGTGATATAATGTGGTGAAACGTATTTCCGTGTTGTTTTATAGACTCCATAGAAACTTCTAGTAAACACCGTTACTCTACTAGGGCATGGACTGGACTTGGCCGTAACTTACTTTTAACAGTGAAAAGATTTATTTAACTTGTTCACGAGACACTTCAATATATCTACTTGGCACTGGCAGAACCGTCAACGTGCGAAGCCAAATTAAAATAAAAAAATTAAATCATTATAAATCGGTAAATTCAAAGTTATTTGTTTTCTGCAAACTTGAATTATTTTAATCAGCCAGCTTTTACAATGTTTTTTACCATTATACTATGCTTATCTTCGGTTGAGTTCATAGTTAGTAACCCCCTTTCGAGTTAGTATACCCCAAGCTAATAACCCTGTATACACCTAGCCAAGCTTTTAGATATTCATATTAATTTGTTTCATAAGTGTTTACATCAATGTTAATTAGATTAGATTAAATATATCACATAATCAAATTAGTTACAAATATATGTATGCATGCATTTCCGTTATCGGTAAGAATCTTATCTTAGATCCAATAAATCCTCCCATTCTTCCGGAAGATCTATTTACTTACTAGGATGTAAATTTCCTTTCCCTTCTCCATATAGGGAAAGATTTGCATTCGATAGTCGAAGAAACCTCGTGGGTATTGCAGAGATATTAAAGGTAAAAGCTACTGTGACCCAGGGTTCATACTCTCCGGTTGCTTGGCCTGTCCTTTAAAAAGGTACAGATATCAGAAAAAGTGTTAAAAATAATTCAGTGTCGAATATCATTTCGTACTTGCGCACATACAAACACACAAATAAGATATGAATAAGCAATGAAAACCTTTTTTAAAGGAAAAACTAAATATCTAAATTTAATTTTTTTGTAGCGTTTTTATTGTAAATTATCATTATTTTATAATAAAACCTATGTAACTCGAGTCGAAACATTAATGATAAAGAATTCTACAAATACACGATCTTTCACAATAATTATAAATTGTAAATAATCATGTTTTGAAATCTTCGATGCGTGAGTTTGTCTTACGCTTATCGCTAAAAGCGATCACTTTCAGGCAACCTTGGAAAGGAAAACAGACTATAAACTAAGAACAGATAGATGATGTAACACTTTACACACTAATTTTCACTCACTGTTGTGACACTTTTGTTGTTGTTTTCTGTATAATAATCCAATAAATAGTATAAACTTAGGAAGCGTGCACTAGAATCAAACATAAATCCAGGATTTTGTTAAAAAAATCTGGCAAATAATTGTGATTTTTTAAGCTATAAGGTAGTCAGTTTTTACTTTTATTCCGAATCAGCCCTGTTTATTATAAACTGTCCCACTGCTGGGCACGGGCTTCTTCTCATTGGTAAGGTCATCTGGAGGTTCTGGGTTCGAATCCCACGCCACGCACTTCTGTCTTTTCTTAGTTGTGAGCGTATTGCAGACTTCAAACGGTGAAGGAAACCTGCATATCCGAGAGTTCGTAAAAAATCTTCGAGAACTTTTTTTCGAGAAGATTTGTGAAGTATTTCAACCCACACTTGACCAGCGTGGTGGACTTACTCTTATGACTTATGTATATTAGTCAATAAATCGATTTATTTTAAAATTAATTGAAAAAGAAAATCGGCCTAATTGTGCACAGAAACTAAATTTTTTTTTTAATGGTTGACAGGCTAGGTGTTTGACCACAGCTCACCTGATGTTAAGTGAAGGTGTGGTCGAAGATGGTAAAGCACACCTAGTCTGGAGTGGAACTGGCTCTCAAGTGAGGTTGCCGGAACACACCGTTAGATGCTTGGCGGCAGATTTTCAACTTGACTTGGTAGCTTTCAACTTGGCTTTTCAACTTGGTAGCTAGCCAGCCGAGTACTAGAAAGTACCCTACCACCATGCTATGGTTTCCTCACGATATTTTCCTTCACCGGCAGCTCAAGCTCATTGTTGGGGTTTGAACCCACGCCCTTCGGCATGCGAACCTACCGCGCTAACCACTGGGCTATCATCGCTACAAAACTAAGTACACATGTAACTAAGCTATAGTTTAAAATTATATTTTGAATGGATTTTATTCACAACTGTACCACTTTCCTAGAGCTCTCTACAACCGCTTAATTTATGGCCGCTCGCTGACACCTCGATAGCTCGAAGTTGTTTATCATCACTAAAATTGGACGCATTTCTACCGTACATGGACATTTCCAAACTACTGACAACTACCGTCAAAATGACTTGCGGCGCACGTTTTTCTTGTTTCAACAGGAAGAGTTAAAAATTGCTTCAATATAAAAGCATTTTTATGTGTCATAGAACTTAAGATTTCTACTTGAAACTGACGTGTTTTGACATTTTGTTCAAAATTTAAAATATATTATTGTGGGTTGAGTATTACATGTTGCTGTTATCAGTTAGGTACTTATTATATTTAGTACGTTTATTTGTATTTTAAATATACATTGGTCAAAAAAATATAAATAATAATACATTTTTCTTTAATGAGTACCTAAATGGCATACTTAATAAATTGTTGATGTTATATAAAATTTTAAATGTCATTAATTTATTATTAAAACATTTTTTTTTTATTAATTACCTTATTTAATAATATTATAATTAATGTCATAATATTATTAAATAAGTTATTCATTATTTAAGAATTTGTCAATATTATAATAACATTTTAATTAAATGATTTTTGATTTTTCATAGCTTTAATTTCGTCACGTAAATGATTAATTGGCTATGTACTTACTACATAATATATACTTTCACTGTAAAATTTTGATTTACAATGAAAGGGGGTAATACATAGTATCCTTTCTTTGCTTTACGTGGTCTTTGTGTAATTTTAACATCAAAAATATGTTGACGTGTAAATCGATATCAGACCACTGTATATAATTTGATGACCTCGTACTTGTATAGCGAATTCACCAAAATAAGCATAATAATATTGAAAGAGTTTATTGCACTACACTGTTTGTCAAACAACTTGTGATTAATACTACACTTACGTGACTGAATAACATAGCTGAGTCAGGCTGATTCTAGACCAATCGACATGATTTCTGTCTCTGTCATTACCATGTCTACCTTTGTAAATAATTACCTTTTTTTATGTAAAAGTAATGAGACGAACGATACGCTCTCCTGATGGTAAGAGATAACGCATGTCCATGACATGCGTAGACACAGAATTATGAGTTGCAAAACAAGGTCCGTGGCTTCGTTACTTTGGGACTTAACAGCCCAGTAATTTTGTAGTAGGTACCCTTCAAACCGGAACACCTTGCTACCGTTTTCAGTTTCTTGACGTTTGTTGTAATGATAGTTTAGTGGTTACCTCGGTCGGTTCACATACCTAAGGGCGTGAGTACAGATCCCAACAATGAGTTGGAGCTGCCGGTGAAGGAAAACATTTGTGAGGTAACGATCGCATGGCGGTACTTTGGGTACTTTGTAATACTTGTTTCGTTGACCTAGGGAGCAAATGGAAACTCAAATAAAAACTATCAGGAAAATCTAATAATAATTTTCATAATTGGTCAGCTCAATAGTTGTAAGGTATAATAAATAAAATAAATGTTCACTGCATGAGAATTTTATTACCTAGCTGAGACGCAATTTAACAGCGATTGAAGATGTTTGTCGGTTGAGCGACTCCCGCGCATCCCAGCCAGTGAAAGTGAGGTGTGGCCCGAGAGATAAGTGATGGCGGATAAGATTAAATTAAAGTATTTGGCGCCTGATTTTACCTCACATAAGATTCCTTGCCAAAAAAACGAATAGATGACACTAACAGACCTCGTCATATTTTTTTAATTTGACTTTGGTATATAGGATACTAGTTTGCGCCCGCGATTTCGTCCGCGTTGAGTTAAGAATTGGGTTCGGAGAGAAATGAAACGTATAAGCAATAGTCTCATTCGATAGAAACTTACGCTAGTTAATTACCTAGATTAATATAAACGAATACTAATAGCTTATGTTTAGATTTGAGCTCTAAATTCATCAATAATTATTTTTTAAAATTGCAAACGTAAGAATTTCACTTTTTCTAGACAATGACAAATGAAAAAAAGGTAGGTCTTAAATGTGTAGGTATTATATTTTTTTAATGGTCGGCAGGTTAGGTGTTTTGACCACAGCTCACATGATGTTAAGTGACGGTGTGGTTGCTGTTAATAAACACACCTCAACTGGAATTTAACTAACTCTGAAGTTAGGCTGCCAGAGCACACCGTTAAGTGCTTGACGACAGATTTTCAACTTAAGTGGTAGCTAGCCAGCCGGTTACTAGAAAATTGCCTATAACCATGGTTTCCTCACGATGTTTAACCGGTAGCTTAAGCTCATTGTTAAGGTTTGTACCTACATCCTTAAGTGCGTGAACCGACCCCGCAAACCACTAAGCTATCATCGCTCCATATACCACCATACATCAAAGAAGCGCACACGCAAGCGCGAGGTTAGCGTACTCGCTGGCATTCTATGACATCACAACTCAGTTAATCGCATTGACGACAAATCAACAATTATTGAGAGAAAGAGCCTCTTATCAATCATTACATAATTATCGTGCACATCTCGATCGAGAGCGATCTGATTCCTACTCATTAATCTTCTTGCTACAGTTTATAATTAGGAGGTCTGATTCTGTACCGCATTGGACGGGAATGTAACTACGAATAGAAAGCTAATTTGTGTTACCAAAGAGAATCACCGTGAAGATGTGATGTTTTCTAGGCTGTATGATGTTTGCTCTGTTTCAAAAGTGAATGGGGTCAGACGGAGCCTTCTTTTTAGGGTTCTCTGCGTGAAAAGTGTTCAACGAGACCAATTACTAAGCTTAAAGAGCGTAATGCCTGAAAAACGCAAAAAGGGGTATTATCGATGCCACTGTTTGAAATTAAGAAACATAAATATATAAAAAAAAAAAATATTGGAGTATGGATATAATCCTGAAAATAATCGGATCCCTATAATCGGAGTTCTTCACAAAAAAATCTACAAATGCCGCAGAAAAAATCTATTTTAATTCAAATACTCGAAATTATCAGCGATGACCCCACATTATTTTGTATGAACAAAATTGCTAACACTTATGTTTTAGTAAAGCCGCCAATTGCTTTAATAAAATTTATTTAACTCGGTCAAAAATATAATTTCAAATCATGCAATTGTCGATCACGTTTCTTTTCTTTTTTTTTATTGTTAAAGTAATGAGACGCACAATGCGCCCTCCTGATGGTAAGAGATAACGCATGCCCATGACCATTGCAGCAATGCACAGAACTTTGAGTACCATAACAAAGTCCGGGGCATCGCTGCTTTGGCGTTCATTACTTTGAGACTTTCGATGGTTAGTCTCAACAGCCCAGTAATTTCGCTAGCTGCAGTACCCTTCAAACCGGAACACAGTAATGTTTACAAACTATTGCTTGGCGGCAGAATATCTGGTACTGCGGTGGTACCTACCTAGACGACCTCCTGCTAAGGAAATCTACTTTGCACTAGAGCGGATGCAAACTATTTTTTACCCTATTATTTTAAATGCATTTATTAGTATAAACAGTCTATGTGTTAATTTAAAGTATAAGCTATCTGCATTTCAAATTTCATCTAAACCCGTCTAGCCATTTTAGTGTGAAGAAGTCATCTTATATACAAACACACTTTCACATTTATAATATTAGTGTAAGTAGGTATAAATAAAGCTAATTTTTTTTGTGGTTGGGAACCCTCGGCGTTTGAGTCCATCTTTTGCTTGTCCAGCTTTATTTATTAGTCATAAGCTAGTCATAAGATATTCTTTTGCAAGTTATTGACTAATGTTTGCAGACTTCACGCTTAGTTTGTGATCTTTTCATTATTTCGCATTTTTGTCAATACCATATGAAATACGCAATCGTCAAAAAAATTTTAAAGCCTTTTGAATTGAAGACAAACGGAACGTGCAGAAACTTTTTACTTCACTGCAAATGTGTGAAACATTACACAAATCTTTTATTAAAACCGTTGACAACTCCTGCTAACCAACAGAGTTCTGACGGGAAAACATGATGCAATGGTCTGTAAAACTACTTTTTTTATTATGTAAAAGTAATGAGACGAACGAGATCTCTCGATGGTAAGAGATAACGCCTGTCCATGACCATTGCAGCGATACGCAGAACTTTTAAAAGAAAAGTTTATGTGGATGTGGTAATAAAGTACTTAATATAAAAATAGGATTCCTTTTGCTTCCAAAAATCAGTCAAAATGGTAACTGGGAATGACCAGAGTTGACCTATTAGTAGAAGCGTCGCATCATCAATATAATATAATTTATGACCTTTGAGTTATCGACTGTACTAAGACTTTGTAAAAATAAAATACCTTTTTTTTTTAATTTTATTGGCATTTGGAAGTTCGCACAAAACGCTATGACAACAACGAAGAAATAAATACCTTTGCAGGCTGAATATAAAGTTCACGTTTAACTATGCAGATCACCATCATCATCATTTCAGCCTTAAGACGTCCACTGTTGGACATAGGGCTCCATTGATTTCCATAAAGACCGGTAAAATTATGCAGATATCCCTTCATAAATCTTTCCGTGTATCAAGTAAATAATGCCAAAGATCTAGCACCCCATAACTCTCTGGATTACCTCACTGGTAGGTACGTAACGCTCGATGCTATCGCGATGTGTTGAGAAACTCGGGAATCCAGGTAAACTATTAATGGTAGGTATTTTTAATTACAATCATTTTGTTGTATTCTAGCGAGTTGAACTACACACTATTTATTAAAATACATGTTATAGGAAGCACAATATACCTTGAAAAATAACACAAAGTAAAAGGAATACAATAAAAATAAAGAAACCAGTTTCATTTCAGTTTTACGCGTTGCATGTGGCTACGTATATTTTCAAAGTCAAGGCCATAGTTATTTAGATAGTGAAAGTTATTATTATGCGGAATGCATCACCGCAGACACGAGTTATGCTATACTATAACACAGCGAGTAAGAAAGGATTGTAAACACAATAATATCTGTAATCACTTCTCTAATTTCTAAATAGTATGAAACAAAGTCGCTGTCGACTTACATGAAAATCACGCAACGGAATTTCAAACAGAGGTGACGTGGGCCAATGCCTTCGCGCTTCGTACCTATGTTTGCATATGACAAAAAAATGTACTCGTCATCCTACTAATATTATAAATGTGAATACTTGGAAGAATGGATGATTGTTTGATGTTTTACTCTTTCACGCAAAAACTACAGAACGGATTTGGATAAAATTTGGTATGGAGATAGCTGAGACTCTGGATAAAAAAATGGAATTCCTATTGCTCCCAAAAATTAGTCGAAGTGGGAACTGGGAATGACCAGTTGACCTATCAAATCTTTGTAGAAACTCCTAGAAGCGTTGCATCATCAATATTTAATGTATGACTTAACTTTGTGTTAACGACTGTACTAACACTTTGTGAAAATAAAATAACTTTTTAACACATAAGCTACTTTTTATGTAGCGGGTAATACCGCGGGGATCAGCTAGTAAAACAATAAATATTGCTATTGAAATATCATTTTATTTTCTAGCAACATCTGCTGGTATTGCGTCGCTATTGCGGGGAAGAGCTGGAGATTCCGATTCTGTTAGTTTACGTAACTGTCACGTTTCTGTACGGCAATTTTTGATAGCTACTTATCCATTCCTTGTTCGCTGTACGTTCCTTCCTCATACCACCCCACTGTCAACATGTTTGCAACAATAACCGCAATGGAGAGCGAACAATGAATGGAATTGTAGTCACATACACGTTCGAAGAAGAGAACAAGGCTTCGCGAAATTTAACTTGTCCACATCAAATGCCCCGCCACTGTATTTAGATACTATACCTTTTCTGAAGTATGATCTACCAAGCAAAAAAGAATCATCAAAATCGATTCATAATTGGCGGAATTATCGCGTAACAAACATGAATTTTGTTATTTTAGTTTTTTTTTTAAATACAGTCGAATTGTATTTAAAAAAAACGAGTCGAGTCGAGAAGCTCCTCTGTTTTGAGTCGGTTTTAAAATCACATTCATTGGAGAGACTTGCCATTTGACGAAAGGACAAAAGACCGCAGTCGAAGTTTGCCAGGCAGCGTTGGGGTGTATCTAAGGATTGAAAAAAAAACTATTGACACAAATACTAAATGCACTAACATAATGTATTACACAATTTGTAATGGTGATAGAAACAATAATTGTTAGATATATTACTGCTCTAGGTATTATAAAATAGACTTAAAACAGCATCTTAAAGCCATTTCTCAGTTGAAAGTGATTTAAATAGCTATTAAACACCATTTTATGAATCATTTTACTACAGTTATGTAAGCTATGTAACCTCTTGAATATTTATGTTGAAATACATAAATCATAGTTTTTGCGGTGAAATGCCGTTATACGTTTTTATGTTTATCTACTCACATTTCGCGACCTGTATTTTAATCTATATTTAAATTATACCTACGATATCAATTTCAATTACATTTTACCTGAGTCGCACCGTCCACTCCCCGTCAGCTGCCGCGGAAGACGCAGCTAATAGCAAAAGGCTCAAGTATGCTTCTATCGAACCACTATACTTTTTCGTGCCTGTCGCAGTAGAGACTCTGGGTTACTGGGGGACCGAGGCGAAAAAGTTTGTAAATGAAATAGGTCACAGGCTTAAAGATAGGACAGGTGACTCCCGCTCCGGTTCGTTCCTGGTGCGGAGGTTGGCCATTGCCATTCAGCGTGGGAATGCGGCGAGTGTGATGGACACCTTTGCACCGGGAACGGTCAGGGGCGGGTTGTTTTAGTTTGATAATATATTTGATTGATTGACATTATTATTGATAATTTAATTTACTTAATTTTGACATTTTGGTTATAATAAATAAATTGTAATATTTTTAAAGAGAGTATTACGTAAGCAAAATCTATTTTATTGTATGACATATTTCAAATTAAATAAAAATATTGTATGCCTGTAAAAGCCAACCCGTTTTGTTTTTTCTTAGTTAGGTATTTTGGCATTCATTTATTGGTAATTAAAATGTACTTAAAAAGACTGGAAAATCAAGACCAAAAAAGTTGATAACGGAAAGAAGAATAAGAAACAAAAATTATACAAACGAAAGATTCTACAAGAAAATTCTTCGTAAATCACTTGCAATACTTTAATTATTTAAGGTTGATCTCACGCTTAACAGTGTAATGAAAATGGATCTTACTAGATATTTTTCCAAAAACATGTTTAAGAGTCATTATCAACCCTTTTAGCCTGAGCGGCATTACCCAAAGTCAGGGGAGGGGTAATGGCGCTCAAACCGGTTTTTTGTATATATATACATATATACAAAAAAATATAGTAATAGCTTCCTAATACTTATAAGTCAAAGATAAAAAACGATAACGTTATAAATACGTTTGGTATTAAAATATCGATTAATCAACAGTTAAAGAACATGTTATGTTTTAAAATTTTGAAGTAAAATTAATATTTTGAGATATACAGCGTGAACGCCATCCCCCCTACTTACTTAAATGTATAATTAAAAATACAGGAAATAAATTTAATAGGGGTTTTAAAAAGTACTTAAATGTCAAGCTTCGTCATAATCGGGTACCTTAAAGTTTCCGGAAAAATAGGTATAGGGGTTTTTGCCAGGCTAGGTGTTTGACCACAGCTCACCTGATGTTAAGTGACGGTATGGTCGAAGATGGTAAAGCACACCTAGCCTGGAATGGAAGGTAACATTTGTATGCAAATTACAAGCTTATTTTTGTGTACTTCTTACCGTTTACCTACATTACCAAACCAATACATCGTATACAAAGTTATATAAGACATATCAAAGCATATTATAGGTATCATACGCAATTACATAAACAAAACACGAAAACCAAAGCAAATAAAAAAGCAATTAATCTTACAATAGCTCCCTAACTAAGTGTAACTAAGCTCACGCATGCATGCAGGAAGCAGGCGTGAAAACGGTGTTAATGCCGAGGTTAGTCGGAAATAATACGCTAAAACGAAAGGGTTTTATAAAATAAATTGAAAAGTTTGTTCGATGCAACTCGTGAGAAAATATGTTGACCTTTACCTTGTACAAAACATTAATTATTTATAAGTTTCAGTCCAAAAACAAAAAACTTTCCCGTGAGATTCCTTGACGAAAACGCGTTCAAATCCACTAATGAACCTAAGCTGCCGGTAAAGGAACGTCAAGCATCTAACGATGAATTCCGGCAGCCCACTTGAAAACCAGTTTAATTTCAGGCTAGGCGTGCCTTACCATCTTCGACCGCACCATCGCTTAAGATCAGGTGAGCTGTGGTCAAATACATGTCAGCAGTAAAAAAACGCGTTACGTGTACGCGTATGTGCTCATAGGGAAAAAAGACCTCTGTAAAGTCTTTCGAAAAAAAAATCCTCGTAATTTATTGAATAAGTAGAAAGTTGTAGTACCTAGTATTTGCCAACAAAAAACTTATTTCTATTTGAGACTTGTAAAATCTGTTATTGATAGGACATATGAGCCCCTTCTGCTTAGCATACTCTTTCTGAATAACCGTATCTAATAAAAAGTAAGTAGAAGTAGGTAACGATGTGAACTTAACTCCGTGAGATAGTAAGCAGATAGTTGGGCACGAAGTCAGATAACTACAGAGAGATCTTGCGATTATTTCATAAATTAATCCTGAGATAAGACGGTCGTGGCGGGCGGATTCAAAACTTGTGTTTCGATGCTGCGGAAAACGAAAAAAGTACACATTTCTGAATTTTTTTTTTCAGAACATTTGTAACCTTATTTTAGTAAACCTAGCATTGACATTTTGAAGTTATAGGTACTACTTTTATTTAAATTCAAAATAGGTTTGCCTACACTTACTACTTGTGTTTTAGTGACGGTGCAGTCGAAGATGGTAATCTCATCTGGCCTGAACTGACTTTATTAATTTGAGACATGCTTCGGTTTAATTTCGTTAGCAGTACCCTTCAAACCGGAACACATCTAATACAGCGGTGGTATCGACCTAGACGACATGCTAGGGAGATCTACTATCTAGTAAATGTATAAGCGAAACCCTGGAGGTACACTTATAATGGTTTTACGCCCTCTGAACCTTTAAATTAAAATCTAGTTTAGTAAAATTTTTGATATGACCTTAAAATCTTTATAAAGCCATATACCATACCCATCACCCTTTCTATGACGTTAAACTATTTTGATCCGAAGTAAAGCTCAATTAGAAGCACTATAATAAAATAATAGATAACCAATAAAATCAAATCATCTCGATCAAAACGAGGTTGAGGTCAAGGAGTCTTTTTACACATAGCCACTCGTACACGAGACGATTAAACGTGATAAAGTTGAAGACTGAAGATTGTACATAAAATTAAAGAAACATTGAAACTGGCAGAATGCACAGAGTGAGATACCAAGAAGAAAGAGGAAAAAAACGTAATAAAACCAAAATAAGACTTAGTCACATAAGTCACATAAAGTAAGCCACAGTCGAATCTAGTCCATGGCTTAGTATTAGTGGCGACTTTGCTAGAAGTTTCTACGGAGTTTTGGAAACAATAAAATACATATTTCACCTGTATCACTTTTGCTTTTTATACACGCGCACATTATACTGTGCTACATGGACGTTTTTTAACCCCCGACGTAAAAACGAGAGGGTATTGTTATAAGTTTGACGTGTCTGTCTGGGTGTGTGTTTGTGGCATCGTAGCTCCCGAACGAATGAAACGATTTTGATTTTGTTTAGAATTAATCGGGATTGTTCTTAGCTATATATTTCATGAAAATCGGTCCAAGATGGCCGCCACAAAATTACAGATCAAATGAAAGGGCTTGTCTAGTAGAATACTATACGCCTGTCAGAGGTTTTTTAAATTTTTAATTTATACTTAAATAAAGGTATTTTTTATTTTGTTTAATAAATGATTGCATTTATACTTGTAATGAAATGAAAATTTACTCAGACTTGATACCAAATTTGTAGGTTTAAATTTGGGTTCACAATAATATGCGTTAACATATTGTGGCTTTGTGTACGAACGCCATACGCACCTAAGTAGTATAAATTATATCGGTGATAATCCGTCACGCTGAAAGGTGTTCGTCCTCATTAGTACTTTGGAAGTCACGATTATCTCACAGCAATAAAAAAAAAAAAACAAATACGCGATTCAAGACTCATTAACTTTTGATGTCGTAACCTTGACACCGAACAATGCGATTAAAAGTTTATCGAATACAATGAGAACTACACGTTTTTGACATTCAATTACAATTTATAAGGACGAGCACTTAGATACGATAAATAACTGTATTAGTAAAAAAATATGAAATTTTTTGGCATTTAATAGTTGATACCATTCGGGTATCGAACTAACTTAAACAGATTCAGAGGAAATGCACGTTCTCCGCCCAGAAAGGGTGTCGAGAACACTCCCTCCACACCAACCCCGGGGCAGACTTCCTCCGGCGCCCTACCTCGGTAAAGAGTGAATGCTCGAGACCAATGCCCCACCTCCCCGATAGTGGGACAGGAGGAAGATCCCGAGATGATGATGACTAACTTAAAACGAATTACCGGTGTCAATCCCAATTTTTCCATCATCAAGTTAGGAACAGAAAAGTTACTATAAGCATAAGCTCATCATTCATCATCATCATTTCAGTCCATTGCTGGACAAAGGCCTCCCCCATTAACTTCCACAAAGACCGGTTGGAAGCGGCCCGCATCCAGCGCGTTCTTGTGGTCTTTATTAGGTCGTCTGTCCACCTTGTGGGTGGACGTTCTACGCTGCGCTTGCCGGTTCGTGGTCTCCACTCCAGAACTTTGCAGCCCCATCGGCCATCAGTTCTGCGTGCTATTTGTCCTGCCACTTTAACATGTTGATTCTCTGGGTGTCGGTTACTTTACGAATGGTTACTTCCTTAAATATCTGGTAGGTAATTATACAATAAATCCAGCACCGTTTTATTGGATTTTGCAAGGAATATTTACTTTCGAAGTAGCCCACCCACGGAACTATGATCTGGCTCTAGATTGGAGCTATCACGTCTTAGTTATGTAAAGATGAGTTTGACTTTCCAAATAGAAAGGATAATATAATACTGTTCTTGATTTGGTTTTAGACGCTATTATGTTTTTATGAGCATTGTATTTACGCTATTTTATTATTTTAACAGATTTGATTTTCTTTAATCAATATTTGTTCGGTCTTTACTGTTATTACGATTTTTTAAATTGCAAATAAGCTTGCGTTTGACCACTATCTCGTTTGATGTTAAGCATCAACGATGGATCACGCTTGTTTAGAAAAAACCGATTCGCGTTTGAGCCACCGAAATTATATCTATCAGGGAACACCCACTCAGGCAGCAAATTAATTTGCTTAGCGGTTCGTACAATGAAGGTAACTAAGTATTTACAAAAAAAGGCATGTAAGTATTATATCAGTTATCGGGTTTTTTAGTACCAAGCTTTGCTTTTATGGCGCTGCGTGAAATATCCTACGACCATGAAGCGGGGTCGATTTTCAAAGATTTTGACTATCAAACATTTATTAACAAATGTATCAAAAGGAGTCGCATTTTCAGTCGCGTGTATGTTTGCTTCGTTCTTCTAAAAAACTCAACGGATTAAAAATACGACGAGGCGACACGACTCTATCCGCGTTCCTGCCAAAACTCCTTTGCGTTAGTTATGGAAAGTAACTAATGAATGTAATCTAATTATCACTTACGTCTCGAATATCAAGTTAACTGTAGTCGAACACCTAGTTTATCAACCATAAAAATCTTTACATCATTTGCAATATCATTCATGATACATTGGCCTGTCGTAGGTACTAATGATTCGAAATACTTTCATTGTCGCAAGACATGTCCAATTTCTAAATAATTATACATTATATGACGTTCTTCTTTGTATGCTGTCATTATATTGGTAATAAAGAAACACTATATCCAATATCAGTATCTACTTTTGACGTTATCCCGTTCAATTACAATGCGATAGGTACGGTACACTATTCGATTGTCGATCTTATAATGTTCATTCGTGATTTTGATCGGAACTTTCTAATTGTTATAACTTAATAATTACATCTCCTTGGAGTGGTATTTTTTTAAATCGTTTTTCTTCTTTGTTTTTGGCATCGAACTTTACACATCTTTCCAGTGTAAAGTATTTCGATATTTTCAAGTATTTATAAAAAAATACAGTTTCATAAGTCTACAGTCAAAGTCACACAAAGTGCCTGAGTGATATAATGTATTTCACTACATTATATCACTCAGGCACATTATTCTGCATTTTATGAAAAAAAAAAACAAATTTTGGAAAATAATAGAGATATGTAACGGCAACATGATTTTTCCGCCAAAACTCCATTTTGAATAGGTCGTATCATTTTCCTATATTACTATAAGTGAGTACATTTCCTCTTGTAAGGTTTTTGGTTGTATGTATTTTAAATCAGTATCTACTACTTAGTTAGCAAAATGTGAAAGTTTACAAACGAAGCCTGGAAACCGAAAAGTTATAAAATTATTAAAAAAAAACACCAGACATGTCAGACATGCCAAAGTTTAGGCGTATCATTAAAAAATATAGTCTATGTCCATAAAACAAAAATGAAGTGTAAGTTTTGGCGGGAACGCGGGAAGAGTCGTGTCGCACCGTTGTATTTTTTTCCAAAACTAGTGTTTTGTCGAGTGTTTATACATAAAAAAGGTGGTGTTTTATTCGCCGAATTACAAGCGTGAGTGTGGGAAAATGATATAATGTGGTGAAAAATGACTTTTCGTGTTGCTTCCAAAACTAAATCGAAGCTTTGTAGTAAAGTCACCACTACTTTACTAAAGCATGACTGGACTTGACTGACACGGACTGTACTTGACCAAGACTGGTCTTTGACTATAACTTTAGCTACGAGGACACTTATTTAACTTTTGAAACTTGAAAATATATAAATACTTGACACTGGCAAATGCTAAAACGTGACGCCAAAACCAAAGAAAAAAAATTAAAAAAAATGACGTGAAGTTTTCGTAGTGTTAGATTTTTTCATTTCATTCTCATTGGCAGTGCGCGGCTTTTGTAATATTGCACAGTATATTACTGTTTCAGAAAACACCATAAACCTTAATATCCCTAAATATCATAAATTTAAGCAACAAAAACTTCCGCATATGAACCCAATTTGACCTTCCTATTAACAAAATTCCGTACTTATCACTGCATCATATCAGTAACATCTTTAAACTAAAATATAAATTTAATTTTAAACTTTGACCGTTGTAAATAAGGTGCAATATAGCAATTATTGGTTATTTCCAAGATATAGAGTTAGGCAAGAGATACTAAACATTGGCGCCGAATGAAAGCAAGGTCGGTTGATAAGTACTTAATGCCTAAATACAGGGTGCTCCAAACGGTTTAGATTTTACTCTGACATTTAGGGCAGTCAAATTACCTTAAAATATAATTTAAAAGTAATATTATTATTAGATTTTTAAAAGTGAGATGGAGGTCAAATGTAAGGCTATTTCTCATTTAAATGAGAAATAGTCTTATATTTTCTTTTTTAATTTCGTTTTATTATAAGAATTAGTTGTTGATAATTTGTTTTGTTTGACCGACAAGGGCTCTCCGGAAGACCAGCGCTGGCCATACCACTTAGTATGACCAGTATTATGCTGAGGTGAGCCCCTATTTTGTAACTGTTTGTCTCTGTTTGTTGTTATTTTTGTGTGTTCTGTGTTACAAAATAAAACTACATTTTCTTTCTTTCTTTCTTTATTAAAAAAAAAGTAGCTTGACTGCCCTTTTAAGTTTTGCTGTTAGTTATTCCCATAAATCAGTAAATCAGTAATATTTATTGGCCATGAATAACAATAATGTTAAATGCAAGTCACTTGTACAAAAAAAACCTTACAATTACACATTAATGAATGTAGCTATATACGAGTACTTAACCCAATCTAACAACAACGAACATACTACAGCGGAGGCTCCGTTTATGTGCTACACATAGATGAGGATTCCGAGAACCTCATTGAAATAAATTCATTTAATTTGTAAAAAGGATCGCTTACCAAAAAAAATTTAATGGTTTTTTAAAATTTGGTATTTTGGCAATTTATTATACATCAATATTTTGGCGTGACGGCCCTGCTTTTCAACTTTAACTAACCTAGTCCATGGCACGACCAGATTTTTTTTTTTATGGTTGACAGGCTAGGTGTTTGACCACAGCTCACCTGATGTCAAGTGAAGGCGTGGTCGAAGATGGTAAAGCACACCTATCCTGGAATGCAACTGGCTCTCAAGTGAGGCTACCGGAACACACCGTTAGATGCTTGGCGGCAGATTTTCAACTTGAGGGTGGTAGGTAGCCAGCCGAGTACTAAAGTACCCTACCACCATGCTATGGTTTCCTCACGATGTTTTCCTTCACCGGCAGCTCAAGCTCATTGTTGGGGTTTGAACCCACGCCCTTCGGCATGCGAACCTACCGCGCTAACCACTGAGCTATCATCGCTAAGCTTTTCTTTTTTTTTCGCAAGTTATATTGATACCTATCTATGTTCTTTGACAAATTAGCTCCGTGTATTTCTAATAAGCTATTGTATATGTATAGTGATATCACTGTCATAAGTTTTAAAGTATTTTTTTGCAGAACTGCGTTTTGACTACTTCAGATTTTTAACAACATCCTATATTTCTAGTTAACTATAATAAAAACAGTCAATCGCTGTGTCACGATTTTTCGAAGATGAGTTCTCGATCTAATGGAGTATTCAGAAAATAGACCAATTTTCGGTGTGAAAGGAACAATGTTACATTATAATACGGAATAAAATTACTTACTTATCGGACTGCTGCTTTTATGGATTACTCATTATTTTGTCTTTGAAGTCACGAATAAGAAAATTTGATGCTCACCATAAAAGCTGTTGTGCTCGACAGGGTTCATATTTGACTTTGTACCATCTCTACATAGTATTTTTTTATGTAAAAAGTAATAAGACGAACGAGACGCTCTCCTGATGTTAAGAGATAACGCCTGCGCATGACCATTGCAGCTATTCACAGAACTTTGAGTAACAAAACAAAGTCCAGGGCATTACTGCTTTGGCGCTCATTACTTTGAGACTTTCGATGGTTAGTTTCAACAGCCCAGTAATTTCGCTTTAAGTACCCTTCAAACCGGAACACAGTAATCTTTACACACTACTGCTTAGCGGCAGAATAACTGGTACTGCGGTGGTACCTACCTAGACGACCTCCTGCTATGGAGATCTACCACCAAGTAAATAGTAACTATTAACTAGTAACTTTTTAATGATCACCTAACTTAGATGGCAATCAGAGTTCACTGTACGGCCTGAATACGCTTGAAAAGATTTTTGAACTAAAAGTACCGACATCACAACACAAATCGATTATCGTAATTTCTTATAAATAAAGCTTCAATTGTTCGCAATTAGGACCCAATTTTTTCAAATAGCATTAAGTTATCAAACAATCTCATTCTCAAGGCAACTCTTTTGTTTTTTTTTTTTAAATCAGTTCTTATAGTGCAGTGCAAACGTCACAGTCTATTTAGTCTCCCTGTAAACATATCGAGGATGTACTTGCAGTGTACAACGAGATAGCCATCGCGCAAGGGGCGTGAAACGAGATAGAAAATACGGCCTTTCATTGTTTGTGTACAATCACGTGCAATGCACTGTACGGATCGGCTGGAAGGTTAAGTGCCCTGATTGGCAAATTGGTGCAGTTATCTTGTAGTGGGGCATTGGGCATTGGTGCTATAATTGGTTTCGAAGTGTCCGAGGTATTTGTAATTTATTGAGCTTACTGCGATATTCTTGTAAACAAATTAGTGGCAGATCTCATTAGCAGAATTCTGCTGCTAAACAGTAGTATGTCTATGTAGTATGTGTAAACAGTAGTCCAGTGTTCCCTGTTAGGTACAATATGGGTGTCTTCGAGTCTAGAGGTAAAAGGTTTTTTCTAGATAAGCGTGCTCCATCTTAGACCACACTACTGCTTAACATCAGGCAGAGGTTTGAATGTAAACTTGTTGTTTTCCAGTTTGAAGGGTACTGCGGCTAGTGTTTTTTTTTAGCGTAAAAAGTAATGAGAGAACGAGACGCTCTCCTGATGGTCAAACACCTAGCCTGTCAGCCATAAAAAAAACTCTAGCACTCATACCACTCATAGAATTTTAGAATTATAACAAATATTTGCGTGTACTTGACCTATATTCGTCAAATCGAAAAATAGCTTAACTACCTAATTAACAATAAAAGACAATTGTGTTTGGTTCCGCGGGTCAGCGCGTGAGAAAAAACATTGCAAAATGTATTTTTTTTATGTATATTTTTTTCAATTCTCATTGATGCTGTTATGCGAGATTACGCTAGTGTCAAGGGGATTACTAAATTGTTTTGTATCTTTTTCTGTACTTATGTTCTCATACGAAAACGTGTAATGCCCGGTGTGTATTTAAGACAAGTTTGAAGCAATGTTTTTGCTACAATCATTTTAGTAATAACTGTAAAAATTGCGTTACAATTTCATTAAGAAACGTAGTTAAACTTTATACCAAGTAATTTAATTATGTGTGTATATGTATTTAGACAAATCTATACTATTAGTAAAGAGGAAAGATATGGTTGTTTGTATGTTTGTTTGTTTTTTTTTTATGTAAGAAGTAATGAGATGAACGAGACGCTCTCTTAATGGTAAGAGGTAACGCCTATCCATGACCATTACAGCGATACACAGAACTTTGAGTAACAAAACAAAGTCCAGGGCATCACTGCTTTGGCGCTCATTACTTTGAGACTTTCGATGGTTAGTCTTAACAGCCCAGTAATTTCGCTAGCTGTACCCTTCAAACCGGAACACAGTAATGTTTACACACTACTGCTTAGCGGCAGAATAACTGGTACTGCGGTGGTACCTACCTAGACGACCTCCTGCTAAGGAGTTCTACCACCAAGTGAATGTGTTTGTAATGAATAGGCTCCGAAATTACTGGAACGACATCAAAAATTCTTTCACCGTTGGGAAGCTTCGCTATCCCTGGTGTTATCTACGGGTGACATAGGCTACTTTTTATCCCTAATGAGAACTACGCGGGTGAAACTGCGAGGCGTCAGCTAGTAATTTATATGTACCTACATAGAGTTTTGTTTAAATAAACCTTATTTACTAAAAACATTACCTTCCTTTTTATAAAATTGCGTAAAGAGGGCTTAGAAAAAGCTTAGAACGCGTTGGAAAAGAAAATTTTATTTCAATAATAATTCTATGTTTGGTATTAAATAGTTCATTTTTGTACGACGTAATGTATATTTAAACCTCGCTCAATGAACCAAGAAAACAAGCTTAGACAAATAATAATCATTTCACATTCTTTCAAGTTAATAAGATAGCAGTTTTGAAACTAACACAAGGGGCAAAATACCTTCATCAATTCGTATTCAACCAATAAATTAATTAATCAATCATTTGCCGTGTTGGTTCATTGGTCGAATGTCTGCTTCAAGAGCTGAAGAGCTGAGCCAAAACATTTTGTGAAAAAACAAATGTTTGTTCTGTGTCTGGGTGTTCTGTATGTATTATAAGTATGTATAATATGTATTTACAAAAAAAAAGTATTTATGTATTCTATCAGCTATCTGACTTCCATCACACAAGCTCTGCTTAGTTTGTTGCTAGATGGCGCTGTTGTGTATAGCCCTACGATATTTATTTATTGAACCAACAGGGCTGTCTACGTATGTGTACATAATGTTTATTAATATTGGCTAAAAACTTAATTCATCCGTAAAAAAAAGAACTTTCTAACGGCTCCCGTAACATACATACCTACTCATCTTAACAATAGCCGATTTAATCTCCAAATGATCAACATATGTTACATAATGTCATAAGTGTCATAACCTAATCATTTGTCATAACACGGCTCAGTTCACTCGACCTTTGCCATAACTAGATATTGGATATTGATATAAATTACATGTCTCGATTATATTATTAGTAAGTGCACTTATTATGACCATGGTTACAAAAGTGTTTTTTCTTAGAGATAGAAGGCAAAAATATTAAATAAAGAATTCTGTAAAATTATACAGAGTAGCAATATTGAAAGTACATTTTTAATGGTTAACAGGCTACTTATGTGTTTGACAACAGCTTACCTGATGTAAAGTAACAGTATCATATCATAGGAGACGTTACACACAGCGCCATCAGACCCCAAACTAAGCAAAGCTTGTGCTACGGAAGACAGATAACTGATAGAATACTTAAATAGTTTTTTTTTTGTTGTAAATACATACAGTACAAACACCCAGACACAGAACAAACATTTGAACACAACACCGTTAGAAACATTTTGATTTGTGTGGTCGAAGAAGGCAAGCACATTTAACTAGGAATGGAGACTGAATTTTAAGTAAGGCTGCAGCAACATACAAACACACTTAGATGCTTGGCGAGAGATTTTCATCTTGAGGGTGGTATCTAGCCAGCCAATTACTAGAAAGTACCCTACCACCATGCTATCCTTTCCTCATGATATTTACCTTCAACGACAGCTCAAGTACATTTGGGTTTTGAACAGTTGTGATTTGAACACACACCCTTCCGCGTGTGAAATGACCGCGCTGACCACTGAGCTATCATCACTCGATTTTTCAGTTCAATTGAATTACTACACAATGTGGAGTTTTGGTGAGAACGCGGACAATCATGTTTGCATAGAACCTACTTTATTAAGTTTTTGCGAAATTTGTTTTAAAAATATTTTAATTATAATCTGTTTAGGACGGTATCTATCTATACCTACTATTATAGAAAGGAAAGATTTGATTGTTAGGTTAATAGGCTCCGAAACTACTGGACCGATTTCAAAAATTCTTTCACCGTTGAGAAGCTACACTATTCCCAGGTATCATAGGCTACTTTTTATTCCTGTATTCCTACGGGAACGGGAACTATGCAGGTGAAACGAGGCGTCCGCTAGTTACTTATATAGTAATATAAGTTGTAAAACACATCTTTTTAAAGTGCTTCCAAAGCTCCATAGAGCTTCTAATAGAATCACCAAAACTTTAGTTATTTCTTTTTTACATCGGACTAGGCATGCGTTTGGCAACGATCTCACCTGGTGGAAAGTGACGATGTGGCCGAAGATGGAGCACGCTTGCCTAGAAAATACCTATTCACCTTCTTTTTGAACAATCCTGGATTGTATTTTGTTGGAAACACAGACGCTGGCAACGAGTTTCACACATCAGCAGTTATGTATAGACTAGACCATCTTCGATCACACCGTCACTTAACATCAGGTGAGCTGTAGTCGAACACATAGCTTATCAACCATGAAAAAAACCATCTAGAGGTCGTCTCGTTCTTCTCATAACTTCTTACACAATGAAGTAGGTTAAAAATACAAATAGGTGTCTATATCTCAGTTCATTCAGATTAGCGCAAGCCATCCTAAAAACGGTTTCAAATACCGTACAAATATAATCTTTGTAAAAAATTACAAAAGCTTGAAAGTAAATGTCAAATGCTTTCAGTGGCTTCAAAACTGTCAAGAATAATTACATTATTAGTACAGCAACTCAATAGTACAATAACTGTCTGTTTCTTTATTAGTGTCCTAACCGAACATTATGACAAGTGTAAGTTTAACCTTTGACATTAGACCATTGATGTCATAGTAAAGACTAAATATCTTAGATTATGACATAAGATACTAGACTGTTTGTTAAGGCTATTGTTAATGTATCAATATTTTATTTATTGTTCGATTCTTTGTTAAACTTTTTAACAATAGTGTCCATGTTTGGGGGGAAAGGTAAAAACCGATCAAATACGTGTCGGGCTCGTGTATTGATGGTTCCGTATCCTGTATTCACACATTGTGTTCCAAAAATAATATTGTACCAGCTTTTTATGATATGTAATTGTTGAAATTATTTTGTTTTTGTACTTGTATTTAAATAAATATATAAATATATATCGTAGGACTATACACACAGCGCCATCTGGCCCCAAACTAAGCAGAGCTTGTGTGATGGAAGTCAGATAACTGATAGAATACATAAATACTTTTTTTTTGTAAATACATACTTATAATACATACAGAACACCCAGACACAGAACAAACATTTGTTTATTCACAAAATGTTTGCCCTGAGTGGGAATCGAACCCACGCTCTACAGCTCAAGGCAGATATACTACCAATGAGCCAACGGGGCTGTCAAATTTGGTTATTATTAACTGTCAATTAATAATCACATAAGATAATAATTCAAATTAGATAATAAAATGTAAAATTCAATCAAAATAATGTCAAAAAATAATAATAATCAATACAAAACAAACTTTCTAAGGTTTCCTGGTAGAATTTCATCGGATAGTTTTGGGCATGGAATCCTAAAATATTTTTGTAATAAGAAAACATGCGGAATACGTTTGTATTTTTGTCTCGTGTTTTAGTTCCGCATTCTAAATGTATTGTTAATTTTGTAAACGGTCACAACAGTTCATAACAATTGATTATTCGTGAGTTGTGTTTAGCACATAGAACCAGAAATAAAAAAACTAGACATGCGGAGAGTTTTAAAAGTGGTTTATGATGTAATCGTGAAATTTACGTGGTGGTAGATCTCCTTAGCAGGAGGTCGTCTAAGTACGTACCAGTACCACTGCAGTACCAGATATTCTGCCGCCAAGCAGTAGTGTAGTAAACATTACTGTGCTCCGGTTTGGAGGGTACTTACTGTAGCTAGCCGTTGAGACTAACTATCGAGAGCTTTTTTAATGGTTGACGGGCTAGGTGACCACAGCTCACCTGACAACCTTTTTTTTTTTTCTCCCAGGGAAATCCTTAATGGATACCACCGGCTTCGGGGGAAGCACGGTGGTTATGTGGGACTCTCCGCCATTGTGGCGGCCTACCCACTAAAAACCCTGGGGTTTTTCTGCCTGGCGCCTGTGTGTCGGGGCTACGGGGACGCTTTCACACTCGTCCGCAGCCCCCTTAACCCCGTCACCTGATAAACTAGCCTAACTCTTTGTAACACTTTACAAAGAGTTAGGTTCTGATACATGCGCCTGTTATAGGCCACACAGTTTGTTAATCATTTTGCTTGCTTGCAGTTTTAAAGAAATAAGATTATCTATAATTTTAAAGAAAGTTTTTTTTGCTTTGCTGTCGGGTAAAAAAGGTGATCATTTTAATAATTTAGCATGTAGACTGGATTTTTTTTAAAGATTTTAGTATTTACACACACTCTAATATAAAAGTCATCTATTCAGGTATTAATCTATCTAGCACACAGCTGAGAATTACCAAATAGCCACCTATTTAATAATTCTCAACCGAATCTAGAATTACCAAATAGCCACCTATTTATTAATTCTCAACCGAATATAGAATTACCAAATAGCCACCTATTTATTAATTCTCAACCGAATATAGAATTACCAAATAGGTGGACAAATTCTACATTTAAATAGCCCTTCGCATTTCATAATTAGACCAGCATTTAGCGTCTCCATTTCGTGTCGTGTCCCAATATTTATCAGAACAATGGCTTCCCACGAGAGATGGCGTTAGTTATATAACGATGTTCTGGGAAAAGCGATGTTGGCACTCCGACGCAATGATTAAAACATTTTGGGGCGTGTGAATATAACAATTTTGTAAAAAGGTTAGTGACGTTATCTTTGTTTAAGTGTTGACGAAGGCTAAGGAAATTAAAACTCATTTAATTTATTATTTGAAGGCGTTTATGTGATATCGAATGAATTATCCACAGATATCAGGAAAAAAGGCAGATAGAGTTTTTACATAAAACACAGTGCAGTCGCATAGCTAGCTATGTGTGCGCGTACTATACATACAGTAAGAACTCTTGCGTCTGGGAGAGTTATGATGCCGACTGAGTCTTTAGGTTTTGTGTTCCAAGTTGTAAATAGATAAGTAAATTATCGATATTCGTCAAACTAATGAAACTTGTCTTTGAAAAAACATTCCATAGTAGCCACTATTGTTATTGAAAACATAACTACTACAGTGAACTGAGGTAAAAGTAATTGCACAAGAGACGCCTGACAAACATTTAAGTTTCCTACTGAGCGTTAAAACGTATTACTCGCGTATTTAGTATTACTGAACTTGCAGTCCCTCTCGTGCTCGAGACGCCACGGCGTTTGGGCCTTTGTCGTCAGACATCGTCAAACGTTAGTTCTAAAGTCTTATAATGTATTGGCGAATGCAAATATCTACTAATACAGTAATCAATTAATCAAGTTGTGTTCTTTAACCCCTACTTTTTTATCCCATTTGGGACAGCAAGAAAAAAGTCTGTTTTCCAATGTTTATATCCCTGATTCTTAAGATGCATGATATAAGCTTCTAAAACATCACCGAACGATGATTAAGAAATCACCTAAGTGCTCCGTTATGACTGCTGATTAAGTAACATTTAAGTTATCCGGAATTAGTAGTTGGAATTTAAATCGAATGCCAAGGCTCTATGCTTGATCTTAACAAAGTTACTTGTACTTATATAAGTAATTGGTTTGCTGAAAGCGTGCAATATACAAACATAGATGGTAAGTCTCTAGGTAAGTACCATCGCAGTATCAGATATGCTGTCACCAATTTTTTTAAATATATTTATTTATTACTAGTAATAATAAATAAATGTATTCTCCCGCTAGTATAATGGTTTATTACACTAGCGGACGCCTTGAGGTTTCACCCGCATAGTTCCCGTTCCCGTGGGAATACAGGGATAAAAAGTAGCCTATGTCACCCGGGGAGTGTAGCTTCCCAACGGTAAAAGAATACTTGAAATCAGTCCAGTAGTCTTCAAACTTGAAGACTACTGGATATTCGTTACAAACATACAAAAATCCAAAAATACAAATTTTTCCCCTTTAAATTATTTATTAGTGTAGATAACAATTAAGTAGTTGGGTAAGTACCCTAGACTTCACGCTAGGAAAACCTGTGTCGCGAAGTCTAGTAGCTTTCGTTTCATGCTTGTTTACATAATAATTTTATCATAAGTTTATATAGTGTATTAAAATTTATCAATACAGTGATGCCTTGGAATCAAATTTTTAGGTACCGTGACAATGGTTCTTGATCATGGGCGGATGGAATCTCTTATCATTAGGAGAGCGTCTTATTCTTCTCAGTACTTGTTACCACAAGAACGCAACCTGAACCTTGACCCGGACAACAGGCGTGTTTTGCTGTTATCTTGACCATAACAGTATCCGTTTACCCGTCTGTGAACAGAGTCGATTTAAAGACATGGGAAGATGGCCTTTGCAATCTCGGCCACTGCATGAAAGGAACGTGCGCAGAAAAAGAAACACAAATAAATAATTTGTTGACCTACTCATTTTTTGTTTTGTTTTAATGACAACTTAAGAGGATTGTTAGATAAAAAAAATTAATATAAAACATAAATTAATTAAATAAATAAATATCGTAGGACTATACAAAGCGCCATCTGGCTCCAAACTAAGCAGAGCTTGTGTGATGGAAGTCAGATAACTGATGGAATACATAAATACTTTTTTTTTGTAAATACATACAGAACACCCAGGCACAGAACAAACATTTGTTTATTCACAAAATGTTTGCCCTGAGTGGGAATCGAACCCACGCCCTACAGCTCTCAAAGCAGATATACTGCCAACGGGGCTGTGCCATATACACACACATTACATACTAAAAGATCGATATTTTTTGTGTTTTTTTGTTTGGAACAAAAATATGTGTGTTAATTCAGGGTATAATATATCTCCGTGTATCCCATATAAATCTGTGGCAATTACACATACGTGCATTCATTCATTCTGTATTATTATGTTTGAGTTGCTATATTAGATAGATACACATTTAAACACATACACACAAACTTTCACTTTTACACAAACTAATTCCAAGACAATCTGAATTTTAAATTACACTCAAATCCATTAAACCGTTACAGCATAAAGAAATAACAAACATACAAATAAAGAAAGTTTTTCTTTTATATACCTAACTAGCTGCGCCCCGCGGTGTTACCCGCTACATGTTTTCGGGATAAAAGGTAGCATATGTATTAATCCAGGGTGTCAGCTACCTCCGTACCAAATTTCATTCAATTCCATTCAGTAGTTTTTGCGTGAAAGAGTAACAAATATCCATGGATCCATTCAAAATTTCACATAATATTAGTGTGGATTGAAAATATTAAATAAAAAATTGGTGTGACTTTGTGTGTGTTAGTTGTAATAAAAAATTATATACATTTAATTCACAATAATTATTTTTCTTAGCCCTGCATCGGCCACAGCTGAAAGGCCTTTCTGCTTGTACGTCATTTATAGGTAATCCAATTCCGCTCTACTTTTTCTGCCATCGGTACCAACTCAAGCGTCCTTGAACTTTCGCTATTGGGCAACACTCACACCTATACCTACCTACGTATAACGAACAAAAACAATTGTATACGGTACGCTGTTATTACGGGTTATATATACCTACATTATAGTGAGATTTACTGATCGTATCAGGATGTACTTGGTACCTACCAGTTGTTGGCAGGAGAATTGTGTTAATAATTATTGGTTGTTAATTTTATTTACGTATATCTATTAAAATAATTATAAGAATACTAGCTGCGCTCCAAAAAGACAGCCCTGTTGTTTTATTGGTAGCCCGCTTTAAGAGCTGTAGGACGTGGGTTCGATTTCTACCCAGGACAAAATAAAAAGTAGTCTATGTATTATGGCAATGTACGTTTTACACGGATGTAATCGTAATTATTCGCATTTGGCTTTGGACTGTATTTGTAATAAGTAATAAAAAATAAATTTTAAGTTTAAGTTTATCAGCTTAGGTTATATTACTTCAAAAGGAGGTCATTGTACTAATCATTATGAACAACTATGGTTTTTGTAGAAAATGTTTGTTGAAAAACCAAACCAAATATATTAGATATTGGAGCAGCTAATTTATTCTTGACAAGCAGACGCCTTACGGTTTCGCCCACGTAGTTCCCGTTCCCGTGGCAATACAGGGATAAAAAGTAGCCTATGTCACTCGGGGATAGTGTAGCTTCCCAAAGGTAAAAGAATTTTTGAAATCGGTCCAGTAGTGTCAGAGCCTATTCAATACAAAAAAACAAAAAATCAAATCTATCCTCTTTATAATAGTATAGATAGATAGATATGCTAAAGTTGTGCTTTAAGTAAAAATTTGCTGAAATTTTTCGACTTAGTATACCCTATGCTAGGGATGACAGTCTTGAAAAAATATAATCATGACAGTTAAAAACGACTAGGTGTCATAAAAAATAATGGATAGTCAAAACGTCGCCAAAGAATGCTCTAGAATAGGGTACAATCTACTCTAAAAAGGTCACATACATTACATATTAATTGTGAAACGTAAACAGAAAAAAAATAACAACGGAAATCTACGTGTTGCAAGTTCGGCGAAGCTCATTTTGCACGTTTTGCAACGCGTAAGAAATGTTTTAATTGGTAACAAAGACATTTGAGTACATTGTGGTAACACTGGCTTAATTGACAGAAGTTTAAAGGTGTACTATGTATTTTTTCTTCTTCTTTGATTTTGGCATCGCGTTTTATGTATTAGCCAGGGTCAAGTGTTTTGATATTTTCAAGTTTCATAAAGTAAAAAAGTAGTCAAAGTCCAGTCTTGGTCAAGTCCATTCCGTTTCAGTCAAATCCAGTCATGCTTCGATGGAGTTTTGGAAGCAACACGAAAAGTCATGTTTCACCACATTATATGTCTTCTTACACTCTCGCTTGCAATTCGGGACTTCACGAATAAAACACCACTATTTTTGTACATAAGTAAACACTCGAAAAAATACTAGTTTTGGAAAAAGTACAATGGGGAGACACGACTCTTTCCGCGTTCTCGCCAAAACTCTATATTTAGATCGTTGGAAAAATAAAAACTATCTGAAGCTTGAACCCTTCATCAATCTAAATCCTATTTTTTTATATTAGTTTTGACTTGAATATATCGTATGTCATAGACACGGCCTTGAGTAGGTACCTATATGAATACGTGTACAATTTTGAACACTAAGAAGTCTTTCAGATTTCAAGGCTTTGATTCTTTACCTATCGTGTGGTGTAGTTAAATTTTGGATATAGATGAAAAAACACGCTATGGTTTCCTAACGATGTTTTCCTTCACCGGCAGGTCAAGTTCATTATTGAGGGTTGAACTCACGCCTGTTGTGGGAAAACAAGAAAGAAGACAGCTTTTCAAAAAAAAAGTATTGATGCGCATTTGGGGAATCCATCTGTCGAAACTTATTTCGTAAAATTTTCGTAGAAATAAAAGTCACTCACCTTCTGATGTCTAAACGCGTTTTCACTTGTCAGTACTTCACCTGGAAATAAATAAAATATATCATACATATAAATATTCCAGTGAAAAAATCTGTATAGGTAGAATGAAGTCACGTGTAACAGCTAGTATGAAATAATAAAAAAGTTAGGAATGAAGCTGTTGCCCCATGAATACTTAGTAATATGTCGTGCTAAAACAAAATAAAACGATTACGACATAATAAATTGAATAACAGATTGCTTGACACATTTATCTCAAAAGGCTATCGAAAAAGTCGTTTCAAAATTTATCTACCCCCGTAGACGCCTCACACAATGACAGTTGCACCATAAATTAACCTTTTGCAATGTTTTCGTATCAAAATGACATCCTGATGACGAAAAATTTGACAGCCCTGTTGGTTCATTGGTAGAATGACTGCTTCAAGAGCTGAAAGGCGTGGGTTCGATTCTCACCCAGCACAAACTTTGTGGTATAAAGAAATGTTTGTTCTGTGTCTGGGTGTATTGTATGTATTAACAAAAAAAAAGTATTTAAGTATTCTATCAGTTATCAGACTTCCATAGTACAAGCTTGGCTTAGTTTGGGGTCAGCTGTGTGTAATGTCCTGCGATAATTATTTGTTATTTTATTATTATAGTGTGTATTAATTAAGGTGGTTCGATTTCCATACAAATAAATTTTTGCCATTTATGGACAAACGGAGCATAATTTTACAGTGAAATCACAGCTACTGGGATTTATTTTGGTCTTCATTTGCGGTAAATTACAATTGCTTGATTAAAACAGTAGATTATTAGCATAATTTACTGTTTTATTCAAAAAACATAAATTCACAAAAAATTCAGATTTTTATTTTCTACTAATAATCTACTGTTTTATTCAAGCAATTGTGATTTACCGCCAATAAGGACCTAAATAAATGCCAGTAGCTGTGATTTCGCTGTAAAATTATGCTCCATTTGTCCATAAATGGCAAATGTTTCTTTGTATGAAACTCAAACCACCTTAAGTAAATTAACACACATAAATATATTACTATTTGGCTAAGTTAGTATTAAACTAAGTCGGTAAGTTCTTTTCTCGGAATCTGCGCTCTAAGCAAGGATTTCTATATAGTTCCATTTCTAAATTATTATGACCTGACATTTGACATTTGAAGTATAATACAGGGTAAGTCTAGACTAGTTCATGTCAATCGAGACGTCTTCAGTCGATCGTGAGATCCACGAGATAGATAACAGAACACAAAGATAAATTGTGTAATGTGATAATTATAGCCAATTTCGTTTCGTTCACCGTTACTTTTTTAAAACAAGTTTTATTTTACACTAGCTACGCACCGCGGTGTTACTCACTACATGTTTTTTAAACAAAAAGGCTAGCAAGCTTTCGGGATAAAAAGTAACCTATGTGTTAATCCAGGGTGTCAGCTACCTCCATAACAAATTTCATCAAAATCCATTCAGTAGTTCTTGCGTGATAGTGTAACAAACATATTTACACACTTACGCATATATAATATTAGTAGGACAAGCTTGAGCCCGCCACTTCGTATTCGTTAACTTTGGAATTGTGACCATTTATCCGGGACAAAAAGTATCCTACGTGTTAATCTAGGTAATAAACTATCCGTGTGCCAAATTTGATACAAACCCGTTCAGCCGTTTTTGTGTCATCGAGTAACAAACATCCAAACATACAAACTTTCACATTTATAATATAACGAGGCGCAGCTAGTAATTCCCACTAATATTATAAATGTGAAAGTTTAATGGATGGATGGATGTTTGTTACTCTTTCACGCAAAAACTACTAAACGTATTTGGATGAAATTTGGTATGGAGGTAGCCGATACCCTGGTCCAGGGTATCAGGGTCTCAGCTACCTCCATACCAAATTTCATCCAAATCTGTTCGGTAGTTTTTGCGTGAAAGAGTAACAAACATCCATCCATCCATCCAAACTTTTACATTTATAATATTAGTGGGATTAGTAAGATTCTTGGGAGATTTTCTGATACTGGAGTCTGTGGTACAAAACTTTTCCGAGATTAAAGGCAGCACTCTTCACCCATTAATCTATATTTTTGCTAAAAAGTTTCATCAATTTCTGTGCGATAAAAAGACAAACTGCTTTTGTGACATTTTATTCTTGAATATTAGATATAATAGATATTGGGAGAGGTCATTGCTATTCGAAATCTAGTTCCTTTTACTAGTTCGGGGCAAATGTGTGAAAGTTTTAAGCCAAATAAATTAGTTTGTTTTTATTTTATACTTTCGAATGCATACAATAAGTATATTTATTGCCATCTGTCATTTATGCACAAGTACATATACAAATATATTAGAGAAAATATGGAGAAACACCGTACTTCTATTTATAGCCATATAAGGAATGTTCCAATAACACGTATTTAATAACATCAAAGCAACTGTAAAAAAAAATGAAGCTTGCAATGTTAGCTCAATGGTGAAAGCGGTCTGTTCACATGTAGAAGGTTGTAGGTTCAAATCCCATCAATGAAAACGTGAAGAAACTGTATCCATAGATATCTTATAATCTTCGACCACACTATCATTTAATATTAGAGAGGTGAGCTGTGGTCAAAAACCTAGCCTGTTTATAAATACGAGTATGTACAAAAAACCTAACAAAAAACTATATTTTAGACTACATTATAGCAGACGGTCAAACAATAAAGATTCGAGGATTATATTATGAACGTACTTTGTACCAACATTCAGAAAAAAAACAGACCAACCGACCAAAATAAACGAATAACTTTTTCAGTGTACCATAATATAACTTCTATTTTGGTTGTGTTATTTCATTTGACGAATTTTTTTGGTCAAGTGTCTGTAGTGTCTGGTAGCTAGCCAGCCAAGTACTAGAAAGTACCCTGCCACCATGCTATGGTTTCTTCGCGATGTTTTCCTTCAACGGCAGCTCAAGCTCATTGTTGGAGTCTGAACCCACATTTTGAGCACTGAGCTATCATCACTACAAATAAATTTAACTTCATATGATAGATGTCTTTCTTTCTCTTTCGGCTAAAAAGACCGCCACCAGCCACAATCTAGCCGCTGAGTATAACATAATATGAGATGACACATCACAAGATGTGCATATCCCAAAACCAATAAGATTTAATTTATAAAATTTGATTATGGCTCCCGGGCTGATTGCAGATAGATAGAAAAAAAAATATGATAGATATAATAAAAAATTGCGTGATTAATCACATTTCATGAAACAAATCAAGAAATTACACAATTAATGAATGCTTGAATATACCTACGCATAATAGACAACAAGCAGAATAATCAACAATTTACAAGCATAAAATTACAATTATCCACTATAACTAATTATTTTAAAGTTACTTTCATCTTAGCGCATGCCTCCATGCGATGCTTTCTCTCCCATTTGATAATCTTACAACATCTGTATTATGAGAAGATTCTTAGTTTGTACTAGGATTTCTTAGTAGTAACGACACTTTACTCGGGTCTCATTTTCAGTGGCGGATTTACAAATTTTCAAGGCATAGGCTACACAGTTTTTGCCGCCCTTGCCTCTACAATTGTCATCTCCTACATTATTTTTACAATCCAAAAATTTTTCTACTCTCGGAGTGTGCAATGACAAGTGAGAGAGGATAGTCAGTAGCTAAATTTGTTGCAGACTTCTATCTGTGAGACGTCAGAAAACCGTCATGCAAAATCTTTTTGATTTCTATGAGGTAGCAAAAAAAATTCGGTCCTCAAATTAGCCGCCCCAAAAATCTGCCGCTCTGGGCTCAAGCCTACTCAAGCCTGCTGGTAAATCCGCCTGCTCATTTTGCATGGTGGTAGGGTACTTTCTAGTACTCGGCTGGCTAGCTACCACCCACACAAGTTGAAAATCTGTCGCCAAGCAACCGACAGTGTGTTCCGGCTTCCTCACTTGATAGCCAGTTTCATTCTAAATCCCCTCCTCCTAAGTCTCCTCGTCACTGTTGGAACTGGAACGACGGTTAAGCGGAAATAAACTAAATATAAACATTGAACATTCAAAATAAACTTCCGCAAAGTAACGCCTGAATCAATCAATTAGTTTCATTCTATTTTAGGTGTGATTTACAATCTTCGACCACACCTTCGCTTAACATCAGGTGAGCTGTGGTTGACACAGTTTATCAAAAAAAAAAAAATATCAGTCGAAATCGTTTTAAAAAAAACCTTGGCAAAGAACCAAGCGAAAGCAAAGTGCAAAACGCCAAGCGCTCGAAGAGTCAACACGTCCTGAGGATGCCTCGTGTAGAGGCGAAACACGTGTCGCCAACTGGTTACTGCAGCGAGAAGAGGATATACTCGTAAATTACTTGTGGTTATTTCAAGTTTATGTCGTTTTATAGTATTAAATAATTTTGTGAAAACAATTTCAGTGATTGAACTTTTCTTCTATAATTTTAATTAATTGCGTTTCGTTCATTTATTCATATAGTCGTAGTTAAATTGTATATGTTTAAGTCAATAGTTTTGCTAATCTAAATAGTCGCTTGTAGTAATATTTTGGATAGATTTTAAAAAATTGCCAAGTTTAAAAATTTTAGTGTAAACCCTCATCACTGTTGTAACCAAAACGACATTAAGCGGAGATATACTAATATATCGCACCCCTAGATCTAAACAGCGATTAACTCAAAAAAACACTTTTTTGGCAAAAGGCGAAAAACTGATTACTGTTTCCCTGTGCAGTGCAGGACTTTTTTGTGTAGATTTATACATTTTATATGCAGGTAGAACAAAGATAGGAGTAGGAGTCTTGTGTTTTAATCATGTTTTGGGACTGAAAATTGGATTTTTTGAGTTATTTCTCTATTGCTTATTAAAATATGTATATTTGTTTAATTATTTTTAAGCCCATTTTGATGAATTTAGTTTTTAGTTGGCTCTCTTTTGAAGGGGCAACACACTTAAAATGTGTAAAATCTTGAACACTCAAGGTTTTTATAATCAAGTAGTGAAAACATTTTTCAAAGCAAATTGCACCGTGCGAAGCCAGGTTGCTCGCTAGTACGCTATAAATTACGATGTAAATGTGTGATATGGACTTATTTTGTGCATTTACAACAATATACGTCTTGTTAGGGTAAAGAATGGCGTGAAGCCTCGGATTTATGACCACTTGCCATCTCCCATCTAAACAGACCACAATCCATTACTAGGTACTAGTTTAACAGTAACCATTTTATTTGAGAAGTTGACCAAAAGTGGAACCGTGGAAACTTAATTTACTATGCATTTTAAATAAAGGATAATTAGTTTGTTTTATTTAGTTCAAACCTAATTTTACAATTATTTTTGTAACATAATTTAAGTAATTTTTGAAATTTGTTTTGGTTATTTGGCTCCCTCATTCAACTGTGCAGATAAATTGGTTCTAGACGAGTCTCACACTTTGTAGGTGAAATAGAATGAAATGATAGCAGATACTATCGGTGAGTCTCGCTTGGGAAATACAACATCATTTGTGGAAAACCAAATACACTTTTTGAAGCGATGATAGCTCAGAGGTCGGCGGTCGGTTCGCATGCCGAAGGCCGCGGGTTCAAACCCTAACAATGAGCTTGAGCTGCCGGTGAAGGAAAACATCGTGAGGAAACCATAGCATGGTGGTAGGCTACTTTCTAGTACTCGGCTGGCTAGCTACCACCCTCAAGTTGAAAATCTGCCGCCAAGCATCTAACGGTGTGTTCCGGCAGCATCACTCGTCCTACTGCAGGGCAAAGGCCTTCCTTCTTCCTTTCCATTTTTTCTAGTTTTTGTAACCTGAGTCCAACCAGGAGTCAAATCGTATCTCCGTCTCCATCGTTGATGTCCATAAATATACAAATTTACAATTTAAAAAAACCGACTCCATGATCCTAAGACCAACTAAACGTACTGCTCCAATGAAACAGCGAGGTTTCGGTATAAACGAAAATATCATCGATGTATAAAATTTTTAGATTTTTTAAAAACCGCTCAATCGATTTCACTAAAATGTGTATGAGACTACCTCTGAAGTACGATCTACCAAGCAAAATAATAATCATCAAAATCGATTCACAATTGGCGGAATAATCGCGTAAAAATATATTTAAAAAAAAATACGTACAGCCGATTTGAGAACCTCTTCCTTTTTTGAGTCAGTTAATAAATACATATCCACGCGAGCATCGTCTAGTTTATATATATTCAGCGTTTATAATCTCGCTAAAGTACAAACAATTAACATGTTTGGAGATGTAGCAAACATTTGAGAATTTGCGAACTTTAAAGGAATGTTTCTGATTTGAAGTGAGATTATAACACGTAAAAGGTAAAACAAGACAATTAACGCGTCCTTATTTACGTGTAATGAGCGTGATTATAATAATATACTAAACGACATAACGTTCTAAGCTTGTTAAAATGATATTTATAATTTCTTAGTAATGGTGTTTGCATACAGGGTCCTTGAGACTAACCATCGAAATTTACTGTTTTATTCAAGCAATTGTGATTTACCGCAAATAAAGACCAAAATAAATGCCAGTAGTTGTGATTTCACTGTAAAATTATGCTCCATTTGTCCATAAATGGCAAAAAACTATTTGTATATAAAAATAATGTTTGAAAAGAATCCATTTTACGCACTGAATGAATGCAACATCTAAAATGTAATAAAAACTTGGAAAACCGCATTTTTCCGGAGACGAGACCGATGATTTAGATAATATGTATTACGTATTTGTGAAAAAAAAACCCGCCAAGTGCGAGTCGGACTCGCGCACGAAGGGTTCCATTATCTATAAAAAAAATCAAGTTGGTTGTATGGGAGCCCCCCTTAAATATTTATTTTATTTTATTTATAGTATTTGTTGTTATAGCGGCAATAGAAATACATCATCTGTGATAATTTCAACTGTCTAGCTATCACCGCTCTTGAGATACAGCCTCCATAGACGGACGGACGGACGGACAGCGAAGTCTCAGTAATAGGATCACGTTTTTACCCTTTGGGTACGGAACCCGAAAAACGACAACTTGTCTGTTAAAAAAACTTAAATAAGACAATTATTTTAAAGCATTGCAGATAGCACTTGCAGCTTGCAAGCCACTGGCATTGGCCGTGACTTTTACTCGCATGCAATTCTCGTAACAAATTACATACAAGGAAAGGGTACTTGCATCTTGGTGGCTGGATTTGGGAAATGACATTTGATACGTCGGCTGATGCTCTAGTTTCAATGGCGAAGATTGAGTGTAGTTTGTTCGACCGTGGTTTATAACAGAGGGTTGTCAGTAAACTAAATCTGATTTTACCGAATAATAGTATAACTTTTCATTAAAATATATCATTTTATATTTATAGTTGTATAGACACTATAAATATAAACTGGAGGCAAGTACAGACTAACTATTGGCGGATAGGTGACTAATGTTGCGTGTTATATTCCAATTAGGATAAGATTGTATGTTTATAGTTTATTCGAATATTGTGATCAAGCATCTAGCCTGTCAACGATAAAAACAAGGCTTTAAAAAATAGGCTCAAGTCCACTTTGCATTTAAAAAAAGACGTAATGTATGAATTAAATGTATTTCGCATGATTTATTACGATAGTGGGTTACAAAAAGTTTATTAAAAGATTCTTGGGAAAAATCTGCAAAATTAGGGATGAGCCACATGACTAAATATATAAAACAGAGAGCGTGACGTCACGCGACGCCATTGCTGTTGCTGTCATTATCGTAGAATAAGCCATATAGATATTATTGTATTTCACGACATGACACCATTCAGAAACCATGACAGTTCTGGTCGTTTTCATGGTAAATTTTAATCCACTAATATTATAAATGTGAATGTTTGGATGGATGGATGTATGTTTGTTACACTTTCACACAAAAACTATAGAACGGATAGTACTTCTTATCCCGAAAACATGTAGCAGGAAACACCGCGGGGCGCAGCTATCCCACTAATCCCACTAATATTATAAATGTGAAAGATGGATGGATGTTTTTTACTCTTTCACGCAAAAACTACTGAACGGATTTGGACGACATTTGGTATCGAGGTAGCTGAGATCTTGTATTAAAACATAGGCTACTTTTATTCTGTAAACATGTAGCGGGTAACACCGCGGGGCGCAGTTAGTTGGGTATACATTTTCAAATTTTCAAAAAGTACTTTTTTTTTGGTTGACTCAGCTTTATTAAGGTGCAGTATAAACCATTTTTTTCAAATTTTGTGGAAATTTAGCGCACCATGACTTTACGAGGTACGACCTTAAGACGTAGATTATATCTCAGATGTGCATTATCTAGGCGTAATGGTCATTGGACAGCCCTAATCGTGAGTAAGTATGGGAACGGTCATGGATCTCCAACAACCTTGAGTTTGTCGAGAGAGGCAAGTACTTACGCTAGTGCTGTCCTCTCTCTTGTTCAAATGACAGTAAAGGAGGTCAATTTTAAATGATGAAGCCCAGTTTACTTACAAACATAATTTACTCGTACCTCGTACAATGATAAATATATAATTTTTAAAAACTGACTCCATGACCCTTAGGCCAACTAAACGCACTGCTCCAATGAAACAGCGGGGTTTCGGAGTAAACGAAAATGTCATCGATGTATACAAGTCTCAGATTTTTATTGATTTTTTTAAAACTGTTCAATCGATTTCAATAAAATGTATATAGAACCACCTCTCAAGTATGATCTACCAAGGAAAAATAGAATCATCAAAATAGATTCATAATTGGCGGAATAATCAGGTAACATACGTACAAAACAGCGGTCAAGTGCGAGTCGGACTCGTGCACGAAAGGTTCCGTACCGCTATCTATTAAAAAAATCAAGTTTATTGTATGGGAGCCTCCCTTAAATATTTATTTTATTTTATTTTTAGTATGTGTTGTTATAGCGGCAATAGAAATACATTATCTGTGAAAATTTCAACTGTCTAGCTACCACCGTTCTTGAGATACAGCCTGGTGACAGACGGACGGACAGCGAAGTCTCAGTAATAGGGTCCCGTTTTTACCTTTTGGGTACGGAACCCTAAAAAAGAACTGACTCTGAGTGCTTCAATAAAGTCACATTTTTGTGAGCATAGCGCTCAGTATCAGGTACTTAGTTCTTTGTAAAAAGAATACTAGCAAATTCATTCAATTAAAAAAAAAGTGATTGCCGCAGGAGATCGTCTTAGCAGGAGGTCGTCTAGGTAGGTACCACCATAGTACCAGATATTTTGTCTTCAAACTGTAATTTGTAAACATTACTGTGTTCCGGTTGGTAAATTATATACAGGGGTATTGAGACTAACGATAGATTTTTCAAAGTAATGGAGCGCCAAAGCAGCGATGCCCCGGACTTTGTTTCGCTACTCAAAGTTCTGTGTATCGCTGCAATGGTCTGCATCTCTTACCATCAGGTGAGCGCATCGTTCGCCTCATTATTCATTAGTTTTACATTAAAAAAATCGAGTTTTGAATTTAAAGGCAAAAATAATGTAATCTGTATTCATCTGCCCTTAACATTAAGGTCTAACGACCTCGATAGCCCGTCCGACCAGATTTAACTGAGATTGTGACCAATTTTAGAACGCCTTATCGAATTGGCGTAGATGTTGGTATCTGATCTTAACGAGGTGTGACTAAATAGTTTCCTGTTTATTTTATGAAAGACAACTTTGTTGGCTGTATCTGCTTTGAGAACTGTAGGGGGTTCGATTCCCACACAGGGTGTCTTAACAGCCCTATAATTTCGCTAGCTGCAGTACCCTTCAAAACGGAACATAGTAACGTTTTTTTTTTATATAAAAGTAATGAGACGACCGAAACGCTTCCCTGATGCTAAGTGATAACGCATGAAAATCTACCGCCAAGCAGCAAACGGTGTGTTCCGGCAGCCTCACTTGAGAACCAGTTCCACTCCATGCTATGTGTGTTATACCATCTTCGACCACACCGTCACTTAACATCAGGTGCACTGTAGTCAAAAAGATATCATCCGAAACGTCATCCGTGCATGGTGTTCCCCATGCGTTTTGATTCCACATTTTTCATTCGCACAGCGAGGTTGTGGAACTCTCTGCCGGAGTCTGTGTTCCCTGTTAGGTAGAATATGGGTTTCTTCAAATCTAGAGTGAATAGGTTTCTTCTAGGTAAGCGTGCTCCATCTTAGACCACACTACTGCTTAACATCATGCAGTGTGGTCAGACGCGAACCTATCCCACTAATATTGTAAATGTAAAAGGTGATGGAGGTATAGATGATTGTTACCCTTTCACGTAAAAACTACTAAACGGATATGGATGAAATTTGTTAAGGAGGTAGCTGAAACCCTGAATTAACACATGGGTTAATTTTTATTCCGAAAAATGTAGTAACACCGCGAGGTGCAGCTAGTATTGAATAAAAAAACGTCCGTTACAGCACTTTAATTAGCTTAAATATGTGACAGAGGACAGTCGATACCTATACATGACCTTTTGAAACTTTTCTCAATCAATAAACACCTACAATTGTAATAGTTTAAAATAAATGCCGCAACCCACGGAAACGTACATATAATGACTTTATAAAGGGCATGCATGTCTGTCAGTTGTCCGGTTCCACTCTTACCAAATACCGCTCATTTGTAAAACTTAGGGCAATCTCAAAGGTTAAAGAAAATTATCTTGCAAAATACATATAAGAATATACTCTATTGTTTAAGACGTAAAAGTCAGTTTTCTGTTGTGCAAAGCGTAATTATTTTAGATAATTAAGGTAATTACTAGAATAATTGAAAGCGCGCAACGGTGGTGGTAATTTCTTTATTGTAGGAATTCGCATTGTTGCAAGTCGAGCTTTGACGTGTCCTTGAGACTTGACGCGCGTACATGTCAATTGTAGTTCACTTGTGTATCAAATGGATTTTTTAATTGTTAAAAAAATTTACCACCAAAGCCGAAGACCGGGCAGTTTGGAAGGAGGCCTTTGCCCAGCAGTGGGACATATGAGGCTGATGATAAAAAAAGATTGACAAGTTAGGTATTGACACAGCTCATCTGATTTTAAGTGACGGTGTGGTCGAAGATGTTATAGCACCCCTAGCCTAGAATGAAACTGGCTCTCAAGTGACAGACAAAGACAAATTAAACTTTATTTAAGTACTTCATACATACTTGATACATACATAGTTTATTTTATTTAAATTTATTAGTAGATATGTCTTAAAGAAATCACACTAAATATTATAAAGGGAAAGTTTGTTATTGTGTAAGAGTTTTGATGAAATTCGGTGTGAAGGTAGCTGTCACCCTGTATTAACACATAGACTACTTTTTGTTCTGAAAAAATGTAGCGGGTAACACCGCGGTGCGCAGCTAGTAATATAAAGATGAAAGTTTGTGAGGATGTAAGTGTGTTGAAAAGGAAGGATGTAAGTGTGAACCAGCCAAGTGCGAGTCCATATCATTATCTATAAAAACTGCAAAAAAATCACGTTTATTGCATGGGGAGCCCCTTTAAATATTTATTTTATTCTGTTTTTATAGTATTTAATTTTGTTGTTATAGCTACAACAGAAATATTTATATCATCTGAGAAAATATCAATTGTCTAACTATCACGATACATGAGATGCAGCCTAGTGACAGACGGACAGACAGACAGACGGACGGACAGCGGAGTCTTAGTAATAGGGCCCCGTTTTACCCTTTTTGTGCGGAACCTTAAAAATTTGTAGCGATGATAGCTCAGTGGTTACCGCGGTAGGTTCGCATGCCGAAGGGCGTGGGTTCTTACCCCGACAATGAGCTTGAGCTGCCGGTGAAGGAAAAACATCGTGAGGAAACCATAGCATGGTGGTAGGGTACTTTCTAGTATTCGGCTGGCTAGCTACCACCCTCAAGTTGAAAATCTGCCGCCAAGCATCTAACGGTGTGTTCCAGCAGCCTCACTTGAGAGCCAGTTCCAGTCCAGGCTAGGTGTGATTTACCATCATCGACCACACCTTCACTTAACATCAGGTGAGCTGTGGTCAAACATCTAGCCTATCAACCATAAAAAAATTAACACTTCTGAAATACAAATACAAATACAAATCATTTATTACTAACAGCAAAGTTACGGGTCATTTTTCCATTCATATTTAAAAATATCAAAATCATAACATATGCCAAAACAATGAAAATGAAAATGTCAATGAAGTAATATGTCACATACAAAATAATTATGTCAACATAAATAAATGTCCATAAAAACAAAAATATTATAATTATTTACTAGTAATTCAATAAGGTGGACAGACGACCTAATAAAGACCGCAGGAACGCACTGGATGCGAGCCGCTTCCAACCGGTCTTTGTGGAAGTCAATGGGGGAGGCCTATGTCCAGCAGTGGACGTCCTACGGCTGAAATGATGATGATGATGATGATGAATTCAATAATCTCTTACTCATGAAAGTGCATTCACGATCACGTAATACTTTTAGAAAATGCACTAAAATTATCTAACATTGATAATTACACTCATAAAATCACAGCTGCATCCCAAACAGCGAAGCGAGATTAATTGTCTGGAACGTGGTAATGTCAGTGCGTATTATTAGAAGGTAAATACGGGGTGAACAGCATTGTATTGGATAACATGCCATTTGCAAACTTCCATTGTACATCTACATATACGCATTGTGTAATGTGGGTTTTATATATACCGATATTTTTTAACTTACTAGGCTCTGCTTTACCCACTAAGTCTTTTTTTTACTGCTCTGACCCCAAACTAAGCAAAGCTTGTACTATGGAAGTCAGATAACTGATAGAATACTTCAATACTTTTTTTTTGTAAATACAACCAGACACAGAACAAACATTTGTTAAGTTTGCCCTGGGTGGGAATCGAACCCACGCCCTTCAGCTCTTATAAATAAATAAACATCGTAGGACTATACACACAGCGCCATCTGGCCCCAAACTAAGCAGAGCTTGTGTGATGGAAGTCAGATAACTGATAGAATACATAAATACTTTTTTTTTGTAAATACATACTTGCAATATATACAGACCACCCAGACACAGCACAAACATTTGTTTATTCACAAAATGTTTGCTCTGATTGGGAATCGAATCCACGCCCTACAGCTCTCAAGGCAGATAATATACTACCAATGAGCCAACGGGGCTGTCAGTCTTAAAGCAGACATTCTCCGAATAAACCAAGAGGGCTGTCTTTGGTTTTGGCGTCATATTTTGAGCATTTGCCAGGGTCAAGTGTTTTATATTTTTAAGTTTCATAAGTTAAATAAGTAGCCTCGTAGCTACAGTTATAGTGAAAGTCCAGTCTTGGTCAAGTCGAGTCCGTGTCAGTCAAGTCCAGTCATGCTTTAATTTAAGTTGTGGCGGCTTTACTATGAAGCTTCGGAAGCAACACGAATAGTTATGTTTCACCACATTATATCATTGTCCCACACTCGCGCTTGTGATTCGGCACTTTATGAATGAAACACTCGAAAAAACACAAGTTTGGGGCGACACGACTCTTTCCGCACTCCCGCCAAAACTCCATAAATTCTAGAGTCATTAACTCTAATCGATTATAAATAACTCTACTTCTCATATTGTAATCAGTGATATGTAGGCTAACATGAACTTAGATTGACTTTGATGAACGATTTGATGATTAACTTGCAGTTTACTGTCTCAACAAGTATGTGAGCAAATCTGAATTTGATTTGTTCCAAATTAGAAACAATCACCAATTTCAAAATGTTACGACTTCTGTTTTCAACAAATATTTTTTTTAACTTTTTAACTTGTTACTTACTTACTTTTTTTTACTTTTTAATTTGTAATTGTAATATTTTTCATGCGTTTATTTATACTATTTTGTAATTTCATATGTTATACCTATACATTGATCTATTAAAAAAACATATACGTATGTATGTATATATATATATATATATATATATATATATATATATATGTTTGGCTCAAGTAAGGCCAGAATCTACCTCGAAATTCGTGTTTAAAAGGAAACCGCATAGTAGCAATGCTCCAATATTTTCAACCTTTACTGCATCGGCTGACGGTCTTTCCACCGCTACCCACGCAGCTGATTGCCGTTTTCGTACTTTAAATTATATAAACAATCAGCTAGTTTAGGTTTCATCCGGCGGACTATGACTTTTTTTGACGCGTTTTTTTACAAGTTCATGCGATCGGCTGACGCATAATCCACCCTCCTCCATGCAGCTGACTATTTTTCAACTCAGTATGATGCCAACTATTCATGAAAATAGGTTTCAGCCGGCGTACTATTACTTAATTATTTTTTTTTACAACTTCCGCGACCTCCCACTCCCAAACCCCCCGCTGCTTGGGCAGGTGACGTTCGGTTTACTTATTAGCCATATAAGATCTACTATCGGCATCAATATCAGCCGGCTTACTATGACTTTTGTATTTGCAACGCTACCATCCGGACTATTAGGTCTTAATATCGAAGCAGAGTCAACAGTCTAGTTAATTGTGAACATACTCATAATTTTTTTTTTTTATGATTGACAGGCTAGGTGCTTGACCACAGCTCACCTGATGTTAAGAGACGGTGTGGTCGAAGATGGTAAAGCACACCTAGCCTGGAATTAAATTGGTTCTCAAGTGAGGCTGCCGGAACACCGTTAGATGCTTGGCGGCAGTTTTTCAACTTGAGGGTGGTAGCTAGCCAGCCGAGTACTAGAAAGTACCCTACCACCATGCTATGGTTTCCTCGCCATGTTTTCCTTCACCGGCAGCTCAAGCTCAAGCAGCAATGTTGTGATTTGAACCCACGCCCTTCAGCATGCGAACCTACCGCGCTAACCACTGAGCTATCATCGCTACTACATTTAAAAGACTTTTAAAACTATCATGCTTACACGGTACAAACTAATGCAATACATACACAATGCAAATTATCCGCACCATTGTACTAATACAATAATCTAATAACCTATGCACAAAGCCCCTAATGATACCCCATACAACATCATACAAGCCATGCAAAGCCATACAAGCCATACACCGTTATACATTGGCAATATTCAGTAGCTATTTCCACAAAGGTCGCCACCGCAATGCTAAATAAACATAATTATTTCAAAACATGGTCATCACTGTTATGATGGCGTGTGGGCGGAGTCATGAGCTGAAGCGGGTTTACAGTTTCAACTTTTATTATTTTCAAACGCGATTGTAACTTTTCACTTATAAGGTAACAAGATGAAAGTTGGATTTCATGCTCACGTTTTGCAACTAGCATCAAAATATGCAAGTTGTATAAAGTTAAAATCAAACGACAGGCTGGTATAAGACTCGGTTGCACACCATTAAATAAATAAATAAATATCGTAAGACATTACACCACCTGACCTCAAACTAAGCAAAGCTTATATGATGAAAGTCAAATAACTGATAGAATACATAAATACTTTTTTTTTTGTAAATACATATCTACTTATGTATGTTTATAAGTAGATATGTATTTACACCACCCAGACACAGAACAAACATTTATTTATGCCGCAAAATGTGTAACACACATTCATCCATCCGTCCAAACTTTTACATTTATAATATTAGTGGGATTATGGTAAACCAAATTACCATCTACTACTTACCACCTACTACGAAACTGTTTATACACCAAGTTATGTTATTAACATAATATAACTTGCTGTAGGGCGTGGGTTCGATTGCCACTCAAGGCAAACATTTTGTGAATAAACAAATGTTTGTTCTGTGTCTGGGTGTTCTGTATGTGTTATAAGTATGTATTTAAAAAAAAAGTATTTATGTATTGTATCAGGTTTATCTGACTTCCATCACACAAGCTCTGCTTAGTTTGGGGCCAGATGGCGCTGTGTGTATAGTCCTACGATTTTTTATTTATTTAATTGAAATTATATTACATCCTATGTGAACATTAAACTATAGTTCAATAAAGAAACACTACATTATACATGAGAATCACTAAAATAAATTAAAAGAAAAGATATTGACACGAAATTGTCGCTTCCACTTATAACTTACACATCTTTTATACAGGAATATCTTATAGCAAGAAATCTTAATTATCTTTACTCAGAAGAATCAAATGATATGAACATTACATTTTATTTAAATATGAAATCATTTCTAATGTTCTATGAGAATCAATAAAAAATTGTAGTTAAATTGTTACTGCCGTTTTATATTGCGTTTGACATTTTTTCTTTTATTACACAAGTATACTACAAGCGCAATTTTATATATAATTTAGTAATTGCAGATAAATATTTACATTTCATTTACGTAAATGTTAAAATAAATTTTGTAACAATTGCAACCGTTTGCTATAAATTGAGCAGCTTCACTACCCCAGTAGCTCTTTGATGTCGCAGTCATATCATACATCATAATCATATAATTCCATTACTATCCATAAAAATCTAAACACAACACGCCACAACTTACATAACTTAATTATATCCGCAAAAAAGGTCATTTAACATCATTCGTATGATAGCACGACAGAGTAGAAAAACTGCAAAGATATAAGTCGAAAAAGCTAGAGTATACTGTCTTTACGTATTGTATTTTATTCTACGTTCATTATGTGTCACTCATATTTCTTTTGTTTTTTTTTTTATGGTTGACAGACTAGGTTTCTGGTTTTGTATCAGTGTATACTAACTTGCTTATTGGTAAGCGACGATGTCGACGAAAATGAAGCACAGACTTTGAATATACCTAAGCATCCTAAAAATACCTAAACTATATATGTACCTATTTGAAGCAGTAAATGGATATATTTGTGTATTTTCTGGTTGTGCAGATTAGAAACATTCTCGCTACGTATCTGGGGATAATCTACAGTAGACAAAATGATAGATTTTCGTCAGTCGACGGATTTGAAGATATTATATCAGTTTCTTGTGTAAGATAACCCAAAGAATTCGCTACAATTATAATAATTAGTATCTAGAGAATTTTTTTTTACTGTCGTCTAGTCGCTGATAAGAATCGTCTCGTACATGTTGAGCTTCATAAACAAGATGACATTTAGTTTAACATTTTTTTTAATTTTTACTTGCAATGGGTAAAAGCGACATAGCAATAACAATATTAACTTTTATTTGATTGTTTATCAGATATTTCCATCGTTCGTTTTTAAAATTCATATATCCTTGTTGTGATTGTGCTGTCGTGTGTGTAAAAAAATAATGCTACTTTATTTCTGTCCGAAGCTATAACTCTGCAGGTTTTCTCTTCAGCGCTCATATAGCCGCACGCCAAATAGACGACTTAGGAGATCACTTACTTATGTAAGCGAGGTTATGAGTTCAATTTAGCGATGTAGACTATGCGTTTCGGATGAGTTCCATAAAGTGGAAGATGAGTGGTGAACTGGTGAACAATGTCTATCGAGAACCACGTTTATAAGGGTTACTGAACTGAAATAGGGTCATGGTACGTACCATTATGAACAGCTATGATTAATTTTTAACTTGTATTATATTGACGTAATTTTGTACTTACAAATTATTTATTATACTGACATAGCATTATGTTTTTCATCGGGTCTAAATCGCGCACAAATTCGTGCCTTTTTTGTTTAAACAATTGACAAGCTAGGTGTTTGACCACAGCTCACCTGATGTTAAGTGACGGTATGGTCGAAGACGGTAATGCACACCAAGTCCGCAATGGAACTGATTCTCAAGTGAGACTGTCGGAACACACCGTTCGATGCTTGGCGGCAGATTTTCAACTTGAGGGTGGTAGCTACCCAGCCGAGTACTAGAAAGTACCCCTACCACCATGCAAGACTACGGCTATTGCTGGCCGAATCGTCTAGATTAATAAACAAAACTAATTTTATAGTATTTTGTACGCGATTGAGTCCCGATGATAAACATAGTTGTGTTCAAATCGCGAAAGTTTAAAAATTACATGTAAACTACACTAATTATAAAAAGGAAAGATTTGATTTTTTTTAAGTTTGTGTTTGTATTGAATAGGCTTCGAAACTACTGGAGCGATCTGAATAATTCTTTCATCATTAGAATGCTACGTTATCACTGAGTAACATAGGCTATATTGTAAATAAAACTTTTGACTTTGACTTTGACTTTGACTTAATCGTGTTTTATTTACCCATGGAAAGCCGGGACAGGCCACTACGTACGTAATTAATATTTTGGCATTTTTTATGTTGGTTTTGACATTCATCGAAATATGATTTGTTCTTTTATGTAATTATGACATAATGAAATTTTGTATAAATATAAACAAAATTTTGAACAAAAATAAACAACACAATAGTAGATTAGAATAGATCTATAATTGATTATTTGATTATTATAGATTGTGGCACTAGTTCATAAGGTTCTTTTGTTCTCTGTACTTTTTTCTGTTTATGGCATGCACAATAAAGAGTTATACCTGTATATCTATCTATAATAGATTAGAATAGTTGCTGCAATACCATAATGTATTCCCTGATGTTTGTTGTCAATATATAAATAAATAAATAAATAAAAATAAATAAATTGTTATCATAAGTTTTCTGAATTGTCTACCACTATGGTAGGAAATTATAAGTTCAAGTTCTTTTTCTTCGCGCAAGACGTATTTCCTTATAATTTTATAAGTCCATAGTCAAGCAAAATGTTACTTACATTACACATAGCAGTTACCAATTATAACCTAACCTTACGTGATGCTCAGCAACAATTTCCAGTTAATTTAACTGTAAATACGATAACTATGCGTGCAACGATGCCATATATAGTAGAGAAGACATCAACGCGCGAAGAGTTTCATTGAACTCCGTAGCGATGATAGCCCAGTGGTTAGCGCGATTGGTTCACACGCCTAAGGGCTTCAAACCCCAAATATTTTTTAGACATCAAGGAGTGTAAAGTTAAATCCAAGTTTGTGGGGTTGCAACCCTTGTTCCACGGCCGCCATCTTAGAAAAAGGGTACAAATGGTTTTTCTGGTTTTTTCTCACAAAAAAATGTAAACTAAGTATGACGCCATGCAGCGTGGCAAACTGCCAGCATTCTGGCCACATATCCCTCCTCTGACGGACTTTTAGATTAAGTTTTTTGTATAAATTTGTAAATAGTATTAATTTAAGATATTTTATTTTGTTTAATAAATGTAAAACAACAACTAAGTATTCAATATAATATTTGTTACGCATTTTTCTAGCTCTTCGTTTTCTCGAATATATAAAATCCTAATTAAAAGATATGATAAGTATTTGCACAACAAGAGCATGAATTGTTTTTTTTATTCCATTACGCAATGTTATTAAAAACGAGTTTAAAAAGCCGTCGGGTGATTGTACTTACTTCAAGGATAAGTGAAAATGTCGCCGCGATGTAAACAGCATATTTAAAAAAAAACATAATATCAAACTATTTATACAAAGTTGTATTTCCTGAAAAAACTCAAACTACTTTTTTTGCAGATAGTAAAAATAGTTTAAGAGAATAATAATAATGATGTTTCTTTAAATAAACTGTACTCACTCTTCGTATTATAAATGCGAAAGTTTGCCCGCAAATATGTAGGTATGTATAGTTTTTATTTTGTTATTTACACTGAAAAGGTTTCGCGGATTAGGAAAGCAGATTGCAAATCCTGGATTAAAACAGTTTTCTTTTATTTCGGATAACGCGGGCGGAACCGTGGAGCGCAGCCACTTACAAAATGAAAAAATAACTACGCTTACGAGTTTGCCCGTTTCCGGGTTAAAAATATCCTATGTGTTAATCCAGAGTATAACTTAGCAAATTTCACAGAAATATGTGATTGTGATATATCAAAAATATTATATAAATAAATGACTATTATTTATTTATACAAAAAAATAAAGGTAATCTTAGGAATAAATACACTTACATGCATATTTACATAAACTCTAAAAACAAAACATGTCCTTTTTTGCGCAGTCGTGTAAAAACTAAGAAACTTTAATGTGTTTCAAGACTTTATCATATAAAATTTATTGGACACGAAAGTTGCTCCTTGGAAGGTTACTGACGTATTAGCAGTTGTTTTATGGTCGATGGACTAGGTGTTTGACCACAGCTCACCTGATTTTAATTCACGGTGTGGTTGAATATGGAAAAGCACACCTAGCCTGGAATGGAACTGGCTCTGAGGCTGGCGGAACACACCATTAGGTGCTTGACGACAGATTTTAAACTTGACGTTGGTAGATAGCCAGCCGAGTAAGTTGCCGAATTTTCCCTCACCGGCAGCTCAAGCTCATTGTTGAACCCACGGTCTTCAGCGTGTGAACCGACCGCGCTAACCACGAAACTATCATCGGTACAAAGTTACTCTTACGCTCATTCTAAGAAACAAAACGTCTTATAAGACTTTGCATTACCACCACATTTGTTAACCATATAAAATTTACATAAACGTTGACACAAAACAATAAAGTTGCAAGTTTCTAAATTGACATTTTACGATGTATGTAAAGAGAGTTTTGTTATAAGTTATAACAATAAAATGTGTTATTGTATATTTTGACATACACGGCACTCGCTAAAATATTCACATATATCAAATAAGTTAGTAAGTACCATTGTGCAATCAGCACTACCTTAAGTGTACGTATAGACAAGAATGTAGCAATTCAAAATAATATAATGAATAAAGTAATTAAATGTAATCACTTACCTAAATCAAACCTTCTCACAGCCAACTTAAATACACAATTAACTTAAAAAGTTATGTCACTTGTCACTTGACGGATAATAGGCACTTAGAATTAGTTGTGTACTTTCAACTGCTAAATTGTGTACAAAAATGCGGCTAAGTGTTTTATTTAAAATTCTAATTTGCTAACCCAGAATTCGTGTACCATCGCTGGCGCTCGAATAAAACATCTACACGCAGAATTCTGAGCAATTAAACGTCTTCAGATAATAAAGGTGGAAAATATTAAAGAAAGAAATTTTTAAATATCTATGTATACTATTATAAAGAGGAAAGATTTGATTGTTTGTTTGTATTGAATAAGCTCCGAAACTACTAGACCAATTTCAGAATTTTTTTTTTTTCACCGTTAGAAAGTTACACGATCCCGGGTGACATAGGTTACTTTTTATCCCTGTATTTGCACGGGAACGGGAACTACGCGGGTGAAACAGCGAGGCATCCGCTAGTTTAAAATAAATATTACTAAAAAGTTGATATTTGACACTAAACATAATCAAATTACTAGCGAAGGGAGAAATAATTTACGTCACTCAGATATAATAAACACACAAGAATTGACCTAAAATAAAATAACTTAAAATAATAACTACTCTAAAAGACCGCTATCTTACTAAAATGATTCAATTTGAAACAAAGTCTTAAGTTTCTTCTAAATGTCAGAGATTCACTATCTAAAACACCTTAACATTTTTTTTAAATTAACTCTGCATACAATAAACTTGACAAAGAATGACAGTTCTATGAATAAAAAAAAAGTCTCAATTCTAAGAAGGGGTGAAAATTTTCTTGCTTAACTATGTATCTATTTCGACGACCGTAAAAAGAAATTGACGTCAGCTTAAGAAAAGTTTCTCTCTGCCTGTCACGTGATTGCATATGATAATAGTGCGTTAATAAATAATTTTAGCATCGCCTGTCTAAACATAGTTCCTACATATTGTATAACGGATTCATAACTTTGATAGAAAAACGTCTCGGCGTCTCTGGTTAGAATGCAGAGATCACAATGTATCCCACGGTAGCGACTTACGCAAACATTATCCACTCACAATTAGACTTTGTTTTTATACCTTCGGACAATGGACCTAATTTCAGACGGATTAAGCTAATTTTCAAAACACCCGCTTTGGTATTTGGGGCGGTCTTTGCGTTGACTTAAACGATTCTTAAATCAAAATTTGAGTTGTACTCTACTTTTGTCATTTTGCAAATGAACCGAACATAGTTTTTTAATTTTTGAGGGCAAAAGATTCTAAGCAAATTTGTACTAAGTCAAATTTAAAAAAAAAAGTTATTATAAGTTAAATTGTTTTATCATTACCGAACATTTCGTAAACCTAACATAAACTTTAAAAATTTAATCAGAGTTAGACTAGATGTATTATTTCAGTGAGAGGTACTTAAGTACGTTACCATTAAGTAAAAGTTATATAAAACATCGGTCAGAGGTTACTTTTTACAAAAAATTGCGCGAGAATTTACACGCACTCCAGTTTGTGTTTCGTTGTGATTTTATTATAATTATAGTGATTATGTAGTATGTACACAGAAATACGATTGGACGTGTTTGGAAATCTGCCACTTTGTTGATGTCGGCTGTCGGTTGATGTAAAAATAAAGAGAAGTTAATATATTAGCTCGAAAAAAAATTATATTTAAAAAAAAAACTTATCAGAAACCACTACAAATGCTTTCTTCTTCTTTCATTTGTTTCAGTAGGACTTTTAAAAAAATTCAAAGACTTAAAAAAATCATTTAAAAAAACTCTTATCAGAAATCACTACTTACAATTTTCTTCTTTTCATTTGTTTCAGTAGAACTTAAAAAAAGTTTAATTTTTCTATTTAAACATGGTTTAAAAATAATCTTACCCTCTCAGCAAATAGTATCACTAAACTAAACAGCAAAAAACCTACCTATACAATAACGGTCTTCAAGAGAACTTCACCCCTAACAAGCGATTGGTCGTTCTTTTCTCAAACTTAACAGTTGAAAGTACAACAGACAAAATAAAAAAAATGGATACCGGTGTATGGTGATACGCGGGCTTGGATGCGTTCGCGACGGGGCGACGACTGGCCACGATCGCACGCGCATCACGAAGGTAACTCGGAGGGGCGGAGAAAGGACGCCAGTGATGCAAACCGAGGTGATGACTAGGAGGATCTCGCTGTACCTATGAACTATAGATCTGTAAGTTCATGGTGTTATTAAGTATAGAGATATAGATATTGATACCATAGGCCGTTCTAGAAATTAGTGGATCGTTTTTGGCGGGTAGGCGGAAAGAGTCTTGTCACCCCGTTGTATTCTTTTCCAAAACTAGTGTTTTGTCGAGTGTTTATGCATAAAAATGGTGGTGTTTTAGTAGATAGCCTGTGTCAAACACGATGGGTCGATAGCGTATGTAATTTTTAAACAACAAAAGTTTCAATTCAAGTCGCGTGATGAAACTGGCACAATGCACAGAGTGCGATGCCAAGAAGAAAGAGAAAAAAAGTCGCGAGATAGATTTCTTCTAGGTAAGCTGGCTCTATCGTTAGTCTTTGCGTGAAAGAGTAACAAACATACATCCATACTAGCTGCGCCCTGTGGTGTTACCTGTTTCATTTTTTCGGGATAAAAAAAAGCCTATGTGTTAATCTAGGGTCTCAGCTACCTCCATACCAAATCCGTTCAGTAGTTTTTGCGTGAAAGAGTAACAAACATCCACCCTTCTATCCAGCCATCCAAACTTTCATATTTATAATATTAGTGGGATTTATTTATATTAGTTAGTAGGATAGTAGGATGTTGGTACGGAACTTTCAATACGCGAGTCCAACTTGCACTTGACGGCATACAATGTTATTGCAAATTCTTATGTTTTAGTCGTTAGCTACAAAATATTTTCACATATGACATTTAGAAAAAAAAATGTCTAGATGCAATAGAAATCTATGATCGCAAAACCGTTGAGACACCAACAAAAGATAATTATTTTTAATTGTTGGCCATAATTCACGGGATGTGAAGTGACTATGTAGCTGATAGCAAACAGACCTAGCCTGGAAGCTTTGTTTAAGTTTGTTTCGTTCGCCACTACGGTGATGGCAACTTTTTAGGTAGTCTTTTTCATTCAGAGCATAGCTAGTCAAGCACCAGAAAATACTTGCTCATCTTTGTCTAATTTGCCATAGAAAAAAACTGTCTCTAACGCTAAAGTTCTAGTTCTGCTAGGCTTTGAAGTGCTCGCTTATATAGGGTTATAATCTTTGTACTAAATTGAAAAGGGGCAGCTGATTTTATTCAGCGTTATAATCATAGACAAAGATGTACATAATGAACGAACCCTGTATTTCACTCCCACTCCCGCTCCCGCCCCCGCTCCCGCTCCCGCTCCCGCTCCCGCTCCCGCTCCCACTCCCACTGTCGCTCCACACACTTTAACCTCTAATAATATTATGATTTAGACTAAGTAAAATAGACATTTTAATTTTAAATTTTCCGCAATTTTTGTGTTACGCACAATTGTTCCCTAACCTTCGACACTAATCAAATCTCCCAAATAAGTACAACTTAAATATTTTTCGCAAACGTAGAGAGCTTGCGTGGGCGTCAGAAACAAAGTTATCGTTCACGTAATGCCATTAGGAGAGACTGATACTTGAAGCGAACTTTGTAATGAAACTAATTGGCCGTATAACGTAGCGCTTTCTCCTGCACGGATTTGGAACCGTGCAGCGGATTCCAGAACTGCCTGACCTAACGTACTTATGAAACATTAAAAATATTGTTAGTAAAACAATTGCAATTAAAAAAACCGACTCCATGACCCTTAGACCAACTAAACCCACTGCTCCAATGAAACAGTGAAGTTTTGTAGTAAACGAAAATATTATCGAAGTATACAATTTTTAGATTTTTGACGATTTTTTAAAAACCACTCGATGGATTTTGATGAAATTGTAATGGGGTCCTATTGAAACATAAAGTCCCTTTGAAACAAAAACAAAAAATTCTAAATAGGTTCAGGCGTCTTCGAGTAATCGGTGAACATAAGAGAGATTCCGACGTATTAAGGCCGCTGCTGTTTTATATCCCTCGCTATTAAAATAAAGATTTGTTTCGTTAACTTGTGCGATAATCTATTTAATAATTTAGAAAAACAAAATGCTTACTGCGATTATTTATATGTCTAGAGCAGTGTTTGAGTCGCTTCCCTAAAATAAAAACATAATACAACTTTACTAATGTAAAATTTATTTTACGTTTAAGCTTGGTCATTGCATTTCAATAGTAACTACTATAAAATCGGAAGTGGTAAATCAAAAACCGTGGGCGTTTAACAGATTTATTTAACACGTCGGTACTTCGATAATCTATATTCACACTTAATTCTAATGACAACCTTCTTGTCGTGTAGCTGGCGAGTCCCGTCCGTCCGCCATGCCAGTGTTGCCAGCGTTTTTGGTATTGCCATTAACTATTCATTACACAGTAAATAGTGAATGTAACAAATATTACAAATTCAACGAAAACGAGACACATTCTAATACATAACAACTATCCAACACATAAATGCTCAATAAGGTCAACATAAAACCTAACACTACATACTTAAATAATTCTATTCATAACTTTGAGACGCATCGATACAATAAAGTCTGTTTTAAAATTGCAAATGCATCAAATAAATGCAAGAAAGCTAACATTATGTCCAAGGTCTTATCAATGATGGTCTAGTAACGAGACCGGAAGCACTTCAATTGTTTTGTAATCACAAATCGATTACTGTCTACCACCTGACCTAGAAGAATTCTGTACCGACTCGAAACTCACCACGCTCTGAGTATTATTCAACTTTACTCGGACACTTACTTTACTTGACACCAACTGGACTTGACCAAGACTGGACTTTAATCACATTTTAATTAGGATTAGGGGACATTCCCTATGCGAATGCGGCTTAGATGAGGGAAACGTGGACCATATCTTCTTCAGTTGCCCCTTAAGACAGTTTTCGTTGCACGATGTTATACCTCCTAAAATTCTCCATCCTGCTTCCCTTAAATGTCTCCTATCCCTAGTTTTTACTCCCTTTGTATATATTTTGTGTAAGTACATTAAAAAATAAATAAGGTTGTTAATAAATAATAAAATAATATATATGTAGAATTGTAGATGTATAGCATTTTAACATACTCTGCCCCCTACTTATGGATACAAATATATTTGTGTATATCTTGTAGCAAGTTAAATATTTGGTTTCAAGGTGACAAATAAGAACCTCTGCTATATGAATTCACCGAACTACGAGGCTCAGCACCGTACAAAGTCTTGCACTTGATGGTCTATCTTTCTACGTGACAGTGGCGGAGTTGTGCCCACTCCCATACCCAATCCCACGCCCTCTCCCACGCCCACTCCCATTCCCACGTCCTTCTTAACCTCCATGCCCACTCCCACTACTACACACCCTCTCTCCCACTCCCACGCCAACTCCCGGTCCTACTCCCACACCCACGCCCACCCCACCCTCCACGTCCACGCCCACGCCCTCCATAGTTCTAGCGGACGCCTCGCGGTTTCGCCCACGTAGTTCCCGTTCCCGTAGGAATACAGAGATAAAAAGTAGCTTATATGTCACCCGGAGATAGTGCAGCTTCTCAACGGTGAGAGAATTTTTGAAATCGGTCCAGTAGTTTCGGAGCCTATTCAATACAAACAATCAAATCTTTCATCTTTATTCATAGTATAGAATAGATAGATAGATAACAACTTATTTAGTCATGTTTCTCGCACTGTCACTTCATTTATTCGCGTACATTGAACCGATTTAGTCGTTTTTTTTAAATATTTATGTTAGTTACAATAACGTAGTGGGCTTGGACCCCAGTCTAATTTTTTTTTCTGTATTACGCATGTCTAGTATAGTATATACCAACATACGCATCTTCATTGCTTGAGTACAGTCACCTGCTTATTTATTTTACTAATTTTTTAAATTCAAAATAGATTTGCGTTTGACCACGCCCTGCCTGATGTTAAGCAGGGTGCAGTCTAAGATGAAGCACGCTTACCTAGAAAAAACCTTGACGCCCTGTTGGTTCATTGGTAGAATGTCTGCTTCAAGAGCTGAAGGGCGTGGGTTCGATTCCCACCCAGGGCAAACTTTGTAGTACAAACAAAATGTTTGTTCTGTGTCTGGGTGTACTGTATATATTATAAGTATGTAGGTACATATTAACAAAAATAAAGTATTTATGTATTCTATCAGTTATCTGACTTCCATAGTACTTATAATAATTAGTTTGGGGTCAGATGGCGCTGTGTGTAAAAAAACCTGTTTACTCTGGATTTGAAAACACCCAAATTCAATTTCAGGGGGAAACAGATGCCGGCAGAGAGTTCCACATCCTCGATGTACGTATGAAGAATCAAAGTGTTTAGGGGGAATATCCATTATTATATGGATGGCACTTAGACATTGTCTGCCTTGCCGTCCGGCAATAGAAAGGACAAAAAATATTTTTTTTTATAGATAAAATTAAAAATTTCATAACATGATTGTTACCCTAGATTTGTATATTTTTTACTGTTTTAGATAATTGTATGATTATAATTATACAATCTTTTGATGTGAACAATGAAGAGTTTATCTATCTATCTTTCATGACACAACACGAAATTGGATTAGTCTAACTTATTTTCGATCAGAAACAACGGGGATCTATGTAGGTTTGTAGGTTTATAATAATCACAGATTGTTTTGTCGTTTTATCCACACTTCTTTCTTCAAACGTTCTTTTCTACGATTAGTTAGGCAGGTACTTAGAATTAGTTGGGGACATGTTTTGTAATTAATAGACAATAGGTAGATAACACTTTATTTCTGGCATAAAGACAGTATACAAACATAAAAAACAACAAATATGGACTATATCTAAAAAATCCTCTTAATCTCTGTCTTGTTTTTAAATTCTGTCCTATCCTGTCTTGTTCTGGCCTGGCCTGGCCTGGCCTGTCGTAGGTGGTAAGGGGAAATGCACAAAACATCCCAAGCGGGACGTCAGCGTCGGTGCAGGACTTATCGCCCTCACTTTGAATGAATTAGAAGCTACCTAACAAACTAAACCGCAGAGAATATTTTTTCCAAAAGAAGGCTGAAAGCAAAATCTTGCATGTGACTGTATTTTAGATATTCATATTGTAATTTCCGGAAGGTTTTCTTCGACCAGTTTTTTGTCACAGTACACGTAACCATACGGGCATGTATTAGTATTTGTTTCCAGTTTAGAAAACAAGCGCGTCTCGTTCACGGTTCATTCCATTGGCTTTTACCATTATCTCGGTCCTCTACTCTTAGTTAAACGGAAAACCTTTACGAATATTCTGTAATCATTTGCATAAAATTAAGCATTGTGACGGTGGTGTTAGCGTAGGGATAACCTAATTATAGTTTGATTGTTTTACCGGATTGTTCCGGAACCTTAACAATGAACTCGTTAGAATATTTTACTGCAAAGAATTGTATGTTTACTTTTTTTTTTTTTTTTAATGTTTGACAGGCTAGTTGTTTGACCACAGCTCACCTGATGTTAAGTGAAGGTGTGGTCGAAGATGGTAAAGCACACCTAGCCTGGAATGGAACTGGCTCTCAAGTGAGGCTGCCGGAACACACCGTTAGATGCTTGGCGGCAGATTTTCAACTTGAGGGTGGTAGCTAGCCAGCCGAGTACTAGAAAGTACCCTACCACCATGCTATGGTTTGGCTCACGATGTTTTCCTTCACCGGCAGCTCAAGCTCATTGTTGGGGTTTGAACCCACGCCCTTCGGCATGCGAACCTACCGCGCTAACCACTGAGCTATCATCGCTACAAAACTACTACTTAATGGTTGATAGGATTAAATGGTCTTTGACCACATCTTGCCTGAATTTAAGTGACTGTGTGGTCGAGGACGGTGAGCTTGGAATGGAATTGGTGAGGCTGCTGGTGGTTGGCGACAGGTTTTCGACTTGACGGTGGTAATGGTAGCGAATCTTACCATCATGCCATGGTTTCCTCACGATGGTTTATTTCACCGGTTGCGTCTGTTTCTTATGTTTTCTGTCGTGTTTTTCTTTTCTTGGTTGCCTGGAAGAGATCGCTGTTAGCGATAAGGCCGCCACTTGTGGCACTAGTTTATAAGGTTATTTTGTTCTCTGTACTTTTTTCAGTTTATGGGGTGCACAATAAAGAGTTATATCTATCTATCTATCTTAAGTTCATTGTTTGGGTTTGAGTCAGTCTCCTTAGCAGGAGGTCGTCTAGGTAGGTGCCACCGCAGTACCGGGTATTCTGCCGCCAAGCGGTAAGCATCACTGTGTTCTGATTTGAAGGGTACTGCAGCTTGAGAAATTACAAGGCTAACCATCGAAACGTCAACCACTGAAAGTCTCAAAGTATTAAGCGTCAAAGCAGCGATGCCCTGGACTTTGTTTTGCTACTCAAAGTTATGTGTATTGCTGCAATGGGCATGGGCAGGCGTTATCTCTCACCATCAGGAGAGCATCTCGTTCGTCTCATCGCCATCACAAAAAAAAATACAGATTAGTTTATTGATAACACCAAAGTTACAAGATAAAGTAGATACTTTGTCTTGCTTTACAAAGTAATGTGAAATCTTCAGATGATTCATTTCATGCTCACAAAGTAAAATGTCACCTAGGTAGAAATGTCTCGAACTCACGACCCGCTACACGTTCAATAACCGACATGAAAGCAAGCAATGATAGATCATATGACTTACCAATCGGCACAATACCTAGCTGAATCGGCTGAATTGATTCTGATTACGCAATTGTGGCATAGATGCGTTCGTGGCGTGATTTGTGATTTCTTTTGTTGAGCTTGATGCATGGTCATTTCTTGCATTTTAGGACTCAGAAATTTTACAAACGAGATACCTTTTTGGTACTCAGCGGCGGCCTTAACTGTTGCGAGGCCCCGGGCGACAGATAATTGTGAGACCCTTTTTCTTTGAGTCCGTTTTACTAAAAAAATAGCTCGAGTGCTCGAGTGGCCGACATGTTTGCACTAATAATGAATCCGTGCGTTCAGGGAGGGTTTTGTTAAGTGCGAGGCGCGAGATACACATACAAAGGCATATGGTAAAAACTTTTTTCTACGAGGATGCGAGGCCCCTGTAAGAGCAAGGCCCGGGCGGTTGCCCTGCTTGCCACCCCCTAAGGCCACCACTGTTGGTAGGCCTCTCTTTTTAAACAAGTAGACAGACGGCCCACTACCACCTTCCCATATTGGAATTTCCTTGGGTACGCACCAATTCTTTTCACTCTGCGTTTCTCATCCGTCTGGCCAAGGAATGGAACAAGCTGCCAGATTCCTTGTTTTCTGAGTGATATAATCTAGATATTTTTACGTCAGAGTGAATAGATATTTTCTAAGTCTGCGTGTTTTATCTTCAACCACATACTCACTATAAGGTAAATTGGTGGTCAAACGTGAATACATAAGGCTTTGTCCCTTAGCAGCCACACCATCTGAGGCTTTTCTTTGTTTCTAGCGTCTAACTTTCTGCATTTGACAGTGTCAAGTATTAGATATGTTTAAGTATCATAAGACAAATCAAGTGAAATAAGTCTCTATCAAAGTCACACAAATTAAGTCAAGATCAATTCCAGTCATGCTCTAGTAAAGTAGTGACTACTTTACCAGAAACTTCGATATTTTTTAAGAAAGACAAATAGTGTAGTTTGGTTCAAGTGTTATATATCCTTTTTTATGTTCTCGCCAAAAAAATTGTATTTTTTGGGTCACATAGTATGCATAATTAGGTGTTATTTCATTTCAAGTTTCATCTTAAATACAATACAGGATTAGAGAACCAAACTTACTTACTGTTCTGCCCATAAGAATACCCATACCTAGGTATTTATATTCTATTAAAAATCACATTCTATAAACAAAAACATCCACATGAATTATAGGAGAGTTAGGTCATTTTAGTATTTCGTTACCTATAATTAAAACGTCGACTAAAATGGAACAAGAATTTAGTTAGAATAAGCATTCGGAGATACCATCAGTATTCACTTGTCAAATAGTATCAGGCTCTTTACAAAAACTTTCATCGGCTGCATTACGTGGAGCGTCCTACATTTCGCTAGACTAAGTACGACGCGCGGTCTTACTTGCAATTTCCAGTGTTTTTAACGCTTGCCTAGCCGTGATAGTACAGGAAAATGCGTACTTTACAATCTTGAGCATGTAGGTTCAATTCCGTAGTTTTTTATTTTTTTGGAGAAGTTTTTTAGAATTTGCGTACAGATTTCCAAAAACAATGTAGATATCGTCAAAAAAAAATTTGAAGAACATTATGTACTTGGTGGTAGATTTCCTTTGCAGGAGGTCGTCTAGGTAGGTTAGCAGTACCAGATATTCTGCCGCCAAACAGTAGAGTGTACCTAAACATTACTGTGTTCCGGTTTAAAGTGCAGTGCAGTTAGTGATCATTTCTTTAATCTATGCTGAGGTATGCTGAGTAAGAAATGTAAAAAAACTGATTGATGTTCGTATTTTTTTTTTATGCAAAAAGTAATGAGACGAACGAGACGCTCTCCTGATGGTAAGAGATAACGCCTGTCCATGACCATTGCAGCGATACACAGAACTTTGAGTTACAAAACAAAAGTCGAGGGTATCACTGCTTTGGCGCTCATTACTTGGTGACTTTCGATGGTTAGTCTCAACAGCCCAGTAATTTCACTAGCTGCAGTACCCTTTAAACCGGAACACAGTAATGTTTACACACTGCTGCTTAGCGGCAGAACAACTAGTATTTTAGTATTTTTTCTATAAAACAGCTTGCTTTGGTTTGATGCTGAATGTTGAAGATGCGATGTACAACACCACCCTTACTTTGTCGGATAGCGCATTTAAATGTTAAGCGTTTTGCACAATAAAAATTAAATCGGGTGGTTTACGTAACGGGTTCGCGACAGATTTGAAATACAACTAGGTATCTAAACCGCTAACAAGTTGCTAGTTTTTGTCGGATTCATTCCGGAGAGTGTACTTTAGATCTATATGGTCTTGTTACCTTATGCTTCTACTATCAGACAACCAGATGGTCGATAAATCATCATCATCATCATCATCATTTTCATGACTGACGTTCCAATTGATATCATTTTTATAGTGCGAACCACTAAACAGTGGAATGCACAGTGGGGATACAACCTGAGTGCTTTCAAGTCGAGAGTTGACCGCATCTTCCATTAGGTATCAACAGGTGAAATGGCTGTTAAACCACTTATATTAAAAGTGTGAAAGTTTGTATGGATGGGTGGATGTTTGTAACTGTTTCACGCAAAAACTACTCAATGGATTTAGATAAAATTTGGTATGGGGGTAGCTGACACCCTGGATTAGAACATTGGCTACTGTTTATTGACTGCACTGTTGGCTCATTGGTAGTCTATCTGCTTTAAGAGCTGTAGGTCGTAGGTTCGATTCCCACGCAGGACAAAACATTTTGTGGTGTAAACAAATGTTTGTTCTGTGGCTGGGTTATGTATGTATTATTTAAAAAAACATTTAAGTATTCTATCAGCTATCTGACTGCCATAGTACAAGCTTTGCTGAATTTGGGGTCAGATGGCGCTGTGTGTAATGTCCTAGTTTATTTATATATTTTATCCCGAAAACTTGTAGCGGGTAACACCGCGGGACGCAGCAAGTTTATCATAAAAGAATCAGACTCCGAAAAAAATCTTGCTTTAACTCTCTTTATGTCACAACTTAGGTACTTCATTAATTTCATATCCATTACGTGAAGACTTGAATGATTGTCTTTTAAGTTACGTCAAACAAACATACAAACCTCTTCTTATTAAAATCTCCGCAAGATCTAGAATAAAGATCTCGTGTCGTGACGAGCAGGCTGATTACAGCGATAAGGCCGTATATTACGCGATGTCAACAATAGGGTGTATTGGTGTTTATGGGAAAATACGTTGACAGGTTTACGTGAGCCCCACTTTCGATTTTTATATAGGCAAAATCGGTTTTATTATTTAACAATGACGGCAAACTAAAAAGTGTAAATATTATGTATTTAGGTACAATATTATTCGACGTAAGTATGCTTGACGCTCTCTATTTTTTTATGTAAAAGTAATGAAACGAAAGCGCTCTCCTGATGGTAAGAGATAATGCCTGTCCAAGATCATTGCAGCGATACACAGAACATTGAGTAAAACAAAGTCCAGGGCATTGCTGCGTTGGTGCTCATTACTTTGAGACTTTCGATGGTTAGTCCCCACAGCCCAGTAATTTCGCTAGCTGCAGTTCACTTCAAACCGGAACACAGTAATGTTTACACACTGCTGTTTGGCGGTAGAATATCTAGTACTGCGGTGGTACAAACCTAGATGACCTCCTGCTCAGAAACAGTGGCGGCTTTAGCTATTGTGAGGCCCGGGGCGACAGATCATTGTGAGGCCCTTTTTCTTTGAGTCCGTTTCACTAAAAAAAGTAGTTCGAGTGCTCGAGTGGCGATAACATGCTTGCACTAATAAATGAAACCACATACATATATAGTAAAGACTTTTTTCTACGACGCGATGCCCCTGCAAGAGCGAGGCCCCGGGCGGCTGCCCTGCTTGCCACCCTCTAAGGCCGCCACTGCTCAGAAAATCTATCACCAAGCCTAACCTCTAAATGTAAGAAATATCGAAATGAAACATTGTATGTATGTAGTTCTTATACTTGTTCAAGGTGTCGGCGTAAAGTGCATTTCCCCCTACCAGCGTCTACCCAAGCCAACCTAGCTCCTCGAAGTATCGGAGCGAGGCCCTAGGCCGCTGGCATAGTAGCTCCAGTGAGATGGGTGGAATGTACGTAGTTATCTTGGAGCCGATCTGATAGTGGAACCCGAAGATGGGTGGAACTCTTCAGTGACGTTGTGTAGTGTAGCGATGATAGCTCAGTGGTTAGCGCGGTCGGTTCGCATGCCGAAGGGCGTGGATTCAAACCCCGACAATGAGCTTGAGCTGCCAGTGAAGGTAAACATTGTGAGGAAACCATAGCATGGTGGTAGGCTACTTTCTAGTACTCGACTGGCTATCTACCACCCTCAAGTTGAAAATCTGCCGTCAAGCATCTAACGGTGTGATCCGGCAGCCTCACTTGAGAGCCAGTTCCATTCCAGGCTAGGTGTGCTTTACCATCTTCGACCACACCGTCACTTAACATCAGGTGAGCTGTGGTCAAACACCCAGCCTGTCGAGCATTAAAAAATAAAAAAAGTGACGTTTGGTAAACCTCTAGAGTTTGGGTTTATCTTATTCGTTTTGACAAGCCCAACTGATTGCAATAGGCATGATGACAGATTTTGAAATACTAACCAATAATGTTCGGAAACGGGAGAGACGGCTTAGAATGCTTAGATAATGATGATGATGATGATGACTATTACTCTACAGTATTACTACAAAACAAATTTTCGTTTCTACACAATCCGACGTGTTACATGCACGCAATTAAAGCAAATGTTACCATTTATACTTACTGGCCATGTGACATCGGCGCGTCGCGTGATCGGTCAAATTTATGGAATCAGTTGGATAATGTTTTAATTGTTTTTTTGCGAAAGAAATGCTTCCGTGGCGTAATGGTTTAGGTTAGGGTCGTGGGTTCGCTTCCTGTATTGTACAAATTTTATTGCATTAGTTGGTAAGGTCTAATAAAATAACTTTGTAAACCTACTTAAGTAAATATTAGAATTGATGTCGCAGTGTTCCTTTTTCAAATAAACTATTGTTAAAAAACACTCTTAACATCAACTAACTGCATAGCAGACACCAACAATGAGCTTGAGCTGCCGGTGAAGGAAAACATCGTGAAGAAACCAAAGCATGGTAGTAGGGTACTTTCTAGTAGGTACTCGTCTGGATAGCTACCACCCTCAAGTTGAAAATCTGCCGCCATGCATCTAACGGTGTATTCCGGCAGCCTCACTTGAGAACCAGTTTCATTCCAGGCTAGGTGTTTTCACCATCTTCGACCACACCGTCACTCAGCATCAGGTGAGCTGTAGTCAAAACCTAGCCTGTCGACTATAAAAACGAAAAAACCTTTTAGAAAATACGATTTTCCGAGTTTTAAATTAAAACAAAAAGGAGGAAAGCGCGTTCGCCCAGATAGGTACTAAGTGTAAATTTATGAAAGGGTACTTATTCTCCCGCCACCTTTACCGCCGCCGCCAAAGTTCTGTGTAACGCTGCAATGGTCATGGACATGCGTTATCTCTTACCATCAGGAAAGCGTCTCGTTCGGCTCATTACTATCAGATTTTTAAAAAAATGCATGAACAAAACTGCTAGGTTTATCTATAATATATTTCATCTTTAATTTTACAACAGAGAAATACTTATAGTTAAAATTTAATAACTCTACGATTGAAAATTAACAGTATAATGAAATTGGCGATGTGTTTCCCAATAGTTCAAGGCCGTACAGACGGACAACTGTTTATTATTAGTTATGGGCAATCACGCTGACATACGCCTGTCTGTCTGTCACTCTGAAACGAATCGGAAAAATGCGTAGGATGATTATAGTGTGACTAATTATATAAATAGTATAATTATATAAACATTCATGCAAAATGTTTTGGTTACTGTTTTCTAAGCTACATAATTATGTTCAGGATTACACAGATCAGTAGCAGCTACTATTGCTGCTGATTTATTTAACCTACAAAGTCGAAATACAAAAACAAATACCAACTCTACTAATTCTGGATCTTTTTAAAGTCGGACTGAATATGTATGTTATAAGTCTGCGCGCTTTATCTTCGACCACATCTTAGCTTACCATCAGGCGAGTCGGTGATTAAACGTAGACGAATTAAAAAAAAAACCAAGTGCGAGTTTGACTCGCGCACGAAGGGTTTCATATAATTATTATGTAAGGGATTCAATAAAAACGGCAAAAAGAGCCCCCTGAAATATTTATTTTACTCTGTTTTTAGTAGGTATTTGTTGTTATAGCGGCGATAGAAATACATCATCTGTGAAAATTTCAACTGTCTAACTATCACGATTCGTGAGATACAGCCTGGTGACAGACGTACGGCCAGCGGAGTCTTGGTAATAGTCCGTTTGACCTTTTGGGTACGGAACCCTAAAGACTATTGCATATGCTGTCATGAAAAATTAAAAACGTTATTCATCTTTGACAAAATGTTTGACAACAGCCGATTTTTTCATAATTCAGTTTGATCCATAATAAACGTCTCTTGCAATACATTATCTCCTTTACTAATGACTACCGTCTCGCGCACCCCTGTTTAGATCGGACGACAGAAGTTATTTAAACAATTTTGATTTTTTAACAAATTTAATTAAAATAGTTAAGACCATGGCATGCCTTTCCGCCTCATTTTTACCGGACTACGCAAAATGGATAATTGCCATTAGCGTTTTAAAAGAACCGCACGTCCAGAATTAGATCTTGTATTTGCTAACACTTAAGATTCAAAATAGTTTTAAAATAAGTCAATTAAATTGTGGTGTTGATCTGCCAAGTCTTCAATGTCAGTAGATTAGCTGGAATCTCACCACGACGAACAATAACGGTTATTAACTAAATAATATTAAAGTTGCGATAGCCGTCCTTCGTGGTGGAAGCCTGGAGTCGTGACTGTTCACCGCGACTTAAATCTAATCCTAATATCTTCAAATTGTACTGTAAAACAATGTCAATTCATGTTGGATTGACATTGCTTAAGGAATATACAAATTCAGAATAAAAAAACTGACTTTATGACTCTTAGGCCAATTAAACGCACTGCTTCAATGAAACCGCGAGGTTTCGGAGTAAACGAAAATATCATTGATGTACACAATTTTTAGAATTTTTGTTTAGGTTGTCGTCTAGGTAGGTACCATCGCATTACTTTCTTTATTCTTCCAAGCAGTAGTGTGTAAAGATTTTTCTACTCAGCGGAATACCGTATTAGCATAATTGCAGAGCTTTTGAGACTAATCACAGAATGTCTCAAAGTAATGAGCGCCGAAGCAGCAATGCCCTGGAATTTTGTTTTACTCAAAGTTCTGTGTTTGGGTTTGTTTTGTTTAAAGCTTAGATAACGCTGCAATGGTTAAGATAGGCGTTATCTTTAAGTATTCAGGTAAGCAATTCGTTTGATATCCCGAGATACGTTAAGGTATATAATAAAGTATAATAAAGTTACGGAAAATGTTGACAAATCGCAGGCGCGATGCAACAATAATGTCGCAACTGAACACGGGAAGGCGGCAAACTAGCAAGATGCGGTTGAACGCTCAAGGAATGCTGCGCTGTGCCGACTTTATGCTACACGTGGCAATGACATTGTCTATATCAATATAAATAGATATACTCTGGCTTTCGCGACAGGTCTGCTCAGTGATAAATCTAGAGTAGGCAAAAGAACGCTGGAGGAATGTGGTTCCGTATGGGTACACTCACGCACCAAAGTACTAGGCACATTGTTTTATTTTTGAACCAGGCTTTCGCTTGCAGCTTCGTATATATTTTATTAGATAGATTTTATTTATAATTGAATAGAATTAAAAACATGTTTGACCGCCAGCGTTCTTTTTACGTGACGCGACCTGTATTCATAAGGCCAGTATTTACAAAAAAAAAGTATTATTGTATTCTATCAGTAATCTGACTTCCATTACACAAGCTTTGCTTAGTTTGGGGTCAGATGACGCTGTGTGTAATGTCCTACGATATTTATTTATCTATTTTTACCTTGATATATCTATTTTTGGTGTACGCTTTTTTTTAAAACTAAAATTGTCTTTTTTTACTAGACAATTTTACTTACTCAGGCTTATCAACTTTAAACATTTATCCCACTAATATTATAAATGTGTAAGTTTGGATAGATGGTATGGATGGATGTGTGTTACTCTTTCACGCAAAAACTACTAAACGGATTTGAATGAAATTTGTAATGGAGGTAGCTGAGACCCTGGATTAGAACATAGGCTACTTTTTATCCCAAAAACGTTTTGCACCGCGAGGCGAAGCTAGTAATTAAATCTTCGATTTTCCCAGAAGTTGGTACTTAACTACCCTCACATTAGCATGAGCAAAATCCACTAAAATCCTGATGATTACTAAAATTGAGCAATATCCAGGTGCTATATTCATTGACCATACGTTAGATAATCAAAAAATGTTAGTATGACAAGGCCCTGTAAAGGTTATGCCGTTTAAAAGCCCTTTTAAAGTGTAAAATCATTTGTTAAAAACAGTCGTGAAATGTAAATAATAAACACCTACCAATAAAATTAATAGTTTTGTTAATATAAACAAGTAGACAACAAATGGATACTCAAATAAATAGGTATCTAAGCGTACAGTGCGAAAAGGTAGATCTCCGTAGCAGAAGGTCATTTACGTAGATAACCACCACAGAAAAGTTTAGGGTACCAACGTAATAGTCATGGACCTTGGACAGGCGTTATGTCTGGCCATCTGAGTTTGGTTTGTAATAAGACTACTTACACAAAAACATGACTAAACATTCTGCCGCCAAGCAGTAGTGTGTAAGCATAAATGAGTGCAAGTTTGAAAGGTAAAGCTAGCGAAATTACAAGTCTAATGAGACTCACGATCGAATGTCTCAAAGGCCAAAGTAATGAGCGCCAATCCAGCGACAGATGCCCTGTACTTTGTTACTCAAAGTTATCAATTACTTCTTGGAATAAATCATCTTTTTACTGGTGACTGGCTAGTTCACAGCTCACTTGATGTTAAGTGACTGTGTGGTGGAAGCTCACCTAGCCTGAATGAAAATGGCTCCCAAGTAAGGATACCGGAAATCATCGTCGTCTACCATCTTGCTATGGTTTCCTTCCAATGTTTTCTTTCACCAGCAGCTCAAGCTCGTTAGGATTTGTGATCCCACCGCGCTAATCACTAAGCTATAAAACTACCTAAATTGACTGTCAGTACTGTACATTGGTATAGTAAGTTATTGTAGGTCTCTATTTCTTATTACAGAACTCATCTTAAAAGGCTAGCTAAATCTGTATTCCGAATGTCACAGAAAAGTAAGAAAGAAAACAGACTCCGATCAGCCATTCCAAGAAAATCTATTGAGGAACAATAAAGAAGCCATTAACCTAATAAAAAGTTTCAATCAAATCACGGCGTCTCATGATAAACTTGATTAATGATTAAGCAGGGGAAAAACTGTTCTGATTACGACGTGTGAAAAGAAGCGTCTGATTCTGCATGAGATAATTATGTGGGAAAACGTAGTTAGTTTAATTGGTTGTTGTCAAAAACTGTTTTTAGTCTTTGAATTTTTGTTACTCAATCATTTTTTACGTTTTACTACAGATAGGCAAGGAGGCATTTCCTGGACCATCCCATAGACAAAGTTTATATATCAGCAAAGTGAACCAAATATAACTATATTATGGGTAACCGAATACACGCCACTAATTTTTAATTACCAGAAAAAAATTAATGGGTAATAAATATAGACCGAGAAAGACATAGTAAATGTGCAATCAGAATTTTTGTTTACTTTATAATGCTAAAGTTATTACTAATCAAAATTTTCGGAAATCCTTCCTAAAATGATGGGCATAGCACTCATTTATCTACTATAAAAGAATACTATCACCGAACTATTGCAAAAACATTTCTTTCTCTATCGCACTATCGCGACCGAGGCCTCCCGATCCAGTCGCACAAGCTTGCCATGTGACTTATGAATTAAATTGCGACGGACAAGGTTTAGGTAAATACCACGAATCACCTTTGTGGATTTTTGTCTAGTAATAAAAAAATAGTGGTGTATAACAAAACTTAACAACTGCAAATAGCAACTGCTTGCAAGGGAGTTTTGGCGGGAACGCGGAAAGTGTCGTGTCGCCCCGATGTATTTTTTTCCAAAACTAGTGTTTTGTCGAGTGTTCATGCAAGAAAATGGTGGCGTTTTATTCATAAAGTGCCGAATCACAAGCGCGAGTGTGGGAAAATGATATAATGTGGTGAAACCTGATTTTTCATGTTGCTTCCAAAACTCCATCGAAGCTTTATAGTAAAGTCGCAACTACTTTACTAAAGCATGACTGGACTTTGACTATAACTATAGCTACGAGGCAACTTATTTAACTTATGAAACTTGAAAATATAAAACACTTCACACATATGCTAAAAATGCGACGCAAAAACAAAGAAAAAATCTAGCAAAATTACAAAAACAGCAAGTACCTTATGTGGGGGCGAGACACAACAGTCTATCTCTGTCTCAACTCAACATAGTAAGGAAAAGACTGCATCTCCATTCCATAGCTTCGCAAGGCGCATACGACACGGGTCGCGCATGCGCGTCACCACAGTAATCATTATTATGGTTATGTATTAGTGATGCAAGCGAGCGATGGAAGCTGCGGTTTAGCTTTTTACGCCGGCTTGTATTGTTAGGATGAATGCGTATTGTACGATAGATTGGATTTCGGCGCTTTAGTGCAGAATTTACTTATCCTATGTAGTTTTGTTTGACGCTTTAGAATATGGCTTCGGTATTCTCATGGTAGTTTTTAGAATAAATAATAAATAAATATTGTTGGACATTACACATAGCGCCATCTGAGCCCAAACTAAGCAGAGCTTGTGTGATGGAAGTCAGATAACTGATAGAACACATATATACTTTTTTTTTGTAACTGCATACTTATAATACATACAGTACACCCAGACTGAATAAAACCTTTGTAGAGTTTTGGCGGGGACCAATCTTTTCGCTGAATTGTTTTCCCCCCTTTTTTGTGTGATGTTTGGAGATTATATGTTTTATTCGTTACAAAATTTCAAAATGTAAGCACAAATGTTAGCTTTGTAATGTGGTAAAGAAAGTATGTCCAGTGTAGTTTCCGAAATTCTTTTTTTTATTTTATGTTAAAGTAATGAGAAGAATGAGACGCTCTCCTAATGATAGGAGATAATGCATGTCCATGACCGTTGCAGCGACAAATACAATGCCAAAAATAGAACCAAAAAAGAAAAAAACCTTATACTGGAAGAAAGCACAAACTTAAAAAAAAGCCTTAGGTAGACTATCAGATTCAATTCAGTTTTCTTGGTGGTAGATCTCCTGAGCAGGAGGTCATCTAGGTAGGTACCACTGCAGTACCAGATATTCTGCCGCCAAGCAGTAGTGTATAAACATTACTGTGTTCCGGTTCGAAGGGTACTGCAGCTAGCGAAATTACTGGGCGGTTGAGACTAACCATCTAAAGTCGTAATGAGCGCCAAAGCAGCGATGCCGTGGACTTTGTTTTGTTACTCAAAGTTCTGTGTATCGCTGCAATGGTCATGGACAGGCGTTATCTCTTACCATCAGGAGAGCGTCTCGTTCGTCGCATTATTTTTCACACAAAAAAAAAATCTTGTATAATCTAGGAAAGGTGAACAAAAACGCGATAATATGGAAGGAAGAAAAAGCATTTGGAAACAGTAATTTCAGTGTTGTTTCAATCACATTGGCTAGCTATACAGCTGTACGTACCTACTTAAAATCAACCCTCATCTTCTTTTATTTTCATTGAGTCATGAAATGTTCTTTTTTCGAAGATCTTTGCGATGATTACATAAACAATGCCATAAAGCCAATATAAGTAGACAAGTGCTTCAATATAACTTAGTCTTATTTAAAACAATGTGATACATTGTTTTACAAAGTAGATAGCCAGTCGTCAGATTATTTGAATCCAGTCGTATTACATTGTGACAAGTGGCATAATCAAATGTCATTTCATACCTGTACAAATACAAATACAAATACAAATCATTTATTAATAACACCAAAGTTACAGGTCATTTTTCCATTCATATTTAAAAATTATTATCAAAATCATTACATATGTCAAAACAATGAAAATGAAAATGTCAATAAAGTAATATGTCACATATAAAATGTCAATAAAATTATGTCAATATAATTAAATGTCCATAAAAACAAAAATATTATAATTACTTACTAGTAATTCAATAATCTCTTAGTTTTAAATAATCGTCAAAGTCATAGAACAAGGTCTCTTGAAGCCAAGATCTTAGTTTGCTTCTAAAGCACGCGATGGAAGGTGCATCCCGGATGGAAGCGGGTACGCGATTGTAGACCGCGGGCCCCAGAATGTATACCGACCTCTCCGACTTGACGAGCCGATGCGACGGCGTTACTAGTTGGTCTTTCTTTTTATTACTGCGAAGATCCAACGTGCTGTGGACGCCCCGGCGTTGAAATTTATCTATGTTTGTATGTGTGTACAGGGCTACCTGGTAAACGAACTCACACGGTAAAGGCAGAATCTGTAGCTCCTTAAACAGATCCACGCAAGAGACGTCGTCCTGAACCCCGCATATGGCACGAATAGCTCGCTTCTGCATAACAAAGGCTCTATTACGATCGGCAGCGCGGCCCCACAGCTCCAACCCGTACGTGATGTTACTGTGGACGGTCGCGAAGTGTAGCAGAAATCACCAAATATTTTTATACAAGTACCTACGTAGATGATGAAGGGTCCGGCCTTGGTCAGCTATATTTAGCGACATATCGAAAGGTACAAAAATATGGTCAAGAAATTAAGGTCCTTTTTTACCATATATTTATAGTTTTTATAAAATACTTGTAATTATCGAAACTGGAAAAATAACCAAAGTACGATGTCAAAAACAAAACCGCTTCATTAACATACGTCATCGTATTTATGTTTATATAAGCAAGACTTCATCGCGCAGATAATATTAAATTACAAAATATATAACATATTAAAATTATATTTAAAAAAAAATTGTTAAAATTGTATTTTTTTAGGCTTGCGTTTGACCGCCTTGTCGCCGAATGATAAGGGAAGATGCGCTTTACAATTGGCACGCTTGCTTAGAAGAAACCGATCCACTCTCAAATGAAAGGCACCCAGATTGTATTAAACGGGGAACACCCACTCGGGCAGCAAATTCTGTTTCATACCTGGGGCCAGGTTATGTAGAATTGCATCTACTAAAATCCTTTTTTCTCAAACATGTTTGGAAATTTGAGCATTATTTTGACAACCTTCTTCGAGATAAATCGAAATTGCTGTACTGGGCAAATACATGCGAGCAGCGGCCGGCAAAAGTAGTAGACCTATATATTCCTATGTCGTGGTTTAGCGGCCAAATACATTGCATAGTAAAGTCATACGTCATACCTGTCGTGTAATTTAAAAATGGAACGATCTTTTACTTCGAAACATGGCACCAAAGAGGTAACTTATCAAAGGTTTTATTTAAATTTCGTACTGGCTTGCAAATCTTCGAACATACAGGGCAGGTTTATCTGAGCTGCAAATAGAAATATAATTTCCGCGCATTATTTGAGAAAAAATACTACACAAGCATTGGCTACAACTAGACATTGATGGACTTACGTATGTGTGCCTCGGCTTCACCTCGGCCCACATTTACACGTTCGTCTATCAATGCCTCTTTTGCTGGCCGCTGCAGTAATGTACTATTTCTTCTTACCTACTTTTTAATTTCTTCCTACTTACCCAAACAAGAAGCAATAAGAACTTGTACATTGCCCCATACGCACAAATTTAGAGTAACAAACGCTTTAATGAACTAGTTTCAAGAGCTTTGCGATCGAGTGTCTGCAGTTATGGTTCGAACATCTTATCTATTGTTACTGTTGCACTAAATTTCACTGTTTTGTTGCGTGTGGGAGTGCGATGTTATTGTAAGCTGATGTTTCTCATCAATATAGCTTATTTGTGTCTCAATTTGTTAGCTTACAAATATCAATTCATTTTTTCTATACCGTAGAACATTATTTACAAAAATTAAGTAATTTTTTTCCGAAGCCCAAAATGTAAAATTGGTAAATTTATGTGAGTTTCCGTTGACGCCGGGCATTAATCCATTTTTTATATACCTACTCATTATGTTGTTATCGAAAATTTTACGAGTGTTTTTGTAAATTGTGATGTGTAGGTACTAGACCCTCGAGTGCAGTCCAAATCTTGATCTTTGCCTATGTTTACAGCGTATTACCCGATTCGGCTTAATATATTTTTTTTTTCTGGCCAAACCTTTTTGCTTTCTTTTTTTATGGTTGTCGTGCTGTATGTTTGACCACAGCTCAACTGATGTTAAGTGACGGTGTGGTCAAAGATGATAAAGCACAAGCCTGGAGACTTGAGAACCAACTGGTTCTCAAGTCTCCAGGCTGAGGCGGAACTCTCCGCTAAGTGCTTTGTGGGCAGATTTTCAACAGCTAACCAGTTGAGTAGTATAGCACCGTATCACCATGCTATGGTGTCCTCACGGGCAGCTCGAGCTTATTGTTGGGATTTGAACCCACGGCCTTCGGTGTGTGAACCGACCGCGCTATCATCGTTACATACCTCCAGTAGTAGACACGGAGGGCTTCGCTTCGCTTTGCATACTCTTTTTTACAGTCGAAGTAATCAAGACAAAATTAAATGTAACATTTTTATATTTATGTGTACCTTGAATCGTTTTATATTCATTTATGCAAAGACAGTAAGACAACAATCTATAGATGTAAAATAAAATTACTTTAAACATGTTTTTAATTTTTTCATATTGGTTCTTGATTAATTATTATCTGTCAGTGGGAAGGAATTTACATTAAAAAAACGATTTAAGGTGGTTCGATTTCCATACAAATATATTTTTCCGTTTATGGACAAATGGAGCATAATTATACAGTGAAATCACAGCTACTGGCATTTATTTGCGGTAAATCACAATTGCTTGAGTGAAATAGTAGATTATTAGCATAAATATCTGTTTTATTCAAAAATCATAAATTCATAAATCATTCATAAATTTAATTTTATGCTAATAATATTCTACTGTTTTATTCAAGCAATTGTGATTTACCGCAAATAAAGACCAAAATAAATGCCAGTAGCTGTGATTTCACTGTAAAATTATGCTCCATTTGTCTATAATTGGAAAAAAATTGTTTGTATGGAAATCGAACCACCTTAAATGACATTTACAGTGATAAGCCACTGACCAAAGCCTCAACAGTGTGTGACTACAGTTTGAAAATGATAAAGTTTATTGTAAACATGACTAGAACCTTGGATGGCACTGATCGTGATCGTCAGATCAGCCTAACCATAAAGCCAATGACCTGCTCTTGTTACTCAATCACGTAAAAATCAAGTGATTATAAGTTCGTAAAATAAAAGACAAGTAGGTAAGTACTTACTAACGATACTTATTGTCTAACCAACTTACCTATTATAGTCCGTAGATCCTACATCTTATCTACAAATCGATCGTCATTGTAAATGAAATATAACTTTAACTCAATAAAATAAAGCTTCAAATACAAATACACAAATGCAGGATTATGTTAGTTACTAAAGACAAATTATGAGTGTTTTGTGTAGGTACCTACCTACTTGATACTGTTTGTAATCTGTGATCGTCTAGCTTTCGATTATGCTTTCAAAGATGAGAAATAGCATGTTCCCACGGCGCGGTCAGCTTTTGTCTTGATTCGTTTTGTTTCAGTTTGATTGATTTGATTTTGAATCATTTGTGCATCATGTATAGGTTGATATGCTATTGCAGGCGTAAGCTGGCAGGTAATTATGTCTAAGTTATTAAAGTGCTGAATACCTAATGATCTATGTAAGTCTCAGAGATGACCTGCCTATGGCCATTGTAGCGATACCTACCCGGCACATAGCTAGTTCTTCTACACTAATATTATAAAGAGGAAAGGTTTGAAATACGAAAAAACTCAAAAACTACTTTAAAAAATTCTTTCACCGTTGGGAAGATATACTAAAGAGTGACATAGTCTTATATACTTTTTGTCCCTGTATTCCCACGGGAACGGAAACAACGCGGCGAAATCGCGAGGCGTCTGCTAGATTTAATTAAAGTAATGGAACAAACTATATAATGCGACTTTTTTTTTAATGTTCATATTTTACTAAATGTAAAAAAACATGGAAAAAAAATTTAAAAATTTGTAAGTAACAAATAAGAAGTAGTCATGAAACTTGCGCTATTTTAATTATTAGATTTAGATAATACCTTTATCCTCGATGGATGGATGGATGTTTGTTGCTCTTTCACGCAAAAAACATTGAACGGATTTGGTTGAAATTTGGTATGGAGCTAGCTGAGATCCTGGATTAACACATACTTTCTATCCCGAAAACATGTAGCAGGTAACACCGCGGGGCGCAGCTAGTGTTCCATAAGACGCTTCTATAACAAATTTCAAGTGGATTCGTACATGACAGGAACCTAACATTTTTCTGGTATAAAAGTATCTTATATGTTAATCCAGGTAAGAATCTACATGTGCGCCGAATTTCATCCAAATCCGTTCAGCCGTTTTTGCGTGACTGAGTAACAAACATACGTATGTTCACATTTACAACATGAGCAGGATATTAGGCATACATGTAGGATTGAAGAGTGTTTGCTGTGTTTAATGGAACGTAAGAAAGGTGAAAGAGATGGATGAATGTGAATGACAGATGAGTGAGAAAGAGAAAGTAAATTTGAGGAATGAAAGAATTATATTATTAGAAAAGATGGAAAAACAGATCATAACTTTAATTACGAAGACACTTATTTGACTTTTGAAACTTGAAAATATATAAATAACTACTTGACACTGGCAAATGCTAAAACGCGACGCCAACACTAAAGAAGAAAAAAAAGAGGTGTTTTGGCGGGAACGCGGAAAGAGTAATGTCGCTCCGTTGTATTTTTTTCCAAAACTAGTGTTTTGTCGAGTGTTTATGTATAAAAATGGTGGTGTTTTATTCATAAAGTGCCGAATCACAAGCGCGAGTGTGGGATAATGATATAATGTGGTGAAACATGACTTTTTGTGTTGCTTCCAAAACTCCATCGAAGCTTTATAGTTAAGTCACCACTACTTTACTAAAGCATGACTGGACTTGACTGACGCGGACCAAGACTGGACTTTGACTATAACTTTAGATACGAGGACACTTATTTAACTTATGAAACTTGAAAATATATAAACACTTGACACTGGCAAATGCTCAAAACGCGACGCCAAAACCAAAGAAAAAAAAAAGATCAAGATGTAAAGACGAGTAATAAACACAAATAAAGAAATCTAAGAAGATCCTGGCAGTTTCTCTTCAGAATACACGAGTATTATCCAACATACATATTATGTATGTGGGATAAAGTAATGAGCGCCAAAGCAGTGATGCCCCGGACTTTGTTTTGTTACTCAAAGTTCTGTGTATCGCTGCAATGGTCATGCACAAGCATTATTTCCTACCATCAGGAGAGCGTCTCGTTCGTCTCATTACTTTTTACATTAAAAAATAATAATTATGTAGTTCTTTATTATTAAATTTTTCACATTAATATTGCAATCAATAGGTAGGTAGGTACTTGCCACATAATAATATGATCCAATCCAATGTTTGCGAAAAACTTACTAAATAATTTTGTAAGGGAAGTGTGTGGGTGGCGTCGATATTGTTACGCAATGAGAGCAATGAGAGATGGTTAAATTGATCTCATTCGGAACAGTATTGTTCTAATGAATCATTAATTAAGGTTCAGTGGGCTTTGCGAAACGCTTTCTCTTTACTGTTCAAAGCGAAGATATGTTTGTGATCTCAAATATGGGTATAGAATAGAATAGAATATAACTTTATTATACACCAAAAACAAATTACGATGAAACACAGATCACAACAGCCCCGTTGGCTCATTGGTAGTATATTTGCCTTGAGAGCTGTAGGGCGTGGGTTCGATTCCCACTCAGGGCAAACATTTTGTGAATTAACAAATGTTTGTTCTGTGTCTGGGTGTTCTGTATGTATTATAAGTATGTATTTACAAAAAAAAAGTATTTATGTATTCTATCAGTAATCTGGCTTTCATCACACAAGCTCTGCTTAGTTTGGGGCCAGATGGCGCTGTGTGTATAGTCCTACCATATTTATATTTATTATATTTACAATGAAATACAAATATGAAAAAAAAAGAATAAGATATTTAACATAACAAAACAATAATAGGTATTTAATGTATAAGGGCGGTCTTATCACCTACAGCGATTTCTTCCAGACAACCGGGTATATGGGTGGTTTTGACGATACCCTGGTGTTAAACAGTGATGAGGTCTAAGGTATTGTCATTTATGTAAATAACTTGCTAAAATATTTCTTGTTTTGTAAGAGAAAAAACACGAATAGAATAAAAATTTTGGAATTAAAATTGATATGTATGTTAAGTTTAAACGCATTGATCCTAGCATAAAGATCAATAAAAGGCAGTCAATATACTAACAACAAGTTTATTATTCAATACTTTAAAGGGTTAACAAAAAAATTTACTTATAAATACACAAACATCTATTTATCCATAGTTAATAAATAAATACTTTTGACACCTAGATTTGACACAATTCAACAACAATAGCCTACATATGTTTTACTTACACATAAAATCAATCACATATTAGTAGGTAGTTAATGACACCCGTTTCACATCCAGTCGACTACAAAAATGATATTATATCTATACCACCCGGCTCGAAGGACCAGAAACGGATGAGAAATTAGCTTTTGCTTCATATAAATAATCTGGCTGTAAGTTATGTCATTTTAGAAGCCAGTTCTAACAATATATTTGTCCACGCTGCCAGTACTTTACTTGTATTCTATGTAGACCATTAAGCTCGAAGGACAAGAAACGATTTTTTTAACCTAATGAGATGCTCTTCTGATAAGAGTAAAGAAAAGGCAACAATACCACTTATTCGACACACCACAGCCTGTCCTGTGACCAATGCAGCGTTACTCAGAACTTAAAGGTAAACATGGCTTATTTATATTCACCATCGGGACATAATTGCATTAATATTATGAAATAAGAAGTTTTATTAACGTCAACAGTTACAAAGTCCAGGGCAACGCTGCTTTATCTACAAAGTCCAGGGCAACGCTGCTTTATGTACAAAGTCCAGGGCAACGCTGCTTTATCTACAAAGTCCAGGGCAACGCTGCTTTATCTACAAAGTCCAGGGCAACGCTGCTTTATCTACAAAGTCCAGGGCAACGCTGCTTTATCTGCAAAGTCCAGGGCAACGCTGGTTTATCGCTCATTAATTTAAGACATTCGATGGTTCGACCCAACACTCTGTAAATTCGCTAGCTGTAGTATCCTTCAAACCGGATCACAGTAAAGTGTACACAGACAGCTTGACGGCAGAACATCTGACACCATTGCAAGGCGTGCCTACCTGGACTACCTCCTTATAAGATCTACTACCTACTTTTTTATATTTTATTGAAAATGGGTTCGCGTTTGACCACATTCTGCCTGATGTTAAGCAGTAGTGTGGTCTAAGATGGAGCACGCTTATCTAGAAGAAACCTATTTACTCTGGATTTGAAGACGCCCATATTGTACCCAACAGGGAACAAAGACTCCGGCAGAGTTCCACAACCTCGCCGAGCGAATGAAAAATGTGGAATCAAAACGCGTTGTGCGTACATGGGAAACATCCACCGTGTGCGGATGACGTTTTGGTCGCGTTTGTCTAGCCGTCCGGTAGAAGAAAGGTGCAGGAGGAACCAAATTGTGCAGCTCAAGTGCACACTCCGAAATGTATCCAGTAGAAAACTGACAAGCTGGCAACACTACGACGATGCTCTAGGCTTAGACTTATATAAAGTAGAATGAATGCGGCTGTAGCTCGAGTTGAGCCATTTTAGCTAGAAGCCGGTGCAAGCGGCGCAGTTGGCGAGCCTCAGCGCTTGGTCCGCCCGCTGAGCTAGCGTTTATACAATTGGTTGTGGTGCTGGGCCCGCATTCTATCCCACCCGCCGGTTCTGGACGCACTTCCCGGCACGCAGCAAGACGCTGCGACACGTGACGCGGCATCTGTGGGTAATATTTTTTACCATTTGTAAGGTCATGATATCTATTTAGCTTTATCGCATGATCTTTGGGGATGTTTCTTTCACATATAATACAAGTATTACATATTTCTATTTTCTAGAGGAAAATAAAATGTCTGGTCTGGATGAAGAAAGCGTAGTCCTCAGGGGTTTTATAATGTTTTTCAAACGCATCTGCGTCCATTCGGGCGCAGATTTAGGATTGAATAGTGCCTGTTCTTAGAATTTGCAATTCAGCCTCTTTTTTATGAAATTAATATCCATTTTGCTTTTTTTACATGATAGTAGTGAGATGAAAGAGACGCTTTCCTGATGGTAAGAGACAACAAGACCCATAAGCATTACTGCTCATTACTTTGAGACATTCGATGGTCAGTCTCAATAATTCAATAATTTTGTAGCGATGATAGCTCAGTGGTTAGCGCGGTAGGTTCGCATGCCGAAGGGCGTGGGTTCAAACCCCAACAATGAGCTTGAGCTGCCGGTGAAGGAAAACATCGTGAGGAAACCAAAGCATGGTGGTAGGGTTCTTTAGTACTCGGCTGGCTAGCTACCACCCTCAAGTTGAAAATCTGCCGCCAAGCATCTAACGGTGTGTTCCGGCAGCCTCACTTGAGAGCCAGTTGCATTCCAGGCTAGGTGTGCTTTACCATCTTCGGCCACACCTTCACTTGACATCAGGTGAGCTGTGGTCAAACACCTAGCCTGTCAACCATTAAAAAAAAAAAAAAAAAAAAAACTCAATAGCCCTGAAATTTCGCTAGCTGCAATACCCTTCAAACCGGAACACAGTAACGCTTACATGCTACTACGTGGTGGCAGAATATCTGGTACTGCGGTGGTACCAACCTATCTATTTTGCTTGCGATCAATGTTTTTTTATGCCTTAGCTACCGGCATACGATTTCAAGTACATTCAAGTATAAATAAATACAATCCGGAGTTGTTCAAGAAGAAGGTGAATAGGTATTTCCTAGGCAAGCGTGCTCCATCTTCGGCCACATCGTCGCTTTCCACCGGGTGAGATCGTGGCCAAACGCATGCCTAGTCCGATGTAAAAAAAAAAAAGTATTAAATTAAAAAAAAGCTTGAAAGAACCGAAGGTAGTTATTTAGTAAGCTGCTTGTTGTATTGTTTGTGTTGTTCATGTTTTACATATTTCCTTATCGAGAATTATTGACTTCATTAGATTTCTTCAGTACCAGTTCTATGTGCCAGTCTTTCTAAAAAAAATATGAAGTCATTCCTGTTGAGAGCACAATAGCATCGCACTTACGGTGAATAGCGGTGAGTGCAGTATTGGTGTCCACAGCGGCAACAGTTTGTTCAGAACGGTCGAGTTGCATTCCAGTAAGGATTCCAGTAGACTCAGAAAATGGAGATTAACCGTTTCCGCCAACTGAAATAAAAGCACACGTTGAAGGTATTATAAAGTACATTAAGAGACTTTAAACCTGAGTCATTGTGAAAATCTTGGCTGATAGGGTTTATTTTTATTTTTAGGGGATTTGATCTTGAGGTCATTGTATACTTTGAACATCGAAACAGCTGCTTCATACGAAAAGTCGAAAGTAAAATAAGTGTTCGTTTAGAACAGCTCTTTGTTTTTACATTTCACATTTGTGCTTGTAGTAAAAGTTATTCATAATGACGAGTACAACGACCCCCTCTCGGCTTAGTTGACACGAACCTTAGAACCCTTACTATTATCGGTTATCTGGTCGTATAGTAACCAGCTTTGCTTACTTTGAGGCTAGATGACGCTGTGAGGAAATGTCCAATGGTATTTATTTATTAAACACTAGCTGCGCCCTGCGGTGTTACTCGCTACATGTTTTCGGTATAAAAAGTAGCCTATGTCTTTATCCAGGGTTCCATATCAAATTTCATCCAAATCCGTTAAGTAGTTTTTGCGTGAAAGAGTAACAAACATCCATGTATCCAAACTTTAACATTTATGATAATATTAGTGGGATAACTAACCAGTTTAGATTGCACGGTGACTTGCAGTATGCTGGGCACCAGCTTGCACCAGAAGTCCAGCAGCACACACACGGTGGTGTAGTGCGCGTCTCCAGCCGGCGTGGAGACGCTGCACAGCTGTTCCAAGTACAGCGTCCACAGCTGGCACAGGATAAACGCGTGGAACAGGGCGTTCATACGCTGCCCAGCTGGTTTAGTCTGTTCCACGTATGACGACATTATAGTCTGGAACGTATAAGGATATATGTAAGCGTTGACATATTATGGTCTGGAACGTATGAAGATATATTTCAAGTGTTGGCATATTATGGTCTGGAACGTATGAGGAAATATTTTAAGTGTTGACATATTATTGTTTGGAACGTATGAGGAAATATTGGAAGAGTTGGCATAATATTCCAGTAGTTAGTCTGGTGCATAATATGAAGAAAATGTTTGAAGGGATAGCATTGAACGGTCTGCAACATATCACGAAATAATTGAAGAGTTAACATGTTATGGTCTGGAACGTAATATGTAGGAAATGGTTGAAGAGTATATATGATATATGAATAGTCTGGAACGTATAAGGAACATAGTCTAAGGCATCGCTGCTTAAAAGGTATTGTTAATATTTTTTGGTGTAACCTGTAAGTGGTCAGTGATGTGGCAGGTGGCGTCTTGCGGCACGCATTGGCGCAGCGGTGCTCCCGCGCCGGCACGGCAGTTGCACAGCGCACCCATCACCAGCCAAGAGACTAGCCGCACTCGCGACACACACTCGCACACCTCACGGTTACTGCAGCAACCAACAACAAAATACATTAAAAGAACAGAGTGGAGCATCGAAAATGGAAATTGAGACAGCGCCTCTGGTGAAAGTAAACAAAAACTGCTTTTTTTCATACATGTTATCTGTTAAGTATAACGTAATACTCGCAAATTAATATGCTACAGCCCCGTCTAGTATACCAACTCTTGAAAACACTTTTGTCAAGTTTTCGTTAATGATATGCATGAAGATGGATAAGCGCATAATTCTTAGTTTTTGGCGTCGCATTTTCTGTGCATTTGCTGGTGTCCAGCATTTTTTTTTTAGTGGTTGAGCTCACTTGATATTAATTGACGCTGTGATCGCTTATGGCAAACACACCTAGTCTGAAATGGAACTGATGTGATGCTGCCGGAACACACCAGACGGTTGGCGGCAGATTTTCAACTTGAGTGTGGTAGCTAGCCTGCCGAGTACTAGAATTTATTTATTATTTATTTATTTATTTTCTAGACTAAAACGGCACAGTATGCCAATTACAATAGTCCTTAAGATAATATTAAAATAGATATTCAGGTTCACTCACGCACGCTTTCATCTCACAATACTTCAGACACGCTGACATGACACTCCTCCATTCACCCGCAAACAGATCACAATCAGGCACCCTAGCCAGGAGAGAGTTGAAGGCGGTGAGAACATGTGGAATAGGAGAGGAACCACGCGCCACGGTTCGACAATGCGGAACCGCAAAGAGTCTATAACTTGGACGACGCGGACAGCTGCCTAGAACAGGAACACGCAGGCGCACAAGCTCATTCAAAAGGTTGGGAGCGTCAATCACGCCACGAATAATCTTGCACATAACTATCATCTGATTTCTTTCTCGCCGAACCTTCAGAGAGTTGTAACCCAAGCAACCCAGGAGAAAGCTGGTCGGATACAAATAAGGATAAAAACCATACGACCGCTTATATAAAAACCGAATAAAAGCTTTCTGTACTTTTTCAAGGAGAACACTATAAACGTTTTCATGCGGATTCCATACACATGAACTGGCTTCAAGTTTACTGCGGACGAGAGCCTCAAAGACTAGTCTAACAACGTGTGTTCCTTTAAAATCTTTGGAATTTCTTATGACAAATCCAAGTCTTCTGTATGATTCTCTGGCTACAGCAGTAATATGGTCATTAAACGCCAACTTTCTGTCAAAGGTGACACCCAAATCTTTTATAGAGGTGCACCTAACAATACTATATGAGTCCAACTGGTATCGAAATTCAATCGGGTGAATCCTTCGAGAAAAAGACATGACGCGACATTTCAATGGATTGAACTCCATCTTATTCGCTACACTCCATTCATGGATCGCGTCCACGTCACGCTGAAGGGCCAAACAGTCCATTTCAGAGTTGATTTCCAACATTAATTTTAGGTCATCTGCATAGAGAAGACATTTTGCAAACCTAATAGCAGCCGGAAGATCGTTAATCATCAGGATAAAAAGAAGAGGGCCAATAATAGATCCTTGACTAACGCCAGACGGAGTGTGATAAGGGCAAGAGTCATACATACCCAGCCTGACAAACTGATGGCGGTTTCTAAGATAATCAGCAAAAAAACCAAGTAGCCCTGGAGCAAATCCTAGAGCACTTAACTTCTTAAGTAAGTGGTCATTGTCGACTCTGTCAAAAGCCTTCCGAAAGTCGAAATAAAGCACATCGACCTGACCACCCCTATCCAAGCAACCTGAGATGAAATCAACAGCCTCTAATAAAGAAAGTATCCTACCACCATGATATGGTTTCCTCGCGATGTGTTACTTTACCGGCAGCTTAAGCTCTTTGTTGAGATTAGAACCCACGCCCTCCAGCTTGTGAACCGACCGCAAAAAAAGTATGAGTCAAAATACAATGTAACCTTTAAATATTTCAAAATTTTGAAATCAGGAGTTTCACTTACCCAGGTAAGTTGGAGCTAAGCCATGGCATGAGATGCCTACCAGGCTGGCCGCGATCTTGTCTGCCTCGGTTGATGCCATCTCCGTGTTCCAGTGCTAACTCCATGGCGACGTATTGTGCTATACCGCCTTTCACTATAGCCCCCAGTGTGTCTTCATTCAAGCATATGAGGTTACGATTCACGATCGATTTTGAAACTGAACCCTGGAAATAAAGATTTACAAAGGATCATCATTTTTTAAATATTTATTACTAAAGGAAAATAAATAAAATAAATTTATTTCATACATAAAAATACAAATAAACATTTCAATATATATTTTTTATGTAAAAACGACGAAGAGACGCTCTCCTGATTGCAAGAGATAACGCCTGTCCATGACCATTGCAGCAATACACAGAACATAGAAGATAGCCTGCCTCAAACTTTAGAATCTTATGATAGGACATGGTGTGAATTTTGTTCGAAAGTCGGTCGTATTCGTATATAAATACGTACGATTCTAAGTTGAAGTTGACCTTACCTTGATCTTGTTTAAGAGGTGTGGATCTTGAAGCAGTTCTATCATGTCGGGAAGATGCGGGCGCATACATTCGAGCGCGCCGGCGCTGACCTCGCGCGCCTCGGGCCCACTGGCGCCGCCCGTCAGCAGGTCACCTGTGTTCAACTGCGGGGGGAGGAGCAGGTTGCATCCGTGACCTGGGACAAGAAAACAACCACTAAAGCCGAAATTCTCCGACACCCAATACACTGCACTGCACTGCACGGCACTGTGGACTTTCCTTGGATCGTATGTAGTCTCAAAGTTTTGACTCTATTCGTACAGCCGTGGATAATAATAAATAGGTGAAATAATTGACGGCCTTGTCGCTAAGAGTGATCGTTCCAGGCATCCACAGTATGGAAAGGATTAAAAAAAACATAATATACTGTATATAAGCCATACATACACTCCTATTTAGGTATATAATACAATATCAAACGTTTTGACTCTACGATTCTCATCCGTACGGCCTAGGAATTGAACAAGCTGCCGGCTTCCTAGTTCCCTGATAGATATAATCTAATATTTTCAAGGACAGAGTGAATAGGTATCTTCAGAGTCTGCGTGCTTCATTTTCGACCACATCATCGCTTACCACCAGCGAGTTGGTAGTCAAACGCGGACTTATCAGCATTAAAAAAAGAGATATCACAAAGCACCACTCTCTGTGCGTATTTCGGACCATTGTTCATTCCTTATTATTGGCATCGCATCGATGCAACGTTACCAATCGGTATTTCTTTTTATTTCTGTACTAGCGGACGCCTCGCGGCTTCACCCGCGTAGTTCCCGTTCCCGTAGGAACATGGATAAAAAGTATCCTATGTCACCCGGAGATAGCTACGCAACGGTGAAAGAATTTTTTAAATCAATTTAATCTCAGTAAGTAAATTACTTGTAATTTTTATGAGATTAAATGATTCTTAAAACCGTAAATCGGCCCAGTAGTTTCGGAGCCTATTCAATACAAACAAACAAATCTTTCCTCTTTATAATAGTATAGATAGATATATCGAACCTGGTGTGGACGATTAAATATTTTCTCGTTCGTAAGGGCGTACAAGACTACCTGGTAAATTAGCTCACACGTCAAAGGCAGTAACTGTAGATTCCCATACAGCTCCACGCATGAGACTTCATCCTGAACCCAATTAAGAGACGAATGTCTCACTCCTGCATATCCTTACCTTGTAATACAAACTGTATCAGTATAAACAAGTTGTCGTCAGGGACGGTCGTCTTGGTTCTGAGGGCGTGCACCAGCTCGTAGACCAGGACCCGGCACACGAGCAACTTGTCGCGGTCGCGGCTGAAAGCGCGGACGCACGCGACCGACAGCTCCGAGATCACACTCAGCTTGATAACGAAGTTCTGGATGCCGTAGCTGATTATTTTTGATATTGGCTCCAGGATGCTCTATTAATGGATAGATTGATTACAAAACATTGCATTTTTCTACTTTTATCATAAATAAATATCGCAGGATATTACACAGCGCCATTTGACCCCAAACTCGGTGGTAGATCTCCTTAGCAGGAGGTCGTCTAGGTAGGTACCACCGCAGTACCAGTTATTCTGCCGCTAAGCAGTAGTGTGTAAGCATTACTGTGTTCCGGTTTGAAGGGTACTGCAGCTAGCGAAATTACTGGGCTGTTGAGGCTAACTCAACTAAAAGTCTCAAAGTAATGAGCGCCAAAGCAGTGATGCCCTGGACTTTGTTATGTTACTTAAAGTTCTGTGTATCGCTGCGATGGTCATGGACAGGCGTTATCTCTTACCATCAGGAGAGCGTCTCGTTCGTCTCATTACTTTTTACAAAAAAAAAAAAAAAAAAAAAAAAAAACTAAACAAAGCTGGTGGTCAAATTTTTTATTATTATTTGGAACGAAAATCGAGTACTGAACCCCCTGTATCAATATTGCTAATGTTCAAACTTATATGTGTATACAAATCTTCCGGAAAAAATCCTCTAAATGACAGTAAAACTCTTATCAAAATCCATTATATGGTTTAGAAGAAAGAGCGGATATACAGGCAGACGCGGCTAGCGACTTTTCTATATTACTAGCTACGCCCCGCGGTGATACCCGCTACATGTTTTCGGAATAAAAAGTAGTCTAAGCGGTAATCCAGGGTCTCAGTTACCTCCATACCAAATTTCATCTAAATCCGTTGAGTAGTTTTTGCATGAAAGACTAACAAACATCCATCCAAACTTTCACATTTATAATATTAGTGGGATTTAGAGAGAACAGTAACTATATTATGTATATTTATATTATGTATGTGTATATTTTTATTATGTATGTGTATATTTTTTTGTAGTTTTAATTTTTTATATTTGTCAAATTAAGAATATTTCTAAGTTTATGAGTTCTAGATTTTAAGTAAGATTAGGGTTTTTAATAAATAAGCAGTGTAAAATTAGTTAAATTTAAGTCTCCTCGTCACTGTTGGAACTGGAACGACGGTTAAGCGGAAATAAACTAAATATAAACATTGAACATTCAAAATGAACTTCCGCAAAGTAACGCCTGAATCAATCAATTATCTAAGAACAGTAACTGTAAAAATTTTACTTTACAGTCTTAGTGTCCAACTGGAAGCTTGATCGCTAGACGCGATCACAAGCAACCTCATGATATTTCATGAGGATTTCATTTCCAACAGCAGCTTATACGGTAACTACCAAGCTGTCGTCATTACAAAAAATGGGAATAGTTTGAAAATATAGAGGAAAAGTGTCATTCGTCAAACTTCTGCTAGAAGTTTCAAGTGGCACCTTATGTTGCGCGGCAGCTGGTATCTTCAGCGCGTGTGTCGCGGCGCGCAGAAGCGGCATAACATCGTCCAGCTGCGGCAGATGTAGGGCAGTGTTGCGCAACAACGTTTCAAGTTGTTGTACCAGAGCACCGCAAGCGCTGATCGGGCCGAGCACTTCGGGCGCCAAGCATTCCAAGTACATCGCTATATTGCCCGCTATCACCGTGATTTGCTGAAACAAATAATTAAAGTTCTCCAATATTTATATTACAATAATTTTACTTTTTAATTTTGATATGAAACTTATTAGCATTTCTCATGTTGATGCGTGTGCTATCCATTGCGATTCAGGTATAACTTGCAACCCAAATTTCGAAATGAATTTGAAATTTCAAAATTCGACAGCCCTGTTGGCTCATTGGTAGCATGTCTGCTTCAAGAGCTGTGGGGCGTGGGTTCGATTCCCACCTAGGACAAGCAACACTCTCTGTACCAATGTTTAGATAATTTGACATTATTACCTAATCGAATAACACACGGATAAGCTATAGTCTGAAAAGTCGTTTTATAATGCTTAATGTTCCTTACATCAATGGGCAGGGTCTTCTTGCTGTTGAGATGTTCCACGACCAGCTGCAGCGGACCACACGGGTACAGTTCGTTGAAATCCACAAACGCCTGGGCAATACTCTTGAAGAACATTTGACGTTGTTTCTCTGCAGGCAAATACCAACTGTATTACTACGCAGAATCTACTAAAAAGGACCGATTGATGGTGGGATAACCATCAGAGTTTACAGCGTAGCTAAATTCCAGACTGGTAACAGGTAGCAGTGTTACCAGAGCGAGAAGCTATGCCCCAGCGGTCGCCAACCCGCCGCATATGCGGGTTGGCGACAGCAGGGACAGCCAGCGTGGCGACTATGGGCATAAACCTGTTTTCATCAATACAAAAAAATAGCAACTTAAAACAACATTGTGAGGAAACTATAGCATGGCGGTAGGGTACTTTGTAGTACTCGACTGGCTAGCTACCACCCTCAAGTTGAAAATCTGCCGCCAAGCATCTAACGGTATAGCTTGTCAACGACAAAAAAACTAAGGCAGTTACTGACGTTGATTTATTACGTTTGTTTTACTTATGTGGGATTACTTGTGTCAGATACTCCGATTATAGTTTTGGGTGAATCCGGTGACCTTTTTCAGGGAATCAAAGCAGAGTACGACACGCGTGCGGCCTTGTATTGCTATTTATTGTATTGAAAAATGCTAACGGATTTGACCGAAAACATGTTTAATTGAACGAGAATAGTACACGTACAACCATCTGACCCCAAACTAAGCAGAGCTTGTGCTATGGAAGTCAGATAACTGATAGAATACTTAAATACTTTTTTTTTTGTAAATGCATATTTATAATACATACAGTACACGCAGACACAGAACAATCATTTGTTTTATATCACAAAATGCTTGTCCTGGGTGGGAATCGAACCCACACCCCACAACTCTTGAATCAGACATCCTACCAATGAGCCAACAGGACTGTCAATATAAGAATAATCCTGCATTTGTAAAGATATAGTTACCAGGTTGTCGCTGGAGAAATATCTGTAGGAAGACGTTATTTGGTGCGAGCTGGTGCAGTACGCAGCGTAAGAACTGGTGCGCTACGAACACGGCGCTCCCCGGGAGGCGCGTGTTAGTGTCGCACTGCCAACTGTAGTTACCTAACTGCACCACCCTAAACACAGTAATTATTTTTTTGCTAAAGTAATGAGACGAATAGACGCAATAAAGAAAATTATTTTCATTCTGTAACACCTGTGTTTTGTACACACAAAAACAACAAACAGTGACAAACAGTTTTTTAAAATGTAAAAAGTAATGAGACGAACGAGACGCTGTCCTGATGGTAAGAGATAACGTCTGTCCATGACCATTGCAGCGATACACAGAACTTTGAGTAACAAAACAAAGTCCAGGGCATCACTGCATCGATTTTGAAGCAGATATTCTACAAAATAAACTAACAGGGCAAACGATGGGATGTATTAATAGTGAAAATTAGAATAATGAATACCTGGTAACATTATGCAGTAAAGCTGGAAGCATAGGCGCGGCGGCCGCAGGTTCGCGGTGAACAAAGGTAGCTAGAACTATCACGCAAAGGCCCAGCTCTTCGTCGCTGTACTGCTCAACTGCTGTGCCGCATTCTCCGCCTGGAGAGTCAGTAGTAGATGAAGCGGTTTTAATACTTATATGGTTTGATAGATATGAAAATTCTTTATCGACTTTAATTGCTTTTTTCTACTTAATTTTGCTAGATGTCGCCACTCTCTACGCATGTTTAGGACTATTGTCGCTTCACGTTGCTCATTTTGTTTTAGTGAAGCGTCAATTCAATAGATGGCGCTTTTTAGTGAATTTTCGTGTCGTAACAGAGTCAACTAGGTACATGCATTTCCACGTGTGTTTGAGTCACTCGTTTCATCATCTCTGTGATTATAATAGTACATGGTGGATGTTCCCCATGTACGCCCAAAGCGTTTTGATTCCACGTTTTTCATTCGCACAGCAAGGTTGTGGAACTCTCTACCGGAGTCTGTGTTCCCTGTTAGGTACAATATTGGCGTCTTCAAATCTAGAGTAAATAGGTTTCTTCTAGGTAAGCGTGCTCCATCTTAGACCACACCACACCACTGTTTAACATCAGGCAGAGTGTGGTCAAACGCGAACCTATTTTGAATATAAAAAAAATTAAAAAAAACCAGTTCCATTACAGATTTTGATTCCATTAAACTAACATTCTTACAAAACATACAAACCATCTAGAATGATTTATTTGTCTGTAAAACTAGGTACATATATAAATATTTTTACAATTAACTAAATTTACTAACTTCTACCTTGCAAGGGTTTACAGACATATCTGTGGCATACAACAAACATTGATGTTCGTCAAGTTTGTCTTGAGTGGGAATCGAACCCACTTCCTTCAACTTTCAAGGCAGAAATACCACCAAATAAGCTAAGTTAATAAATGATTACATCTGTAGCAGAGCGTGGTGTCGGGTCGCGCCGCGTGCTGCGCGTGCGCCGCGCGTCGCCCGGCGCGAGATGAATCTTCCCACCACGCGCCCCCGGTCTCACACGCGCTTTCTGTATACATGTACCACATACTAAATAACAATCACTTCCTTAATTTAGACTACAAAGTGTAGATGACGCAGGCTTCAGCTCTCAAGGCAGATATACTACCAATTAGCCAACGGGGCTGTCAAATCTGATACTATACTACTCAGACAATTTGCAGAAAATCTACCACAAAGTTACCAAAAGGAATAGTGACATATATACCATTGCTGAGCGGAGTTTGTTGTGCGTTGAGGGTGGGAGGGGAACCGAGCTGCGCCGCTTGACGGGCCAATCGACGCGGAGATACGCCGCGCGATCTAAAACGTACAACCACGGTTAAAATCATTCAGTGAAATGGAAGAAGAGAGATAATTTTATAAAGACTCGGAATTGATTTAGTTCTCATCTCATTTCTCAATAATATAACAGACTAGCTGCGTCCCGCGATGTTACCCACTACATGTTTTTGGATAGAAAGTGGGTAATCAACTATCGAGAAGAGGATATTAACTAGTCTTAATATCCTCTTCCCTCTGCAGTAACCAGTTTCCGAAACGTGTTTCGCCTCCACACGAGGCATCCTCAGGACGAGTTGACTCTTCGAGCGCTTGGTCGAGGCTGAGCTTCGCAGTCTCGACCAAGCGTTGTAATTGATACGACTGTTAAGCGGAAATAAACTAAATATATACTTTTAATATTCAAAATGAACTTCCGCAAAGTAACGCCTGAATTAATCAATTCATCATTATCATCATCATCATTTCAGCAGTAGGATGTCCACTGCTGGATATAGGCCTCCCCCATTGACTTCCATAAAGACCGGTTGGAAGCGGCCCGCATCCAGCGCGTTCCTGCGGTCCTTATTAGGTCGTCTGTCCACCCTATGAGTGGACGTTCTACGCTGCGCTTGCCGGTCCGTGGTCTCCACTCCAGAACTTCAATCAATCAATTATCATGATAATATGTAGCGATGAGAGCTGTAGTTAGCGAGGTTGGTTCACACGCCGAAAGACGTGGGTTGAAGCCCCAACAATGGGATGCCGGTGATGGAAAACATCGCGAGGAAATCATAGCATGATGGTAGGGTATTTTCTAGTACCTACTCGGCTGGCAAGCTACCACCCTCAAGTTGAAAATCTGCCGCCAAGCACATAACGCTGTGTTCCCGCAGCCACATTTGAACGTCTTTGACCACATCGTCAACTACCAAGCTAGTGAACCATTAAAAAATACACGTTAAGCTGCAATTAGTTTTTAATATCATAACAACAATTACTTACTTAGTTCCTTCCGAAGAAAGCTTCTTAGAGAGATCTTGTGGGCGCGCACTCGGGGTCGGTGTGGGTTCTGCTTCCGACCGACTCGAATCGGTCTTATCGGTCGAGTCATCTATGCAACACACACATAATATCTTTATAGGTTCTTTTTGTAAGTACATACTTTGAATTCTTGTCATCCATCCCACAAAGTCTGAAGACAAAAGTCTTTAATCAGTGCGTCCTACCTGTCATGACCTGCGGAGCCGAAACGTGGACACTCACAGCGGGAATGGTCCGTAAGTTCAAAGTCGCTCAGCGAGCTATGGAAAGAGCTATGCTTGGCATTTCTCTGAGGGATCGGATCCGAAACGAAGTAATTCGCCAGAGAACTAAAGTCATTGACATAGCTCAGCATATTAGCAAGCTGAAGTGGCAATGGGCTGGACATATCTGTCGCAGAACCGATAACCGCTGGGGTAGACGTGTTCTAGAGTGGAGACCGCGTATTGGCAAGCGTAGCGTAGGACGCCCTGAGACTCGATGGAGTGACGATATACGTAGGACGGCTGGCGGTGGATGGAAGCGAAAAGCCGAAGATCGGGCTGAGTGGTGTGTCTTGGGAGAGGCCTATGTCCAGCAGTGGACTAGTATAGGCTGATGATGATGATGATGATACTTTGAATTCAATTTCCTTCTGTATAAAACAAGCATTTAAAATAATAATACATACATACTTATGATATATACAGCACCCAGACACAGTGTGATGTCATGTATCATGTGTCATGTGTCAATATTTTTTTTTTTAGTTTTGTCGTCGCGTCTTGAGTATTTGCCTGTGTCAAGTGTTTCATATTTTCAAGTTTTAAACGTTAAATAAGTTGCCTCGTAGCTATACTATATTTAGTAGCTATTTTTTTTTTTTTTGACATTGTATTTTGTAATTATTATTGTTATTAATTGTATATATTAATTTTTGAATGCCGAAAGGCGGGATATGGCGTGCTATGTTTTTAATTTCTACCATTCTACCCATATACGCAAACAAATAAATGATTACGATTATGATTATGATCATGATTATAGTTATAATCAAAGTCCAGTCTTGGTCAAGTCCAGTTCGTATCTGTCAAGTTTAGTCATGCTTTAGTAAAAAGTAGTGGCGACTTTACTATAAGCTTCGATGGAATTTTGGAAGCAACACGAAAAGTCATGCTTCACCACATTATATCATTTTCCCACACTCGCGATTATGAAACATACAACAGGGGGCCGCACGACTCTTTCCGCTTTCCCGCCAAAAAAACCATGTGTCACTAAAACCTAACCAAAACTATCAATCACTGTCAAAAACTTTCTATCATTTATTTTACTTAAGTATTTGTGCTATGCCAATTATCTCTGAAAAAAAAAAACAATTATTGTATGTGGTACCTGGTAAATTGAGCGCCTCCCTCACGCGGTCTATTAAAGCATTGAACACTGGATACTGTTCCTTGTTTGGTTTTGGCCCGATCGGTAACAATCTGAAAAAGAATTTTTACATGACTGCCCAAATAAGATTTCTAACGTTTTCAAGGTTCAGGTACGTATGTATAAATAAATAAATAAATATCGTTGGGCATTATACACAGCGCCATCCGATCCCAAACTAAGCAAAGCTTGTACTATGGAAGTCAGATAACTGATAAAATACTCAAATGCTTTTTTTTTGTAAATACATACTTATAATGAATAAAGAACACCCAGACACAGAACAAACATTTTATTTATACCACAAAATGTTTATCCTGGGTGGGAATCGAACCAACGCTCTTCGGCTGTTGAAGCAAATATTACCAATAAACCAACAGGGCTGTCAAATGAGAAGTATGTATAAAGCTATAAGCAAGTCAAGAAAGTATGCGGAGACGAGTAAAATGGCGGTGCCCATCCGTAAAACACAGCATTTTGCAGATGACCAAACGGCAACGAAACGGACTTCCGAAACGGCACAATTTATTTTATCAAATTATTATTACCAATAATAAAATCGAATAATGAGATGGTTCATCCGGATATGTTCATAAGGGCAAACATTTTGTGAATAAACTAATGTTTGTTCTGTGTCTGGGTGTTCTGTATGTATTATAAGTATATATTTACAAAAAAAAAAGTATCTAAGTATTCTATCAGTTATCTGACAGCCCTGTTGGTTCATTGGTAGTAAGTCTGCTTCGAGAGCTGAAGGGCGTGGGTTCGATTCCCGATCAGGACTAACTTTTGTGTGACTAACATCGATGTTTGTTCTGTGTCTGGGTGTACTGTATGTATTATAAGTATGTATTTACAAAAAAAAGTATTTAAGTATTCCATCAGTTATGTCTTCCATAGCACAAGCTCTGCTTAGTTTGGGGTCAGATGGCGCTGTGTGTAACGTCCAGTGATATTTATTTATTTATTTACTTATTTATTTATTTATTTATTTATTTATTTATTTATTTATTTATTTATTTATTTATTTATTTATTTATTTATTTATTTATTTATTTATTTATTTATTTATTTATTTATTTATTTATTTATTTACTTTCATCACACAAACTCTGCTTACTTTGGGGCCAGATGGCGTATGATATGTGTATAGTCCTACGATATTTATTTATGTATTTAAAGTTGATTCTTCTTGATAAATGAAATTTACTGACCAAATTTTTGTGGTAGAGATACTGACCTCTCCTGCGGCGGAATGTGGAAGGGCGGATGAGGGGGGGCGGCACCAGATTGCGAGGCGGCAATATGCGGGGTGGCAATATGCGGGGTGGCACTCTGTGCGTTCCATGCCACTTCCATCTTAGATAGAGGCGACTCAGGCGAGGCATATGTGTAGCCCACGCCTTTAACTGCAACAGTCAATGACTTTTATTAGAGGGTTACACGGATCGAAAGTATTAAGCCGAGAAGCCACTGTACAGGCACGCATTATTATGAATAACTTTTCCTATAAGACTTTTCATTGCTGCCCGAGTGGGTGTTCCCTGATAGATACAATCTAGATGCCTTCAAGTCGCGAGTGAATCGGTTTCTTCTAGGCGAGCGTGCTCCACCGTAGACCGCATCTTCGCTTTACATCAGGCGAGTTGGCAAACGCAAGTCACTTTCACATCTTTTGCTGAACAGAAATTGCATTTTACAATGTTTTTACGTGATTGGTTTGAATTTTTGCGCACAATTACGTTTCTTGGGATCTGTTAGATTGGGATTTTTGCTCTGCATAGTCTTTGCGCTATTCTGTGTCTGTTATGTAAACCCTTTCTGTGTAGAATCTAGCGAACTGAGTTAGTTGTAAGAAGATCTAAGTAATGAGCGCCAAAGCAGGGATACCCTGGACTTTGTTTTGCTACTCAAACTTCTGTGTACTGCTGCAATCGTCATGTTATCTCTTACTATCGTGGGATTGTCTTGATTGTCTCATTCATTATTACCACGAAAAATGTACGTACCAGGACTCTTGATGTGGTGGTGTGAAGGCGAGCGCGGCCAGACGGGGAGGCCCGCATCTCCGCACGACGACGGCGCCGTATCTGGAGAAGTGCTGCTGCCCACCGCTGGACAAAACAACAGCTTGAGAATCACACTACCATATATCGAATATGTACCCTATCCCTTTAACATTATATAACTTTCCAAGAAACTTGTAATATTTTTTCATTCTCTAATATAGGTCACTGGATATCATTTTAACGGGTTTCTTGCTTAAGTTTCAATAACACGCAAATTTTTTTATTTTTTTTTTAATATAGTAGGTACTTTTTTAATGCTTCAAAACCTCAGTTATAGCTTCTAGTAAAATTGCTATTTTGTGTAACTTATGACTGTGACGCACTTTTATTTTATTTGATTGTTCATCAAATACTTGAGAATTTGAAACGACAAAAGAAAAACACTAAAATAAAAAGCAAAATTTTTTTTTTTTTTAAAACAGCACAACGGTTAAAATGTAATTGTCACCTATCTCAGATAATGCACCAATGAAACCCGAACCCATAACTGAAACCTGCATCGAAATCGGACTAGTACTTTTGGAGAAAAATGGCAACATGGATTTGCACAAAAAATGTTTGCTGCAGCGCCCCCTGGTGAGTTGTTACCGTAACACCTATCTAAGAACATGCACCAATCAAACCCGAACCTATAACTGAAAACGCATCAAAATCGGACTAGTAGTTTTGGAGAAAAATGGCAAAATAGATTTGCACAAACAAACATCCTCTCACCCCAAACGCATATACCGTCTCCGTTCCGTCGTGGGTAAAAACTGAACATGATTTGTAGACAAAAAAGTTACTCAATAAATCAACATGTAATACACAGAAAACGACACCAAAGACACAGAAAAAGAAAAAAAATACCTACCAATAATCCGTTTTTGTTTTCCAAGGATCTTGGCGCGCGGCGAGGTCGGCCCATGGAGCTGATCCGGCCAAATCTCTACAGATTGTCCACTCATTGGCGTTGATTTCCTGCAAATAAATATTACAAAAAGGATATGAAATATTATTACTTAATTTTTTATGTAAAAGTAATAAGACGGAAGACGCCTTCATGTCTTGATGCTAATTTGCCAAAAAACAAAGATGAGCATCAATATAACAGCTCTGTTGGTTCATTGGTAGCATGTCTGCTTCGAGAGCTGAAGGGCGTGGGTTCGATTCCCACTCAGGACTAACATTTGTGTGACTAACGTCGATGTTTGTTCTGTGTCTGGGTGTACTGTATGTATTATAAGTATGTATTTACAAAAAAAAAAAGTATTTAAGTATTCTATCAGTTATCTGTCTTCCGTAGCACAAGCTTTGCTTAGTTTGGGGTCAGATGGAGCTGTGTGTAATGTCCTGTAATATTTATTTATTTATAACTTAAGTTATAAAGAAAAGCTGGTCGTGCCATGGACTAGGTTAGGTAAAGTTGAAAAGCAGGGCTATCACGCCAAAATATTAATAAATTTTACATATTTTTTTTTTGTTTGTGCATAACTTCTTTTTTTCTTAACCCCATGCGTCAACATTGGTTAGTACCGGAGTAATCCTCAGCACAGTTGCTGAGCACTGGCCACTTTTCTTTTTAATGCACTAGATGACTAGACACTGCAGCGGTAATCCTCTTACTAACGTTTAAAAATTTTTGCCTGTATGTTAATTGAAACATTTTAATTTGTGTGCGTTGTTTGTAGTTATTCGTTGTAGTTATCTAGTGTTTTGAAAAAAAGTTTAATTTTTTTTTCTGTAATCTTTAGAAGATTTTCTGCCTTTTTTTAATGGTTGACAGGCTAGGTGTCTGACCACAGCTCACCTGATGTTAAGTGAAGGTGTGGTCGAAGATGGTAAAGCACACCTAGTCTGGAATGGAACTGGCTCTCAAGTGAGGCTGCCGGAACACACCGTTAGATGCTTGGCGGCAGATTTTCAACTTGAGGGTGGTAGCTAGTCAGCCGAGTACTAGAAAGTACCCTACCACCACGCTATGATTTCACAGCTCAAGCTCATTGTTGGGGTTTGAAACCACGCCCTTCGGCATGCGAACCGACCGTGCTAACCACTGAGCTATCATCGTTACAACTACCACCTGTTACCGAGATAAAGAAGACCCCAGTTGTGTATTCAATATTTCTATAACACAACCGTCAAGCGATATCGGAGGTCTTCAGACAGCATATTGACGGACTCTAGGACATGATTACATATTGAAAAAAAACAAAGTATAGAGGATGGTAGCTGCAAACTTACAGGTTAGACGAGTCGCTGCCGATGGATACTGAAGAACTTGTAGACAGCTGTTGTCCTGAACGCGATCCGATTGTAGGCTTGTAAATACATATTTACAATTTGTTCAAAACGATTACATTTCGTTCAGCACTGGTTAAACTGATTTTGACCTTTTTATTGTTTTTGGCGTAGCACTTTATTCATTTGCCAGTGTTCATTATTTCTATTAATTATAGTATTTTAATTTCTTTCAATTACATTACGTTTAACACTGATTTTGGCCATTTTATTCTTTTGTTTTTGATTAATAATTGTAATTTTGACGTGCCTAGTGTAACATATGTAGTTATAAGGCCAATAAAAAAAAACAAAACAAAACAAAACATGGCACTTTATGCATTTGCTAGTACCAATTATTTCTATGTATTAAAATATTTGATTTTTTCAAGTAAATTTAATCTCAGTCACAGTTATAGTCGTAGTCTAGACATAGTAACTTGAACAATCAAAATGAACTCCCGCAAAATAATGTCCGATTCAATAAATTATCAAAGTATTGGATGTCATACAGCGTGAAATAGTTTTTCAGCAAATCAATAAACTTTTTATACAATTACCATTTTGTTAAGAGGCGGGTATGCAGTAGATGCGGCCGCTGTTTCCACTTTAGGCGGATCTTCGTAATGCGAAGGCTCGTCGAATGACCCCTTTGAAGAGACACAAAAGAATAAACGAAATTTCTATTTTAATTAAGCTAAAAGTTCTCATTCAAAGTGTGGGCGATAAGTCCTGCACTGACGTCCAGTGCACTGGGTGTTTTGCGCATTTCCCCCTACCAGCAGCGTCTACCCGAGCCAACCCAGCTCCTTGAAGCACCGGAGCGAGGCTATAAAAACAGACCTGATCCGTAAATTGACAGTTTTTTATGTTCTTAATATAATCCTGTGCTCTCAAATGTTTGAGCTAAACCCTCGCAAAGAACCTTAATATTAAACGGTTTATTCATTCTTGTTTCAAATGTCACAAAGAATTAGTGCCTCCTGCAGATTATAGATGCTTGGAAGTCTTATACCGCTCGGTATCGACTGTTTCTTCCACGCACCTGTCTTATGTGGAATGGCTTAACACCTTCGATTTTCCCACCAAATTATGATCTATCTGGCTTCAAACAAAGAGTGAATAGGGTCCTTAAAGGTAGGCAACGCTTTGGCAATGCTCCGGGTATTGCAGGTGTCTATAGGCGGCGGTGGCCACTTACCATCAGGTAAGGTTTTGTAGCGATGATAGCTCAGTGGTTAGCGCGGTAGGTTCGCATGCCGAAGGGCGCGGGTTCAAACCCCAACAATGAGCTTGAGCTACCGGTGAAGGAAACCATCGTGAGGAAACCATAGCATGGTGGTAGGGTACTTTCTAGTACTCGGCTGGCTAGCTACCACCCTCAAGTTTGAAAATCTGCCGCCAAGCATCTAACGGCGTGTTCCGGCTGCCGCACTTGAGAGCCAGTTCCATTTCAGGCTAGGTGTGCTTTACCATCTTCGACCACACCTTCACTTAACATCAGGTGAGCTGTGGTCAAACATCTAGCCTGTCAACCATAAAAAAAAAAAAAAAAAAAAGGTGGCCGGTCGCTTGTTTGCCACATTTTCACATAAAAAAAGAAGTATTTATTCTCTTTGACCTTGCAAAGATACAGATTATATTCCTCAGGAAAAAGGGCAGCTTTTTCCGTTCCTTGGCCGTATGGATGAGAAACATAAAGCCAAAACGTTTGACGTTTATCAAAATGTCAGATCGAGTTTGATTTCACAAGAGAGCTGTTATAGTAATAGAAGTGATTTATGAGTGAATACGAATTATATGTGAATTGTTACCGTTAATATGTAAGTAAGAAACAAAGTTGCTTAGTTTGAAGTATTGAAGAATTAATCCCCTGTTTTTGGATTATGAGCGTAACTTACCGGCGCAGTGCTCCCGTGCACTGTAGTGTCGGACTTATCGCTTGTTTCTGGAATCGCAATCAGTTCGCTTTCAGAAGACTCCTGCTCCAAACTCCATTGCTGATACCTAAGAACATCATACAGGAAGTTTCAAAACTTGCAAAATGTTAAGTGCTGGTGTGGTCGAAGATTGGAAGCACACCTAGCCTGGAACAGAACTGGTTCTCAAGTGAGGCAGCCGGAACAATACATTTTGGGGAGTACGCTTCAGATCTGCATGACCTAATTCCCCCTGCCCATTCTAATATCGGACAGCCAGGAGCTTTAAAAAGCGACACCGCTTTATGGTTGATGTTCCAAAAGCTCGAACTAAGCGGTTTGATTCCACCTTCTTCATACGTACCGCTAGACATTGGAATCTGCTACCCGAGTGGGTGTTCCCCAATGAATATAGTCTGGGTGCCTTCAAGTCGCGAGTGAATCGGTTTCTTCTAGGCGAGCGTGCTCCACCGTAGACCTCATCTTCGCTTAACATCAGGCGGGATGGCGATCAAACGCAAGCCTATCTATTATAAAAAAAACCGTTAGGTGCTTGGCGGCAGGTTTTCAACCTGAGGGTGGTAGCTAGCCAGTCGAGTACCAGAAAGTACCCTACCACCATTCTATGTTTTTCTTCAGTCACGTAGTTACGTTTAATAATTACATCTATTACACGTGTTGGTAGTAAGATCTCACTTGCTGGTGGTGTGCTCCTCCCAGTGCGTGTGCATGTGTGCGGGCGACTTGTGCTTGTGTTTGCTCGCAAGCGGGGAGGGGGCGGGCGGCACCGCGGGGGCTGCTGGCTCAGCGCGCCCCGGGGAATGTTGCTCCGTCTTTAAAGACGGCTGGCTAAGGTCTGGAATAAATAAATAAATATTATACAATTTTTTTTAATGCTTGACAGGCTAGGTGTTTTTGACCACAGCTCACCTGATGTTAAGTGACGGTGTGGTCGAAGATGGTAAAGCACACCTAGCCTGGAATGGAACTGGCTCTCAAGTGAGGCTGCCGGAACACACCGTTAGATGTTTTGCGGCAGATTTTCAACTTCAGGGTGGTAGCTAGCCAGCGGAGTACTAGAAAGTACCCTACCACCATGCAAATGCATCCATGCAATATCGCTTGGTAGAAGATCTTCATGGCAAGACGTCATCTTGGTAAGTACTACCGCAGTACCCGATATTCTGTCGCCAATCAGTAGCACGTAAACATTATGTCCAGTTTGAAGAGTACTGCGGCTAGCGAAATTGCAGGTCTGTTGAGTCTACAAGCAGACGTGCAAATGTTACCTACGTGTAGGTAAATTAATTTAATTACTCAAAAATATCATTTACTAGCGGGCGCCTCGCGGTTTTACCCGCGTAGTTCCCGTTCCCGTGGGAATACAGAGATAAAAAGTAGCCTATGTCACCCGGGGATAGTGTAGCTTCCCAACGGTAAAATAATTTTTGAAATCGCTCCAGTAGTTTCGGAGTCTATTTAATACAAACAAACAATCAAATCTTTCCTCTTTATAATAGACTAGCAATTCGCCCCGCTTCGCACGGGAAAACAAAACTCGATTAACAATATAAATTTACCGATCCAGTAGTTTCGGAGCCTATTCAATACAAATAAACAAAAAATTAAATCTTTCCTCTTTATAAGATGTAGATGACAACTGTAATAGTTAGACATTATGATATTGCGGACTTATTTGTAGCTGTCAATTTGAAACGTCACTTTATTCTATTGTCAATAGTTTTCGCTGCGCATGCTAAGTAAGGATTTTTACAAATTTTTCACAGCTTGGGTTACATTATTAAATTTTCCATACCCCTAATTGTTTTTTAAATAAAATATAGCCTATGTCCATCACGGATAATGTAGCATTCTAATAATGAAATAATTATTAAGATCGGTCCAGTAGTTTCGGAGCCTATTCAATACAAACAAACAATCAAATCTTTCCTCTTTATAATAGTATAGATAGACAAGGAAATCATGAACACAGGCTTTGTGTTTTATCATCTTGTTGCCCCAAGGCATCGCTGTTTTACTTTTTTGCAACATTGTTTTTTTTAAATCGAATTTTCAAGCACCACTGAGCTATCATCGCTAGAAAACTTACCCCTAGGGCGCGACATGAGTATCATGGGCGGAATCCGTTTACACTGGTGATATTGCGCCTCTACAGAATTCAAAACAATCTTCACTAGCGACTGCACCTGACCGCACAGCGGACCCGACCCGTAATGGTACTGGAAATTATAACAAATTAGGTACACCGCGCGGTCACACTTGCGTTTTCTGGGAAAAAAGTCCTATGCAAGGTTATCCCACTAACATTATAAATGTAAAAAAAAACATCATAGGACTATACACACAGCGCCATCTGGCCCCAAACTAAGCAGAGCTTGTGTGATGGAAGTCAGATAACTGATAAAATACATATATACTTTTTTTTTTTATAAATACATACTTAATAATAAATACAGAACACCCAGACACAGAACAAACATTTGTTCATGCCACAAAGTTTGTCCTGGGTAGGATTCGACCCATTCCCTTCAGCTCTTCTTTCTTCTCTATGTTTGGGGCATCGCTGCTTTGGCGCTCATTACTTTGAGACTTCGCATGGTGGTAGGGTACTTTCTAGTACTCGGCTGGCTAGCTACCACCCTCAAGTTGAAAATATGCCGCCAAGCATCTAACGGTGTGTTCCGGCAGCCTCACTTGAGAGCCAGTTCCATTCCAGGCTAGGTGTGCTTTACCATCTTCGACCACACCTTCACTTAACATCAGGTGAGCTGTGGTCAAACAACTAGCCTGTCAACCATAAAAAGAAAAAGAAAAAACTTTCGATGGTTAGTCTCAACAGCCCTGAAATTATACTTATGACCTTACCTTATATAGAAGTACAAGCAGTGCCATAAGCCAGTGGCGACGCACGTGTGGCGCCAGAGCAGCAATCGAGTTTGCGCCCGCGCCGCTCCCCGCGCTGCCAGAACCCACGCAGTACTAAAGATAGTGTTTCTCATTTAAAATTCACATAATCTCATCTTGCTTCTCACTAATACACATCTAATACTTTTTTTTTTTTTTTTTTTTTTTTAATGGTTGACAGGCTAGTTGTTTGACCACAGCTCACCTGATGTTAAGTGAAGGTGTGGTCTAAGATGGTAAAGCACACCTAGCCTGGAATGGAACTGGCTCTCAAGTGAGGCTGCCGGAACACACCGTTAGATGCTTGGCGGCAGATTTTCAACTTGAGGGTGGTAGCTAGCCAGCCGAGTACTAGAAAGTACCCTACCACCATGCTTTGGTTTCCTCACGATGTTTTCCTTCACCGGCAGCTCAAGCTCATTGTTGGGGTTTGAACCCACGCCCTTCGGCATGCGAACCTACCGCGCTAACCACTGAGCTATCATCGCTAAATACTATAAAATACTTTCTACACACATAGTACACATAGGTACCTAAGGGATTTTTTAAACTAAAATAAATATTTTTTATTTATTGTGCCAACGGGGCTGTTAAACTGACAGCCGCGTAGTATAGATAGATTTAACTGACATTAAATCTATCTTGAATAAAATTCATTTAATTCATTGAATATGCTCCGAAACTACTGGACCGATCTGAATGATTCTTTCATCATTAGAATGACAACTTTCTACTTATTATTATTGATATTTTTATTTTTTAATCTTTTATTTGTAGTGTTTTTTTGTTGTTGTAGTGTTGTGTGTCAAAATAAATGTATTCTTTCTTTCTTTCTAAAAAAAATAAAAGTTACAGAACCACAAAAACCAAGATTATATCTATCGGAGAACACCATGTTTGGATTTTGACATACCTTATTTTGACATGTTTAAAATTTTACAACACTTGTAACATTGGTGTTATCAATAAAATGTGTGTATTTGTATTATTGTTGTTTGTTGTTGTTGTGAACTGTTGGTACTTGTTGAAATACCTGCAGCACTTGTAGAGTAGGTTCGGCAATGCTGGCTCCCATCACGTGATTCTGATCCAATACTTGGGGAAGATTGGCCATGAAAGCGTTGAAAATTGACGATTGCCTGCAAAATAAAATACAAAAAAAACATGAAATACTTATTTCTAGTTTTTAAGTAGTGAATCACTTGTTCGGTAAAGGCTCTAAAGCCTTGAACATCGACGCAAAGTTGCATGTCTGTCAGTTCTCTACTGGATACACTTTGGAGAGTGCGGTTCAGGTCTGCATGACCTAATTCTACCATGCCCTTTCTTTTATCGGACAGTAAGGAGCTTTTAACAGCGGCACCGCTTCATCTATCTATCTATCTATACTTTTGATCGCTGTTGGCGATAAGGCCGCCACTTGTGGCACTAGTTTATAAGGTTCTTTGTTCTGTGTACTTTCTATTTATGGTGTGCACAATAAAGAGTTATATCTATCTATCTATTATATCTATCTATCTATTAAATTATTATTTTTTTTTATCTTTTTACGCCGTTTTTATCCGTCTCTGTTACACAAGCGAAGTGGCCAATGGGCAGCGCTTGCTGCCCATTGGCGAGAAACGTCAACGGCCAGCTTAGGCAGTGTCTCACTCCGATGCATCATTCCTCTCGCTTGTGCAACAGAGACGGATAGAAACGGCGTAAACACTATCTATTATAAAGAGGAAAGATTTGATTCTTTGTTTGTTTGTTTGTATTGAATAGGCTCCGGGATAGATAAATTTATATTGTTAATCGAGTTTTATTTTCCCGTGCGAAGCCGGGGCGAGCTAGACAATCACAGCGGGAAGTGTCCACAGAACAAAGTCACTCAGAGAGCTATGGGAAAACCTTGGCATGCTTATTAATTTTAATATCTAATAATAATATCATAGGACATTACACACAGCGCCATCTGACCCCAAACTAAGCAGAGCTTGTACTATGGAAGACAGATAACTGATAGAATACATAAATACTTTTTTTTTTTTTTTTTTTGTAAATACATACTTATAATACATACAGTACACCCAGACACAGAACAAACATCGATGTTAGTCACACAAATGTTAGTCCTGAGTGGGAATCGAACCCACGCCCTTCAGCTCTCGAAGCACACACTACCAATGAACCAACAGGGCTGTCTAATTCGCGAGAGAAGTCACAGATAAAGTTCAGTATATTAGCTCATAACAGTAACTCATCATCAACATCTGTGTTCTGCACTTTCGGTGTGATAGGGAATCGGACTCGAGGCATCTTTTCCGAGGCTGGGCGCTGGGGGCTGTCTTCGTTGATCAAGAACGTGCTAACCAATGAGCTATCATCGCTACAAAATAGGTAATACAAGTGCATTTGTTAAATCCCATCCCACTAATACTATAAATGTGAAAGTTTGGATGGATGGATGTTTGTTACTCTTTCACGCAAAAACTACTAAACGGATTTGGATGAAATTTGCTATGGAGGAAGCCGAGACCCTGGATTAACACGTAGGCTACGTTTTTATCCCGAAAACATGTAGCGGGTAACGCCGCGGGGCGCAGCTAGTATTAAATAAATTAGTATTCTAACCGCAGTGTATATGGTGCCATGTGGAAAAACTTCTCGGCGCAATTATATCCGAGTAGTAAGAACAGATGCTTCAGTACCAACTCTTGTGGCTTCGCTTGTGTCTTGTCTTCTATTGGGTGGGCTTGGTCAGATCTGAAACCAAGAATTCACAAGGCTACGCAGAACGGTAATATTAAGCCGAAATAAGGACATTGGACTCATCATTATTGGTCCAAAATCGAACCAGATTTTTTAAATTAATTCCCCTTGTTCAACTTTCAAATTTGAGTTTTGCACGTTCAATTCTTGTATATCGCTGCTTACTTGGTAGTAGATCTCCTTAGTAGGTATCACCAGTACCAGGTTTTCTGCCGTCAAGCAGTAGTGTGTAAACATTACTGTGTTCCGATTTGAAGGGCAGCAGCTATCGAAATTACAGGACTGTTGAGATTAGCCATCAAAAGTAGAACTTAACTAATAGAGAACTTAAACTTGAATCTCAAAGTAATGAGCGCAAAAGCAGCGATGCCCTGGACTTTGTTTTACTACTCAACGTTCTGCGTGTCGCTACAATGGTCATGGACAGGCATTATCTCTTACCATAACTTTTGCTATTTATCTACCTTTATGGAGCGACCGCTGCGATACTTTTACGGTTTACTTGGTCGTAAATCACCTTAGCAGGAGGTCGCCTAGTCTATAGTCTATATCCTAGTCTATATCTGGTACTGCAGTGTACCTAACACTGCAGTACCAGATATTCTACCGCCAAGCAGTAGTGTGTAAGCATTACTGTGTTCCATTTTGCAGCTAGCGAAATTACAGGGCTGTTGAAACTATAAAAACTTGACGTTATAAAGTGATGAGCGCCAAAGTATCGATACCCAGAATTTTGTTTTGTTGCTTAAAATTTTGTTAGCAATGAATCTGCTGTAACCAATAGGTACTTACCTGGACAGGAACTGCATAAGTAAAAAGACTAGAAGATTCGTAGTCTCTTTGTCTGTTTCTTCAAGGTCCACCGTCCTCTGCAACGCTGAGGTCAATGTTTCTTCTGAACGACCAGATAGAGAGTGGAATTCTGCCGAAAATAAAAAAGTATACTTAGAACACAGAAAAAATAACGATATGTATTTGTAACTAACTATAGTTTTGGCCGAAACTATAGTTCGGATTATAGGCATAGTATCCAACGTAAATAAACAAAAGTAATCCTACGTAAGCAAATCAAAATTTGATGACTGCACTAATTAACTTATGAATAAATAAATATCGCAGGACTATACACACAGCGCCATCTGGCCCCAAACTAAGCAGAGCTTGTGCGATGGAAGTCAGATAACTGATAGAATACATAAATACTTTTTTTTGTAAATACATACTTATAATACATACAGAACACCCAGACACAGAACAAACATTTGTTTATTCACAAAATGTTTGCCCTGAGTGGGAATCGAACCCACGCCCTACAGCTCTCAAGGCAGATATACTACCAATGAGCCAACGGGGCTGTCAAATTTACTAATTGGACCATTTGATCTTTCTATTTTTATATACGTGTATGTATTTACAATAATTCCAGATCATTTCTCCGATCTTAAAGAAATTTCGTTAGCATAAACGATATGTCAGTAAAATGGTTATGAAGAAATGGCGACTTTTTTTAATATGAAATAGATCTACGTTTGGCCACCAACTCGCATGATGGAAAGGCGGCCAAGAATGGAGCACGTCCATCTAGATGGATATGCCTCTAGCCTTAAAACACCCAAATACTTTATAGGAAACAAAGAAGCCGGCAATTAATTCCATTCATGGGTTGTACGCATTAAAAAAGTACATAGAGCCATAACGTTGCGTAAGAATTCTGGAAGGAACGGACGACGTAGTGCCGTCCTTCTGCGTGCCCTGTGGTGGAACGAAGAGACACACACAAACACAAACACACATACATACATCTTGGTGGTAGATTTCCTTAGCAGGAGGTCGTCTAGGTAGGTACCACCGCAGTACCAGATATTCTGCCACCAAGCAGTAGTGTGCAAACATTACTGTGTTCCGGTTCGAAGGGTATTGCAGCTAGCGAAATTACTGGGCTGTTGAGACTAACCATCTAGTCTCATAGTAATGAGTGCCAAAGCAGCGATGCCCTGGACTTTGTTTTGTTACTCAAAGTTCTGTGTATCGCTGCAATAGTCATGGACAGGCGTTATGTCTTAACATCAGGAGAGCGCCTCGATCGTCTCATTACTTTTACATAAAAAAAAAAACATACACATAGAACATATTGAGATCACATAGTTTCGATTACTAATGTCGTTTGGTACCTATAGTTAGTGTACCTTTAGTGTTAATAATTAGGACTTACCATGCGCGGTTTTGGAGGTCTGCGCATTTCCAGAGGTCTGTGGCGCTGTCAGCAGTTGCCCGAGTCCGAAGCGAGAGGTCTTGCGTTTCAACAACGGAGCTGAGTATTGCCTGTTGTAAACTTTTTCACGTTCTGTGGAAATTGAATTGAGAACACATGGATGTAACGGGGTTTTTAGGATGGTCGAAGCGCAACCCCGGAATGCAAGTCCAAGGGTCGGGATGACAAAGTTTATGGAAACATTTGAACCAGACTCACACAAGGGTAACACAAAACTTTTTTGTCCTTTCGGCAATGAACATCATTTTATTATGTATTTTTAATCATCCCACTAATATCATAAATGTGAAAGTTTGGATGGATGGATGTTTGTCACTCTATCACACAAAAACTATTAAACAGATTTAGATAAAATTTGGTATTGAGGTAGCTAAGACCATGGATTAACACAAATCAACAAATACCCTCAACACAGTCAACAAATACCCCGCCCCTGACTGAACCTGGTGCAAAGGAACCCAGCATTACCGCGCTAGATAGCAAAAGCCAGCCTTTGCACCAAGTACGAGCCGGAGCGAGGGTCACTATAGAGGGAGAGAGCGAGGGAATAAATTAGTTACATTTAAGTTATCATCACTGTTGTAACTGGAACGACTGTTAAGCGGAAATAAACTAAATATAAACCTATCTTGAATATTGATTGCAAGATAATATACAGAAGATACATCTTACCATGGCGAGTGTCGATGTGAGGTGGCACGGCGGCAGGGGCGGAGATAGTGCGCTTGTAGGGCCACTTGGCCCCGAGCGATGCGCTGAGCGTGTGCGCGGGGCACGCGCGCGCTGATACGGCCAGCGCCTCGTGAGCGCGACGCACTTTATACAGGAAGAACTCGGGACTTGTGTCTGTGCTAACGAGGTCTGTGGAAAGCACACGAGTTAAGTCGACGTGAAGTCGTTGCGAGGCTCCGGGGCGACAAATCATTGCGAGGCCCTTTTTCTTTATGCCCATTTTAATGTAGCGCGGTAGGTTCGCATGCCGAAGGGCGTGGGTTCAAACCCCAACAATGAGCTTGAGCTGCCGGTGAAGGAAAACATCGTGAGGAAACCATAGCATGGTGGTAGGGTACTTTCTAGTACTCGGCTGGCTAAACTACTTGGGTAGTTGAGGACGCGAGGCCCCTGCCAGAGCGAGGCCCCGGGCGGTTGCCCCGTTTGCCACCCCCTAAAGCCGCCACTGTCCATGACCATTGCAACGATACACCGAACTTTGAGTAACAAAACAAAGTCCGGGACATCGCTACTTTGGCGCTCCTTACTTTGAGACATAAGATGGTTAGTCTCGACGGCCATGTAATATCGCCAGCTGTCCTTCAAACCGCAAAAATGCATGTTAAACCACGCTATAAATTAAAACATAAAATGTAAACAAAAATAGGATGAACTTACCACGCAGGTTGGCCAAATCAACAGAATTGTTCGAATGAATCTGTGCTTCCAACAACAGCGCTTCGAATCTGCAATGGAATTGAATTTCTCGTTTTTTTTATTTGCCTGGCGGTAGGGTACTTTCTAGTACTCGGCTGGCTAGCTACAACCCTCAAATTGAAAATCTGTCGCCAAGCATCTAACGGTGTGTTCCGGCAGCCTTACTTAAGAGCCAGTTCCATTACAAGCTAGGTGCTTTACCATCTTCGACCACACCTTCACTTAACATCAGGTGAGCTGTGGCCAAACACCTAGCCTGTCAACCTTAAAAAAAAACAATTTTTAAATAAGTTTATTAATTACAATATAAAAAGAGTGCTTTGACTTAGTCGGGTAAAAATATGGCACAGCGTAAGGAATTAAACGGGTTTTAATTTTCTGACCTATCTATGGTTTGTATTGGCAATAAAATATAAGTGTACAAAACCGACATCATGACCCTTAGGCCAACTAAACGCACTGCTCCAACGAAACAGCGAGGTTTCGGACTAAACGAAAATATCATCGATGATATACCATTTTTTGATTTATGTTGATTTTTAAAACCGCCCGATCGATTTAGATAAAACTAGTATCGGACTGTCTCTGAACTATGATCTACGAAGAAAAAAAAAATCGATCAAAATCGATTCATAATTGGCAGAATGATACTTAACACACATACAAAAAAAGACACAATCGAATTGAGAACCTACTTTTGAGTCGATTAAAAATGAAATTTAATCGATTACCTGTTCAAAAAGAACTGCCACGTAAGAATTCTCCTGTCACTGAGAGAGTTGTGCAGCTGGTAGACGCATTGTAGAACCATGGGCCGGTCTACTATCACCAGGTCGAAGTGGCTCTCCAGGCAAAGGAGAAGAAGCTGAAACGGCACTGTTATTAATATTGCGTAAGTACATTACATGGACGATTACGTGGAAGCTCACACATGAGGCAGTGCACAAAATTAGAGTCGCACAGAGAGCCATGGAGAGGTCCATGCTCGGCATTAAAATCCAAGACCGAGTTCGTTGCACCGATATCCGGCAACGAACGAAAGTTCCGAGGCGCCGGTGTCACGATTATGAACCTCATGTGTTTGTTCTCAGCAAAAAACAGGCTTTTTTGCTGTTTCCTTCTTTCCGAGATGTATCAATTCCCATAACTGACAGCCTCGAGTTGCTGGGAGTTTCTCTCTCGACGACTCTTAATTTTCGGGTTATTTATTGAGTCAAAGGCCCAACTAGCCGCAAAGAAGCTTGGCATCCTCTCTAAGGTGAGACAGTACTTCCCACCAGAACAACTACTCAGCTTATACAAAGCCAATCGTATGTGGAGTACTGTTCGCACCTATGGGACGGCTGAGTCGACCGAGAGACGTGCCAGGAGGCTAATTGGCAACGACGCTTTACTGGAATCTCGGCTTCAAAGCCTTGAGCATCGTCGTAGTGTTGCCAGCTTGTCAGTTTTCTACCGGATACATTTCGGAGAGTGTGCGCTTGAGCTTTGAGCTGCACAATTTGGTTCCTCCTGCACCTTTCTTTTACCGGACGGCCAGACAAACGCGACCAAAACGTCATCCGTACATGGTGGATGTTCCCCATGTACGCACAAAGCGTTTTGATTCCACGTTTTTCATTCGCACAGCGAGGTTGTGGAACTCTCTGCCGAAGTCTGTGTTCCCTGTTAGGTACAATATTGGCGTCTTCAAATCTAGAGTGAATAGGTTTCTTCTAGGTAAGCGTGTTCCATCTTAGACCACACTACTGCTTAACATCAGGCAGAGTGTGGTCAAACGCAAACCTATTTTGAATAAAAAAAACCCCCAAGTGGAGCTGGGCAGGATACGTTGCCAGGTGAAGAGATGACAGGTGGAGTAAGGTTGCAACAGAGTGGTGGCCTAGGCAAGGGAAGCGGAGCGTTGGTCGTCCAGCCGCAAGATGGGTCGAATATATAAGTATAGTATAGTATATATAAGTGTACAATATGGTAAACAATGCATAGGAGGATAAGTGCATAAGAATGTTATTGATACAGTGACAACCTTAGACTCAACGCACACATTCGCGCGTGTATAAAAACTACAAGTGTGTAGTGTGTGTAATAGGTATGAAGATCTGATCGAATGTCCGGGGTGTTTTTTTTTTTTTTTTTAATTTAAAATGTAATGGGACGAACGAGACGCTTTCCTGATGGTAAAAGATAACGCCTGTCCAGGACCATTGCAGCGATACACAGAACTTTGAGTAACAAAACAAAGTTCAGGGCATCACTGCTTTGGCGCTCATTACTTTGAGACCTTCGATGGTTAGTCTCAACAGCCCAGTAATTTCGCTAGCTGCAGTAACCTTCAAACCGGAACACAGTAATGTTTACACACTACTGCTTAGCGGCAGAATGACTGGTACTGACCTACCTAGACAACCTCTTGCTAAGGAGATCTACCGCCAAAGTATTTGGAAAGTACTTACATCAATAGCATTGTCATGTATAGTTCCCAGGTAAAGCGTTGCTCGCTGGGCTACATACACAGAATTGTCATCCATACTACAGATTAGATAACAGAAAGCTGTTGCCAAGGCTGTTTGTAGCGGCAAACTCGTCTTGGTAGGTGAGCCATCCATGAATCTGGGAGGAACAAAACGTTTTGCTATCAGTTTTTAGAAAGTATCGTTGCGTTATAGCGGGAACACTTAAAAATCATTTCATCATCATCATCATCAGCCTTTTGTAGTCCACTGCTGGGCATAGGCCTCTCCCAAGACACGCCACTCAGCCCGATCCTCGGCTTTTCGCTTCCATCCACCGCCAGTGTGTGTAATCATTTCACTGCATTAATATTAGTGTTTGTGTTATGTAAAAAATGTATTTTTATTTTATTTTTAGTAATTTAACTGTATTTGCATTTTTTGTATGAGTCTTGTTGCCTGAAATAAATTTATTTTATTTACATATTACACAGCATGACTTGTGATACACCTATGATACTAGAGGACGTCATATATGGCGATCATATACGAAGAAAAAAAACATTAAAAATAAACGTAGGGCGTGGGTTCGATTCCCACCCAAATATTTTGTGATAAGAAAACAAATGTTTGTTCTGTGCTGGCTGTACTGTATGTATTACAAGTGTGTATTTACAAAAAAAAAATTCTATCAGTTATCTGAATTCCATAGTACAAGCATTGCTTAGTTTGGGGTCAGACGGCGCTGTGAGTAATGTCCTCAAAAAAAAAATTCCAGGCGTGTTTACCATCTTCGACTATACCATTACTTAACATCACGTGAGCTGTAGTCAATCACCTAGCCTATCAACAAATAAAAAAAATTAAAGAAAGAAAGAGAAACCTGATGATAACAGCGACTCGTTCGACAGCCGCGAACCTCACAGCCGGGTCGTTATGCTGGAACTGATCCCGCACTAGCGCGCAGAACACGTCAGCGCCGCCAGCTAGCGTCACGCAATGTAGCAACACTGGCACGCCCACGCAGCTTATGTGGGACGCCGATAGCGTGCATACGTTCCAAAGGCTGGAATATTGAAAATACATTCAAAATTAGAATACAAGTTCTAGCTACGCTCCGCGGTGATACCCGCTAAATATTTTCGGGATAAAAAGCCTTTGTGTTAACCCAGGGTGTCGTCTGCTCCAAGAGCTGAAGTGTGTGGGATAGATTCCCACCTTGGATAAACATTTTGTGGTATAATCAAATGTTTATTGTGTCTGGGTGTTCTGTATTCATTATAAGTATGCAATATGCATTTACAAAAAAAAAGTATTTGAGTATTATATCAATTATATGACTTCCATAGTGGCTTTGACAGCCCTGTTGGCTCATTGGTAGCATATCTGCTTTTTGCGCTGAAGGGTGTGGGTTCGATTCCCGCTCAGGACAAACATTTTACGTATCAACGAATGTATGTTCTGTGTCTGGGTGTTCTGTATGTATTATAAGTATGCATTTGCAAAAAAAAAGTATATATGTATTCTATCAGTTACATGACTTCCATAGTAGCTTTGCTTAGTTTGGGGTCGTTAGACCAAATTCCATCAAAATTGGTCCAGCCGTTTGAGCGTAAAGAAGTAACAAACATACAAACAGTCAGTAAGCTGACGTTTAGGGTGCATTCGGATTTTGAGTCAGGTTGAGTTGCTTCAATAAAGAAGTTTCGGCAGCCTAGTTGGTAAAACGTCTGGCTTCCAACCTGGAGGTCCTGGGTTCGGATCCCACGGCGTGGGATCCCAGGCTTTTGTAAGTTATTATGGCTTGTCAGCGTACAAGGATAACAATCGCTTGTTAAACATAGACAACTGTAGCTGTGATTACATTATTGTTGATCATAATTTTTAAGTCGCTCTGCGAGCTATGGAAAGAGCTATGCTTAGCATTTCTCTGAGGGATCGTATCCGAAACGAAGTAATTCGCCAGAAAATTAAAGTCACAGCTCAGCGTATCAGCAAACTGAAGTGGCAATGGGCTGGACATATCTGATCGCAGAACCGATAACCGCTGGAGTAGACGTGTACTAGAGTGGAGACCGCGAATTGACAAACGTAGCGTAGGACGCCCTGAGACTCGGTGGAGTGACGATATACGTAGGTCAGCTGGCGGTGGATGGAAGCGAAAAGCCGAAGATCGGGCTGAGTGGCGTTTCTTGGGAGAGGCCTATATCCAGCAGTGGACTTCGAATGGCTGTTGATGATGATGATCATAATTTTAAAACTGTGAAGATGTGGGAACTATCGCTCCCCGAAACCCGACATAACGACAGTCTAGTTATGATGTGCACAATAAAGAGCTATATCTATCTATCTATAACGATTTTAGGGACGATGGCCAATTATCCAATACAAAACTCACTTGTCAATGAGTAAGTTCTCCTGACACCAGATGAGAAAACCTCTGTGGTCAGCCAGAGCGTCTGCATTCAACACCAACACTTGAAGACATTGCAGTAGATGGTACAGCACGTCTGGACGAGACGTATTCTTTAACTCCTGAAAATTGAATGTGATATCTTCACGTCTCTAAGAATTCCTGTTTATTTTAATGGGTGACAGTCTAAGTATTTGACCACAGTTCATCTGATGGTATGTGACGGTGTGAGAGAAGATGGTAGCTGGAACCCCATGGGATGTGGCTTTTGGCACCCAGCTTTAGCAAAGGGGAGAAATCCCCTCTAGCGATGATAACTCAGTGATTAGCGGGGACGATTGATGGGCGTAGATTCAAACCCCAACTATGAGCTTGAAGGATAGCATCGTAAGGAAACCATAGCATGGTGGGAGGGTAGTCTCTATTTTATGGCTAGCTACCACTCGTTAAGTTGGAAATCTGTCGCCAAGCACCGAACAGCGTGTTCCAACAGCTTCAATTAAGAACCAGTTCCATTCCAGGCTAGGTGTGTTTACCCCTTTCGACCACACCGTCACTTAACATCAGCTGAATGGTGGATGGACTGACTGGCTGACGTTAGCTTAGTGTGTGTGTGTATGTAGGTGTGTGCGTGTCTATGTGTGTGTGTATGTGAAGTAATGTACTATTTACCTGCAATAGCTGATGTATGTACTGCAACTCCTGGGGCAACTCTTCGATACAAAAGTGGAACTTGCCAGCCGACGTGAGCCAGAAATTAGCCATGTCCTCTTCAACGGACTCTGCTATTCCCTCATTATCACAAACCAGGTGGGGCGTAGAGACCTACGGTAAAATTGAACTTTAAAAAACTAAAAGTTTAGAACCTTCCTCTTTTTATTAGACGGTCAAAAACGATGCAACACCCAAGGTGTTGTCTTCACTTCTATCTCCCAGCTCTACCTGATAATTTCTCAATGTCACCAAATTATTATACAGGGTTATAAGCTTCGAGTATACAACACTGAGGGGGGTCTTTGTTTCTTAATAAATCACTATTTAAAAATAATATTGTAAAAAAAACAGTTTGTTGACCCATTACCAAAAGTATGGAGCAACTGATTTAAGTATTGCATTGCCAATAGTAAAAGTTATACATAATGATCAGTACAATGACCTCTTTTTTTATGCTTGACTGGCTAGGTGTTTGACCTCAGCTCACCTGATGTTAAGTGACGGTATGGTTGAAGATGGTAATGAACACTTAGCATAGAATGTAATTGGTGTAGCCGTAACACACCTAGCTTGTAAACCATAAAAAAGCTCAATAGACGCAGTTGTTATAAGCGGACTATGATCAAGAGAAGTAAAACAAATGAAGACGAGCTTAAAACTGTAGTATGTATATGTAAAATTCACACATATTTTTTTCACTCGGTATACAACAACTCATGTTGTTGTATCCGGATCATCAATTGATATTGATAGAAGAGTCATAATATCCGGTTGTGTTGACTCAGAGGCATGCTTTATTTTCTCAACTCCAAGGGATTGCCGACTTGAGTATTTGATATTAATTTCGACTTTATACCCTCCACGCGGTCCTGAGAAAAAGTTTTGATATACAGACAGACTGACTACGAATGAGCTAACAGATCAGTCAAATGATCCTATATAAAGGTTTGTTTTCTTTTGGTCTATAAGATCTTTTGGGGTATGACAGTCTAAAAAAGAGTGGTACTTACATCAGCTGTAGCAGTGGCGACGTCAGTTTCAGTTAGGGTGTGCGAGTGGGCAGTGGCAGCGAGCGGAGCGTCAGTAGGGGGCATGGTTACTGCCATGTCTAGTTGCTCGGTGATTGTCTCCACTGTGGCGGTCATTATCTGAGCGCAATACCACTTTTAACGAGGACGTGGGTAAGTAGTGTCACGGAGCATTGCTGTTGTTGGCAGCTGTCTTGGGATGATGCGTCACTAATCACTGGGTGTTATTTTGATTGATTACACGACAAAATATATATTCTTTTTTTAAGTTGCGATAGCCTATTTTGGAGACCGTCTTGCTTCCAGTCCTGAGTTCCAATACCACGGCGCGCACCTCTCTATCTTTTCCATGTTATATGCGTATTGCTGATGAATTCAAATGGTGAAGGGAAACATATTGAGGAATCCTCCCTGTCCGAGAGTTCTTAAAAAAGAAAAAGTCTTCGAAGATGTTTGAAGTCTGCCAACCCGCAATTGGCCGGCTTGGTAAACTATGGCTTACTCTTCTCGCAATGAGAAAAGACCCACACCCAGCAGTGTCCAGTGGTTTCCTCACGATGTTTTCCTTCGACGAGCGAGACTTGGTACTTGGTACACAGGCGTTTTTTTTTTAAATTAAACTTATTATGGAATTACCCAAAGCTTCTAGTGACGCAACATCACCAAAAGGCATGTACATATGTTCTAACGCATTGTTTTAGCAATTCAATTTACCAATTATTCCCGTAAGAAAGCTAAGAGCTGTGCTTGTTAGCTATTTGCCTTTAAGTGCAAATCTATATTTAGGGGCACGTCAGCTACACACGCAGTTTTACAGTAAGGATGTGTATTTATTGTCCTCAAATGCCAAATAAAATATGCTCACTATATATAAATTACATGAATTGATTGATTCAGGCGTTACTTTGCGGAAGTTCATTTTGAGTGTTCAAGGTATTTTTTAGTATATCTCCGCCTAAAAGTCGTTTTGGTTACAACAGTGATGAGGATTTAATTAAAAATTTATATAACTTTAAATATATGCATAGATAAATTTGTAACCAAAAAGGAGTTTTAAGCTGAAATACAGTAAAAAAATATATATACACCTTGAACACTTTTAGATGAATTATTTTCTCTTTGCCAATTAAGCGTATAAGTTTACACCATCATAAAGGTTTCGTCAAACAGAGTACGTACCTGACGCAAATGTTTCAAAACGCTTTAGCATTTTAGCGTCGCAGATGAACGTCGTACTGTGGTAATGTGGCAGGGTCTCACTACATACATACATGTACATATACGTACATATATGTATGTGTAGTGAAGCATTATAAATAATATATATATATATATATATATATATTTATAACGCCCTGACTCGACTAAATACCGAGTATAATAATGGTTGCATTCAATTCGACAGTTATCAATTTAAATAGTACTACTGCTTGGTAGTAGAATATCTGTAACTAGGGTGGTACTTACCTAGACGACCTTCTGTCAAGGATATCCACTACCAAGTAAACTTTGCGTCGACAATATTTTGTTACAAAATAAAGCAGTGCTTTAGCGTATTGAACCTTATATGTTCTTGACGCGCGCTGGGTTCGCATTTTGTTTGACGCGGCCTTAAGATTTTTTGGGTCTTAAAGAGTGCTTGTAAACGCACTATATCAGTTATGTTTGACCCAACCGGCAAGGAAAACACAATATCTTTGTTAGTTCATGCCTTAATCAAATTTAAAAATCTATAAGTTTCATTCAATCAGAAAAAGATTCAGGTGCCAAAACTGTTCATTGACACATTAAAAATATATATATTAGAGATTGCCGCAAGATAGAGCCGTGTTATATTTATATTGTACACCTCTAGTAGTACATAATATCTCAATGTTATGGCTCCGAATCAGGATTTCTTTCACGCTGATCGAATAAAACTAACTGTTTAAACCTTTATCAAATTAATTAACAGTTTAATATTTAGGATTGATAACAGAAAACAATCAAAGCATCTTATTACTTTACTTTTGACAAGGAAAAAGTCTATCAGTAAAGTATTAAAATTTAAAACCGACATTGCATTCAAATTATACCAAACTTTGAACCACTAAACACGTAACCGTCGATATTGTGTCAATTGATCTTGTAACGTCACTTGTTTACGGCATCAAATCATTCTAGTAAATAAGAGTTTAAATAGTATAGAAATATAAAATCTGTGGTATAATTAACTAAAATGCCATGTTGGTATTTTGATTAAACACCGACAAATAAAATTTACAGACACGGACTCAAAAAAGCAGCAGAAGCTACATTAAATGTCTATTATGATCACCATCCCGATAAACTATAACTTAAAAAAATTTAACCGAATGCTAAGTTATCGATTTGCGGAAAATTCGTCGAAAAAAATTCGCCGAAAACACAATTCGTCGAATCATAAATGCTTTTCAAGCGACCATATATTGTAAAACAAGCCACTGTTAATATAGCACAACTTGGTACAGATAATTCTTAAGCAACTAAATTTGTAATATGTCTACACATTGCCAGCTACAAATAAATGTGTATCTACATACTAACTTCAACGTATTCTAATTTCGTAGTCACCTATATTTGTATGCGTTGCATATGTAAATGAATGAATCTACTATAAGTGTAGGCCTACGAGATGTGCAGCCCCTCGTAATATCTTCAATTTTCTTTCTGGCGTATGTGGTCTCAGTACTAACATAACCTGAACCAACCTGACGAATTGTGATTCGAGCAATTGCGTTTTCGACGAATTGTGATTCGACGAATTGTTTTCGACGAATTTTCCGCAGACGAAGTCATCGAAGTTTTATTTTAAGTAGGTACGGATAACCTATTATTGCAAATTCAAGAATTGAAAATATGTTTAAATGGTTGTGGACCATTTTTATTACTCTAACAAATCACACTTATACTATAAAGGCGAAAGTATGTGAATGTGTGTTTGTATGTTTGTTACTTCTTCACTTCTAAATAGCTGGACCAATTTTGACGAAATTTGGTATGGAGGTAGCCGACACACCGTATAGAATATAATTTACTTTTTATCCCGAAAAAATGTAGTGTTCATGTGGGAACGGCAGGTAACACCGCGGGGCGCAGCTAGTATATAAATAAATAGTGTATGTATAGGCAACAATATTGCCCGCGATTTTGTTCATATGCGGTTTTATATGAACTTTCAACACATTTTGACCATTTAATTCGTGTTTTTTTTGTTTTTTTCCTTTATCATTCTTTTGAAATTTTGAATCCTTTTGACCTTTTTTTACAAGTAATATGATGTCGTGAACTTAACTTTTCGTGTTGTCTCTAATACTCTATAAAATCATATAATTACTTATTTTGTTTTTTTTATAACTGTTATATTTCTTAGCAATAAAACGCGATAACTTGTTAATTTTAAAATACTTATGTCAAATGTACGACGTTCAACGCCATAATGCAATGCGGAAAAAAAGAAAAACGTAGCATTTATCAAAAGGTGATGTAACAAGACTAACTACAAGGTAGGTATAGAATAGATAGACATACTTGCGTATCGATCGAAGATTTAGTCGTCGCATCCGAACCGACATCGCTTATGAGTGACAGTTGCATGAAATGAACAAACTATACAACTATTATACAGGGCGACTCGTGAATTAATAAACGTTATATAAAATTATGTGAGACATTTTGAGAAAGCGGCCACAATTTTTACACGGTAGGTGCTATTAGCGAATATTTATAATTATGTAAAAGTGGCGAACGCATATCAAGAATTTAACATTTTTAATAGCATTGTCCGCACAACGCTCCCTTTGTACAATCTTGACAGGTGTCAAGAATTATACAGTACAAAAGAAAATGTAATTTAAGCTACACTTTATTGAACGTTCGCAACGTTAACCCTAAAGTTTTGTCTTACACTCTGAGTTCATCAATTTACTATAAAAATGACGTACTACCAATTATTTTTCTAAGACTATTTGTCAGTTTACGATGCGATTTAAACATTTCGTGGTGTTTTTTTCCTATTAAAAATCGAAAAAATGAGCCAATAAATTAAAAAAAATCATGATGAATTCAGAGTTTCAAATTTATTACTTGTCGTTTTTTTCTCTGGACTTTAATGTTCAAAAGTAGCAGTCACCCTGTATCAGATGAAATAAAATTTTAGCATAAAATCTTTAAATAACTTTGTTTCATCTTTAAGCAGTGTTTTCACTTAGTCGAATGAATAAACAAAATTCAGTTTTATAGTAGTCAAGGACTTTCAAAATCACAAAACAACTTTTAATTTCATCATCATGTGCATAATTTTAAAAATAACTATTATTTTTTTAAATCATCATTAATAAGTGAAAACGCGGCTTAATTCACAGATAGGAGAACTCTAATGAAGGAATAGTGAAATAAAGGTTTTTTTAGTTTTTATTTCACAGAAAATTCATGAATCAAATGCTTCTCGACGACACGAATGTGCAATGTTACATTTTTAGGCACAAACTATTTTCAGTTAGGAATTTACTTATTGTATCTAAACATGTAGGTAAAACACAGAAAGCTTAAATCGCAAAGTAAACACAATTAAATTAAAACTAAGTATAAACATTTGATAAACTTTTAATAATAATATCTTTAGTGAAAATTTATTAAAGACTATAAAAAGATAATTTTGAAATTCTAGTTTAGTTTGTTGCTTTTTATATTTGATTAATAAACACTTAATTATTGTGTTACGTAAATAATATCATGCAAAACAATCTTATAAAAAAATAATTATTATGTAATATCAAAACATTCACACAAAAAAACTAAATCAAAAATAATTCATTTACAACCTTTTTTACAACGTATGGTAAGTGTGCTCATTAATTCTATCCCAACTTCCCCGTAAACTATCTCATTTTACCAACATAGTATGCTCTTATATGCTCCCCATGATGGCCTAGTACCTTCCATATAAACCCGATCCCTTCTTACAGCATGCCCCCTCTGGATTCACATAAAAAAGTGTTCGCATGAAACTAATCGTTAGTCAAGTGTGTAGTATTTTGTGACTAAGTTTTCTGACGGCTACTGGGTACTAAATAATACTATTTTGCTTTTGACTTAAATGATTGTGTTACTTCAGAACGAAGTTAAGATACTGGCTGCTAGAGACCTTGTTTTGTGACATTGACGAGTATTTTTTAGAAAAAAATAATGAGACCAACGAGACGCTCTCCTGATGGTAAGAGATAACGCCTGTCCATGATCATTGCAGCGATACACAGAACTTTGAGTCACAAAACAAATTCCAGGGCATCACTACTTTGGCGCTCATTACTTTGAGACTTTCGATGGTTAGTCTCAACAGCCCAGTAATTTCGCTAGCTGCAGTGCCCTTCAAACCGGAACACAGTAATGTTTACACACTACTGCTTAGCGGCAGAATAACTGGTACTGTGATGGTAACTTAACTTGACTTAAAGTTTTTTGAATTACTAGTAAGTAATTATGATTTTTTGTCATGTCATTTTATTATATTGACAATATTTTTTTATACATTGACATGTAATCAATGTTTTAAAACTTATATAATGACATACATATTTGAAATTTTGAATTGACTTGTAACATCAATAATATCTAATAATACCGCCTTATGGTCTCCAAGCCACCCAATCCCCACGTTTTCTATATTCCCTCCACTGCATCCCCCATTAAGATTTATATGATTCCAGGTACCCCTCAGCCCCTACAGCCCCGATGCCCTCTAGTGCCCCTGCACCCATAGATACGTACATGTGGCATGTGTACAAGGACTCCTCCCACACTGGGCTGCGCAGGCGCGTGCGACACGGCGTGGGGGTGCGCCAGCGCAAGTAGCGCGTCTACGCTGCCGCAAGTCGCCGACTTGCGCACGTCGTCTTCCGATTGGTGCTTTTTGCTGGGCTCGTGCCAGGGCTCTTCTACCACGGGCTGGAAGCACGCACGAGAACAACTACTAAAGTTTTGGCGGGGACACGGAAAAAATCATGTTGCAACGCGGTCAGTTCACACGCCAAAAGGCTTGGGTTAAACCCCCAACAATAAGGAGCTTGAGCTGTGCATGTGTAGGAAAACATCGTGAGAAAACCATTATATATTTATTTATTGAGATTAAAACGACTATAACAATCAATTATATCTATCTCACAATTAAATAATAAATTGTTATCCAATCTAATATAAAATATTTTCTCAGAATCAGATGACAAAATAATTTTGTTTATATAATATGCCAAAAAGGTTATACAAAAAAAAAATTCAATTCAAATGTCAATATAAGGTGTGTCAAAGTAATAAAATTACCATACCATGGTGGTAGGGCACTTTCTAGTACTCAGCTGGCTAGCTACCACACATAAGTTGAAAATCTGCCCCCAAGCGCCAAACGGTGTGTTAGAACAACCTCACTTGAGAGCCATGAAGGAGAAAAAAGGTGACTCACCTCTGGGTTAGGTTTGGGTTTGTCGGGCACTATAGCCCGCACGAGCATAACAGCCAGCTGATGCCACAACGCGGCTGCCTCGCAGTACGAGCAAGCGCCTTGCGCGAGGCACACCGCTTTTAAAATACAAGAAATCATAATTTTAATCATGTTCTGTGTCTGTTATTTAAGTTGATAAACTTTACAAAAACCAACACTTGAAAATGGCAAATGTAAAAAGTACGAAGCCAAAAACAAAAAAAAGAAGAACACTACTTGGCAATAAATCTACACTTATTATAAAGAGGAAAGATTTGATTTTTTGCTTGTTTGTATTGAATAGGCTCCGAAACTGCTGGACCGATTTGAATAATTCTTTCATCATTAGAATGCTACATTATCACTGAGTGACATAGGCTATATTTATATTGTTAATCGAGTTTTGTTTTCCCGTGCGAAGCCGGGACGGACCGCTAGTTATTTAGACAATAGACAACAACAACACAACAACAACAACGCAACAACAACAACAACACAACAACAACATTTTATTTGTGACATAAAACATATTTCAACATAATTAACAATACATACATACAAAACAATAAACACAAAACAAATTCATGATTGAAACAATTGACTTGAACAAAAACAAAAAACAAACTTAAACAAAAAACAAAAGGGAGAAATACATTTTATGTCACAAACCGGCCTCGACTCAGCATGATGCCGACTGCAGCCACTCAGGCAGCCAGCCGGCGCTGGTCTTCCGTAGAGGCCGGCAGGTGACGTCACGCACGAGAGTGCCGGCCGGTAAAAAAATATTTCACGGATGAAACTGAACAAACACTATAACACACACAATAGAAAGATATACAGTTCCAATAACTGCTAGCTAAACAAGTGAAACAAATAAAACAAAAATAAAATATAAATACCCGAAGTGCGAATTCATTTATTTATTTATTTAATAACATACAAAACAGAATGCAATAATATTCACAACAATACAAATACCTACACAATTGTTGATCTGTATTGCATTCCAAAACTATTAATGTCTAGGTGTATTACAATTACATTTAAAAAAGTCGTTAGATAATAATTGGGATGAAATTATAATTATAAATTAAATTAAATAATATTACAATAACAAAACAGGACGGCTGGTTAAAACGACATTTACCAACATTTCATATTTTTATTTATGTAAAAGAAAGAAGAAAGAAAGAAAATAATTTTATTTTGCAACAATACAAAAAAAAAACAAAAATAACAACAAATAGAGGCAAACAGTTACAAAATAGGGGCTCACCTCAGCATAATACTGGTCATACTATTTGGTATGACCAGCGCTGGTCTTCCGGTGAGCCCTTGTCGGTCAAACAAAACAAACATAACAAATTACCAACAACAAATAAACAAAACGAAATAAAAAATTCAAACAAACAAACTACTATGCAAATAACTCTTCTCAAAATATCAACATACAAATAACAAAACAAAAATAACAGGCTCACGTTTGACCACCATCACGCCTGTTACCAAAAGAGAAGATACGATCTAGGATGTAACACGCTTGTCTAGGGGAAACCGATTCATGAAACTAGCGATAACATTATATAGCACTAGTTTCATGTATCAGGGCTTCCTGCGACTTCTGATGAGCAATCAGGATTTTTTTAAGGTTATTACGGAAACCCGTAACGTAATTCTGGTTTCTGATCGGGGGAGGAATGTTGTTCCATATTTTAGGTGCCGTGAAGCAGAAACTCCCCCTGAACGCTGCAGAAGTATGACGTTGCGTCAACAGCTGCAAATAGGTGGTGGTGGTTATGTAATTTAATTACTCACCATGTTCAATTGTATTAGACTGGTTAGATTTAAGCATGAGTCGCAGAAGTTTGGTCGCTTCACTGCTGACATTCTGCATGTTAATTCGCCGGTGTTGTAAATCCATCTAGAATATTTTTTTTTTGAATTCATAACTAATTCAGTACATACGTAAAAAATACAAAACAATACTGCAGTTCGTTTTTAGTTCAACGGTTCATGAATAACTTTTATTACAGAGACAACTCTGAAATTGAGAAGAAAAAAACAGTAGATCTATAGAAAAAAGTTCGTCGATTCTTAACCAAATATGTATATGAAGAAGCCGATCTTTCGCGTTTTTAGAGTTGCCCTCATGGTTAATTCATAATGATAAGTACAATGACCCCCTTCCGGCTCAGTACACTCTAACATTATAACCCTGTAAGTAAGTACCTGTTTGAGGATGATGTCAAGCATCAATATGCAGCATGTCAAGTTCTGTGGCTTCATCTGGTCATCTCTATCCTTTTTTTCTTTATCGTTGGCGCAGGGTGACTCTTTACCGTCTTTGGTCTTCGTACCATCAGCTGGAAAATGGTAAAACGTGTAAACTGATCATTGTTGTTTCAAATATTTCAATTATAGCAGTGCCAATGGTAGCGGTATTTCAACGGTAGCTGTTTTTCAATTGCAGTTACGTCCAATGGTAGCAGTGTCAATGGTAGCAGTGTTTCAATTGTAGTAAAGTCAATGGTAGCAGTGTTTCAATGGAAGCAGTGTTTCGACGGTAGCTAGATATGTTGAATGGTAGCAGTCAATTGTCGCATTGTCAATGGTATCATTGTTTCAACGGTAGCAGTGTCAATGGTAGCAGTGTTTCGACGGTAGCTAGATATTTCCAATGGTAGCAGTCAATTGTCGCATTGTCAATGGTAGCAGTGCCAATGGTATCATTGTTTCAACGGTAGCAGTATAATTTTCATTTTATTTTAATTTCATTTTTTCTATCACACATCCACATCCTCACAGTATTCCTAAAAAAGTATTCACCAGTTCTAACTTACCAGTATTAGGCGGTTTGAATATTTTCTCTGGCATGTTGACCACGCAGTGGCTGAATAGATCGAAAAGCTGGCTGAGAGGAACTTTTACATCCAGCATTGATATTGTCTGTAAGAAATATAAAGCTTCACAAGGTCGCGCTCTAGCGTCAATGTATTTCTTTTGTTTAATCCTGGAGTTGTCTTAAGAGACGTTAATTAGACCAAAAATGTATGTGGCTGCATTGTATTTTTTTTTTCAAAACAATTTGGTCAAATCTCGAAAGTTAAATTAGAACCACTTCCACTTGTTCTGCTTTGACACCACGGTTTGTTTCATTTTCCCAAGTTTTTTAACACTTTCAAGTATTTTGAGATAAATCAAGAGCGACTTTTTTTGACTATACACACAGCGCCATCTGGACCCAAACTAAGCAGAGCTTGTGTGATGGAAGTCAGATAACTGATAGAATACATAAATACATTTTTTTTGTAATTACATACTTATAATACATATACAGAACACCCCAGACACAGAACAAACATTTGTTTATTCACAAAATGTTTGCCCTGAGTGGGAATCGAACCCATGCCCTACAGCTCTCAAGGCAGATATACTACCAATGAGCCAACCGGGCTGTCAATAAGTTTATTTATTTATTTAGAAAAGTATAAGAGTTTAAGAGTGTTTTTTTTATGTAAGAAGTAATGAGACGAACGAGACGCTCTCCTGATAGTAAGAGATAACGCCTGTCCGCGACCATTGCGGCGATACACAGAACTTTGAGTAACAAAACAAAGGCCAGGGCATCACTGCTTTGGCGCTCATTACTTTGAGACTTTTTTTCCTTTTAAAGGAGTTATGGAAGCAACACGAAAAGTCATGACTCAATACATTATAATTATCATTTTTGCACACGCTCGCTTGTAATTCGGCACTTTATAAATAAAGCATCACAAAATTATACACAAATATTTTCTTGGTGGTAGATCTCCTTAGCAGGAGGTCGTCTAGGTAGGTACCACCGCAGTACCAGATATTCTGCCGCCAAGCAGTAGTGTGTAAACATTACTGTAAATTCCGGTTTGAAGGGTACTGCAGCTAGCGAAATTACTGGGCTGTTGAGACTAACCCTCGAAAGTCTCAAAGTGTTGAGCGCCAAAGCAGTGATCCCTTGACCTTTGTTTTACACAAAGTTCTGTGTATCGCTGCAATGGTCATGGACAGACAATATCTCTTACCATCAGGAGAGCATCTCGTTAGGGTAATTACTATTACATCTAAAAAGCACAATGGTGATAAAAAACAAATGGGGAGATAGAACTTTCTCCGCGTTTCCGCATGTTAAACTTCACTTTTGCTAAACCCTTTTGTTTTGAGGGTTAAAAAGACAAGTCGGCTTACTTGAAACCAGTCTAACACGGGAAGGACAGACTCTGGTGCGGGATCGTCGCTAACCCGAGCGGACGCGAACTGGTACAAATTCCGCTCGTCCACACCTAACATCGCACCGTCCGGCTCTAGAATCTTCGCCAATGGTATTTTTAACTCTATCAACTCCTGGAGATAGAAACATAAATCATCATCATCATATATTTATTTTGTTTTATTTGGTTCATTTGTTAATTAACTTAAGGCACTAGTCACTGCAGCGATAACCTCTTACTGACATTTAAAAGTTTTGTCTGTATGTTAATTTAAATCTTGTTGTGTATTTTGTCTGTAGTTATTCGTTGTTGTATGTCTTAAATAAAAATAGCAATGATAGCTCAACTATGGGGGTTGAGGGAAAACCTTTTAAGAGTAAGATGGTATGTCGTAAATCGCAGGAGAACTCAGATACTTTTAGAGTGAAGAAAAGTTGAGCTGAGTAGAAGTTAAGTTGAGCGGTATATCCACAACTCTCCTCTTGGAACTGCTACTGGGCGGTCAGTTCAAAGCGAGGGCGTGGATTCAAATTTCAACAAATTATTTACCGGTGAAGGAAAACATCGTGAGGAAACCATAGCATGTAATGGGGAACTTTCTAGCACTCGACTGGGTAGTTACCACCCTCAAGCTGAAAATCAGCCGCTAAGCACGTTATCCTCCTTTTCTTTATTTTAGCCTGGATATTTCCAAGGTCAAAGTGAATAGATAGATACCTATTTTAAGTCTGCGTGTTGTATCTTCAATCTACCTGATGGTAAGTGATGATGTGGTCGAAGATTGTCAACTCAGTTGGTGGTCAAACGTAGATTTATTCGTGTTAATTAAAAAAAGTCATCAACAGTGTTCAGGCATCTTCATAAGAGCCATTTCGCATTTTAGGCTAAGTGTTACCATCTCAGACTACATGGACACTTAAAATCAGGTCAGCTGTAAAGACAGAAATCTTACTGCAAAATTATTTCCAAACATTATGTCCCGCTTTTCGGATCCCAAGTTTACACACGAATGATCTTTTAGAAAAAGTTATTTGCAGAGATGTTGCTCTACATACAATGAAAATGGCTCACCTTTTCTGGTACATCAGTGCAAATAGCTTCCATCCAAGCTGGCATAATGTAGTCCCATATTGACTGAGTGATGATTCCATATGGAATCAGGCAATACAAACTGGAAAAAGAAATCTTTATAACACAGAATGTACAAGATAAATTTTAAAATCCTCCGACAGGTGTATAGTATTCTACTAGTCAAGCCCTTTCATTTGATACTCATATTGAGGGACTTGTGAAAAAATATGTAATCCGCCATTTTGTGGCGGCGGCCATCTTGGACCGATTTTCATCAAACATGGCTAAGAACACTCCCGATTAATTCACCTTGCAAGCAAAACAAAACAAAATCAATGCATCCGTTCGGGAGCTATGATGCCACACACACACACACACAGACACGTCAAACTTATAACACCGCGTCGTTTTTACGTCAGGGGTTAAAAATAATCTGAACCAAATATCAAAATACTTTAATAAATATTTTCCCATTCACCCTGCATGGGTGAATGCAATGAAGGGGCAAAAAAAGAAAAATGAGCTTAATCTGTTAAGGAATTTAAAAGTTTTAGTGCAATAAAGAAACTTACATACATTCTATACCAAAACCATGAAACAACACTTTCCTTTTTTTGGATCGTCACATTATAAGAATATATCTTATCTAGTAAATGAAGATCTAGAAAAAAAATAGAATCTAGTAAAAAATAGAATCTAGTAAAAAAATAGTAAAAAATATTTTGGCATTGGACTACCCACATTATTTATAACAAATTTTTAGTTCAGGGTAACCAACACGGAGTATTAATTCAGTGGTTATTTTGGTATGAGCTTGACCTGCTGGTGAAGAAAATCATCGTGAGGAAACCATAGTGGTAGGGTACTTTCTAGTAATCGGGTATTGTAGTTTCATTCGCACAGCGAGGTTGTGGAACTCTCTGCCGGAGTCTGTGTTCCCTCTTAGGTACAATATGGGTGTCTTCAAATCTAGAGTAAATAGGTTTCTTCTAGGTAAGCGTGCTTCATCTTAGACCACACTACTGCTGAATATCAGGCAGAGTATGGTCAAACGTGAACCTATTTTGAATAAAAAAATTTAAAAAAAAATCTAACTGCTACAATTTTTTTTTGTTTTCCGTTCGCTTCACTTGAGATCCATTTACATTCTAGGTTTTTACCATCTTTGATCACACAGTCATTTAATATCAGGTTTCGACCATAAAAAACTATGGAAAAAGACAAGAATAACAACAATGAAAATGGCAACAGTACCGATTGAGGCCATCCTTTAGATGGTTGGTCTTGGAGGCCAAGTTATCCCAATGACCAGCGTGCCGCGTGTAGTGCGGAGGATGCGGCAGTAAACATGCCACGGCGACGGAGCGCCGGGACTCCGCCACTGATCGCACCCAGCCACACACGTGCTCTACTTTAAGCTTCTCCACGGCAGCTGCAGTTTCACCTGATGTCAGGCAAAAATGAGGATTTCTGGGTTAAGCACTCACACACAGAAGTCCATAACCAAATCGCTTATCTTTTTAATCGTCTTCAAAAAAGGAGGTGGGTCTCAATTAGTCAGAATCTTTTTTTTATGTATGTACCCTGATTATGAAACTATTATTTTGTTTAAAGGGTATACTTCCCAGAAGGTCCCATCGGCACCAAGTCGGAATCTGATGATGTGATCCCAGAAATATCTAGGGCAACACTCAAATTTTATAGGAACGCATATTGTGTTTTACATATTTTTATTTTAATGGATATACCTACTTCCAGATTGGTCCCATAGAAATGACATGCAAATCGGGTGTGCAGTTTGATTTTTTTAGTTTTATAAACCCAATCATACACCAAATAATACCTAAGCGTGTTCGAGGGGCATGGAATAGGTGTTTCTAATTATACTTGGTGGTAGATCTCCTTAGCAGGAGGTCGTCTAGGTAGGTACCACCGCAGTACCAGATATTCTGCCTTCAAGCAGAAGTGTGTAAACATTACTGTGTTCCGGGTTGAAGGGTACTGCAGCTAGCGAAATTACTGGGCTGTTGAGACATCGAAAGTCTCAAAGTAATGAGCGCCAAAGCAGTGGCCATGCCCTGGACTTTGTTTTGTTACTCAAAGTTCTGTGTATCGCTGCAATGATCTTGGGCAGGCGTTATCTCTTTATCTCTTACCAGCTTACTAGCATGGTGGTAGGGTACTTTCTAGTACTCGGCTGGCTAGCTACCACCCTCAAGTTGAAAATCTGCCGCCAAGCATCTAACGGTGTGTTCCGGCAGCCTCACTTGAGAGCCAGTTCCATCCCAGGCTAGGTGTGCTTTACCATCTTCGACCACACCGTCACTTAACATCAGGTGAGCTGTGGTCAAACAACTAGCCTGTCAACCATTAAAAAAAAAAAAAAAAAAAATCAAGGAGAGCGTCTCATTCGTCTCATTATTTTTTTTGCATTCCAATTGTAAATGTACACATGTTGGAATAGATAACGACAGAATGACAATCCGAGAACTCACGTTCGCAGTTTTACAAATTGTCCCTCTATTTGGAATGATATTTCTTATACGTTTCTTAATATTATTCGCATCATAGAATCAACAGTAAGAAGAGGAAAACAAGTAATATAATATGATTTAACAACTTGTAACTTAAACAAACTTTTGGTGTTACTTGCGAAACTCCGTCTTAGCTTCTAGTAAAGTCTTTACTTTGCCGAAACTTGGGCATAACATAACATAAAATATTTTGTGAATTAGCAGAATACACAAAGTAATATGCCAAAAATAAAGGATATACGAACCCGAGTACGCGAAAGAAGTGACGTGAAACCAGTGAAATAGCACAGACAGCAGCCGGCCCAGGATCTCATCGGGCGTGTCCGGGGAGGGGGAACATAACCCCACTAGCAGCCACACTCCGTATCTGTAACACAGATGACATTTGGGTGCTAAACGCCTCATTCACAAAATGTTTCAAGCTCGCAAAATGTCCCATTCAAATAATGTCCCTCACTCGTAAAACGTCCCATTCACAGAATATATGTCGCCCGAAAAGCATCGATTTTTTTATAGTAGATAGGCTTGCGTTTGACCGCCATCCCGCCTGACGTTAAGCGAAGATGCGGTCTATGGTGGAGCACGCTCGCCTAGAAGAAACCGATTCACTCGCTTTAATTGTGCTTATCGTCCATGAACTACTTTTATCACTGACTGAAATCGTGCAAAAGTATCAGCAATTGCGTTGTTAAAAATCTGTTGTTTCATACATATATTAGTCAGGACCAAATGTATGAAACAGCTGAGCTTTTCACGGCTTTAGAGTTGTGCCCAAAGTAAAAGTATCTAATTATTTTTTTTGGACTCCTTTTGCACTTTAGATTTATCAACATATTGTTAAATAAAAAAACATTTTCGTATAATTTCCTCGATACAAATTAAGTACATTATTGTTTAAACATTGGACAATGTAGAATACTGAAAATTGGAATAAATTCATTGTAAATATGAAATTAAAAAAAGAAAAAAAAGAAAAAGTATTTTATACTAATTATAAGTATAATTACCGCTTTTCATGTTTGTTGTAGTATTGTAGGTGATAAAACATATTTTTTTCTTTCTTTCTTTCCGACTTAGTACACCTCAAGTTTATAACGCTGTACATGAATTTACAATAATACCACAAAAGTGAAAAGTATGATACATCTTCAGGCTAGACGGATGTGGATGAAATTTAGAACGAAGCTAGCTTATACACTATTTTAATATATACACACGGATGAAACTGTGGGGCGTAACTAGTAAAAACTGTCGTTGTAGTATAAACTGACCTTCCAAGCAATTGTCGATCCTCAACCGAGATGGGGTCCGGTAAGGTGACGCTCAATGGTGGCTTGAGGGTCTCCGCTGAACTGTCCGGGTCTTCCACATTTATCGGCTTCGCTTCTTTAAGCAGGCTGCGTCATCAAGAAAACTACGTTAAGAATTCTCATCGAAAAGTGTTTGTGTGGAAATATGTGATTGAGCTTTTTCTTTTTTTTTTATGGTTGACAGGCTAGTTGTTTGACCACAGCTCACCTGATGTTATGTGAAGGTGTGGTCGAAGATGGTAAAGCACACCTAGCCTGGAATGGAACTGGCTCTCAAGTGAGGCTGCCGGAACACACCGTTAGATGCTTGGCGGCAGATTTTCAACTTGAGGGTGGTAGCTAGCCAGCCGAGTACTAGAAAGTACCCTACCACCATGCTATGGTTTCCTCACGATGTTTTCCTTCACCGGCAGCTTAAGCTCATTGTTGGGGTTTGAACCCACGCCCTTCGGCATGCGAACCTACCGCGCTAGCTATCATCGCTACAAATAATAAGAACAATAAGAAGGTACCATTCAATAAAATAAATTAAAAAAAATGAATCTTTCATAGAAAAGATTTTTTACGTGGTCGATAGACTAGGACCTAGCTAGATCAAATACCTAGCCGCTAGGCGTTTGATCACAGCTCACCTGATGTTTAATGATGGTGAGATCGAAGATGGTATAGCACACCTAACCTGGAAAGGAACTGGCTCTCTAGTGAGGCTTTTGAAACACACTATTAGGTACTTAGCGACAGATTCTTAGCTTGAGGTAACTAGCTAGCCGAGTACTAGAAAGTATCCATTATTATTAGTAGAAAGAAGTGAATGAAACTATGCGCGTGTAAACTAAACAATGAGAGGGTCCATACAATATAAAATGTATGTTAAGGCGTTATCTCTTACCATCAGGAGAGCGTCTCGTTCGTCTCATTATTTGTCACATAAAAAAAAATATAAAAAAATGAATAAATAATGGATATTTAATCATTAAGTTTTGGTGTATGAAAATTTGCGTCAATTCATTAAGAGAAACCTATGTCCAACAGTGAAAGATGATTATGACCTGATGATGGCCTCCACGAGATTGGTCTGCATATCGCTGTCCATCTGCCAGGCGAGCGGCAGCCGTGTGTGAACGACGTGGTCACCGCCACGTCTACTGTTGTGGCGATTACCATGACATTGCGCGCAGTATCTGTACAAAAAAAATGGCTAATTGGAAAACTTTAATAATAGTTATTTTTTATACAAGAGTGCAAAGTTGCTTTTTAACCGCGTGCTGAATTTTGATGACCGAGCAAGTGAGCGAGTGATTAAAAAATTAGTATCCTGAGCGTTAGCGAGGGAATCAAAAGAGCACGAGGTGAAAAATCTTTGCACTCGAGTGTAACACGTAACTTTTCATCCCACCTCAGCGAGGAAATTACTTAATGCAAAAATATGTACACCAAAGAGGTCCCGAGTCTGAGTTTTTAACAAATTAAAAAAGTTGTATGATATATTCGGCACCATGGAGGTAGAAGTAAATAGTTTTAATAATGTTTTGAATTCACAAACTTAGTGCACACGATGTTCTAAATTCAAATTTAGTTTATCCTCTAGCGGATAAAAACGACTTTTGCACTCAGATTTGGCAGCCCTGCTGGTTCATTGGTAGAGTGTCTGCTTCAAGAGCCGAAGGGCGTGGGTTCGATTCCCACTCAGGACAAACTTTGTGGTACAAACAAATGTTTGTTCTGTGTCCGGGTGTACTATATGTATTATAAGTATGTATTTTCAAAAAAAAAATATTTAAGTATTCTATCAGTTATCTGACTTCCATAGCACAAGCTTTGCTTAGTTTGGGGTCAGATGGCGCTGCGTGTAATGTCCTGCGATATTTATTTATTTATTTAGATATCAAAGAGCAAAAATACTTTTTCCGAGATGGGGGGATGAAAAGAAAATGATAGCTGAGAAGAGTTTTTTTTATTATTACACGATATTAAGCAATGATGCGATCTACGATGGAGCACGCTTGTATAGATGAAACCGAGTCACTCGCCACCTGAAGGCACCCAGATTGTACCTATCGGGGAACACCTACTCGGGTACAATTCTATTATTAACCGGTTGAAGGTGGAATCGAACCGTTTAGTTAGAATTTTTGGATTGAAGTGGTGTCTTTTTCAAAGCTCATGGCATTCCGATATAGACATAGTAGATAATGGCATTAGGTCATGCAAATCTGAAGCACACTCTCCAAATTGTATCCGGTAGAAAAACGACAGACAGGCAACTTTGCGTCGATATTCAAGACTTTGGATACTTGTCTCAACATAGTATAAAACAAAGTCACTTTCGGCCTTCTGTACGCTTAGATCTTTTAAACTACGCAACGGATTTTAATGCGGTTTCCATCAATAGGGAGAGTGATTCAAGAGGAAGGCTTATACGTATAATACGAGTACATGCATATGCACCACATTTGTATCTACAGTACACCCGTGCGAAGCCGGGGCGGGTCGCTAGTTTTTTATAAGTAAATAACATATACAACACCTACAGTTTTTTTTTATATTTAGTTTATTTCCGGAAAATCCTATAGTTTTACACCTTTGATATATTAAATATGTACATTATTTTCAGGCGATGAATTGAACAGGTATTTACAATACTTGTAATGTAAAATTGTAAAAAAAAAAATAAAAAAATATGTAACTAAAGTTGACAAAGGTCACGGACCCCAGTGTCTGTTTAGCGTAAAAAAAAAAAAACAGGTATTTATGATACTTTTTTTAAACGTTCACGAACAAACATTTAAAAATTTTGTTCGTTTTCGACGCTTTTTAATTGGACGGATTGGCTGTAAACTGACTATGTTAGTATCTGTGGCACCGTGAGAAATTCAGTATAACAATATTGTATCCTAGATTAAATGCAGTATTGTATGGAATAACGTTGTTCCGTATTGTATGTCGCTCAGATTAATTTTCCGTTTCCGGGCATACCTCCAACAAACGATCGAGTTGAAAACAAATTATAAACTAAACCTTTATGGTGGTACCTTTTTTAACCGTCTCAAAAAGGAGGTTTTCAATTCTACTTTATGTATGTTACGCGATAATTCCACTAATTATGAATCGATTTTGATGATTCTTTTTTTGCTATGTAGATCATACTTCAGAGGTCATCATCATTATCATCATTTCAGCCGTAGGACGTCCACTGCTGGACATAGGCCTCCCCCATTGACTTCCATAAAGACCGGTTGGAAACGGCCCGCATCCAGCGCGTTCCTGCGGTCTTTACTAGGTCGTCTGTCCACCTTGTGGGTGGACGTCCTACGCTGCGCTTGCCGGTCCGTGGTCTCCACTCCAGAACTTTGCAGCCCCATCGGCCATCAGTTCTGCGTGCTCTGTGCCCTGCCCACTGCCACTTCAACTTGCTAATCCGTTGGGCTATGAGATCGAATCAGGAATGAGGAGATCCGTAGACGAACCAAAGTTACCGACTTCAGAGGTGTTCTATATAAATTTTAACGAAATCGATCGAGCGGTTTTTAACAAAAATCTTTGCAACTGACCTGATAGGATGATTTCCATTGTAGCTAGCACATTCGTTCGAAAAACAAATGGAATATGCTGCTTTGTCCGTTGATCGGCAATTCTGAAAAAAAAGAAAGTTAAAATCAAATTCAAAACTCAAATTATTTTATTGACATAAAAACGACAAAACTTTTACATTTATGTCACAAAAATAATAAATAATACAAACAAAAAATAATCATAAGAACATTAATCGAGTTGTTTAACTACCCTGTTAGTTCAATTGGTAGTGTAGTTTTTTTTAATAAAATAAGTTTTATATAAAAAGCCTATTTGTCTTACGTTTGACCAGCATCTCAACTGATGTTAAGTGATGATGCGGTCTAAGATGAAGCACGCTTGCCTTGAATACCGATTCACTCTTGACTTGAAGACATAGATCATATCCCGATGGATATGAATTCCCCGACTAAGCGACTAACTAACATAGACGTTTCACGTTAAACTATAGAAAAACACAGCCTCACCTGACTTTTAAAAATAAATAGTGTATCATAAATATTGGAGGACATTTAACACAGCGCCATCTAGCCCCAAACTAAGCAAAGCTTGTACTATGGGAACCAGACAGCTGACAGAATACTTAAATACTTTTTTTTACAAGACACAAAACAAACATCGATGTTAGTCACACAAATGTTAGTCTTGAATGGGAATGGAAGCCACGCCCTTCAGCTCTCGAAGCAGACTCACTACCAATGAACCAACAGGGCTGTCGAATATTTGTATATAACTCACTTTGTTCTCGCAGACCATCGACACTTGTTGTTGCGGGTGCAAAATGTCAAAGAAACGCTGGTTCGGATGTTCTCTGCAACCATATAATCATTTATTTTACATTAGCGGACGCCTCGCGGTTTCACCCGCGTAGTTCCCGTTCCCGTGACAATACAGGGATAAAAAGTAGGCTATGACCCGGGGATAGTGTAGCTTCTTCCCAACGGTGAAAGAATTTTTGAAATCGATCCAGTAGTTTCGTAGCCTATTCAATATAAACAAACAAATCTTTCCTCTTTATAATATAATAGTATAGATAGATAGATAGATATAGATAGATATAGATAGAGATAGATAGAGATAGATAGATATAGATAGATATAGATAGATATAGATAGAGATAGATAGAGATAGATAGATATAGATAGATATAGATAGATATAGATAGATATAGATAGATATAGATAGATATAGATAGATATAGATAGATATAGATAGATATAGATAGATATAGATAGATATAGATAGATATAGATAGATATAGATAGATATAGATAGATATAGATAGATATAGATAGATATAGATAGATATAGATAGATATAGATAGATATAGATAGATATAGATAGATATAGATAGATATAGATAGATATAGATAGATATAGATAGATATAGATAGATATAGATAGATATAGATAGATATAGATAGATATAGATAGATATAGATAGATATAGATAGATATAGATAGATATAGATAGATATAAATATATGTATATAGATAGATAGATAGATATGTAGATAAAAAATTCTCACCTGTGAATCTCGTTAGCGCATTCAATACACAAGTAGAGAGGTGGAGGGCTGTCCGAAGCAAACGTAACACTGATGCAGTGGTCGTAACAGACCTACAATAAATTTAAAAAAAAATATCAGGGGAGGTTTTTTTTTATATTTAAAAATAACGAAACGAACGAGACTCCATGATCCATGACCATTGCAGTGATACACAGAACTTTGAGTAGCAAACCATAGTCCAGGGCATCGCTGTTTTGGCACTCATTACTTTGAGACTTTCAATGGTTAGTCTCAACAGCCCAGTAATTTCGCTAGCTGCACCTACTGTAATAATACTGAACCTACTGAATAAAAATCTATGAGCAATACACTGCCACGCTCACCTTAGCGGCTTCTGCCGAGCCTGCATTCGGGCACATGTCTCTCTGGCACAGGAACGGGACTAAATCGTCTGCAGACACAAGAAATAGATACATATTGAATCTGCAGATATAAGATATAAAAAATATTGCACCTGCATAATTATACAGGATATTAGTTTGTCTTTGTATTTGTCTCGATGGAGTGACGATATACGTGGGACAGCTGGCGGTGGATGGAAGCGAAAAGCCGAGGATCGGGCTGAGTGGCGTGTCTTGGGAGAGGCCTATGTCCAGCAGTGGACTACAAAATGCTGATGATGATGATGATGATGATGATGATGATTAATTTGTATTAAGTCTGCAGACGTAAGATATAAACGTATAATATATATATATAGAGTCCACAGATACAAGATACAAACGTACATTGAATCTGCAGATATAAGATAGAAAAGTATATCGAGTGTGCAGATACAAGATATAAATTTATATTAAGTCTGCAGATACAAGAAAAAGAGTGTTAACTTTCCAGATACAAGAAAATTTGTATACCTATTATAATCACAGACGCAAGAAAGTGATAATATTTGGATACTTTAAAATAATCTACATTATAAATGGATATTCTTACTTTGGTTCGGACCTTATTATGTGCTTTCCAAAAAGCACATTTTTGCAAAACTAAATATTGCTTTCATGCATTTTGACAATCTTAGCATTAAACCAGTTTTGATGGAGTCGATTGATGCAACTTTTCAATGAGCGGCCACGTTTTGAATTAACACTTTTTATGAATTTATCAGATTTGAGTAATATTTCAATTCATGTAAATACTAAATGTATATTTATAATTATTTTTTACATGTTAATTGTTTATAATAATGGAAACAAACATCGTGACATCTCAATTAGCAATGCTATAGTGAAGTTCGAAAGAAACGAATGTTAAAAACAGATCGTGACGTGCTTACCTGGAACATTAGGTTTTGAGCAGTAGCAAGACAAATTGTTTGTCTGTATAACAAAGGCTATCATGCGTAAAATAGAAACTTACCTAGTTATCGCGTTTTAAGTAAACTCTACTTCATGCTATTCTGTAATGAGTTATGGTAACAGCATGCCTAAGAAACAATAGCGGGTTTATTGAAAACTTTACTGTGAAGAAAATAAGAACGTTATTGCGTACTTTACTTTTTATACTGTATCGATATTAAAATAAGTTTTTTTTTAAATAAATTGAGCCGTACCTACATTGTAAGTTTCAAGTTAAAATGCCGCGCAACAACCATGCGGCATACATTGATAATAATATAGGGAATTTTGCATGGAAATCCCTTTTTTGTCCAATAAATTGACGTCAACTATATACATAATATAATAATTTGTAGATATGTCTTAGCTTCAATGCTATCAAAAATGTATTTTGAGTAGTTCGTATGTATTTCCATACTCACATGCCACGAAGCTATCATGCCACATACTTTACGAATCTTACTGGAAAACTCGCATTCCAACCCGTTTCTGTCGAATAGTTTGGCATCGAACTATACGTATTTATTAGGAGACAAGTAATTTGCACTGATGCCTTAGCAATTCAATGCTTTAGACAATATATTTCATTTTCTAGGTAGGTAGTTCCATACTCACATGCCACGAAGCTATCATGCCACATACTTTACGAATCTTACTGGAAAACTCGCATTCCAACCCCTTTCTGTCGAATAGTTTGGCATCGAACTATACGTATTTATTAGAAGAGAAGTTATTTGCACAGATGCCTTAGCAATTCAGTGCTTTAGACAACATATTTTATTTTCTAGGTAGGTAGTCACATGCCACGAAGCTATCATGCCACATACTTTACGAATCTTACTGGAAAACTCGCATTCCAACGCCTTCCTGTCGAATAGTTTGGCATCGAACTATACGTATTTATTAGGAGATAAGTAATTTGCACAGATGCCTTAGCGATTCCTTGCTTTAGTTAGACAATGTATTTTATTTTCTAGGTAGGTAGTTCCATACTCACATGCCGCGAAGCTACCATGCTAAATACGTTACGAATCTTACTGGAAAACTTGCATAGCAACCCCTTCCTGTCGAATAGTTTGGCGTCGAACGGTGGCCAGTAGTAGAATAGCAGTTTAGCGGCGGACAAGCGAGCGCCCCAGGTTCCGTAGGCGATGACACAGAGGATATCTTTCACGACAGACTGTTTCATAGACATGAGGCATTCTAGCAGCTGGCAGTGGTGCGCTAAAATAAATTCACAAAAAAACTAGTTTCTGTCCGCGGCTTTGTCCGCAGTCCTGGATTAGCCTATAAGCTATTTAAGCAATTATTATTGCTTAGGGCATCCCGTCTAAGGAGGCAGCAGAGACAACCGAGAAAAAGAAAGTTAAAGCAATTTCAAAATCCGAGCATTTTAAATTGTCGTTGACGTTCGGTTCGGTAGGGGAAACAACACATATGTTGGCTGTGAGAAAGATGTTCCCGAGATTCAAAAGTCTTAAATAATGAGCGCCAGAGCACCGATGCCCTGGACTTTGTTTTGCTACACAAATTTCTGTGTATCGCTGCAATGATCATGGGCATACCGTCCTCTCTTACCATCAGGAGTATCTCCTTTGTCTCATTAGATTTATGTAAAAAACTCCTCAAAATTTATAAACATAGAAATTATCATTAATTGTTATAAAATGTTATTGTAAATTAATTAGCCGATGTAGCTCAGAAAGCCGCCTTCCTAAAGTGGGACTGGGCCGCTCACGTTAGCCGCATGCCGAGAGATTGTTTGACCAAAATCACGACACTGATTCCCTCAAGATGGCAAACGACCTGGATGGCCCAGAGGAAGATGGACGGACGAACATGACTCCTGTTTGAAGACTGGACTCCGGTCGCAAAAGATTAAGAAAGGGAGGCTTTTGTCCTGCAGTGGGACAGTACATGTTGATAATAATAATAGTCCATAATAATTATAAAATCATTATTTACCAGGATTGCTGGAATGTTGAAAAACCATCATAACAATGGCTGCAACCGACTGTGACGCTTGGCTTTCTTCTTCTTGACCTGCGTACTTGCGCGCTGCAAAATAGTTACTTGTCACATGAGAAGGTACAATATGCGAGCACGAAATCTAACATGCTTTCATTATTTACCAAAAATTTGATCTTCACTTTAAAACTTTATTTTTTTAACACCAACCGCCGGAGTAACTTGTTCTAGAGTGGACACCGCGAATCGGCCAACGTAGTGTGGGACGCCCTGAGACTAGATGGAGTAACGATATACGTAAGAAAGCTGGCAGTGGCTGGAAGCGAATATCCGAAGATCGGGCTGTGTGGCGAGTCCTGGGAGAGACCAATGTCCAGCAGTGGACACAAAAGACTGCATGATGATAAGGCTGTATGTACAATGTACATACATACATATGTAATTTTGATTTCCCGTTTAATTGCTTCATTTGTTCCTATAGTAAAATACTCATCATCATCATCATCATCAGCTTTTTGTAGTCCACTACAGCTAGACATAGGATTCTGCCAAGACACATCACTCAGCCCGATATTCGGCTTTTCGTTTCCATCCACCGCCAGCTGTCCTACGTATATCGTCACTCCATCAAGTGTCAGGGCGTCCTATGCTTCGTAAAATACTCACTGATGGTGAAAGGTAGTATGTAATAGCACAGAAGGTTAAGTATCTCCTGATGTAACGCCACAGGGAACACGGCCACGCAGTATGCCACCATGTACGGCAGATTGTCGATCATGTCGTACTCCAAGAATGGCAGGAGGCACCCTAAGCATTGGAGGACTGCTTGCCCGAATGCTGAAAGGAGAAATTGATTCAGAAAAGAAAGAAAAATCCTTGTCCACGAAAAATGTTGTGTAAGCGGAAATCAAGACACCAAGAAAAAACAAAAAAATAAATCAAACAAAATTTCAGCTTCCACGGTATAACACTTACCTTGTATGCCGTACTGTAGATGAGGCGCAGAGTCGACCAACTGTGAGATGGCGTTGAAAAGTCCCTTATAGTCCAAATTGGGATACAGCGACATACGATCGGCATCGTTGTCCGCGTCGCGGATCATTTCCAAGGGAGATCGGGGCACATCTTTGAGGACACCTGGGAATTACATAGCTAGATATACTTAGATATATATAAATCTAGTATCGGCCAGTTTAGTGAACCAATTAAAAAAAAAACTATATTGTTCACATCAAAATTACAGAACAGAAATAATACAAACATTTAAATGAAGTTCATGACGGGGTGTGCGAATGGATGACTAGAGAAACACATAATATTGACATAAATACCTACAATAATTCATGTTCAAACTAGGTATAATACTTATACACAATCTGAATTTTGTAGCGATGATAGATAAGTGGTTAACGCGGTCGGGTCGCATGCCGAGGGGCGTGGGTTCAACCCCCAACAATGAGCTTGAGCTGCCGTGCTTCGTGAGGAAACCATAGCATGGTGGTAGGGTACTTTATATTACTCAGCTGACTAGCTACCACTCTCAAGTTAAAAATCTGCCGCCAAGCATCTAACGGTGTGCTCCGGCAGCCTAACTTGAGAGCCAATTTCATTCCAAGCTTGGTATGCTTTTCCATCTTCGACCACACAGTCACTTAACATCAGGAGAGCTGTGGTCAAACACCTAGCCTGTCAACCATAAAAAAAAAGAATAAAACGTGTTGTCGATGACTTCAAACGTGAATGGAAATAATTCGAATGGAAGCAAATTTTAAGATACAGGTATTCGCGTCAAAAAAACCCGCATCAAAATCGGTCCATTATTTTAGGATCTACGATGCGACATACAAACATTCAGATACACAGATAGACGCGTCAAAGTTATAACACCCCACTTTTTGCGTTGGGGATTAAAAAATTTACAAGAGTGGTTTACAGGGATAATATACGAGAAATAAGTGGTACAGAACAATGAATACTTACTGAGCAGTGTCTGCGAAAAGTACTTGACAGTGTTGCCGATGTCAACTCCTGATGGTAGCGGTTGTATGTTATGCATCAACCGGAGCTGAGCATCGTACAGGCTGCGGATCTTCGCCGTGACTGGATCACATTACAAATCAACTATAAACCACGTTTCCCCACGATTGTTCAAAAACTTTCGTTTTACGTTTACGTTTTTGTAGCAATGATAGATAGATAGATAGATATAACTCTTTATTGTGCACATCATAAATAGAAAAGAGTACAGAGAACAAAGAACCTTATGAACTAGTGCCACAAGTGGCGGCCTTAATGGTGGTGGTTTTGGTGGTGATATTATGTAGCTTAGTAGTTGTTCCGTTCACACGTGGGCTTGAGCTTGCTGGTGACGAAAAACATCGTGAGGAAACCATAGCATTGTTGTAGGGTACCTACTCTCTAGTACTCGAGTAGCATCAAGTTATAAATGTGTCGCCAAGCACCTAATAAATAACGTTGTGTTCCAGCAGCTGTGCCTCCCCATTCCAGGCTAGGTATGATCGAGGATGGTAAATACTTACCATTTTCGACCACACCGTTACCATCAGAACACAGTTTTAATGTTATTAATTATTTTCCAAAAAAATGTATCGTACGAAACAGTGTCGACGCATAACTGCCATATTTTGTTCTGCTAAATACGACACTGTATTGTTTTTTTTATTTTGTGGTTGACAAGCTAGATTTTTGACCACAGCTCACCTGATGTTAAGTGACGGTGTGGTCCAAGATGGTAAAGCACACCTAGCCTGGAGTGGAACTGGCTTTCAAGCAGGCTGCCGGTACACACCGTTAGATGCTTGGCGGGAGATTTTCAACTTGAGGGTGGTAGTTAGCCAGCCTATAAGATTAGTATTCAACAAAGCAAGCTTCTATTCAACTGGGAGCACTTTAATGATTGCAGATTGCACACACACACACACACATTGCTGTATATTGTATTTAGAAATCAATGATAAAGGCATCTCATTCAACAAAATCAGATGAGTAATTTAGGTGCTAAGATGAAACATACAAATATATAAATATGGACTTCTACAAACATACTCCCATAGTTGGGTAAAAACGGAAATCTTTCAACATTACAAATACATAGAAAACATAGAAAAGATCAGTTACTAGGTACAAAACAACAGCAAGAACAATAGACACAAAAATTTTGTTACAATTTGCGGATTGCAAAATAATTAAAATTGAAGAATTTATAAAATAAAACACTAAGAACTAGATTATTGTACTAAGAAGCAGATATAGGAACTAGACAGACATACACAGCCTATATCATAAGAAAGGTGAGCCACACATAGGATTTCGGTTCTGCTAACTCACATTGAAGACTGACATGATACAGTAACAAGTCATTAGTAGTATATTAGTAGTCTTTTAGTCATTTTTAAAAGAAACAATAATTTAAATTAATTTGATTACTTTAACTTAGCCTAAATAAATATAATAATATACCTAAATCATTTAAGCAAACAAAAAAAAAATTACTTGATTATATCAGAGACTAGCTGACCATCCCTGCATCGCATGGTTGGAATTTTTTTACTTAAATTCTATTAACAAATTGAGCCTATGTTACTCAGGGATAATGTAGCATTCTAATGGTGAAAGAGTTTTTGAAATGAGTCCAGTAGTTTTTGAGTTTATTTGTTACAAACATACCAAAATCAAATTATTTCTTCTTGATAATGTTAGTGTAGATATAAGTCAAAAATCCCAATCCTGACTGTACCCAGTGCAAAGGTACCCATAAAGCTTGCAGCATTCTCGCGCTGGATAGCAATGGCCAGCCTTTACACCAGGAACAAGCCGGATAAAGTGTCACCACAATGAGCTCTTATGCATTGTCCTATTTCACATAAATAAATAAAATATTGGGTGGTTTAATAGACAATGAAAAGATGATGAATGGTCATTGGTCATATTCTAGAACATCATTTACTTGTCATTGTTACCAAATGAAAAAAAAAAATCGGTGATGAAGCTGAAACGTGGTCTCTGACTATGTGCCTTCTTGATAAGCTCAAAGTCGCACAACGAGCTAAAGAGGGCTACGCTCAGAGTTTCCCTACGTGATCGAATAAGAAATGAGGGGATCCGTAGTCGAACTAAAGTTACCGACATAGCCCAACGAATTAGCAAGTTGAAGTGGGCAGGACACATAGCACGCAGAACTGATGGCCGATGGGGCTGCAAAGTTCTAGAGTGGAGACCACGAACCGGCAAGCGCAGCGTAAGACGTCCACGCACAAGGCGGCAAGACGACCAAATAAGGACCGCAGGAATGGGCTGGATGCGAGCCGCTTCCAACTGGTTTTTATGGAAATCAATGGGGGAGGCCTATGTCCAGCAGTGGACGTCCTACGATTGAAATGATGATGATGATGAACAATTTTTTCTATGGGACAAAATCTGAAATGCTGATTTGTCAAAATGATAGATGTTTCATTTTTTCTACAACCATGTATCAAGTTATCTTTGGTAAGTACATTGTGAATCTCATTTTCAAGTAACACAAAGCTTTTTAATAGATAAGGTTGAAAAACAATTTAAAAAAATGTCTGTCATGTTTGAAAAAATCTAATCAAGAAAACAGAATTATTTATCTCTACATATCTAAAATAGTTCTTGACTGTAGTTGTTACAAAATAAAGTAAAAATATCTCATAATTATCTTATCTTGATCTACAAAATAAAGCAATTTGGATTTTCCCAACAATTATGGTTAACTTCATCAAATTGCGGTTTTAATTAGGTACAACTTGGTATTATAAACTATTCACTATCAGATGATAAATGGCAGCTCCACTTAAAGAAAGAAAAACATTTATTCAACACAATACAAACAGACTAACAAACAGAAAATACTAAGCATTTGTATGTATTTAATTTTTTTCTTGCACAATATTGTAAATTTGCTTATGTAGATATTTTCCTGATACACTTAACATTTAATTTGGGTTTCTTAAAGTGATAATTTAAAAAGTTTAATTTGTAGCCTCAACTAGGCAAGTATGCTCCACATCACACCACATCTTTATAAAGAACACATACATACAGAACCGTTCCCGTGGGAACACAAGGATAAAAAGTAGCCTATGTCACACGGAGATAGTGTAGCTTTCCAACAGTATAAGATTTTTTTTAAATCGGTCCAGTAGTTTTGAGCCTATTCAATACAAACCAACGATCAAATCTTTCCTCTTTACAATAGTATCGATATATATATAGATAGATACATAAGTAAGGCAGCTTGAAACTCAATCTTGTTTCATAAAACAAAAGCTAAAATATAAGCAATTAACAGTAACTATAACACAAGTAGATACTGTACTGTACTGTAGTACTTAACATCAGGTGAGCTGTGGTCAAACACTTAGCCTGAAAACAATTTAAAAAAAAACTATTTGAGGGTAGTTCTATGCCCTGAAGTTGAATGTCAAAGACAAACAGTGCAGGATGCTGTGTAGTATAAATTGTTTTAAAATAATTTTGCAATTTATTGTAGCAAGCTACCTACATTCTGTTCACAAAGTAAGTACAGATAATATGTTTTAAATAATAATAGTATAAAGTGAATAGACATGAATGAAGCCAGCAGAACCTGAAAACATTTAACATCGAAACAGCCCACAATAAGGGTATCCAAACATTTTATAAACATCAATCATAGCTCGGGGTGGCCAGCACCAACTAAACTAACACTGGGGTTCGCAAAATTTCAGATTCACAACAGATAAGGATGCAAATCTAGGGTTACCATCAGAATGCCTGAAAGTCACATATTTGAGTTAAGGTCTTGACATTTCAATGATTTAAATCTAAAATTATTTGAACACAATTGAATTAGGTTATTTGAAAATATATAGGCATTTAAATACTAAGGATTTACAGTAATGGTTTTTTTTTAAATATTTACACCAGTCCCATTTTGAACTATTTAAACTACAATATAGGTGAAATGAGAAATAAAGATGGCAACCCTAAAAAGCGAGACACAGTAAATTAACTAGTTTTAAAATTAGGTAGATCAACTTCACTCACTCTTGAGGTAGAAAAATTACGGGCGTGGAAATATCAACTAGCCAAGGGGATGGAAAAACACAAAACTTTTGACTGTAAGGCACAAGACAGACAAGTCAAAGTAGAACCAAGGTTTGTGGCCACTTCAGAAGAGTGAATTAGAAGGTGATCTCTAATACTGTGTGGGTTGGACAGAGGGGTCACGTGCGACAGTATAGGTACAACAAACGCGCTTGTAGATCACCTTTCTGATACAACGGCTCCGCGTATATCTGCATTTCGCATGAGGGCTGCATTTATAACACAAAAAGCTTTGCCTACTCAACGGCGGCGCGTTTCATACAATTCTGAAAAATAAAGGGCTTTAATCACCATGCAAGCGCTTGATTAACAATTCATTTAACTTTATGAAGCAGGATTTTTGAACTTTTAAATATCTGTACTCACAAGCGGCCGCCCGTGTCCCCATGTTTATAAGTTGAATCTTGAAGCTGCCCTGCATTGGCCTGCCGTATTACACGCACCGATAACATGAACACAATCGATAAAGGTAGGTACGAACCCTGGGCGAAAGAGATAAGACCTAAATCTAGACTTTCCCTTCCTTTTCGCGGAGTATTGATCGACCAAGTTGTTTGTTTTGATGTTGAATAAACCGCGCATGTTTCAGAAACGTCAAAATTGACAAATTAAATGTCAAACTTAGTATTGGTTTGCCAGATCTGTGAAAGTAACGTAAGGTAAATGAAAAAGAAACGCAATGTTATTTTTTGTAATTATTGATTCTCTATCATAGTAATTAATTATAAGGCACAAGTTAGTCTTATAAGCAGAGTTGCACTTCCTGTATCTGTCAACTTATCTCAACCTTCGCATATCATCCCACTAATTCATTATAAGCGTGAATGTTTGGATGGATGGATGAATGTTTGTTACTCTTTCACGCAAAAACTACTGAACGGATTTGGATTAAATTTGGTATGAAGTTAACTGAGACCCTAAATTAGAAAATAGGCTACTTTTTATCACGAAAACATATAGCGGGTAACACCGCGAAGCGCGGCTAGTAAACATATTTCAAGAATGAATTATTAGAACGCTTAAAGCTGTGAAAAATTATACTTACGGAAAACCTGTCCTCTAAACGTGTTTTTCTTTTTCAGCCGCGAGTAGATAATAACTTTTGCAGTTTTGATTTATCCTTACGAATACTGGCGAATGTGCATAGCGAGACGCCAAAAACAAAGAAAACTGATCACTCGCGTTTTCAGAGTTGATCTCATTGTAAAAGTGTTTGTGGTAATAGTTGTTCACAATTATGAGTAGGTGCAAAGCCATTCAATACTTACCGTTTCGTTTCACGTATCTTCTCTTTTTCTCTCGTTGGTTATGACCTGAATAATAAACCTTTAATATAACTTACTAGCTGTTACTCGTAGTTTTAACCGCGTTTTATGGATAAAAAGTGGCCTATGTATTACTCCAAAGTATAAGCTACCGGTACTCCAAATTTCATTTAAATCCGTCTAGTCATTTCTGCGTGAAAAATTAATAATAATAATGTATTATAGTAAACCTTTCAGAGAGGTAGCCACTCCGAGCCTCACGCGACCGTGTTCCCGCGCGTTTCTTCGAGTAGGCGCATACAGCCTTCTCGCTCGCACCTACGCGTGTTCCACGCTCGGTCTCTATCTGCCGATGCCGCCCGCCAAACGGTCGTGCGACATCTACCGCGCAAAGCCAGTCGTCTCCTAGTTCTCCTACTCTATTCCCGAATTTCCCGATCGACACAGTTGTACGCGCGCGCTTAACCTAACCTACGAACTTTTCATTTTCACTAATTTTGTATGTCTGGTGGACAATAAACTGTTCCCTGTGACTTTCTCGTGTTTTACTTATATGAGGGCACATTCCCCCCTCATATGTGGCGCCCAACTATTAAAAAAGCGCCCGCGCAGCGTCACTGTTAGTATACCATAACGGTATTAGGTGTGAGTGATTCATATTTGTGATCTACAATGCAAACAAGGAGTCAGCGGGACACAAATAATGCCGCCGGTACGGATATTTTCACATCAGCTACCCCGACCACGACGCCAGTAGACAACACACCCGCCGCACCCGGTCGCTTTGACGAGCCGACACCGCAGTGCCCACGCCGCGTGCCGGACGACGGCGTACCAGTAACGTCTACTCCGAGGAACCCCGAGGAGACGTTTTCGCAGGCCAGTGTGTCAACTCTTTTAACGTCATTGCAAAGATCGCAATCAGAAGCCTTCCGGGACATCTTAGAATCGATTATAAGAGCACCCCCTGTGGTTAGTAGTGACTCTCAGACCCTTGCTCGTTGCCGAGCCAGCTTCAGCGGCTCTATGTCAGAGTCCGTTACAGCTTTTATCGACAGTGTCGACAGCTACGTCGACTGTTGCAAAGTTTCAGACATAAATGTATTAAAAGGTGCTGCAAGGCGATGCCGCAACCTGGTGGCAGGGCCTGAAACAACAAGTTACAAACTGGGCCGAGGCGAAGGAAAACTTAATTAGTGCCTTTGGTGACCGCCGACCACCTCACAGGATCTACATCGATATATTTAACAACCCACAGCAGACTGAGAATACAGACTTATTCATAGCTAAAATCCGATCGCTGTTAGCAAAACAGGATTTATCGGAAAACGCCAAATTAGACATTACATACGGCCTTTTACACGCAAGTGGCCAAAAATTAAGGCCAAGCTCGGAAGAGAGGAATTTTCGTCATTTGGTCAGCTTATACATTTAGCCAGGGACATAGAGGATTCCTGGAAAGACGAGCGGAAAACCGCGCGAAACGATCACGCCACGCGCGTTTAGTTCACGTAATAAAAAGTGCGTAAAATCGGGTAACAAATGCAGACGTTCGAACCGTGGTGCTTTATCAAATTATAATTTGAACGTAATAAACACTAGTAATAATACTAAAAATACTGCTAAAAGTGTTAACCATACTTTGTGTTCATGTTTGCCTGTTGCGAATGATGCAAGTAACTACCTATTTGCAAAATAGTTTCGACCGTCGCCACCCGCATAGTGATGCGCGCGGATTCAAAATCACAAACGACCAAGTGTCCGTCGGCAAATGCTTGCAACATTCAAAACAGTACTAATGTATGTTATCAAAAATGGTTTCCGCATAATAACGCATGTACATGTACTCGCTCAGAGAAAAATACTGACTCCGATTTTGTATGTGGTGTGAAGCCAAAACATTTTGATTCTCACAAAATCGACGATGTAACACGTTATAGTGCGAGAGCCAGCGGGACAGAAAAATTACCTGTCTTTGTAAATAGTTCGAGAGCCAGCGAGACAGAAAAATTACCTGTTTGTATAAATAGTTCGGAAGCTAACCACATAGAAAAATTACCCCATGGTTTGTGTTCATGTCAAAGTTGTCAAAGCTTGTGTTGTCATAGTGTCACAAAAAAAGGTTGTAACTGTAAAATTCAGAAATCTCCGAATCTGTTCACTGGAGAAATTGATGTTAATTTTTTTCTATGAATGGTATCTCTGATGACTGTGTAATGTAGTAAAGAGGTTTTAACGTCCGGGAACATTCGTGAAAGGCCGCTAGGTTGCCGCGAAATTCGTCCAGTTTTCAAAATTCAAATTTTAAGTGTTAGTGGTACAGCGTTAATAGATTCCGGCGCGAAACATTGTATTGCCGGACACACACTGTATGCTCTCCTTCTACGAAAAGGTCAAACCCTCGTTACCTCGACGCGTCAAACTTGCTGATGGTCATGTAAGGACCATGGAAGTACTTACAGTTGTAAGTACTTCCATGGTCCTTACATGACCATCATCATCATCATCATCAAAAACCAGACAGTCATTACGGTCCCATTCCTAATTTTTCCGGATTCAGGAAACAACGAAACGCTTCTCGGCATCGATTTCATCACTGCTGCAGGAGTGGTCTTAGATTTTCATAAGGAAATCTGGTATTTTAGCAAGAATAACAACATAAAACATAAACTGCTTTTCGAGCCCGCCTCTCGACAAATAAGCTGCTCCTCTGCAAATGTTCTACGTGACGATGAAGGTGCTCAACTCAATCCAGCAGAGCGTAATGCTCTTGCTGAAGTCCTCGTCAGACACGGGAATATTTTCGAAGCAGGGCGCAAACTTTGCAGAATGTGACTGCAAAGTTTGCGCCAAAGCGTGACGGGCCGTACCAAATTTTAGAAAAGGTAAGTCCGACAACATATACCTTGTCAAACGTAGACGATCCTACTGAAATCCTTGGCAAGTATCACGTCCAGGACCTGTCTATATACAAAGGTAAGGATACTTCATTGCCTAACCCGGTTATTCCAAACAGGAAGCGAGGTCGCCCAGCAAATATTAATAAAGTCCTAGTCCAGGAGCGAGGACGTTCCCCTGTACTAGAGGGGAAGTATATAGTAAACCGTTCAGAGAGGTTGCCACTCCGAGCCTCACGCGACCGTGTTCCCGCGCGTTTTGTTCGAGTAGGCGCATACAACCTTCTCGCTCGCACCTACGCGTATTCCACGCTCGGTCTCTCTGCCGACGCCGCGGCGTCGGCAGAGAGACCGAGCGTGGACCGAGACCGAGACCGAGTTTGGCGTTTGGCAGACCGTTTGGCGAGCGGCGCGCCGCTCGCCAAACGGTCCTGCGACATCTACCGCGCAAAGCCAGTCGTCTCCTACTCTATTCCCGATCGACACGGTTGTACGCGCGCGCTTAACCTAACCTACGAACTGTTCATTTTCACTAATTTTGTATGTCTGGTGGACAATAAACTGTTCCCTGTGACTTTCTCGTGTTTTACTTATATGAGGGCACATTGGGCCTCATGGTATTTATATTTGCATGGTGGTAGAGCACTTTTGATTACACGGCTGGCTAGCTATCAAGTTGAAAATCTGCCACCAAGCACCTATTGTTGTTCACACCTATTATTGTGTATTCCCGCTGCCACACTTGAGAGCCAGTTCCATTCCAGGTTATGTGTCAGACAGAGGCGCAAGTAAATAAAAAAATGTGCTGAGGATATAGATACCGAGATTTCTTGTTCCTATATTTACTATACTTAGTTTGTGTTTAGTCATAATATAAAAAAAAATGTTTAGAATCTCTTTAATAATAGGATTATTTCCATAAAACTGCAAGCAATATGTTCATCAAGCTATGTATGCCTATAACTGGCGCATGTATCAGATCATAACTTTACGCTATGTGTTTGTAAATTTATCAATGTGTGCTGTTGGCGTACCTTAATAAATGTACTGTACTACCAATAAGCCAACAGGGCTGTCTAATAATCATGTAAAAAATAATATCAAATAAAAAAATAAAGATTTATATTTGCCTAAATATCAAAATCAAATATCAAATTTAGTGTGTACAATAAAGAGTTATCAATCAATCAATCAAAAATATTATTTTTTATCTAAATGTAGAGATATATATACTTAGTTAGGTATGTAGTTACTTTGTTTTTCTATTAGCTGTATTATTAGTGTCTTACTAAGTAGATATTTACACGCACGGAACTATTTCAATAAATGCACATTCTAAAAAAAAAAATTTTATTGTCATGAATAATTACTATCACAAACCGCTTATCATATTTTTAACTACAATCACAGTATCTTTTGCGCCTTGCGTCCCAAATCTCAATCTATAAATCAACTCCCATCTATGATATCTCTTACAACTAACGAGAAAAATATCGTCGCTCTAAATTTAAGTTGGTACCGTAGTGTCCACAGGGGGGTCCGAACGAGCACACGCATGACAATTCCCGCTCGTCGCTCGCTATAGTTTGTTGACTTATGTACCGTTGGCATTGAAACTAACTGGCTCTGTCGGCCATTATATCATCAACCGTCCATCGCGCTGGATAGGGCTTGTTGGATAACGAGCTGCTGAGCACTTATTAGCTTTTTCAGTTCTTTCACTTCCTGAGTTAGCTGCTTAACGTTCTCCGAAGTCTCATCCAACCTCGCTTGAATGCTTCCCAAGCCCGACGAATAGCCGTACTCTCTGTAACTTGAATCATTGTTGTTCTCGTATTTCTTAAAACATGAATATGCACCGGTAGTGGAACCACTCGATGATATTGTGTGTCCATACTGCTTCCTCATTTTAGCAATGTCGTAAGCGGCCATCATTATGTCCCTTGGCAATCTTTTTTCGCTGGGATTTAATGGTTTAACGCTCAAAACTACTCTGTAAGCTTGTGGTGACACCAGAGCTGACGAGTGAAGGATTTTTAGCAGACATTTTGGTAGATAGCCGTTAAACAAAGCAAGTTCCATGTAAGATATCAGTTTTGTTTGTCGAACGAGCTTTGAAAGTCCAGCTGTTTTTCTCAACCCTTGAATGTCGTGAACAGCTATACCAACGAGAAGATTCATGAGTACGACAGTTACAAACATTAAAAATAGTACATATGTGATCTGAGCCGAAAATTCCAATAGTACTGGCGGGTCATTACCATCTGGCTCGTTCAGCAATAAATCCAGATTCAGCTCGCCTATCATCATTGTCAACACGGTAATAAAACCCATGAACGGATTTGCAAAGGAAGATGAATCAGGAAATATGACACAGAAACTTATAGTGAAGCCAATCAAAATGCACGAGTATGCCATTAGCAACTTTGCGAATTCTTTTTGCACTTTTTGATACATTGCCACGTAAGTTCCAAAAACTGGCAGCTGACCAATCATCATCATTAAATTGGTCCAACCAGCTAATACCGCAAACGCACCCACGTGATTCTGCCAAGTGTATGTGATATTTGTGTAAATATACGATATTAGGAACACGCTGACAATAACAAACCATTCAATGATGTTTTCAGACTGCATTAGGTATTGTTTTACTGTTGAATAGCCAGCTATACCGTAAACTTTTCTGAATATTTCAAATATTGTTATTCCAGCCAAAACCCACCACTGCATTTCAATGACAAACGGATTTTTTCGCAATAAATCTCCGAGGATCGACTGCTTTTGGCAAAGTTCTTGCTCTTGAATGGTTTCTTCCATATCTTTGCTCCCATTATAACAATTGTGCGCAAGTGCTGTTAAAACATATAAAGTGAGACACATTATGAAAATAAAACTTAGGAATAATCTGGCCACGTAATATTTACGTATCTTTTCCCATTTTATGTAAAGAAAAGCGGAACATAACGGATGCAACAGAACTTCTTTCTGTCCTTCATCAACGAAGGTGTTCAAGTAGCTGATCTCACGAGGATAACAATGTTGCAGAATACTACGAAAGTCAAGTTCGAGTTCCACTTCTCTATTGCTCGTCTGAGAATGATGCAGCGTAATAGCGCAGTCCAATTTTCTCGTTACCATCGCGAGTGAGGCGGGCGTTTTTCTTGCGATTACATTAAGAGCCGAGTTTCCTTTTTTAGACCTCGTGGTTACGTCAGCACCGTGATAAATTAACGTTTCAACACATGCAGATAATCCATCCAGAGCAGCTAGGTGCAGTGGTGTGAAACCGTACTCGTCCTTTTGATTCACATTCGCACCCCAGCTAATTAGCGTTTCAATGATATCGCATGCAGAATCGGATTTCCCGATAGCAGCATGTAACGGTGTTCTCAAATCAAAGTCCAATGCGTTCGGCTCTGCGTTTCCTTTTCTTAGAAGTGACTCCACGCATTCCAAGCTAGCGGACCGAGCGGCTAAATGTAGAGCTGTGAATCCTCTATGATTTTTCAAACTTGCATCCGCTCCCTTTGAAATCAATAAGTCAACACATTCAGCGAACCCACCATCAGCGGCAAGATGTAACGCAATAGATTCTCTGTCGCCTACTCTTGTTCTCACATTAGGGTCAGCGCCCGGTGTCTCCAAAAGTATCGTGAGACATTGAATCATTCCCAAATCAGCCGCAAGATGGATGGCGTTAGTGCCGCCGGGCTCGATCAAGTTCACGTCAACTCCATGAGAAATAAACAATGTTAAACACTCCACAGAGTTAGCTCTGACTGAACAATGAAGCAGGCCGCCTTCGCAGTTAACGTACTTCACTGCCGCATGCACAGATGCACCTTTACTGATTAATAAATTAGCCACTTGCACAGAATTTCCAAAGGCAGCACAATGGAGAGGGGCGAAGTATCTCGGCATATAATTAGGGTCCGTCCCGACCGAAAGCAGGTAAGTGGCACAATCCGTCGATCCGCTGAATGCCGCGACATGTAGTGGCGATAGTCCCAAAGCGTCAAAATATAAAGGATCGGCACCAGCTTCCATCAACGGTGAAAGAAGGTTAGACAGCTTTAGAAACGCCGCCCAAAACAGACATACATTCTTCTCAGCTTCGGATGCCGTACACAAAGTGTCAGTTATGAATTCAGGTGTGATAGCTCCAGATTCCAGTTCATCAAGAAGTCTCAATCGGCCTCCGACTGCTCTCATCTGCTCGTGGGCGCTCTGACGTAATGAGTCACCGCAGATGTGCGCAGTTAAGTCAAGGGGTGGTTCTTCGAAGCTGTCGTACATATTAGGGGCGCTCTCCGCCGGGGGCGAGGAGCCGGCGAGGACGTACTCTAGGTGCCCCATAGAAGGGGAGGCCCTCTCGAGGGATTCTTCATCGAGGGGCGGGTGTGGCTGCTGGGCGCGGGCGGGCGAGCTGAGCACGCGAGAGATGCGCGGGCGGCGGTCCATGTCGCGCGGGAGGGTCCTGGGCCGGACGTCATCGAGCTCCTCGGGGTGTGGGGAGCGTCGTGAGCGGAACCACCGCGGGGTGAGGATGCGGCGCGTGGCAGGCATGCGGGCGGCGACACGGCACTGAGCGACCAGCGGTAACTCGCTATTGTGCACCAATTGTGACGCGCACAGATGAATCGCGCGCACCTTTTTGCCATAAAGACGACTGTACACTTGAGTAACAGATTATTTTTTCTTTCTAATATTAAATGCTGTCAACGAATTCAATGTATAAAAGAAATAACTTACAAAGAAGTGTAACCCAATAGGCCAACCAACCTGCGGAATTGTTTTGTAGATGATGTCGCAGTCGATAAGCGTTCATTGACTGCGACAATATACTATTTTATTGATATTTTGTAATATATTGGTAAGTAGTTGGTATTTGATAAATTTACTACTATTGTTACCCCATGAATATGCTTAAAACAGCTTAAAAGCTTGCAAAAAAAAATTGATGGCATCAGTTGTACTTATACAATTTTTATAGATCTTCAATTTGTAGGTTCATAGATAGTTAATGTAACTGGAATGAGAATAAAACGCAATTATTTAAGTATGTATTTATCTCAAAAATACTTAAGAGTTACAATGTGATCATACACACACGTAATGAACTTAATCTCGTGGTTGATCAAAATCCTTCAACTAAACCTTGCATTGTTATTCAGGAAAATAATGAGAATTTTTCAACAGATATGTTGAATGTTTATTAGCTACTTAACAACTGGTTTAGATCTAGATGTAGATGCCTGATGTCATCGCGACCAAACAGCTTTTGTTTACAAACGTCATTGTAAAGAAAAATTGTAATTTATTTAAAAGTTGCTAATGACTATCAGAAAGCGTGACCGAGAATCACGGCGGAGGAAAAAAAGGATTGTTTTACTATCAGTCATACTAAAAGTCAATATTTATAAGGAAGTTGATGGAAAAACTGTCATTGTGAGACAATGAGGCAATTCTTTTTCGGAACAAGTTTGCGTTTAACCATTTACCCTGAGCTAAGATCTAAGATGGATCTCGCTTACATAGAAGAGATCTATTTCGTCCGTTCCGTTCGTATAATCCGTCAAATAATGGGATAAACTAATCATCCATTTAAACATTATTATTCCCACTGCTGAGTATAGATCAGTCTCTCTTGTTGTACGCGACTTATTCCGATTCTGAGTCATAGGTTCGATGCGCGATTTTTACCATATTGTCAACCCAACGAGTTGGTGGCGCCCGAAGCTAATTTTTTTTTTGTACTTGACAGGCTAGGTGTACGACCGCAGCTCACCTGATGTTACCGAAACCGAAATACCTGCCGCCGTGCGAGGCACAACTTCCGTCGCCACCTTCAAAAATAAATTGAAGTCTTGGCTAATGCAGGAACAATTTTATGATTTAAGGGACTATTTTAAATTCTTGAATTAATTTTATTATACATAATGTCGATAAGATTTATTCGTAAAGAATACAATCATTCATCTTTAAATAAGTAAATAATGTTTGACTTGTAACTAGGGTGTTATTAATAAATTATTTGTATTTGTTAAGTGAAGGTGTGGTCGAAGATGACCATCTAGCCTGGAACTAACTGGCTCTCAAGTGAGGCTGCCGGAGTGTGTGAGTTTATAAATTTGCAAACGGATTAAAGTAATCCGATCAAAAAAAATTGAATTTGAATTAGGTTACGGATTTCCATTCTTCATTTCACTCAACGGAACGATGTCTTAGCTATCGAATAGTGTAATCAAATTTTGTATATATATCACCAAAGTGTAGGTATCCACCGAAAAATGCCACCGGATGTAGTCAAAACTATAGGTGATTAAGACACGTGAGTAATCAAATGAGCAAAACAAAAATAATAATGATAAATAAAAAAAAAATATTTATTTGTTTCTACTAATGTGCATGCGTTATTCCATTTATAATTACATTAGATTCACTAGATTTATAATTATTTATTATTTGTATACAAAAAAGAGAACATTTCTTAATAATTATTGAAAATACACTTAAATATAAATAAATAATCTGAACTGATTTGTGATCTGTGTTTCTGGTGTATAATAAAGTTATATTCTATTCTATTCTAAATATAATACACTTAAATATAGTTTATTAAATGTACCCACCGATTTTGTTATCATCAGTTTTTTTAATTGCCTCCAAATCTGGAAGCAAATTTAAAGATTCATGACAAATAACCTATTTGCAGAGAAAAAACTTGCGGTCATTTGACATACGGATGATACACGGGAAGTACGGTCCAGCGAGCGCGGTAAATGCATTCGATTTCCGTCGCAAATCGAAATGTGATGAATTGATCGCGACTAATTTATTGAAAGAGGTTCCCATGGATCCCACAATACTTTGCAACGAGTACGTACAGTACAAAGTCCATGTAGGTATTGAGGCTTCATATTATGTGATTTCTCAGTAGTATTGAGTTACCCACCAACAACACAGAAATCGCCCATCAATTTATGCAGGGTTATACGCTTGGGGTGTAGGTACTAAGGGGACTTTGTTTTTATTATGAAAAACGTTTACTCACTCTGACATTAAGGTGGTTCGATTTCCATACAAAGAAATTTTTGCCATTTATGGACAAATGGAGCATAATTTTACAATGAAGTCACAGCTACTGGCATTTATTTTGGCCCTTATTTGCGGTAAATCACAATTTATTTGTATGGAAATTGAACAACCTTAAACTGTTAAAACCAAAGATTTTTTTTAAATTCAAAATACGAGTATGTTCGCATTTGACCACACTTTGCTAAACAGTAGTGCGCTCTAAGATGAAGCACGCTTACCCAGAAGAAACCTATGTACTCTCTATTTGAATTTGAATTTTACACCCATATTGTACCTAACAGGGAACACAGACTCCGCACTGTTCCACAACCTCGCTGTGCGAATAAAAAATGTAAAATCAAAATGCTTTTTGTGTTGGTACATGATAAATATCCACCGTGTGCGGATGACATTTTGGTCGCGTTTGTCTGGCCGTCTGGTGGTATCAAGGTGCAGGGGGAACCAAATTGTGCAGCTCAAGTGCACACTCCGAAATGTATTCGATAGAAAACCGAAAGAACCGAAAGTTGGTTGCCAATAAAAAAAGTGTCTAATTTTTTTTCACGATTTCAGACTTGTGACTATTGTAGAAGTTGTTCATAATGATGTGTACAATTCCCTCCTTTCGGTTTAGCGCCGATACAGGACAAAATGTTTGTAAATATTCTATATTAATAGCATGCTCCCTTGGAGGGCGTAGGGAGATGCAGAGGGGGCTGTTTGTGTTTGTTACTATTTTAAAATGAAAAGTCGCCAGTTAAAACAATTTGCTGTTTCGTTTTTGTCATGAAAAAATTAAAGGGGAGTGAGCCGTAAACATAATTCATACATCGGGGAGGTTCAACACAAATGAAATGTTGGAAAACCCTGACCAACATAAATGTTTAACCTCCTCCTTTAATACTTTACCTGGTAGAAGATATCAGTTATCAGCAGGAGTTGTCTAGCCGGTAAACATTACTGACTACTGCAGCTAGCGAAATTACAGGGCAATTGAGACTAATCATCAAATGTCTCAAAGTAACGTGCGCCAAAACAGCGATGCCCTGGACTTTGTTCTGTTTTTTTTTATAATGGTTGGCAAGCTGTGTTTTACCATAGCTCACCTGGTGTTGAGTGACGGTGTGGTCGAAGATTGTAAAGCACACCTAGCCTAGAATGGAACTACCTCTCAAGTGAGGTTGTCAGAACACCATTAAGTGCTTGGTGGCAGATATTCTACTCGAGGGTAGCTAGCTAATGTTGACACGATACTAATTGGCGGCAGAATAACTGGTAGATAGGCACTAGTATCTACCTAGAAGACCTCCTGCTAAGGAGATCTACCAATAAGTAAAACGTGTACAATACTATACATAAAAAGTAGGTACCGACCTTTCAAAAATCCATGTAGAGTCATGCTATGTCTCTGACGCTCTTCACCTATGGTGATTCGGTATTTGCATCGTTTGGTAGATAAACTTGACCTTTTTGTGTCCCAATCAACCCTACATCCTGTTTACGCATTAACTCAGCGTTATTATGTTCTACACGAATTGCAATGTCCATGCCATCGTATAGATTCTTAGATTTTTTACCTAAAACTCTTAGTGGAGCCTCCTAAAGTTCCTCAACTAAGTACAACCACGAACAGAGAGGCGAGCGTTTAAATAGGTATACCTACTTAGAGTCTAGCATATCAATTTGCGAGACATATCGAAATAAAAACGTATGAAAATTGGGACATCGAAGAAGTAATGGAAATTAATTATTGTATACGTTTTACGTAATATGTAATTCTCGTAAATTAATAGCTCGAGCCACAGATAAAATATGCAGTCAATTCTAATAGAGAAGTCTAAAATGTAACTGGCAACTTGTATTGCATTGTTTTTTTTATGTAAAAGTAATGAGACGAACGAGGCACCCTCCTGATGGTACAATCCCACCATCTTATCTGTTCAGTTGACAGTGTCGCTAGTGGAAAATTTGGTATTGCCACCTAAAAATTCACTACGAAAAAAGGGAAATCAAAACATTGGGCAGTCTTTCAGGTATATCTCTAACTTGTATTTATATCATAATATATAATATTAGAAAACTAAAAAAATCATTTAAATATGTATAGCTTTTTAACATAACATTTACTTAAATATAATCATTTCAGAAAAAAATAATTAAATATATTATTTTCATAATACAGAGGATTTTATTTTATCGTATCTGGCAGCACTGATCTGTCGCAGCGGCAACGCGGCTGAAGGACTAGTGTCCATGCCAAGAATAAAAAATATCTGGTACTGTGGTGGTACCTACCTAGACGACCTCCTACTAAAGAGACCTACAACCAAGAAAATCCTATATAGGTACTTCAACGGTAAAAACCCACTTGAAGTTATGTTTTATGTTTGACAGGTTCAGTGTTTGACTTTGTCTCACCTGATCTTAACATGTCACCTAATTTTATATTGTTGGGAATATTAATGAAAACAAAAATTAGTTGAAAATATTTATTGTTATACAGTTTGGGGGTCATATAAACACAGATAATGTACATATTGTTCAAAATTAACATAATTACAAACAACTATATAGAAATTAGATCACCAAGACATTATAAACTAAATAATCATAAATCATCTATTTTTTGTTACGAGAAAAAAAAACTCACATTACAAAAATGTTAGTGTAACGTAAACAAAAAAAATAGAAGAAAATAAAAATTTACACAATTATAGTCGTACACATTTTTGGATTAAATGTTTTTTTTTTTAAACTAATATAATAACTATTAAAGCTAAATTTAACATGAGTATAAATTAATTATTTACAAAATATTACAAACATTTTCCTTCCATTAATAACTTTTAATTATAAAAACTATTCGGTACTCGTAGATCTGTACTTGGTGTTTATTAAAAAGAAAAAAAAATGAGATGGCACAACGCAGACCAAGGATAAAATATATTCGTGCATTCACCCACTCTCCTAAAAAGATACAGTAAACTCTGAACCATATCCTGCCAGCCAAAAGAAACACTACTCCAGGTTCTACTCTAGACAGTTCTAATTATGATGAAGATGAGCCCTAAATCTGCTTTTTATGTAATAGTAATGACACGAGCAAGACGCTCTCCTGATGGTAAGAGATTACGTCTGTCCATTGACCTGGATTATGACCAATGTTCTTAAGCTGACAGAGATATATTCCAATACCTATCTATAGGAAGTGGGAAAACTAAATTAAAGCGTGCAGTAGCCACTCAGCATGAAACTGAGCAGTAGAGACGTCTTGTTTAACTTTACAATTTTGCAAACTACAAAATTACAAAACTACCGTCATAAAAAAGCATAGGCTGAAAAAACGTGTTATTTCATCCGTCTTCAGCCAAATGCTCGCACGAATTAGTAAAATATTCTCATTACATTTGGAACTTGATAACTATTACAATTATATACTCAAAATTAATTAATGTATTGTGTATTGTTACAAAAGTTTCTAAAATGAATTTGAGAATCCTTCACTCTTCACAAGTCGAAAAGAGCCGTCGATATTTTAATCATATCACTGATTAATTCAGTTTAGAAATATGACAGATACAACTCCGTATTTTTTATGTACTTCTTGATTGATGTATAGAAAAGAACGACTTATCTAGCTTGTATTTTAAATAGCAATATTAAGTAGTACACAAAAATAATCTATCTACACACTTTATTTGGCGATTACTTATAAAACGATGATTAAATTTAAGTTTTAGGTTATATCATTATTGCAATAAAAATTATGGATATTTTGTTACGATTTTTCGAGATTTGCCTAGTCTGCTAATCCAATACAGAATTCCACATTCGGTGGTCACTTCTTAATAGAAAAATCCATGAAATTAAAAGTCTCACAATATTATCGGCTCCATAATGAATCTTATACGATTATTTATAAATCTTTTTTTATTAATATCTTTTTAAGACGAAACCGTTGAAAAATCTCAATGACATAACAACGTAGCGATGACAATGCAGTTTAATTAGTTATATCGACTTTGTTTTTCACAATCATTTATAAGAGGAAAATAGGTTATTCGAATAATAATTTAGCGCTAATGAATTGAATTTAAATTATTTTAATTTTATTTTCTGCAAACCAAAGATATTTATTCGAATAATAGACAATAGATAACACTTTATTTATGACATAAAAACATGAAGATAAACGCTTGTGACTAACTGATATCTAAATTGCACTGTCATCCCTAGTATGTGGTACATAATTATATTTTTAATATGAATCTTCAACTGTTTAATTGTATGCCATATGAGGGGGATACTTTGCGAAAACGCAATCGTTGAATAGGTAGTCCATGTCCTGTTATATCTCTCTAAACAAACTCTATGTATTAAAACTGGGTTTGTTTTGCCACAAAGCCAGTTTTAACCAGTTGCAACATTCGTCAGCACATAAGGTTATTTGTATGGATAAAGATTAGATTCTCTGACGACATTGTAATTACCTAGTTTAGATCAAAATGTCTTGAAAACTTTTTTTACGAATGTTAAGCTTATAGAATCTTCTCAAATGTAAGACTATTCAAATTTCAAACAACCCTCCCAGTGCACGCGCACAAAAGCTGTCATCTTTGCGGCCGTGGCTGAGCTATCATAATTCTAATTCCTCCTTACTGTACAGCGGAGTACTTGGATCTATCGTACCAGAAAGCAGAATGCTCACACACATCACACGTCTCTATTCCTTTACACAGAATGAGTACTTGGTTTTATCGACCCTATTCATCGATGGTGCTTGCGTTTATTGTCACTGCTCTCCTATACAGCAGAATACTTGCGTCCATCATCCCCTTGTTTACAGGAGCGACAGTGTAACCTGCCCCCGCGCACCCGCACGTCAGCCCCTCCGCGCCCGTCCCCAAGCCGAGCCCCGCACACGCAGCAGGTGAAGCACCAAACGTGGTAGCAAAGAGAAAGGGACTCGATGATCATGGCGGCGCCTCGACCTGGAACAGATAAAAGACTAGTTAGAATATTAAATACCAGGCCTTTTTTGTCACTTCTATTTTGGGGGCATGCTAATTCATGAAAGTTGTAAGTCCATAATTTTTTATTATGAAATTTGCCAACGTGCCACAATTTGCCCACAAAAAAGTCCTGCTAAATACTATCAAAGGTTTTAAAGAATTAAAGATTAAATCAAATTTCGCGGCGTCTAAGAGACAGAGGGTGTGATGCTTTATTTGATCCAGCACATATCGCTGGCCATCCGACGAGGAAACGCTGCCCACCCTTGGAAACTTGCGCGAGCGGGTACAGAGCGCGAAAAACTGCTTATAACTACTGCTTACTGAGAACTGAGTGACTGCTTTTCTAGTAAGTTATTACGATTTTTTATGTCATTTTATTACATTGACAATGATTTTTTATATCGAAATAATATTATGTACTTTATTTTGATATTTTGTTTTTGTTCATTAACATGTAATCAGTGTTTTATAACTCTTTTAATGATACATCTATTTGAAATGATTTTACGAAATTCGACTTTTAACATTGGTGTTATCAATAAAATATTTGTATATGTTTTTTTCACAACTCGAATATTTAACATTTTGTTAATTTTTATTGACAAATCATCATCAGGACATTTTATGCATAAACACTCGACAAAACACAAGTTTTGGAAAAAAATACAACGGAGCGACACGACTCCTCCCGCGTTCCCGCCAAAACTCTGAAAGTAAGGCTTGATCGTGTCTCGTTCGTATTACTATTACATTAAAAAAAAGTTGTATGCTCACCTAATTCTTCCCCACAATGTGAACACTTCCGTTTTCCGCTAACGGTCAAGAGTTTGTCCTCGCGCTGGTCGGGGCGGAGCGGCATCCTCACTTCTTGAACTAGATGTTGTTGGCTGGAAATTACAACATTATTCTATTAATAACAATAGCTGTGGTGGCAGCATTTTAATTTACGAGAGTTACGTAATACGTACGCGATAAAACAAAAGATTTTTTATTTCTTTATTTCATAACACACAAAACATAATGTAACAATATTAATTTCAATACATATAGGTATTAACATTTTTCAGATCTATATCACATTCCAAAAGTATGTATAGGTGCATTATAATTGCATTTTTTAAAAGTCACTAGATAATTTATTTGAAACTATTTTCCTTTTTGGAATTTTTCTTTACATGTTTTTACTACTTTTATTTTAAAAAAGTAGTTTCCGTTTACTGGGAGTAAACTAAGGGCGGTGTGCAACTATTTATATATTTTTATATCGTTTACGTAGTACGTAAATCTCACAAATTGATATGCTAGCCTGAATAAAGAGCATGAGGGTTCTGCTACGGGAACTTATGTGATTTTGGTATATTTTTTTGGTTTTAGTTCATCATGTGAATACAGGGTACTTAATAAATCGTTAGTTTTTATTCATTTTACTATTGCGCGAAAATGATTATGTCAGCAACGTTTCTAAGACCCAAAAAGCGTATAAAAACATCACAAACACAAACGAACAATCTATTTAACTGAGACAGATGACTGATTTAGGAAGAAAAATGACAAAGAAAACACAAATTAAAAGCACCTACTTTTAATCATACTCATAGTAAACTAATTTTATTATTTGTTTTAGTGTCACACTTTGTACATTTTCTGTGTCAAGTGTTTCGAAATTTTCAAGTATTTTATAAAAAAAAAACAAGTTGAAAAGTCAAAGTCATACAAAGTAAGGCTTGATCGTGTCCGGTCAGGCCATAGTGAAGTACTGATAGCTTTACTACAAGCTCTAGTAGTTTTGAAATAAATAAAAAAATGTGTCACCACGTTACATCACTTTCGCACTCACGCGCGTAGTTCGGCACTTAATCAGCAAAACACCATTATTTTTATTTATTCAAATATGCAACTAATGTTTTAAGGGACAGATTACCTAATGGTGGTCAATTGTTGTTTTGATAGAGACTATTATACAATCATCGTATAGGGCATACTATGACTGTGATCAAATTGCGAAATCCTACAACGAAAATTTTGTATTGATGATGACTCTATGACTCCTCTATGATTAGCGTGGTCGAATGACACTTCGGAGGGCGTAGGTTTAAACTCCAACAATGGTTTGCTCGCAGTTTACACACAAAATAGTACCTACTTTAACTTAGATTAAGATTAATATTGGGACTTCCATCTCCACGAAAAAAAAAAATCGTATTAAAAATTGACAAAGGTCACGGACCTCCTTGGAGAAATATATTAAATTAAATAAAACCACTTGAGCTGCCGGTGAAGGAAAACATTGAGTAAACTATAGAATAGTAGGGTATTTCCGAGTACTCGGCTGGCTAGCTACAACCTTCAAGTTGTACATCTGCCGCCAAGCATCTAACGTGTGTTCAAGCAGTCTCATTTGAGATCCATTCCAGGCTAAGTGTGCTGCACTATCTATGACCACATCGTCACTTAACATCAGGTGAGTTGCGATCAAATATATTATACACACAACCTGTCAACAGTATAAAAAATATAACTTAGAAATTGCTATCTTGTTCTTTGTTCTAATCACCAGACTTAGGTCCTGAGTAGTCTAGAGACGTGAGCTCAAACGGAGTAGGGATCCATCCTGGCCTAGGATTAACTAGTCTCACCATTTGGTTTCGTTGCCAACCAGCATATTTCGGTCTGCTCCGGTGACGGAAGCAAAAATTTATAGAAAATAAAGAGACTTTATTTCAAACTATACACCATTATTTTTAATCACTAGTAACTAATAATAAACAGGTTTCACCATTTTTTGTGGATAATTTTTCAAGTTTTTTTTTGTAGAACTGACCCCAGTTATAGCAGTAACAGTACGCCATATATTTTTTCTAGTAAGTAATTAAAAAATAGTGGTGAATATTTTCATGAGTTCTTCATAAAGTTTCTAGAGAAAAAATTGCATGTATCGCTTAGTAATGAAATGAAATATATGTATATTTATAATTTCTTTCCGAATTTATTTATATAATTTATGACGACTAATTAACAAATAAAACAAAATCATAAATAAACTATACTACTATAAAATAAACACGCCGTCGAGCTCGCTGCCGCGCGGTAGGGTTCCCAGTACGCTGGCGGCATTGCCCCGTTGTATGGCTAAGCTTAGCCTTTGCCGTAGGTAGGCGCCAGCTCTGGGATTCCCCGAAGCGAGGACAAGCCGCTTCGAAATGTCTTTGATAATTTTTTTTGTGTCGGACGACCACGGACCCATTGTTTCCACAGCCAACCCAACAAACTCAAAAAACTCTTTCCAAACAAAATGATAGTCAAAAACAAAGAACAACTTCTTTAATACTTACTATTAATTATAGTAAAATTTCGTACGTGTATCTCGACTTTGAACTCTCCGTGAATGACATAAGGTAGGAAAATAAACAGAAAGTCACCTGCCGCTCAAAGGAAGCATATTGTGTAGCGTCGGAGGCGCCATATCTTGGTGATACGAGTGGCGCTGTGCCGCACGCTTGCTTCTTTGCTCCTCTATTCTACGCTGTTCTGCTTCCTGAAATTATTAAAAGAAACAGTTGAACTGAGTACTGAGCGTCGATCACGAACAACTTGTGACAATTTAATGAAAACTAAATGACTATTGAAAATTTTTAAAAATCTGCCGCCAAGCATCTATCGGTGTGTTCCGGCAGCTTCACTTGAGAGCCAGTTCCATTCCAGGCTAGGTGTGCTTTACCATCATCGACGAATAATCTTCTGTTATCATCAAGCAATTGTGATTTGCCGCAAATAAAGACCAAATATTTGTATGGAAATGGAACCACCTTAAGTGAAAAAGTTTAAAGATTTGCTGCTCCAAAACATTGGCCCATGTCCAATGTTTGCCAAGCACACTGTGCCGCTGACCATCGGTTGCTGAGTGAGTTGTAACAGACACGAACCTGTATAAGCCAGTGTTGGTTGTAATTGGCAGGCTTGCGAGTCGCATTCCGCGTCTGAATCCACTCCGCGTTCGACATCACTTTTTGCGCCGGTGCAGCGCTTAACGCCTGCAAATTGGATCAAAATATCTACATTATTGAATTGAAACGCTTATTGCGTATGTCGGCAATATGTACCGCACGGATAACGGTACGGATTTTTCTGCCCGAAAGTAAAAAGAGCAGATGAAATGAAATTATCCAATTCTAAAATAAATTCGCATGGTGGTAGGGTACTTTCTAGTACTCGGCTGGCTAGCTACCACCCTCAAGTTGAAAATCTGCCGCCAAACACCTAACGGTGTGTTCCGGCAGCCTCACTTGAGAGCCAGTTCCATTCCAGGCTAGGCGCGCTTTACCATCTTCGACCACACCTTCACTTAACATCAGATGAGCTGTGGTCAAACACCTAGCCTGTCAACCATTTAAAAAAACTTAATGTTTAGATCAGATCATGCATTGGAAGGCGTGGGTTGAAATCCTAACAATGAAACTGAGCTGCTGGTGAAGTAAAACATGGGGAGGAAACCATAGCATGGCGGTTGGATTCTCGTACAAGTTGAAAATATATTGCAAAACACCTAACGGTGTGCTTTAGGGCAACCTCGCTTAGACTCAGTTACCATTGCTAGGCTGGCTACCAGACTAGGTGTATCAACCATTTTCGATCACACTTTCGCTGAACATCAAATGAGTTGTGTTCAAACACCTAATCATATAAAACATAAAAAAAACGAAACGTACGAAATAAATGGGCACCTATGCCTCACCTGTAACGTATGCCTTGTCATAGGATGGTAGTTGGGGTTGTTCCCCTGTTGGGGTGGTGCAGGTTTCTGTCGCAACTGCACACTACCGCGCTCCACATTCACATAGTCTCCAGCTGAAGGGACGCGGCTGCTTCTAGAATGCAAAGAGTAATAGAATGTAGACTAGATATACTAATTGATATAGCGCCAAAGCAGCGATGCCCTGGACTTTGATTTGTTACTCAGAATTCTGTGTATCGCTGCAATGGTTATGGACAGGCGTTATCACTTACCATCAGGAGAGCGTTTCGTTCGTCTCATTATTTTTTTACATAAAAATAATAAAACCTAATACTTCTTTACTCTATGGCAGCGTTTCCCATTTGGTGGGACGCGACCCGGTACCGGGCTACCAAAATAAAAAGCCAATATGTTAAAACTATTGAGTGGGTCAGTAAAGGGGCAGTATGAAAATTACCAGGCCATGCCAGAACAAAGTCTGGGAAACACTGCCTTATGGCATAATTTTAGTCTTAAAAAATATGTTACGGTTTATTTGACGACAGCTCACCAGATGTTAAGTGACGGTGTTTACACCTAGCCTGGAATAGAACTGGCTCTCAAGTGAGACTGCCGGAATACACCGTTAAGTAATTGGCAGCAAGCTTTCTATTTGAGTGTAGTAGCTATCCAGATTTCAGCCGAGTATTAGATAGTACTTTACCACCATGCTGTGGTTTCCTCATGATGTTTTCCTTCACCAGCAGCTCAATCTCATTTGAACCCACATCCTTCGGTGCGTGAACCGAACACGCTAACCACTGTCCTTTCATCAATACATTTAGTACTTGCAATACGTTACTTAAATTTTGTTAAATTTAAGAGTTGATTAGTCTCACTGTTGGGAAAAAGTCACAGAACAGTATATAGTTGGTGTTCCATTTTAATATATTTACTTACTGACATATTTGACAAAGGTTGTATGTTAAAGATTCATAAGAAATCCCGCAGGATTGTATAAAATATTTATGAATAAGCTTACCTCATAGTAATTTCTCTTTCAATAGACTCTCGACTCTTCGGTTTAGGAGGAAGCACTGGTTGGACTGGAAGTCTTACACTTCTTGCTTCTTTCCTCTCCTCATATAAACTTCTCCTATCATCTGCTGTCCCCTCATAAATACCCCTTCTATTATCCTCTTTTCTCTCCTCATAAAGAACCCTTCTAAAATCTTCACTCTTTCTTTCTTCGTACAGGACTCGTCTACTTTCTTCCACTCCAAAATGTCTTTGTAACTGTTCTTCTGATACAAAGGGTTTTCTTTTAAGATTGTCATCATAAACTGGTCTCTCGGGCACTCTTGGAGGTATGATCAAACTTTCATTGATGAGTAAGTTTGGCATAGAATGCCGGTAGTTGTTATCCTTGGGTCGGTTCAAAGGAGGTTTCTCTGGGGTGACGGAGATGTCTTGTACGGATTTCTGGATGATTCTGTTCTGGTCTCGGAGAAGGTTTTCTCTTTGTCGACGTAATTCCTCTTGCTCTAGTTGTAAGAGCTCTCTTTCAAAGCGCAGAACCTCCTGTTTACGAGAGACTCGTTAGTTTCAAGTAGTTAGTATTTTTAAATTTATATGGTTAGATTTAGTACACTGAATTCTGTTAAATTTGCTATAGTGCAAAAGACATTTTGGCATAAGGCGTATGTTAACGTTTCACCAGTTTCCATAATGTCTTAAAGACATTAGCTGCGATATTTAAAATTACTTGTGCAGAAACAGGACTTTCATTCGTTAATATAACTTTAAGTTATTTTGAATATCACATTTTTGAACTTGTTAGTCGGGAATGAGCATGAGTGAAAGTAATTGCAACAAGTGCAAGGCTCAGCATTTTTAGTTTTAATAGCGTGGGTTATATATCACAATTATGACGTAAATAACTTTTAGATTATATTGTAAGCTGTTTTAAAATAACTTTAAGTTTTTACAGGGATATAGCTTATGATGTACTTAATCGAAAGGGGGTCAATGTACACATTATTAAGAGCAACATTTAAAATGGGCACAATACAAACCGTAAAAAAAAATCAGTTCTATAAAAAATGAACTTTGACCCTAATAAACCAAATGTGTAGAGCAGCAAATATTTTTCACAATTTCAAGGTTATACGCGTCGTAAAAATGTTATAGCTAACGATAAGTATAATTCCCCCTTTCAGCTTAGTAGGTACACTATAAGCTTATACCACTGTATAATGGACAACTTCAAATAATTTCGTAATCAAGATTATGAGAAAAAAAGGGTAACATTAATTTCTCATAATAATAGTTGTCATATTTTTGAACAATGTAATCTAAAAGCGGTTAGTTCAAGTAACGATTAAAAACATGTATCACCTTCGTGTGTGAGTCATCATAGTGCCCATCCGGCCAATCCACGTTAGTGCGACACTTCTGAAAGTTGCCGGCGGCCATCTTGTTAATGTTATTTACACACAAAATGGTTGATGAGTAATGCCAAAATTATTTATTAATTGTAGTTTGATAATGTTAGCTTTCACAGAAGACGTTAGATTATTGTTAAATGAATATTATTCACATAGAAACTCGTAATTAAATGTTAAGAGATTAAGGATTTATTTCCTAGTTTTCCTAAATGGCATGTATCTCTAATGATTTAATAGTGACCAAAAATTAATATGAACGTAACTATAGTTTATGTATTTGAATAATTAATTACATATTATAAATTGGACGACTATACTACTATAAAATATATGTACTTATAAAGCCACTGGCTCCTGACACACAGTCTTTGACTAGTTCGGGAGCCTATGGTTTAATGTATCTATACACCATGTTTTATGTTTTATGTCAAATAAATACGTATAGCTTGTTGACTATAATTATGCAAGACAGTGCTAATCAAAAACTACTATAAAAAATTAAGTGTTAAAAAACTAGCAAACTACTAAAATCATGCAAATGCTTTGCTAATAGAGAAGAATTTCCAAAGAAGTGCAAAAATAAAAACTCAAATTTTGATTGGTAATATATATAATTTATTAACTAGAAACATAATTAAACATACTTACCATAAAAAATAAACATACTTAAGTTTCTTCTAATCACTTTCAACTAAATAATGTTATTCTTACATACAGGTACTTACATAATTTGGTATAAACTTTTTTAAATATAATAATTGGAAACTTGTATATAAGCATTAGAAAGCAGAAATGGTTATTGTGGCTGCATCACATTAAAATTATATTTTAAATACCAGATTAAGTATTTTTTTCGTTTACCATTAGAATTTTGGACTTTTGGTATTTCAAATGTGTACTTATTTATTAATTACATACATAAAAATGTACCTTATCCAGTAAGTAATGCAATTGTGCTTAAAGCGGTTCATAATGCACTAATCTAGCCTTTTCCCAAAGCCTTAAACAAATTAATTAGGACTAAGTATTTTTTACATTTTATAAATATAGGAAGTGACCACAACCGTTATGTAACTTACAGCATTTTTATTATAAAAGAGTAGAGCAAGAATAGCATTATATATTTCGAGAAATAACATTCCATAAAATAAATTCTACGAGATCTACACTTTGGTACACCATTATATGCCAACCACTACAAAATATTATGTGTCTATTCTGATAAACATTTATTATTTTCATATAAAAATACTTGACATAAAGATTGCCACCAAAAATATTGAACAACTAGGTAACTTCACTGTTTTCAAACAGCATTTCTACAAAGAAATGAGAAGAAAATTTAATATAATAGGACTATAGATCTCATTAGAAGTAGAAAGATTATGGCACTTGGCCTTTCTCCAAGCCAAATCTGGAAATGTAGTGTATTTGCATGTAGTTCTAATATAATATCTAAATTGTTTTTATTAACTTGATAGTGAAACGTGCCATATCTTTCCCCTTTTAACTGATCATTGCTCTATATATTTGACACTACTCTGTACCTGATTTTTATTGATAAATAAATATATTGATTTATACATCAGTTTTATTATTTTGTTTCTTTCTAAACAACTGACTTCGAAACTAACTAAACTAGTTCAAGTAGTGCCAAATTATCTATCCAAAAAACTAAGGTACAGAATCAATATCCTACTTACTTGTACTACTTTTTTAGTTAAATTGATAAACCAGGTACTGGGAACAGCAAGTTCAAGTATTTATAAGTACAGCCTACTTTATGAGTACTTCTACTCATGATGAAAATTTACCAGCTGATAAGCAAATTGAGCTTATTTCACTAGCAGACAAACCCAATATCAAATTAACCTGCTAGCGTTCCATCTACAACCTAACTTCAGGTAAGTTTAGCATTGTAACTACAGCCTAGTTTACCTGCTAGCATTGCAACTACAACCTAATTTACCTGCTAGCATTGTAACTACAACCTAATTTACCAGCTAACTTTGTAACTACAACCTAGTGTACCTGCTAGCATTGCAAATACAGCCTAGTTTACATGCTAGCATTGAAACTACAACCTAATTTACCTGCTAGAATTGTAACTACAACCTAATTTACCTGCTAGAATTGTAACTACAACCTAATTTACCTGCTAGCATTGTAACTACAGCCCATATAACCAGCAGGTAAACTTATCTTCGACCTAATTTACCTGCTGATGTTGCAATTTCTTGTCAAGGTGGTCGATCTTGTCATCGCCGTTTTCACTCAGTTCACTCAACTTAGCAGTGAGATTGGAAGAGAAGTGCTCTTTCTGCTTGCTTTCTTCTTCGTCTGATGTAAGAGTTACGTGAGTGTATGGCTGGAATGAGTTTTTTACAATTAATTAGCTAGTTTTTTTAAATGTTAGAAATAATGAGACGAACGAGGCTTTCTCCTGACGGTTAGAAAAAGACACGTCCATGAACCTTGAAGCGGTACTTTAAATGGCTAAGATCTACTACATAAATAAATATAAATAAAGATTTTGGTGGTTATTCCACACAGCGCCATGTAGTTTCAGATTAAACTAAGATTGCACTCAAAGGAACAAAATAATTTGTTAGTTTGAATAGTTTGGAGAAAAATACCAACATACAAATTCAAACAGGTAAATTTTATTACTAGCTATTACTAACAAGTATCTTATCTGAGTAGTGTGCGTAATACAGTAAATCTATCGTGAATCATCAAAATCAAATAGATAACTATCGAGTCATGTTGATAGATGATTGGAAAAATACGAATTTCAAGAATTAAAGTACATTAACTTTTATACAATTTCCCATGATTTAAGTACCAGAAATTCAGTTATTTTTTTAAGAGAATCTTCTTCTAACAGTTTCAATTTAAAACATAACTTTTATGTGGGGTATTCGAATATTCTCTTCTAGTCTTTTGTTTCTTACCTCGCTGTTCTGTCTGCTGTGAGGGTTGGAAGCCTCAGGTGAGGACTGGCCTTTGTACCAGGCCTCGGCGGACGGACCCCTGTCAACATCTACTCCAGAGTCTCGGCTCTCGCGCAGTCTGGCATCCATGTCGTGGGACAGCGTTTTCTTGTAGAGGAGCTTCTCGATTTTTGTTTCTTCCTGTAATTTCAAACGTTATGACGTCAAATATAATGGAATATTTACAAATAGTTTTAAAATAGTTTGTAACGATGATAGCTCAGTGGCTAGCGCGGTCGGTTCGCAAGCCGAAGGGAGTGGGTTCAAATCCCAACAATGGGCTTGAGTTGCCGGTGAAGTGAGGTAACCACAGCATGGTGGTAGGCTATTTTCTAGTACGTGTCTGGCTAGCTACCACCCTCAAGATGAAAATCTGCCACCAAGCACCTAACGGTGTGTTCCGGCTGCCTCACTTGAGAGCCAGTTCTATTCCAGGCTAGGTGTACTTACCATCTTCGACAACACCATCACTTAACATCAGGTGAGCTGTTCAAACACCTAACTTGACAACCATAAAAAAAATCAGGTTTCTTATAAGAGCTCTGGCTGTTTCAGCTTCAGAGCAAATCTGTGTTATAATAGTCAGCCTTTACACTTTTAGTTATTTTTTAGTTTTGTTGGAATATTTAGATATATATATATATATAATTATATATATAATATATATATAACTCTTAAGGTTTTTCATTATGACCAGTATTTTCGCGGAGCCCTCACAATGGCTTTGGGTTCTAGGGTTCCCCGGAACACACTTTCTGGTATAGTGGTGCTAGAGCTTCAACTCTTTATTTTACCTGGAGGAATGATGTGATGTCAGGTCTCGGAGCGAGGTTGAGGTCTGCATCCAGGTAGCTGTCATCTTGCCCCTCGATCCCGAGGAATGAGGAGCGCTTGTTTCGAATTTCCTTCTTAATCCGTCGCGCTGAGCTCGTGTGCTTGAAATTACCCTGGAAATCATCGTAAAAGTATGTCAATATCTGTGAAGCCACCAAGCGAAGTTAAGACCTTAAAGCTGAGAAATTAGAATACGGCTTCGGTTTCCTCTACTACCTATGTATGTATATAAAATTTAGAGTTTCGGAGTATTGTTATAGAGCAAATTTGGTAACCGACTATTAGTATTTTGGCTGTTCATCAACCTAAGAAATTCTACAGCAAACGTCGAATTTTGACAGACCTTTTAGTGACAAATCTAAACATATTAAAAACGACGATTGTATGTACATTTCATCTGTAAACTATAGCCTAATAAATTGGTCTTACTGACTTGCTACCAACAAAATAACTGACACAACTTACCAACTACTTATATGTATAGACTTAAACAGTTAGTCACGTTTAATATAAAAACATTTCAAACGTTAAAATTACGTTATGAATTGATTAAAACAAAGTAATTAGAAAAGACTTCTATGAACAATGCTAGGGAATAAACAATAGGTCATAAATTTAGATACAAGTTAAGTTACTAATAGCAAAATTATTATTCAGAAATTAAAATGTGTCTAATTTGTAAAACGTAATATTTTTCTGATTAATTGTATCTAGTTACAGTTACAGTACAAAATAAAAGCTCTTTTATTTTGTACCTGATCACACTAAAATTATAAAGGCGAAAGTTTGCGAGTGTGTAGTGTGTTTGTTGAAAATGATTATTATCATACACCGTGGATTGGCATCGTCGCGGGTCGAACCTGAACCAGAATGGCAAGGGACCGAGGCAGATGGCATAGAAAGCGAGAGGCCAGCAGTGGGATAAAGAAAGGCTGTGGATGATTATCATACAATGATGTAACAATATTGTTTTTAAACAATATTTAATGAATAGTATCCATTTTGGAAACAGGCGGAACAAAAATAACACGCAATTATACGTTACCATCTTTTTAGAATTGCGGACTCGTTTGTAAAATGGCTACAACAACACAAGAGATGCTGATTGACGTCAACATAATATTATCTTATCTATGAATATATAAGTGAGAAGATGAATTGTATACCTAAAGGCTAAAAATTAAGCCAAGGCCAAAATCCAATAACATCTTAAAATAGTTGTGGAATGATTTTTACTAATCTCAATATTAAATAATTTAGCTTGGTTTGTACACATATATCGATAATTCAATTTAAGGATGTTGAAAATCCATAAAAATATATATAGGTATAATATATCCTAGTTTTTTTTTCTGGATTCACGCGCCCCATTGTTGACCACATCGCCCCTTAACATAAATTGACTATTAAACGTTGTAAGCTGCCAAGCAGTCATTTCGTTCGAAAACTATATAACTAGAAAAATAAATAATTTGAGCATTTTCAATTACGGTGCCAAGGATGAATGAGTTCCTTCTAGATTTCATCGATTTAATCGTCACTTTCTATCTGGAGATTTGGTGAGGAAACGTGGACATAGCCTAGCCTATGTATTAAAAAAAATACTTAAATATAACTTACATTTCCGAGAAGTTCGTCATCCTGACCATCTTCCATGGGCGGTGGCGGTGGTTTCTCCTTTGGGGGTTCCAGAACGTTCGGTGGCATATCCAGAGGGAAAGCATCGGCTGGCTCTACATTATTTTGATAGAATATGTCTATATTTTCATACAAGGGTGTTACCGATATCTTCTTTTCAAATTCAGGGTCTTCAACAGTAGACTGAGCGTTGGGCTCAGTCATATTCTCTATGTCTTCCATATTTGAGGTGTTGGTTATGTTGTCTTTAGAGTCCAGCTCTTGGAATGCCAGTTCCAGGGCATCCAAAACCTAGAAGTTTAGAATAGTATTAGTATTGAGATTAGAATCTTAATCCACAGATTGCAAAGGCTAAATAATTAGATATAAGCTAACCAAATTAAAACAGTAAAACAAACATTAAACGGGTCTAGACGTTTGAATTGCTTTATCATATAATGCAGTATAATGAGAATATGACAACAAGCATAGTTTAGATAGACTAAACAAACATGCTTGAAGGCTGTTCAGACAATAGCACTTCAAAAGTAAACCCAAGTTCACAAAACAATACGGACATAATTAAATTCGTTTTAATATGTAAAACGAATTAGAATAAATTGATAAATTTAAATAATACAATAGAATAAGAGATAGAAGAAATTAAAGTATCACATGCAATCGAGCAAAATGAAAATCAAGCAGCCAAAATGAGGGTTAAAATGAAGCGAAACACATCTGCACATAATCCTCTTACCTCATTAGCCCATCACCACAAGCTGATGTAAGTTCCTACTTAAAATAAGAATATTCAAATTTTAGACAAATGCAAAGAAGCCCATACTCCGGCCAGCGTCTTTATCTGACTAACAGAGTTCACAATAGATAAGATTCTGTTTGTCTAAGATACGGCCGATTTAGATAACAAAAAACTGATTTCATTTCTATGCTTATTATTTAAAATCCTAATTAAGCTTTTGAATAAATTACGAATTTAAACATGGAAAATTAATAATATAAATGTGTTATTAAAAATTGTATCCTCATACATGGTAGAGTTACTACAGTGGAAGATGAATTTATAGGTATTAATTAAATACTTAAATAAAACCCAAACAATTAACATTGTAACATATATTTTTCGATATAATGAATTTACAGATATCACGTTTCATGAATAAATATTCTACTTGGATACTAAATGAGCTGATAAAAATGACACTATGTATGAAGTCTAGTTATTCTATAAACAATTATGACTACAAATGGGATATACAAAAACCCTGTATGATTTTTGAATGAATGTAAAAGTGATGCTAAGTGCTAGGAATTTGACGATTTAAATTCGAAACTACACGGGACATCAATGTTACGCACAAAATTAGTAATTTAAGTAGTGTGTCTACTTCTATACTTATCGTGTAATCTTTGATTAAGAATTAGTGTAATGGGTAAGAATGGTGGGCGAGATCAATAGATCATAAAAATTCTAGAAAATCAACCCAAAGAGGTTACTCATCTGACTTGCTTTTTATAGCAATTTATGAGAAACCATAGTTGTATACATTTCTGTTTATTACTTAGGATCTATGTCGTTCGTAGCACTATTGGAATTAGTAGTTTTCGTTGTTACTTTATTATTTATAAACAATATAGTCTTTCTTCTGTTTGGTTCTATACAACGTTTGGTTCTTCTCTGCCAGAACGGGTTAGAATCTTGGGAGGTATTTGTTTGAGGTTGGTTACTTACCGTCACGTCACCGTTGGGCGCTGCAATATCACACTTTTTAATGACGTCGTTAATTTTAACATTAGTGGGTTCATTACATGAATTATCTACACACTTCACAAGCGAACACTGAGATGTACATGTTACATCAGCAATTTTAGTAAGCGTGTTATCATTTTTTTGCGGTTTAATGGAATTTTTGGGTGAGATGTTAGTAATAGTGGTTATGTTAGAGACAGTTACCATTGGCATACTCTTGCTGTTAGTAGAAATGGTTGTTATTTGGTTAGTATTCCCAGCACCAGCGTTCATTTGGTTGCAAATTTCATTCAAGTTTAAATGTATAGTCATTTTCCCCTCAAAAACTACTGTATCGCCTTCCGATGCAGTCGAAACAGGTTCATTTAGACTTACACTAGTGTCTTGATTTTCCAAACTTTTAAGAGTATCTTCGTCATCTTTGTCCAGTTGAATCTCAGTTATTTCTTCAGTGACACTAAATTCTTCAGGTTGAGAGACAGCTTGAGCGTAATGACTTACACTGTCATCTTCAGCTTTGCTGTCTTGCTGTTCTTCGGTTTCTTCAACAATAATATCCTGAACGACTTTCTGTAGAGGTTCGGATATCTTTTCTATTTCTTCTTCCATCTTATGTTCCATGGTCACACCATCTTCATTAGATGATTCGTATTCTGAAACCAAGGGTTCTCCTATCGGAGACGCTACTTGAGTGAGATCTGCGATGTCATCAGCAGGAGCGGAATCTCTTGCAGTGTGTATACCGCTATCTTCTGTTTCAATATCACTTGGAACAGTATTGTTCTGCATCTCAACACAATCAAAATCTTCTAGACTTTGGACTCTTTCGAAAGAGTTTGGAGATGACTGACCATTAATGTCTAGACTGTCTAGAGAGCGACAGAAACTCTGCATTTGATTTTCAATACCAGATAAGCTAGATTTAAGAGAGTTATCAATCATGTTATCATCGTCCTTAGCGTCAGTGTGTGTTTCAATCTTTTCGCGTCGGGAGATTTCCTCTTCCACTGATATCTTAGGTATTTCCTTGTTCTTAGCCGCGTCTAAGCAACTCAGTCTCTCTTTTAAACTCATTGATACTTCTTTAACTTCGGTTTTCATAATTTTTTTCTCTTCCTCTTCGGATTTTTGTGACTTAAGACTAGATAGACGTTCTTTTAAAGATCTAGTGTTGCTAAGATCTCCATTAGATAGCCTTTTGGTTTTGTCTGGTTCTGTAGAAAGAGATTTAACTTTTTCGAGAGACGATAAACGTTCTTTCAGAGGTTTCACTTCGGTAGGGAACTTCGTCAAGTCACTAGCAGACTTTTGCACATGGGTTTCTTCTGTAAACTTCTCTAAACTAGACAGTCTGTCTTTAATTGATCTTTTATTAGCAATATCTGAAAATTTTGGCTTTGTTAGTAATTCCTGTGAATTTTCCCTTTCAAACTGCTCTCTTCGTTTGTGAATGTCGACTTTGGGCAGGCCCTTCTTTTGATTGTTATTTTTGACGTCGTTAGCTCTTTCCTGTTGGAATGAGGAGACCTTCTCTTCTATTTTATTGCTGACCGTCGTTCTGATTCTGTTTACGTCCGATTTCTCTGGTGACTTCTCTTTGTTGTTATTGACCAGTGTTTTGACAATATTGCTGTTGGTCTGCGAGATTATCCGGGACTTGTATCCCTCGATGGCGCCCTCGTATGTGTACTCCTCAGGCTCAGGCGAGCTGATGGTCGTAGTCGTACAAGTGTCGTATTCGTTGGCACTGGACCCGAGCTTGCGGTTTGTGTCGCAGTTAGACATGTTGTCAACATCTGAATGGTTCTTATCTAGGTCCATGCCGTCGCTCTGAAACACGCAATATATTTTATTAACGTATATTAAAACTATTTATTTCAATTTTATTATTTTTACGAAATAACAATAGTTCCTAGGTAATAAAAATAAAAATCCCTAATAATTCCGTAGTAACTTTATATATGACGTCCAAACTAAGCCAATCCCGAGCTTTGGGGGTGGGACCAATTGTATTAGAGGTTATGAGTTAAGGTGTTACACAATAAACAGTCTTGCTGTAATTATTATCAAGAACATTCCCTGTATTGGTCTAGCAGCGTCCTCTTTTGCCAACCTTCTCCATTCACCATGGTGTTTTCACAGGACTTCTGTTATAACTATTGCTTTGGCATGTTTTACATTCCATACGATTGAAATAACTCGTCATAGTCTAATTTTTCAATTTCTCCAAATTTCAGGAAAGTTTAGTAAAATCAGAGATAAGTACGTATACTTACGGCTAGACTATGGTTATCGCAGTCTTCGCTGAGGCTGGACTTGGTGCTAGATGTACCGATCCCGAGATCACTCAGATCATGCCCATCATCGTCAGCGTACAGAGCCAGGGGGTTCCGCCTTCTTTTACCCGCTCTGAAAACAAACAAATGATATATTTAGAAGATTGCCAGGAAGTTTTCTAAATAACTAGACGGACGATCAGTTCTCCAAATATAAAAACAATTACAGCGCTGACAAGCATGCTTCTAATCAACGGAGACACTTTATGATGTCTGCAGCCTAATTTGATCAATAAAGCAATCATTTTCATAATTGCAATATTTACTCGTACCAAATCGACGTAATGAGCCAGTTTAGATATTTAACTACAATCGTTCGATGAATTTTGCAAAGCATTGACGGTTTATTTCTCTCATTTTGCATTTCCATCTACTTTTACACAGGCTATCCCCCTTGAAAGTGCTTAGGGGGTGCAGGCTCTTGTCATCGCTAGGCTGTTTTAACCGCCAATTAAGGTAATGGCGCCGTTAGAGTATTTACGTCGATCTAATTGTGGCCAGTGACCAGTTCTATGGATAGACTGGTATTCAGATTGTCGTGTGGGGTCATCGGCCGACCTCACTCGTCACGGCTGTTGGCTATTCGGGTTGCGGTATAAATGCACCGGTAATTATAGAACGTATGATTGAGACCGATGGAGCTGCCATCTGGCCTTAGATCTGGATAACGCAACAATGACACGTATAAAGGTATTTTAATTGTAAAGTTGTGATGGGGTATGGTTTAATTAAGTGCGCTTTTGAATGTTATGGCTTTAACTTTTTGTGTCATTTTAGTTATCTGTGATAGGAGTTCGTGTTGCCTTATCTTAGGTAAAATTAATAAAACGTACAAATCGCTATCTTCATTGGTAAGAGAATCCTTTCCTTGACCATTGCAGCGGTACTCAGAACTTTGAGTAATAAAACGAAGTCCAGGGCATCGCTACTTTGGTGCTCATTACTTCGAGACATTTAACTGGGTTACTGAATTATTGGTTAATTGATCTTATTAGCTCTGTTATTCGCTACCTGCAGTATTATTTATTCGGCTGGGTCTCAGGTCGATTCTAAATTTGGCACATGACCGGAATAATTATTACCGAATAACTAGATAGCTATTATACGTGGCAATGGGGCATTTTGGATCAAACCCGTTTTTATACGATGTCATGTCTAAAAAGGCTATAGCCACAATCTACCATGGTAGTACCATGCTAGTAAAGTGCAGGTTGGCAAACTTCATCTCTCACATCTTCGTAAACAGTAAGAAATCTCAGACTTGTCGCTTACTTCATGATGTATTTTTTCACCATTTCAAGTTGGTAATCGTACATAATGATGCGTGCCTTGGGATTTGAACTCAGATCCTACTCCTAGGTTATCGTAGTTTCACTTGATGGTGGGGCATTAATTTTATCATCAGCCCACTTTAATCCACGGCTGGACGTATGAACGTCACCTAGTCTTTTCAACCTTACGTACGAGTATATCGCCACAACATCGAGCCTCAGAGCATCCTACGCTACATAATGTTACTCACTTTTTTTATATTCTGAACCTGTATAATGTTAGTCTTACGAATATCTAAGTTTTCTATTATCTAAATCCCTAGATCTAGTTCCAGCAGCTCTGTCTAATCTTGTGGGTGTGATTCAGATCTTTTATTTAGTATCGTGTGTTTGCAGCGGTTAGTCAGTCCTCGTCATACTTCGGAATGGGTGTTACGTGGAGGATGTTATGTTTGTATGATATTATTGAATATACGGGCTGGGCTGTTTTGTATGTATCATCATTACATGCATTATTTACGGCCCGTTTTTTTTAAATCTTTATATAAACTTGGGTGAATCAACGCTAGTAGGGAAGGTGTTCTACTTACTTGGAGCCTCTTCTTATATACTTTTATACATAGTAGGTATTCTTGCGAATAAACTATTTGATTTGAAGACCAGTATGCCATCAGTCTCTTAACGCAATCCTCGACTGACTTCAGTGCCTCAAGTCGGCGTATATTTAGCAAAATTAGTAGCAATGATAGCTCAGTGGTTAGCGCGGTCAGTTCGAATGCCGAAGGGCGTGGGTTTAAACCCCAACAATGGGCTTGAGCTGCCGGTGAAGGAAAACATCGTCAGAAAACCATAGCATGGTTAGGGTACTTTGTAGTACTCGGCTGGCTAGCTACCCACCACTTGAAAATCTGCCGCCAAGCATTTTTTTTTTCGACCTTCGTCCTTCGACCACGCCGTCTCATAACATCAGATGAGCTGTGGTCAAACACTTAGCCTGCCAACCAATTCTTTTTCGCCCATGCCACTTTTCCCATTGAGTGTAAAATAAATTAATGTCCATGTTTATTTTTAATGTAAGGTCATACTACAATTGACATTAATTCTAAATGTAGCTAATTTGTATAGTTTCAATACATGGAAATTTCGTAACATGTCGTAAGTTCGACATTAACCTGTGTTGACCTATCATTTTGTGTTAAATTTGATTAGCGGGTTGTAGTACACGTTACATGAATGAAATGAACGTTGCATTTATAAATTGGTTTGTGTTATGAAATATTTATTACTCATGTTGTTTTATGTTTTGCTCATCATGGGTAAGTTTCAAGTCGAAAGTCTTCGACTAGTGATGACTTATGGCGCTGAAACGTGGTCTTTGATTATATGCCTTCTTGGAAAGCTCCAAGTAACACAACGAGCTATGCTCGGAGTTTCCCTACGAGATCGAATTAGAAACGAAGAGATACGTAGACGAACCAAAGTTACCGACATAGCCTAACGGATTATCAAGTTGAAGTGGCAGTGGGCAGGGCATATAGCACGCGGAACTGATGGCCGATGGGGATGCAAAGTTCTGGAGTGGAGACCACGGACCGGCAAGCGCAGCGTAGGACGTCCACCCACAAGGTGGACATACGACATAAAGACCGCAGGAACGCGCGGGATGCGAGCCGCTTCCAACCGGTCTTTAACGAAATTCAATGGCCTATGTCCAGCAGTGGGCATCCTACGGCTAAAATGATGATCATGAAGCAGTTTTTTTTAATGTTTGACAAGCTAAGTATTTGACCATAGCTTACCTGATGTTAAGCGATGATGTGGTCCAAAATGATAAAAAGCACATCTAGCTTAGCATAGAACTGATACATATTTAAGTTATATTTGTAAAAGTTGTGCCATGTACAAGATGCTCTCCTGATGGTAGACGTCTGCCCATGACCATTGCAGCGATACACAGAACTTTGAGTAACAAAACAAAGTCCAGGGCATCGTTGCTTTGGTGCTCACTACTTTGTGACTTTCGATAGTTATCTCAACAGCACTATAATGACGCTCTAGCTACAGTACACTTCAAATTACAATATATTTAGGTAAAACTAAAATAAATAAAAAATACTTTTATATAAGTATTTTATATTTACTTTCATTTAACTTTACTGTTATCAAAGATTTGATTGACAACAGTTTTTATATATATTTATTTATGTATAACTTTCCGATTTATCTTCTAAAAAAACGGTTGCAAAGACACTGCGAAAATGGGGGTTTGAGTAATTGGCATTGTGCGAAAGTGACATTATGTTAAACTGACCAAATTTTTTGCGAGTTGCAAAAGTGACGTTTTGCGTCAAACCCGTTATTTCATACCATCGGGAGCGAGGCATTCGTCTCACTATTTATCATGGTGGCACAACAACTCAAGGTTTTTTTTGGTCGCACATATCTGTTACAGCTTTTTTTTTTTTTTTAATGGTTGACAGGCCAGGTGTTTGACCACAGCTCACCTGATGTTAAGTGAAGGTGTGGTCGAAGATGGTAAAGCACACCTAGCCTGGAATGGAACTGGCTCTCAAATTATAAACAGCTAATTATAAATCTTTTCTAAACACGAGACAATTTAACACTTTCCTAATCACAAAATGTATACCCCCGTATCAGTGATACTGATCAATGGGCAGCCTTCGCATCGCATTAGCTATGATTTATCTCCGACTAGTAACGTTTTCACTTTCCATGCGTTATATAACTATCGATAATTTTATTTACATTTGGTTTCGTAACGCGACATTCACCTTGAAATGTTGATTTTGTCGCCTCTAACTATGCATTTCACTGTGGCGTCTACAAAACGATAGCAGTAACACAACTGCGAACAAACTTTTGTGATTCACATCACGCGACAAGATACACGAAGACACCGAGTAATAAACTAATTCTGTGTATTATTTTATCAATAGGGATACGTCTACAAATCTATGTCTGTGTGTCTATGGACTCTAAAACGGCGTGATTGATTTTGATGAAATTGTCAAGAAACCTTCAGATTATCTCAGCGAGTGATCTGTGAATGTGAAAAATGTTTATCTTACCGCTACCAAAGTAGCGATCAGATAACATTTTTTTTCTATTGCAACCATGATCGGCCGGCGTGGACCGCTAGTAAAAAATAAAATAATCAAATAAGTCTTATTTTGTTAGTTACTTTGTTTTTATCAATCAAACATTTATTTTAACTTCGCTTGGATAATAAGTTCCTGAACTAGAAGAAAGCAAAAGAAATATTACCAAAGACTTTAAAAATCAACAAATTAATGTTTAACTTTTAATCATTATTAGCATCAGCCCACTTTAGTTCACTATTAGTCAATAGTATATTGACCAATAATGCACGCCATAGCCTGTTTTTGCGTATCGCAAACATTGTGTAGGACGCCCTGAGACTTAGCGGAGTAACGATATACGTAATACAGTGGACAAAGACTAGACACTTTTAGTTAAATTTTAGTGCTCTGATTTAAGTATCACAAAACATTGTATGTAGACAGACGTTATGTATATCGATCTATCAAAGAAAATTCAAACAAACTACCGCCAATTCTTTTCTATGCATGTAATTTCAAGTGTCAACCAAACTAAGTATAGTAAATATATTTTTTTGTGAATTTTAATGAATTACCTAACAAGCTCAATATCCTGTCATCCCAAACAAGAGTTATCAAGACCAGTGCAATTAAATCAAATGAAAATTTAGTCTAGACATGTTTTTGTATGAAACTGATTTACTGCAGCTATACTGCGTTTTCACTAACATAATAATATGCAGATAAAGGCGGGTCTAAAACCTGTGTAGTGTGGGAATCACTGAGCTTTCCAAAACTAATAAAGCGTGATGCATGCATCAATGTTTTATTGCAGATGCGGGAGTGCCATTGAATTTCTTTAATACTATAGAACAGCTATAGAATTTACAGTAGAAATAAACTTGAAGACATTCCGTAGTTTTATATTGTTGTGGATCGTTTTTGGTTACAACAATGACGGTAACTTAAACAATTTTAAATATCGACAATTATAAATAAATAAATATCGTAGGACTATACACACAGCGCCATCTGGCCCCAAACTAAGCAGAGCTTGTGTGATGGAAGCCAGATAACTGATAGAATACATAAATACTTTTTTTTTGTAAATAAATACTTATAACACATACAGAACACCCAGACACAGAAAAAACATTTGTTTATTCACAAACTGTTTGCCCTGAGTGGGAATCGAACCCACGCCCTACAGCTCTCAAGGCAGATATACTACCAATGAGCCAACGGGGCTGTCAACAATTGGACAACTATTAAGAAGTATCGGCAGCCTAGTTACGAGACCGCCTGGTTTTTAAATCTTGGGTTCAAATCCCACGGCACGCACTTGTCTTCAAATGCTAAAAGAAAACATCGCAAGGAAACCTAAATAAACAAAAAAAAAATGAAAAAAAAATTAAGATTTCTATCAGTTAATTGACTTCCATAGTACAAGCTTTGTTTAATTTGGGGTCAGATGGCGCTGTGTAATGTGTATTTATTTGTTTGTTAGTACTAGTTTGGTAGTTCTTAGCTCTTTTAATGTGTAAGTATTGCAAACGAAACGCTCTCATGATGGTAGGAGATAATACCAGATCATTGCAGCGATACCCACAACTCTTAGCAACAAAAAAAAGTCCACGGCAACGCTGCTTTGGCGCTCTTTCCTTTATTGTTTCATTTTAATTCCGCTATAAACCAGAACACAGTAATGTTCAAACACTTCAGGTTAGGCGGCAGAATTTCTGCAACTACCTAGACCGGCTAAGGAAATCTACCGCAAAGTATAAATCTTCCTATCTATCACAGCCTGTATAAGAACCAGCATTATAAGAACTCCCTAGCTCATAATTTGAAACGAAGCTAACGAATAAAATCCAATCAAGAACTCTGCACCACGATTCCTGCCAATCTCATCAGCTAATGAAGTTTTTCCCGGGGAATGGTTCACAAACAGCCTGGGAACGTACAACCGCTATCGTATCCTGGATCACGACCGCGCGTGATGCTTATCACGATTGGCGTCGAATTGAAAGGGAATTTGTTAGGAATGTGCGGAAGGGAAGTTCACGTATGCTTTTTATGGGCATACTTACAACATACCATGCATATATAGAGGTAAGGTCATCGCAATCTCCGTAGTTCAAGCGAGGGTCAAACATCCTTCGACAATTATTGATTTGACAACTCTATTGACTCATTGGTAGTCTATTGGCCTTACGAGCTGTGGGGCGTAGGTTCGAATCCTACTCAGCACAAAACATTTTATGATATTTTATTTAAATTTGGTACAACAACAATTAGCAAACCTAGATTCACAAATAAAACATAATGACAACAAAGAATACATTACAAATTTGCTAACCCAAACATTTCATTATTACTTTGGGGATAGATGGTGCTGTGTTAAATGTTTTCCAATATTTATTTATTCACCATTAATCAAACAAATAAACAAAAATATAAACAAATGTTTGTTCTGTGTCTGGGTGTTCTGTATCTGACTGCCATAGGACACGCTTTGCTTAATATGATGGGTGGTTTTTCGCAGTGTCCAGGATAGTACAGTTCATTAGGCTGGCCAAGTGCAGGTTGACAGACTTCACACATCTCATCATGAGCATATAGAAATCCTCACCGTTTGAAGTCAGCGGTAATACGCACACAACTTAGAAAGACAGAGGTGCATGCCGGAATTTGAACCCAGGTTGGAAGCTACACGGTCTCCCATCTAGGCTGCCGTCATCATCTTAACAGATCTTTGTTTAATTGATATAAAAGGTGTGTAAAAATAACGATTCCCTTTTACGGACACTTTAATTGGCGGAATATCGTGGAAAGTTGCCAATTGTCTATTAAAAACAATTAAACTCAACGAGTTAATGTAAAACAACAATTATTTATCTGTGTTTTTAATGGTTATTTTCGAGGCGCCGATCGATCAATTCGCTGGTAGAACTAATCGGAAGTATTTGATAGGGCCGTGTATGGGAAAATGATATAATGTGGTGAAACATGAGTTTTCGTGTTGCTTCCAAAACTCCATCGAAGCTTTATAGTAAAGTTGCCACTACTTTACTAACGCATGACTGGAATTAACTGACACGAACTGGACTTGACAAAGACGACTTTGACGATAACTATAGCTAAGATACAGCAGAAATAACACTTAAGACAAGGCAGTATGGCTCTATAGTTATAGCCTGCCCGAAGGGGCAAATTAATAAAAAAAATTAAAAAAAAATGATAGGGCCGTGTAGGCAAAGGGCTGTAGTTTATGATTTTCAAAATTGCACTATTAAAAGAAACAACGATGATTTGTAACCAAATATCTATGGGAGAGTGTGTTGGTTTCCACAGTTCAAAACTTAATAATCTTAGGTAACGCATCTGTCTTACGATCATACATGATCTTCTTAGTCTTGACAGCCCTGTTGGTTCATTGGTAGTATGTCTGCTCCAAGAGCTAAAGGGCGTGGGTTCGATTCCCACCCATCATCATCATCATCATCATCAGCCTATACTAGTCCACTGCTGGACATAGGCCTCTCCCAAGACACGCCACTCAGCCCGATCTTCGGCTTTTCGCTTCCATCCACCGCCAGCTGTCCTACGTATATCATCACTCCATCGAGTCTCAGGGCGTCCTACGCTACGCTTGCCAATACGCGGTCTCCACTCTAGAACACGTCTACCCCAGCGGTTATCGGTTCTGCGACAGATATGTCCAGCCCATTGCCACTTCAGCTTGCTAATACGCTGAGCTATGTCAATGACTTTAGTTCTCTAGCGAATTACTACGTTTCGGATCCGATCCCTCAGAGAAATGCCAAGCATAGCTCTTTCCATAGCTATTCCATATTCCATAGATTCCCACTCAGGGCAAACATTTTGTGAATAAACAAATGTTTGTTCTGTGTCTGGGTGTTTTAGTATGTATCATAAGTATGTATTTACAAAAAAATGCATTCTATCAGTTATCTGTCTTCTATAGTACAAGCTTTGCTTAGTTTGGGGTCAGATGGCGCTGTGTGTCCTATGATATTTATTTGTTAAAATATCGCCAGAGTAATGTTTCTCTCAACATTTTTACTAAGTCGTACTGTTAACTGAAATAAATTTCTACGGTTCATTCGCTTCCTTCCCGTCTTTCAACATTTATTAATAATACATTGTTAATACATTTATGTAACAGTCATCAAGTTTCAACACTTTCGTCTGTACCCTTCTCAAAACCGGCTTAGAGATGCCTATATTTCTGTATAATGCGTATAGTTTGGCTTACGTATGATATTATTATATCAAAAGTATAATCTTATGCAAGCTTGTACACAAATTAGACACATGCGGCCATCTGTCGCGGGCACTTTCGCTAGCATTTGAATAGAAAGTGGCCAGTTGCTAATGTGGCGTGATATACTAAGAGTTTTTTTCTTGAATTTGCTAGCAAAGGGTTTGTTTTAAATTAATGGTCACATAGTTTTATTTTTATGTGAAAGTTATGAGCCGAACTGGACTCCTCATAGTAAGAGATAACGCCTATCCGTGATCATTTCAGCGTTACACAGAACTTTGATTAAAGATTTGATTTGACTGATTTGATTTGATTGAGACTTTGATTAAGACGATATGTGCAAATAAAACATTTGAATTTGAACCTTTTTTTTTTAATGTACCTAATAGTAATGACACGAACAAGACAATCTCCAGATAGTTTTGTATCGATGATAGTTCAGTGGTTAGCGCGGTCGGTTCGCATGCCGAAGGGTGTGAGTTCAAACCCTAACAATGAGCTTGAGCTGCAGTGAAGGAAAACATCGTGAGGAATCATCAGGTGAGCTTTAGTCAACCATAAAAAAAGGTAAGAGGTACCTACTTCTGGTGGTTCTGGTTCTATTTGTATTTACAAAAGAAATGTATATACGTGTTCGAACAGTTATCTGGTTCCCATTGTATTAGCTTTGCTTAGTTTGGGAGTAGATGGCGTTATAAGAAATTTTCCCTTACATTTATTTAATTGTGTTGAAATCGCGAAAGTTAAAACTACCATCCTATCGTCAGTAGCGTACCTACTTGGCATTTACCTTTGCCATAAACATGCCATACCAGCACCGTTAGCAAACACGGTAACTTCAAATAAATTTCAATTTAAATGTAAAGAAGACGTCTCCATGGGATAGACTAGCTATTAGAACTAATTAATGGCAAACTTGGGCTATAAATACAGTTTGGGGGCAATAGAATGTCTACAGATAATGTATTAGAGAGATTTTACCCGACGACGCAGAAAGGAGGGTATTTTTTATCTATATGTTTGTTATTTACAGAAACGTTAATAAGGCAACTTTTATTGCACCAGATGTTTTATCGTCTATTGTTGTGTTTTCTATTGAATAAACATCTTAAGTTGCCGAAATATCATTATTATCATCATTTCAGCCGTAGGACACCCACTGCTGGACATAGGCCTCCCCCATTGACTTCCATAAAGACCGGTTGGAAGCGGCTCGCATCCAGCGCGTTCCTGCGGTTCTTACTAGGTCGTCTGTCCACCTTGTGGGTGGACGACCTACGCTGCGCTTGCCGGTCCGTAGTCTCCACTCCAGAACTTTGCAGCCCCATCGGCCATCAGTTGTGCGTGCTATGTGCCCACTGCCACTTCAACTCGCTTATCCGTTGGGCTATGTCGGTAACTTTCGTTCGTCTACGGATCTCTTCATTTCTCATTCGATCTTGTAGGGAAACATACTAATTGTTAAACAAAATGGTTTGTTTTTTTCATGTCTACCGTTCACATGCAAAAATTGCAGAGTGCTCAATACTTTTGGCCAAAGCTATATAATATGTCCACTTAAGTATCATTTCAAGTACTGTATTTTCTTCCTTTAACCATTCCCGTCTGTCGTATTTCGTTTTTCAACAAACATTATTTAGATACTGTTACACGCCGTACATTTCATTAAACAGACATTTACTAGGCTGTTATATAAACTAAATGAACCAACATGGCAGGGTAGATAGATTTTTCGTGATTGCAGTGTCGGTGCCATAGTTAAAATTGTTTCAACGCGTCCATTAATCTTATCGCGTACACTGACACCACACCCTATTTCCGTATGTGTGGACATCCGTCGCTCGCACTCGCACTGCGCCCTATTTACAAACGTGTGGAATGCGCGCAAGTGTTACTTCGTGCAAAAATCCACGTTTTACTCAAGTTTTACAATAACTTCGTGCTTACCTCATCACGTATTTAGTACCTACCTATACCTGTACAAGGTTATAAGCTTGGGCTGTAAGCCGAAAGGATGTTAGTATAGTCATAACTACTACTCCGCTCCCGCTCTACTTTTTTGGTGCATGAATGTAACTCATTGCCGGCTTCTCTGTTTCCTATAAACTACAATTTGGACGTCTGAATATATTTCTTCTAGATCAGAGTGTTCCATTCTCGGCCACACCGTCGCTTTACATCTACAACTCAACAAGAATGGACGCAACACTGAAATCGTGGGGCACATAACTTTCCTAATCCTATTTCTGTATTTCATACTGCTATGTTTAACTGAATAAAGAAGCAATTAGTGTTATCTCTAGTTTACTTTCCAAACAAATTACCAATTGAAATTCTGCGTTATCAACGATATCTTGTTTGCCACTTAGCGGGCAACAATTTGTAAATGATACTGCCAAGGGCTTGATATAGCGCAGACAGAAACTTTCTGCTCTTGAAGACATTCTCCTACTTTATAATTTTTGTTAGTCTATTTTCATTTACTAACATAACTTACTAAACGCTTGCACAATGGCAATCACAATTTATAACAAACTGCCGGCCGAAATAAAAATGCTACCTAACAGCAAATTTAAACGTAAATTCTTGGTTATTGTATACATGTTACTACACAATTCTAGTACATTAATGATAAAAACATGTAATAAAATATAACTTACATTATTGTACACCTCTAAAAGAGGTAATTTGTTTGGAACTGTATTAATTATTACATAAGATCTTTACTACCTACATTTGACAATAAAATTTTGAATCTTTGAATCTTTAAAAAAAATACTAAAATAAATTCTAGGACTTCATAAATGATAAAACGTAACTTATTAAATCGAATTAAAGAAGCCAGTAAAAGAAATACCCTACTTTATAGGTTTGTTGTTCTTGTTTTTTTTAGATTTTTTATCATTATTATTTATTATTTCAACTGTATTTACTTTGATTATTTATACCTTGTTCATTTATCTTAATTACTAGTATTCTAATAAATAGTTTATCAATAAAAACACCACCATACACCACAACAAAATGCCAATAAAATTAAATTACTATTTCGCGCCAAAAATCCACCATATTCATTTTTTTTAAACCACTCTCTAAGGACACTTGGGTTATTGAGACAAATTTTTGCCGTAATTCATTCGGCCGTTTGAAAGATACGAGGTTATAAAGAAATTTACATACATGCAAGATACCCGCCGAAAAACAGTACCCTTCCTTGGCAGTCGAGAAGAAAGAGGATTTTAGAAATCATTATACATTGTAGTTGCATTTTCTATACCACAAACAAAGAAAATAACCAATTTAAAGGCTCCATTGCGCCATTAAATCAGTACTTATTGCCAGCCTTGTCTAGTATAACAGCTTAAAACTAGGAGATAATAATTCAAGTTGATTTTATTTGGCTTCGTTTTTTGTAAGAAAACTATTCAGTAATTTACAATTTAAAAAAACCGACTCCATGACAACTTAGCGTACCTACTGCTCCAATGAAACAGTGAGGTTTTGGACTTAACGGATATATCATCGATGTATACAATTTTTAGATTTTTGTTATATATATATTCTTAAAAACCGCTCGATCGATTTTGATAAAATTTATATGGGACAACATCTGAAGTATGATTTACCAAGTAAAAAAAAATCATCATCATGATTGGCGGAATAATTGCGTAACATACAACCAAAAAAAACATACAGTCGAATTGAGAACCTCCTCCTTTTTTGAGTCGGTTATAAAGCAGCATCCAGGTATCGTGATACCGTTTCCATTGGCTATGAATAATTAAACGATAGACAAGAAACAAAGATAGTTAAAGAACGTTTAAATGAAGGACCGTAGCTTTCAACTAGTTTGCATAGTCTTGTCTGACAGACGGACTGGAATCAAGTATCGATAAATTTACAATATTTGCGTTATATACAATACTAGCGGACGCCTCGCGGTTTCATCCGCGTAGTTCCCGTTCCCGTGGGAATACAGGGATAAAAAAATAGCCTATGTCACCCGGGGATAGTGTAGCTTCCCAACGGTGAAAGAATTTTTGAAATCGGTCCTGTAGTTTCGGAGCCTATTCAATACAAACAAACAAACAAACAAAAAATATAAAAATAAATATTTTCTTTTAATGATTTGTGTAGATATAAGTAAATATTCAAATTCACATTCAAACATTTATTTTACAAAACATGGGTTACAATTTTCATTGCGAGAATGTGTTTGGTATAAAGTTAGTTCGCCAAGTTTTAACCATATGCAAAATTTATAATAATATACATACAATTATTGAAATTATCGACCTATGACATTTCTCGATTTTAAGTACTATACTCGTATAAGCAGTGGTATACATTTTAAACCTCAAAATACTTCTGCTTTAATCGTAAAAGTATTTCTTTCAATCCAAACAGTTCAGTAGTAACGCGCCGTGTTTATGTCACGTGGTGGAATTCGCGTTTAACTCGCATGTACTCTCTAGCTGTACCAATGTTAAATTCGTAACTCGTTTAGAACTATCAAAATAAAGTTTATATTAATTACGTCATATGAGTTGAAGAATCAGGAGCCACATACCGCACGTACACAACGGTATCGCAAGTATCGATAAAAATATCGACTTGTCGTTCTCCGAACTAGCCGTGCCGTGAGTTACTGGAAGTTCAGTAGGAACTTGGGCAAAAAGCGGCGCGTCTTCCCAACGCTTCCCGTCTGGCCAGTGGCAGTTGCAACATGCCTATTACGTCGACTAGCTGGAAAGCTATGCTGCACTTCACTCGTTGAGATGCTAAATAGTGACGATGATTTTATATTTAACTAGCGGACGCCTCGCGGTTTCACCCGCGTAGTTCCCGTTCCCGTGGGAATACAGGGATAAAAAGTAGCATGTGTTACCCGGAGATAGTGTAGCTTTCCAATGGTGAAAGAATTTTTGAAATCGGTTCAGTAGTTTCGAAGCCAATTCAATACAAACAAAAAAAATCAAATCATTTCTCTTTATAATAGTGTAGATGTAAATGACAATTGTAATATTTAGACATATGATATTGCGGACTTTTTTGTAGCTGTCAATTTGCTCTATAAAACGTCACTGATTTCGCTGCGCATGCTAAGGGTTTTTTCAAATTTTTTTTCAGCTTGGGTTACGTTTTTGAATTTTTCATGTAGATCCTTAATTGTTTTTTAAATAAACAACAGCCTATGCCCATCACGGATAACGTAGCATTCTAATAATGAAATAATTATTAAGATGGGTCCAGTAGTTTCGGAGCCTATTCAATACAAACAAACAATCAAATATTTCCTCTTTATAATAGTATAGATAGATAGATAGGTAGACAGGTCCTTAAACGTACATTGGTTTAATTTACTATTTTCATCTCGCAACATGATCGCAAGTCCGCTTTACCCAATAACCTTTCCAACGCAGAGCCACATTGCAAATATCCGAGATTCCTGCATATCCTTAATATCAGATGTGAACTAGTCGGCCAACAAGTTGGACAACTGTCTGCAACAGCTGTCGACACTGCTTGTAATTCTATACCATCGCGACGTGTCTTACTGGTTATAGGAAACCTGAGGATAAGTATTGAGTATCTGCTGTGGCAAAAAAGGGAAAAGATGAAATAAGGTAAAGTTAACAACTATGTGAAAATAACAGAACGTTTTACATTCACCACGTTGGTTTATTTAATAATGATAATTTATATAAAGCACAAAGATAGATCTAAATCAATCAATACAATATAACATTGTATAGATAACAGTCTTTTCAGTGTTAAAACCTCTGATTTATGAAAACTAAATAAGTATTGAGATCAAAAGGGTATTGTATCAACAGACAATCATTGTCAAGTTGCAAAAGACTGCAGTGAACGTAAGACCAATAACATCAAAGCTAAAAAAGGTTCAAGGCAACAATAAAGAAGTTAGTCAAAAAGAAACTGCCTCAAGCAAAATCGATCGTAAAAACCCCAATTTGCTAGTACAAAGAGTTAATAACAAAACACCATACGAATATGATCACGAATGCCATTGCAATTCAAAAGTGAAATAATGACCGATAAAAGCTTATTGTATTGAAATCCGATTCATATATGAAACCAATTTTCGTTTAGTGATGGTATTGAAGTATATTTAGGACGAGAACTGTTAGGTAGAATTTCAAAAGAAACTACTGCTATTCACGATAACTACTGAAGAAGATACTTACTGCTTATAGAACAATTATTATTATCATCTGTCATTGTGTCTATATTATTTTACTAACTTAGTACTTAGCATCTTTGAAAATGCAAGTTCAATACGCTGTGATAATTCGGAAGCATTCGAAAATGCATTGGAACTTTTCGTCTGAAATCTACCTCTCCGACATTACGCTTGTGGTTTTAACAAATTGCGTATGTAACCTTGATCGTAATAAGTCTCTTTGTAATCACTCCACTGTACGTGGGTCTACACCAATGAAACAATTTCACAACACGTGCATCAGACGCTTTATTTAGTCGTGTAAAACAATGCACTAAACGTGATGTAAATTACTGAAGGAACACCTACGTCATTACTTTAGGGTTGTCTACTTTTTCTTGTGCCTTATCCTAACTTTATCGACAAAGCGCGACACGTTTTCATTTTCCATTTATTTATCTTTCCTTTCACAAATCCAAATCCATCCTACATTTTATTACCTTTTACCATTACCCTTTTCGGACAAATTAATTATTATTTATTAATGATTTTATCTTATTTATCTACAGCCACAAAACTGTCTAATATACATATTAGAGCTTGAAAAGTTTTAGAACAGATTGATAGTAAATGGGTCTGTATATCATTATAGATCGATGATGTTAATCGTTAGTTGACCATTTAATTGTTACCAAATTTTATGTAGGTATCTTATTATTAATTTTGTTGTGATATTGGATTTGTACTTAATTTATATCAAGTGTGCTAATGGTTGCTATATTGGTATGACAATAAAAAAAATACACAATACATTAGTTTTTTAGAATATAACAATAATTCTTATCGCCTAGACCAATTCAAAAAGTTTTAGATGAGTAAGCCAAGATTTACTGTTTGTGATAAAGGGTGCAGTAGGTCCTATGTTAATTACTATTTTTTTGCTATAATTTATATCAACCCTATATAAAAAACAGATTGCTATAAAAGAACCTCGTTACTCAAAACCCACGCTAGACATAAAGTTTGGTTTGAGATGACACAATACCGAAGACACACGACATTGACGATGTTCGGATTAATCATGAGGCCGATAACGATTGCACAATGGCATTCCAACCAAATACTGCAATATTGATAGCATAAGTGATAAATATTGATAAAATATACTTTTAAATATGAAGTAATACGACACCAATTACTGAATTATGAAACTCAGGAGACATTTTTGTAAATACAATACGGTAAGAAATATATTTTTGTTTTTAATGTTAAGGTAAAAAGACGAACAAAACACTCTCCTGATAGTAAAAGACAATGCATGTCCATAACCATTACAACGATACACAGAACTTTAAGAACCAAAGCGAAGTCTAGGGCATTTTGGTGACCATTACTTTGTGATATTCCATAGTTAGTCTCAATAGCCCTGTAATTTCGCTAGCTGTACCCTTTAAACCGAAACACAGTAACTACTGCTTGGTGGTAGAATATCTGGTACTAGAGACCTACCATAAAGTAAAAGTAATATTAAATCAAACAAAATGTAGACATTTCCAATGTAATACCGATGGCATATATATATATATAGGATGCATTTAATCGATTGGAACCTCAACACTGAAGAAATACTTATAAATATTCGTATTACTTGAAAACTAGACTTTAAACTTCTGGTGAATACAAAAATGAAATATGCAATGTTAACAAGATTTAACTTTAAGCGGTAATTTTAAGAAAGATTGACTTTAAGCACGGTTTTCGATCACAAACAAAAAATACCCTAAATTATATAGATTAGAAAGTAACAATAATCTGAGATATCGTTGACTTGATCTTTCTTACTTCAACATGAATAGAAGTACTTTCACATACGAGAGATAACAGCACAATAGCACTCGAAGATGGGATTCCATGCAATAGGTACAAATGTCAACATTTGATTGACAACGAAGATAAACACTTGAAGCCGTAAAACTGAAGATAACGGTAACAAACAAGATATAGCTAAGAAATGCGTCGGAAAATAGATTTATGTTATTCGAGTTATGGAGAGTAATAAAGTTGAGTGCGTAGTAAAAGAAAATGTAGCAATAGCGGAGATAAACAGAAACGGAAACGAAGATGTGAAGTGCCGTAACTGAAAAGGAAATATTGTTATACAGCCCATATTTAGCCGCATCATTACTTTTACAGAAATTTAACACGCTTGGCAATGTACACAAGTGACTTACAAGATTTAAGAAAATTTAAGTACAACGGTTATTAACCAAACCTTATTATGTTTTTGGGGGGGTTTTGTATATTATTAAAGAGACGAACGAGACGCTCTCCTGATGGTAAGAGATAACGCTTGTCTGCCTGCAAGACCATTGCAGCGATACACAGAACTTGGCGTAGCAAAACAAAATTAGATCAGTTTTTAACAATAACCCCTAATGAGACTGTATGAATAATATAATCAATGCGATTTATTGAGTGATTTGTCTGAGTGTGACATTTAGATATTTTTAAGGATATAAGTAACGTTGTTGTACTCGATCAAATAGTGCACATTTTTTTTCTTATTGACAGCTATAAGGAAAATATAGTAACTTCTAATAATTCACATGCGAAATCTCGAAAGCATCATGACGTAACAAGCCGATCATCCACCAATAATGCAAGACGCCTACTTGCAGCTATTTCAGTACAAGTGCTCACTTACTAAAGGTTAAGGTCGCTTTATTAGTAATTTTAAAGTATAAGTGGACTTATGGACAAGTGCTAATGTTACAATTTAAATTTATGTTTATAACAATCCCATTTAGTAGGCACAATATCTGTACGATATCTTGGAATTATGGCTTTTGATGTCAGTAGTTCTTTCACTAAAGCAAAATTATTTTTTGTATTTTATTGTACTTGTACTACTTGACACATAAATATCATATATACTGCAGAAAGCCGATTGCAATAATTAAAAATAGTTTTTGATAGTTACACGCCAGTGCGTCTGTAACATTTTAATGTCTTCCATATAAGATACTATTTTCCATAATTTTAATACATTATTAGCTTAATAGTTAAGTCGTAAAAGTAATGAAACCACTTATTTTCCTTTAAGTTTTCATAGCAACATTGCTTACTTTACTCATATCCCAGAAGTATGCAAAACCAAATAATATTGTAATAGTTCTTGTGTCTTTCATTCTTGACTGAAACTTGTCTTACTTTTTAGAATTGAAAGATGGCGTATAACCTACTTTGAAGTCAGTGGCAATATCCCTATCACATGTTACTTGTGTGTAGAGGTAGAGCTTCACATAGTGAGTATATATTACATCTTGACAACCTTATGGATGAGAATGCGTTGACTTCGTTTGTAAATAATTGATCAATTGTTAGGAGGTATAATATTAGCATATGCTATTGATAAGGGAGATGGGAAAACAAATAATGAGATAACCATCGTGAGAAAGGAACTGATAATTTAATCACTATCAACACTTTACATACATGGTGTAGCAAAGTCTGAACTCGCTATAGAAAAGGTAAAAGAAAAACGTTTCACTTTCCAAAGCAGTTCAAATGACGCACGTCACGACCTAATGGTAGAAATGTCTTGTCAAATATTTACAATAACTATTACTATATTGGCTTTCTACATATTTGATGTTAAAGTGTGCATGCCACGAGATATTTGCAACAGTGATACACACTCGTTTATTATTATAAAGATTTCCTATTATTTGATTTGCACCAGTAGAATATGAACTGGTAATTAGACTAGGATCAAAATTAACAACACGCCCATAAAATACGACGGGGCGTGAAAAAACAATGAAATGGAAACTCATATCACACTGAATATATTGTGCTCCGCCTCATAGTCAATGAAATGGTAATTCTATGCCATAATAAATATTGGATAATAGTTCAAAATACTTTTGCAGTAAACTTACATTCATATTCGTAGCAAAAAACTGTTATGGAATCAATTAACTATGAGAAAAGTCAATCTAATAAAATCATTTTCTCAAACAAAAATCTCATGAATTACAAATACCAAATTCACTATAGAATTCGCTTGGACCCAATTCTTGTACCGACCCTCCTTACAAAGGCATGTACTGCATCGTATATGGCCAGCAATCATAATGCCATGATAGCAAAGATTGCAAGTATTGCAGTGGAATTACACGTAAGAACTACCAGTGAAGCTGAGTAACCCATAAAATGAGCACGTGTCGTGGGGGCCAATGATGTAATTGAAGAAAAGCCGTGTGGGAAAAAAGACAACGCAAGACAGATTAGCACACGAGGTTATGATATACAACTAGATTTAGTAGGCGGAGTAAGTGAAGAATTACTATGATGAAACAAAAACCGACTGAGCAAACATTAAATTAAACGTGTCTATTTTATCAGTCACGACTTTACTGACTAAAGTTTAAAAATAAACTGGATTAATTTCGTCACGAATGATGAAATACGAAATTTGTCTAGGAAAAAGCTAAAGATCGAGCTAAATAGCGTCGAAAATGTTTATGTCCAGCATTGTGTGCTATGAGATGAACTATAGAACAAAGGGAACAAACCAAAAATGAAAGCACACGAGACATAACGGATGCAATTTTGAAACAACAACACACAAATGTAGCGCTCATTATGGTTCAGATCATTTGGCAGCAATTGCAAATGGTAAACGTCATGGCTAATGATGGTGTGCAACCCACGCTACCAGGAAGTATGGTGAAAGTTACTCCTGTGTTTACAATCATTAAAACAAAGAACATTGAAGAGAAAAAGAAGAACTATTTTGTTTATATTGATAGACAAATCAAAAATAGCCAGGCGACTATTACAAAAATTATTATTCTATATTCAAGAGATATTTTAGTGTATTTCCGCTAAAAAGTAGTTTTGATTGCAACAGTGACGAGGAATTGTTAAGTTAGATAAATAATATAATTAAATTGAGCAACAATATTGAGAGAGATAGAAGTGTGAGTGTGTGTGTGTGTGTGTGTGTGTGTGAGGTAGAAGTGTGATAACATATTCACTATAACGACCACTTTGATTATAACTACGTAACAAGTTTAATTTAACAGTAACTTGGAAGAGTAACATTGGCCGACTGTTGTCGACACTCACTTTTGTTTTTAATTTAGTGAATCTCGCACTCTTACTAGAACATTCTATAAATTAAATTATATTTCTCGTTGTGTCATCTTATTCTTATTCGAAAAGGGGGTTATGAGTCTTGCACTGACGTCCCGCGCCGTGGGGTGTATTGCGCATTTCCTTGTAACAGCATCTACCGGGCCAACCCAGCTCCTTGAAATGCCGAAGCGAAGCTCTAGGCCGCTGGCATAGTTGTGTCACATTCTAAAAGCGTTTATTGGAATGAAAGATAAAATAGTATCTTTCTCTATGATTTGAATCAAGTTTTTGAAATGTGATACAGGTGACAAGTGGCTTTAAACTGTCGACATTTCATGTTTATAACACAACCACTAGCAATTCACGCCGCCGCCAGGAAGCGAGGGAGAAAGTGTATCCTAACGCATATCACGGATCAGCATTACTGTGGTGCAGTGTTCAGAGTACTCTAATGATAGTGTTTGATAGAAAGTTATCTGGTGTACTGTGGTTCGGGTTTATAGTTCGTATTTGATGAGATCTAGTTTTTGATTTGCGATTCGGATTAAGTTTTCTAATATTTTAGTTTTACTTATTTATGATATCATTTTTAATTTAAAAAAAAATTAACTTTATTAAGATAGAAACGTAATTTAAAATGATTACCCGATACATTTACATCAAAGACGTAATTGGAAGATATTTTTTTCGAGACATCCTAACAGATTTTGTATCCTTTTTTTAATGTAAAAGTAACAAGGCGAACGAAACGCTCTACTGATAGTAAGAGATAATGCATGTTCATGACCATTGCAGCACATTACACATGACTTTAAGTAACAAACCAAAGTCCAGGGCATCGCCGCTTTGGCGCTCATTACTTAGGACTTTCGATGAGTAGTATCAATAGCCCTGTAATTTCACTAGCTGTCGTCCCTTCAAGTCGGAACACAGTAATGTTTACACACTACTGCATAGCGGCAGAATCTAGTACTGCAGTGGTACATCCCAGGCTAGGTGTGCTTTACCATCTTCGACCACACCTTCACTTAACATCAGGTGAGCTGTGGTCAAACAACTAGCCTGTCCACCATAAAAAAAAAAAACCTACCTCGTCGACATCTTTCTAAAGGGATCTACCACCAAGTAATGCGAACATTGTATTTTTTTGGATTTCGTAAGATTAGTGGGTTCGTATTTTTTTTAAATGTCTAGTAAAGTGAGAAAAGCCTCCGAAATCTTAATTTGTCAAGCATATTCGAGGCGTAGTCGCCATATGTTTGCTTAACTAAATGAGACTCCAACACAAGATTACACTGATGATTCACAGCTGTAACAAACGTGCTTTAATGGTTTGTAGAAAACACGAACGCTTCTTAAATGGTTGCTAGTAATTTTTTTTTTTTATGGTTGACAGGCTAGATGTTTGACTACAGCTCACCTGATGTCAAGTGAAGGTGTGGTCAAAGATGGTAAAGCACACCTTGCCTGGAATGCAACTGGCTCTCAAGTGAGGCTGCCGGAACACACCGTTAGATGCTTGGCGGCAGATTTTCAACTTGAGGGTGGTAGCTAGCCAGCCGAGTACTAAAGTACCCTACCACCATGCTATGGTTTCCTCACGATGTTTTCCTTCACCGGCAGCTCAAGCTCATTGTTGGGGTTTGAACCCACACCCTTCGGCATGCGAACCTACGGCGCTAACCACTGAGCTATCATCGCTACACAATAATATCACATCTATGATCCTGCTGTGGGTGAAATTCTCCAAATTCCAAGAAACTAAACAAATCTATCTTGCGAGGCGTGCATAGCGTCAATCAAGCAGACAAACAGATGGGCACTTTGCTCCGTCAATCGCACAGCTTTCTACCTCATGCTGTCTGTCGGTTCGTGACACTTCCTTGAATTAACTTTTAATCTTAATCAAGAGATAAATTGAAAAGGTTCGCTGTGTATTTTCGGAATGGGCGCAGCATTATACGACCTTATTTTGTCATCTTTTTATTCCAAGACATTTATTAATTTAATTTCATATTGATTGTTGTTATTGTCATATGAACGTACATGGTTTGAAATAAATGACTATCATATCTTTGCATTCGACAAATGCACTTTTCCAAAATCTCGTCAATTTTTCGATCGAAATGGTGCACAGGAGTTATCTACACATAATTAATATAATAAAGCGGATGAGCTTGTTTGTTTATCTGAACGCACTAATCTCTAGAATTACCGGTAGGATTTGAATAATTATTTTTGCATTTGAGGTAGGTGACAGGCTATAAAACATCACGATACGACCCTTAGAAACCGATGGCGGGTGAAACCGCCAGGCACAGCTTGTTTCTAATAAGTTCGAGAAAATAATCTTCAGAAGGGAAATTGATAAATGTAATTTCCTCGCGCTTAACGTACATTATCTTTTATCAAATGTAATTAAAGAAGCGAGAGATGTTTAGAGTAATGGATAGTAAATAGTTAACGGTACGCTGTAAAGACTTGGAACCTAATGTTTTAGTTGATTGAAATCGTCTTTGCAACTTCCGTGTGAACAGAAGTCCAGGAGAAACGACCTCAGAAGATTTATCACCAAGTAAAACGTCACCCTAATGGTTAAGTTATTTAAATTATAGTCTATCTATCTATACAATTATAAAGAGGAAAGATTTGATTGTTTGTTTGTTTGTATTGAATAGGCTCCGAAACTACTGGACCGATTTCAAAAATTCATTCACCGTTGAGAAGCTACATTATCCCCGGGTGACATAGGCTACTTTTGATCCCTGTAGTCCCACAGGAACGGGAACTATGCGGGTGAAACCGCGAGGCGTCCGCTAGTAAAATTTATATTTACAATTTAAAAAAAAACCGACTCCATGACCGTTTGGTCAACTAAACGCACTGCTCCAATGAAACAGCGAGGTTTTCAGAGTAAATGAAAATATTATCGATGTTATACAATTTTTAGATTTTTGTTGATATTTTAAAAACCGTTTGATCGATTTCGATAAAAATTATATGGGACCACCTTATTTCAAATGTATTTCAGCTCTGAATGAGTCATTGTTTACTGTACCTACTATCAAATTCATACCCAAAAGTTGACTACGGTTGATTTCCCATCATAACTGTTTACGGCGTTGATTAAAGTTCAAATAGAGGTCAATGCACTGTGTTATGTCATTTTTCACGGTTTACTTTTTATACGTCTGTCGCGCAGCTTAGGCGGTTAATTGTTGACGCGTTCTTCAAACAGTAAGAGTATGAGTGCATCTACGCACCGTACACATATAATTATGTATATTGAATTGTTTGTGGAAATTTTTAATTGGCCTTATATATTTTCATAGGTAACCAAACAAAAACTAGCTGTTAATTTCCCTAATATCAATAAAATAAATATAAATAAAATAAAATAATGGATCGACAAAAGTAACTTAAAATGAAAACTACATTTAAAAAAAAAACTTCGCCGATTTAATTTTATGCTTCGTTATGTAAATTGTCAATTACTTTTCACAATTAGCACAAGTTACAAAACTGAACAAAAAATTGTAACAGTTGAAAGTTTCGTCGACCAAATCGCTATGTTTAACAAATTGCATATTTTGCTGGGTGTTTGACCACAGCTCACCTGATGTTGAGTGACGGTGTGTTCGAAGACGGTTAACACCTAGCCTAGAATAGAATCCGCTCTCAAGTGAGGCTTTCAGAACACCGTTAAGTGCTTGGTGGCAGATTTTCTGCCTTGAGAGTGGTAGCTAGCTAGTCGAGTACCCTGCCACCACAGTATGGGTACCTTACGATATTTCGAGCTTAATGTTGGGGTTTGAACCCACGCCCTTCGCTAACCATTGAGCTATCAGCGCTACAAAGCAAAGTTGCTAGTAAACTCGGTCTTATAGTGGCATCACCCATAAGTACGCTCGTGACGTAATATTTGATTACCGTATTCAGCATGTTATAATTCTGCAATTTTCACATGTGACATAGCACCAGGGGATGGTGTACCTTCCCAACGGTGAAAGAATTTTTGAAATCGGTCCACTAGTTTTTGATTTTATTCGTAACAAAACATACAAAAATCCAAAAATACAAATCTTTCCTCTTTATTATCAGTGTAGATTTCATGTCTTTATTACAGAAATTATGTTTAAGCAAATTTTTTAAGCGTTTCGATTCCACATTATTTATTTGCACAACTCACAAAAAACATTATTTTCGTAACAAAAAAAGTTTGTCCTGGGCGGGAATTGAACCCACGCCCTGCAACTCATGAAGCAGAGATGAAATGAGCAGTCTGTCTACAGTTCACATCTCTATTTCCCAGCGCGAGTTCAGGATGTGGTCACTATTTCAAAACGTGAACAAAACAAAACCCCGTATAGATTACATGACAAAGAACACAATATGTGGGTGAGCGTAGAAAACTATCGAATGACAGCTCATTACATTATTAAGGTATTTTCACACTAGGCATCACGGCCATTTCACCATTAAACGGCAAAGCAATAGCAACGACTGCGTAAGACAGACATGGATAAGTTACACGATTACGTAAAACAATAATTTAAAAAACCGGCCAAATTCGAATCGGATCGCGCACGAACGATTCCGTACCATTATCAAAACATGAAAGTCCAAATTGTATTCGCGAATGTGCGAAAGTCATATATTATGCTAAAACATGACTTTTCGAGTCCCTTCCAAAACGCCATAGAAGCTTGTAGTCACCACTACTTTACTAGAGCATGATCAGACTTTTTTTTTTAATACTTGACACTGGCAAATGCACATAGTGCAACGCCAAAAACAAAAAAGAAGAAGAGGTTTCTAATACCTATTGAAAAGTTTAATTATTTACTACAAGCGCACGCCTCGCGGTTTTACCGCGTAGTTCCCGTTCCCGTGGGAATACAGAGTATAAAAAGTAGCCTATGTCACCAGAGGATAACGGTGAAAGAATTATTGAAAACGGTCCAGTAGTTTTTGAGTTTATTCGTTACAAACATACAAAAATCCAAAAATACAAATCTTTCCTCTTTATAATATTAGTGTAGACTGTAGACTAAGCTCTAAAGATAAATCATCTTGAAGGTATGAAATTATTGTACCGTCAGCCAAAGTAGGTACTTAGATAGCTTCAAAATTATATGACAATCAGTAAATTAACTTTTACTTTCAAGAATTTATTCTTCACATAGACCCTTGTTAAAAAGTAGTCTTCACATATTTCATATATTTGCATCCCTACTGCCGCTATTGGTCTGATGCTTTCGAACCTCCGATGAAAAACGCCTATCGAGAGAAAGCTCGATTTTACGAGCAACGTATCGATATCTGATAGATTTTTCCGTTTTACATAACAAAACAATAATTCAACCGTAATATTATTAAGAGTAGCATTTCAATAATTAATCTTATGGTAATGTATAACACTGTCTATCTACGGTCCCTTAAAATCTACAAACCAATGAAAAATGAACTTTAAAATAAAGCTATTACAGAATAAATACATAACATCTTATTAATAACTAATTAAATCAAAACATCGATTTAAAGGCAGATAAAGATCGAAAAGACAATTCTATTAACATGTTACCCGACCAATTAAAATACCGTCATCGATTAAATAAACAATCGATTGTTCCTAATCGGTTGCGTAATGAATCGATCGAGTCGACTTTTACAATCGGGGCATGCAATTATAGAGCGTGCGTGGCGGATATCCGTCAAAACGACCTTCAAGACAATTAGGTATTCGATGAATTGTATTTGATCTAGTGCAGTCTAGATTTAGACAGGTAATTTGGTCACGATTGATTGAATATGGTCTAAAATTATGGAGGTGAGCAATCTATTCTACACCTATTAGGAAGTCACTATTGAAAAGCTCTATTATATAAAATGATCTAACTATTATGTTTGCAATCTGTAAGTACCTACCCTAATTAAAAATAATATTAAGTGTTTTTCTCTAATAAGTGAAAGTTAATATTCTTGAGAAATAAATATCTTAAACCAAAGATAAGCTAAGCTATATACCTAACACACGGCGTTAACTAAAAACTAGTCACCATTAAAATATCGATTAAAAATCATTTCCCTCCCTTTTGGGCCATTAAGTAAAAAAAAAAACGTACAGAGTACCTAGCCCCACAACTTTCAAATTGTTTTTTTGGCGGGAACGGGGAAATAGTCGTATCGCCACGTTGTATTTTTTTCCAAAACTAGTGTTTCATCGAGTGTTTATGCATAAAAATGGTGGTATTTTATTCATAAAGTGCCGAATCACAAGCGCGAGTGTGGGAAAATGATATTGTGGTGAAACATGACTTTTCGTGTTGCTTCCAAAACGCCATCGAAGCTTTATAGTAACGTCGCCACTACTTTACTAAAGCATGACTGAACTTGACTGACACGGACTGGACTTGACCAAGACGGTACTTTCACTATAACTATAGCTACGAGGCGACTTATTTAACTTATGAAACTTGAAAATGTAAAACAGTTGACACTGGCAAATGCTCAAAATGCGACGCCAAAACAAAAAAAAAAAACTTTCAAATTAATTTAACATGTAATCGATACTTAAATGCGTACGCGCATCGATGAACGAATACTGAAATCTGATCAGTTGGTGTGCGGCGGTCGATCGCAACGTACGTAACCCACACCACTGTGACGAGAGCTGGTTTCCTCTGGAGAGCTGTTCGTTGGTCGATGAACTTAATGCGTGTGGGTTTAAATGTGCGGCCATGGTGAATTTCATTTAGTCATGTGAACGGGTGATACAAAGAGGAAATCATTTGGTTTGCGTTGCTTAAATGCTTATAATATCCTCAAATTACAACTCGGTAATTTACATAAAAATAAATAAATGACAATTATATTGAATACACACGAACAAAGTCTATACATAAAAAAAAAACACACTGACCCACAAATTAGACAATACGTAAAAGTGAGCTTTTTCATATGTAAAAGTAACGGGACGCACGGTACGCTTTCCTGATGGTAAGAGATAATCATGCCCATGACCATTGCAGCAATACACAGAACTAGCAAAACAAATTCCGGGGCATAGCTGCTTTGGCGCTCATTACTTTGAGATTCGATGGTTAGTCTCAACAGCCTAGTAATTTCTCTAAAAACTGGAACATAGTATTGTTTACACACTACTACTTGGCGGCGGAATATCTGGTACTGCGGTGGTAACCTATCTAGACGACTTCCTGCTAACGAAATCTTTCACCAAGTAAACAAAGTACATAATTTCAATCTTTCATCGCCAAATTTTTCTAAAATTATGTAGAGACCAGCGGACGCCTCGCGGTTTCACCCGCGTAGTTCCCGTTCCCGTGGGAATACAGGGATAAAAGGTCCAGTAGTTTCGGATCCTGTTCATTACAAACAAACAATCAAATCTTTCCTCTTTATAATAGTATAGATAGATTATATTAGAAAGTTAAACCAACTCGTAGTTAAACCTATACTTAAGTATAATAATGATAATGTAGACGACATCATTGAACATATAAAACCTTAGCAAAGATGTTGTCATAAAATGTAACTCCTACTTAACATCGTTTAACATCAACATAAAATGTAAGCTGAGCTGACAATAACAGAACACAATAATAGAACTGATCCTCAGTTCAGTTATTGTGTTAAAGATATGTTCAAAGACCATACTAGTGTCAATGAAATTTGAAATAGAAAACAAACTATTTAAAGCAGGTAAACAAAAGCACAATAATACTTGAATATTCAAGGTATATATTTTCGAGCGCTTGGTCGAGACTGAGACTGACTGACTTAGTCTCGACCAAGCGCTAGCGAAGCAACGAACAAAAAAGATCGATCGAAGATTTTTCTAGGATGCCATGTCGACATCCCTACACGCGCCTCGCGCTAAACGGGAACACGGAAAGATTCATGTCACCCCGTTGTATATTTTTTCCAAAACTAGTGTTTTGTCGAGTGATTTACGCATAAAAATGGTCGTGTTTTATTCATAAAGTGCCGAATTAGAAGCGCGAGTGTGGGTAAATGATATAATGTGGTGAAACATGATTGTTTGTGTTGCTTACAAAACTCCATCGAGGCTTACAATAAAGTCGCCACTACTTTACTAAAACATGACTGGACTTGACTGACACACTTCGACTATAATTATGGCTACAAGGCGACTTATTTAACTTGAACACATAAATCACTTGACACTGGCAAATGCTCAAAATGCGACGACAAAATCAAAGAAAAAAAACCTACGTGAATCAACGCTAGTAGCCGCTAGGGCCGCGCGCGCGCAAGTACAATCTTTTGCAACTGAACTTGACATATCAGTTGTTCCATAGAAACATGCCACTAATACTTGACAAATATGAACAACCGCTGTCGCAATTCCAAATTTACTTCCAAAGTAAAAGTTATTCATAAGGAACAGAGAATATATCCGTGGTGTAACCGAACACCCAGTAAAAGCGGAAGCGTTTAAAGATCCACTGAAAGAGAGACAAGTGAACCTACAATTCATAGTATTTGTTGAAATGGTTCCAGTGCTAACTTAAATAGCTGACCATATACTCGTAAACCTAGTACTGAACGCAACGCAACGCTAGCCAATAGTGCTGTCAATGACATCGATATAGTGTTACACTCGTCGCGAACCGTTCTACCGCAACTTACTGCTACGAATGCCATATATAAACTAGTTCCTACTTATATATTGCGTCATAGTGACAATTTTATATATGGATTAGTCGCATCTCCTCGTGTCGCATGGTAAGAACTAATTTTGACATTAATATCGATAAAATCGATATTCATATTAATGTCTTTCCCGATGGTTTGCTTTCTATTAGGATCTATTAGGTCCTTGACACCTTGAATTACTTTTTTTATTTTGAATTATTATGATTTTTATATTATTTAAATTTAATTTATATTATTTAATTGTGATTGAATCTTGATTTGTATTGCTTGAAAGCAGTGATGCCCTGGACTTTGTTTTGTTACTTGAAGTTCGGGATCCAAATAAATAAATTAACCTCCAAAATGCATTGCTACCAAATTATGATTCATTAGAATACTAGGTTTTGTAAACAAATCAAAATAGTTTTGATAAAAATACCAGCATTTATATGAAAGAAAACTGTCTTGCTAACGAAGTTATATATTTTTATAGTTACCAATATAATTTGTAATCAGGAATAGTTTGCTTTCATATAGGTGTTGCCTAGTAAGACAATCAATAAATAATAATGTTTCTTAACAAAAAAGTTGTCAATAAATATAATTTTAATTTATAACGATATAAACAGAAATTTTGCAAAAATTGCAAATTTTTTATCGCTCGGAAAACTACTTATTAATTTTTTACTTATGACCGCGCAGCGTAGGACGTCCACCCACAAGGTGGACAGACGACCTAAAGACCGCAGGAACGCGCTGGAAGCGAGCCGCTTCCAACCGGTCTTTGTGGAAGTCAATGGGGGCCTATGTCCAGCAGTGAACGTCCTACGGCTGAAATGATGATGATGATGAATTATTTATGCCACGTTCGTGCTTAATCTCTTTCACGAGACATTGCAGTTATTGTTTCATTATAGAAGACTAATAATAATATTAAAACCATTAATTACGAAATAGAATTAATTAACAAACAAAAGGGCAAACTGTGTTACTCAAGATTAGACGAGCAATTGTATGAAAAAATTGTGCAACAGAACTTGATTGCTTCGCGTTATGAAGACCACTCGATTTATTTAACTTTGCGTCACCATAATTATTTCTAATTCAAAAATAATGACCGCTAATAAATTTGATTAGAGTTCTACGTAGTAATATTTGTGGAGAATTGCCAATTTGTTGAGACACTTAACTCAGGTGAGCTGTGGTCAAACACCTAGCCTGTCCATAAAAAAAATTATTACGTTTTAGGTACAGCAGCTCCGTGCTTACTCTTCGAAACTTCGAACTTGAACTTTGTAAAAATGAGAAAAGAAGCATTATAAAGGTTATATTCATAAATCCGATTTGATTTATTGAGTTGCAATAAATTCAATTCGGTTACACTTCAAAGTAGAGACACGGTGGATGTTCCCCATGTACGTACAAAGCGTTTTGATTCCCACAGCGAGGTTGTGGAACTCTCTGCCGGAGTCTGTGTTCCCTGTTAGACACAATATTGGCGTCTTCAAAATCTAGAGTAAATAGGTTTCTTCTAGGTAAGCGTGCTCCATCTTAGACCACACTACTGCTTAACATCAGGCAGAGTGTGGTCAAATGCGTACCTATTTTAAATAAAAAAATAAAAGATGAAGTTATTTTAAAGTACCTTTGTGAGTTTGAAAAATCATTCAGATGAGTCTCATCAGACTGTAATATTTTACAAATTTTTAAACAAAATTCTCGCGATCAAAAAATATAAGCTTCAGCTTTTTTCTATGTAATTTTCTACTAGTCTAAGTAAATAAATAAATATCGTAAGACATTACACACAGCGCCATCTGACCCCAAACTAAGCAGAGCTTGTGTGATGGAAGTCAGATAACTGATAGAATACATAAATACTTTTTTTTTTGTAAATGCATACTTGTAATACATGCAGAAAATAATAATAGCTTCTTAACTCTATTTCTAAACAAAATTACGCACACAGATAAAATAAATCAATAAATATCATAGGACATCGCTATTAAACCCCAAACTAAGCAAAGCTTGTAATATGCAAACCGATAGAATAATTATACACTTTTTTTTGTAAATACAAGCAGAACTCTGAACAAACATTTATCTCATGATGGCAATTGAAACCACGCCCTGAAACAGATATTCTACCAAATGAGCTAACAGGGCAGATGAAGCCAATACTTTTGGTTTTTCGTAAACGGTTAACTGACCGATGCCTTGATCATCTCTCATTTCTGCCACGCAACTTTCAGATGTGTATCAATGCAATAAGACTCACCGTTCCTCCAGCATCTCGTTGAAGGTTTTGGACTTGGCGCGCGGCTGGCTGGGTATGTTCTCCATCTGACGCACCTCCACGCACCGCTCGATAATGTGCTCCACTCGCTTCCGCCGCGAAGACTTCCAGTTATCCAGATTCTGGAAAAGATACAAACATATATTATCAGAAAAAAAATACAACAGAATTAATATACTATGGAAATCAGGTGAACTGAATACTTAAATACTTTTTTTTTAAATACATACAAAATACAGACACAGAACAAACATTTGTTTAAATACCATAATATGTTTGTCCTGAGTTGGAATCGAACCCACGCCCAACAGATCTTTAAGCAGATATACTACTAATAAACCAACAGGGTTGTCAAATAAATAGTTATGTGTAGTTTAAAAATAACAAATGTAAATCACCCAGAATTAAATTACTTAAATTGTAACTTATAGATTAATCGAACGTAAAATATCTACATATAAAACCTGTAAATATCTACATAGTGTAAAACAAAGTCGCTTCCCGGCTTCTGTAGGTACGCTTAGATCTTTTAAACTACGCAACGGATTTTAATGTTGTAAATCAATGGACAGAGCGGTTCGAGAAGACGGTTTATATGTATAATTTATATTATAGTAACTAGCGGACGCCTCGCGGTTTCACCCATGTAGATCCAATTCGCGTGGAGAGTACAGGGATAAAAAGTAGCATGCCACCCGAGGATAGTGTCGCTTTCCAACGGTTTTTTTTTTAAATCGGTCCTGTACTTTAGGAACCTATTCAATACAAACAAACATCCCTTTCCTCTTTATAATAGCATAGATAGATAGGTACATGCATATTATTTATGGTAGAGAAAATCAGAGAATTTCAAAGATTAGTAATGTTATGTGAAAAATATGTGTTTGTGCTCTTACAATCAAACGCTGGCTAAAACCTTACGAGATAGATCAAAATAATGTACTACATCTACATAGCACCCGTGCGAGGCTGGGGCGAGTCGCTAGTTATTGATATAAAGCACAATATTTACAGGGGTATAAAACCTCTAAGAGAGCAATAAATAATTCAATAGCTATTTCAATTGAAACTATTAGCTATCGCTCCAAATACCTCTGCAGTTCCATGACCTAAACAACAATTGCAGAGAACGCCGACAGAACAGATTGGCATCGAGGACGGTTGGTGCATTTTACCAATGGGATGAATCACAACATTGTTTTTGTTACAGTTTCAAATTGACTTGATGAAAACGATGCACTTTTGCATTTAATTCATAACATACAACTGCAGTGAACTGGATTGACACACAAGTATTGTATAAGTTTGTTACTAAATTAAATAAAATGTGATATAAAAAGTATTAGCTATGTAGGTAATGAAGTACATTATATATGTGTGCCAAATTTCATCCAAATCCGTTCAGTCGTTTTTGCATGATTGAGTAACAAACATACAAACTTTCACATTTACATTATTAGAAGGATTAGCAGAAACCCCGGTTTTGGCGTCGCATTTTGAGCATTTGCCAGTGTCAAGTGTTTCATATTTTTAAGTTTCATAAGTTAAATAAGTCGCCTCGTAGCTATAGCTATAGTTAAGTCCAGTCTTAGTCCAGTTCGTGTCAGTCAGTCCAGTCATGCTTTAGTAAAGTAGTGGCGACTTTAGCATAAGCTTCGATGGAGTTTTGGAAGCAACACGAAAAGTCATGTTTCACATTATATCATTTTTCCACACTCGCGCTTGCGATTCGGCACTTTATGAATAAAACACCACCATTTTTATGCATGAACACTAGACAAACACTACTTTTGGAAATAAATACGGACGAGACGACTATTTCCGCGCTCCCGCGAAAACTTGGGCGTACATTTAGCATTTTGGAAACTTTAACTTTAAACAAACTTTAGGACCATGGGGACCGACAGCAAAAAAAATTGAATCAAAGATTTGTCATCTCGTCTAGCCAATGCCACACGTGACCAAAACGAAGATGTTTGACAGGCTAGGTGTTTGACCACAGCTTACCTGATGTTAAGTGAAGGTGTGATCGAAGATGGTAAAGAACACCTAGCCTGGAATGGAACTGGCTCTCAAGTGAGGCTGCCGGAACACACCGTTAGATGCTTGGCGGCAGATTTTAAAATCGAGGGTGGTAGCTAGCCAGCCGAGTACTAAAGTACCCTACCACCATGCTATGGTTTCCTCACGATGTGTTCCTTCACCGGCAGCTCAAGCTCATTGTTGGGGTTTGAACCCACGCCCTTCGGCATGCGAACCTACCGCGCTAACCACTGAGCTATCATCGCTACAAAATATCGCTTTTATTTTGCTCCAAGACAAATTATGGCCATACAACGCGGCAATAGGGTCAGCGTTTTGGGTACTGCATATTTCCCATCGATTACCTTTTAGATTACGTATTGTTGCGATATGTATTTTTAATAATTAATTTATTTTCTTACATACTAGCGGACGCCTCGCGGTTTCACCCGCGTAGTTCCCGTTCCCGTGGGAATACAGGGATAATAAGTAGCCTATGTCACCCAGGGATATCGTAGCTTCCCAACGGTGAAAGAATTTTTGAAATCGGTCTAGTAGTTTCGGAGCCTATTCATTACAAACAAACAAATCTTTCCGCTTTATAATAGTAAGTATAGATAGACATAGTTAATTGTAAAGTTTGTGCTTCAGAGATTGAGCTCGCCCTGCTTTGTTGACAACAGTGAAGTGGTAGGCAGGAATATCATTAAGAAGAAGTTTAAAGGATCTCGGGGACTATAGCAGAACTTTTTTAAAGTATGTCATTGTCCACAACTGGTTTTGGTACTGCCCAATAAAGTTGGTTGCACAGAAAATTGCCATTTCAAACTAACCTTGAGACTTGAGAGAGACCACCCAAAAACAAAAACACATCGAGAAACAATACATCTGATTCACGTATTACCCTCGAACGCTGCCAAAACGTACTTTAATCTCAATTGTTGAATAGGTCAGGCCAAACCGATATTTGGATCTTCGAATGCAGAGCTTTAGCAAGGTTATTTGATCCTTTATGTTTTTAAATCCGTCTTCAAACTCTTTAAGCCCCTAGATGTTTAATTTTTTTTAATGGTTGACAGTCTATGTGTTCGTGTGGTCGAATATGGTAAACACATAGAGCCTGGAATGGAACTATCTCTTAAGGTGGTTCGATTTCCATACCAATATCTTTTTTCCATTTATAGACAAATTTTACAATAAAATCACAGCTACTGGCATTTACTTTGATCTTTATTTGCGGTAAATCATTATTCTATTTGATACTGAACTCAATCATACAAAAGACAAGTAGATTAATGAGATAAAATTTCAGAACTCATAACTTTAATAGCGATCTTTTTAGAAGCGGTTTCTCATTTTTAAATTAAGCAAAGATCTCGATATGCAGTCGATAAGGCAACGATATCGATAGATTGGTATGCAGTCACAGAATAGTTGCTAGTATCCAACTAATATTATAAAAATTAGTTTGTATGTTTGTTACACAATCATGCAAACCTGGATTAACATGTATAATACTGTTTATATCAGAAAAACGTTAGGTTTATGTGGTTTTTTTTTTTAATGCTTGACAGGCTAGTTGTTTTGACCACAGCTCACCTGATGTTAAGTGAAGGTGTGGTCGAAGATGGTAAAGCACACCTAGCCTGGAATGGAACTGGCTCTCAAGTGAGGCTGCCGGAACACACCGTTAGATGCTTGGCGGCAGATTTTCAACTTGAGGGTGGTAGCTAGCCAGCCGAGTACTAGAAAGTACCCTACCACCATGCTATGATTTCCTCACGATGTTTTCCTTCACCGGCAGCTCAAGCTCATTGTTGGGGTTTGAACCCACGCCCTTCGGCATGCGAACCTACCGCGCTAACCACTGAGCTATCATCGCTACAAAAAACTACAGGACGTATCGACTAGAATTTTGTCTTATTCCGGAATAAAAGATGTCCTATTAATGTTGTAAATGTGAAAGTTTGTGAGGATGGATGGATGTTTATTACTCTTTCCCGCAAAAACTACTGAACGGATTGGGATGAAATTTGGTATGCATATTATGTATGTATTTAATGGCCTGGAATAACTTATAGGATATTTTTTATACTGCAGACTAAACAAATTATTAGTTAAATTCCACGCGGACAAAGTCGCGGGTAACTAGTCCTTTATACCCATATTTATCTACATAGATAAATAATTTAGAAGCGCAAGTTTCATAATCTTTCACATGTTTCTCTCGTGAGCCCAATTTTTAAGTCAACGCGGACGAAGTTTCGGGCGCAAGCTAGTTAGTAATAAGTTACAGAATACGCCTTAGCTAGTATGCGGTGGAGTTGGGATTGCATGTCAACATAATTCGTACTTGCTAGGATCGCGTGCGGCGAAGGCAGTTTTTACCGATCTTGCGACGCGCTGGGATAAATGCTATAATTTTGTTTGGTCTAATGTAAGAGCGAATGTAAGAATGTAATGTCAAAAATATAGAAAAAAAGGATCAAATTTCAGATTTTTATAAAAGATAACTGGCATACCTACTACAGTACTTTATGTATTTGTGTATTCTATCAGTTATCTGACTTCCATCACACAAGCTCTGCTTAGTTTGGGGCCAGATGGCGCTGTGTGTATAGTCCTACGATATTTATTTTATTTATTTACTTTGATGCTAAAAAGTTTCATTTCATATTAAATTGTTAAACAGCATTAAAAATAATATGTTACAGAAAATAAAACATCTTTAGAACAGGCCACAAAAAAATAAGAAACAATATGGTACTTAGACGAACATAAAATACATGCTTTGTTTACACAATACGCCTTGATAAGATCACCCTTTGTTTATTGTGGTGTTACCATGAGTCCCTTATCAGATGATAATAACCTTGAACACTTGGATTGTACAGATTTAGAAGATGTTAATAAACAATATGAAGATATTGCTTAGAGAATAATTAATAGATAGATAGGAAGATAGGTACAAACGCTTTATACTGCACACCACAAATAGAAAAAAAGTACATGAAATAAAAGAATCTTATGAGCTTGTGCTACAAGTGGCATCCTTATCGCTAAGAGCTTATCGATCTCTTCCAGGCAACTAAGAATGGCAAACACGATACCGCTTAAGAACAGACGAAAGGTGTAGGGAATAATATGGCAAAATGCATGATAAAAGTTATAACTAAAAATAGTAAAACTCGACTACAGAAAAGTATCTATAAATTAAAAGAAAAATATAACCTGTCACCCGAAACATCGAATCGTTTGCCACCTCATTCGTCAAATTCGGACGAGTAGTTTCGACGCTATGGTGGAGCATACGTACAAACAAACATAGAATGTTGGAGCAAGGAGCTGGGTTGGCTCGGGTAGACGCTGGTAGAGGGAAATACACAAGACACCCCAAGCGGGACGTCAGTGCAGGACTTATCGCCCCCACTTTGAATAAGAATAAGTAACATAGAATGTTAAAGACATAACCCTTCCGTTCGGCATTGTCGCAAAACCTTAGCTATACAAGCGTAGTTGACGGTATCCCCACAAATTCTGTACAGATATTTCGCTATATCTCACACTTAAACCGAACAGAAATACCTTTCTAGAACTTGATAGTCGAATTGAGTTTATCGGCACAGCGCAAACGCTGATATATTTTTAGAGCGACAGCCATTGCACAATGCAGTTCTTGGCAGCTTAACGACAGTTAATCTCAGTAACGACCAATCGCAATGTTGGAAAAGTAAAAAGGGCAATGTTGAAAAAAGCTTAACTGTCCTGAAGAAAGGGATCTTAAGGAATACCTTTCTAGAAGTCGTTTGTTATGTGGATATGAAGGAAGTAATTGTATCTGAAGTCGAAAGGAGTAACAGACATTTAATTGTCATAATTGTTAGTGGGCTGATTTGAAATGACGATGATGTTTTTAACTATTTTTCATTGAAGACAATTATCGTGATTAATTTGCGGAATAGCCTTATTAAATGATGCCAAGGTAAGTCTAATTGTTGTAATGACAACTGGAATTTTTCTCGTGACAAATTAAAATTGACAAGGCCGGCTGATAACTTGCTGGCCGTGTCAGAACTTTAAAGAGCATACAACAAAAACTATGGAATTTGCTGCCCGAATGGGTGTTCTTTTTTTATGCTTGACTGGCTAGATGTTTGACCACAGCTCACCTGATGTTAAGTGAAGGTGTGGAAGATGGTAAGGCACACCTAGCCTGGAATGGAACTGGCTCTCAAGTGCGGCAGCCGGAACACACCGTTAGATGCTTGGCGGCAGATTTTCAAACTTGAGGGTGGTAGCTAGCCAGCCGAGTACTAGAAAGTACCCTACCACCATGCTATGGTTTCCTCACGATGTTTTCCTTCACCGGTAGCTCAAGCTCATTGTTGGGGTTTGAACCCGCGCCCTTCGGCATGCGAACCTACCGCGCTACGCACTGAGCTATCATCGCTACAATTCGCTGTTCCCTGATAGATACAATCTGGGTGTCTTCAAGTTGCGAGTGAAGCGGTTTCTTCTAGGGGAGCGCGCTCCACCGTAGACCACATCTTTGCTTAACATCAGACGAATTGACGGTCAAACGCAAGACTACTTATAAAATATCGTCGAGGTACAAACAAATTTCACAGTATTTTGTGCGTGATTAAGTCCCAGTGATAAATATAAACATGTTCAAATTGCGAAAGCTTAAAAATAAGATTGAAATTGTATAATTATACATCAAAGTTCAAAAATAAACAAGCTTTATAAAGACAAAACCATTTAAGATACCGACGAAAAACAAACAAACCATAGAACGGATACGCGGCGCATTCCCCGGGCTTCTGGATGCGCCGATCGCGACGTATTTCCGCTGTGCGCCCCATCAGGCATACGTTAACAGGCTTTTTGTGGGAAACCATTTTGGAACAGTTACAATTGACGCGAGTAATGATGTTAATTTGAGAGACCATAACGCCGTCAAGCTTTTTATCGAGATGTTACGAAAGGAATTAATGGAAGGAGGAATTTCATGGAAGCAGTATGGACAAAGTTGATACCTTCCGACTTCCTTGAATTGTAAGTCAATCTAGACTATAACAATCCTGTAACTGATATGTTAGAACGTAAATAGAGTAATACAAAGAAATACCAACTAGTAACGCCGTCGGATCTGCTTGTCAATTCGGAGAGGTCGGTATAGATACTGGGGCCCGCAACCACGTACCCTCTTCCAAAAAAACAAGAGATTCTTAAATCAATTTAATTTATTTAAAAGTAAATAAAACATTACTAGTACCTAAGTAATGATAACTTTTTATTGAGATTTGAAATGTGTAGATTTTGACAATTTCGATATTATTTTTAAAAACTAGGTGTTACCCGGGACTTCATTCATGTATCATTATCACCCATAACCTTCTTTATCTCACTGCTGGCTGGGCCTTTCTCTTGTTATGCCATCTGCCTCGGTTCTGTGCCAAATTGGTCCAGGTTCCACCCGCGACAGTGACGATATCGTCGTGCCATCTTGCGGCTGGACGACCAACGCTCCATTTACCTTGCCTAGGCCACCACTATGTTGCAACCTTACTCCACCTGTCATCACTTCGCCTAACAACGTGTCCTGTCTAGCTCCACTTGGGATTCATAACAGTGACACCGATGTCTCCAACGTTCGTCGTTGTCGTAACATGTGTACATATATGCCCTAAAATCCGATCTACTACCAAATAATAATAGAGCAGACAAACAAAATAACGGTAAATTTAAAAATGTTAATCTTTGAATTGATGTCAAATTAATAAAAGAACAAGAAGCCAGACTTGAACTGAGTACAGACAACATACATAATTCAAAATAAACACTAAAAACCAAGACACAGTGTAGACACCAACAAAAACGGGTTTAAAAAAAACTAATGGCGACACTAAGTTTTATCTGTGGAGATATAGAATTAAAAATAGAACATAAATTATAGTGATAATTAAAGTAATTCGGTTGCAACACCAATTAATTCGGTAAATTTTTATTGCAGTGATAATGGTATCACAATTTGCAATAATTATTTTGATTTGAAGATTTCATTGTGGCAATTATTAAGTCGTTAACATTTTCAAGGTCTTATATAATTATTACATATATTTACATAACATCACCTCACCAATTTTTTTAAATGTTTGCCTGGTTTTGTGTTTGATAACAGCTCACCTGATGTTGAATGACATTGTGGTCGGAGATGGTAAAATAGCTAGGAATGGAACTGACTCTCAGCAGAAGCTGCCAGAACACACCTTTAAGTGCTTGACAGTTTTTCTAAAGCTAGCTAGCCGACTACTAGAGAGTGCCCTACCACTATGACATGGTTTCCTCACGATGTTTTCCTTCACCGGCAACTCAAGCTCGTTGTTGGTATTTTAACCCACGCCCTTTGGCGTGTGAACCGACCACGCTAACCACTGACCTATCATCGGTACAAAGAAGTTCTTGTTTGATTAGATCTTTGTAGGGTTTCTTTGCCAGCTTATTAATCGGCAATACGCTAGGTCACTCAACATCATTATCCGCAGCCTTTTTATAGCATTTCGAATGTATTTACAAAGTTAATCAATGCTTAAAATTCTTCGTCAACTTCTCACTGACGTGAAATAATGATCACTCGTGAAATCGAGAAGCTGTTTTAAACGTTGAATAACTTTATGTATTGATTGTAAATAAGGCCCTTAATATAGGTGAAGTAATCTTATCTCTTGCTATGCCTTGCTATGCTACGATCACCTGCTAAATCTATGCCAGGTGTGATAGCGAAGCATACGTCATTGTCGTCTGAACTGTACTAAGAAGCGCTCCGCTTTCCTTGTCTAATATATTACAAAACAAATTATTGAAATTGAAACGAGCGTGTGTCTACATCAAATTTACGATACATAAATCTTTACCCACACACATCCAATATTATTAAACGCACATTATAAAACCGACAATAAATCATTAGCGAGAATGTGCTCGGAAAAGGGTCTAGAAAACTTCCAATTAACCTGGATTAGTGGAAGCTTTCAAGGAAATCTAGCAATTGGGGTTAAGGGAGTTAAAAATCGTTAAGACGAGTAATAATTCACCAACGATGAGAGAAACTTATGTCTTCTTTAAAGCCATGTGTCTTCGGAATATAGATCAGTGTTTCCCAGACTTTTTTCTGCCATGGCCCGGTAATTATCATTGTTGAGTGACCCACTCGATAGTTTTCACATTGATTAAATAAAAAAAATATTATTGTTATTAAATGTAGCTATGCATACATTAATTACGTTGTATTATATAACTTTTTGCACTATATTTCGCTATTATCTTTCTAGTCTTTCTAGTCTAGATCGACAGGTATTATTTTCTGACCCTGTACAGGGTCGCGACCCACCAAATGGGAAACGCTGCTATAGATCTACATATGTGTCAAAACCACGTCAGTTTCCATAGTAGAATATAGATAGTTAAAATCTCTTTATTGTGCACACCAGAAATAGAAAAAATTACAGAACACAAATATAATTAAGGACATTTCGAAGCGGCTGGTCCTCGCTTAGGGGAATCCCAGAGCTGGCGCCTATCTACGTCAAAGGCTAAGCTTAGCCATACAACGGGGCAATGCCGCCAGCGTACTGGTAACCCTACCGCGCGGCAGCGATCTCGACGGCGTGTTCATTTTATAGCAGTATAGTTTATTTATTTTCTTTATGTATGATTTTGTTTTAAATAGTTATTTATCCGAAATGTATTCAAATATAATTACCTACTATTATTTTATTTACATTTATATGTTTGCAACTTACATCACATTATTTTGGGTATATACATAAATGTATATATTTTTCTTACAATTCAGAACACGCGTGCGTGATGCCGGCCTCGACGGAAGACCAGCGCTGGCTGGCTGCAGTCGACATTATGCAGAGTATGGCTTGGTTATGGCTTTATCCTTCTCACAGTAAGAAGATTGTGGCGATGATAGCTCAGTGGTTAGCGCGGTCGGTTCGCATGCTGAAGGACGTGGGTTCAAACCCCAAGAATTAGCTTGAGCTGCCGGTGAAGGAAAACATCGTGAGGAAACCATAGCATGGTGGTAGGGTACTTTCTAGAACTCGGCTGGCTAGCTACCACCCTCAAGTTGAAAATCTGTCGCCAAGCATCTAACGGTGTGTTCTGGCAGCCTCACTTGAGAGCCAGTTCCATTCCAGGCTAGGTGTGCTTCACCATCTTCGACCACACCGTCACTTAAGATCAGGTGAGCTGTGGTCAAACACCTAGACTGTCAGCTATATAAAAAAAAAAAAAAAAAAAAAAGAGTTGAGGCCAGTTTGCGACATTTTTTAAATTATTATTATTTACTTACATTATTGTTTTGTGTCTGTTGTTATATTGATGAATGTATGGTGCCAGGAAGTAAAAAAAAAAACTTATTGGCTACTAGTGACCCGCCCGGCTTCGCATGGGTGCAATGTAGATACATAAATAACGAAGTTGTACAGTCACTGCAGCGATAACCCGCTTACTGTCATTTCAAATTTGTTGTCTTTATGTTAATCTGTATCTTTTTATTTGTGTGTGTTGTCTGTACTTATCTGTTGTTGTGTCTAGTGTTTTGTAGGGGGAAAAAATACATGTTTTTCTTTTCTTTTCCAACCCCTATTTTGCATCTTTAGGGCCCGAATTCTTAAAAATACTTTCTCAATGTCTCACCTACGTCCCATTTGTGCAAAATTTAATGCGACCCCGCAGTTTCAGCTGTGCGTTGATCAATCAGTCTGTCAGTTTCTTCTTTTACATAATGTATGATTATTCATATTTCACAGCACTACACAGCTCCGGTGAACTCTCGCCCTAATGCTTCCGCGTTTATGACAAAAATAAAAATGTCGCGTCGTGCCGGAATTTCTGCCCAGACGCGAGCTTGCAGTTTTGACTGCATCGTTGCCTCGTGTAGAACTGTAGACATACCCGGCATGCACCAATGTATGCTTTGACATTTAAATGTAGCGATGATAGCTCAGAAAGGGCGTGGGTTCAAACCCCAAGAATGAGCTTGAGCTGCCGGTGAAGGAAAACATCGTGAAGAAACCATAGCATGGTGGTAGGGTACTTTCTAGTACTCGGCTGGCTAGCTACCACCCTCAAGTTGAAAATCTGCCGCCAAGCATCAAACGGTGTGTTCCGGCAGCCTCACTTGAGAGCCAGTTCCATTCCAGGCTAGGTGTGCTTTACCATCTTCGATCACACCTTCACTTAACATCAGGTAAGCTGTGGTCATCAAAAAAAAAAATTACGCCCCAAGGAATATTTACTCGGTGGTAGATCTCCTTAGCAGGAAGTCATCTAGGTAGGTACCGCCGCAGTACCAGACATTCTACCGCGAAACAGTAGTGTGTAAGCATCACTGTGTTCCGGTTTGAAGGGTACTGCAGCTAGCGAAATTACTGGGCTGAGACTAATCATCTAATTAATTAATGTATATCGTGTATTTAGTTAGTATCAGGGTGTCAGAAACTACGTTTGCCGATTCGCGTAAACAATAATAAGTAGCAATATAAGAGCAGAATTACACATACGTGAATACTTACTGATTGCCAATCTTCTTGTCTCTCCCTGATAGCTGGTTCAGCTCGTTTGGCTAGTTCTGCTCTCCGGAGTTGTTCTCTTGCTCTGCTGCCAAGGTCTGCGGGGCCTACTTTGATGAACTGCAGTGGGTTGGCCGCTGGCTTGCCAGGGATTACCGCCGCGGTGTGCGGCCGAGTCGCGAGGAAGTCTGCACTGTCTGTAGTCTGTAACAAACACATAAATTTTTATAAGAAAAAAATAATTAACGGTTGATTTACAATAGTCAAAAATTTATATATAAATTTAAACCGACTCCATGACCCCGCACTGCTTCAATGAAACAGCAAGGTCAACGAAAATATCGTCAACGTAGGTATATAATTATTAGACTTTCGTTGATTTTTTAAATTCTCGATCGATTTCGATAAAATGTATATGGGGCCACTTCTGAAGTATGATCTACCAAGCAAAAAAGTATCATCAAAATCGATTCATCATCGCCAGAATGATCGCGTAACATACATACAAAAAAAAAAAACAAGTCGTAATAAAACCTGACCAGTTTTCTTTGATTTGGCGTCGCATTTTGAACATTTGCAGTGTCAAGTGTTTATATTTTTAAGTTTCATAAGTTAAATAAGTTGTCAAAGTCCAGTCCGTGCCAGCCAAGTCCAGTCATGCTTTAGTAAAGTAGTGGCGACTTTACTATAAGCTTCGATGGAGTTTTGGAAGCAACACGAAAAATCATGTTTCACCACATTATATCACTTTCCTACACTCATGCTTGTAATTTGGTACTTTATGAATAAAACACCACTATTTTTATACATAAACACTCGAAATAACACTAGTTTTTGAATAAAAATACAATGGGACGACACCACTCTTTCCGCGTTCCCGCCTAAACTCAACTGACGATTTCCTTGGTGACGATTGCCGAAATTTACAATCAAATTAGGAACATTCGAACGCATATTTACTTTTGTTATCTAAACAGTTGTTTTATGCTTCTGCTAATTAATATAAACTGCCAATAAATTAGATAGAAAGCTAACAAAACCCACAATTAGTAGATACGAAGCGCAGATAATCAATCAGTGCGTTAACAGTTAGGTAAGTAACTGTTTGTAAAAATTAAGCAAGTCATCTGGTGATAGGAAATTAATTATGAACGGTTAAAGCCTAGATTAGCTGTCTGGTTGGATAGATTAGGTTGTAAATTATTTGGTCGCCATAAAAGGTCGAAGCTCACTCGGATTATTTAGTAATTTTATGGCTCAACGGCTCGATCATGGATCAAGTATAGGTACCTACCTACTTACTATACTATAATTATAGTACTCTATAGTATTTTACTATCTATGTATTCAACTAGCTGTACCCCGCGACTACGTCCGCATGGAATTTAACAAAAAATGTCTAGCGAATTCTTTGTTAAGGTGGTTCGATTTCCATACAAATAATTTTTTACCATTTATGGACAAATGGAACATAATTTTACAGTGAAATCACAGCTAATATTGAACTAAATTGTGTCCTGTCTCATATCTTACAGGGTTAACACAAAAGCCTACCAAGTAATTTTATGAGCGTTGCCAACTAAATTCTAATTATTAAATAGCTCGTGTTTTTGGTGAGTGGACTCAGTGGGTATAGAGAATATCGAAAGATTCGCGGGTGCACACTTTCTATGATTACATAAAAGTATCCGAAAAACATTTCTCTTGCAGTTGATTTTTTTTTTTTATAATAGATTGGCTTGCGTTTGACCGCTATCCCGCCTGATGTTAAGCGAAGATGCGGTCTACGGTGGAGCACGCTTGCCTAGAAGAAACCAATTCACACGCGACTTGAAGGAACCCAGACTATATACAATAATACCAGACTAGATACAAAAGCAAATTCGCTCATTCCAAACTATTGTATAGTTTTATAGATATAAGTTTGACATTGATGCGAATCCAATTCCTACATGAAGCTTAAAAAAGTCCGTTACTCTTAATTAAGTTAACCCAAGCCACTTCTAAAAAGACGCTGATTTCGGCAACCGACAAAAAATAGAAACAGCGACATCGTTTCATGTTTAACGTCCCGAAACTCAAAAGCAACGAATTGATACCACTTTCATTGTGCGAAACGATACAGCGGAATAGACACAATCTGGATGTAATGTAGGACGCCCTGAGACTAGATGGAGTGACGATATATGTAAGACAGCTGGAAGCGAAAAGCCGAAGATCGGGCTGAGTGGCGTGTCCTGAGAGAGACCCATACCCAACAATGGGACTATGCTAGGTTGTTAATGAGATGTACAATCCGAGAGCCTTCAAGTCGACAGTGAGTCATGGCGTGATCTGCAAAATCCACTTTGTTCAGCTCAATTGTAGAGTTGTGTATACACACTATTTTGTTGTCTAATACAAATACAAATATTTTATTAATAACACCAAAGTTAAATGTCATTTTTCCATTCATATTTGAAAATATAAAAATCATAACACATGCCAATACAATGAAAATGTCAATGAAATAATATGTCAAATATAAAATATGTTAATATGATTAAATGTCAAAGAAAACAGGTTTATTCTAGGTAAGCGTGTTCCATCTTAGACCGCATCGATGCTTCACATCAGGCAGGATGTGGTCAAGCGCGAACCTATTCAATTTAAAAAAAAAAATGTCAATAAAAACAAAAAGTAATCATTATTAGTGATTTGTATTATAATTTATTCAATTTAATATATCAATACTTTTGTAAAATGCCACAATGCGCTCATGATTTATTTGAAATTATTTTATTCTGTAATAAATACGACACGAATAACAAAGTATTCTATAGATTTATCCATAAAGTGAAGTTGTTTATTATTTGAGAGTGTAACTTGAAGACAAACTGAGGCTTCACTTTGCCTACATGCCTGGTTCACTTTGCCTACATGCCTGGTTCACTTTGCCTACATGCCTGGTTCACTTTTCCTACATGGCTATTTAAAAGCAAGGTTCAACAGAAAAACAGTAAAATTTCATGTATGCATTTCAGCTACAGCACATTTTATTATTGCATGACAAATCCATTTTCTCATTATCGTTGCTGTCATGCAATCATTTTTGATATGACAGTTCCTGATCTATGATTTTTATTTCCTAGACACGTTAAAATCGATAAAGAATTGGTTAAAACTTAAAAACACGGCAAGTTAATTGACAAGGCACAGTTAAGAACGAGTAGGCGGGCCACACGAAACCGAAAGTGTTTTGATGTTTAACAAAACATAATACACAAGTCCAAGTCACACAAGTTTGAGCATCGCGTGATGTTGTCTCTCGGATTGGTAAATCGATTGATTTACTGCAGATTTACTAGAGGTTAATGACATTTAAAACAACAAGATGTAGTGAAATGTTAACATTTGAAGAGCTATTTGCTGACACTGTTTTTATTGTTGAGAAATTGTAGATGTAAAGATTTGTAAAATGATTACATAAGCTTAAAAGATTTTTTTTTTAATGTAAAAGTAATGAGACGAACGATACGCTGATGGTAAGAAATGACGCATAGGTATCCATAACCATTGCGGTACACATTTAGCGGTACATGAGTAACAATACTAGTCCAGGGCATCACTGCTTTCGCGGACATTACTTTAAGACATTCGTTAATTATTCATTAGTGTCAACAGCCTTGCAATGTCGTATCTACACTAAATAGAACATACTACTCATTTTTTTCATTCATTGGCAGCTGCAGTTCAGTGTTTTTTTTATGGTTGACAATCTAGGTGTTTGACCATAGCTCATCTGATGTTAAGTGACGGTGTGGTTGGAGATGGTAAAGCACACCTAGCCTAGAATAGAACTGGCTCTGAAGCGAGGCTGCCGGAACACACTGTTAGGTGCTTGGTGGCAGATTTTCAACTTGAGGGTAGCTAGCCAGCCGAGTACTAGAAAGTACCTTACCACCATGCTATGGTTTCCTCACGATATTTTCTTTGTTCAAGCTCATTGTTGGTGTTTGAACCCATGCCCTTCGGCATGCGAACCGACCGCGCTAATCACTGACCTATCATCGCTACAAACGCTGTTTGTTTTCGCTGTTTAACTTTTACCAACCGAAAGCGCTTCGTTCCTCTCATTGCATAATGCATTTATACTATTATACATGCAAAGAAGTTTTAATAGTTAAAGATTTCCGAGATCAGAGAAACAATAGCGATTTAAAAAGGTCAAGAAACACCACGATTTCATTGACATATATATAAAACATTGTGTCTATAATAGTTATGTCACACCATCTCTAAATTACAATATAGCACAGTGCCAGTAGAAAATTACATTCTTCCTTCGCCGGACGTAACGCAACTCATTGCATTTTAAGTGAACAACATTTTGTATTTACGCAATCTGAACGCCCTGTCGCGTGGATAGCGTAATGATACGATTTATGTAACACGGTGACCAGAAACCACGTGTAAGTAGCGAAACGTATAAATTTTTGGGAAAACTAGCAGCATGCCTGAACTGATCTATCAGTGAGCTATCATCGCTATAAAAATGTATGTATGTTTGGTGTACAAGTTATATTCTATTGTATTCTACTGTGTTCCGGTTTGAAGGGTACTGCAGCTAGCTAAAATTACCAAGGCTTTCGAGACTAACCATTGAAAATCTCAAAGTAATGAGCGCCTAAACAGTCTTTAACTCTGTTTTGTGTACTAAAATTTATTTCAGTTTTAGATATTTTTTGTAGCGATGATAGCCGAGTGGTTAGCGCGGTCGGTTCGCATGACGTTGGGTTCAAGCCCCAACAATGAGCTTGAGCTGCCGGTGCAGGAAAACATCGTGAGGAAACCATAGCATGGTGGTAGGGTACTTTCTAGTACTCAGATTCAGATTCAGATTCAGATTGTATTTTATTGTGGAACTGTGTTACATGTAGGTCTTAATATTAAGGAAGTGTCAACAGTCTAGTTCTTCATGAACATACAATAGAATTTGGCTAGATACAATTATTAATTACGAAAATGTCAAAATAAACTACAATACGATTAAAAATTAATGTCAAGCTAAAATTAAACAATTATACAACTATAAAAAAATGTCAAACATCGGCTGGCCAGCTACCACCCTCAAGTTGAAATCTGCCGCCAAGCATCTAACGGTGTGTTCCGGCAGCCTCACTTGAGTGCCAGTTCAATAGATTTAAATCGAAGGGAGGAGAGGGAATATGTAATAGAGATAGAGAACACTGAAAGACAGGCGCTTTAACTGTTAAGCTAGCTATTAAATACGGTATCTGGACATAGAAAGTTTTCGTGTGTATAATCAAAAACAGTTTTAATTCGATAATATCTTAAAAATTAATATTCATACTTTGGTGTAACTGCGAAAGTAGAGTTAGTGGCAGTAGAGCTTGAATATGTAACGGAAGTAACATGCTAATGAAGTAATTGTAGGAACGCCCTTCTTTATAAAGTACCCTCTTTTATCTGACTGTCTAACCATCCAATTAAATACAAGCGTTTTTTTAGCGTAGGCTTGTGTTTGACCGCCAACTCGCCTGATGTTAAGCGAAGATGCGGTCTATGATGGAGCACGCTCGCCTAGAAGAAACCGATTCACTCGCGACTTGAAGGCACCCAGATTGCATCTATAAGGGAACACCCACTCGGGCAGCAAATGGGTTCGCACAATGAAGGTAGATTCGAACCGTTTTGTTGTTAGACGTACTGTGTGGAGGATTATACACTTGCGAAGAGAATAAATGTAGAAACAAGGTTGATAGAGAAAACATGATGAGGTAGTGAGTTTTTAATATAACAATCGTCGATTATGTTATTGCCTTTTTTAAATGGTGGCAGGCTAGGCGTTTGACCACAGCGCACCTGATGTTAAGTGACATTGTGGTCGAAGATGCTAAACATAGTTAGATGCTATAGCTAGCTTGCCAGCCGAGTACTAAAAACTACCGCTTTGAGTCATTCGCGAGTTGATAAGCCCTATAGCCGCCTTATGTAAAGCACAATAAAATTCGCTTTCCTAACACCTGAACAGGAAGTTAACAATGGAACCAACACCTATAATCAAATAGTCCCATAGTGCACGGCTGTGCCAATCGGCATGCGATTGTTCGCCGCAGACAACCGCAGCTCGTTGCGCAAACTCAGCGGTTATCTCACGTAATCGCAAATAGATTTTGAATGCATAGCTAACTAGATGTTTTTTTGAAATCTATATTGTTAAGTTATGGATCAAGAACTCTGCTAAGTGGGTGCTCCATGACCGTGCGCCTTTAGAGAAAGAAACTTGGGTTTTCAACGTACTAACTATCAATAGTTTTGCTTAGCTTGTGATCACAGATTAAAAAGGAACAGATGAAATGTTGCGTAGGATGTAAGTAAAAACTCCTTGGCCCTTTTTTGCTTGTTTAACGAAAATGACATGCACACAAACGCGCCAATGATTTACTCACATAAATGCATCAAGTTATTTGTGTGCGTGTAGTTTGTCTAACTAAAACACGCAAAAATAGTAGGACCAAGAAGTTTTGACTTATTTTCTAGTGACGTTCTACTTATAATATAGTATGAATTTCGAAAGGGCAATCATGAGCCAGTCAACAAAAAGAGACCTACATACAATATCTAGCGGCCTAGACAGCTTTTTACAGAACATCTTGACGTCTAGTGACATTGAAAATTTTGAAACAAATCGAAGATGTCAGTTATTCAATGATAACTATTCGATAATAATCCGTAAGAGGCAACTAAGTCTGCGTCAATCAAACACGGACCGGTTTGCCATCACTGCCCAATAATATATTCATAATAGTGAAAGTAATGATAAAATAAAGGGTATAAATGACTAACAAATAATCGTAGGAAATATTTACCTACGACATGACGACAGCTGTCGAACACTTTCAATTCGTATAAGTAAATTGTGCTTTCACTGTCATTGCCAATTACAAAACAATCGTCCCAGACACGCCCTGCGATCACGACCGATATATCGTATGCGTACTTTTACTGACGAAAGTAGATACTATAAGCAACTCGTCCGTAAAACGGAACGCTTTAAAAAAAAGAAAGCGGAATCCCTACGGACAAAGTTCACACTGGCAGCTGCACTCGAATTTAAAAATAGAACTTGCAATCCGTTGGGCGTTCTAAATTTCGGTACGGCATGCGTGGTTAAATTTAGAACTCGACTTAGTTCACTGTTCGACACTGTCGTATGTCACTCGCTCGTTCTATATTTGAAAAGTTTCGGTTGGGTGTTTTCACGTTTCGTTTTACGTTGCCGCGATTGTGGATGTGCGCGCGCGAGCTAACTGTTCGCGGAGAACTAACTTTCGCGGTTTTCCACAAGCCGAGAGAGGGGAAAGTAACGTGTTGTGATAATTAATGAATTATTTTAACTGTGGAAATAGTGCGTGTTAGATAATTGATATGTCAGATAAACCTGCGATTACGAGTCTTCGCTTAACATCAGGTTAGATGGTGGTCCATACATTTAATTAATGTCTACGATCCATGGTGTTATACCTGATTTCGCAAAATATATTGAATTAAACAAAAACAATTTTTAATATTTGCACAACCAGGAAATCCTATGATTGATGAATTACCTACTAATATTATAAACGCGAAATTTTGTGAGTATGGATGTATGTTTGTTACTCTTTCACGCAAAAACTACTGAACGGATTTGGATGGAATTTGGTATGAAGGTAACCGAGACCCTGGATTAACACATAGGCTACTTATCCCGAAACGGGTAACACCGCGGGGCGCAGCTAGTCATAAATAAAAATCCGCTACAGCGTACATTTGGTCAAGGGTCGACGATCTTATTCTATAGGACAGCTTTTATTTTTGTAAAATTAATGTGACGAACGAGACGCTCTCCTGATGTTAAGATATAACAGTTGTACATGTCCATTGCAGCGATACACAGAACTTTGAGTAGCAAAACAAAGTTGTTGTCCAGAATTGTGATCATTGTAAAAGTTGTTAGTTGTTAGTTGTTAATCAGGTGAGCTGTGGTCAAACACCTAGCCTGTCAACCATAAAAAAAAGTTGTTAATAATGATAAGTGACCCCATTTCGGCTTGCTTAGTACACCTACTACTTATAACCCTGTATAGACTAGTCCCGAGTTAATTCTTATAAATTATGTTTTAAAAGGAACTCTTTTATACTTCAATCGATGCCAAATCAATCGTCGACACAAGATTACATTCAGTTACAAAATAAAGCGATGTTTCTTTTGAAACTTTGATTGCCGTTTTTACAAGACACCGTAAAAGTTTAAAAAAAGACACAGCGCCAACTTCACGGTTAACAGTAAAATCTCGTAACGTTACATAATGTGACATATATGTGTTGCTTATGACATTCGGAGTTTAATGTCAATTGTGCGAGCAAACATGACAGATGGACGAGTCGTGATGCGAAGATGTAAAAAACGTAATTAGAAAGGTAGTGTTTAGTTTTGTTTGAGTTAATTGCAATGTTAATCATTCGTAATACAGTTTAATGTAGCGTGACTTAACTAATGATGTGTTTGGGTCTAGCATGCGACTTTCGAGAATTATATAGTATGATAAAAGTAGTTCCTGTAACTCCCGCTAGGGGCGCTGTTTTACCTTCATAGATACACAGAAACTCTTCACCGAAAATAGACAAAAAAAAAAAGAAAACAAAAGAATCTTACGAGTGCCACATGTTTCTTTTTAAAGTTAAAAAGTGATAAGACGAACGACACACTCTCCTGATGGTAAGAGATAACGCATACTTAGAGACTTTCGATGGTTAGTCTCAACAGCTCAGTAATTTCGCTAGCTGCAGTGCCCTTCAAATCGGAATACAGTAATTTTTACATACTCTGGTACTGCGGTGGTAAAAAAAGTAGAGTATAGTAGTTACTATGGTTGACAGGCTAGGTTTTTGACCACAGCTCACCTGATGATAAGTGACGGTGTGGTCGAAGATGGTAAATCTAGCCTGGAATGGAATTCACTGTTAGGCGCTTGGAGACAGATTTTTAACTAAGGGTGGTAGCTAGCCAGTTGAGTACTAAAATGTGTCATACCACTAAGCAAGTTATCGTGCTTGGGTTCCGTAGAATGTCGGGTTAGGCCACCGTACACAGCTACCATTTAAAACATAATACTTTATGCAAGTTCGTTGCACCTAAATCTTGATCTTTACGATTTGCGCGTGCGCCGGTTTGTATTATACGAGAATTTTATGGCTTCATTTATTAACCATCACGGTTTTTGTATAATTATGCAAGTTTTATGTGTTGTTGACTTTCTTTCGAAAGTATTTCGTCGCGATGATAGCTCAGTGGTTAGCGCAGTGGTTAGTGGTTTGATTTTAAACTACAGGGGTTCACCGGAAGACCAGCGCTGGTCATACTTAATATGACCAGTATTATGCTGAGCTGAGCCCTTATTTTGTAACTGTTTGTTCGTTTTTGTTTTTGTGTCTTTAAGTTGCAAATTAAAATATTTTGCTTTCTTTCAGAAGGTTCGCGTGTTGAAGGGCGTGGGTTCAAACCCCAACAATGAGCTTGAGCTGCCGGTGAAGGAAAACATCGTGAGAAAATAGTATGGTGTTAGAGTACTTTCTAGTACCTACTCGGCTGACTAGCTACCGCTAGCTAGTGTTTGACCACAGCTCACCTGATGTTAAGTGACGGTGTGGTCGATGATGGTAAAGCACTTTTAGCCTAGAATGGAACTGGCTCTCAAGTGAGGCAGCCGAAACACACCGTTATATGCTTGGCGGCAGATTGTCTACTCGAGGTTGGTAGCTAGCCAGCCGAGTACTAGAAAGTACTCTACCACCATGCTATGGTTTCCTCGCGATGTTTTCCTTCACCAGCAGCTCAAGCTCTTTCTTGGGGTTTGAACCCACGTCATTCGGCATGCGAACCGACCGCGCTAACCACAAAAAAATCTAATCTTTGTTCTTTACACTTACCAGTTTTATTCAAAAAACCACGTACGAACTAAATGAATCACAATCACCGAATGAGATTCTATAAATAACAGTAAAAACTAATAAATAAAATATATTATACAAGGATTTCGTCCTGCGGCGCGGAGTGTACTGGGCGACTGCCGCTAACATAGGCGACTATCGGCTAACTTTCACCCAAAACGTGATGATTTTCCCGATGCGACAAATAATCACCATATACGTTACGGTGTGCGATCTACGCCTTGAATATTGATCGCATGCGATAATCGTGTCGAAATATATAGCATTGTTTTATATAATCCATTGTTTACAGAATACAGTACCAGATATTCTACCGCCAAGCAGTAGTGTGTAAACATTACTGTGTTCTGGTTTGCAGCTAGTTAAATTACTGGGCTGTTGAGACTAACCATCGAAAGTCTCAAAGTAGTGAGTGCCAAAGCAGTGATGCCCCGGACTTTGTTTGCTACTCAAAGTTCTGTGTATCGCTGCAATGGTCATGGGCATGCGTTATCTCTTACTATCAGGAGACCGCATCGTTCGTCTCATTACTTTTACATAAAATAAAAAAACATTTAATCTATTCAACGTAAAACTGGCGCCAAAATGTTTTTTTTTTTATGGTTGACAGGCTAGATGTTTGACCACAGCTCACCTGATGTTAAGTGAAGGTGTGGTCGAAGATAGTAAAGCACACCTAGCCTGGAATGGAACTGGCTCTCAAGTGCGGCAGCCGGAACACACCGTTAGATGCTTGGCGGCAGATTTTCAAACTTGAGGGTGGTAGCTAGCCAGCCGAGTACTAGAAAGTACCCTACCACCATGCTATGGGTTCCTCACGATGTTTTCCTTCACCGGTAGCTCAAGCTCATTGTTGGGGTTTGAACCCGCGCCCTTCGGCATGCGAACCTACCGCGCTAACCACTGAGCTATCATCGCTACAAAATGTTGATTGAGCGAAGCGAAGGTCGACTTGTGTTCTTAGACGAATTAGCATCTACGTACTTAATACATATTTTGCTGTACTTTCTAATTGCATACTTAATTTGAAATATTTGTGTATTTCAAGACACAATATATTTTTTGCATTTTACAGTACAAAATAGTATGTGTATTTGATGGGCCCTGTCTGGCACGGCAACGTTTAAAGGAGAAGAGAGAGCATTATTTTAAGAAGAAAGAAAGGAAACAATTTTATTCTAGACATAAAAAAACAAAAACGAACAACCAGAGACAAACTGTTACAAAATAAGGACTCACCTCACCTCAGCACCAATTTCAGACAATTTTTTTCATCCGTTAATTCTGAAGGCAACTCATCGTAAATATAGACTTTACGATGTACCCATATGTACACATACCCATAGTAAATGTTTTTCATGATGTCGAGATTAACCCCGTACATAGGTTGTAAGGGTGGTATGTAGCGTTAAATTGAAATAAATATTTTGTACTAATAAATATATATAATCGTTCCATAGTTGTTGGATTTTTATTTTATTTTTATTCTGTGACTCGAGATGAGGTAAGGATTCTAACGACACCCCATAGGTACATCTGTTCAGACATTTTAAACTCATGATGGAATAAAAGCTTACATACACACATGAACCTTGAAAACATTACACTCTTTTCTTGGGCAATCGTGTAATAAACTACTTTTCTTGTGAAAACATACTCACAATACAGAAAAGCATTTGCTTATACCATAAAATGTTTGTCTTTGATAGGAATCGAACCCACACTCTACAACTCTCAAAGCAGATATACTAATATGCCCAAACAAATTTACAAATAAATAGGGTTGTCAAGTCAATAGATAAATAAAATAAATATCGTAGGACTATACACACAGCGCCATCTGACCCCAAACTAAGCAAAGCTTGTAGGAAATCATTTAATTGATAAAATACTAAAATACTTTTTTTTTGTAAATACATACTTACTTATAATAAATACAGAACACCTGTAACAATACAGGTAGTAACTTTTATAATTACTGGCATAGATTTAAAATTGTGATTCAAGAAAGTCTTGAACCAATGTCAACGCATGCTCTCCAGTCTCCACTCATGAACTAACTCTGGTAAAGAACATTAACCTTCCCAACTGTTGCTCTACTATGGCAGCCACAGATTACTTGCCATCTAGTACGGAACTCACCTATAGACTAGCGAGATAAAATATTCACGTATATTACACTGAAGCCGAGGGTTGACACGTCATCGATTTTGTTTCATCAAATGTTTAACAAATTGTTTTTTTGCGTACCACTGTTTTTTTTTTAAATTGATTTAATTAATTAACATATCATCATATTGATCCGATTAACATTAAAAAAATGTGTTGTGATTAAAAATAGATTTAAATATGCGATCGATTAATTTAAAATGCGTTTTATTGACCATAAGATGCCGATAGATAGCCGCCCGGGGCCCTCGCACTTGCCCCCCCCCCCCCCCCCTGAACGCACGGTTTCCTTATTTCACACAGCGCCATCTAGCCTCAAACTAAGCAAAGCTTGTACTATGGGAAGTAAATAACTGATAAAACACTTGCTTTTTTGTTGTAAATACATACTTATAATACATACAGAACAAATAACTATCGTTACATAAATGTACGTCTGGTGGGAATCAAACCCACACCATATAACTCTTGCAGCAAATATTCTACCAAAATGAGCTAACAGGGCAGTCGTTATGTAATAGGTTTGCTTTTGACCACGCCTTGCCTGATGTTAAGCGGGATGTATTCTAAGATGAAGCACGCTTATCTAGAAAAAACCTGTTTACTCTGAATTTGAAGACACGCAAGTTGTACTACGCGGGAAAAACAGATGCCAAAAAAAATGTAAAGGTAAAACGAACTAGACACTCTCCTGATGGTAACAGATAAAGCCAATAATGTTCATGTCCATTGCAGCGTCGGCGCTTATTACTTTAAAACATTCGAGACATCTCATGTGAGTTAGAGAATTTAAAAAAGTTAACCATTCGACAGCCCTACAAATTGTAGCCTATTCCGTATTGTGAGGGTGAGGATGTATTTTTAGAAGATGTAAACAGAGGTGAGGCAGATGGATGGCGCGTCAGAAATGGTTTGTTTGACTGCACGTGATAAAGCTACACAGATCAAGAAAGGTCATGTTTATGGTACAGTAAGCTTAGCACACGTCTGTACGAATTATTTCTCCAAACGTATCAACTTGACTTTAGGATACCGATGTCTTTATGGGCAAAACATTAAAATAAAAACATGCCCTACGGTCAAAAAGCGCACTTTTAGAAAAAATATCATCGATATTAGTATGGGTATAAAAAATAAATCAAAATCCGATCAAACTTCTTTTGGGAGTTCTTTTTCTTTCTTCTTTTTTTTCTTTAATCTATTTTTACTATTTAAAATAAATAAATAAATTTCATAGGACATTACACACAGCGTCATCTGACCCCAAACTAAGCAAAGCTTGTGCTATGGAAGACAGATAACTGATAGAATACTTAATTTTTTTTTTTTGTAAATACATAATTATAATACATACAGTACACCCAGACACAGAACAAACATCGATGTTAGTCACACAAATATTAGTTCTGAGTGGGAATCAAACCCACGCCCTTCAGCTCTCGAAGCAGACATACTACCAATGAACCAACAGTCAACTTGACAGCCCTTATTTGACTTGTAACTTATGTTATCAATAAAACACTATGACTATGACTATGGAGTAGATAAAAATGTGAAGAGAACCAGATTCGATGAGATGTTTTAATAACGTTTTTAATATTAAGGTTAGTTAGAGTTTCATGTGAACGCAACACAGAGTATAACGCTGTGTACTCATTTAACAACTTATGTTTGTTTTGTGTCTATAACTTTCTCCCTTCTCCAGTTATCGAGGAATCAAGCAAACAACAGTTGACCGATAGCCGCGGTCGGCGACCCTGTGCAATGTGCATGATGCATCCAACTAGGTACCTACGTAATGAACACTTCGTAATTCAAGAGCACGGACTGTGGTGGTACATAAAAGATGATTTACTAGAATATTTTTTTGAGATGAAAAGAAGCCGACTTAATCCAGACTAACGCTAAGTCCGCTTCGAATTTTATTCGAATCAAATAAAGGCATACAAACTTTTGTATTTTTTAATATCTTTTTTTAAAAGGACTATTGTAATTGGCGTATTGTGCCGTCTCAGTCTCTAAACAATAAACAATTTCGACCGAACCGTTAAAAAAAACTATAATAGCGATGATAGCTCAGTGGTGAGCGCGGTAGGTTCGCGTGCCGAAGGGCGTTGATTCAAACCCCAACAATGAGCTTGAGCTGCCGGTGAAGGAAAACATCGTGAGAAAACCATAGCATGGTGGTAGTGTAGCTATTACCCTTAAGTTAAAAATCTGTTGCCAAGCATCTAACGGTGTGTTCCGGCAGCCTCACTTGAGAGCCAGTTCCATTCCAGGCTAGGTGTGCTTTACCATCTTCGACCACACTTTCACTTAACATCAGGTGAGCTGTGGTCAAAAACCTAGCCTGTCAACCATAAAAAAAAACCGGATATATACCACCTATAACTCACAATCTGTTTTAAGAAGTCATGTACCTATATCATTGAGTGGAAAATAAGGAATGTACACAATGGAATTGGCATAATCGCCAAGCGACAAGGTCCAAAATAAAATTTAGATTTAAAAAAAAAAATGAGTCACGTCAGGATGTTACTCTTCAACTATGAAGCTGGTGGTCGGAGGTCACTGCCAGCGACATTCCCCTGGAGTTACCATCATTATGCAATGTTTGGTCACCGGCCAGACCACTCAGTTACGTAGGCGGACCAGTGGCGCTTACAATTTGGACAGTTAGCTTAATATATTGCTAAGTGGTACGACGTGGGGTCAAATAATCAAGTTTTTATATTCCCGACTTATCTAAATCTTTAGTAGAATCACTGAATATGCAAATTAACGATTTGCAAGTGGATTTTAATTAGTTACACATGATATGGACTTGGGATACTTTTTCTTCGTTTATGGCATCGTACTTTGTAATACTTGAAAATATCAGGTAAATGCTACCTGATATTTTCAAGTATTTTATCAAAAACAAGTCGTAGTCGAGTCCAGTTATGCCCTAGTGATACCTTACTAGGGCATGGTGATGACTTTACTGCTAGCTTCGATGGAGTTTTGGAAACAAAACAAAATTATGTTTTACCATATTATATCACTTTTTATGTTGAACAGGATAGTTGTTTGACCACAGCTCACCTATTTTTAAATGACGGTGTGATCGATAATGATAAATACACCTAGCCTGGAATGGAACTTACTTTCAAGGATAAGTAGCTAGCTATGCTTCACTAATAATGTTTTCCATCATCAGCAGCTCAAGCTCATTGTTGGAATTGAAACCCGCACCTTTCTGCGTGTAAACCGATCGTACTAACCACTGGTACTATTGGTAAAGATCAGAGTTATACAAGCGGAAAAGAAGAATAAGTACGGAACTATTCTCCAAAGATTAAATCTATAAAAAAATACTCTATCATTTCGACACCAACGCAGAGTGGAAAAAGCTAATAATAGGCATTAGTGAAACAAATGACGACACAATTAGGTATATGCATCACAATGTTTACAATATGTCTGTTTGTTTAACCATCGTGGCGGTAGCACACATAGACTATAATAGCAAAATAGACGAGGATTGTGCGCAAAAAAATCAATGTGTCATCAGTAAAAATATACTAGCACGTAATAATGGACATCATTTTAATACTAAGCTTGGTGTGTAATAAGCCGAGAGGGGTTTCTTTCTATTAATAATGATTATGAACAATTTTTACGGGAACAACTCAAAAATCGCAAAATAATTCAACTGCACCATTCATAACGTCACTGTGGTCAATAAACCTTAATATGGAACAGCTGATTTTTTTGTGACCATGGTACAAGTTGTTCATAATGATAAGTACAATAACCTCTTTTCGGTCTACTCTTCACCCTGTATAGACTAACAATTGCTAATAAGAATAATTAAAACAAAAAAGTAGAAATTACGATAAAATGAAAAACTAAAGCAAGTAAGGTCGTAGACAATGTGATGTTAAGCGAAGATGCGGTCTACGATGGAGCACGCTTGTAAACTGACAACTGCAATTACCCGGATGATCAAAATTAAAACTAGAACGAAAAAGCACAAAATACAGAATAGAATAAACTGAACACTAGAGCAAGTGAAGTCACATACAAGCTACTTAGTAACTTAGCAACAAGTTAATGAATGTTATGCTTAACGGAAGCGGAGCATTTAATGTTACAACTGTAATTTTATAACATTTGTTTATGTAATACAAGCATTACTGTCGTATAGGAACATTGATGGCAAGATTGTTATTGGTACTACTCGTATATTAGCCCAGATCCAATTGGATGTTGCAATTGCAATTTTATGCGGCAATCGCAATTGATTTTATTAACATGAACGTAATCAGTGTTTAAGTATTATGAACGTTCTTAAACCTCGATTGCTTTAAGAAGAAATAAAGCGGTATCAACATTTATAAGTCATGTTTACGACATATTTTAACTGAGGGTTAAATCAATTTGTGAAAACGGTTTCTGGCACCAGTTTTGGTACAAAACACAAACGTAGTAGAATTCTGATAACATGATACGTATCTAAATACTATTTATCAACAAAATTGATATTTCGGAAAAGTCATTGGATCTTTATTTCAACAGCGATGACCAAATAGAAAATAAACAGTCGAAGAAAGTTTTAGAATCTATTGACCACTTAGCGAATACTATCATCGAAGTACATAAGTAAACAAAGAAAGCCTATTGAAATGACAAATATTTTCATACAATCCATTGCTCACATAATCAAATCGTATAAACATGATCCGAGTAACGAGATTAGCTTTCCAAACGACAAAACTGCGACAAAAGCAACTATTCATAGTTTTATCATGCGCTACGTAGGTATATTTAAAACATCTGGCATATAAATCATACATTCAACTATAGTTTAGTACCCTGTCACAACAAGACAGTTTGTTTCTGTCATTGAAATTGCTAGAGTGAATAAATTGTCGTACAGTGACAAAGTTGCGTTTAGATGGATGGTTAGCATATGAGCTATGAATGAATCGTAGAAATCGTCCCGAGCACCTTTTAACGAATAAAACTTTCTTTCAAGCACGGTATGGCTGGAACTTTATATCCTCGTTTTAAGATAAGCAAGATTTTATTATGTTGATGAATGAACATTCCTGTACAGTTAACATAATCACAGTATAGCATTGTAAGCGGAACCACGTGGAATTATTTTTTAAGATAGGCATTTTGATTCAGCGCTTTCAACTTCAGCAACCATACCATACTATAAATATTGATCAGCTGACAGGATGAGGTCTACTTATATAAATGGATTCAAAATAAAATAATATACCTGAGTCTTCCCACGTTCAATTACTTTCTTTCTACGCTTAATGTCGAAAATTTACTTAAATAACTGCACAATCTTTGCACATAACAGAATTAATATAAACTTTGTTAACAACACGAACAAAACTTCCAACAAAATCAATTGTTTTTGTCTCTTTGTCGATGGAACAATAATCAACTTATCGCTACTATGTCCAATGCATTCCGAATGCATTAAGATACTAACACAACATTCAAGCATTGCAACTTACTGTTAGCCAACGGTGTACGGTACACGTGAACGGTGACCATACCGCGGATCCAATTACCGGGCATTACGGTTGTAGGGCTGCCGTGACGGTCACCCGTAGTGGTGACCGATTGATGATTGTAGTAGGTGGAGTCAAGTCACGGGTCGATGAGAATTAATGGTCTTGAAATCTAACAGCATTTACAGAATGAAATCAAGAAGATCTTAAGAAGATGGTAGAAATAAAACTTATCAATTAGTACCAGTTATTTGTAGACGTTTATAGACAATAAACAGAAAATAACTTTAAAAATAAAACATAGGTATAGAGATCCAAGTCTAAAGACGGTGTAATTAAGAGATCTATATTAAAAGTGGCTGGAGGTACACATTGACATAGGAAACTACAATATCGATAACAACAAGATTGTTTTATTTCAGAAGCACTGTCATAAAAGAAAGCTGTTAAACATGAATGGCATCAAAAAAGTGCTACTTCACTCCATGCAATGAGCCCAAAATTCAACATAATCTGGCAACGGCGACAAACGCTCCATCTAACAGTAAATTCATGGCCGCACGCACAGTTCGTCCCACTTTTGCTTTGATTCCCATAGCTCACTGTCACTTATGATTGTGTTTGTGATTTGCGGCACACTTTCTAAGGGATCAAGGGATTTGCCTTGGTTCTAATACTTCTAATCCTCCGATGGAATTTGTTTTCACTTTGGAGCCAGTTGAATTTAATGTCATATTGACAAGACTTTTCAGTTAATTTACTATAATGAGTAAAACTGAATTCTTCTGCCATAAATTGTGTTATCAACCACGAAGCCACTGAGACTATATACGTAGTAAAGTATATATTACACTAAATGTGCTAATGCTGTGCTGTACTAAGCTATTTTAAATAAAAACTGATTTTGACTGTTGTTATCTAGAGTACAGAAATCGACTCAGTAACAGAAGAGACAAATTTGAAAATCATAACATAACAAATTAGTCACACGCGATTTGAAAGCAGGACCATGTATGAGCTGTTTAAAACAATGATCCAGACGACGAAACACCGTATTCAGAACTAGACACACTATTTGCAAATTTCTTTATTATGTAAAAGAAAAACTGTAAACTCGACAGAAAGACATTTAGAAATACAATAAGCGCCGAAAAGAACAAGACAACCGTCATGAGTGTCGCGACCCGAAGACCTTTGCTCGTTTTTGCATATTTCGCCAATCCATTTTTATGCTTTTGCATGAAATACGCGATATTTATTCAAAGTGCAACACCAATTGACTCCTAAGTCACACATAAAAGCTATTTGATTTGAATAGTGTTTGATTTGTTTGGTTTTCATGAAGGTCATTATTGGTGAATAAATTTTTAGTCCTAGACAATTTTTGTTTAATTTAAAATCTAGATCTACTATTAACCTACTGTACCAGACACAATAAAATTTAATTATGTCAGGTCCATTAGTGAACTAGGCTAACTAATCAGCTCTGTACTCTCCAGCTTGTACTTGAATATATGAAATAGGAAAATTTCAAATTCTTATGAGTAGATTTCACAAGGAACCTTGCAGTATATCTATATTTTCCTTTATTCATACAAACCACAAATACGTTGAAAATTATTCAAAGAATTACTCACATCGTACCTATGCGATAGCTGCAGTTTCCCATGCCAGAACAATAGTATAATGCTTCTGACGACCTTGGACGGTGAAAGTCGGTGACGTCTTTCCTTTATTTTAGAACATTATGACATTGGGTCATTATTCATTTGCAAGTGATTTTGATCGTTTCGTTTTGGTTTGTAAATGTAGCTTTACCTACAGCTGTTAGTTACAAGGTAAAGTTGATCTCGAAAAATCGAATGACAACTGCAACTAACACTACTATCCATTCTTCCAGAAATAAAACATATAAAGACGATAAAATAATTATACGTTTATTGGTATTTCATAATTGGATGAAGAATGAATTCTGAATATCTCTATAAAATAATAATTATATGGTTTATTTATAACTCTGAGTCTATTCTCAATACTGATATTTGTACTATTATAAATTTCTTCATACGTTTCTTCATCAGCGTCCAAAGAAACAATTGATTAAATATTTGTTCCCACAATCCCCTTGACATCGTGAACTAATTTCCATATAATAACAGTTGATACAGATGGTACCAGTGTAATTTTTGTATCTATATTTGTACAGGTTAATGTGCTCAAGCTGACACAAAAGTGGGTAAGTGATTATGAAAATTAAGAAGTCGGTAACCTATTACAATAGGTGTGTCGAAATATACTACTGAAAGTAATGACACCGTCCAAAAAACCTTGTAGATTTAAATTTGTAGCGATGATAGCTCAGTGGTTAGCGCGGTAGGTTCGCATGCCGAAGAGCGTTGGTTCAACCCCCAACAATGAGCTTGAGCTGCCGGTGACGGAAAACATCGTGAGGAAACCATAGCATGGTGGTAGGGTACTTTCTAGTACTCGGCTGGCTAGCAACCACCCTCAAGTTGAAAATCTGCCGCCAAGCATCTAACGGTGTGTTCCGGCAGCCTCACTTGAGAGCCAGTTCCATTCCAGGCTAGGCCAAACAGCTAGCTTGTCAAACATAAAAAAAAAAAAACAAAAAAACTTATTAAATAACATTTTACGCAGACAAAGAATATTATTAAAGATCTAACTTATGGTATTTCGTGTATAGTGGTATATCGTATGTTTAATAATCCGTATGAGAACGTGAGAAAAGCCTTCAGAGATCACCCAATAAAGTTTGAATATAAGTACGTAGCATACCTACTGCAAAATAAATTAGACAAATCATTGACCAAATGCGTGTTAAAAGCCAAACCCATATTAAACGCTTATAATAACACCAAGCCCCGAAATAAACAAGATATTTATTGATGATCATGACCTTTGCTTCAAGTGACCGCATTGGAATTTAAAGATTGCATCTAATGTAGGTATCATTAGCACATGCGCGTCATTCATTAGTATTATATGAACTGGCTGCTGAATCAGTTTTATTAATTTCTTTACAAATATTTTACCTAAATTTTTTTTTTTTTTGTAAAAGATTTTGTCTCTATTTTTTAATGTTGTATAACGTTATTTGTATTTCTATATTGAATTTTCATATTTTAGTTACTATGTCTTTACTGACTTGATTGATGTCTCTAGCTCATATGAAGGATCTCATTTGTTTCTTTTGTACAAAATCCAGAGTTTATTTACTCATAAATTTTCGTATTGCTTGTGATATACGAGTACTAAGTGCATTAATATCTACACTTATTAAGTTTGTCTTAATATATAAGTTTATCTTATAAATCCGTGTTCCAAAATATCCAAGTGGCATTTTGAAGGATTGAGCAGTCAGATTATGTTACGTTTTATTTGAATATGTGAATAAAGTAATGAGTTGTGCTGGAATTTTTAATCTTGATAAAGCATTGTTGATGTTGACTAATGAATACAGTTGCAATTTGATATGTTGGATTTTTCAAAGATATATTAGATATTTTTGATCAACATTCGGATAGAATTAACCAAAAAATGTAAGGGGTTCTAAAGAAATGTCAAAAAAAATCTTCAGTCATATAATAATATAAATAACGCTATATACTCATGAATAATGATGAATCTTGTTTTTAGCGATCAGATTTTCTGACAGTCACACTTTTTATACATCCAGCCCTGCCTACTTTCCCAATAATTTCTTTTTCATCAATATATTGGATTCTACATCGAACATTAAAACACCATTCACCGAATTCATTAATTAAGATTTTATTTGCAAAAACTAATTGCAATTTACTTATAATTCGTAATACGGTAAAAGTGGTATTCGACTGGTTGGCGACCTAGGACCAAAATTGGGAATATCAGTGTCCAAAATTGGACCAAAACTGGATCTGAAATATGCATTTCACTCTCAACACTGTTTTTTACAGCTTTTTACCTTTGAATGAATGATCGAGAGAGCATTTCGCTTATTAATTTTGAAAAATAATGACACGGAGAAATTTCGTAACGAGCTTTGGCGCAATGAAATATTTTATGCTTTAAAAGATGTAGCCGTAATTGGTGTACGTGTTGTTTTTATTTCGATGTGCCAATTCTGCATTATGTTCTTGCTATTTAATTTAATATTCTGTTTAGTATTTTTAATCCTTTCAGTTTTTTTTGTTTGTTTTGATTTTGCTTACCATATGCGCAAGAATCACACATAAATTTAATTAAAACAGATTAATTATTATTTATTTATTTTAAACTCTTTTCTTCGTCTAAAGAGTTTATGAAAATTCATTTGTTTAAAATCTTTTAGTCTCTCCCCAAAACCATTTCTTTTTCATCGTTTCGTTTGTAGGTACGTCCATTATTCATTATTTCCTTTAAACTTTCCTTTGAACTCATCGATTGATTGCCGCTTATTTAACATTAACTTAAAGCCAAAACGGTTTTTGGTTGCAGTAGGTACTTTTTAGTAGTTACTTACATACTTTATTCAAGTAACACCGCAGAATTAAATTTTAATTGGAGATGCCAGTATGCTTTGAGATTACCGACTATGTCAATTGGACGAATTAAATGCTTCCGTTTCATCTTGTAAAGTAGTCAAGACACTGAATAATAGAAATAATAATCTAATTCGATCAGACCACATATAATTTTTTTACCTATGGACATGGTGTGACGCTAAAATATCAAGGAGTGGAAAACATAAATTCAATGTGAACAATAAGGGATATTCCTTCAAGAACAAGAATCTCTACAAGTAATTCAGAAGAACATTAAATAATACAACAAAAAAGCTAGAACAGAATCCTTTTATCTTGCAGAAAGCCCACAATTTCAATACCTTTAGCGCGAGTAGGCATGGTTGACGGCTACATATGAGCTACCTTCATACGAATAACAATTTAGTAGTTTTTAGGATGCAATGAAATCACTTAATAGACAAGCAACCAGTAGTAGCATTTACAACGTCATGTTTCCAAACACACGGAAGGTAAATAAGACTAAAACAAAGCATGAAATGAATGAATGAATTGTACTTCAACTCAAAACTCTATTGACTCGTTGTTATGTCTGAAATCTCATTAAAGGTTTCGTCACATCACGTCATCTGCCCACAGAACCCTAAAAGCGTTTAATTATAGTGTCCTCCACCTCAATGCGTCTTACAGTCACGAGACTACATTGTCTGTTAATGTTGTTAAAAAAACATTATTTCGTTAAAGACTTAACAGGTGACAGTTAAAATGAGGAGTAGGAAATTTTTACAGAGAGAAAACTTTTATAAATAAGAGTAGGTATGAAAGGATACAGCACTAGAGAATGTCTCACAAAAGTCTTGTCCAAATGCTTGAGTTCTCTGTTTAATACTCATTGCCAAAAATCACTTAACGCAGCTAAAGAAGTTCTCAATTATAAAGTTAATTTTTCTGTAGCAAACTCCGTGTCGTGGTTCGTGTGCAAATATTAAATTACTTATTCGATAACACGTTAAAAAAATCTAGTACGGTCTTTCAATATTTGACCAGCCACTCTAAGGTTACACAAAATAAATGATAGAGATCAAATTTTAAGCAAAGGCAATTAACCTTACCTACATACCTAAGTTTAAGTAAAATATCTACACTCATATGTGACTACTTCAAATCGTTTCTCTGTATAAATGTTATACTCGTCGAGTTCTAACGCCCTTGGTTCCTTTAACATGACAGCGGTTATTATAATTTTAATCATGTTTGAAGATAGCTGTGGGCAATTAATTATTATTTATGCAATCGCTGATGGATTCTCATCTGATTATACGAGTCTATCTATAATGTTTGCAAACTCTTGTTGTAGTTTGTAAAAACAAAAAACAGCTCATGGCTCTAGGTAATTATTTCTCATCTAGTCTTTATACAATATTCTGTGACATTAATTTATCAACCCTAATTATAGAGTTGTGCGGATTGTATTAAAATACTACTCGGATATCAGCGAGTATTTAATTGAAATTCTTTAGCCATCAAAGGAATTCCTTGAGAAGATATTTTAAAAATATTTGTTTCGTTCCTGGGCTGCAATCGTGACGATGTCAGATACCTATAGTACAGTGAATAAAATGAGATGCAATTCGAACAAAGGATTTAATAACATAAGGGGATTAATTTAGGAATCGATAATAACGAGAAAATAGATGCCATATCATGAGGATGATGGGATAGCAACCACTATGGTGTGCAGGAAAATAAAGTGGAAGCAATCCGTAGACAATGTGATTAAAATCTTGTGTAGAGTGAAGTTAATATTGACACATACTACATGGGAGTAAATCTGATCAAATACTAATCCTTGATACATTACAACACTTAACCGAAGCCCCGAGCAGAAGCTAGTCGATAATAACATGAATAACTCGGCAATCAATAGCTAAGCATCAAGGTAGACCAGATCAAAACATGTACTTCGTTAAAATAATAAATAATCAGAAACATGTAACTGCCATTATGTGTTAATTCCCACCAATCATTACGACAATAAACATAGTTTTAGAATAAACCATTACAAACTCCTGTGAACCAAAAAACAATAAAATGACGTAACGAAAACAATCTCACAGTGAATCAAATGAGCCCACCCATTACAAGATAAAATTGATTGTTGACCTTCTGATATAACATACAATGTCATCGCTGATATCGATCAATACATTAGACTGTTTAGAGATAACTGTTAAAGAATTAAAATCGAATAATACGTTTATCTCTGAAAGATACGCAGCCAACACACATGGACGATAAACCCTAAACATCGAGTTGAATGGCATACTTTAGGGCGACTAATTTCTTCAAAATATATATAATCGAATGATTCGAATAAAATACTTTGTACGTTAGATCGAAACCTCAGCAATGGGATGCTAAATAAATATACAAACTAGGCTGCCTTGTTAGCTCATTTGGTAGTATCTATGCTCAAGAGCTGTATCTTAGATTCCCACCCAGGACAAACATTTGTGACGACAATAGCTGTTCTGTCTGTGTGTTATGTAAGGATTATAATGATTTCTGGATGGCGCAGTGATAATTGTGTTACGTATTGATTTGTTTATAATCTTTGTAAGGTATGCAGTGACTATAAGTGAAAATTTGTAGTAAGTATGTCTGCCTGAAATCGAATTTCTCCAAATGATAAAGATTGATGACATTACAATTATGTACATATTTGAACATATTTTTTTAACAGTAGGAGCGGTAAACTAACAGACGGTGTGCCTGATGATATGCTCACTGTCGCCTATGGACACCTGCAACATTCAAGGATGTTGCCGATGCGTTGCCAATCCAGAGTGATATTTAAGAACGCCCTTTTTAAAACGCATCATATTGTGGCTCCTTGGAAATACCTTAGCGAGTTCACAACGTACAATAAAATTGCGAGGAAGGAATGAGCTTGGTATGGGATTCGTGAAGTCTGAGAATAAAATTTTTGACAATGACGGGATGAAACTACGAATAATGTTACACAAATTAGGCAGCCAGTGTAGTATTTTTAATTTGATCACATAATCCGTCAGAGCCGCGGATAGACCTCTTACTTTGTAGTCGTCCCGGTCGTAACCCAAACTTATCAAGGTTTCATCCTCGATTCTACAATATCGTGGATTCCACCGAGTGGTGCATTTATAATTCAGTAAAATTATAATCGATTTGAGAATCGAATGGTGCTATTCGAAACAGGTTATTCGATTTTCACATCTCTACTTTAGTGTTAGTTTCCTCGTCGTTTTTTGTCTAATCTATTGTTGGAAAATAACTATGCTTAACTGTCATATTGTTAATTTATTGTAAGGTATTTGCTTATTATTTATCTGCAGTAGTTAGTAATTGATTTCTTTAGTCGAAGGCGATTTATTGTTGTCATAATAATATTACGAACAAAATAACAATATAGGTTACATTTGCAAATAGGTTTTGGAGAAGCTTTTTTTTTCGTAACGAGAATAGCAAGCTCACGTCAAAATTAGTACTCATGTTGATTGGATACACTCCTACTATAGTGTCGGTCACATCCGGTGATCATTTTCAAGGAGGTCAAGCAGAGTACCGCGTGCATGCGGTCTCCTTTGCGAGCCGCTGCGCATCTCACACGTGGAAGACAGCGCTTGCGTTGTTAATACACAGGTTAAAAAAAGGTACTAACAGACCCGAATGTTTAAAAATTGGACGAAAATTTGTTGGTCTCACAATTTTCGCTTGCCATGCGGAAACTAATAAGCCGCAATACATTGACGTATTTTAGAACCTTGAAATTTTAGAACCAAGAAGTCTTCAGCTATTTTCAACGCTACATCATATCTGTACTCTAATATAATCTGTGGTGAAACCCACGTCAGTTTCCATAGTTCAAAGAATCCGATTGCTAACATACTTACATTCATTTAACAAATAAAGTTATTTAATACAAATGAAAATAACGGTAAAACTCACAAACAAAACCGAATGAGTCAAACAACACACAAAATTAGCTATTCAAAGATCATGAACAAACTACCGTAGTGCAAAAATACAATAGGCAACTTTACAACGATTAATCATAATGTGACAGAAGCGCGTCAAAGATTAACTAGCAGTTGTGGCATCACAGATTACATAGCAGTGACTACTGACGCCAACGGGAAGGTCGTTGCAAAACGCCGATGGAAATTTTAATTATAAACATTGCATGTTTTGTTTAGATCGTGTCAGATACAGCGATAGATAAACTGTGTTTTACGACTTGTTGTGAAACTTGTAAAGCTGTGCTAGTATGAAATTGAGATAAATGTATATTAGATTTATTAGTCGGTTAAAGACGTAACGTAATTTAAATCAGCAGCAGAAACTCACGAAATTAAGAGTAGTTTGTTTTGTAGCCTCGAAGCAATTAGCGTTAAGTATCAATTTATTTTTAAGTTAATTTATAATATTAATAAATAAATATCCTAGGACATTTCACAAAGCGCCAACCAGAACCAAACTAAACAAAGGTTGCCAGAGCTATGGGAACCAGATAACTGATACAATACTTACATACTTTTTTGTTGCAAAAAAAATATGTTTTGTATGTATACAAAACACCTAAACACAGGACAAATATTTATCCTCGTCACACAAAAAATTGTCCTGATTTAGAATCGAATCTACGCCCTACATCTCATAAAGCAGATACACAACTAAATAGTAATTTGAAAATGTTAAATTCATAGTAAACGAAAACCCCGAATCGTTTTTCTCTATTAAAAGGGAGAAAAATGTAGTCACATTTATTTTTTTACTTTTGCAGTTAGCACTTGTCCATATAAATGTCAAATGCATATTAATTTGTCGAATAAAGATTCAAGTGAAGTTAATTGCGAGACAAAGAGATCTCATTGTAAAGCAAATTAGATGTCATTTCTGTTACTTGTTAGTCACGAGTTCAAGATTAAATCGCATTAGGTAGGTACTTTACTCGCGTGCTCTTGACATTATATTGAATGGCATATCTGTCTTCGACTTCTTTGTACGTTATTATTATTTTTGTTTTATTTTAATCTAAAATTAGTTTTAGCTATCTCAGAAAACGAAACCAAGTTCTTTTACACTGGCAACTTTTGTCAATTTTTAATTATCACGAAGGTCAAATGCACTTTTACATACTTAAGTGACCAAAAGCCTTTCGTTTCTGAAATTTTGTAAAATCATATTTGGTAATAATAAAAATGTTTTTGTTTATTCCATAACACGAATTACATTAACATACATTAATTAAACCTTATAATTAGCAAACTAGATTCTGTAGCATTACTTGTGGACCCTGCACTAAGTAAGAGCTTGCGTCGCAGGGGCCACCATAATTTATAAAAACTTTTCTAGGTTTGAATAGGTTCGAGATCAAATTTAGTTTAAACATAGAAAAAAGACAAAGAGACAAATTATACATATTTTATAAAATTAAATATGTGTGTGGTGTATACATATAGTGTGTGCGAGTGTGGGTGTATAAGTGTGAGATTTTGTTGTCTCAGTGAGACTCAGGTGCTCCTAAGGGTAGGGTCCTTATTTATAAAAGCAATTTATGGAGGTGGTTATAATTATATAATTTTATGAAGGATTCCAGAAAAGTACGAAATCGATTTCACACGAGTGTTTCTAAAATTTAGCCTATCTATCAACAATGTCTTTCAAACTCAATTCTTTCATTTCAAAAACGTGTCCAGGCAGAGTAATGACATGTTTTGAATAGCGCGAGCGTGAAGTTGACTCACGTGGGTGACGTGACTATATAAACTATCCCGCAGATACCGCTTTGCGAGATCTTTGTTCCGTCCTAAAGTTAATAAATTATTTGTAATTCATGTGACAGGGACTGAGGCCGTTTCAAGTTGACCATCTCAAACTAATAGGCCAGTACAAATAGACGTTTTTACTGGCCAATTTTGCACTAAATTTCCGATCAAATTTTTTGATCCTAAACCTAATAAAAAAATTGGATCGGAAATTTAGTGAAAAATTCTATTTTTACTGACCTATTAATTAAGCCTCTTAAAATATATAAATACTTAGATAACTTTTTTGTTTTACCTATGTGAGATTAGCACATGATGAAATGAGATGATGATGATTGATGATTTTTTTTTACACGTTTAGCTCAAAGCGAACCCAATTTTGTGGAATCACCCATACACATACAACCATACATATTAAGCGAAACTTGAAAATTACAAATAGCTACTTAAGAATGTGACACCCGACCCTACGTTTAGAAATCTACAGAGACGTAATCCTTAAGATTCCCGTTGCGAGCTCATTCCACGATAACCAACGACATTTATTTGTAATCGTTTTGACGGATAGTAGTACTATACTACGATAGATCAGATCTATTTTTTTACGTTAATGTACTGAGACAAAAAAAAAAGCTCTCCTGATGGTAAGAGATAATGTATGTCCATGACCATTGCAGAGATACACAGAACTTTGAGTAGCAAAACAAAGTCCATAGCATCGCTGCTTTGGGACTTTCGATGTTTAGTCTCACTGAACAGCCCTGTAAATTCACTATATGCAGTACCCTTCATACCGGAACATAGTAATGTTTGCACACTACTTGGCGGCAGAACATCTAATACTGGCTGGTACTTACCTAGACGACCTCCTGCTTAAAAGATCTACTACCAAGTAAACGCCATATCTGTGGCTGATGTTGACATCGATTCAATCATTTCAACAAACCTTGCCTTGTTTTCTGTTTATCATATTTATAGAAGCAATAAATAATGTAATTATCAACAAAAGTCACCAACTTCATTATCAACCATTCCATACTTCCAGCATCGTCCAATTAGTCACAAACTAAACGTGGAAACGTTTTTCCATACCAATTGTTGTATTAATTGGTTATCAATGACTAGTAGGTAGGCTATGTAATTAGTAACCAGTAAGTATTTTGGCATTCACTAATAAATAGGAAAACAAGCACGAATTTACGTGAACTCTAAAGGTGTGAATGCATTGGGATTCACTTATTAAGCATGCCTCGAAGAAATACTTTTTTATGAGACTACGGCAAAGCCAAAAGGGTGGGTTTTTTTCTTTAGTTTTGGCGTCGCGTTTTGAGCATTTGCCAGTGTCAAGTGTTTTATATTTTCAAGTTTCATAAGTTAAATAAGTTGCCTCGTAGATATAGTTTTCAAAGCCCAGTCTTGGTCAAGTACAGTCCGTGTCAGTCAAGTCCAGTCATGTTTTAGTAAAGTAGTGGTGACTTTACTATAAAGCTTCGATGGAGTTTTGGAAGCAACACAAAGTCATGTTTCACCATATTAGGTATATCATATTTTTTTTAAAGGTTGGCCACAGACGTAAAAAGTTGTTGTTACGATACTTTGATGGCGAATTTGATACATTACGATATTTATGTTTTACGGGCTAGGTGTTTGACCACACTTCACCAGATGTTAAGTGCCAGTAAGGTCAAAGATGGTAAACACACCTAGCCTGAAACGGATATAGCCCTCAAGTAAGGCTGTCCGAACACATTGTTAACTGCTTAGAGACCGAATTTCAAATTAGGATGGTAGCTGGCCAGTAGATCTAGACGACCTCCTGCTAAGGAAATCTAGTACCAAGTAAAACTGTCTCACTTTGAGGTAGGCCTTACGCACTCTTGTGGGCGGCGTTTTAGTGTGATCTCAGCTTAATGCGTTGCGTGTGCCATTCATTTGAACGGTCGAGTAAGTTCTGGCGGGTTTTAAATGAGTACTGTTATGTGAATGTATTTCTTGTAATTATAATTGTATTCCGTTGTTTGCCGACGTTATAATGAATGTGAGGTTTGAAGAATTTTCTACTGCGTAAACCGACGTTACGTTACAATTTGTCTTTATATTTATTTGGCACTTACTGTTTGCAATTATCGTTTTTTTCTGGGTTTTCGTAATACAATATGAAGTGCGAAGTTTTTTTTATGCCACAGGTTAATCAAATCAAAATCAAAATAAAATTTATGAATGATTGATGAATTTAAGATTTTTTAATGAAACAGTAATTTACTGTTTTATCCAAGCAATTGTGATTTACCGCAAATAAATGCCAGTAGCTGAAATTTCACTGTAAAATTATGCTCCATTTGTCCATGAATGGCAAAAATTTATTTGTATGGAAATCGAACCACCTTAAACGTCTTAATCTAGTATTTGTAATTTATAAATAAAATTAATTTTAATTTAACTAAAACTGAATTCATAAATAATCAGTGCAACGATTCCACGATGCGTTCTCGTAAACTCATTGCAACAATGGTGAATGATCTCACACGATTGCACAATAACTCGTCATATTCTTTGTGTTAAATCACTAAGCTACACCTACTTGTGTACTTGGAAAATGAGGTGTCTGCGAATTGCTAATTGGAGGGGAAATCTCGGTGACTTTGTTAATGTTCTGCTTAACTACGCAACGGATTTTGATATAGTTTTCACTATAATTTAGAGCAGGGCTGTCGAAAGCACCGCTCGTGGCTTATAGAGGGTTATAAGTTTAAGTGTACTGAGCAAAAAGGGGATAATTGTACTCATCATTATGAACAACATTTTTTTTTATGTTCGACAGGCTAGGTGTTTGACCACAGCTCACCTGATGTTACGTGAAGGTGTGGTCGAAGATGGTAAAGCAAATCTAGCCTGGAATGGAACTGGCTCTTAAGTGAGGCTGCCGGAACACACCGTTAGATGTTTGGCGGCAGATTTTCAACTTGAGGGTGGTAGCTAGCCAGCCGAGTACTAGAAAGTACCCTACCATCATGCTATGGTTTTCTCACGATGTTTTCCTTCACCGGCAGCTCAAGCTCATTGTTGGGGTTTGGACCCACGCCCTTCGGCATGCGAACCTACCGCGCTAACCACTGAGCTATCATCGCTACATTTACTACAACTATTACTATGGGAACAACTAAAAACTGCGAAAAAATAGCAGCTTCTCCATACATCTGGTCCTGCATACATCATCAATTATATAAATAAATACGTATTTATAATGTATAAAAATATAGTAAATGAATTTTATATACGTATATTAGTGTAGTTTTAGTTATTCTAGTTATTTTATGTATTGTTATTAGAATGTAGATATATTATTTATGTTATAGATAAGTATTTTCCTATGTGCAATTGTGCAAATCCTCGTTATTGACACACCCCGTCTTTTCTTTCTCTGATCCTATCCGTCCTAAGCTTGCCTGGAAGAGATCGCTTTTAGCGATAATATCGCCAGTTGCTACACCTATATTTCAGTTTATTCCTTCTGTTTTCTGTATTTTAGAGTGTACAATAAAGAGATCAATCAATCAATAAATTTAGTCGAGCCAACAAATTTTGTCTATGAACAACGGGGGGTTTTCACGGTTACAGATTTGTGCTCATAATAAAAGTTGTTTACAATGATGAGTACAATGAACTTCTTTCGGTTTTTTTATTTATTTAAAGCCATTGAGAACCAATTCTATTTCATAACCCACGCCCGAATATGGAAGCACTGTTAGTACAAAGTCTTACCTAAATATATGTATATCTAATCGGTAAATAATTTGTTTCAGGTGTATTATTAGTTTTGGGGCTACTTATCTTTTCTCAACACGTATGAGTCACAATCAACATAAGTATTAAGATCATGCTCGATAAGATACATAATATATATATCAGTGGGTAACCGAATCTATCCCGTTTAGAAATATCCTTATTATACTAAATTTGTTCTCTTTTCTCAAATTACTGGTTCAAAATTGGACTGCTTCGTTATTTCATTTAGTAGAATATCTGCTTTAAGGTGGTTCGATTTCCATACAAATATTTTTTTTCCGTTTATGGACAAATAGAGCATAATTTTACTGTGAAATCACAGCTACTGGCATTTATTTTGGTCTTTATTTGCGGTAAATCACAATTGTTTGAATAAAACAGTAGATTATTAGCATGAAAAAAAACGGTTCCATTAATAAAAACAATTCTATTATTTTTTCTGGCAATAATCTTTAAAATACTAAATCATAGTAGTCACTGGGATGTCTGGATCTAATCAATAGTTTCTTATCATTTCATAGTTAACATTAATTAATAATAAATAATCAATCAACTAATTATCTTGTTCCAATTACCGTAGACAATAATTCAGCTTGTATCTGAAACTAGCAGATACTAAAACTTTATGTCTCTCAGTTAACCACGTCGCAACGTGACCAATACTGCGTAATCTTGGCTATTAAAATGTAATTAATGTAAATGTACAGTATGTAAATTTTACAGACAGACAGATTAATCGAGTGCTTATATAGTAATGTATTACTATACTAAAAGCACGAGGTTTCATCACGAAGAAGCGAAAATCAATTAAAACAAGAAACGCCATCTATTGATTTCACACCAGAACTAAGTTGACAAGTATTGATATAACAAAATAATTTCTATAGCACGAACACGCAAAGAAAGTGGCTCCATCTATGCTAGAAATAGTCCGATTTAACGTAGTAGATACAATTTTCTGTTTGTGATAATGTATCCGTGCTAGAATAAATTTACCTATGGTATCTACTTATTTTAAATAACGATTTGATTCTACTTTCATTGTGCGGACTCCTTAACAGTGGAATGCACCGACTCAGCGGGCGTTCTTCGATGGACACAATCTGTGTGTCTTCAATTCGAGAGCGAAACTGTATCTTCTAGGCAAACGTGCTTCATCTTAGACCGCATCATTACTTAACATTAGGTACTATCTATTATAAGAAAGAAGCGGTACGTAGTAAATTTTATACTATACATTTATAAGTACAAACACAATTCATATTCAAACAGATAATCTAGGAAGAATTCAGTCAGGCAAAAAATATGTGCAGGAACTTATAAATTCTATCTAAACTACAAATTTCAAAATTACAACTAAGCCCTTTACATTGTGAAGAAGTTCAGGTAATTACGTTAAGAAATACACGCGGGTAAAGTCACAGGAAACAAGCTAGAGATTATTTATTATCAAAGCGAGATAGGCCGAGGATCGTGGGTTGACAGGTCAACTGAGTCATGGTGCCAAGATGTACTTAAGTAAATTAGGTCATTTCTATTTACCTATTTTATCACTTGACTATTTTACCCGACTGAGGTAAAACCAAAAAAGGATTAATTTGTCATTTTTATTATTTCGAATTTATAATTCGAAATTGTTCTATTTAGCTTATATAAGACATTTTTGTATCTTAAAATTAAGTAGGAACACGACAGAAGATGTTAGTACGCTATGCATATATTTATGATTGACAAGCTAGGGGTTTGACCACAGCTCACCTGATGTTAAGTGACGGTGTGGTCGAAGATGCTAAAACGCACCTATCCTGGCATGGAACTGAACTGTGAGGCTGCCGGTATACACAACAATACATAGATGCTTTGGTGGCAGATTTCTAATTTAAAGGTGATAGCTGGCCAGCCGAGTGTCTACTAGGAAATATCCTACCACCATGCTATGGTTTCCTTCAGCGGCAGCTCAAGCTTATTGTTAGGGTTTGAGAACCCACGCCTTTCGACGTGTAAACCGAGCTAGCTACTAAGCTATCATCGCAACAATATGTAAGTATTAGTTTGTATTATTATAATGTAGTTTCTAGTATGCTATAATTTCTTGACTAATAGAACCTAATTCTTACCCGAATTATCTATATATATATATATATATATATATATATATATATATTTATCTCAGAGAAATTACTGTCACAATACTAGTGACTATATCTATATGAGTATTTTATAGCAGATGCAGGTCACGAAGAAATGATTAGCCAATATACTGGCCATCCCGTCTAAAATGGTCTCAATTAAGATTGAGAGGTTACGAAATCATTTCACTTGCACACTCGGTCTTTGGACAACGACCTAGGAGGGAGTCCGTAATTGTCCAAGAACGTATCGACATAAAACACTAACACTTCATTGTACGACTGTTGACATTGTATTTCTGTTACGATTTGCTAGCATTTTTTACAGCATAAATATTGTGAAAAAAGTGAGAAGAAAAATAAATAAAGAACTATTGTGATGTGCCCATTCCACAGTAGAATCAGGATAATGAGAAAGCGATGATGTTGATAAACTGACGTACTAACCAGGTTATGTTAAGATCACACGTCCAACGCCTGTGAAACCGCATTGACGATCGAAAGTTAGCCACGCACGATTTGGTACATTTTTTGCGTTTCTCATTGGACATTGTGGTCCAATTTCAAGGCTTTTACGCAGTTATTGGAATGAGATAGGCTTGAAGCGTGATTTTCTGATTGTTTTTAATTTTACTGTAGTTATGCGTGAATAGTAGCATTAGGGAATTAAGTTAAATGTAGATTCCCACGGACACACAAAGTTAAGCTAGAAATAAGTTTTTAATGTATGTATTGGACTTTGTCGATAGATCGATAGTCTTTTATCCTAGCAAAATAAATTTTATAGATTTCTAAATGGCATGTTTGTTTAACATTATAATCGAGTAATACTCGTTTGTAGACAACAAATGTCAAATTATTCGACCTATCAAATACCATACAGAAACGTTTAGCAGATTTTTGAAAAAAAAGTTGTCCCTTCTAGGTACATATTATGTATATTTTTTGCATGCATAAGTAACACAATCATTTTAATTTCCATATCGTGATCTTACTGTTTTTTCACTTACTTTTTTTTTCATTTCATTTATTTATAAATTTGTGATTATTTTTGTATTTAAACAAATTTATAAACACTTTTGTATGCAAACATGACAATAGAACGACGCGTCTTGTTTGCAAATTGTTGCTCACCATATCGTACAACAATAAAACATATAGTCGCAAAATACAATTCTACCTAATCAGTAACTCACGCGGTGTTAGTAGACCCAATTCTGCGTCTTTCATCCGCCTTTTCCCGTAGGAATCAATATAATCACACTACGGACTTGCAACCCTGGAACACATCTTTCTCTTCAAATACAAATTACAAATATTTTATTGATAACGCCAATGTCACAAGTCACCTTTTCTTTTACTTTCATTGGCGTTTTCGCACAAGCTCGCCCGTTGGGGTACTTTTGACCTATTATAATTTTAAAAGAATCCTTAATCCTCCTTCCTCATTTGTCAGTGCTAAAAATCAGCGCTGAGGAGTAATCCCCAGCACTAGTCACCAGCTGAGCACTGGTCTTTTTTTCCTTGTAACGCACTAGTCACTGCATATATATAACCTTCTGTCAGTAATATTTAAAGTTTGTTAATTTATATCTTTTTATTTGTGTGTTTTGTATGTAGTTATTCATTGTTGTATCTAGTGACTTATAAAAAAAATTTCTTTCTTTCATCAAGCCAGCTGAAGAATCATCGGCATCTCTTTCATAAGCGTCCTTATTTCCTACAACAGATCTATTCACAAAAGAACTAGGCAAGCGTACAAGAACTAAGGCGAGTACACATGCTCCAGTTTGCATGCTAAACGACGAACAAAACAAGTGGCGCACGCGCTAGTTTTGCTTTTGTGTACCGGCTTGATGAAGGCTCGCTTTATGAACAGACTGACAGACAGACATCACGTTTAGTGTAGAGTTAAATGGAACGTGAATAGGAGTAATAGAAATGTTTTACCTAGGTGGTTTTATGATGGCAGAATAATGTTATTTTTTAATTTAGATCTTGTTGATTAATTTCAGTTGTTCATGGAATTCTTTAAAAATAATCGACGTTTGATTTTTGTTATATCCTTTTGTTGCCTGTTGTGGTTGATAGGCTAGGTCTTAGACCATAGCTCAGCTGATGTTAAGTAACAGTGGGTCGAAGATGGTAAAACAAACCTAGCCTGGAATGGAACTGGCTCTTAATAGGTTGCCGAAGAACATACCGTTAGGTGCTTGGTGACAGATTTCCAACTTGAGGAGTGGTAGCTAGCCAGCCGAGTCAATTGAAAACCTCCTTTTTTTTAAATCATTTAAAAAGCAGAATAGAAATTTGGAAAAATATACTTATACCCGAACAAGAATTAAAGTGCGACTTGACATGCATTTTTTATTGATAAAAACAAACAATTTAAAGTAATAATCAATACCATAAACAAAGCTTTACCAATTACGTGCTTCTGTTTGTAAATTTACAGTAAAAGCATAATCAAGGCAGTTTCATTTTCAGCAAACCAAAAAATCTGTTTAAACTAAACCGAACCTTATCACCTATAGTTTTGGGTTAGTGTCGCTTGGATACTTATCCTTTCAAAGTTGCATGCAAATGCAGTCGAAGGATAAGCTGTAACTTATAGCATTCGAAATAGCGGCCACTTTCGCTTGTCAGCTGAAAGTTGTTCTGGTAGTTTTGAGGTCAAGTGCACCAATTCCTTGATCGTAATGCAGAGTTTCGGATCAATATTTTTGGAATGGATGTTCATTGTATCGATAAAATCTGAGACAGTTATGCACACCTAAAGTAACGTGTTTTTGTGTTAAGCACGTAGCACTTACAAACGGCGACAAGTAACACAAATTTGAGCATTTCAAGTGTCATTACTTATCTGCAATACTTGAATAAGCTATAACTTAAAATGATAGGAACGCGAAACAATGTTATTTTCCATAACTTGAATTTTTCTGTAAAAACAACGTGATGTTTTTATTCGTAAAATGTTGACTCAAGTGCACGGTTGGGGGAAAGTGATATATATAAAGTTTGGCATGACTGAACTTGAAACTTACTTTGTACGAGTTTGACTGTGACTTAAGACTTAATTTACTTGATTTTTGACACTTGAAATTATCGAAATACATTGACAAAATTATAAAGTGAGATGATTTCCAATTACTTATATTATTATTTTTTTCCTGTTTATGGTCGAAGAGAGAAAAACATAATAGTACTAGCTGCGCCCGGTGCGGTGGTGCGCGCGGTGTTACCCACTACATGTTTTCAGGATAAAATGTAGCCTATGTGTTAATCCAGGGTGTCAGTTACCTCCATACCAAATTTCATCAAAATCCATTTAGTAGTTTTTGCGTGAAAGAGTAACAAACATTGCATTCAAAACTTTCGCGTTAAAATATTAGTAGGATTTACCTATTTTGAAAATAAATGACGTCTGTCAGTTAACGATGCGGTGCGGGAATTTGCTACTGTTTCTTTTTTTCTTTTTTGCCATCCTACTTTATACGTTTTGCCAGTTTTGGTGTATATTTTACGTTTTTGATGATTTCAAGTTTAAACACCAAGTAAGTCAGGCTAATTTACGATCCATGTATTGATAAAATTATAATTGTTCATAAGTGCAATGACGTAAATCGACGTCATCGTTTTGTAAAAGTTAACCTGTCAGAATCATTAAACAAGTTATACTCAGTTATTAAGTGCGTCACATACTAATGCATTGTCAATTATTCAATTGTACGGACTTTAATCACTGCATTATACAAAAATGCACTGTTATCAATTCTGTGACCCGAGTTCCTTCAAAGACAATAGTTTGAGCAACCTTATTACCATACAATAGAGTTCAAGGTGGAAGCTTTTACAGGCTTCATTTCCTGCTCAGAACAGGCTGAGGCCATGTCTGGTTCTAGTTTTAATGGAACTGGTACGGAAATCGACTTAATTGTTATTTAGTGAGTAGTTGTCTCTAAGTAGGTCAGTTATGTTTGGATAAGATAGCGTTTTGTCGTTAAAAAAAATCTTGCAAATCGAGTTTTTTTAAAAAATGTAAATATAATGAATACAAATACATACTTTTTTTTCTATTTTAAAAGTAATGAGACGAACGAGACGCTCTCCTGATGGCAAGAGATAACGCCTGTCCATGACCATTGCAGCGATACACAGAACTTTGAGTAACAAAACAAAGTCCAGAGAATCGCTGCTTTGGCGCTCATTACTTTGAGACTTTCGATGGTTAGTCTCAATAGCCCAGTAATTTCGCTAGCTGCAGTACCATTCAAACCGGAACACAGTAATGTCTACACACTACTGCTTAGCGGCAGAATAATTGGCACTGCGGTGGTACCTACCTAGACGACCTCCTGCTTAGGAGATCTACCACCAAGAATTGATAACACCAATGTTACAAGTCAATTCAAAACGACATTATATGAGTTTTAAAACACTGATTACATGTCAATATACAAACGTGCCAATATAAAAATAAAAATGAGATGAACGATTCGCTGTCCTAATGGTAAGAGATAACGCATGTCCATGACCATTACTGCCATACACAGAACTTTGAGCAGCAAAACAAAGTCCGGGTTATCACTGACTTCGCCTTGCGTATCCTCGCTGGTATATCAACACCACTTGAGCCACGCTACACTACTCACAAGTGTTTACCAAACCTGCTGAGTGGCGGCTAGGTTACCAGTTACCAAGACGTACGAATACGAAAATGTGATGCAACCACGCGACTTTCATCCGACTAGTTCGTAGAAACCTTGTTAGTTCACACATTTTATAAATTGTTGTGTCGTTTGCACGTGGATACACTCGTCACATTTTTTTTTATAAAAGGCAGGATAGATGTTTGACCACAGCTCATCCAGCTCATCTGATGTTGAGTATCAGTCAGAGACTGTAAACACACCTAGCCTGGAATTGAACTGACTTGCAAGTGACCTTACTGCGGTTATACTTGGTGGTAGATTTTTTTAAGGTTGTTCGATTTCCATACATTTTTTTTCCATTTATGGACAAATGGGGCATAATTTTATAGTGAAATCACAGCTACTGGCATTTTTTTAAGTCTTTTTTTGCGGTAAATCACAATTGCTTAAATAAAACACTAGATTATGTAAAATTCAATAATTTAATTAAACATATTGATTTTTTTTTAAATAATAATTTAATAAACAATTTCAAAATATACTGTCAAGTGATATTATTAAAATTCATGTCATGTCAGTTTGTAGCAAATATACATTTAACCGTCACCGGACTTTACATACTTATTTTGTTATTTTTCTTTTTAGGTACATATTAGAGTATGTCATTTATTTAATTCCGTTTTCAATCCACTTTTTGATAGATAGATAGAAACTTATAATGCACTTATTGTACACACCAGAAAAAGAAAAACGTACAGAAAACAAAAGCTAGTGCAAGCTAGCTATTGATCTAGTGCCATAAGTAGCGGCCTTATTGCTGGAAGCGATTTCTAGGCAACCAATAATAGAAATCACGTTACTGATTAAGAACTGACGGGAGATGTTATAACACTAAGTTAAGCAGGTACTTGTCTATATTGCATAATAGATTCAAAAAGGCATGTCTAAGGAAATCCACCTAATTATCATAGGAATTCGCTGCAATAGATACGGATAGGCTTGACCTCTAGCATTTCCAAGCCGATGTGTATCGGACGCTCATTAGTTCGCGAAGGTCGCTGCAAATGTCAGCCGAATAGACCAGTCTGTGTCAGGTGCACTGGAATGTGTAGAATTTTCCAGATTGAAATGTATGGGCGTAGCCCCCGCATAGCTGTCTGCGCCCGAATCAAGTATTTACTAACACTACTTACTTATACAATTTACGACAAAATATTTTGATCTGAGACTGAAATAGAGATATACAATCGTAGGTACTAATATTCCAAAATAGTAAATAAAAAAAACATACGGAAATGTTTTTTTTTTGATTCAGTACACGAGAATTCCTGTCACTAATCGTAAGTCTTAAATCATCAGCCTGTATGTCTGACATTCAACTTCTTTTTTTATTTTGGCGTCGAATTTGGTGCATTTGCCAGTGTCAAGTGTTTTGATGTTTTCAAGTTTTATATATTCAAGTTAAAGAGTAGTCAAAGTCCAATCCGTGGCAGTCAAATCCAGACTTAGCAAAGTCAAGACAAAGCAACGTCATACTCACACTCGCGCACGTAATCCAGCACTTTATGAACAGAAAACCACTAATTTATCTAAAAAAAAAAACGCAAAAAATGTTTAAATTATGGAAAATAATATAATACGACACGAATATTACGCGTTCCCGTAAAAATAATCCCCTTGTGACACAGTTTTCTTGTCCTTAGTTCCTTTTGAATACGATTGGCTAAAAGAACGAAGCTAGCAAAACCGCATTTGTAAAAGAAAAATGTATCAAAACTTTTTATAAAAATACTTCGATAGAGATGATCCGATTTAGCAAATCAACAGTTCAACTTTGAAGCTGATATTATATTGTGAGCAGATAGAAAAAGGTTTGGGCGTGAGAATGTACGCAATAACCCGATCTCATGGTTGCTAACTATTTAACTAAGGTGGGTGATGAATTAACGATTGTTATTCGTGCAACGACCGTGTTTATTGATCGACTAATTATTGCTTGGATAACATTTACCTACAAACATACTATGTTTGTATATGATTTGTTAGTGTTGGGTTATAATAGATAGATAGAAACTCACTCTTTATTGTGCACACCAAAAAGTTAAAAAAGGAAAGTAAATGAAACAAAAGAATCTAAGCAACAACAAAACACAGCGCAACTTATAAAACTTATATTACTTATATATTTTAGAGCTCATGGAATATCTCAAGTTACGGCAGTACCTAACAAGCAATCCATTCTTCCCGATATTAGATTGAATCTAATTTTTGTAAATTGCCCAAACTAATACCTAGAGACCAGATTACATTTTTTTTAAACCAGCCACGTGCGAGTCGGTTTCGCGCACGAAGGGTTCCGTACAATTATCTATAAAAACTGCAAAAAAAAATCACCGTTTGTTGTATGGGAGCGCCCTTAAATATTTATTTTATTTTATTTTGTTATAGCGGCAACAGAAATACATCATCTGGGAAAATTTCAACTGCCTAACTATCACGGTTCGTGAGATACAGTCTGGTGACAGACGGACAGCGGAGTCTTAGTAATAGGGTCCCGTTTTACCCTTTGGGTACGTAACCCTAAAGAGCAGGTTGCTTGTTGTCCAGTAGGACAAAAACTTGCTTGTTAACGTATACATACTTATTGCCCTTGCGTGACAATTTTGTAGCGAAAGGTAATTACAAAATTAAGTAGTCGGCCTCACATAGTTATGTAGGGTGACCAGGATACAAGACTAATAAATTGCAATAAAACGATATTTTTGTTTAATACAGAATGTTTTTTTTTAATTTTCATTTCACAGAATATCACTATGATTTGTACCGTAACAATTCATATGTTCATTTAAAACATTTGTATTTCAAAATAAACAATAAATCACCACGTCTCGAATTAATTGCGAATTTAAATACGATAAATATGTAAATTTAAATAAATCTTCGACGAATCAATGGATACTGTTTGGCAATTTTTATTTAAAATATATATTGTTATTTATGTGTTGTGACCGGAACCTTGCAATTATAGATGCGCGCTACCCGCTGCTACAAAAATTGTGAAGTAACTATTACATTGTAAATAATTACGGAAAGCAATAGATTAAACTCAGAAAGAAACTTACAGGGCCAGAAAGATTAGAGTGAATTAGAAGACGCCTATTCCCTAGCAATGGAAAGAAAGAATAACGTTTAATTTTGTAACAAGCATAAAAACAAACAAACAGAGACAGACAAAAGTTACAAAATAGGGCGTAGGCGAAAACGGGACTTACGAAATAGATAAGAAAACTTATCACAATGTTTTTTTGTTTTCAATACATTTTTCTATTTACGGTGCGCACAATAAAGAGTTTATACCTATCTACTCTAACTAAGAAACATTTAAACCACGGTCTACAAGGCACTCTCGCCGTAGCTGACCAGTTCAACCCATGTTCAGGTTTAAAGAGTCGACTGATACTCTCAGAGCGATCGTAAGAACTATTATTTAACCACTGCCCAGACACCGTTTAAGTGCAATAAAAAAACTGATACAAACCAGTCAGCATCCTATCCTACCTCTTCAGCTTCTGTTTAAGTCGTATCACAAGGCTAATCAACGGTGACTCATTGCCATCACCGTGAGAAGTAAGGGGTATGCTAATTGTGATTGATTGGTCACATCCGCCGTTAGCCACTGATACAGTTTGGTGTCTGTTTGCCTGAACTACCATATTGGGAGAGTAACTGGGTTTGTACATAATGAGGAATCGAAACAGCATACGCGAGGAATCGAAGTGTTCTGTTTAAACATTAGACCTTTAATTGACTGTACCCTGCCTCAGTACGATACAATAAATAAAATTAATCAATATATTTACGAATAACAATAAAATATGTAAACACTAATTTGTCAAAATGTAATTGATTAAACTTTGTTTTTGTTTTGTCGTTTTTGAATGAGGATGATTTAAATAAGAAACAAATGAAAGTTACCAAGATACATAAACTGATGCCGGATATCAAAATAGGTAAAAGAAACAATTTATCATCGACATCGACCGCGATAGACCAGAAGTTCAAGAGCCACAGCAAAGAAACAATGGGTGTTATTGTTGATTGTGGCGATTAAGAACAATGTTCGAAGAAATTATACTAAGTATACACGCGAGAGTGTTGTCAGACAGAGATGTTTTGATTATTGGTTAATGTTGTTGAAAAAAGTAGCTTTAAGAATATTTCCACGATTTTAGTTAAATATAACAATGAGAGTAAGTGAAGATATTTCACATAATTATGAAAGCACTAAACACATCAAAAGTTCAGAAATTTTATTAGACTCGATTTTTTTATTTATGTTTATATAAAAAAGTAATGAGACGCTCTCCTGATCGTAAGAGATAACGCCTATCCATGACCATTACAACGATACACAGAATTTTGAGTAACAAAACAAAGTCCAGGGCATTGCTACTTTGGCGCTCATTACTTTGAGACTTTCGATGGTTAGTCTCAACAGCCCAGTAATTTTGCTATATAGGTAGGTTTTTCGATATAGATCATTGTTTGTGATGAAAATATTGTTTTTTTTTTATGCAAAAAGTAATGAGACGAACGAGATGCTCTCCTGATGGTAAGAGATAACGCCTGTCCATGACCATTGGAGTGATACACAGAACTTTGAGTAACAAAACAAAAGTCGAGGGTATCACTGCTTTGGCGCTCATTACTTGGAGACTTACGATGGTTGGTCTCAACAGCCCAGTAATTTCACTAGCTGCAGTACCCTTCAAACCGGAACACAGTAATGATTACACACTACTGCTTAGCGGCAGAACAACTGGTACTGCGGTGGTACCTACCTAGACGACCTCCTGCTAAGGAAATCTACCACCAAGAGTATAGAGTAGTTGTAGTAGGTTTACGAAATAAAGTAGACAATTTGAAGTAAGCAGGTGACTTAACTGTTTAAAGTAACAGGAATTGTAATCCTCAAGGTGAGACAGAAATTGAAACTGTATATCTATTAGTATTCAATGTCAGGTTCAGATTCACCTTTTGAATGGCTAGTTTCACAGTTTTAGGACATTCGGTCTTATGTTTTATTCATTCCTATAAATTAAGACAGGCGATATCATTAACATCCAAATGACATTTAGTATAGGACACTAATTCATCTGAAGCACTAATGTCATCTGATACTATGAGACAAAATACATGATTTGTGTGAATGCTATTGCTCTATTAATGATCTTCATTCTGCCAATTTAAAAGACTGCATCTATGCAAATTATTATCAGATGTCGAATTTGCGGTATTTTGTGTATCTTTATTGATATTTATGAAACCTTCAATCAGATCCAATATAGCTGTATATTTTCCCCAAATGAATTGGCATCCGTGACTAACAATATTGCAAAATATTCCATCGATTCTTGAAAAACAGTTAGAACTCATAAGGTTGCTAGTTTCACAACTTGTTTCACTCAATTCAAGGCAACTCTAGCACGGCAAGAGACTGGCTGGATTATATCAAAAAGTATGAAAATAACGAAAGTTAACTTTGCATTGACAACGTTAAAAGTGAAAGCCTTTTCTTAACGCCTCAATGGCTGCTTATGTTTCGATTTAATTTTATTTCAGAATTAAATATTGGTTTAGTAAAGAGGACCGTCGATAATCAATTGGGTGTCGGTAAAAAACTATTTACACCAGCTATTTCACTGATATTGAGGTTGCATTCAAAGATTACATTTCTGCTGCTAACGCTTTTGATTACACATCGAAATTGGATGACATAAACAGAAATAGTACTGCTCAGGTTCTATTATATTGACTCGCTCTTTTCTATTGACTTCATTATTTGACTTGATTAAATAATTGTTAAGTTAAGTAAATTGGTAGTTCTTTTTTAATGATCCACGAACGTAAAACTTAAAGAAATATAGGTCTTATTTGGCATTATTTGCTCAGTTTCATAAGAAACAAACTGAATAGTCACAAAAAGTTAAAGATTACACAAACGTGTTGCAGCGTCTATTACTCCACGAGTTTGACTAAATTACTTCCGACCATTAGAGGTTACTACACATCTGCCGTTGCATTTCATCTTTTTGCTTACTATGTCGCAGTAGTTTGGTTTAAAAAAAATTACAGTATTTGCCTATATACATATTATAATTATGCTATTTTTGAATGGAACCTTCAAAATACCCAAGTACGTTATTTCGGTTTTGTAAAAATTACAACAGATCATGAATTTCTTTCGTCCTAGGTGATTTTAGTCTGCAAGTCTGTGACAAGCACTTAACAAAAAAAACTGGCCAAGTGCGAGTCGGACTCACGCACGAAGGGTTCCGTACCATTATCTATAAAAACGGCAAAAATAACGTTTGTTGTATTTGAGCCACCTTAAATGTTTATTTTATTCTGTTTTTTAGTTTTTGTTGTTATAGCGGCAACAGAAATACATCATATGTGAAAATTTCAACTGTCTAACTATCACGGTTCATGAGATACAGCCTGGTGACAGACGGACGGACAGCAGTCTTAGTCGTAGTAGGGTCCCGTTTTACCCTTTGGGTACGGAACCCTAAAAATATTAATGTTGCTAGCGTATCATATAGATATGAGGAAATTGGGAGGAAGGAAACTAGAAATAAGTAGCTAGATTTAAACTTTTACCAGTGTCCTTTTAAACTGATAAAGAAATCTGTTAGTAGAGTAATGATCGAATTTATGAAGGTAAAAGTACTTACAGCTTTAGAATACCCGCTGCCTGCGCTGCCATCGGAAGAGTTACTCAATCTCCTTTCGCTAGTGGATGCTGGCGGCGACCACGCCGATCCGCTGTCAGAAGGCATCTTGACACTTTACACCACTGTCTCACATTATTAACTGACACTCAACTGTACACACACTACCACCACACTGATGCACGGTCCATTTCTTGTCCCATTTACCTGGAATTGAAGAAAACTAAATTAGGCTAAAAGGCTAAAAAGTCGTGAGAGTAACTTGTATAATTTGAAGATGATCGTAATGTGTTGAGTCATTAATGAGTCAATTTGTAAACGGTCTTACTAAAACTCGTTTTATTTTATAATGTGACTAGCTAAAATTTGATTCAATAACGATGAAATCTTTTATAAACTCCTAAACAAAGCAGCTAATTATCCATGTACAGAAATGGAAATTTACAGGAATTCTGTAAAGCTTGTATCCTAAACAGCTGACGAATTACAGGAATACTCCAAACATTCGCTTTTAAATCTAAAAGGTTCGAACCTTCAAAAGCAGGTAACAAAGCCGCACGTATTTTTCCTCTAAAATGATAGCCTCGAACGATTCTTTTTTTACTATCTCTTGAGCCTCAGGTAGCTCGCATAAAACGTTATAGCAGATTGGATATACATAGATAATTCAGACACCTCTGGCATCATTGCGAATGTACTAGAGAAATGATACAAGTCTTATCACGGTGATAAACATATTTGATATTGAATTGAATATGAAACACCGCTTGTGTAACAATATTCGTCGTACGTAACGATATACAATTGCAGTTAAAGAGAAGTAGGTAGTCAACACAAAAACAACTATTTCGTAATGGCTGGCTAAGGTAGCTAATTTTCGCATGGACATAACAATGGAATACGTTAATTACCTGAGCAGTCGAATGCGGCGGGTGAATAATTTCCAACAATAACACAAGTACAATAAAGTTTACAATCGCTCGGTTATTATATCGAATAGCCGGTGTTGCAACACGTGCGCTCGCTACGAGACCGCGGTCGCCACTAGCGAGCGCCTTCACTCGACGCGGCGGCAGCTCGCTGCCGGATCAAATCGAGATAAAATATCATTTCTTAATCGATAACTGGTTATATTATTCTGCACAACACTATTTTTAAGTATTACATTTGTATTTTTTGCCCGACTCAGCATTTTACTGTTGTCGCAATTCTTTTTGAATGAGTTTTGTCCATATCGGTTAGTGGTTACGATTATTGCTAGGAATCATAAACATTAAATTTGTACTCGTACCAAGTTTTTTAATTAACTAGAATCAACTTAGATAATATCATACAATGATAATGTATTGCTTGCATTTTGTAATATATTACAACATTTAATAGTTATGACATTCGAATCGGAAATCAATCAAAATAAATAGAGAATAGATAGACCTAAATTTAGTATGTACAATGGAAACCAGCTAACTGATAGAACTCCTCCATACATACATAAATAAAATAAATAAATAAATATCGTTGGACTATACACACAGCGCCATCTGGCCCCAAACTAAGCAGAGCTTGCGTGATGGAAGTCAGATAACTGATAGAATACAAAAAAATTTTTTTTTAGTAAATACATACTTATAATACATACAGAACACCCAGACACATGACAAACATTTTGTTTATTCACAAAATGTTTGCCCTGAGTGGGAATCGAACCCACGCCCTACAGCTCTCAAGGCAGATATATTACCAATGAGCCAACGGGCTGTCAACATACAACATAATTATGTTTATTACCGGGACTGAAACCAGTCCAGGACTTTTTTTTTCGTGCGTTTAAATCGTGATAGTTTATAAATTACATTTAATAAAAATAATTTTATTAATATAAAAACGATAGACATTTATTTAATTATGTCACAAAATAATAATTATAATATACTTGTATGTAAATACATTATTATAAAAGACATGAAATAAATGTCAATATTGTTACATGCTGGTCCTAGGTATAAAAATATTGGTCCTGTCCAATATTTATACTTACATACTGTAAAATTAATTTGCATCACGAACCTGTATCCGAAAACACGAGAAAACTAGAAAAAAACCAATAAAACCGTAGAAACCAGTATGATTAGGACCAGTATATAAGAAAACGAATCTTTACAGCAGCATTTCTAGCTAAAATAAAGCTGCTTTTACTATCTCCGCGTCTGAATATGTATGTATAAAATTCTAAATATTTTTATTTTTTAAGTATGTACACATTTCCATATCAGTTATTTAGTTGCCAAAAAAGATGCTTCGCTTAGTTGGTGATTAAATTACATTATTTAAAATGTCCTTTAATTTTATTTCGTATTTATTTTTTTAAGTAAAAAAGTAATGAGACGTACGTGACGCTCTCCTGATGGTAAGAGATAACGCCTATCCATGACCATTGCAGCGATACACAGAACTTTGAGTCACAAGACAAAGTCCAGGGCATCGCTGCTTTGGCGCTCATTACTTTGAGACTTTCGATGGCATTAACTGAGAAATTAATGCATTGTAGCTATTATCTTAGCATGATGGCCGGATTATCCGCAGCTGTTTAACATTGGGGACGATAAATTGTAACCAGAAAATCCCAGCACACAAATCTTCTTTTGAGAGATTTTTATTTCTGTACAATAAAGTTATATTCCATTCTAACCCCAGGACGTTATTCTTATTTCTGTCACATTATATTTAAAGTTTAGTTTTTTAATGGAATTTCTATTATAGATACTCAACTCTTTAATATATTAAGTATGTACTTAGCTATTCTGAACATTGTGAATGGCACGTCATAACTATTCTGACATTATATGTTTGTGTTCATCTTTTAGATATGGCATCAAACCGGTTTGATTAAATCTACTGATATTTGATATTTACATTGCGTAAGTTTGCTTTATTTTACGTGAATCATTTACTATATATGTCTCTATAGGTAAGAAGAAGTCGAATTAATTGATCACGTCTTAAGCTTCTTTGAGGTGCCAACTGTGCCAAGCAAAAATGTCCCTTATTATAATTCGTGTACGATGGTAAAAATGTTAGATCGCAGAATCGAATGTCAAGGTTTAATTCTTTCGGGTGAATCAGACAAGTCACATCTCTATAATTTTCATGACCATTTATGTGTCAAACAACTTTTTATAACATGACCTATTGTGGGAAACTTATTTTTATACATATGTATATCGACAATTTTGACAAACATTTAGTCTCTTGCAAACTATGAAACATGTGTACCTATCATCATCATTAACATCAGCAGTCTTTTTTACCTTACAGCTAGGCATAGGCCGCTCTCTCTCTCTCTCTATTTAACAATTTTTGTATGTATAATTAAAATTCTTGGTCATTTCCAGCATCGGTGTTATACAAAACTTAGGATACTTTTTGGGTTGGAGCCCGGCTGAGCAAGGCAATCATTTTATTATTTAATCCGTAACGTATTTTAGTTTAATTAACATAACACCGAATCAGTTAAATAATCTCAATTTATTGTATTAATAAAACAGATCAACATAAAGGGGGCTGTCCTAATAAATCCTGAATCATGGTTGCTGCACTATGAGACACTTTCTACGGCGCGTGCGCACAGATAACGGCGAAATTGCTGGTTTGAATACAATGGAATTGTACACCCCTGTTCCGAGTGCCATAGGGTCCAAATTAGTGATGGTATTTTGTAACACACAGAAGGGGTTTAAACCGAGTTTCGGACACTGTAAGGGCAGAAGTACACAACAGCATGCTTCATCAAGTTTTGATCGTAAATAGTATTTTGTATAACTTCAAAGTCCTAATTACAGACTAACTATAGTCTCTACGTCACTATTAAATATAGGTGGTGTCTGGTGGTGGATGTAGGTAAACTACAGTCTTTTTTACTTATATTTAGATTTTCCACCAACCTTCAAATTGAAATTCTTTATTTTGAATATACATAGGGTTACAAAGATAAAAGTGATAGGTAGCACCAATGCATGCAAACATATTTTATAAATAGGTACTTAAGTTTAAATAATTAATTTAGTAATTAAAACCTTAAAATAATAAATTCGGTGATCAAAATCTACTAAAAAAATTGCTACAAAGTTGATCACGTTTTCCAGCGTCAATTTATGAACGCAAAAAAAATTGTCTATCAACATGTCTACTTATCTTTTATCTTATCACGGATAAACAGCGAAACATATCCTATGCAAATTGGGCAAATGCAGAAAACGAGCAAATCCTAAGAACACTGCCAGATGCAGTTAGGGTACCAGATCCAGGTCAGATAACTCGGTGTATCCCAAGCCGAATAGTTAAACAAAGGGCTAACAGGAGAAATCAGAATGTTCCAATTTGTAGATTTATGTAATGGTGTTCAATGTTCGTTGCTCTATAATACAGAATGTACCAAGCTATTTACGTGTGTAAACCGGACTTTTTTATGTAAAAGTAAAAAGACGAACGAAACGCTCTTCTGATGATAAGACATAAATTAACGCCTGCCCACAGCGATACCCAGAATTTTTTTTTTTTTTTATGGTTGACAGGCTAGATGTTTGACCACAGCTCACCTGATGTTAAGTGAAGTTGTGGTCGAAGATGGTAAAGCACACCTAGCCTGGAATGGAACTGGCTCTCAAGTCAGAATTTTGAGTAACAAAACAAAGTCCAGGGCATCGTTTATTCACAGATTTTTGGCAGGGGTGAAACTGATGGGTTTTTGGGAACATGCTAACGTGTTACGTGACGTGTTTCAAGCTTTCACTTCTGTCGGCAATCCCCATGACTGCCAATTTGTTTGTGTAAATGGAATGTGACAGATGTGACGGTCACCTGATGGTAAGAGATAACGTATGCCCATGACCATTACAGCGGTACACAGAGCTTAGGAGTAACAAAACAATGTCCAGCCTTGTTCGGCGCCCATTACATTTTGACATTCAATTATTTATTAGTTTCACTAGTCGTGTAATTTCGCTAGCTGCAGTTACCCTTCAAACCGGAACAAAATGCAACACACTACTGCTTAGCGGCAGAATATCTGATACCTCGAAGATCAACTTCCTGCTGCTAAAAAGTTGTTGACTACCAGTGAAATAATTGAATACCTAGTGAAATTATTTACTACCTAACACTGACCCAGTGTAATAGCATAGGTTTTACCGTAAGATATCGCCAATGTTTTCATGATCGTCTAACAGACTATAGTTGGTTTGCCCTCGAAAAACAGCGAAAGTCAAAACATGCCGCTATTTGTCCACTACAAAGTCATAACATTCTTAGCGCGCGACAAAGATGTCAGATCAAGTCAAAATAGCTGTACATAAAGCAAAAACGGGTAACGGTGCGCGACGCATGGGCTATTCTCTGCACCAGACAAAGCGAAGACACTGCAAGTTGGTAAAACAGTATGAACGTAAGCGTTGCTCAAAATTTTATTTAAATTTATTATTTTAGGTAACCAAAATAGTTACAGAATTTATTTTTGAAATTTTTTTTTGTACAAAAATGTACGCTTTTTAAAGTAGTAATTAAATTTATATTTATCTTGGTAATAATTATTTTGGGACTGTCATTTTCGAAACGCAATTTTGGTATATTTCGGTTTTGTGTATGGAAAACCATATCAGTTTCGATGGTACAATTTGGAAATATTTTTCGTTTTCTACAATAATTTTATACAAAAAACATTAACAAATTTTATTTAAGGTTTTTTTATTACGCAAAAGCTAGAATACAATTGATTATTATTTTCTAATAAATGAATTATTACTAAATGCGAAAATTAGACAAGTTTAGTTATCAACGAAAGTCTCAAAACGCGTTCGTATTATACCAGTATGCTACGTCTATGGCGCTGGTGAACTTACAGCATCTTTTTTCGTAAGTCTGCGGTCCACAGTAGCAGTTGCTAGTTGGACAGTAGACAGTACTACATAATCTGTGACGGTACAAAGCCGTAATGACCAGCAGCAAATGCTGGCTTTTTATTACTCTATACCATGCATTGCACTACATAAAGGCTCTACATTTTGACGATTCAAGCACGTTTTTATTGAAATCGATAATCAGTCTACTACTGTGTCACATAGGGTCACAATTAACAAAGCAAAAATATATGAAAACTAGCAAGGTCATGCGGTTTCAATTTTTGAGATTTTTTTCGCATTGCATTGCATTCTCGAGAAGTGTACCTAATATTAAATCTTATTCGTTCTGGATTCCTTTATTATTATTTTTGCTTAGAAGGACAGCGCTATCCAGGACCGTGCGATGATGAAATATCCCAGTCGGGTAAAAATTCCCGTCCACAACTTTATTGCTCTAACCTTTAGGGGGGAAGGTCACGGGTAGTCTAAATTCAAAATGGCGACCAAATTCCGCCAAAAGCCGCCATCTTGAATTTAACAAGGAATCATTTTAGCTCAATATCTCGGCTATTTTTAACTTTTTCAACAAAAATGAACACAACTTAAATTGTTGTAAATTTTATTGTCTACATTTGGTCCTGACAATTTTTCTAATTTCGAAAAAACGAACAAATTATCGAATTACATCTTTCATTCATAACTTTCGGTGAAATGTATATACCTATATACATTTCACCGAAACAAAACCTAGAAACAAAAACAAAATAGTATAGAATTACATTTCCTACAATTTTGACTTGTTCGAATTTTGTCTACAATCAATATTTAAGGTCGTACGTTCGTTATAAAGTCGATAAATTCGACTTTGTTGATGATGATGAAAATTATAGAATTGCCCGCCATTACGTGAATTTTGTCGCGTACCCCTTACGTTCAACTGGCGTACTCTAAATGGTACACGTACCACACTTTTAAAAACCCTGCACTAGATGATTCATGCTGACTGGGGAATAATAACATTGTTTTTTTCAAGAGAAATAAAAATGACAATTTCGCTACAATTATCACACGCGTCTGCGCAGAAATGCGAAACATGTCCAGATTTGTGCATTAATGTGCGTAATTAATAACTGTTGACATTTAAAGAGGTGCAGGAAGGAGCGAGGCCGACTACTGCCATTTATACGACTATCCCCTTCAAGGATACCGATCCTCTATGCATTTACGAACAGAAACTTTTTTTTTAAACTATCATTATTTGGATTTTCGTTTTGAATCGCGTTGGTAGTTTTTGGCAAGGTCATGTTGCCGCATTGTATTATTTTCTAAAAGTTGAATTTTTTTTTAGTGTTTATACATAAAAACAGCGGAGTTTTGATTTACGTGCAAGTGTGTGGGAACTATAATGTAATGACATTGTAATTTTATGTAGCTTCCAAAACTTCGTCGAAACTTATGGTGACGTTGCTGCTACGTAACGGATTCTTTGATTCTTTAGCCATTGAGCGGTGTAACTACATGTTAGATGTAAATGAAAAATATGTAACTGCAACACCTAACTGTATCCTCTGATCTTGTTATCATCAGTTTTCTGAATTGCTTCCATTATGCCCCTGCGCTTTGTTTTACTACACAAATTTCTGTGTATCGCTGCAATGGTAATGGACAGACGTAATCGCTTACCATCAGGAGAGCGTCTTGCTCATCTCATTACAATTACATAAAAAACTACGATAGCAAATTTAAAGACGTATTTAAGTCAAAAATTCGTATTTTCCAGGACAAAAACAGGTGATGTTACTACTAAAACCGGTCTACAAAAATTATAATTATAATCATTGTGATTAGTTATTACTTGGCAGGTGGAGTAGTGTAGATGTTTGGATTGCTCACGCCGGAAATTCAGCTACAATGCCGTGGCTTTACAAATACCAGCTTTTCCTGAACACGATCCACCGAATTAACTTATACTTTTTCAGAATGTTTTAGGGGGGGGGGATTAGACTAATACGTATTATATAACTAAGGAAGTAGTATTTTTCGATTATGTTATCGAAAAATACACACAAACTCAGACTATTTACACACACATAGACAGCTTGTCTATTTGGGTGCAACGCAATGGCAATAGTTTCTTCAAATACCTATTATACCAATCACACTCACACCTATTCACTAAATCCCCAAACATCCCTTTTTCTTTCCTTTAGATTAATCTATTATTGTCTATGACGTGCTTGTATTGTTTTTCTTGTCCGGCGGAGGGTATTGTTATATTGCCATAACACAGGTTAATTCCTAGCATGGGTAACAATGCTTCTCTATGAGTGATATTTTTGAACAACACTTATGTTTTTGATAAACGATGTATGTAATTGGCAAATAAATTTCATTTCATTTCATTTTTCAAATTCCTTCTTAATGCCGGTATCTATGTTAGGTACGTGGCTCGTGGTACGAAGAAATTCCGTTGAAAGCGAGAAGGGCACCGACCCCACTATCTGCCTCACTCCATACATTTACTTAGCTAATTAACTCTTATGTTATGTACAGAACGTGACCGCAAGGGAAACGGTGAAAATTCTCTGATACAAGATATGGAACGTAATTGTAATAGAAATAGTAGGTTGGTTTGACGGCTTTCTATGGTGTATCATTGTGATTCGTTCTACCTATTGCATTGCAGTATTTAGTTTACCCGACTAGAGCAAAGCCAATTGTTTTGTTTTTTTACTAAAGTTGCTACCGAGTGCTATGTTATTAATAGTCAACGAGTTCCACCGCAGCGCCTTAACAACTAAACCGATTTAGGTGGTGTAAATGATATTATGGAACTTGCCTTGTACCTAACATTGGTGTTATTAACAAATTATTATTATTTGTATTTTTTCGCTTCCAAGCCTGTGCCAATAAGTCAGTCTTTCAAAAGTTGTATCAAGAGATCTGGTGTACACAGTAAACAGTTTCTATCCATCTCTACATCGCACTACATCTACATCCATCTGGAATAAAATCTTTAAAAAGTTTATAATTTCTCCATGTTCAAAATTTATACAACCAATGTTGTTTTTTTTTATGTAAAAGTAATGAGACGAACGATGCGCTCTCCTGATGGTAAGAGATAACGCATGTCCATGACCAGTGCAGCAATACACAGAACTTTGAGTATCAAAACAAAGTCCGGGGCATCGCTGCTTTGGCGCTCATTACTTGATTAATTGATAATTATAATAAATAAATATAAAAAGGGCACAAGGTGTTATAAAACAAATATAAAACCGTGGAGACAGTTTATAAATAATCTCGGATTTACTGAAATCGAATTGACATTTTGAATCGATTTACAATTTCTGAATGACGTGACAAACGGCCATTTATTAATCGATATTATCGATTCTATCGAAACTTTGCTCATCGGTGAGATGTTAACAGACCATAACTTGAACTCTTGAAGGGTAATTTAAATGTACAATAAAGATTTTAACAGCATTCACATAAACTTCACCCACGCTGACACATCTTTTAATATTAAAAACGGAATTAAAACAAAGAATGTCCATTAATTAGAAGAATAAACGAAAACTTTCAATTCTGGCCCTTAATTAGAGATACCATTAAGTTTTGATTATAATAAGGAAGGCTTAGTAGAAAACCTTGAAGATATTGTAGATGAGATTTTTACAACGGCCATAAACGTTGCTTTGAATACAGATATGTGGAAAATGGATCTCAAAATAGATAAAGATGTGGTCATGGTGAAGAATATATTGCTACCGCACGATCTAATAAAATAAGACTATTTCACGAAGATCACGCTATTTCCGAATAGATGTGTGATTCTAGACAATTTTATTGGTTTAAATGGAGCATATTAGTCGTATGTTAATTAAAGATTTGACGAACTCGATTCGCTCTGATTTCGTCTCTTCAAGCAGTCGATTTGAATAAATTTAATCGATGCTAACAAAAAAAATGTTTTTGAATATAACTTAAGCTATTTTTTATAACAGGATATTCTTGTAACCCGGCGTTCATTAGCACTTGTATCACATTAAATTGAAGACCTGCATCTAGTAGATCACTATACTTAATTTATTTAGATAACTGTAGGAAAAAAGTTCAATATGGTAACTTTATTTTACAATAACAGAGCACAAGTTTTTTCTTTTTTTTTTTATTCATATTAATTCATGAGGTCTACTTAACGCACTTACTAGGGCGAAATAAGTTAAATTTAGTAGTTAATCACCAGTATTAACATGGTAATTAAAAATCGGTCATAAAAATACGCTAAATACAGAGCGTGCCTACATTCCTACCATGCCTTGACTTGTGAAACCGAATAAATACGTTAAATTATTGCCAAAATTCTAGCATTGCTACAAACATGTTTTGTACTGCCACATAAATAATTATAACCTTTGCACATGCCCTCTTTGAGGTGTCTCGTTGAAATTAGATCTACCTATCTGGGGTAGCGGAAGTACTAACTCAGCACGGAACGAACACCGTCGATCTTGTACTTAAAGATTTACGAGATTATCGAGAACGAAATAAAATGATTTAACATACGATGTGGTAGGAATTGGGTGGATTGTATGTCATTTGGCATTAGAAGAAAAGAAATAAAGATGCTATATTTGCATAAAAATATTTACAGAATTATAAAAAACAAAATATCAAGAATATAGAATAAAAAAACAATCGAAAAACACTTGTCAAGTCAGAAATTGCCGAAATGTTTATATTAATAAAAAAATAAACAAGAATGAGAATGTGAAAATTCTAATGTCATTAAATAAATAAACAAAGCTTTATTATTATTATGGTAGGTAAGCTAATAAAATTAACATACCCGGACTTTATTTGTTCACAGATTTTTTGCTGACAAACATGAACATGAATTCACTGCTAGTGATTAGTCAAATCCCTGTCGGCAATCTAATTGATAAGAAACAGGAACTAAAGCTTGACCCGAATCTAATATAAGTGTCATTTGCCTAACAACCTTGCATAGGTTGTTAGGCAAATGACACTATCTGTTATATGTATATTATACATTATCTGTTTTCAACTACAGTAACGGTAACTTCATGAAGATAAAAAGGCCAGCTTCTAGGAACAATAAACGAGTTGGCTCAACCTATCATTCGGAACAGCATTTGCAAAAAAGAACACAACACATGGCCCGGACGACCTTTGGAATTCCAATCTGATCTTAGAACAGAACAATAAAGCGTAAACTTAAAAGTAAAGGTGGTAAAGTTGAAGATGCAAAGGCTAATGGAGGTGGATAGGTCGTTGATGTTTTTGAAAGGAAGAAAGGTACAAAAAAGAGAGGAATAAAATTGTACAGCGGTACAGCAACGACCTTGGGTTTTACTGTAGGCCACATGCCGGGTGTTGCTCTTGCTATGGTATGTGGAGCCGGTTCTTGTTTTTGTGGAACCACTTTTGAAGCGTGTTTTGATCGATGATCTCTGGGGCCCTTCATTTGGAGTACCTTTGTTGGTATTATTTTGAGAAGCATGCGAATGTGAAACTCTAAAATATCTAGACTAAACATGAAAACGTTCAATCAAAGGACAAATTCTTATTGCGAGGAATTTAGTGTTGGGATTAAATAACTTGTGGATTTTTTTAACAAAAGAACTTAGCTAGCAGCTTTAAAAAGCTTAAATCTTTAATAGTGTTTTTTTAAACACAACTGTTAATGGACAGCAGTCTAGATATGTATGTCGTGATAGAGATCCGTTTACTATGTAAATTTTAGCATAAATGAATACTATACTGTAGTAATATACGAGGACGGATATCTTAGCGATATATTATGACAAGTTTTGCGATTTTAGGATCCGTGCCACGCCTATCAATCTGTCCAGATAGGCGTATAAGAACAATTAACTTTTACTTTTAGCTAGTAAATTTATTTTCAAATATTTATGATAGGAGAAAGCCCCTGGATCATGAGCAGAGCGTGTAGTGAAATTTGTAAGTCGATAAGTATCTCTGTATGGTTCAAACGTGAGCTCGCGTATGTCATAGTAACATTGCGTTGTTCTTTATTGCTTTCGTAGCACTTAAGACGTTAGCCATCGCATGTTCTCCGTTTTCACTGGGGAGTTCTACAGGGTCACGTTATAGGCCCACTGTTATTATAATGGTATGTGCATTAAAAAGTTGTACTGTTAGTCGAACGGCAACTATTTACCATAATAGACACATAGCCGTGGGTTCCACTCACCAAAATTGTATAATTGTTGCAATTATTGTAATTAGAGCATGAAAGCGTAATTGATACGTATGTGCGGTCTACATTTTGAATTTTGATAATATCACTGTGTTATATGAATGTATTACGTGTGATATTGTGAAACTTTGTGCTTTGTATGTTTGTTTATTCCTTGTATTTATTTCTAAACGTTCATAGTTTTTTAATTTGCCAATTTTAATGAGATGTTGTTTATTGGTTACTCGGCATCGAGTGAAAACATCAAACATTGACAAATGATTTCACCGATTACTATTAAAGATAGGCATTTACTTGTATATCAAATAACATCATTGTGCTAACAATAATCAAGATGATATTAAATCGAAAGCTGACTTTTCTTTCTTTTTTTTTTAATGGTTGACAGGCCAGGGTTTTGACCACAGCTCACCTGATGTTAAGTGAAGGTGTGGTCGAAGATGGTAAAGCACACCTAGCCTGGAATGGAACTGGCTCTCAAGTGAGGCTGCCGGAACACACCGTTAGATGCTTGGCGGCAGATTTTCAACTTGAGGGTGGTAGCTAGCCAGCCGAGTACTAGAAAGTACCCTACCACCATGCTATGGTTTCCTCACGATGTTTGACTAACTTAGAGGCATAATATTCCTATTCAATGTATATTGTACATAACCGAAATATGTACGCTCTTAAGTTTCTTGTGTATATAAACAAGAAACTTAAAGAGCGTATACATTTTTTATTTTTCTGATTTTATGAGTTCTGGTACACACAATAAAGATTCTATCAATATTAAAATAATTCTATTAAAAAATAGTAAACTGCTCGTCTTAAACTATGACTTCGCAACCCTTTAGTCACTGTGGCTATGAATGTCTATACGAATTCAAAAATTGAGGTATAGTAATTTTGTCGTCAAACAAAACGTATAAGAGCAAATATGCTCTTGCGTACTGTTGGGACATTCGCTTGACAGTTGCTACTATGACTAACTTAAAAATTACCATTCAACCTCTGTCTACCAATAAAAACTCAAGGCAAATCACTGATTCAGATCACGAGTGTTTACATATTCAATGCACAACTTTTTTGAAACGAATAAACTGTTATATAGGGATGTTGGAGATTGTGGTATTATTGTCGACTCTGCAACTCACTAAACAAGACTTGTAATACTTTGGAACGAGCTTGATTAGACACAAGAAAAGGGCGGATAGCGTCTGGTTTTCTATCAGAACAGATAAGACTGAAGGATGTGTCAAGTGCTTACATATGTGTGGTAGATTTAAGTAAGCGTTTAGTATAACAGTAAAAAGCTGGAAGTATCTGACGCGTATCTACATCTATTGTATGCCCACGAGGATAAACCTGTTTTAAAGTGTTTACTATAAAATATTTATCACCTTAAATTGTATACAGTTTTAGACAATAAAACATTTCATTTCATCAATTTCATTTTAAGTAACATAATAGTCTATATTTGCCTCACATTCTCATGCAACTATATACATATGTTTAGTATTCATGTATTGTAATGTTACAATTTTTCTTATCGACTCTGTTTCATGTATAATCTTTCTAGGTATCCAAAATATTTTGACTTGGCCTTCAAAAGGGTCAATTGAATCACATAAAAAATTAGATTAGTTTATAACTTCTATGATTTCAACACAAAGGGTCTAATGTCTGGTCTGACATTAACTTGGTACTGCTTCATTAACCGCATTGTCTGCTAATATTTATGTACTGGTAATGATCCGAGCTGGACGTTGCGATACCCTAGCTTTATTCGTGCCGGTTCTAAATAGCTTTTGATTATAGTCTCAAGAAACGTAAGTTCTCAAATCATTATCGTTGTAGTAGATTATACGTTTAGTTTTGGTCACATTAATCATGCAGTTAGGTCGTTAGGTCTTTGGGTTTGTTGCAATATTGTGATTTTGTTATTTGATCTATTCTGTTCAGTATTTCTGTAAATCGATATCTCCAATCAGAAAATAAACTGTCTTCATATTGTCTTGACATAATTTTTTCTATTGTTTGAACTGTCTTTATTCCAGTACGTAGCAAAACACAATACCTACCTATGTACCTAATCTAAATCAGAATAAGCCATCTTCATTAGCATTTAAATAAACGAAAATGTTTATTCTGTGTCTGGGTGTACTGTATGTATAATAAGTAGGTATGTATGTATTTACAAAAAAAAGTATTTAAGTATTTTTTCGACTTCCATAGTACAAGCTTTGCTTAGTTTGAGGCGCTGTGTGTAATGTCCTGTAATATTAATTTATTTATTTTATTGGTAGCGATGATAGTTTAGTGGTTAGCGCGGTCAGTTCAATCTCTAACCATGAGTTTGAGTTGCCAGAGAAGGAAAAACATTGTGAAGAAACTAAAGCATGGTGGTAGGATATTTTCTAGTAGGTACTCGGCTGGCTAGCTGCTACCCTCAGGTCGAAAATCTGCCACCAAACACCTAACGGAGTGTTCCGGCAGCCTCACTTGAGAACCAGTTCCATTCAGGCTAGATGTGCTTTGCCATCATACGACCACACCGTCATTTAACATTAGGTGAGTTGTAGTCAAACATCTAGCTTGTTCACCATATTTAAAAAAAACAGCACGACATAACTCAAATCCTTAACCGCTATCATTTTTCGATAGCGCATCTCACATCTCAATAATTAATTAATAATTAATCATAATTTTATGTAGATAGTCTAAAATAAATTTTTAGACTATCAACATAAAAATATAGTTTAAGGTGGTTCATACAAAAATCACAATTGCTTGACTAAAACAGTAGATTATTTGCATAATCTACTGTTTTAGTAAAAATTCATAAATCATTGATAAATTGTTATTTACCGCAAATTGAAGACCAAAATAAATGCCAGTAGTTGTGATTTCATTGTAAAATTATGCTCCATTTGTCCATAAATGGCAAAAATTTCTTTGTATGGAAATCGACCCACCTTAACTTCATACCATACAATATTTTGGCATAAGGACATTCCAGTAGGTCTTTAGCCGTTTAACGTTTTTGTAAGCTCATAAATCACATTGCGTACCACTGCTACCTGTAGTACTCGTTTGAGTCAGTTTTTTTAAACTTGTTACACATTTTTATGCAAAACCATAACATAGAAGCTTTTTACCGAGCTGGGCCAAGCGTGGTGCAATCGTAGATTGTAAATATGTATGTTATGGTATGAATAGAGCAATAGATAAGTCTTTTTATAATACTGCCTAAAAAAGAAGTGTATTGTTTTCAGGGTTTATGTATGTACATAAAATATGTGAGTTTCTTTATTCCACCATAACTTTTAAATACTTTAAAAGATTTTGATGTTAGAATTATCGTTAGAATCCTTACAGTATCCCGTAGTGGCACTAGCTATATATTTACAATAAGTTAACGTTAATGGATTTTTTAATTTTCATATGCATTAATTTCATAAGTGTAATTATAAACGTTTAGAGGAGGCGTCAGGTGACCAGAATGCTGGCATCTACTTTGGTCAAAAGCTTAGCATTGCCATCCAGCGTGGCAATGCTAATCTGCTAATGCTAGCTAATGCCAGCATTCTGGCCACATATCCCTCCTCTGACGGACTTTTAGATTCAAGTATTTTGTATAAATTTGTAAATAGTATTAATTTAAGATATTTTATTTTGTTTAATAAATATATAGAGTAAGTGTAATTTACATGTCAAAATTGAATATATTAGATAATGTCAAATGAATTAAGAATGATACAATAGAAAATAGTCATTAGCCAAATAACAATAAAATAAATAAAAGACATTCTTTAATGTAAGACAGAATCGGTTTTTTTAAACGGTTTTAATTAGCGCTCTTTGCTGTTATTACATTTTGAGTAATGCAAGAAAAAGTTAAAAAATCTAAATTTAAAACAAAACGTATACGTGACATCGGTAATTGCCGTGTTAAATGTAACCCTATCTAAAACAGTATTAGACTAACGATCGAGTGCAGCAACAAAAGTGCTTGAAAGGTTAGAATACATAACGCTTCAAGCCCAGCCACGCCAGCATTTAAAAAAAACATACGCCAACATATTTTTCTTCTATTACAAGTGTAATTTTGCGTCATAAATTAAAGATAACACTAAAAACATTCACCTCATAACAGTCGTACAGTATCTCTACAAACCATTTGCTTATGCAAATTAAGCTACATTTGCTATCTTATCAAAACAAGTCGACATCCAGTTTCTAGCATGACTTTGATTATTTATTTATCTCAAAGGTCTTGCACCAGATCTTGCAGATTCGTTTCCCGGGCGCGTTGCCATTTCGCCTTGCATTTCATCACGAGTCACTGACGCGTATGTACCCTGAATACGAATGGATTTTAAAACCACGGGTCCTCGGACATTCCAGTCGCATGTCTCGCAGGTGACGTGGCAATTATGCAAGTTACGAGATTTTGATCCAGTCAGAGAGAATACTAATTGTACTAATATTATAAGTGTGAAAGTTTGTATGTTCGGATTGTTACTCAATCACGCAAAAACGGCTGAACGGATCTGCATGAAATTTGGCACACATATAGTTCATTACATATTATTATGTTTTATTATATAGATGGATGGATGTTTGTTACTCTTTCACGCAAAAACTACAGAACAGATTTGGATGAAATTTGCTATGGAGGTAGCTGAGACCCTGGATTAGAACATAGGCTACTATTTATCCCGAAAACCTGTAGCGGGTAACACCGCGGAGCGCAGCTAGTATCAAATAAAATTAACAAACAGTCGTAAGCACTCACAATATCCGTTCCACGTTTTTTACTAAGTTACTTACTGTGAATCAGATGTAACAAAATTAAATTGACACTCGGTTCAAAGCAAACATGATTACATAAAGAAAATCCAATTTCCAGCCAAATTAGAGAAACGCAAACATTTCTTCAACGGTTTTTAAGGGCATGGACCTTTTACACAATGTGAAACTTCACACAAACAAGTGACATGGTTCTATTTGCTCCTATACAATCAATACAGTAGTCCGGCACCGTAACGGGCCCGCCGATTTTAAGAGATTACAAATTGAACTAGCCACAATGTATCATGATTATGGGCTGTCAGCCATAGTAAATTAAACTTGTATTCGTAGTTAAGGAGCAAACTGTTTATTTTGTTACGAGTGGAAGTCTTAGGCCGTCCGCCAAAACTCGCGCGGGTCGCGTCTGTATTAAAAAATAGTATGAGCGGCGCAGACTGGCGCGTGCGACGGGTGTTCACGCGCGCGGCGTGCGGTGCGGGCGCTCGGTGCAAGCTTAGTTTTTTTTTATTGGTTCACTAAACTGGCCGTTACATAAAATACGAATTTCGGTAAACATTCATGAGAAGTAAACAATGTTATGCACGACCTTCTCGAAGTGAACACTGCATGCATGTGAATAAATACATAAAGGTACATTGGTACGTAAGTATTAAGTGACAGGCTAACAATTATTATAAAAAGATTTGATTTTACCTGGTGTAGTGTTAAAAATATCTAAACTATTGGAAATTTTGTTGTAAGACGAGAACATACGGTACAATGGCGAATGTTGACTATACATGGTTCGACAGAAAGAAAGGCTGCATGTTTTTCTGTTAACGAGACGGCTGCTGGAACCGATTGCGTGTTACCGACGTTTTTTTGCCAAATAATAAATAAGCAACTAATTCATTGGCAAACTAACCGTCACAACTGTACACGCGCGATGTCTAAATAGTGGTAGCGACGCTGTGTCAGCTGTGTCAGGCGGGTGTCCGCGGTGTGTACCCGCCGCGGGCTCCGGTCACCCGCGCGACTTTTAGCGTACGGCCTTAAAGTTCCGTTGCTAATTAAATCACACATAACGTGTGTTTGTTTAAAATAAAACGTGACAAGTTATAAGATCCGCCATATTGGGTCTGCCATGACATATTAAATTAAGTGTTTGAAATTAGTTTGAAATAAATAAATATTGTTATTATGTTTGTAAATGTATAAAAATTGTGTATTTGAAGGAGCGGTCTCTCCTAATACAGGTTTATGTAAACTTAAAAGGAGAGGCCAAACCCATGTTTTAAAACAATATGCACAAATAAAGATTATTTGTATTTGTATTTGTTATACATATTGTATCCTACGACGCGTATAGGTAGGACGTGTATTTTATGTAAATTTTGGGAGCTTCAATAATAACACCGAGTGCCATGCAAGAACTGTAGATATAAGTATTTATGTTATAGTTATGTATTATCCTTTGTGCATATCCTCGTTATTGACACACCCCGTATTTTTCTTCCTCTAATCCTGTCCGTCCTACGGTTGCCTGGAAGAGATCGCTTTTAGCGATGAGGTCGCCAGTTGTTACACCTATTAATTAATTTTATTTTTTCTGTATTGTTTTTTTTTTAGTGTGTGCAATAAAGAGTTAATCAATCAATCAACTGATTTATTCCATCAACTACCTTCTGATTAATATATGAGTCTCGAAGCTAGCCACATCACATCCTCCTTCCTTAAAAAAAGTAAAATCAACAATCGTTCTAATCAAAATATCGATTTATTTAAATACTAGCTGCGCCCCGCGGTGCTACCCGCTACATGTTTTCGGGATAAAAAGTAGCCTATGTGTTAATCCAGGATCTCAGCTACCTCCATATTAAATTTCATCCAAATCCGTTCAGTAGTTTTTGCGTGAAAGAGTAACAAACATCGATGGATGGATATCCAAACTTTCACATTGATAATATTAGTGAGATTTTTAAACTTTTTCTCTGCCCAAGTATATAAGTCAATTGTCAAATGCATTATTATCAATATACCTTTATAATCGTCAACTAGTAATAAATAAACAATAAATGAAGCCGCGATCTCCCATACTAAGGCTAAGAGACTAACATTTACAAGTTAAAATCTTAGACGTGGAAGAATTATCATTAGCTAAGCCAAATTGGATTCGAAAGATTCAATGATATGATGTATGCGTTGTAAAAGGTTCCCGTAATAGATTTAACTATAGTTACATACCGATAAGTTATACTAAGTTAGGTGTTTTTATTTCCGCGTGGAGTTTAGTAGCCCAAAACAAAGCAAAATTACTACCCAGGCTACTCATCTGCTTAACAACCCTCTTGTTCACCTACCACAATTCGGTGTGTAATGGAAAAAGGTACTTTACCGATTGTGATAAACCGATAAACAGTGGCTAGCGCGGTAGGTTCGCATGCCGAAGGGCGCGGGTTCAAATGAGCTTGAGCTACCGGTGAAGGAAAACATCGTGAGGAAACCATAGCATGGTGGTAGGGTACTTTCTAGTACTCGGCTGGCTAGCTACCACCCTCAAGTTTGGAAATCTGCCGCCAAGCATCTAACGGTGTGTTCCGGCTGCCGCACTTGAGAGCCAGTTCCAGGCTAGGTGTGCTTTACCATCTTCGACCACACCTTCACTTAACATCAGGTGAGATGTGGTCAAACATCTAGCCTGTCAACCATAAAAAAAAAGACCCATACCGAAATATTACATATTTTACATCGCCTAAATAAAGTGCATGCGTGACAAGCCAGGGCGGGTCGCCATAGTTTATGTACTATCTAAGGACAGTAGAATAGAATATTTTATTGACCTTATAACTATTTATGTTACACTAGGCACGTCAAAATTACAATTTCTAGTAAAAAAAAATCCTGTAGGTTTTCCAAAATATTTTTTTTAAACTTTTCCTAAAAGATAATTTTATTTGAATAAATTTAATTTGTCAACTGACCGACAACGGGTATATTACAATGAATTTCTTATTCGCCAAGCAAGACTTTTTCTTGAAGATTTCTGAATTCTTTGTGTCTTGAAAACATTTGTAATTATTATCAATTTGCTCTGCCTGGATTACGTCAGAACTGCCATAGTGAATGTTAGTTTTCGCCTACGAGGTCGACGCCCTTGCTCCGCCATATTTGACCATAGACTATATCCATAGACTCTGGTAAACAGAGCATGACTATTTAACTATAGAACAACAAACTCATCTATGGATTTAAACAAACAAGAGAACTAATTTGTATCAATGAGTGTTTTTATGTTTGATTCGGGATATACGTCAGTGGCTCCCTCGATTTGACTTCCATGTATGTTGGCTCGTCTATACATATAGTGCTTTCAATTTGGTAATTTGTTTTACGATTCTTTTAAGTGTATTTAACATCTCATTTTATTGACTAGGAATTTTATTACTTATCAGAAGAGGCGGGCTGCGTTGTTCTGTCTTCAGACTGGCTTCCCACTCATATTCACAGTCCCATTCCAGGCTAGGTGTGCTTTACTATCTTCGACCACACCGTCACTTACCATCAGATGAGCTGTGGTCATAGCTTGACAACCATAAAAAAGTAGTCAATAGTGTTTTTCGGAAAAACTATGAATACTACCTCAAATTTAATTACAAACAGAAATGAAAGCGACGTTGATTTTATTTTGACTTTTACGCCTTCATTAATGAAGCAATACAAACTAAAATAATGCCACTTCTACAACTTTTATAGTCTTATAGGCTATCAGATTAATATCTATCAGGTCTGACTTCTTTGAATATCATAGAGTACGAATACCGAAGCAAAATTCCGAAGTTAATTTCTTCAACTTTCGAACCAGCAACGGAAGCCATAAAACGTTTAATGGACTGCTTTACAATGCAATAAGGATAAATAAATTCACGGTTTTCTCATAATAATGTGTCAACATAAAATTGAGTAAATCTTCGAATAACAGCACCTTAACCGAGGTCACAGTCAGACCTGGCCAAAGAATAAATAATGGTATGTAGCAAACTCGTGTACACATTTACTATAAATCAGTTTTCAATAAGTAAGGACTACTGGGTACAGGGACAGCTCATTATAATATGCTTTATTCATTCAATACTAAGAAGTTACGGTCCCAAAATAATTGCTATGAATTATAGACAGCCCCGTTGGCTCGTTGGTAGTATATCTGCCTTGAGAACTGTAGGGCGTGGATTCGATTCCCATTCAGGGCAAACATTTTATGAATAAACAAATGTTTGTTCTGTGTCTGGGTGTTCTGTATGTATTATAAGTATGTATTTACAAAAAAAACAGTATTTATATATTCTATCAGTTATCTGACTTCCATCACACAAGCTCTGCTTAGTTTGGGGCCAGGTGGCGCTGTGTGTATAGTTCTACGATATTTATTTATTTATTTATAGATTGTTAGCACACTTTTGTAGCGATGATAACTTAGTGGTTAGCGCGGTCGGTTCGCATACCGAAGGGCGTGGGTTCAAACTCCAACAATGAGCTTGAGCTGCTGGCGAAGGAAAACATTGTGAGGAAACCAAAGCATGGTGGTAGAGTACTTTCTAGTACTCGGCTGGCTACCTACCACACTTTAGTTGAAAATATTTATTTATTATTTTTATTTTTGTTAATTACATAAAGCTAATGTAAACATTATATTCTGTTTTGTGTATCGATATAAATTTAAATTTTGTTCACACTCTCGAACAGCATTTGGGGTTAAAATCAAGTGTCACACACAACGATAATATAGAACGTAAAATTGTAAATACAACTCCAAATGTCGTTAAACATAAGCTCATTGCAATAAGGAAATGCAAATCATATCTATTTCGATATCTGACTCTTGAACTATCAAGACTAATTCTCAAATTCTAATACATATTAAAACATTTGACATTAAATAGTTACAAAATTGACCTCATGAGATGTATGTTTCTCTGGTTTAATATATCATCAGTGTGGGACGAACGTTGAATATGGCGCCCCCCACGCTTTCTCGATATCCTTGTTTTAAGATTGGGTAGGAAATGCGATATTGTCTAACATAAGATACGATAAAACCAAATTGCGTAGTTGGCAGGAAACTACTGCACTGATTGTAAGCAGATATTTTTTAATGTGTAAAGCAGCTTGCGTTTGAGCGCTGATGTGGTCTACGATGAAACACGCTTGCCTAGCAGAAGCCAATTCACCCTCGACATGAAGGCATCCAAATTGTATACATACAATTAACAAAAAAAAAAAATTTTACAACCAGAAGTAACTCTTTAAATCACTCAAATGCTACTTGCAAGTTTGTTTATGATAGGTGTATGATTAATCTGGTCTTTCTACTCGATTAGCAGACTGTTTAAATCAGCCTCCGTGATCGAAGCTTTTTATTATAATCCCTGTTAGATGATCACGAAAATTTAGCTTATTTTGGGGTCAGATGACGCTGTGTATTTATAATGTCATACGATATTTATTTATTTTGTGTAAGTATTTTTTTTTATGGTTACGGCTAGGATTTTGACCACAACTCACCTGATGGTAAGTGACGGTGTGCTCGTACACCTAGCCTGGAATACAACTGGCTCTTAAGTGAGGCTGCCGGAACACACCGTTAGATGCTTGACGGCAGATTTTCAACTTGAGGGTGGTAGCTAGCCAGTCGAGTACTAGAAAGTACTCTACCACCATGCTATGTTTCCTCACGATGTTTTTCCTTCACCGGCAGCTCAAGCTCATTGTTGGGGTTTGAACCCACGGGTTTCGGCATGCGAACCTACCGCGCTAACCACTGAGCTATCATCGCTACGAACTACGAACCATCGTGACTGGTTTTCAAGCGTTCGTTCAAGATACGATCTCTTAGACACCGACTAAAACTTAATCTAACACATAGATTCCTCAATTACCGGGCTGTTAAGACTAACTCTATCAAAAGTCTCAAAGTAATGAGCGCCAAAGCAGTGTTGCCCTGGACTTTGTTTTGTTACTTAAAGTTCTGTGTACCGCTTCGGTGGTCATGGACAGGCGTTATCTCTTACCATCAGGAGAGCGTCTCGTTCGTCTCATTACTTTATACTTAAAAAAAAAAAATCAAAAACACCAGAGTAATATCCAGTTATTGATACCAGAGTCAGAGTAACATAATCATCACTGAATTCATTTGCAAATCTCAGGAACAGTTATAATGGCAGTATCATTATCCTTAAAGGAACTACATAAATTGCGGAACATTATGGTTTAGCTCCCGATACCAGACTAGAAGCGGTAAAGTAAGCTATTTAAGCAGTATTATATTCAACTTGGCTTGCTCGGTGAAACCTTATAGCGATTGTATTGCTTTTACGCCTAGAATTTGACGATTGGCAGACTTTACCGCTAGATAGGTGCGGTTTAGTTAAAATATATATGTAAAGACTCGAAGTTGGAGAATAAAGATAGACAGCCCTGCTGGATCATTGTTAGTATATCTGCTTTAAGAGCCATCGAGCGTAAGTTCGATTTCTATCCAGGACAAACATTTTGTTGTATATATTTTTTTTTTTCATTTTTTTTTTTAATGGTTGACAGGCTAGGTGTTTGACCACAGCTTACCTGATGTCAAGTGAAGGTGTGGCCGAAGATGGTAAAGCACACCTAGCCTGGAATGCAACTGGCTCTCAAGTGAGGCTGCCGGAACACACCGTTAGATGCTTAGCGGCAGATTTTCAACTTGTGGGTGGTAGCTAGCCAGCCGAGTACCTACTAAAGTACCCTACCACCATGCTTTGGTTTCCTCACGATGTTTTCCTTCACCGGCAGCTCAAGCTCATTGTTGGGGTTTGAACCCACGCCCTTCGGCATGCGAACCTACCGCGCTAACCACTGAGCTATCATCGCTACAGTTTAATTCTTAACAGTCGTTTCGGTTACAACTTGAATATTCAAAATGAACTTCCGCAAACTAACGCCTGAATCAATCAATTTTGTCGTATAAACAAATGTTTGTTCTATGTCTGGGTGTTTCGTAGTATTATAAGGTTCTATATTTTTATAAATAAATAAAAGTGGTTTTTTTATGGTTTATAAGTTAGGTGTTTGACCACAGCTCACTTGATGATAACTGGCTCTCAAGTGAGGCGGCTGGAGCACACTGTTAGGTGCTTGGCGGTAGATTTTCAACTCGAGGTTGGTAGCTAGCCAGCCGAGTACCAGAAAATGTCCTACCACCATGGTATGGTATCATTACGATGTTTTCCTTCATTAGTAGCTCAAGCTTATTTTTGGGGTTTGAACCCACTACTTTTCAGCGTTGCTTCTTTCAGCTCAACAGCAGTGTCTAATACACCTTGTTCTGTACTCAATTTAGTACGAAACTGATTTACTTAAAAATATATTTTTTTAAGTTACGAATGTCTGTCATCCACGGAACAATAATGCAGACCCGTTGGCTTTTATCCATACATTTATCTATTCTAAAGGTTTCTAGGCACTGGACTAGTTGATTTCTAGATAGATGCGTCACGATTACACGCGTTTCCATCTAAAGACCTTAGATATAATATTCAGGTCGCAGCATAATGTGATGCCCTCATCACCCTCATAAGCACGTACTTTATAAACACACGCGTAAGATAACGTAACATAAGTTATCTAAGTAAATATTGTACGGGAATGCAGTAGGCGTTTCACATTTCACCGGTAGCTGATAACTTAAGTGGACTGATAAGCTATACTTGTGGGATCTATACTTTACGTTATGATATCAAATGGATAGTTAGTTTTACTTAAATCTTGGCTACTTAACTGGACTTTTGATGTTTCTTTTACATTCTGTGTAATGTTGGTTGACATGTCATTTATAAATTAAGAGTTAAATTAAGTAAGTTTTATTTTGTAAACCGGATTCAGTAATGACTAAGTTGCCTAAAAGTGCTCTATCAAGGACCCATTTATAAGTTGTCTTATTATTTTTCCAAGGGTTACAAATTTCATTTCATTTCATTTATTTCAAAAAACAACAATTATCATTACAGGTTTTTATCCTAATGCAATATTGTTAGTAAATTATATTTTTGTTATGTAAAAGTAACAGTGACGGTGTGGTCGAAGATGTTAAAGCACACCTAGCCTGAAAGGGAACACACTGGTAGGTGCTTGGCGGCAGATTTTTTACCTAAGTGTGGTTCTAGAAAATACCCTACCATGCTATGGTTTCCTCGTGATGTTTTCCTTCATCGGCAGCTCAAGCTCATCGTTGGGGTTTGAACTCGTGTCAACCGACCGCGCTAACAACTGAGCTATCATTGCTACAAAACTTTGTTTTGTACGAGTTCTGTGTATAGCTGCAATGCTCATGAACAGGCGTTATCTCTTACCAGGAGAGCGTCTCGTTCGTCTCATTATTTTTACACAAAAAAGTTTAGTGGAGTCCCCTTTCGCTTTGCAGTGCGTATACCAGGAGCCGTCTACGCAAGTCTATTACAAAACCCATTCCCGCATGCGAGATGTCTATCGCAACTGCATGTTTTATGTTTTAATTAATCTCTATGACATTGCAAATGTCTGTGGAATGTTGTTGCGAATTTCTCATTTGAATAATTTTACCGTGGACGGAGTCATTTGATAATGACAAGCGATGAAGATCTCGTGGCGTTGATAGCTTAGTGGTTAGCGCGGTTGGTTCACGCCGAAGGGCGTGGGTTCAAACCAACAATGAGCTTAGCTGCCGGTGAAGGAAAACATCGTGAGGAAATCATAGCAACTACCGGCTAGCGGTATTCATTTCGGTAGCTTCTTAGCTTTAAGGTTGTAATCAAGAAAAGTTGTTAAAAATATTAATTTATGGGGTAGTTTGTTTAAAATAGAAAGATATACAGGAATCTGTCTCTTCCTACCCTAAGAAGACAGAGGCGTGATTTGTTTGCATGTATGAAACAAAACCAAAGACAAAATAGACACAAAGGACATGTTACACCATTGACATTTAGCCGGTTAAAAGCCAATAATAATTAAGCTGAAATATAAACAAAGTTTTACAGCCCGATGAATATTTAAACATCGAATAGTTGAGCATTCCTAAATGCAGCGTTGCAACGTCTCCGTTGCAAAATACTTCGGAATGCTCCGGCGTCGTTGACAGTTTGACGTTCGTTCGGAGCTAACAGCTTACTCAAACATAAGGACCGTGAAGAGATATGAAAGAAGGCGAGTTTCACCACAAGAACTTTATTTGACGGTTAACCACGTAGCTGTTATTCAATGTATCTGCAGTGAAAATACTGCAGCATCACAAACACAAAGAGGTTACTGCAGAGAGAGGATTTTAAGATTTATGATTATTTTAATTAAATTTTTGTCAAATTAAGTATATTTTAAAGTTTATGTCAAATTAGTTCTAGATTTTAAGTAAGATTAGGTTATTTTAATTAATAAGCTGTATCAAATTAGTTTAATTTAAGTCCTCATCACTGTTGGAACTGGGACGACTGTTGAGCGAAAATAAACTAGATGAACAAAATGAACTTCCGCAAAGTAACGCCTGAATCAATAAATTACTGCAGCATCCTTTCGTAGGGATGATAGCTCAGTGGTTAGCGGGACGGTTCAAACGCCCTTCAGCGTATTCATTTCCAAATCCAATCCCAATAATGAGCTTGAGCTGCCGATGAAGAACATTGTGAGGAAACATGGCATCATTGTTGATTTTCTAATACTCGGCTGGCTACTTTTGAAAATCTGCCACTAAGGTATTCCAACAACCGCAATTGAGATTACCTAAATTTCATTCCAGGTGTGTGTTTACTATTTTTGACCATATCGTCACTTAACATCAGACGGTCAAACACCAACCTAGCCTAGCATAAAATGAATTGTAAAGAATTCTTCAGACTAGATATTCTCGAATAGGATTAAGATTTCTTCAGATATATTTTTTATTAGATGGTGAAACATTGTCCATATAATAAATTAGTTATGAATATTTACATACATAAATTACAATAAAACGAGAGAACATAATTAATTTGAAACTAATGTGGTTGTTGCGTAAACAAATGACATTAAGAACTCGCGACTTTGATGGATCCTTTTGCGTCGGCGTCATGTTGTAAGTAGCAATAAAATTACTGGCTATTGATTTCTGACATATTACATTTTAACTCAAAAATAAGTCGTACCTACATAACGTTTTTACACGACGGCCCAAAAAACAAGTATAAAGTTTTTACCCGACTACGGCACAGCAAAAGGGAGGATAACCGTGATCGTATGCTTCTTTGCAGAATGTAGAATAGATTTTTTTTTGTCGTAAGACTATACACACAGCGCCATCTGACCCCAAACTAAGCATAGCTTGTGCGATGGAAGTCAGATAACTGATAGAATACATAAATACTTTTTTTTGTTGTAAATACATACATATAATACATACAGAACACCCAGATACAGAACAAACATTTGTTTATTCAGAAAATGTTTGCCCTGAGTGGAAATCGAACCCACGCCCTACAGCTCTCAAGGCAGACTTACTAGTACTCGACTGGCTAGCTACCACCCTCAAGTTGGAAATCTGCCGCCAAGCATCTAACGGTGTGTTCCAGCAGCCTCACTTGAGAGCCAGTTCCATTCCAGGCCAGGTGTGCTTTACCATCTTCGACCACGCCATCACTTAACATCAGGTGAGCTGAGGTCAAACACCTAGCTTGTCAACCATAAAAAAAAACCCTACCCCCTATTATTCTACCCGTAGGCATTTACCTAAATCTAATCCGTCGCAATTTCATTTATAAATCACGTGGCAAGCTCGTGCAACTGGATCGGGAGGCCTCGGTCGCGATACTGCGATAGAGAAAGAAAATGTTTTTGCAGCAGGCCTAGAAGACGGTGGAAAGATGAGCTGGATGATCATGAAAAGGATTGGACCGCGCCTAGCATACAAAAATAAGACAGTAAGTCACCATATTATTGATATATCACGTTTCTGCGCGGGAAAAGACAATTTTGTTGGCGTTGCTAAGGGGAGACTGGCTGGCCCCTCGCTGTATCTCTTTCAATTGTTTATTTTCTGACTGTCCTCATAGCAATCAAAATATAATGAGCGACCTCTACCTAATAAGTGGAGTAGACTACGTCCAAAGATGGCAGCATAACGGAGCCATTTCCGCAGATCTTGTCGTTTCCTGTTAGATTATCTCGGTCATATTTCGCTTACTTGTCAACAAATTGATAAAAAAGCTTATTTCCTCTCAAGTAAAGCTAAACAGCTATGTTTAACAGATTGAATCTACTTTTTTAACAGGTGTTAAGCAGGTCAAATTGATTTGATGAACAATTATATAACCACGGATACCTTTCGTTTACATCTTTTACCAAAAAAATACATGATAGATCAGTGGTTAGCGAGGTCGCTTTACACGCCGAACGGCGTGGGTTCAAGCCCCAACGATAAAGTTGAGGGTAAAGGAAAACATCGTGAGAAAACCATTGCACGGTGGTAGGGTAGGTACTTTCTAGTATTCGGCTGGATAGCTACAACCCTCAAATTGAAAATCTGCCGCCAAGCACCTTGAGTGTTACGACAACCTTACTTGAGAGCTAGTTCCATTCCAGGCTAGGTGTGCTTTACCATCTTCGACCACACCGTCACTTGACATCAGGTGAGCTATAATCAAAAGCCTTGTCAATAGTTTATTCCGTCAAAATTTTAAGATCTGTTCTTAAGATGTATCTTGTTTTCCAAACTTGGTTGTCTGGAAGTTCGCTCTTATTGCTAAGGCCGCCACATGTGGTACAAGCTCCTGAGATTTGTTTCCTGAACTTTGTTTCCTATTTTGGTGTGCACAATAAAGGGTTTCTATCTATTTATTTATCTTTTTTTAAACAATATTACTAAGTCCATCACGTAACGTAACAATAAATATCTCTTTTAGGTCAAACGATAAGGATGCAGATTCAACAGTGATGGCATACAAATAAACCGTTTCAAAAATACAACAGCCTACTAACTCAGAAAGTTCAACGTTATCACGATGACGGGCGTTTTGCGCAAAATTCGCCAATTGCCTATCACACGCTCAATCAAATTGTTTATTATGTCATGTGTTCGAGCATATTCGTTACGTCAGGAGTTCTGTCGACACTGCTCCAGAAACCGAACTTACAATCTCGATTGAAGTTAGTCGCTGAATCAGATATGTCATCATCATCATCTCAGCCGTAGGATGCCCACTGATGAATATAGATTTTGATTTCCATAAATATCGGTTCTTCTTCGCCTTCTTGGAAAGAAGTAGCACAACGAGCTATGGAGAGAGCTATGCTCGGAGTTTCCCTACGAGACCGAATTAGAAATGAGGAGATCCGTAGACGAACCAAAATTACCGACATAGCCCAACGGATTAGCGAGTTGAAGTGGGCAGGGCACATAGCACGCAGAACTGATGACCGATGGGGCAAGTTCTGGAGTGGAGACCACGGACCGGCAAGCGCAGCGTAGGATGTCCACCCACAAGGTGGACAGACGACCTAGTAAAAACCTCGGGATCGCGTTGGATGCGAGCCGCTTCCAACCGATCTTTATGAAAGTCATTGGGGGAAGCCTATGCCCAGCAGTGGATGTCCTACGGCTGAAATGATGGTTGGAAGCGGATCGATCTTTCATCATCTTTATTTATAATAATAATAATATAATATGTACTTAATTGTACTTATTAGGTCATTTGAAGGGTTCCTATGAAAACCAGAGCTTTTTGTTTATATGTCAATTGGCAAACATGCTGAAATGGCTATTTTCGGCACAATTTTTTTTTTGTTTTATTTTTAATTGTCTCTTTGTATTTTCTTGATTATTTTTTTTTATTTCGTTCTGGATACGTTTTGTTTTAATCATAGGCTAAACAACAAATCTCATTTTTACTTTTTTCCTTTTTAACTTACATATTAGTATTACAACATCTCCCGTCTCTTATTTTATCTATCGTGTTTTCTATTCTTGGTTGCCTGGAAGAGATCGCTCTTAGCTTTAATACTTTTTGTCTGCATTTGGTGAGCACAATAAAGAGTTTCTATCTGTCTATCTATCTACCTTCTAATCGTCCACGGCTGAGCACGTATTTTATTGTACGTCACCCTGTATATTACCCAGAGTATGTAGCATAATACAACAGAAACATTCGTTAAGTTTTCAATACAAAAGCGCGAACCTAGAGTGTGTAGTATAATACGAAAAAGCTTTTGTAAAATTTCTGACATCATAATACGGAATACTGTGCGTCAGTTTCCGTGCACGCTCGCCAGGTGCGCTGATATATTTCCTATTTTTTAATTTCAGAAACTTGATGAAAAATTTTCGCTATCGCTCAGGCGAATCGTTTAGCATATGTACTAAGTTTTATCTAAGACAATGTCATTTCCCAAGTGGTCCGTTCAGAACATAATACGCCGTAACTCCTATTTAATCTGCGACAATACGGTCAGAAATCAAAATGCATAATGGTCCGAAATGATAGCAATAATAGAAGCGTTTGACGCCATTGCATTGTCTGGCTGAAATGACGTGTTGTAATTTCGGTAATGACTGTGGTAGCCATGGGTTTTGGAGATATAGGAAAATCAGCGAACTTATAAATTGTGAACCTGACTATTTAATAAATCCGTAAGATCGCCTTGAAATATTTTTGTCTGAAAAGGCAACAAGGTTAGCATGTTTTTGTTTTACTTTAGAAAGTGAAATGAACTGTGAATGTGTGTGTTTGTACGCACGCGCGCGTGCGCGCGTGTGTGGGTGTGTATGAAATGTAATTAGAATGTGTCAAAACCACGTCACTTTTTACAGTAAAAAAAGTTAGCTCAAATATTTAACAGTAACAGTTGTTTAGTTTGATTAGTATTTAAAAGAAACAATGAAAATTTAAATTTCATTTTGTAACACATACTAACACAAAAACGAAAACAAACTAACATACAAACAGACAAACAGTATTTCTAAGTATACCTAGTATAAAACAAAGTTTTTTTTATTTCATGTCGAAAATGAAGTTATCATGTCAAATGGAGATAAAGGCGTATAACGTGACGGCGTGACAGCCCCGTTGGCTCATTGGTAGTAAATCTGCCTTGAGAGCTGTAGGGCGTGGGTTCGATTCCCACTCAGGGCAAACATTTTGTGAATAAACAAATGTTTGTTCTGTGTCTGGGTGTTCTGTATGTATTATAAGTATGTATTTACAAAAAAAAAAGTATTTATATATTCTATCAGTTATCTGATTTCCATCACACAAGCTCTGCTTAGTGTGGGGCCAGATGGCGCTGTGTGTATAGTCCTACTATATTTATTTTATTTATAATTTTAGCGATTTGCACAGAAGTGTGAACCGAAAATTGCCATTGGATGCTTCATCATTTCAAAAGAAAACGTGAATTTTGTCATGACATCAAGCTAAGCCGTGAAGCACAGCTAGACAACTGTACAGAATCATTACTGATAAGATTTCCTCAATCAGCCACAACCTTGAAAAAAGAAGACTAAAAAGTTGTGGAATAGATTGGATAAGGAAGCGGTTCAGTTTTGTTGTTTCGATATTGTGTGTTACAATTTCCTTATTTCATTTAAGAGATCGTAATTTTCTTTATAATATACAGAATTTACATACACAATAATTAACATTTATTAATTAAACGTTGTTTTTAAATTGCTTTTAACTTAACTGATTGAAAAAAGCTACATTGTGTAAAATTAGGTATACTTCCGAGTGTATCAGAATTTTCTCATTTAGAACTACCCGGAGGAATCTAATGTGTTTCGTACCATAGGGGTGTTAAGACCCGGTGTCACTTTCCAGTTCTATTACCGTTACACGAACTTTCGTGTTTTTTTTTATAGTTGACAGGCTAGGTGTTTGACCACAGCTCACCTAATGTTAAGTGAAGGAGTGGTCGAAAATGGTAAAGCACACCTAGCCTGGAATTGAACTATTTTTTGTACAATGGCTTATTTTAAAAGTTGGTGTATATCCTGAACACCCTTTTAAGAATTTACCGCAAATAAAGACGAAAATAAATGCCAGTAGGTGTGATTTCACTATAAAATTATGTCCATAAATGGCAAAAAATTTTTTGTATGGAAATCGAACCACCTTAATCCTGAAAACACAGTACACTTTCTGACCCAACTCTGACTGAACCAATTACGACAAAATGAAGTTAAATTCTGCAATAATAATACTTTTAATCACGAGACTAACACTGATAACAACACCTACTTACAAGCAATCTACATCTTGTAGATCTGTCCTTAATTACTTAGATTACGGGTACTTCAGATTTTTATGATTGTTTTAAGACTTAACGCTGTAGTAAATAAGGTCACATTTTGCGGAACATAAGTATGGCGAATACGTCAGTTTATACGTTTTTGATGTTTTTATCACATTGCTTGAAAAGTAAAAAACTTACCGCAATTCTCTCTTACAACGTTCTAAAAAATACAAAAGCGTGTTTTAATGTAAAAGTAATGAGACGAATGAACGTGATGCTCTCCTGATGGTAAGAGATAACGCATGTACAATTGTACATGACCATTGCAACGATACACAAAACTTTTAATAACAAAAGTCCAGAACATCGCTGCTTTGGCGGTCATTACTTCGAGACTTTCGATTTCGACTCGACTTGGTTAGTCTCAACAGCCCAGTAATTTCGCTAGCTGCAGTAACCTTCAAACCGGAACACTGTAACGTTTACACACTACTACTTGGCGGCAGAATATTTGGTACCGCGGTGGTACCTACCTAGACTGCGACAGCCCTGTTGGTTCATTGGTAGAATGTCTGCTTCAAGAGCTGAAGGGTGTGGGTTCGATTCCCACCCAGGATAAACTTTGTGGTACAAACTAATGTGTGTTCTCTGACTGGGTGTACTTACTGTATGTATTATAAGTATCTATTTACAAAAAAAAAAGTATTTAAGTATTCTATCAGTTATCTGACTTCAAGCTTTACTTTTTTTTTAATGAAAAATAATGATACGAACGAGACGCTCTCCTGATGGTAAGCGATAACGCCTGTCCATGACCATTGTAGCGATACACAGAACTTTGAGTATTAAAACAAAGTCCAGGGGATCGCTGCTTTGGTGCTCATTACTTTAAGACTTTCGATGGTTAGTCTCAACAGCCCAGTAATTTCACTAGCTGCAGTACCCTTCAAACCGGAACACTAATGTTTACACACTACTGCTTGGCGGCAGAATATCTGGTACTGCGGTGGTACCTACCTAGACGACCTCCTGCTAAGGAGATCTACCACCAAGTAGCGATGTTAGCTCAGTGGTTAGCGCGGTAGGTTCGCATGCCGAAGGGCGTGGGTTCAAACCCCAACAATGAGCTTGAGCTGCCGGTGAAGGAAAACATCGTGAGGAAACCATAGCATGGTGGTAGAGTACTTTCTAGTACTCGGCTGGCTAGCTACCACCCTCAAGTTGAAAATCTGCCGCCAAGCATCTAACGGTGTGTTCCGGCAGCCTCACTTGAGAGCCAGATGCATTCCAGGCTAGGTGTGATTTACCATCTTCGGCCACACCTTCCCTTGACATCAGGTGAGCTGTGGTCAAACACCTAGCCAGTCAACCATTAAAAAAAAAAAAAGTATACTTAGTTTGGGGTCAGATGGCGCGGTGTGTAATGTCCTGCGATATTTATTTATTAGACGACTTCCTGCTAAGGAAATCTACCACCAAGTAAACCTTAGGCATCGTTTATAATTAAAGCACTAAGGACCTTTTAATATGACAAATTAAAATTATTTTCAGTAGTAATCACCATCACTTATATACTATGACTAGTATATTTGACTTCATTTATTTTCGACGATATCATAAGTACCACAGATTACATCACTGCAATTACTTGCATCGAGTAAAAGCTGTTATTGACACAAGTCAAAGGTTAAACTCGTTTAACATGCATATTATATGGTAGCAGTTAAAGTTTTAATCAGAATAAAATCAATTAAATGGTTTTAACATTGATTAAACGTGGCCCTGTTGACTTTAACCATACAAATAAACTTTTCCATTTATGGACAAATGGAGAATAATTTTACAGTGAAATCACAGCTACTGGCATTTATTTTGGTATTTATTTGCGGTAAATCACAATTGCTTGTTTTATTCAAAAATCATAGATTCATAAATCATTCATTAAATTGATTTTATTCTTATAATCTACTGTTTTTTTTTTCAAGCAATTGTGATTTACCGCAAATAAAGACCAAAATAAATGCCAGTAGCTGTGATTTCACTGTAGAATTATGCTCCATTTGTCCATACTATTTGTATGGAAATCGAACCACCTTAAGAACAAGGATCGGCCATTAGTTACTTTGTTTTTTTAAATGGTTGTCTGGCTAGTTGTTTGACCACAGCTCACCTGTTAAGTGACGGTGTGATCGCAGATGGTAAACACACCTAGCCTGCAATCGAACTGGCTCTCTGGTTGCCGGAACACACTCATTAGATTTTTGGTGTTTGTACTATCTTCGATCACATCGTCACTTAACACATGTGATACACCTAGCCTGTTAATCATAAAAATATTTATGTACATTTGACAACAACAACTACAAAAGTGATTGTGTTGATAAAGTAATCTAAATAAATCTTAGCTAATTTTACTTCGTTTTTTGGAACGAAGTTCCTTATCGCACGTTATCGTTCTAATTTGTTTGCGGGCTGAGAGGCTAGACCGAAAAATGTGTACCAATGAAAAACGACACCAAAAAACCGGCATATTTTTGCAGCGATTTTTGTGGCACCTTGGAAACTAAAACTTTTTTCAATCGATTCGGCTTGTCGTCAATTTTGAGAATAAGCAAAAATATTTTGTAATTAAAAAAGAAACAAATCCTTTAAAGGCACTCAATTCCAACCGGGTGTCCATAAGACGCCTCTCAATTTTTTATTTTATAATTTATCATATAATTTCATTCATATAAGTTTAAATTTATTTCGGATAAAATAAATAACTATAATTGTTTTAACCTAAATCATTATTTTTAAAAGTTAGATAATTTATAAGCAAAAGTAATCGAAAAATATTACTTCAGAATAACCATCAGTCCAATGTCCATCCAAAGGTTTTCTAGTAGAATCGCTCCGGCGGCGTTGTGCTAACTCAAAATTTTTTTTTTCTTTATCGCTTTTTTACGTGTTTTATGTTATAATATGACGATTGTTTGTGTACAAAAAAGTTATGAAATACAGTCCGGTGTAGTCAAGTGAAGATTTAACCCTGGCGAGAACGCAGTTCATTTAACTGTAACAACAAATAAATCACACACAATAAATAAAAAAGTTACAAAAGAAATTCTGCAAGATACCTATTGATTTTAATGACAAACAATTAGCGTTCACCTATTTATCATCTTCAAATAAAGCCGTTATGCATAATTAATAACTCTTAACTAATTAACTTTGACATCGAGAGACCCAATGAAACATATTTCAAAACCGCCGACGGACTTACAACAGATTACTGGAGAATTTCCATAAATTGTTGGGAGTTATAAACAAATAAATCATAATTTTCTAATTCAAGACCATTCTAAAAGGTTATCGTAACATGGCCAGTGGAAATGTCGCATAATTCTACTTTACATTTTCCATTAGTCTAGATAGTAAACATGCGGAACAGCAAGGTCTTTTCGTTCGTGTAGGTTAATATTAATAATAATTTCTATCATTCATTTTTATGGTAAGAGAGATATTGATGCATTTGGACAGGATTGACTTATCAACTCTAGGCAAATTTCAGCGAATAATTTCTATCAATGTTAAAGCATCTTGATAGATAATGTACAGGAAGTAATGAAGAAAGAGTAGTAACGTCGCTTGCCGTCAGCCATGGTTGTGCCTAAACGAAGCTGTATTTAAAGTTAAAAAATTACTAGATGATTAGCCAATCTCCGGCCGCCATGAGATCAAGCAAACCTATTCACGGCCGGATTTGGAGTTCTAAAGGCCCTGAGGCTACGAAGGAGCGGAGACCCTTAATTATTTTCCGTATAAAAAACCAAAATCATACCGATATTATCGGAAAAAATGACGTAAAAGTTGCTGAGCCATACAAATCTAAATATTTTTTTTTAAATTTCTATTGTTGGGGTCCTTTTCTTGTGGAGGCTCCATGGCTGGAGCCCCGCCTGCCCCTTTCCCAAATCCGGTCCTGAGCCCATTAATCTAAAAAAACTTCCATATTATTAACTAATTTAATAAAGGGGAAGAGTTGGTTTGTTTGAACGCGCTACCTCTGGGACTGCCTACTACTGGGACTCCATTTGAACAAATATTTTCGCATTTGATAGATCTTGGATAGTCATAGTCGTATCTTGATGTTGGAAGCCGATGACAGGTAAAACCGTCGAGCACAGCTAGTAATAAATAAATTCACCGCTCTGTCAGTCGTTTCTTCTACTCTAGTTACGACTAAGCTTTCTATGTTTAACTTAACAGCCTACAAAGTGTTTTACCAATTCGCATCAGATTGTTGGCCTACTACGGTAATTTCCGGACTAGCTACTACAAGTGTGAAAGGTCTTACTTATCAGCCGAACAAACCAACTACAAATTGAAATTGTGCAACGTGACATTCTGCTACGTACACTATTACAATGTTACGATAACCTCTGGCCTTAGGCACTGTCACCGGATTAGAGAATGATGAATTGTTAATGGCTTTTGTTTGGAAATTTGGTGATAATAATTTAAGCTTTTCCTTGTGAAAATGTTTAGTTTTCCTTTTTTAATAATAAAAACATAGAAAGTGACCGCTTTTAAACTTAACCATGCGTAAGATTAATATATTAAAACCAGCAAGAAATACGCTATGTAAACACGCAATCTAACCGTATCAATTTCCTATTGCGTATTTCGGCAAAACACACTGGCCGAATAAAATCACCATTCCATAACCAAATATTTTTTGTATTTTATGAAAAACCTTGCGACCTCCAGTGTCCATAACAATGCCATATCAAATTCGCGTCACAGCGGCTGGTTAGTGCAGACAGCGTAACGTCGGACAATAGTTGGCTACCTCTGTGCGTTTGTACTCTCCCTGTGCCGCTAGGCGCGTCGGCCAATCACGGTGGGCGATGACGTCACGTGGTCAGTCAACATCAACATTTTTAGGGTTCTATGCAAATGAAGCCGGCCTTTTGTATATTGACGTTGAAGAATGCAGAGATGATATTGAAATGGGAATGAATGCGTTGAATTTATCACGCTTGATAGTTGGTAGGTTAGTTTATATTACTCAACAACAATGAGATAAAATAAAAAAAAAACGAAAGAATATCGAAGATCAATTCTATGGTATCGCAGTATTGATTTTGTATCTATATAAATAATATGTTGCTCTAGAAAGTTTCTTATGTCTTTTTAAAATATGCTTTGTACCAGATTTTATCACGATCAGCTGAGAGGTGTGAAAATAAAAACGTTACAAGTAGATAGTCCAAGTCACTTTTTTTATAACATTGGTTCTTTAGAATTTCGATAAATGACGTGTAAAACGACGTTGACGGACATCCAATTTTTGCTTTAAGAAATTTTAAAAATGCAGACCAAACCGCGATTTACAGTAAGTTGGACAAACTAAAACAATATATATATGTAGTAATTTAATATATTCTAAAGCGGTAAACTACAAAAAGACTATGCCAACACTTCCGTTTGTCATGAACCTTGGGTTCAAGTTACTGGGTTAGATCGTGTCGCAAAATGCAAATTCCAGCTCTACTTTAGCGTTTCTTAACTGTATTTACAAAATCAAAACACGACGCCTTTGATACCTTGTGTATTAAAATTTTCAACGTCAGTTTTATTGAGACGACTCCTAGCAGTGATAACAGTTTATTATGACATAGTTCTCAAGAATAAACGTATCATTTTCAATACATAGGCAGTTTTATATTGGTATTTGAAATGTGTTGGTATTTGGATGTAGTCAAACTGGAACGCATAAATTACCACATTGGCCCTGGCCATGTTTTCTTAGCTATTTCCTTTGGACTTTTATCTGTAATTTTAATCTTTGTAATAAACGATCAGTCCACATGAGAGCGAGTATGTAAGACTAGCTGCGCCCCGCGGTGTTACCCTTTTTTTATGTACCTAATAGTAATGAGCCGAACCAGACGCTCTCCTGATGGTAAGAGATAACGCCTGTCCATGACCATTGCAGCAATACACAGAACTTTGTGTAGTAAAACCAAGTTCAAGGCATCGCTGCTTTGGCGCTCATTACTTTGAGACTTTCGATGGTTAGTCTCAACAGCCCTGTAATTTCGCTAGCTGCAGTTACAAACACACAAAACCCGCGCTAGCAAACGGTGTTACCCGCTACATGTTTTCGGGATAAAATACTGTATTGAAGCAGATATTACACCAATAAGCTAACAGAGCAGTCATAGCAGTGAGACAATCAGAGAGCAAAAGAAACGCAAAATAGGAAAAAACTTCACTAATAATTAATTTGTAACAAATAAACTCAAAAATTGAACGATTTTAAAAATCCTTTCACCGTTGGGAAGGTACACTATCCCCGGGTGACATAGGCTACTTTTTATACACGTATTCCCACGGGAACGGAAACTAGGCGGGTGAAACCGCGACGCATCCACTAGTATAAAATATATACAAAAGGACTAGGAAACTAGTAAACCGTCTGACTTATGAAACGCAAATGTTTACAAGTATTTTCAAGTTTTTACCTCTGGCTGAATATAAAGTATACGTCGCTCCAAAAATAAATATAAATGAAATTTGCGCAACGGTTTCATTCAAGACGTGATCTAATAAGCAATATTGCTCAAGATCATATAAAGTATAATTTATTTAGTTGCTCGTGATAAGTAGTATGATTTATTACTTTCGGTTCTATCCCAGGCTTGGTGTGTTTACCATCTTCCACCACATCTTCACTTAACATCAAGTGAGATATGGTGAAACAACTAGCTTGTAAAAATAGTATACCCTAAGGTGGCGTGCCTCATCCAGTGATGTTAGATGTACCAGCTTCTTGGTATTCATACTAGGTTTTAGCATCATGTACCATGTACCAAGGTTACTCGATCCTGGTACGAAAAAATACCAAGATTTGCCGTAGACCGAAAAATGTCAAGATTAGCCGTTGACCGACAAAAATACACTGAAAATACGTATGATATAAGCGACAAATTTTTGAGATGCATAAAAAAAACATTCCAATCCAGAGTACTTTTAAAAAACTAGCTCCAACCTCAAGGAATGAAAACAAACCTATACTTATTTTAAATATATGTGTGAAACAAAGTTTTTAAGCGATTTTTAACCTTTTTTTTAAATTTCGACATCTGGCAACCCTGCTACCAGTTTTCTGTCTTTAATACCAGCTTTTTAGCCAGCTGGTACAAGGATTTCAGAGTGGCCACCTAACATCCCTGGCCTCATCTTTGATCACATCATCGCTTACTATCATGCGAGTTAAACGTTAAACGCGGTACATTTTGATTAACAATCCAGATCAATCCTTTTAATCTTATCAAAGTACTGACGTCATGGTGGCTGAGTTCCCGAATGGTCTGCACTCGACAACATGTTGTGACTTACTTTAACGTTGTTATCAGTCTCTTATCAGTAAGGTCAACGTACCTGCAACAAAGAGTCTTAATTAGTACATTGATAAGGAATAAAACAAGAGAAACTCGAATAAGAACACGCATTCTTTGGCGACTAGCATAAAAAATAACTTTTGTTCTCGAGGAAGCGAACGAAAACCCAGTAAAAAGTCCGGCTTACCAAGAAAAACTGTACATTATTTGTTAGATAGAAAATCCAAAGCAGTGTTGGTGGATCGTATTGAATTTGGTCTAATACCGGTAGTGAAGTGTTCGGCTTCCATAGTACAAGCTTTTTGGAGTTTTGGCGCGAACGCGGAGAGTCGTGTCGCCCCGTTGTATTTTTTTCCAATACTAGCGTTTTGTCTAGTGCCGAATCACAAGCGCGTGTGGGAAAATGATACAATGTGGTGAAACATGACTTTTCGTTATGCTTCCAAAACTCCATCGAAGCTTCATAGTAAAGTCACCACTACTTTACTAAAGCATGACTGGACTTTGACTACAACTACAGCTACGAGGCAACTTATTAAACTTTTGAAACTTACAAATATAAAACACTTTACATTGGCAAATGTTCAAAATGCGACGCCAAAACCAAAGAAAAACACGTACAAGCTTTGCTCAGCTTGGGGTCAGATGGCGCTGTGTGTAATGTCCTACGATATATATTTATTTATACATATAGTGCAAAGTGTCAAGTGTCAAACATACGAATATGACACATTTGAAAAACTTTTGACTAGAGTAGACTGAAGAACATATGCACACGCTCACACACACTCACACGCACACACACACACGCAAACACACACACACACACCCTCAAACTCACACACACTCACACACACCCTCAAACTCACACTCACACACACACACACTCACAAACACACACACACACACACAAATACACACACACCCACACGGCATTGAGCAACTATATCCTTAGCTTAATTTTTTTTATATAAAATTATAAATATTATTGTTAACTAACATGCACATATTTAAGGGAGAGCACTGTCTGCTGCACTACAGCTATACGTTAAAGCAGCAGACAGGGCTACATATTATTAGTCATCAGTTATGGTTACAATAAAAATATTTTGTATTTGTATTTTGTATTTGACTAAAATAGACTTATGTAGCGATGATAGCTCAGTGGTTAGCGCGGTAGGTTCGCATGCCGAAGGGCGTGGGTTCAAACCCCAACAATGAGCTTGAGCTGCCGGTGAAGGAAAACATCGTGAGGAAACCAAAGCGTGGTGGTAGGGTACTTTAGAACTCGGCTGGCTCGGCTACCACCCTCAAGTTGAAAATCTGCCGCCAAGCATCTAACGGTGTGTTCCGGCAGCCTCACTTGAGAGCCAGTTGCATTCCAGGCTAGGTGTGCTTTACCATCTTCGGCCACACCTTCACTTGACATCAGGTGAGCTGTGGTCAAACACCTAGCCTGTCAAAAATAAAAAAAAAAAAAAAAAAAAAAAAATAGACTGATGATGATAATGAAGGGGTTACAAATGAAATAACATAATTAATGTTCACATTCTTATGAATTACTTCTAGCAATAACTATTAAACCCGTTAAATGCTATTAAGTTTACTATGTATGTGTATCTACCACTTTAACAACTTGGAATTAAGTAATAAAGTCAAGTTCCACGAAATCATTGCAAAGTTGTGCTATCATTTCACTGGAGTTATTTTAACAGATGCTATAACAGTAATAATTTATAACAGTTTAAGCCATTATGTAAGCAGTGGCTTAGCCTTTTCATTGTCGGTCTCTTTTAAAGTTACTTACTGTTTTAGTGGTAGGTACTTTAAACTAATTCATACTTTACTACATTTTTGCTTGGATGACTCATTTGAGTTGACGGTGCACTAGATGGTCATATACAGGCGTTATCTCTTACCATCAGGAGAGCGTCTCGTCCGTCTCATTACCTTTTAAATTAAAAAAAAAAAGTTATGTACCTAGTAAATTATTTTTTCGATGAAGTCGAGTTTCATTTCTTTTAAGTTTGTTTGACAGGCTAGGTGTTTGACCACAGCTCACCTGATGTTAAGTGACGGTGTGGTCGAAGATTGTAAAGCACACCTAGCCTGGAATGGAACTGGCTCTCAAGTGAGGCTGCCGGAACACACCGTTAGATGCTAGGCGGCAGATTTTCAACTTGAGGGGGTTAGCTAGCCAGCCGAGCACTAAAATGTACCCTACCACCTTGATATGGTTTTCTCGCAATGTTTTCCTTCACCGGCAGCTTAAGCTCATTGTTGGGGTTTGAACACACGCCCTTCGGCGTGCGAACCGACCGCGATAACCACTGAGCTATCATCGCTACATATGAAATGATTCAACTGTGAGCGTCCATGTTTCGGCGCCGAAGTATATAATTCGCGTTCGTCAAATACTTGTCTTCTTTGTTAATTCTTCCTCTCGGAATAAATAACGAGAAAACTCAACGTAGTTTTCCAAGTGATTATAAGATAGATTAAGAAGATTTATAAGTTAATGATACCAGATGATTTCTTCTTTTGGCTTCATCCTCTTAATTGATTAGTCTCTGTAGACATTGTTTTGATCAATTCCTAGATTGGAACTAGTTATCATAATTTGGTTTGCTTAGTTCATGGCTAGATGGCGCTATGTGAATGTCCTCCAATATTTATAATAATTTTATTTAGTTACATTACAGTTCAGTGACTTCGTAATGTGTTTGTTGAATTTTCTAGTAATGTTTATTGTTATTCTAGTTAGTTACTGTTTCCGGAGAGCGCCCTGAATACCTATTTTATCAGTTGGAGAAACACTCGAGTGCGTGGCAGATATGCGCAGCTCTACCTACGCAGACTAAATATGTCAGAGACAGAACTCCGATGTTTTACAATAAATATATATGAATACATACCTAAAGTTCGATTAACATAAATCTTAATTTTTACCACACATGTGTTTTAATGTAAATCCTGTGTTGTGAGCATGTTTAGAACAATTTTAGTTTTTTTTTTTTTAATTGACGCTCCACAGACACTGGGGTCTGTGACCTTTGTCAACTTTAGTTACATTTTTTTTTTTTTACAATTTTACATTACAAAAAGAGGAAAGTTACGTTAGTAATCTTAATCTAAGGTTAAAGTAGGTACTAGATTGTGTGTATACCGCGAGCAGACCAGCGACCCGCAAGCAGCACCCGATCACGAGTATGACGCATGTGCCAGCCATCGCCCTCCTCAACCATATCTGAGGGAAGAGAGCGACCCGACACACGACGCCGCCGCAAGAAGGAGCCTTCGATGGTGAGCATGAATGCTCGAGGCATACACACAATCCTTATTTCTATTTTTACAATTTTAGTTTAGAGCTAACTAGCTCACCGCGACGTCTTCAGATCCCCAACCATTCTCACGAGCTCCATAAAGTCAAGGTCAAAAATGTGTGAAAACCAGGCCAGTTTCCATAGTAGAATCTTTATTTTGGCATAATGTAATGATAGCGGGAAAGAAGAAGGAAATGCGGATGATGATGAATGGAAATTTCTGTCTCAGTGTGACTTTAACTTTTGGTAAATTATTACTTAATTGCTTTTCTTTGTTCAGTTGTTATTTTATTTAGTTTTGTAGTGTAGTAAATTTTAACTTCGTATTACTTGTTTTTAATTTTGATATTGTAACTGTTTTTTGTCTGTACAATTATTAATAAGATCTGTTTTTAAGACTATTGTAGGTAATTGGCGATTGACGCGTTTATAAGAAATATATGTCAATTTTTATTTTTGACTGATATTTTTGTTAAAATTAACTTGTTGTTCTATGTACACAGATTTAAATATAGATCTATACTATTATAAAGAGTAAAGACTTTCTTGTTTGTTTGTAATTAGGGATTGAATACCGGGATCCCGGAATCCCGAAAACCGGGATACCGGACCGATTTTCTCCGGTATTATAATACCGGTATTAGTAAGACAATACCGAAATTTCGGTATTTGGGAAAAAAGGTTTTACCGACCAATATCATCTTTTCTGTTCTATTCAAATCTCGACAAATGATTGTCTTTCATGTATTGTTTTCTAAACTCGACAAAGTTAATCTCATTGCTTTGAAAATAACTTCACGCTTAATAAGGGATTCAATTTTCAAATGGTAGAAAAGATACACAATCTTTTCGAAATAACTCGTACGCGATTCAGGGTTGTTCCTTCAGTTTCGAAATTGATTTTAGAAATTTTAATCCCTTGATTGAGTATTAGGTTATTTTCAGAACAATGAAAGTAACTTTATCGAAATCAATAAAACAATAAATCAATCGAGGAAAATAACTTGAAAAGACAATTTTTTTTCAAGACTCGAATGAAACAAAATAGATGTCACGTGTAACTTTTTTTTCCGTGAATACCGAAATTTCGGTATCGACTAATTGTTGATTTGTTAAATTTGACGAACGAAAATAGATAATTATAATAAATGAATGCAACAAAACCAAACAAACAAAAACAAAAAATTATAACAAATTGTTTTTTATTAACATTTATATTCGATGCATGTTGTGCCATTTGTTATTGTTTGTTAATTTGAACAAATTTTAATTGTTATCATAATACCGGTATCAATACCGGTATCCCGGTATCATTCAGGTACAATACCGAAATACCGGTATTGAAAAACACCTTCGGTATTGCAATCCCTATTTGTAATGAATAATAGGCTTCGAAAATACTGGACCGATTTCAAAAATTCTTTCACCGTTGGGAAGCTACACTATCTCCGAGTGACATAGGCTACTTTTTATCCCTGTATTCCCACGGGAACGGGATCTATGTGGGTGAAACCGCGAGGCGTCCGCTAGTAATAAATAAAACGTATAATGACTAGACGATTTTCAGATAATACTGATTTGTTTTTTATTTAGTTTAATTTTAGCTGGATTACATCGAATCTTATCTTTCTTTTAACACGCCAGAATTTAAATGCACCAAGCAGTTAGTAAGATACTGTAAAGTTTCAGATTTTATTCTTCTGTTTATTACAAAACATTTTTTTTTTTTAATGGTTGACAGGCTAGTTGTTTGACCACAGCTCACCTGATGTTAAGTGAAAGGTGTGGTCGAAGATGGTAAAGCACACCTAGCCTGGAATGGAACTGGCTCTCAAGTGAGGCTGCCGGAACACACCGTTAGATGCTTGGCGGCAGATTTTCAACTTGAGGGTGGTAGCTAGCCAGCCGAGTACCTACTAGGAAGTACCCTACCACCATGCTATGGTTTCCTCACGATGTTTTCCTTCACCGGTAGCTCAAGCTCATTGTTGGGGATTGAACCCACGCCCTTCGGCATGCGAACCTACCGCGCTAACCACTGAGCTATCATCGCTACTTTGTACTTATCCATCTGCCTTTTTTAGCGTGTGGTCACTGATACACATTTATGCGCAATGCTCTCGTAAGTTACGTGAAATGTTAGTGTTCATATAATTACTTATGTCAGTTACGTTTGTAATTTCTATACAATTGATACACTGTGGTTCAATCATTATAATTACAGTACCTATATATAAAAAATATACATGAGCATAGTTTTACGTGTATATATAATTCAACTCATCAAATCATGGCAGATTTTTAAAAAAACTTACTAAAACATGATTTTTTCTATACTGCTTGTTTTTACGAACTTTTCAGCGAGCGCCCCTAAACACAAATAGATTACTGCAAACGGTGTCGATATAATTAAACTGAAGTATTGCTAAATGGATCCGTTGCGTCAGATGTAAGTTTCTTAATATAGAAACTCTCAGTCGCCCTGGAGCCTGGTGCCCGGTGCAATGCCCTTGAAAGTTTATTTTGACGTCTGTAGGGTAGAAAATAGAAGTTACATTAACACCCGGTCCTGATCAAAGATTGTTTATTTATACATTGTAAAAAATGTTTAGGGATAACAACGGAAATGAGGACTGCCTTACATTAGATGTAGTCTATGTTATTTTATAAAGTAACGAGTATTATGACCAACAATTAACTATTTGTGCGTAGCAAGATGAGACCGCGCGCGCGTACTCAGCTTTGTCTCCATGATGAAGGCCACCGGATATGGCCGGAACTAAGTAAAACAAAAATGTGTCAAAACCACGTCAGTTTCCATTTGTATTTGCATTTCCATTCAGTCAGTTCAGTCGTGATAAGGATGAGTATTGAGTAAGTGGTAATTTAAGTTCTCAGTTATTGCAACAATCTAAAATCACATAATTGTTCTGACCTTTCTACTGAAGATTGTTGATTTTGCATGACATCACCTGAATGACATCTGTTATTATTACAGAGTGAATAGAAATTCTATTTCTACAGATCTTCATCCGACCAACCGAAATGTTCCTGCACGCGCCCGTGTCTATAAACCCGATACTTTAATGGGTTGTGTTTATTTTAGACACTGTGTTGCCAGTTTACTAAATAAAATACTCTAATTATTTTGACTTCTTTGTCTGACATGAGATGCACTTCTTTATTGACCGAGTAATTTTGTCTATTCTTTTGATAATAGATTTATTATATTTTTATAAATGAGACAGAATAGGTGTTTGACCGCAGCTCACCTGAAGTTTTTTTTTTTTTTTTTTTATGTAAGAAGTAATGAGACAAACGAGACGCTCTCCTGATGGTAAGAGATAACGCCTATCCATGACCATTACAGCGATACACAGAACTTTGAGTAACAAAACAAAGTCCAGGGCATCACTGCTTTGGCGCTCATTACTTTGAGACTTTCGATGGTTAGTCTTAACAGCCCAGTTATTTCGCTAGCTGCAGAACCGGAACCCTTCGAACCGGAACACAATAATGTTTACACACTACTGTTTAGCGGCAGAATTATGTAACAGTCTAAACACACCAAGCCTGGCATGGAACTGTCTCTCAAGTGAACACGCTGTTTGGTGCGTGGCGACAATGACAGTCGAGCGCTAGAACTATGCTAACTAGCGACTATGCTAACGTTTCCTCACGATGTTTTCCTTTACAGATATCTCTAGCTCCTTATTAGGGGTTGAACCCAAACACTTTGGCGTGTGAACTGTTCGCGCTAACTGAGCTATCATCGCTACGACTCCTTATTAGTCTAAAAAATACAATTAAAGAAAACATTACTTAGATTTGCAAACAGTGCTATGTATAGAGAATAAATACTCGTTTAAACAATTTCACATGTCATGATAATGTTGGCTCATTGGTAGTATATCTGCCTTGAGAGCTGTAGGGCGTGGGTTCGATTCCCACTCAGGGCAAACATTTTGTGAATAAACAAATGTTTGTTCTGTGTCTGGGTGTTCGTTCTGTATGTATTTATATTTTAAAAAAGTATTTATGTACTCTATCAGTTATCTGACTTCCATCACACAAGCTCTGCTTAGTTTGGGGGCAGATGGCGCTGTATGTATAGTAAATTAATAAATAAATATCTTAGGACTATACACACAGCGCCATCTGGCCCCAAACTAAGCAGAGCTTGTGTGATGGAAGTCAGATTACTGATAGAATACATAAATACTTTTTTTTGTAAATATATACTTATAATACACACAGAACACCCAGACACAGAACAAACACAATATGTTTGCCCTGAGTGGAAATCGAAACAACGCCCAACAGCTCTCAAGGCAGATATACTACCAATGAGCCAACGGGGCTGTCAAACGATAGTCCTACGATATAAAAAATAAAAAAAAAAACATGTAATATTGTACAATTTTACAGAAATCTTTCATCCAACTCGCAAGCCTTCCTAAAACTTCACTTGTATTCAGAACCAATCGTTATCTGTGCGCACTTTTCTCCTTTTCTAGGTATATCTACAAGTCATAAACTAACCTGAACTACTGTGTATATCCTCACACTAGGAGTCGAGACTACCTTATTTAGCGTTGCCCCCTAAAACGGCAACACTGGCCAGTTCTAAATTAAAGCAAGCATTGTGGCAGATCCATTGTTCTGTCTCCTGTACAGTGAGGAGTTGAAATGTGGCGTGGTGGAATCAATTATTAACTAAACAGTGGAATTTCCAGGTAGTCAGTTCGTATACTTGCTTTTTTAGGGTTCCGTACCCAAAGGGTAAAAACGGGACCCTATTACTGACACTTCGCTGTCCGTCCGTCTGTCACCAGGCTGAATCTCAAGTACGGTGATAGTTAGACAGTTGAAATTTTCACAGATGATGTATTTCTATTGCCGCTATAACAACAAATACTAAAAATAAAATAAATATTTGAGGGGGGCTCCCATACAACAACCTTGATTTTTTTTGCCGTTTTTATAGATATTGGTATGGAACCCTTCGTGCGCGAGTCCGACTCGCACTTGGCCGGTTTTTATTTTATAATTCATCTGCAAATGGATACGGAGTCCTTTGTGTATATATCTTTCTATGTACTTCGGTTTTTGCCATTTATGTCTAATATATTTAGTTACAGTCAAAGTTCAGTCCGTGTCAGTCGAGTCCAAATAAAAAAAAAAAACGTTCGAAAAGTCGTGTTTTGGAAAATAAATCAATGTTGCTACATGATTTGTAAGCGTTCAAAAAACTCCTTGGTTCGATTTGAACGGTTTTGTTACATTTACACACACATATAAATGCGTGTGTATAGACGTAGATTAACATACATGTTTATCGTGACAGTCATACTGACCAACCCCAGAAAGGCGTGAAACGTTTGCCAAAGCAAATATTTGTAAAAACAGCAGACTCGCCAACTTTACCTTGACCGACAATTCCTTATCAATGACTCCAAATATTTATGCAAATATTTAGCCTTTAACAGTTAAAAGCATTTAGAACTTTTAGTATGTTCTTATTAATAGTGATACAGTGTTCTGTTGGAAAGTAATACATCAAGTAGGCGGTGTTAATTTGCGGCCTGAAGAATTTTAATGCTTAAATAATGAATAGGTTCGTACGTGACCGTTAGTTTGTTAATATGTTAACTAGAATGGCGAGAATCTAGAGGAGTGACTTGGACTTTGCATGTCTTGAACATTACTTTGGACAAAAAAACTTTTGAATTCACAAAGAATTTACCGTAAGATTGTCAACAATCTATGTATGTATGTTAACGTAATTCTAACATCCTACATAATTATTAAACTAGCTGCGCTCCGCGGTGTTACCGCGTACCCGCTTCCATTCGGGATGCACCTGCCATCGCGTGCTTCAGAAGCAAACTTAGATCTTGGCTTCAAGAGACCTTGTTTTATGACTTTGACGATTATTTAAAACTAAGAGATTATTGAATTACTAGTAAGTAATTATAACATGTTTGTTTTTATGGACATTTAACAATATTGACATAATTATTTTATATGTGGCATATAACTACATTGACATTTTCATTTTCATTATTTGACATGTTATGATTTTGGTATTTTTAAATATGAATGGCAAAATTACCTGTAACTTTGGTGTTATTAATAAATGATTTGTATTTGTATTTGTTACCCGCTACATTTATCGGTATAAAAACAGCCCTGTTGGTTCATTAGTAGTATGTCTGTTCGAAGAGCTGAAGGGTATGGGTTGGATTCCCACCCAGGACAAGCATTTTGTTATATAAACAAATGTTTGTTCTGTGTCTGGGTGTGCTATATGTATTTACAAAAAAAAATTATTTATGTATTCTATCAGTTACATGTCTTCCATAGTACAAGCTTTGCTTAGTTTGGGGCCAAATGGCGCTGTGTCCTACGGTATTTATTTATTTATTTTTATATGCAACTTAGCGGCAGAATACCTGAAATCGCGGTGGTATTTACCTAGACGACATCCAGCTAAAGAGATATATACCAACTAGACGACATAAAATATAATTCATTTTAAAATAATTTCATATAGTACAGTAATAAATCAACCAAGCCCGTCAGAGAAACGAAACAACCAGTTCTAAACCTAAAAGAACCAGTAAAAAACATCAAGAATTCCTAGACAACATTCCTTGAGTACATTTATTTCTAAAGTAACTGATCGAGTTCTACAATTCAACTGGCATATATATCCATCATTCTAGTTTCCGTGGCCCAAAACCTTTGACACCGTACTAATACTTCAATGTCGGGGTACTACCTTTCGCACTCATCTATCACAATGGGAAATAGTAACTAGAAATTAGAGTTGCCTTTCGATCGATATGAAATCTTGAAGTTTGTGGCGATGATAGCTAAGTGGTTAGCGCGGTAGGTTCGCATGCCAAAGGGCGTGGGTTCAAACCCTAACAATGAGCTTGAGCTGCCGGTGAAGGAAAACATCGTGAGGAAACCATAGCATGGTGGTAGGGTACTTTCTAGTACTCGGGTGGCTAGCTACCACCCTCAAGTTGTAAGTCTGCCGCCAAGCATCTAATGGTGTGTTCCGGCAGCCTCACTCGAGAGCCAGTTCCAATCCAGGCTAGGTGTGCTTTACCATCTTCGACCACACCTTCACTTAACATCAGGTGAGCTGTGGTCAAACACCTAACTTGTCAACCATAAAAAAAAAAAACGGTATTGAAATGGAGCTGGGATATGTTCTCTTATTCGATACTTTCTAGATAACGATATAGATACTAGAGAGACAATAAATAAATAAATTTTGGAGGACATTTTTGCAAAAATGTATCTCTTACGAGAACCATATATTGTCTCTGGATTAAGCCTAGCCTGTATATTTATTCAGAGTTGATGCTATCTTATTCCGAATGTCATCTAAACTCGTTGATCTAACGCAGAATGTAGTAGTGACAAACATTTACAACACATTCACACAAAAAACTATGTACCTACTACAGACTGGCATTTTTCTCAATAACATTTGGATCAAACGTATTTTTGCAAGTTTTCAATGAAACGGCGATAGACGAAAGTGGTTAACTGTTTTGTTTACGCATGGAGTTGTTTATTTATGTATCTGGAAATACATCTAATGTTTACGTGTTTCTTTTTTTCTAATTTTCCATCTGAAGAAATTATGAGAATAGTAAGTAGGTAGGTTTATTCAAAATAGAAATAATAATAACAAATATTTTTTAAGGATTAAAATAATAATAAATATCATAGGACATTACACACAGCTCCATCTGACCCCAAACTAAGCAAAGCTTGTGCTATGGAAGACAGATAACTGATAGAATACTTAAATACTTTTTTTTTGTAAATACATACTTATAATACATACAGTACACCCAGACACAGAACAAACATCGATGTTAGTCACACAAATGTTAGTTCTGAGTGGGAATCGAACCCACGCCCTTCAGCTCTCGAAGCAGACATACTACTAATGAACCAACAGGGCTGTCAATTTTAAAGGATACCCTTTATACTCTACGTAATTAAGTAGCACAAGTTTGAATGAAACTATTGCTTCTTTGTCACTTCCACATGTTACATATCTCTCTGAACCCAATTCTTAAGTCAACGCGGACGAAGAAGCGTGCGCAAGGTAGTAACTAATAAAGACCTTGGCACAGACAGATTTATCAGACTATTTCCATGCGATAGATGTTATCAATTCAATGCGATTCGGAAGAAATCCCAATCGATATTGGCACTGTCACACAAGGTAAACGTTTTGAAATCGAGTTGGATTTGCATCGATTGAAATACGTGATATTTTATTGTGTCACTCGTAAATGTTTTTTTTAATTTATATAGTTGTGATTTGTACTCGTTATTCCCATATTTGACAAATTACGCGTTTAACCGTGTTATTAGATCTCTAATTTAAAGAAGATTTTAGGATTTGAACCTACACTTTAAGAACCGATTTCGTTAACCATTGAGCTATCATCATATTACCTACAAGCATATAAGTGCAGCTGCTATTTTTGTACTTAGCTTTGGATATTCTAGGACATACTGAAGTTTTCTATCATATCATTTGCACTTGGTTTTCATCATCGATTTCGATCTATTTAAGCATTTACAACTGATCTAACATGAAGGTTGTCTCAGATGGCATATTATATTATCCATGTAGACTGTAGAGTCGGAATTCCTTAGGGAGGTATTATGGGACCTTTTCTCATTAACATATTATAAACTAAATTTATCACCACTTTCTCTTCTAAGCACAAGATACTTATAAATGTGTATTACATACACTGATATAATATTTAGGTTTTCTTAAATAAAAAAGAAATCCATGACGAAGCGGAATTCCTCAGGGAGTTATTATGGGACCGTTTCTCATTAACATATACTAACTAAAGTTACCACTACTTTGTAAGTATGTTAGTGGTGCACGAATGCTAATAATTTTCACTGTAGTATGCACATGCAAAATTTTACGTCTTGCAAGGTCGCAAGGTTTATTCTGTGATGTTAAGTTATGAACGGAGGCGATTTAAAAAGTAGCTTCTTATAGAATTTTTTAAACAGATAGTAAACTCAATGCTGTATGGACAACTGCATCTTAGAAATTTTATCGATGCTTTGTCATCCCTAAGAGGCTGCAAATCATTTTCTCTAAGTGGGAATCGAACTTAAAGGATAGACACCCACAGAAATGCTCTTAAAACGTCCTCTCAGTTACACTTACTGCCTGGATGTGGTTAGTCCTGACCACTGCAGCCCTCATGACCGTCTGACCATAAAAAGGGAAATAATATAAGTAGTTAATTAGTACGATCTTTTGTTCAACATGAAACTTCCTAGAACAACTTATTTTCTCATCACGCACCGCCCAGCAGGAATTCCGCTTTCATCAATTTCAACAACGGTTAATAGCGAATCTACGTCTTAATACGGTAGATGGTAAATTTCCGCTCTAGAATGTAGATATTATGGCACATTTTACGGCTCGCAAGGTCACGCGGGTGTAGCCGTCACGCGTTCCTTGATTTATTCTGCTACGCAAGACACAAGCGACGGCGATTCTCTTCAACTAGACTGTATTTTGGAGTAGATATCTCTGTGATTCTTTTTTAAATTACTTCAACTTTTTTACACCTGTAACCATTTTTGTTTTACTTATGCGGGATTACTCACGTTTGATTTTATCGGAAACTCCGACTATAGTTCGCGCATCAACCGCTGTCGTCACGTGCGAGGCGCGCAGCGGCCCGCAGTGCGAAGCAAGACGACACCGCGCGCGCGCTGTACTCAGCTTTGCCTCCATGATGAAGGCCACCAAATATGGCCGAAATTAAATATCCAATAAAATGAAACGTGAGTAATCCCGCATTTGACACATTTTTGTTTTACTAAAGAAAAATGTGTCAAAACCACGTCAGTTTCCATACTAAAATACCACCATATACGTGCCATCTATAATGACGTTTAAAATTTTCAGCATACAATAAAGTTACGTATTATTACATATTTTTATATTGATGGTATGTTAGTCATAAATACATCCCAATAGTATTATAAATGTGAAAGTTTGGATGGATGGATGTTTGTTACTCTTTAACGCAAAAACTACTGAACGGATTTGGATGAAATTTAGTATGGAGGTAGCTAAGTCCCTGGATTAACACATAGGCCCGCTACATGTTTGTCACGAAAACTTGTAACGGGTAACACAGCGGGGCGCAGCTTGTTACCAATTAAGTAAAAGACGATAATAATAATATATGTATTACAAATTAATGAAAAAAGTTGCATTCTATTTATTTATTAAATTTCCTCTGTCGCTAAATCGTATTCCTTGAGTCCAATTAAGTCGAGCCCGATTCTAAGCCGTAATAAATATCTCGGAATGAATTGCAAATATGGTTTCTCGATTTGTCATGAAGTAAAACCTTGACGGCTTTGCTCTAGATTTCTAGACTTGAGAATAGGTATTTTGCACGCTATGGTCTTTATGGGTCGCTGACTCGCTTTATCGAGAGTGAAATATAGCATTGTGGAAGTTCTATATTATAGAATATAATCTGGCTGTCTTAAATGGAATGGAATCGAACCCACGCCCTACAGCTCTTGAGGCAGATATACTACCAATGAGCCAACAGGGCTGTCAAATCTATGCGTAAGCATATTTTTTTACTACGTCAAACTCTTAGTGGTGAATCATTATAAGTCAGAAAGTAGCGGGTTCTACAAGGAACGATGGGTCACCAAATTTAATATAGCGTAATGATGTAGCTGTATTCGCCCATATTCGTCTAGAATGTTCGACACAACAGCCTCTTATTTGGCAAGTTTTAACGGAACTGGTCACAACCAAAACCGCCGGCCGGTTACAAGCTAAAACTTGCTATGCTCCGTTGGCTCGATGTAGAAAGAACGCATTAATAAAGTATTGTAATTTTTTTTTTTTTATGTAAAAGTAATAAGACGCAGGCAGTGGGCAGAGCACATAGCACGCGGAACTAATGGCCGATGGGGCTGGAATGTTCTGGAGTGGAGACCACGGACCGGAAAGCGCAGCGTAGGACGTCCACGCACAAGGTGGGCAGACGATCTAATAAAGACCGCAGGAACGCGCTGGATGCGAGCCGCTTTCAACCGGTCTTTACGGAAGTCAATAGGGGAGGCCTATGCCCAGCAGTGGACATCCGACGAAATGATGATGATGAAGCCGTTTTGTTGATTCGATGAAGGAACACACTGTTCACAGAAATCATTGACCCTTATTTTAGTTCATTTACAATATCCTCTCTTAATATCACCGGGCAAGTCTAGTGATTTATTCAGGCTTAACTATCTCTACCTAGATAATAAGCACATAATTTAATTCAAGTTCAATCACAAATAGATAAAAATATCATAAATATTCATATAATTCCTTCAGGCGACTATAAGTCAAATTAAAATTCATTTAATACCCGCCAGGAACATTTTATAGATCGTTTGAAAATAGCATCTTCCTCATCATTGGATGCTAAACAAGTTATCAACGACGGTAGCTAGGTGGTAGTATAAAATTACACACAGAAACGGTACAACTGGTTACTCAGCTGTAGGGGCCTCCCTAAGAGATGGTTATCATATTTATAGAAAACTAGCTGCGCCCCGCGATGGTCCCGGCTACATTTTTCGGGATAAAATTATGTGTTAAGTCAGGGTCTCAGCTACCTGCATACTAAATTTCATCCAAATACGATCAGTAATTTTTGCGTTAAATAGTAACATACTTCCATCCATCCATAATTTCACATTTATAATATTAGTGGGATTTAGTTTATTATATACTATACTAAAGTGTAAACTCTATATAGCGACGCTGAGGGGACTGCGTATTTTCTGGCGTTATAGAGAGTTGTCGTTACATGGAGAAGAAAGTTTGTGAGCAACTAAGAATATAATAACGTGTTGAAAATGCATAATAATAACCTAATAACAGTTTAGCAACTGAGGCAAACGCGTGCAAAGTAATTACAACAAATAAAAGAACGAATTTCTTAGAATCTCTGGTTCGTATGATGCCGACAGTCGAAGTGAATACGGGCCAGACAATAAAACAACAGAATGACAAACAAAAGAACGTACACAACTGCTGTTCTTATCAATTTCGGCAACTTAGACGCAAACAAACAGTAGGTGCTTTATTAGTTCCCGAAATTACTTGCTTTATAACGACATATTGTAGTCGTTATGTAGAGTGTGTGCGATGCTACATAGAGTGTATCATTGTATGGACAAGGCAAACCAACCAAAGTCGAGTAATTACGACGTTTTTAGGAGTTTGACGTTAAATCCAGTGACGTTACATGGAGTTACACTGCAAGTAAACGTTCGCACACCAATACACGCTTATCTGATTTTAACATTCCATTGTGATGCTTTAAATCTTCTAAACCGTCAAACTTGTTAACTATCACCACTTCCACTGAGCTATGGTTAATTGAAAGACTTAAGTATGACAATGGACGTCAGTTCACTGGTAAGTCTATAACGGTTTCGATGGCGTATAGAACATAATTAGTGGAGCGATAATTTCGGACCAGTGATTTGTGGCAACGAGGAAGTGAGCGGTTTGAACTATGAAGGTCAATATGGAGACGGTTGATCAAATTGCATTATATATAAAGCTAGTTTGTACACCTAGCATGTATCTACCGGATTTAAGATTATTTTGGTTACGTGTAGAAACTTGATGGTGGCGCCATCTCGCGTCCAGCGTTTGAGATAAATAATATAAATAAATAAATATCGTAGGACTATACACACAGCGCCATCTGGCCCCGAACTAAGCAGAGCTTGTGTGATGGAAGTCAGATAACTGATAGAATACATAAATACTTTTTTTTTTATAAATACATACTTATACTACATACAGAACACCCAGACACACAACAAACATTTGTTTATTCACAAAATGTTTGCCCTGAGTGGGAATCGAACCCACGCCCTACAGCTCTCAAGGCAGATATACTACCAATGAGCCAACGGGGCTGTCATTAAAAAACATCTGCGGTGGTATTTTTCTTTGAAATGAAAAACATTTATTGATACCGAATGGGCCGAATGGGTCTTGATGATGGTCTTCAAATGGCTTCAAATTGTATTACATCAAAATACAACCAACAGCTTTATGATTACGTTTGACCGCCATCTCGCCTGATGTTAAGCGATGACGCGGTCTAAGATGGAGCACGTTTGTCTTGAAGATGCCGATACACTTGAAGGCAGCCAGATTATATACATCGGGGAACAGCCACTCGGGCAGCGCTTTCCACTTTCTAGCGGTTCACACAATGAACGTGGAACTTTTCGGAAGAAGAACATGAATATGCCTTCTGCTGCCCGGGACAGACACCCCTTGGATCCGGGACTAATTGCACAATAAAGTCAGTTATGACAACCTAGTTGGAAGCCCATCTATAAATATGGAGGTCGTGGGTTCAAATCGGCACGCACCTCTGTCTTTTCTAGGTTATGTACGTACAGCCATTAACTTCAAACGGTGAAGTAAAATATCGTGAGGAAACCAGCACGTACTCGATCTAAACGGTTCGAATCTACGTTCATTGTACGAACCGCTAAACAATGTAATTTGACGCCCGAGTGGGAGTTCCCCGATATATACGATCTGGGTGGCTTCAAGTCGCGAGTGAATCGGTTTGTTGTAGGCGAGCGTGCTTCACCGTAGACCGCATTTTCGCTAAACATCAGGCGAATTGGCGGTCAAACGCAAGCCTATATGAAATAAAAAAAACCGGCCAAGTGCGAGTCGGACTCGCGCACGAAGGGTTCCGTACCAGTATCTATAAGAACGACAAAAATCACGTCTGTTGTATGGGAAATAAATATTTATTTTATTTTTAGTATTTGTTGTTATAGCGGCAATAGAAATACATCATCTGTGAAAATTTCAACTGTCTAGCTATCACCGTTCTTGAGATACAGCCTGGTGACACACGGACGGACGGACAGCGAAGTCTCAGTAATAGGGTCCCGTTTTTACCCTTTGGGTACGGAACCCTAAAAAGCTTAAACAGTTCACTATTTCCGACTAGGAACGAAAAGGAAAGTAAACAATGTGTGCGCGTTATAGGAAAATCTCACCAATCCGATATAGTAGGATTATTTTTGTACTACCATGAGACATGTACATACACTGGTAATTAAACTTTTTAATATTACTATCTATATTGTCTATCTATACGAGTATGTCATAAAAAGTGTCTCGAGAGTACAAGAAGTGAAGATGAAGGTGGTATATTCTACGCGTTTAAGACATGGTTAAGAAAGGCGATTCTCGACCCAATTTACAGTCAGATTAACATCGAAATACCACGCATCAGCTAAATGCTTTCGCCATTGAAAGCGAATTTCTAGGAAGTAACGCTTTGTGTTTTATCGGACTGGAAACTTTTTCATTGTTAAAAATATATACACCTCTACTGCGACTTGTTCCACTGGAGTAAATATGAACCCCTACCTATCCTCGATAATCATATAATATAGATAGATAGATAGATAGAACTCTTTATTGTGCACACCATAAACAGAAAAAGTACAGAGAACAAAGAACCTTATCAACTAGTGCCACACGTGGTGGTTTTCTTTTCTATGTAAAAACTAATGAGTCGAACGAAACGCTCTCCTGATGGTAAGAGATGACGCCTGTCCTTGACCATTGCAGTGATACACAGAACTTTAGAGAGACGAAACAAAGTCCAGGTCATCACTGCTTCGGCGCTCATTACTTTGAGACTTACGATGGTTAATGTGATTAACCATCGAAAGTCTCCAACTCAGTAATTTCGCTAGCTGTAGTACCCTTTAAACTGGGACACAGTAATGTTTACACGTTACTGCTTGGCGGCAGAATAACTGGTACTGCGGTGGTACCTACCAAGACGACCTCCTGCTGAGGAGATCTACCACCAAGTGAAAGTAGTGGTGGTGTAGTATAGTATTGTAACAATATACTATAACTTTATTGTCTAAAATATGCATACAATTATTATACGGGTAAATTTTTTTGCCAGTGCGCAAATTTTTATCACGCAATAAGAATTACTCATAAAACATATTTCACTTATAAAAAAATACATATTTTTAGCAAATGCAAAAAAAAAAAATGTATTTTTTATAATTTTAACAGACTTTAGAGAATTTAGAAATATTTTGAAATATTGCCACTTCTAAATTGATTTCTATTTTTAAACGACTTAAAAAATATTTTTTTATGTTCCGCGATTAATTGAAAACGCCTGCACCGAATTGAGAAATTATTTTTTTGTTTAAAAGGCTATATACTTCTCAGGTAGTCCCGTTGGCACGAAATTATGATCTGATGATCGAGGTAACCCTCAAATTTTATAGGGACGCATAATTTGTGTTTTCTATGTAGATACATTTTTTCAAAACTGTACAAGTGGTATGACCAGCGCTGGTCTTCCGGTGAGCCCTTGTAATTCAAACAGAATGCATATGGATAATCAACCACGACAAACCAAACAAACTGGATAATCATTCATTAAAAAAATTAACAAATAAGCACGCACCTGGTTTTCAATGTAATGTAGAAAGAGGTTCAGGGGTGGTCACTTTCGACTATAACTAGCTGGTTGCAAGTACTAGCTGTAGTTCTAGTAAAATGTTCCGTAGAAAGGTCGTGCGACCTTTGCGAGCAACTGATTGCTCGTGAATATACAATGTATCCTAATTCCAACCGGTGTTTATTATTTTAGATACCGAGACTGGAAGGTCATGGTTAATGGGCATAGAGATATGGCTGATCCTTACTCGTCCTTTTCTGTGATAGATCATCACTATAGATCAGGTTTACTAAGCAGATATACTACCAATGAGCCAATAGGGCTGTCAAATTTCACTAATGCTGAGAACTAACCTTTTTTGTCGCACTGGACACTACAGCGACAACTTTCCACTCATTATTATTGTTATTTTTATTTTTCTAATCTTTTATTTGTAGTGTGTTTTTGTTGTTGTAGTGTTGTGTGTGGCAAAATAAATGTTTTCTTTCTTTCTAAAACACTAATCAGCTCGTTATTATTTTCAGTGTTTACGAACATAAATTTGACAGCCCTGTTTGCTCATTGTAATCAATGGTTTACGAACATAAATGTGACAACCCTGTAGGCTCATCGGTCATCTGCTTAAAGAGCTGTAGGGCGTGAGTTTGATTCCCCCAGGACAAACATTCAAACAAATTTAATGTTTGTTCTGTATGTACATTATAAGATTTATAAGTAGGTATATATTTACAAAAAAAAGTATTTAAATATTATATCAGTTATCCGGCTTACATTGTAAAAGCTTTGCTTAGTTTGGGGTCAGATGGTTCTGTGTATAATATCCTACGATATTTATTCATTTGTTTGTTATGCAGCCACCCTGCGGCCAGGTGGTGACGCTCTGCGTAAATTGGCGGCAAATGCTGGATACAGATTGTCTTCTTGTGACAGCACCCAATTTAATTGCAGTCCAAAATCACACCTTGCAATTGGTGTTCTACAATTAGGCTGCTGCTAGCAGTCCAGTGGTACGCCAGATCCGCTAAAAAGGTCGGCGCGCACTGGACGCACCGTTAGAAGCGTAGTATTTGGGTCGCGCGCACGCCCGCTGCAGTATGCCACTGGCGCCGGCGCAAGGTATAGAATACAGCAGTTTAAAGTTTAACGTTAAGATTAATTTGAAGGCTTTACTAAAAATGTTGCTGTTTATAAGTCTAGAATTTTTTAACTATACCTAGATCTATCAACTACACAATAATTTTATTTTTAATATGTGTGTTTATATATGTATGAACTTGACTGTGACAGCTGAATGCATCCGTGTATTAGGTATGGAGATAATATACACAGGGTTTTGTCACTAAGAAAATTCATTGAAAAAGAAAGCTCCGTTTATAAATTTGACGTTCTGCTAACAAAGTGGCCAACTTAACCCAAAATAGGGTGACTCATGCAGAGTGGCTCCACCTATACCTTGAGTATGCCATTAGAAAATAACCCGATTTACTGTAGTACCGTTTTTTTGCATGGGATGACTTATAAGTACTTATTATATTAGACATGTGCCTAGATTAATATTGAACACTCAATTACCTACATTAATTAATTGTGACGTGAACGTCTTTCAATTTGCTAATTTATTATTTTCGCTTTATTATATTTGTTGTTGGTAATTTGTTATGTTTGTTTTGTTCGACCGACAAGGGCTCACCGAAAGATCAGAGCTGGTCATACCACTTAGTATGACCAGCATTATGCTGAGATGACCCCTTATTTTGTAACTGTTTGTCTGTTTGTTGTTATTTTTGTTGAGTTCTGTGTTACAAAATAAAATAATTTTCTTTCTTTCTTTAATTCAGGAAACTGATGATGATAAAATTGGAGCGAGTTCGTTACGTTACGACCTGAAACATGGAAATCTGGAGGACTATTGTGTTCTAAGATGCACAAGTGTTCTCGTACACACGACTGTGTCCACTCCGTTTTTATAACCCAAAAAAAAAACTATGGGAACTGCTGTCATAGAGCACATCGATATTATACGAATTAAGCCTCCATACTCTTATGACTTAGCCAGTCGCTTGGACACAGTAATCTAGGATGTTATGTGTAAAGTACGTGACATGTCGCCGGTTGTGATGGAATGTCATCGATTTTATAACTCGCGAATTATGCGAACTGACGGTGACGACCATTGTCTGATAGAAACGGCCAGAATTCCTTAGACAGCATTAAATAGACCAAGAATTCTCTAGATCGTGTCGGATACAAAAAACATAGAAATGTAATTAGTGTACTTTGTATAATTCACAGTCATGGTATTTATTTCATGAGATTTGTAAAGATGGGTTAGGTCTAAAATGTACACTTTGCAAAATGTACACAAGGTTCAAAATGAATATTATTTTAATGATTGACAGGCTACGTGTTAGACCACAGCTTACCCGAAGTTAAGTGACGGTGTGGTCGAAGATGGTAAACACATCTAGCCTAACTGTCTCCCAGAGGAGCCATCCGAAAATTTCATCTCACGAATTTCATGATTTTTTTACCGTCACAGCTGGTCACATTTGTGTGATGTCACATATTTTGCAATTTTACATTTAGAAATGTATGAAATTAGATATAAAATGTTACATTTGTATTTTGAAAAAATGTGATGTCATTAAATTTGGGACCCCTCCCCGCCCCTTAATGTGTGACATAATTTATGGACAACCCTAGATGAGGCTGCCGGAACACACCGTTAGGTGCTTGATGACAGATTTTTTACTTGGTAGCGATGTTTTGTTTTGATAAAATTTGTCAGATGATACATTTCCCTCAACGTGCATTCTCATAATGATGGCTTAGTGGTCAGTGTGCATGACAAAGGGCGCGGGATCAAATCCCAAAAGTCATATTGAGTTACCGAGCCAGCCGGTGATGATTATACATAATAAGGACTTTTCTAGAAATAAATAAATAAATAAATATCGTAGGACATTCCACACAGCGCCATCTGACCCCAAACTAAGCAAAGCTTGTACTATGGGAATCAGATAACTGATAAAATACTTAAATACTTTTTTTTTGTAAATACATACTTATAATACATACAGTACACCCAGACACAGAACAAACATTTGTTTTATATCACAAAATGCTTGTCCTGGGTGGGAATCGAACCCACGCCCTACAGCTCTTGAAGCAGACATGCTACCAATGAGCCAACAGGGCTGTCACAGAAATAGGCTACCAGAACCCGAAAATCTATTGCCAAGTACCAAACAGTGTGTTCTGACAACTTTGCTAGAAAGTTCCCTGTTCAGGTTCAGTTGGCAGATGAGTTGTAACCAGAAGAGCACTGGAACGCATCTCACGCAGTATGAATCACCCAGGGGCATTATTCCCTAATGAGAAACTAACACATAACGCGGCCGCGTTTGCTATTCGTGGTGCAATTCGGGTTGAATTGCTGTAGAGTCCTTTGTTGCTTACGTGACACATGAACGGCCCCAGTGTCGTGTACACAAACTACCAAGCTATTGTATGACAATATAAAAATGAGAAATTATCGATATATATGAATGTTCAATGTTTATATTTAGTTTATTTCCGCTTAACCGTCGTTCCAGTTCCAACAGTGACGAGGAGACTTAAATTTAACTAATTTTACACTGCTTATTTATTAAAAACCCTAATCTTACTTAAAATCTAGAACTCATAAACTTAGAAATATTCTTAATTTGACAAATATAAAAAAACTAAAACTACAAAAAATCTAATTAAAATAATCAAGAATCCTCCTCTCTGCAGTAACCACTTTGTCGACACGTGTTTCACCTCTACACGAGGCATCCTCAGGACGTGTTGACTCTTCGAGCGCTTGGTCGAGACTGATTAAATTTAAGTCTCCTCGTCACTGTTGGAACTGGAACGACGGTTAAGCGGATATAAACTAAATATAAACATTGAACATTCAAAATGAACTTCCGCAAAGTAACGCCTGAATCAATCAATTATCGATATATATATATATACCTTACCTTATACCAAGCACAATTCGGTCGTGCATGGAGTATTGTTTGCACCTTTGGGACGGATCAGCCAAATACCAGCTTGAGGCGTTGGAGCCCATTGAGAAACGTGCTAAGAGGCTCATAAGCAACGATTCGCTTGTTCAGAAAAGGCTCCAAAGCCTTGAACATCGACGGAAAGTTGCTTGTCTGTCGGTTTTCTACCGGATACATTTTGGAGAGTGCGCTTCAGATCTGCATGACCTAATTCCACCTTGCCCATTCTACTATCGGACAGCCAGGAGCTTTAAAAATCGTCACCGCTTCATGGTTGATGTTCCAAAAGCTCGAACTAAGCGGTTTGATTCCACCTTTTCATGCGTACCGCTAGACATTGCAATCAGCTGCCCGAGTGGGTGTTCCCCAATGAATATAGTCTGGGTACCTTCAAGTCGCGAGTGAATCGGTTTCTTCTAGGCGAGCGTGCTCCACCGTAGACCGCATCTTCGCTTAACATCAGGCGAGATGGCGGTCAAACGCAAGCCTATCTACTATAAAATATATATATATATATATATATATATATATATATATATATATGTATATATATTTAAATAAATCTTGAACTCAAATTCAGACGTTAATGGCAGTAAAAGTTTAATACGCCATAAAATCTTCATAATAATAATTAAATTATTATTACATTTATATGGAATTTATGCTGGAACTAAACAATCAAATCAACAATAGAAAACAGCTTACCGTTAGAGTGTAAATCTTTCAGGCCAACGACATCTGCAAAAGAAACATTCAAATTAGTTTTTGAATTACATTCTGCACGGCAATCGATTTGGCTGTAACTGTGTTAAATAGAATTGGGTTAGTCTATTCGTGTTTTGAAGCCGTTTGGGTTCGGTCATCAATTTTATTGAAATCGACGGCATTGAGTTGAAAGCAAGGCCGACGATTCTCTTTATTCTCGAGTGAATGCCATTCATGAGCATTCATTCCAGACAGGTGTTCTCTCAATTGATTCAATGCAGATTAACAAACAGCATGTAAAGAATCGATTTAAGGGCCAATGTATCGATACATTTTTTCACACAAGATTATTGATTCCCCTTTTTTTATTCGCAAATTTTTTTTTGTCGTTCTCCTCCCCCAATGTACCGCTGACATAATCAGAGCCTTTTTTCGGGTTTTGTATTTTAGTATTTAAGTTTAATTTATTTTGTGCTACAAGAGTAGCTATTATAATATTTTTTATTTAAGCAGTATTATTTTTATATGTATATATTTTTTTATTTCATAATTTAACTAAATGTCATTATTATTTATTGATAAAATTATTAATGTAAAATTTATGTAATTTATGTATAAAAAAGCTTTATGTTCCTCTCCAACACAACGGTTTTATTTAATCAGTTACCAACAATAGGGGCAAGTTTGACAGCCCTGTTGGTTCATTGGTAGTATGTCTGCTCCAAGAGCCGAAGGGCGTGGGTTCGATTCCCACCCAGGACAAGCATTTTGTGATATTAACAGAAGTTTGTTCTGTGTCTGGGTGTACTATATTTAAATTCTTTAAATATTTACAAAAAGAATTTAAGTATTCTATCAATTATTTATCTGACTTCCAATAGTACAAGCTTTGCTTAGTTTGGGGTCAGATGGTAATGTCCAATGTTATTTATTAATTCAGAAAACCGATGATAACGAAATCGGGAGTATACAGAGGTGTTGCTGCTACATATACTTGGTGGTAGATATTGTTAGCAGGAAGTCGTCTGGGTAGGTACCACCGCAGTACCAGATATTCTGCCGCCAAGCAAAAAACACAGAAACAAACAAACAAAACATTACTGTGTCCCAGTTTGAAGGGTTACTGCAACTAGCAAAATTACGGTGCTGTTGAAACTAAATCAGAAATTCCATCTAAGGTTATAACCGAACAAAAATACAGATTACCTTGTTTAACTAACTCTTTACTGTAGACACCAAAAACAATCACATACAAGCATAATAAATGCAGACAAAGGCGTTTCCGTCTGCAACCGCTTTGTTCAGTGATCGAAATTGTTTTCAAAATATTGACGTAATTTCATTGAGCAATGGATATTCGATACAACAACGATGCTTATTGATTTGAACTCAAATCGTGACGGTTTACGTAGCAAAAAATATTTGCCAGTGTGAATGACATTACCCTGGCAAATATTTGGTATTGCAAACTTTTTAGAGATGACACCTCACTTTAAGACTACTTTTTTTTTCTTTGGTTTTGGCGTCGCATTTTAGCATTTGCCAGTGTCAAGTATTTAAATATTTTCAAGTTTCATAAGTCAAATAAGTGTCTTCGTAGCAAAAGTTATGGTCAAAGTTCAGTCTTGGTCAAGTACAGTCCGTGTCAGTCAAGTCCAGTCATGCTTTAGTAAAGTAATGGTGACTTTACTATAAAGCTTCGATGGAGTTCTGGAAGCAACACGAAAAGTCATGTTTCACCACATTATATCATTTTCCCACACTCGCGCTTGTGATTCGACACTTTATGAATAAAACACCACCATTTTTATGCATAAACACTCGACAAAACACTAGTTTTGGAAAAAAACACAACGGGGCGACACGACTCTTCCCGCGTTCCCGCCAAAAACTCTTAAGAGTACTTGTTTTGCTGCTCTAAATTCTGTGTATCGCTGCAATGGTTATGGATATTATGCGTTATCTCAGGAGAACGCCTTATTCTCAGAGGAATCAAAAGCAGCCTTATTCGTCGCGTGACTTTTCCGTATGGTATAACAAACTTTTTTTTGGGTAAAGGAAAAGGAGGACAAACTCTTAGCATCAGAAGAGTTCAGTTCCTTATCATTACTTTTTTAATGTAACTTGCATAACGTCAGTGCTAGGAAAAGGTTTCACCTATTTCTTTTACTTTTTTTTGTGTCAGAAAGAGGCAAGTGGAAGAATAGTTAATGAAGATATTAAAAAAATGTAAATCTGCCGTCAAGCACCTAACTGTGTGTTCCGGCAGCCTCACTTGAGAGCCAGTTCCATTCCAGGCTAGGTGTGCTTTACCATCTTCGCCTAAACCGTCACTTAACATCAGGTGAGCTGTGGTCCAAAACCTTACCTGTCAATTTAAAAAAAAAGCTTTTTTTTGACAGAAAGAGACAAGTGGAAGAATATTGTACTAATTAAATTATACAATTTGTTCAATTAATTTATTTTGATGTTTTGACATTTTACTGTGACATGTTTAATACAAAAATACTTGAATAAAATCAAAATAAATATAAGTGGAAGAATAGTTAATGCCGATATTAATAAATATGTTTCTTAATCTTGTATCAGAAATAGCCGCTTTGAAAGAAGTAGGTAATATTGTTTCCTGTAGTGTGGAGGAGAGTTAAAATGTGGTATCACTTTTCATCTCTAGAATATGTACTGATATCTCAATGGTAATTTAGGTTTGTGGAGCCAGATGAGTAGCGGAACGGTGACGATGGGAAATACGAATATAATGGTCACGTAATGACCTCACATTTGACTGAATGTTTTAACAAGGCGAGAGAGCCGGTAATGGTAGAATGAGAGATGACAATTTTGTGATGATAGTTAGTTGCAATTTAAGATGGCAATTCACGTAAAATTATTAGCACTTTCAAGAATCATTTGAGGCCACATGAATGCCTTGGAATGTTTTATACGAGGGCGAACGTTTTGCTTTTCAAAACAATGGAATTGTTATGATTCAGCCGCTTACAATTTAAATAAAACACTGATTTCTCAAGTTCTGAATTTTAACACGATGGGTACATTTTACAAATTTATACCGTCAACCATCAAAAAAGGCTTGCGATTGACAGTTATCTCATCTGATGGTTAACGAAGATGCGGTGGAGCACGCATGCCTAGAAGAAACCGATCCACTCGCGACTTTAAGGCTGATTATATCCATTTTCACTTGGCAGCAAATTCCACTGTTTATTATATCAACTTAAGTTATGTCTTGGAAAGGAGAGCGCCTCTGAAAGATTTTTTTTCAGTAAAATTTTACGAAATTATTTTTTTAAAGTAATGCAGATTACACTGCAATTAAATTAACTACCTGATCTAAAATCCTCTATCAATGGGAATACTTTCCCTATTTCTATGTATAAGGCAATACTAATTCTTTATGCAAAATAGAGGTCAGCATTTTGGTGAGGTTTGGCGCCGACCAGCCCCGACGCCCTTTGAATGTTTTTTGCTCCCGGTCCCCATTGTTCTAATGCTTCAACGCCCAAAAGGTCAAAGATGTTTCCACTGTCCAGGGTAACATCTCTAGAATCCACATAAAGAATCTCGCAGTCATGCGCAACACAGCGGTTCCAATGTTTCAACCCCAAAAAAGTCAAAGATGTACCCACTGTCCACTTGTCAAAACTAACATTATTCTATAACATTACTACACTAACGAAATTTCTAGAACACACATAAATAACACTAACGAATCTTGCAGTCATGAGGCATCATTCATGTCCGGGAGTCGGCCCACAAAGCGGAGATGCGCACGCGCAGTCTATTAGACCAATTACGCGAGCTGTCACCGAGGCGGCAAAAACCACCGATGTCAAGACTGGCAGCCGGCAAGTAAGCCACTGGGCGATGAGAGTAACGCAAAAACTGTGGGAGAGGTTACGGCTGAGGAATTCCGGGACGACCCTTATACGCTTTGGCAGCATTCCGTAGCTAACAAAGAAACGACTGGGACCGTCAGCTAGTTAGGACTTTTTGTCCAACTAAAAGACTTTTTTATGGGACAAGCTAGGCGTTTGCCCACAGCTCATCTATAGTCGGTGTGATCGAAAATGGTTAACTTAACTTAAAATGGGAATAGGAATTGAGGCTGCCCTAACACGCTTGCTTTGGTGACAGGCTAGGCGGTGCCTCTACTCATGTGATGGTAAGTGATGGTGTGGTCGAAAATAGTAGACACAACTCTCTGAAACTGGCTCTCAGAAACTGGCTCTCAAGTGCCGGAATACTCCGATGAATGCTTGGCGGTAGATTTTTAACTCCTGGAAAAGTTTCTCAAAGTCTTCGTCGCAGGATGTCCTTTTGTTCCCTATGAGACTGCCGGAAAACACCGATAGGTGCTTGATAGCAGATTTTCCGCTTGAGAGTAGCTATGCTATAGTTTCCTTAAGAGGGTTTCATTCAGCGGTAGCTCAAGCTAATTGTTGGGATTTGAACGCCTTCGTTTTAAAAAACAAAGTAAGAAACAAACTAATTCTGTTAATTACTAATCGATCAACACACAACTGAAACTGCTGGGTCTAGAAGAATGAAATTTTGCACAAACGTTCCTTAAATGACGTAAGTGCACAAAGAAGGGTTTTTTTGAAATTCATCCCCTAAGGGGTTAAAGTGAGGGTTGTATGAAAGAAATGATCAAATTTGAAGTTAGAAATGTAAAAATGATACATGTGCCCATGGTTCAAAACAAACGTTTACTGTTCTGTTTTCTGTGTACTGTTTCTGTATTTATTATAAGTATGTATTTACAAAAAAAAAGTATTCTATCAGTTATCTGACTACCATCGTACAAGCTTTGCTTAGTTTGGATTTTTTTTATGGTTGACAGGCTAGGTGTTTTGACCACAGCTCACCTGATGTTAAGTGAAGGTGTGGTCGAAGATGGTAAAGCACACCTAGCCTGTAATGGAACTGGCTCTCAAGTGAGGTTGCCGGAACACACCGTTAGATGCTTGGCGGCAGATTTTTCAACTTGAGGGTGGTAGCTAGCCAACCGAGTACTAGAAAGAACCCTACCACCATGCTATGGTTTCCTCACGATGTTTTCCTTCACCGGCAGCTCAAGCTCATTGTTGGGGTTTGAACTCACGCCCTTCAGCATGCGAACCTACCGCGCTAACCACTGAGCTATCATCGCTACAAATCGCGGTTTCAGATGGCGCTGTGTGTAATGTTCTACGATATTTATTTATTTTAATTTTATTTACTGTATCACTATTAAAACATTATTTACGGGGGTAAAATGGGGATGAAAGTTTATATGAAACTACGTCATTTTTAGACTTTAAAAAAATTATAGATACAGTAAGTACACGTTTATTTCTAACCATGCATGAGCTTATGTACCAATTTTTACTTAACTAAATAAACAAGATTCATACTAACTTTAAACCCCCACGCGAAAAAAGTAACGTAACAGCTAATCGTACAATAAAACACTGAAACTTATAACGGTACAATTTGTCATTAAATTTATGATCAATGTAAATAAATATCTGTTACATAAGAAATAAAAGAGAAAGGCTTCCTAAAAAGAACATATGACACAGCGTTTTACAAGATTGCAATGCTAAAAAAATAAATCAAAGGTTTTTACCTCCTATAATATCTTAACTCTGAACACTATATCTAAGACGGCCATTAGTGTTTGTAATCACTCTAATTGAAGCCATTTTTTTCTTTTAGTCTCTTTGACACGTATGCTAGGATAATACTAGGTCATTATGCGAGTCCAATGCACGAAATGTACCAACAAACTTAAACGCTGTACGATGTTCTTTTATCCTATTACGTAAAACGGTAAAGGGTTTTGATTTTAGCAGTATGCATGTATCATACATACTACATTTTTTTGTGTGTTTTACACACCTTAATCTACATTTTTTTGTGTGTTTTACACACCTTAATCTATACTATTATAAAAAGGAAAGATTTGATTGTTTGCTTGTATTGAATAGGCTCCGAAACTACTGGACCGATTTCAAAAATTAGGGTGACATAGGCCACTTTTTATCCCTGTATTCCCTCGGGAACGGGAACTACGCGGGTGAAACCGCGAGGCGTCCGCTAGTATCATATAGTCTGTGGCCAAAACCTAGCCTTTCACTAAAATAAATAGCTAAAAAAAGTCCAATAAGTTCACAATGACAGATTACAAACTCATACTATTTGGCAACACCATAACTGTCAACTGCATGGCCTTCTACAATGGTAGTACATAGTAGTAGACTGGACGGCACGCGCTACCACTGGGTCAATGCGCGGAGCGAATCTGACAGCACGACCGCCCCACAGCCCTGGTTATCATGCCAGTGGATAAAGGAGGAGCGACAGCGGGTAACATCGTACCATAGATTAATAAAACCAGCGTAAAGAACACACACACAAGCTTCATCTAACTATGTGCCGGAACACACAGATGCTTAGCGACTGTTTTTCAACTTGTAAGGTTGGTAACTAGCCAGTCCAGAGTACTAGAAAGTACCCTACCATCACGCTATGGTTATCTCACGATGTTTTCCTTCACCGGCAGCTTAAGAGCGGGGAATGCCAGAAAAAAAAAAGATTTCGCCTGCTCCGGTGCGAAAAAACAAGATTAGTATAAAATTGAGAATTGCATGACAGTTGCATAATTTCAAATCCGGGGTATATTTTTGACAGTTTTATTTAATTACTACAAACTTTTACACGAAATTATAAAAGTAATTAGTTGATTTTACTAGAACATAAATGTTGCTATTTTATTCATAAGAAAATGATCGCTGATAATTTCGAGTATTTGAATTAAAATAGTTCTGCGGCATTTGTAGTTTTTTTTCGTAAAAAATTCCGACCTATTTTCAAAGTTATAGCCGGCTATTGTACTTCTTCAGGATACAACACATATATATACCCATATTATACCCATACTAAATTTTACATATACAATATATATTATGTTTATGTTTTTTTAAAATCAAAGAGTGGCATCGAAAATGCCCCATTTGAGTTTGTCTGGCGCGCTCTTAAGCTCATTGTTAGGGTGTGAACCCACGCCTATCGGCGTGTGAACCGACCGCGCTAACCACTGAGCTATTATCATAAGCTTTTATTTTATTTTATTTTATTGATATTAGGGAAATTAACAGCTAGTTACACACATTTGGTTACCTATGTAAATATATAAGGCCAATTAAAAATTTCCACAAACAACAATTTATAATAAACTTTGTATAATAACACGACGTACGTATTAGTAACTCTCCGTGAATAAACATTTAACAGCTCTCGCCTTTGCTTTAGGCCACACCTGAATACTTACGAATTTCCATAAAGATTTACGATTTGCGTAAGTGCTATGCTGTTTTTGCGTGAATTTATATTCTTGACCACGTGATCTGTATCCACTGACAGAAGCTACCTGTCTATAAACTTTTATTACGATAATTAAAAACTAGGTAGCAGACTTTTATACTTTGTTTAATTTGCTAAAAGTTTTTGAGATTTAATTGATTCCAGCTAATCGTTTTTTTTTACATAAAATGGCGCATAGCCACTGGTTAGGCTTTTGTGATACGAAAATATTAAATACTAGCGACCCGCCCCGGCTTCGCACGAGTGCATTGTAGATACGAATGTGATGCATATGCATGTATTATATACATACTGACAGCCCTGTTGGTTCAGTGGTAGAATGTTTGCTTCAAGAGCTGAAGGGCGTGGGTTCGATTCCCACCCAGGACAAACTTTGTGGTATAAACAAATGTTTGTTCTGTGTCTGGGTGTACTGTATCTATTATAAGTATATATTTACAAAAAAAAAAGTATTTAAGTATTCTATCAGTTATCTGTCTTCCATAGCACAAGCTTTGCTTAGTTTGGGGTCAGATGGCGCTGCGTGTAATGTCCTATGATATTTATTTATTTATTTATACTAGCTGCGCCCCATGGCGTTACCCGCTACATGTTTTCGGGAAAGAAAGTATCCTACGTGTTAATCCAGGGTCTCAGCAACCTTCATACCAAATTTCATCCAAATCTGTTCAGTAGTTTTTGCGTGAAAGAGTAACAAACATCCATCCATCCATCCAAACTTTCACATTTATAATATTTGTGGGATGATCGCAATCCTGCGCATAATAGCCTGATTAACGATGATAATAATGAACAGCAAAAAAAAAAAAAAAACAGTCTATTGTTTACTTTTATTTCATCTGAAAACAAAACTCTGTTCCATTCTAGGCTAGATGTGTTTTACCATCTTCGACCACACCTTCACTTAACATCAGGTGAGCTGTGGTCAAACACCTAAATGTGTGTCAACACTAAAAAAAATAAAAAATTCCACGCTCCACCGAGGTGCTATCAATCTGCAAGGACAGAAATACCTGCCGTTGAATTGTCTGTTATAGACACATGTTAAAAAATGCCTATAAGCAATACAACTGATATGTAGGTACCTCTTTCACAGCTATGGCCATAATGCCATGTTATTCGGTACAGTCAAAGGTGTCTTTAATAAGAAATGTCAAACACATTAACTTTCTTTCCGTGGGTTCTAACAAGTCACGACCACGAGTTGACAGAGGTAAAAAAGCTAATTATATTGCTCAGTGGGACTTTCGTGACAGTTTTTGCAGCTCCTGAGGAGACACTGCTCTTAATTGGATGTCTTGACTTGAAAACCTGTGTCAGAGTTCTCCGAGCGACCTGAATGACGTTTACTATCAACAAAAATCTCTACTTCTCAAAAATCTTCACTTTTTTTTTTAATACGGATTAGTCCGCGTTTGACCACCAACTCGCCTGATGGTAAGCGACGATGTGGTCGAAGATGAAGCACGCAGACCTAGAAGATACCTATTCACTCTGACCTTGAAAAGATCCAGATTATATCTATCAGGAAACAAGGAAGCCGGTAGCTTGACAGCTCCGTTGGCTCATTGGTAGTATATCTGCCTTGAGAGCTGTAGGGCGTGGGTTCGATTCCCACTCAGGGCAAACATTTTGTGAATAAACAAATGTTTGTTCTGTGTCTGGGTGTTCTGTATGTATTATAAGTATGTATTTACAAATAAAAATAGTGTTTATGTATTCTATCAGTTATCTGACTTCCATCACACAAGCTCTGCTTAGTTTGGGGCTAGTGCCACAAGTGGCGGCCTTATCGCTAAAAGCGATCTCTTCCAGGTAATCAAGAATATAATATGATATATATCGTAGGAAATTACACACATCGCCATCTGACCCCAACCGGCCCCGGACCCCGGAGGGCAGCTAGTATTTAAAAAGAATTAAGAATAGCAAAAATACAACTTGACACGTTTCCTTGGCATGATCTCGCGACTGTCGCATCAATTTAAATTCTTTTGGACCACAAGATTTCGTAGACGGAAATTGCCTTTCTTTTAATCTTCCTCTTATGCTGATTGAAATTTAGAAACAAGTGTCCATTAACGATTCAAGAATGCTTATACAAAGATCAGTTCCGATTCTGTTCACAAATGTTTATGCGTATAATTTAACGCAAGTGTTTATTAAATGTCAATTAAATTAAGAATCATGTACGAAAATATTTAGCAAGTAATTGAAATCGATTAATTTTAGGTAAAGTTTTCATCGATAGTTCTATGTTGACTAAATCAATCAAGTTACTAATATCATTATTGATCGAATAGGTCAACGTATCAGTCGACTAAATTTTTAGTTCATATTTAGTTTGACTGCCTCACGCTCATTTGGCAAAGTTCTGCTTCGAGAACTGAAGGGCGTAGGTTCGATACCCACCGGGACAAACATTTATGTGACGATAAATGTATTTTCTGTGACTTGTTCTATATGTATTAGTATGTATTTACAAAAAGCTGTCTGGTTCCCATTGTACAGATTTGCTTCGTTCGGGGCTAGATGGCGCTGTGTGAAATGTCCTACAACATGCACATTATTCGCTAAAAAAAAAACAATCAACAGTGAAACGGTAATATTTGTGATCTTAAAAAAAAAGTTAATGAGATTACAGAGGAACCAATAAATTTAAATAAAATGAACGAATCTAAAAGGCCGCTATCAATGGGAAAGTTATAGTTCCCAAAACGTTGGCCTCATTGCCGTGTTTTATTTAGTCCGAGTTCTGGAAATGTATGACCTTATAACTATGACGAACGATACGCTCTCCTGATGGTGGGAGATAACGCATGTTTGTACTATTGCAGCGATACACAAAACTTTGCGTAACAAAACAAAGTTAGAGGCATCGCTGCTTTGGCGCTCCTTAATCTAAGACTTTCGATGGTATATATAAAAGTGGTATGTATATATAAGTTTTGACACTTTATTCGTTAAAGTATACAGATTTAGTATCACAACTCATATTTTAAATTACGCGTTGTCGGATTAAACATTTTTAGTATAAAACCTTGTCAGGAGATAACTTCCTTTCCGACTTTGTATTTGATTGGTTGCATTGTAAGTCTTCTTGGATTATAATTACTTACATATATTTGTTCTGGTATAAGGAAAAATAAGCATTTTTATACATCATGTTAATGTTACGAACGTAGGTAGGATTCCAGACCGTGGGAGATTTGCAAGTGGCGACAAAGTGTCAACTATAGTATTATGCGACCGTAAGATTGATGCTTGCTTGGTAAAATATGTTAATACATTCAGATAACCGAATTAGAACGGAACTAATCAAGATTAAGCTTATGTTAAAACTGGCTTTGAGCTTACGAGTGAGAATTATGAATATCTCGCTCCACATAACGTGGTAGACTGTGTACATAACGTAAAGAATAATTCAGATAAAAAGTAAGCTAGATTACACTAATTCTTTGGAGTATTCATCAAAGATGATATCCAAGGTACAAGATTTGTTTAAGATTTTGAAGTTCTGCAACTACCTAAGGTAAGCTGAAATGATTATTATTCAAGACATTTGATGTTTTTTTTCTCTATATAGCTCTACTAATATTACAAATGTGAAAGTTTTTACGTTAGGATATTTATTACACAATCACGCAAAAACAGCTAAACGGATTTGAATGAAACTTGGCACACATATGTAGGTAGTTTAGTTCCTGGATTTAGACATATAAGATACTTTTTATAATAAAAAGTATTAGGATCCTGTGGGATTACCAATAAAAGAACTACTGGGCGTATTCACTTGAAATTTGGTATAGATGCGTCTTATGGAACATTATTCAGTCATAAAAAGTATTCTTTGCCTTAATCTAATTTGTTTGATAAGAAATGAAACATGTAATATGTACATGTTTCATTTCTCTCTGAATCTAATTCTAAAGCTAACGCGGATGAACCCGCAGGCGTAAGCAAGTAAATCTATAACTTTATTTACGATCGGTGACAGGAACTTTCAGTGAGTATATGTATGTCCTTTTGCGTCAAACATTTTCTCAATATCAAAACAAACTTGTTTTTGAATGAGTTTCAATATCATCTTCGCTTGGTGTTTGCGTGCTTTATTGGTTTAGTGTGGTTCTCTTTTGGTTTGTGTAAATATTTGCATTTGTCCGAGTCGATGGTTTAATAACCAGCAGTCAAAACAGTTTTGTTTTCGGGAGTTGTGTTTGCTTTAATGTAAATCATAACCGGATTAATCAAATCTGTGCCTTAGTTTACTTTCGTGGTAACGCAATTTTTTTTGCGATTGCCTCAAATTCTTCCTGTTACATAGATTTCTAATTCTGTGTCGATTACTTGCTTACATTAAACAACCCGGTTACGTCATTTATTCTAACCACAAACATTATAAAAATTGCCAACGTGAAAACTTGGGTTTCGAAAGTGTGGCACTTTATTGTCCACAAATATGATATTATTGATTCAAATTCTAAATATCAAAATGTAATAGGGCGGTAACAAACAAAAGAACAGAGAAGTACACTTAACGTCGTATAAGTTTTATAATATTATAGGCAGTGTGGTAAGGAAGTTTATTCGAAATGCAGAAGTTTTAAATCCAAAAATAAACTTTAAGAATTTCACTTGATACTTGACCGTGACTTTTTGAATGAAAACCATAATGCATAAAGAATAAGCATTTAAGACACTTTGTGAGTTAATAAAGAAAAAGAAACGAAGAGTAAAACAAGCTATCCCAGCACACTCTATAACAAAATAGGTAATTAAAGACTCGAAATGACCTCAAGCACCAATAGATAAAAGTCTAGCTCAGTGGAGAAACCCTAGTGAAATTAGATCTGTCAAGAAAGTGTATCGCATACTTCATTAGCATGTCCATTGCTGCGTAAAGATATTTTCAATGAGAAAATATTCTTGGACAAGAGAAAGGGCTTAGCTGTAGACATCGAAAGGTCAATAAAAAACAATCTTTATAGCCAGTTGATTCTGTCCAAGGAATGCATTTCAGATCGGAAAATAATAAAAAAGAGGAGCTCGTGCCTAATAGAATTAGATTTAGTATCTTGCTAATTATGATAAGGCTACTTACACGAATAATGTCTTCCCAAAGACATGATTGACAAGACCTTTCAACATTACCAACTGATCCAACTTTCAACTGTTCAATGAGCAATGCACTGCACGAGTAATGAAGCAATAAGGTATAGATATGCGTTTCAAAAAATAGCAGTAATTGACGTCAGTTAATATTATAACTTCAAAAATATTAGCAGATACGAAATTGATAGTCAATATAAAGCAAAAAAAGGACAGTCTCTATGATAACGATGACCCCAAAGAACTTTTAAATCAAAGATCATTCAAATGCTAATTCCATAAACAAACAAGTTTTACGACCAATAGTTTTTGTACGGATTTGTTAATTATTTTAATTAATAAATAGCAGCGTCAGATACCGGTTGAATAGTGAATAATAAACGGTTAATTATACAGTAGACTATATATGCAAACACGTGACTTTGTATATATTTTTAGGGTCTATATACAGCTTCCAATTTGATAAACATTTTCTGGTAGCTTAAGTTATAGAATCAAATTGATGGTAACGAGAAAATTCACTCTTAATTCAATTTATAACGTGTTCAAGTCGTGAAAATTACTAAAAATACGAAGGATGTAAGACACAATTTTCTTAATTTGGTCTACTCAAAAGTGTGTAAGACATAAACGCTTTTAAGTTTATAGAATCTTACTGTTCGGTAAAGTTAACTTTGTGGTAGATCTTCCTTAGCAGGAGGTCGTCTAGGTAGGTACCACTGTTGTACCAGATATTCTGTCGTCAAGCAGTTGTGTCTAAGCATTACTGTTTTTTTGGTTTGAAGGATACTGCAGCGAGCGAAATTACGAGACTAACCATCGCATGTCTAAAAGTAATGAGCGCTAGAACAGCGTTGCCCTGGACTTTGTTAAGCTACTCAAAGTTCTATGTATCGCTGCAATGGTCATGGGCAGGCGTTATCTCTTACCATCAGGAGAGCGTCTCGTTCGTCTCATTAATATGTAAACTTAGAAAAGGCAGACTTTCGGAATTTCGCAGTAACCTACTTACTAATATTATTTTGAGACTTTTTGCCATTATACTTACTAAAGTGAGGTACAGAATATTTCAAGTTGACCAAGGTTTCATCGTGTTTCCATCGTCGTACTATATTTATTTTAAAGCAATTGGAATTAAAATAAGATCATCGTGGCAGGATGTCCACGTTCGTCTTCCATTATCGTCTTCATGCTTGCCAAATGCCTTGGCCTTGGTTCTGATGCTTGTGGTAATGAACCCGATCGCGATTGTATGACTTTACTTTCATAAATATGCCAGTGATGTCGCCAGCGGCGTCTAGGGTTTCTGGTAAAGATTCTTTTACATTAGTGTATATGTTTTCTAGTGTTTTTTTTTAAATAAGTTTGCCTTTAACTATGATGTAATTTAGAATGGAGCACAGAAAAATGACGTAATAAATAATGCCACCATAGCTTGTCCAGATATTGAAAGAAAGTAATTTTGTAACAAACAAAAAACATACAAAGACAAATCAGAGACAGTTAGAAAATAGAGGCTCACCTCAGCATAATGCTGGTCTTACGGTAAACCCTAAAGCCTTGTAGGTAAAACTAAACCCCTCACAAATAACACCATACAAAAGAAAAAAAAAAAAGAAATACCAAATAAAATAAAAACAAAAGCCTAAGATTTCATAAATTTTACCACTTCATGCAAAACAGCGAGGAAAGCTGCATACGAAAATGAAGTTTAATGTACGTAGTACAAATAAAACCTATGTAAATCATAAGACGTATGATAAGCTTCTTTTAATTATTTTTTTAATACGGATGATGGCAAGCGATGATGTGGTCGAAGATGAAGCACGCTTAGAACGACTTAAAAGATTCCTATTCACTCTGACCTTGAAAAGATCTAGATTATATCTCTCAGAATATAAGGAAGCCGGCAGCTTGTTCCATTACTTGGCCGTACGGATGAGAAACGTAGAGTCAAAATGTTTGGTACGTTACCTACGTACTCCCCAAATAAATAAAAACAACAACTTCAAATATTCAGTGCGTACAGCCCAAACAACTAAATCTAATGAATACATATAATCCATTGCATAAAATCTATTGTAACTGCCGGCACAGAAACAATGTCCATTGATGATTGGCTTCGACGTGTTTATTTTGAAACAATGAACGGTAATACTGATTCAATTTGCGTGATAAAATTTCCGTTTTCAATTAGTTCACAACGGAATTTCTTGGCGTTTGAGTAACATCAGACATTTTAGACACGGTCGGGGCAATGGTGTGCTAAAAATCCAATTATAAATTACAAACAATAAATCGACTTTTCTGTAGAACAAAGTCACAGGAGAGCAGTTTAAAGGCTTTTAAAAAAAGATTTTGAAGGTTTTTAGACATAAAATTTGCTCTACCTCATGTCTTAATTGTAATGGTGTAGTGGGTTTAACAATGAAAATAGACTACAATTATTTTCTAAAAACCTTTAAACTGTTCTCTTGTGACGTTGAGTTTTTGCAGATATAACTTTGTACTACGAATAGGTCGAAATGAGTCTAAAATTAACTAATTTCAGTATTTTTGGAGTCAGTTCTTTTAGCAGCATTGCATTTCTAACATCAAACGAGTCATAACATCTCAAACATTTTAGCAATGATAGCTCAGTGGTTAGCGCGGTAGGTTCGCATGCCGAAGGGCGTGGGTTCAAACCTCAACAATGAGCTTGAGCTGCCGGTGAAGGAAAACATCGTGAGGAAACCATAGCATGGTGGTAGGGTACTTTCTAGTACCTACTCGGCTGGCTAGCTACCACCCTCAAGTTGAAAATCTGCCGCCAAGCATCTAAGGGTGTGTTCCGGCAGCCTCACTTGAGAGCCAGTTCCATTCCAGGCTAGGTGTGCTTTACCATCTTCGACCACACCTTCACTTAACATCAGGTGAGCTGTGGTCAAACACCTGGCCTGTCAGACATTAAAAAAAAAAAAAAAAACATACTTATCGATTCGAAATAACTGCAACTATATGTACTAGTGAACAATGAAGCTTTACTAATTCATTCATCGTGGAAGCAGTCTTACTGTCTTACTTGTCAATTTGCCAATTTTCCGAGAAACATGACCGAAAAACACTGGGTGAAGGTCAGCTATTCCACGATTGAGTAAGATTTTAATAAAAATGTTCTTTCGAAGCGTTTTCCGTTGACCTTGTGTGCGTGTAATCCAAATATTTTCCGATCGATGACGAAATCTAATTAAGCAGAATGAAAGATTAACTGACGAAGGTGATCAAGAAAAACAAACGAAAATGGAGGTTTGGTATCTAAATACTTGTAATATAAACGAATTACTACAGAATGCTAACCGCAAAACATCTCTTTATTTTGTAGCGATGATAGCTTAGTGGTTGGCACGGTAGGTTCGTATGCCGAAGGGCGTGGGTTCGACCCCCAACAATGAGCTCGAGCTGCCGGTGAAGGAAAAACATCGTGAGGAAACCATAGCATGGTGGCAGGGCACTTTCTAGTACTCGGCTGGCTAGCTACCACCCTCAAGTTCAAAATCTGCCGCCAAGCATCTAACGGTGTGTTCCGGCAGCCTCACTTGAGAGCCAGTTCCATTCTAGACTAGGTGTGCTTTACCATCTTCGACCACACCTTCACTTAACATCAGGTGAGCTGTGGTCAAACACCAAGCCCGTCAAACATGAAAAAAAAATTGTCTACCTTTAACGACGAAACATGGGCAGTTGGATCAGTCGACAGGTTCAAAGCCAATCCACAAGCTACGAAGTAATACAAAACAATCGCCAGAGAACCAAAAACCTTCATAAATCAGCGTATTAGTAAGCTAAAGTTTATGTCCACCAGCGGACTAAAGTGGGCTGATGATGAACCACATTTAAGAATCCGTGGGCAAATACTTATATCCTGTCCAAAATGAAGGTTGCAGACCTTTAACAGAGACAGTGATCTTCAAGCCATTCTAGATGCTGTCAGTATAATAACCGATATTACGTCTGAGATGAGTTAACTTGAACAGCAACCAATATGCATACAAAACCGTCACCTCAAATATTAAATATTCATAGCGTCATCTTGCACACAATAGCCATATAATAAGGCACATTAGCGATGCAACAGGCGAATCCATCATTATGCATACTTCTTCAACCTTTAAGCATGTCATCTGCCCTATGAAAATTACCACAACAGAAAATAGAAGCCTTATTTCAAAAGCAGTAGATGCTACTTCCCTCATGCAGTATTTAAGTACATTTAAATATCTTCAGAAGTTCTTGAGTCTTATTTTTAAATACGTAAAACTCGTTTTGACTCTCTATGATGGTTGTCTTTAATGCAAAGTTAGACTTACAAGTTGTGCATGACAAGTTCTTCATAATAACAGGGAGGATTATTTGCAAACGTTTTGTACACGGTCATATGGACTTGTATGGGCTATTCGTCATCTTTCTTCGGGAAACGTGGCCGTTGATGGAGGAAATGTGGGATCATGATAAGAGGTGAAGGATGTACAAAACTTTCTGTTCTTAATAAGGGGCTGTTAACGGTCAATGTTTAATAGACTTGTGTAAAAAAAACAGGTCGGTTCCGTTGCGTGACAGAAATATAAAAGATGTTTTTGCAGATATTACCGTCTATGTCGGCCATATAATGCATTGGCATTAATCAATGCACCAGAAAGACGTACGGTGGACTTTTTATTTTATTGTTGACAGGCTAGGCGTTTGACCACAGCTCACTTGATGTTAAGTGAAGGTGTGGTCGAAGATGGTAAAGCACACCAAGCCTGGAATGGAACTGGTTCTCAAGTGAAGCTGCCGGAACCCACCGTTAGATGCTTGGCGGCAGATTTTCAACTTGAGGGTGGTAGCTAGCCAGCCGAGTACTAGAAAGTACCCTACCACCATGCTATGGTTTCCTCACGATGTTTTCCCAGCTCAAGCTCATTGTTGGGGTTTGAAACCACGCCCTTCAGCTTGCGAACCTACTGCGCTAACCACAGAGCTATCGTCGCTACGAATATCATCGGACATTTCATACAGCGCTATCTAGCCCTAATCTAAGCAAAGCTTGTACCTACTAATCAGAACTAGCACTACATACATACGTACATACTTTACATACCCTGCCTATTCTACTATCAGACAGCCAGGCACTCTAAAAAGCTACAACGCTTTATGCTTGATATTCTTAACACTCAAACTAAACGTTTCAATTGCACCTTTATCATGCGAACTGCTAAACATTGAAATTTGCTAAGAGTAGGTATTCCCCGGTAGGTACAATCTGGGTGCCTTCAAGTCGTGAGTGAATCGGTTTCTTCTAGGCAAGTAGGTACCGTTTTTTATATGAGTTGATGTATCTGTGTATATGTATAGTATATTGTAATATAATATTTTCTATGTAGACTGAAGTAATTGCCCGTACTCCTTGTTTTTTGTTGTAAAGCGTGACGTCACTCTTGAAAGTCTCCTAAAAATACAAAGGGTCCTTTGTCTGTCTTTGGCGTCATGACGAAAATTAAAACAATGCTTCTACCTCTCCAGACAAAACAGCTGTTAGGCACGTAGGACCTCAGCCAGTTGCCTTCATACGACTTTATACTTTTTTCCGACGAAACAGGACCGATATTTGGATGTAGTACCTCTTAGGGTGTTTCTTGTAAAATGGTTATTCCGACCGCAAGAAATTTTGGGCTGTGTTTCCGAGGTCATAAGGTCGTTTTTAGGGTGTTTAAAATTTAGTTACTATGTGCAGGAATATGGTTCACAAGATGGCATTGAGTCTGGAGTTTGAATTTTAAAAAATGGTGGGATTTCAGACGAATCGTTAGAGATGACGCCACTATAGCCAGAACTTTGTGTACAAAACAAAGTCCTGCCCTCTGAGGTCGTTACTGCGATTCCCGTTAGGGTTTCACGAGAAAGCTACACGCGACTGCGAACCTTACTGCGCGGATATACGATATGCGGTCGCGTAACTTTTTCAATCAGCTGGGCAGCTGTGAAATATAAAGTCGTATAAAGTAACAAATTGCATTATTATAAACACTTAAAACTTAACATTTAGAACATCAATAAGGCAAATTAGAACGTAAGATATTCTATTCACTTCTTTGTTATACTTTTAGTAACGTAAGATTGATTTATGTACTATGGAAACAGTCAATCGATTTTTTCTGTGGAGTAGCTGTTTTTTTTTTTAGTAAAACCTTTTAATAATCAGCTTAGCACACCCAAAATTTATCTTTAAGTATTGCGAAGTTAAATAATTTCGCGAAATCAGACTGGGTCGTGACCAATTCTACCAAAGAAAACCCAATCCTAATAGTCATCTAACATGTAATCCAATTTTTTACAGCCATTTACAAATTACACCACATTCTACATTCCCACAGGTTAAAAAGTAATCACTTCGAGGAAACGATGGACTCGCGTGGATTTCGGACCAGTTCTGGTAGACCTTCGTTGTTCCCTATGTTGTTCCAATTTATTTTTTAAGTCTGGATTTATAGATCTTTTGTTAATAATAGTTAGATGATATCGATCACGATTTCGTTAATTTTCTTGTTCAAATGTATCTAGTAGTAAACCAAATTAGCTTCTGTAGCAATGATAGCTCAGTGGTTAGCGCGGTAGGTTCGCATGCCGAAGGGCGTGGGTTCAAACCCCAACAATGAGCTTGAGCTGCCGGTGAAGGAAAAACATCGTGAGGAAACCATAGCATGGTGGTAGGGTACTTTCTAGTACTCGGCTGGCTAGCTACCACCCTCAAGTTGAAAATCTGCCGCCAAGCATCTAACGGTGTGTTCCGGTAGCCTCACTTGAGAGCCAGTTCCATTCCAGGCTAGGTGTGCTTTACCATCTTCGACCACACCTTCACTTAACATCAGGTGAGCTGTGGTCAAATACCTGGCCTGTCAACCATTAAAAAAAAAAAAAAATTAGCTAAAAAGTTTTAATTGATTCAGTTGTACGCAAAGACGACGGGGAGTTAAATAAAAATATGTGCGTACGTGCGTGTGTTTTTGTGTGTGGATGTGTGTATGTGGCATCGTAGCTCGCGAACGGATGAACCGATTTTGGTTTTGTTTGGAAGGTGAATTAGTCGGAAGTGTTAATGAAAATCGTGCCAAGATGGTCGCCGCCACACAATGGCGGATTATATATTTTTTCTCAGTTCCCTCAATATGGGTATCAAATGAAAGGGCTTGACCGGGTCGGGTCGGGTCAAGTCGGGTTTTATTTAAATTTTTAATTTATATTTGTATAATAATATGTAGTGATTACATTGTAATACAAGCCGGCGATATAATTTATCCATAGATTGCAAAGTTCAAAGAAAGAAAAATATTTAACTTTGAGGCATCACACAATTATGTACAATTAACAATACAAACATTTACAATCTTAACATCGATCATAATAAACACATCCACAGATACTGATCGAGTTGATAAAATCGCAAGGGTCTTCCTAGGTTGGTATAAACCGGTGGTCATTAGAACGATGAGCCGTGCCTTCCTACCTATTGTTAAAGTTCTCACATTAACGGGCTGATGTAGAAACCCTTGATTTCGCTGTTTCATAATACTGATGTAGGTACAGAAAAATGCAGTATTCTACTATCCCACTAATATTATAAATGTGAAAGTTTGGATGGATGGATAGAAGTATGTTACTCTTTCACGCAAAAACTACCGAACGGATTTGGATAAATTTTGGTATGGAGGTAGCTGACACCCTAAATAAATATAAATAATAAATAAATATCGCAGAACATTACACACAGCGCCATCTGACTCCAAACTAAGCAAAGCTTGTACTATGGAAGACAGATAACTGATCGAATACTTAAATAGTTTTTTTTTTGTAAATACATACTTGTAATACATATAGTACGCCCAGACACAGAACAAACATTTGTTTATAACAAAAAATGCGTGTCCTGGGTGGGAATCGAACCCACGCTCAAAAAAGCGCAAGCTCTTGGAGCAGACATACTACCAATGAACCAACAGGGCTGTCAACACCCTGGATTAACACATAATTATGCTACTTTTTTATCCCAAAACCATGTAGCATGTAACACCGCGGGGCGCAGCTAGTTTTTTTATAAACGTAATGATACAAACAAGACGCTCAAAAGTGTCCATGACCATTGCAGCGATACACAGAAATTTGACTTTGTTTCTACAGATATTTTTTTTGTACAATCTGTGTGCCTTCAAGTCGCGAGTGAATGTTTCTTCTAGGTAAGCGTGCTCCATCGTAGACCGCATCTTCGCTTGACATCAAACGCTAGTCTATATTTATCTCTACAAAAATATCTGCTTTCGACAGCATTAAAATTATATCTTGATCGATTCAAAAATAAATACATAACAAGTTCTTTGGTTTAAAAGCGAAACAGTTGTTCCTGAAACTTGATATCCTACTTTTTGTGTAAACCACAACCTGACACTACTGTGAAATCACGAGGTGTGAAAATGTTAATTTATATTGATCGAAGTGTCAATAATGTTTACTAAATCACACGTTAAAATACTAGCAATTAGCATATTAATAAAGTTTTTATAGGTTGTGTCCTCAGAAAAGCTTAGAAAAGTGGAACAAACAATCGAAGAAAAAATCCAGTGGCATGTATACCACTACCATACGTACTAGATAACATCAACAGAACATTTAGTTTGTACAGTTCAACTGCAGAGCAGTGTATACACGTTGTTCAAAACTTTACAAAAAATAATTATTTATTTAAATATAAATTAAGGAGTTCGTAAGTTCAATACGAATTAATAGTCTTTGTCTAGCGCTCGAAGAGTTAACACGTCCCAAGTGTAACTCGTGTGTAGCGACACATTTTACTGCAGCGAGAAGAGGATACAAAGACTTGTGGTTACATTTATTTTTTACTGGCTAAGTGTTTGACCACAGCTCACCTGAAACAGCGATATTTCGGAGTAAACGAAAATGTCATCGAAGTATAACTTTTTTAGATTTTTGTTGATTTTTCAAAAACCTCTTGATCGATTTCAATAAAATTTATATGGGACCACCTCCGAAGTGTGATGTGCCAAGTAAAAAGAGAATCATCAAAATCGATACATAATTGGCGGAATTATCGCGTAACATACATACAAAAATACAGTTAAATTAATATCCTTTTTTGAGTCTGTTAAAAAAGGACTTTTAAGTAAATACACTAAAAATATAACTCTTTGAGTAGAGAAAACTATGCTAGGAAAATTGGTAAATACCTAGATTGATTACATAGTCATAGTTAGAAGCAAGCAAAGATAAAATATGTACAAATTCTACTCAGCCATTCCAGAATAGGTAAGTACCAACATGGAACCAGTGCCTATCGATCAAGTTAAATAACTATTCAATGACATAACTGAAGGTACCAGATAGTTACCTAATAGCTTAAATACACCTATACTTGGTAGGCAGTGAACTGGTTTACCGGTCTGTCGTTATTAAAAATGCTGTAGTACATAGCCGAGCACTTTCAATTCAAACAAACATTTTGTAATCTGTATTGGACTTTTAACGTACAATATAAAATACTCAGTCGAGAAATCAGATCAATCTAAGTCTCCCGATCGATCTCATATCTGCATAACAATAACAATGGATAGCAAACATTGATTTTGCCAAATATATTTTTCCAACAGATGATGTCCCAAAAAGTTGTCAAAACTGGCTTGATGCTCTCTGACGAATAGATTGCATGTTTAGATTGATATCTTATATTATGTGGATATTGATTAATAAACGCTTGTTGCTAAAACCAGATTTCAATTATTTATTTATTAATCACTAGCGGACGCCACGCGGTTTTATCCGCGTAGTTCCCGTTCCCGAGGGAATACTGGGATAAAAAGTAGCCTATGTCACCCGGGGATAGTGTAGCTTCCCAACGGGGAAAGAATTTTTGAGTTTTTTCGTTGTAAACATACAAAAATACAAATCTATCCTCGAGATTTTTTTTTTTTTTAAATGGTTGACAGGCTAGTTGTTTGACCACAGCTCACCTGATGTTAAGTGAAGGTGTGGTCGAAGATGGTAAAGCACACCTAGCCTGGAATGGCCTGGATGCCTAGATAATATTAGTGTAGAAATATTTAACATTTAATTTACCAAAGATGGTACCTAAATACATCTAACGAGCGAGGTTGTTGTGACACTTGGAAAACACTGTTAGGTGCTTGGCTATATATTTTCAACTTACTTTTTATTTCTAGCTAGCCAGGCGAGTACTAGAAAATACGCTACCACCACGCTATGGTTTCCTCGCGACGTTTTCCTTCACCAGCAGCTCAAGCTCTTTGTTGGTGTTAGAACCCACGCTCTTCGGCGTGTGAATCAACCGCACTAACCACTGAGCTATTATCGCAAAATAAGCGTTAAAAATAAATTCCAATTTCAAGTAAATCCCAAGAGACAGAGCACCTTACAAACCACTAACAAGTTGTATGTGGGCGTGAACCTACCTGTACCTAGGTAACAACTACATATAACTTTACACGAAGTGACCTTGCCATTATGGGCTGCCTCTCACTGGGATAGAATCGGCCAGGCAATAATACATCGCAGTGACTGAGATCAGAAACTTTGAATGAAATATTTTTGTCAACATGAACATGCTAGTGTGGAGATCAATGTCCGTCATAATTCTCCATTCCATTACCTAATTATCTAAATACAGTACCTGCCCATCTTTAGGAAATGTATCTATATACAATTAAATCACTAAGATAAATATCATGTGATGTAGGTACTCATGATGTTCGTCGCATAAGTACTGTATTTTTTAGTCTTGTTTTTTTTTTTTTTTTTTTATGGTTGACAGGCTAGTTGTTTGACCACAGCTCACCTGATGTTAAGTGAAGGTGTGGTCGAAGATGGTAAAGCACACCTAGCCTGGAATGGAACTGGCTCTCAAGTGAGGCTGCCGTAACACACCGTTAGATGCTTGGCGGCAGATTTTCAACTTGAGGGTGGTAGCTAGCCAGCCGAGTACTAGAAAGTACCCTACCGTCATGCTATGGTTTCCTCACGATGTTTTCCTTCACCGGCAGCTCAAGCTCATTGTTGGGGTTTGAACCCACGCCCTTCGGCATGCGAACCTACCGCGCTAACCACTGAGCTATCATCGCTACTGTTTATAGAAAGTGCTGCTTTGTGACATTACAAATGTATTTCAAATTATTATCTTACATGTATCACACTAATAGGCAGGTATCTATTAATGCGCAACATATTTGTATACTATGTTTCTAGTATCTGCTATAACCCTGTACCTACTGAAATGTTTTGTAAAATTCATCTGTGAAAATTCAAATAAAGTTATTATTATTAACATTGTTGAAAGCGACTGCACTCTAGCGCGGCTATGGGGCAACTGACGAGTGGCGACCAGTGTTGCCAGTACAAATTATCAGGTGGCTTTTTACCCGCGACGGAACGGAGACGGTATATGCGTTTGGGGTGAGAGGATGTTTGTTTGTGCAAATCCATGTTGCCATTTTTCTCCAAAACTACTAGTCTGATTTTCATGCAGATTTCAGTTATGGGTTCGGGTTTGATTGGTGCATATTCTTAGATTCGTGTTAAGGTGACAACTCACCAGGGAGCGCTGCAGCAAACATTGTTTGTGCAAACCCATGTTCCCATTTTTCTCTAAACTACTAGTCCGATTTTGATGCAGTTTTCAGTTATGAGTTCGGGTTTGATTGGTACATTATCTCAGATAGGTTTTACATCATTTTATCCTTTTTCAATTAGTTTGTAACCGTCGCGCGTCGCAGGGATTTTCTAAATTTTTAATTTTGCTTTTTATTATTTACCTTATGTACACGACATTAGTTAAAAAAAACCGTGTTTGTATGGAAAGAGATCTACATTGGACCATCCAATTAATTTTTTGCAAATTTTTCTCTAATTGTTTGGAAAACAACAACATGAATAACAACAATTTATTTATTATTACCTAATAGATTAAAATTTACACTTATAACAAAAGAATACTATAGAAGTAGTAGAATTTGTTAAATGAATAAGTTAATTACAGTAGAATTTGCGAAAAGCCGTAGACTTTACTACGGCCACAAGGTTGCAGCAGTAGGCCGTGGATTTTGTGATTTTTAGCCTGAAAACCGTACAACACAGTAATGAGCAGAATATCTGGTACTGCGGTGGTATCTACCTAGACTACTTCCTGCTAAGGAAATCTACCACCAAGTAAAGTACCACCAAGTTAATCCAGTGTGCATACCAAATTTCATCCAAATCCGTTCAGTAGTTTTTGCGTGAACAGATAGGCAGCCCGTACACGTAGCGCGCGATCCGCGATCCGCGATCAATGATCGCGATCCAGACTGATCGTGTACGAAGCGGATTGACGGAATTTTGAAATCATGATCGCGGATCGCGGATCGCGGATCGTGATCATGATTGAACGTGTAAGGCGGCCCATACATTAGTGGGATGCCAATACAAAAACACTCAGCCCTGAATCAAAACACCCATCGAATTTTTCAATTACCATTTTTCTCTGCATGAACTCTAGTACTGTTTGATATAAAGTACGATATGTAAAATACCAGTATTCATAACTATAAACTTGTGATTAATAACGGATCAAGTGTAAATGGAATCAACTATAATGCCAGTATTGGTTTAAATATGCTATTGAAATTCCAAGTATGTACCTACGATCAGTCGATATTGATTATAATGATACAAATCGACCTTTAACTAATATATTTTAGATTACAAATTGATTGTAGATCAATAGGGTTTATAACTTCATTTTTAACAGACTTCAAAAGGGCATGTTCTCGATTTATCACAATGTTTTTATCCATGCTGATTAAATACTACTGTACTGTATGTCATAAGCATATATCGAGAAGTCGATTGTTACTAACGACAAACCATCAGATACGTTTATGGTTTTAAACAAATTTGATGTCCAATAACGTTTATTTTTTTTTTTTCTTAATTTGAACTATGTAAATAATAATTGAGTAAAATCAAATATCCCAACACAACTTCGTCGTACAACATCTTGACTGAGAATCGCTTGCGAAACAGTACGGACGAGCAAAGAGTTCGAAACGAGAATAGAATAGAATAGATTATAACTTTATTACACACCAAAACAAAACACAACATACAAATATGAAACATAAAAAAAGAAATAATGAACATAACAATATAATACATACTTGGTGTATAAGGGCGGTCTTATCGCCTAGAGCGATTTCTTCCAGACAACCTTTGGATGGAAATAAAAACAGAAATAGAAATAAACGAGCATGTTACACGGAGTTTAGCACGCGGCGTAACGTAACATGGTCGCTGCGAATGGTACATTACACACCTTAAAACCGGTCAGTGTTCATCTTAATACTCGGCTGAGAGCTCAGGTAGAGAAGTTCCTAAAAATGGTGCTAGGGGTTCACATGGCTAAAACACCGGAAAGGGTGGGCGATAGTCCATTTGTTTGTTCCCAGTCAACTGGGTTCGAAACTAATTAGAGTTATACAATATACATATACACCTACATCAGTTTGAGTAGACGTGTCATATAGGTTCTCAAATACGCTCTGACGATCAACTGTAAGTCTTATGTTGTGTTACACAGGATCTCATTTAGCGGAGCAAAAACATGGCGGTTACGCAATTAGTTTCGTGCGTGTAAAACTTCGATTTTTTAGGTAAAAAAATTAAACCCATTCTATCTTACCAAGTATTTAAAAAATACACTTATCTATTGCTATAAATTTCACATATGTACATACACACTTTCACATATTTACATACGTAATTATTTCAGTGATATATTTGATTTTAAATTCTGTAAAGTTAATCATTCTAAACTAAGTTTCTACGTATACGAAGTTCTCAAATATACAGCACTGTTGGCTCATTGGTAGCATGTCTGCTTCAAGAGCTGTGGGGCGTGGGTTCGATTCCCACCCAGGACAAGCATTTTATGATAATAAATAAATAAATAAATAAATATCGCAGGACATTACACACAGCGCCATCTGACCCCAAACTAAGCAAAGCTTGTACTATGGGAGTCAGATAACTGATAGAATACTTAATTTTTTTTTTTTTTTGTAAATACATACTTATAATACATACAGTACACCCAGACACAGAACAAACATTTGGTTTTATATCACAAAATGCTTGTCCTGGGTGGGAATCGAACCCACCAATAAAACCAAATGTTTGTTCTGTGTCTGGGTGTACTGTATGTAGCTATTATAAGTATGTATTTACAACAAAAAAGTATTTAAGTATTCTATCAGTTATCTGACTCCCATAGTACAAGCTTTGCTTAGTTTGGGGTCAGATGGCGCTGTGTGAAAAAAAAACATAATACTTATGATGAATTAAAAAAAAAGAGATATCATTATAGTAAAGTTTCATTTTGCAACTGACTCAAAAAAGAAGGAGGTTCTCAATTCGGCTGGATGCTTTTATACGTATGTATGTTACGCGATCATTACGCCAATTATGAATCGATTTTGATGATTATTTTTTTGCTTGGTAGATCATACTTCAGAGGTGACCCCATATAAATTATATCGAAATCAATCTAGCGGTTTTTAAAAAATCAACAAAAATCAAAAAATTGTATAAATCTGATATTTTCGTTTCCCAAACCTTGCTGTTTTATTGGAGCAGTGCGTTTAGTTGGCCTAAGGGTCATCACATGGGGTCGTTTTTTTTTTAAATTATGAATTTTTATATTACAGTAGATAGTTAGAGCAACATTCCTAGCGGCATCCCTAATACACGAGCTTCAAGTAACCATGAATGAAATCCGAAACAGGTCAAATATTTGTAGCGATGATAGCTCAGTGGTTAGCGCGGTAGGTTCGCATGCCGAAGGGCGTGGGTTCAAACCCCAACAATGAGCTTGAGCTGCCGGTGAAGGAAAACATCGTGAGGAAACCATAGCATGGTGGTAGGGTACTTTCTAGTACTCGGCTGGCTAGCTACCACCCTCAAGTTGAAAATCTGCCGCCAACCATCTAACGGTGTGTTCCGGCAGCCTCACTTGAGAGCCAGTTCCATTCCAGGCTAGGTGTGCTTTACCATCTTCGCCCACACCTTCACTTAACATCAGGTGAGCTGTGGTCAAACAACTAGCCTGTCAACAATAAAAAAAAAAAAAGTACCAGAACGTATTTGATTGGCAAAAAAACTAGGACTTTCCTTTCGCTGTTACCATTAGTTAGCTTCGTCTGCTCCTACGCATGCCATAAATCACGCAATCTAAACTATTTAGGTGCGCCGGAAAAATCAAAAGTCAATGTTCCCAAACTACGTTCCAGTATCGACGAGCTCCGTTGAAGCGATGTTTACGGCTAACGAAGCCAGGTGGCGCTAATTATAACTCGGACCAAACACGAGGTCGGACTTCCTGATCTCTGAACGGCCAGTTCAGTAGCCAAATGTGAAACAAAACTTATGTTGGCGAGATCAATGGCTTCGTGAACATTCCTGTGGCGGTAGACGAGTTCTTCACTACTACAATAAAGTGATATCTTGTATAAGTCAAAGGAGGTACGAGACTACAAGTTTGATTGTTTTGTAAAGGTCGATACAAAGACTTTTTTAATATAGCAGCAATTCTTTTTTATTTATGCGGATTCATCAACAACCTTGCATAGTCTACTGCTGGACATAGGCCTGCCCCATTGACTTCCACAAAGACTTTAGAAACAGCTCGCATCCAGCGCGTTCCTGCGGTCTTTATTAGGTCGTATGTCCATTGTCCACCTTGTGGGTGGACATCTTACGCTGTGCTTGCCGGCTCGTGGTCTCCACTCCAGAACTTTGCAGCCCCATCGGCCATCAGTTCTGCGTGCTATGACGTATTATTAGTATTCTGCGTATATTTTGACTAAAATTTGGCAATACAAGACCTACAAAAATAATTTTAAAAATACTATTTACTAGCACTCAGCATTGGGTAAGATTTTATCTACCCACATTCAAAGCAAACAAAAAGCTCTTTCGCAAAGAGTTGTAAAATTGTAATGAGTTTAAAAACCTCGGTAGTAACAATTTTAAACACTTTTTTAAACCTCTATTTTTATAGTGAGCTATATAATCCGCCATTTCATAATGGCTCCATAAAGGTGACAAAGATAAGAAGCGATATATTTTATAGTATGACATAAAATGACCATAAGATCACTTCTACGTTTATAGTTTGTGACAAATTTAATCATTCGAATAGCGTTGTAAAAATTAATTTCACATGATATAAAATCTACGATACCCATTGTTTTACATTTAATTGTTTTTTGTGAACGTAAAATGATTGTGAAATTTATAGAATATTATAGGAGATTTTTTTAACTCTGTGGTAAATCTTAGCACGAGGTCGTACTCGTATAGGTACCACTGCGGTACTAGATATTCTGTCGCCAAGAAGGTATGTGTAAACATTGCTGTGTTACGGCTTAAAAGGCATATTACTGCTGCTAGCGAAATGACAGGGTTAAGACTAACCATCCAAAGTCAGCGCCAGAGCGACGATGCCCTAGACTTTGTTTTGCTACTCAAAGTTCTGTGTATCGCTGCAATGGTCATGGACATGCGTTATCTCTTACCATCAGGAGAGCGTCTCGTACGTCTCATTAATTTTACTTTAAAAAACAAATTCCTTACATTGTAAAATTTACTTAAATGTTAAAACATGGTATTTCTTATCAATGTGGTATTGGATAAAAATATTATTTTTACCTAGAAACGATATCAGAAAAGCGGCAAGAACGTTGTTTTTTTCATAATTGTTGTTTTCAAACTAAGCAGTTACAATGCATGATGTAATATTTATAATTTATAAGTCGTTTTTAAATTTGCTATACCTACTTGAGTAAGGATACCGTTAGTAGGTACAGAGGTGGTACCTACCTAAACGACCTCATCAGACTCGTATCAGAATTAAATGGTTTTTGTAGTATAATAATAATATGTATATTCTATTTTCCTAATATTCTTTATATGAGTTTATGTTTTCACATTATTAGCGCCACTCAGAGGCGCTACCTTCTTTTCCTTTCTACCTCATATCCTACCCTCATATTTTTTAGATGCTTGTTTTTTATTTAATCATGATTGATCGACTCTTTATTGTACTCATTAAATAAATTTAATCATGTAAAAACGGCTGAACGGATTAGGATGAAATTTGGCACACATATAGTTTATAGCCTGGATTTACATATAGGGCATTTTTTATACTACGAATTGATCAAACTTTTTGTTAAATCCCACGCGGACGAAGTCGCGGGTAACAGATAGTATTAAAAAAAAAAACAAAGAGCCAAACAAAGAGGATAAACAAAAGACAATAAACCGAAACGGGCAATATATTCCTCCTGCTTTGCAATATCAGGCTTTGTAAATTTTCAAGATCAAAAAACCTTGATATCGATACCGGCCTACCAAAAAGTTCCTCCATCTGGCCAATACCGCAATATAATAAACTCGAGGTGTTGAAAGAGGTCAGATAAGCAGACAAGCGGTTCCCACACTGTACCCTGAACAATTGGTTACGTCATCAGTTACTGCAACGCTAGCTATGGTGTTAATTTGCACTTACAACGCTTCACTTGTTTGTGGAAAAAATGCTTCGCGCGGTTGGGAAAAAGTAGAATTCTTTTATGAAATGGTACGGGATGTAATATAGGTCTGATGAGTCACTTAAGAGTTGTGAAACTTCATCTCGTTGACGCTAAGAGTAGCGGTGGGCGTGTACCGTTTTCGGAGCACCAAAGTTTTCAAAACTTCAAACTTGGGCTCCCTTTTCACGGTTCGATATTGCATCCGCGCGATATGGTCGAGCCTCTACGTTATAAGTATGTTAAATAACTTCTTTGACTACCTCTTTGCTAAAAATGCCTTAAGCAGTGATGCCCTGGGCTTTGTTTTGTTACTCAAAGTTCTATGTATCGCTGCAATGGTCGTGGACAGGCGTTATCTCTTACCATCAGGAGAGCGTCTCGTTCGTCTCATTATTTTTCACATTAAAAAAAAAATTTGGTTTGGCGAATATCTTCTCCACATCCGTTTTTTCTTTCTAATCTGTCAGATGCCATCATCTCTGCGCATTACAACTTCATGCATAAAGAACTTTATCACATTATACATTAACTTTCAATTATTTATCAAACTAAGTGAAATCTCTTGAGACGAACAATATAAAATGTGCACATAAACTTTACAGGCACATCTATACAATCTGGACCATAAGGACACAATAAGCAAATTCAAGCATTCCCATTTACGTCGTCAAAATAAGTTTGAAATATCTGAAAAGGAACAAGCATGTCACAAAATAATTAACAGAAGCTTCACGATCGAAACCGTTAAGAACATAAACGCATCGAGTCCGATATAAATGATCTGAATATCGTTAACACAGATAAGGCAGTCGTAGGGATGAAGCTTAGTTTATCGACATCGATAAAATATATACAACTTATTGTTTTACTACTCGAGATGTAAATACTATTGTGAGAACTAGAGCATATAACATGATATGCATCGTTAATTTGGTAGTCTTTAGCAACAGATGACGAGGGGATAAAAGTATCGTACAGCGTAACAGCTCCTATCTGTATCCTTTTATCGTGTTTTATGATAAAAGGTAAAAACCAATACTATCATGAGTAGGGTCAAAATTTACGTCATTTTGAACAAAAATAGACATGATATCTAGAGGTTTTTAAATAATTTTGATTAAGGCAATAACATTTTATTTCGTGGATATTTTCATTAGCCATCCCTAGCCATATGCATGAGTAAGTGTTCCATATAAGACAATATCGAGAGAAATTGGCCCAACTCGATATATCGCGGTGAGATAATCAATGTAGGCGGCGCCTTGACACGACTCGCCGGGGACAATGCATTACTTGGCTTACGTAGTTTTAATGATTGTCTTGTCTGAGGAAACATGGCCTAAAACTAATCGATAGTAGTGTGTGGAACTGATATTGGATGAAGATGAGCTATATACATCGGCAGACATCTAGCTGGATAAGTCGGAGACGTCAGTATAATCACATGTGAATAAGATCAACCTGAGACGGTGAATAATTAGAGAGCAGTATATATAAATGGATTAATGCAGATGACGTTACTGACGATGATAAAAAGAAATTTCTTTATAGACCATGTAAACCATTAAAACCAAAATCTATTAATATAATGATTTCGCTTCGCAAATCTGCTTAAACTCTATTGAGATACGTTGCCTACTGTACATACAACATATTTCTTGGCATTTATCGTATGTAAACTTTCTTTAAAAAGATTAATTGCAATGATTAAAAGGCGAGCAATAATCGATAGCAAAGTAGTTCTAGTGCCTGAACAGCAAAACTTTTATTGCAGATTACATTAATTTAAATTACCCACTTTACGTTATTTAATTTATAAATGTAGCAACATTGACGATCAAAAACATTACGGGACCGATAAAAAACTGAATATTCCACCGCATTGGACATACCTCGATTGCAAATTGAATTTCTATGAACAGCACAACATAAATGAAATCCTCATGAAGCATTGAATTTTAAACTTAATAATCGCCGTGATAGAAAACACTTTCGTTTCAAACGAACACTCAGGCATGGTACAGAAAATATCGACATAGATTCATAAGTGATTTATAACAAAGCTACTGTGCATTTAGGTCTGAATCAGATAAGGGATTACAAAGAAAGTGTTAAAAATATCATAGAAATGATATATGGCAAAGTGAAAGTAAGAGATATTGTATGCAAAAACTGTCATTCATATGTTCGAGTGAGATTTAAGATTAATTGGCTGTTTCAAGCTTATATCGATCATGCTATCAAATTAGATCTTTGTGACGCTGCATGGGTTATTTCAGCTAGTATTCTTGGTAATTTGATTGTCAAATCAGATCAAAATCTATTGTACTTTCTCCCAGTGGTATCATATTTAATACGCTCTTGATAATAATGACCCAAATTCCTTACAGGTTTGAGATTAAGTCCATTATAGTATTAAATTTAACTTCGAAAGTGAACTCTCAGATCGCATTAAAGATGCCTTAAAATGATTTTGATGACAGTAACGAAAAAAACATGTTGCAACATTACTTATCTCGTTCGAAGTATTTTATTAATAAGTACGGCATACACATATATTTTTTCAAAAAAATTAGGTACCTACCGATGTTTAAGTATTAGGTGTCATTTTTTGTTACGGAAAACTAATTCTATTAAATATCTTAAAGTAGGTAACTTAGATAATAGACAACACTTAATTTGTGATATAAAAAGCAAAAAAACGACAAACAAATAAAAAAATGTTAAATTAAATTTTAAATTGTTATTATGACTTCCCTCCGTGGATTTCTAAGATACAGTTTATTTCTTGACCAATAAATGAAAACATTCACGTGTCCTCTCTAGATGCAATAACGTCTGGAAGTATCAATTATTTATTATATTACTAGATAACATTGGGATAATGGTATTTATCATGAGCATAGATTGCTTTGGCGCTCCCAGCGGTATTTTACGTTAAATACCACGTGAATCCGGGTCACACACTGAATACACTCATCACAGAAGATAGCAAAATTTGCATTTAATTGCACGTTGTAAATGACATTTGAAGTGAAAGTGATATTTTGTGAAGATATTGATGTGACAATTAACGTCGGAGTGAACTCGACGAGCAGTGGTGATATATCGAGGCACGCCTCTGCTTCCGGTTTTAAAAACAAAGACATGAACCCCCCAGGGGTTATTTGGATGGAAGAGTTTGAGGTTGTAATTTTGATGATACATAGTCATCGATACGTGTCAATCTACGGAGAACAGACATTAGTAATATGGCAGTTTGGAAAATTACTGAGAAATAACTTTCTTCTAAAAATCTTGATTATACAGTACAGTCGCATACAAATATAATAGAATGAAACTCAGTGTCAAAATATTCGTAAATACTTTGAAAACTTAGTGAGCTGGTAAAACAATTGTGGTTTTAGATTAGGTAATTTACAGTAGAATTCCGAAAGGAAAACCCAAGTTTCAATTCATGGCATTACCCAGATAAGGTTTCAGTAAATGTAAGAGCTCGTAATTCAAGACCTAGCAAGGTCGACAACTGACCAAGAACTGTAAAAAACACATTAAAATACAAAAGGTCCGGCACATTATAGATCGAGAGATAAGGACAAAAACTCGCAACAATGAAGTTTGAGACCGAATAACTTAGATAAAAATACGTATGTACGTAGCATTCATGGTGTTGTATCATTCATTTACTTGCCATAGCAATAATAGTATATAAATATAAATTTTTAGAGCCTATTTTGTTCATTTTTAAACTAATCAACCCATTATAGATTTTAACCTATACAAACCATTTTATCACTAAAAGAACCAAAGTTATTAAGTACAAAGTTTTAAGTAATAGAAATAAATTAACGAAGCTAACATTTGTAACTAGTTCCTCGTCCACATCATGTTCACCACTATCCACATTACGAGTACGACCTATTTATCATATTTAGTTTGATTCATTTAAAGAACCTGCCGCGTGTTCATTGTATATTACTTATCTTTGGAGTCCGTTCACCATCCTTTACTTGTAAACTACATACATATATTCGCCTTGAGATTAACTATTAGATTGTTAAAGCCTTAGTTGTCTGATTAGTCTTTTAGGTCTGTTTTTACAACGAATATATCTATAATATTACTTACTTCAATATTTATTACGACCAATTTTGAAGACGGTCTCAAAGTAATGAGCGCCAAAGCAACAATGTCCTGGGCATTATTTAGCTACTTTGAGTTCTGTGTAACGCTGCAATGGTCATGGACAGGCATTATCTCTGATCATCTGGAGAGCGTCTCGTCCGTCTCGTTACTTTTACATAAAATGAAAAAACTTCAGTTGACAGTTTTGAACATACTAAATATTGTTCCGACTTTTTAATTTTAGTCCATTAGAACAGGCCTGCAAAACTTGTCGGTAATTTAGTTTAAACATGTCAAGTAAGCCTTTAAAATTATGGTCTTAATTTTTCTAATTATTATTTATGGAACGCGTAGTTGTTAATGTTAAAATACTAAGGTCAGGCATCCGTATTGTTGGTACTTATTCTTTGATACTAGCCGGAAGATGCCACAGGTCACGTAAAATCTTTTAACAATGAGCAGATTGTAAAGGAAGGGGCATATGATGCGTCCTTGGGTAATCCTATTACAGAGTCACGGTAATCTGATAATATTGTTACACGGTTGATGTAAAGACTATTCCTCGTTATATATATGTACTTACTCATTTTTATTTGAAACCAAAATGGAGAGAAATACGGTTCAAAGTTAAGTGTTTACTTTAATTTACCGAGTCAAATGCCTCTCACAATCGTCACAATTCTATTTTGGATTGTTTTTATTTTTCTCAAATTGCTGTAGGTAACCAAGCTGGTCTAAATTAGTGTACCAATTACGTCACCCAGATTTTGTAAGTTACATTTTAGAAATAAGTCTATTTTTGGTATTTTTTGCTCACCAGAATATTGCAATCGTCGTAATTTAAACAGTAAGACGAATTAATGTGAAGATTTAAACAGAATTCCTAAAATGGTATCAAAAATTAACATTGCCAATGCAATCTTTGCCAGGCGTAGATTGCAGCATGTCATGTCAAGGAGAAATTTTAAGATCTCTGTTTTTAGCAAGTTGTTTCGTAAATAAAAATGTGATCTTGTGCTTGAAAATTCTATATAGCTTGTAGTAGGTTAAGAGTGTATTGTTTGGGAAGATTATTGATTTATGTATACTCTGGATTATACTGGTATTATTCCAGGAAAAATGAGATTATAGGAATTTATCATAAGCATACGTAGGAGGACTTCAGACTTTACTTGAGAAAGTTGCTTAATGATGTGGATGTATATAGATACTAATAAGACAAAAGTAAAAAGGAACCAAAAACAAAATTAATCTTTTTACTATTCACTAACTCCAAATCTAGGGTAAAATAGATATTGAACTGATAAAGTTAAACAGAAGCTGGAAAGCGAGAAGCAAAATTAACTTTTTCAATATTAATGAATTCCAAATGTTTTAAATGAATATAAATTATGTAATTAACTAATTTATTTTGAGTTGGTACGAAACATTTAATAAGCACAAACAAACAATAACTTGTCTGGTAAAGCGTACAACGATATCTACAAACATAACCTAATACCTACTTCCCCAAAACTTTTAGAAGAACCAGAGAAGAAAAACAAACATGATATTCAGGATAAGAGCCAGAATGATTTTTGTCAAATTACTTAAAAGCTGACAGATCTTTACAAGCCCCTAAACCATAATCATGGAAAAATTAGCGCCCCAACCGGTCCGATTTGCATTTTAGCGGTCAAAGCGTCAGCTTTACTCTAATCATGCCTGATTCAGAGGTGGATGCCCTGAGATCGGACTGTTTTGGGGCGATTTTGTGGATACGCATCAGTGAGCATGAGGGGACAGCTGCTCTTTCCTTTATTTCCTTGAATTGGTTTGACTTGATTTTTGAAATGTCAGAGAGTAGCAACTCAATGTGCGGGATTCACGTAGGTAGGTAGTACATAAACGAAAAATAATTGATTTTTTTACATTTTGTCTGCTGTTTGAAAAGAGCTATGCTTGGCATTTCTATCTTTCTTTAGGCGTCTCTACTTTCTTGATCGTATTTTATACGAAGTGCCCCTGATAACTGAAGTAGCCAATAATCGATATAAACCTAGCTCAGCATATTAGTAAACGGAAGTGGCTGTGGGTACTATGCACATGTATGACCACTGACCAGACCTGTCGTAGAACTGATATCCCTTGGGTTAGAAGTGTTCTAGAGAGTAGACCGCGTATCGGCAAACGTAGCATAGGACGCCCTGATACTTGATAGAGTGACGATATACGTTGACTGCCCTGTTAGCTTATTTGGTTGTAGCTCTGTTTCCGAAGCTTAGGGTTGGTGTGTGTTCTGTCTGTATCATGTCTATGTAGATAAAATATGTATTGGTTCCTATTGTACCTACAAGCTTTGTCTAGTTTGGGGCGCTGGGTAGGTACATAGCTACCTATCTTTTATACTGGCTCGTGTAACGAAATGTGTCTAAACGTGACGCGTCCTTGAAATTTCACTCTCAATTCTTATTCAATTAGGTAGGTATATTCGAATTACCGCCTAAGTTTAACTTCGAAATCGATGTCTTCATTTATCATCATTGACAGTTCTTTCTGCCCACATCAGGGCATATAAGCCTCTTTCGCCGTACGCTAATATTTTTCGTTCAGGGCCAATTTGTGGAGAAACATTTGGATACTATCAAATCTAGTTGGTCTACTGTGCAAGTACAGTAGTTAGATTAAACACCTACATAGGAGAAACTTGTACTGAAGTATTACATCGTACCTAATTATTTTGCCTGTCTACCGTTACACACAAGTACGTTTTGAGAATGAGCCATTTTGAGAAATCAATGTTTAGCGGGCGTGGGACGTTTTGCTTCCAGACGATAGCGTTCTGTGGATTCTATTGTACCTACCTACCATAGTTAACACTTTGTTTTCTGCTTAATAAGAATTCACAAAACAGTCGGAACCTTGAAAGAATAATAGGTACTATCTATTTTACGTCAAATCATAATAAATGTTATACATTTATATACTGTGCTTATGAACGCAACTACAAATGAAAAACAAAAAATCTTACCTACGTAAACACTGTTTTTTAAACATAAAACAAACACCTAAGATTTCTGCTTAGGTAGTCGTCCTATGAAATACCTACTTATTATTGTAGTAACAAATCTGTATTGATTCTTGTTCTAATGTACAGCTTTTACCCGCGAATACCTGCTACTCCAAACCGGCGTGCCTCAACAAAGTACAGTTAAATAACTTTAAAACATCTTAGGTAGGTATGTACTTACGCGACTGACAAAACGCACAGAGACGTTAGAAACGGCTTTTCTGATGTGGTGGCACTATGCACTGAGTTCAGTCCAAATGCGGACATTAAAAATATACTTAAAGGTTTTAAAACACGTTTGTTTGTTATAATAGTCACTGTGTTCTAAATTCGGTGATCGGTTTCGAAAATGGACGAGCGACTGAGAAACACATACGTGCAGCGAACGCGACACGGCGGCACAGACTCGGGCAAAGCGAGCCGCGATCCCAGTGTGGCCAGATGCGATCTTTTAATGTTAGGCATTCTATCATGCTTAGCTAGAAATAGGCCAAAGGTTTCTAAACAGAAAAATAAACACAATAATTTTCAACACCGTAAATTAAAGATGTACTAATTTAATAACTTTACGAAAGTATTAGTATTTACTATCTCATTCTCTAACACTTAGTACGCTTAAAATGTGAAGTAAGGAAAATATTAATGAGATGAATTAATGGTCGGCTTGAAATAAAAAATAGAATGAAACAAAAAAGAAAAGGTGTAGACAAATAGATAAACGAAGCTAATTGAAGGCATAGAAAAGGTTACCGTCACGATTGAACAATAGAATCACAAGAAGATAAAATTATTATAATAACTTTTGGTTCCGTCCATGTAACACCTGAAACATAAATATAATTTATACATATAAATATCGTAGGACATTACACACAGCGCCATCTGACCCCAAAATAAGCAAAGCTCGTACTATGGAAGTCAGAAAATTGATAGAATACTTAAATACCTTTTTTGTAAACCATTGTAGTTGAAAACCAACCGTTGATCAAACATCAGATACGATGCCTCTTTGTTGCGAACATCAACTAAATGGTAATTTTAAAGTAAAAAATATAATCGCATAGACCGTTGTATGTTAGTTAATTGTTTTTATATACCTTATTTAGAACTATCAAATTTAGTTAGCTAGGTAGATGACCGTTAAAAATTATCCATGTGGTAGTATTTATTTATTATAGCTAAGCTAGCAAGCATTTTTTTAGAACTGCAACATTGTTCGTCGCTTGGGCTAGTCGGGCGCGCAAAATGCGTACCTACTCCGCCCAGCGTTGTAAAATGACCGTACACTAGTAACTAGAGACGTAGTAGAAAAAATCGTATAATTTCGTATCGTAGAGAGTAGAAGTAATTACTTACAAAAGTTTTTTTCAGATTCATTTCAAACTAGAGTCCCGCGCGGCTATGCACGTACCGAATGTATTTTAGCGACTATAATACAAAACATTGTTTTTTTTTTTTTTTTTCGTTAATTTGCCCTTTCGGGCAGGCTAAAGCTATAAAGCCATACTGCCTCGTCTTCAGTGATATTTCTGCTGTATCTTAACTATGGTTATCGTCAAAGTCGTCTTAGTCAAGTCCAGTTCGTGTCAGTTCGTGCCAGTCATGCTTTAGTAAAGTAGTGGCAACTTTACTATAAAGCTTCGATGGAGTTTTGGAAGCAACACGAAAACTCATGTTTCACCACATTATATCATTTTCCCACACTCGCGCTTGTAATTCGGCACTTTATGAATAAAACACCACCATTTTTATGCATAAACACTCGACAAAACACTAGTTTTGGAAAAAAATACAACGGAGCGACACGACTCTTCCCGCGTTCCCGCCAAAACTCTCGTATTATGTATATTTAATTAGTCATAAGAATGTATTGTCAAAAATGTTGCCATAAAAAAATTAATGACAGTAAAACAGTATCAAAATCCGTTGCGTGCTTCAGAACAAGTAAGCGAAAAAGAAGACGGATAGCGAAATTGTTCATTTCCAAAAATGGAAATCCCCAAATATTGAGTGTGGCGAACGACACACTACCACACGTTCCTTGCGAACAAACGTTCTCAATTTTCGTACCTACGGTCCGACTCGTACTCAGCGTTGGATTTCGTACTATAATTATAGTATTTGTACTACTATTTCATGCTCCGTACTAGATAGTATCCATATCTAAGGATAGTACGGAAAAATACTACTATTTCGTTACGTCGCTTATAAAAGACCAAAATATGACACCCGTTTAAAGCCAAACCATTGAGTTGTGTTGTGGTAAGTTGTCAAAAAATACTTCTTGTTCATCTTTTTTGATTTTGGCTTCGCATTTTATGTACTTAAATTATGAAACTTGAAAGTGTAACTTGACACTGGCAAATACTTGGGGTGTGACGCCAAAATCTAAGAAAAAAAATATGCAGCAAAAGTGGCAACTGTACCGATTTTATTCTTTCGTATACTCGCAGTATAAAAGAGATGTTTTTATGATTACGTGCTAAGGCTGAAGAAAATAATAGTCAAGAACTTGCATAATTTAGAAGAGGAGTAAATTTTGTATAAACATGTTGGTTCTATCTATTTATTGATTAATAGCTTTTTTTTAAACAATGTAAGATTTTTAAAAAAAGTTTACTATCGGCGTACTACTATTTTGATAGTCTTGTACTATATTTTTTAACGTACCCGAGTCCAAGCCTGCTCGTAGTTTTTTATGCGTACCTACCTATAGTACAGCCCATGCATGCCGGCTTCTTTGGTTCCTGTGAATTACAATTTGGGTATTTTTATGAGTAGGTAGTCAATACTTAGATTTTTGTGTCTATACGTAGATAGAAAGTGTATACTATACCTATTATTTTTTTGGTAGGCAGTCTAGGTTAGGATAGTCGTGGATCTACACTACCAACGTTGTCCATTTTCGGCCGTAAAAAAAAAATTAAACGACTTTTGTCAACTCTTTTTTTTAAATTAGTTATCTGCTTAGTTTGGGGCCAGATGGCGCTGTTTGTATAGTCCTACGACATTTGTATTTATATTACTTATTTAAACAACTTAGGATAAAAACCTGTAATGATAATTGTAGTTTTTTTGAAATAAATGAAATGAAATGAAACTTTAATACTTTTTGTTGTGGGGTTTTAGACATTTTTCTATATACCTGTTTTCGGTCGCGAAAACAGCGTTGATAGGTACATCTGGGATGTATACATGTATACATCCCAGATGTACCTATAAGAATTTTAGTAGGGTTTGCCCGTATCATAAAATGAGTTGTTAGCGGTTTTGTAATAAGTACATCATAATTCTTTTTATTGCTAACTTTACTGGACCTCGGAATTCTCGTATTTTGCGCTATAACATTGTGCTCGTGGGATCTAGCGATTCTGGGAACAACTTATAAGCTGTATTTTCCACTGTACGGTTTCACCAGCTATCCTTCAGATAGTTTTATCGGTAATTTTTGGCTCATATCGATTGGCACAGGACCGAGGCAGATGGCATGACAAGATAATAGAAGCCAGCAGCCTATACCTTATTTATCCCCCAGCAGTGGGATAAAGAAGGCTGTGGATGATGGATGATGACAATAGTCTTAAAAATAGATCTTATAACTTAACTAGCGTCCCGTCGTCATCCTGTTGAATCACTCTGTTTAATCATAGAAACCGCATTGAAATCCGTGGCGTAGTTTAAAAGATCTAAGCGTACAGACGGCGAGAAGCGACTTTGTTTTATACTATGTACCTAGAGATCAGCTCCGGATCTACCATTTTTGCCAACCGAGACAGAAACATGATAGTGGCGCCCCCTCTCTCTAATGTTTGAAATAAATGGTTTAAAAAAAAACTCATAAACATATCGGTAACAAGTACCTAGTACATAGTGGATATGTCGTAAAATCGTGTTTTACTAAAGATGAAACTTAGATCGATTTTTCACCTTCAAACAACTTTGGCTCCCTCGTAGAGCCCTTAGTTCTAGATGGGATATGTTTCAAAATTAGCTAGACATTTTAAAATCGCTAGAACAATGTGCTAGGTGCTTTGCGAAACAAGATTTCTTTTCAAGCATATTAGGTACCTATACTATGATTTTGTTGACGCCTGGGTCAGGTATTGTTTTGTGACGCCCCTCTAGATCCGGGGCTGCTAGAGATTGCACAGATTAACAAGCTATAAGGTACGTACGTGTCAAATACCTGCAGGATGACGAGTAAATGGATTAAAATTAATTATGTAATGGAACACAAGGCGAACAACTGTTATAAACGATCCGTAATTCATAAAGTTAGAGCTAATGCCCAGGTCTATAGTGCTTTTACAATTTAGCCCCAGGCAATTTATGGCAGATAACCTACATGCAACTAATGATCACAACTTGTGTAAATTGCATTTACAATTTATGGTCTAGTTAAACTTTTTGACGTGAACACGTCTTTAAATTTGTTTTCATAGCCAATCTAAAAAACTGATGATTTTTCATCTCACTTTCCACTAATATTATAAATGTGAAAGTCTGGATGGATGTTTGTTACTCTTTCACGTTTATAATATTTTTTCAAAAACTACTGAACGGATTTGGATGAAGTTTGTTATGGAGGTAGCTGAGAGCCTGGATTAGAACATACGCTACTTTTTATCCCTAAAACATGCACCGTGGGGCGCAGCAAGTATTATAAATTACTTACTTAGTATTATAAAGTACTTGAGAGCCAGTTCCATTCCAGGCTAGGTGTGCTTTACCATCTTCGACCACATCTTCACTTAACATCAGGTGAGCTGTGGTCAAACACCTAGCCTGTCAACCAAAAAAAATAAAAAATGCGAAAGTTTGTGAGTATGGATGTATGGATGGATGTTTGTTACTCTGTCACGCAAAAACTACTGCACGGATTTGGATAAAATTTGGTATGGAGGTAGCTGAGACACATAGGCTACTTTTTATCCCGGAAATATGTAGCGGGTAACACCGCGGGGCGCAGTTAGTAAGAGATAGGCTTGCGTTTGACCTTCATCTCACTTGATGTTAAGTGATGATGCGGTCTAAGATGGAGCACGCTTGCCTCGTAGATATCGATCCACCCTCGGCTTGAAGACACCCAAATTCCACTGTCTAGGTTAGCAGTCCCCATAATTAACGTGGAATCAAATCGTTTGATTTGGATTTTTGGAACGTCGACCATGAAACGATAACAAAATCGGGGTATACCGGTGGCGGATTTACGAAAACTTAATTAAACTTAATTGGAATTAGGAGTTATTCTTTAATCTTGTTTTGTTACTGAGATACACACAAAATTTAGGTAAACAAATTCATCACTGCTTCATTTATTCCATTACTATTTTTTAATGTTTTTATTACTCATACATATAATCAAACCTAAAATAACACAAACTTACTGTAATAAATAAGCAGAAATATAATTAACATTTTGTAGAATTTTAAACTATGGATCATTATTTACTTGGTGGTAGATCTCCCTAACAGGAGGTCGTCTAGGTAGGTACCATCGCAGTACCAGTTATTCTGCCGGCAGTAGTGTGTAAACATTACTGTGTTCCGGTTCGAAGGGTATTGCAGCTAGCGAAATTACTGGGCTGTTGAGACTAACCATCGAAAGTCTCAAAGTAATGAGCGCCAAAGCAGTGATGGACTTTGTTTTTTTTTTTTTTTTTTTAATGGTTGACAGGCTAGGTATTTGACCACAGCTCACCTGATGTTAAGTGAAGGTGTGGTCGAAGATGGTAAAGCACACCTAGTCTGGAATGGAACTGGCTCTCAAGTGAGGCTGCCGGAACACACCGTTAGATGCTTGGCGGCAGATTTTCAACTTGAGGGTGGTAGCTAGTCAGCCGAGTACTACAAAGTACCCTACCACCATGCTATGGTTTGTTACTCAAAGTTCTGTGTATTGCAGCCATTGCAGCGAATGGTCGTGGACAGGCGCTATTCTTACCATCAGGAGAGCGTTTCATTCGTCTCATTAATTTTTACATAAAAAAAAAAAAAAAAAATTGTAATAAAGTTTTAAAAAGTTACAGAGCTGTCAATGAAGTAACATGTCACACATAAAATAATTATGCATAGCATAGCATAGCATCACTTACTTCATAGCATAGCATCGCTCGTCGCTTAGCGTCAGCTCCACCGTGACCAAACAACAAGCCTGTTGAAGTTTAATAAATAATTAATTAATAACTCATTACTTATTTATGATATCGATACAGGACCGGCTATTAAAATTATCATTGCATTTACTATTAAACAAGCAGTTATACAAGACTTATCCGCTACAAAATGAAACTTTGTGTTACTTTTTATATTCTTCTGCATTGTAAGTACGTAAGATAATACTTAAGACACCTAAGGGTCTAGAGAAACTAACGTTCGATTAGCGATGACGCTATTAGAAACGTAAACATGTACAGCTGTCGATATGTCAAGGCGGGCTTATGTCAATCCCGCACATTCTTGGACTGTTCTCTTAGCGTTATCGAATGTCGAACGTTACTTTATTACGGCCCTCAGATTTTTTTTTGCGTTTTTGGCCAAGCACTGTTCAATTACTTAATAGGTACAAAACAGTGGTCAATCAGGTCGCACAGCATCATACCACATGTTGCGAAGGCCGAGAAGGACAAGCTCAGCAAGTACCTTGAATAAGCTAACCGCAGCTAATCACAAGAAAACCGTCATGAGGGGTGTTGATTCGACGATCATTGTCATCACGGCGAACGCCTCGTAGTGAAGTCTGAGAGACTCGCTAGACGGTTGAGTCAAGGGTCAGAACCAAAAGGCAGTGATCCTTGAAGCAGCTTTGTAACGAGGTTGCTCAGTCAGCAGTCCTAACCACAGGTAGCTCGAGCACTGCCTGAAAAAAACAGGTTTCGCTGTAATAAAAATAGATTTTACTATTAAATTTATTAATTTAATAGTAACAAAAAGTTTACTATTAAATTAATCAATTTAACAGCCCTGTTGGCTCATTGGTAGCATGTCTGCTTCAAGAGCTGTGGGGCGTGGGTTCGATTCCCACCCAGGGCAAGCATTTTGTGATATAAAAAAAACCAAATGTTTGTTCTGTGTCTGGGTGTACTCTATGTATTATAAGTATGTATTTACAAAAAAAAAGTATTTAAGTATTCTATCAGTTATCTGACTCCCATAGTTAGCTTTGCTTAGTTTGGGGTCAGATGGCGCTGTGTGTAATGTCCAACGATATTTATTTATTTATTTAAAAAAAATACACCAAATACCACAGTATGAAAGTTAATCTTTGTAGATTGGTATAAAAACCAAGATGAAAACCTTTCTTTCGACGTTTGTAGGTAATCATTTATACCATAAAGTTTAATGTTTAATTTAATCAACTTATTTATTACCGCAAAATTTGTTTTTATGATCATACGATGAGTAATCATAATTTACATCTACACTAATATTATAAAAAGGAAAGATTTGTATTTTTGAAATAGCGAGGCGTCTTTTATAAAGTTACTTAGTAAAAATAACTTTATTTTATTAACAAAATAGACCAAAACTAACAAAAACACTTTTGATGCGAAAAGTAAATCAAAATGAAAGTGCACAATACTGATTACTGGTGTTATGCGTGCAATTGCGATGTTATTTTCAACAATTCTCCCCATGATGAACTCTCATTACAGTTTAGAAAGATAATAATATAATCCACATATAAAATAAAATGTTGCCCATTCTAAGGCCAAAGGAACCGAGTTAGCAACGCTACTGTCTTGTAGGACGTGAATATTCTCCTCAAACACTTTTTTCACTTCCAGACTTAGATTCATCATGGTGTTATCAATCTAAAGACTTTGAAAAGTTAAATAAATATTCTCACGATAGCAAAATGAATGCGATCGAAGAAGACTCGTTCAAAATAGGAATTCGACAGGAAAATGAAAGAAAAACAAACATCGAACAAGAAGAAGATTCATTTTTCGAAAAGACAAACATGAGAAGCAGTTTTGGTAGAGATTCCACTGCGATTCCTAATATTGTATTATACGTTTCAGCTTCAGGAAACTTAGTGTTACGGAGACTTGTAAACAAAACATGTGATCGCTTAAAGCTAAACAAAAAAACCGCAATAATACTCTTAAAAGACGTATTACACGATTACACTACTTCTATAAAAGCAACTTGTAATTATCTCTTGAATCAAATGGTAGAATGTGAGCTTGAAAGAGAATTTTATATATTAGGTTTTATAGATTCGGCGAACAGACTATTGAATAAGAAATCTTTTGAATTTTTAAACAAAACAATGTCAAATTTGCACAAAAATATAACTACGTTTGAAGATGATGGTGCAATACTTTCAAAGTTTATTGAAAAAGAAATAATCAATGAAAAAATTGATAACTTTGCTTCTGCTTGCGAAGAGCTAAATATCTGCAAACGGTTTCCTGCTTATTCTGATCGAATAGCAGTAGTACTAGATGAGATAATTTTATTACCAGATGTTAAATTTCATGCTTTACTGATATTATTAAATGACATTATACTAATGAAGGCACCATTCTTAAAAACTATAATGGATCTTGATGTCATATTTAAACCTAATATGACTTCAAAGTTAAACTATTTAGAAAATAACTTACGGGAAGCAAGGGGCATTTTTAAAACTCTAAAAAGTATTATCAATAAAAGATACAGTATTTTTAGAAGTAAGAATGGAGAGATCAAAAATTCAAAAAAAGCTCTAAGAATTTTAATTGATTTTTTTGATAAAGCGTTTGATACGTTCACAGAAGATTTTATTCGAATGCAAGTGCACACGGTTGTACATAGCTTAAGAGCCTGGACGAGAAGTAAATATAGTACTGATATGCAGAAAATGTTGGTGACGTTCTTCAACGGCATTGAAAATACTTTAGCGCCTATTTTGAAACAGTCTACTTTGTTAATGGAAGTGAAAACTCTGATCGATTTGATTGTCAAGGGGACATCGAAATATATTATAATGGCTGATGATGACCTTCTTACTAAAGGATCCAAGTTTGTAAATGATAAAATAACAAATCTGTAGCTAAATTAATTTGACTTTTAAAATAAATAATTATTCGAACTTTTTAACACAATGATAATACTTTGCAATTGTAAAGATATTATATGGATTCAAATGGGGTTTGTGTTTTATTTCGCAATTTTATTTCGTTTATGTCGTCGAATATATTTTTTTGTATCTTTAATATATTTTCGTTTTTAATATACTATTACGTTTTATGTAAGAGCATTCATTAGTTTTTTTCTATTAGATTATACATATTATATCACAATGCATATTGTGTAAAATGTTAACCGGCTACCAATTTCGAAAATACAGGCAGACAGATAGACAGAAACATCGTAGATGTTTTTAAAAGTTTTAGTATAGTAGACACTCTTTAGTATGGACTCCTAAAAATTTATTTTATTTTGCTGAATTCTAAAGACTAAAAATAGTTGTTTGTTGTTATGTTAGGGAGTTGATTATAAAAGCTTATAGATATAATTTTTTTAGTGGACTAGCTAGGAGTTTGACCACAGCTCACCCAGTGTTAAGTGACGGTGTGGTCGAAAATGGTAAAGCGCACTTAGCTTGGAATGGAACCAACATTGAACCTTGTCAATGATTCTTAAATAATGCTGTTAAATTTATACACTATAAAATTAATGTAGGTACCTAAATACTTATAGTTGATAAAATTTTATGATAGAGTAGTGTTTAACGTAGAAATTCAATTTCAATTAATAATTATGATTATCCATCCAATAAACTGTTAAGATTAATTTATATGTGCGCCATTACAACAGTTAGTGTACATAACAATGGTTAAAATAACTGTGCAAATATTTTTCTTTCTCTATTTACGATGTACGTATGTGTTTGTATTAATAAACACATTAATAAACAATGTTTTTTGTCTGTAGAAGTAATGTGACGAACGAATGTGGCTAGATATAATGCCCGTGGTGCTTATTATGATTCCATTCAACGTGACCACATTGCTGATATATCTACTATTTACTGTAGTCTTTATAGTGAGCTCGGAAATTTGGATTGTTTTCTAGATTTGCTGCATTTATGTATAAATCACACACAAACTTTAATATTTTTGGAACTATCCCCCGTCCTGCTCACTGTTGGTTATGTTTGTGGAAACCTTGGTATAAAGTTACATATTTTGTAAAATTATTAAATTAAAACAGCAATTTCAAGATCATGTAATCTATAGATTGGCATTATAAAATAAATTTGTTCTATTTTCAGTACCTATTTTGTTTCAGATTCACAAATATCGCCTTATCAAGCTACAGCTATGAATAATACGTCAAGTTTCATTAGGTACTATTACGGATATAATAAGACTACGGAAGATTTCAATAGTACTAAACAAAGCAACAATAACAAAAGTGGGAACGAAGAGGTGTCGAAATCAAATGACTCTGTTGTTCCATTTATGCGTAACAGTTTTTCTGTTTATAATGAAAAACAAATCCGTAATATTAATATATGGTTAAAATTGAAAGGAAATTATTTACTTTTATATTTTGCTAACATTACAAAAAGCTGCTTGAATGGAAAGCTATCCATATTTTCAACACTAACAAATATTGTTCAGGATTATACCGTTGAAATAGACAGCTATTTTGATTCTATGATAAAACAAAAAGTGACATGCCAAATTGAAGAGGAATTTTACATTCTTGATTTCATTGAAACAGCTAATCAAATATTTGCTACTAAATGTGGAATTTTATATAATGACTTAAAAAAACAGGTTAAAGGTAGTAAGTTACTTATTTTCAAGAAAATGATTTTCCAGAAAATAAAAACTCTTACAAGTAAAGTAAAAAATGATAATTTAAACTATGTATGTGAAACTCTTGAACTTTGTAGACATTTTCCAGCATTTTCCGACTATGCAGCCGAAATACTAAAAGACATTTTAAAACTTTCGAATGAGAATATATTAGGCATTGTAGGATTTTTTAAAGAGATTTTAGTTTCAAAACTGACTTTTTTTGATAAGATTCTTTACAGAGATATTGCATATATCATAGGCAACAGATTGAAACCTTTATCCGAGGACATATCATATGCACGTAATTTTTTTTCAATACTTAAAGAAATTCTTACCAACAAATTTATCATATTCAAGAGCAGAGATGGAGAAATTAAAAAAAGGTCCATATCTGTAAGATTGCTTATTAATATAATTGATAAATCGTACGAAATGCTAGAAGATCATTATTTACAAATTGAATATAAGAATTTAAGAAGAGCTTTTAAAAACTGGGCAAGAAATAAAAAATATGATTTGAAGACGACGCTAAAAAACTACATAGGAACTTTTGAAGAAGTCGTGACATTTCATTGGTCTGCACAAATTATGGAAGAAATAAAAGTCCTTACTAAGGTTATGATAATGGAGAACGCAACAATTGACCAAAAATATTATTATTTGTTTATTCGTGGATCTTCGATAGAAAAGGTCATGATTCTAAATTACGACTATTTAGATTCGAATACTTTGTATTAAAATTCGAAAGTAAAATTAATAAGCAATCATTTAAATATTAAATTTCTATAATTTAAGGTTTTTTTATTATTTTGTGTAAGAAACGTAAACTATATTTTATATGATTATGATAAAATTTCGAATATTATGAAAAATGAGCATAATTTGTGTACCATGCTATTTTTACAAAAAATGTAGCTTATGACCTCCTGAAATATAGCTTGTTACATTAAAAAAAGTTTCATTTGTGTTTCATATAATTGTTCTACATTAAGAACAATCTAATTACGCCTCAAATATCAAATGCGATCAAGATGCTTATTACATTTATAGAAGTTAAAAAAATACATAGTACATACACACATACATATTACATACACGGGGAAAACATTTCCCTTCTTATTGAATAGTAGTTATAATATGTGTTATATGTTTATTGAGTACCAAGTAATTAGCTACGTCATCACAATAAAGAAAACTTATACTTAAAATTGTGTCGTAATTAAAACGTGTATTGCAATTATTTCTCAAGATATGAGTATTTTTTTTAATTTACCCAGGCATATAAAGTTTGGCCGACGAAGATGATATTCATGACAATATTTTGTGGTTTCATTTTACTGCACTGTAAGTAAATTCAAAGAGAAAATACGATAACTAACTCGTTTCTTATCACATTTTCGGCTTCATGTTCTTAGCCGAAAAATATGATAAGAAAGACCAATTTTGAAGTCTACAGTTGAAAAATATAGACTTATCAAAACCGTTATTATACTTGTCTGATGAAAAAGGTTGCAATAGTTTTAGTAAGCCTGTAAGATCAGTTAACTAAAAATTGATCCAGCCATCAGAACAGCCTTCAAAATTGATCTCAAATTGTCTGGATACTTGAAAACAGTTGTAATATCATTATAATCTTTATAGGTATAGGTTTCTTTCTAGATATACCAGCTGGCCTATCCCTAATCTACTTTGGTTCAACTTTACGATATGCGACAATGCAATAGTTTCCTCCGACATCTGGAAGACCAACGATCTGCTTACTTTGCCATAGCTATTTTGTCAAAACCTCATTCCACTTGTCATCACTTTGTCAAGGAACGTCCTATCCTATCCACTTTTTTGCTTTTAAAACCGTACTACTATCGTCTCGAACAATATCAAATAGAATATTTGCCAATTTCGATGTTATAAACACGGTTTAATAGTCTGATGAAATTTCGAGTTTTTAGATACTATGGAATGATTATGTTGTATGATGTATATTTTTTTGCTATAGATTTTTAAAATACAAAATTAATCATACTTTTGAAATAGATATTCAATGTAATGTAGTGTTGTTTACTTATTGTACTTTGTGATGATTTCAGTTTCTGAATGCTACGAAATAGAAACATCTAGAACAAATAAATTTAAAAAAGGCCGTTTACAAAATAAAAGAAACAACAATGTCAACGATAAATTGAACCAAGAACTATATGAAGGGCATTTAATGGATCAAGTACTGAATAGAAATTTTATGAAACAGCATAATATTATTCGATTTCAAGCTAATTCTTTTGATGAAATAAGCAGATCAAAATTTGTTAATGCTTCAGATAGAGGAAAAGATACCATAGATATTATTAAAAACAATAGTGGCATTATTGTACTTCTTGATATGAAATATGATATAATTCAGCAAGGTTGCCAAAAATTAAATTTCCTCGCAAAAAAAATAAAAGACACAGTAAATATTTCTTCTGATATATCCGAAGCTGTAAATAAAGTAACTAAAGATTATATTACTCAGCTAGATCAATACTTTAATTTAACAAGCAAAAGGGAAATCAATTGTGAAATTGATTGGGAATTTTATTTTTTACACATAGTGGAATCGTGTCACAGAATATTTTCCAGCGAAACGAAATTACTATATGAAAATATCATGGCGCCTGTTAGTATTGAATTATATGTCGATGTCGACTTTTTACTTCTTAGAGATACGATTCAAAAGACTGTAGATAACGAAAAAAAAGAAAATTTGAAATATATTTGCATGAACTTCTATATTTGCAGAATTTACCCAACTTATTTAGATAATTTGTCAGAAATTTTAAGTCAAATACTACAGTTACCGGATATAGATTTCATAAAAATAGTGAATGTGTTTAAAAAGGTTGTCAAAGAGAATACCAGATTTTTAAAAAGCGTAATTGATGAAAAATCTGCAATTAAATTAAGCACTGCATTAAAATCTCTAAAGGAAATATCTAAATTAAAAGAGTTTTTATCAGTTGTGACAAATATTATTTCTCAAAGATACATACTATACCTAAGTAAAGACGAAACAATAAATTCGAGGATGAAAGCTGTTAAAATTCTATTTGAGATTGTTGACAAGACATTTGAGAAAGTTGGAAATGATTTCAATGATTACAAATTTTTTAAAGTACTAAAAGTATTTACGGCTTGGGACATAAAGAATTCTTTAGAAGGCACCAAGATTTTGAAGTCATATTTTAGAGACATTTTCAATGTTCTAAACTTCAATTTGTTTCCTGAAACCCGAGAGGAAATAAAAGTATTATTAACCTTTATCATAGCGGGTACTTCACAAAATACTGCTTTAACTGACGAACTGTTAGCTAAAGGAGCTAAATTCATAAAGGATGATAATATATTTTTACTTATACAGAGATTAATTTAAAGCTTAATATAATATTAAAATGTACCTGAGCGTCTGGACAACGCATTGTGTGACTGAAACTTTAAAGATCATTTAAATTAACCGTGGTAACAACTGCCACCATCCGGAGTAGGACAGATGCCCACTAAAGTGTAGTGAGTGTACTCTTCGGTGTTGGAGTAATTTTAAGCTAAGCTTAATAAATGTTATATCTGTTACTCACGCCTTTGTTCTTGTAGTGTTATTATTTATAGTATTCTCGAAGGGATTTCTAGTGTTTGGTATCCAGAAATATTTCAACAAATATTTAAAAGCACTGTACATAAATTTCGCCCCTTTTCTTTTCTTTTTTCTACTTTCTCATTTCTCATGTCAGTTTTATTTACTGATATGGTTTTTAGATTCCTAAATTAGACCTATATCTAATATAGGTATAAAAATAGATTCCCATATGGATTTGTATTTAGGATAACAAATTTATTTATAAAATAAACAGAAATGTATCTATGTATATGTATATCATAATGTACCTACCTACTCGTAATGTATAAACATGTTTGTTAGAAGGAAGAGCCTGCAGCTCACGACACAAGTCACCCTTGTGTGGGATCCTGGGCAAATTTTATTTGTCGGTATTTTTTACATTGTGATTATGAACAATAAACTTATAGAAATACACATGTCCAATAGTTAAAAAAAAATCATTGTGATGAAAACAAAAAACAATTTAATTTATTCCGAAAGAATAATTCTTTGTTTCTTTGCAACAGAAATCACTCTTTTTTCATAAGTATAAAAAAATCGGCAGTGTACGAGTCGGACTCACGCGCCGAGGGTTTTGTACAAACTTAAAGTATATAGTTCACGTTTCAAAAGAAACAATGCCAGCAATCAACTTTATTGTAACTGTAAAAACTAACGAATGTTTTCTATAGAAATTGTTTTTTTCACGATATATATCAGAGCCGTGCAAAAAGCTGTTGATCATAATAATAGATAATGTTCATAACTAAATATAACATATTCACAATACTGCATAATATCATATAGTGAAATAATAATTTCTTCTAATAAGAACCTTAACTAATCAATTTCTAGTGAATGAACAATAATTTCAATTTCTTTCTAATTTACGATCGCTATAATATTTTAATGAAGCAGACTATAAAAATAGTAAGAGATTCTTTTGTTTTATCATCAAGTAAAGAATCTTACTTACTGGCTCACTGGTTATTATGAAAATAATAATAATATTTTTATTTGTTTTCACGCATCGTGAGTTTATTCATATATTACCTTTTTCTTTTATTTACATTTATTGTGTTATTGAACGCCCGATGGATTAAGTGCCATTTTGCTAGTATAATCAACTTCAGATAATTAATATTTAATTTTTAAATCCTTTTTGTAAATTTGAATTTTTGTGGAAATGCAAATACGAGCAAGCTGCAGTCAATACGTAACCAGGCTTTCCACTGAAAATTGGTCTGAAATGCAAAATGAAGCCATCTAATGCCGTAGCTTGGCCTAGGCGCCTGCAGAAATTGCCACGGTTTGTTGAGGCGAGCACTGCAATACACATTTAAAATTGTTCAGCACAAACACGGCAACAGTAGTGGCTAAATTCGTGGTTGCCACCATATCTGCAACCGTACGCTGCGCCATTATTGGACAGACGTATATGATCTGTGGACAGGCTTTGATGAGAAAAATAAACTTAATGAATTACGTGTACTTTTAGATTACTCGGATTCTGTGGGTTTCATCGACTCTCGGAGATTCGATTCAAAATATGACAAAGAACTGTATGCTACCATTTTAAATTCAGGAAGCAGTAAGCTGGCGTGCATAGGAGAAGAAATAAAAAAGCATATGGCCATTTTAGGTGATGTAACACTAATTGTAAAAAATGTAACAGAAAACTATATACAAGATTTAGATAGACTATTTAAGGTAATGGTACAACATAAGTTGATCTATGAACTAGAAAGACAATTTTACTATTTGTACATAGTTGAGTCATGTAATGAGATATTTGTTAACAATACAAGAATATTAGTCGATACTTTAAGTTCAACCACAGATAACAATGATTTAGATACTGACCAAATTATGGAAAATTCAAAAATTAAACATATAGTCGTCGATGAAAAGAAATCTAGTCTGATGTATATTTGTTTAAATTTTGAAGTATGCAGATCTTTTCCAGCCTTTTCTAATCATCTAGTTGATTTATTAGATGAATTTCTCAAGTTACCAAATTCTGATTTTAATGTCATAGTTAAACTTTTACGAGAAGTACTAGGAGTCAAGCTGGGATTCTTTCAAACTATTATGAATGAAGGTATTTCATTTTTAATAAGTACCGAGATCAAAAGAATTACGGAAAATCCTGACGACGCTAGAATATTTTTTGAAATCATTCAAGAAATTCTAAAAAAGAAAAACAAACTGTTTAAAACTAAAGATGGAACAATAAGACCAAGGACAAAAGCAGTAAGGCTTCTAATTGATATTATCGATAAAACATTTGAAGAAATCGGAGAAGAAGCACTATATATTGAGTTTAATAATATTATTAAGTCTCTTAAATTATGGGTAATAGGCGACAGTGATGAAATTAAAACTACATTGATAAATTCGTGTAATTATATTATCGACGCGCTCAGTTATCATTGGGATTTAGACACTAAAAAAGAAGTGAAGCTTCTGATTGAAGTTTATATGACAGGAACAACGTCAGAAAACAGTATTTTGCATGAGGATTTGCTATACAAAGGCTCAAATTTTTTGAAAAATGATTTGTTCATGTCGACTATGGATTTAGCTATATAACCTTTGGTTGGATTAATTCAAGTAATGAAATATCTTGTACTGAGCGATCGTTTACTTTCAATGACAAATATGTGTTTATATATTTTGGGGAATAAATTGTTTTTATTTTACTTTTAGCGGTTATAGTTTTATAACCGCTCTCTCTCTCAGAACTTAGAACTTTGAGTAACAAAAGAAAGTCCAGGACATCACTGCTTTGGCGCTCATTACTTTGAGACTTTCGATGGTTAGTCACAACAACCCAGTAATTTCGCTGCAGTACCCTTCGAATCGGAACACAGTAATGTTTACACACTACTGCTTAGCGGCAGAATAACTGGTACTGCGGTGGTACCTACCTAGACGACCTCCTGCTAAGGATATCTACCACCAAGTAAGGTTAGATTAGGTTAGTGTTAATAAAGCATAATTAAAAATACACAATCTCCCTCTCTACAAGATGTTACTGTTTATGTTTATGTTCTGACTGTTTATGTTCACACGAAAAATAAGGAATGGCAATATATGTAACATGTTTAGGCCGCAAATGTTTGATTAAAGAATATAAACATCTACGCTGGCCTGAGTCTACGCTTAGATGTTTGTGTCAGTGTGTATGTTCTATACAATCATCGACTTAGATAATTCTCTGGTGCAGCTATGAGTGAAGCGTATAACTATAAAGCGTGATCGACTACTTCTGCTGTAATAATAATTATTTTATTTCAATACTTAATAGTCCGTAATTTACCGATAACCTGTTTATTTGCCATGTAATTTGATATAATGTTGAGTGTAAAATCATTGATGATAGTAATTTTACTAATTTGAATTTAAATATAAATAAATTAACGAAAACTATATGTATTTTTGTTGAAACTTCAGAATGTTTATAGATTTGGGAGCAACGACAACGGAAAGACGATCAAGTTTATGTTTATTGTACATATTTTACACTTACCGTAAGTTTTTATTGACTTTCGCCACCTCATTGTCCACTTTAAACCAGTGAAAATTATTGTGAGTTCATTTTCTTTTATAGAATTTTCTATGTCCTGGTGTGAGATCATTGACAACTCAATCCGCGCAGATAGCTTTATAAATCAAACCAACATTGTTAATACCACAGAATATGTGACTGACACTGACGACTTAATATGCATCGTTAGCAAAACAGGTTTTGCCAACGAAACATGTGTTTATAAAAATGTAACTTATGAGCTTGACGACTTTGGATTTGATTTACTAAATGTTCTTTCAAAAGAATTCCCACGATCATTCCAAGCACGTCTAGATGTGAATATGAGTAAAGAAAAAGAATACTTAATTGAAATAATAGAACAAGATAACATGGCCGAAATATATCAAGATATAGATGAGGACGAGGTTAATAATACTTCAGTTGACGTACCCGAAGAAGACATAGTTACAGACATGATAACTCAGTTCGCAAAATACATAGAGAAGTCTGGAAAACGAGGATTAAAAACGCTAGCATACAAAATTAAAAATCTTGTACACCCAACTTTATATTTGAATCATATATTAAAACTTCCCAAATATCTTGCTGAATTAGAAAAATATTTCAAATTCATATTTCAGAAAAAAATCGGATGCGAAATCGATCTACAATTTATTATTTTAGATATGCTTCAAACATCAATAAAAATATATGGAAAGGCATCCGAAGAAATGTGTGGTGTTATCGTACAAGAGGGTAATATTTCTTTATCACTTCATCAGATTAATACAATAGAAGAAGCTATAGGATTAGCTGTGTTCAATGAAAAAAAAGAAGCATTTAACTTCATTTGCAAATGTTCGTACGTTTGTAGACGATTTCCTTCATATTCTGACTACATTGCTAAACTACTAAAGTCTATTCTAAAATTACAAGAACAATATTTTAAGATAATTGTAATAATAATTAAAGATATTATTAAAACAAAGAGAACTTTCATGAAGAGTATAATGGACGAATACATGGCTCAAAATATTACTTTAGAATTAGAATCTTTAGCTAATGATCACGTAGAAGTAAGTTATCTCATGATTTCTGCTGTAAATACTATTACACAAAGATTAAAAGTTTTTTTCACCAACGGGGTTGAAATAAGAAATAGTACGAAGGCAGTTAGAATCTTGATAGATATTATTGATGTTACATTTCAAGTACCTGATGAGAACTCAATAGCAACTGACTTTCGAGATATTGGAAATTATATCATCGAGTGGGGAAATGGTAAAAAGATAAATATCAGAAAGATATTATCAAACTTCTTTTCTGATGCAGTAATTTTTTTAGATACATATTGGAATCACGAAATAAAAGAAGAAGTTAAAGTCCTAATCCAGTTTCTAAGAATAGGAACTTCAGATAATGATACGTTACGTGAACAGTTGTTCACTAATGGTTCTGTAATCGCGACCGCTGGTCACTCAATTTACTCATAATATGTCGAAAACGAAATATAAACGAGACAAAAAAAAAGTAAAACGATCCTGGACACGCACGAAATATAAATCGCATAGAAATTATGTTTTATAAATACAAGGGTAATTTTGACGGTGTTGTGAGTGTTTTCTGCGTATTAACTGTTGAAGATAAAAATTCTGAGCGACACTAAACTGTTATAAGTAAGTGTATTCATCATTAGGCGAGTGATTAGCTTTTCTCACAAGAGACAAATCTAGAAATTTATACAGTAGTTATTTTTCAAATTATATCTGTCACCAAGACAAGCCCTATCTCCCTTCTGTTCAACGAATGGTTGAATGGCATCCAGTGTTTTATTTATGACTTAACTTATGTCAAACGTTTGTAGTTTATCATTGTTATAGCTGTTAAAGCAGTTGCTTTGCCTCTTATCAATACCCTGGCACCCTCAACTCTTCAGCGATCGACTATGAATTGTAGGTATTATTTGTTTTGTTATTTTTAACACCGACGCAAACACGATGTTATGTTTCACGAGTGAATTTGAGTCTTTGTTTGTAGCGTCGTAGCCCTGAAACGGTTAATACAATTTTGTTCGAAAGGTGATTTGATCGAGTGTGTCTTTTATCTATGATCTGGTCAGTTGTTCTATGATTATCGGATTGTTGAATGGCTGTGAACACTTCCACAAATTTAATTGAGTCGATTTTTTTTATTCCGTTAACGTCGTCGAGGGGTTTAATAAAATTTAATTTATTATTGGCATTTTAATTTACTTTAATAACTATTAAATGTGTCGAGAAAAACAAAACCTTACAAATAATTTATTTGTGTTTATTATCGCTTGTTCTTCATTGAAATTGTTTCGTCACAGTAGTTGTGCCAGCCTTGTCTCGTATTTCAAAGGTTTCCTAATACTTCCTAAATCTGGTTGTAAGTACCAATTTACGTCCTGTCTACGTCATTTGCGAAAAACATTGCAAAAAAAGTACCGTAACATACTTTTCACCTTGACCGCAATATTTTTTTACATTTTGTAGGCTAGGTGTGTTTACCACAGCTGTCCTGATTTTAAGTGACGGTGTAGTCGAAGATGGATACACATCTAGCCTGGATGGTCTGGCTTTCAAGTGAGGTTGCCGAAAGTGCTTGACGGCAGATTTTCAACCTGAGGGTAGTAGCTAGCCAGTCGAGTAGACATATTTTAATAATAAATTAATCTATAAGTATCGTAGCACATTACACACAGCGCCATCTGACCCTAAACTAAGCAAAGCTTGTGGAAGTCAGATAACTGATAGAATACTTAGATACTTTTTTTTGTAAATGTATACATACTTCTGATACAGAACACCCAGACACACAACAAACATTTATCGTGAACGTTTGTCCTGGTGGGAATCGAACCCACACTCTACAGCTTTTGTAGCTGTCATATATTTCATATTAGATATTCCATTACATTGACATGTGTTATATGATTTTGTTATTTTTAAAATATATATGAATCGAAAAATTACCTGCAACTTTAGTGTTATCAATAAAATATTTATATTGAACGGTAGTACTATTTTGTCGACTGTACCTACCGTTTCCAGTAATTAGACAGGTATTCCGAATAGCATGCCGAAGCCCTAGAATTGGCAGGTCGAATGAGGGTTCCCAACTGTACTACAGTATTAGACTTGAATTTTTACTGTATTGCATTTGTAAAATAAATTATAAGGACTAAACGAAATGATAGCTCAGTGGTTAGAGAGGTCAGATAACACGCCAAGTGTGAATTCACATCCCGACAAAGATCTTGAGCCGCTAACGTAAGAAAAAACCGTGAGAAAACCGTAGTGCAAATATTGGCGGAATTGGAGGATTAAATCGATTTTGATAGTTTTTTTTTACTTAGTAGATCATACTTCAGAGGAACCCATATAAATTTTACCGAAATCGATGGAGCGATTTAAAAAAAAAATCTAAAAAAATGAATACATCGATGATATTTTCGTTTACTCCGAAACCTCATTGTTTCATTGGGAGCAGTGCGTTTCGTTGACCATGGTGGTCATGTAGTCGGTTTTTTTAAATCGTAAATTTATAAGTATATTATGTTCTGCGTATAAAAGCAACCGACATAGCCCAGAGAATCAGCAAGTTGCAGTGGCAATGGGCAGGGCACATAGTTGCAAAGTTCTGGAGTAGAGACCACGGACCGGCAAGCGCAGCGTAGGACGTCCACACTCAAGGTGGACAGACGACCTAATAAAGACCGCAGGAACGCGCTGGATGCGAGCCGCTTTCAATCGGTCTTTGTGAAAGTTAATGGGGGAGGCCTATGTCCAGCAGTGGACGTCCTACGGCTGAAATGATGATGATGATGTATAAAAGCAAACCTAAATCAAGAGTAACAGAGCAACCGGTAGCAAACAGCGGTTTGCTTGTTGAAACAAACAATCGATTGTAAATCAAATCGCAATCAAACAAGAATTCCTAAAGCAATTGTGTTCAAAATAAACCATGTTGTTATTAGTGGATTAGAGCTTTCACACTAGTATTGTAAATGCTGCAATTATACCATTTTACAAGTACATATTATAAAGGTTGATAAAATATTTGTTTTTTTTAAATGAAATTAGTAGTACTTATTTTTTATTTCCTGATAGATGAGCATTAGTAAATTTAAAAGTTTTTTTAAAGTAGGTCACATGTGTTTTGGACTTTTTCACTTTTATAATGAGATGAATCTTAGTAGGCAATGATATCACCGTGCGTGAGAATAACTAATACTATAAATGTGACAGATTAGATGGATGTTTGTTACTCTTTCACGCAAAAATTGATTTTTCCACTTAAAATTTGAAACGGATTTGTATGAAATTTGGTATAGCGGTAGCTGATACCCTGGATTAACACATACGCTACATTTTATACATGTGGCGGGTAACACGGCGGGGCGCAGCTAGTGAGATATAAAGATGAGCTATTTTGTAGTGATGATAGTTCAGTGAGTAGCGTAGTCGGTTCACACGCTGAGGTCGTGGTTTCCAACCCCGACAAAGAGTTTGAGCTGCCGCTAGAGGAAATCATCGTGCGGAAACCACAGCAAGGTGGTAGACTATTTTTAGTACTACTCGACTGGATAGCTACCACGCTTATGTTGAAAATCTGCCTCAACGGTGTGTCCCGGCAGCCTCACTTGAGACCCAGTTCCAATTCAGGCTAGGTGTGTTTACCATTTCCAGCACATAGCCACTTTACATTAGGTGAGCTGTGGTCAAACACCAAGCGTGTCAATCTAATGCCCATTTTTAACGGTCATCCAGAAGCTCCAAACAAGGGACATTGTTTCATGGTTGACGTTCCAAAAACTCGAACGAAACTATTTGATTCCACGTTCATTATGCGGACTGCTAGAGAGTAGAACGCGCTGCCTGAGTGGGTGTTCCCCATTGGATATAATCTGGGTTTCTTCAAGTCGAGAGTGCATTGGTACCTTCTAGGTAAGCGTGCTCCATCTTAGGCCGCATCATCACTTAACATCAGGTGAGATGGCGAGCAAACTTAACTTTTTTTAAATATTTATAAAAAAAAACTCATATCAAAAAAATCTAAATTAATTTATTTGGCGTAAGTTTTGGACACATTAAAATAAACCCAATATTATTATTGAGCAACAAATATGTGCCGTATCGTGACGATATAAGATTCTAGTTATCTTGACAATATTTTAAAATACAAATCAAGCGAAGGTGCAGTACATAAAAGCTTGAAGGAATGGTTTAGTAAACAGCTTATTCAGTTTCAGAAATAGTCGCCAAATCCGAGCGTCATACAATAAGTTTGCGTTCAAATCAAGGCGACGACACTCCTCACAATTTGTGTCAGTGTGAAAGGTAACCAATAGCTCCTATAAAGTACCATTGTTAAGGGCACGTGCCAAGCGCTCCGTATTTTTATTTCGGTTTATAAGTAGCGAGCGGATTAATCGGCCTTGGTAACACTGGCTTAAACTCGTAACAACAGAGAAAAAGGAAAATTGTCAAATCATTGTAGGGTCAGGATCCAACGAAAGCCAGACAAATCCGATCGCCAGCGAAATTCGTTGGACTACGTAGTCCAACGAATTTCGCTGGCGATTCAGCGGGGGAATCCCCCCAGTTTGATGGGTACTTTTGGTGGCGGGCTCGATTGGGGGTTTTTAAATATTTATATGGACATTTATATGATAATTTTAATTACTGGGCTGTTGAGACTAACCATCGAAAGTCTCAAAGTAATGAGCGCCAAAGCAGCGATGCCACGGACTTTGTTTTGGTACTCAAAGTTCTGTGCATTGCTGCAATGGTCATGGACATGCGTTATTAAAATCGTTTTGTTATATTTGTTGTTGGTAATTTGTTATGTTTGTTTTGTTTGACCGAAAAGGGCTCACCGGAAGACGCTGGTCTTCCGGTGAGCCCTTGTCGGCTGGTCATACCAATTAGTATGACCCTATTTTGTAACTGTTTGTCTCTATTTGTTGTTTTTTTTGTTCTATGTTACAAAATAAAATTATTTTCTTTCTTATTTCTTTCTTTCTTTCTTTCTTATCTCTTACCATCGTTCGTCTCATTACTTTTACATAAAAATAAAAATAAAAAACAATTAATTGTATTGATTACATGTGATTGTGTCTTGTAAACATTTATTAAATGAATAAAAAGGAAGTTAATATAAAATAAATAAATTATTACAACAATATTGAAATGGCCTCCTCCCGGCTTAGGGCCTCCATCACTGCCGTGTTCCGATCTTTCGATGGTTTTGTGCAGGTTGTACTCTTTGATGGATGAAAATGATTTGTATGTAACGAATAAACTTAAAAACTACTGGACCAATTTCAAACATTCTTTCACCGTTGGGAAGCTACACTATCCTTGGGTGACATAGGCTACTTTTTATCCCTGTATTCCTATTGGAACGGGAACTACGCGGGTGAAACCGCGAGACGTCCGCAAGTTTATATAAAGTAAAAAGAAATGTAATTTACAAGTTGACAAAGGTTACGGACCTCAGTGTCTGTGGAGGGAATATATTTAAAAAAACCTTAAGCTAAAACGCAACTATGGGAACAATTTCCACACCACTGGACCCACAAATATAAATGTGTTCTTATAATCTGATAGTCTGACATTCAATTAATGAATGACTTGAACAAACACAGGATAAGAGCACAAGTACTTAAGGAAGTAAAAAACATGGTTTTGGTATTTGGAAAAACAAGTTTTTGAAAGGCTTGACACATTGCTGAATCAGAAAAGATGCGGTCATTTGCGCGTGGGCAGGCCTTGACATTCAGGATGCATTAAACTTGTTTATACCTAAAAAAGAATGTAGGAGGGTGCTGAATTATAAAGCTGGATTATTCATAACAAAGCGAGTTCACAAGGTACTTTTAGATACTTAAAATAAACGCTGATACGGCGATGCCCTTGACTTAGTTTTGTTAGGTACTCAAAGTTCTCAGTACAGCTACAATGGTCATGAATAGCTATTATTTTTTATGGTTGACGTGCTAAGTGTTAGACTTTGGGTCACATTATATTAAGTCACTGTGTGGTCGAAGATGGTAAACCTAGTCTGGAATGGAATTGGCTTTTAAATGAGGCTGCCGGAATACACCGTTAGGTGCATGACGGTAGATTTACTTGGCAATAGGTTGTCTAGGTAACAAAATTAATAACATAACTTTTTGCAATGTGCTGTTGGTGTACATTGGTAGGTACCTTCGCAATACCAGATATTCTGCCGCAAATCATTAGCGTGTAACATTTATATTAATTGTGTTTCGGTTTGTAAGTACTGCAGCTAGCGAAATACAGAGCTGTTGAGACTCAAATTAATAAACGTCAATTATCTCTTTATCTCTCGTCAGTCATCTCTTACCATAAGAAGAGAGTATAATTCGTCGTACTTTTACATTTAAAAAAGTCAGCCGTGGTACTAACACCAACTACCTACGAGTAAAAAAAAAACATTAACACCACGCTGTGGTTTTAGCAAGGTCTTTGCTACACCGGCAGTTCAAGCTCATTTCTGTGGTTTGAACACACGCCCTTTGTCGTCACCACTGATCTATCATCGCTACCAAAAGCTGTGGGTAAAAGTACCTATATATAAAAATATCGTGAATCATTGCACACAGCGCCATCTAGCCCCGAACTAAGCAAAGCTTGTACTATGGGAAGCAGATACTGATAAATTGACAGCCCTGCTGGTTCATTGGTAGTATGTCTGCTCCAAGAGGGCGTGGGTTCGATTCCCACCCAGGACAAGCATTTTTTGTGTTAAAAACAAATGTTTGTTCTGTGTCTGTACTGTATGTATTTACAAAAAAAAAACTATTTAAGTGTTCTATCAGTGATTTGTCTTCCATAGTACAAGCTTTGCTTAGTTTGGGGTCAGATGGCGCTGCGTGTGATGTCCTACGATATTTATTTATTAATTAGACCTAGTTTTATTCATAACGAAGTTATAGGGGGTCGAAAATGGCCTGAACTGCTTCGAGATAAGGATGGTATAGTACGGCCGGGACACTGCCGTGTCCCCAGATTAAAGAACAATAAGAGCTAAGAATTAAGTTAAAATTGTTCTTGACTGACAGCGATCTTGAGCTCGACGTGCAATTGGAAACAACTCAGTGCAAGTTCCCCTAAATAACCAGCAAAACAGGAATTCAAACAAATCGTACATTCGACTCTAGCATTCGGATACGTATCTACCTACATGCGTACATGTAAGTTTATATTTAACATCCTGCGAGATTGTAAACAGTTTATTTCTGAAGGAAAGCACAGATTTCTGATCTTTATGCTGTTTAAATACCGACGAGGCGGTGACCTTGTCATTTACCCTACTGCGAAAAGGATGAAGTGTGTTCTCACAGTGATAAATGTTTACGTAAATATGGTTCCGTATTCGTATGGTTGGTTGGTTGGTTGGTTGGTTATTGGTATGGTTTATGGTTTTTTGGTTTAATATGGTTTTATGTTTCCTATTGGTTCATTGGTAGAATGTCTGCTTCAAGAGCTGAAGGGCGTGGGTTCGATTCCCATCCAGGACAAACTTTGTGGTATAAACAAATGTTTGTTCTATGTCTGGGTGTTCTGTATTTATTATAAGTATGTATTTACAAAAAAAGTACTCTATGAGTTATCCGACTTCCATAGTACAAGCTTTGCTTAGCTTGGGGTCAGATGGCGTTGTGTGTAATGTAATAACTTTAAAAAAATATATTCATTCTTTTTTTTTAATGGTAAATAAATAAAATAAATAATAAATAAATATCATAGGACATTACACACAGCGCCATCTGACCCCAAACTAAGCAGAGCTTGTGCTATGGAAGACAGATAACTGATAGAATACTTAAATACTTTTTTTTTTTTTTTGTAAATACATACTTATAATACATGCAGTACACCCAGACACAGAACAAACATCGATGTTAGTCTATGTAACTTTTCATCGGTGTTGGAAGTTTTTGACCGTAGAGAAAAGCCAAAATATGTGCCTGTAAAAAAAGATATGGAGCGCCTGATAAAAATATTGTAGCAACATTTATTTAGATCTCAACAGAGGCAATTTAACACTTTTAGATATAAAGAAATCGTCATTACGAATTCGGGCTTCCAGTTCTACCAATGCGCCCGTTTTTAATATGTTTGACTACAACTCACCTGATGTAAAGTAACGGCATGATAGCAGATGTCAAACGCAGCTAGTTTGGAAAAGCCTTGGCACTCAAATGAGGCTGCTAAAACACGTTACGTGTTTTGCGGCAATTTTTTTTTTGATTTTTTATTGTTCGCAATCTAGTTTGCCCGCAGTTCATCTGACGTTAAATATTTAACTAACTTTTCTATCAGATCCACCGCCAAATTAAAAATACATCAAAACGATTAATTCGTAATCTTATTCACAATTTTTTTTTGCTGAATGTAGTGTTTTACCTAGGTACAAAAATGCCACAGACCTTCAACAAAATACTCGTATCTGTTATTTTTTTCGCAATTTCAGGGTTGGTATAGTAAAAGCTGTTCGCATTGATAGAGTAGAACAACAAAACCAGGACGACAATATGCGATTTGATTTTTTAAATGTAAAAGTAATGGGGCGAACGAGACACTCTCCTGATTGTAAGATATAACGCCTGTCAATGATCTTTGCAGCGATACTCAGAACTTTCAGTAGCAAATAAAGAGATCGCTGCTTTGGACTTTCGATGGTTAGTCCCAACAGACCTGTAATTTTTCTAGCTACAGTACCCTTCAAACAGTAATGTTTACACATTACTGCTTTGTATCAGAATATCTGCTACCAACTACGGTGGTACTGACCTAGTCGACCTCCTGCTAAGGAGATCTCCCACCATAATTATAATCTTATGTCATTTTTTCGATACTATAATCTATGAAAGAAAATAGGCATAGTCTAATCTTCTAAATCTTTATCTAGGCTTGTAGTAGGCTTGCGATGATAGCTCAGTGGTTAGCGCGGTTGGTTCGCATGCCGAAGGGCGTGGGTTCAAACCCCAACAATGAGCTTGAGCTGCCGGTGAAGGAAAACATCGTGAGGAAACCATAGCATGGTGGTAGGGTACTTTCTAGTACTCGGCTGGCTAGCTACCACCCTCAAGTTGAAAATCTGCTGCCAAGCATTTAACGGTGTGTTCCGGCTGCCTTATTTGAGAGCCAGTTCTATTCCAGGCTAGGCGTGCTTTACCATTTTCGATTACACCGTCACTTAACATCAAGTGAGCTGTGGTCAAACACCTAGCCTGTCAACCATTAAAAAAAAAAGTAGTAAGTCACTACTACTTTACTATGATAGGACTGGGTTTGGTCTTAACTTACTTTGTATAACTAAAATTAAAATTAAAATTAAAACTAAAATTTATTTTCTTTTATTTATCAAAAATTAATTGCAATGAAAAAGTAACACGGGAAAATGCGCAAAGTGCGATGTCAAAAATAAAGGAAATAAAAAAGGAATGTGATTCATTAAATACTCAAGAATATTAACCAGAAGCTTGTCATATTAAGTGTCGACGATTGAATCCATTACGATTTCATTCTTACTTGTACAACGACTCGACAAACATTTCATCCCAAAAACAATATTGTTTCAAAGAAAATGCTCGTAAAATAAACAGTGAAACAACTGACAGAACAGATGTAAATCAAACATGTTGTTTACGACATCAGTGTGAGTCAAAGATCATATAGCAGTGGAATTGATATTTTTCAGTATATTGATTTTTTTTCTATGAGTTTGGCGTCGTGTTTTGAGCATTTGCCAGTGTCAAGTATTTTATATTTTCAAGTTTCAAAAGTTAAATAAGTGTCCTCGAAGCTAAAGTCAAAGTCCACTCTTGGTCAAGTACAGGCCGTGTTAGTGAAGTCCAGTCTTGCTTTAGTAAAATAGTGGTGACTTTACTATAAAGCTTCTATGGAGTCTTAGAAGCAACACAAAAAGTCGTGTTTCACCACATTATATCAATCTCCCACACTCGCGCTTGTGATTTGTCACTTTATGAATAAAACACCATAATTTTTATGCATAAAAACGTGGCAAAACACTAGTTTTGGAAAATAATACAACGGGGCGACACGGCGAGTGTGGGAAAATGATATAATGTGGTGAAACATGAGTTTTCGTGTTGCTTCCAAAACTCCATCGAAGCTTTATAGTAAAGTTGCCACTACTTTACTAAAGCATGACTGGCACGAACTGACACGAACTGGACTTGACTAAGACGACTTTGACGATAACCATAGTTAAGATACAGCAGAAATATCACTGAAGACGAGGCAGTATGGCTTTATAGCTTTAGCCTACCCGAAAGGGCAAATTAACGAAAAAAAAAAAAAAAAACGGGGCGACACGAGTCTTTCCGCGTTCCCGCCAAAACTGCAGTATATTGTTGATTCACGAACTAAATAAAAGTGGCACATCTAAACTTAATACTGTTATTGTCTTTTTCTTTGCTGTGCATTAGACAAGGACAACTATATTTAAATAAGTTATGGCAACTGTCAACTGGTCTTTCTCTTGATTTTTTTTTGTTTTTAACATTGTGCATTTGCCAGTGTTGCGTATTTAACAAAAAAAGTGCTTTCAAAATTGTTTTTTTAAGCAAATACCTCTTCTTAGTTTTTTGGCAACGCACTTTGTCTGCATTTTGCACTTGTCTCGTATGCAGGCTGTGTATGAAAAAAATACTGCATTATTCAATGCCATCATCATCAGGTACCGTATTCGTATTATTTATGTCGGCTCTATATTTATAACTCTTTGATACTAACGATATTTGTACAAGTTCTTTGTCAGGTATTGTCATGTTGAGATTTTATTGTTTTCCACTTTTAATATTTGGTACTTAAGAGACTTTCTTTGCGGACAAGTATAGTGAACCGGAGTAAAAATTAAATAAAACAGGATTATAATGGGAAAGAAGACAAAGCTTATTGAAACGAAAAGGTCATGGAAATGAAAGTAACAAAAAAAGTATTTATTACCGAAACATGTGCCACTAACAATTTTTTTTTTAATACGGATAAGTCCGCGTTTGACCACCAACTCGCCTGATGGTAAGCGACGATATGGTCGAAGATGTAAAAGCGACACAGGTTAGGGTCAACTGTATATATACTATTTATTGCTAGATGCAAGACACTGTTTATTCACAGACAGCCAAGCTCAGGCAGGTGTGTTCTCGAAGACGACTAGGAGCCAAGTGACTGCAAGCGATCGGACCATCACCAACGAAGAGAAGCGAAGGCGCCTCAGTTTCCGTTACGGTGATAGCCATCAACAGCTGGCACGTAGTTTCCGGTATAGACTTTGATTGTTTTGCGTTCGGCAAGGCGGCAAATACAAGTGGCGACAACAGATGAATCACGCAGACTTAGAAGATACCTATACACTCAGACCTTGTGTGTGACCTTCGCTCTCAGGGAACAAGCAAGCAACAGAACAAGGAAACAAGCTATTAAGGTTGATGTAAAAAATGTATTTAATGATAGAAAAAAAGGTAAATATCATAATAAAACATAAGTACTTATCTTCATATTTTGATTGTGTTATAAAAATAATTCGCCTAATCTTCATCATTATCATCTCAGCCGTAGGACGTCCACTGCTGGACAGGACATAGGCCTCCCCCATTGACATCCACAAAGATCGGTTGGAAGCGGATCGCATCCAGCGCGTTCCTGCGATCTTTATTAGGTCGTCTGTCCACCTTGTGGGTGGACGTCCTACGCTGCGCTTGCCGGTCCGTGGTCTCCACTCCAGAACTTTGCAGCCCCATCTGCCATCAGTTCTGCGTGCAATGTGCCCTGCCCACTGCCTTTTAAACTTGCTAATTTTAATTCTGATATTTTAATAAACATCAGGCTAATACTGTGGGCTGATGTAGATAGTAGGAATCTAGATTTATAATTAGGAATGTAAACAGAATGCTGTCTGACCTTGCCGGCATTCAGAGCAATTAAGAATTAAATATGGCGCCGAAGTGCTTTTTAAAATTGGTCCAAGGAAAACTAGATAATGAGTTTTTTTATGCTTGACAGGCTAAGTGTTTGACTACACCTCATCTGATCTAAATTGACAGTGACGTCGAATATGGTAAGTCTAGCTCTCAAGTGAGGTTGCCGGAACACACTATTAGGTGCATGGTGACATATTTTCAATTGAGAGTTGTAGCAAGCCAGCCGAGTACTAGAAAATACCTTACGACCATGGTTATCCTCAAGATGTTTTCCTTCACTGGCCGCTCAAGCTTATTGCTGGGGGTTGAACCCACGCCCTTCGGCGTGTGAACCAACCGCGCTAACCACTGAGCTATTATCGCTACAAATTCGTTATGTCGATAACTTCAGTTCGTCTACAGATCTCTTTCTGATTCGACATCGTAGAGAAACCCCGAGAATAGGACACTACATAGCTCGTTGAAATTCCTAGTGCATATAAAGTACTACTAAGTAAGTAGTTAAGTAGTTTTTTGCGTGAAAGAGACAAACATGATCCATCCAAACTGTCACATTTATAACATTAGTGGGATTGAATATATTTACAGCTCAACGTACTTACGTATAAATACCAAATAATCCCTAGCGGGGATCTAGTAACTAACTTATCTTGAATGTTAGAAAATTGATAGGATTAATATTTCCACGTGAGTTATCAGCGTGTAGAAATTGTGTTAGTGGCTCCCCAACTCAACTCTGCATAAGCTTGTCGCTCCTCTAGCGGTCCGGTTATCGGTTCAATTCCCAGCTCGACCGACCCGTCGGATTTGGTCGCTGGCCACGAATAGATTGGTCGCGATACGCGGCCATGCCCTGCGCTGCGACAACGATAGGCTTCTCAGTCAACGTTGACATGTGGTCTATGGCAAAGATTAAACAAAGAAATAGTAGGTAATAAATATTGGAGGAAAATTAATTGATATACACTTTGACAGCCCTGTTGGTTCATTGGTAGAATGTCTGCTTCAAGACCTGAAGGGCGGGGGTTCGATTCCCACGCAGGATAAACATTGTGTTGTAAAAAATTTAAATATTTAAAAAAAATTAAGCCGGAAACTATAATCGTATCGGACAATACAATTTGACAGCCCTGTTGATTCATTGGTAGCATGTCTGCTCCAAGAGTTAAAGGGCGTGGGTTCGATTCCCACCCAGGATAAACATTTTGTGGTGTAAACAAATGTTTGTTCTGTGTCTGTCTAGAGTATGGGCGGGAACGCTGAAAGAATCGTGTCGCAACACATTGTATTTTTTTCCAAAACTAATGTTTTTTCGAGTGTGTATGTATAGAAATGGTGGTGTTTTAAAGTACCGAATTAAAAGCGCGAGTGTGGGAAAGTGATATAATGTGGTGAAACATGACTTTTCGTGTTGCTTTCAAAACTCCATCGAAGCTTATAGTAAAGTCGCCTCTACTTTACTAAAGCGAGACTCGATTTGACTGACACGGACACGACTTGACCAAGACTGAACTTTGACTTTTTAACTTATGAAACGATAATATCACACAATACTTGACACTGGCAAATGCACAAAATGCGTCGCCAAAATCAAAGAAAAAGAAGAAATGGAAGGTAACTTAGGTAGCGTTCTGTCAAAATATAACAATTCAAAAGACTCATCTGCAGCACGTACCTATTCTGTGGAAGAAAGTGTCATTTAAAACAGGTTTGGTGATTATTAAACACAGATTACTGCAATCAAGATACACCGTAATTTGTTTAATAAGCTGAAATAAACTGATTCTAAATATAGCGTTACTTATAAGATAAATTAACTGCTGATCATAATGTGTTTGGATTGATGTGTCAGCGATAAACATCGTGAGGAAACCATAGCATGGTGGTAGGGTACTTTCTAGTACTCTGCTGGCTAGCTACCACCCTGAAGTTGAAAATCTGCTGCCAAGCATCTAACGGTGTGTTCCGGCAGCCTCACTTGAGAGCCAGTTCCATTCCAGGCTGGGTGTGCTTTACCATCTTCGAACACTCCTTCACCTAACATCAGGTGAGCTGTGGTCAAACACCTAGCCTGTCAATAAAAAAAAATATGGTAGCGTCTATAGCGGGACGCTAAGTCGCCAACTACATTACCGAAGCATGACTAGATTTAACTGACATGGACTTGACTAAAGCTGGACTTTAACTACATTTTAACTAATGAAACTTGAAATAATCAAAACACTTGACACTGGCAAATACACAAAGTGCGACGCCAAAATCAAAGAACAAGAAGAGAAGGGGTAACGATTTCACATTTAGGTTTTTAATAGAGCCTCTTCCGTGGTCGGATTATAAACTTTTTAGCGTCTTACTATCATGTTAAATTACTAGAAATAAAACGGTCGCTGTGTTAACCAAGAAAATTCAATACAAAGTACAAACATGTCACAGACGTGAAGCGGTTGTCTTGTAAATATTTGAACGAGCACAATGTCTTAGTAATGAGGTTGATGGACTGTCACTGTGGTTCTAGAAATCTAGTTTAGAATGAATGTTTATGTTGGTATATGGTAGATATTTAAATACATACGATACTACTTGTTTCAACGAGATGACAACCTATCTATTTTGATTTTTTTAAATATGAATGGAAAAACGACCTGTAACTTTGGTGTTATTAATAAATGATTTGTATTTGTATTTGTATCTATATTTTTGGGTAGCCAGCAAGACGTAAGGATCAAATTATTAATTTTTTGTGAAACTATCTACAAGATTGATGCCCACAACAAGGAGTGGACCTCAATAGCACAAAACAGAGAGGAGTGGAAGGGAGGGAGAGAAGCCTTTGCCCAGCACTGGGACTAAGTAGGCTAAAATAATAATAATAAATATTTTACAAAATTGTTTTTTTTAAAAGGTTGACCACAGCTCACCTGATGTGAAAAAAATTAGCCTGGAATGGAATGCTTTCAAGTGAGGCTGCTGGAACACGTTAAATGATTGGCAACAGATACTGAACTTGGTGGTAGATCTCCTTAGCAGGAGGTCGTCTAAGTAGGTATCACCGTAATATCAGATATTCTGCCGCCAAGCAGTAGTGTGTAAACATTACTATGTTCCGGTTTGAAGGGTACTGCAACTAGCGACATTCCAGGGCTGTTGAGACTAACCATTGAAAGCCTCAAAGTAATGAGCGCCATAACAGCGATGCCCTGGACTTTGTTTTGCTATTCAAAGTTCTGTGAATCGCTGCAATGGTCATGGACAGGCGTAATCTCTTACCATCAGGAGAGCGTCTCGTTCGTCTCATTACTTATTACATAAAAAAAATATTATTAGCTTGATAACAGAGTACCTACTAAAAAGGTTCCGGTGAAGGAAAAACATCGTGAGGACATAGCATGGTGGTAGGGTACTTTCTAGTACTCGGCTGGCTAGCTACCACCCTCAAGTTGAAAATCTGCCGCCAAGCATCTAACGGTGTGTTCCGGCAGCTTCACTTAAGAGTTCAATTCCTGGCTAGGTGTGCTTTACCATCTTGGACCACACCGTCACTTAACATCAGGCGAGCTGTGGTAAAACCTAGCCTGTCAACAATTAACAAAAACCACAGAACTAGAAAGTACACCCACAATGCTATGATTTTCGCGATGTGAAAGGTGTGCCATTTTGGAGAGTGCGCTTCAGATCTGCATGACCTAATTCCACCCTGCCTATTCTACTATTGGACAGCCAGGAGCTTTAAAAAGCGATACCGCTTTATGGTTGATGTTCCAAAAGCTCGAACTAAGCGGTTTGATTCCACCTTTTTCATACGTACCGCTAGACATTGGGATCTGCTGCCCGAGTGGGTATTCCCCGATGAATATAGTCTGGGTACCTTCAAGTCACGAGTGAATCGGTTTCTTCTAGGCGAGCGTGCTCCACCATAGACCGCATCTTCGCTTGATGGCGATCAAAGGCCTATCCGTTATAAAAAAAAAAATGTTTTCTTTCACCAGCATCCCAATGCGAACACTGATTCGACTTATCAATACAACAAAATAGACATAAATGTACTTACTTAGGTAGATATATATATTATATATTACAAGCAAATGAACTACTTCGTTGTTAGTAGTACCTATCTATACAATAATACATGTATGTATGTATAATAAGCACGGTGTAGAATTAAATGAAATATAAATACAAAAATACTGCAAAACTTTGTTTGTTGATGCCTACGTTATCTTCATGTTTGTGATAAGATAACATGATTTTGTCGTTAATATTTATATAAGGTTAAAATTACTTAAACGTATAATTGTACATGTTCCTCCGCAATATTAAAATTTCACATTCACAAGGACAAGGTTTGGTAGCAGTAAAATTTACAATGGAGAATGTTACTGGGTATGCAAAATCGCTTGAATCTTTGTCACAGTAAAGCCTATGTGAATATAAATATACTAGTTTTTGTTTCATGCCAAAATATTAATTAGTTTAGATTTTATAGACATTCAAAAATCCTGTTAATTTGAAATCGCTGCGCGGTGGCGCTGCTTCGGTGTGACGTCACAGGTCATACACCTCTTTCCTCTTTCAAGAATAAATACTATAAGTTAAGATTTGAAGCATGTGGAGCAAAAGGTTTTGGCTCGTATTGATACACTAATACTTGTAGGTTCTTATCCTAACTAATATTATAAATGCGAAAGTGAGTTTGTTCGTTTATTTGTTTGTTTATTACGCTATCACGCAAAAAATATTGAACCGATCTTCATGAAATATAGCATTGGTATTGTTAAGAACACGGAGAAGGACATAGGCTAGCTTTCATCCCTGAAATAATACAGTTCCCGAGGGATCGACAGTAACGCGGGCGGAGCCGCGGGCGAAAGCTAGTAGATAAAATAAACAAAGGATGACGTAAAATTAGTTGTTTTTTTATTTACATATTAGGTAGATACGTTTAAACTGATACCAAAGGTTTTGCACCTCTGGTTTTATTTTTCATATAAGTTCCTACATATTTAGGTAGGTACTATTGCTGGCGGCGGCGGCCGCTCTTTGACTGCACTCGTGCACGCACTGAACGACTACATCTTTAAGTTTTACAACTTTATCCATTTTTGTTTAACTCAAATTTTGCGGAGTGCTTTTAAAAGAGCGCACGTCTCTCCATACAAACTATTGTTAGAAGATAGAAATGTTCTCGCGCGTGAAACGGAAAATGTTCTGTAGGTACTAAATGAATGAGGAATAAATTGGAGCGGCGCACGGGCGGCCTATGTTTCCGAGTGACGACGTTCGGTGCGCCCGGGCAGGCCCTGCGTGACCTTGACCTAATTTCAGTCGTTTATTGTTTCGCACCTGTGATGCGACATCTTGAAAGATTATAGTTTTATTGTTTGTTTGTTCTATGTAACTGAACCATCATTTCTTGGAATCACGAGCCACCACTGATACTTACTTATACCAACCAAATACAAACTAGATAGGTATAAGAGATACTAACCTACTGCAAACTACATACATACCTACCATCTAATAAAAAATATACTTGTATACATAACAGATTGTCATGTACTTACGTCAAAATGATCTACACAACAATATACTTTGCTTTTATCTCCAAATGGATCCAACCTCTTCATAGCTTTTATCCATTTCTTGCGTATTTTAGTATCCATTGGAACCAAAAAAAATAACTTTTCCGGTGCATTGGTGGTAGTGCTTTTACATTTTAGCACAACACATGATTTTCTTGTATTTAAATTCGACATTTTCGAATAATGTTTGCATTATTTCGTAGTGAAACGTGCCGGAGCGCGCAACGTACTGCGTGAGTGTATGACTTGTGACGTCAGCGCACCGAGCGCCGGCCGGCCGACACTCGCGCCGTTTAAAATTCAATATCTCGGGAACTAAGTGACATATCGAAATAATTTTTACACACGTTTTTTTTATTTCATATGGACTATAAGAAAAGTTAAAAATCGAAACTAGTGAACATTCTTCATTGTTACAATATGATGGGTGTTTTTATTAAAATTTATCATCAAGCGATTTGTGACCTAAAATAAATCTTTTAACTCGGGCGCCAGTAATTTTATTTTACAATTATCTACATTTTCACATTAAGAATCTTATAGGTACACGGCGAGCACGGCGAGATCTCTCTAGCGGCTCGGAGGGGGCGCACGCGCATGCGGAGGCCGGGACGGCTGTCAAACGGCGCGGGCGCGCGACCCTCTGATTGGCCAGGCGGCAATGCAAGCGGCCGGGCTGACGAATGACCGCGCTTCGCAGAGCGCGGGATAAACTTAAATTTGGATGCTACAATCTATTTAGTGTAAAAAAAAATTATAATTGTATTTAGGTAATATTTTACCAAAGCTTATGAACTGACCATGTACCTAATATAAATTTTTGTCCACGTATTCAGTAGTGCCTTTTGTGTTGGTTTGATGTTGCCTATCCATACGTCGCTGCTGATGTTGGTTTTTATTTCACTTTTGATTTATCTTTATATATTATTATATCATATACAATTATACATATTTATACAGTTGATATATCCTATCTGCGAAAGTTTCTATGTATGGATGTTACACTTTCACGCAAAAACTGAACGGGTTTTGATGAAATTTGGTAGCTGACACACTGGATTAACACATAGGCTTTTTATCCCGAAACAATTTAGCGGGTAACACCGCGGGGCGCAGCTAGTGTATTATAAATATTTATACATGTATATATTTCGTTTCATTTAAATACGTCATTATTATTTTTACATACTTAATATATGTATAATAGTTTTTTTAAGCTTATTAGTGTCACAACATCTCCCGTCTCAGTTTTCATTCTTGGTTGCCTGGAAGAGATCCTTTTCACCGATAACGCCGCCACTTGTGGCACACGCTTATAAGATTCTTTTGTTTTCTGTACTTTTTTTTGTTTTTTGTGTGCACAATATAGGGTTGCTGCTTTTTTACTTTTATCAAATACAAGAACAACAAGATGTTGAGATGTTATTTTTAATTACTATTGTAACTTTTTACTTTTAGTTTAGTAAGGCAATAATGATAAACTTGGAATTCGACTTTTAACTACATTTACAATTTGGAATAAGCCAACGTGACAATAACTTCAGTTTAGTACCTAGACCACCTGAGCATAAAACATGCAAGCTGATTACTATTCAAAATTAAGTAATCGAAAACAGCAAACACAAAATTACGTATTCTTAATTGCGCGTTGCAATAAAAATAGCTTAATAAATCACGACGTCAAACACAGAACCTACATGTCTTCAGGTGATGAAAGATAAGATAAGAGGGAGACTGCGGTGCGCAGTCACGTTTCGACCATGGACAATTTCGGATACCGTGAGATGGGGTGGCCGTCTCCACTTCAGACACCGGCGCAAACGCCGACGCGCTCGCGCCTTTCCAGCAGCATCCGATCCAGAACGAGAGAACCTGAAGAGTTTCCTCTCAACAGTTATAAAGTGAAAAGTATCGATCTTTTAGAGTCTGCACGTGAGCCGGGAAAAGCTAAAGAATATCTGTTTGTCGGACCGTCGCCACCTTCCGAAGATGCTCCGAATATGTATCACAGTTTTGACGTCGTCGCCACAGATCCAGATGCCAGACTGACGGAAGATTCTGTAAGAAGAAGCCTTTGTGAAAAAGCTCTCAATGTAGGCGCTGCACGATTTTTCGACGACGTAGAATGCGGCTTGATCACAGCAGATAACATAGAAGAACACATAAGTTCAGCGCCTGAAGTAGTTGTGAATTTAACGCTTCTTTGGGTCGTGTTTCTGGCTAGGGATGAGCTACTTCCTGGAATTTTGGACACAGGAGCTGACATTCACTATTCCGAACCAGCTGGGTTAACAGCTTTACACATGGCTGCATTCAGTGGAGCTGCAAGATCAGCTGTTTACTTACTTTCTCGCGGTGCCGATGTCGATTTTGCTCCTAAATACTTTGCACCCCTTCATTGCGCTGCTTTTGGAAACTCTTTGGAAGTAGCTGAAGTGTTGATCGCTCACGGTGCATCGCTGCATGCCGTCGTTCAACGAGCTGGTTGCGAAGACAACCTCGTTCATTGCGCTGTTAGAACCGATGCTGTGGAATGTATGGAACTTTTTATTGAAAAAGGGGTGGATCCAGCGTACGTTACATCAGGAGGACTCAACGCTTTACATTTGGCAGCTGAGTTAGGCGCTATCCGTTGTCTCGCATATTTACTGAAAGAGACAAAGATAAGCGTAAATGGCATGACTAAACAAAGAGATAAGGAATGCACGGCTCTACACTTGGCAGCCGCTAGAGGTTATTCGGAATGTGTAGAGTTGCTTCTGTCTGAAGGTGCAAAAACGAATGCCAAGAATTACAGAGGGTTGACTGCTCTCCATCTTGCTGCTAGATGTTCAAGTTTAGAGACTGTTGAAGTGTTGCTTCGCGATGGCAACGCGGATCCAAATGCAGAAGATTCTGACAAAAGAACTCCACTTCACGCCGCTATCACCAATTTGGAGCGATCGTGTGACATCATCGACATGTTAGCAGGATGGGGAGCTCAAGTCAACAAAAAAGATGAATATGGCTACTCTCCGCTGCATCTCGCTGCAATGGACAGTCGAGTATCTTGTGTAGAAACGTTGATCTTTTTAGGCGCAGACGTGACGTCAAAAACAAAAAAAGGGCATACTGCCTTGAGCGTCATTGCAAGAAAATCACCAAAATCTCTTGCTATTTTGAGACATAATTTGGATACTGGAATAACTCTGACACGCTCTATTGAAAGTAATGAGGAAGTGCAGATTGAATTTGATTTTGGTAAGCTATTGAAGTTTTCGTATCCGCGCGAGATCACATATTTGAACAGTTTGATTGATGAGGGACAAAAAGACATACTGCTGCATCCGCTATGCTCCGCGTTTCTGTTTATGAAGTGGCGTAAGATAAGAAAGTTTTACTTAGCGAGACTCGTCTTTTGTTTCTTGTTTGTAACATTTTTATCAATCTATGTGTTGACTGCTGTTGCTAAAGCATGCAAAGGCGAAAACTCAAAAAAATATGGAGTACTTAACGAACTGTGTCAAGAGCAATCATTATTGGGTCGTTATCTAAAACATAACCCGATCGAATTTGAACGATGGGTACTTATATCAATAACTAGTTTTGAAATCATTCGGAAATTGACCGGTATCACCGGATATTCTAGTTTTTATCAATATTTCACAACGTTTGAAAATTTGATGGAATGGTTTGTGCTTCTTTCGGTTTTTTCACTGTACAAAATGAATAGTGAGTACAGTTGGCAAAATCATGTCGGAGGCTATGCTGTGCTGGGTGCTTGGACAAATCTTATGCTAATGATGGGTCAACTTCCTATGTTTGGAGATTATGTGGCGATGTATCAAAAGGTTTTAACAGAATTTCTAAAGTTACTTCTTGCGTACGTCTGTCTACTACTCGGTTTTTCTATCTGTTTTTGTGTAGTGTTTCCTAACGAAGAAATGTTTTCTAATCCACTTATGGGTTTTATTAGTGCGCTTTCAATGATGGTCGGAGAACTCAATTTAAATATACTTATAAACGACCCGACGCAAGATGATCCCCCTTTGATGTTTGAATTGTCTTCGCAATTTATCTTCATCTTGTTCTTGATGTTTGTCACAATCATCCTGATGAACTTGCTGGTTGGTATCGCTGTACATGACATTCAAGGGTTAAGAAAGACTGCTGGTCTATCAAAACTAGTCAGACAGACTAAGTTGATTCTGTTCGTGGAAATGGGAATGTTCAGTGCTTTACTGCCGAAATGCCTGCATAAATATGTGTACAGAACTGCTCTAGTATCCCCTGAAGCTGGCAAAGTCATTCTAAGCGTGAAACCTCTAAACCAACGAGAGAACAGACTCCCGACAGAAATAATGATGGCTGCATATGAACTAGCACAATTGAACAAGTTGAAATCACCAAGATCTGTCAAAGAAATTCTTTTTAAAAATAAATATTCACAAAAACTGAGAAATGAAGTTCAATCACATGATAATAACACCAACGTTAGTTTAGAGCTAAAAGGAATGCAAGAGAAATTAGATCAGACAACTTTCAACCTTAAAAAAATAGATCAAGAGATGAGGCATCTAAATACTCTGTTGATGGAACAGCAGACTATGCTGCAGAATTTTTTTAAATATACTGACTTAATACCATACAAGACACCTCATACCCACATAGCAACTCCAGCGTACTCTGAGTCGCCAGTATTCTTTACGAGCAGTGCATCATCTGATATTATTAAGTAGCTTGCCTTTGAGATCATGAAATATTGTGTGATAAAAAGAAGGGAGAAATATAACAGCCTAATATAAGCATGACGGGGATTCATTCTCAAGATTTTCTTTCGAAACCGGTTTACGAATTAGAGTTGAGAGAGTTATTGATTAGATATGATCAGGGTATTCCTTAATTTTAAGATCTGACATGTGCAACGGAATATTTAGAATTACAGTCATATTTGAGCGTTCTTCAATGGCATGTATATATGTCAATTTCATTATAATAAAATTTGAAAATTGTTTATTATATTATATTTCACAAAATATTGTTTTACGTTTTCTGGTGGCATTGAATACAGTTCAGTTGCTTACGAAATTTATGATGTAACAAGTACCTTGTATAAGGAAACATTTGATTAAAAAATTTTGATAAAAATGTAAATGTTTTGTGTGTAATTTTAACACGAGCAATCAAAATCTTTCATTTAGTTACCTACGTAAAAGAACAGTCCTTGGTCATGACCGTAATGCAAGCGCAAGTCTTTCATATGCAAACAAGTAGCTTCGTCAACACGTAATTAGCTCTGATTTAAGATAAGAATCTGACAAAAAAACATGTAGAAAATCTTTTCTAAAAGTAAACTCTATCTGCCTATTTACTTTCATCTAAGATAAAAGTAAGTCTAATTAATGAAGCTGTAGGTGTTATGACAAAGAAAAAACATAATGAATGGGGGTGAATATAATTACGCACAGACAGATTTCGTGGATAATAAATAAGTGAACCAACCTTAAGCTGAAATCTATTTTTTCCTATTTTCCTATAAGAATATACTATTTCTATGTTGCATTTACTATTTTTTTAAGTTAATGTAATGAGACGAACTAGACGCTCTCCTGATGGTAAGAGACGACGCCTGTCCATGACCATTGCAGCGATACATAGACCTTTGAATAGTAAAACAAAATTCATCCAGGGCAACGCTTTGGCGCTCATTATTTTGAGACATTTGATGGTTTGTCTTTTTTTTTATTGTCTCAACAGCCCTGTAATTTCGCTAGCTTTTTTTTTTTTTTTTATAATGGTTGACAGGCTACGTGTTTGACCACAGCTCACCGGATGTTAAGTAAAGGTGTGGTCGAAGATGGTAAAGCACACCTAGCCTGGAATAGAACTGGCTCTCAAGTGAGGTTGCCGGAACACACCGTTAGATGCTTGGCGGCAGATTTTCAATTTGAGGGTGGTAGCTAGCCAGCCGAGTACTAGAAAGCATGGTGGTAGGGACCACCATGCTATGGTTTCCTCACGATGTTTTCCTTCACCGGCAGCTCAAGATCATTGTTGGGGTTTGAACCCACGCCCTTCGGCTTGCGAACCTACCGCTATCATCGCTACAAAATCATCGCTGCAATACCGTTCAAACCGGAATACAACAATGTTTAGGTAAACACTATTGAGTGGCGGCAGAACGAAAAGAAAACACGCTAGCTGCCAATTTTTTAAGAGTCATAAATAACACCCATGAATATGATTATCTTCTTGAATGAACTATTTTGAAGATGCGTTATTCTCGCAGCATCACCGGTGACTGTTACAGACAGCCAAGGAATGTGTGAAATCCACAAGTGATTTAGAGATGATCTATTTGTATCAGCGTCTTAACCCTCGAAAATAACAAATAATTACTTTGTAGGGTTACCTCTTTGCATAAATAAAAATCTATCTAGATAGAAGTTCTACTTCGAGAGCTGAAGGCCATTCAGGACTAATTTTTGTGCATATTTCGCGAACATTCGGCCAATTATAAATCGATTTTGATGATTCTTTTTTTGCTGGTAGATCATATTTCAGAGGTGGCCCCATATAAATTTAATCAAAATCGATCGATTGGGATTCTTAAAAAAAAGTCAAAAAAATTGTATACATCGATGATATTTTCGTTTACTACGAAAACTCGCTGTTTCATTGGCCTAAGGGTCATGGAATCGGTTAATTGTAAATTTATATATTACTAGCCGTTCGGCCCTGCTTTGCACGTAAAAACAAGACTCGAATAACAATATAAATATAGTCCCTGTCACTCAGTGATAATGTAACATTCTAATGATGAAAGAGTTATTCAGATCGGTCCTGTAGTTTCGGAGCCTGTTCAATACAAACAAAACCAAACCAAACCAAATCATTTCTCTTTACAGCCCCGTTGGTTAATTGGTAGTATGTCTGCTCCACGAGCCGAAGAGCGTGGATTCGATTCCCACCCAGTATAAGCATTTTGTTATATAAATAAATGTTTGTTCTGTGTCTGGGTGTTCTGTATTTATTACATTACATGTATAAATACAGAACACCCTGACACAGACATTTTTTATGATGATGATGATGTTCTGTATTCAGGGTGTTTTGTGTTTATCATAAGTACGTATTTACAAAAAAAAAAAGTATTTAGGTATTCTATCAGTTATCTGATTTCCATAGTACAAGCTTTGCTTAGTTTGGGGTCAGATGGCGTTGTGTGTAATGTCCAATGATATTTATTTATTTATTACTATAGATTCCTTTTAAGATACAATGATGTAAAAACCTACCCTAGATATCCTTTATTCTTAGACCCTTTATCTTTATCTAGAAAAGACACTTGACCTCGTTCGATTCGCAATAAGGATGTCGACAACCCTGGCTGCCATATATCCTGCATACCGACGCATATTTAAGTCTATTCCTGCACAGGTAACAGCAGAGTGCAGACCTAATGCTCGTGTCATGAAAACATGCGTTAGAGACGCTAGAAGCCAATCAGTAACACGTTCCGCGGGAATTCAGGACGTCTCAGTTATAGACGACATTTCATCTGGTTGGTCCTTGGAATGGCTGGAGATATGCTTTCAAGTAAAATTAACGGACCAGGTGTTGATGTATTGTGGCATGTTTTCCGTAATATCTATGAAATGTTTTATACCAATCGGTTCACAAATTTTTGACAGCATTGTTGGTTCATTGGTATGTCTGCTCCAAGTTCTGAAGGACGTAAATCAAAATGTTTCTGCTGTGTCTGGTTGTTCTGTATTTGCAAAAAGAAAAGTATTCAAGTATTCTATCAGTTATCTGATTTCCATAGCACAAGCTTTGCTTAGTTTGGGGTCAGATGGCAGTGAGTGTAATTTTTTTTCCACGCTTAGAAAAGTACTTTATGAGTGTGGCTAATTAAATTGCTTTTTGGTTATTCTATTGATTGATATCGTTTTGGGCCATGGATTTTCTCTTACCATCTAGGAAGCGTATCGTTCGTCTTATTACTTTTATATAAAAAACCTAATAATACAAATAAAGTTTTGTGTGTGATGTACTTAACGAAGTACCGTACATACGTTACTTACCGTAAAGTCCTAATACAATTAAGTATCTACTATTTTACAAAACAACAACTACAAATAACTTCATGCAAGTATTCTACCAGTTGTTTGATTACTATAATACTTGCTATTTTTTTTTTTTAATACATAATAAAACGTTTGACGATACACAGCCTGATGTTGAGCAGTAATGCGGCCTAAGATGAGGCACGTAGTACCTACCTAGAATGACAGCCTGGTTGGTTCATTGATAGTATGTCTGCTTCGAGAGCTGAAGGGCGTGGGTTCGATTCCCACTCAGGACTAACATTTATGTGACTAACATCGATGTTTGTTCTGTGTCTAAATAAATAAATAAATAATAAATATCGTAGGACATTACACACAGTGCCATCTGGCCCCAAACTAATCAGAGCTTGTGTGATGGAAGTCAGATAACTGATAAAATACATGTGTACTTTTTTTTTTTGTAAATGTATACTTATGATACATACAGAACACCCAGACACAGAACAAACATTTGCTGATACATAAAATGTTTGACCTGAGCGGGAATCGAAACTACACCCTTCAGCTCTTAAGGCAAATATGCTACCAATGAGCCAACAGGGCTGTGGTCTGGGTGTACTGTATGTATTTACAAAAAAAAGTATTTAGGTACGTATTCTATCAGTTATCTGTCTTCCATAGCACAAGCTCTGCGCAGTGAAAGCGTGCTGGGCCTATAACCTGTAGAAATAACTGTACACTGAGCTTATTGTTAGTTTGAATTATTTATTTATGATATAATATACGGAGACAATGGTACTTGATTAGCGCGAGAGAAACAAGGCAGGGTAAGCACAAGAGCAAATATAAATATACGTTATGTGCTATTTAAAACACGTAGGCTTTATTGCGTCCACTTCAACAGTTTGGGGTCAGATGGCGCTGCGTGTAATGTCTATGTATTTATTTAGAAGAAACCTATGTTATAGTTTGGGGCTGAATGGCAATGAGATAAATTTTCAAAAAATTCGGTCAAGCGTGATGTGCCTCTAGTTATTAATTGTCATTCTCTTTAGAGAATTTCAAAGAAAATTAAAACAAATGAGATGTATTAATATTGTCCGTTAGACGGGCGTGGCGCCGGCTACTCTATTTCAAACCTGCATAAATCAGATGAATGCGTGATTGAATCACTTCTGACGACATTATAAATTATGAAACGACTCGGAACAGTATTCGGAGCATTCAAATGATTTTGTTTCTTGGAATATCATAGGACATTTCACCCTACTAGTCGTACCAAGTACTAATATTGTTTCACATTTCTTACAACTCAGTAGGTACCTATATAAATAATTCTAGAAATAATTCCAGTAATATTGTAGATGTGAAAGTTTAGATGGATGTTTGTTACTCTTTCACGCAAAAACTATTAAACGGATTTGGATGAAATTTGATATAGAGGTAGCTGAGACCCTGGATTAGCACATAGGCTACTTTTTATCCCGAAAACATGTAGCGGGTAACAACGCGGGGCGCAGCGAGTAGTTTATAATGTCAGAATAATATTAGTTTTTTCTCTCCAATCTATATTAATTTTATAAATTTATACTAATATTATAAAGAGGTAAAGTTTGTGTTTGTGAGGTTGTAAGGGGTAATCTCTGGATCTACTGAATCGATTTTGAAAATTCTTTTACCAATAGAAAGCCATATTTATGAGTGTCATAGGCTATATATTGACCCGAAAAATGAAAAGACTTTTTCGTGGTAGTCGGACTAGAATTTAATTTAAAAAATAAATGTCCACCCGTGCGAAGGCGGGACGAGCCGCTAGTATAATATAAATCTGCTCAAAGATAATTAAACAGCGTTTTCAACTAGCCACGTAGTATAAGAGCTAACTCTGGCACTAACTCCAGGGAAAGTGGCATTAGCACAGCCTTCTCCCCAGGACACCACCCCAATGAGGATGTCGCCATAGTAGAGAGGCCCACCGGAGTCACCCTGGCAGGCGTCTTTACCTCCCACGTCCAGGATACCAGCGCAAATCATGTTTTCAGTGACGATACCAGGACGGGGGAGCGAGGAGTAACGCTGGGCACAAAGATCTCTGTTGATGGTGAAGATGGTCACGTCAAGAAGTTGAGTAGACCCAAGGTTAGCTCCCTCCTGTAAAAAAATAATAATAATATAACTCTATATTGTTTACACCTAGCCTGGAATGAAACTGGTGGTGGTTGGTGGTAGATTTTCAACTTGAGGGTGGTAGCCAGCCATTTTATTTTTATTTAAAAAGTAATGAGACGAAGGAGATGCTCTCCTGATGGTAAGAGACAACGCCTGTCCATGCCCATCGCAGCGATACACAGAACTTTAAGTAACAAAACAAAGTCCAGGGCATCACTGCTATGGCGCTCATTACTTTGAGACTTTTGATAGAGTTAGTCTCAACAGCCCAGTAATTGCGCTAGCTGCAGTACCCTTCAAGCCGGAACACAGTAATGCTTACACACTACTGCTTAGCGGCAGAATAACCACCAGCCAGCCAGCCAGCCAGCCTACTAGAAAATACTCTACCAACATGCTTTGGTTCACGATGTTTTCCTTCACCGGCAACTCAAGCTAATTTTTTCACACTTAGGTATTTATTTCATTTATTGAGATAAAAACGACTATAAAAAGCAATTACATCTATCTCACAATCAAATAATAAATAATTATCCAATCTAATATTTTTTTTAGAATCAGATGTCAAAATAATTTTGTTTGTAAACGCCAAAAAGGTTATAAATAAAAAATATATACAAATGACAATATTTAAAAAAATATATATACAATATGGAACATTATACAATAGTCATTGTTGGGGTTTGAACGTGTGAACCGACTGCACTAACCACTGAGGTATCATCGCTACATGTCGTTTATCAATTGAAATTAAGTTAATCAGTCTGGGTTAATAATCTAAAGATAAATCGAACGTATAATCTAAAGTAGCCGTAACATTCTATGATATAGACTGTTCGCGACGAAACTTTAACAATATAATACACTAGCGGACGTCTCGCGGTTTCACCCGCGTCCTTCCCGTTCCCGTGGGAAAAAGGGATATAAAGTAGCCTATGTCACCCGGAGATAGTGTAGCTTCCCAACGGTGAAAGAATTTTTAAAATCGGCCCAGTAGTTTCGGAGCCTATTCAATACAAACAAACAATCAAATCTTTCCATAGTACTAGCGGACGCCTCGCGGTTTCACCCGCATAGTTCCCGTTCCCGTGGGAATACAGGGATAAAAAGGCTATATCACCCGGAGATAGTGTAGCTTCCCAACGGTGAAAGAATTTTTGATATTGGATCGATATCAAAAATTCTAAAAGTAGTTTCGGAGCCTATTCAATCCAAACAAAAAAACAACAAACAAATAAACAAACAATCAAATCTTTCCTCTTTATAATACTATATATACCGACATAACACAAATCAACAAATACATAATTATACTAATTGTTTTGACAAATTAGAAAAAAAAATGCAATGTTTATGTATATTGGGGTGTAGCGCCGATAGACGCGTTCAGTTTGTGTAGCGCGTGGCGAAAGAAAGAATACAGATCCCAACTAACTGCCATTACATGGAAACATCATGAAGAAACCCTAGCTAGCATTGCGCGTTTTCGTCCAATACTAAAATAATATTAATCGTAGGACATTTCTTTATACAGCGACATCTAGTTCAAAACTAAGTAAAGCTTGTACTAGGTACTTGAACGAGATGATAGATGATAGAATACTTACTTATATACTTTTTTGTTGATAATACATACAAACGGAACGAAATAATTCAGAAAACTAAAGTCACCGATATAACTCAGCGCATTATTAGCAATCTGAGGTGGCAATGGGCTGGACAGTGGACATATAAAATCTGTCGTAGAACTGATGACTGCTGGGGTCAATGTGGGCTAGAGTGGACACCGCGAATTGGAAACCGTAGCGTAAGACGCCCTGAGACTTGATGGAGTGACAATATACATAAGACAGCTGTCGGTGGATGGAAGCGAATAGCTGAAGATCGGGCTGAGTGGCGTGTCTTGGGAGGGGCCTATGCCTAACAGTGGATTTCGGTAGGCAGATGATGATGATGATCACAGAACAGCCAGAAAAAAAACAAACATCTATGTTCGTCACACAAATGCTGGTCTTGGTTGGGAATCGACCCCACGCCAATCAGCTCTTGAAGCAGAACTACTACTATATGAGCTAACAGTGTAGTCCAATGACAAAAAAAGACTCGAATGGTTACTACACAAGACTTGGATAAAATACTAGTAATACTTACAACAGTATCACCCCATCCAGCATGTACAACGGCTAGACCATCAGGCAACTCGAAGTCCTGAGGCGGGATAGACAAGGGCTGCACGCTGACGGTGAATGTGAGTGCAGAGGCCAGCTGAATCAGGGAAATGTCGCCATCCAAGCCTCGACCAGGGGAGAGGTACGAGGGATGGTTCACTCGGCGATTTAATTCGATGACGATGCCACCAGTGTTGCGGATGCTGGTGCCAGCGCGGATGCGGCGGGTATTGATGTTGAACAAGCTGCAAATGCCAAATGTCTTCATTACAATTGGTATGACGATAACTTAGTACGAGAACGAGATTGGCGTAATCCTGAGCGAGTACTCAGTCGTATTAATAAGCGAGTGATTAACCATATTTGAGGGATGAGGGCAATGGATAATGGCATAACCAAAGTAAGAAGGCTTCTTAAATATTGTTGAGAATAGCGATGGATGGAACACGTGTCTACTCGTTTTTTTAAACAAATAAGCTTTTATTTATAATAAAATAAAAGGTTATTTGTTTTGACTGCCATCCCGCCTGATGTTAAGCGAAGATGCGGTCTACGGTGGAGCAACGCTTGCCTGGAAGAAACCGATTGACTGTCAAATTGAAGACACTCAGAGAAGAAAGCAGAGAACTGGTCATAAAAACTTATCAAATACTTAACCAGAAAATAGCTCTAGGGGTTAATGGGCTGTCATCCCCCTGACCCTTCTATCCTCGACTAATATAATTATCATGGTGATAGTTACTTTGCCTGGCATCAGATTTTTTTAAATAACTATAAAAGTAATGACACGAACGAGACGCTCTCCTTATGGTAAGAGATAATGCCTGTCCATGACTATTGCAGCGATACACAGAACTTTGAGTGGCAAAACAATGTCCAAGGCATCGATACGTTGGCGCTGATTACTTCGAGACTTTCGATGGTTAGTCTCAACAGCCCTGGAATTTCGCTAGTTGTAGTACCCTTCATACCGGAACAGTACTGTATTTATTACGGTGGCAGAAAAACTGGTACTGCGGAGCGATCTCATGCTAAGGAGATCTACTACCAAGAAAAATGTCTTGTCACCACTTTTTGGTGGGCTCATATTAAATTTTCCAAAACTTACACTCCCCAGAAGCAATGTGCAGCGGAGACCACGTATCTGCTGTTGAGGATGTTAGCTGCGCAGGTCTGCCCCCAGAAGACCAAATACCTGGACTCCACCTGTACGATGCCAGGATATTCTTCGATTGTGGTTGGCGCGCCGCCGATGATTCGACCACACTGCACTTGGCAGACAGCAGCTGAAATAATGATTCCTCCATTCAATCTAAGTCATTCATCATTCATTCATAGTCATCAGACAGTCATTCTTCTTTTACTTTTAAATAAGTGACCGCTGCCCATAGATTGGTATCGGATATTGGTATTGGATAACGATCGATACATTCTGACATTACATTCGACAACCCTGTTGGTTCATTGGTAGTATGTCTGCTACAAGAGCTGAAGGGTGTGGGTTCGATTCCCACCCAGGACAAGCATTTTGTGGTATAAAACAAATGTTTGGTCTGTGTACTGTATGTATTTACAAAAAAAAACTGTTTAAGTATTCTATCAGTTATCTGTCTTCCATAGCACAAGCTTTGCTTAGTTTGGGGTCAGATGGCGCTGTGTGTAATGTCCTACGATATTTATTTTATACCTCTTTGTATCGCAAATTGTACATTTAACACTTTTTATTTCGAATGTTTAAAGTATTTAATAAAAGTTTAAGTAAATTTTTTGAACGAAACAAAAATACAAATTGCGTTCAAAATTTTAAGAGAGTTTTTTTTAAATAGAGCTAAACCGCTTTTACATTTAATTATTTCACTTATAACCAGTGTCACGCGGGATAATGGAAGGGTTTTAACAATACCACGTACAACCAAACCTGGTGTTTTGGCGGGAACGCGGAAAGAGTCGTGTCGCCCCATTGTATTTTTTTTTCCATAACTAATGTTTTTCGTGTGTTTATGAATAGAAATCGTAATGTTTTATTCATAATGTACCGAATTACAAGCGCGAGTGTGGGTAAGTGATATAATGTGGTGAAACATGCGTGTGGTGTGTGGCGTTTGTGTTGCTTCCAAAACTCCATCAAAGCTTACAGTAAAGCCACTTTACTAAAGCATGACTGGATCTGATTAACACGGGGTGGACTTGACCAAGACTGGACTTTGACTACTGTTTAACTTATGAAACTTGAAAATATCAAAATACTTGACACTAGCAAATGCGATACCAAAATCAAAGAAGAAAAAGACATCCAAATCTGTTCAGACATTTTTAGCTATGATAGCTGAGTGGTTAGCGCGATCGGTTCACATGCCGAAGAGCGCGGGTTCAAACCCCCAAATGAGCTGCCTGTGAAGGTAAACTTTGTGAGGAAACCATATGGTGGTAGAGTATTTTGTAGTATTTTTGTATATTTTGTAGATGTTTCGGTTGCCTAGCTACCACCGGATCAGATTCGCTTTTGTCGAATTTGACGCGAAGCCTTATAGTTCTAGTACGCTAATCCTTTTAACTATGAATTCTCACATTTCACAACATACCTGCCACCAAAAACACACACACGAGTTTCATTGTGTCACTACTACAATGTCGAACTAGTTATCTAAGCTATAAAATCTTATTTATAATGGCTTCTGTTAATCTTATATTGATATACTATCAATGTATATTACTTTTAAATTGTATGATATTGAATAATGGGAAATCCTAATCCGGTTTACCCTACTAATGTTATAAATGTGAATCTCTGATTTTTTTTTTTTTTCTTTGGTTTTGGCATCGCGTTTTGAGCATTTGCCAGTGTCAAGTATTTTATGTTTTCAAGTTTCAAAAGTTATAGTCAAAGTCCAGTCTTGGTCAAGTACAGTCCGTATCAGTCAAGTCCAGTCATGCTTTAGTAAAGTAGTGGCGACTTTACTATAAAGCTTCGATGTCATGTCGAACCACAAGTCTTTATATCCTCTTGTCTCTGTAGTAACAACGTGCGTGTTTTGCCTCCACACGAGGCATCCTCAGGACGTGTTGATTCCGCGAGCGCTTGGTCGAGACACACTTTTGTGTTATACGTAAATGGTAAAACGACAAATACGTCTTTTCTTGACAAAAGTATTTATTTATGTATTATATTATAAGATACAGCGGTAACATACTTATTTAATATCGTTACTGTGTGCTATCCAGGATCCAGTTTGTATAAGAGCTGACTCGAGTACTGACTCCAGGGTAAGTGTCATTGGCACAGCCTTCTCCCCAGGATACCACTCCGACGAGGATGTTATCAAAGTAGAGAGGCCCTCCGGAGTCGCCTTGGCAAGCGTCCTTCCCTCCCACGTCAAGGATACCAGCACAGATCATGTTGTCCGTGACCACGCCGGGGTTGGGGAGTTCCAAGTAACGCTGTCTGCAGAGTGCGCGGTTGACCGTGTAGATTGTGACATCCTGGAGGATGGGAGAACCCAGATTGGCTCCTTCCTGAAAAATAATAAATTTTGTTATGATTTTTTTAAATGGTTGTCAGGCTAGGTGTTTGGCACCAGCTCACCTGATGTTAAGTGATGGTGTGGTCGATGATTGCTTGGCGGCAGATTTTCAACTTGAGGGTGGTAGCTAGCTAGCCGAGAACTAGTAAGTACCCCCTATCAACATGCTATGGTTTCCTCACGAAGTTTTCCTTCACCGGCAGCTCAAGCTCATTGTTGGGGGTTGAACCCACGCCCTTCGGCATGCGAACCTACCGCGCTAACCACTAAGCTATCATCGCTTCAAAATGCTGTATTGACGCTCAAACGTCGGAGAGTGTATCAATTTTAAATGGTACTGGAAATACTAACAACTAAATCTCCCCATCCAGCGTGAACGACCGCTAGACCGTCGGGTAGCTCGTACCCCTGTGGTGGGATGGGGATAGACTGGACATTGGCGTTGTAGATTAGGGAAGTAGACAGCTGTGCAACGGTGATGTCTCCGTCAAGACCCATGTCAGGAGTCGCGTAGGATGGGTGGTTGAGGAACCAGTCGATGTTGACGATGACGCCGCCAGAGCTGCGGTTGCTGGACCCTGCGCGTATGCGTCGGTCGGCGGCGGTCCTAAAATTAAAATTAAACTCAATTATCAAAACTCTAATGCGATTATATACAGTGTGACTGGTGAGACACCTACGATACTCGAGGACGTGATATTTGGCGATCATATAGGAAGAAAAAAATAACATTAAAAATATGTATTAACTGACTACGAGGTAAACTTAAGGTGGTACGATTTCCATACAAATAATTTTTTGCCATTTATGCACAAAAGGAGCATAATTTTACAGTGAAATTACGGCTACTGGCATTTATTTTGGTTTTTATTTGCGGTAAATTACAATTGCTTGAATAAAATCATAAAATTGATTTTAAGAACTTTAACTTTAGGTAACAAAATAAAGTCTAGGGCATCGCTGCTTTGGCACTCACTACTTTGAGACTAGATGTTTAGTCTCAACAGCCCTGTAATTTCGCTAGCTGCAGTACCCTTCAAACCGGAACATAGTAATGTTTGCACACTACTGTTTGGCAGCAGAACATCTGGTACTGCGGTGGCACCTACCTAGACAACCTCCTTCTAAGGAAATCTACCACCAAGTAAAATAAATAGAATTTAAAAAAATTGATTAAATTGAAATTGATTGATTGATTTGAAATTGATTTTTGTAGCGATGTTAGCTCAGTGGTTAGCGCGGTAGGTTCGCATGCCGAAGGGCGTGGGTTTAAACCCCAAAAATGAGCTTGAGCTGCCGGTGAAGAAAAAACATCGTGAGGAAACCATAGCATGGTGGCAGGGTACTTTCTAGTACTCGGCTGGCTAGCTACCACCCTCAAGTTGAAAATCTGCCGCCAAGCATCTAACGGTGTATTCCGGCAGCCTCACTTAAGAGCCAGTTCCATTCCAGGCTAGATGTGCATTACCATCTTCGACCACACCTTCACTTAACATCAGGTGAGCTGTGGTCAAACACCTAGCCTGGCAACACTAAAAAAAAATATGTAAATGTTAAAATAAAAATTACTAAAAGTAATTGATAATTACTTACACTCTCCAGAAACAATGGGCAGCAGAGACGATGTATCTGTTGTTGAGGATGATGCCCGCGCAGCTCTGGCTCCAGATTATGTTCCAGTACCTGAACTCCACCTGCACGATGCTGGGATACTGGTCGATGGTGGTGGGCTCCCCGCCGACGATGCGGGCAGCTTCCACATGGCAGATTGCAACTGTAACACGTTTGGTATAAAACATCTGGCACACGAATGCTAGATCAGGGAATACCATTTTTATGGCTGACAGGCTAGGTGTTGACCATAGCTCACCTGATGTTAAGCAAAGGTGTGATCGAAGATATATAAACTACTAAACTATATAAACTACAAGGCCTCACCGGAAGACCAGCGCTGGTCATACCAGCGTGGTAGTATGATACCATGGTAGTATGACCAGCATTATGCTGAGGTGAGCCCCTATTTTGTAACTTTTGTCTGTCTTTGTTTGTTTCATCATCATCATCATCATCATCATCATCATCATGATGATGATGATGATGATGATGATGATGAGCCCCTATTTTGTAACTTTTGTCTGTCTTTGTTTGTTTGTTTTTATGCTTGTTACAAAATGAAACGTTATTCTTTCTTTCTTTTTAAATAAACCAATTTAATTTGTAAATAATTAAAATCACTTCATAAAAGGCCGATATCACCTACCCGCAACCAAAAGCACGAAAATCGATTTCATCTTCGAGTTCACTCTCTCTCACTACGCTGCCACTTCTATTGACTCCTAAAATAAAAACCGCATTTATAGCTAACTCCTTCTAACAAGATATCAATGTAATACCAGAAGTACATAGTTAATCCCTCATTAGTATAAAACCCCACTAATCATACTAATATAATAAATGCAAAAGTTTGTCCGTATGTTTGTTGTTTCTGCTAAACAAATTTCGATTAAATTTAGAAAGTAGGCCAATACGCACACACAAACGTGCGCGTGTACACACATTCAGAAACGTATTTTATTTATATATTTTCTGTTATTGTGTTACTAGCTGCGCCCCGCGATGTTACCCGTTACAAGTTTTCAGAATAAAAAAAGTAGCCTATGTGTTAATCCAGGGTCTCAGCTACCTCTATACCAAATTTCATCCAAATTCGTTCAGTAGTTTTTGCATGAAAGAGTAACAAACATACTCACACACTTTCACATTTGTAATGCTAGCTGCGCCTCGCGGTGTTACCCGCTACATGTTTTTTGGGATAAAAAGTAGCCTATGTGTTAATTCAGGGTGTCGGCTACCTGTATGCCAAATTTCAATCCAAATCCGTTCAGTAGTTTTTGCATGAAAGAGTAACAAACATACTCACAAACTTTCACATTTGTAATGCTAGCTGCGCCCCGCGGTGTTACCCGCTACATGTTTTTGGGATAAAAAGTAGCCTATGTGTTAATTCAGGGTGTCGGCTACCTGCATGCTAAATTTCATCCAAATCCGTTCAGTAGTTTTAGCGTGAAAGAGTAACAAACATACACCTATACTCACAAACTTTTGCATTAAGGATGATCTTATCCTTTTATGTCCAGGGAAAATTGGTTATGGTTACCACCAGCTTTTGAGTGGGCGGTACGTAGAACTTTCGTCCTGAACTAACTTCTGAATCAATCAACAAATGGCATCTTTTTCATTTTAGGAAACGCGAGTGAGTCCGCAGAGCGCTGCATGAACATCTAATTAATCTTTTATTGGGATATCCAAAGATAAAGTTGGCTTTGAAAATCCCATAATACACGAGCTATTTTGATAACTTTCAAGATTTTATACTTAGTAAAAGTCGATGGTTTACTTTTATATCTAATTTTTTTTTTTAACAAAAACGATGTAGTGTTATAAGTTTGACGTGTTTGTGTGTCTGTCTGTAGCATCGTAGCTCCCGAATGAATGAACCGATTTAGATTTTGTTTTTTGTTTGATTTTTTTTTTAATAATTTGCCCCTTCGGGCAGGCTAAAGCTATAAAGCCATACTGCCTTGTCTTAAGTGTTTTTTCTGCTGTATCTTAGCTATAGCTATCGTCAAAGTCGTCTTAATCAAGTCCAGTTCGTGTCAGTTAAGTTCAGTCATGCTTTAGTAAAGTAGTGGCGACTTTACTATAAAGCTTCGATGGAGTTTTGGAAGCAACACGAAAACTCATGTTTCACCACATTATATCATTTTCCCACACTCGCGCTTGTAATTCGGCACTTTATGAATAAAACACCACCATTTTCATGCATAAGCACTCGACAAACACTAGTTTTGGAAAAAAATACAACGGAGCGACATGACTCTTCCCGCGTTCCCGCCAAAACTCTTGAAAGTAGAATAACTCGGGATTGTATTTTTTTTCTTTGGTTTTGGCGTCGCGTTTTGATTTTGATTGCATTTGCCAGTGTTTTAGTGGTGTTCAAGTGTTTTATATTTTTAACTTGAAAATTTCAAGTTTTATAAGTTAAATAAGTTGCCTCGTAGCAATAGTTATTGACAAAGTACAGTCCGTGTCAGTTAAGTCCAGTCATGCTTTAGTAAAGTAGTGGCGACTTTACTAAAGCCCTGTTGCCCTGCTTAAATAGCTTATAGGCTAATCCAGGACTGACAGTACTGTATACGATTAAAAACGAATAGACTAGCCAGTAGCCAGTTCACGCGGTTGTGCTAGGTTCTGAACACGCCCATGTTTTTGTAACATCGCCTTTTATTTTATTTTTTTTAATGCAAAAAGTAATAAGACGAACGAGACGCTCTCCTGGTGGTTAGAGATAACGCCTGTCCATGACCATTGCAGCGATACACAGAACTTTGAGTGACGAAACAAAGTTCGGGGTATCACTGCTTTGGCGCTCATTACTTTGAGACTTTCGATGGTTAGTCTCAAGAGCCTAGTAATACGTTACTGCTACAAAGAGAGATTTAAACCAAATAATAGACAATGATGAACCAAAAGAAAAGTCATAAAATCCGGAGTTGATTTTATGTGATGTGTTCATCCTATGAAATTACAATTCATTGTTCTGATTACAGTGGGATTTTCCATCTATTCACAAATTAATCTGTCCACGAATTGTTTGATTGCATTGGTTTATCAATGCATGATTTTAATTAATTATCTATAGAATAGGCCGATATAGCGCTATCAGACCAATTTTGGAGTTTCCTGTTCAATGGGTTTTCAGACAATTTGGATACCTACTTATGAAAGGTTAATAAATATGATGTCGAAGTAAAAATCGCCAGTTAATAGTTACCAGTGCCAAAGTCGTATAACCAAAGAAAAATGAAAATCGTTTGAACTCTTATGGTGACAGGTAAGATTGTGCGACAGTGATTTTTTTTTATGGGGGGCCAAGCTAGTTGCTTGACCACAGCTCACTTGATACTGGCTGCTGGATAACACCGTTAGGTGCTTGGCGGCAGATTTTCAACTTGAGGACGGAAGCTAGCCAGCTGAGCTCTAGAAAATACCCTACCACCATGCTATGGTTTCCTCACGATGTTTTTCCTTCACCGGCAGCTCGAGCTGATTGTTGGGGTTTGAACCCACGTCCTTCGGCATGCGAAATAACCGCGCTAACCACTCAGCTATCATCGCTAGATCCATTTAGAATAATTATGTATGACCATTTTTGATTTTCTTATACATTTAAAGGCAATTTTTGTTGGGTAAAGGTTTCATTTTTTTATTATTGTTGTCATTTCAGATTACTTTGTCCCGCTGCTGGGCAAAGGTATCTCTTCCTCCCTTCGTGTTCCGGCAGCCTCACTTGAGAGCCAGTTTCATTCCAGGCTAGGTGTGTTTACCATCTTCGACCACACCATGAGCTGTGGTACCTATCCTGACAACCATAAAAATTTTTTTTTTAAAGTTCTTAGTAAAAGGCATAGGGGAAAGTTTTCTTTTTCCTTGAGCTATACCGGGTTTGTTTCAAACTGCCCGCCAATACTGACCAGTAACAAAAAAGTGAAAAAAGCGTCTGCATTACTTTCGACGCGTGTAGTTTTTGACGTGATTTGCGAACTGGCATAATGCACAAACGTGCTAACTCAGAAAAAAATAATGTGACGTTAGTTTTGGCGGAAGCGCGAAAAATTTTGTATCGTTGCATTTTATTATTTTATATTTTTTCCAAAACTTATGTTATTTCGAGTGAGCGCCAGTGCAGCTTAGTTTAGAAAAGTAATCTGAAATTCGATATCAATCGTTTGTTAAACAAATAAATAGTGCTTTTGTATTAATTTGAGCATTTTGTTTTAAATTGCATAGAAGTTTTACGATTCGATTATTAATTTTTCGTGTAGGTATGTACCTACGTTTTTTATGTAAAAATAATTTGCGTGAATCATTAGCAAGCATTATTTCTGCGATATTCACTATGTAGTGAAATTTTTATAAAGCCTCAAAATAATATTGCAAATGTTTTGCGTTGTCAGACGCACTTGCTCAGTTACATAAAAGCGACATCTGTTGAAATTATGTTGACTTACGACAGTAACATTGTTAGATTGGGTTAGGTTAGTAGTATCACCTAAAGTAGACGTACAAGGCACGTGTGGAAGTAGTTTAATCACATTCACATAGATGGCGCGGTATAAGTGCTGCACGCATCCCAATCACGGCATAATATAAGCTTTGGTAGGAAAGCGAAAATATCATACTAGGTTAATTAGTTTCCTACTGCGTTGAAATATTTTTCAAAACTTGTGTTTTTTTTAGTTTCGTTTTTATACTTTACATTTATGTTTAATACGAATGAATGGAATATGACGCCACATTATACATTAGGTACACCTCATAGCAATACGGCCAAAACCGCATCAAATTGATGGTGAAATAAAGGCAATCGACGTTTTTTTATCTTATGTGGAGGTTTGAAATTATTTAATAGATACATATCCTGAATTAATATATGATGTGAAAAGAACGGTTTCAAATGCTTCTCGTCTCTTGAAATTATGAAATAAAATATATTAACATCAAAATAAAGCCGTAATTTTATAGATTCCATCAGAGACAGTTCCATCTGACCCCAAACTAAGTAAAGCTTGTGCAATGGAAGACAGACAACTGATACTTTTTTTGTTGTTGTAAATACATACAGGACCCCCAGCCACAGAACAAACATAAACATTTGTTTATGTCACAAAGTGCTTGTCCTGGGTGGGAATCGAACCCACACCCTTCAGCTCTTGGAGCAGACGAACTACCAATGAACTAACAGGGCATAAGTATACATTTAGACCTTTTATGTGTGTTTTTAGTTTATTTTATTAGCAGATAACAACGGATAGTTTGATGAAAAATTCTGATCGTGTCTGCTGAAAACCTCTTTTCTGCTTTACGTCTGTTGTTATCGTAATTTACTAGGAGCGACAAACTATCGCGGGTAAAGTGTAGACAGGCGCCAGAGGTATAGAAGCGGGGTGCGGCGGTGCCGCATGATGTATTTTGTTTCTTCTAGTGTGCACTAAATACAGTGCGATCGATCACATTATTTTATTGTCTTACAATCTTTAGTTTGAGGTTTTTATGTAGTTTAATATAGTGAATCGGTTATTAGTGCGATTTTTATTGTTTATATTTATAATTAATGTTATGGATTCTTTGATGGCCTGATGAAAAATGATGCCGTATCTCTACACGTTAAAGTCCAATTTTCTAAGAGAATACGTTGTGTCACCGCAACGTGTTCTAAGTACTAGAATGAATACTGTACTATAGTACTGAAAGAAAGGGAACGAACTTTTAACACATTAATATTAGTAATGTATAGTTTTTAATTAATTATTATTATTTAGATGTGAGATAAATGTAATTGATTTCGTCGTTTTTATCTCAATAAACAATAAAATGTATAAATAAATGTTTAATAAATCAATTTTCATATGAACTATAACTAACTAGTGGGTACATTTCTCTATTTGTAGGAGTGCGGAGCGCTCCGCTCAGTGAAGGATTAAGCACAAACCTAGTAAAGCACAACTATCTTGAGATGGAGCTGGCTCTCAAGCGAGGCTGCCGGAACACACCGTCAGATGCTTGGCGGCAGATTTCCAATTTTAGGGTCGTAGCTATATAATTGTTGTAGTATCATTATCATTATAGATATCATAAAAAATGCTACCATTATACAAATACATATTATGTAAGTTTTTGAGCTACTTATCTCAAACGCTGGAAACAGAGGGCACCACTATCAAATTTCTGCCCCAAAAAATGGTAGATCCAGGACTACCTTATCTACACCCTAAAATTGGATTTTAAATTCTCTTAAATAAATAAATATCATAGGACTATACACACAGCGCCATCTGGCCCCAAACTAAGCAGAGCTTCTGTGATGGAAGTCAGATAACTGATAGAATGGTAATGGAAAAAAGTATTTATGTATACTTTTTTTTTTGTAAATACATACTTATAATACATACAGAACACCCAGACACAGAACAAACATTTTGTTTATTCCCAAAATGTTTGCCCTGAGTGGGAATCGAACCCACGCCCTACAGCTCTCAAGGCAGATATACTACCAACGGGGCTGTCTATATACAGTCTACATAATCACTTAGTTTTACAGTTTTATTAGAATTAGAGATACCTATATAAAAGATATTTAGAATTCTTATGAATGACTAGATAATTTGGTAGATACCTACGTATTAGATAAATCCATGTCACAGATTAGACACATTAATATGATGATTATAATAAAAACAACAAAATATGTACACAATGAACATTTAATAAATACGGCTTAACAATTGACATTCCAAATTTAATTGGCGTTTGAGACGATCCAGTCGGAGTAAGAGCCAACGCTAGTGGTGACAACCGGGAAGTATTGGTTACCAACTGTACTGACAGAGACTACAGAGGTGACGATACCCTGTAAATATACTGGGGCACCTAAGTCACGGACGTCGCCGTTGCGGCCACCGTACAGAGGATCAGCGATGCAAAGCATGTTGTCAGTGATATCGAAGAGAGGGATTTTGCCCCAGCGTTCGGTACAAACCGATTTATCCCCGACGACTAGATCAATCGCGTAGAGGTTGCGGTCGGAGATCAGCTTGCCTTGCTGTAAAGGTAAAACAATCTTAGATTAACAACTGTGGTTTGAAAGTACTTAGAATTTTATTTAGCATGATTTTTGAAAAAATCTATTAACACTCCATCATTACATTTTATATTAGATAGATAGAAACTCTTTATTGTGCATACCATAAACTGAGAAAAAGTACAGTAAAAAACAATCTTACGTAGTACGTAAGACGATTAGTTACGTATAATTGGAATGTGAACAGCCATGCAATAGATATATGGTGTATGCTGTAATTAAAGTGAAGAAATCTTTGGTAAAAGATCGTATTTTAGAATAAATAATTTCAGAAATATGAGACTCTTATCTATGCGCAGCAAAATCTCATCTCGATAATTGGATAAAGATACTTACAGCAGTTGAGCCCCAGCCAGCTAGAACGACACCCATTCCAGTAGGAACATTGAAGCCTTGAGGAACGATAGCAGCCTGCTGGATGGTACTGCCGAATGTCAAGGTGTTGGCCAGCCTGACGATGCTGATGTCAGCATCGAGGGAGTTACCGTTATAGTCAGGGTGATTGCGTGCAGAATCCACGGCAGAAATCACGCCGTCTTGGAAGCGGGTGGAGGAACCTGCCCGAATACGACGGAACTGATTGGCGAAGGTCCTGAAAGAACACACATTTTTCAACAAATACGCAAAGTGAAGATGAGCTTATATCTAACTAGAAGTAGAAACACCATTCTAGTTTAATTTGATGCTATAACGAGTAATAAAAAATATCAGAGACTTTTCTATTAAGTGGTGGTAATAATTATGCTCAATTATTTTGTTTCTTTGGAAGAAATAGATTTAAAATTAAAAGTATTAAGTCACAATTGAACAAGTTTCTTAATTTATTTACATTTCTTAACTTACCTTCCAGAGAAGCAGCGAGCGGCGCTCAAAATGTGCAGAGAGGTCAAAATGCTGCCAGTGCAACCTTGAGCCCAAACGGATCTAGTACCAACTTCAATTTGGACAATGCTGGGGAACTCGTTGACGGAAGATTGGACTCCGAGAGTAGGAGTGTTATAATCAGGAAGCGTAGGAAGCTCATCGGGCCACCATTCGGGCTTGTCAAGATCGGGTAGTGTAGGGAACCAATCGGGCAGGTCAAGGTCCTCCAAAACTTCCGTAATCTTTTCATAGATCTCCCTAATTCTTTCAGCGATAGCAGGAAGAGCCTCAATAATTTCAGGGATCTTTTCAAGAATAATGGGGATAATTTCGGGAATCCTGTCAATGATGACCTCAAGGATTTCACGGATTCTTTCAACGAGAGCGGGGATCTGGGCGATGATTTCTGGCAACTTGTCGAGAATAATCGGAATCACTTCGGGGATCTTATCTACGATCTGTTCGATGATCTCAGGGATTCTATCGATTATGTCGGGGATCGCAGCGATTATTTCAGGCAGTCTATCAATTATGTTTTGGATTGCTTCGGGAAGCTCCAGACCGTCGATCAGGTCAAGGATCCAGTCAGGGATCTCGGGTAGGCTAATGCTTTTAGCCTCTACAGGGCTGCATGAAGCAGTACCTGTAAACAAAATTAAGTTACTTTGTTATCAATGATTTATATAATAAATGATTTGTATTTGTATCGTTTAATATGATTTAAAGATGGGTTAACGAGTTACTTTTAGGTCGCTCGTTTGCATCTAGGTACTATTTTACGCAATATCGACAGCAAAAATTACTAGACAAACACAAACATGTACACTTTTTTAACAAATTGACTAGTCAACGAATATAACGGCAAATAGATTGTTTTTTAGTCAAACTTTGGTTGTAAAAGCACATGATTTAAAACGCTACGCTGGGTGACATGTTTTATGTGTGACGTTACGATAATTCAAATATGATAGATTTTTAACAAGAATTCTCATCTTAGTAAAAAAACTAAGCGCAACAAATGATACCGCTGCTAATATGTGCGAAGTATCTTTAATTTTGTGACGTACATTTAAAAGCCCGATTGGTTACTATGTTTTGTAACCAGAATTTGACCTGGACCCCGAGCTGTTTATTGTAATATCTGTTAGGCGCCCATGAATAAAATGCGCAATTGAGAACCTTATCACACAGTTATACGTTATTTTGTGAGGGCCTAACGGAAATTCCAATAAGAAGTTACGGGGATTGAAGAAACAAAATACATTTATGTTTAAATTTTTAATCTATGTCTTTTTTAGTCAGTGCCTTTGCAACTAGATACAACTATACTTAGTCTAACCCTTAGTGATAACAAATACTCTTGTTATTTGCATAAATGAATGAATACTTATTAAAAATCCACAATTTCCATGAAGTATCCGTCTTACCTGCCAGGAGCAGAACACAACACAAGAGTGCCACTTTCATCTTGACTTCCCTCCAATTTGCAGTGGAATGTGCCTTTTACGAAATTATCGCTTCTTTTATACCAGTTGCCGGTGCATTGTTGTTATTTATCAAATTATCAGTTACGTATTAATGCTTATAATTGATATATAGATAATTACTCAAGACTAAGATAGCCGACGGAAATATTCGGCGACCCATGTTTTTTTCGAACGGCTTAGTTATAATTCTATTTAGGTATAAATTTATTTTTTCCTCAATTATTTTTTTCGATATTTTTTAGGAACATAGTAATTTTTTTTATGGTAAAATTTAGAATACTGTAGTTATTTGACGTCAGATATTCAACTTGAGTGTGGTAGTGGTAGCTAGATAGCCGACTACTAGAAAATACCCTGCCACCATTAGGAGGAGATTGTTGGGTTCAACCCCCAACAATGAGCTTGAGTTGCCGGTGAAGGAAAACATAGCGAGGAAACTATAGCATGGTGGCAGTGTATTTTTAGTACTCGGCTGGCTAGTTTATTAGAACCGACCGACAACTTCGGGAGTCCCAAATTGTCGGTCAGTCGGCTTCAAGTCGCAAATCTGCCGCCAAGCACTTATGTTCTAACTACTAACTATATGTTCTGGCTGCCTCACTTGAGACCCAGTTCTATTCCAGGCTACGTATGCTTTACGTTCTTCGAAAAATCATGGTACACCACATTATATCGTTTTACCACACTCGTGCTTCTAATTCGGCACTTTATGAATAAAATACTACCATTTTCATGCATAAACACTCAAAAAACACTAGTTGTAGAAAAAAATACAGCGAAACGACACGACTCTTTCCGCGTTCCCGCCAAAAAAAACACTCTTTACCGTTAGTTTTCATTTTTATTATTAAAAAAATATTAAACATTTTACCCAAATCTAGGTTATTTTATAGAAATAATTGTATTTAATTATAATAGTCGTATAAAAAAAATTTTTTTTGTAAAATTACTTAATTAAATGTTACACGCGCTATATTTGAGTGGCTGTATGGAAAGTTGGAATATGGTTCAATGGAAATTAAAAAAAAACTAGTTTATTTTTTTATAATTTGACAGTTGTCAGTTGAAAACGATTCTCTTTAGGGCGGCAAAGAGGCGGCAAAGTATTACTTTCAGCCCGCTCCTCGGGCAACTTCAGACCTACTTTCCGAGTATGAGTAATGAAAGATACATTATTCTGCCATCAAAAAATCACATAGGTAAAACATTTTAATTCTTAATATTCATGTTTCATTAAACTCTACATTAAACGTAATGCTAGCTTGTCAAACATTAAAAGAAAACAGCTTTTTAGCTCTTGGTTGTTCGATAAGTCGATCCGACTTTGCTTAACATTTGGCGAGATGTCGGTCAAATGCGAGGAAAGTTTATCATCAACAACCTTGCATAGTCCACTGCTAAACGTAGGTCTCTCCCAGGACACGTCACTCGGTCCGATCCTGTACTTTTAGCTTCCAACCACTGCCATCTAGTCTCAGGGCGTCATGCACTAAGTTTACCGTTTCGCGGTCTCTACTCTAGAAAAGCGTTTACTCCAATATGACCAGCCCGCTGCCACTTTTTTTAAATATAGAAAATAGGGGTGCGTTTGACCACACCCTGCCTGATGTTAAGCAGGATGCAGTCCAAGATGAAGCACGCTTACCTAGACAAAAACCTGTTTAGTCTAGATTTGAAGACACTCAAATTGTACTTCGCGGGACAAACAGACGCTGGCAGAGAGTTCCACATCTTCGCTATGCGTATGAAGAATGTGGATCGCATTGATGGCGCTTAGGCCTAGTCTGCCTAGCCGTTCGGTAATAGAAAGGGGCTGGCGGAATCTAATTGTGTAATTCCATGGCACACTCCCCGAAATATATCCGATAGAAGACAGACTTTGCGTCGGTGCTCAACTCAACTTGCTAATACGTTGAGCTACGTCAGTGACTTTTGTTCTGGCGAATTATTTTGTTCCGGATGCGATCCCTTATAGAAACACCGAGCATAGCCCTTTCCATATTTTGTAGCGATGATAGCTCAGTGGTTAGCGCGGTAGGTTCGCATGCCGAAGGGCGCGGGTTCAAACCCCAACAATGAGCTTGAGCTGCCGGTGAAGGAAAACATCGTGAGGAAACCATAGCATGGTGGTAGGGTACTTTATAGTACTCGGCTGGCTAGCTACCACCCTCAAGTTTGAAAATCTGACGCCAAGCATCTAACGGTGTGTTCCGGCTGCCGCACTTGAGAGCCAGTTCAATTCCAGGCTAGGTGTGCTTTAAAATCTTCGACCACACCTTCACTTAACATCAGGTGAGCTGTGGTCAAACACCTAGCCTGTCAACCATAAAAAAAAAAGAAAAAAAAAGCCCGTTGAGTGACTTTAAATTTATAAACCGCTCCTGCTGTGAGTTGCAGAAACGTGGATGTCTAGGCGCCGTATGTCATGAAAGGTAGAACGCACGAGTTGAAAACTTTCGTTTTGAGTCTTTGTGGGGTGAGTGACGAGAAGACTCGACGTAGTTTTCTGAAAGATGCTTAGCCAAGCTGTCTCTTATGAATCAATCTTTTACATTTCTTTCGATCTACGCATTACTATTTTAAATATTTTTAAAGATAGAGTAAAGCAGCTACATTACTTGTCACAATGCTGAGTCGTACATAATCGTGTTTTTCTTTTCTTGGTTGCCTGGAAGAGATCGCTGTTAGCGATAAGGCCGCCACTTGTGGCACTATCTCATAAGGTTATTTTGTTCTCTGTTCTTTTTTTCTTCTTATGGTGTGCACAATAAAGAGTTATATCTATCTATATATAATCTATATATATATATATGTAACAAAATCAAAAACGATTCATCCGTTCGGGAGCTACGATGCCACAGGCAGACACACCGGCACGCCAAACTTATAACATTAAATTTAACCCCCGTCGTTTCGTCGTTACAAATCGAAATATGGTCTTGTAAGCACCTGTACATATTAGACCGCACTAAAATTTTTAGTAAGCACCTCTACTAATCTAAGACGTAATAATGATTTTTCTATTAGACCAATAATACCTAAATTAATTTTATTAGTTTCAACAGATAGTAAAGCGTGACTGACAAAATCAAATTGATGCCCAGTACAGTGTGAGTACATTTCAGGTCTTCATTCATAAAATGATGCCTTATCTCCGCTTGTGTTTGAATCAAGTATCTATCAATGGGAACACAAGGTACTAGTATTTTTTTGTTAAAACACGTTTCGTTAACACCTCGCCGTGCCGCCCGCCGGTAGACCAGTATTGCTATAGTCGCCGAATAGATAGATATAACTCTTTATTGTGCACACCATAAGAAGAAAAAAAGAACAGAGAACAAAATAACCTTATGAGATAGTGCCACAAGTGGCGGCCTTATCGCTAACAGCGATCTCTTCCAGGCAACCAAGAAAAGAAAAACACGATAGAAAACATAAGAAACAGACGGGAGATGTAACGCTAATAAGAAAAATAAATAAAAATTAAAACATATAGTAAGTACATAAAAATAATCATAATAATATATTTAAATAAAACGGAATATTTACAAATATAAATATATACAATCATAATACATATAATTATAGTATATTATATATATATATCTGGCTGGTTCCTGGCCCAACGGATCTCCCTGGCGATCCAGCGGGGAAACGCGGCCAGTATTGCGGGAACGTTCGGCCGGGGCTCGATGCGCGGGCAGACTTAAAATAATTTTAAGTGACAATGGAATAATTAATTTGTATATTGACATGTAACTAAGAATAATTTAGAATGAAATAAAATAAAAAATCTAGTAGTAAAACGAGTCAAGGCCATTAGAAACCAATGGCCATTAGAATATATATATATATAGGCTATGTAACTCAGTGACAATGTAGCGTTCTAATGATGAAAGAATTATTCAGATCGGTCCAGTTGTTTCGGAGCCTATTCAATACAAACAAAGAATCAAATCTTTCCTCTTTATAATAGTGTAGGTAGGTAGATAGATAGACGTAGGTAGAATATACATAATTATGTTACCATACATAAACAATGAACATATAATTATAACAAGAGATATGGCAATGGCGAAGTTATAACATTAGAAAGTGCAGCCTAACTCTTGAAAACATGAAGTGAAGCTCTTTGTATTTCTGCGGGAAGCTCATTCCACAATTTAACAACTTGCATAGTGAAAGAGGATTATGTAGGTTGTTCCTATGATATCTTAAAGCTGCAGGTGGTGGATGGACAGGTGGTGTGATTATGTAATACCCAATGTTATCTGATAACAAGAGGATATCTCTGTAATCGGTTCCTTCGGAAATATAAAAGATTTGGCTATCATCGAACCATATTATACTTATCTGGTTGACGACACAATTTCTTGCAAGAAAAACAACTTTAGAATTTGAGTAGTAAGTCACTGAAATTTGGGGAGTAGGCAAAATGTTCATATCTCTAAAACATGCCAGCGGAAATTGTACCTTGCTTAAACTTAAGCTGTTAGATTATTTATCCGTGATTAGTAAGACTAGCGTACACAATTTTATTTATCTTTATAGTTGACAGGCTAGGTGTTTGACCACACCTCACCTGGTGTTAACTGACGGTGTGGTTGAAGGTGGTAATCAAACCTGGCCTAGAATGGAACCCCAACAATAAGTTTGAGCTGCCGGTGAAGGAAAACATCGTGAGGAAACCATAGCATGGTGGTACGGTACTTTCTAGTACTCGGCTGACTAACTATCACCTTCAAGTGGAAAATCTACCGCCAAATCTAACGGTGTGTTCCGGCAGCCTCACTTGAGAGTCAGTTCCATTCCAGGATAGGTGTGCTTTACCACCTTCGACCACACCGTCAGTTATGGATTATATAATTGACATTAACAATAATTAACTTTTACATAACAAAAATATAATTTACTCTTTACTAACAATATTGCATTAGGATAAAAACCTGTAATGATAATTGTAGTTTCTTTTTTAATAAACTAAATGAAATGAAATGAAAATCTGGTGAGCTGTGGTCAAACATCTAGGCTGTCAACTATAAAAAACAAAATCTGTGTGCAATGTGCTCTACCCACTGTTACACACAATTCGCTGGCCTATGTCGGTAACTTTAGTTCGTCTACGTATCTCCTCATTTCTGAGTCTTGTGTGCATTGTATGACTTTGCCAAATTTTTAAATATGTATAAATCTATATGGCTTTGCACGGGCACGATGTAGATACTAATGTGGTGCATATGTATGTATTATACATATAAACCTTCTTCTTGAATTGCTCTACCTATTGGTAGAAATCGCATTAAAAGCCGTTGCGTAGTTTAAAAAATACACCTAATCTAATAAAATAAGCGTACAGACGGCGGAAAGCAACTTTGTTTTATACTATACAGAGATACTATGTAGAGATATTTTTTTTAAATGTAAAAGTAATGAGACGAACTATGCGCTCTCCTGATGGTAAGAGATAACGCATGCCCATGACTATTGCAGCGATACACAGAACTTTGAGTACCAAAACAAAGTCTGGGGCATCGCTGCTTTGGCACTCATTACTTTGAAACTTTCGATGGTTAGTCTCAACAGCCCAGTAATTTCGCTAGCTGTAGTACCGTTCAAACCGGAACACAGTAATGTTTACACTACTGCTTGGCGGCAGAATATCTGGTACTGCGGTAGTATCCACCTAGACGACTTCCTGCTAAGGAAATCTACCACCAAGAAAATACGTAATAATTTGTTTAATTATTTAACAAAAAAACACGACTGCATTAAAAATAAATAGCCCGTGTCACTTGGTATGTTTAGGTGTATCTATACACCCAAATCTATTCAAGTATTTGAATGTATGGTGATATAAATAAACTCACTAACTTAAACCTTAAAACATTGCCCTCCTTTTTTGGGCAGTCGTGTAATAATGTAAAATATAGACAATTATGCAAGTCTTTGTAAAAATAACCACGATTACAATCTATAATAATCATGAACGGATGTATGGGGTTTATTTCGGGTTTATACCACTTTTAATTTTAGATATGAAAAGATTAGCAGTAGGCGTTTACGTATCTGTCAATTGGTGTTTTATCTATTTGTCGACGTGTAAGCTAGTGGATACCGCCAAAAAGATCCAAAAACAAGTATGATTAATTATATTATTGAATGAAGAAGAAAACTACTAAATAAAGATTTTTTTCTGTCACTCAGAATAATGTAACTACATCCAAATCTGTTCAGGCATTTAAAAGTTAAACGCCATAAACACGGTTTGAAATCAGGCTATAATCCAAGGTCACCTTGGTAGAAAGAGAGTTGCGTTTTGCCGGCCACACGGTTTAAAACCAACAGTGTTAGTTTGAACGTTGCGTGGAAAGGGCGTTTCTACGCTCGCGTACCGTGCATTACACTACGATTCGACGTTATGGCGTCTTACCTATCTAAAAACCAAAAAATTGGGATGTCTTGCAATTTTGTGTGGATTTGAAGAAAAAAAATTCACGCTTGTCTCGATTCATTTTTAACCGACTCCAAAAAGGAGGAGGTTCTTAATTCGACTGCATGTTTTTTTTGTACGTCGTTGTTAAACCAACGCTTCTGTCAGTGATTTGAAACGCAAGCCTCACTGCCAAGGGCGTTTAAAGGTCAATGCGGAATGCTCCAGTATAAGTTTTAACACAGAAAGTAATCGTTTACAGTCAGCTATAGAGAAACATTTGTTTCTTGCTTTTTTTTAACATAATATAATCTTATTTTCATTGAATTGTAAAATTGATCTAGTAAAGCTACATAATATGTTGTATGTTCTAAATTGGCCGATTATAAAATTTGCCAAAATTAAATGTTGGTGAGCATAACTTAGAAAACCTAAGGACGTAGACACGTCATGTTTCGATCCGAATGATTCCTCGATAATCATAAAAACTTCCTGAAATTGTACGCATGCTGAAAATTGGCGTGCAGGCTAATTGCACACAAACAACGAAAAAATTAACAAGTTTGTCTTTCCAATATCCCATAAGCGAGGTCCGAGTCTAAACATTCATAAGGTTCTTCCAAAAGTCGTGGAATACTGGAATTTGATACGAACGCTAAGACGGTTTGGCCTAACAAGCAGTAACTTTGGTTCTTGCTACAATTTTTTTTAATGTCGAATAGGTTTGCGCTTGTTCACATCCTGCCTGATGTGAAGCATCGAAGCGGTCTAAGATGGAACACGCTTACCTAGAAGGAACCTGTTTACCCTTGATTTGAAGTCACTCATATTGTACATATTTTGTATTTTGTAGCGATGATAGCCCAGTGGTTAGCGCGGTCGATTCGCATGCCGGAGGGCGTGGGTTCAAACCCCAACAATGAGCTTGAGCTGCCGGTGAAGGAAAAACATCGTGAGGAAACCATAGCATGGTGGTAGGGTACTTTCTAGTACTCGGCTGGCTAGCTACCACCCTCAAGTTGAAAATCTGCCGCCAAGCATCTAACGGTGTGTTCCGGCAGCCTCACTTGAGAGCCAGTTCCATTCCAGACTAGGTGTGCTTTACCATCTTCGACCACACCTTCACTTAACATCAGGTGAGCTGTGGTCAAACACCTAGCCTGTCAACCAATTAAAAAAAAATATATATATAAGAAAAGCAGACTAACTGTACCATTATTTAAAAACAAATTATAGGTAAGGCACTTACTTATTTAGATAAATATAGACATTACTCATATCTATACTCAGATATGCGATAATATGATGACAGTTCTTTGGTACGTCATAGAAATCAATTATTAAATTAATCTCTTAGCTTAGCAGCTTAATGGTTTAACTTGTTTTGTTTTTTCGAAAAATTTCCTTTGATTTCGTCGATGATAAGGGAAATGTTATAAAATACATGAAATTGCTTTATCTTTTAATTTCATTGGTTGAACTTGCATTCGTATGTAGGCCATGACACTTTTACATGGTGTGAAGGGAATATAAATATAATATAAATTTGCAATACCAATCGTATCAAAGCCCTCAAAGCTTGTAGGTACTGCTTGTGTGTGTGAAAGCGTACCTACTATCTTTTTCGGGTTCCGTACCCAAAGAGTAAAACGGGACCCTATTACTAAGACTCCGCGGTCCGTCCGTCTGTCAGTCTGTCACCAGGCTGTAGCTCATGAACCGTAATAAACTGTTGAAATTTTCACAGATGATGTATTTTTGTTATGACAACAAATACAACAAACGTGATTTTTTTGCCGTTTCTATAAATAATGGTAAAAAAATAATAATAATGGGAACCCTTCGTGCGCGAGTCCGACTGGCACTTGGCCGTATTTTTGTTAATGATGCATAAAAAGTATATCTTATGTTAGATAAGCGAATGAACAGGAGTCATTAGTTAACCTCTGAATAATTTTCTACAATTTTTATTACATTGCATTTTTTAAACATACCAAAGGAAATGTTTCGTATCTGCAACTAGCTGAATTAGACCTGATTCTTAAATCGTACCATCCATCTATCTAACCATCTTGGACCTCTGCTTAACATCGGGCACGGTGATGTCAAACCAGTGTTGCCAGATCATATTACAAAAAATACTGTGTTTAATAGAACAAAATAGTGCAATTAAATGACGTATGACTAATACGGAATACCCTACTCTCTGCCTTGTGGTCAGTCGCGTTCATAAACGATATTTTTCATAATACGAAATATGGTTTTTTGTTGCCAAAACAAAAATACTGTATTTACATATTAAAATACGATGTACAGTAGATGGCGTGAAAATACGCCAGATCTGTGATTGCAATGTATCTGGTAACACTGGGTCAAACGCAAACAATTTTCAAATTTGAATAAATATTAGGTTTTTTATTAGTATCTTCATTGAGGACCTAGGGAGTATAATAAAACAATCGCAACAATTTACTTTCGTATTGAAACATAATAAATAAGGATAATTCCCTTCAAGATAATGTGTAAGCTGTTTATAATGTGTATATGTATATAACAGCTTAATTATGCAACTTTGCTATCTATTTATGTCAACGAATTTTAGTAGCGTTGGTGCAGTAAAGATAGATGCAGAGATATTACTTTTGTACGTATCGTTTTTTATGTAAAAATAATGAAACGAACGCTTTACTCTTCTGATGATGAGTGAAGTATTGTTTGTTTGTGTCCTTTGTGTCCTATTATATTTATTTATATGGTTGGAAGCGGCTCGCATCCAGCGCGTTTCTGCGGTCTTTATGAGGCGGTCTGCCCACCTTGTGGGTGGACGTCGTACGCTGCGCTACGTGGTCTCCACTCCAGAACTTTGCAGCGCCATCAGCCATCACTTCCGCGTGCTATATGATCTGCCCACTGCCACTTCAACTTACTAATCCGCTGAGCTATGTCGGTGACATTATAATTATATAATGTCAGACTAAATTTAATGTCTGTAAATGCACTAATTTCCCATTTCATGTACAAGTCCAGTATTTTAAACACGAATACCGCCACAAAATAATAACTTTAAGAGATAACACCTATCCATGATCATTTAAGCTATATATACCTATATACCTATTCAGCACTTTAGAAATCAACACAAAGTCCAAAGTATCACTGCTTTGTTCACGTTACATTGGTAATTGTACTGAGTCAACTTAGTCTGAATAGCACTGTAATTTCGAGTACCACTCGAACCACTGCTAACATATGTTTACACACTACTACTTGGTCGTAAAATGTCTGAAGTTGTTGAATACCTAGACAAACTAACACTTTCTAAGGATATCTAAATAAATATACACACAGCGCTTCCTAGCGCCAAACTAGTCAAACTACCATATACACATACATACATACATACATAGTCCCTACTTATACTGAAATAATTACATAATTACAGTAAATAATATATCAAAGCATTACAGAAGAATTATTAAATTAGAATTATTGAATTATTTAATTAGAGGATTACATTTTGTTTTTTTTTTGTTTAATTTATATATACTATAGTTTTTTCTTTGTTTTGTATTTATTGTTTATTTTTTTGTGTACTGTATGTATTGTTAATTATGTTGAATTGTGTTTTATGTCTCATATAAAGTGTTGTCTATTGTCTATTGTTTCTTCTAAGTAAGCGTGCTTCATCTTAGACCCCACTACTGCTTAACATTAGGCAGTGTGGTCAAACGCGAACCTATTTTGAATAAAATAAAAATAACCTATCTAAAGACACTTGGGGTTTTAAAACGAATATAACAATACCTTAACTTTCAAAATCCATTCAGCCGTTTGGATACGGGCTAATAAAAAAAAATTACATACAAGATACGTGACATAATAGCGCGGTCGGATCACACGCCAGACGGCGTGGGGTCAAGTTCGGGAAGAAACCATCTCATGGTGGTAGAGTAGGTACTTTCTAGTAGATACTTAGCTGGCTGTCCTCAATAAACAGCCTGTTCCCAATAAAAACTAGGTTTTTACTATCTTCGACCACACCTAGCATTTAGTAAGTCAAAAGTAAAAAAAAATTGCGCTTTTAAAAAAAGTTTTTAGTTATGACAAAAAGGTTGACAGCCACTGCTCAATACTAAAAATATTTCTTGCATGCCGTTTTCGTGTGGTGTTTATTATTTCAGTACAATCCGATGTTAGAATACCCCATGTTAGAATTAAAAATTCTGATTATCTTGGGGAAAACTTATCAGCAAATTAAGGTGGCGGTGCCAATACAGTATTTGGCAACCACTGCATCTAGAATTACGTTTTCCTTGATCGTACGGTACGTAATCAAAGATAACAAAGATTAATTGAATAAAATGTCATTGCACTTCGATACATTGAAATAAAATAAGTTTAGTTTACTTGGTGGTTGATTTCCTTAGCAGAAATTCGTCTAGGTAGGTACCACCGCACTACCAGATATTCTGCCGCCAAACAGTAGTGTAAACATTACTGTGTTCCGGTTTGAAGGATACTGCAGCTAGCGACATTACTGGGCTGTTGAGACTAAACATGGAAAGTCTCAAAGTAATGAGCGCCAAAGCAGCGATACCCCGGACTTTGTTATTAATAGACAGTAACATATTACAAGTCAAATTTTACCCATTATTTCATCTAGATCCGTTCAGCCGTTCTGGCGTGATTGAGTAACAAACACCCATCCATCCATCCATCCATCCAAACTTTCACATTTATAATATAATTATTAGTGGGATGGTAATCCAGGTAATAAACTATGTGTGTCAAATCTCATACAAATCCTTTTTTGTGTGATTAAGGAACAAACATATAAACATCCAAACATACAAACTTTCACATTTAGTGAGAGATAGTTTATCTGTGATTTTAAATTAAGTAACTTAACTTAGCTAAATTGTATATTTTAATTTTTTATATGGGATTATTTTTCTTCTGCAATAAAGAATATTATTATTAATACCATTAGGATTTCAATTGTTATTATTTTACGACAATATGACATGACTTTATTATTACATATTTTATATATTCTTAGCTATTAATTAATTAATTTTCTAATTTTTTTTCTTTTTTTACTATGGTCTAAATAGATGGAACACTAAAAATAACATACCTTCTTTTCTAATCTATTGGTTTTTAAGCGATTTCATTACGATAAGCTTCGTTGACAAATTATTATACCTAATTGATACAATTTACATCACAAACGCTGCCTTAAAATATCTAAAAATGTAACCGTATCTAGAAAATTATAGATTGCCTATCTGTTCACTTGCAATGCAGGCCGCACTACGAGCAGCGAATCCTGTTGATAATGTTATTAAAGGTATTAAAAATGATAAATGAGCAGATTTATCAGATGAAAGGTGATCATTTGACGAAAATATTTAGAATCAAATTTATAAAAAGCTAAAAAATTAATTAGCTACTTTTTGGGGTTCCGTTAACAAAGGGTATAACGAGACCCTATTACTAAGACTCCGCTGTCCGTCCGTCTGTCTGTCTGTCCGTCTGTTGCTATTAGCTATTACATAGAAATAAAATAAAAGTATTCCAAGTTTTGACAGTTTTAGTTTCCAGTGATGACTTATGGCGCTGAAACGTGGGCTCTGACTATGTGCCTTCTTGGTTTTTTTTTTATGAAAAAAGTAATAAGACGATCGAGACGCTCTCCTGATGGTAAGAGATAACGCCTATCCATGACCATCGCAGCAATACACAGAACTTTGAGTAACAAAACAAAGTCCAGGCCCAGAAATCACTGCTTTGGCGCTCATTACTTTAAGACTTTTGATAGAGTTAGTCTCAACAGCCCAGTAATTTCGCTAGCTGCAGTAAGCTCAAAGTAGCACAACGCGCTATGGAGAGGACTATGCTCGGCGTTTCCCTACGAGATCGAATCAGGAATGAGGAGATCCGTAGACGAACCAAAGTTACCGACATAGCCCAACGGATTAGCAAGTTGAAGTGGCAGTGCGCAGGGCACATAGCACGCAGAACTGATGGCCGATGGGGCTGCAAAGTTCTGGAGTGGAGACCACGGACAGACAAGCGCAGCGCAGGACGTCCGCCCACAAGGTGGTCAGACGACCTAGTAAAGACCGCAGGAACGCGCTGGATGCGAGCCGCTTCCAACCGGTCTTTATGGAAGTCAATGGGGAAGGCCCATGCCCAACAGTGGACGTCCTACGGCTGAAATGATATTGATGATGATGATGATTCCAAGTTTTTCTAGAGCAGACGGCCCTGTTGGTTCATTGGTAGTTTATCTGCGCCAAGAGCTGAAAGGCGTCTGTGTCTGGGTGTTCTGTATGTATTATAAGTATGTATTTACAATTTTGTAGCGATGATAGCTCAGTGGTTAGCGCGGTAGGTTCGCATGCCGAAGGGCGTGGGTTCAAACCCCAACAATGAGCTTGAGCTGCCGGTGAAGGAAAACATCGTGAGGAAACCATAGCATGGTGGTAGGGTACTTTCTAGTACTCGGCTGGCTAGCTACCACCCTCAAGTTGAAAATCTGCCGCCAAGCATCTAACAGTGTGTTCCGGCAGCCTCACTTGAGAGCCAGTTCCATTCCAGGCTAGGTGTGCTTTACCATCTTCGACCACGCCTTCACTTAACATCAGGTGAGCTGTGGTCAAACAACTAGCCTGTACACCATTAAAAAAAAAAAAAAAAAAAAAACAAAAAAAAAAGTATTTAAGTATTTTATCAGTTATCTGACTTCCATAGTACAAGCTTTGCTTAGTTTGGGGTCAGATGGCGCTGTGTATAATGTCCGACTATATTTATTTACTGAATTACAATGATTGTTCATTAGTATTAAAGTTTATAAAAGAAAACATAGCTTGAAGTGTTTAATTTTATTCCCTTATCTTAATTTTAAACAGCATTATCGATAATCCAGCTGGTATAAGAGCTAACAGCTGTCGCTACTGCGGGATACTCATCATCAGCATTCTCTTGCCCGAAAGAGAACAGTCCAATCAAAGTGTTCTGGAAAGAAACAAGATTTTTAAAGTAATAGTTATATATACACACTTATCCGCCTTTAAAGCGGTATCTGTAGTGGTTAGCGCGGTCGGTTTGCACGACGAAGGGCTTGGGTTCAAACCCCAACAATGAGCTTGAGCTGCCGGTGAAGGAAAACATCGTGAGGAAACCATAGCATGGTGGTAGGGTACTTTCTAGTACCTACTCGGCTGGCTAGCTACCACCCTCAAGTAGAAAATCTGCCAACAAGCACCTAACAGTGTGTTTCGGCTGCCTCGCTTGAGAGCCAGTTCTTTTCCAGGCTAGGTGTGCTTTACCATCTTCGACCCCACCGTCACTTAACATCATGTGAGCTGTGGTCAAACACCTAGCCTGTCTATCGACTATCTATCCGTTCGGGAGCACGATGCCACAGACAAACATACACACTGCCGTCTTGCATCGGGGGTTAAAAATAATTTTCATTACTCATACTCGGAAAGTAAGTCTGAAGTTGCCTGAGGAGCGGGCTGAAAGTAATACTTTGCCGCCCTAGGGTGAATTGCTTTCTACTGACAACTGACAACTGTCAAATTATAAAAATCTAGTTTTTTTTTTCATTTCTAATGAACTATGTTCCAATTTTCTATACAGCCACTCAATTACATGTAAAATTGAAATAACATAAAGTTGACTACATAATAATAAATAAAGATTTTTTTTTATTACTTTCTAATAATTTACTCTCAAGTATTTATTTTAAAATAACATAGATTTGGGCAAAATATTTACCATTTTTTTAACGATGAAAACGAAAAATAATGACTGAAGAGAGTTTTTTGGCGGGAACGTGGAAAAAGTCGAGTCGCCCCGTTGTAATTTTTTCCAAAACTACTTAAGTCTTTTATTCTTATATGTATACAATTATAAAACACTTGACACTGGCAAATGCTCAAATCACGACGCCAAAATCAAAGAGAAGAATGTCTAAAGAGCTGGCCGGCCACAGAAAAAAAATAATCGAGAAAGCCGCAATCCGATCTTCATTTAGTTTTTTTGATTAATGTCAATTTTTTTTTTCTTTTTTTTGGCGTCTTGTTTTAGCATTTGCCAGTGTCAAGTATTTATATATTATCATGTTTCAAAAGTTAAATAATTGCCCTCGTAGCTAAAGTTATAGTCGAAGTCCAGTCTATTTCAAGCACAGTCCGTGTCAGTCAAGTCCAGTCATGCTTTAGTAAAGTAGTGGTGACTTTACTATAAAGCTTCGATGGAGTTTTGGAAGCAACACGAAAAGTCATGTTTCACCACATTATATCATTTTCCCACACTCGCGCTTGTGATTCGGCACTTTATGAACAAAACACCACCATTTTTATATAAACACTCGACAAAACACTAGTTTTGTAAAAAAATACAACGGAGCGACACGACTCTTCCCGCGTTCCCGCCAAAACTCCCAAATAATATTTACTCATTTTTTCTTTAGCTAATGCATGTTTTTATATTTATTTTCCTTATATTCGTAATGAAAAGCACAGGTAAACAACAGTTTACCTCGGGTGAAAGGCTTATTTAGTCACTCGAATCCCGTCTTGTGACTAAATAAGTTACTTTCAGCCCTTGGGTAAAAATGTACTATTACCGTATAAAACAAGCCAGCGCCTATATCTGCTGTATCCAGGTCACGGCCGCGGGTGTAGCTTAGGCCCACGCAGACCATATTCTCAGTGACTTGTTGTTGGCCGATGTACTTGACAAGGCAGTTTTCGTTGTCGTGGACGTTCAGGTCGACGGAGTAAAGACTATCGCTGGAGACGAGACCGCCTTCCTGTAAATAGAGCTTGCAGGTTTATGAGCATCTCTTGTCAGTTGGTTGTTGTCAGTTGTCTTCTTATACAAATATGCGACAAATAACATAGTTTACATCATCATCACATCATTTTTCATCATTTTTTTAGGACAGACAGAAGAGAGACTGGCCATGCATCAGGTTAGACATCAGCTCGATTGCCGTAGTAGCTTTGTATCCTAAGCTAAATCACCTAGGTAGTAGGTAGTTAGCTAGAATCAAGAATCGGCTTCCCCTTGACAAGCGTGTTACATTCTAGATCATATCTTCTCTTTTGGTAACAGGCGCGATGGTGGCCAAACGTGAGCCTGTTGTTTTAGTTTTGTCATTTGTAGGTTGGTATATTGGAAGAAAAAAAAAAATTATGTTCTTTTGTTAACTTTAGATTGCGTTTAGTTCTATTAGGTGGTTCAATTTACCACCTTTATTAACCTACTGTTTTATTCAAAAATTTATAAATCATTCATATATTTGTGTACTATATTTTATGTAAATCCGTACAATATATGCAATCATTTTATGTACTTTACCATCAGAACATTTACAGCACTACTCTTTTTTTAAATAATTCTGCGCCTGAATATTGGATTTTCATTATAAAAAATGCAGAGAATCGTGTATGTAATTTGCTATAAAAATTATCGACTATCTAACGATAGTGAAATTTATGTTTGACCGCAAAAGGGGCACAAATAAAAAATAACTTTGGGCACGTTATCATTAAGTTTAAAATATTATGCTCCGTGCCTTGCATTCTCCACACATGGGCACGCTGCCAGATGACGATTCAGTGGCTCTTCAGTTTGGTTGTGCGGTTTGCAAACCACATTGACTCATCTGCATTTCCGGGGCGCGAGTTGAGGCAAACAGTCACCATGACCTGTACTCGTTTCTATCAATGGCATCTTAAATCGTGCACAGTGCACTAGTGTATGCAGAAGTGTCAAGTGTTTTGGAGCCCCATGATTTGTCGCGGTCAGACGGTAAACGACCTGACGGCCTTACGCTAGTCCCATAGCGGAGAGGCCGCTGCCTCGTGCGGGATGCAACGTGTGCTAGTACGTTTGCATCCTGCCATCTCCTCGCCACACAGCAGTCTGCTGGTGCGGGAGCGGAAGCGGCTGCTAGAGGCAAGGACCTTAAATATGCTTGTTAGGGGACAGCGTACGAATTAGTCCCGTTTGCCGTTGAGACTGCGGGTCTGTGGTGTGCCAAGGCTCGGAAATTCGTGCGAAATTTAAGTATCCGCCCGAAGCAGAAAGGGCGGGATCCCCGTTTTCGCAGGTTCCTGGCCCAACGGACCTCTCTGGCGATTCAGCGGAGAAACGCGGCCAGTATTACGGAAACTTTCAGCCAGGGCTCGATGCGCGGGGGGACTTTAAATAGTTCTCTAATAATTAATTGATTTTGACATAATTAATATTATATAATTTTAATTCATCATTGGCATTTATATTATTTTATATTGAAAATTTAAAACATTTAAGTATCTAATAACAATCATTGTTGCTTGTATTTAATTAAACTAATAAAAGATTCACCCCGTCCCCCATGCCATCAAAAATCAAAGAAAACTTTGATGTATACGAAATACTTGAACAGTCTTAGTGCTATAGAATCTTCTAACGTCTTCATCCTACGTGGTTACCAGAGATCATATCACTTAATAATAATATACTCACAGCTGTAGTACCCCATCCGGCATGCTGCAAGACTAACCCAACGGGGAGTTCGATTCCTTGGCCAAGAATAGGCGCCTGTTGCGCATTCGCTCCTAAAACAATGTAGCTGTCTAGGGACACCAGAGCGATGTCAGCGTCTAAGCCCAAGGTGCCGAAATCGTCGTGATGCTTTACATCTTTTACGCCTAAGAGCTGGCCGTCGACGCCGCGGTAGGAAGAGCCTACTCTCACACGACGGTGGATCGGATCATAATATCTGGAACAGAGGTAAGACAAAAGCTGCAGAGATATTAAAATTAACCATCGTATGTCATAAAGTAACAAATTTATTATTTATTTATTCAATCAATTAGTACCACATACTTAACGAAATACACTAATGATAATATTAAAATTAATTTATTTAAACTATTACCAGTGACCCTCGCTCCGGCTCGTACTTGGTTCAAAGACTGGCTATTGCTATCCAGCGCGGTAATGCTGCCAGCCTCATGGGTTCCTTTGCAGCAGGTTCAGTCAGGGGCGGGGTATTTGTAGACTGAATGTTTATTTTAATTTTGATTTTATTTTATTAGTATTTAAGTATGTGACATGATAATAGATTGATAGCGTTCTAAATTAATGTAGAATATTTAAGATATTTTTACTATTAGATATAATAAAAATATGTTTTGATTTAAACTATGAACAAATTATCCGATATTATTTTATTTTATAATATAATCTCCTTAAAGATTTTCGGAGGTGTAATGATGAATTTAGTTTTTTTCTTCTTTGGTTTTGGCGTCTCATTTCGAGCATTTGCCAGTGTCAAGTCTTTTATATTTTCAAGCTTCAAAGGTTAAATAAGTTGCCTCGTAGCTATAGATATATCCAAAGTCCAGTCTTTGTCAAGTACAGTCCGTGTCAGTCAAGTCCAGTCATGCTTTAGTAAAGTAGTGGCGACTTTACTATAAAGCTTCGATGGAGTTTTGGAAGCAACACGAAAAGTCATGTTTCCCCACATTATATCATTTTCCCACACTCGCACTTGTAATTTGGTACTTTATGAATAAAACACCACCATTTTTATGCATGAGCACTGGACAAAACACTAGTTTTGGAAATAAATACAACGGGGCGACACGACTCTTCCTGCGTTCCCGCCAAAACTCCAATGCATATCTATAGCACAATTATACTCACACTCCATAGAAGCAGGTGGCTGCAGAGAGGACGTGTGCGTTAGTGATGATGATGCCTGCGCACTGCTGGAGCCAAGACCTTGAGTCACTAAACTCCACCTGGACCAGGCTGGGGAACTGCTCAATGATGGCGGGGGAGCCGAGGGCCTCTGCTGAAGCTACCACTCCTAGAAATCGCCGAAAATATGATTACAAGTAAAAATTAAATAAAATTTAAAATTTGCTTATTGAGAAAAATATGGCTATAACCAATAACATTTACAATTCACATACAATACATTTATTTATTTACATTTCAGGGTCAGATGGCGCTGTGTGTCCTATGATATTTATTTATTTAACTCACATTAATTTTAAACACATTAAATGTCAAAAAATATACTATACGATATGTCAGGTTTTATCAAAATGTCAGAATTCAAGCAAATCTATCTATCTATACTATTGAGGAAAGATTTGATTGTTTGTTTGTCTGACACTACTGAACGGATTTCAAAAATTATTTCACCGTTGAGAAGCTACACTATCCCCGGGTGTCATAGGATACTTTTTATCCCTGTATTCTCACGGGAACGAGAACTATGCGGGTGAAACCGCGAAGCGTCCGCTCGTCAAAATATTTATACATACCCAATTATTAAATTCAATATCAATATGTTACAAAAAAATAAAATAATTAAACAAAACAAAGCAGATAGATAAATAAAACAATAATCAATAGCAAATTTATACTAATTAGAAACTCAAGACCTAGTAGTCAAAGTTGTCAGAATCGTCAAAGATACGTCATATTGGGTATTATGTTTTGTATAATTGACGAGCTAGGTGTTTGACCACAGATTACCTAATATTGAGTGATGGTGAAATCGAAGCTAGGAAACATATCTAGCCTGGAGTGGGAACTGACTCTCAAATAGTTTGCTGGAACACACTAATAAGTGTTAAACCGCAATTTAAGTTTTGGCGGAAACGCGGAAAGATTCGTATCGCCCCATTGTTATCCATTTCAAAACTAGTGCTTTTTCGAGTGCAATTATGTATAAAAATAGTGGTGTTTATTCATAAAGTACCGAATTATAAAAAACTTGAAATTATCAAAACACTTGACACTGGCAAATGCACAAAATGCGACGCCAAAATTAAAGAAAAAAAAACCGCAATTTTTTTTTCTTTAATTTTGACAGCTAACAAGCTAAGTACCAAAAAGTATCCTAGTAACATGAAATAGTTCTCTCACCGGCAGTTCAAACTCATTGTTCGTTTTGTATATAACTTATCAGAATCTACCTTTTCCTTGTAGCTTCTGTATTTACTTAAGTTATCTTGTCGTATCAGTAAAACAATTAAAGTATTTACTGATTACACGGTGTTATCTTGCTTACAGACTAGCTTAACTTGCCTTACACGCAATATTTATGATCTATGTCAATCAAGTATAATTATCTGGAACACGGAATGTGGATCTAATGATAGGCAGATTGTAAAAACTGTTTATAGTGATAATATTTTTTTGTGGGAAAAGCGTGTTCGACAGTCCTGTTAGCTCTTTTCGTAGAATGTCAGTTTCATAAGACGTAGGACGTGGGTTCGATTCCCACTGGGGCAAACATTTAAGTGACGATATGTATTTTTATGATGAGCAAACCACTTTTAAGAATGCTTTTTCAAAGTAATTTGAATACACTAAAGCTAAATATGATATTACTAAGACTTTGATAGCAAAAAAAAGGTTTGCAAAGAAAATCTTGAGTTTTGGCGGGAACGCGGGAAGAGTCGTGTCACCCTGTTGTATTTTTTTCCGAAACTAGTGTTTTGTCGAGTGTTTATGCATAAAAATGGTGGTGTTTTATGCATAAAGTGCCGAATCACAAGCACGAGTGTGGGAAAATGATATAATGTGGTGAAACATGACTTTTCGTGTTGCTTCCAAAACTCCATCGATGCTTTATAGTAAGGTCACCACCACTTTACTAAAGCATGACTGGACGTGACTGACACGGACTGTACTTGACCAAAACTGGACTTTGACTACAACTATAGCTTCGAGGCAACTTATTTAACTTTTAAAACTTGAAAATATAAAACACTTGACACTGGCAAATGCTCAAAATGCGACGCCAAAACCAAAGAAAGAAAATCTTATAAACTTTTATGAGGCTTATATTGTCAATTAATTATTTATATATCTGTTGCTAATTTAATATTTTGTATTATTTATAGGTGTATAATAATGTGGTAGATATTCGTACATTTGTCAAAAGGAAATATTCAGATTGGCATAAAGTGCGTTTAGGTTACTAATGTATGATACAACTCCAGTAAAACTATGTAGGGTTACAAGCTTTGAGTCTATTAAGCCAAAAGCAGGTCATTATACTCCTGCCAAAGTGAGTAAAATATCTATAAGTAGAACATCTTCGCGATAAAAAAACACAAGTGGGAAGAGGCGGTGCGGCGGGGGCAGAGGACGCTTGCCGGCGATCACTACGTGAGTGCCGACCGAGCAGTCGGTAGCACGTAGATGTCATTGTTTTATGTTGTGTAGGTGTTCATGTTAATAAGTTTGAGGCTTTTTAATGAAAAAAGTGTTAAAAAGTCACCGAAGTTTACGTGTGTATTATTATAGATTTGATTTTAGTGAAGCTACGAACAAAAAAGCTCAAAATTTATTGCGAAACAATTGACATAAAGAACATCTTAAAGAACTAACTAAATTTTTTAACTCTCAAATGGTTTATGATAATTTACCGCAAAGATAATTAATTTTGGTATCATTATTCAATGGCTCATTAATGGTCTCAGAGACTAATGAGGGCGTAAGTGGAATAGGGTTTAAGCCAACATTGTTCATGAATACGTCAAATTATTGTGTTTGTACCGATTTCATGGTCGCTTTTTTTTAAATTTTGATGTCGTTTGAAGGGTTAAAAAGTGTCTAAATTTGTTGTGAAAAATCCTCTTAAATTCTGTAAGGATAAGTATGGGTTGTCTTCAAATGTAGAGTAAAAAGGTTTCTTTTATGTAAGCGTGTTCCTTTTATGTAAACTTATTTAGAATAGAAAAAAAAATATCTCTATACTCTGGAAGTTAGTCTGGTGTTTAGTCCGCAAGGGTTCAGAATTTCATCGAATCACTTACCCGCAAGGAGTAAAAGGGCCCAGACTAGTGCAGACATTGTCCTTCCTTAAAATGACGAAACAGCACAGTTACTAGTGTTATTATGCCTTTTATAAACCTAAGATTACTAATCTTAACTCTACTGAGCAATAAATAAAGTTATAACTCTATTTGCCTAATCAAATATGATTCTCAAAACTTTGAAGTGTTTTAAATTGGGGGTCCATGATATTAGAAATTGTAGTTAACGATAAAGTTGTGTTTAGTTGATTGATTGATATAATGGAACCTATTCATTTATTTTTTACGTTGCTAATTTCGTGTCAATGGATAATTGTTTTCGTACATCATGACATTATATCATTATTTATTTAAATCACACAGATAAATAGGAAAAAGGAAATTTGTACAGCTCGTAGCGCAATGCAATCTGGTAGCATGGTCACAGAGCGCCCAAGATTCAGACACTGCCTAGTTTGCGGTCCGCTGCCATATCTATTAGCATGTGTTACATATAAGGTTTCTAAGCAACATTTCGCTGCATCCTATTGTAATTTTTTCTTCTCTACCATAAATAAACTTTTTTTTGTTTTTTATAGTCTAAGTCAGCAATTCCTAAAGTATAGGTCGCGACCTATCAGTGGTTTGCAAAGAATGTTGAGCGGGCCCTGAAAAAGACCAACCAGGTAAATTGGACGTATCAAATTCATAATCTTGTTGTTGAAAATAGCACTTCTATTTAAAGCATTAAATTTTTCAGCTTTTTTTTCCAATTTGAACATGTTTTTTTTCATTATGCCCCTTTTTTCATGACAACCAAGCTGTGAGTCCCGAACTTGGAAATATTTATTTAATGGGTCGCACTTTGGGGAACCTCTGGTCCTATAGTTATTTATCTATTCATAAGTTTTAAGAACAAGAATTTAAAAAAATGAGGAGGTTTTTCTGTATACTTACACATAATTATATTACCCGATAATTCCGCCAATTATGAATTGATTTTGATAATTTTTTTTTTGCTTGGTAGGTCAAACATGTAGCGATGATAGCTCAGTGGTTAGCGCGGTAGGTTCGCATGCCGAAGAGCGTGGGTTCAAACCCCAACAATGTGTTTGAGCTGCCGGTGAAGGAAAACATCGTGAGGAAACCATAGCATGGTGGTAGGGTACTTTCTAGTACTCGGCTGGCTAGCTACCACCCTCAAGTTGAAAAATTTGTCGCCAAGCATCTAACCGTGTGTTCCGGCAGCCTCACTTGAGAGCCAGTTCCATTCCAGGCTAGGTGTGCTTTACAATCTTCGACGACACCTTCACTTAACATCAGGTGAGCTGTGGTCAAAACACCTAGCCTGTTAAACATAAAAAAAAAATTGTATATATTGATGATATTTTCGTTTCCTCCTTTCATTGAAGCAGTGCGTTTAGTTGGCCTAAGGGTCATGGAGTCGGTTTTTTTAATTGTGAATTTGTATATTCTAATAGATTACATTAAACACTCTCGGACGTCATCGTTTGAAGTCAGCGGCAATATGCACATAACTTGAAAAAGACATAGGTGGGATTCGATCTTAGGTCCTCAAGATTAGTAGCGAGATGGTCTCGCTACTACGCCGCCGAAGCTCCACCAGGCTGTAGTAAACTCTCAATCTCAAAAGTCACCAAAAAATATACGGAACTCTCTAAGGCGTAACAAGGAAATCACTTAGCGTGGCTTGTGCGTGATCTCAAATATTATGACTTATTGCACGCCGCATAATAAAGATTACGTTCTACATCAGATAATTAATTTATTTTATCTAAGTTTTTTATTATTTTTATTTAAAAAGTAATGAGACGAACGAGACGCTCTCCTGATGGTAAGAGATGACGCCTGACATTGCAACGATACACAGAACTTTGAGTAGCAAAACAATATCCGGGGCATCGCTGCTTTGGCGCTCATTACTTTGAGACCTTCGATGGCTAGTCTCAACAGCCCAGTAATTTCGCTAGCTGCAGTACCCTTCAAACCGGAACACAGTAATGTTTACACACTACTGCTTGGCGGCAGAATAACTAATATGATTAAAATGATCGGAGGTAATGGTAATGAGTGGAGACCGCGTATTGGCAAACGTAGCGTAGGACGCCCTGAGACTCGATGGAGTGACGATATACGTAGGACAGCTGGCGGTGGCAGCGAAAAGCCGAAGATCGGGCCGAGTGGCGTGTCTTGGGAGAGGCCTATGTCCAACAGTGGACTAATATAGGATGATGATGATGATGATGGTAAATGGTAATGATAAATCTTGGCGGAGAAAGTTGCATGAGGCGTGTGGCAATTTGTGGTATTTTGCACAGTAACAAATTATGTAATATGATACATTTTTTACTTGCCTTATTGAATGCTCGGTACGATAGCGCTCGGTGTTTGGCCTTGGTGTGCTTTACTATCTTCGACCACACCGTCACTTAACGTCAGATGAGCTGGGGTCAAAACACCTGGCCTAACAACCTTAAAAAAATTAATCATTTTCAAAACATTTTTTTATGGTTGACAGGCTAGGTGTTTGACCACAGCTCACCTGATGTTAAGGGAAGGTGTGGTCGAAGATGGCAAATCACACATAGCCTGGAATGGAACTGGCTCTCAAGGCCGCCGGAACACACCGTTGATGCTTGGCGACAGATTTTCAACTTGAGGGTGGTAGCTAGCCAGCCGAGTACAAGAAAGTACCCTACCTAGTAGCTATGGTTTCCTCTCGATCTTTTCCCGCACCGGCAGCTCAAGCTCATTGTTGGGGTTTGAACCCACGCCCTTCGGCATGCGAACCTACCGCGCTAACCACTGAGCTATCATCGCTACAAGTATCACAAATATTTAAAAAAAATAGCTTAATCAGTTCAGACGAACTCAAGTTATGAGCTTACTGTTACTGCCTAGACGACCTGCTAATCCGATAGTACCACAGATATCAGAAAATAAAGGATACAAGAATCTCTATGGATAAATACTCTTCAAGGAGTAGAGGTTCTGGAGTAGGGTTACCTTAGCCAATGCTGTTAACCTTGAGAATTTAGGCAGTTTTTTTAAATTGAAATACTCGTATTGAAATTAATTAACTCAGTTATGAAATGACTGATTGATTAGATTTCCTATCTATATAGGTAATTAAGTGGAAATATGTAGGTATAGTGACGTCGTTAGATTATATATAGTATATTTCAATCTACCAGATAACGGACATATATACTAAACTTGTTTATCAGTATTTTAAAACTAAATACATCCAAATCTATATTTAATCTAAGATTAGAAAAGGAAATAAGTAGTAAGCGACTACCTTGTTAGATTGATAAAAGGTATCTCAATTGGTTTTAAGCGCCATCTACACAAAACATTGTTCACTATTTGGATTAAATTTTCATTCTGTTTTTAGAACTTAGCAATTGTTGAAAGATAATTTATTTTGTAACTGGAATTACACCTCACTAAATGTTTTAATCCGTTTGATGTAGATGGTGCGTTTTATGAAAAGCACTTTTTTTTTTTTTTTTTCTTTGGTTTTGGCGTCGCGTTTTAGCATTTGCCAGTGTCAAGTAATTATAGATTTTCAAGTTTCAAAAGTTAAATAAGTGCCATCGTAGCTAGTTTTATAGTCAAAGTCGTCTTTGTCAAGTCCAAGTTTGTGTCAGTTAATTCCAGTCATGCTTTAGTAAAGTAGTGGCAACTTTACTACAAAGCTTCGATGGAGTTTTGGAAGCAACACGAAAACTCATGTTTCACCACATTATATCATTTTCCCACACTCACGCTTGTAATTCGGCACTTTATGAATAAAACACCACCATTTTTATGCATAAACACTCGACAAAACACTAGTTTTGGAAAAAAATACAATGGAGCGACACGACTCTTTCCGCGTTCCCGCCAAAAAACTCTACTACCTTGTTAGATTGATAAGGGTATCTCAATTGGTTTTAAGCGCCATCTATACAAAACATTGTTCATTATTTGGATTCAATTTTCATTCTGTTTTTAGAACTTAGCAATTGTTGAAAGATAATTTATTTTGTAACTGGAATTACACCCCACTAAATGTTTTAATCCGTTTGATGTAGGGGGTGCGTTTTATGAAGAGCACTTTCTTAGTATAGAAAATAGAGATTAATAAAATAATATCTTATTCAGACTCAGGAGTTAGTTTGCGGAAGTTAATTTTAATTTCAATTAACATAACCACAAGTATTTATATCCTATTCTCGCTGCAGTAACCAGTTGCCGACCAATAACAAAAACCATGACACTTTTACAAAACACAAATTTTATGTTGTGTAGCAGTGCAGCTAGCGAAATTACAGGGCTGTTGAGACTAACCATCGAAAGTCTCAAAGCGCCAAAGCGGCGATGCTCTGGACTTTGTTTTGCTACTCAAAGTTCTGTGTATCACTGCAACGGTCATGGACATCCGTTATCTCTCAACATCAAGAGAGCGTATCGTCTCGTTCCTTTTAAACATAAAATAAATATCTAAAGAATACCCAGGCATTGAACAAACTTTTATGTTTGACGCACAATGTTTGGTAGGTACATCACAATCTTACTTTAAATGGTGCGAATTAATAATTACAAGTAAGTATATCAGTTAAATGGGATTAGAAGACGAATGCCAAAGTTAATGCCAGATCCCCGGTGAATTATAAGATTAATTGATAGGTACGGCCGGTTTATTAGGTAACTAGCGACAAATAGCAAAGACCAGAGGGCTTTTACAAAGTAACATTCGATATATTGGATCAGCTAGTAGAACAGTCCAAAAACATAATATACAAATTTACAATTTAAAAAAACCAACTCCCTTATGCCAATAACCCTTAGGCCAACTAAACGCTTTGCTCCAAAGAAACAGCGAGGTTTCGGAGTAAACGAAAATATCATCGATCTATACCTACAATTTTTATATTTTTGTTAATTTTTTTAAAACCCGCTCGATCGATTTCGATGTAATTTATAATGGACTACCTCTGAAGTATGATCTATCAAGCAAAAAATCATAATTAGCGTAATTATCGCATATCGTAACAAACATTTAAAAAAAACAGTCGAATTGAGATCCTTATCCTTTTTTGAGTCGGTTAAAAATGTACTGGATTTTTTAAGCGACTCAAAAAAGGCGGCAAATCATACTCCAGGGGCGACCCCATATAAAATCAAGCGGTTTTTAAAAAATCAACAAAAATCTAAAAATTGTAAACATTGATGATATTTTCGTTTCCTCCGAAACCTCACTGGTTCATTGGAGCAGTGCGTTTAGTTGGCCATGGAGTCGAATTTTTTTAATTGAAATTTTTTTTCTGTTAAATAGCCGTGTACAATTGTACATGTCTATTATTAAACATAAGTAAATTTAAGTTTTTTTTTATCAGACGTGGTCAAACGCGAACGTATTTTGAATAAAAAATAAAATAATTGGAATGAATCGAATCGGTCGAAATCGATCGAATCCTAAAAATGGGATTTAGCTGTCGGCCAAAAAAAAAATTAGTTAAATTAGCAAAGCAGTGCCTATTAATAGCTATGAATAATCCAACAATAGTACTCAAGAATGTCATGCCCACTAAACAGATACAAAAGTCAAAAAAGCAATACATGACAATAGCTCAAACTTATCTCCAACATTATTACCGAAGTTGAACACACGAGGAGGTTAATAAAGGCCCGAGTTATGTGGCATTTGATCTAGACATGTCAAGAGAAACAGAAACGATATATTGATCGACCTGGTTGGCTTACAGTGAAGTCATGAAGTCGGTTTTTTAATCGTAAATTTAAATATTATCTTTACATTTGTTTCTATTTCTAAAAAAAACACTATGACCTCACGACCGGAGGCGTAAATAGCGGTGTAAAACATTATTTTTGGCTGCGCCATATACAAGTATTTTATCTACCCTCATACACGCACACAAAACACACTTTCCTACCCTCACCTTCCTTATAATACCTGCCAGTGACAAGTAGTCGCGAACCACAGTCCGGTGACGCTGTAGAGGCCATCTGCGGCCAACAGCATTAGTAATTAAAAAAAAAAAAAATTGTCGCGAACTGGCGGTTGAATCGTACGCAATACGCTTATATACGCTCTAAATTCTCATCGCGAGTGCGACTCGAGTGCTTTTACATCACAAATCGATGTGTCTTGTGTGAATCAACATAATTTTGTGAAAAACCTAAAAACGCACACTGGACAGGAACCGGGTCGTACCGACCAGCACCATTGCTTCGGCTATCGACGGAAACTACAAACAGGTATTTCCCGGCCTCTCCAATTTTGGTTGCGCTGTACGCGACAAATGCGACTTTTTCAAGTAGATACGTAATAACCTAGCGGAAAAGTTTATATATATTATTTGTTTAACTGATGTCACAACTGTATTGCATTTGAAGAGGACACAATGAAATTAGTTTGGGCTTTGCTGCTGGCAGGTAAAGCTAAAATTACATTTTTGTGTCTAAGAATTATGTACTTAGTTTTGTTGATTTTGTGTTTGACAACAGCTCACCTGATATTAAATGACGTGTGGTCGAAGATGGTAAAGCCTAGCCTGGAATGAAACTGGCTCTCAAGTAACACACCGCTAGATGTTTGGCGGCAGATTTTCAACTCGGAGTGTGTTAACTACCCAACTGAGTATGACAAACTCTATCACCATATAGAGTGATTTGTCGTACTTTTTTTAGTTCCGTTCCAGAATAGGTTTCCTCACGATGTTTTCTTTCACCGGCAGCTCAAGCTCATTTTAGGGATTTGAACCCACGTTCTCATCAATCATCATCATCATCATCAATCATCTTATTGTATTGTATTTTACTTACATTCCATAAAATACAATACAATACGATGGTTGCTCAGTGGTTAGCACGGTCGGTTCACACGCCGTAAAACGTGGGTTCAAATCCCTAAAATGCGCTTGAGCTGCCGGTGAAAGAAAACATCGTCCCGCGGTGTTATCCGCTACATGTTTTCAGGATAAAAAGTAGCCTATGTGTTAATCCAAGGTCTCAGCTACCTCCATACCAAAATTCATCCAAATCTGTTCTGTAGTTTTGCGTGAAAGAGTAATAAACATCCATCCAACCATCGATTCACGCTTTCACATTTATAATATTAGTGGGATTAATAGTACAAATACAAATACAAATAATTTATTGATCACACCAATGTTATAAGTTAATTCAAAATTTTAAACATGTCGTTAAATGAGTTTTAAAACACTGATTACATGTCAAAACAAAAATGTCAAATAAGGTATGTCAATATAATAAAATGACATGACAAAAAAAATCATCATTACTTACTAGTGATTCAATAATAATCTTATTATTGAAACGTTTCTTGGACTTTGAAACGTTTAGAGGAGGTTGTTTGAAGGGTCAGGTGACCAGAATGCTGGTATCTACTTTGGTCAAAAACTAAACATTGCCATCCAGCGTGGCAATGCTGCCAGCATTCTGGCCACATATCCCTCGTCTGACGGACTTTTAGACTAAGTTTTTTTGTATAAATTTTGTAAATACATAGTATTAATTTAATTTTTTTTTTAATTTTGTTTATTAAATAAAATCTCATAATAATCTTTAAGTTTGAAATACTCGTCAATATATTAGTAGGTATATTACTTACGTATATGTTAAATGATTACAGCAGCAGTCTGCAGTGGCGATGCGGAGCGCATTGTCGGTGGAAGTCCCACTACCATAGATCAGTATCCAAGCATTGTACAAGTGGAGTTCAGGACTGGACTACTCTGGGGCCAGTCATGTGCCGCCAACATCCTCAACAGCAATTACCTGGTCTCAGCCGCCCATTGCTTTGAAGGCCTGTGAGTATATCGTAATAATTATACCTACGGTTGCTCAAAAAAATTACATTGTCCCTGACATATTTTTTTTTCATGTAATTATGTGAGTTTTTTTTTCCACAATAACTTTCCAATGCCTGAACAGAACAACAGTGTTTTTTTATAAGAAATAGGGTTACGTTTGACCGCCATTTCACTTGGTTTTAAGTGATGATGCGGTCTAAGATGGAGTACGCCTGCTTGGATACCGATTCACTCTCGAATTGAAGACACCTAGATTATATCCAACGGGGAACACTCACTCAGGTAGCGCATTCCACTGTCTAGCAGTCTGAACAATGAACGAAGTTTCAAATCGTTTCGTTCGAGGTTTTGGAATGTCGACTCGAACCATGAACATCATAGATACTGTGGGGATGGCTGGCAGAAAATGCTTTAGTATATATTATATTCCTTTTGTATATATTATTTTGTATATAGTTGTTACAAACAGTTGTTTTTTAAATTCCAGACTGTTCAACGTGAACAACCGCCGCATACGCGCTGGTACGACCAATCGCAATTCCGGTGGCGTCGTCATTAGCGTTCGACGTCGCACCAATCATCCCTCTTACGGCTCCCGGAGCATGGACGCTGACATATCTCTCGTCCTGCTGCAGTCACCGCTCACTTTCTCTAACTCCATCCAGAGTATCGCCATCCCGCCGCAAAACTTTGAGCTACTTGACAACTTGCCGGTTAGACATGCCGGATGGGGTGCCACTAGCGTAAGTTACATTTAGTTGGCAATTGATTTTGTTATTTTTTTTTATGTAAGTGTAATGAGACTAACGTTGCGCTCTCCTGATGGTAAGAGATAGCCCATGTCCATGACCATTGCAGCAATTCATAGAACTTTGATGCAAAACAAAGTCCAGGGCATCGTTGCTTTGGCGCTTATTACTTTGAGACTGTCGATGGTTACTAGTCTCAACAGCTCAGTAATTTCGCTAGCTGCAGTGCCTTAGGTGGTAGATCTCCTCAGCAAGAAATCGTCTGGTTAGGTACCACCAGACGATTTCCTGCTAAAGAGCTACAGTACAGCCTGCTACAGTACTTGATATTCTGACTGGAGAAATGTCAGCTGTCAGTCATCTACTGCCAACTGTCACTGTAAGTTCCGTTTCTTTTTTTTTTCTTTAGTTTTGGCGTCGCGTTTTAGCATTTGCCAGTGTCAAGTAATTATATATTTTCAAGTTTCAAAAGTTAAATAAGTGCCATCGTAGCTAGTTTTAGTCAAAGTCGTCTTTGTCAAGTCCAAGTTTGTGTCAGTTAATTCCAGTCATGCTTTAGTAAAGTAGTGGCAACTTTACTACAAAGCTTCGATGGAGTTTTGGAAGCAACACGAAAACTCATGTTTCACCACATTATATCATTTTCCCACACTCGCGCTTGTAATTCGGCACTTTATGAATAAAACACCACCATTTTTATGCATAAACACTCGATAAAACACTAGTTTTAGAAAAAAATACAACGGAGCGACACGACTCTTCCCGCGTTCCCGCCAAAACCGTTCCGTTTCTTGTCAGTTTAATAATTATAGAATCGCCGTCACATAATTTTTTTTTCTTTGGTTTTGGCGTCGCATTTTGAGCATTTGCCTGTGTCAAGTGTTTTACATTTCAAGTTTCATAAGTTAAATAAGTTGCCTCGTAGCTATAGTTATAGTCAAAGTCCAGTCTTGGTCAAGTACAGTTCGTGTCAGTCAAGTCCAGTCATGCTCTAGTAAAGTAGTGTCAACTTTACTATAGAGCTTCAATGGAGTTTTGGAAGCAACACGAAAAGTCATGTTTCACCACATTATATCATTTACCCACACTTGCGCTTGTGATTCGGCACTTTATAAATAAAACACCACCATTTTAATGCATAAACACTCAACAAAACACAAGTTTCGGAAAAATACAACGGGGCGACACAACTCTTTCCGCGTTCCCGCCAAAACTCCGTCAAATTATTGTAAATAAATTTGGTTGACGTAAATATTTATTTATAACAGCAAGGAGGTCTGGGATCAGCTGTCCTTCGCGACGTGACAATCTTCACCGTAAACCGCGCGCTCTGCACTGAACGCTATGCCAACCTGAGACCACGTCCAGGAGTCGTCACCGAAAATATGATCTGCGCTGGTATTCTGGATGTCGGGGGAATGGACGCTTGCCAGGGTGACTCTGGAGGACCACTTTACTATGGAAACATTCTCGTTGGCATCGTCTCGTGGGGAGAAGGCTGTGCCCAAGCTGTTTACCCTGGAGTCAGTACCAGAGTATCTTCTTACACTAACTGGATTGTAACTAATGCTGTCTAATCAAAATAGAACTGAAAATTAAGCCATTAATAAATTTGTGATGTTTATTTGTAATCCTGTCTTTTATTTTGTTTCCTAATTTATTAAAAGATTAAATATTTACTGAAAACTTAAATAATATTAAAAAAACTGCCTGGGCAGAGCGCAAGCTGATGTGGTAGTTCACAATGCGTGCCAGGATCTGCGGCTCAGATCGAGCCTTTTGGATCTGATCTGAGCCTTGACCCATCAGCCTAACGAAGGCCTTTTAAAGTGTTGATCGAGGACAGTTATAATTAGTGATTAATGTTATTTGTTATTGTGATGAATAAAAAAAATATTATAAAAGAAAAGTTTATGGTTTTTGGTTTTTTTGATCTCCAAAATCCTTGGCGCAAATTTTTCCTTGGTTCATCTAGCTAAACTCAAAAAGATGAAAAATAAATAACAACCCAAAACACGGGATGTTAATGTAGTGATGACGATAGATGTTGTCTATCTATACCTATAAAAAAGAAACTGACAGATTTCTGATTTTGATTTCAACTGATTCACTGATAGATCGATGAACGCACAGCTGATATCGCGGGGTCTAGAAGCATGTAATTTTGGACAAATGTTCCTTAGGTGACGTAGGTGTGCACTAAGAAAGGAATTTTAAAAAATTTACCCCTAAGTGTGCAACATTTTTTGGGGTTGGAAATTTTTATAAAACATTGCTATTTTTGACACATTAGTATCTACATTGCACCCGTGCGAAGCTGGGGCGGGTCACTAGTGCTCAATAAATACCAACACAAATCATCCTTTGTTTCATTTCTTTACTCAAACACTTTATGGTACCTATATGGAGTACCGATGGCATAGTTTTGTAACAAGTATAGAGACGAACAAGCAGTTCTGCTGATGATAAGAGGTAAAAGTTTGGGGCGTTACAGCTCGAAGTCTTGTCGACAGAAGTGCCAACCCTAATGTGCCACTGTTTATAACAATTAATAAATATGGAAAGACATTTCACACAGCGCCATCTAGTCTAATCTTTTGTAGCGATGATAGCTCAGTGGTTAGTGCGGTCGCTTCGCATGCCGAAGGGCGTGGGTTCAAACCCCAACAATGAGCTTGAGCTGCCGGTGAAGGAAAACATCGTGAGGAAACCATAGCATGGTGGTAGGGTACTTTCTAGTACTCGGCTGGCTAGCTACCACCCTCAAGTTGAAAATCTGTCGCCAAGCATTTAACGGTGTGTTCCGGCAGCCTCACTTGAGAGCCAGTTCCATTCCAGGCTAGGTGTGCTTTACCATCTTCGACGACATCTTCACTTAACATCAGGTGAGCTGTGGTCAAACAACTAGCATGTCAGCATAAAAAAAAAAAAAAAAAAATCGAAGCCTGTACTACATCCAAACTAATCGAAGCCTGTAGGTACTACGCGAACAGATAGCTGGTAAAACGTATACGCTGACGTATGTGTAAACGTAAACATATACGCTAGTTACGTGTAATCAGCTATCTTATTTGTAACCTGTTCACTTCGATTATGTACTTATACAAATACAAATACAAATACAAATCATTTATTAATAACACCAAAGTTACAGGTCATTTTTCCATTCATATTTAAAAATTATTATCAAAATCATTACATATGTCAAAACAATGAAAATGAAAATGTCAACAAAGTAATATGTCACATATAAAATGTCAATAAAATTATGTCAATATAATTAAATGTCCATAAAAACAAAAATATTATAATTACTTACTAGTAATTCAATAATCTCTTAGTTTTAAATAATCGTCAAAGTCATAGAACAAGGTCTCTTGAAGCCAAGATCTTAGTTTGCTTCTGAAGCACGCGATGGAAGGTGCATCCCGGATGGAAGCGGGTACGCGATTGTAGACCGCGGGCCCCAGAATGTATACCGACCTCTCCGACTTGACGAGCCGATGCGACGGCGTTACTAGTTGGTCTTTCTTTTTATTACTGCGAAGATCCAACGTGCTGTGGACGCCCCGGCGTTGAAATTTATTTATATTAATTACGGCTGAAACCCATTTTACGCCACTGTCTTGCCGTACTTGGTGTATGAAAATTGAAGGACCAGAAAGTCTTAACCTATATAATTCTACGAAACATTATATTTGTGCTATTTTTTTATAATCTCTGGCATAAAACCAGTAGCACAAACGTTTAGCATGACCTTCATAAATTATATCATTTTACGTGAGGATTAAAAACTACAATAACATGTAGTAAATTAGGAGATTAACTGATACGAAATAGTTTATAATAATGCTATTCGATGCGGCTTCTGTATTGTGATTGTAAAGCGGTCAAGATGAAATTCGTTTGGGGTCTTCTAATAGCAGGTAAAACATTTTTTTTTAATTTACAATTTGCTAATGGCCTGGAATTATACTAGAAAATATTCAAAGAGTGGTCATCTCGTTTGATCGATGCTACTCGCGACCGAAACGTTGGCCACTATTTTGCCCAACGTTTGAGTCTGGCAGCAATGTGGCCAGCGTTTTGGGAACTGTTGATAGCAGTTGTTGATGTTGATGGAACCCATTGATAGCCTTCTAGATCAGTTTATTTAAAATTGTTTTCTGTAGTTCGTTTGTTATATATAATTTGTCAATTTAAGTGTAAGACACAGTCTATAATAATAATAACTGTGCCAGAATAGTTCTAACTGGGAAAACAAATATTGGAAACGGTATGTGAACAGATTAATAAATTCGATAAATTCTCAATTCTTTTTAATGTTTGACAGGCTAGCGTGTTTGACTACAGCTCACTTGATGTTACTTGCTTGTGTGATTGAAGATGACACACCTAGCCTGTAATGAAACTGACCCTTATATGAGGTTGTCAGAACACGCTGTTAGATACTTGGCGACAAATTTTCAACTGGAATGGGGTAGATAGCCAGCCGTGAACTCGAAAGTGCTCTACCACCATGCTACTATTACCTCACGGTGTTTTCCTTCACCGGCAGCTCAAGTTCATTGTTAGGGGTTAAACGCACGCCTTTTAACATGCGAATCGACCGCGTTAACTACTGAACTATCATCTGTACAAGATTTTCAATACTGATTGAAACACACACACATTGTCCACACCAATATCAGGAGAGTAAAAGTAAAAAAAAAACAGTTTTTTTTGTAAAAGTAATAAAACGAACGAGACGCTCTCCTGATGGTAAAAGATAATGCCTGTCCATGACTATTGAATTTGACTGTACACAAAACTTTACGTAACAAACCTTGGACAGGAGTCGGCAACCTGTTCAGACTGTAGAGCCAAAAGAACACTTTATACAAACAAAAAAAACATGATTTTTAATTTAACATACACGACTTTAAACACTTAATTATTTTAATTTTTGCGCATAGAACTGGAGAGCCGCAACTTTACATAGATAGAGCCGCACGCGGCTCGCGAGCCGTAGGTAACTAATTGAGTTCTACATTTTTAGCCGCAGTTTGCAGCAGTGAGGCTGCTCGCATCGTTGGTGGAAATCCCACTACTATAGAAACGTATCCAAGCATCGTGCAGGTAGAATTCAGAACACTCTTCATTTGGGGCCAGTCATGTGCTGCCAACATCGTCAACAGCGTCTACCTGGTTTCTGCCGCTCATTGCTTCGAAGGCATGTGAGTAGGATTTACAGTTTTAAAACAACATTTTGAGATGATTTTGCTAATTCGTTTAAGATTTCATTCTACTTATTACCAAATAATTTCATGACAAAATAGATTGTTATTTGAAAATCGCAGTAGTAAATATTCCTATATAAGTAATTATAATTATGTACCTAGTATTCAAGATGTGAAAATAGTTTATATCTGCTTAAAAGTTGTTTGAGTTGCTACAATGACGAGAAAAGACCGTCCCCGGCTTCGCACGGGTAAAAATAACTCGATTAATAATTTAGCCTACATTACTCAGTAATAATGTAGCATTCTAATTATGAAAAAAATATTCAGATCGGTCCAGTAGTTTCGGAGCCTATTCAATACAAACAAATAAAAAATAAAATCTTTCCTCATTAAAATCAGTGTAATTTATAAGCTCTAATCTACATCAGATAAGAGATTATAAATTGTTGTCCAAAATACTATCCTAATAAATCTTCCTACGTAATATTATTTTCATAACATAAGATGTTTATAATAATTTTATTATCACTAACATCAGCCTATCGAAGTCTACTGCTGAATATATACCTCTTCCATGACACGCCACACAGCCCGATCCGCGACTTTTGGTTTCCATCCACTGCTGTCTTACATATATCGTCACTCCATCGAGTCTCAGGGCGTACTACGCTATGTTTGTCAATTCACGGTCTTTACTCTAGAACACGTCTACTTCAGCGGTTATCGGTTCTACGACAAATGTCCAGCCCATTGCCACTTCAGGTTGCTAATACTTTGAGCTATGTCTGTGACTTTGCATCTTTTTTGTTTACTATGGAAACCAACGTGGTTAAAACACATTTTTGTTTTAATTATGCGGGATTACTCACGTTTCTTTATATCGACTACTCGGACTATAATTTTGGCCACATCCAGTGGCCTTCTTCATGGAGATAAAGCTGAGTACAACGCGCACGCGGCCTCATCTTGCTTCGCACAACTATAGTCTGAGTATCGAATATAATTAAACGGGGATAACAAGAGTAAAACAATTACAATATTCGTTAAAATACTTTTACTGATTCCAGCTTGTTCTCTGTTGACAACCGTCGTATCCGTGCTGGAACTACCAACCGCAACTCCGGCGGTGTAGTCATTGGAGTCCAACGTCGCATCAACCACCCTTCCTATGGTTTGGTGGGTACGGATGCTGATATATCCCTCGTGCAGCTGCAGTCTCCGCTTACCTTCTCCAACTCCATCCAAAGCATCGCTATCCCACCGCAAGGCTTCGAGCTACTTGATAACATGCCCGTTGTGCATTCTGGATGGGGTACAACAAGCGTGAGTAATTTTTTATGTTCTTTCTAACTTGGTCTTCCATATTTCAATGAGATCTGACTAGGTCATGGACATGGACACATGGACATGCGCTGGTCATACCGCTTAGTATGACCAGTATTATGCTGAGGTGAGCCCCTATTTTGTAACTTTATTTTAGTAGCGATGATAGCTCAGTGGTTAGCGCGGTCGGTTCGCGTGCCGAAAAGCTTGCGCTCAAACCCCAATAATGAGCTTGAGCTGTCAGTGAAGGAAAAACATCGTGAGGAAACCATAGCATGGTAATAGGGTACTTTGTAGTACTCGGCTGGCTAGCTACCACCCTCAAGTTGAAAATATGCCGCCAAGCATCTGACGGTGTGTTCCGGCAGCCAGTTTCATTCCAGGCTAGGTGTGATTTACCATCTTTGACCACACCGTCACTTAGCTCTTTGGATACACTTTTGAATCTATCTAGGACATTATTCGTCAAGACTGTGACACAAAGTACAGTAAGCAGGGCCAACTTAAATAGTTCATTTCCAATTATTGTTTTTTTTTACAGCAAGGAGGTTTAGCATCATCCGTCCTTCGTGATGTAACGATTTTCACTATCAACCGCGCGCTCTGCACTGAACGCTACGCTAACCTGACTCCGCGACCAGCCATCGTCACTGAAAACATGATTTGCGCTGGCATCCTGGACGTAGGAGGCATGGACGCCTGCCAGGGTGACTCGGGAGGTCCACTCTACTACTCGAATATCCTCGTCGGCATCGTCTCCTGGGGAGCAGGCTGTGCTCAGGCTACATATCCCGGAGTCAGCACCAGAATCTCTTCGTACACCAACTGGATTGTTAGTAATGCTGTTTAATAGAATATACAGCAAAGGTTTCATGCTAACTTTGACGCTTCGTTATTGGAGAAAATACAAATAATTCACTTTTTATCGTTTTTTTTATGGCAATGTAATAGGTAGGTATAACATATTTGGTACTAGCTGCGTCCCGCGGTGTTACCCGCTACATGTTTTCGAGATAAAAAGTAGCCTATGTATTGATCCAAAGTCTCAGCTACCTCCATACACAATTTCATCCAAATCAGTTTAGACTTTCACTAAAGTTTTTGCGTGAAAGAGTAACAAACGCCCATCCATACATCTATCCATCCAAACTTTCACATGTATAATATTAGTGGGATTGGTGGTTGAAATAGATGATAGATGTAAAGATTATTTTTTTTAATGTAAAAGTAAAGCGACGAACGTTGCGCTCTCCTGATAATAAGATATAACGCCTGTCCTCGACCATTGCAGCAATACACAGAACTTCGAGTAGCAAAACAAAGTCTGGGGTATCGCTGCTTTGTCGCTCATTACTTTAAGACTTTCGATGGTTAGTCTCAACAGCCCAGTAATTTCGCTAGCTGCAGTACCCTTCAAAGCGGAACACAGTAATGTTTACACACTACTTGCCGGCAGAATACCTGGTACTGCGGTGGTACCTAACTAGACGACTTCCTGCTAAGGAAATCCACCACAAAGTTAATCTAAAGATGCACCAAATTTGTGAATAGGGAATGAAAAAAGCTGTCAGTTTCCTTATTTCCTGAGGGATATAGTCTGCATATTTCCAAGATCAGAGTAAAAAGGTATCCTGATGTTAGGTGACGGTGCGGTCGAAGATCGTAAAACACACCTAGCACACCCATGCTAGGACATGTAATATGTGTCGTGTTTTGGCAAAGGTTGTAGGACAAAAGCTGTTTGTTTTAATGCACAAACACAAAATATACCCTTAATGGAATTGACTCTCAAGTGAGGCTGCTGCGGTGCTTGGCGGCAGTTTTTTAACGTGTCTTGCTTACGGTGAGTAAGCAAGTACTAGAAACTAACTTATGCTGAGCTTTCCTGTAGTTAGTTTCCTTCACCGACAGGTCAATCTCATTGTTGAGGTTTGAATCCACGCCCTTCAGCGTGTGATCTGACCGCGCGAACTACTGAACTATCATCGCTACAAGCAATTATTTTGGTTTATCAGTTGAATACATCAAGTTTACCAATGTCATTGATTTTCCAGAAAAATATCTAGAGTCAAACAGACTTCCTCAACGTAACCGCTTAAGGGCATCGCTATCTATAGACAACTGGAACAACAGAAGCGTTGATATAACAATATAATTAAAGATAATGGCAAGATTTGAAATCTAATCAATACGCCTAAATCCATCAACTTAATCTATCTCAAGAATTGGACGTAAAAAGTGAGCTATCTAATTGTTCCTACTTAAGTATCCTTGTGTTATCAATTGGTATTGGTAATAGTAGTTTTACTATATTATGATCTATACTGCATAATTTGTAATCAGTCAGCATCCTTTTAATGGCATATTCAGTATATTAAATCTTACAACTTTCTCTCCTTCTGTTGATAATTCGTATTTTTTTTCTTACATACAATATTAAAAAAATATATTTGTCCGGTCTATACAAAATTGAGTCTATGCAAAAAGCGCGCGCGCACTCTGTGACGCGTGCCGGCAGCAAACGCGATGACGTCATTCAAGGCCTAAGAAAGGGGTTGCGGCGCGGCGGGGAGAGGGGTTGCGGCGCGGTGGGGGGGAGGGGGCTACTCGCACGATACTGCATGTATGAAGCGTCTATGCAATAGCGAAGTAAAAATTGTTAGAGAGTACCACCAAAAGTTTTTTTTGGGATATGTAATATATATTGTGTTTTGACAAAAATTGTAACGAAAGATGCTGACTGATTAACAGTGTCCCTGTACCTATCTAGTTACGTTCACAATATAGTGATAAGCAGAACCTTTTTTTCCTGATATTCCCTTCAGGCGGGAATTGTACAGTGTACACATAAATATGTTTTGCATAATAGTTTCTTAGCAGGAATGTTTCTTTGCAGTATGTCTTGAGGCATACATAATATTATTATTTGGTAAATGTTTTTGTGGTTCACAGTCGCCAAGCATCTAAGAGTGCACATCGTTAGATGCCTGGCGGCCTGAGCTAGTTCTATTCCAGGCTAGGCGTGTTTAACATATTCGAGCACGCCGTCACTTACAATTAGATTAGCTGTGTGCTAATCTTCCCTTTTTTACTTACATCTATGATGACAATGCAATAATTTAACAGCTGGCTTGATTTTTTTTTCCTTCTAATGATGTATCTGTTTGTTGTTAGAACTCATTGTTATTACAATTTAGCCTAGTTGAGACTAATAAGTAATTTTAATATAGCTTAATTTCCTAACTAGAGTAAAAACGACGAATGCGTCCATCGACACTTTTCTTACTGTCTCTATTAAGGGGAAGACACTTTGTTCATGTGTTCTATAATGTGTAGTACTCACTGCAATGACATTACTAACTTAATACACTAACTCAAAACTGGCTTGATGTCAGAGTTTTATCTTGGCCAGGATTATCAGGATATAAATAAAAAAGAATTAAAAAGTTATGCTGAGAAGTTAAACGGAAACGTGTAAAATCCACATAAATGACATTTGAATATTACTCTTTTTTATAGAAATAAATGGTAATGAATTTACTAACGTGTTTTTATTAGCTTCACCGGTAATGGATTTTTAAAATTTTCTACAAATTTATAATTTTGTCTTGATATTATGTCCAGGATAAAAATAAAATAAATGTGAAAAAAGTAAAAAAAATGCTTTACAAACAGTTTGAGTATTTCCATACAACGCGGCAATGGGGCCAGCGTTTTGAGAACTATTCCCATTGATAACGACCTTTTAGATTAGTTATTACTTTAAATGATGTTATTTACTTTACTTATGTATAAAACATTATAAAAACACTTTTTAATAGTAAACCTAACAAATACAAAACACAAATGTTTTATTGATAACGCCAATGTTACAAGTCAACTAACTTATGGAACTAACTTACGGAACAATATGTACATAGAAACTGAATTTATAACAAAAAAATCAGAATTATTTTATTTCGTTTCCCTCGATTCACTAATCTGATCCGGTAGCATTCAAACTGAAATAAGTCAGAATACCTATGAACCGTGATATCTACTTACGTCAGGTTCTTGTAGTATAGTTTATACAATCGGCTAAGCTACTGGGATTTATATTATCTTGATAACATTTCGTTTTATAATTGCCCAGTCATATAAGCAATATAGCTTTTTGATGGTTTAGGTAATAATGACTGTTGCTATTGGCGGATTTATTTATCAATCATGTGAAATAATAGCACTGTTTTTTTTATTTGGCTTGTGCCCCGTCTGTGTCGGGGTAAGACCTTAATTTGATGTGGGCAAGGTAAATTTTACGAGGCCCTCATTTTTGCGGGCATTGTTCACTGTCCATTGCTTTTATTGTTGCAATCATCTTGACAATAGGGTGAGTGAGCATGTAACGTACAGCGAACAAGGAATGGAATAGGAGTCCAGTCAGTAGGCATAGAAAAGGCATTTGCTCCAAAAGGTAGTGTAGCTATCAAAATTTGCCGTTGAGAAACGTGACAGTAATGTAAAATACAAATACAAATAATCTTTATTAATGCGTCACGACGGATCCATTTTTTTTTGGTGACAGTAATAAGATGAACGATTGGCTCTCTAGATAGTTATAGATAACGCATGTGAATAACAACTGCAGCGATACAGCCGATACACAGAACAAAAAGTCCAGGGCATCGCTGCTTTGACGCTAGTTACTTTGGGATTTCGATGGTAATTCAACAGCCCTGTAATTTCGCTAGCTGCAGTACCTTTCTAACTCGAACACAGTAAGGTTTATACACTACTGCTTGAAGGCAAAATATCTAGTACTGCATTGGAACCTAGACGATCTCTTACCACCAAGTAAATACTTATACAACACTGATACTTCCGTGATATACGTGTAGAAAAGATGTTACTTTCTCAAGCACTTTTACATGCAAAGGTATCAATGCAATTAAAACTATTCAATTGTTTTTTGCACGATTTATATATGAATCTTAAAATGTGCAAACATTTTAAGATTCACGCGTTCCTTTTTGCCATATAGGTACCTGCGAAATGTAGAATGATCTTCCTTTTTCCGTATTCCGGCGTAGTAACAACATCAGGGTTCTTTAAAAAAGGCGACGTATTTATAATGTCTTCCAGATATCCATAGGCGACGGCGATTGCTTACCTTGAGGCAAGCCGTCTACTTGTTTGCCATCTGTAGCATAAAACCAATTGGTTTCTTCGACATTTGTGCTTATAGGAACTAGTAGTCATGACACAAGCAGAATCAATTGGATTAGTGCGGTGAAAAACTTCTTTGACAGCTATCATTAAAAAAGCTAATCGACCGGTTTTCCCACTCTTATTTAATGGGGAAAACCTAGATTATTTTTTTTATGATCGCGATTAACAGCATTCATATAAATATCTTAAAACGGTAGCTCTATTCAATCGATAAGCAGCAGACATGGCAGCAAATCAGGTTTTGATTCTTGCTCTTCTAGCAGGTAATGGCAAATACTATGTAATTTTTCCATTATAGCAAGGCTATGGTTTTAAGACGCTTTTGTTTTCATTAAGCTCTTTTTAAACAGTTTTATAATTTTATTGTAATGAACACGATTTCATTGTTTTCAACAAGGTTTTATTGTTTTTAACAAGCTTCAATTGTTTTTCACACGATGTTATTGTTTACAAGTTTTCATTGTTTTTCACACGATGTTATTGTTTACAAGTTTTCATTGTTTTTCACACGATGTTATTGTTTTTATCAAGTTTTCATTGTTTTTCACACGATGTTATTGTTTACAAGTTTTCATTGTTTTTCACACGATGTTATTGTTTTTATCAAGTTTTCATTGTTTTTCACACGATGTTATAGTTTTTATCAAGTTTTCATTGTTTTTCACACGATGTTATAGTTTTTATCAAGTTTTCATTGTTTTTCACACGCTTTTTTTATGTTTTTTAAGAAGTTTATATTGCTTTCATTGTTTTTAATATGTTTTTTTTCTTTGGTTTTGGCGACGCGTTTTAGCATTTGCCAGTGTCAAGTATTTATATATTTTCAAGTTTCAAAAGTTAAATAAGTGTCCTCGTAGCTAGTTATAGTCAAAGTCCAGTATTAGTCAAGTCCAGTCTGTGTCAGTAAAGTCCAGTCATGCTTTAGTAAAGTAGTGGCGACTTTACTATAAAGCTTCGATGGAGTTTTGGAAGCACCACGAAAAGTCATGTTTCACCACATTATATCATTTTCTCACACTCGCGCTTGTAACTCGGCACTTTATGAATAAAACACCACCATTTTTATGCATAAACACTCGACAAAACACTAGTTTTGGAAAAAAATACAACGGAGCGACACGACTCTTCCCGCGGTCCCGCCAAAATTCCCTTAATATGTTTTCAACCAAGAATCAAAACAAACACAATCAAAGTTTGCATTGGCTTATGTTTTATCTTTGGTGTAGAAAAAATACGCTATTCGTTTCTAATGAAGAGTAAATACTACTTTTGCACCATTTACAATTGTTTATTAATTAATAATGCAATTGCAAAATAGTGTAATTTATGCATTCACTATTTATTCATTGTTCAGATACAAGTTATTTTTTGGAATTCCAGTTGCGGTGTGCGCTGCCGTCCCCAACCGCATCGTCGGCGGATCCCCCACCACTATCGAAACGTACCCCTCTGCCGTCCAGGTTGATTCTCTGGGTATCTTCAGCGGTGCTTGGGGCCAGTCTTGCGCTGCTAACATACTGAACAACCTTTACGTCCTATCTGCCGCTCACTGCTTTGCTGGATGGTAAGTACATGTACACTACCAGATATTCTGCCACTAAGTAGTAATGTGCAGGCATCACTGTGTTCCGATGATTAAATGATATTGTCCAGCGAAATTACACTATCTATTGTCTCAAAGTAATGAGCGCCAAAGCAGTGATGCCTGTAACATTGTTTTGCTATTTAAGTTCTGAGTATCGCTGTCTTACCATCAGGAGAGTTTTTCGCTCGTCTCATAAAAACATGAATGGTGATCCGTGAACAAATAATTTTATCAATTTATGCTTAAAATTTGTAAAGCACACCTAGCCTGGAATGGAACTGGCTCTCAAGTGAGGCTGCCGGAACACACCGTTAGATGCTTGGCGGCAGATTTTCAACTTGAGGGTGGTAGCTAGCCAGCCGAGTACTAGAAAGTACCCTACCACCATGCTATGGTTTCCTCACGATGTTTTCCTTCACCGGCAGCTAAAGCTAATTGTTGTGTTGGGGTTTAAAGCTACGCCCTTCGGCATGCGAACCTACCGCGCTAACCACTGAGCTGTGTGGTCGAAGATGGTAAAGCACACCTAGCCTGGAAAGTGAACTGGCTCTCAAGTGAGGCTGCCGGAACACACCGTTAGATGCTTGGCGGCAGATTTCCAACTCGCAAGATCGCATATTCACTTAACATCAGATGAGATAAATAATAATAAATAAATAAATAAATAAATATCGCAGGACATTACACACAGCGCCATCTGACCCAAACTAAGCAGAGCTTGTGCTATGGAAGACAGATAACTGATAGAATACTTAAATACTTTTTTTTTTGTAAATACATACTTATAATACATACAGTACACCCAGACACAGAACAAACATCGATGTTAGTCACACAAATGTTAGTCCTGAGTGGGAATCGAACCCACGCCCTTCAGCTCTCGAAGCAGACACACTACCAATGAACCAACAGGCAGACAACAGATGGTGGTCAAACACAAGCCTAAAAGTCTATCTATATCTAAGTACTGCGTTTTTTTTTGTAAAACGTAATGAGACGAACGAGACGCTCTCCTGATGGTAAGAGATAACGCCTGTCCATGACCATTGCAGCAATACATAGAACTTTGAGCAACAAAACAAAGTCCAGGGCATTCACTGCTTTGGCGCTCATTACTTTGAGACTCTCGTACTACTTTAGACTAGGTGGTAGCCTGCTACGGAGATCTGCCACAAGTGACCAGTTCATTTATCTCATTGATAACTTTGTGCCAGGTTCTACGATCGAGAATGGCGTCGCATCCGCGCCGGTTCCACCTACCGCAACACCGGCGGCTCCATCCATTACATCGTTCGCGAATTCAATCATCCCACTTACGGCCAAATCGGTGCCGACGGTGACATCAGCGTGGTGCGCTTGCAGACATACCTTACCTACAGTCCAGTGGTACAAGCTGGTCCGATTGTCAACCAAGGCGCTAACCTTCGATAACACACCCGTCGTACACGCCGGATGGGGTGCAGTTTCTGTAAGTTTAAAAACTGCTGCTATATGAAACTTAAAATTTATTTTTTTATCAAAACCAAAAGAAAAATTATGACTAAAATTAAGAAATAGTCAAAATTGATCCTAAATCTGAGGGTTTGGGATAAGAGTTCACAAATTCATTTTTCCTATGGGTCAGACTGGCGCTCATTGAAGTTATAAAACTGTATCACGCGCGCCAGAGCCCTCCGTTAAAAGACCAAGAAATTATTCAATTCAATTCCCACACAGGATTAACATTTTGATAAACACACATAAACAAACAAATGTTTGTTCTGTGTCTGGGTGTTCTGTATTTATTATAAGTATGTAGGTATGTACAATGTGGTAGGTTTTAAACTTGAAGGTGGTAACTAGCCAGCCGAGAACTAGTAAGTACCCTATTTCCTCACGATGTTTTCCTTCACCGGCAGCTCAAGCTCATTGTTGGGGTTTGAACCCACGCCCTTCGGTATGCGAACCGACCGCGCTAATACTTTATACTACTACGCTATATTTTATATTATTAGTGTAGATTACGTCATTAATTTTGACCTTTCCCTAACAGCAAGGAGGTGCTGCATCTCCTCAACTCCTGGACGTAACTATCTACACCGTCAACTTCGAGTTGTGCCGCCAACGTTACGCCGACCTGACACCAAGGCCCCAAACCGTCACTGATAACATGATCTGCGCCGGCATCCTGGACGTGGGCGGCAAGGACGCTTGTCAGGGTGATTCCGGGGGACCTCTCTACTACAAAAACAATGACGTCGACATCCTCGTCGGAGTGGTATCCTGGGGAGAAGGCTGCGCCAATGACACCTACCCTGGAGTCAGCACCAAAGTGTCTTCGTATACCAGCTGGATTATCGAAACAGCTGTTTAAGTTTTAATTCTTTACTTTCGGTACGTTAAAATATGATTGATTTTAAATAAGGAAATAAATTATAAATAACTTATACAGGGATTTTTAAGCTATTGCATAGCTTCTATCGCGGGCCGTGAGCGTGGAGACCGAATCCAGAAATTCCGTAACGAAAATAATCTAACACCCCCCCACTCCCACCGGCACAGCGGTGATACTTTTTAGTTTTGCCATCTGTCGATGAATAGCAGAACTTTTGATGACTTTTGAAATATCACGCTTGTCTCTTTAGTTCAGCAACTCGCCTCTAGGTGGCATTGGTTGTATCGGCGTAAAAATGCTATGCAATAGCTTTACCGCGGCAGTCCCCGAGTGAAGTTTATGTGTTTTTATTCAGGTGTATATTGTTAATTCAGTAATATACTTTTACATTGTAAATTACGTAAAATTACATACAATATTACAACTTAAAACCGGGTGAAAATGAAATGCAGAAAAAATCCATAAAAAACATGTCGGTGTGTTCCGGATGCCTCATTGATAGCCAGTTTCATTCCAAGTGAGCTGTGGTCAAAGCCAAGCTGGATAATACGAAAAAAAAATCATGAAATGTGTGGAACTAGTGTATTTTGCAATATTATTATTATTTATGTAAAAAAAATACATTTTGTATGTCAAATGAAGAGGATTTAGGCTGAACATAATTTTTTATTTAATTCCTAAAATAATTATTTAATTCCTTATCCTTACCAGTACCTAATCATAGTCGTATAGATTAGGCATTGGTAGTTAATCTGTAATTCTAAATCATTGATAAAAATTTAAGAACCTACTTAGTATCGGTGCAAAGGTCTTTGCTGTATAAAATCTGATGGGCAGCATGAAAATAGACAAAAGACAATACTTTATTGTGAAATAAAACAAACAAATTTCTATTACATTGACAATACAAAAAGAAGTAACAAACACAGATCAATCTTAACTTATTTCTTTAAAGGTCATCTTCTAGCTGCAAATTATCGCAAAATAACGCATAATTCTTGACTTGTGAACTCTGTTTTCTTTCACCGTTTGAAGATATGTATTTAAATACAAGAAAATAAAAAGGATCAATAAAATGCCAACGTATACTTACAAAATAATTTATTGTGTATTATTTATTTTTCGCATCATTCAGAGTAGGTATTCAAATGGCGGTAGTAACAATCCAGTCGGTGTAGGAGGCGACCTTGGTGCTGACTCCGGGGTAGAAGGCCTGAGCGCAGCCTTGGCCCCAGGAGACGATGCCTACGAGAAGGTCTCCGTAGTATAGGGGACCACCGGAGTCACCTTGGCAAGCGTCTTTGCCACCAACATCCAAGATACCAGCGCAAATCATGTTATCAGTGACGGTACCGGGCCAGGGAGCTTGTAAGTAGCGTTCACGACACACATCAGTGTTGACAGTGTAGATGGTCACGTCCAGAAGAACTGGTGACGCTGGTCCTCCTTGCTGTTGGATAATATTTTATTTAATGTAAAAGGAATGAACGCAATGCTCTTTGCCGGTCCATCGCAGCAGTACCCAAAAATTGAGTAACGGCATGGCAGTATAGAGTATGGACAAAGGCATTATTTATTGATAAATAAATTATCAAAATTGCACAAGTTACAATAAGTATGTACTTTTTTTAATTCTAACACACCTTCACTTGACATCAGATGAGCTGTGGTCAAACACCTAGCCAGTCAACCATAAAAAAAAAATAGATTTGCGTTTGACCTCGCCCTGCTTGATGGTAGTCTAAATAAATCACGTTTATCTAGAAATTTTATTTTCCCCTGTTTATTCTGATGCTTTCCAGCGACAATTTTTTTTTTAATGTAAAAGTAATGAGACGATTGAGGCGCTCTCCTGATGTTAAGAGATAACGCCTGTCCATGACCATTGCAACGATACACAGAACTTTGAGTAACAAAACAACGTCCAGGGCATCGCTGCTTCACTCATTACTTTGAGACTAGATGGTTAGTCTCAACAGCCCAGTAATTTCGTTAGCTGCAGTACCCTTCAAACCGGAACACAGTAATGTTTGCACACTACTGCTTGGCGGCAGAATATCTGGTACTGCGGTGGTACCTACCTAGACGACCTCCTGCTAAGGAAATCTACCACCAAGTTTATGTGTAAAGAAACTTACCGAAACTGCGCCCCAGCCAGCGTGAACAACAGGCGAATTGTCAGGGAGCTCAGAGCCCTGGGCAATAATAGTAGCTGGCTGTATCACAGGGTTGAACATTAGTTGGGCGCTGAGCCGAACCACGCTGATGTCTCCGTCATAGCTGGCCGATCCGTAGCTCGGGTGGTTGTAAGCGATGGTAATGTATTGGATTGATCCACCATCATTACGATCGGTAGAACCAGCTCGGATGCGGCGAAATTGCGGTGCATATGACCTTGAAAGAATAAAAATGAAGATTACAGGTTTATTAAGACTAACCATCTAGTCTCAAAGTAATGAGCGCCAAAGCAGCAATGCCCTGGACTTTGCTTTGTTATTCAAAGTTCTGAGTCACCGCAATGGTCATGGGCAGGCGTTATCTCCGTGAATTATCCGTGACACAACTGCGTGGCATAACCAATTGTGCCTTGGGGAATTTCTGTTCCCTTAGGCACTACCAGTTGTGCCAAAGCAAATATACTATTTCCTCTTACCATCTTATCATTAGCTTCAGTACCCTCACGGTAGAGATTTACTACGATAACATGACCCGCCCCTCCAAAATTCAAAACATTTGAAAGTATTTACAACGCACCACCACGCCTGTGCACTTACTGGTACTGCCGTCAAACACCTTGTCGAGCTAGCAACAAATCCATGGATTTGTGTCTCGACTAGTGACGTTTATTAATCGCTCTTTATTATTAGTATGGCGCTGCACTGACATACTCTATGAAAATGACACGTGCGTTGTCTTCCGCGGTCAACTAGTTATGGTAAGTTGACAAACAAATCTGGTGCTATTGAAGGCGAATAAGTAATTACAACTAAGTACCTACATACAAACTCTTTCTTTAAGGATGTGACTACACACATTAAAACGGTAATTTGGAGGGGCGGGCCATGTTATCGTAGTCAACCTTTACTTATTTGCACCAAGTAACGTTGGGTAATAAAACAAAGTCCAACGCATTACTTAGGTGATTTGGTGTTCATTATTTTAAGAGATTTAATCTCTATGATTAATGCGTAAGGAAAGAAAATATATTATTCTGTATTGTCGACATCTCTCCTAAATTTAGAACTTACATCAAAAATATTGTATGTCCTAAACGCCTGGCTCAGTCCGACCCCTAGCTAATTAGATAGATATACTGTACTCATAATGATAATTATTTAAACGCTAAACCAACATTGCACACATGGTTTGAGTTGCAATCCCGTTCTGATCCAACTTTTCTCTACTCTAGTTTTTTATTGATTGTAATTTGTTTTGTGTTTGAATAAATAAATAAAAAAAAAAGTTTACAGAATATATTTTTCAACCAGCAGCGCCCCGCGCCGTTACCTGCGACTAAAAAGTACCTATGACCTTTACCTCTACGTCCTTTTCTGTACCCTTCGCATGCAAAATTTCATGCGCTATGCGCTAAAAATCTATTTCACGAACTTTTACAAACCCCTTTAAAAGACACTGTTCATAAAAAGTAGCCTACGTGCTATTCCAAACTATAATCTATCTCTGTGCCAAATTTCGTCTAGATCTGTTCAGCCGCTCTGGCGTGATTGTGTAACAAACATTCATCCGTCCATGCAAACTTTCACATTTATAATATTAGTGGGATTTCTACGCACCATCCCTCAAAGCAGTGAGCAGCAGAAAGAACGTGAACACTGGTTAAGATACTAGCAGCGCAAGACTGGCCCCAAACGCCGCTGAATATTCCCATGAAATCCACTTGAACGATGGATGGGTACTTGTCTATGGTAGTGGGGTCACCGCCCACTATGCGGTTAGGCAAGGCAGTGCACGCCGTACCTGAAAAATCGCAAAAAAATTGAATTTGTCTGCAGATTCGACAGTGATTTTACAGTTTTTTTGAAGTTACAAAATAGGGGCTCATCTCAGCATAATGCTGGTCATACTAAGTGGTGTGACCAGCGCTGGTCTTCCGGTGAGCCCTTGTAGTTTATACAACCAAATATATATATAAAAAACTAAAGACAAAAACATACAACTGCTAGGTATGTTTAAGTCTTTAGTCAATTACTAATTGAAACTCACCCGCCAGCAATACCAGGGTTAACACCTTGAGTGCCTCCATGTTTGTGTTTATCGATTAAAGAGGTTTTGCTACTGGATTTCTATTTTTATAGATCTCGCATAGACATAATCTAAATCATAAAGATTACTATAATAATCTCTTACACTAAATCATCGTATTTTATTAAGATACGTGTGTTTCGTTTTGGTCCATTAAATTTGGGTTCCTTTTATTTAACTTTCTGATTCAAAAAGGAAAAGGTTCCCAATTCAACTGCTTTTCATCATTGTTAACAATTCCATCTCACCCACTGGAGCTACTATGCCAGCGGCCCAGAGCTTCGCTCCGGTACTTCAAGGAGCTGGGTTGGCTCGGGTAGACGCTGGCAGGGGGGAATGCACAATACACCCCAAGCGGGACGTCAGTGCAGGACTCATCGCCCCCATTCCGAATAAGAATAAGAACTGCTTTTTTTAATGTTTGTAACGCGATAATTCCGCCAATAGTGCATCGATTCATACTTCAGAGGTGGTCCCATGTAAATTCCAACAAAAATCAAACAAAATGTTATACATCGATGATATTTTCGTTTACTCCGAAACCTCACTGTTTGAGTGGAGCAGTGCGTTTCTTTAGTTGGCCTAAGAGTCATGAAGTCGGTTGTTTTTTTAAAACTATAATATTTGTATTATTAATGTTCGTCAGGCTAGGTGTTTGACCACAGCTCACCTGATGTTATCTTTTTATGTGAAAAAAATTGAGACGAACGAGACGCTCTCCTGATGGTAAGAGATAACGCCTGTCCATGACCATTGCAGCAATACACAGAATTTTGAATAATAAAATAAAGTCCAGGGCATCGCTGCTTTGGTGCTCATTAGTTTGAGACTTTCGATGGTTAGTCTCAACATCCCAGTAATTTCGCTAGCTGCAGTACCCTTCAAACCGGAACACAGTAATGCTTACACACTACTGCTTAGCGGCAGAATAACTGGTACTGCGGTGGTACCTACCTAGACGACCTCCTGCTAAGGAGATCTACCACCAAGGAAATCTGACGGTGTGCGAGGATGCCGGAACACACAGTTAATTGCTTGGCGACAGATTTTTTACTTGGGTGGTAGCTAACAGTACAAATATAAAAATAAACTGTAGATATCCCCCGATAATAATCAATTTAGAATTTTAGAAGAATAGGAAAATGCACGGCCGTGCCCACGAAAAGTCGTAGAATATTTATTTATTTACAAATAACATCGGTGTAAATAAAAAAAAAACAAAAAAATTACAAAAAACAGGGAGAAATAATAGAATGTTTAAGGTAGGTATATATCTATTTCCGCTTAACAGTCGTTCCAGTTCCAACAATGATGAGGACTTAAATTAAACTAATTTGACAACAAACTTATTAATTAAAAACCTAATCTTACTTAAAATTATTCAAATTAGTTCTAGATTTTAAGTATGATTAGGTTTTTAATTAATAAGCTGTGTCAAATTAGTTTAAGTCCTCATCACCGTTGTAACTGAAACGACTGTTAAGCGGAAATAAACTTGATATATACCTTGAACATTCAAAATGAACTTCCGCAAAGTAACGCCTGAGTCAATCAGAAATAATAAAATTGTGTACAGTCCTAGTTGTAATAAAAACGACTTAGAAGCAAAAGCACACTAAAAATATACTCCAGAATACCATATTACGAAAACATTATGCGGAACCCTAAAGAAACCGCGTATAATAATTTAGTCGATTATTTTATCAGCCATCGGTCTAATCAGGACTGTCTACATAATGGTTTAATATATTTTATCGCATTAAATTTCAAAGTATATATTAGCTACTGTATGCTACTGAAATTCTGATAAAATGTTATTATCTAGTAGGTACCTAAACAATTTTTAAGTTTGACAGTTGTTGTGACAGTTGTTGACAGTTGTTGTGACAGTTGTTGTGTTGTGACAGACATGTTTAAACACATTTGTCATAGTGATCTTCACACACACAAACACATGCGCGCACACACACATATACTAACTATACTGCTATATATTATGTAAATGAGCGATAGAATAGTTGTTTTTTTTTTAATGGTTGACAGGCTAGTTGTTTGACCACAGCTCACCTGATGTTAAGTGAAGGTGTGGTCGAAGATGGTAAAGCACACCCAGCCTGGAATGGAACTGGCTCTCAAGTGAGGCTGCCGGAACACAGCGTTAGATGTTAGATGCACTAGACTTCGCGACACAAGTTTTCCTAGTGTGAAGTCTAGGGTACTTACCCAACAACGTAATTGTCAAGCAAATTGTCAAGCTTAAAATACTAAAACAAGATAATGTACAATAAATATAAATAAATAATAAATCTTTATTGACTAAAATATTTAGCTCTACACAATTCATTTTTACTGAGCTAGTATGATGATTCTAATGAAAATTAATTATTGTTTTAAAATAGATCTTTAAGGTTCATATATTTATATCTATTCTATTATAAATAAAGAGGAAAGATTTGGTTGTTTGTTTGTATTGAATAGGCACCGAAACTACTGGACCGATTTCAAAGATTCTTTCACCGTTTGGAAGCTACACTATCTCCGGGTGACATAGGCTTTTTATCCCTGTATTCCCACGGGAACGAGAACTACGCGGGTGAAACCGATGATATCTTGACATGTCATCGACTTTGCTGAGCTTTAACAAAGTTCTGCAGTGTCGTTTTGTAAAAAAAAATAGTGAGTTGGTAATCGTACAGATCTATAAATACATACTTTTAATGAAAAAAGAAAAAAGTGCACTAGGCCGGACCTAGGAAGTCCCGGGCGCGATCAATATGGTTCCGATTCCCGCGCATGCGTGGCGGCCATCTTGCAACCGAGCCACAACGGGACTCAAGGACCAAAAACAAAGTATTTTCCATATTCTCCCTGTGATATTTGGTAATTACAGTGAAAAATGAGCCCGGAAAGAGAGAACGATGGTAAGTGTTCCTAAGAATTGTATTAACTCTGTTGCAGGTATGTTTTCTTATTTTATAGAGAAGCAAAGCATTATCCAGGGCTTTATCGGTCGACCAGACCGGCTCGTCTACGTTCGGCTTCTAATTTTGTGTATTATGCATACTATATTCATGTTATGTATGTATATTAGCAGATATAATTAAATGCTCAATTTGTTTAATAGCACAAAGACAGAAAGTAAAACAATATGTTTGTGTCTCAGAATTTAATATTTTTTTATAACTTAACAGCTGTCCGGTTTAAGCGTTAGTAATATTATTAGAAAGCCATTAATTTTTACCATCAAATGTCTCAAAGTAATGTGCACCAATGCAGTGATGCTGACTTTCTTTTGCTTAGTACTCAAATTCTCGGGTACCGCTGCAATGGTCATTATAGTTTTGCTAAGTACTCTAAGTTTCGCGTGCCGCTGCAATGATTATTGATAGTTTTGCTAAATACTTAAAATTCTGTGTACTACTAATGGCCATTGATAGTGTTGCTAAGTACTCAAAGTTCCGTGTACCGCTGCAATGATCATTGATAGCTTTGCTAAGTACTCAAAGTCTAAGGTACCGCTGCAATTAACATTGATAGTTTTGCTAAGTACTCAAAGTTCCGTGTACCGCTGCAATGGTAAATGGTCGTAGGAATGTGTCTTGCCATGAAGTAAGCATCATAATTTGTAACCAGCAAAATAAAAAATATAAAATAAGTCTTACGTACTTTTTGTTAATATTTAGCAAATAAAAAATATTAAGATACTTTACTTATATTCCAATTGTCCACAACTGCATTTTCGTCTTTCCAGCGTCAGAAGATATGATGGAGTCAATAGACGAGCTCAAAGAACGCCTATCGTCCATGAAGAGAATGATGGAAGAGCGAAAAGCCGCTGGTTCGGGCACCAAGGATCTGTTCCATGGAGAAGCTAGGAGTCTTCGGGGCACCACCATGATCGATGGCAACTTCCTAAGCTTCGTTTTTGGTGGAACTCTATTAGTTATAGTCAGTGTATCTGTATATGCATTTTATAATCTGTACCACGCAGTGTTGAAGAAATTCCCTTCTACCCACACGGAACTGTGAATTTTCTACATGCGCGTTCGCTACGCATCGCAATGGTCATGCGATTGGTTGGATGGTTTGATTAACGATCTGATTGGTTGGTTAACAATGGGCTGGTTTTATTGGTTTAAAAACGGTTTTCATAGATATCCCATTTTCGAATGTTAAATTTAAGTTTTGTTTTTGCTAAAAAAAAACAATCACACATTTTTTAATTAGCTTCTTTACAGAGTACTTTAAGTATACATTTGAAATTATCAATTACATTCAAGGTTATGTGTGCTTTATAATCTTCGACCATGCCGTCACTTAACATTAGGTGGGCTATGGTCAAACACTTAACTTGGCAAACACAAAAAAATTAAGGAAATTTTGTAAACTAAAATCGCAGAAATTTCTATTTCTTTCATTATACGTATTTATAGTGTAAGCATTGCGAAAACTGTTTTGTTTATTTACACCAATATTTATTTCTAAATATCATAATATTTAAAATGTACGATAAATATAAAACGATTGTAATTAAATTGTCAAATGCAAGAAGCAAGGCTGCCAAATAAGTTGACTAAGGTAATATCAGGGGTGTTGTATAGTTTGGATTTCTGCATAGGTACGACTAAGCTTCCGACTATAAACGGGATTTCTATAAGGAGACTTTTCTCGAAGTTTCCAATCAATGAATCTATCTGTAGCAGCTGTTTCAATGTTAGTGTCTCAGATTATATTGATGGGTCTCCGCGCGCACCCCGACTAGATCCCGCCGGCGTGCTTGTAAAATGCGGCAACAAATACTACGCCGAAGTCAGCGTACCCGAGCCAGTCTCGTTGCAACCAACATACAAGGTGGACGTGCCGAGTCTTTTCATTAATTTCTGTCATAATCTTAAGTAAAATGCCAGTTTGCGTTGTGAAAATAATACTACAAGAAACAAGAATTTGGCCACATTTTTTGCATCCTCGCAAATTGTCTTACACACACTACGATATGAAGTCGCCACATTCACGGGGCTGTTGTTTTTAGGTAGCGCGGTATCTAGTCGGAAAGCGCACGGAACCTCATCCATAATCTAAGGTTAGTATTTTAGATTTGATGTCGGTTATGAACGTCATGACAAATAACACGGTCGAAGTAATGTGAAACTTTGATATTATTAAAATTTGCTAACTTTAATAATATCTTGGTATTATTACCGCCGGATATAATAGTATTATTGTAACATGTATGTCATATTGTAAGCAAAACAGCGCTACGTCAGTACCTTATGTAGATAGATAGTTGCGGTGCGTATCGGCGATACGAAAGCTCTGTATTATGTGCTCACCTTTAGAATAGTGTATTTATCATGGATGTTTTAAAGGCTTGTTCAAATGTACGTATTTTTTGTCGCTATAGACGAAAAACATGGCAAAGGTTCCCAATATCTGAGGGCCCGTGCCACATCTCTTTCGTTCATAAATTATTTATCTTAATTACTATATTTTTCTCAGCATATATGTATGTATATATATTATATAATTTTTTTTTAAGGAAGAACATATACTATGTCAGCTTTAAGAGCTGCTTTGTCAGCTGTAGGGCATAGGTTAAATTCCCACCCAGGACAAACATTTTGTGATATAAACAATCGGTTATCTGACTTCCATAGTACAAGCTTTGCTTAGTTTGAGGGCAGATGGCACTGTGTGTAATGTCCTACGATATTTACATATATTTATTTATCCTCACCGAAATCTTTGTAAAGGGAATGAAAAGTGTTGAATTGAAATTCTGACTGTTTCAAATGCCAAAAACTTTGTATTAAGAAAAAAAAACAACACAAAATTCAAACGTTATAGCAAATATCGTGCGCCTATTTGAATAGGTCTTTACATTAGTAAAACCATATTTTTCCTATACTTACCTACTTATGGTGAGATGGCGAAAGATAAAGGGCGGATTTATCTGGCATTCTGATTGTAAAGGGCCAAGTTTTAATGTAAGTGTAATCTGTATACTATGCTAATATCTCTTTTTGATAATAAAATTACTTTCTGATGTTGTAATGATTTTTCATTTTTCCCCCAAAAATTTAAAAACTATATCACTTTCATGACTGCCGATTTTTTTTATAACGGTTGACAAGCTAGGTGTTAGACCACAGTTCACCTGATCTTAAGTGACAGTGTCGTCTTATTCTTATTCTTATTCGGAATGGGGGCGATGAGTCCTGCACTGACGTCCCGCTTGGGGTGTATTGTGCATTTCCCCCTACCAGCGTCTACCCGAGCCAAACCCTGGCATAGTAGCTCCAGTGGGTGAGATGGAAGTGTTAGCAATGATGAAAAGCAGTCAGCACTTCGCGGCGACATAGATGAAGATGATGAGGCTACCTCATGCAATTTAGTGGCAACTCTAGTTTCTGCTGCGGCTTTACAGTGCCACAACACATGCTCTACAGTGTCGTTCTCCTGAAGGCAGCCACGACAAAGCGGGCTATCCGTGGCTCCCAGTTTGTACAGGTGACTATTCAAATTGCAATGACCGGTTATAAGGCCTACCAAAAGACGAAGGTCCTGTCGTTGCAACTTCAATAGGTTGTTGGTCATCTTCCTGTTAAGGTATAGAAAATAGTGTCGTCGTTGGTAAAGCACATCAAGCCTGGAATGAAATTGGCTCTCAAGTGAGGCTGCCGGAACACAACGATGCTCGGGGGCAGATTTTCAACTAGAAGGTGGTAGCTAGCCAGCCGAGTACTAGAAAGTAGGTATACCTACCCTACCATCATGCTATGGTTTTCTCACGATGTTTTCCTTCATCGGCAGCTCAAGCTCGTTGTTGGGGTTTGAGCCCACGCCCCCCGGCGTGTAAACCGACCGCGCTAACCACTCAGCTATCATCGCTAAATCTGTTTCTACTTCAAGAGCTGTAAGGCGTGGGTTCAATTCCACTCAAGATAAAAACAGTACTCAATCACGCAAAAACAGCTAAACGTATTTAGATGAAATTTGGCACACATGTATTACCTTGTTAAAGGATACTTTTATATCTGAAAAATTAAAAATGTTTAAGGGCACTACCACTACCCACCACCAGATGTCGTCAAATTTCACAATACACAATAGTAATGACTGACTTATAGCTCTGAAATACAATCTCTTTGTACACAATGTTTGGTGATCAATTTTCTTGAGATTAATACAAATAACATTATAAAATCACTAAGCATCGATTAACAAACAAGAAGATGGCTATATCGTTGTGAGAAATACATCATTTGTATCAACTTTTCGTGAATTCCGTGAACTGAAAAAACATTTTTTGTGCGAAGTCGCGGGTAACAGCAAGCCAATAAATAAATTGAACAAAATATTAAAGTAATCTACATAACCGAAGAAATTATTAAATAAATTGAACAAATTCGACTCAACCCTTACAAAGATTAGAAATCTCGTATAAACTCCTTAAGTCGGTTAAATCACAACAAACGAGGGTTTAACCCAGTTATAAACAAAGTTCAGGAGAACTTCAGTAAGCTCCATGCTTTAATCTTAAATCTTCACATTACACAGGTTTTTCTATATACCTACTGATAAGTTTTTGCAGGCACCTCTTCCGTGGACGATTTCGGTATCGAAGATTGCTTTTTAACCGACTCAATAAAGAAGGAAATTCTCAATTTGACTGTATGTTTTTTTTTGTATGTTACGCGATAATTTATTTAATACTTTATAGCACACTTTTAAGAAAAACATGTACAAAGTGAGGACTTAATGCTAAAGCATTTTCTGCCAGCCACCCCCTCAGTAAATATAAATAATAATTTAAAAAAAATAATACATATAATTTTAAAAGACCTTAAATTATTATACTATTTACAAAATGTATACAACAAAAAACTTGGTCTAAAAAACCGTCAGAGGAGGTTTAATATATTAAATATTTAAATATGTAAAAATTAAAATTTTTAATTTTAAATATATTTTTTTTTCAACATAATTCTGCCAATTATGAATCCATTTCTATAATACTTTAGAAGTGTAAATTTCATCGTAATCGATCGAGCGGTTTTAAAAAAATCAACAATAATCTAAAAAATATATTTTCGTTTGCTCCGAAACCTCGCTGTTTCATTGGAGCTGTGCGTTTAGTTGGCCTAAGGGTCATGGAACCGTTTTTTTAATTATAAATTTGTATATTATTTACATTTCAAGAAATGTCTGCAAAATACCTAAGTGAAATAAAAATAATTTTATTATCATTAGCGGAATTACAACATTGAGTTCAAAGATTAAAGAGAAAGATGGTTGGAGGTACAATAAATAAAAAAAATATTATAGAACATTTCACACAACACCATCTAGCCCCAAAATAAACAAAGCTCTTACTATGAGTACCAGATAACTAGGGTGTGGTGTTAAAAAAAAATCTGTTCGCGTTATTTTGTTAATTTGCCACTTAAGACACTGGGTACATTTACAATAGTCATTGCGCTACCTCTTATCGTCAGGTGAGGTTGCCGTCAATCTCATTAAAACACTATTTTAATTTAAATATTTAAGGATTTTACGGTACCATCATATAATTTAGTTTATTTCCGCTTAAAACAAAGCGGAACAAACAACTACAACGAATAAACTAAACATATACCTACCTTGAATATTTAAAATGAACTTCCGCAAAGTAACGCCTGAATCAATCAATTATTTTAAATTGGTATACTGTATCTATGTTCTGGCAACGATGCTCGCTTATGAGGCAACCCGTATGTTTGCGTTTTCATCCGTGGAAATGGTGTTTAATATCTACCTTTTTAGTGAGTAAACTGGAACAAAAGAGGTTGTTGGTAAAAAAAAACTTTCGCAGATAGGAACCGAAGTTTTAAGCGCTTTTTCTTTTTTGCGGATAACGACCCAACTACAGGAAAGAAGTAATTCGTAAGTTTTCATTGTCTTATTCGAGGACATTTTCATCAGTGTAAATGTAGGTATAATGGTTGTTCTATTCATATAACAATAGCACTTAAAGGTGAGGTACGGCAGCGCTTAACATCAGGTGAGCTGTGGTCAAACACCTAGCCTGTCAACAGTAAAAAAGACGTGTGGCACACGGGGGCTGCCGCGGTAAAGCTATTGCATTAAAAGTTCTGCTATTCATCGATAGATGGCAAAACTAAAAAGTATCACCGCTGTGCCGGTGGGAGTGGGGGGTGTTAGGTTATTTTCGTTACGGAATTTCTGGATTCGGCCTCCACGCTCAAGGCCCGCAATAGAAGCTATGCAATAAATAAATAAATATCATGCATTATTTCTTTTTTATTATCTCCCGTCTAGTTGACTGGAAGATATCGCTCTTAGCGATAAGGCCGCCTCTAGCTCAAAATATTCTTTTGTTTTCTGTACTTTTTATTATATTTTTGATTTGAATATTAAAGAGTTTCTATCTATCTAAGTTTTGAAAATTAAGGAGTTTTAAATGCTTTCACAGTAAAAAAAACAACAAAAGCAACAACAACAAAAAATATCTTGGTGATATTTCTAGAGGGATTATTGTAGTCAAAATACGTCTCTATATTCTCGGTGGAAAAATGTCTTCAAGTATTTTTTAAACTAATACAGAATTCATAATCCAATTTATTTATTGCATAAATATGGGTAATGGGTATAGGTGCAATACATGGCTGGAATACATGGTTTCGCGGTGTCCACTCCAGAACACGTCTACCCCAGCAGATGAACGGCTTACATTTACAATCATAATGAAATCATACCAAAAATGTCAATCAAAACAATCACAATCCTACTAATATTATAAAGGTGAGAGTTTTTTTGTGAATGCATACAAATAAATTACAAAGAAGCCTGCAAAAATGTTGTGAATAAAATTTAAGGTGGTACGATTTCCATACAAATAATTTTTTGCCATATAAGGACAATTTTACAGTGAAATCACAGCTACTGGCATTTATTTTGGTCTCTATTTGCGGTAAATCACAATTGCTTGAATGAAACGGTAGATTATAAGCATGATCTACTGTTTTATTGAAAGATCATAAATTCATAAATTATTCATAAATTTGATTTTAAGCTAATAATCTACCGTTTTATTCAAGCATTTGTGATTTACCGCAAATAAAGACCAAAGTAAATGCCAGTAGCTGTGATTTCACTGTAAAATTATGCTCCATTTGCCCATAAATGGCAAAAATTTATTTGTATGGAAATCGTACCACCTTAAAGAAAGACCAACCTCCGTACCTCAAGCTTTCCACTACGATTCCAGAAAAGCACTCACGGAGAACTTACGCAACCACACATCTTATTCCCGCGCAATAAGGTTTGTAGTTGCTGTTTCACGTAAAAATATAGCCACTGGTTATCTATAAGAAAAAAAGTATAAATAAATGTATGTGGTACGATTTTATTTCACGGTAATTATTAAGTAAATTGTTATGTACTTAATGTAATTATATATTAAGTATTTGGAATTTATCGAGCGCTTTTTCATTCTTCGTTTACTATCACTAGCGTTGTATAAGAACATTCTTTTGTTCTGGTTTTAGATATCAGCATTGTACTAGAGACGAATAATTCTTACTTGCTACGAAACGGCGCGTAGTGTCTACGTTAGCGTAGCTCGTAGCTCGTAGATTAAAAAAAATAATTATTTACTTAAGGTGGTTCGATTTCCATACAATTATTTTTTTCCATTTATGGACAAATAGAGCATAATTTTACAGTGAAATCACAGCTACTGGCATTTATTTGCGGTCAATCACAATTGCTTGAATAAAATAGTAGATTATAATTTACTGTTTTATTACAAAATTAAAGCCAGTAGCTGTGATTTCACTGTAAAACTATGTTCCGTTTGTACATAAATGGGGAAAAATTGTTTGTATGGAAATCAAAGCACCTTAAATCGAATTAAGCTGATACTTAATTAAATAAATCTGTAATGTTTTTGAAAGCTTTTTGAATCTGTGTCTATGTTTTCTCTAATGATAGAACACACAGACAGACTGCAGACTTTCCGTCTAAACACGCTGTCGATATAACTCACGTAATGTAACAAAACAATAAAAGACATTAACATAGCGCTAGTGTATATTTTTCGCAATATTCAGTTTACATAATTCTACATTGAACCAAGAAGCACAACTAAAACAATCGAGTAATGATACCTAAGTATCGATACTCGATTTGGGTCGGCACGTCCCTAGCAACCCCCGCCCTAAACAAAGTAACAGGTAAAGGTAACAGTTACCATCTCTTTCAGCAGTACTCTCCGGGCAGCCCAGCGGAACGGCCGCGATTCTGGGCCCCAGACATCTAGTTTAAAACATATACTGTGATTCGGTTCCAGTCAACTGTTAACTACAAAAATTGAAGGTGAGAAACTGTTAAATCTTCCTTTCAATTGTTTTACCTAGAATATTATTTAAAAAAATAACCTTCTATTTTTAAACAAAGGCGCGCTCGTTTGTTTCAATTTGTACGGCACTCAATTTGGAAAATAAAAAGAGATTATTTATTACTGGAACAAAAGTTAATTCAAATATTAATATTTGTAATTCGTTTTTGTTAGATCTTTGGAGCATGTTTTTTTTAAGAATCACGTTATTAACACATTTTATTTTACATTATTTGGGGAAACGATGGCATGAAATATCTGAAAGCATCGTAAAACGGCGCAGTTTTTACTTCTATGTGCCCTGGAAGCCTATAATATTCCAGACAAAGGAATTACGTATCTGTTGCGCGTTTAATCAACAAGTAGAAAAGGATTTTGTGGTCGTAGGAACATACGTTTCATATTGCAGATTGATTCTTCGATTCACTTTCAAATAGTATTTTGTCACACTAAAAAAGAAAATGGTTCACTCTATATTATTTTTGAAGCCCATGAAATATTCACGTTTGAAAAGATTCGCTGTCGTTTTTATTTGATTTTTTGACCGTCCATTTTTTTGGTGAGTTGCTTAATTGATTTGCCATCTTAATTACGTAAGTTTTAATCTTATTTTGAGCAAATATCGTAAATGAATTTTCAAATTTTAAATTTATGGGAAAATTATTCAATATTTTTCATATGCATATTATTTATTTGCGTATATTATACAAAGTAGTTGGAAGGAGTACATTAATTGAACGCCATATTCTGTCCAAATCTTTGACTTCTTACCTATTTATTATAAATAAATAAATATCGTAGAACATTACACACAGCGCCATCTGACCCCAAACTAAGCAAAGCTTGTACTATGGAAGTCGGATAACTGATAGAATACTTAAATACGTTTTTTTTGGTAAATTATGAATTATCATTTTACGACACAGAAACTATACACACTATGAGACGACATAGATGCTATGTGTATATTTAAGTAGGAAGTTTAACTTTATTCTAAATTTTTGATTTCGTATTACGAATTCTTCGGGGCTTGACAGCCCCGTTGGCTCATTGGTAGTATATCTGCCTTGAGAGCTGGAGGGCGTGGGTTTGATTCCCCCTCAGGGAAAACATTTTGTGAATAAACAAATGTTTGTTCTGTGTCTGGGTGTTCTGTATGTATATAAGTATGTATTTACAAAAAAAAAAGTATTTATGTATTCTATCAGTTATCTGACTTCCATCACACAAGCTCTGCTTAGTTTGGGGACAGATGGCGCTGTGTGTATTGTCCATCGATATTTATTTAGTAACTCAAAATGATGAGTAGGTACTAAACGATACCCTGGTTTTTTGTTTTAGTACTCAAAATTTTAGGTACCAACACAATTCGTTAAATATCCTAGGGCACATGCCACGGCCATCTAGTAACTAATCAAAACTTGTACTATGGGAACCAGATAACTGATAGAATACTTATATACTTTTTTTTATTGTTAATACATCGTCATCCGAACATGGCGTTTTGATTCCACATTTTTTATTCGCACAGCGCGGTTTTGGAACTCTGCCGGAGTCTGTGTACCTTGTTAGGTACAATATGGGTGTCTTTTTATTATTTATGTGAAAAATAATGAGACGAACGAGACGCTCTCCTGATGGTAAGAGATAACGCCTGTCCATGACCATTGCAGCGATACACGGAACTTTGAGTAACAAAACAAAGTCCAGGGCATCACTGCTTTGGCGCTCATTACTTTGAGACTTTGACTTTTTTTTTACTTTCTTCAAATCTAGAGTAAATAGGTTTCTTCTAGGTAAGCGCGCTCCATCTAAGACCGTTCTACTGCTTAACATCAGGAAGGGTGTGGTCAAACGAAAACTTAAATGAAATAAAAAAAATATATTTCAATACATAAAGAACAGCCAGACACAGAACAAATTGGCAGGTGTTATATTTTACCATCAAAAAAGCGTCTCGTTTATCTTATTACTTTTTACCAATAATATAATTTTTCCACACGATGTTTTCGTGATCGGCAGCTCGAGCTCGTTGTTGGGACTCGAATCTATGCCCATCAGGATGTAATCCGACCCCGATAACCACAGATCTAACATCGCTACAATACTCAACAAAAAGTGCAGCCGTGAAAAACCTTGGCGGGCCATTACAATAGAACCTAATTAACGTTTTGAATAATAAATGAGATAAATTGTATGTTTTGTAATTCAAGTCTTCAAAATAAAATAGTACACGTCTGAAGCCAGGGTAGGTCTCTAGTGTAGTTAATAGGAAACCTGCCAAGTGCGAGTCGGACTCGCGCACGAAGGGTTCCGTATCATTATCTATAAAAACGACAAAAATCACGTTTGTGGTATATGAGCCCGCTTAAATATTTCTTTTATTCTGTTTTTTAGTATTTGTTGTTATAGCGGCAACAATAAATAAATCATCTGTCTTACTATCACGGTACATGAAATACAGCGTGATGATAGACGGACAGACAGACAGACGAACGGACAGCGCAGTGTTAGTAATAGGGTCCTGTCGCGTATCCGAACTCGAAGAAAACGTCAAGTCTAATGTCAGATGTGTTTTGACAGCTACTACTTGACACTTCATAACACTTCATATTGTCTAACGGAAACTTTTTATAAAACGCAGAAATAAAAACGAATATTACAAATACAAATTATTATTATTACAAAACAGGTCCCGCTTTGGTTCCCCTTTGGGTACAGAACCATAAAAATGGAAAATCAGAAAAAAAATCAAGATGGCTTATCTAGACGTATCTATAACTGTGATGTACCTAATTTAATATTTATGACAGTATATTTCGTTAAAGCTAATGAGATCTTCTTAGAAGTATAATTTCCGTCGTAACTGTTCAATTTGGCTTTACAAGAGTAATTAGCAAAGTTAATAATTTAATTAAAGTTGCGAACGCCTTGCGGTTTCACCCGCGTAGTTTTTGTTCCCGTGGGAATACAGGGATAAAAAGTAGCCTATGTCTCTCGAGGATAGTGTACCTTCCCAAAGGTGAAAGAATTTTTGAAATCGGTCCAGTATTTTTTAAGTTTATACGTTACAAACAAAAATACAAATCTTTCCTCTTTACAATATTAGTAGGTAGTTATAGATTTATGATTGAAAAAAATACGTAAAAATACGTAGGTTTGTGATAAAAAAAATAATTAACATTAGGTATGATTTAACACTAGCTGACCCGAAACATAATACATAATTTGTCTATAATCGTTTTGTGTCCATATAAAAAATCCCATAATTTATTAGTTATCTCCGGATTTCCTTGTCATTTCTTCAAATTTTCTTTTCTTTTTTTTAAATACACCTATCTAACACTTGGGTTTTTAATCCGTCCAGCCGATTGGAAGATACGAGGCAATAAATAAATTGACTAACAAATATACCTACATACAAGATACGCGCAAAAACATTACCCTTCCTTGGCAGTCGGATCATAACCCTTATTTGACAGTCGGGTAAACAGTACACGAGCACATTTTTAGGGTTCCGTGCCCAAAGGGTAAAAACGGGACCCTATTACTGAGACTTCGCTGTCCGTCCGTCCGTCTGTCACTAGGCTGTATCTCAAGAACGGTGATAGCTAGACAGTTGAAATTTTCACAGATGATGTATTTCTATTACCGCTATAACAACAAATACTAAAAATAAAATAAAATAAATATTTAAGGGCTCCCACACAACAAACTTGATTTTTTTACCGTTTCTTGCTCGATACTAATAACGGTGACAGGTAGACGCTTTAACTATTCACAGAATATTTTGTTTTATTATAGATAATGGTACGGAACCCTACGTGTGTGAGTCCGACTCGCACTTGACCAGTTTTATTCATTTTTATATCACGAGAAAGTTCACTGAATCAACCTAATCAACTCAATTCTCAAATTACATATTCTCTTTGCCAATCTAAGAAACTTGTTCGAAATTTTGTTCCCATTTCTTTCACAGATTATTTGTTATAAGTTTGTGGTAACAGAATATAACAAAATCTAATTGGATTTCTAGGAAAACTGCCAACAATATTGCTTAATTCATTTCAGACAGACGACCCTGTTGGGAACATAATATGTTTCATTTAATGGTTGACAGGCTAGGTGTTTGATCACAGCTCACCTGTAATAACGGTGTGGTCGATGGCGGTAAACACATCTAACTTGGAATGAAACTGGCCCACAAGTGAGACTGCTGGAACACGCCTTGGCAGATTTTCAACTTGAGGATGGTAGCTTGCTAATCAAGTACTACAAGGTGCTCTACCGCCATGCTATAGTTTCCTCACGATGTTTTCCTTCGCCAGCAGCTCAAGCTCATTGTTGGGGTTTGAACCCTCACCTTTCGGCGTGTGTATTGACCGCGCTAAGCTCTGAGCTATCATCGCTAAAAAATTCGATAAGAATCTGCAGTGTTTCCTTTCATCTAGTTCATGCCCACTTAAGGTGGTTCGTTTTCCAGACAAATAACTTTTTGCCATTTATGGACAAATGAAGCATAATTTTACAGAGAAGTCACAGCTACTGGCATTTATTTTGGTGTTTTATTTTTGGTATATTATTAGCCCGAATTACCTCAGTGCCTCAAGTCGAAAGTCTTCGACCAGTGTGTGTTACCAGTGATGACTTATGGCGCTGAAACGTGGTCTCTGACTGTGTGCCTTCTTGGTAAGCTCAAAGTAGCACAACGCGCTATGGAGAGGGCTATGCTCGGAGTTTCCTAACGAGATCGAATCAGAAATGAGGAGATCCGTAGACGAACCAAAGTTACCGACATAGCCCAACGGATTAGCAAGTTGAAGTGGCAGTGGGCAGGGCACATAGCACGCAGAACTGATGGCCGATGGGGCTGCAAAGTTCTGGAGTGGAGACCACGGACCGGCAAGCGCAGCGTAGGACGTCCACCCACAAGGTGGACAGACGACCTAGTAAAGACCGCAGGAACGCGCTGGATGCGAGCCGCTTCCAACCGGTCTTTATGGAAGTCAATGGGGAAGGCCTATGTCCAGCAGTGGACATCCTATGAAATGATGATGATGATGATATTATTAGCATTTTCTACTGTTTTATTCAAAAATCCTAAATTCATTAATCATTGATAAATTTGATTTTATGCTAATAACCTACTGTTTTATTTAAGTAATTGCAATTTACCGCAAATAAAGACCAAAAAGATGTGATTTCACTGTAAAATTATGCTCCATTTGTCCATAAATGGCAAAAATTTATTTGTATGGAAATCGTACCACCTTAACTTAGAAAACGCTTCATACGTATAATGGAGCCTTAAAACTACGTAATGGAAAGTCCGCCACGCAATTACTCATAGTTAGTGAGGACATAGTGACGTCACCAGGAAATCCGCACACGGGTAAAAGGGCATATCCCCTCGGGGTGTTGAACGTTAGACTTTTTACTGTCTAAAGTGAATTTTGTAGGTCCTTCGAAATAATGTAGTTCTTTTTTTTTTGGCGTCGCATTTTGCGCATTTGCCAGTGTCAAGTGTTTTGCTATTTTCAAGTTTGCCTTGTAGCTATAGTTATAGTCTTGGTCAAGTCCAGTCCGTGTCAGTCAAGTCCAGTCATGATTTAGTAAAGTAGTGGCGACTTTACGATCTTCGATAGAGTTTTGGAAGCAACACGACTTTTCAGTCATGTTTCACCACATGCATTTTATGCATAACCACTCGACAAAACAATAATTGTGGAAAAAAAACAACGGGACGTCACGACTCTTTCCGCGTATACGCCAAAAATTCATTTGTGTAGTTGTGAACATGTAAAATGCATTTACAAGATAATTGATTGATTCATGCGGTGTTTTGTGGAAGTTCATTTTGAGTGCTCAAGATATTTAGTGTTTAATTATGTTTATTTCAGCTTAAAAGTCGTTTTGGTTACAGCAGTGACGAGATTGTCAAATATTGTCAAGTTTATAATAAATAGCTTTCTCTACGTGTACAACTCTGAAAGAGAAGTTTTTTTTTGTTGACAAGCTAGGTGTTTGACCACAGCTCACCTGATGTTAAGTGAAGGTGTGGTCGAAGATGGTAAAGCACACCTGCAATAAAACTGGCTCTCAAGTGAGGCTGCCGGAACACACCGTTAGGTGCTTGGCGGCAGATTTTCAACTTGAGGGTTGTAGCTAGCCAGCTGAGTACTAAAAAATAAATAAAATAAAAATCGTAGGACTATACACACAGCGCCATTTGGCTCCAAACTAAGCAGAGCTTGTGTGATGGAAGTCAGATAACTGATAGAATACATAAATACTTTTTTTTTGTTAATACATACCTACTTATAATACATACAGAACGCCCAGACAGAACAAACATTTGTTTATTCACAAAATGTTTGCCCTGAGTGGGAATCAAACCCACGCCCTACAGCTCTCAAGGCAGATATACTACCAATGAGCCAACGGGGCTGTCCAGCATGCTATAGTTTCCTCACGTTTTCCTTAATCGACATCTCAAGCTCATTATTGGCTCATAACCACTGAGCTATCATCAGTTGTCAAATCGCAGTCTATGGTAAGTTGCTTTTTCTATGTGTACAATAAGACGAGCGGCCTAGGTATGTTTAGCAGCGACCGATTACGGACTGAAAATGATTATGATAGTAAAAAGTAGTTTGAGGCTCAATGGCACTGAGTCTAATGACCTCAAATAATTATTTATTTATTTATATTGATTAATATGGAATTCTAAGCAGATATTTATAGTCCGTGCTTAGTATAACCCCGTTTAATAGCCCTCGTAAATTATTCATTTCAAACTCGAGCGGTTTGGACCTCTGAAATTCAACATCGGTTGCTATTCATCACCAACTCTCCCTTCTGAATAATGTATCGTTATTATTTCAAATTCTCTAAATCAAAGGGAAGGTATGTAAGGTGATTTAAGGCGCTCTCAGTAGTTATGTGAACGTGTGTTGGTATCTCAGTTGATTACAAAGCTTATCTAACAAATCACAGAGTCGAAATTAGCAGAGCGAAAATATGGCAGTAACGCGTCGATCGCGTCGTCGTCGTCGCGTTTTGAACCACTTTTCTAAAATTATAATAATAATTTCATACACGTATTATGAGTGTATATATATTTATAAATGTAAATTTATTACATATTCAAAACAAATAAACTATGCTACTACAAAATGAACACGCCGTCGAGACCGCTGCCGCGCGGTAGGGTTCCCAGTACGCTGGCGGCATTGCCCCGTTCTAAGCTTAGCCTTTGACATAGGTAGGCGCCAGCTCTGAGATTCCCCGAAGCAAGGACCAGCCGCTTCGAATTGTCCTTAATATTTTTTTTTTGTGTCGGACGACCACGGACCCATTGTTTCCACAGCCAGCTCAACAAACTCATAATGCATACTCAGCATGGAGTATTTTCTTTGTTTGTAGAGCTGGTCTTGTTCCGCTGCGGTTCCTACACTGCGAGCGGAAATACCGACATGTGACGGTGCCATGATACTCATCCACGCAAGTAGCGTCCCAGACCAAGGCTCGACCTAGGGAACGTGGCACCGTCTGGCATTTTATATGAAATATGTAAGATCTTTGAATTTACAAAAAATGTGCCCCAGAGTCCGTGAAATGTAGATTTGATTAGTTTAAAAAAATACTTTTCTTCAGAAAATATTTTTGATAATTTTACTTTTAGTGCGAGGAGCAAATCTCGCACAAAATTTACTATGTCTAACTTTTCCATTGTACTGTGTACGCCACGATTTTATTCGGATACAATATACTGTAAGCCAACCAGGTCGATCAATATATCGTTTCTGTTTCTCTTGACATGTCTAGATCAAATGCCACATAACTCGGGCCTTTATTAACCTTCTCATGTGTTCAACTTCGGTAATAATGTTGGAGATAAGTTTGGGCTCTTGTCATGTATTGTTTTTCTGACTTTTGTAGGTATAACATGTTTTGTGGACATGACATTCTTGGGTACTATTGTTGGATTATTTATAGCTATTAATAGGCACTGCTTGGCTAATTTAACTGATATTTTCTTTGACCGACAGCAGAATCCCATTTGGATTCGATCGATTCGATTCAACCCAATTATTTTATTTATTATTCAAAATACGTTCGCGTTTGATAAACGTCTGATAAAAAAAAACCTAAATATACTAATGTTTAAAAATAGCCATGTACAATTGTGCACGGCTATTTAACGCAAAAAAAAATTCAATTTAAAAAATTCGTCTCCATGAACAACTAAACGCTCTGCTCCAATGAAACAGCGTGGTTTCGGTGTAAACGAAAATATCATCGATGTATAGAATTTTTAGATTTTTGTTGATTTAATAAAAACCGGTCGATCGATTTTCATAAAAATTATATGGGATCACCTCTGAAGTATGACCTAACGAGCCAAAAAAGCATTATCAAAATCGATTCATAAAATTGGCGGAATTATCGCGTAACATCTTCGTCCATCTTCGACCAAATCGTCACTCAATAACGAAAGTTTAATTCGACTATCAAGCTAAATTATGAAAAAAAGTATAATAAATATCTTCAATTAAACAAAACAAAATAACTTAAAATAATAACTACTCTAAAATACCGCTATCAATGGGAATAGTTCCCAAAACGCTGGCCCCATTGCCGCGTTGTATGGCAATACTCAAACGCTGAGCAAAATAAAGGCCAGCGTTTTGTTCACGTGTGGCGTCGACCAAACGAGATGACAATTCTTTAAAAATTATAATCGTCACTTAACATCAGGTGAGTTGTGGTCAAACACCTAGCCTGTCAACCATTAAAAAAAACATAGACAGTCGAATTGAGAACCGGTTAAAAATAAGAAGTATTTCTTTGACTTCAAGTCATTTAGTAACATAAACAATAGTATCGACGTTACTAAATATAACAACAATGTTAATTATTTTTTTTTATTTATACCCTCCACAGACACTGGGGTCCGTGACCTTTGCCAACTTTACATTCTATTTTATTTTTTACAATTTTACGTTACAAAGAGAGGAAAAGTTAATATGTTTATTGTAACTATGTTACTGTTGTTATTGTTATTTTAATTTATTAATAGTGTTTTGTTGTTGTAGTGTTGTGTGTGTCAAAATAAATGTTTTCTTTCTTTCTCTAAATGCCTCGTAGCCAATAAAAGTATTTGTTGATGTTACGAAATGCCTAGCAGCCAAAAAAATGGCATGATTATTTTTAATTTTTTCGTAGCCATGTACAGGGACCTTTTTAAACCCAACAATGAGCGCTTCAACTGTTGGTGAAGGAAATATGGTAAGAGTACTTACTTGCACTCAACGACCTCATGCTGAAAAATTGTCGCTAACCACTAACGGTGTATTTCAGCAACCTCAAGCAACAAGCAGGTATACATCTGGCACCACGTTTACACTGAACATTAGCGACCTGTTGTCAAACACCTAACTTATAAAGTAATCGGTCTATGATCGTGCCAATAACTTCGGACTTCGTCCGCGTGGAATTTAATAAACTTTTTGTTAAATTCTATGCGGACAAAATCGCGGGTATCAACTAGTACACGTATATTTATGCAATAAATGAATTATGAATGTTTCAACTTCTGTGAAAGCACCTAAATGTCACCGCCCACAATGTTACAAGCTCAAACAAAGTTTACGATAAAGGCATCATAAATTAGAAAATTACAGACCTTATCATTTACGTCAACATTTCATAACGTGGTTATCCAGCCATATTGTCATATGAATGATATTGATAGATATATAATAGTGCTTCGTGTATGCCGGAGTCAATCGATAGTTATTACAGGGTGACGTTATTTCTGGACAAAACGAGGGTAGAAATGTTTTTGTTACATTGACGTGTTCTTTTTCATTGATTTTGGCGTCGCATTTTGTGCCTTTGCCAGTGTCAAGTGTTTTGATATTGTCAAGATTCATAAGTTAAAAAGTAGTCAAAGTCCAGTCTTGGTCATGTCCAGTCATGCTTTAGTAGTGTCGAAGTAGTGGCGATTTTACTATAAGCTTCGATGGAGTTTTGGAAGCAACAAAAAAAGATATGTTTCACCACATTATATGACTTTCCCAGTCCCGCTTGGAATTCGGTACTTAAGGTGGTTCGATTTCCATACAAATAGTTTTTTGCCATTTATGCACAAATGGAGTATAATTAGGTGGGTCGATTTCCATACAAATAGTTTTTTGCCATTTATGCACAAATGGAGTATAATTTTACAGTGAAATCACAGCTACTGGCATTTATTTTAGTCTTTATTTGCGGCACAAGCTCTGCTTAGTTTGGAGTCAGATGGCGCTGTGTGTATTCCCACGATATTTATTTATTTATTATTATTATTAAATACTTCTTTTTTTTGTAAATACATACTTATAATACATACAGAACACCCAGATACAGAATAAACATTTGTTTATTCACAAACAAATACAAATACAAATACAAATACAAATACAAATACAAATACAAATACAAATACAAATAATCTTTATTTATGCATATTGTTTTAAAACATGGGTTTGGCCTCTCCTTTCCTTTCCAAAATGTTTGCCCTGAGTGGGAATCGAACCCACGCCCTACAGCTCTCAAGGCAGATATACTACCAATGAACCAACGAGGCTGTCAGTAATATTTGTTGGGATATTTTTTTTTTTTATGGTTTACAGGCTAGGTGTTTGACCACAGCTCACGTGATGTTAAGTCAAGGCGTGGTCGAAGATGGTAAAGCACACCTAGCCTGGAATGGAACTGACTCTCAAGTGAGGCTGCCGGAACACACCGTTAGATGCTTGGCGGCAGATTTTCAACTTGAGGGTGGTAGCTAGCCAGCCGAGTACTAGAAAGTACGCTACCACCATGCTATGGCTTCCTCACGATGTTTTTCCTTCACCGGCAGCTCAAGCTCATTATTGGGGTTTGAACCCACGCCCTTCGGCGTGCGAACCTACCGCGCTAAGCATATTTTTATCGAGTTAATTTTAATACATGTGTTACTCGAGTATTAGAAGCCTACTATAAAGTATGTAGCGAATTATGTATGATAACAAAAAGCTACGTTCATTTTTATTATTAGGCGTTCCTATAAGGTTCTTCAATTACCAAGTGGCGTAATTTGTCCTGTACAGTACATTTTTAAAGCCCCATTAAGTACCTAAAGCGACAATTATGCTTCCAACCCCCACTTTAACAATTTACGTACTTAACCAAAAGATGTTGCCTTCAGCAATCCGAACCGAAATGCCCTTGGCCTACTGGCCTGCTAGAAACCAACCCATATTCACGTGGTACCAAACAGTCAGTATACCAAGTTCTCTCTCTTATTACTTCTTGTGATCAATTAAACAATTGTTTTCAAATGCCTACTTTTATTACTGGCATAAGAAAACAAATGACGTAGGGTACTTTCTAGTACTCGGCTGGGTAGCTACCACCCTCAAGTTGAAAATCTACCGCCAAGCACTTAACGGTGTGTTCCGGCAGCCTCACTTGAGAGCCAGTTCCATTTCAGGATAGGTGTGCTTTACCATCTTCGACCACACCGTCACTTAACATGAGGTGAGTTGTGGTCAAACAACTAGCCTGTCGACCATAAAAAAAAAGGTACATATGCCCGGCAAAAAATCCATGGCATTTGTAAATCCCTCCGGGGCCAAACATATTATGAAAACATATATAACTTTTTTTGCTTGCGTTTGACTACTATCTCCTGATGTCACGCGAAGATGCAGTCTACAATGGCGCACGCTTGCCTTTTTTAGGGTTCCGTACCCAAAGAGTTACTAAGACTCCGCTGTCCGTCCGTCTATCTGTCTGTCCGTCCGTCACCAGACTGTACGTCATGAACCATGATAGTTAGACAGTTGTAATTTTCACAGATAAAATGTATTTCTGTTGCAGCTATAACAACAAGTAAAATAATTATTTAAAGGGGCTCCCATACAACAAACGTGATTTTTTTGCCGTTTTTATAGATAATGATATGGAACCCTTCGTGCGCGAGTCCGACTCACACTTGTTTTATAACTTTGAGTAGTAAAACAAAGTCTAGGGGTTCGCTGCTTTGGCGCTCATTACTTTGAGACTTTCGAATTTTAGTCTCAACAACGTAATTTCGCTAACTGCAGTACACTTTAAACCGGAACACAGTAATTTTTTACACACAAAAGAATGGCGGTAGAATATCTGGTGTGGTGGACCTCCTAACAAACGTATTTGATTTACTCTATGTAAGAAATTATATAAAAACGCAAGCTTTGAAAACATGGGCAAATGTACTATGTTCTATCACACAAGCCACTTAGGATAAAAGACAAAAAAAAACATTTTAAAATTTTCAAATGTTAGACTTGAATTATATAGTTTTGGCGGGAACACGGAAAATTCATGTCATTGCGTTATAAGCGCGAGTGTGAGAAAAAGATATAATGGTGGTGAAACATGACTTTTCATGATGATATCAAAACTCCTTTAAAGCTTATAGTAAAGTCTAGTTTTTACTACGGCATGGCCGGACACCTCCCAGACTTTCTTAATGTCTTAAAATCTTATTTTGTTATCTCAAAAATATCGAAACCTTTGACATTGGCAAAGGCACAAAGTGCTACGCCAAAAACAAAGAAAAAAAAAACGGTTTGAATTAGCACAGTAATTGTGACTATTCTTTACGAATTTTCTGCGTTGGATGGTGGTTTTCCTTCTTACATTACAGTGGGGGAGTTGTAAAACGTCTTCACAAAAGCCATAAACCAAAATTTGGTTTGAATTGACCATTCGTTATGGTAGCGCATGAGGTGAATATTTAAAAAATATAACTTTTTAGATTTCGTTCGAAAGTCCATTTAATCTACGAATGCTTAGGGGGCTTTATGCCATTCAAATATTACAAACACAATAAATTAATTAATAATTATTAACCTCCCTCTCACTTGGCAGTAAAAGTAAGCAAAGCTGTTACTCCTCGCTCCTATGCTTACGTAAGCATTGGTTATATAGAGCGTGTTCAAGAACAAGTAGAAAACCAGGTGTGCCAATAAGGAAAATAAACAATCACAAATTATATTATTTAAACAAATAAATAAATATCGTAGGACTATACACACAGCGCCATCTGGCCCCAAACTAAGCAAAGCTTGTGTGATGGAAGTCAGATAACTTATAGAATACATAAATACTTTTTTTTTGTAAATACATACTTATAATACATACAGATCACCCACAGAACAAACATTTGTTTATTCACAAAATGTTAGCCCTGAGTGGGAATCGAAAACACGCCCTTCAGCTCTTAAGGCAGATGTGCTACCAATGAACCAACGGGGCTGTCAATTTATATGACATTGCTGATGTTATCATCATTCAGTTTCCCCCATTCTCTATGTCACCAAAAATAAGCAAAGCGAAGACCCCTTCAACCCTTCCCCTGTTACAGAGCACTTGAACAGCGTACGACTTAAAAATAGGATTCCGGTTCTGCGTGTCGGATTTCAGGTGCAAATTCCAGGTGCAATTAAAAACTTCTATAAAGTTACTAGTTTCAACTTGTATTACTGCTTGTATTGCCACAGGAGACAGAAGGCGCGGCCATCAATATTTAAGCAGGTGATAATTGCTTTCAAATTCTAATTAGGGGGTGGTATCAAAGGTAACATGGCGTTGCCAGAGAAAGATAATCATGGCTATTAAGTAGGGAAGTTAAATCGACGGTATTGTTGAAACTTTAGTATGAAAACTGACGTGGTTTTGACACATTTTCGTTTTAATTATACGAGATTGCACCTATATTGTTACATTTTTATTAGGTACTTGCGGACGCCTCGTGATTTCACCCGCGTAGTTCCCGTTCCCGTGGGAATACAGGGATAAAAAGTAGCCTATGTCACCCGGAGATAGTGTAGCTTCCCAACGGTGAAAGAATTTTTGAAATCGGTCCAGTAGTTTCGGAGCCTATTCAATACAAACAAACAATCAAATCTTTCCTCTTTATAATAGTGTAGATTATATACATAGTATTTACCCTGAATAAGTATGGTAAAAATCGTAAAACACTTCTTAAGTTGCAAACTTTTCTCTCACATAGGCCATTCTAAGTTAAGACACAGTAATTCTTCCACAGACAATTCCAAGTTGAGCCAATTTCAAGTTATTCGAGCAATGATGTCAGTATCTACAAATCAAGGCCTAAGTGCGCACTTACTTAGCGTCTTAGTGCTTAGAAACGGTCTAGGGAAAATCAAGATTATAGGTAGTAAAGATTTAGCTTTTCTTGTTAGCTTGTTCTTATGAGGTGGGTAGAACGTTTCAGTAAAGTGAACCTATTTATTAAACTCGAATTCATTGCGAAGATGGAGACACCTATCCTAGAATGGAGAACTGTGTCTTCAGTAATGCTGCCGGATCATATGGCATATGGCAAATGTGCAGACTGCCACCTGCCAACACGCACTTGGCCAGCGTGCTGGACTATGGACTTATTTTTCTCACAATAGATTCTTCTCGAAGTCTTTTTGACAGCCCTGTTGGTACATTGGTAGCATGTCTGCTTCAAGAGCAGTGGGGCGTGGGTTCGATTCCCACCCAGGACAAACATTTTGTGTTATAACACCAAATGTTTGTTCTGTGTCTGGGTGTACTGTATGTATTTACAAAAAAAAAAGTATTTAAGTATTCTATCAGTTATCTGACTTCCATAGTCCAAGCTTTGCTTAGTTTGGGGTCAGATGGCGCTGTGTATAACGTCCAACGATATTTAAGTCCTTGCCAATATAAAAAAGTGTTCCTTACTTTTTACCTCAGATATAATTTTATTTATTTATTTAATACTTTATTGTACACTTATAAAATTTCATGTACAAAAGGAGGACTTCTTAATGCTATAGAAATTATGTGTTTGGTGAATTATTCATGTTTAAATCTATTTTCATTATTTATGTAAAATGTATCCGAAAATAGTGTATTTGAAGGAGCGGTCTCTCCTAATACAGGTTTATGTAAACTTAAAAGGAGAGGCCAAACCCATATTTTTAAAATATGCATCAATAAAGATTATTTGTATTTGTAAAAAAAAACAACTTAATGCTAAAGCATTCTCTGCAAGCTATTCCCACAGTGTATGTGGTGACAACGAATATACTATGTATGTATACATATATTCATAAAAATACAGGTAACATACTACATATGATACTACTAAAGTTATATAGTCCTTTGCATTCCAGGCAGTCCAACTGTGGAACGCGCTACCTGTAGCCATTAAACGTGCTCCATCGATCGCTGTTTTTAAAGAACAAGTCAAACTTTTTTATCTTTCGCAGCTATAATACCTAATTGTTGTTACTTGTCGCTTATTTGTGTATACATTCTCAGAATACAAGTATTTATTTTATTTCTAAATAATAAATTAATTTTATATATATTAGTGTATTTTTAGTTACCTACTTTATGTATTAGGATATATTATTATTAGAGTGTAGATATAAGTATTTATGTTATAGTTATATATTATCCTTTGTGCATATCCTCGTTATTGACACACCCCGTATTTTTCTTCCTATGATCCTGTCCGTCCTACGGTTGCCTGGAAGAGATCGCTTTTAGCGATAAGGTCGCCAGTTGTTAAACAAAAAATTAATTTTATTTCTTCTGTATTGTTTTTTTTTAAGTGTGTGCAATAAAGAGTTAATCAATCAATCAATATTTATAATCAATAATATTTAGGTCGGTCGTAGTTTTCCCGAATCGACTTTCACGCTTGTATATCTCACAATAAACATCTAAAAATAACTACCTACTTAGTAATCTCATACCATCTTACCCCTACAGGAATACATCTTAAGAATTTCATGTTCGTATCTTTAGTAGCGTACAAAAACTTCCCAATATCTCCGGCGGAATATCTTTTGTTCTACGCGCCGTGTCTACAAGTTGATTTATGACAATATTACTTTATCGCGTCCCAGAATTCGAAACTTATTAAAGACCGTTTCCATAAATTTTGTCGGGGGCCTTATTTTCTTGGAAACGGGCCATATCGTGCCACAATATACGTTAGTACATGGATTATACTAGCTTTTATATTAGGTACATGAAGGTTACATGTCTACGATTAAAATTGGAAAACAAATCTATCTGTACTATTATAAAGACCAAAGTTTTTTTTTTTTTTATTCAAAATAGGTTCGCGTTTGACCACACTCTGCCTGATGTGATTTGATTGTTTGTTTGTTTGTATTGAATAGGCTCCGAAACTACTGGACTGATTTCAAAAATTCTTTCACCGTTGGGAAGCTACACTATCCCCGGGTGACATAGGCTACATTTTATCCCTGTATTCCTACGGGACCGTTTCACACTTTTTGGGAACAAGAACTTACAAAACTACAAATCTTTCCTCTTTATAATACTCCATTAATAAGACATTTCACACAGCGCCATCTAGCCTCAAACTGGGCAAAGCTGTATTATGAGAACCAAGTAACTGATATAATACTTTTATTTGTAAGTACATACTTATAACATAAAGACACAGAACAAATATTTATGCTCAGGTTGGAACTCTGCGTGTGAACCGTCCGCGCTAACCACTGAGCTATCGTCACTCAAATTCGCTTTAGACCTTTCATATTATTATCATTGCTTATTGTTTTACCAATACAATGCCAATATTTTTTTTATTAGGTAAACAGTTCATGCAATACAAATAAAAATCGAAATATCTTTGATCGAATTTCCCCGAAATAATTTCATTTTACTACTACCTTCTTTGGTCTCTAGGGATTCGAAAACAATGAAATTCCCTTATATTTGTCTTCATTTCTGTGTGAATCTGGAGATGAAAGTGTAGGTACTTACTAGAGAGAGGGTTATAACCAACGACATTATACTTAATAGACATTACATCGTATTCGCAGTACATATTAGTACAGTACGCAGTATAAATAAAAATAAATATAGACAATAGACAATAGACAACACTTTATTTATGACATAAAATACATTTCAACATAATTTACAATACATACATGGGGCGTTCTACTTTTCTACCGACAATGACGTGTCTCCTCAGGAAAAAAAAATCTGTATCCGTCCTAAATTGCAGTTTCTCAAATTTTATTGTCACAAGATTTTTTGGACCATATAGTCATTATAATAACACTAAAATCCCGTTTTTATTGTTTTTGCTTTTTACAAAATTATTGTGACATAGTATTCGAAACGTGTGACAGAGGTGTTTTACATACAAATAAAGCGTGTCCCTTTACGCTGCCTAATGTTACAAAATGATGTCGCTTAAAAAAATCATATAGGACCCTATAATATAAAATTATTTATTGAAATGCTGAAATATTGTCTTTAGATTAATAAAAATATAATAAACGTAAAGGTTCATACTATTAAGCAAAAAAATATTTTATCCTTGGGTACGGCTGCATATGTTTTTTCTTGCTATCTTCCGTCACGCATTTCGCAAAACAAAAAACACGCCTTAGCTGTTTGATCTTCAACACTAAACAACAGCACGGTTTCCTTCTCCTCTCGGCTTTAAGCCTTGAGACCCCACCCTGGAGCGAGCCGAGTTAGGCGCCCGCTGGTAGTGAACTAGAGGTGCGTGTGTTTATTCGGCGACCGCTCTGTCACGTAAGTTACTACTTTAAAATATTATTGTAATTCCCATTTATTTACGTAATATTATTATTTCCCAGTATATCTGTCATATTTACTCACTTTTACGAACAATTTGTAATTTTATGAACGTTGAAATCCTCGAACACTGTTATTTTACACCTCTGTCACGAGGCACCTCTGTCACAAAATAGCTGTGACGGGAGTAGTATAGCTCGTGACGGAGTGGTATTTTTTGTCAGAAACTTTGCCGTAATTGATTTTCACAATAGTTAATTGATATCTTTTGTATTCTATATATTACATTATCAATTATTTTATTCATTTAAGGTATTATCATCAGGGTAATTAAATAATAGCGTTATCTGCGACGGAAAAGCAGTGACGTTGTCGTGAAAAAAGGAAACAGGACCCTGAAAAAGTCGTAGAAGTGAAATGATAAGACTTAGAAAGATACCATGCTTGCAAAAAGCTAGTCAAAGATCTGACACCAAGAGTACACAGACAAATGAAAATAAAATGGCAAGTTAGAAACAAAAAGAGAACAACAGAAAGCTTTGCAGAACGTTCTAATGAATACTCGACTTCCACACCTGTTCCTTCAAACCCCAGGTTACTCCTTTAATTCCTAGATCTCGTTCACTAACTCCAACCTCATCCGCTGCTAGAGCAAGGGGAAGAGAAAGAGTTAGCCGAGACAGATCGAAAATTTATAGGCAAAATATGAAACTTCAAGGCCATGTAAAATTAATTATAGAAAAATACGAAAATACAAGGAAAGACTTCATCGCCAAAAAAATTAAAGAAGACAGCTTATTACATAATATACCCAAACCAAAAAATTAAGATAAATTTAAAAGCGCCGAATAAAGAAGAAAAAAGAAAATACATATAGTATTTTGACAAATGCCATTAAGGAACATTACAAAAACATTAAAAACAAAAACAAAATGAAACACTGCTCCAAAACAATCCTATCCTTTCCTACAAGACACAACAATTAACCGTTCGGGACTAAAACTTCAACTGTTTCAAGAGACTTTGGTAATAAAAAAATGCTGCACAACAAATATTATTTGCTAGCTTTATTTTTATTAAGTTGCTCTTTATAAAAGTAAAGCTAGGTAGGTAGTTAAGCCCAACCTCAGATTAAAAAGAACCATTGGCTGATATAAATAAACAACATAATAATTAGAGCTCCTACAAAGAGATTTTATGAGACTGTTGTATAACATTGTATCATCTTCATCTTATGAAGTAGTATTACTACTTCAGAAGATGATCAGCCTCTTCAGCCTCTCGTTAATCAGAAAAAACCTGTGCACATAAAACCAGGTGCTTCATGTGACCTATCTGGAGACCCATTATTAATAAAAAATGGTATTATGTCAGTAAAAGTACCCAGTAGAAACTAAGTGGAGTACACCTACTTAGGAGTTGAAAAAAGTTGTGTGGATGCAGATGGAGATGTTCAGGTGATATTTTATAAAACTGTTGTTGACACTGACAAAATATTTAAATTAGTAAAATCAGATGTATCAGATGTGATGTTTGAAAACTTGATAAAAATGATTACGGTTAAAAGAGGAAGGCGTGTTATAGAAGTATTTGAAAAGTCGAATAAGAGAAAAGAAAAGATTAGTCTGATTTTACGTGCACCAAATAATGATTATACCAAGAAATAATATCTTATGTAGCATTGTAAGAGAAGCCTTATGTTTTGTTATCCTTTTTAAAAACTTTCAAAACCTTAAAGGATTAAGTTTAAATGTTGGCCTATTAATATCTACCATTCTGTCATACTCTAGCACAATTTTGTCCCCCTTGTAATTAAGCATTAAAGCAGCATATGTTCAGTTTATTGAAAACATATACACTAAAATAACGTATTATATTATTATATATTGACCATAAAAGGTAGTAACAGAATTTCAGCTATGTTTATTTCAATTATTTGCAAAATATTTCAAAGTTTGTTGTCTTAATGAGCAAAAATGTGACAGAGTGGTATTAAATGTCATTTTTTATATTATATTTGTAACAAGAATTGGGATAAATCGTGTTCGATAATAATAAATGCTTGTATTCTAGTTATGCCAAGTTAAAAAAACTGTAAATTTGATTTGACATAATAATTAATAAATATATTAGTTTGTGACAGAGGTGTTTATTTTTTCCAACTATTCCGATAAAACTTAAAATAAATAAAAAGTAAATAACAAAACTTCGATGCACTATACATATCTGAAATCTTCGATAACTGGACAATAATGTAAAAATACATTTTTTTGAAGAATTACACTTTTATTTTTTTTTGAAATCTAAAAATTTATCACTCAGATTGTCGGTAGAAAAGTAGAACGCCCCACATACATTTATACATACAAAAAATATAAACAATAAACATAAAACATAGAAAAACTTAAAGGTATAATATACAATAAATAAAAATTAAACAAAAAAACAAAAAATTAAACAAAAAAAACAAAAAGTATGAAATATATTTTATGTCACAAACCGGCCTCGACTCAGCATAATGCCGACTGAAGCCAGCCGGCGCTGGTCTTCCGTCGACCCCCCCGTGGGTTCCCGCCTTGTCGTGGCGGGGGGGCTGAGTAACCGTGACTGGTCACCACGGTGAAACTAAGCGGAACCCGAGGTGGGGCTGCTTCTCCGGGTGTTCCCCCGGGCCTGGTAGAAGCGGCCAAGTAGGTTGCGGACTGTGTGGGCGGTATCGCAACTGAGGCGGGCTGCAGTGTCGAATGGGAGACACTGCGGCTGAGGGCTGGAGGCCGCGGCGGGAGAGGACTGTCGGTGTTTCGTTGCCGCTTTCCCTACCTTCCGCGGCCTTAACGGGGCCGCCACCGTTTGATGGCGGACGCGGTGGGGCTGCAGGGGAAGAGGAGTGTCGGTGTTGCGTTGTGCCGCTCTCCCTGTCCTCTGCAGCCGTGGTGGCAGGCGGCGGGGCCACTCACCTGACCCGTCGCATGAGGACCACTGGCGTTCAGACATGGGGTCGTCTGGCGCCAGTTGTTATTGGTCCTCGAGGTGGGTCACGACAAGCCATGTTATGGCATGTCGCGACGGCAGGAGGGGCCTGACCCCGGGAGGTGGCCTGGCGACGGGCTCTCCACGTGTCCCTCTGATGAGCTGAGGGCGCAGTGGAGGAGCCGAGTGGGAGGGGGTTGCGGAATGGGGGGAGTGCCGGTCTGGCGATCCCCATTCCAAGCAACCAAGTGGCAGGCGGCGGGGCCACTTATCTGACCCGTCGCATGGAGACCAGGGGCGTACGGACATGGGGCTGTCCGACGCCCATTTGCTGGTTTGGTCTCCGAGGTGGATGACGATGTGTCGGGTGTTCGGACACATCGTCATTGTTGCGGGGTGAGCTTAGGCTCCCCGAGGCGGGTCCGCGAGGACAAGCGCTGTCGAGGCCGCGGTAGAGTGCGAAAGCGTGCCCGCAGCCTCGACACAAAGCGCCGAGGTGGAACACTCCAGGGTTTTTAGTGGGTAGGCCGTCATTAGGACGGAGAGTCCCACATAACCACCGTGCCCGCCCCAGGGCCGGTGGTATACACAAAGTATTTTCCCTGGACAAAAAAAAAAAATGGTCTTCCGTCGAGGCCGGCAAGTGACGTAACGCACGAGTGTGCCGACCGGCAAAAATATTTTTAGGGTGAATTTAAACATAAAACAGAATGATATATACACATACAATAATATACAGTTCCAATAACAGCTAGCCAAACAAGAGAAACAAATAAAACGAAAATAAAATATAAATACCCGAAGTGCGAATACAATACAAAACAGGACGACTGGTTATCATGGTACATTACACACGGCGCCATATGACTCCAAAATAAACAAAGTTAGATAACTGATAGAATAATTAATCACTCTTTTTTTTTAAACACACATAACACTCAGACACTGAACAAACATTTTTCCACAAAATGTTTATCCTGGAAAAAAATTGTACCCACGCCCTACAGCTCTTAAAGCAGATATACTACCAATGAGCCAATAGAGCTGTCAACGTATGCCTTTATGAGCCTTTTTAAAATCACACTGCTAGATATAAGCAATAATAAACATTCTCACAGAACGTGATTAGTCAAAATTTCACCGCGCAACCTCGTAAATCATCAAGAGTTACTATGTTAACGTATTTGAGATTACTTGATTACATAATATGCCATAGTAACATGAAAATTTACGCTATATCGGTGAATTGCAGAGTTTTTAGGAATATGTATATTTCTTTCACACTAGTTTACGCCCGCAACTTTGTCCGCGTTAGGTTCAAAGAGAAATGAGACTTAAGTAAGTAACAAAAGAGCGATAGTTTCATTCATCATTTAATTTTGTATGTTTTACGATAAATCAGTACAAAAATACCCTTGAACACTTTGACTCCCAACTAGTGTTTTCTCTACCTTTCAAGAACGCTGGTTAATTCTCAAGACAAAATAACGACATGCTAGCGTGCCAATAGCGTAGCATGTTATAAGCTCTTATTGAGCTTATGTATTGTCTGAAAGCGGTAAGTCTACTAGGTATCTACCTATAAGTTTTTTCTTTGTTTTATGTTTATTTTTGAATGTATGTAGTGTTAATTACGTTAAAATATTAGTTTTATGTCTCAAACAAAGTGTTGTCGATTGTCTATTGTCTTTAATAAGTCGTCGGTTAGTTCAGTGATATAGGGATCTGTAGATACCTATGCGATCTCCGTTGTTTGACGACGGTCTCACAAAAGCCAACGATATATGAATGTTTGATGAGGTCTACAAAAGATTTTTTTCACATATTTTTGTCAACCCAATGTTTTATATAATACATATGTTGGATATCTACTCGCTCATACGGGCTGATTGATTCGTAGACCTTATCTTTTAAAGGCGTGCTTTGCATATTCAGTTTTTGTAAGTTGTTTTCCAAGAGTAACAATAGTTAAGAAGAAGAAAGGCCGTTCTATCTTTCAAGGAATTTGATTTCCATACAAATATTTTTTTCCATTTTTTGGACAAATGGAGCATAATTTTATATTGAAATCACAACTACTGGCATATATTTTGGTCTTTATTTGCAGTAAATCACAATTACTTGAATAAAACAGTAGATTTTGTTAGAATAATCTACTGTTTTAATCGAAAAACATAAATTTGATTTAATGCTAGTAATCTACTGTTTTATTTAAGCAATTGTGATTTACCGCATGTAAAGACCAAAATAAACGCTAGTAACAATAGTTTTATATTTTCAAGTTTCATAAGTTAAATAAGTTGCCTTGTAGCTATAGTTATAGCCCAAGTCAAGTCTTGGTCAGTCACGTCCAGCCACGCTGTAGTAAAGTGGTGACGACTTTCCTATAAGCTTAGGAAGCAACACGAAGAATCATATTTCACCACATTATATCATTTCCCCACATTCGTGCTTCTAATTCGCGACTTTGTGAATAAAACGCAACACTCGAAATAACCCTAGTTTTGGAAAAAAAAAATTAGAACTCTTTCCGCATTGCTGCAGGACTATTCCTGCAAAACTCCAGGACGGCCCTTGGTAGGTATGTGACGCCGCTCGCGTTGATGCTTTAGCACCGTCACATTTTCCCAGATCTCAGAATAAGACAAGCGCGGTTGCAGAATTTGCTGAAAACGCAAATGGTTTTCGGGTACATCTTTGAGCCTTATGGGGCTGAAAATTTGTTACCGTAGACAGTAAAAAGGAAAATTCCAAGACTTAACATATGGGTGTCTTCAAATCTAGAGTAAATAGGTATCTTCGAGGTAAGCGTGCTCCATCTTAGACCACACTACTGTTTAACATCAGGCAGAGTGTGGTCAAACGCGAACTTATTTTGAATAAAAAAAAAACAAACTAAATATTACATAAAATGACAAAAACGTGATTTATTCAGGAAATACTTTGCGAAAGCTCATTTGAGTGTTTAAGGTATATGTTTAGTTTATTTCCGCTTTATAGTCGTTTCGGTTACAACAGTGATGAGGTTTTTTTTTTTAATGGTTGACAGACTAGGTGATTGACCACAGCTCACCTGATGTCAAGTGAAGGTGTGGCCGAAGATGGTAAAGCACACCTAGCCTGGAATGCAACTGGCTCTCAAGTGAGGCTGCCGGAACACACCGTTAGATGCTTGGCGGCAGATTTTCAACTTGAGGGTGGTAGCGAGTACTAAACCCTACCACCATGCTTTGGTTTCCTCACGATGTTTTCCTTCACCGGCAGCTCAAGCTCATTGTTGGGGTTTGAACCCACGCCCTTCGGCATACGAACCTACCGCGCTAATCACTGAGCTATCATCGCTACAAAAATTTTAAAAAAAATTTAAAAAAAATTAAAATTTAACTAACTGGACGACAATTACAAAACCTTATCTAAAACATTACTTAGTGTCTAAAATTTGACATAAACTGAAATCTTAAGTAATGATGTCTTTTGTGAAAAGACAAAAGTTGGCTTAAGAATCTCGTCTAAATAAGTTTAAGTTGAAGTACCGCTTCAGAGATCTTGTTAAGTAATCCTGAAGCTTTTTGTGAAACTTATTTCGACTTTCAGCATTCGCGTCACGTGCCAAGGTGCTCCCACCTCGACAGTGGAATTCAATTTTCAGACGAAATAACTTGTGATGAATCAGTTGGAATTGGCGTTTCGCACTGAATAAATCCTTTTTTCTAGTAATAGTGAATAAATAAATAAAATAAATATCGTAGGACATTACACACAGCGCCATCTGACCCCAAACTAAGCAGAGTGATGATGAAAGTCAGATAACTGATAGAATACATATATACCTTTTTTTTTCTAAATTATATACTTATAATACATACAGAACACCCAGACACAGAACAAACATTTGTTAATACATAAAATGTTTTGTCCTGAGGGGGAATCGAACCCACGCCCTTCAGCTCTTAAGGCACATATGTTACCAATGAGCCAACAGGGCTGTCAAGAAAGTAAAGAAACAAACAATACTGCTTGTTATCATAATTATGGCGGTAATTAAAGAAATACCAAAATACTAATGGCTCGGCTCGATGCAGCAGCTACCTACCACCCTCTACAGCCAAGCACCTAACGGAGTGTTCCGACACCATCGCGTGAGAGCATTTACCATCTTTGACCACACAGTCACTTAACATCAGCTGAGCTGTGGTCAAACACCTAGCTAATCAAAAAAGAAAATTTAACACAATTATGGTCAGACTATAAAGGGTGCAAGTATGGGATAAAGTAGGTACTTTGAGTAACTTTTGACTTGTAACTTTGATGGTATCAAAAAAATTTTTGTATAACAAATCAAGCATAGCTACTTTGACGCTGAACATTTTGAGAAATTTCGATGTTAGTAAGATTTTTTTTTTTGGGTTATATGCATATTATTTGCTGATAAACCAGATAATATTTTGTCTGAATTCGACCAGATCACATACTGTTTTAGTCAAGCAATTGTGATTTACCGCAAATAAGGACCGAAATAAATGCCAGTAGCTGTGATTTCACTGTAAAATTATGCTCCGTTTGTCCATAAATGGCAAGAATTTCTTTGTATGGAAATCGAACCAGCTTAATCGCGACTACCAGCTAAGTCAGTGTTAGTACATTTATCAAGCTAAGCTACCGTAATCAGCCCACTACTTAGTTTTCATCCCGCTCACTCTACAAAGCTGCACATATCTTCATTTCACTCGACAGACATTAATAGTTTTACTCGTCTATCTCTCAGCCTAATCCACACTGATGTATTATACTTAGGTAAGGGTCACACCGCAGGTAACATAGCAAAGAATGACGTATGTGTTCCAGCGTATTGCTGGACAACTTATGATAGAATGATACTAATTTATTGTCATTAAAATATATCTAATATTATCTAGTGCGTATAATAATGATTTTGTTTATGTAATCGACCGGTTTACATAATTCTTGGCGTAGAAATGCAGTTCTACTTAGACTGGTATGAAGAAACTTACCAACCGATCCCACTAATATTATAAATGTAAAAGTTTGGATGGATGTATGTTTGTTACTCTTTCACGCAAACACTACTGAACGGATTTGGATGAAATTTGGTATGGAGGTAGTTGAGACTCTGGATTAACACATATGCTACTTTTTATCCCGAAAACATGTAGGATAATATCCCGGAGCGCAGCTAGTATTTTATATCATAATTTATCAATCTAACAGAAATAAGGAAATTAAGCGTAAATATATATTAATAAAAGCTGTATAGGGCTAAATAAATTTAAGCTGGAAATAGGCTTCGTCAAAAGGTATTTATAAAACAATAAATTACAGCAAAAATAGTAATAGTTATTATCTAATTATCAAAATTATCGAGTCATCATTATATTTTAGTCAAGATTTTAATTTGTAGTGATTTAATTTTAGGAGCAGTATGCCAGGTCCCTCATCGCTGTTCGTGCAGGGAAATAGCGGATCGCCTCGGCCACCACGCGCTTTCATGCAGTAGGAGTGCTGGGCGTACATCGCGGCACGCCAGCTTAAACGACGTCATCCGTTGGGCTTTTGTCAGTGCCGGCGTCCCATCAGTTTTAGAACCAAACGGACTGATGCGTGACGACGGCAAGAGACCCGACGGGATGACCCTTATCCCTTGGAAGATGGGACGGCCTCTTGTGTGGGACGCCACTTGTGTCGACACCTTGGCGCCGTCTCATCTTCCTGTGACTTCGGGACAAGCTGGTGCTGCCGCATCTAAAGCTGAAAACCTCAAACGGCACAAATATAGTTATTTGGATAGAATGTATCTTTTTGTGCAGTTTGGGGTTGAAACTTTAGGTCCGTGGGGGCCGGCCGCTCTCGAACTGTATCGGGACCTGGCCAAACGTCTAGAGGAGGCTTCAGGTGACCAGAATGCTGGTATCTACTTTGGTCAAAAGCTAAGCATTGCCATCCAGCGTGGCAATGTTGCCAGCATTCTGGCCACATATCCCTCCTCTGACGGTTTTTAAGACTAAGTTTTTTGTATACATTTTGTAATTAGTATAATTTAAGGGATTTTTTATTTTGTTTAATAAATGTCCATTCCTCGAAAAAAAAAATTGTAGTCAAGATAGTCATTATTAATATACGCGTCTACTTTGTATAAAGTCAGATTTTTGACATCCGCAACAATTTTTGTACATTATAAATAATCATAAATAAATAAATATCGTAGGACATTACACACAGCGCCATCTGACCCCAAACTAAGCCGAGCTTGTAAGCAAATACACATCACTGTTGTAACCAAAACGACTTTTAAGCGGAAGTACACTAAATATGTATATCTTGAACACTCAAATTTTCTAATATTTTTCTTTTATTATGTTTGTCTACGGTGAGCCCCCGGCTTTAATCTGACGACTGAGTGGGAACAGTAATATCACAGAAAAACACCCTTTTTGTATATAAAATATGAAGCCGGAGACCCTAAAAGAAAATGGCGGTGCATTGTTTTGAGAAAGGGGCTGATATTTTCTTTGTAGGTAAAATACAATGTACATACTCTAATGAATGACTGAAGTTTCTTTTTTATTTTATGATTATGACCTTTTCCGGGCAATGGGAATTCGTTTTTTAGGAGATATTTTAGTTAAAATATGGACAAAATCATTGTGAAAAGTCTGCAGAATACGATTTGAGTAAATTCTAGTACTTAAATAATAATAAATAAATATCGTAGGACTCTACACACAGCGCCATCTGGCCCCAAACTAAGCAAAGCTTGTACTAACTGATACTGATAGAATACATCAATACTTTTTTTTTGTAAATACATACTTATAATACATACAGAACACCCAGACACAGAACAAACATTTGTTTATTCACAAAATGTTTGCCCTGAGTGGGAATCGAACCCACGCCCTACAGCTCTCAAGACAGATATACTACCAATGAGCCAACAGGGCTGTCAACTTGAAACCATAACAGTGATCTTTTCAAATAAGAGTGACGGTGTGGTCATGTAAGGCTGCCGGAATACAACGTTAGGTTCTTAGCGACACACTTTCAACTTGAGAGTGGTAGCTAGCCAGTCGAGTATTATAACCCCTACCACCACGCTATGGTTTTCTAACGATGTTTGCTTTCATTGGCAGCTCAAGTTCATTGTTGACCCACACACACGCCGAAGGGCATGGGTTCAAACCCCAACAAAAATGAGTTTGACATTTAAAAAAATAACATTTAAAATTATGACATTTGAAAGTATGACATTTTAAAACTAAAAGTTTTGACTTAACGTGGTTCCATTTCAATACAAATAATGTTTTGCCATTTATTTTGGTCTTTATTTGCGGTAAATCACACTTGCTTGAATAAAATAGCAGATTATTTGTAACGAAGAAACTCAAATTACTGGACCGATTTTAAAAATTCTTTCACCATTAGAAAGCTAGATTTTTCATGAGTAATCCAACTAATATTATAAATGTGAGAGTTTGGATGGATGTTTGTTGAATCTTTCATGCAAAAACTACTGAACGGATTTGGATGAAATTTGGTATGGAAATAGCTGAAACCCTGGATTAGAACATATGCTACTTTTTATCCCGAAAACATGTAGCGGGCAACAACCGCGGGGCGCAGCTAGTAGGCCATATTTGTTGCAAGAATTTAATTGAAAAATAAAAACCCACCCATGGGCCGCTAGTTTTACATGAAAACATCTTCGACCACACCGTCACTTAACATCAGGTGAGCTGTGGTCAAACAACTAGCCTGTCAACCATAAAAAAAAAAAAAAAAAAAAAACAGTCTAATTGGAGCAGCTATTTCGCTAGCTATGGTATGATTTTCATTATGTATTTATTAGTATTAGAACCGAATAACTCGATCCATGTCGAGCGGTCGCTCATCGTCCGACGCCTCGTTACATCGCATCCGGTTCTATGAGCAATCGTGACGTGACCGGAACTGTGGTTTTCACCCCCACAGACAATACTTTGCGTCTCAGTAACGCAAATCTCCCATTTCGATACATTTCCTTGGTTTTATACATAAGTTAGAAGCCATATTTCAACTAAATGTCAATGTCAATGTATCTGACTTTCATAGTACAAGCTTTACTTAGTTTGGGGTCAGATGGCGCGTGTAATGTTCTACGATACTTGTTTATTTTATTTTATTTATTTCAATGTAAAGTAGAAAAGAAATACAATAGAAGAAATTAAATATTACTTTGATTTATTTATATAAACCTTGAAATTAAATATGTATTAGGTATGTCAAAATAAAGATATTTTTGCTTGATTTCTGCAGTAAAAAAAATATGTCGATAACGAAATGGTACGAATGAATGACGAGTTTTACCTTTTTCATGATTGAGTAACAAACATCCAAACATCAAAACACACAAAATTTCACATCAATAATTTATGAGATGTAATGTAGGCTACTGTTTGAATATCTATAGTGCTTTCAACAGTAAGGGAAGGTGCCGCAAGCCTCAATCAAGGATTGCCTTGGCAGTTTCTGTAATCGAATAACACTTACTGGTATTTCTGTTTTTTCTTTGTATAAGAATACAAAGAATAAATCAATATCGGCATGTGCTATTTTTTACCATCACGAGATCTTCTTGTCTCAAAACCAATCAGTAATACTTCCGCCAACCACTTTTTTTTTTACAAATGGACTTGCGTTTGACCGCCAACTCGCTTGAAGTTAAGCGAAGATGCGGTTTACGGTGGAGCACGCTCGCCTAGAAGAAACCGATTCACTTGCGACTTGAAGGCACCCAAATTGTATCTATAAGGGAACACCCACTCGGGCAGCAAATTCCATTGTTTAGCGGTTCGTACGATGATGGTAGATTCGAACCGTTTAATTCATTGTAATTACTTTGGATTTACCTCGCTTCAAGCAAAGAGGGAATAGGATCTTTATAAGTAGGCAACGCACTGACAATGCCCCGGGTATTGCAGGGGTCCATAGGCGGCGGTGGTCACTTACCATCAGGAAGATTATCAGCCACTGATTATATTATTACAAACAAACCTGTGGTCAAAAACCTAGCCCGTCGAACATATAAAACAAAAAAAAAACTGTGATGCCAACAACCGTATAACTCGAAAACAGTCAAGTGTCAACTCATTTTTGATCAAAGGGCTATAACAATATGTTATATGATATTCTTGAAATATGAAACTTCTGCAAATCAAAGCATAAAAAATGTAGGTTGTTCAACGGAAAATGGATTTTCTATTTCAAATTCTTCCGTTTCATATTCTTCACAAAACGAGCCTCTTTTCATTGCGAGATCGGTAAAGCCATGGTCCATGACATTGGCCAAGTGCAGGTTGGCAGATTTAAAGATTTCACACAGGTAAGAAAACATTAAAAACTTTCAGACATTCTAACATTGTTTTCTTTCACTGTTCGAATCTCATGTTTTATGAATGGTTAGATGATTGACCACAGCTCACCTGATATTAAGGTAACGGTCATGTGAAAGATGGTAAGCCTGGAATGGAATTGGCTCTCGAATGAGGCTACCGTCACCGTTAGATACTCAGGCAGCGTTCATATTTTCAACTGAACAAACTAGCAAGTGGTGGTGAACTAGCTACATATACATATAGAGAGTACCACCACGCCACGGCTTTCTCGCGATGTTTTCTGTCACCAGCAGTTCAAGCTCATTCCTGGAATTTAAATCTACACTGACCAGCGTGTGATCCGATCGCGCTAACCACTGCTATCATCGCTACTAAGCTCACGGCAATACGCACATATTAGAAAATTTAGTGGATGCGTGTCAATCATCAGATTGGCTGTCAGTCGGTCCCTCAACTAGGCAGCCATACCTACTTACTTTACACAGAACAATAAATTTACAGTATTTTCATTAGACAGGTGAGACTAGGTGTTTGACTACAACTCACTTGATGTTAAGTGACGGTCGAAGATGGTAAAGTAGGTACACCTCGCCTGGAACGGAACTGGTTTTCAAATGAGGCTGCTGGAACACACCGTTAGATGCTTGGCGGCAGATTTTCAATTTGAGTGTGGTAGCTAGTCAGTCGAAAGTACCCTGCCACCATGTTTGATGCTTTATTTTTTTATTAATATTTGGTGTAATTTATCTCGTAAATCCCTCGTAGGTTGGCTGGCGCACCGCAGCTTTTTAAAAATCTCATCCCTTACCGACGAAGTATAATAAAACTTTTACTGCTAAAACAAAATAATGAAATCGCTGACTAGGTATAACACAAGTACAAGCCAAGTTTTCCTTAATATTACCACAGAATACTGTTAATTGGAATAGCCTTGCGTGTTGAAAAGTGTCGCCGCATGTACATTGTGCAAGCAACAACTTTGAGTGATCATGGCTAGACAAAACGAACAAAATTTGTCGTGATAATTTCTTTTTTACTTTAATATTTGAAGGACTTTTGTATTTTATGACTGCAATGAATGTATCAGTCATATTACGAAAATAAACAGACATTTACATATAGTATAATCTAAATACAAATTATTCCAAAACATTTCGTTACATACGATGAGTTATAAACGATGTACCTACCTATACTTTAGAGACTTATATTTATGCTACGAAATTTAAACTACGAGATTTCTCACGTTTAATTACATGGGATACTCTGATTGTTAAGGTTGCCTGGAAGAGATCGCTTTTAGCGATAAGGCCGCCAATTGTTACATTAGTGTTAAGTCTTTATTTTTATATTTTTTTTGTAATTTGGTGTATACAATAAAGAATTATATTATTATTATTTATCTTTACTCTTTAGAGTTCTCTCGTTTCCGAGGTAGTATTGCTGTTAATGCGGGCTTTTGGCCAAGCAAAAACAGGGGTATTAATTATGCTGATCTGAAGACAAAAATTTGCGAACTATCCTACAGGTATTTAATATTGCTGCTTTTTGCAACAGTATAAAGGTGAGTTTGTGAATATTTAAAGTTTCTATATTATTGTAGTTTCGACTAAATCCGGTGGCCTTTTTCAAGGAGTCAAAGCAGAATGCAATGCGCGTGCGGCTTTGTCTTGATTTTTCGTACATTTTTTAATTGCATGGAATTTATATTACATTACATGGAAATAAAATTGTGTCCGAATTTCACGCCTTCTAAAAGCTTAGATATACGTGTTCAAATCTACATTACAGATTTATTTCTTGTAGAATCATGCTGCATACTAAATTGTGCTACTGCTTCACGTTTGGCAGAATGTAGGCAAACACACACCATAAACATTAAAAAAATAAGCGATTCTACTTTTAGATATTTTGTAGACACAAAACGCATCATAGCACAACTTCATAGAGTTCATTCCATTTGTTTCATGCATTCCACGAATAAAGCCGTCCTAAGGTCGCGTGGGATACCGAGGGTTGTTCACAAAGAAACCACTTGGTATTCGGGACAACCTCTAAGTTTTAACAAGATCTAGAAACTCGGGGGCGGGCGGGGGTTCTGCGGATTCCGTACACGCTTTTTGTTTCCGAGATTTGGTAAACTACTATTTGGCGTTATTTTTATGACAAGTTTTATGATTTCGCACGACAGTGTTGAAATAAACAGACGTCGTATGAGAATATCTAGGAATATTAAAAGCACAATTTGATACTAAAACGACTTAGAAATTTAGATAGAAAAAAAACATAATTTGTTTTTTTTTTAAATTGTAGATTGGCTTGCGTTTGACCGCCAATCCACCTGATGTTAAGCAAAGATGCGGTCTACGGTGGAGCACGCTTGCCTAGAAGAAATCGATTCATTCTAAGCGTTAATACGTATTTTACAGGACTCCTTAAACCTATATATAATAATTATCTTTTCAATTTATTTTTTTTAATGTAAAAAGTAATGAACCGAACGAGACGCTCTCCTGATGGTAAGAAATAACGCCTGACCATGATCATTGCAGCGATACACAGAACTTTAAGTAACAAAACAAAGTTCAGGGCGTCACTGCTTTGGCGCTCATTACTTTGAGACTTTTGATGGTTAGTCTCAACAGCCCAGTAATTTCGCTAGCTGCAGTACCCTTCAAACCGGAACACAGTAATGTTTACACACTGCTTAGCGGCAGAATATCTGGTACTGCGGGGGTACCTACCAAGACGACCTCCTGCTAAGGAGATCTACCTCCAAGTAAAAGTCAATCAATGTAAACCTGGAACATATCTACCCCTTATTCTTCTTTAAATAGCATAATAACTACTTCTACATTCATTTCTATACATTTAAAGTTATTTAACAGTTTCATTAAAACAAAAGTGAGGTAAACCTGATTACTGCAGCAAAAAACTTTGCCTAAATTATTTTGTACTTTATTAAAAAAATTAAGTAATAAAACGGTTGGTTATTCACCTGAAGGTCAGCGCTTGACCTTAGCAAAGCTTTTTCCAGAATATGATATAAAAACCCAGGTACTAAACATAATAAACATGCAAATTAAATTTACTCGACTAAATTAAAGTCGAGCATAAATCAAGCTCATCTTTTTCAACACTGAAAAAAAAGCTTCATTACAAATTCCTGAACAATAACAGATATTTGTAACTGCCATAACAAAGATAAGACTACACTTAGAACGAATGGTCCGTCTCAGAACAAATGGCAACTAGACACCATTGATGCTAACAAACTAGATGTGACACATACAACAAATTTAGTTACCATTCAAAAACGAAAGCACATTGTCAAAATTCTTAGCGACATACAAAAAAGCCGTAGTTAACTTCGGCGGCGAAAATCACTTAATATCAGGCGGATGACCTGCTTGTTTGTTTTTCTATTGTACAAAAAATATTTTATTATTTTCCCTTGTTCAAATGCGTCCTTGTTGTTTCCGTCCTATCTATCTATCTATACAATCATAAAGAGGATAGATTTGATTGTTTGTTTGTATTGAATAGGCTCCTAAACTACTGGACCGATTTCAAAAATTCTTTTACCGTTGGGAAGCTACACTTTCTCCGGGTGACATAGGCAACTTTTTATTCCTGTATTTTTACGGGAACGGGAACTACGTTGGTGAAACCGCGAGGCGTCCGCTCGTCTTTAATAAACTAACCATTTAATAGACTGATAAGACAGTATTTTGTGCCCAAATAAATAAAGAGTATTAAAGAGTATAAATTTGTTACATAATTTCACAAAAGATTAGTTCTTAATTAATTTCTTATAACATTTTAAAAATGTAAAAAAAGGTTAAGATACGTCACTACAATATATTTTTGGGGCAAAATGTGGTGTTTTTTTTTAAATCATTGTTCTGGGTCGGTAGCCATTGAGAGCATTGTAGTGGGCTGCGATGATCGTGGACTGGGGTTATCTCTTACGATCAGGAGAGCAATTCATTTGTATCAAGATTTTTACACAAAACCTTTTATGTAAATATATCAGACACTGTTCATAATTATAATTAGGTATACCTATGCGTCCAGTCCAGTTCGCACGTTACTAACAATCTATTATTTTTACATTTATTTACGCAATTTCTAGATAGTTATATATTTTTCAACAACAAAAAAATTTACTTAATGTTATATTTTAGAACATATTCCATTCATACACAAAAGACGTGTTCATATTTAATACAATATTTTAAAGTTTGGAGTGAAACAAAACCAGTTGATTAAAAAAATATGAACGACATTCAATGTCCCATCTATTTCTTCCAAATCCGCGGTAAAAAGTTATAAGTACTCATAATGTCTGCTATCTACGTTTGGTTTAATTGTTTCCTTCCTTCGCAGCTGTACATTTTCACCAGATACTGGCAAAGGCATTTATCATGCCTCAGTTGTTCCCTTGTCAAATAGAAATTACAAAAATGGCTGACTTTTTAAAAGATAAAAACAATAGTAATCAAGCCACTGGAAGACTAATTGCTTTACTTAAAAAAAAAGTAGTTCGGCCTGATCTAAATGCTTATTTTGTAGCTTTGATAGCTCAGTGGTTAGCGCGGTCTGTTCACACACCGAAGACCGTGGGTCCAAACCCCAACAATGAGAATGAGTTACCGGTGAAGGAAACCCTCATGAGGAAACTATAACATAGTGGTAGGGTATTTTCTTGTATTCGGCTGGCTAGCTACCACCCCCAAATAGAAAAACTGCCGCCAAGCAGCTAACAGTATGTTCCGACAGCCGCACTTGAGAACCAGTTCCATTCCAGGCTTGGTGTGCTTTACAACCACACCGTCACTCGACATCACGTGAGCTGTGGTCAAATACCTAACAGTTAATAAAAAAACATTTTACTAAAGAAATCATCAACATCATAAAACACTCTTTCACCAGTCACCATGAAGGAAAGTTGATAAATGGCATGTTCCGCTTTGCGACGCTTGCAAAATTAAATACAAGCTATTTAGGGTTGTCACATTATTTACACTTCAGTTAAAAAATATAATGACTGAAAATAATGTATTGTCATCAGAGCCTCGATCACGAACGACTTGCGAAAAAGTATTCGTATCGACATTGACAAAAATTTGTATGAGATTTGTACAGCTTTGTATGCTATCGAGGACTAGATACCTTTACAATACGAACTCGATAAATTTTCGTGATCGAGTCTCAGAACTAAAGGTACCAAATATCATATGAATCTGACAACAAGAAGGGGGTAAAATTTCAATTACTAAATTTGAACAAAAACATCAACACCAACAAACGAGCTAAATAAAACCATTAAAAAAAATAGGCAGTCATAGGGACTGCTGACAGAGGTGACAACTTAAAACGCGTCGTGGTTAAAGAAGTCTTCCCTTCAAAAAAACTCTTTGTAAAGAACTTAAGAACTGCAAGAATTTACCTATTGGCACTTAGTAAATTTTTGCTATTTCTTATTATAGAACAAGTACTATTAAATAATAATAATAATATATTAGTAGTAATTTACTAGGTGGAAAATCATTTTAGCAGAGGTCGTATAGCAAGGTATCACCGCAGTTCTGTAGCCATGCAGTAGTTCGTAACCATTACCTACAATGTTTTGTTTTAAAGAGTATACTGCAGCTGTGAAATTACAGGGCTATTGAGACTAACCATCGAAAGTCTCAAAGAAATGATCGCCAAAGCAGCGATGCACTCATTTGTTTTGTTATTCAAAGTTCTGTTTATCGCTGCAATGGTCATGGACAGGCGTTGTATCTTACCGTCAGGAGAGCGTTTCTTTCGTTCGTCTCATAACTTTTACAAGAAAAAAAAACCCTGGAATATTAGCACAAACAATCCTGATATATGAACACATGTAGCATTAGTTCTTTCAGTTCATGTCTATATTGTATTTTTCTTTTCAATTTCTTGTGCACAGAATAAATAGCTTCTATTTGTCTGTAACAAACAAAAAGTAAAAGTTATTACTTAAATGGTTACTTGTTACCTACCTAATCAATAATAGCAAATAGTGATCACATTTTTTTTCGATAAAGATCAGAACAATTTTATCTTTAAGAAAAACACTTACACGGTGACCTTTTGTTGCTCATTTTTTCCATTCACATATGTTTGCTGTCATCGTTTCAAATAAAAGAAAACAGTCGACAACCCTACACGTTATTAAATGCCAGTCCTAAAACCAATTACAAAGGTGTACTCAAAGTAATAGATCATGTGAAGGCATCGGACCATTTTTCATTATCCAAAGTGTTTTCAGAGCGCTTTGGGCAGAAAAAACACATGTCGGCTTAGGGTAGTCATAACCGCGAATGTCGTTTTAGGGTTTCGTACCCAAAGGATGCCCAAGGACCTTAATACTGACAGCCCAGCTCATTTGGAAATATACGTCGCTCTGCTGTGGGGCGTGAGTTTGATTCCCACCCATGTCTGGTAAGTCAATACGGTATCAGACATTTTGTCGCCAAGTAGTGCAGTGTAAACATTATCCAGTTTGAAGAGTACTGCAGCTAGCAAAATACTGGGTTATTGTGACTAACTATTCAGTCTTAAAAATAATGACCGCCAAAGTATCGATGCCCTGGACTTTGTTTTGTAATTCTTTCTGTGTATCGCTGCAATGGTCATGGACATGTGTTATCTCTAACCATCAGAAGAGCGTCTTGTTTGTCTTATTAGTTTTACAGTTAACAGTTGAACATTTTTTTATTGAAAAACAGGAGATAATTATCAAATTACTCTTAATTTTCAAATTACTCTTAATTTTCAAATTACTCTAAATATCTCTTATGAATATATAATGTATAATTTGATATTATCTATATATTTTGTATAATATGAGTGCCATGTATAATTGTATACATACACGTATGTATTCATTTATGATTAATATATACATAAAAGTAATATTTCTCAATAGGGGCAGAATCATTTGTATGTTTCATTCATCTTAACATATCTACACCTTTTTCACGTATTCGGAAAAGTTTTATTATAATTTTACATTTACAAACGCCTCAGATGATATTGGAAGCGGTCAAGGAACGGTTTTACGATCCACGTAGGTTTTTGATAGAAAAAGATGTATCTTATTACAATTTTTCTATTCGATATTAGAAAAGGCTCTGACTCGTAAACGTGGAATTCAGATATCGTATAAAAGAAAATACTTTGGTGTCTTATCTCATCAGGGACTTCGGGACAAGCTGGTGCCGCCGCGTCTAGAGTCGAAACTCTCAAATGGCACAAATATACTATATATTGTAATCAGTCAGACTTCTTTTAATGGTATGTTCTTTAAATTAAATCAAACGACTTTTGTTTTGTTGGGGGTCACTCGCAACGTGTAAGCGTCTACGCTTACAAGTTGTTAAAAAAGTGTTAGCTAGTACCACAAAAAGTTTAATTATTTCATATAATGTCATTTAAGACATGTCCTAAGATATAATACCGCTTTAGGCGATAAGACCTCTGCTATACACCAATTATGTAACTTTTTTTATGTTTCATATTTGGATGTTGTTTTGTTTTGGTGTGTAATAAAGTTACGTTCTATTCTATTCTAATGTCATTTAATGTCAGATATGTATTGTGTTTTAACAAAGGTTCTAGGACAAAAGTTGTTTGTTTTAAATTACACAACAAGCCCTTAAAAGAATACTGAGTGATTAACAGTATGCCTGTATATTTAGATGCTGTTACACGCGACATAGTCCGTGCGGAATTTATAAAAAAAAAATCCAATTTTCTGCGCAATTTCTTTATTGTTCTTTTCATAAGAACCTTCTACATAGTATTAGAAAACTTTAAGAATAATATGAATAAAATTGGTAAAGTGAACAATGAACATGAACATGATTTTATTACAGTGCATGATCCGTTTATATGTTACCCAACAATATTAACTAATTAAATTCAAAAAACACAAATGTCGGCTAATAAATGTTTTTTTTTAATATCTGTATTTAATTCTTCCAACATTATTTTCCGTTTCGAAACATTCTGCGTTAAAGTCTGTAATTGACATTTCTTTACAAAGCCTCTGAATAAATCTGAATATCTATTAACTTTTTTAATTAATCTTTCAATTTTGAAGTGTTACTTTTGTAAATATTACAGTTCAATTTATTCGGAGAAGTTGTTATATTTTAATGAAATGTCACCTTCAGAGTATTGTTGATTTATAAGCTAAGACTGAGTGGGAAACGATTGGCGTAGAGAAATACTTACTTTTTTTACATCGGACTAAGCATGCGTTTGGTTGCGACCTCACCTGGCGGAAAGCAACTATGTGTCGAAGATGGAGCACGCTCGCCAAGGAAATATTGTAGCTATGATAGCTCAGTGGTTAGCGCGGTATGTTCGCATGCCCAAGGGCGTGGGTTTTGTGAATAAACAAATGTTTGTTCTGTGTCTGGGTGTTCTGTATATATTATAAGTATGTATTTACAAAAAAAAAAAGTATTTATTTATTATTCTATCAGTTATCTGACTTTCATCACACAAGCTCTGCTTAGTTTGGGGCCAGATGGCGCTGTGTGTATAGTCCTACTATTTATTTATTTATTCTCATCATCTTCATTTTGTAGCGATGATAGCTCAATGGTTAGCACGGTTGGTTCGCATACCGAAGGGCGTGGCTTCAAACCCCCACAATGAGCTTAAGCTGCCGGTGAAGGAAAACGTCGTGAGGAAACCAAAGCATGGTGATAGGGTACTTTAGTACTCGGCTGGCTAGCTACCACCCTCAAGTTGAAAATCTGCCGCCAAGCACCTAATGGTGTGCTGTCTTCGACCACACCTTCACTTATCATCATATGCGATGTGGACAAACACCTAGCTTGTCACCATAAAAAAAAAACCTATTCACATAATGTAAAGTCGACAATTACTTTTTTTTAATTTGGTGTTAAAGTTTTGGATTTCAAATCATGCAATTGTCTTCAATACTAATCTTGTTTCTTCGCATTAGAGCGGGTGGAATCTGTTTTTTTTTCTGGCATGTGAAATATATTTTGTATTGAAGTTTACATAACCGACTTCCACTCAGTTTTAATAAACAGCAAACAGTCATTCTCCAGGGATTGAAAATATTCGTGCAGGCGTGGAATATTTTATTAATGAACGAGGCTTCGCGGACAAGAGACGTAAAAACTGTGAATACGAAATATCCAGTTTTTACAACATACAACCTCACACTAAAATGTACCAGGCAAACGACGCCACAAATAAATGTAACACGTATTTTATATACTGGGTCATAAACTTGGGGTATATTAAGCTTAAAAGGGGTGATTGTATTCATCACTATCACAACTTGTACTATCCCATCACTCTGTCAATCTCTTGCGTTTTGTTTTCACCCAAATTAAAGACCTTGGTGGTAGATCTCCTTAGCAGGAGGTCATCTAGGTAGGTACCACCGCAGTACCAGATATTCTGCCGCCAAGCAGTAGTGTGTAAACATTACTGTGTTTCGGTTTGAAGGGTACTGCAGCTAGCGAAATTACTGGGCTGTTAAGACTAACCATCGAAAGTCCCAAAGTAATGAGCACTAAAGCAGCGATGCCCTGGACTTTGTTTTGTTACTCAAAGTTGTGTGTATCGCTGTAATGGTCATGGACAGGCGTTATCTCTTACCATCAGGAGAGCGTCTCGTTCGTCTCATTATATGTCACATAAAAAAAAAAAAAAAGACATTGCAAAATTTAAAAAAATTACTAAACCGAATTCCGAATCAGCCCTGTTTTTATAAACTATCCCACTGCTGAGCGCATCCACTGCGCTGGCCAAGTGCGGGTTAGCAGACTTTGCACATTTTCGAGAGATTTTTTTAAAACATCATATCATATGTCCTAGGACATTACACACAGCGCCATCTGACTCCAAACTAAGCAAAGCTTGTACTATGGAAAACAGATAACTGATAGAATACTTAAATAGCTTTTTTGTTAATACATACAGTACACCTAGACACAGAACAAACATTTGTTCATATCACAAAATGCTTGTCCTTGGTGGGAATCGAACCCACGCCCTTCAGCTCTTGGAGCAGACATACCACCAATGAACCAACAGGGCTGTTCTTAGACATGGTGGTTTCCTCACGAGGATCTCCTTCACCGTTTGAATTAATCGGTAATACGCATATAAACTAGAAGCTGAAGATGCGTCTCGTGGAATTTGAACCCAGGCCTCCGGATTGGAAGCCAGACGGTCTCCCAACTAAGCTTCCAAAACTAAAGCGACACCGCTTTTTGCTAGATGTTCCAAACGCTCGAACTGAGCGGTTTGATTCCACCTTCTTCACGTACTTCTACGTACCGCTAGGCATTGGAATCTGCTGCCCGAGTAGGTGTTCCCCGATAAATATAGTCTAGGTACCTTACCTACATTTTTTTTTTAATTACTTATAGGCCTGCGTTTGACCGCGAACTCGCCTGATGTAAAGCGAGGATGCGGCCTACGGTGGAGCACGCTCGCGACTCACTCGTGACTTGAAGGCACCCAGATTGTATCTATCAGGGAACACCCACTCGGGCAGCAAATTCCATTGTTTAGCGGTTCGTACAATGAAGGTAGACTGTAGACCGTTTAGTACGAGTTTTTGGAATATCGACCATGAAGTGGTGTCGCTTCTTGGAGCTCCTGGTTGTCCGATAGTAGAATGGGCAGGATGGCGGTCAAACGCAAGCCTATCTATTATAGCGTAGTAGCGTAGCGTAGCGTAGCGTTTGTAGCGATGATAGCTCACTGGTTAGCGCGGTAGGATCGCATGCCGAAGGGTGTGGGTTCAAACCCCAACAATGAGCTTGAGCTGCCGGTGAAGGAAAACATCGTGAGGAAACCATAGCATGGTGGTAGGGTACTTTCTAGTACTCGGCTGGCTAGCTACCACCTTCAAGTTGAAAATCGACCGCCAAGCATCTAACGGTGTGTTCCGGCAGCCTCACTTGAGAGCCAGTTCCATTCCAGGCTAGGTGTGCTTTACCATCTTCGACCACACCTTCACTTAACATCAGGTGAGCTGTGGTCAAACAACTAGCCTGTCAACCATAAAAAAAAAAAAACTTCACTTTATTACCAACAAAATACACTAACTCGTCAATTTTAACGTTATTAACAACTCAGCACTATAGAAGTGTAGTGTTAACATTAATTTGGTTAATGCAAACAAATAAAGTGTCATCGTATTTCAACATAATTGTATCAAATATTTGTCGATACATTTTGCGTTAATAGTGCTCGAGGTCAATGTTAATACGATTATTCAGCTAATATTGTTGACAAAATGCTACACAGAGTGTTCGGGTAAACAACAGATATATTGGACGATATATTCAATACCTAACGTAGTAATACGTATCTAGGTACGCGGAAAGACCGTATCGTCAAGTTATACTACTTTCTAAAATTGGTCAAAGTACAGCCCCGTTGGTTCATTGGTAGTATGTCTACTTTGAGAGCTGTAGGGCGTGGGTTCGATTCCCACTCAGGACAAACATTTTGTGAATAAAGAAATGTTTGTTCTGTGTCTGGGTGTTCTGTATGTATTTACAACAAAAAAAAAGTGTTTATGTATTCTATCAGTTATCGGACTTCCATCACGCAAGCTCTGCTTAGTTTAGGGCCAGATGGCGTTGTGTGTAAAGTCCTACGATATTTATTTATACATTTTTAAATTGCATGTTTGTGTAGCCTGCAAATTCTCTCACTAAGTCGTGCCTCACTGTTTGTATAAAACTTGTGAACCACCAAGCGGTCACAAAAATGACAAAAGTAAAAAAAGATAACAAACACAAAATTGGTTGTGGCCACCAAGGTACAGGCTTTGCCAAGTTTGGGGCCCAATGGTACTGCTTAAATTAACAGTCTATAATTTTTTTTATTGTATACTCTTTAAAAACGTAACACTTGTACGTACTGAAAAATATATTTCTGTCAATAAAATTTATTATTATTTCCGCTTAACAGTCGTTTCAGTTACAACAGTGATAAGAATTTAAATTTAACTAACCTCTAAATCCTCATCCCCGTTGTAACTGTAACGACTGTTAAACGGAAATAAATTAAATATATACCTTGAACACTCAAAATGAACTTCCGCGAAGTAACGCCTGGATCAATCAATTACATTCTAAAACTTTTTATTTATAACAAGATAAAGAGATAAAGATATATTTATTTGCATTAAACATGAGTGGTTGCATAGTACTGATCTTATATTACCGAAGTCTCATCATGTTCTTGCCGCGATGGGCGTACAAATGTTGTCATAGCTTTTTTTTAAAATAATTCAATTTATGTAATTTAATGTCAAAAAAATAATAATAAATTTAATCGATGTCAAAGTAATAATAGTAGTAGTAGTAAGTAGAATACTATGGATAGTGAAGTAGTTTTGGCATATTTTTGCTAAAGATAGAGGTGTCTCCAGGGTATATATGATCCTATGTAAATGAAACTAGAAGAAATGTAAGAAGTAATATGTGCCTCGAAAAATTCAGGAGGCCATAGAGATCAGTAAGCGTCCTAATTTTAGTAGAGACTAGCGCCCCGTCCCTGCTTCTGCACGGGTGGACATTTATTTTTTAATTCTAGCAATAATTTTTACTCGGTGGTAGATTTCCTTAGCAGGAGGTCGTCTAGGTAGGTACCACCGCAGTACCAGATATTCTGCCGCCAAGCAGTAGTGTGCAAACATTACTGTGTTCCGGTTTGAAGGGTACTGCAGCTAGCGAAATTACTGGGCTGTTGAGACAAACCATCTAGTCTCAAAGTAATGAGTGCCAAAGATGCCCTGGACGTTGTTTTGTTACTCAAAGTTCTGTGTATCGCTGCAATGGTCATGGACAGGCGTTATCTCTTAACATCAGGAGAGCGCCTCGATCGTCTCATTACTTTTACATTAAAAAAATAAAAAAAATAAAAAAATATTGTCTATGTTACTCAGAAATGTAGCATTCTGACAGTGAAAGAATTTTTGAAATAAGTCCAGTAGTCTGAGTTTGTTCGTTACAAACGTACAAAAATCTAAAAATACAAATCATTCCGCTTTATTATTTTTTTTAATGTAAAAAGTAATGAGACGAACGAGACGCTCTCCTGATGGTAACAGATAACACCTGTCCATGACCATTGCAGCGATACACTGAACTTTGAGTAACAAAACAAAGTCCAGGGCATTGCTGCTTTGGCGCTCATATTACTTAATGACTTTCGATGGTTATTCTCAACAGCCCAGTAATTTTGCTAGCTGCACCCTTCAAACCGGAACACAGTAATGTTTACACACTACTGCTTAGCGGCAGAATAACTGGTACTGCGATGGTACCTACCTAGACGACCTCCTGCTAAGGAGATCTATCACCAAGTTCTAATATTAGTATCGAGTATAGAAGTATAGATGGAGGGTGGAATCTGATCTGAGTTTCCCAAAGCGGTTCATAAATAACGGAGATCTATAAAAAATACAACCGAATTGAGAACCTCCAACTTTTGAGAAAACCGTAATTTTTTTTTAATTTTTTTTTAGGAATTTGTATTTAATTTTTCAAGTGTGTGTGTGTGATGTCGCTTGGATAATGACAAATCGCATCAAATGATTATATCAAGCACAGAACGTGTATTTTTTAGTTTTACAGATTTGTTCAAGCTCTGTCTAACCTAAAAATAGTCTCCAATAAGTCAGCCGTCTATCAGAACACTCGGTATAACATCTTAACGAAGTTATCCAAGTAGGGTGGGCTTTTCTCTATAATCTAGGTTACATTATTATACCACTAACGTACCAACTTACGTCCTACGCGTACGCACAATAAAGACGTGGTATTCAGACGTCAAAGGCTTAGCTAAATAATAAGGTGTACATAATGTATCACGAAAGAAATCTGCCGTCAAGCATCTACGGAGTGTTCTGGTAGCCCCACGTGAGAGCCAGTTCCAGGTGTGCTTTACCAGGTGTGCTTTACAATCTTCAATTCACCACAGCTCACAGTCACTTAACATCAGATGAGCTGTGGTGAAACGCCAAGCTTATCAACCATTAAAAAACAGTTTTTATTTACATGTTTATTAAGTTTGATTAGAAGGGATTCTAGAGTCTAGCGACGAAAAGCGACGGTGCGGGCGATCTAGATTCTAGGTTCTAGACCAACGTGCTCTCGCCCGCACCGTCGCTTTTCGTCGCTATAAGCGGCCAAACGTAGATATCCTACTAATATTATAAACTAGCTGCTCTCCGCGATGTTATCCTACATGTTTTCGGGATAAAAAGTAGCATATGTGTTAATCCAGAGTCTCAACTACCTCCATACCAAATTTCATCCAAATCTGTTCAATAATTTCTGCGTGAAAGAGTAACAAACATCCATCCATCCATCCATCTAAACTTTCACATTTATAATATTAGTGGGATGTGAATGTTTGTATGTTTAGATGTTTGTAACTCTATCACACAAAAAGGACTGAACGGATATGAGTGAAATTTGGTACATATTTCACTCATAATACATTATATATTACACGTCTAATTACCTTTACATTAAAAAAAAACTTTATAATTAATTACTGCGTTGTTATCACTACTGATTAGAACGTTTGATTTTCAAGAAAGCTTAGCGTTGATTGATGTCTTAAAACTCTTATAATGACACTGGAATTGACTTGTAACATTGGTGTTATCAATAAAATATTTGTATTTGTAAGGAAAGGGGGTAATAGAAAACAAAACCGGCCAAGTGCGAGTGGCACTCGCGCACGAAGGGTTCCGTACCATTATCTGTAACCTAGCAAGAAACGGTAAAAAATCAAGTTTGTTGTATGGGAGCCGCCCTTAAATATTTATTTTATTTTATTTTTTCCATCTGTGAAAATTTCAAATGTCTAGCTCTTGAAATACAGCCTGGTGACGGACGGACGGACAGACAGCGAAGTCTCAGTAATAGGGTCCCGTTTGTACCCTTTGGGTACGGAACCCTAAAAATACGATGTCTGTTAGGAAATCAGAACTATGAGAAGGTATTTTCCTAGATGATAGCATGACTATAGTTACATATTACGTTTATTTTATGTGTGTTTCACATGCATCGAGGTGGCGTGTTCAAGAACAATTAGGTGCCTACTTACAATTATTACGTAGATACTCGTAGGTACATATAAGTATTTGCATTGTTATAGTATACTAATAGGTCAAGTTTAAAAGGTGATTATATTATGTATGTTTTTTAATGGTTGACAGGCTACGTGTTTGACCACAGCTCACCTGATGTTAAAAAATAAATAAATAAATCGTAGGGCACACAGCGCCATCTGGCCCCAAACTAAGCAGAGCTTGTGTGATGGAAGTCAGATAACTGATAGAATACATAAATACTTTTTTTGTAAATACATACCTATAATAAATACAGAACACCCAGACACAGAACAAACATTTGTTTATTCACAAAATGTTTGCCCTGAGTGGGAATCGAACCCACGCCCTACAGCTCTCAAGACAGATATACTACCAATGAGCCAACGGGGCAGTCAAGTTGTGGTCGAAGATGATAAACACACCTAGCTTGGAATGAAACTGGCCAAGTGAGGCTGCCGGAACACACCGTTAGATGCTTGGCGGCAGATTTTTAACTTGATGGTAGCTAGCCAGCCGAGTACTAGAAAGTACCCTACCACCATGCTATGGTTTCCTCGCGATGTTTCCCTTCACCGGCAGCTCAAGCTCATTGTTGGGGTTTGAACACACGCCCTTCGGCATGCGAACCAACCGCGCTAACAACTCAATAGGTATGTAACTTGAAGTGTGATTTTATTACTTGATACAAATAATTAAGTTTGTACTTATAGACTTCAATTATGTGGCTTGTTAATTTTCAATGCTGCTATAAAAAAAAAGTAAAATTGTTTGGAACCTGCATTCGGTTTGTGGTGAAAGAGCTAAAATTATCATTTTATTAAGAAATAAAAAAAAATCTTTATTCAATAAAACATTTTAGGACCGTGATAGCCCCAGCCTCGTCGTATAAAACTGGATTTATGATCGCAATTCCAGAAAAAGAAAATTATTTCATCACAGATTTAGTATCAGTACCAACGTTTGGGATGGTTTCAAGTAAATCATGTAGTTCACTGTTTCAAATATGTTATTAATATTGTTTGCTAATTTCGTGTCAATTGATATTTGTTTTCGTACATCCATGACATTATGATTACGATAATTTAAATCACACACAATAGAAATAAGAAAATTTGTACAGCTCGCAGCGCAATGCAATCTGGTAGCATGGTCAATTGGTCATAAGGCGTCCAAAACGCCTAGATATAGTTTGGGGTCCACTGCCCTATCTAATGTTACACTTGTTACAATGTTATCACTTCTAAAAGTCTCAATTAGATTCTGTAATGCTAATGAACCACAAAAAAACACAAAAAATTTACTCAAATAAAATAATCAAATGTCAATTAAAAAAAAATGCCCAATATAATAAATTTAATTAAAATAAAAAAAAACGAAAAAAAATAAAATGTCAAAAAGTTCAGCGACATTCAGTCGAAAAATGCCCCGCCCCTGACTGAACCTGGTACAAAGGAACCCATGAGGCTAGCAGCATTTGCGCGCTGGATAGCAATAGCCAGCCATGGCACCACGTACGAGCCGGAACGAGGGTCACCACATTTATATTTAAATTATTATTGCACTTAAATTTTGTACAAATTTTACATTTTCAAAATTTCGCGCGTGTTTTAATTGACGAAAACGATGGATGCCATATTATTATTGTTCTATGGTTTTGATGTCAATTTGCTCTGTAAACAAATGCGCATTAATATTTTGTATTTATATGATATTGATAATTGTATAGTATGTACCTAATTTTAAGATGATCGCTTCACTTCGATATTTATTTATTTATCTAATTCTTTATTGCACACTTTAAAGAAAAACATGTACAAAGGGAGGACTTAATGCTAAAGCATTTTCTGCCAGCCAACCCCTCAGTAAATAACATGGTTGTAGGCGCGCATCAAAACAAACATAACATTGCTGTTGGCGTCGCACTTTGTGTATTTGCCAGTAAACAAAAACATTTAAAATTATTGTGTGTGCAATTATGTCTCGGTAATAAACAATTATGTGTTTAAATCGTAACAGTTTATAAGTTAAATCAGAAGAGATGGCGGACAAACGCAAGCCTATGTATTAATTTTTTTTTAAGTAATCGATTTAATCCAAACAATATCAATGAAACCAATATTCGATAACTACGCCGATAATAATCGTAACATTGAATGTAAACAGATTAAACAATACATACCTACCTGAGACTCGAGGGAGGCTGTTCGATATTAAACTTTAGTACGGTCGTGATAAAATCTATTTTACGATCACTAATCGCAATGTATCCTTTCAGGTAAGGCGATTCCGAAACGACGCTGAGAAAAGGGTTGGTAAGTATGAAATAAATAGATAGTAACTTAGTTGCAGTTTTACTTTTAATGAAAATTCTATTGAAAATCGAGTTAAGAAGCTTATCAATAACGATTCGATGGTGAAATTGAAGCTTTGGAATCTACCACATCTAAGTAAGTGTGTTCAAAAACTACATGATGTAATCTTGCTATCACCGTTTTACTACAACACAACCAGGCGTTTGACTAAAAGGCACTCTCTCACAGTGGAAATTCCCTTTAAACTCAGCCTCTACGTAACTTAGTACAACCCGGGGTTGGACAAGAAAAACGAGAATAGGTAGGTACTCCGTCTTCGGCTACATCGACATTTTTCATCAGGTCAGACCCTGATAAAACGTTTGCCTAAAAAATGAAGTTTGAAAGAGATAAATTAGCATTTCTCTCATACGAATAAAAATTTTATTCATTCATTTGAAAAGCAAACAAATCAAATAAAATTCTACAAAATGAAACGAAAATCTTCTTTTTTTGCTGTAGATCTTGATCACGTGGCCGACCGCATAAATACAAACCGCGGGCCGGAAAGAAAGAAAGAAAATTATTTTATTTTATAGCACAACTCAACACAAACACAAACAGAGACAGAAAGTTACAAAATAGGGGCACATATAGGGGCTTAGCAAGCAAAGCTATCCCTGTTTAAACGAAGTAACAACCGTACGAATCAGCCCTGTTAAACTACTGGGTGCGGGCCTCCAATCTGAGAAGGGCCCACGCTGGCTAAGTGCGGGTTGGTAGACTTCATAATTATATTTACGAGACTTTTTCAGAACTCTGGAACACGTAGGTTTCTTCACGACATTTTCCTTTACCATAAGAAAAGACCAAGACCACAGGAACGCGCTGGATGCGGACCGCTACCAACCGGTCTTTATAGAAATCAATGGGGGAGCATATATCCAGCAGTGGGCGTCCTACGGCTGAAAAGATGAAATGATGAGACGAGAAAGACAGAGGTGCACGCCGTGGAATTTGAACCCAGGACTTCGACAAACGATCTCCCAAGTCCCAACTAAGTTCCTGAAACTACGACGGGCGGGTGGAACCACGTGTCGCAGCTATCATGAACTATTTCCGTATACGTAGGTACTATGTGAGCTGTCGGTTAATTAGTGGCCCTTTGACGTGTTTGCGCTTCGTCAGCTTTACCGACGCAATTTCGACGCCCACTGACTCGAACATATAGACACTAAAGCGTTTTATTACTGTAGATAGGTCAAAGTTCCGTTCTCTGGCTGCTACTAATTAAGAATCAAATGGAACAAAACAAGCACTCTGAAGTAATGTTAAAAATGATCATAGAAAACTTATACTTTTCGATCCATATCGGGACCTGGCCAAACGTTTAGAGGAGGCTTCAGGTGACCATAAGAAAAAAAAATACTGAACGCCTACCTAGCCGTAAAATACATATTGCGTATAGGAACATGTGTATAGTAATACGTACGATTGTACGTCTGTAATCTGAATACATTAACGTATGTAAACATTTGTCTCGTGCCAAGCATCGGTCGCCCAATCAATGAGCATTGTTTGCTTTAACAGGAAACGCACCGAGAAATGGTGGTCAATGTTTCATTACCGCACAACTCTCGTGTATTCTAAAACACATAGATGTAACATTGTGTTTTATTTATACACGTTGTCCAAACTTTAGTAAATTTATGTATGATAGTTTTGTGTAGATACAGGAAACTACGAAGCGATGATAGCTCAGTAGTTAGCGCGGTCGGTTTAAACTTCGAAAAGCGTGGGTTCAAATCCCAGCAATGAGCTTGAGCTGCCGGTGAAGGAAAACATCGTGAGGAAACCATAGCATAGTGTTAGGGTATTTTCTAGAAGTCGAAAATCTGCCGTCTGTAAAACGCATGTAATTTTTTTTTTATTAATTGTGTTTCAAACGTCACGGCTACCGCGTCAATGTGCGTAAAGCTGCCGGAAGCTTATACGAGAGGAACGCAGACATGAGAGCTGTAATCCCCAACCTTTGTGCCATTGTGTTCGTTAGTTATTGTGCCCTGTGAGCCTTTATATATTATTCAGGGTTTTACGATAGCCGAAGAGCCGTTGGACAGTTTTGTTACAAATAGGATTGGCTGGCTAATTGGCTTTATACCGTTTTGATTCATGTCATGTGCGCAACGATTCGACTCTATTTTCTTGATGCGTACGGCCCATTAATGGACCTCATTGCCGGATTCTTTGTTGCCTATGAACTTGGGCGTTTTGAAGACTAGTGTGAAAGGAATAAAAGTTTTTTTTTTGAGACATCACATGAACATTAAAAACTAAACTACCTGACGCTAAAAACATACATGATGCCGCAAGACAGGCCAAAGACATGTGAATACATTTTTTTCTAGTTCAAGTACGGCCATTATCAACGGCCGCACCGTCGCTTCATCAGACGAATTGGAGGCCAAGCGTAATGTTTTTATTATAAAAAAGTTGTTTAAGCAATATAACAGTATACATACGTCTAAATGTAAGAGTTACGGTTAGTAGGAACACATACCAATGCAATGTGTGTCATCATCATCATCAGCCTATATTAGTCCACTGCTGGATATAGGTCTTTCCCAAGACACGCCACTCAGCCGGATCTTCGGCTTTTCGCTTCCATCCACCGCTAGCTGTCCTACGTATATCGTCACTCTATCGAGTCTCAGGGCGTCCTACGCTACGTTTGCCAATACGCGGTCTTCACTCTAGAACACGTCTACCCCAGCGGTTATCGATTCTGCGACAGATATGTCCATTGTCCAGCCCATTGCCACTTCAGCTTGCTAATACGCTGAGCTATGTCAACGACAATGCAATGTGTGTGTACACACACAAGTAATGCTCACGTGTGCTCGTAAGTTGAAAGATTATTATTTTTTTAATTGGTTTACTGAACTAGCCGATATAATAAAATATCGGTAAACATTTGTGTAAATTACAACGAACAATTACAAACCTACACTACTATGATTGTTCAAGTTATATATTTATTTATTTTTTCGCTTAACAGTCGTTATTATGTTATTCATCTTGTATTAAGTTTTTTTGTTTTTTACATCAACCTAAATATCTGTTTCTAAATGTTTCTTTCCATCCAAAGGTTGTCTGGAAGAAATCGTTCTAGGCGATAAGACCGTTAGATATATAATAAAGTAATAAAGTATTTAAGTATTCTATCAGTTATCTGTCTTCCATAGCGTATCATATTACAAGCTTTGCTTAGTTTGGGGTCAGATGGCGCTGTGTGTAATGTCCTGTGATATTTATTTATTTATATCTATTATTTTTTAAGTTTCATATTTGTATGTTAATGTATGTATGTTTTGTGTATAATAAAGTTGTTTTGCATTCTATTCTATTCTTCTATTCTCATAAATATATTATTAATGGTAAATTAACGACTTTTCCTTCTACTACATGTGTCTATAAAGACCTCAATTTCAGGTCGAGTAAAAAGTCATCCAATATAAATCAATCCAATCGACAGCCCTGTTGGCTCATTGGTAGTGTATCTGCCTTAAGGAGCTGAAGGGCGTGGGTTCGATTCCCGCTCAGGACAAACATTTTGTGTATCAACAAATGTTTGTTCATTGTCTGGGTGTTCTGTATGTATTATAAGTATGCATTTACAAAAAAAAAGTATTTATGTATTCTATCAATTATCTGACTTCCATCACACAAGCTCTGCTAAGTTTGGGGCCAGATAGCGCGGTATGTAATTTACTACGATATTTTTTATTTTATTTAAACAGGTATAAATATCTCATACAGGTATAGTAATGTAAATTTACATCCATGAGTCGTAACTGAAGTATGCGTTTGTTCGCCAACTATAAAGGATAATTTCCTGCGCTCACTGTAAATCCGGTTAGATACAAGATGTGTTGGGAGTTATGATGTTTTATATAATTTCGTTTATTTGCCGTCTCACGTACAGAGAAACGAGTATATTTGAGTACTACGTGATGTGTATCACAACAACAGTGCCGAAAGTAAAAGTAATCAACCCGCACACCGAGGGTCTCTTACAAAAGATGTCGTATAACATAAAACACAGATTAACTGACATGACATTTCTTTATCTCAATGACTTTACAATTAACTAAATAAATAAATATCGTAGGAGATTATACGCAACGCCATCTGACCCCAAACTAAGCAAAGCTTGTAATATGAAAGACAGATAACTGATAGAATACTTAGATACTTTTTTTTGTAAATACATACTTATAATAAATACAGAACACCCAAACACAGAACAAACATTTGTTAATACCACAACGTATTTGTCCTAGGTGGGAATCGAACCCACGTCGACAGCATAATGTCGACTGTAACCAGCCGGAGCTGGTCCTTCGTTGAAGCCGGCAGGTGACTTATAGCTAGGCGAAAACTTATTGCAGCAGCTGACAGAGTATCCCACTAATATTATAAATGTGAAAGTATGGGTGGATGGATGGATGTTTGTTTCTCTTTCACGCAAAAACTACATAACGGATTTGGATGAAATTTAGTATAGAGGTAGCTGAAACTCTAGATTAACACATAGGCTACTTTTTATCCCAAAAACATGTAGCAGGTAATACCGCAGGGCGCAGCTAGTTTGGCCATAAATTATGATTCTCTTCGTCGCACCAAGAATATTCATGTCCATCTAGACCTTTGTGGTCCAGGCACTAACTTGAGTTACTGTCGAGTTGTACAATTACTTGATTTAGACAAATGCTGTTCGTACACATGGTGACAGGTATATCTGACACTTCTGTCGATAAGTGTTGTAATTTGCAGTTTAAAAAAATATGGCAAGCGACAATTTTAACCATTTCATTTTATTTTAATCAAAACTCACAGTTACGCATCAAGACGTTTTAATACTATAGATACACAGTTACAAAACAATAATTATACAAGCAACAAAATTTGTTGCTTGTACATTTAACCACAGCTCATCTGATATTAAGTGACGGTGTAATCGAAGATAGTAGACACACCTAACCTGGTGACGTGAGGCTGCCGTAACATTATGTTAGATGCTTGGCGGCAGATCTTCAACTTGAGATAGTTACCTAGGCGAGTATAAGAGATTATACCCTACCAACATGCTATGTTTTCCTTCGCCGGCAACTCAGCCTCGTTGTTGGGATTTGAACCTACGTCCTTGTGAATCAGCACAAAGCATTTCGATTTCACATCTATTGGCGAGCCTTGGCAAAAATTTACTCGTATGCCGTGATGGTAAACGGCGTGACGCTCTCTTATGCCGTTATGCACACAGAGTCAATAGGTTCCTTGTAGGTAAGCACACACTAGACCACACTACTGCTAAAAATGAAGCAGGGTGTTGTCAAATGCGAATTTAATCCAAGTTTAAATATGTAACTTAATATCTTTAATGTGTTTAATGACCATCGCTTCTCAAGTCACTGTCTAATATCGCCATATGTACGAAAGACACAAATTTCTACATTGTACAGAAATGTTTCTAAGTTAGGATATGGCCTTAAGTGAATTCTGGAAACACTGAGCTTGCAAGACGTTAATTTTAAGTTTAACTGTACGTAACTTAATTAACTTAGATTGTTTCCACGTGTTGTGTGAAGCATTTAATTAAAGTTACTCCCTTTAATATATTGAGTGATAAACTCTTTGGAAAGACACTCAACTCTTAACAAAGAAAAGCTGGTCGTGCCATGGACTAGGTTAGGTAAAGTTGAAAAGCAGGGCCGTCACGCCAAAATATTAATGTATAATAAATTGCCAAAATATATTATAGAATTAAATCATACCGAATTTAAAAAAACCATTAAATTTTTTTTTGAAAACAATCCATTTACAAATTAAGTGAATATATGTCAATGAGGTTCTCGGAATCCTCATTTATGTGTAGTACATGAACGGAGCCTCCGCTGTAGTATGTTCGTTGTTAATTACTCGTATAGGTATAGCTTCATTCATGAAAGTGTAATCGTAAGGTTTTTTTTGTACATGTGACTTGCCTTTAACATTATTGTTATTTATGGCCAATAAATATTACTGATTTACTGATTTACTGATTTACACGTCTATGTTATGTTTAGGTTTGTAAGTAGTTATTGGTTCATAGTCAGATACATAGCTCATTTAAATATAATTAGTGTGAAATCTCGGGACGGGAATCAAACTCACTGTGTGTTGCACAGGTTTATACTGACCTCGTTTACAATCTCACACCCTCTTATACATATACTATGACGCGAATCGAACAATGCGGGTACCGTCATACACTACAATTAGAAGGTCAAATATAAATATGAAAATATGGGACGACTTTCACACAGCCCCAAACTAACCAAAGCTTCTACTATAGAAGCTATAGGAACCAAATAACTGATAAATTACTTAAATACTTTTTCGTAAATACTTGTTCGAGTTATAAAGTTCGACCCATTTAGTTTAGTTCCCGACGACAAAACTAGATGGCGCTGCAAGCGAGTTAGCACGCGGTGGCATTTTCTGTAAATAAATCAGTGACTAGTTTTGGTACAATTCAAAATATAGCCAGCTCGGGAAAACGAAGCAATGTGTTTTCTTTACCCTTCCGACAACCTGGACCCTCGTAACTTATAATACATGATGTGTTTAGAACATTCAGACGCAGATCTATTAGTTATATTTAGAGCGACTTTATTATTGACAGCCTTGTTGGTCGTCTGAATGTTCTAAATACATTATATATTTGTATTTAGAACATAGCAGATATACTAGTATATCTGCTCCGAGATCCCGCCAACGCACGCGAACACGCCACGCGGGCGTGGTTGGATTCCCACCCAGGATAAACATTTTGTGGTACAAACAAAATGTTTGTTCTGTGTCTGGGTGTACTATATGTATTATAAGTATGTATTTACAAAAAAAAAAGTATTTAAGTATTCTATCAGTTATCTGACTTCCATAGTACAAGCTTTGCTTAGTTTGGGGTCAGATGGCGCTGTGTGGAATGTCCTACGATATTTTATTTTATTTGTAGCGATGATAGCTCTATGGTTAGCGCGGTCGGTTCACACGCCGTAGGGCGTGTGTTTAAATCCCAACGAACACAATGAGCTTGAGATGTTGGTGAAGGAAAACATTCTAAGGAAACTATATCATGGTGGTAGGGTATTTTCTAGTAGTCTGCTGGAAACATCACTTATTATCACAGTCCTGGACTTAAAATTTCCCAAGAAATGTATATCAGCCCCATCTTCAGTTTCCCGTTTCCAGCTACTGCCAGCTGTCCTATGTATATCATTACTCCATCGCGTCTCAAGGCGTCCTACATACGTTTTCTGACTTTAGCCTTTACTCTAAGGTGTCCGTCTACCCCAGCGGTTTTTAGTTGTTGAACATACTAAAAATTTAATTTATTCTTTACTTTATTCTCTTTAACAATAATTGAAGGAAAAAATATAACTTATGTAACTCAGAGCATAATAACGAAAAGATAACACCTCATTCATTAAAATCAGATAAGTAGTTTTGCCGCTACCCACGTATATACAAACTTACATACATAGACTTAAAACATAACCCTTCGCTATGCTGTTGTCGGGTAAAAATCAACGGAATTTATGACGAACGTAAATTCTGAAATTAGTCTGAACTTTTTTAGTCTGAAAAATTCTTCTATTCTTTATTTTCTATTCTTCTACAACGTCCATAATAAAATTCTATTAATTCTAAACTACGTAGCGCTACGTGAAACAGCTATGTGCTACGCTGCAGAGACTACGAGCTGCTACGAAGCTACGATCGTTAGTTATGGTTCGTTAGGTCCTGTTAGTCGAGTAAATTGGGTTCCGTAGATGATAGTTTAGTTGATTTTATTTAGCTAATGAATAAGAATGTTTCGCTTTTACTTTTCATTTGAAATTTTGTTTTACGATTTATTGATAGATAGGTAAAGGTATTTAATTATGTTGACATAATATTGTTAAATTGAAATATTTTTAATGATTTTATTTTTTTTTTTAAACTGGGAGCGAGGTGTTCACTTCGATTGTCATAATTATTATCAAAACTTTTTTTAAATAATTTGGTCAGGGGCGGGTTACTTAGTTTAATTAAAAATTGTATTTGACATGTTGATAATTTTACAAGAATACATATTAATTCAATAAATAAAAGTTTTTACATATTAAACAAGATTTTGAAAGGAAAAAAAGAATTAGAAACATAAATATACTATAATTAATATAACTGGTTTATAAAAGTAAATGTATATGTTATGAATGATTTTTCCTATTTTTTTTACTTTACTTGTACTGTAAGAACTTATTCGGTGGTAACCACTGGACTTTGTTTTACTACACAAAGTTCTGTGTATCGCTGCAATGGTCATGGGCAGGCGTTATCTCTTACCATCAGGAGAGCGTCTCGTTCGAATCATTACTGTTACTTTACAAAAAAACTGTTGCATGGCCGCCCTCAGACCCGACGGGGTGACGATATACGTAGGGCATCTAGCGGTGGATGGAAGGGAAATGCCGAATATCAGACTGATTGGCATGTCATGGGATTGTGGCAGTCCTATGTGTAGCAGTGTAGATTTCCTGTCTGTTTTACATGTATAAAGTCGCGTGAAAGAGCCTTAACATAAGATGAGATGAGATGTACGAAGTTATTTTCTCACATGAGAGCCCATTTCGGACTAATTTAAACAGCGTTTCGTGTTTAAACATTCTTCAATTTGTACTAGTATGTATGCTTTATAACACAAGTGGTACTTAAATTTCACCAGTGAGAAATAAATTACGTTACTTCGAATATCAAACTTCACACATAATTTAAATTTAAATTCAAATATGAGTGAGTGTGGAAACGTGTATGTTTGCAGCGTTAAGAAGTACTCCATGCCGTTACCTAGACGACCTCCTGCTAAGGAGATCTACCACCGAGTACAGATATTTCTAGCCCATTGCCACTTCAGCTACCTGCTTCTCTACATAAGTATTTATTTTAAAAAAATGTGTTCATTGGTAAACGCAGTGAATTTCAAATTTCAGACGATTTGTGATATCAGGAGGCTTGGGGGCAAACCGGGGTACTTGCCCTAGGTGGCAGCTTTTTTTAATGTTTAACAAGCTTAATGTTTGACCACAACTTTTCGGATGTTAGCTGACGATGTGACACACTATCACCTAAATAATGATTTTCTAAAATGGTCTACCACATAAACTAACAGTGATTTTCGCTCGACGTACAACCGTTCGGGTTTATTCAGCTCGTTCCTGTAGCAACTAGTTTTAGATGCGACGGCAAATCCCCTGGCGGAAACATCACGTACATTATGCAAGCGTTCAAAAATCGACATAGGATAGGTGCTTTCATAACGTAGGATATGTACAAAACCCAATAGGGTGTTTCAAAATCAAATGAATAACCGATAGAACAACGTGCGCTGGATGCTAGGAGCTTTATGAAACAAGTTTTTTGTTCAAACAAGTACCTATGTTAGATGATTTTTTGTTGCAATGATAGCTCAGTGATTAGCGCCCTCGATTCACACGCTAAAAGGTGGGGGTTTAAATTCTAATAAAAAGCTTAGCAATCAGCAACCATTGAAGGAAAACATCGTGAGGAAACTATAGCATGGTAGTAGGGACTTTCTAGTAGTCGGCTGGCTAGCTGGCAAGCATCTAACGGAGTGTCCCAGCAGCCTCATTCGAGAGCCAGTTCCATTCCAGGCTACATAGTGTTTACCATCGTAGACCACTCCGTCATTTAAAATCAGGTGAGCTGGGGTCTAACACGACAACGACAACGGCGCTTTACTGGAGTCTCGGCTTCAAAACCTTCAGCATCGTCGTAGAGTTGCTAGCACTTGGACTGCACGATTTGATTCCCCCTGCACATTTCTTCTAAAAGACGGTCAGACAAACGCAACCAAAACGTCATCCGTACATGGTGGATGTTGCCCATGTACGCACAAAGCGTTTTGATGCCACATTTTTCATTCGCACAGCGAGGTTGTGGAACTCTCTACCGGAGTCTGTGTTCCCTGTTAGGTACAATATGGGCGTCTTCAAATCTAGAGTAAATAGGTTTCTTCTAGGTAAACGTGCTCCATTTTAGACTACACTAGTGCTTAACATCAGGCAGAGTATGGTCAAACGGGAACATATTTTGAATTAAAAAAAAAACACATAACCTGACAACTACAAAAAAGGTTTCGGCAGATAGGTACTACATTTCCCACTTCGATTGTGACACTCATCTCGCGCTTCTTCTAGTAGGTATCCAAGTTTCTAGTTCAAGGGAGTGAGTGTCAAGTTACAGCTTAATGCTACTCAGAGTTTTAAACCCGAAATTAAATTAGGAAAAATATCTAGTTACGAATCAGAATACTTAAAAAGAGTTCTCCATGATAGACATAAATTACTAGTTTCGTGCGTAATTAAGGGTTTGATGAAAACTAGATCGTAAGATTCTAGGGACCGAAATCGGTTTTAAATTATAGGTTAAGGAAATGAGTACACCGTTAAGTATCGAGTTCAACTTTAAATATGTGATATTCACTTGATAAATTATTTTGAAATGGAATCGATACATCCTTAGTTCCGGCAAATCATAGTACCCGAATTTTTTTATTTTTTTTTATAATATACTTTTTATTTCTTCAACAACCTCTGTTGTTTTATTAGGTACAATTTACATTTACAATTACAATAAACATAAGTGAGTATTACAATTAATAGGTACATATCCAACTCAATACCTAGTATTGTGTACCTGGGTAGAAGCTCTGTTCCTCAGACTAGAAGTACCTGTGTTCTGAAGTCACATGGTGATGACCTCAGAACTCAGAATCAGAGGTGGTGGAATTGGGTTAAACGTGAATTGGATCAACCGAGAATTTGGATTGACGTGAATCACACCAACTATGAATTAGACGAAACAGAAAATGGACCAAACGCAAATAAAGTGAATTGGACACGTGTCCACAGCTTGCAACAGCTCAAAACGATGAAAGTGGCACGATTAAAAACACTTGAACAACTTTGTGGAGTAACGTATCCAAGTGTTAGTGGGCAACATCCGACAGTCCAATAGTCGCAAAAGTTGAAGAATGGTACCCATCCTCTTTTTTTTATGGTTGGCAGACTAGATGTTTGACCACAGCTCACCTGATGTTATCGTGCTGCATATGGTTGCTCCACAAAAAGTAACTGTGGTGTGGACGCACCTTAACATACAAACCTTAAAAAAGAGGTAAAGAAAAATAACAAACCATATGTTATAGTAGTATTACATTATATTTAGCTAGCTTTAAACGAAGGGTGAATAGGGTCCTTAAAGGTAGACAATGCCTCGGGTATTGCAGTTTCCATAGGCGGCGGTGACCACTTACCATCAGGTGGCCCGTCGCTTATTTGCCACTTTTTTCACATTAAAAAATGTAGAGGTTATGTTTGATATTTGGTAGTCTATCATGACTATTTTTCGACAGTATTAATGTTGTAAATACGTTTTTAATTTGCTTTGTCTTTGGGAGGCAATTCAGAAAACTGATGATACAATATCTGAGAATACAGCTTAGTGTTGAAGCTACCTACATATCTATCATCTACACCCAAAATTTAATAACACAAATCGATAGTTAAAGTATCAAAGAATTCGTCACGTTGAGTGACATTTTGAAACATAAAATGACTAATGAATTTTTTCTGTTCAACAATGTACACGTATTCTCGCACACACAGTCGTATCTACGACACGACGTCCCGTTTTCTGTTTGTAAATAAAAAATACATGAGTTACAGAAAACATGTTAATATTTTCTGTCATAATCTAAAATAATGATAATATTATTTCCTGCAAACAAATATCTAAGACAGTACGATTTATGACCAAAATAGGAAAACATCAAACGCACTATCGATTTCGTAGTTAAACTCACTAGTCCGAATAAGTCGGATTGATCGTATATCCGGTATCACATCACTAACAGGGAACGTTCAAAGGACTCTACTCCTTTGATCCTCGACATAATGATTCGTTTCGAATCTGTTGTCAAAAAGTAAAAATGCTCTTTTCAAATGTTAACCTTTCTCTCCCCAAATATTTGCGGTATTTCATCCGGAATTTTCTTTTGAGATATTTTTTACGTTGAATCGGTTATTTTTATTCGGGCCAGTGATTATTATCGGGTCGGAGGTTATTTATACAAATTCTGACAACGATACTTCTGTTTATTTTAACTGAATTTATTAGTTAAATTAGCAAAGTTATGTGAAAATACTGTACCGATATAATTTTAATGAAGTTAGAATTACGACTAAAATAAGACTTGGAACGTGTAGTTAATTATTTATAAGACTTCTTGCTCTAATAAGAAAAAGAGCTGCTTTGTAGCAGCAGTTCGCTGTAAAGCGTGAGTTTATAGCATCATTTACAGTAACTTTATAGCAACATTTATAGCAGTTAGTGGTTGCTCTTTAAGTAGTTTTTAACTAACCGTATAAGATGCTCGGAGTCTTACCGCTTTGATATGGTTTTTTTTAATAATATACAGTTTTGTTTTTTGTTCACAGCTCCCGGACAGATCTGACTCATTTGAAATTTAGTACCCAGTTAGTTGGTGTCGAAGGTATTTTTTATTTTTATCTTGTAGGTACTTATATAAATTTTACATGTGCACGGAGAATACCTATAAATTTACAATTTCAAAATCCACGACAGGTGTAGGTATAGTATTCTACTAGATACCCATATTGAGGGAGTTGTGAAAAAATATGTAATCCGCCATTTTGTGGTGGCGGCCATCTTGGAACGATTTTCATCAAACGTAGCTAAGAACACTCCCGACTAATTCACTTTTCAAACAAAAAAAAACGAAATCAAAATCGGTTCATCCGTTTGGGAGCTACAATACCACAGACAAACAGACACACACAGAGACATCAAACATGTAACACCCCGTCGTTTTTGCGTCGGGGATTAAAAAAGACTCCAACTAATCGAATGAGTTTTGGCGGGAACGCGGGAAGAGTCGTGTCGCTCCGTTGTATTTTTTTCCAAAACTAGTGTTTTGTCGAGTGTTTATGCATAAAAATGGTGGTGTTTTATTCATAAAGTGCCGAATTACAAGCGCGAGTGTGGGAAAATGATATAATGTGGTGAAACATGAGTTTTCGTGTTGCTTCCAAAACTCCATCGAAGCTTTGTAGTAAAGTTGCCACTACTTTACTAAAGCATGACTGGAATTAACTGACACGAACTGGACTTGACAAAGACGACTTTGACTAAAACTAGCTACGATGGCACTTATTTAACTTTTGAAACTTGAAAATATATAAATACTTGACACTGGCAAATGCTAAAACGCGACGCCAAAACCAAAGAAAAAAAAAAAAAAACTAATCGAAAACCTCATCCTTTTTGAAGCCGATAAAAAGAGATAGCTATCAATAACCTGGTGCCGTATTAAATCTATTTACAATCCCTTTACAGTTTACAAACTCTTTGGTGTAAATCTTCATTGATTTACGGTATTTTATCTCAAACGAGCTTCACAAATTCACAGGAAACTCACCTCACCGTGTTTTGATATTCGCCGCTTCCCCGCCGTCTCACTTTGAAACAGAACGGCACTTTCATTCGATTAAACACGTTTCAAGATGGCACGGTATCACGCGAACAGAATACAAATATGTATATGGAGCATTTTGAAACAATCCGCGTGGTTTCGGTCTTTATAGGAGTGTACGAAACGTTTGGAAGAGATGTGACTATGTAGTTGAAAACGAATTAGTGCATTACCTTCTTTGGCTTATCCTACCGTCGAACATATTTTACTTTTAGTGGCAAAGCGAACGAGACGCTCTCGTGATGGTATACCACTGACTATTACAATTGTACCTACCCATAACTTTGAGTTACAAAACATAATCAAAGACATTCGTAACATTCATGAACCATTTGTTAGCAAGTGTCAATAGCACAGTAATCTCACTAATATTATTATAAATGTTAAAGTTTGAATGGATGGATGGATGTTTGTTACTCTTTCACGCAAAAACTACTGCATTGATTTGGATGAAATTTGGTATGGAGGTAACTGTGACAGTGTGGTCGAAGATGGTAAGGCACACCAAGCCTGGAATGCAACTGGCTCTCAAGTGAGGCTGCCGGAACACACCGTAAGATGCTTGGCGGCAGATTTTCAACTTGAGGGTGGTAGCTAGCTAGCCGAGTACTAGAAAGTACCCTACCACCAAGCTATAGCTTTCTCACGACGTTTTTCCTTCACCGGCAGCTCAAGCTTACTGTTTGGGTTTGAACCCAATATAATATAGTAAAATCGACCATTAGAAAAAAATACCTAGGAAAGTTTTACTATTTAAAGTGCGCTTGCAATTTACGTGTCGATGACTCACGATACTAGTCTGACAGTGCAATAGTACACCTTTGTTCTCATCAACACAAAACTCATCAGATTTTGCTATCTATGTATAAAAGTCTGATGTTTATTTTATGGTAACAAGATTTTTTAAAATCTTTACGTTATACGAAGCTTTGAAGATGGACGAACAGTAGCAAAAGGGAATACAGAATTTCTTTAAAGGATTTTTTATAATTTTATGTGAAACTAAATTACTTATAAAATAATATAATTTTATTGTAACTTAAAAGCCTTATCGTGTCCACTATCCCAACTGTATTTCGAAATTTACTCTTGAGGACTTTAATTTATATATTTTACTAGCGGACGCCTCGCGGTTTCACCCGCGTAGTTCCCGTTACCGTAAAAATACAGAAATAAAAAGTAGTCTATGTTACCCGGGAATAGTGTAGCTTCCTAACGGTGAAAGAATTTTTTAAATCGGTCCAGTAGTTTTTAAGTAAATTCATTACATACAAAAATACAAATCTTCCTTTCCTCTTTTCTTTAAATATCCACTGAAAAAAATATGTTATGAACTTACTGTTTTTTTTTTGTAAACGTTTAACCGTCAACTTGCCTGATGTTAAGCAGAGATATGGTCTACGATGGAGCACGTTAACCTTAAAGAAACTAAATCACTCGCGACATGAAGGCACTCAGATTGTATCTATCGAGGAATACCCACTCGGGATTAACGGTTCGTATAATAAAAGTGGAATTAAACCGTTTTGTGCGCGTTATAGGATCGCTCAGAATAGTGCTAAATGAACTTAAAAAAAGGTACTACATTGATTTACAACGATGGATATTCCACACAGCGCCTTTCAGAAGACTATGGGAACCAGGGAGAACTGATTGAGTACCTGTATACTTTATGGTTCTTTAGCTACTAGAGTACTATAAAGTTTTTTTTAATGGTTGACAGGCTAGGTGTTTAACCACAGCTCATCTGATGTTAAGTGACGGTGTAGTCGAAGATGGTAAAGCATACCAAGCCTGGAATGGCTCGCAAGTTAGGCTGCCGGAACACACCGTTAGATGCTTGGCGGCAGACTAGGTACTAGAAACCAGAAAGTACCCTAACACCATCATATCGTATCATTTTAATTTTATTGTTGGGATTTGAATCCACGCCTTTTGGTGTGTAAACCAACCACGCTAACCACCGACTTATCATCGCTACGAAAATACAGAGCTTCAATCGACCGTAATGTACCGTTCCGAGTAAGCTTATATAATTTTATCTCAAAAAGGTATTCAATTCAGCTTAAGGGTTAATCCATTACAACTGTATTTAATTATCTAAACTAATTATAACGAGGAAAGATTTGTTTGTTTTTTTCATAATCATAATCATAATCATTTATTTGTTTGCGTATATGGGTAGAATGGTGGAAATTAAAAACATAGCACGCCATATGCCGCCTTTCGGCATGCAAAAAATTAATATATACAATCAATAACAAAATACAAGGTCAAAAAAATATTCAATGTCAAGAGCAAAAATGTCAAATAATCATTAATACATAAATTATAATAATGTCAAAAATATATGTGATGGTGAAATGTCAAAATAATTAATATCAAAATTTCTCCGTCAAATACTCCGTGACAGCATAATATGCCTTCTCCAGCAGAAATGTCTTAAGTTTACGTTTGAAGACATGTTTGTTTGTATTGAATAGGCTCCGAAACTACAAGACCTATCTGAACAATTATTTCATCATCAAAATGCTACATTATTACTACATGACATAGGCTGTGTTTATATTGTTAATCGAGTTTTCTTTTCCCGAAGCTGTGACGGCCCGCTAGTATACTAAGTATATATTTTAAGTGTACACGTCATCAAAACATGTGTATCAATTTATACGACACGTCGGTCGTTTCATTCGCGAGCGGAGCGACACCTCATTTGCATTGTAATGGAATCGATCCTTGTTTGTTAAATATAAATCCGAAGCTCGTATACAAACATGTTGGGCTGGTGTTTTACAAACTTACGTGGGCGAACGGAGCGGTCTTATGTCGCAGTAGCGCTGATCTAGGTATTTTAAAGTCTTTTGAAACCCCCGACTTAAAAACGACGGTGTTTGATGTCTCTCTCTCTCTCTCTCTGTGTGTGTGTGTCTGTGGCATCATAACTCCCGAACAGATGAACCTTTTGTTTTTTTTTTGTTTGAAAGGTAAATTAGTCGGGAGTGTTCTTCTTTTTTTTCTCTTTGGTTTTGGCGTCGCTTTTTGAGCTTTTGCCAGTGTCAAGTGTATTATCTTTTCAAGTTTCAAAGGTTAAATAAGTTGCCTCGTATCTACCGATATAGTAGATATAGTCAAAGTCCAGTTTTGGTCGAGTATAGTCCGTGTCAGTCAAGCCCAGTCATGCTTTAGTAAAGTAGTGGCCACTTTAATATGAAGCTTCGATGGAGTTTTGGAAGCAACACAAAGTCATGTTTCACCACATTGTATCATTTTCCCACACTCGCGCTTGTGATTCGGCACTTTATGAATAAAACACCGCCATTTTTATGCATAAACACTCGACAAAACACAAGTTTTGGAAAAAAATATAACGGAGCGACACGACTCTTTCCGCGTTTCCGCCAAAACTCGGAAGTGTTCTAAGCAATGTTTGATAAAAATCGGTCCAAGATGGTCGCCACCACAAAATGGCGGATTACATTTTTTTTTGGTCGAAATGATTCAGGAAAGTATGTTCAGCTGTTTGAAGATAAACATCGCTTATGTATGTGAGTATTTACCAATGATCGATCCGAATTTTGGTATTATGTGTATGTGGTGACGAGGGTTTTTTTAAATTTTAAATTTATACTTGTTCTAGTAGAGTAGCCACTCTATGGCCATAGTTATTGTGAAGTGTAACACGCTGTACTACGCAAGCTGTTATGACCTTTATGTCTATGACGTACCTACTACGATACTAATCGATACATTACTTTAATTACATCGAATTATGTATAACCCTGCCTGTTCAAAGGTATGTTGAGGAAACAATCTGTAACACGGTTAAATCTCCGTTTAGTAAGTTAATTTAGCAATTTTCTACCAAATAACTCGTGTCAGTTACCTTGTATCGAAACGTATACCTTAATTTACATTACCCAAAGCCCGAACCCTAAAGGATCCTTTTGAAGTCGAAAACTTAGAGCCTCATAAATTGTAAATAAGGGTCTAAATGCCTTAGACACAATTTCGTTAATTTACTTGTTTTGTTTCTATCATGGGGACCGATTTTGTTACAAAAGGTGTAAAAATTTGTTCAATTATTTTTATTGTTATTGATACAATATTAAGATTGTTACAAAGGTAATAGGTAAGGTTGCTTATTGTAGCTTAAGCGTAGGTCGTGTAGCCGCAAGATGGGTCGACGATATAGTCAACGTCGCGGGTCGAACCTGCACCAGATTGGCACTGGACCAAGGCAGATTACATAACAAGAGAAAGGTTTATACGTAGCAGTGGTATAAAGAAGTAGGTGGATGATGATTGAAAAACAATTTTTAATTCTGATTAAGACAGTGAAATAACTACCAACTCATATTCTTACTAAAGTATTTGACTCACTTTCTCTAAATAATATGTTATGTATTATTAAGAATGTATTTTGATTGTGGGGATAACGTATCAGAATAAAAGAGGGAAGAAAAGAAACAAGAATAACATATAAATTTAAAATTTAAAAAAAAACCGACTCCATAACCCTTAGGCCAACTAAACGCGCTGCTCCAATGAAACAGCGAAGTTTCGTATACGAAAATATCATCGATGTTTACAATTTTTAGATTTTTGTTGATTTTTTATAAACCGCTGAATGGATTTTGATAAAATGTATATAGGACCACCTCTGAAGTATGGTCTACCAAGCAAAGAAAGAATCATCAAAATCGATTCATAATTGCCGGATCATCGCGTAACACACATACAACAAAAAACATACAGTCAAAATGAGACCCCTTTTTGAGTCGGTTAAAAAAAAAAGAAAATTGGAGGGAAGAGTAATGGATAAGTAGTCGAAACTATGTTGTTAGGAATCTTTTGCAAAAGATTAATATCGTAGGGTATTTTACACAGCGCCATCTTACTCCAAAAAAAGGCAAAGCTATGGGAACCAGATAACTTTTAGAATACTAACATAGTTCTTTTCATTAATACATACAGCATAATCTAGACTCAGAACTGACATTTATCGTCACATACCTAAATGTGACATATTTCTTCTCACACTCTTGGTCCGGCCACACTCCACCAGATCCCCCGCACACACACACACACACTCCCCCGAGATGTTGGCATGTTTCAAGGTATCCTGGCCGCACCCACATGTGATGCGGCGAGGGCCTTATATGCCGGCATCTCGGAAGTACTAGCCAATCGAAGTACAGATGGCATATTATAAGTATGTAATAATGATTTGTTTTGTAATACGGGGCTGGCATAAGCGCATTGCGATAAAAGCCCCTAAAAAAAAATAAGAATTAAAAAAAAAAACCTAAATGTTTGTCCTTGTGGAAATCAACCCCACAACCTACACTTGAAGCACATATTCTACCAAATGAGCTAACAGGGCATTTAACAAATTACACTTAACTGATGTTAAGATGTCTCAGTTAATCGACCTAAAAGCTTAAGGTAACAAAGTTCCACTTAGAAGCAGGAAATATGCAAATAGCACTTCAAATCGAATCATCTCTTGAAGCTTCCGGAATGAGAGCTGGTTTACATTTTTATTCAATTTGAATTGAAACTGCCCTTGAATTTGGGGCGAAATAATCCAATTTGCTTGATTGATGCCTACTGTCCGTCCCGTTTCAGAGTTACCATATTAAATCTAAAATGACATATGTTTAAAATACTTGGAACAATGAATCGAAATAAACTATCTAAATTAAAAAATATTCCGTAATACCTACTACAAGTTATAAATTAAAATTTAAGGCTGTTGAGACTTACCATCGAAAGTCTCAAAGTAATGAGCGCCAAAGCAGTGATGCCCTGGACTTTGTTTCGTCACTCAAAGTTCTGTGTATCGCTGCAATGGTCATGTCACAGGTCACAGGTCATGGACAGGCGTTATGTCTTACCATCAGGATAGCGTTTCGTTCATCTCATTACTTTTCTAAAAAAAAACCTTAAGTATTCAAAATGAACTTCCGCAAAGTAGGTAACGCCTGAATCAATCAAGTATCTACATTTGTCCAAAAACGTTTTCGTTCTCTGCAGTAATATTGTTTACACCAAATTAGTCGAATGCGGTCGGAACACGATGTTCACAAATGTTCACAAGGAAGCTATTATCTGGAACGGAATGTCTGGCAATAAAAAAATACTGGAAACATTCTGTTATTTTCCTTAGTTTACGAGAGCTTAGCATTCCAGCCGCAATACACACATTTCACAGACATGTTCATTGTTCAAGTACCTACCAAGTATTAAAGGTCAGAACACAATGTAAATTCACAATGTAAATTATTTTATTTTTGCTTTATTTGTTTCACTTGTTTGGCTAGCAGTTATTGGAACTGTATATTGTTCTATTGGTAGTGTTTGTTCAGATTCATCCGAAAAAAATTTTGTACCGGCCGGCACACTCGTGCGTGACGTCACTTGCCGGCCTCGACGGAAGTCCAGCGCCGGCTGGCTGCCTGAGTGGCTGCAGACGGCATCATGCTGAGTCGAGGCTGGTTTGTGACATAAAACGTATTTCTCCCTTTTGTTTTTTGTTTAATTTATATATACTATCTACTTATAAGATTTTTCTTTATTTTGTATGTATGTTTGTTAATTATGTTGAAATATGTTTTATGTCTCAAATAAAGTGTTGTCTATTGTCAATGTTATTGAAATAAAGTTGCAAACACACGACGCGGCCTGTTCACGCTAAAAACTTGTTTTATTGTTATACATATACGATGATAGCTCAGTGGTCAGCGCGGTCAGTTTACACGTCAAAAAGCATGGGTTCAAACCCCAACAATGAGCTTGAGCTGCCGGTGATGGAAAACATCGTGAGGAAACCTTATAAGCATGGTGGTAATGTATTTTCTAGAGATAAAAAGCCTATGTGTTAATTCAGGGTCTAAGCTACCTCCATAACAAAAATCCAAATCCGTTCAGAAGTTTTTGCGTGAAAGAGAAACAAACATCCATCCAAACTTTCACATTTATAATATTTGTGGGAATTGAAAGTGTGATTTTTTTTTTTATTGTTGACAGGCTAGGCGTTTGACCACAGCTCACCTGATGTTAAGTGAAGGTGTGGTCGAAGATGGTACAGCACACCTAGCCTGGAATGGAACTGGCTCTCAAGTGAGGCTGCCGGAACACACCGTTAGATGCTTGGCGGCAGATTTTCAACTTGAGGGGGGTAGCTAGCCAGCCGAGTACTAGAAAGTACCCTACCACCATGCTATGGTTTCCTCACGATGTTTTCCTTCACCGGTACCTCAAGCTCATTGTTGGGGTTTGAACCCACGCCCTTCGGCATGCGAACCTACCGCGCTAACCACTGAGCTATCATCGCTACAAAGACACAGACATTGCGACAGAGACACATCCGCATTGAGTTCCACCTCCTCTTTTGAAGATGGTCAAAAGTGATTGGCTCTAGTTAAAATTACATGAATTTGTCATGCTTTCAATATGAAACGTAAAAACAACTTTAATATTATTTCGATAGATTCGTTGTGTACCGATCCCAACGCCTACGTTTTCCATGTAACGTAGGTGCGTCGCGTAGGTAAGACAAATGATTTCTTTGAATCCACCCACGCTCGCTCCACGCAACACAGCTGTGTGAGGGTAGAACCTTTCCTATACAAATACTCGACGGTTTTGGGAAGCGTGACGTCACGAAATCGTTATCCAGTGGTCAAATGACAGCCTTATTAGTTCATTTCTTTTTTTTTGAATCAAAGAAAGAAAGAAAGAAAATAATACTAGTCGTAATAATAGTCATACTAATTGGTATGACCAGCGCTGGTCTTCCGGTGAGCCCTTGTCGGTCAAACAAAACAAATTACCTACAACAAATATAACAAAACTTTTTATTTTTTTTATTTATAAAAAAATAGTGAACACACAAAAACACAGATATGTGTTCTAAATTTCATCCAAATCCGTTCTGTAGTTTTTGTGTGAAAGAGTAACACACATCCATCCATATTTACAAACTTTCGCATTTATAATAATACTAGCCACGCCCCGCGGTGTTACCCGCTACATGTTTTCGGGATAAAAAGTATCCTATGTGTTAATCCAGAGTCTCAGCTACCTCCATACCAAATTTCATCCAAATCCGTTTTATAGTTTTTGCGTGAAAGAGTAACAAATATCCATCCATACATCCATACTCACAAACTTTCGAATTTATAATATTTCTAGCTGCGCCCCGCGGTGTTACCCGCTACATGTTTTCGGGATAAAAAGTCAATGTGTTAATCCAGGGTCACAGCTACCTCCGTACCACATTTCATCCAAATCCGTTCAGTAGTTTTTGCGTGAAAGAGTAACAAACATCCATCCAAACTTTCAAATTTATAATATTTGTGGGACATGATTAGTAGGATTAAAGCAGGTTGTAATACGCGACAACTGCTTATGTACGTAGTCTAAATGAAGATTTAATAGTACCTACTGACGTATTCAAATCAATTTTCTTACTTAGTTGTTTCCAAACTACGTCAGATTGGTTGGCGTGGGTCGTTATTCGAATCGAAGGACGTCTAGCGTGACGTCAGAGGTACGTCAAAGAGCTTAATAGCTATGACTAGACCGTGACTATATTTATACTTCCTTTGTTAATGAAACGTTAGATTCGATGTATTGTAAGTTATTGGATAAAGTGTAATATAATGTTGTGGACGTAGATATTTATTATGTATCTAGTTTATTAGTAAGAAGTTACAAAGAAAGGAGTGAGAATTATATGGAGGTTCCTAAGGTAAAAGCTTTATTTAGTTTAGGGCTAGATGGCGCTGTGTAACACTACTTTTTCGGGATAAAAGTAACCTATGAGTTAATCCAGGGTGCCAACTACCTCCATACCAAATTTCAACAAATTTGGTTTAGCCGTTTGAGCGTGGAGAAGTAACAAATATACACACTTAGTTAAAAGTGGAATAATGAGTGTTGCCAATGCTACGGCAATGCCGTGTTTTAAGGCTTTCAGTCCAATAAATCGCCAAATCCACGGCCTACGGCTACAATCCTATGGCCGTAGTAAATTTCTACGGCTTTTCGTAAATTCTACGGTAATTATTTTGTTCATATATATAACAAATTCACTTTTAATTCACTGTTATAAGTCTAGGGTTCAACTGTGTATCAGATTCCGAATGCCAACATTGCAAAGTTGTAAAAAAAATATTAATAATCTATTAAAAATAATTAATTTCTGTTATTTTTTTTAAACAAATAGAGAATATTTGCAAATGTTTAATTATTGTTAAAAACCTTAAAACAGTGCTATTTGGCTATCGTTGAAGGCCCGCCGTTGATTTTTTTCTATGTCGACACGACTTTTTTACCTAAACACGGCCGCCTGTCCTACGTATATCGTCACTCCATCGAGTCTCAAGGCGTCCTACGCTATGTTTGCCAATTCGAGGTCTCCACTCCAGAACAGGTCTACCCCAGCGGTTATCGGTTCTGCGACAAATATGTCCAGCCCATTGCCACATCGGCTTACTAATACGCTGAGCTATGTTATTAAAAATTTAATAAAAAAGAGAGACCGCCAGCATAATAACATATTATTATGCTGGTGGATGGAAGCAAAAAGCCGAAGATCGGGCCAAGTGGCGTGTCTTGGGAGATGCATCTGTCCAGCTGTGGACTTCGATAAGCTGATGATGATGATTATGACGATGATAATGACACGGCCGCCTAAAAATTTGCATTGGCAACACTGAAAATAATCCACTTTTAATCATAGGTTATCTGTCCCAAACAGTCAAACGCCTAGCCTGTCGACCATAAAACATCTACCTTTTATTGCTTGCTATAGATAGGTACGATTTTAAATAAAATAAATAAATAAACATCGTAGGACATTACACACAGCGCCATCTGACCCCAAACTAAGCAGAGCTTGTGTGATGGAAATCAGATAATTGATACGATACATATAAATACTTTTTTTTTGTAAATGCATACTTATAATACATACAGAACACCCAGACAGAACAATTGCCATTATTCTTGGGTCTTTCTAATTGATAGCTAATATAGATACAAACGTAGGTAGATATTAAGACCAATTGGTCCTACCTAATCCGATTAAGGAAAATGGATGTAAAAAGGGAAGATTTGTGCTAATGGCCGGATCAACCCAGAGAATCATGACATAATTACTGTACTAATCGAGATCAAATAGAATAGCGATAGGTACTTTTTTAAACCAACTTCAAAAACGAAGAAAGTTTTTAAGTTTGTATGTATTTACAACAAAAAAAATGTAGTATTACGAGTATATCAGTTATCTGACTTCCATAGCACAAGCTCTGCTTAGTTCGGGGTCAGATGGCGCTGCGTGTAATGTCCTGTGATATTTTTTATTAGTTTGACCCGATTAGGCTAGGTGTGCTTTACCATTTTCGACCACACCTTCACTTAACATCAGGTTAACTGTGGTCAAACACCTAGCCTGTAACCCATAAAAACAATTTTTTTAATCTTTAATCAAAGGATTGTTATAAATCCTAAAGATGGGCAGGTACTGTATTTAGGTAATGGAATGGAGAATTATGACGGACGTTGATCTCCACACTAGGATTCCCTGTGTTGTGGAGATCAGCAGACATTGGTGGTAAAGCGTTACATAAAGGTACTAATTTAACTTATAATCTATTTTTATACCCAGAGGTCCTAGACAAAACATTTTATGATGGAGGCCTATGTCCAGCAGTGGACGTCCTACGGTTGAAATCATGATGATCTTAGATTAGCATCCAGAGGGTCGCCCTCCTTAGCAGCCATAGCCCCGTCAATATTCAGTTCATATAATTTATTAAATGTCATGTTATGCGCAGAAACAAAGTAACCTCATTTATAAGCACGTAGCGTCAGGGCAAGCCACGTAGTTTTAATAAGTTTTCATCAGATAAATAACGAGGGTAATCCGGAGTAACTGGACAGACAGTAAGGGCTATTTACCCCTAATGCGAGGTAAATGGGCCATTTTCTGGTAATGAAACAGGAGCAAATTAAATTAATGAGTCATGAAGGCACGACATACGATTAATATTTTCCTAGAATTTCTGACACGGTACTAATTGGGTAGTGGGTAGTACAGTTAGAGGCAAAAGTCGAATGATAAACAAAATTGCTAAGTAATTTATTGTTTACAAAAAATGTAAGTAGGTACTATGTCTATTTATTAAAAATATAATTATAAAATAAAATAAATTTCACAAGGGTTTTTTTTCTGTGCGTACACAGCCGTCGCTCAAGTTAGATAGTTATGTAATAATAAACCATACTAGGTAACCCCAGATTTAGGAGTTTTGGCGGGAACTCGCAATCCTGTCGCCCCGTTGTTTTTTTTTTCAAAAAAAACCCCCAAAGGCTACTATTTCCTAAATTTTGTATAATTTTCGTAAATAGTATTAATTTAAGGTTTTTTTTTTATTTTGTTTAATAAAAGGAATAAAAAGTCCCAAAATTATCATCGCTATAAAAATAGAAAATGATAGAACTTAATCAAAGTTCAGTGCTTAAAATAATACCTGCAAGCCAGAATTAAAATCGTAAGCCTGAAAGGTTTAACGACAGCGTGTGAGCGTGCGCTCATAGAAGGGCATTTAAATGCATTGCCTGTCCTTTGTGCTCCACTCCCACAGTTATCTTGATTAGGTTCTATTCTAGAGCTTTATGCCTAGACGTGATTAAACATAGTACTTTTCGAGAAGCCGACGATCTACACCTACTACCTACTTTCATTTGAAAATGTGTAAAGTACTTACAATAATTTTTCTCTGGCTCCTTAGGACAATTTAAGAAGCTAGTTTCAGAGGCGCAAGTAAATAAAAAAATGTGCTGAGGATATAGATACCGAGATTTCTTGTTCCTATATTTACTATAATTAGTTTGTGTTTAGTCATAATATAAAAAAAAATGTTTAGAATCTCTTTAATAGTAGGTTTATTTCCATAAAACTGCAAGCAATATGTTCATCAAGCTATGTATGCCTATAACTGGCGCATGTATCGGAACATAACTTTACGCAATGTGTTTGTAAACTTACCAATATGTGTGCTGTTGGCGTACCTTAATTAATAAATAAATAAATATAATTTGTATTGTAATACCCTAGACTTACGCGATAGGTGGGACCGAGCGATGACCGTGTTTGTAAGTCGAAAAGCGAGGTTCAACTTTGCATAATATAAATACAAATTAATAGTACATTTAATTGGGAGCAGAGTCAAAAGAAAACAATGATTTAGAAGAAACATCCTACTGATATTATAAATGCGAAAGTTTGGATGGATTTTTGTTACTCTTTCAAGCAAAAACTACTGAACGGATTTGGATGAAATTTGTTATGGTAGCTGAAACCCGGGATTAACGCATAGGCAACTATTTATCCCGAAAAAATGTAGCGGTTAACACCGCGGGGCGTAGCTAGTGTTTAACGCAATATAAAATTTAAAATTAAAAAAAAATCGTCTCCATGACCCTTAGGCCAAGTAAACGCACTCCTCCAATGATACAGCGAGGTTTCGGAGTAAACGAAAATATCATTACTGTATACAATTTTTTGATTTTTTAAAAATCGCTCTACCTCTGAAGTATGATCTGCCAAGCAAAAAAGAATCATCAAAATCAATTAATAAATAAAAACTTATAATGATGTTGAAGGCTTCATTCTATTCTAACAATGTCTCTAATAATGTTCAGTTTACCAATGAGAAGGTTTTTCTTTTCTCGTTAGGTTCAAAAGAGTAATTTTTTGTTCTTATAAATGACATAATTAGAAATGATCAATAAAACACACTGTGTACGTAAACGAATTCCACGCGGAACACATTCTGTGTTTCGGTTTGAAGGGTATCTACTGCAGCTAGCGAAATTACTGGGCTGTTGAGACAAACCATCGAAAGTCTCCAAAGTAATGAGCGCCAAAGCAGCGATGACCCGGACTTTGTTCTGCTACTCAAAGTTATGTGTATTGCTGCAATGGTCATGGGCAATGGGCATGCGTTCTCTTACGACTAGGAGAGCGTATCGTTCGTCTCGTCTTACATACAAAAAATAAAACGAGAAAAAAAATCGCAGAATAGCCCGCTTTGTGTGGCCAGACGGCAAGACTAATGATTTTGACTTTAATGCTACATTTTCGTAGTTTTTTCGCTTTTGTTTTACACAAAAGATTAATTATGTCATAAGGTTTTATGGCCAAAAAGCGTCGGTATGTGTTAGAAGTAGATAAATTGTCTTTGTAACTGGACAGCGTAAGGACTACGCATCTACTAAATTTTTCTTGCCACCTAGCTTTGTGGTTGTAATATTGATTTATTAAGAAAGAAAGAAAACATTTATTTTGATACACACAACACTACAACAACAAAAAAAACACTACAAATAAAAGATTAGAAAATAAAAATGAAAAATATGTTTATATGTTTATTATGTATATGTTTTATAATTATGTATAGTATACAAGCTGCAAGATCCGATATCGCTCGGGTGCACTTTAAAAAAAAACAAAAAGAAATTCTGTTCGCGGCTAAACTTCACAGAATAGATTGCCGAGCTAATTTGAAGATTGATGAGGACCAAAGCAGCGAGACTCCAGACTTTGTTTTGTTACTCAAATTTCTGTGTATCGCTGCAATGGTCATAGACCTGCGTTATCTCTTACCATCAGGAGAGCGCATCGTTCGTCTCTTTACTTTTACATTAAAAAAATAGCTTGAAAATTTTATCAAATCGATTATTTTTTTTTAATGGTTGACAGGCTAGTTGTTTGACCACAGCTCACCTGATGTTAGGTGAAGGTGTGGTCGAAGATGGTAAAGCACACCTAGCCTGGAATGGAACTGGCTCTCAAGTGAGACTGCCGGAACACACCGTTAGATGCTTGGCGGCAGATTTTCAACTTGAGGGTGGTAGCTAGCCAGCCGAGTACTAAACCCTACCATCATGCTTTGGTTTCCTCACGATGTTTTCCTTCACCGGCAGCTCAAGCTCATTGTTGGGGTTTGAACCCACGCCCTTCGGCATGCGAACCTACCGCGCTAACCACTGAGCTATCATCGCTACAAAAATTTAAAAAAAAAAAAACAAAAAAAATTTAACTAACTGGACGACAATTATATTTATACTAGCAGACGCCTAGCGGTTCCACCCGCGTAGTTCCCGTTCCCGTGGGAATACAGGGATAAAAAGTAGCCTATGCCACCCGGGGATAGTGTGACTTCCCAACGGCGAAAGAATTTTTGAAATCGATCCAGTATTATATTTTTCGTTACAAACATACAAATCTTTCCACTTTATAATATTAGTTAAGATAAATATTATATTAATTTATTTACTACAATATGTAATTATGTATACGTTTTGTGTTTATGTATTTTAGAAGCGCACTTTTACAACGGCGTTGACGACTGGTAGAAAATTATTTAGCATTAAATCGACTGCCCTGTTAGATCATATGGTGGTTCGATTGCTTCAAGAGGACAAACATTTTCCGTGACGAGCATTAGCCGCTTGCAACCGATCTTTATGGAAATCAATGGCGGAGGCCTATGTCCTACAGTGGACATCCTAATGATGATGATGAGTGAATTTTTTTTAAAAGACTTTTTTTTTAAATTTGTATTATTTAAATCTGTATTTTTTAATTGAAACCGCACTTCAAATTCTGTAATTAATAATATTTAAATATTTTGACCAAAATTGTTTGCCATACCCTAATGGGGTCATATGTACTAGGAACAACACGTAAAATTTATAAGCATAAGAACCTGTACAAATGTTGCAATAAAGTATTGAGTATTGAGTGTAAAAGAGCAAAATTTAATTTAAATTTCATTCAATTTCTGGACCCAATTAGATGCCATCTAAGAACTAAAGATACACGTGGTCAATTGACCTTTCACTACAAGTCAACTTGCAGAAGTCTTCTTGTGTTCGCAAGTTTCACAGAATCTGTTTGTTTTACCCAAAGCCTACCACGTAGCGAGCCCCAAAGCGGCTGCAATTATAACTTGTAACAAAGACGAGGAAGTAGGGCGCGCAAATGGAATTACTTGGATCGTTATTTTCTTACAGGAAAACTGTTTTTTTTCGAGCGAAAAGGCAAGGCGTTCTTAAGACGTCAACACTGCTTACGGACAATTGCAACATCAACGAATTGTCGGTACTTTGTCTTCACCTCTTTGCATGGTGGTAGGGTACTTTCTAGTACTAGGTACTACTACTACTAGGGTACTAGGGTACTTTTTACTTGGTGGTAGAACTCCTTACAGGAGGTCGTCTAGGTAGGTACCACCGCAGTACCAGTTATTCTGCCGCTAAGCAGTAGTGTGTAAACATTACTGTGTTCCGGTTCGAAGGGTACAATTACTGGGCTGTTAAGACTAACCATCGAAAGTCTCAAAGTAATGAGCGCCAAAGCAGCGATGCCATGGACTTCGTTTTGTTGCTCAAAGGTCTGTGTATCGCTGTAATGGTCATGGATAAAGTCTCGTTCGTCTCATTACTTTTTACATTAAAAAAAAAATGTACTCGGCTGGCTAGCTAAAGTTGAAAATCTGCCGCCAAACATCTAACGGTGTGTTCCGGCAGCCTCACTTGAGAGCCAGTTCCATTCCGGGCTAGGTGGTTTACCATCGTCGACCACGCCTTCACTTAACATCAGGTGAGCTGTGGTCAAACACCTAGCCTGTCAACCATAAAAAAAAAGTTTCGTAGTTTTTTAAGTACTACTTAGGTCACTTCGTCTTAGTTTCTAGTCTTTAGTCACTTTACATCGTTCTTAATACATTTGTTTGTTTAATACCTTATGACTGTGAGAGGATTTAAAATTAATTGCCCTAGGACATTTCTCACAAAGCCAAAACTTATAGTATGGGAACCAAATAACTGATAGAATAGCTATTTATATATCTTTTCTTGTGAATACATGGTTATAATACATACAAAACACCCAGACTGCACAGAACAAACATTTGTTTATACAACGCAATGTTTGTCCTGTGTGGGAATCGAACCCACACCCTTCAGGGCTGTCTATAATTCAGAACTTTACATGTCTGTCTTAGTGTCAAATTAATATGTTGTTGGTTCGATTCCCACCCAGGACGAATAGTTTGTGGTATAAACAAATGTTTGTTCTGTGTCTGGGTGTCCTGTATGTATTTACAAAAAAAAAGTATTTAAGTATTCTATCAGTTATCTGACTTCCATAGTACAAGCTTTGCTCAGTTTGGGGTCAGATGGCGCTGTGTGTAATGTCCTACGTTATTTTTTCTCCACTGTTTCTTGTTTTCATATTCGGAAGTATTCCCTTTACACCCCATAGAATACCCAATATTTATGTACAACCTATAAAATACTCAATAACCATTAAAGTAACTGCATTACTGATCCCCATTTACCCCGGGGAAGGTGGGGTAAAGCGGGTACATTTAACACAGAGGAAGGTAGGGTAAGGTTAGATTTATTCCGTCTGGCTACATCGCCACCGTTCCCGGGGGACGTCATTTTAGATTATTGATAGATTTTTTTCCGACTCAGGTGTAGAAACGCTGCGTTTGCTATTAGGTAAGTACGTGACAAGACTGCAATGTCGTTATTCTAGCACGATTGTAGGAGGCGGCGTAATTTTTTTTTTTGGCGAGATCTGTCCAGGAAGATGTGCTTATAGGTAACTAGCGGATGCCTCGCGGTTTCACCCGCGTAGTTCCCGTTCCCGTGTGACTACAGGGATAAAAAGTAGCCTATGTCACACTGGGATAGTGTAGCTTCCCAATGGTGAAAGAATTTTTGAAATCGGTCCAGTAGGAGCCTATTCATTACAAACAAGCAAACAATTGCTTGTTTGTTTGTTTGTATACTATTATAAAGAGGAAAGATTTGTTAGACATTACATACAGCGCCATCTGACACCAAACTAAGCAAAGTACTATGGAAGTCAGATAACTGATAGAATACTTAAATACTTTTTTTTTGTAAATACATACTTATAATATATACAGAACAACCAGACACAGAACAAACATTTGTTTATAAAACAAAATTGTTTATACTGGATGGAAATCGAACCCACGCTTAATTATAAGCTTGTATTTTTGTATTGTATTTGCCTAATATTTTCACGTCGCGTCGCATCGCTTATCGCTCATGTAGGACAACGGTTTGTATGTTGAGCGCTACGATAAGTAACGTAGGTAGTAGGTACATAGTTTGAGTGTAACTAAACTTGGCGAAGTTGCTGAAATTCATTAGGCCCGAGGTGCTAACTGAAACCATTAAATTAAATTAGGATTCAACTATTACATGTGGGCGGGAGAACGTTAGTAGCTGGGTAAATGCTTTGCTTCATTTTGATAATTTGACCCTAAAATAAGCATGAGTTATGATTTAAAAATATTTAAAATTAAGATAGTGTAAAACTATATTATATACATTTAAAAAGACCCATAATATCGCTACGTGAAATATCCCACTTACATTATAAATGTCAAAGTTTGGATGGATGGATGTTTGTTACTCTTTCACGCAAAAACTACTAAACGAATTTGGTATGGAGGTAGCTGAGACCCTGGATTAACACACAGGCTACTTTTTGTCCCAAAAATATGTAGCGGGAAACACCGCGGGGCGCAGCTACTCCCATATATATTTATATGGATATACGTTTATTGTATTGTTTTTTTTAAACACCATCCTATTTCTGTTTTTCTTTCCTTGAAAAGGTTGTATGTTTAATTGTTGAATAGTTTGTCGCTAAATATGGATCAACGCCATTTAGTTAGTTAAAATTAAAGTAGATGGCGTTGATCGCCGTTAAAACGCGCTACCATTTCGTTTACTAATTTAACTTGCTTTATTTCTTTTATTTGAACTCTGTGATAATTGATTTAAATTTGTTACGTTCTCCAACTCGCTCTGTTTCATTTCTCATTTGTCTGGGTACTCTGAGCTGAGTTATTTATATACATTACAATATCGCTCTAGGCTCTAGGTGCCCTATCTGATAAGGCCGGGCATATACACCAAGTATGTATTATGGTTTTGTTATTATGTTAATTATCTCTTTTTTTTAATGTTTCATATTTGTATGTTGTTTTGGTGTATAATAAAGTTATATTCTATTCTATTCTATTAGTATATTCAGTACTGGTTGGCTACCAGCAGAGAGAAACCTTCGTCAAAAGGCGAGCTTACAAAAACATGGAAAGAAAACTTCTTACGTCCCATATTGTATGCCCCAGGGCTGTATATGTTAGGCAATTTGTTATTCTTGCATTCAAAGGCATCGTACATCCTGTAGGTTAGTAGACATGTGTACCTAAGGTGTACAGCGAGAGGTCTACGGTCAAAAATCTACGTCCTACGATAACTGTACCGTATGCGATGACTTGAATAGCTTAAAATACATAAACATAACTTTGTTAAAACAATTAAGTACAATAGAATAGAATACAACTTTATTATACACCAAACCTACAAATACAAATATGAAATTTAAAAAAGAGATAAAGAATATAACGAAACAACAAATATATGGCGTATAACGGCGGTCTTATCGCTTAGAGCAATTTCTTCCAGACAACCTTTGGATATACAGAAACAGATATTAAGTGGTGTAAAAAAAAATGAAACTTAAATAATGTAAAACCAAGCACCTTACTGTGTATTCCGGCAGCCTCACTTGAAAGCTAGTTCCGTGTGTTTACCTTCTTCGTCTACACAGTCACATCAGTTTTTTTTAATGTTAAAAATGTTAAAGTTTTCAAATATCAAATGTCTAGCCGCTCAGGTTGGGTGGCGGTCAAAAGCAATCCTATTGATAAAAAAAAACTTTACTTGATAATTTACTATGACTTATTCTGTGACATGAGTCCTACAATAATATTGAGTTGTATTTCTTTGAGACGTATTTCTTTCAATGTTATTTTTACTATTGTTTGTGAATAACATTTTATACAATTACGCATTTCTCTAGGGACAAAATTAATTATGAGTTCAATAGATATTTCTAAGAAAATATAATCATGAATATTGTACAAGTAACATAAACATACAAAAGAAACATAAAAATATACAAGTGCTTACGTTGTGTCTTTCAAAAGAAATGAACGTTTTTCGTATGAGGCATTAAATATATTTATTCTTTTGTGCTATCCTGATATTGTAATTTATTTTAAGCTAGCGTCTACCCTTATTTTATACACAATTTCACGGGTACATTGTTTCATGATTTCATCTCGAATATTCGATTTATATCGGGTATTTGGCTTCGATTTTATACATTTACGACGGGCTTAATTAAAAATGATTTTGATGAAATCTTAATTAACCTTCGAAACCTTAAAAAGCCTTTCTTTTTCAACTTGAGGGTTCGAGTTGAAAATCTGCCGTCAAGCACCCAACGGTGTATTTCGGCAGCCCTATTTTTATCGTTGACAAGCTAGATATTTGACCATAGCTCACCTGATGTTAAGTGACGGTGTGGTCGAAGATGGTAAAGCACGCCTAGCCTGGAATGGAACTGGCTCTCAAGTGAGGCTGCCAGAACACACCGTTAGATGCTTGGCGGCTTCACTTGAGAACCAATTCCATTTCAGACTAGGTGTGCTTGCTAACCACACCGTCACATCAGGTGATCTGTGGTCAAACACCTAGCCTGTCAATAATAAAAAGATATGAAAATGAAATCAAATCGTTTCGTTCCACTTTTTGGAACGTTAACCATGAAACGGTGGCCATTTTTCGAGCTAATTTATTTATACTCACTTTGCTTATGTGTTTCATTTTTCTTAATGTCTAATTCAAAGATTCTCCGCGTAATACTGAGTATCTCACAAAGAATTGAATTAAGACACATAAAAGTCTTTTTTTTTTAATATTAAACGAATAATTACCACAATTTACAATACTGGGTAAAGGGCGACTCTACTATCCGCTCAAACGGGGCGGAAAACAATTTTATTACCCATATAAACCACCCCAAAGGTTTCCAGACATCTAAGGTTATCGTGCATATGTCGTTTAGACCTTATGCATGAACTGGACGTTTTTGTCATTATTGAGAAACATAATTAATTCGATCAGTTACTCTCCTTTTGAGTTAGTGTATTAAGTTAGTAATGTCAGTGCAGTGAGTGAGTGTGCATATTATAGAACACATGAACAAAGTGTCTTCCCCTTAATAGAGACAGTAAGAAAAGTGTCGATGGACGCATTCTTAGAATATACTCTACTTAGCAATTTAAGTTACATTAAAATTACTTATTAGTCCAACTAGGCTAGATTGTAATAACAATGAGGTATCTATCAACAGAAAGATACATCATTAGAAGGAAAAAAAAAAAAAAAAGTTACTCTCTGAAAAAATTAAAAGAAATTACTATCTGTAATATTGTCACTGATATATATGGTCTAATGGATTGATATTTCAGAATCATTTTCATAAACGCCTGTTACTGTAACTTTTTGTCAAAAATTACACAGTTGTCGTTGTTGCTCCATCGGCGAATGTACTAATCCAAGTGTAGTATATTTACCAAAAAATATTGTGAATATATTTAGACAGCCTGTAACGGGCAACTAATATATCCAGCCACAAATATTATATGAAATCTTCATTATTTCCATTCAGTTCCATTCCAGGCTAGGTGTGCTTTACGATTTTCGACCACACCTCCACTTAACATCAGGTGAGCTGTCGTCAAACAACTAGCCTGTCAACCAAAAAAAAAATAACGTAACATTTATACGAAGCAGGCCAATCTAGTTTGTGTGCTAATGGTCCAGGCCCACGTAGTGCGCGGAAACCCCAAGATAAAACGAATATCCTAGGTTTTACGAGATATTTGCCTAACATTCTTGTGAATGAAATAAATGTTGTATTTTACAGCGTTAACTTGTCTTAACAGCATTTTGGATTTTCTGTAACACGATAGGTAGGTTGTTAAAGAAAATTAAATAGGATAGGGCTCCATAACAGGGCTGTCTACATAAAATCTCGATGTTAAAGGTGACAGTATCTTTTACAGAGGTCTCAAATTCAGTCACTAGTAGACTTTAAGGTCATAGTAACTAGCAGCCAGTATCAAGTAACTTCAGTTCTCACCTTTATCACCTGATTTACTTTACCACATTTCTAATTAAATACTGAAATATAAAATACTAGCGGACGCCTCGCGGTTTCACCCGCGTAGTTCCCGTTCCCGTGGGAATACAGGGGTAAAAAGTAGCCTATGTCACCATGGGATAGTGTAAGCTACACTATCCCATGGTGAATTAAGATGTAGAAGCTGAAGACTGAAGATTGTACACAAAATACAGAAACATTGAGACTAACAGAATGCACAGAGTGCGATGCCAAGAAGAAAGAAATAAATAAAAATTACGTTTCATGAGTTAGTTAAGAGAGTTTTGTATATTTAGACTCTACAGTTAAACAAATCAAGCTGTCACAGTACAAACTGTAGTTAAACCGCTCCGTACAAATGAGTGGTTCTGTATAAACTATGTAGAGGTGGCAAAAGTTTAATTGCATGCATGGATTTCAAATACTGGTAGCGTTTCGCGGTTGAGCTTGCAAAATTTAATTTTTCTCTTCATGTAGGACAGGGGTGTCTAACTGGATTTTATAAAGTGCCATAAAATATAAAGTTACAAAATTTGGGTGTGTTAGCGGTTCATACTCAAAATAATTAAAACATATAATGTTTGGCCCTTACACCAGGCAACTAACGTCATAATTTAAGTAAAAGTGCCGGAAGACACAATAGATAGATAGATAGATAGAACCTTATGAACTAGATACTACTACGACTACTTATTTCGATATTTTCGAGTATCAGTAAAAAATCAAGTTAAATAAGTCTAAGTCATAGTCAAAAAATCGTGATCGATTCCGGTCATGACTTACATCCGGTCATAGTGGCGACTTTACTACAAGCTTTGGAAGCAACACGAGAAGTTAAGTCATCACATTGTATCACTTTCCTACACAAGCGATTGTATGTCATTACTTACGCTACTTTTATACATAAACACTCAAAAACACAAGTTTTGGAATATTACGTAATGCGGTGACACGACCGCCCCACGGAGAGCAGAAAATGTTTCGCATACCGTTGCAGTTTTTTATGTATTTGCGTAGTTTATTTAACAAGCGAAATGACAGTTAATTTGTGATAAAAAAAAGTAAATTTCTTTGCACTATAAAGCAAGACATAAACAAAACAAAAATACGTAAAATAAAATATAATTTTACAACATGTTTAGTATCTATAGAACGTTACAACATACATTTAAAATGTCCATAGAGTGGTAACACAAAAAAGTAGGTATATATAAAACACACATTTTTTACATTATTTATATTAAAAACACAAGACACGTAAACCTAATTTATCACTTTTCCCCCTTATGCATACATTTATCTACTCTAAATATAGCACAACAGGTAAAAAAAGGAACGGTTGTACCTGCTACAAAGTTCTACATTATATTACAATGTCGGTTTTCGTTGCCATCAGTTCTAGTTCCCCCGGCGAGGAACGTTGTTCTGGGGGCCTACCACAATCTTACAGTACCTACCTCTCTTTGCTGTGTGAGTTCATTTACCAGTTTAATATCAACGTTGGAGCGTCCACAGCACTTTAGATCTTTGCAGTAATAAAAAGAAAGAGTTAGTCTATGTAAAAAAAAAATAATGCGACGAACGAGACGATCTCCTGATGGTAAGAGATAACGCCTATCCATGACCATTGCAGCAATACACAGAACTTTGAGTGACGAAACAAAGCCCAGGGCATCGCTGCTTTGGCATCGCTGCCGTCGCATCGGCTCGTCAAATCGAAGAGGTCGGTATACATTCTGGCGCCCGCGGTCTTCAGCCGCGTACCCGCTTCCATTCGGGATGCACCTTCCATCGCGTGCTTCAGAAGCAAACTAAAATCTTAGCTTCAAGAGCCCTTTTTTTATGACTTTGACGATTATTTAAAAATAAGGTATTATTGACATTTAATCATATTGATATAAGTATGTTATATTTGACAAAAACAAGTAAACAGATGATCTGATAGCAAGCACCAGTAGATGAAAGCAAGAGACTACAAAATTCAATTTGAAATACCTTAGAGCGTTTATCTATAATCTACTGATCTCAGATCAGTAGATTTGAGTTGATTGTGATAGGCCCCTTCGAACATTTAACGTGGTGCGACATTCTGAATTCACGTCGTCAAGGGATTTCCAGTCTGGATAGAATGGTTCTAGAAAATTGGAACTTTAGAATAAATTTTCTGTTATATCAGTATTTTTTACCAGACTTTGTAAAAAAAGGATTATGATTTTAATAGTATGTATTTACGTAAGTTTATTCATTTGTTCACTACCATCTCATTAACTACTTATCCATATTTTAACATATAAGGTTTTTATTATAAACTATTTACTATACAGGTGAACGTTTTATTTGTCATTTTTTGTTAATCTAATGAGCTAAAAAAAATATGTCTCGAGTACGAAAAAAATAACTTAAGTAAAATTTATGTGATCTGAAGTATTTTATAATAAACACATCGGCTTATCGAAATTTGATGCGTAGTTTCGGTGCTACGGTGGAACAAACTATGTAGGTTTGCTGCTAAAAATATACCCTTAATTTTCGCTTTACTGTAGTCGCGTAAAAAAATAGTTTATTATACAGAACACAGTAAAGAAAGTAACTTCACGTTCACCATACAAAATCAAAAACACTAGATCTAGATGATTTTGTAAAATTCTAGTCCCTTTTAACAGGTCCATAAAGTAGCTTAGAGTACCGTTACGGTCACCAATACTTAGCCGAAAGGTTTAAGTGGAAAAACTTATACAAAGTGTATACAAACTTATACGGTGTTCCGGCAGCCTTACTTGAGAGCCAGTTCTATTCCAGGCTAGGTGTGCTTTACCATCTTCGACCACACCTTCACTTAACATCAGGTGAGCTGTGTCAAACACCTAGCCTGTCATCAATAAAAAAAAAGGGCCAAGCGCTGATGTTTTAGGCTTTGTAGCTCTACTTATATCTTTACACTAAATAAAACAAAGTAGCGTCCCGCCGTCTGTACGCTTAGATCTTTTAAACTACGCCACAGATTTTAATGCGGTTTCCATCAATAGATAGAGTGATTCAAGAGGAAGGTTTATATGTTTAATACTTTCATATTATAGTAGAGAAAATGGAAGAATTTTAATGATTTTTAATGTGATGTATATTACAAATCATACCAAATTTCATCCAAATCCGTTCAGTAGTTTTTGCATGAAAGAGTAACCAACATCCATCTAAACTTTCACATTTATAATATTGAGATAATATGTCAAAATAAAAAAATATTGTCATTATAGTAAAGCGGCATAAAAAAATCGCAATTACTTACTAGTAATTTAATAATCTTTTAGTTTGAAATACTCGTCAATGTCATAAAACAAACATCTCAGATCCCACCTAGCTGCGCCCCGCGGTGTTTCCCGCTACATGTTTTCGGGATTAAAAGTAGCCTATATTGTGTTAATCCAGGGTATTAGTGGTATTAATAAGGGTAAATGTTTCTTTGCAGAGATGTCGAGGTGCCGAGTAGCAGCATGTGTAGCGGCGCTGGCGGCAGTTTGCTGTGCGCTCCCACATTCGGCGTACGCATTGGATCTCAACCGGCTATACGGACACCACTCCAAGCGCTCTGGTGAGTACCAGATCTGAGCCTCGAGCCTGAGTCGTTCGTGACGAACAACTTGCGAATAAGTATTCGTATCGACATCGACAAAAAATTGTATGAGATTTGTACAGCTTTGTATGCTATCGAGGACTCGATACCTTTACGATAAGAATTCAATGAATTTTCGTGATCGAGGTTCTGGTATTCTGCTAGACGGTACATCTCCTTACCAAGAGGTCATGTTGTCTACCGCAGTATCAAGCATTCTACGTAAATAACTACAGGACAGAGATTTGGCGGGAACACGGAAAGAGTCGTGTCACCCCGTTGTATTTTTTTCCAAAACTAGTGTTTTCTCGCGTGTTTATGCATAAAAATGGTGGTGTTTTATTCATAAAATGCCGAATCACAAGTGCGAGTGTGGGAAAATGATATAATGTGGTGAAACGTGAGTTTTCGTGTTGCTTCCAAAACTCCGTCGAACCTTTATAGTAAAGTCACCACTACTTTACTAAAGCATGACTGGACTTGACTGACACGGACTGTACTTGACCAAGACTAGACTTTGACTATGACTGTGGCTTATTTAACTTTTGAAACTTGAAAATATAAGATACTTGACACTGGCAAATGCTCAAAACGCGACGCCAAAACCAAAGAAAAAAGAAACTACAGGACAAGTAGAATGACAGCTCACTACCACCCATACATAGTAGAATTTCCTTGGGTACGTACCAAATGTTTTGACTCTACGTTTCTCATCCGTACGGCCAAGGAATGGAACAAGCTGCCAGCTTCCTTTTTATATTTTAGTAGCGATAATAGTTCAGTGTTAAACGCGGTCGGTTCGCATGCCGAAAGGCGTGGGTTCAAACCCCAATAATAAGCTTGAGCTGCCGGAGAAGGAAAACATCGTGAGGAAACCATAGCTTGGTAGTAGGGTAATTTCTAGTACTCGGCAGGTTCAACCCTCAACTTGAAAATCTGCCGTCAAGCATCTAACGGTGTGTTCCGACAGCCTCACTTGAAAGCCAGTTCCAGTCCAGGCTAGGTGTGCTTTACCATCTTCGACCACATCGTCACTTAACCTTGCCAACCATGAATACTGGACACACTGTTCGTGCGTGACGTGTATCAACAATTACTTGTGTATATATATATCTACACTAATATTATAAAGAGGAACGATTTGTATTGTTGGATAATTGGATTTTTGGGTTTTTGTATGTTTGTAACGAATAAACTCAAAAACTACTGGACCGATTTCAAAAATTCTTTCACCGTTGGGAAGTTTCACTATCCTTGGGTGATATAGGCTACTTTTTATGCCCGTATTCCCACGGAAACGGGAACTACGCGGGTGAAACCGCGAGGCGTCCGCTAGTGTATTTATAATCCAACTGTCAGTTTTATTTAAACACTAAGATTGTGGTTCCTCTATGTAGCCCTACAGATAAGTCGGTCGCATTAATAAATTTAAAACGAGGTCTTCGCTAATTCGCGCAGAATTTTAATGCTATACAAATTCTGGGGTTGTATTCAAACTTGGCGAAGCAGGAAATGCAAGTTGCGTTCCGCATAATTTTCCGCCTGTTAGCATATGCTTTGCATTACTTGAAATTTAACCACCAAACCAAATTTACTTGAACGTACAACTTTTTCCTACAACGTTACAAACGTACAACGTTCCTTCTAGGTAAGCGTGTTCCATCTTAGACCGCATCTTTGCTTCACATCAGGCAGGATGTGGTCAAGCGCGAACCTATTCAAAGAAAAAAAAAACCGCAAATAAAAAATAAAAATGCTGCTTCCTAAAGCTTGTGTTAAGTGTTATAATTATTATGGTTTATCTCAAATAACTTTTCCAAATTTTAATATATTAAAAATAATTCAATTTATACGTTTTTAATATAAGCGTATGTAGGTATACACTTATACAGCCTGTAAAACGTAACCTAAATTTAATGTATGTTATTTCTAGGATAAAATGAACACTAAAAATGTACAAATGTAATAATTATATATAAATAAAGATATTTTGAAATTGAATTTAATCTGAATGTTCAAGGTTTATATCTAGTTTATTTCCGCTTAACAGTCGTCCCAGTTCCAACAGTGATGAGGACTTAAACTAAACTAATTTTAATTTTACACTGCTTATTAATTAAAAAACCTAATCTTACTTAAAATCTAGAACTCATAAACTTAGAAATATACTTAATTTGACAAAAATTAAATTAAAACTACAAAAAATCTAATTAAAATAATCAAAAATCCTCCTCTCTGCAGTAACCACTTTGTCGACACGTGTTTCACCTCTACACGAGGCATCCTCAGGGCGTGTTAACTCTTCGAGCGCTTGGTCGAGACTGAGGTGAAACACGTGTCGACAAAGTGGTTACTGCAGAGAGGAGGATTTTTGATTATTTTAATTAGATTTTTTGTAGTTTTAATTTAATTTTTGTCAAATTAAGTATATTTCTAAGTTTATGAGTTCTAGATTTTAAGTAAGATTAGGTTTTTAATTAATAAGCAGTGTAAAATTAAAATTAGTTTAATTTAAGTCCTCATCACTGTTGGAACTGGGACGACTGTTAAGCGGAAATAAACTAGATATAAACCTTGAACATTCAAAATGAACTTCCGCAAAGTAACGCCTGAATCAATCAATTGAATTTAATCGTCGACATCACCATCCCACATCTCGTGAAGGTCGAACGTCATGCGGGATATTGACTTGACGATCATTGTTCCGATAGTTGTCATGGTGAACGGCCTTATAACGATGAGTCTCCACAAACATCTTAAGAGACATACTAGGCGTTTGAGCCAAGGATCAGATCTAAAAAGCACTGATCCTTGATCCTACGATATCGGTCCCCTTCGATTTTTTAGTTATTTTTATGTAAAAAATAATGAGACGAACGAGACGCTCTCCAAGTGGTAAGAGATAACGCCTGTCCATGACCATTGCAGGGATACACAGAACTTTGAGTAGCAAAACAAAGTCCAGGGCATCGCTGTTTTGGCGCTCATTACTTTGAGACTGCATGGTTAGTCTCAACAGCCCTATTATTTCGCTAGCTGCAGTACCCTTCGAACCGGAACACAGTAATGTTTAAACGCTTGGCGGCAGAATATCTGGTACAGCGGTGTTAAATTAAACTATTAATTATACTAACAAGCGGCCCGTCCCGACTTCGCACGGGTAAACAAAACTCGATTAACAATATTATGTTACTCAGTGATCATGTAGCATTCTAATGATGAAAGAATTATTCAGATCGGTCCAGTAGTTTCGAAGCCTATTCAATATTGGCACAGGACCGGGATGAGTGGCGTCCAAGAAGAGAGGCCTATGCTCAGCAGTGGGCGATTACGGACTGATGATGATGATGAGAATGAACTAAAATTTAATTGGGCACTTGTTGAAATTGCGTTACTGTTAATAATGTATAGTTTAACATACCTACATACTGAACTATACGATATTAACAGTCAATTCCTCTCGATACTCGTAAAACTTTAACTGCATGGCTATATCGTAACAGCTATATTTACAGCTTTATTGACAGCCGTATCGAGCCGTTTACAGCCACATTTGTTAGCAAGAGCTATATTGTAGCCACAATACAGCGCTTTCGATTTTATGAACATGCCCAATATTCAGCACTAAAAAGCACTTTATACGCACGTGTGTGTAGGTAGGAAATCCTCGCTACAATAGGCTGGGACATACCGACAATGAAATTATGAAGAGAAATTCAATACATGCCAGAATTAGCTCGTGAAACCAATACAGTTCTGTGGTGAGGTTAATAATATAATATGAAAGGTTTGGTTTATACTCTACTGTTTCTTTGTTAGTAAAACTTGTGGCAATGATAGCTCAGTGGTTAGGGTTATCATGGGTCAAAACCACATTGGCAAACGTAAAACGAATATTGCTACATTGTTAGACGAATCTAGTAAAACGTACCTAAGTAAATAAAGTACTTTCTATGTAAAAACCATTTGCTAAATGTTAGTAATTTTTTTTTTTTCTTTGGCCATGGCACATTCGTGCATTGTGCCAACTCTCAAGTTTTATAAAAAAAAAATGTTAGTAATAAAATTACCTTTTACTTTTTTTTTTCTTTGGTGACTTTGGCACCTAACAAAGATCGCATAATCTGTTGCGGTATCATACCAATTATATTTTATAGCAATGATAGCTCAGTGGTTAGCGCGGTAGGTACGCATGCCGAAGGGCGTGGGTTCAAACCCCAACAATAAGCTTGAGCTGCCGGTGAAGGAAAACATCGTGAGGAAACCATAGCATGGTGGTAGGGTACTTTCTAGTACTCGGCTGGCTAGCTACCACCGTCAAGTTAATAATATAATCAGCCGCCGAGCATCTAACGGTGTGTTCCGGCAGCCTCACTTGAGAGCCAGTTCCATTCCAGGCTAGTTGTGCTTTACCATCTTCGACCACACCTTCACTTAACATCAGGTGAGCTGTGGTCAAACACCTAGCCTGTCAAACGTAAAAAAAACCATAATCTATGTAACCATCAATAAAAAAAATATTGAATGTGTCTATCTTCAAAATCTCTGAGTAGTAGGTAGTAGTTGTAAAGTGGCCCTCTATAAAACTTAATCTGTTTTTTTAAATGTTGTTGTTGACAAGTATTATGCTGAGGGGAGCCCCTATTTTGTAACTGTTTGTCTCTATCTGTTGTATCTATCTCTTTCGAACTGTATCGGGACCTGGCCAAACGTCTAGAGGAGGCTTCAGGTGACCAGAATGCTGGTATCTACTTTGGTCAAAAGCTAAGCATTGCCATCCAGCGTGGCAATGTTGCCAGCATTCTGGCCACATATCCCTCCTCTGGCGGTTTTTTAGACTAAGTTTTTTGTACACATTTTGTAAATAGGTAGTATAATTTAAGGTATTTTTTATTTTATTTAATAAATAAACTATCTGTTGTTATTTTTGATTTTTTTTGTTCTGTTACAAAATAAAAATTATTTTCTTTCTTTCTTTCTTTAAATGTCGCACGGTAACTAACAAACAATTTGGTCAGTCTTCGGTGCTTCACAAATACTTCAACTATCCCAGTTTGGAACAACCCCATCTACGGTTACACAAGAACACACTACTAGAAGTACGCACACACACTACTCAAAGTATAATGTTACCGTTCGTAGTCCGCTAAGTTTACTATAGTACCTCAACTGATCGTGAACGTTAGGGAAACCATAGAATTTCTGATTAGTAAGAAGAGCTTTCCTGCGGAACTTTGTTGTCGAGAGTGATTAAATTGCATATACTTATTGGCAGATATTATTAGCTGGAGTCCATCTAGGTGATACCTTGTAGCTTTGTAGCGATGATAGCTCAGTGGTTAACGCGGTAGGTTCGCATGCCGAAGGTTGTGGGTTCTAACCCCAACAATGAGCTTGAGCTGCCGGTGAAGGAAACATCGTGAGGAAACCATAGCATGGTGTTAGGGTACTTTCGGCTGGGTAGCTACCACCCTCAAGTTGAAAATCTGCCTAACGATATGTTCCGGTAGCCTCACTTGAGAGCCAGTTCCGTTCCAGGCTAGGTGTGCTTTACCATCTTCGACTACCCCTTCACTTAACATCAGGTGAGCTGTGGTCAACACCTAGCCTGTCAAACATTAAAAAAAAGGTAAGTACTACCGCAGTACTATATATTTTATAAAAGAAATTTCTAAATTTGACATTATTCTGGCAGCATCGCCTTGTAGATATGAAACTAAATAGTGAAATTTACTAATGTCACTAATGCGCTCATTTTTATGAATTAAATTTTCGAATGTGTCGCGGAATTCCAGCCAACGGAAATATTCACCGGAAAATTTCTCTATTTGTATTTGAGGAAGTTTCAAGCCGGTACCATGATGATGATGGTGATCGTCCGAACAACGAGAAGCATTGTGAGAAGAACTATGTCTTCGCTCACATTCGTTTTGTTTTGTAAAAGTTTCGAGTAACGTTTTGGCGGTCGCGATATTTGTTATTAAATCTTGCTCGATAATATCACGCTCATCGACTTCTGCTTCAAGATTATCCGGATATAAGACTTCTATCTCACTTTGCAAGTCATCGACCTTAATTGACAATACCTCAAACTTGGCAAGTTTTAATTTAAATTCGGCTAATTCAATATTATTTAATTCTGTTTCTTCTGAAATTGACGTTAGATAGTTTTAAAATTTGGTTATCTGCCCCTTGGCGGATGCTCGCTTTGTAGTTAATTCTTTATAACGTCGCTTAAGTTCTGCCATTGTCAATAAAGTAAGTACCTACCTACAAAATTTGTGTAAAATTTTAAAGTTTAGTTGATTAATAATATACAATAAATTGGCTCACGTCCCTCGTTTCGGAGTCACCTGTCATCCTGGAACCTGGTTACACGCGAGCCGGTGCCCGCCGGTCACCTGCCGGGTCAGCCGCCGGTCGCTGCCGATACTCGCAAGATCGCCAAATACCGTCCGCGGATGGCCCGAGGCGATGTATGTAGTTAGGCCTGAAAGCGGTCGGCCGAATGCACTTAGTATTGCAAGTGTAAAAGGCGACGGACGGACTCCAACAGAAAATGAATGATTGAGAAATGCGAATGATGGTCGCTGACAAACATGAGTTAGGGACTATGCCGACAATTTACGCTCAAGTTTACACCATAAATGAATGTAACTTACGTTATTTACGATAATTCTTTGCTATAATTAGTAATGTGTGCCTTCTTGGTAAGCTCAAAGTAGCACAACGCGCTATGGAGAGGGCTATGCTCAGAGTTTCCCTACCAGATCGAATCAGGAATGAGGAGATCCGTAGACGAACCAAAGTTACCGACATAGCCCAACGGATTAACAAGTTGAAGTGGCAGTGGGCAGGGCACGTAGCACGCAGAACTGATGGCCGATGGGGCTGCAAAGTTCTGGAGTGGAGACCACGGACCGGCAAGCGCAGTGTAGGACATCCACCCACAAGGTGGACAGACGACCTAGTAAAGACCGCAGGAACGCGCTGGATGCGAGCCGCTTCCAACCGGTATTTATGGAAGTCAACGACGGACGGACTCCAACAGAAAATGAATGATTGAGAAATGCGAATGATGGTCGCTGACAAACATGAGTTAGGGACTATGCCGACAATTTACGCTCAAGTTTACACCATAAATGAATGTAACTTACGTTATTTACGATAATTCTTTGCTATAATTAGTAATGTGTGCCTTCTTGGTAAGCTCAAAGTAGCACAACGCGCTATGGAGAGGGCTATGCTCAGAGTTTCCCTACCAGATCGAATCAGGAATGAGGAGATCCGTAGACGAACCAAAGTTACCGACATAGCCCAACGGATTAACAAGTTGAAGTGGCAGTGGGCAGGGCACGTAGCACGCAGAACTGATGGCCGATGGGGCTGCAAAGTTCTGGAGTGGAGACCACGGACCGGCAAGCGCAGTGTAGGACATCCACCCACAAGGTGGACAGACGACCTAGTAAAGACCGCAGGAACGCGCTGGATGCGAGCCGCTTCCAACCGGTATTTATGGAAGTCAATGGGGGAGGCCTATGTCCAGCAGTGGACGTCCTACGGCTGAAATGATGATGATGATGATGATGATAATTAGTAAACGTATGAAAATTTTCGATGTATTCTTTTCGAAGACGGCTATAAGTATAAGTATAAAATGTTCGGCTTACATTTCCGTTCAAGCAGACGGGTTTCCCAATAAAAATAAATTTATTAAAATCCGCTACCCTCCAGAATGAATACCAGACTTAATATTCCCAATTTTTGTAACAAAATTGACTAATGGAACCGACATTTCTATATTTCGCCCTGAAATATGTTCCGAATAAATCCCTGCCTGAATTATTTATGACTAAATTCCGAGCCTAAGTTTTTGTTCCTTTCCAACGTTATAGAAAAGTTATGTTTCTATCTCTTTTCTGTTCAAATTTGGTTGTATGTGATCGTTCAAGCTGGGTTGTGAAATATCATGCTAAGATTTATTGCCTTACCCGTGTTATAACAATAATAAAGTATAATTTTGTATTGCTACATTATTTGAATACAAATGAGGGCAATTAATTTTTGTGAGGAACGTAAATTGCCCTTTTCAAACGAATTCAGAAGGAATGAAAGAAAGTTCGAGAGTTTACTGGAATACAGGGATTAGCAATTTTAGAGTAATCCAGTCTTAATAAATATCTGACTCATAATGGCGGCCCGTACACGGTCAATTTGGATCGCGATCATTGATCGCGGATCGCGATCACGGATCGCAGGATCTCGTCACAACATTACACGGTCAATCATGATTTCATCAGTCCATGTATCGGAACTGCCGCGTTAACACGTGTCGTCATGGATTTACCTAAAGTTAAAGCCCTTCCTGTCCCTTGTATTGGCCTTAAAATTTATGAAAAGGATTCCGAAAAGGCTCTGGGTTAAACAATGGTTACTCAAAAGAGAATTGTACACTCGTTTAATTTTTTTTTTGACAAACTATGTCTTTGATCACAGCTCACCTGATGTTCAGTGACGGTGTGGTCGAAGATGGTAAAACATAACTAGCCTGGAATGGAACTGGCTCACAAGTGAGACTGCCAAAACACACCGTTAGATTTTCATCTTGAGGGTGATAGCTAGCCAGCCGAGTACTTGAAAGTACCCTACCACCATGATGTGGTTTCCTCAGGATGTTTTCCTTCACCGGCAGCTCAAGCTCATTGTTGGGGTTTGAACCCACGCCCTTCGGTATGCGAACCAACCGTGCTAACCATTGAGCTATCATCACAACATATACATAAAAATAATCATAATAATGTATGTATTATATCAGTTTTCTGGTTCCCATATACACGCTTTACTTACTTTGGGGCTAGATGGCACTGTGTGAAATGCCTTACTATATTTATGATATTTTACGATATAATATTCTCTGTTACCTATAGCGCAATATAATATCAAATATACATTGGGCTTTAAATCACAGCAGTGGTCCATATACCAAAGCAAGCCAAAAATGAGTCAAAACCATGCCAGTTTTCATAATAAAATATACATACATATATTACATATATATATATCATTTAGTCAAAGTAACAAGAAAAAACTTTTAGACGTTAGGGGATTTCAAGTTCCGTCTTGTTCTTCAATAGAAAAAGTTATTATAGCAATAACTTTAGCTTTCTTAGTTTCATATTATTTATTTATAACTTATTAAGTTACGTGTTCGATTTTGTTAATGTACATACATAGATACAAGTACGTATGCTCTCTCACATAGGCTACTTTTTATCTCGAAAAATGTTGTGTTCACGTGGATACAGCGTGTTACACCGCGGGGCGTAGCTAGTTTTTTATGTAAAAAGTAATGAGACGAACGAGACGCTCTCCTGATGGTAAGAGATAACGCCAGTCCATGACCATTGCAGCGATACACAGAACTTTGAGTAACAAAACAAAGTCCAGGGCATCGCTGCTTTGACGCTCATTACTTTGAGACTAGATGGTTAGTCTCAACAGCCCTGTAATTTCGCTAACTGCAGTACCCTTCAAACCGGAACACAGTAATGTTTGCACACTACTGCTTGGCGGCAGAATGTCTTGTACTGCGGTGGTACCTACCTAGACGACCTCCTAGATCTACCACCAAGTAAACATCATCAATCAAACAACAATTGGGACTAAATCAAATTATTCCGTGAATTTCTATTGTTTGAGTTAAGGGTTCGTTTAGCATTCATGTTGCTGGAAGTTCTAAGATTTGAGCTTACCTAGTGTCTATCTGTTTGAAATATAGACCCTTCTGCGTATTTTCCGCTCGACGTCTTTGTTATCCCAAACTGGTTTAACCCATTTTCCTTTTTTAACTAAAGCCAAGTTAGAAAACATTTTAGAGCAGACACTTTTATAAATAAATAATTATTGGAAGATACACGGCGTCTTCTAGCCGTAAACTAAGTAAAGTTTTGAGAAACCAAATGCCACTAATATTACAAATGTGAAAGTTTGCATGGATGGATGTTTGTTACTCTTTCACGCAAAAACTACTGAACGGATTTGGATGAAATTTGGTATGGAGGTAGCCGAGACCCTGGATTATTTTTATCTCGAAAACATGTAGCGGGTAACACCGTGAGGCGCAGTTAATAGCTAATAAAGAATATACTTATTCACTTCTTTTTTTAAATTTATACACATGTATTTATTATAGGTACAAAACACCTACACATAATTATAACAAACACCTACGTTTTTGTTTTACTTATGCGGAATTAATCACGTTTAATTGTATCGGACACCTCGAGTATAGTTTCCGGTGGCCTTTTTCATGGAGACAAAGCTGAGTACATTGCGCGCGCGGTCTCGTATATACGATCTTTTGCTTGCGATAGGAGTAAGTGTGTTGCTACCCTTATAACTTCACTTGAAACCTGACCCAGTTGTTATACCTAGTTGACTAGAGACGTCATCTGCAGTCAGACGGCGACGGGAACTCTCAGCTTACCCTAGGGAACGTGATTATCTCAAACCTCAGCTACAGTTACTTTCTGCGGTCGTAGAGAGAAACAAGGTGAAACAAATTACGAGATGCTCTCAGAGCAAAGTGAAAGTAATTTTAGTCTGTGGTGTTAGTCTTAACTGTGATTCATTTTTAGAGTTCCGTACCCTGTTATTAGAAGATAGACGAACGTCTTTTTTTTGTAAATACATACTTATAATGCAAACAGTACACCCAGATACGGTTTGTCTCCAAAGAAGTGCACGGCCAATAGCGTAGCGGATAACACCGCGGGGCGCATCTAGTATCAAATACTTACAGTAAACACATAAGTATTCTATTATTTTTAACAGCCTCTAATGTCTCACTGCTGCGCAAAGGCCCCCCTTTCCTCCCTCCAGACTGCCCGGTCTTCGGCTTTGGTGGTCCAGTGACGATGTAGTTCATCACACCGCCTTCATCTGTGTATTCAGTTACTGTAAGTCCATTAAATACAATGATATATTTCTCTGTTAAAAGAAACACGAAATCTCCCTAATGCATAGCAAAAAAGTTACCTCTAAAAGTACTGTCAGCGATAAACATGAATGCGACCGAGTTAAAAACTCGTTACATATTTATGATGTCGACTGTACGTACTGATGGTCGCTCGTCGAATTTCAATTTTGTAAAGTTTGTTCGTCGTTGACGTTGAAATGAAGAAAGAAAATCAAAATCAAAAATGTAGGTACGTAGGTAAGACAATATTTTTTTCTTGAAAATGAAAATTATTTCACGTGGAAATACTCGTCTTCACAGAAAGTAATAAATACAAATGTTTGATTGATAACACCAATGTTACAAGTCACTTCAAAATTTTAAACATGTCATTAAATGAGTTTTAAAACACTGATTACATGTCAAAATAAGGTATGCCAATATTCAAATATGTCAATATAATAAAATGACATGACAAAAAAAACATAATTACTTACTAGATAGACAGATTTCCTAGAATTAACAGTACCAACTATATATTTGAATTTACCATGTTCTATAATAATAAATTCAAATAAACCTAGCCAATTTTAAAATATCTAACGGAATATGAAATTCAAACTAGCGTCCGTACCAGAAGCTTTGGAACGTGAAATTGTTGGCAAGTTTGAATATGCTACAGAGCTGTATCCAGGATATATATCGAAAGGGGGCTGAAACTCATTGATTACACTCTAGTTCCGTTGGATTCGGTAGGTACCTGAATTGTAAGAGATACTTTAAATTCCCTACTATTTTCGTTGCTGTTTTTTAAGTCAAACTAGAATAGAATAGAATAGAATAGAATATAACTTTATTATACACCAGAAACATAGATCACAATTAATACAAATAGGAAACAAACAACAAACAAAAAAAAAAGAAGATAGAATAATATAACAAAACAATAGAATAAATGATGTATAAGGGCGGTCTTATCGCCTAGAGCGATTTCTTCCAGACAACCTTTGGATGGAAAGAAGAGAATAAATATAAGGTTGGTGTACTAAAGAAATAAAATAACAATACAATAAACGTATATACATAATTATGAGATACTAAATAAACTAAATATATAGATTAGCAGGCTGATAAATAATGTTTATATACTAAATTATTAAAAATATAAATTGACTTAGCCTGTCTAATAATGGTAGGAAGGGCATTCCAAAGTAAGACAGCTTCCACAGTAAAAGAAGTACTAGGTGTTTGACCACAGCTCACCTGATGTTTAGTGACGGTATAGTTGAAGATGGTAATGCACATTTAGCTTGGAATGGGACAGGCTCTTAAGTGAGGCTCCTGGAACACACCGTTAGGTGTTTGACGGCTGATTTCCGCCACGATATGTAAGGTAGTAAAAAATTAAGAGATAGCTAGATACATAGAAACTCTTTAATGTGCACACTAGAAAAAAACTTACATAAAACAGAAGAAGAGCCAGTGCCACAAGTGGCAAACTTATCGCTAAAAGAATTCACTTCCATATCTGGAATGGGAAACAGATACTAAGAGACGTAAGTTGTAAATATCGATAAAAAAACTGAATTGAAAGCGATCTGAAGTGATTATAAAGTAATTCCGTGTAATTATAGCTATTCAAACCTTCTTTAATATAAAGCGTATTAAAGTTTGATTTAATTGATTCGTCTGTGAGAGTTTTGGCGGGAACGCGGGAAGAGTCGTGTCGCTCCGTTGTATTTTTTTCCAAAACTAGTGTTTATGCATAAAAATGGTGGTGTTTTATTCATAAAGTACCGAATTACAAGCGCGAGTGTGGGAAAATGATATAATGTGGTGAAACATGAGTTTTCGTGTTGCATCCAAAACTCCATCGAAGCTTTATAGTAAAGTCGCCACTACTTTACTAAAGCATGACTGGACTTAACTGACACAGGCTGGACTTGACTAAGACTGGACTTTGACGATAACTATAGCTAAGAGACAGCAGAAATAACACTTAAGATAAGGCAGTATGGCTTTACAGCTTTAGCCTGCCCGAAGGGGCAAATTTATAAAAAAAAAATGATTCGTGTGTTTTTAACGTCACCGCAGACTAAGAGAATGAAAGAGATCGCTGCATCGGCGGGCAGAAATAGTGATATTTTTGTATCGCATAGTAATGTATTGTTCCTAACATATTTTATGCTTAGCGACTAAATGGCAAAGCAATGCCTCTTTGCTTGTCTGCCTCATCAAATCAGACATACCAGCCATGAAATAAAGGAAATAAGACATGAAAAATGATAAACAAAATTTAGGAGAAAGAGCCCCTGTTTTTCCTAAGCCTGACTACGTCCGTTGTCTATCGGAATTCTACGATATTATTTGAGAAAATAAACGTCAGGCGAAACGTGTGTAGAGAAACCGATGAGTTGCTTTTGTTTAGTTTTCAAACTGGAAGATAAGTTTATTTTAAAAGTTTACTGACGGGGTTTGCAATGTAGTTTGTTGATTTATCAGCTACGGTAGGTAGGAAGGAAGAAGATTCTTCCGTAAAAGACAATAGTAGGTATATACCAAACGCCAAAGCAGTGATGCCCTGGACTTTGTTTTGTTACTCAAAGTTCTATGTATCGCTGTAATGGTCATGGACATGCGTTATCCCTTACCATCAGGAGAGTGTCTCGTTCGTCTCATTACTTCTTACATTTAAAAAAAAAAAAAAAAAAAACTTTTTATATAGGATGTAACTTTTTCTACAGTTGATAAGCTAGGTGTTTGACCACTTGAAGTTAAGTAACGGTGTGTTCGTAGATGGTAAAGCACACCGTTGGTATGCGAAGTAAATTTTCAACTTAAACAGCAACAAACAAGTAATAGAACCTAATAGGGCAAAAAAGCGTATTTTTTGTAGCAAATATAAAATTTGTGTCTATGCCCTTAAAACTAGATAGCCTGAGACGTCATTTGCTCTGTAAGCTGTACTCGAGGGCTTTTATCATCGGGTAAATCTATTTCGTATTTTATCACAAAGCAAATTGCCATGCTATATTTTCAACCTTTCAATCCCAATACACGAGCACTTTGTAAGCAAATGTTTCATTCAGGCTTTTTTCAGGTTTGATATTTTCTGCTTTTATTTTGAAAGAATATTCTCGATGCTTTAGTGTTTTTTTCGAGAATTCCCCAGGTGTCGTAATCGTTTGTAAACGGCAATCTAAATCTATGTATTGTACTTGAACCTATACAGTGTAGGTAATTTTTATTATTCGAGCAGGCTTTGGATGTGTCATATTAATAGATGGCGCCACTCTTTGTACGTGTTTTACGCTATTTTGTCCTGACGTTGGCAACTTCGTAGTAGTTAAGCGTCTAATCCATAGATGACGCCATTTTCTGCGCATTTTTCGCAGTATTTCGGCTTCACGTTGGTATCGTTAGAATCCATACATCATCCGTCTTGGACACTGGCTGTAGTTTCTTTTTAAATCAATATGGTGGCAGTATAGTTCAATCTGTTTTAATGCAGTCGTGTTTTTTGTTTGATTTAATAATATTCATTCTTGCTACAATTTATAAAATTGTATTAAAATTTGAATCTCAATCACTACCAGTCGTTTACGTAACAAACGGTTACAGAAGGGCTAGTATTTTAATTCGTGAGAGCTAGGTAGAACGCAAACGATAATCATATTCAATTCTTCATGACCCATAATCACTTCAAAAAGTCCAACATTTAAACCTGCTATTTATAACTGACATTATCATTTTACGCCGTTCCTTTTCATGCGGGTGATGTCGAGCCACGAGAGTGTGTGATCTCATTATACCAAATTTTGTAGGTGAGTAAAGCGCTCAAAGTTTGGAACTTAGCTAGCCGCTCCGAAAGAGCTCTGAAGCAATCTTCGACCTACGGCCTTATTATCTAGTAAAGTGCTTTTTAAGAGCAAAGTTAATCTACTTCGGACCTAAGAATAAGAAAAGCAATAGAATTAGCTTTAGTTTTTCTTTTTATGTAAAAAGTAATGAGACAAACGAAACTCTCTCCTGATGGTAAGAGATAACGCCTGTCCATGACCATTGCAGCAATACGCAGAACTTTGAGTAGCAAAACAATGTCCAGGGCATCACTGCTTTGGCGCGCATTACTTTGACTTTCGATGGTTAGTCTCAACAGCCCAGTAATTTCGCTAGCTGCAGTTTCTACCCTTCAAACCGGAACACAGTTTCAGTTTCAGTCAAGTTTATTGGATGGTAAAGCACACCTTTCCTGGAATAGAACTGACTCTCAAGTGAGGCTGCCGAAACCCAGCGCTAGGTGCTTGGCAGCAGATTTTCAACTTGAGGGTGGTAGCTAGCCAGCCGAGTACTAAAAAATATCCTACTAGCATGCTATGATTTTCTCACGATGTTTTCCTTCACCGGCAGCTCAAGCTCATTGTTGGGGTTTGGAATAGTTCGAACAAAGGCGCTTAGGTGTATGAACCGACCGCGCTAACCACTGAGCTATCATCGCTACGTACTTACGTTCAATTCTGACCTGTTAATAATCTACTGTTTTATTGAAGCAATTGTGATTTACCGCAAAAAAAGACCAAAATAAATGCCAGTAGCTGTGATTTCACTGTAAAATTATGCTCCATTTGTCCATAAATGGCAAAAAATTATTTGTATGGAAATCGTACCACCTTAAGGGGGGATAACGAGCGAAGTTGGAAGATAATTCATTCAAAGGCAACACTATCTACGCCGTATTATGTTATTAATTAACTAAGTACTTCCATTTTCCTAACGGGAATGCTAAACTCTCTAAAATGTATTTAAAACTCGAATTTATGTAAGCAATAAGCATCTGATTTATTTTACTTCAATAGCAAAGCTAAAGTTGTTCGTAGTTAGAAAGCTAAAACTGAAATCCAGTTAGTGTTTAGCAACTTTAAAATTAAACATCCGTAGAGTCCCAGCTTTAAAGCGATGAGAACCGGGGGCTAAAAGTAGACAGCTAAGTGAAAAGTTGAAAGTGTTGAAAACTAAACTGAGCACTGAACGAGAAACTGAGAAATAGTAAACTAAAACTAACTTTGACGTGAAAGCACATAAGCTATGCGACACGACGGTGTGTTTGAGGATGGATCGTTTAATTGTGGAATTAATTGATTTTTCATATTAAAACACTTTCCCATACGGACATACCTACGTCCCCTTAATTTCTCTAACTTTTCCAAAGTTTTGTTCTATATATATATATTATAGTCTATATTTTTTTTAACAATACAATTTATATATCTCATAAATGTAAGAATTATTCTTATATGGTAGGTATCCCACTAATATTATAAATGTAAAAGTTTGCATGGATGGATGTTTGTTACTGTTTCACGCAAAAATTACTGAACGGATTTGGATGAAATTTGGTATGTACGTAGCAGAGACCCTCGATTAACACATATACTACTTTTTATCTGGAAAACATATAGCGGGTAACACCGCGGGGCGCAGCTAGTATCTCATAAATATAATAGTTATTCTTATATGGTATTTATAATATTTTCTATTCACATAAAACCTATAATATTTTAGATATTAATGACTGTTTTACAAAACAATCACGGGCCGCAAGAAGTACGTCCGCGGGCCACATGTGTCCCGCGTGTTGCCGACCGCTACTGTAAACCGTTTAAGTACCGTCTCTGTATGGAATAATGTACCGATGCCCTAGAACCGCTCTGTTTGCGTAGAGACGTCGGGTCTCTGTGCGTATTCTACCGCATGTACAAGGTGGAGTGTTCTGAAGAATTATTCGATCTTATGCCGGTGTCACGGTTCTATCACCGCACTAGCCGCCGCCATCGTATCAAAGCTCATCCACATGTAAGATTCATGGAAATCGCACACTGTGCGATTTACGCGATATTTTTTGCCTACACTTGCAAATTGTGGAATGATCTTCCTTCTTCCGTATTCCCGTGGAGTTACTACATTGGGTTCATCAAAAGGCATGTTAATAGATTCTTAAAAGGTCAGCAACGTATTTGTCGTACCCCTGGTATTGCAGATATCTATAGGCGACGGTGATTGCTTAACATCAGGCAACCCGTCAGCTTGATTGCCACCTGTGGCATAAAAAATATATATATATATATTTGTCTATGTCCAGACATAAAAATAGAGCTAGAAATGCTCAACAAGCGTTTCATACCGCACTGCTTATAAAACATAAAACAGAACTTTTATTATGATAGCATAATAAATGACACAATTTGTTATCGTTATGTGCCCTAGTAATCTACTTAATATACCCATGGAACTTGGCTTGGCTTGGAATTTGGCTGTTACATAAATGAAGGCAATAATTCACGGACTGAGCATTATTTTTTTACTTCTGTCTAACGTTTGTTTTAGTCGGGTACCTTTGATATTTACTGTGAAAAATTAAAGTTGAAGGCTTTTAGTAAATGTGTTTTTGACTTTAAAAGTACCTACATACATAATAAATAAATAAATATCGTAGGACATTACACACAGCGCCATCTGGCCCCAAACTAAGCAGAACTTGTGATGGAAGTCAGATAACTGATAGAATACATAAAAACACAAATACTTTTTTTTTTTAATACATACTTATAATACTTACAGAACACCCAGACACAGAACAAACATTTGTTTATTCACAAAATGTTTGCCCTGCGTGGGAATCGAACCCACGCCTTACAGCTCTCAAGGCAGATACTACCAATGAGCCAACGGGGCTGTCAATATCTATTAAGTAAAAGTAATATCTCGCTGATTTACTCGATAATAGTCTATGTTACTCTGATATTTTTCATACCAATCAGTTACTCTGTTGCTGAATGAAAGACGGACAAATTAACCAACAGACACTTTCGTGTTTATAAATGTATTAGGGTGTATATTATAATAGGGTTAGGTAAGAAGGTATAAAGAAGTAGGGACAGGAAAAGTAACTAGGTACATATATTTATTAAAAATTCTGTTAATTTCTATGGTTTTGCTTATATGTCATTGTTTTGTATATCAATTTTATTGTATCCAATCTCAGAAATAAATAAATTACTTTTTAAATATCAATTAAAATTTTCTAGGTAAGTACCTACCATCGCAGTAGTAAATATTTTACTGACAAGAAGTAACACGTAAATAAACTTCAGCTAGCGAAATTAAAGGGCTATTGAGATTAACCATCAATGAGCGCCAAAACAGCAATATCCGGGACTTATCTATAAAGGAAAAAGTAATTCGCGACAAATAGGCGAGACAAGTGGGAAGAGGCGGTGCGCTGGGGGCAGAGGACGCTTGCCGGCGATCACTACGTGAGTGCCGACCGAGCAGTCAGGGTTAGCACGTAAATGTCATTGTTTTCTGTCGTGTAGGTAGGTAGGTATTCCACATAACCACCGCGCCCGCCCCAGGGCTGGTGGTATACACAAAGTATTTTCCCTGGGGGAAAAAAGGTAGGTAGGTGTTCATGTTAAAAGTTTACATGTGTCCTATAGATTTGATATTAGCGAAGCTTACGTTTCCAAAACACCTTGTAAGAACTATTGATGTGTGGAACTCGTTGCCAGCGTCTGTGTTTCCAACAAAATACAATCCGGGTATGTTCAAGAAGAACGTGAATAGGTATTTTCTAGGCAAGCGTGCTCCATCTTCGGCCACATCGTCACTTTCCACCAGGTGAGATCGTGGCCAAACGCATGCCTAGTCCCATGTAAAAAAAAAAGCTAGGAACAAAAAAGTTCGTCGAAGATTTCGACAAGATGCGATGTCGACATCCCCTGAATCGCGTACGAGTTATTTCGAAAAGATTGTGTATCTTTTCTACCATTTGAAAATTGAATCCCTAATTAAGCGTGAAGTTATTTTCAAAGCAATGAGATTAACTTTGTCGAGTTTAGAAAACAATACATGAAAGACAATCATTTGTCGAGATTTGAATAGAACAGAAAAGATGATATTGGTCGGTAAAACCTTTTTCTCAAATACCGAAATTTCGGTATTGTCTTACTAATACCGGTATTGTAATACCGGAGAAAATCGGTCCGGTATCCCGGTTTTCGGGATTCCGGGATCCCGGTATTCAATCCCTATCTAGAAATTTTAGCCCTGGATTCTGAAAATCTGTGAAGTTTCTGAAATTTTATGAAGCTGTAAAAAGTATTTGAAAAGTATTTTTACAGCTTCATAAAATGTTTTTGCGTTAAAATTAATTAAATTAAAGGTCAGACCAGGTTTGTGGTTGAAATTTAAATTTTGCTCTGATGAAATTCTTCGTAGCCTAAGCTAATTATCTTCAGTTTATCTTATAGGGACCGCAGATTTCCATAAATAGGGACTTAATTAAGTATATTGCGTAAAGAGTAGTTGTCGAGAGCAGTATTTTTCTATTACGAGAGTGTACGATCTCACGTGTGGATAGCAAGGTAACTTATAACTTGGGATCTGTCCGTGTATAAAATAAAATACTTCTCTAGGCATACCTCATAGACAAAGAAAATTATACTGGAATACTTTTTCAAAGCATACTACAATAGTAGGTAACAGTTCTAAGTAAACATCTACCCTTTTTTCCGCTTATCAAAATGGTTGGCTATTCAACAGACCTGGAGCCGACAGATAGTGCTAATTAAGGTCTGTGAGAAAGGCCAAAGGGACACGCGACCCTGAAACGATGTTACCCAGCTAATCGTCGTCGGGCCCATTCAAAAATAATACGCAACCCTCGGAAATGGGATCCATCGAAATTACGACGGAATGGTTCCAACGTAGCCATGTACAGCAGTAACAGTTCTCTGTGAGGATATCCTATCCTACATAAAACCTGTCATAAAAGTGAAAATTTGTAAGTTTGGATCTTTGTGGATACCAAACATCCAAACTTACAAACTTCATTGGGTGATTCATCATCATCATCATCATTTCAGCCGTAGGACGTCCACTGCTGGACATAGGCCTCCCCCATTGACTTCCATAAAGACCGGTTGGAAGCGGCTCGCATCCAGCGCGTTCCTGCGGTCTTTACTAGGTCGTCTGTCCACCTTGTGGGTGGACGTCCTACGCTGCGCTTGCCGGTCCGTGATCTCCACTCCAGAACTTTGCAGCCCCACCGGCCATCAGTTCTGCGTGCATTGGGTGATTAATCACCCAAAAACGGTTGAACTTATTTGGATAAAATTTGGCACACATATAGTTTAATTCTTCAATCGGACCCTCATTTCTGAGGATCATTGTTACTGAAACTTAGGCTTAGACGGACAATCTGCCTCCATCGACTCCGGTCCAAGTAGCCCTCACCACCTGGTAGAATTTAGAAGAGGAGGTGACTTCTTTCACTTGGTCAGACCATCGTGTTGGCGACTGGCTTCGTGTTCTCTTTCCTTCGGTATTGCTTTTCAAGGCTGCTATCCCCTTTTCGTATTACATGGCCGAAATACGACAGTAATCATTGTAGAGGTGGACAGTCGGGTCTCAATGCGGAGTTGGGAGAGAATAGATACATTTATGCGTTTGGCCGTCCATGATATACGTAGCATTCGCCCCCAGCACCACATTTCGAATGCATCTTTTATATTATCTACATAGTTTAGTACCTGGATTAAAATATATGATACTTTTTATATAAGAAAAAAGTTAGGTTCCTGTGGGATAACCAAAAATGTTCAAGGGCACTACCACTACCCACCGCCAGATGTCGTCAAGTTTCACAATAGACAACATTCTACATTCTACTTCTGACTTGACGACTTCTGGTGTTGGTAGTGTCATTATTTTTAGATGGCATATGACATGTTTTTTTACAACAGTAATAATAATATACCTACTTTTTATTTCTTCAACAACAGAGTATTAGGTACAATTTAAATTAACAATTACAATAAACATAAGACAAGTGAGTATTACAATCAATAGGTACATTTCCAACTCAATACCTAGTATTGTGTACCTGGGTGGAAGCTTTGTTCCTCAGACTAGGAGTACCTGTGTTCTGAAGTCACATTGGTTCATTCCTGGGCTTGTTCGTTGAACAGTAGAAAGTAGTCGCTACTTTTTTCTTTCTTAAATTTACATACTTTGATGTCTTTTTGTTTTTCGACTTTCCTTTTTAAATTACCTTGTATGTATATTGTTCTGCATCGACTTTTGACACTGGAGTTTCTTATACTGTGTCCTGGAAACACCCGAGCTTAATTGCCGGTAATTCGGCGAATTAGGACTGCTAATGTTTTTTCTCAAAACGTGGATTTTTCCTCGACGTTTTTCTTCACGCGACTCAAGTCCCCTGTAGGCGTTTAATAAGGGATTCCTTTGCATTAATTAAACTTGTCTCTCACAGTTTCTGTCTGAAATATTCAAGGAATAACGAAATTAGAGAGGAAATTATTGCATTATTCATGTTATAAGAAGATATACATGTATATTTGACAGTACGTAGGTAGCTGCTTTGCAGACTGTGAGGTGGTAAAGGTGTAGAGTTTGTGAAGTTAGAGTGTGTAGAGTTAGAAGCTTGCCTCTACATGAGATCTGATAACTTTTTGACAGTGCGAGCCATATGGTCTCGTCTTGGCAACATTTTACATGAAAATGTTTTTGGTTGAATAGGTATTTATGTATTTATTGAATTACTATACTAATTAAACTTTTGTCAACAAATTCAATGTTTTGTAATCAAGTCGCCAAAAAAACATTGACAACAACAAACACTAAACATAATACTGCACGAATAATGTGCTGTCAAATCCCTGAGCTTTTGGCCATATCTATGGAATATGATTTTTGCTCAAACTTGACCATATGATCAACTGTCTTTCCAGAATACTGCCACCCGTACGAGCCATTCAAGTGTCCAGTAGATGGCAACTGCATCTCCATCCAGTACCTTTGCGATGGAGCGCCCGATTGCATCGATGGATACGACGAGGACTCAAAGCTTTGCACTGCTGGTGAGTACACCTTCCCAATAAGATAGGTAATCAGTATGTTAGTAACTAGGTACCTAAGAACCACTAAAGATTAGCTTCTGTACTGGGCTAGCTTAACAAAAACGATAGAAGTCTAGACTCAAGGACAATAGGATAGCACCATAAATTTGTTTTTTTTTTTTACATTTGAGTATTGTTTTCGTATTACATAATTCTTCCAAATTAAAAAACTATAGGTAAACCACAACGTAGGTACAACTTTTTCTTTTTTTGGCGTCGCACTTTGTACTTTCTGCCAGTGTGTATTTTCAAGTGCCTTCCAGTAAAGTAAATTGCTCGACTTGGTACTGCCGTACCCCTAGATCTAACGATAAGTCTTCTAAAGTAGGTAAACACAGATTAAAATAGTGGTGAATTTGCTAGAAGCTTTAACTGAGTTCTGGAAACAACACAAATAGAAAACATTCACTACATAGGTCTATACCTAAACTAACTAACTTGTCACATGTTCAAGGCGTACCTAATGTAGCTTAAACTTGGTACTCATTAATTACACGACTGCCCAAAAAAAGACTGTAATGTTTTCATGATTTATGTATTTATGTATGTGAGTTTCTTTATTCCACGATAACTTTTAAATACCTTAGCAGATTTAGATTTATCGGATATTGTTAATTTTCGATGGTTAGTATCAACAGCTCGGTAACTTTATCTTGCTGCCCTTCAAATTGGAATACACTATGTATATAATAAATTAGGCAATAAAAAAATCACAATTACATACAAAAGTAGGAACTCCCGTTAAGTTCTAGATGCTAATTAATTGGTTCGAAGAATATCCGTAGAAAACGCAAATCTGTTCAAGGATCAAATTTATGGGAAGAGAAAGTTGTTAAGCACCACAGGCTAAAGCAGTTTAAAGTAATTCCAACGCTAACTTTAGCCATAAAATCAATGTAACCGAAGTCCCAAACAACACATAACTGTATTAAATTCGGCACTTGGAAGCTGTTACAAAGGCCGCGAAATCGCATTTCCCTTTGCTTTGAAGCATTTGGAAGCTCAGAGTCGCGTTATAGCTACATTAACATTTAATAACACCGCGCAACGTGCTTGAGCACAGAGCTCTGAAAATGTTAACTGAAACAGCTGAAGCAACCATCCGCGTTGCTATTTAATTTGTGCTCTTCCCGTTTTCTTTACATATTATATTGACAACATTTTTATATTGACATGTTTTGATAACTGAGAGTTTCGGAGTGCCCGTGGTAAAAGTTGTTCCTAAATGAGTAGGTACAATTACCCTTATTGGCTTAGTAAGTATCTACACATAAGGCTTATAACCCTGTAGATCTTAAGTCGTCTAGTAGTCTAGCAAATAATTTCTTGATGAAAATACGAATAAGTAGGTACCTAAGAAGTTTTTATCGGGAACGCGTAAAAGTCGTGTCGCCACAATTATGTTCCAAAACTTGTGTTTTTCCTTTATTTTCCAAAACTTGTGTTTTTTCGCGACACTGTTTTTTATACGTAAACAGATAAAAAACAGTGTCGTTTTATTCATAAAGCGCCGAGTTACGTACTCGTCTGTGGGAATGTGATATAATGTGGTTAAACATGACTTTTCGTGTTGTCACTAAAACTCCATCGAAAGTTAGATATGTAGTATATCCTAGGACATGATTTGACGCGACCATGACAAGTTTTTGTGGGACCTTGACTTAATTAACTTGATTTTACATAAAATATTTGTTTTTTATGTAAACACTGGACACTGGCAAATGCACAAAGTGCGACACCAAAAATAAAAAAGCTACAAATATCTAAAAAAAAATCCCATACGAAACTTCTACCAACCTGCAAATCCCAACTTAAAGTTTTAAACCAAAATGGTGGATATTCTAAAATTAGCCAACATAGTGTATTATATAACTATATTGGATATGAACTTATTTGATTTATTACGAAAGTTGTGGAACATACTGACTTTCAAGCAAAACATTGAGGTTAAAATGGTTTAAACTTCTTCAGAGTAACTTGCTCAATTTAATTGATCGAAGCGAAGGCGGCTATGGCCGTAGCCTTTTCTATCTACTGAGAGATTATTGTATTGTTAGTTTAACTATAATTTGGATTAGTTTCGGTGATTAGATTTAGTATGACATTTTAGTAGACGATCGGTTTTATTTTCACATAACTAAGATCAAATATAAATTGTCCAGGGCATATACCTATCTATCTAAATTTCAGTGAAACCCGTATCAAAATTCGTTGTTTTTTCTTCTTTTCTTTTGACTTTTAAAATATACTTTTGCATTGTGGAAAGCAGTTAAAAAAAGTGATGATAACAAAATCGGGGGATACAGTTGTTGTGACTGTATAGTGTATAGGTATATCTTTCATCTACATCCATCATGTATTTATTTATGGTTGACAAGCTAGGTGTTTTACCACAACTCACCTGATAGCTTACCACTCGATGGTAAACCAAAGAATTTGTTACGATCGCGAACCTTATTACGCAAGCTGACGATGTATAATCGCGTAGCTATTTCCCGAGTAGGTACCTAACATGAATCGTAATAAGTAGCTCAGAGTACTGGGATGTACCTACTAGTTACGTTTTATTATCTGTGATTTTAGATACAAAACTTCCTACGTGGCAGAAACACTTCGACATTTTCAATTCTACGCTTTTGAAAAGATTTTATATATACCTAAACGAGGCATTCTAAGCGGCTCCATTTAAAAACAGGCGCTGTGCGCGACGCGTAGAAAATTGCCTTCTTTGAATCTTGTACCTACCTATACCTACACACCTCCCTGCCGGTATTAACTACCTTTACTATATTAATGAATTCCCGCATTCAATTAGGGCCTAATTTTGAACAAAGAGAATTCTATTAAGAAGGCATTTTCATTATCTTCTGCTTTATAGCCGTCCGATAACTAAAAACAGAAAATAGACAAAAATGTCTTGGCAAAGTAGGTAACTCACTATTGAGGCCAGTTATGAAACAACACTTACTTAAAATACTTACATTTGAAGCGATAACAACTCAGTGAAAAAAAAAGCAAAGCGTAGAGCAAAAAGCAAGCGTAGAGCAAAAAGCAAGCGTAGAGCGAAAAGAAAAAAGCGTAGGTTGAAATCCTAAATAATGAGCTACTAACTACTACGTGAGAATGTATGGTGGTAGGACATTTTCTAATACTCGGCTGTCTAGTTACTAAGCACACACTGAAAATCTACCGCCCATCACCTAGCAGCATGTTCTGGCAACCTTACTCGAGAGCCTGTTCCCATTTGCGACTAAGTAAGCCGTCATCGACCACAAAGTCACTTATCATCAGATGAGCTGCGATCGAACACCTAACTTGTCGGCCATAAAAAAACTTAAACCTAAAATTAGATACTCATACAACAAAGTACTTTTATTAACATTGTATTCCAACGTAACTACCGACGCGGACGCTACGCTGGAAAACAAAGAGTAAATTTGTAAATATACCTACCCTTACTCCCTCGGGTATTACAGTCACGATAAATTTGTGTTGCAATGTGTGTATTTTCAGCAAACACGTTATTTTACAGTAGGTATAAGGTTACTTAGGAACAGTAAGACGCTGAAATTCATGCAAATAAATATCGTAGGATATTTCACGCAGCGCCATCTCGCCCCAAACTAAGTAGGTACAGCTTATACTATGACAACCAGATAACTGTTAGAATACCTACTTGCATTTTTTTATAATACATACCTACAGAACAAATATATATTGAAACATAGGAATCGAATCCACGCTCTACAGCTCTTGAAGCAGATATTCTACCAAATGCGCGAACAAAGCACCCAAACTAAAATAGCCTACTCGATTTCAATTAAAAATCTTGAGTGGAGCTGTAGAATCAAATTACAGCTATACTTAAACTATGTAATTATATCGTTTTCAGCAAAGCGGCCACCTGTTGAAGAAACAGCATCCTTTCTTCAATCTCTGCTGGCATCTCACGGCCCAAACTACCTCGAGAAACTATTTGGCAGCAAAGCGAGAGATGCTCTGGAACCCTTAGGCGGCGTTGAGAAGGTCGCCATTGCATTATCAGGTAATTGACGAAGAGTGCCATAAATGGCGCTGCATTGTGTACACATTCATACTTACGATTTAAAATTAGCTCATTTCCGTTCTATATTAGTAGTTAAAATCGTTATATTTTAATACAGGATTTCTTGTTTATTTCTAACTATAATGCAAGTTTGAAAAGATGATACAAAGCAAATATGGCGCCCAACGCGGTCTGCATTAAAGTTGTCCGAATAAAGCTAAAAACTACACATTTTATATTCAACAGAATCACAAACAATCGAAGATTTCGGCGCGGCGTTACACCTGATGCGATCTGACCTGGAACACCTGCGCTCTGTATTCATGGCTGTTGAGAACGGAGATCTTGGAATGCTCAAGTCACTCGGCATCAAGGACTCTGAACTTGGAGATGTCAAATTTTTCCTCGAGAAGCTGGTGAACACCGGTTTCCTCGATTGAATAGCACCGGAGTCTGCCTCTGACTACTATATCGTCCAATTCGCACCCCTTAGCTCCTCATTCTACTCTTACCTTCCCTATGACTCCACTAAATACAGGAGGAAATAACTCCTTATTAAGAAATCCACTTTCCAATCCTGAGAGCGTGTTTATGACTGAGACAGGGAGAAATGATATCGAGTTCCGGGTTGCCTCCGGCCACTTTGACGGCAATCTGGACTCGATGTTCATTTCTTCAACAGCGCAGCTTCGGCTAAGCCATACGGTATTAATTTTCGATGTAGAATAGTTACTATTAGAATGGTAATCATATTTTTGTGAATCTTGATATCATTTTAAAAGTTTAGAGGTTACGTCGTAAGGGTTACGATTCTCGCGTCTCAGAACGAACTGCCGACGCAGAAATGTAAGCGTGAGAATCTGTGATTTGTCATTTGGAAATGTTCCGAGATTAGGTTAATATTTCGCGTCGCAGTTCGTCGTGACCCTGACTGTAACCTCGTCAACCGTGAGGAGTGATTGAGCAATGAATGTCGCCCTTAGCCCTTACCCATTTATCTACCCACGAATATCAGAGGCGACTCCACAATGAAAATGAAATGATTGAAACGTTAAGCGTCCTTTCTAAGCGAGATATAAAGCTAAATCGGTCGATTTGAAGTCCTTAGATTAATAAAAAAAAAATAAGAATCGTTATGTAAAGAATGCATGCGCTTTATATCTGGCTTTTGGAAAAATCCAGAATAGGACCACGGACACATATCATTGTAACTTAAGGTTTAAAAAACATATCGTAGGTTTAATTCTTAGCTGATAAAGTACAATTATTTTACTATGATCGGTATTGTAGTTTACATTTTATAGATCCTTTTAGTAGAAGTTTTAAAGTCGTTTTTGAAATATACCTAGTTATCAAGAAAGCATAGAGTAAAGGTGCTGCACATCCGTACATATCAAAATTATGTGATTTAAATAAAAAGTTAGATGAAAAAAAATACATATCAAAATTATGTGATTAAATAAATGTTAGATCTAGACTTATTGGATGTTTATTAGTATTAAGATAGTAGCGAGTATAAATTAATAGGCAGAGATTTTATCCTAAATAGTGTACGTTTTATCTCTTCATCGTCACTTCAAGTCCATTTCATTCTCACTAGTTGTCTGTATTTAATCTTAAACTTTTGTCAGATGCGGGCTATGAAAACAACGAATTACCTATAATGGCGTGAATATAATTCAAAGAAATGTATAATAAACTCGAAATATAAATCAACCGTTCGAGCAATTGGTAAATAAATTATATTTACGAATCATATTTTAATTTATGCGACCGTTTTTTATAATCATTTAAAAATCACAAATACAAAATTTTATTCGACATTAATTTTTGCAAATTGAAAGCGGCTGGCAACACTGATATTTTTTTACGGTCGCTACTGGACTTTATAATTTATTTTTTTTACTAAATTATAATGTAAGGTACAGCCTGTATTTGCCAGAAGTTGTGTCTATGTATTCCCGTTTAAGGACCTACTGTCGAAGTGAACTTCCTTACACCCTTTGAAACATTCAAAGTTTTCCATAGATAAGAAATGTTTGAATTTAATAAAAAAAATGCATTTCTTAATAAATTTACAGTGTTTACCAGTGCTGGTCTAATAAGACACATTTTATTTGTACCTAAGTACCAAAAATTTCAATTTATGTTCAGATCAGGCTATAGTCTATCACTCTTAGGCTTTTCAGTCGTAACGTACTGAATAAAATTATAGTTTTAATGATTTTTTTTTATCTACTTACATTTCTTATCATGTGAAACATCTACCTACAAATATATCGTAATACTTTAAATACTATTAGCATTTCTTAAATTTAATATTCTACCTAATATATAGATAGATATGTAGATTAAGATGATTTATAAATTATAAGAATACCATACAAACATAATTATTAAACATAATATATATAATTTGGAACTTGCGTCAGATTTGTAACTTCGATATCTGTTTAGATGATATTTTATGTATTTTTAACTAAGTATATGCGGCTTATTGTTCTTGACAAACCAATAAATGGATAATCTTGAATTCGTGTTTTATTTCTACATCCTTTTTATCCGTCTACGGCAGGGGTCGACAACCTACGGCTCGCGAGCCACATGTGGCTTTTCCAATGTAAAGTCGCGGCTCTCCATAAGATAACTTAAAATAATTAGTAAATTTTTAGTACTTAGTATTTATTATATTCTCTCTACAGGTTGCCGACCCCTGTTCTACGTCAAAAGGAAAGGTTTTTTATCAGTTCATAAATAAATACCTTGGAGTTTTGGCGGGAACGCGGGAAGAGTCGTGTCGCTTGTTGTATTTTTTTCCAAAACTAGTGTTTTGTCGAGTGTTTATGCATAAAAATGGTGGTGTTTTATTCATAAAGTGCCGAATTACAAGCGCGAGTGTGGGAAAATGATATAATGTGGTGAAACATGAGTTTTCGTGTTGCTTCCAAAACTCCATCGAAGCTTTGTAATAAAGTTGCCACTACTTTACTAAAGCATGACTGGAATTAACTGACACGAACTGGACTTGACAAAGACGACTTTGACTAAAACTAGCTACGATGGCACTTATTTAACTTTTGAAACTTGAAAATATATAATTACTTGACACTGGCAAATGCTAAAACGCGACGCCAAAACCAAAGAAAAAAAAAAAAAAAAATACCCTAGGATATTTCCTACAGCGCCATCTAGCCTCAAACTGAGCAAATCTTGTATAGGAACCTGATAACTTATAAAATGCTTTTTTTTTGTAAAAATACCTACACACAGAATACAGTACAAACATTTATTCTAGTCACACAAATATGATTGTCCTGAGTGGGAATCAAATGTTGCGATTTTAGCTGTTAGCGCGGTCGGTTCACACAACGATGGGCGTGGGTTCAAACCTTAACAATGAGCTTGAGCTGCTGGTGATGGAAACCATAGCGTAGTGGTAAGGTGCTAAGCACCTAATGCAGCAGCCTTGTTTGAGAGCAAGTTCCGACCCAGGCTAGGTGCGATTACCATTTTTTTCGACCACACCGTTCTGTCATATGGTTCCCATAGTACCTACAAAGCTTTGCTTAGTTTGGGTTAGATGGCGCTGCATAAAATGTCACCCAAGACAAACATATTATGTGCATGTGATAAGGACTGGATTGGGTACTCTACCTATATGTACCTATTTTATCAGTAGTAGGTATATTTGATTTAAGATTATCAGTAAATAAGGTATAATATATAGGTAAGTATTTTACTATGGAAACTGACGTGGTTTTGACACATTTTTGTTTTACTTGTACTCATGTACTTTTTTTTTTTCTTTGGTTTTGGCGTCGCGTTTTAGCATTTGCCAGTGTCAAGTAATTATATATTTTCAAGTTTCAAAAGTTAAATAAGTGCCATCGTAGCTAGTTTTAGTCAAAGTCGTCTTTGTCAAGTCCAGTTCGTGTCAGTTAATTCCAGTCATGCTTTAGTAAAGTAGTGGCAACTTTACTACAAAGCTTCGATGGAGTTTTGGAAGCAACACGAAAACTCATGTTTCACCACATTATATCATTTTCCCACACTCGCGCTTGTAATTCGGCACTTTATGAATAAAACACCACCATTTTTATGCATAAACACTCGACAAAACACTAGTTTTGGAAAAAAATACAACGGAGCGACACGACTCTTCCCGCGTTCCCGCCAAAACTCCTACTCATGTACTTACTCATGTACTTTTCTTTTTTTTTTTTTAATGGTTGACAGGCTAGGTGTTTGACCACAGCTCACCTGATGTCAAGTGAAGGTGTGGTCGAAGATGGTAAAGCACACCTAGCCTGGAATGCAACTGGCTCTCAAGTGAGGCTGCCGGAACACACCGTTAGATGCTTGGCGGCAGATTTTCAACTTGAGGGTGGTAGCTAGCCAGCCGAGTACTAAAGTACCCTACCACCAATACTTAAAATAAAAAGGTTTTATTAAATCATTTTTCCCAATAAGTGATATTTACGACCTTTCTTCCCCTAAGCATCGATGTAAATAAAATGTCATAAAAATAAAATTACTAAATATGTAATAGTGATAATTGAACGTTTTTTAATATTTACAAATATATCAGTACAAATTGGTTAATTATAAGTCTGTCAGACACGTAGCTTATAAATAATAATAATCATTACACAACATAAAATATAACGCGTACCATTCACCACAGATTTATTATATAATAATTATATTAATATTAATGCCTCTGCTATTTCTGTACAAGAAAAGTTTTCTTTTCTATCGTAAGATACGTACACTATCGCCATCTTACATGATTTTATAAACTAAAAAATATACAATTTAAAAATACCGACTTCATGACCCTTAGGCGAACTAAACGCACTGCTCCAATGAAACAGCGAGGTTTAGAAGTAAACGAAAATATCATCGATGTATGTAGGTCTACAATTTTTAGATTCTTGTTGATTTTTTAAAAACTGCTATATCGATTTCGATAAAATTTATACGGGACCACCTCTGAAGTATTATCTATCAGGCAAAAAATAAAAATCGATTCATAATTGGCGGAATTATCGCGAAACATACATTACAACAACATACCTACAACATCCTCTTTTTTTGAGTTAAAGAACACTTAACGGAAATATAACAAAATTGTGCACGAATGATGCTACTTTTTAATTGGTGTTCAATTTACTTATATACACGTACTTAAATATAAATAACTAACGATAACTTATGAGATGATTTTATCTATACTATGTACAAAGCTAGCAAGCAAGTAAATCTAAAACAGAGGTTGACATTAAGACCGCCGTATAAACTTAAACTTAAACCAAAAATAAACAAAGACAAAAGTAAAACCAAAACACATAACAGAAAAAGAATTAATAGATACAATCTCTTTTTGCCTTGTCTAGAATAAGGCACATTGTAGTCAAACTTAACAGCCGCAAAAATATTTGGATACATTTTCTTTTTTTATTTAAGCACAGTATAGTGGAACAGTTAAAGCTCTGTAAAATAGAAAAACTTAAAATGTGTATGCTATAGCATGTTACCGTAAAATCACGTCTGCGTCGCCAGTTCATGAAAAACGCTCGATATCGCAGAGAAATAACTATCATCACGCGTAAATTTTCAAGATTTTCTAGTTTTTTTTTTGTCATTTACAGAATATTGTTTCGATCAAAGCGCGCAGTGCTCTGATAGGTCAAACAATAACTATTAATTTCGCCAGTCGCCATTTTTTTTTTCTTAGATTTTGGCGTCGCTTTTTAGCATTTACCAGTATTTACTGGCAAATGCTCAAAATTCGGCACCAAAACCAAAAAAAAATTGTTAAAAAAATCAAAGGTTAAAAATGTTTATTACACCTGTAATGTCACATTGCCATAAAATAACATTTTTGTTTAATTTTTTTCCTTAAATAAGAAAACCGGTGTAAATAGTTCTTAGATTTATAAAAACTTTGCAATGTGCTCCATGTTAAAAAATATCTAAAGCACAAATTAATAATTATGATACATGGCACAACATGGTGCTATGGTGATTTTTGGACTAGGTCATTTATGAAATTAAAATATCTGGAGCCTATTATATCAGTCTCAATCTCAACTCACGAAAATAATACAGACAAATCAGTATAACTTGACAGCAATCAGTTATAAAGTTAGATTCATCCATTGGCTGTGTTTGTGTTTTAAATCCTACAAATAACTTTGCCACGTTTATTCCTATGTATCTTCACATATTATAAAAAATAATACCCTATTTCTTTATTCATACTATACAATGTTAATGTAGTATACATATAGTATAAACATTCCAATCAGTGAATCATAAAAAAATAATATAATTATAATGTAATATTTAAAGACATAATTATTTCTACAATGTATTATTTAACTTGCTTGAATAGCTAGCCATACCATCTAGCTAACACAATAAATGCAATGTTCCTACAGAAGAGATTTTCGCAGTTTTTTCTTAGGAGAACTCTTTTCTCTTCTTAATTGGTCTTCCTCATCCATTTGGTTGAAATGAGATTGTATGTGCGTCAGTAATTTCTTTTCCCTAGAAAACGTCTCTTCACACATGTTGCATGAATATTTATCATTTTCATTATTTTCTACAGTCAACTTTGAAGCAGGTGTAGAAGTAGAGATTTGTGACTCTTGGATAATATTATCCGTGGGCAAAACATATGATGGTTGCAATAAAGGGTCTACATTTATGAACGTAAAGAATGCCCCATCTTTTGTTTGAGAATTGTCTCTCACAGTTATTTTATTTGGCTCAGTATGGCTATCTCTAGCATCTGGTTTATTCTTCTTTGTCTTTTTTCGCTGGATTTCTTCAGTCTCTGCCTGAGGTTTTGTTGATATAAGTAATTTGCTTGGATTTCCTGTCTGGACAATCGTATACGACTGTTTTTTCGTAGCAGGTGTTGTAAACATTGGCGGATTTGGACCAGTAGGTGCAAACTCACCGGAATGATGTGCTGTTTGGAATAAGCCAACTGGGTATGGCTGTTGTATTACTGCCGGTTGCGGTGAATCATCGTCCAACTCAATTATTTCTGAACTAGATTCTTTCTCAGCATCTGGTCTCTGATTAGCATCATCTTCCAAAAGTTTTCGTTTTCTTTTTGATTTAGGACCAGGTTTATTTAATCCTTGAGAAGTAGAATCTTTCGGAGGTGGCAGTAAAGACGAGTCTTCTATCAATGTGAAAGTATTATTAGGTCCGGGTATTAATTTGTATCGTGAATTTAAACTAGGCATGGTGGGGAATTTTATTTGAGGTACAACTTTATTTTCTTGTGCAATAGGTTTCGCTGGCGGTGGGGTTGATTCTTTAGAAATTTCTGTAGGTTGTGCCAAATTTTTAACTTTGCTAGCTGGGCCAATTTTTACTTTCGATTTAATGTCAGGCTGTACAGGGATGTTAACTTTTATGACATCTGATGGAAGCTTTTTTTCTACAGGCTTATTTTCACTTGTCATAGGAGGCTTTACGTGTTTTTTGAAGTCTTTATCCATTTTTATGTACTTTACTGTAGACGGTTTAGGAACCTCGCGTGGAGGTGCATGGTTATGCAACTGCTTGCCCTTGGGTACATTGTTTTTAGCACAACCATGTGTCAATACCAATTCTTTCTTTAAGAAATTCATGTTGCAAAGTTTACAGAGAAACAATGTTCCAACATTGTTAACTTTAATAATACTGACATGATCCATGATGTTTATAGGTGGGGGAGTTAAGGCAGGTTCTGGTACTTTAGCCGGTGGTTCTTTCGATTTTGCTGCTATGTTTGCTACATCAGAATTGTCTTCAACTTTATTAGCAATTGTAGTTGCACTGCGTTCATTATTTTGCTTAGGCTTAACACAAATTTTCCCAGTTGCAGAATCTACTCTGCTCTGCAGTTTACGAGATGGATATTGTTTAGATACCTTAGGTGGCTCTACAAAACTATCTGGTAAGCCTTCTGATTTGGTGGATCGTGACGTTCTAATCAGTGGAACTTTATCACATTTCTCTAAGGCTAGTTTCATTTGTTTAAGTTTTACTTCATCAGGCGCAACAGATTCATCAGTTTCGTGTGGTATATTACTTTTACTAGACATAGCTAAAGCTTCTGTATCTTTTATCAATGTCGCTGGTGATTCTACATTATTTTTACTTTTTTTGTTTAACGATAGCATTTGAGTACTTTCTTCTTCAATAGGAGAGGAACTAACAGGAATATCTTTGATTCCTTCCATGGCTTTTTTTATCAAAGCATTACAAATATCGTCATTTGAAATGTTCTTTTTGTTAAGCTGTTTTTCCCATTGTACACGAAATCTACTTTTAGTAGTTACAGGTGTCCTCTTACCCACTGCGCTTTGTAAACTTTCTTGTGTCTTGATACATTTCAGAATAAATTCGTAAAGTTCTTCTATTTTGGCAGAGCAGCGGAAACATATCTTGTGGGGTAGTTCATCATTTTCTGAAACCTAAAACAAAATTATTATGAAAACCGTACAAACAAGTATGTTTACCAAGTTGTCGGTAATTTTGGAAATAGAGCCAAACAAGTATGGATTTGGATAAAAAACTAAAAATGCAAAGTTAATTACTGTATCATTTATAAATAAAAGCAGTTTTAAGTTAAAAAACAATTTTAATTTGCAAGTTGATCTGGAAACTTTTATTCATTTTATGCCACTTGCAATTTATTTATTTTATGAAACTAACCAAATTGTGTACATTATTGCCAGACTCAAAATAAGAAGGGGAAAAAATAATTGTTGAGCTATCATTGCTAAAAGTAGGGACAATGTTTTATTGTCTGACCTGTATTCACCTTGTCTGTTGGCATCATACAAACCAAAGATTTGTTTATCTCAGTTGCTAGACTGTTGTTATGTTATTATTGTGCATTTTCTACAAATTATCATATACTTTCTTCTCCTTATAATGATAACTCACTATAACGCCAGAAAATGCGCAGTCCCCTGAGCATCACTATATAGAGTTTACATTGTATTTTCGTAGCGATGACAGCTCAGTTGTTAGTGATTTACGCTTGGCGGTTCACATGGCGAACTGAGCTTGCAATGCCAGTGAAGGAAAACATCGTGAGGAAACCATAGCATGGTGGTAGGGTATTTTCTAGTGCTTTGCTGGCTAGCTACCACACTCACGTTGAATAATTAGACCGTGTTATTGAGCCCATGGATATGTACACTTAACAAAAAAAATATGTATTAGTGCAAGCATGCGGCCACTCGAGCACTCTAAACAATTTTTTAAGTAAAACGGACTCAAAGAAGAAGGACCTCATAATGACCTGTCGCCCCGGGCCTCGCAACAGCTAAGGCCGCCGCTGTGTACAAGTACACAACATTTTTGATCTGATTCTAGACCAAAGAATGTAAACACTTTATTTTTATTGGAACTGAGGCAGACACGTGAAAAAGTTGTTTTGTATGTACCATTAAAGAATTAATTTATCTATCCAAAGTAAACACTCACTGTAAATGGTAACACCTCGTTAATTCTTTTCACTGTGACTTTATCTGCGTCGAATATGTTGAGGAACGGCCCATCTTTGGTTTCACACAATCTGCAAACCTTCATGAGGACTGGAGCCATTCGGGGTATCGAAGCCAGTGCTGCAAACATCTCATCATCAATTGATTCACTGGCAGAACTATCCCTTGGCGTAGTCAAAGTACCTGATACCCTGACTGGCCTCGACTTAAGTCGTCTTTTCACCATTTTGTTTCACGAAATTCCAACAATAAAACAAGACCAACTCCTAAACAATCCGTCAATCACCAAACGCTGATATTTGGACGAAAATGATTGCTTATGCCATTGTTTCCATTTAATATTTATTGCTTGTTTAGATAACAATAAAACGGACTTAAACACGATTTCGTGACTAATTAGAGTAATTTGTTTCTGAATTTTTGCAATTCAACAACAATAAGTAACGACAGAGACTCAGAGAAGTAAAGAAAAACATGGCCGATCACGATTAAATCAACCAAGAACGAAAACCATAACATATGGTCTTTCTTTTTCTTTGTTACAGACCTTACACTTTATGTATTCTGCCAATATTACGATGTTTTACAAGTTTTTTTAATTTTATTAGTATTATTATTCAAGTAAAACAATTAATTTGTAGAATTAAAATAAGCTTTAGTCATAAACATAGGCAGGAAAAACAAGTTACTGTCAAATCCAGTTATATCCTAGAAAAAACAACAACATGTCAAGCCACCTATCACTCTACTAATTCACTTGCACGCACTCATGTGTGTATTTTAGTCTCAGACGAATATGGCGGCCCGTACACGTAGCGCGCGATCCGCGATCCGCGATCAATGATCGCGATCCAGACTGATCGTGTACGAAGCGGATTGACGGACTGATGCTCCGGATCACATAATATCTAGAAATTTTGAAATCATGATCGCGGATCGCGGATCGCGGATCGTGATCATGATTGAACGTCTAAGGCGGCCCTATCAGTGAATAATAATAATAATTTGCTGAAGAGCCCAAGATTTCAGCACTTATTGAATAAAAATCTACTGTTTTATAAACCTTAATGTTCGATTAAACAAGTTTTGGAATGTAATAAGTACAGTCTAGTATTGTATTTTTTTCTGTTTCCTGGCAAAACTTAACATCGTAGTCTACGAAAATTGTGCTGTCTTTTTCATTTAATTGAAACAGGAAAGCAGCAATTAATATTTTATTTGCATTTATTAGGTCCATTGATCTACATAAATACCATTTTATACATCGTATATAGTTCATTCATTGTTTATTCTGGTATATATACCTATCAGCATTTATATAAATCTCAGATTAATTTAATCTGAGATATAAATTAATGTTTGCTGCGCCACCTAGTTAAAATATTTCGAAGCCGTTTAAAAAACGCCAAATTTTATCTCCTTGCAACATTTTTATCTCTTGAGTATTGCAAACTTTATTATTTCTCCCTTAATCTTAGGTAATTATTACATTATATGTTAATTTTAACATTAATTGTGATACATCTAAGGATGAGGATATCACTCGCTAAAGTAAAAAATCACAGAGTGAATACAACAGCTAACAGCTTTGCAAGTGGAATCAATGGCCATAAACTAGCGGCAAGAGTATTTGGTACCCGGCAAGAGGCACGTCCGTTTCTGAAATAATCCACACTGAAAACGAGTATTTTACTCCCATTAGGCATAGTTTTTAAGGCATATAATATTTTGAATGAAATATTTTTTTTGTAAATCGGTTTCATATAGTCGATCATTATTATTACAAGGATACGTATACCCAGGGAGTAAAAAATAAAATTATTGCAACATTGATCTGTTCCACCATCTTGAATTTAGTATTGTGCCAGTCCGGGGGGGCGGTGACATATTTTACCCGTCATCGTCGTGATTTTGTGAATTTGTTGAAAAAAAGCTATAATAAGTGCAGTTTCACTGTGTAAATAGTTTATGTCAGGACTGAACGTGAGGATGGCGGGCCAAACTATAAACGATAGGCTACTGGCCGCCCGACACAGCATAGCCGGGCAGGGATTAGCAAAGTCCGTTTGCAAAGCCACCACTGAAGAAATGATAGCACCCAAAAAGAAACATTTAGATTGTAAGTAACAATATCTTCTTTTGACTGTTCATAAAAGTCATTATATCGCAATTAAATTGGTTAAGTTTCGTGCAAGGTAGTGACGAAGTCGCCACCACGACAAATTGTCAGGCAATGGTCGATAACATTTACAATGATCTTGAATACACAACGTAATGACCGTATAGAGAACTTCATTCTTTTACAATCGTATAGCAAATTAAAATAAAAACTTGATTCCAAGAGACTTCTAATTTTACGATCCAAGTCTATTTGTTACATTAACTCTTGACACACATTTCCATTATGTCATGTTATGAGGGTTGAATAAACGTGCTGAAGCGAAAAAACCCGATCGTTAAACTACCCACTTAGTTTTATGTAAGAAATTTAGATGATATAACATAAATAGCTTGGAGACATGTAGTTTTTGATTCATTACTAAAGTGCTTAGTTACTATTTAAGGATATAAATCTTGTTGTAGAATGTTAACTTATTTTTTCCCCTTCCTGTGAAGCATGGTAATACTATCATTGATCTAAAATTATTTCATTAAAATGCTATGGTTATTGTCAGAGTAAAAATGTATGTTAGGAATGTTTAATTAATTTTTCAGATTTCTCCCAATGATAACATCTTTGTATCATTCACATCATCAGATTTGCTTCCCTTCATGATTATAATAACTTGATGTGAATTAATATGTCATTGAAACTCTTCTCTGGATGTGTACAAGTTTCCTTGCAATGTTTTCATTCACTAAACAGGTTTGATTCTAACTAAGGACAAATGTTTGTGTGACAAGCATAATTGTTCATTATACTCCACCTGTAAGACCACCCAGACACAGTATATTATATATATACAATATACATTCTATATATTCTATTACTAGCGGCACCCTGCGGTGTTACCCACTACATGTTTTCGGGATAAAAAGTATCCTATGTGTTAATCCAGGACCTCAGCTAGCTATATACTAAATTTAATCCAAATCCATTCAGTAGTTTTTGCGTGAAAGAGAAACAAACATACTGACAAACTTTCGCGTTTGTAATATTAATAAGTAGGATAAGTATATGTACATTGTACATATTTACAAAAAAATAAATATGTATTTTATCAGTTATCTGGTACCCATAGTACAAGCTCTGCTTAATTTTAGGCTAGATATCACTGTGTGAAATGTCCTAGAGTATTTGTTTGTCTACATAAGTCAAATAATCATCATCAATATCAAATATTACACTACTATGAAAATCAAATTCCTAGGGAATTCTCAGTTAAAAATTGCTTAATACATCTAGTTTTCAAATACAAATAATCTGCAACTGAAATTGTCTACAATGAATATAATTATTATGATGATTAGGTAGAGAGACAAGACTTTATTCTAGAATGTAGGTAAAACTATTAACATTGTTAACTAATCATTTACAGCTTGAATTAGTCTTAAAACTTTCCTTGTAAAGATAAATATTAATTGTATGCTATGATTAAATGTTTTCATTTTATTATCTATCATGGTAAGGTTACATTACATTACAGTTAAGTTTAGCTTTCTTTTTAGGGTTCTGTACCCACAGGGTAAAACGGGACCCTATTACTATGACTCAGCTGTCCGTCTGTCACAGGGCTGTATCTCATGAACCGTGATAGTTAGACAGTTGAAATTTTCACAGATTATGTAGTTCTGTTGTCGCTATAAAAACAATTAAATAAATATTTAAGAGGGCTCCTATACAACAAACATGATTTTCTTGACATTTTTATAGATAATGATACGGAACCCTTTGTCCGCGAGTCCGACTCGCACTTGGCCGGTTTCATATTTGACCATACCTCTTGTGTTACATGGTAAATATCCCCATCTGGAAAGGGAAAAATCTCAAATGAATCCTGTAGCAAATGTTTCAACAAGATTCAAATTAAAAATATGTAGCTAGCATTTAATTGGAATTATCAGTATCTGTCTAAAAACGTATGTGTTGTAAAACATATTCTATTGTTTAACACTCAATAAAGAAAAATCCTATACATAAATAACACAAAAAAATAATAATTAAATAAATTCTCGTCACTGTTCTAAACAAAACGATTTTTAGGCCGAAATACAATAATAAAATTATTATATCATGATTCACGACGTTTGACCACATCCTGCCTGATGTTAAGCAACAATTCTAGGATGGAACACGCTTACTTAGAAGGAACCTGTTTACTCTTAATTTGAAGACACTCATATTATACTTAGATATATATACCAAACATACAATAATTGATTTATTTTTTCTTTGTAGAGTAGTGAAATTTCACAACTTGTGCATAATAGTTTCCAAGTATAATTGTCATAACATAATGTATAGTTACCATCAAGAACAACCGCCCCTAAAATTGATGAATCCAGCATACAATGTAACTGGGTATCTGTTTAGATTAGGCACATGTTTACTGTATTGCAGCTAAATATGATAAACAAGACAGCTCTGTTTCCTGTGTTATCAATGTGAATGTGCTCTATGTTTCCCTGTAATGATATCGAGTTACCAATTAAATCTGGGGAGCTTTTTGTCAGTATCATCTGTCTCAAAATTGTTCTTACGTCTTCAAAAGTAATTAAATGCCTAAGAAACATGGATGCGACTGACAAGAACTAATGAGAGTGGGGAAATTGAAGAAAGGATTCTTGTGGTAGGCGCAATTTTAACAAAAATTCCATATAATGCCAGATAATATTTTCTTGTTGATATAACGTATAACGCGGCAGAAACGTGGCAAAGCATGGTCAATGGTCATGACAAGGGATGGCCCACAATAGCAGCGAACAGAAGAGGCATGGAAAGGGGTAAGAAAGACCTTTGCCCAGCAGTGGAGCAAGAAGGGTGGGACAATAATGGTAGTCATCAACCAAAAATTATTTGTATGTACCTGATTGTTGAAGACCCCTGTTCAGAGATCAGAACATTGTGAAATACATCAATGAAAACTATTCACTTATCACTAATGTTCCAGTGTTCTTATAAATTATCATATCATCACTGTTCAGACATCAGAACTTTGTGAAATACACTAATGAAAACTATTCACTTATGTACCACTAATGTTCCAATGTTCTTATATATTATCATAAGTCATCACTGTTCAGACATCAGAACATTGTGAAATACACTAATGATCACTATTCACTTATCACTAATGTTCCAGTGTTCTTATAAATTATCATACTATCATTTTGTTGTCTGAAAGCTGTTAAAAAGAAAGTTTTCAGTATCAAATACCTACTCTCCTATAAGTCGATGACCTGAATCTCGATAAATCGCGATCAATATCTTCTGTGTAAGCTAGAAGCTAGCTGTGAGAGCTGAAATATGCACCGCTTACATGTTCATTATTCATGTCACATTGAGCCGTTATTAAATGCTGCCGCATTTATTTTTAGGATGCCCACTGAGGAAACGGGCAATCTTTCATTATAAAATTTCCAACGTGACGTCACGTAGTTTCATAAACAAATAATACCACAGTACGCACTGAAACGTGTTGGTAAATTTTAATGGCATTACAACAGTGTCTTATGATTCGATTGTATGTACAATTGTACAATATACCATAATGCTTAAAGTGACAATGTACATGTCATGTAAATGTAAAATATGTAATATAAAAAAGTCGCTTCCCGCCGCGCCGTCTGTACACTTGATCTTTTAAACTACGCAACGTGGTACACACACAAACTAGTACCTACTTTAACCTTAGATTAAGATTAAATTAATTTGACTAACTTTTTAATGTTATTCAAGTTGACAAAGGTCACGGACCCCGGTGTCTGTGGAGCGTAAAAATAAAAAAAAAAACTACGCATCGGATTTTAATGTAGTTTTCTTGTGTCTACATTGCACCCGTGCGAAGCCGGGGCGAGTCGCTAGTTTAAAATAAGAATGCGTTTGACCATGACTCTCGTAATATGACAATTGGTTTTCAAAAAAAAGTGATGTTAAGGTCACTTTTCAAGGCTTTAGTTGACATGTCTAAACACGAGCTGCGCCCCGCGGTGTTACCCGCTACATGTTTTCGGGATAAAAAGTGGCATATGTGTTAATCCAGGGTCTCGGCTACCTCCATACCAAATTTCATCTAAATCCGTTCAGTAGTTTTTGCATGAAAGAGTAACAAACATCCATCCAAACATTCTTACAAACTTTCACGTTTATAATATTAGTAGGATAAATAAATTATTGTTTTTCTTGTCTAATAGAACGCAATGAAATAAAGTGACGTTTTTAGAATATTTAAATCTGCTATCAAAAGCTTCCAAAATGGGGATCATACTATCTTTATATTAGGTGGAGAAGATTGATAAAACTAAGATTAATCTTTCTTCATTACCTTTAAGAGCTGGCTCTCTCAATGAAAGTCCCACGCTCGCTCTGCCCATATTAAAAGAATAAGGATGAAAATAGAATTTACCGCTTAACTGTATTGTTGCTCAGAACTACGCAAACATACATACGACTAGGTACCTACATGTATCTCGCAATTCTAATTATATTATAAGCAAAATAATCGGTCTGACATAGCTCAGCGTATTAGCAAGCTGAAGTGGCCATGGGCTGGACATATTTGTCGCAGAACCGACAACCGCTGGGGTAGACGTGTTCTAGAGTGGAGACCGCGAATTGGCAAACGTAGCGTAGGACGCCCTGAGACTCGATGGAGTGACGATATACGTAGGACAGCTGGCGGTGGATGGAGGCGAAAAGCCGAGGATCGGGCTGAGTGGCGTGTCTTGGGAGAGGCCTATGTCCAGCAGTGGACTACAAAAGGCTGATGATGATGAATCGGTCTAGAAAAAAAAATTATAAACGGATAATGGATTGTATTTTAATTTATTGAGTTTTTTTATTTTAATGTAACTTATGTACCTATTTAAAAAAAAAAACTAAAATCGGAAAAATACTGTCTTTAAATAGTAAAAGATATAGATAAAAATTGGCCCGTATCGGGCCAATTTTTATCTATAGAGTTTTTAGCTTGTCCTTGGGCAGAAAAATGTATCTATCTATACTATTATAAAGTTTACTTGGTGGTAGATTTCGTCAGCAGGAAGTCGTCTAGGTAGGTACCACCGCAGTACCAGATATTCTGCCGCCAAGCAGTAGTGTGTAAACATTACTGTGTTCCGGTTTGAAGGTGACTGCAGCTAGTGAAATTACTGGGCTGTTGAGACTAACCATCGAAAGTCTCAAAGTGTAAGTGCCAAAGCAGCACAAGATAAAGATAGACAGAAGAGAAGATAGATAGAGAAGAGAAAGAGTAAAGATGACTTTGTTTGCTACTTAAAGTTCTGTGTATCGCTGCAATGGTCATGGACAGGCGTAATCTCTTACTATCAGGAGAGCGCATCGTCTCATTACTTTTACATTAAAAATTGGAAAATTAAAAAAGTGGAAAGATTTGATTGTTTGTTTGTGTTGAATAGGCTCCGAAACTACTGGACCGATTTCAAAAATTCTTTCACCGTTGGGAAGCTACACTATCCCCGGGTGACGTAGGCTACTTTTTATCCCTGTATTCCAACGGGAACGGGTACTACGCGGGTGATACCGCGAGGCGTCCGCTAGTGAAAAATAACTTGTTTTAGTTTTACATCGATCCTGATTATAGTTTATTTACAATATTATGATAAAAATCATATTTAATCGTGCAGCCTCCGCTTAAAAAACTTAAAATATGTCAATATAGGTATTTTGGTCTAGTGGCAAAAAACACTTGCCCGTGTGTTTGTGAGTTATATATTACATATACCTACTATTGGCGAACAATGATTGCGAGATATTTATGACAGCCTATGAGAAAGACTTTGAAAATTAAAACATTCGATATTTCGCTCTTCCGTGAATGGTCGTAAAAACTGCACAATAATTTCATGGCATTTGGCGATCAAGGTCGATGCTTCTTGTAGGTACTTATGTAATACACGTAACTGTACATGCATAACATTTTATTAAGATAAAAAAAAAAAACATAACAGTAACTTACAAAACGTTTGCAATGGGATCAGTTAAAAAATAAAAAACCGGTCAAGTGCGAGTGGGACTCGCGCACGAAGGGTTCCGTACCATTATCTGTAACCTAATCTTGCAAGTTACAGACACTTTTCGCAGTGTCAGATTGAGCTGGTTAGGTACCTACGTTTGGATGCAAAATACACTATACTTACTCAATTCGGAATTGTATCCATAAAAGGCGAATGGTAACTAAATAGTGCACAGTATGTACCAGCAAGTCTATATTGCTAAACACATTATCTATTTGAGTATAACCCGTTGTGGTAGCAACACGAGGAAGTTTTGAATATAAACCAATATTATTATTTTTAGCAAATAAACGGCGAAAGCCTCTTTTATTGTATGGGAGCATTTTTATTTTACATTTAAAGAGAACATAAAACTAAATATTCTGTGAATAGTTAAAGCGTCTACTTGTCACCGTTATTAGTATCGAGCAAGAAACGGTAAAACAATCAAAGTTTTTTGTATGGGAGCCCCCCTTAAATATTTATTTTATTTTATTTTTAGTATTTGTTGTTATAGCGTCAATAGAAATACATCATCTGTGAAAATTTCAACTGTCTAGCTATCACCGTTCTTGAGATACAGCCTGGTGACAGACGGACGGACGGACGGACAGCGAAATCTCAGTAATTTTTTTACCATTTGGGTACGGAACCCTAAAAAACATTACCGTGTCATAATTAAGGAGGCCAGACTTTCGTATTTTTATACTAGGTACAGTTCGGTTCGTGCAAACCAGTACGGTGTGCTGTCTGACAAATGAGATAAAAAGATACAAAAAATTGCTCCATTGCTCCGCCGATATTGAGCCTGCAAGTACATATGTTAGTAAATAGATAATTAACTGGAGACCGCGTATTGGCAAATGTAGCGTAGGACGCCCTGAGACTCGATGGAGTGACGATATACGTAGGACAGCGGGCGGTGGATGGAAGCAAAAAGCCGAAGATCGGGCTGAGTGGCGTGTCTTGGGAGAGGCCTGTGTCCAGCAGTGGCCTTTTATAGGCTGATGATGATGATGATGATGATAACATAATTAACTAAACGCAGCACTTTTTATAAATTTGTCTCAAATACACACAAGTAATCAAGAAAAATACGTGTACCTGGGTACCTACATAATATTATTGTAGAGAATACTTTTTGAACTGTAGGCATTCAAATGTTTATATGCATTCGTATATCTTCGACCACACCGTCACTTAACATCAGGTGAGCTGTGGTCAAACACCAAGCCTGTCAACCATTAAAAAAAAAACTTGAACAGTTGTGAGAAGGAACTTACCATACAACTGTTTTATCGCGTCTGGTAAAGTTTGCGAGGCATCTTTACGATATGAATTTTGTACAGACCAGTGTCGCCTAGTGATACGCATGTGTTGATTAATATTCATATCACAGATACATTTGATGCTCACGTATTGTACTGAATGGTATCTTATTGAATTAAAAGCTTGTAAGCTTTGTACGACTATCTTGCGTTTAGTTTATTTGATAGTAAGCCTATTTTGTGTGTGAAACCACCGTCATTGGTCAGCGTAATTTTGTTTATTCAATCTTAATGTGGTTCGATTTCCATACAAATGATTTTTTGCCATTTATGGACAAATGAAGCATACTTTTACAGTGGAATCACAGCTACTGGCATTTATTTTGGTCTTTATTTGCGGTAAATCATAATTGCTTGAGTATTCTATCAGTTATCTGACTCCCATAGTACAAGCTTTGCTTAGTTTGGGGTCAGATGGCGCTGTGTGTAATGTCCTACGATATTTATTTAAAACAGTAGATTATTCAGTATAAAACAGTAGATTATTCAGTATAAAACAGTAGAGTGTACTGGACGCCCTGAGATTCGATGGAGTGACGATATACGTAGCAGTGGTTGAAAGCGAAAAGCCGAAGATCAGGCCGAGGGACGTGTCTTGGGAAATGCATGTTTAGCAGTTGAGTTTGTTAGGCTGATTATGATGATGAGATTATAAATGTGGTCACTTTATGAATAAGGAAGCCTTTTCGTAGGAAAGGGATAGGGAACTTTCTAGTAGGTACTTTGCTGTCTATCTACCACCCTCAAGTAAAAAATTTGCCGCCAAGTTGAGTACCAGTTCCCATTCCAGGTGGCTAGGTCTGTTTGCCATCTTCGACCACACCTTCACTTAACATCAGGTGAATCAAACAGCTTGTCACCAGCAAAAAAAAATATTCTTGACTTGTAATGTAGATTGAAATGAGTATTTTATCGAGCGGAAAGTTTTTCATAAACGTATGACCTATGATGTTGACATCAAATCTTTTCGTTAGTAAACTTTAGAGAGGATTAAAATAGACGAAAATAGCAGTTACGCCACAGTCTGTAACACGTATCCACGATAGCAAAAACTTTACAACATTTCGCACGTAAGTCTTGGGGCACAGAATAGCGATATTTTGACAGGTTGTATTGTCGAATACCGACTACAGAAAAAGCTGACCAACCGTTTTATAATGTGGGCCATAATTGAGATTCCATGTCGTTGAGCAGCATTCCAATAATATAAGTTACAACAATCAAACTTACAATTTCTATTTTTTTTTATTAAACGCTATCGTCCCTAACAGATACATCGATATATCACTTATATAGTTTCAAAGACAGCAACAAGATTATTTGACATTTTAATTTAAGTATATAGTTGACATTTTTATGTATGTATTTGGACTGTACAATTTACTTATTTATTTTTATTTAATTTATAATTATAATCATAATTAATTCCTAATGACTCAATAACTTACGAATTAATTCTCTATTAACTTTTAAAATGTATTTTATAATGCACCTAGACGTATACATTCAAATGTAGTTTTGGCATGTTATACACAGAAATAACGTGATGTAAAATTTATATTGAATTGGGATTAATATTAGGTCGGTACATTCTCTTTTGTATGTTATTTACAAAATGAAATAAAAAATAATAGGCTTGCATTTGACCGCCATTTCGCTAAATGTTAAATGAATTAGCGAAGATATTACGATCTACGAACACGCTTACCTTGCAAAAAACCGAGCCACTCGCGACTTGAAGGGACACATATTGTGTGTATCTGGAAATACCCACTCAGGTAACGATGTTCACTGTTCATAGGTTCGTAAAATAAAAGTGGAATTGAATTTTGTATTTTTTCGTATCACATCAATAAATTACATAACCAATTCAAAACCCCTGGCAGGCCACTTTTTGTCTGCGGGCCTGGGTATTGGCAGCCTTGGAATAGCATAGATACTAGATAATTATCCCACCACAATGCCTCAGAAAGAGTTTTAAAATGTTTCATGGTAAGGTCTACCTGGAAACATACGACCATTGTTAATCCCACATTTATTGTGTGAACCGCTAAACATACAGTTCTACAGATTTATAAATAAGGTCTTACGTATCATATTTTAATCAAAAATTCGTGTTTTAATCATATTGACAATCAACTCGGACCAATATGGTTTTCGGGTACAGGACGCCTGTCAAAGCGACAAAAACTGACGAAATTAACCCCCATATAGCTAACTTGGAACTGGCTTCACCAGCTGGATCTCTAAGCCCAGTACCAAATGTTAGGAAAAGCATAGGAGAATGGGAATCTGGGAAACCAGAATCCCGAAAAAGTCTGACCCCCACGGGGAAATCTTCAACACCGGAGCCCGCGATGCAGAGGACGGTAACAGTGCGAAGACTATCAGCGGAGGGCACAAGAAGCCCACCCAAAACTGCGAGTAGTAAAGGTTCTGACAGAGTGTCAGAGGCCAAATCCTGTCTCATGAGGGCGAAGCTCCACATCAACAACTCACGTAATTTAAGAACAGACATCAAAGTCAAAGTACTCGAAGCACTGGACCGTCTTTTTCAGCTGGTAAAGGAAGCGGATACAGCAAAGGGAAGAAGAACTAAAGTTCAGCCAAAAGACCTGGAAAGAGAGCAAGATTTTGTAGAAGAAAACACAGAGGAAGTTAGAGAAGTAGTGGATACTAGGGAATTGAAAATACTTCTTAATAAACATGCAGAACTTATCAAAGAAAACAGTCAGAAGATGGATATATTAAAAGAAAGTTTGGAAAGGAAATCATATGCTAGCGTAGCGGCAGTGACCGCCAGGATGCAACTACCGTCACAAATGGCACTGCACTCGGTGGTCGTCACCGCTAAAGACGAGACAGAAACAGGGGAAGCAGTATTAGAACGGATAAGAAAAGCAGTGAATGCGAAGGAAGGAGAAGTTGAAGTAGAGAGGATAAGGAAAGCAAAAGACAGAAAAATAATCGTGGGATGTAGGACGGAAGAAGAAAGAAGAAAACTTAAAGTAAAATTGAGCCTCGCTAAAGAACTCAATGTAGAAGATGTTAAAAACAAGGACCCACTTGTGATTCTCAGGGACGTCCTTCAACACAATAGTGACGAAGAAGTGCTAAAAGCCCTGAGAACTCAAAATAAAGCCCTTTTTAAGGACATTAAAAAAGAGGACAATAGAGTGGAAATCGCATATAAAAAACGCACCAGAAACCCGCACACTGGCCATCTAGTGATGAGAGTCTCTCCGATGCTATGGCAACGCATGATCCAAGCCGAGGCAGTCCATATAGACTTGCAACGAGTACGCGTGGGAGACCAGTCACCATTGGTCCAGTGCTCGCTTTGCCTCGGTTATGGGCACGGCCGGCGCTTCTGTAAAGAGACGCTGGAGAAGTGTAGCCATTGTGGGGGCCCTCATCTCAAGGCACAGTGTGCGGACTGGCTCGCTGGCGCAATTCCCTCTTGCTGTAATTGCATGCACGCCAAATTAGATAAAACCGAGCACAATGCGTTTAGTCAAGAGTGCGCTATCAGAAAGAAGTGGGATGCGTTAGCTAGAGCCTCGGTAGCGTATTGCTGAAGTTGTCCCCGGCGGAATTCCTGCTGCAGCCAATGCGAGGCCTTACGTTGTAGCCCAAGCCAATTTACAAAGAAAAGAACTGGCAACAAATGAACTTATGCTTGAAGCCTACAACAAAAAGATGGCCTTTGCACTGCTCCAGGAGCCCTATGTCGGTAGGGCAGGCCGAGTAAAGGATTATAGGGGCGCGAGGGTCTTCCAAAGCTCGAAATCTGGTGACGGTCCAGTCAAAGCAGCTATCGTTGTCTTCGACTCCGACTTGGACGTAATCCAGTGTCCTGATTTTACCACATCCAACATCGTAGTTGTAAAGATCAGGACAAGTGCATGGGAGATCCTCGCCGTGTCCTTTTATTTTGAGCCATATCCAGAGCCGATGGAGTCATACCTGGAGCAGCTGAGCAAGATCAGAACATCATTCCACCAAAATATAATCATGGGGGGGGACACAAACTCTAAAAATTCTTGGTGGGGAAGCCGAATAGTGGACAGTAGAGGGGAGGAAATGGCGGGAGCCCTAGAAGATATGGACATGCAGGTACTCAATAACGACCACACCACCCCTACATTTTTTACTATCAGGGGTGGAAAAACCTACAGTAGTTTTGTAGACGTTACTGCCTGCTCATCGGAGCTTCTGGGCCTGGTGGAGGACTGGCACCTTGATGAGGGTATGACGAGCTCAGACCATAACACCATTATATTTAAAATTAGAAAAAATAGATCAAAAGGAATAGATATAATTAGAACAACAAGAAAATTTAACACTAAAAAAGCAAACTGGCATCACTTTCAAGAGAAGGCTGCCCAGTTGTTTGAAGAAAATAAATTGAACAGTAACGAAATTCAAAAATTAGATAATAAAACAGAACTCGAAAATAAAATAAATATATACATAAAATTAATAATAGAAGCATGCAATGATACAATACCTAAAATAAAAACACATAATGCTGTTAAATTACCGTGGTGGTCAGATGAGCTCGCCAAAATGAAGAAGGAGGTCGCCATCAGGAAGCGTAGGGTTCGATGTGCAGCGCCGGTCCGAAGAGAGAAGGTCGTTGTTGAGTACCTGAAAGCAAAAGAAAATTATGAAACACTAGCGAAAAGGTCACAAATACAGAGTTGGAAGGAGTTTTGTGGAAAACAGGAGCGTGAGGGGGTTTGGGAGGGTATTTACAGAGTAATTGGAAGGACTGCCAAACGGCATGAAGATCTACCGCTCGTAAAGGATGGAAAGGTGATAGACCCAAAAGAGTCGGTTCGAATGTTAGCGGAGACCTTTTACCCGGAGGACCTAGACAGAGAGGACAACGCATACCACCGACAAACCAGAAAACTTGCCATTGAGGTAAATGGCAGCCATGATGAAATACATGACCCGCTATTTACTCTAGAAGAGCTGAAAGAGTCGATGGAAAGCTTCAATCCTAAGAAAGCACCGGGAGCGGATGGTCTCACAGCTGATATTTGTAGCCGGGCAATATCAATAGACCCTCAACTTTTCCTCACCTTCGCAAATAAATGTCTGGAGCTGAGCCACTTCCCCATCATTTGGAAGGAGGCCACGGTGGTAATACTCCGTAAGCCAGGGAAAGACGATTACACGAACCCTAAATCATACCGACCCATAGGGCTGCTCCCGGTGATGGGGAAGATACTTGAAAAAATGCTAGTGGGCAGGCTAAAATGGCATCTGACAAAGAAAATAAGTACTCGCCAGTACGGCTTTATGCCGCAAAAGAGCACCGAAGACTCTCTCTATGACTTGATACACTATATAAAAAGCAAACTGGACCTGAAAAAGCTAGTTACAATTGTATCGTTAGACATAGAGGGAGCCTTCGATAGCGCATGGTGGCCGGCTATCAAAGTACGACTGGCTGAAGAGCAATGCCCAATAAATATTAGAAGGATGATGGACAGTTACCTTCAGGACCGCATCGTCAGCGTGAGGTACGCTGGTGAACAATACTCCAAAAAGACCAACAAAGGGTGTGTTCAAGGTTCCATAGGAGGACCAATACTCTGGAATCTCCTCTTGGACCCCCTTCTCAAAGGTCTGGAATTAAGAGGAGACTACGTTCAAGCGTTTGCTGACGATGTGGTCTTGGTCTTTGATGGAAACACAGCTCTAGATGTTCAGGGACAGGCCAATGCTGCTCTTGCATATGCTCAGGCGTGGGGTGTCAAAAATAAACTTAAATTTGCGCCACATAAGACCCACGCAATGGTTCTCACGCGAAAGTTAAAGTATGACACTCCCTTGCTGAGCATGGGCGGGATCGACATTGGGATGACCCCTGAAATTAAATTATTGGGGGTCACGATTGACGCAAAGTTGACCTGGAAAAGCCATGTGTCGAACATCTGCAAAAAAGTCATCAACATATATAAACAGCTTTCCAGAGCGGCAAGGGTGAGCTGGGGTCTTCACCCAGAGGTTGTCAGAACGATATATACTGCGGTGATAGAGCCAGTGATAGCATACGCAGCTAGTGTCTGGGCCCCCGCTACAAAGAAACTGGGTATACAAAAGCAGCTAAACGCCGTTCAGAGGGGCTTTGCGCAGAAACTGTGCAAAGCGTATCGTACGGTCTCCCTCAACTCGGCACTGATGCTGGCTGGGATGCTACCTTTGGACCTCAGGATACAGGAGGCAGCTGCCCTGTATGAGACCAAAAGGGGGATATCTCGGTCAGTACTGGAGGACGTGGAGATCGAAACGAAAACGGCGTTTACCGATACTCCTCATCCAGCGCAGCATATGGGCTTAAAATTCTTGTGCTTGGTAGACCAAGAAGGCGTTGATAGGAACAGCGGGCAGGCAATACAGATATTCACAGACGGCAGTAAAGTCGAAGGCAAGGTGGGAGCGGCATTGTCTCTTTGGAGCAATGCAGCCGAAATCAAAAGCTTAAAGTTGAAGCTGTCGTCTTATTGCACGGTCTACCAAGCTGAATTGCTGGCCATATGCAAGGCAACTGAGGAAGCACTTAAAAGCCCAAAAACAAGTTTTGGGGTGTTCAGCGATTCAAGGTCTTCACTTGAATCAGTGATCAACAGCTGCTCTCTCCATCCTCTCGCAGTCCAAATCAGAAAGAATCTAAAAGACTGCCTAAAGGTAAACAAAAAAGTTGAACTTTTTTGGGTCAAAGCACACATAGGACTCAAGGGGAATGAGAGAGCAGACGAACTGGCTAAAGATGCGGCTTTAAAGTTAAAGACACGACCTTGCTACGACAAATGTCCGATCTCATTTGTCAAGCGACAAATCCGAATAGACACGCTTGACAAATGGAACAAGAGATACAAATCGCAAAAAACTGGGGCGGTCACCAAATTGTTCTTCCCCGACGCAATCACGGCTTTTAAAATTGTCAAAAAACTGGAAATTTCTGGTACACAAACACAAATACTGACTGGGCACGGTGGGTTCTCCGAATACCTGCACCGTTTTAAGTGTAAAGAGATCCCATCGTGCATCTGTGAACCGGACAAGCACGAGACAGTGCCGCATATACTAGCTGAATGCCCTGCTTACAGCCCAGAACGCTTTGAGGTAGAACAAAAAATAGAGTGTAAAATAGAAATAGATAAATTTAGTGAAATAATAAAAGATGAAAAAATTAGAAAAACGTTTTTAGAATATTGTATAAAATTAGCAAACAGGGTGATAAAAAGAAACAAAACGATACATAACAACGATTGAATAGCTATATCGTGGGATAAAGCTACATCAATAAAACATGCATAAAAGGTAAAAAATTAAAAATAAAAATAAAGGTAAAGGTTAATAAATAAACAAATGATGAACGGATAACAAGGTTCAAAATCTTGGCAGGCAGGGTGGTGACATGATGAAAACATACATAATTATATATTTATATATATATATCAAACATTAATTATCAAATATATTTAAAATGTACAAATAATATGTGTATATATGTATATATAGTATAACTATAATGTATATGTATTTATATGCACATATAACCCAGTTTTGGAAATAAAAATAGAAATACCGAAGGAAGGAAAGGGTAAAAAATTTAAACACCTTAAACAAAATTATTTAATACCTAACAAAGGTCCCTGATAATGTCAGGGGTAATAGCGGAGGAGGACGGTTTAAAAAAAAAAAAAAAAAAAAAAAATGCCTCAGAAAGGTCATAGCACAGCCGTAGCAAAATTGCTGTTGTACGTTTGACGTACGTTTGCACTTGACCTGTTAATTTGGAAATAATGAGCATACTGAGTCTTTTGTTGCCCATTCTAAATGGTGGAAATGGAAAGTGATGGGGTCAAGGACGGACAAAGTCTCCACGTCGGCTGTATCGATGTAACTTGTATTAGTAAATACATTCTGGGTGCATGCAAGTGTGTCATGAATTGACCCAGAGATTGAACCGGTTTTTCTTAGACAAGTCTTAAAGATCATCGCTTCGCTCACCGATCAAAGACAAAACTTTGAAAACTTGGCCGTTGCCTGTAGGTACTGTTTTAACTTTCAGCCTAGGGTCTGGACCGCGAGTGGCGCTTACAACTGTCTACTAGGTTGTACTAGTGCTAGTGGCAATGAGTCCCGCACTGACGTCCCGCTTGGCATGTATTGTGCATTTCCCCCTACCAGCGTCTACCCGAGCCAACCCAGCTCCTTGAAGTACCGGAGCCAGGCTCTGCTAGGATAGTAGCTTCAGTGTGATGGAGGTGTTGATAATGATGAAAGACAGCCAGTACTTTGCGGTGATCTAGACTCTACCATGTTTTATAACAAATTATAAGTATGTAGGGCTTGCTTGTCTCATCATTATCATCTCAGCCTTAGGGCGCCCACTGTTGCACGTAGGCGACCTCTAATCATTTCCTTAGAGACTGGTTGGAAGCGGCTCGCATCCAGCGCGTTCCTGCGGTCTTCATTAGGTCGTCTGTCCACCTTGTGTGTGGACGTCCTACGCTGCGCTTGCCGGTCCGTGGTCTCCACTCCAGAACTTTACTGCCTTTGCTGCTTTTGCTTGTCGGTTTAACTACTAATAATTACTTTCGGAGGTAGCCGAAGTTTGAGTCAAGTGTTCAAAATATTTCCTTAAACAAATTTACTTGAATTATTTCCAATAGGACTATCGAAGTCCTAGTATTCAATTTACACATACGGCGTCATTATCACTATGTTTTATCCAGGATATAAGCTATTTACATTGAAAATTTTATCGATTGTTACAGCATGAAGTTAGAATGTTACATATACATGTTCATACAAACAAACTGTCGTATTTATAACAGTAGTGTGATAACAATACAATGTAAATAAAATAAAATGTCTCTGTTGCAAAGTTAAGTAAAGCTAGCTTTTGCCTATATTTTATTTTTAGTCAAATAACCGACATTTGACCGCTATCTCACCCAGTACATGTTTAGAGACGTTAGAGGACATTTCCATACACAATTTAATTAAATATTATATATTCAAGAAACAACCTGGCTTTTTTTATTCGAAACTATGTTATCTATCTATCTAACTATACTATTTATAAAAAGGATTTGATTGTTTGTTTGTATTGAACAGGCTCCGAAGCTACTGGTCCAATCCTAATAATTCTTTAAATTATTAAAATGCTACATTATCCGTGATGGAAATAGGCTATATATTATTTAAAAAACAATTAGGGATCCGTATGGAAAATTCAATAATGTAAGATGTGAAAAATTTTAAATTTTTGAAAAATCCTTACTTAGCATGCGCAGTGAAAACTATTGACAATAGAATAAAGTGACGTTTTACAGAGCAAATTGACAGCTACATATAAGTCCGCAATATAATTTATGTCTAACTATTACAGTTGTCATCAACGTCTTATAAAAAGGAAGGATTGATTTTTTTGTTTGTTTGTATTGAATAGGCTCCGAAACTGTGAATCAATAAATTTATATTGTTAATCGAGTTTTGTTTTCCCGTGCGAAGCCGGGGCGAGCTGCTAGTACAATATAATCTAACTAAGTAGGTATATTGTAGAGATGACAATGTTCACTTGAAACGTCAAGCGTAGACGGTCAGATAACTCTCTAACAACTTCAACTCCCTGTGATAGCCAGGAACTGTTACCGGCTTAGCTTATAAGCTGTGATAAAAGTATTTCTATTCGAATAAACGACAGACCGTATTCATATTTTAACGATGTCACATTTCCGTGCGGGGAAAGTCGGTATTGTTCTCCATGCTTGCTAGGGGAGCTGATGGCGCTACCAAGAGCATGCTGCCACATATTTCCTACAAAAAATCTACTGCTAAAGACATACGCGTGTTATTCAGCTGACAAGTTCACATACACACACACAAGCAGTAGCTAGAGCCACCCTCCGCGAAGTAATGCCTAACGGCGGTTCCACGGAGCAAAAACAGGTTGATGCCAGAGGAGGTTTTTGGTCGGTATGGATGCTATCAATAATCGAGTCCGACATACCCAGGCAAGGCCTGATGATACGTAAGAGTATTTTCCGAACAACTGGAAAAAAAACACTCACACACATGTACGGATTTACCATCCTGACTAGTTAAACGTTTGAATTATGTTATTCTACACATAACCTAAGATTAAGATTCTTTTGTTCTCTGTACTTTGTTTCTGTTTTTGGTGTAGGTACACAATAAAGTGTTTCTATCTATCAAACCATTCTAACTGTATTCCGGTTTGAAGGGTAATGCAGCTAGTGGAATTACAGGGTTGTCGGGACTAACAATTTCATTTGATTTTAACGATTTCAATCTACTTTTATTATTCGAACGGCTAAAGCGTGGAATACGTCACCCGAGTGGGTGTTCCCTGATAGATACAATCTGGGTGTCTTCAAGTCGAGTGTGAATCGGTATCTTCTAGGCAAGCGTGCTCCATCGTGGACCGCATCTTCACTTAACATCAGGTGAGATGGCATCAAATTAATTAATTTAAAAAAAAACCCATGAAACTAAATATAATACTAAAATTTATGTGTATTGCTGCAATGGTCATTAACAGGCGTTTTCTCTTACCATCGGGAGTGTGTCTCATTCATCCCGTTATTTTTACATAAAGAATAACGTAACATAATAAATAACAAATACAGTAAGTCTCCGCAAAAGCTAGATCCGACATTGCCACAGGATTGTAAGGTCATATATGATGTTCAGTTGCTGATTGATAGCGTTCTTGACAAAAAAAATCGGCCATAACTTGTTTCCAGTCCTAATGCAATCGCATATTGATGTAATCGAGGCGCTGATTCTAGTTTGGTAATAGTCATTGAGTACAAATGTTAGATAAACAGTTGATTCGTTGTTAAATATTGAAGGAGTCACCTGAAAACATTATTTTTTAGTAACTTACAAGCCTTAAATTTATGCAAATTATAGATAATCACACTGTGGGTACAACTAAAATTCTTTTTTATCCGACTACGGCGAAGCAAAAAAGGGTTATGTATTTTACTGGTTTGTGCGTATGTATGTATGGTCATCTGTTCCCTCATAACTTCTAAACTAGGTAGGTACTTATCATAATTCGGTATGTAAAGTTTTTTTTTTTGTATTTAAGTAAATATTTTATATTTTTACTGATAGAAAATATTATTTTAAAAAACTAAATTGAATATTTTGGCTTTCTTAGTAGTCTTTTAGTTGATTTTTAATACGTTTCTAAACTTAATATTTATGACGTCATAAAGTAGGCTGAATACGTGTATGCCCTTGCCATGTAAAACAAAAAGTATGCAAAGCCATTTTGACACATTTCATTGACTGTGACAATTGACATGAAGTTAAACGATGATATGTAGCGATGATAGCTCAGTGGTTAGCGCGGTAGGTTCGCATGCCGAAGGGCGTGGGTTCAAACCCCAACAATGAGCTTGAGCTGTCGGTGAAGGAAATCATCGTGAGGAAACCATAGCATGGTGGTAGGGTACTTTCTAGTACTCGGCTGGCTAGCTACCACCCTCAAGTTGAAAATCTGCCGCCAAGCATCTAACGGTGTGTTCCGGCAGCCTCACTTGAGAGCCAGTTCCATTCCAGGCTAGGTGTGCTTTACCATCTTCGACCACACCTTCACTTAACATCAGGTGAGCTGTGGTCAAACAACTAGCCTGTCAACCATAAAAAAATAAAAAAAATTATATCATCCCACTAATACTATAAATGTGAAAGTTTGGATGGATGAATGTTTGTTACTCTTTCACGCAGAGGTAGCTGTGATCTTGGATTACGACATAGGCTACGTTTTATACCGAAAACATGTAGCGGGTAACACCGCGGGGTATAGCGCAGCTATCCGTATAGCCTTATCCTCTATACGTATAGTCTCATAAAAGCGATAACAGAGTCCGAATGACGTTTAAAGTAAGACTTGGCTAGGTGATGCCTTGGTGTTATTAGTTTTAATGCATCACTATGTTAACTAATCTCTATAGTCTGTCTCACGTTTAACCTCTCATTGTTTACATATATGATTAAAATTTGCATTTACAGCTTATATCGAAAAGTTTTGAAAATTTGCTAAACTTAGGCAAAGGTCGCCAGATGACGCTTGCTAGCCAAACTTCTAACATTTCATCGAGCGTTCCGAATCTCGTAGCTATTGTAAACAGCTGGATCTAATATCAGACTTGCTTACGTTGTTTCAAGGGTATATTGCAAAGATGAACTAGAAGAGGTAGTATTTCAGTAAAATTAGTTAGAAATGGGAAAGTTCCAATAATTGATATCCATATAGGGATAGCCACATAATATACACTATTGCAGTTTTTAGGGTTCCGTACCCAAAGGGTAAAAATGGGGCCCTATTACTGAGACTTCGCTGTCCGTCCGTCCGTCCGTCTGTTACCAGGCTGTATCTCAAGAACGGTGATATCTAGACAGTTGAAATTTTCACAGATGATGTATTTGTGTTGCCGCTATAACAGCAAATATTAAAAATAAAATAAATATTTAAGGGGGGGGCTCCCATACAACAAACTTGATTTTTTTTTATAGCTAATGGTACGGAACCCTTCGTGCGCGTGTCCGACTCGCACTTGACCAATTTTTTATTTATGGTTGACAGGCTAGGTGACCACAGCTCACCTGATGTTAAGCGTCGGTGTGATCGTAAATGGTAAAGCACACCTAGCCTGGAATGGAACTGGCTCGCAAATGAGGCTACCGGAACACACTGTTAGATGCTTGGCGGTAGATTTTTTAACTTGAGCGTTGTAGCTAGCCAGCCGAGTACTAGAAAGTACCCAAAGGTTTCCTTTATCGACAGCTCAAGCTGTCAAGCTTGTTGGGGTTTGAACCCATGTCTTTCAGCGTGCGAATCAATCGCGCTAACCACTGAGCTATCATTGTTAAATGACATGTTTTCTCCTTCATGTATATGTTTAGTACCTATTAACAAATACGAACTGCCCATTTGATTAAAAAACTAATTACCTACACGTAATTTTTATAACAGTTCCAAGTAATCACATGGATACAGTGTTTTCACATCTGTCGTTTTTATCACAATGAGGATTACGTATTCAATGGTACGAGGTTATACACAGAATATTGTATGGCGAGATAATTCAATTGCACAATTCGGTATGTAAAGTTTTTTTTTTTTGTATTTATTTTATATTTTTTACTGATAGTAAACTTTATTTTATGAAACTAATTTGAATATTTTGGCTTTCTATGCGGTAGTTTAATTCTAATACATTTTCAAACTTTTTATAGTTATGACGTCATAACATTGGCTGAATACGTAAAATATGTGCACCTTTTTTAGGCACTGAAAGAATCCTTATACAAGGGCATGACGTCATTAGAAGTTAATTGAAAGTCAAATTTATTTTATGTATTTTATTAAAATAAACCCCGTCTCATAGTTTAAAGAGTTTTAAACGGAAAAATCATGTACAGGAATGTAATATTTCGAAATGGTTTTGGAATCAGCAAAGTATTTTTTTTCTTTACATACCGAATTGTTAGTGTGGCATTTAATTACTTTTATGTAATTTAAGGTAATTATGTGGCAAGAACCTGAAGACCTCTCGTATATGATGCCACAACAATCTAGTATTGGGCATGGCTTCCATTTGATTCTCATTTTATATCATAGGATATTACACACAGCGCCATCTGACCCCAAACTAAGCAGAGCTTGTGCTATGGAAGACAGATAACTGATAGAATACTTAAATACTTTTTTTTTTTGTAAATACATACAGTACACCCAGCCACAGAACAAACATCGATGTTAGTCACACAAATGTTAGCCCTGAGTGGGAATCGAACCCACGCCCTTCAGCTCTGGAAGCAAACATACTACCAATGAACCAACAGGGCTGTTCATTTTTTAAAGACACATTTGATTATTATCTTTAGCCAGTCGTATCTGTCTATATAACTTTGACAGCCCCGTTGGCTCATTGGTAGTATATCTGCCTTGAGAGCTGTAGGGCGTGGGTTCGATTCCCATTCAGGGCAAACATTTTGTGAATAAACAAATGTTTGTTCTGTGTCTGGCTGTTCTGTATGTATCATAAGTATGTATTTACAAAAAAAAAGTATATATGTATTCTATCAGTTATCTCACTTCCGTCACACAAGCTCTGCTTAGTTTGGGGTCAGATGGCGCTGTGTGTATAGTCCTACGATATTTATTTATTTATTATTTATTTATTAACTACAAACATATTTGTTTGCTTCTATACATTTGATGACGTGGCACGTTCTTGGTTTGATAATTGTAATTATTTTTTCAATTCGACAAAGTGATATCTCAAAGCGGCAGCACATCCACAACGCCCTGAACTAGCTAAACTGAAAAAGTAGCTCGTCTAAACCTCGATTTATATATTTAAAAAAAATAAGAAATAAAATAATATCGTAGGACATTACACACCATCTGACCCCAAACTTAGCAAAGCTTGTACTATGGAAGTCGGATAACTGATGGAATACTTAAATACTTTTGTTTTTTTTTGGGCAGTCGTGTCTCAGTCTCGACCAAGCGCTCGAAGAGTCAACGCGTCCTGAGGATGCCTCGTATTATGTATTTTTGTAAATACATACTTATAATAAATACAGAACACCCAGACACAGAACAAACATTTGTTTATATCACAAAATGTTTATCCTGGATGGGAATCGAACCCACGCCCTTAAGTTCTTGGAGCTGACATATTGCCAATGAACCAACAGGGTTGTCGAAGATAAGAAGGCAGTTTGAAAGCAGCTGGAGTGGAGTTGGTCAAACTTCACCGCCACAATAGACTGCTAAGACTATTGCAGTAGGCCAAATGAGCAGCAGTTTTTTTTTAACTCAATTAGATTTGCTTTGGAGGCATGCTTCAAAGGAGCACAAAATGAGGAAGGGATCCAGTAAAATCTCACCAAATCACATTTCAATTTAATTTTTGGGCATAAATAATTTAAAATCCGAGAAGTTTCCCATTTTGCCCACTGAAAAAAATCTAATGGTTACACAAACAAGGTTAAAATATATAGCATAAGTCTCAAGGGATTCCACCAAATCTAAGGGGGCGACGGCACAAATTAAAAGAAAAACAGTTCACGTAATGAATAGATGCTATGCTTATTGGTGGTTAGATCTCAGAGGGGGATCACGTCACGATGTGTCTAATGTTCTGACACATTCTGTTCACACAAAAAAAAAAAAATTGTATTCGTGGCGGGTCCGCAAGGACAAGCGCTGTCGATCCCGCGAAAGTGTGCCCGTTGACACAAAGCGCCGAGGTGGAACACTCCAGGGTTTTTAGTGGGTAGGCTGTCATTAGGAATCCCACATAACGGAGCCTTGTTTTCATCTTTTGTTTTCATTGAAACCATTAGTAACACATCTAATCTCCTTGTTCCAGATCTAGTCCACTGCACAAACGAGCCCAATGTGTCGATACCGCAGCTTGCGAATCTTCTCGTTGAGCGCACACAGAACACCAACTGGGTGGTGGTATATAAATCACTAATAACGGTACACCATCTACTAGCATATGGGAATGAGGTACGTATCATTTTTGCCTCTTTGAAAATGTCTAGATGAGGCTATCGGGTCTAAATGGCAATCTAACACGCTTCAGGGCTCAACCCGATAAGCAATCAACCGAATTGGGCCAGGTCTTTCGGTCTACTTGGTCTTAGCTTCCAAGATGGTAACCTAAATTACGATCAAGAAAGACAATAAGCTTCATTAATATTAAGTATTTAAGGTACATATGTTTAGTTTATTTCCGCTTAAAAGTCGTTTCAGTTACAACAGTTATGAAACTTATCCGAAACTTTACTTAGTATCTAAAAATAAAATTTGACATTTATAACAAAAATTACTTAATTAAAATAAAATAACTATAGATCTTTTATATATCCTCTTTTCGCTGCAGTAGCCAGACACGTGTTTCGCCTCTACACGAGGCATCCTCAGGTCGTCTTCGAGCGCTTGGTCGAGACTGAGAAAGAATCATTAGGAAGTCTTTTAGACTGTTAATTAAGATTTCTTTTATGTAGCCAGTGTCGCTCTGGATAATGTAAGGATTCTAAGGATACCGAAATCTATTCAAGCATTAAAAAGTTATGATGGATAAAGAAACTCTGATACATATAGGTATTAATCAAGAAATCATTACGCACCTTTTTTGGGCAGTCGTGTCTCAGTCTCGACCAAGCGCTCGAAGAGTCAACGCGTCCTGAGGATGCCTCGTGTAGAGGCGAAACACGTGTCGGCAAGTGGTTACTGCAGAGAGAGGAGGATTTTAAGACTTGTGGTTATTTTAATTAGATTTTTTGTTATTTTAATTATTTTTTTATCAAATTAGTTCTAGATTTTAAGTAAGATTAGGTTTTTAATTAATAAGCTGTGTCAAATTAGTTTAATTTAAGTTCTCATCACTGTTGTAACTGGAACGACTGTTAAGCAAAAATAAACTAAATATATATACCTTGAACATTCAGTCGTGTAATATGCTGTGTTGATATAATCTCATTATATTGTACAATAAATAAATTAGGCACTTTGTGTGTGAAGAATAATGTGAATTCCGGTATTTTAATTTACCTCAAAACAGAATTCGTTTGTGAATAAACGTTATTTTCTCCCTCAATCGTTCTCTGCAGACATTCTATGATACTTCACATTTTCCCGAGTGTTTGCTCGTTTTATTTATCTTCAAGAAATAAGAGAATAAATTGCCTGCTCTATGCCGTCGATTCTTTGATATTCATTGCCCAATATAATTATAAAAGTCTCGAGGTCTTTTCGTGTTTAAATACACTTTGAGGTTGGTTAATTAAATATGTAATGTACAGAAGAATCTTCCGTATTAGATATTTTTAGGTCAATTATTCGCCATAGGCATTGAATCTGTTTCGTTTGATATACAAATTAATATTACCCGTAGAAAATGAAACTGCCGCTATTTACCTGTCGGTCAATTTATTACATTTTTTCTCGGCGGATCTTGACGTTTACTGTTGTGATAATTAGGATCTACAGTCAGGTGTAAGATACTCATGAATGAATTGCGCTTAAAATCGCTTGGTGTAGAGTACTTGTTTTTTTTTACATGAAATATGTAGATCTACGATTAGCTGCCGACTCGCCTGATAGTAAGCGACACTGAGCTCGAATACCAGGAGCACGTTGATCCAGAAAAAATCTATTCACTCTCTAGTAATGTAATGCTAACTCGGTGGTAAGCGCCGTCGATCACGCTTCGAAGGAAAACCCCCAAACCCCAAAACCCCAATGATGAACTCGAGCTGCTGGTGAAGGAAAACATCGTGAGGACCAAACGATAGCGTGGTGGTAGGGTATTTTCTAGTACTCGGCTAGCTAACTACCACCCGCAAGTTGAAAATATGCTGCCACCTAACGGTGTGTTCCGGCAGCTTCACTTAAGAGCCAGTTCTATTCCAAGCTAGGTGTGCTTTACCATCTTCGATCACACTGTCGAGCATCAAGTGAGCTTTAGTCAAACACCTAGCATGTCAACAATAAAAATAAAACTAAACTTAAGATCTCCTTAGCAGGAGGTCGTCTAGGTAGGTACCACCAAAGTCTTACTAGATATTCTACCGCCAAGCAGAGTGTGTAAACATTACTGTGTTCCGGTTTGAAGGATTCTGCAGCTAGCGAAATTACATTGATGTCAAGACTTACCACCGAACGTCTCAAAGTAATTAGCGCAAAAGCAGCGATGTCCTGAACTTTGTTTTGCTACTCAAAGTTCTGTGTATCGCTGCAATGGTCATGGACAGGCGTTATCTCTTACCATCAGGAGAGCGTCTCGTTCACCTTCATTACTTTTACATAAATAAAGAAAAAGCTGCCCAATAATTCCTGAAAATCAGACCAATATATTACAAAAGTTGTGACGTCGCCTACATTCAATCACAACATTTTCGACCAATGAAGGCTAACGAAACAAGTGACAATAACAAGCCAATATAGGACCCCATTTAGGGTCAAATGACGCTCTTGACCGTCGGTCAGTCACCCAATTAGACCTCACTATCTGTGTTGTAACAGAGGCGTGTCTTGTGCGTAACAGATTGCGTGGCATTCGAACTATGTCGTACACATCCTCGAAACTTGTATTAATTATTATGACGCAATAAAATGCCACTGTTAGGGAGATGAAAAAAGTTACAGAAACAAATTCATATAAATTTGTCTTATGTACAGAACATGGTTTTTAATTTTATGTGAAAGTAATGACACGAAAGATACACTCCCCTGATCGTAAGAGATAACGCATGCCCGAGACCATTGCAGCGATACCCAGAACTTTAAGTAGCAAAACAAAGTTTAAGGCATCGCTGCGTTGAAACTCATTACTTTGAGACTTTCGATGGTTAGTCTCAACAGCCCTGTAATTTCGCTAGCTGCAGTACCCTTCAAACCGGAACACAGTAATGTTTACACAGAATAAATAGAAAAGCAGAATGTATAGTATTGCGGTGGTGCCTACCTAGACGATCTGCTAAAGAAATCTACCACCGAGTTTTGGTTAAACAGTGTCAAGCAGCTTAAGTACACCATTAGACGCTTGGCGACAGATTTTCAACTAGGGTGGTAGCTAGCCAGTCGAGTACTAGAAAGTACCCTACAACCTTCCTCACGGTGTTTTCCTCTACCGGCAGCTTATGCCCATTTTTGGGTGTTGAACCCACTTGTTAACCGATCGCGCTGGTCACTGAGCTATCATAGCTACAAAAACGACACAAGAAATTGGAATACATTGAGTAACATACTGCGGGGCTTATCAAATATTAATTTAACGCTCGCCTTCAGTCAATTAAACCGACGGTGTATGTTCGAGAAATTCGTCGAAATGAATCGGAAACACTGCCAGCTGTGTACCTGTTGAAGACAAAAGCATATTTACGTAGAGATATATAAGTATACGTAATTATGGAGAGAAAATAACTTAGTTACATTCGCTTATATTATCTTTCTGTAAGCATATAATAAGTCAAATAATATACAATTTAAATTACCGCACTCTAGAATTCGGGAGAGGAAATACGGAGGAAAGTAGAACATTCTATAATTTGCAAGTGTATGGCAAAAAGGATCGTGTGAATCGCGCCACTGAAAATTCACTGGAAAGCAAAATACGTAATTCCGTTTACTTGAATGACGTAATCTGGGGGCGCGGTAGTGCCCCCGCCAAGACGAGCCAAGCGAAGCGCGAGCACTACCTTCCTTTTCTCGAAGAGATTAGTTGTTTTTATATACCCTCATAACTTGGGTTTGGATTATTCCAGATAAACAAAATTTTCGGAATATGATGCCGATAATGGACTTATTAAACATATATAGTTTCAATAGCACTTATACTTTAAATTTAATTGATATCTAAAAACCCCCGATTTAGTCACTGACTCACTCACTCACTGATGATTATCGAAATTCTTAGGGTACTTCCTAAAGTCCTAGAAAGCTGAATTTTGGTATGTAAGATTTTTTGTGTAGGTACTAATACTTCCTACACAAACCACGTAAAAAAATCTAAAACTTGGAACTTTTAACCCCCAACCCCTTAAACTTGTGGATCGAAGTTTGTATGAGACTTTTTGATGCTAGAGCTCTGAAAATTGATATAGGGACTTCTTGTTATAAATAATAGTAAAATAAATTTAATCGACTGACAGGGCGTGTAGAGTTAGAAGCTTGGCTCTACATGAGATCTGATAACAAGTGCGAGCCATATAGTCTCGTCTTGGCAACATGAAAATGTTTTTGGTGGGATTTTTTTTCCAATTATTTTGGTTTAAAATTCGATCTACTGATTTTGATTTTGATGAAATTTTTATCGGACCAATCTGAAAGTATATGCTGTATAAGACTTTTTTCAATTCAGTTTATAAACGATGTAGCAATTATAAATAATAAATAAATAAAAACAAAATGAGGAAACCATATCACCATGCAATGAGGAATCCATTGCATCGTGGTATTACCCAATTATCAAATAATTCGAATAGCTAACTCCAATATTCTTATAGTTGAAAATCTGCCGCCAAGCATCTAACGGTGTGTTCCGACAGCCTCGCTAGAGAGCCAGTTTTATTCGAGGCTAGGTATGCTTAACCATCTTCGACCACACCGTCACTTAACATCAGGTGAGCTGTGGTCGAATAACTTGTCAATTAAAAAAACGTAAATAAAATTGAAATCTTATATATTTTACTTGATACAATATTCTACTTTCAAGTTTGTTTCACTGCATGAAATGTTCGAGTCTATGAAATCATTATTGTAATAAGCACATCTACGTTAAAATTATAAAGAGGAAAGATTTGTATTTTTGGATTTTTGTATGTTTGTAATTCAAAAACTACTGGACCGATTACAGAAATTCTTTCACCGTTAGGAAAGTATACTATCCCCTGGTGACATAGGTTTTTTTTTATCCCTGTAGTCCCGCGAGAACGGGAACTATACGGATGAAACCGCGAGACGTCCGCTAGTTATGTATACTTCATTAGCACTTCTCATGGGACTGCTCGAGTAAACAGCATATCCATGAATAAAGTGTCATCACCACTTGTGTCAATATGCGCCTGGCACCGAAGTGTTTCTTATTCATGTTATGTACTTACATTTTCTTAAATATCTGTTCATCATCATCACCATAATCATCCACAGTTCAGTTAGGTCATTGGTACGTAGTAGATATATCTGCTTTAAGAGCTGTTAGACGTAGAGTCGATTCCTACCGAGGACAAACACTTTGTGGTATAAACAATTTTTTTTTTAATGTAAAAGTAATAAAACTACGAGATGATCTCCTGATGCTAAGAGATAACGCTTGTCCATGACCATTACAGCGATACACAGAAGTTTCAGTAGCAAAACAAAGTCCGGGGCATCGCTGCTTTGGCGCTCATTACTTTAACACTTTCGATGGTTAGTCTCAACAGCCCAGTAATTTCGCTAGCTGCAGTACCCTTCAAACCAGAGCACAGTGATGTTTGCCTACTACTTGCCGGCAGAATACCTGGTACCTACCTGCCTTCCTGCTAAGGAATTCTACCACCAAGTAAAATATCACCGCAATGAACATTGTAATAACTTTTTCATTTTCCACGTTTCAATTACTAATTTCAGTTACTAATTGCATTTTCGAAGCTCTCATGTTTCGAATTTCGTCCGATATTTGAAGGCTTGGAATAAAATTAGGTCGATGACACAGAAACACGTCGATAGCAGAACTGTACAGCGGGTACGTTAATCCCTCGAAGGTCCTTTGGGGGTAATGGAAGGGTAGGCATGGGCTTAGTTCAGGGTATAGAATATTCATGCCGTGCGTAGATACATCTTCATGTTCAAATTTAGTTGAAGATCTTTCTATATATGTTTATTTTATATAGAGCGTAGCCACGGATGATAAACAACCTTCGATGACTCGTGCAAATATGCTATTATACAGGGTTATTAGCTTCAGGTGTGATAAGTGGAAAAGGGTTCATTGTACACATCATTATGAACAGACCAGCTGCGCCCTGTAGTGTTACCCGCTACATGTTTTCGGGATAAAAAGTAGCCTAGATGTGTTAATCCAGGGTCTCAGCTACTTCCATACGAGCGAATTGGCTCGTTTAAAATATCCTAAGTTAAAATCATCCAGGATTCCGAACGAAATTTGATCTATTTATGGTTTATTAATGTAACACGGCTCGAAGCGATTCTTTGATGGACCCTTTTCAATCACTGTCTGAAAGTTGTCTACTCTCTAATCTGTTTGTTTCCTTTCAGAGGTTCACACAATACCTGGCGTCGAGTAACTCCACGTTCCAACTAAGTAATTTCCTAGATAAAAGCGGGGTGCAAGGTATGTATCCGATGTTTCCTATCTAGCAATTAAGTTAGGCAACAAAGCCTCGAGTGTCTGCCACGAACAACAAATGTAGAGTAGGATGACCTGGTACTCGTTGAAATAAAGACGACGTTAATGAAAGTTTGGTAGGATGACCTGGAACTCGTTGAAATAAAGACGACGTTAATGAAAGTTTGGTAGGATGACCTGGAACTCGTTGAAATAAAGACGACGTTAATGAAAATTTGGTTCTTGAGTTAGCGAGATGCAAACATGTACTTACCCTTTATCTTGAAGCATTCTGGTGCATCGGATTTTTATTGTAATCGGGAGCATAAAGTGCAAAAACATAATGTGATATAAATCATACACTGAAGCATGAGGATGAGATGAATGCACTATAGTTATGTGCAATATTTATCACTTGGACGAAACTTGCTTGCACGTAAGTTGGCACTAGTTGACCTGGCATTCGATCAAATTACTTATTTGGTTGAAGTTAAAAACAATCTTACATCTTTTATTATTTTACATATTTTCAATTAGATAAAAACCACGAACTAAACTAATAGGGAACGAAATTAATGTTTGTAAAATTTAAAAATAAATTATGATGATGAAGTGAGTATAATAAGTAGTGAGTACTGAAGTTTTCCGCATATAATCAAAGTACATCGTGATCATATGTTACGTAATATTTAATTCCGAATGAACCAACCCTAATTAGGCCAGTGGGGTGGAATTATAGTCCAATCACCTTCTTCTTTCTTTACCTTATGTTTATCATCGGGACTAAATCGCGCACAAAATACTGTAAAAATTGATTTTGTTTATTTACCATGTTGCATTAGTCGTGGGCATTATGTTAGGGCACGAGTTGACTCGGGAAAAATAAGGATTTTTTTATTTATAACATATAGGCTTGCGATTGACGGCCATCTAGTCTGATGTTAAACGATGATGCGGTCTACGATGGAGCACGCTTGCTTAGAAGAAACTCACTCGTGACTAAAGGTTACCCAGATTGTATTGGCTCATTGGTAGTATATCTGCCTTGAGAGCTGTAGGGCGTGGGTTCGATTTCCACTCAGGGTAAACATTTTGTGAATATACAAATGTTTGTTCTGTGTCTGGGTGTTCTGTATGTATTATAAGTATGTATTTACAAAAAAAAAGTATTTATGTATTCTATCAGTTATCTGACTTCCATCACACAAGCTCTGCTTAGTTTGGGGCCAGATGGCGCTGTGTGTATAGTCCTACGATATTTATTTATCGGAGAGCACCCACTCGGGCAGCAAATTCCAATGTCTAGCGATTCGTACAAAGAAAATGGAATCAAACAGCTTAGTTCAAGTTGAAGAAGCGGTGTCGCTTTATGTGATTACCTACCCTCATTTAGATATTATAAAAATGTAAATCCCGACCTAACTACACCCAAAAATACCTATGACCAATGCAGAATCAAATTTATCAAAATATAAATGTTGTTAGGGTATTTTTATTCCATTTCATTATTGCTGCAAATTGAAGTCCTGATATAGAAATTAACAATGGAATTTGTTCTGTCGGATGCATTGATGCCGGATATGGTGCTCTCAACGCATTTCCCCTACCACTGGTTATCAGACGCTGATAACTCGATAGCAATATTAATTTATACGAGCAACTGTCATAAATATACATATTTTACCCGACTACAGCGAAGCAATATACAAGTTATAATTTTGACGGGTATTATGTATGTAGATGAACATTCCCTCATAACTTCTAATGTAATTATTAATCCCAAAAACGATAGGGTGTTATAAGTTTGACGTGTCTGTGTGTGTGTCTGTGGCATCATAGCTCCCGAACGGATGAACCGATTTTAATTATGTTTTTATTTGTTTTGGTTCATTAGTCGGGAGTGTTTTTAGCTATGTTTGATCAAAATCGTTCCAAGATGGCCGCCGCCACAAAATGGCGGGCCACATATTTTTCCACAACTCTCTCAATATGGGAATCAAATAAAAGAGCTTGACTAGTAGAATACTATACATCTGTCGGGAGTTTTTAATTTTTTTAATTTATGTATGTTATCATAATCAGACATAATTATGAGGACATCTTGGTTGTCCGCTGGTTATATATATGGCTACGTGACGTCACAAATACTTGAATATGGTGCCCTCTAAAGTATAAGAAGTCAAAAACTAAAAAAAAAAAAAAATATGACGTCGTGTTAGATGTTAAATGAAAGGAATTAATAACCACATTTCAAATATATAATTATATAATTATTGTTAGCTGTTGCTTGAGATTGTGCTTGCATGCACTCGATAAATAATTTATCACGCTTCAGATGTGATCCAAACATAGTTTCTCTCCAAACCTAAATGTAAAGCGGTTCTGCAAATACTTCATCACGAAATTATTACCCATAATTTAAATTAAAAGTAAGTTCAAATACAAACACCCGACTAGGTACTGAAGAATCACGCTCTTAATAAAACTTTGAAACAAAAAAAGTTCTCATTAAAAAGTAATAATTTTGAAAAAATTATAAATATTGAATAGTTTGTACTTAAAAACCAATTATCTGTTTAATCCCCCTAATATTATAAATGTGAAATTTTGGATGGATGTATGTTTGTTACTCTTTCACAGAGGTCTTCTGTTGAGACTAACCATCTAGTCTCAAAGTAGTGAGTGCCGAAGCAGCGATGCCCTGAACGTTGTTTTGTTACTCAAAGTTCTGTGTATCGCTGCAATGGTCATGGACTGGTGTTATCTCGTAACATCAGGAGAGCGCCTCAATCGTCTCATTACTTTTACATAAAAAAAAAAGGTAGCTCAGATCTTGGATTACGACATAGGCTACTTTTTATCCCGAAAACATGTATCGGGTAACACCGCGGGGCGTAGACGATAAATATTAAATAGTTTGTATAATAACAATTTCAAATGAGAACATTTTCTTATTTCATACTTTCAAGAGTGTGATTTTTCAGTTGTCGATTTTTAGTATTTGAACTTACTTTTTTTACATTCATTATGATATTTAGAAACAACCAATAGACGAAACTGAAATTGTTATCTTGTGGTGATTAATATAATTATCTGCGACGTTATTCAATGACGTCAGCGCTTATCCCTATTTTGTACCGTGTTTAAGAATTAATCTATTGAGCCAAGACCCTGTTCTCACTCTTTCGATATTTTCTCGATTACTGTCTTTCCAGTTATATTTGTCGGAGTAGCCGAAATAATCCCGAGCGCGTCAGAATAAGGTATCCATACGCAATCGATGTTCGTGAGATTATGTATATACGCATTTTTGTCACATACATACTACATTATGCAGTCAATAAACTCAGAAAAAAAACTGTGAATGAAGAAAAGATTCGTCGCAAGCACTCAATTGTGAGACCGAGTGATTGCTTATTAATTTTAATTGCATTCAATTGATATTCCGCGTACAGAGAGAACACTAATATGTAAAGATGGTTAAGTGATGAAACTACAGTTATTCGCTTTTGTTCGGGAAAAAATACGCTGGTGGCTCCCTCGTGCAATTGTATATATATAAGTGGATTGTTTTCTTGCGTTTGCAGTTTCTAGGCGTCAAATTATCTTGCCGGACATTTCAATTATGCTATTGTTGTAATGATAACATTGTATGATTGTACCTAATGTTTTTCTTTTGACAATAATCGTTAGGAAATTTATCTTTTTTTTTTCTGTAAAGTACAAAATAGTCGTGCGCTAAACATAGTTGTTTAATGCCTTCGCTTATTTGTGTAAGCGGCTGAATTTTTTTTTTAAATTACTTATGTAATAAAAATAAAATTCAGTGTGAATAACATCAATTATTACTTTTATGTAATCTTAATACTTTCTTTTATCTATCTTACTTGGTAGATTTTTTTTTTAATGGTTGACAGGCTAGTTGTTTGACCACAGCTCACCTGATGTTAAGTGAAGGTGTGGTCGAAGATGGTAAAGCACACCTAGCCTGGAATGGAACTGGCTCTCAAGTGAGGCTGCCGGAACACACCGTTAGATGCTTGGCGGCAGATTTTCAACTTGAGGGTGGTAGCTAGCCAGCCGAGTACTAGAAAGTACCCTACCACCATGCTATGGTTTCCTCACGATATTTTCCTTCACCGGCAGCTCAAGCTCATTGTTGGGGTTTGAACCCACGCCCTTCGACATGCGAACCTACCGCGCTAACCACTGAGCTATCATCGCTACAAAACTTGGTAGATCTTGGTAGATCGCTACTTGGTAGATCTTGTTAGCAGGTGGTCGTCTCTCCGCATTACCAGATATTAGGCTGCCAAGCAGTAGTGTATAAACATTACTGTGTTCCGGTTTGAAGGGTACTGCAGCTAGCGAAATCACAGGGCTGTTGAGGCTAACCATCGAAAGTGTCAAAGTAAAGGTTTCATTTATATTAATCTAGGTAATTAAATAGCGCACGTTTAACTAACTCCACGTGGACAAAGTTGCGGCCGGAAGCTAGTAAAGAATAAATTACTTCCGTACATGCGCCGAGCTGTTTAATACACTCAATTATACACGTTATTATATCTATATGTAACAGAAGTGTATTGATTGTGTGTGTCGCATCCTCTGCCAATGTTTAGTCGGCTCCCACTGGCGCCTATTTGGCAACCGAAAATAGACATTGCTAAAACGGGATGTCTTTTTGCCATCTACTTCTTGGCAAACGATTTCATTATACTTTGCTTCCAAATTTTGCAAATTCCTCTTTAGTGTTTTTTTGGTTGCCATTATAATGCAAACTCTTCTCTCTTTGTTTTACATTACTTATAGGCTTGCGTTTGACCGCCAACTCGCCTGATGTAAAGCGAAGATGCGGCCTACGGTGGAGCACGCTCGCCTAGAAGAAACAGATTCATCCGCGACTTAAAGGCACCCAGATTGTATCTATCAGGGAGCACCCACTCGGGCAGTAAATTCCATTGTTTAAGGGTTCGTACAATGAAGGTTAACTTCATGAAGCGGTGTCGCTTCTTGGAGCTCCTGGCTGTCCGATAGTAGAATGGGCAGGGTGGAATTAGGTCATGTAGATCTGAAGCGCACTCACCAAAGTGTATCCGGTAGAAAACTGACATACAAGCCACTTTGCAACGATGTTCAAGGCTTTGGAGCCTTTTTCGAACAAGCAAGTCACTGTTAATGAGCTTCCTAGCACGTTTCTCGATAGACTCCAACGCCTCAAGCTGTTGCTTAGCCGATCCGACCCAAAGGTGAGAGAGAGCTGTTCCGGCGTGAAGTACCGTCGCACCTTCGAAAGGATACCCAGCTTTTTGGCAGCTAATTGGACTTTTGACTCAATATAGGAGCCAAAGTTGAGAATATATTCTATGGAAATATACTAGTTGAAGATCGTTGACCTTATCAGCTGTGTCTAGTGTTAGTTATCAAGTCGATGTGATGTTTCATATTGGATTAATTAGTTCTAAATACAACATTTGACAGCCCCGTTGGCTCATTGATAGTACATCTGCCTTGAGAGCTGTAAGGCGTGGGTTCGATTCCCACTCAGGCCAAACATTTTGTGAATAAATAAATGTTTGTTCTGTGTCTGAGTGTTCTGTATATATTATAAGTATGTATTTACAAAAAAAAAAGTATTTATGTATTCTATCAGTTATCTGACTTCCATCACACAAGGTCTGCTTAGTTTGGGGCCAGATGGCGCTGTGTGTATAGTCCTACGATATTTATTTATTTATTTTAAGAGTCGGTACTGACTAACTGTTTTAGCAAGTATGAACTTACTGTCGTCTACCTTACGAGTGAAAATACCGTTAGGTGCTTGACGGCAGATTTTCAACTTGAGGGTGGTAGCTAGCCAGTACTAGAAAATACCTTACCATCGTGCTATGGTTTACTCGCGATATTTTCCATCACCGGCAGTTTAAGTTTATTATTGAGATTTGAACCTACTCATTATCATTAACATGCGTATGAACTGACCGCGCTAACCACTGAGCTATAATCGCTACCAAACACAATAGCATAATGCAGTGACATGATGATTCCACGTCCCATATCAGAACTCTATAACTAATCCATCTAATTAAATCTAATAACTAATACATCTTGTAGCGATAATAGCTGAGTGGTTAGCGCGGTCGGTTCGCATGCCGAATGGCGTGGTTTCAAACCTTAACAATAAGCTTGAGCTACCGGTGAAGGAAAACATCGTGAGGAAACCATAGTGGTAGGGTACTTTCTAGTACTCGGCTGACTAGCTACCACCCTCAAGTTAAAAATTTGTCACCGAGGACCTAACGGTGTTTCGGCAGCCTCACTTGAGAGCCAGTTTAATTCCAGGCTAGGTGTGTTTACCATCTTCGACCACACCGTCACTTAACAGCAGGTGAGCTGTGTTACACCTAGCCTGTCAACCATAAAAACCTTAAGCCTTAGCCACTGTTATATTAACCAAACGTTATACTAAAGTTGGCTGACAATTTCAAATTATTAGAATTGTCACTAGACAGTATGCTATGCATATTTCTACATATGGAACAAAAAACGGATGGTAACACAACGAGTCGCCGACCGTCGAGGTCGACGGTCAACAACCATGCCACCGTACACTAAGTATGTATGATTGTATGGTTTCGGTTGCATATACTGCTACTATTAAACCAAATATGTAGGTTTTGTAAATTCCAATTTATTTATAGGACTTTCGCGATAACCGATGTTATGAAAATCGGTTGTTGAGACTGCTATGAGGCAGTCCCATCGTAAAATCTCACATGCCGTAACATGCAGTCGTGTCATAGTAGAAGCAGTGTCGACGGGGTTTTGGAAGCAACACGACAAAGTCACGTGCTTTTTAGGGTTCCGTACCCAAAGGGTAAAAACGGGACCCTATTACTGAGACTTCGCTGTCCGTCCGTCAGTCCGTCTGTCACCAGGCTGTATCTCAAGAACTGTGATAGCTAGACAGTTGAAATTTTCACGAGAGATTTTCATGAGATGATCTATTTCTATTGCCGCTATAACAACAAATACTAAAAATAAAATAAATATTTAAGGGGGGCTCCGATACAACGGCCCCCTTCGTGCGGAACGGACGGAACCCTTCGTGCGCGAGTCCCATTCGCACTTGGGCGGTTTATTAATAGTTTTTTTTTTTTTTTAATGGTTCACAGGCTAGTTGTTTGACCACAGCTCACCTGATGTTAAGTGAAGGTGTGGTCGAAGATGGTAAAGCACACCTAGCCTGGAATGAAACTGGCTCTCAAGTGAGGCTGCCGGAACACACCGTTAGATGCTTGGCTAATAGTATAGATAGATTTAGATAATTTTCAAAACAAAAGCTTGTTATTAAAATGTAGCATAGAAACAAAAGTGAACAGTTGTACCTACTAGTTGTACCGGTAGTTAGTTGGTAACAAAGGCGTTGCGTGGAGTTCAATTACCTAGAATGGACTTGTCATGTAACCATATCTCACATCGCAATTATTATTTTAGGCTGCCACTTAGTCCGTACCGTTTGACCTGATGGCTAGAAGAGTGACAAACAAATTGTTTATAAGTACTCAATTTTACTAATGACTATGCATACTGCACTTTTAGCTCATTTGGTAGTAGCTCTGCTTGTTGAACTGTAAGGCACGGGCTCAGTTCTGTCTGGGTGATCTGTATGTGTTTACAACAAAAAAAAATTGGTATATAAGTATTCTTATAGTAGTATATTTACTTGGTGGTAGATTTCCTTAGCAGGAAGTCGTCTAGGTACGTACCACCGCTGTACCAGATATTCTGCCGCCAAGCAGTAGTGTGTAAACGTTACTGTGTACTGCGTGAAATACTGCGTGGAGGGTACTGCAGCTAGCGACATTACTGGGCTGTTGAGAATAACCATCGAGTCTCAAAGGAATGACTTTCAAAACGGACTTCTCTTTTTGCAACTTAAATTTCTGCGATTGATACAATGGCCATGGACATGCGTTACTCTTACCATCAGAAAAGCGTATCGTTACTACTTAAAATTGCATACTTTTTCTTGCGTACTACATTTAAAAAAAATCTATTAGTTATCTGGTTCCCATAATCATACGTATAAAGAAAGAAATATGTATATACCTATATATACGTATATCTGGCATTGCTTTGTTTGGGGCTAGATAGCACTGTGTGAAATATCTTACAATATATCTAAAAATCTAGGTACTGTCAATGTAAGAGAGAATAGACTGATATCTTCCAAGTCTGCGTTCTTTCATCTTCGGCCACATCGTTGCTTACTAACATGCGAGTTGAAGGTCAGAAGCAGACGTATCCGCAATAAAAAAACCGCTACCACTGTATCAGACAACCAACAGTCAGAAACACCAAGTTCATTATAATAAAGATACGTTATCTAAATGAAGATACCACCAATAACTAACGCCAGACGTTATCTATGTGTAATGTCGAGCAACACCCCCCTCGTGACGTCACCGCTCCAAAACAAATAAAAAAACCAGTAGTTGTTTTTTTGTTTATGTAAAAAGTAATGAGACGAACGAGACGCTCTCATGATGGTAAGAGATAACGCCTGTGCATGACCATTGCAGCAATACACAGAACTTTGAGTAACAAAATAAAGTCCAGGGCATCGCTGCTTTGGTGCTCATTACTTTGAGACTTACGATGGTTAGTCTCAACAGCCCAGTAATTTCGCTAGCTGCAGTACCCTTCGAACCGGAACACAGTAATGTATACACACTACTGCTTAGCGGCAGAATAACCGGTACTGCGGTGGTACTTACATAGACGACCTCCTGCTAAGGAGGTACACCAAGTAACCGCTAAATGCAAAAGTAAAAGTGTGCAAGGTTACATGAAAGAAGACGAGTTACATACAGCTATCGATATCTTTATCGTTAGATTTTGCTAGTTTTGTCCCCGCGCTGGGCGCCCGCCGTCCGCCGCGCGGTTGAACAATCTTCGCGGGCGCCCGCGTTAGCTTATACTATTTTTCAATACAGACCCGCGAGCGGGCACCTGCGCGAGTTTTAGCGTACGGCCTAAACTAAACGGTTTGATTCCACCTTCAAGAACAGCTAAACAATGGAATTGAGTATGTTTCCGGATAAATACAATCTGGGTCCTTTCATGTCGCGAGTGTTAGTTATGCAGTAGCATGGCGCTCTATTAAGTAACTATATTACTATCATCATCAAAAACGTAGCGTAGGACGCCCTGAGACTCGATGGAGTGACGATATACGTAGGACAGCTGGCGGTGAATGGAAGCGAAAAGCCGAAGATCGGGCTGAGTGGCGTGTCTTGGGAGAGACCTATGCCCAGCAGTGGACTAATATAGGCTGACGATGAGATTACTATATCCCTCTCTTAATGTATACTCCCCATTCCGGTCCTGCGTTAATTAGTCCATTGAAAAGTTACATTTGGTGTTGGATTTGTCAGAGTTTATAATGAAAATTATTCCATAAAAACGTGTTAAATATTGTATGCCCAAAAGGGTAGCTGTTGGTACCTTACTGATAATACCAACATGTAATGCACAGCCTATAATAAAACTTTTTTTTAAAGAATTAATAAAAAAAATCGGTTGACAGGCTAGGCGTTTGACCACAGCTCACCTGATGTTAAGTGAAGGTGTGGTCGAAGATGGTAAATCACACCTAGTCTGGAATGGAGCTGGCTCTCAAGTGAGGCCGTCGGAACACGCCGTCAGATGCTTGGCGGCAGATTTTCAACTTGAGGGTGGTAGCTAGCCAGACAAGTACTAGAGAGTACCCTAACACCATGCTATGGTTCCTTGTGATGTTTTTCTTCGCCGGCAACTCAGGCTCATTGTTGGCATGCGAACCGACCGCACTAACCACTGAACTGTCATCGCTACGAAATACATAATATATTACGTGGAACTATTCGCAGACAGTAATTTCATCCTAGAAGTAACAGTAGGTACCTACAATTTGAATTTAACATATTCTATAACAATAACGCGCTAAACACTGAGCTATCACCGATATTCAATTTCCCTTTCAAATAATTTAAAATCAAAACATACATTGTAGTGGTAGATAACTTCATTTGCAGCAATATACGCGATAATTATATTTATCGAACTCGTTACAGTTGATATAACGATTTAATAATTATTATGTGCCGATCTGTACTGCTAGTTATTCTGTGGAGGCGATACGGTTCGATGAGTGTGACATCTGTGTTAAATTATATGTAATGTGATATTTCGGTGTTCGAATTTGTTATCTTGCTAATTGGGTTAAACCAGGCGGTAATATTAGACCGGACGAGTGCGAAAGCGTACCCGTAGCCCAGGCACGTAGGCGCCAGGCAGAAACACCCCAGTTTTAGGTGGGTAGGCCGCCACTATGGCGAGTCCACCACCCTGCTTCCCCCGAAGCCGGTGATATTCATTAAGGATTTCCTCGAAAAAGAACAAAAGGCGGCAATATTAGAAGCAAATCAATTATATTATGCCAGTTATTTATTTCATATAAATTTTTTTACAGTTTAAATAATAATAAATATCGTAGGACTATACACACAGCGTCATCTGCCCCCAAACTAAGCAGAGCTTGTGTGATGGAACTTAGACAACTGATAGAATACATAAATACTTTTTTTTTGTAAATACATACAGAACACCCAGACAGAACAAACATTTGTTTATTCACAAAATGTTTGCCTTGAGTGGAATCGAACCCACGCCCTACAGCTCTCAAGGCAGATATACTACCAATGAGCCAACCGGGCTGTCATGCAAAAAACGCAGTAATGAGCGCCAAAGCAGCGATGCCCTGGACTTTGTTTTGTTACTCAAAGTTCTGTGTATCGCTGCAATGGTCATGGACAGGCGTTATCTCTTACCATCAAGAGAGCGTCTCGTTCGTCTCAATATTTTTGACATTAAAAAAAATATGAATAAGAACGAGTTTCCGCAAAAATTTTAGGTACCCAAGTCAAATTAGATGAGTTATGTGGTCATTCGCCTATAAAAATACCTAGTTACCGCTTTATCTCAGCGGGACTTTAGTACGAACTCGTAAGACTTGTATCTTCAGCTCCGTTTTGAAGTTTCACGAATGTTACGCGATTATAAACCACTGGATGTCGAAATAATAATGCCCATTGACCCGTCTAGTGCCTATTCGAGTGTTCTCTTACACACGAAACACACTGCCTTTGGAACTAACTTGTTTGATGTAATTCATAAACATTATAGACAACAAATATCTGCCATACGAAAGAATAGGGCAATAATGCTCAAATGATCAAAATCTGTTATAATCTGGTGACACTTACAACCAGGCTAATGAGGTACTTACACAAAATTGTGTTTAATGTGAAGCATCTTTTTTTCTTTTCAATGTTTTTTGTATACATGACAATTTACTAAAACAACTTTCTTTTACTCACTGAAAGGCGCGGCAGGGGCCCGGATTGGTGAGTTTAGATAAATAAAAAGGCCGCTTGTGTCTGTCTCACTGCACTGAAACACGCTTGGATTGTATTTTGTCGAATCGCACATGTTTTGAGAGCTTCTTTATTATTTTTTTGTTTTGTTTTTTACCGCTTTGATTATGTTTGTCTATAGACGCTGAAAACCCGCTGAGCATTCGAGAAAATGTTACATTACTAGGAACATAAATTGTCACTGTCAATTCATTCATCAATGTTAAGCTCACAATGCATTAGGGTTATATCGATATAGAGCTATAAGAGACAAAAGGTTGATTCACCTAAAATATACTTAATATTTTGGCGATCGAAAAGTCTAGAACTTCGAGGTAGCCGGACAAAATATCAGTTTCAAAACTGGCGTCAACAAGAAAATTTAAAATTTGCCGGTAAACGACCAAATCATTAAAAAAACTTACCTATCCACTGTAATTTGTAATAAAAAATATGTTGTAGGCATCTATGTGCTTGCTGTATCATTTCTCGGATACAGTATCTCAAAAAGGCATGACTCGGACGAATTGGGTTAGCGGATGAATGTGCTATTATTATATTATTTTTTTGTGCTAGAAAATATCACACGCTTTTGTTCACGTCGTCTAGAGCACTTTTGTATGTTTTTGACTTGTTGCATTTTCACCACGGCTGCACAAATATGTATTAGGGATTACTTTAGCACATTTACTTAGAATTATTTACACTGAAGAAAATCATTTTTCAATACTTAATTAAAAACACAAAATGTAAGTCAAAAGACATTTTGAAATACATATAAAGAGAATCAATTCACATCATTAATAAAGATTAGTTATTAACGTAGAGTTATTCAACCTTGCTCATTGTAGGTCGGGAGAAGATAAATCTGTTATAAGTCATATTAGTGCGCATTATGTAGGTGTTTGGAGCATAATTATCATATTTGTTTACATTCTGGGAAATACGATACCTTATGAAAGTACTCAATATAATTTTATTGATTTTGCAATTTGATTTATGATTAATTTTAAAAAACTTGCTAGCTATAAAATGTTTTTTGCTCTAGTATTTTTATATTATGAATTCGAGTCATTTTAAAAAAAGTTACTTTCTAGTGTGTCATATTTCTTGCCCGTTACAAATTTTAAATGTGAAATGTCAATTATTTTTCAAAGGAATTAAAACATTTGCATGTTTTTTTTTGTGTTTTAATTCCTTTTACTTTTGACAATGTTGATGCTGACATACATTTGGAATCTGTTTACTACGACAACATTTAATATCTCCGGTTAATGAGATCTTTGAACTAGTTTATTTGTACAATGTTGCATTCGTCCTGAATAGTCTAAAGATATGTTAAACTCAAACATTGATAAATGGTTTGATTAATTACAATCAAGTTGTATTTAAATACTACTAATACTACTATGGTACTAATAAACAGTTACATTTGGCTTGCTTTATGGAATTGATCATTCAGTTAAAATTGCTGTTTTGTAGCCATAGTCCAAAAAGATCTCATACAGCCATGATATTATTGTTGAAGTTCTATCGAACTCCTCTTCTAGTCCGTACGCAAGGTTTTAATCTCAGCCTAAACTATATGTATACATACCTTTATGTACAATTTCAAAAGGTGATTACCCCTTGCACTGAAATAGACACCATAAGGATGTGAAATTAAAATGGCTATTCCTTTGAACCGCGAATCTACAGCGAACGGGATAGCGTTCATTTGTTTTAACTTATACTCAAACAATAAAGTCCAATATCAGCTGGGTGGATTTTAAGTCAATCGTGTTGAACCGTAACAACTCAACAGACACATTTTATTGTTTTGTAGTAGCGGTGCGGTGTAAAGATATTGAAAGGTAAACTTTATAGTGTTGTACATTAAGTAGAATTTCAAATGAACTTAATTGGCAAACTTGCGTGCGGACTATAGCATGCGTTTCAATCGTTGACAATATTTGAATCTGTGTGCAGGGTATGATATGTCTCCGTTCATCAGGCGCTATGCCAAGTATCTGAATGAAAAGGCACTGTCATACAGGACGGTGGCTTTTGACTTCTGCAAGGTTAAGCGGGGGTGAGTACAAGAAACAGAAAATTTTATACAAAATGAAATAATATTTATTGTTCAGAAACATAACACAAGTAGGTACACTAACATGACATATATTCGAGTATCAAAACAAAAATACGGAGAAACGAAATGAAATACGCATATAACATGATATATCGGTACGCCCTGCATCCCACGCATATAAATCAATCATCGTTAATCGTCTGTACCAACTATAAATGTATGGAACTCTCTATCTGCATCATTATTCCCGAGCTTACATAATCAGGAGATCTTCAAACGAAGAGTAAAAAAGGCAAACCCATTCTGCATAAAAAAATCCTTATTGCACTTTTTAACGGTTCGCCTGATGGTAAACTCACGACCGCCTATGGACGCCTGCAAAAAATACACTAAAGACTATAAAGAAACCGCGAAAATGCAGAAAGACTACCACCAGCACTTGGGCACTAGTTCAAAAAGTTTTTTTTTGTTCTCTTTACTTTTTTCTGTTTATGGTGTGCACAATAAAAAATCACAATGTGCACAATCTATCTATCTAAAGCCATATGAAGTTTATAATATGTCATTACAGGAAAGAGGAAGGTTCCCTCCGGATGATGAACGCCGAAAAGTTGCTCAAAACCCTTCCAGTTCTGCAGGCCCAGCTGGATGGGCTGCTAGAGTTCGACTGCACTGCCAATGATCTCACCAACGGCGTTATCAACATGTGCTTTATGCTTCTCTTTAGGGACTTGATCAGGTAAAATACTCTATTCTTTGAATTCTCCAGAAAATGTATATTTTTCAAAGAAAAAATATACGTATATTGGTCATCCGGTGACATCATAGTTCTTTGAAAGTGTTTTTTAAAATTAGTTCCAGATTAATGTAAAGTTAAAAATATCAACAAAATGGTAATTGTTTGCAGATGTTCTTCCTCAAATATTGCCCAATGATATAGTTTTTAAGGTATTCTACAAAAATATTGATAAATTCCCCCAATCTGTCTAACCACCTTTTATTATTAAACTTTTAATTCCCTATTAAAATGTATTTGTCTCTTCGAGACAACCAGTAGTGGAAAACACGTAACTGTACGTAGATACACGTAGAGTAACTTATATTTAACTTTTATATTTCCAGATTGTTCGCCTGCTACAATGACGGCATCATCAATCTATTGGAGAAATACTTTGATATGAACAAAAAGAACGCTCGCGACGCTCTCGATCTCTATAAGAAGTTCCTCATCAGAATGGATAGAGTCGGAGAGTTTTTGAAGGTATCAAACATGCTACTCTTCATCATCATCATCATCTCAGCTGTAGGACGTCTACTAGTGGACATAGGCCTCCCCCAATAATTTCCATGAAGATCGGTTGGCAACGCGTTCCTGCAGTCTTCATTAGGTCGTCTGTCCACCGTCTAGGCGGACGTCCTACGCTGCGCTTGCTGATCCGTGATCTCCACTCTAGAACTTTGAAGCCTCATCGCCATCAGTTGTGTGTGCCTTGCCCACTCCCACTTCGACTTGCTAATTCGCTGGGTTATGCTCTTAGCGCCATCTATCTAGTTTCAAATCGCAACCAAAGGAAGCAGAAATTTATTAACATAATCATGCCATGTTAAAGTATGTACAACAGAATTGTAGCTAGCACCATCTTGGCTCAAATTGTGCGCTGTCAACGTGATTTTTGCCAATCTATTGTTCCCAACTTTCCAGGTGGCAGAAAATGTGGGCATAGACAAAGGTGATATCCCAGATCTGACCAAAGCGCCAAGCAGTTTGTTAGACGCTTTAGAGGGGCATCTCGCTACACTGGAGGGCAAGAAGGGATCTGCCGCCAATACTCCTACGCAGACCGCCAGGTAAATATGTAAATCAAGATGTCGTGCATTTCCCATGTCCCCCACCTGGTTGTCTACCATAGTGGGGGTCAGCGAAACAACTTTTTAAATTAATTTAATCGTCTGGACAAGCCTATCCTAATTTTCCTATATTAATTTAGAAAGGAATGGTTGTAGACGAAGGAAATGGAAATGCACTTGGAATCTTCTGGAGTGTTGCTTAAAGTAGCGTGTTAAGAGGGTACTGGTGCTTTACTATAGAGATTCCGATGCCTTCCTTCAGGCATAGAATCAGGCCACCGATGAGGGTTTTATTAGGTGGAACCCTACATAACCTGGGTATCTTCAGAAGGTTTTCTCCCCTGTTTGTGTGCAGCAAAATATATTTAAAAAACAAATCTCATTCCAGCGCTCAAAAGAACGTGGCGAGCGTAATGGGCGCGCTTTCGTCGACGTCTTCGTCTTTCGGACACGCAGCCGCATCATCTCGGCTCGATCGAACGGGTAATGGCGCTCTGCTCATTGACGATTCGCTCAAGCAACAGGCTCTCGCCGAAGAAGAAGCCGCTATGAACCAATACAAGGTACTGTAGATATTATGCAAAAATTATATCTACTATATAGGTAGTAGATCTCTTTAGCAAGAGGTCGCCTAACTAGATAACACCGCAGTATCAGATATTTTGCCTCAAAGCATTGTAAATAGTAGTGTTCCGGTTTGAAGGGCCTTGTATCTAATTAAAAAATTACATGGCTATGGAGACTAACCATTGAACGTTTTAAAGTTATGATGACCGCCGAATCAGCGATGCCCTTGACTTTGTTTTGTTACTTAAAGTTCAAAGTATCACTACATTGTCTATGGACAGGCGATATCGCTTTCCTTAAGGAGAGATATATCGCTTTTTCGTTCGTCTCGTTACTTTAACCTAAAATGCTAACAATCTCTTAAAATGAACTTGGCAGAAAACAGAAAACTTTCGTTTTTCGACTTTTTATTTGTGAAAGAGACAAAATAAACGATGAACCATACAACATTTCTTTTCCCGCAAATTTAAAACTCTCAAAATGTAAAAGAAAGTAAGAAGTTTTGTTAAGTACTCGGTGATTAACAACTTAAAATAACTAGCATGGATAAAATAGATTTTTTTTTCATAATTTGACATGTTTGGCTGATGTTAAGTGACGAAAAATTATGATAGACTCTGTAGGAATTATTTAGAACTAGCTGCGCCCCGCAGTGTTACCCGCTATATGTTTTCGGAATAAAAAGTTACCTATGTCTTAATCCAGGGTCTCAGCTACCTCCATACCAAATTTAACCCAAATCCGTTTAGTAGTTTTTGTGTGAAAGAGTAACAAACATCCATCCATCCAAACTTTCACATTTATAATATTAGTGGAATTCCAGAATTCACACATAGCAAACTACTATGGGTGTTTGTCATGTCTCAATTTTGAAATTGAAAAAGTCGTTCGGGTTTATGAAACTTTTTGAAATTAATGTTGCTTTTACGTCTTCGACTAATCCTTAACAGCATGTGAAAGTAAACTGACAGCATGTTACTTCAACACAGGTGCACTTATTCCAAGGTGCAGAATGGACCGGCGATGAGGAAGTTACAGAGATACTTGTAAGGAAATCTGGGGAATTCTTTTCATACATGGTGTTAACATCGCTTTGGTATAGCGGATATAACTTTATACTTTTACGGGACACTAATCTGTCAAATGTCACCGCGGGTGAATCTTTGACGTTGACATGTGTCTCGTATAAAGAGAAGAAAAAAAAATATAGCGTGACGCCAGGCGTCCTCATTGTGTGTTATTTTTATGTATTGTTTTGTTTATGTTATGTCCTTGATTTATTTTATGTACACGCTAAATTGCAATATTAATAATAATAAGTATGTACTTAGAGTTAATAGTTATTTCTTAGTTTATTTTATTATCATTGCTGACTGCATAAGGTTGACAATTGATTGCATAATTGACATCGCAGAATGTAAATTCATTTGACAGCTTATGTTGTATGATTTTCTAAACTGATTTGACAGCCCTATAATTGTTTGAGCTTGATTGTTATACAATATGTGAGAAAACGATTATAACAATTTTAAAGTCTTGCTTAGAAAATTAGTTAAAAATGCGTTTTAATGAAATGTTTTGTAAATTAAATGATGCTTGTAAGTTGACAAATTGTAAATAAATACTTATTAATTTTATATTGTAATGTTAATATTTTTTAATTAATCATTTCAATTACTATTATTTGTTATAAAATGTTATATCATATTGTGTTTGTTATGTTCGTGTTAAATTTATTCATCCCCATTATCATGTCTAAGTGATTTGTAAAGATGCACGATTTAAAATGTGGTTCAACATAATATGCCAAAACATACATAATGTATATTCTATATTAATGACATATGTATAGATTGTACATAATTATGTACCTACTTATCTCTTCATTCAAAACGGTGTCGGTACCAATTTTTTACACTTCCTATCAATCAATTGTGAACGCTATCGTTTTCAGAACAAGGTGCAATCTCCGACTAACGCGGCGAACAATCCATTCCTCTCATCGGCTCCTACAAACAACCAACAATCCATAGTGGATCTGTTTGGACCGACGCCAGCTGATACAGCTAGCAATGCCAGTAAGGCGAGCGATGATTTATTGTCACTAGGCAATCCGTTCGCTGATATGTTTGGTGGTAAGTTACCAGGATACTTTTAAAACAGTGTCTAAAGGACGATTAAAATAATTTTGTCGCGTTAAAGAATTCTGTATGGAGTGAATTTTTTCTATGTAACGATGTGAAAGCGCGGCATCGCATCACATCGTATGTACTGTTAGTTTAGAGTCAATTTTTTTATTTAATCTGTGTTCATTCTATTTATAATAATAATTCATTTGTTTCTTGCAAAATAGGTAAACAACATTGTGGTCTTAAATCTAGGTACTTTGCACTATTTTTTTTTTATTCACTCCAAAAAGTACAATTTCTTACGTGCGTACAAAAGTACCTACGTAATTATTTCCAAGTAGGTAAATTAATTGTAAAGGTTCAATAAAAGCAAGCGATTATATTAGCAGTCGGTTTCAGATAGGGTCCTTAAAGGTAGGCAACGCACTGGCAATGCCCCGGGTATTGCAGGTGTCCATAGGCGGCGGTGAACACTTACCATCAGGTAGCCCGTCGCTTGTTTGCCACATTTTTCACATAAAAAAAAAACTAAAATTAAAAATGCGACTTGCATTCACCTATTTCAAACCTTTTGCTTAACTTCGGTGATCTTTTAAGAATACGCTATCGATCTATGTTATGTAATAAATAATTATATTATTAATGTTTTAGTATTTTGTGTAAATGTTATTCTGAAAACATCATAGGTTTTTAATATTCGTGTATTTACAGGTAATAAAATCAAATATGTCGCTGTTGTATGAAATACTTCTTTAACATTTACTCACAACAATAACTCACTAAACAATATTTAATGTTTCTAATTAAATAACTGTGCAGTTACAAATAAAAATATTTAAATATACATACCATATCGAAACATGCTATAAACTTACTCAACACAAAAGAATATTTTCTATTAACACTCACCTTCTATCAAACAGCACAACACTATTCTACAAAAATGTACATAGCACATCCCTAGTGTTAGTTGGGATGGGTTACCACAGCACATAGATATAAAACTCTACAAGTACACATGCACAAAATGTATTACTACAGGGTGTTTCGGAGAAATGTATAATAGCATACCTGAAGTGGACTGATTTATCAATGGATGTGAAAAACTTTAACTATATGAGCCAACGAAAAAAATAGACCTACAATACATTTTCTTGAAGATTAACGTAACTTTTCTAAGAACAGATTTTTTCGCGGTTTCTGTTACGCTCCCATAATAAAAAGTACATCGACACCTTTAAGTATTATTACACATCTCCGAAACACACTGTAGGTACACTTGAAATAACTGGTTGTAATTTTGTAATGGATAAAGATTTTTGTAAAAAAAGTACAAAATAATTATAGTAAGGAACTCACTTCAACCGCTATCACAATACTATATGGCAACATTTCTGGCAATCTCAAACCCGAAGAGTTGAGTGTTTTCAAATAAATTGAAAATATGAATCTTCTTGAAACTTCAATATAGAGTTTTTGTGTAAAGCCAAAAGATGACCTGCCATCATTATGAACATCTTTTACTCATAGTAAGAAGATACCAGGGCTACTAAAATTTACATAAAATCAAATTACGTACTCAATTGGGCAATTTGTTTAATATTAAAAATTTACAGTGTATAGTCCTTACGACGTCCGAATGGATTTACAGATGCCATAAGCGTTGTCATATAGTATATCCCCCCTTGTGTAGCGGCCGCACCGGCACCCGCGCCCGCTGCCCCGGCCGCTGCCCCACTGTGGGGTGCTCCGCCCCCTACCAACGGCTTCTCCGCGTTCCCGCAAGGCAACGGCGGCTTCGTGCCAGAAGCTAACTTCTCTAACGTATTCGATAACACAGATTCGGCAGGTGAGGCGCGATTCTCACGCTGTGATTATCGCCGTCACGAGACACTGATACCGTCATGAAATTATTACGCTGGCTCCACACGTTGTCCCCCCCAACACTGGCTCCAACGTTGGCTAGTAAATTTGTTTTGTTAATTAAGTTTTTTTTTAGTTTAGTTTAGTTAGTTTTGGGGGAGGCCTATGTCCAGCAGTGGATGTCCTACGGCTGAAATGATGATGATGATGAAGTTTTTTTTTAAATGTTTTATAGGTTACAATAGTTCTACTGTGAGAATGTCCGATATTGAAATTTCTCTATGTGCTTTTACAAGGCGAAAGTTTGTGCGTATATAAGTGTGTTTGTATGTTTGTTACTTCTTTACGCTCAAACGACGACCAATTTTGATGAAATTTGGTATGGAGGTGGCTGACACTAAATTAACTCATAGGCTACTTTTATCTTGACAAAAAATGTGTTCACGTTGGAACGGCGGGTAATGCTACGGGGCGCAGCTAGTATGATCAATATAATTCATAGAAGCGACAGTATATTTTGAATCCATTGAAATCATTTCTTACACGTTGCGAAATAAGACTGAATCCAGTTTATTATTTATTAATTTTATTTGTTTCTCCTGACGGCGATAAACAGTTGTCATGTGATAACGGAGATTCAACACCTCTCGGTGAAATGTAAAAATACTTTTACATTTTTACTTAAATTAAATTTTACATTTATCATAAGTGTACTTCGTGTGTTACATACAAATTGATTGAATTAAATTTAAACATTTTTTTTTAAATGATTTTTTTTCCTTTATCACACGATGACTCAATAATTACTTATTTCAATAATATTCTTAATAAACCTAATTTCTAAGGGGGATTGTGATTGCATAAATCTAAGGGTGATAGTTTCACATACATACCTGTAATTTTCTATGGAAACTGACGTTGTTATGACACAATTTTATTTTACATTATGCGGGATTCCTTACGTTTAATTATGTCGAATACTTCGACTATAGTTTCGGCCACATCCGATGGCCTTCTTCAAGGATATAAAAGATATTTGTACTTCCGATACCAAATACTTTTATTGTTGGAACTTATGCCAATCAGAAATAACCCGAGACGCTAGTACTAAAATTGGCGATAATTGCGTGTGGTACGTGAACGATGTGCCTAAATGTATGAAAAAAAATAGTTATTTCCATTCACGCCCGCTTGGGGACGCTTACGTACAACATAAATGTAATTCTAGCAAATTTAGCAAAGTCCTGATATTACATGATGAATTCATGCAATCAAAATCGTCTAAATGTGATATGATCTCTATGGTGATGGTACAACGTCTAAATTAAACTGTTCGTTTCTTGCAAGCTGCCGCAAACCCCTTCATGGGTATGGGAGACCCGACACAGCCGATATCCGCGTCCCCCGCCCGTCCACCTCCTCCCTCTGTCCCCCTTCACCCTAAATCGGCATTTGACGAGCTCGAGGAGGCACTTCGTATGTCGCTAGGAGGTTCGCCGGCGAAATCGCAGCCCAAACCTCAGCCTCAGCCTCAACCTCAACCTCAACCTCAACCTCAGCCCGGGCGGCCATATACAACGCCATTCCATGAACTCGCAATATCGATGGGAATGCCGACGTTAGAGCAGTTCAGGGCCCAAGGCAATCAACTGACGATGCCACCAGCCGGTTCGATTTTTAAATGGCCGCTTTTTAGTCGCCAGTGTGTTGTTTTTCGTAGTACCCTCAATTTTAATTGGCTGCTTGTTTTTGTACTTTATTGCACAGTGCCTTATATTAATATGTATATAACACTGTTTATTGTAGTTTTTTTTTAACATTTCAGTTTATAGCATGGTGGTTTTAACTTTGTTTTTGCTTCCAAATTATTTCAGTTGCGGCCAGCGCTTACCTTCATTTTAGGTAACAATGTCATTTCGAACATACGCATCTGTCTTAAGTTTTTTCTTTCTCATTTTTCATCGCGACATGTCGATGTTTTTCGCGATCTATGTGTCCCCCGGTGTATAGAATTATAGATTTCGTTTCCTTTTTCAAATGTTCCATTCGCAAATGTATATTTTATTGCTACTATAAATGTTTCTAGAATTCACGCCGTTCGCCTTCCATGCTTTGGATGTTTTCTACCAAATTTCACTCATTTGATAAACGTTGCTGGTTACAGTGCATTTGACGGTCGGTAGTAGTCAATCATAAAATACCTGTAGGTATGTAATTCTATTACAATGATGAAATATATAGAAATATCAAATATACTGCCCGCATGAAACGTGAGCAAGTTATCTACATCGCGTACTAAGGTACACATTTTATTTGAATCAATATAATTTACCTCCAAAATAACTCTGTTTTTTTAGCAAGAAGTCCTTCATTTTTCTTTATGCTGATTGCAATAAAGAATTTAAAAAAGTCAAATAATATGTCAAAAGTCTAATAGCACTGTAACCATTTCCCACATATCCATACATTATTCACAGATTTGGTCCGACCGTATTGCTGTCGACTGACGAGATGGAAAGAGAGAATATATTTCCCTCTCATTTTCACTCGTTAATCTGCCTGGGTTGGCAAAGTGAGTCCGCACATCTGTAATGCAATCTGTATGGGTAATATTATAGATTGACGGACGCGCTAACCGTCGATCTAACGTCGCCAGCTTTATCATCTCATCGTCTATCAGGAAAACTCAACTTTATTGTGATTGTAACAAGGTTTAATGTCCAGGTCAGCAACAACAACTGCAGCAGCAGCAGCAAGGAAACGTCCTGACAGGTGATTTGGATTCGTCCCTCGCTCAGTTGGCGAACAACTTGAGTATCAATAAAACTTCAACGGCACAAAAGTAAGCCTTTATTTTAATATAATAGAATTTGGCAAGTTGATTTCTATGGAGTCATTTAGATACTAGATCTTATTGTACATTAAAAAAAAAAAAATGTATGTACTTAAAACATTCTTAACTAAAATGGAATCAAATGTAAAAAAAATAATCCTGAAATAAAATCGAAACTAAAATCATTTCATGATTTTATGAATGCCTATATTCGTGTAGATAATAATTACAGTCATAAAAATTGGGTAGTAAACATCTGCGTGCCTGAATAATTTCATAGAAATGTTATGAAAAGTATTTTATTAGCTTGAATGAAATATATTTTAAAGCTATAATATAACTTTTTTTATGATCAATTCCAAAGTTCAGTGGTGTGACGTAGTTAGGCTGGTTAAAGCGCTTGACGGTCATTATGTACTTTATCAGTCACTTATATAATATATTTGTAATAATTTATATATATAAATGTATAAACAGATTCAATCTCGCAATGTGACTTCTGCAGATAATAGAACATTGATTAGCTCGGTCAAGCACTGTGACCGGTGTTAAAAGTTTGACAAGTTTCGATTGTCATTCAACCGAAACTTAATGCTAGATGTGAATTGAATATAGTTATTGATTTGTGTTTATCTCATTCTATTTATAATATACATATTTACTATAAAATTTAAATGATGTTAATTTTGGTTGTATTTCTGTACCTATCAAATTGTTCTGAAAATTAAATTGTCATATAATTTAATGTTATAGATTAACGTGTCTGTCAGAATTAACATCATTACATTGTGTGATGTTAGTAAATAGTTGTTTTAAATTAATAATATTTCCATAATAAAGGAGTTCTTTAAATCATGATTTAAAATACTCCATTGTTTAGCTGCTCTTTCGATTTTCCATTGGTTTGTTGAAGGGGTTGCTATTTATAACGTGAATGAAAACTATTCGATAATTTGATCATCCAAAGTCGATATTACAAACGAAAGCGCTGTATTTTTTATATTCACGCTAATCTTTACGCACGACTTCCTTGTATACATAATTATGTTATATATGCTCACACACAGGCTAAACTGCTGGTTCTAGAAGTATGCACTGTTGCACAAACTCTTTTATAACGCAAACAGACGTAAAATTTAAGAGAATCTATTCCGAGCTCTACTTTTACAGCCAAATCTTGCGGAAGCTATTTCTTAAAAAAGTGTTTTTTTTATGTGACAAATAATGCGACGAACGAGACGCTCTCCTGATGGTAAGAGATAACACCTGTCCATGACCATTACAGCGATACACAGAACTTTGAGTAACAAAACAAAGTCCAGGGCATCGCTGCTTTGGTGCTCATTACTTTGAGACTTACGATGGTTAGTCTCAACAGCCCAGTAATTTCGCTAGCTGCAGTACCCTTCGAACCGGAACACAGTAATGTATACACACTACTGCTTAGCGGCAGAATATCTGGTACTGCGGTGGTACCTACCTAGATGACCTCCTGCTAAGGAGATCTACCACCAAGTAAAAAGTTAAAGTTTTTATCTCGTACGAATTAGTAGTACAAAGATAGATTAATACACACAATTACTTATTTATTTAAAAACAAATACATAAAAGGATCAATGTATTCGATTTGTGTTAGACAACTAGGTGTTTGACCACAGCTTGCCTGATGTTAAGTGACGAAGTTGGTAAAGCACAACCAGTTTAGAATGGATCTGGTTCTCAAGAATCATAAAAAAAACCGGAACATACCGTTAGGTGCTTGGCGGCAGCTTTTCAATTTGAAAACTTTGGTTTGATAGCTGGCCAGTCGTGTTCTAGAATATACCCTACCACCATGCTATCATTTCCTCATGATGTTTTCCTTCACCGGCAGCTAAAGCTCGTTACTGAGGTATGAACCTACGCCCTTCGACGTGTGAACCAACCGCGCTAACCACCGAGGTATCGCTACAAAACAATTTTTTTTTACCTTCGTCGCATCGGTCGTTCCTTTTGTCCGTATTCTGCCAAAATATATTAACCTTAACGAATCCCACTGATATTATAATTTTTTAAGTTTGAATGGATGGATGGATGGATGTTTGGTACTCTTTCACGCGAAAACTACTGAATGGATTTGGATGAAATTTGGTATGGACTCTGAATTAACACATAGGCTACTTTTTATCCCAAAAAGATTTAGCGGGTAACAGCTCGGGGCGCAGTTAGTCTTTAACAAAACGTACAGAAGAACGAACTTTCCATTGATGACTGACCAAGGCCGCAATAACTGAGCACTATTTCCAACCTTAGTTACTTTGCAATAGCGTTGACACTTAGAATAGCTACCTAGTTTTCATTCACGTCCTTCCACTCGCTATACCAACCAACCTGACTACGCCAATCTCGACGAACCAGACCGATGCAATGGAACTCCCCGAAAAACGCGAGCAAGCCCGGCGCCACGTGGACCCCGCAGCCAATGCAGGCCACCACTGGAGCGGGCTACAGGCCTATGGTACGTATGTCATACGTATATCCCTAAGGGATATTTATGGAGGGAGAGAGAAAATATATTTCCTTATATTATCGTTAATCCAGAAATTTTAACGTGTAAGAACATATTTTCGTATACTTTCTTTAGACCAGGAATTTTAGACAGAAATGGAGGAAACGTATTTCCCTCTAGTTTCGCTAGTACAGAAGAAAGAGAGGATATATTTTGCCCTCTACTTTTAGATAGATCTCTTTATTGTGCACACCATAAACAGAAAAAAAGTACAGAGAACAAAAGAGCATCATGAACTAGTGCCACAAGTGGCGGCCTTATCGCCTCTCTTCTATTATTTAACTAAGTATCGACTAGTAACATTCGTTTCACACATGTCAATATTTGTATACATGCAATGGCAAATTTGGTAATAGTAGCACATTTCAGTACTAACTATATTGTAGACTTAAAATTTATAAATATCTATTAATCTCGCTTGGTTTTTGGGCTTGTTTAAAGGCGTAAAGCGTTGTGCGCTGCTTCTTTAAAACACATCGTTACACGGTTCGAATTAAACACCCGTGACTAACAAAGTTAGAGAGAAATATATTGTCACCTTGAAATTCCTAAAGCGATGAAAGTAAAGAAATATATTTTGTCCCTTTCTCCAGAGAAAATGAGAGAGACAAAATACTTTAACTCTCGGTCAGAAGGCGGCGGTCCTATTGGACTAGAGCCGTACCTATGTCAAGGGTAACGTAAGGATTTGAAAAATCACGATTTGATTTTCTTTTTTATTTAAACTTTTTAGATTTGATTTTTTTTCATCCACTCAAAGATGGGTCGTTAATTATGTTTACTGATTTGTGTCTAGTAAAGTTTTTTTTATTGTATTAACAGTCACGATTTTAATGACCCATGAAAAGCTGTAAGCCAACGAGAATGCCAAAAACTAATTTTATTTGTATTCAGAATTGGTAAAAAAAAATAACAGATCAGTCGTTTCTAGTCATTTAATGACTGGGAACAAAGATTGCTTAATTTCAACAAAAAAATGTGATTACCCATTTTTTTGTTCCTTACCATAAAACCATCATCAATTCATTTAGGCATCAATTATTATCAGAATTTATTATGTTTTTAAAATATATTTTGTACAAAATCTAATTTTGACATTTTAATTTAAACTAAACTTGTGAATATACCGCACACAACCTGTTTTCTTTTTTCTGAGCTATTTGCTTTAAATGTTGCATTTGCGCTAAAACTTTTTTTTTGCACTTAATTCTCTCAGTTAATTTTATTGCAACAAGTTACTTTATGTCCTGAGACATGAAGCTAAACATAGAGAAACAGAGATGAACTAAGCACCTTGGCTACATACCACAGATTAAAAAAATATTAAATGGAGACTTCCATATTGGCTGAATTAATGTCGATTATAGTTTGACTAATCGAATAGAGATGGTGCCACTTGATGCTACATGAAGGTTGTAAAACCGTCTAGCTGCCAATTTGGAGGTACTGGTTCAAATCCCATGACAGCTCTGTCTTCTTTTTATGTTAGACAGGCTAAGTGTTTTACCACAGCTCACATGATGTTAAGTGACGGTGTGGTCAAAGATGGTAAACACACCTAGCCTGGAATGGAACTGGCTCTCAAGTGAAGCTGCTGGAACACAAGATTAGGTGCTTGGCGACAGATATTCAAAATTGAGTGTAGTAGCTAGCCAGTGGAGTTCCTACTAGATAGTACCGTACTTCAAGCAGTGAAGGAAAGTCGTGAAGAAATTGTATCTCTGACCAATATTTTAGAATATATGTTCTGTCAACCCACACTTTGCCAACTATGACCCTTATTGTACTGATTGACCTTTAGAAAAGCTCGCGCCCAAGAATAGGACATTTTTATAAAATCAGTGCTGATCAGTATTTATTGTAAGCGATGCCATGGCTAATTATAGAATCCATTTAAGAAAAAAATCTTTAAAAAAAGTCTGTTAAATGAGTAAAAATATTGTCATA